>OY986041.1:116228963-119073963 GCA_963920215.1 Nineta flava
TTGTATAATCAGGACAAAAAACCGGTTTGCTTTTATTATTGAACAAATACAAATACACATATATACTCACATACACTGCCGTTCAATAAAATTGAACCGACCTGAACCGAATCAGTGTCTCACAATTTTGATTATTCTTGAAGTATTGTTTTTGACAGATACAACGTTTTATTTAATTTTTATTCTTAAAAGGAAGGTATAACACTTAACATGTATTTACATTACATATTCTTACTCTATCACTAACTTGTTTACATAAATAAAAAATATAAAATTTCCATTTCTTTTTTCACATTTAAAAAATATACTACTTATCTTTGTTTATAAATAAATAACATATAGAGAGTTACAAAAGTGAGGAGTTTTATGAAATGTAAGAAAATTAATATTTCAAGTTGGTTCAATTTTATTGAACGGGAGTGTACATATATTTATATACAAATTATTGTAATCTTGAAAGAAAAAAATTTAAATTATTATATTTCGAAAACAAAACGGTAAAACGCGATTTAAAAAAATTTTTTTTTAAATAAATATTTATCTCTACTTTTCCCGATTTTTTTTTAAAAATTCTCTCGAGTTTTTTTTCTTCAATAAAACAGATGTTGGGCGGGCATGAAGTTTTACATGCTTCTTATGAGATGTAACCGTCAAAATAGCGTACGTCAAAGGCGTATTCTATTTAGTTTCAAATAGAAAATTGCATTCAAAATTATATTTAAAATAACTCAACTCAATACATGTTTTATTATTTTGAATATCAATATCATGTTGAAACGACATTTCATCTTAATCGATGTTTTCCATGTTTTCAAACAAAAAATCGTTGATCATGGTTCGATAACGTGCTCCATTGACCGTAACTTTGGCTCCAGCATCATTTTTAAAGAAATAAGAACAGATGAAACCGCCAGCATGCAATCCACACCAAACAGTGACTTTTTCTGGATGCAATGGTGTTTCCAATATCTGTTCTGGATTTGTCTTACTCCAAAATCTACAATTTTGTTTGTTAACAAAACCATTAAGCGTCATCCGTAAACACAATTTCACAAATTGAGTTTCACGAATTAAAGACTGATTTTCAAAGTAAATTTTAATAATTTCAAAGCGTTGTTGAGACGTGAGTCTTTCCATAATGAAATGGCAAACTATAATGAATAAAAAAATTTAAATAAAATTATTCCTATTTTAATAAATTTATCCCTATCGGAAGTTCTATCATACCAAAAAAAAACACCCTATATATATATTGTAGGAATATCATTATGATACTTAGTATTTGTAAGAATATATATATAGAATCAAATGAAAACAGCATTTTACACTTAATTGGACAAACATGTCGAGCAAATTTTGTAGAATATTCTGTAACCTTCTTTAATTTTTTTAACGGTTTTGTAAATAGAATTATTTATACTAATTAAAATTTTTTTTTTCAAATTTAATCTCAAAACTAAAATTGATTAAAATTCACTACTAAAAATAAAAATTAGATCATACTCTCTGTACAACATGAGTAAGCTTCAATATAGTCTATTTGTATCATCAATAATAAATAGTACAAGAGATATAAAATATCGGTTTTTTTTTTTTATATTTAATTTAATTAAACTAGAAAAGTAGAAAAAATTAAATTAAAATTGATTAAAATTCATTGGTAGGTACTAATCTAAATAAATATAGGTCACACACTGTATAGATCCTATAGGAGTAATAGGTATATATTAGTAAGTAGAATATCAATAGTTAGTTATCTGCTTGTAGTATCTCAGTGAAGTACATATGGTCACAAAAGTGGCGTTCTTTTAACAAAAATTTTATAATTGATTTGTGCATTATTCATACGGTTTTCGAAAAAATGCTTCGGATGAAAGTTGTTCATTATAAATCTGGTAACAACTTTTATTTGAAACATTTTATTAGTAATCGAATGAATATAAGACACAAATCAACTTTAAAATAAAATAAGAAGGGCGCTACTTTTGTGATCCAGAGTATAAGAGATGTAATTTGATAAACTAATTACCTTGAATAGGTTACATAGGATATTTGTTTTTAGTTAATATTGAACAACTTCGAATTTATATAGGATGCTTATAAATATGTGCGCAAATTGTTAAAAAGTAATTAATTCTTATGTTTATTAACTTCGCGTTGGGAAGTTATTTAATTCACTCTGAATATCGGTTTTAATATGACCTATCGATGTATATAGATAGATAGATTGTAGAGGCTGCCCTGGACGGGTTACATTTCGACCATAAGGTCCATTATGATGCCTAAGGATGTGAGCATGTGAGTCGAGTGGAAGGAATTTTTGTGTATAGACTAGGAATTGGTAGGATATACGGCTGCAGCCGACTATGATAGGAACTATGCAGATATTCATCTGGAGTTCGTGAAGGAAACTGCAAAAAAGCTTCTCAAGCATAGCCGGTTACTTCGTTCTTGTCCATATGCCAACAGTTTAGTCAACCGACCCTTTTTTTTCTTACTAATTTACAAACGGCCGATGTCGGGGTTCGAACCCATAACCTCCCAGTTCCCGTCCAAAAGGAATTGAAAAAAAAACTGCGCAAAGTGATTACGTAACTGGCCGATCGACAGTCCAAACGTCTACGGATCAGGTGCTGGACGTTTTCACGAAAAAACTACGGCATGGGTCCGAACTGCAATTTTCTTCATTTTTTATAGAATTTTCTCTGCCTGGAGTTTTTTTTCACTAAAATTGTTTTTACTAATGACGCATATCTTTGACCGAATTATTTGTGTCGAATCCATTCGTTTCAAAAAAATATTTCGAACAAATTAGTAAGTATTTTCATGACAAAGAACTTTTATTAAATTTAAATAAAACCTACGTTACTTAAGTAGTTGAGTTTTCAATTATGCAAATCTTTATTCTGATGAGTTACTGTTTCTTGTATTGAAACAAACACAGTCTCATGACGATAATTTGTAGAGCTTGATGAACAAAAACTTTAGGATATTATTTAAAAAACATTATCTGGACGAAAATATGCTTAAGAAACTTTTTTATAGAAAAGTTTATATGCTTAAATTTGGTACTGAACTATTTATTTTAGGAAAGTTCAAAAAATTGACCAAAAAAACGGTAAGAATTGTTTACATTTTTTGCTCTCTTGAAATTGAGGATACGATACTCTCGGAGGTGTAAAATTATAGAACTCAATGCAATCCTCGAAAAAGTCTAGTCTAAATAAATTTCCATTTCAAAATATTTGACGACTGGTATTACTAGCTACTAAAACGTAAATTAATTAAACCAACACAAAAAAAAAATCTAAAAATTTAATAATATATATGTTAAAAATGGAACAAGAAAAAAAACTAGTCTATTATCACAATTTTTAAAGGTTCTTTTACGACTAAAGCGATAAAACGTGAATCATTTTATGGTATACATGTCGGACAATGAATGAGTAAAACTAAAAGATTGCATATATTTAGTTTTATGAAACAATTTTTACGTTTTATTTGTGGTCATAAAATGGCACAGTTCTCAGTCAGTAGGTACCCACCATATTACTACAAACATGAAAATTGAATACAAAATCGTTTTCGTATTTCGTTATTCTACAGTGTGTTCATTTCAAAATTATCCACCCTTAATAACTCTTGATCTGATGTGATTATTGTTTTAAGTGAAAACACGTCGATTTAGATATCGAGGGGGAAGTTCAAAAATGGTACCTAGAGAATTTTAGGTTTCATCCCTTTGCCCCAGCCCACACTACTTTGAAATTTTAAATGACACTCCCTACCTTGTGATACATTCTTTGAAAGGGCATACAATTCTCTATTTAACCATGATAAATCAAACGAAATCGATCGATTGGTTCTTAAGATATACTACACAGAAGATGGAATTGTAGAGTTGACTGTAATTTAATTCAACAGTGTATCCAATCCTCAATGTTTTGCTAATAATATTTGATTTCACCCCTTCCATCTTCTGTGTAACCTATCTTAAGAACCAATTGATCGATTTCATTTTTTTTATGATGGATGAATAGAAAATTTTATGCCCTTTCAAAGGATGTATGATAAGGTAGAGGGTGCCATTTGAAATTTTAAAATGGGGATGGCTAAAATTCTCTAGGTATCATTTTTGAACTACCCCCTTCGATATCTAAATCGACGTTTTTTCACTCAAAACAATATTCACATCAGGCCAAGAGTTATTAAGGTTGGATACTTTTAAAATGAACACACTGTATGTATTCGGGTGAATAGTAGTCGTAAAGTTACTAAAGTGTTTCTTAAAACATAACAAACCGTTTAGTAGGGATGCAATGTTTTTCAACGATAATTGGAAATTTTGTATTTGATTTTTTATTTTCTGGGTAACGTTCTGAATTTATCAAGTTTATTAGAACAGGTAAAAAAATCAATGCGGTAGAATTTTTGTTGATTCAAATTTTTTTGTACTTTCTTTGTGAATACGAGAAACGATTTTTATTGGCAAGGAAATAAAACCTTAAAAAAGTAATACTTTCTTTTGTTTAAAAAAATTAATTTAGTTTTTTTTTTGTTGGTTATAAAATTTTTAAAAGTTTGCTACATAAAAAATTATGTGTACTGTAAAGCGTAAGCGTAAGGTCGTTGGGCCATCATAAATGAATTGTAAATAGTATTGTTAATTTGGCAATGTTGCATTTTATTAATAACGAAATGGACATTAACACTGGTTTAAAGCCTGACGAAATGTGATTGATAGTCCAATATTTCTTGAACTGATTAGTAGCACGTTGTTGGGTAACATAAGGTTGGGGAGAGGAAAGGGTAGTCATACGCTAGACTACAAAGTGCTGTTAGGTAAGGGGGGATTGTAAAAGCTCGAAAAACACTTTACGTTGTTTATAGATAATCCCAAATGATTTTCTTCAATCAACTTCTAAAACGTTAACCCGGTAATATAATATTTACGAAGGTGTATTAAGTTTAGTTCTGAGTTTGTAACGGTTGAAAATATTTAACGGAGAAAACAAATTCTGGTATAGGTGTTCATAAAATGACCCAATTAGCCCAGTTCCGAAAATATGCCAGTCCATTCGTTCATCAACACGTTAACTCAAAAACTAAAAGAGATAGCGAGCTGGAATTTTGTATGTGTGTTCTAGAGATAAAAAGTAAGGTTAAGTTTGTGAATGAACTTGACCTTAAAATCGAAATCGACCCATGTTTGGGTAAAATGTGTCAAACTGTCTATCTTTGAAACCGTTAGAGATGTTACAAAAATTTAAAGACAAAAAATATTCCTTTTTTTAGAATTTTTTAGAAACAACTTATGTGAGCAACTTTTTTTAAAATAAATTCTGTATATACCGGGTATTTAAGCATTTTGACTCAGTTAGTTGTAATTTTCACTTGTTTAAATGTTAATTAAATGCTTTTAAATAATTTTCATTTGTGGCGCAATGACTAAACTTCCTTATTGAGGTTTCTCATTATTCTTTACATTATTTTCAGTAGTTTTTCTATGTATACCTTTTCTCTAGAATAAATGGTTTAAAAAAAACACGCTTTTGGCATATTTAACGCATAAGATGAAGACGAAGAATTCAAATTAATAATTTATTTTTCATATGTTCTCTACAATTCTGTCTTTTACAACATTTTACTAAAACGTTTATTTGCCTCATATTCTGTTCTCTAAAGGACGATTTTTGATCTGAAATTAAAAAGTGAATAGTTGTATTCCTGCATAGTGTATCGTGCTAAAAACTTCTGGTATATCTCTCTGGGATAAAATCATTCTAAGATTATACTTCTAAGTTATACTTCTTTTGGCGCGTTATGAGAATTCGTTCAGAGTGTATTTTCAGCGTGTAACGAATCGCTGCTATAACACTCGACTGATGAAGCCATCGTTCGATTGATGTATCACTGATTTCTATCCTGCTCTATAACCACCCCCCCCCCGTATTTCAGAGTCTTAGGGAGGCATTCAGTATCAAATGTGTGTCATACAGTATAAAGACAAAATTTATACTTACATACACCCCTTATAGAAAAAATTGAAAACTGGACCCAAAATACACAAAAATTAAGTTGGTTTGGTGATTAGATAGATAGTTTCCATCATATCTCCCAGGCATATCTCCCCTCAGTATACGATTTTGGTAGTCCCATTTATACCATTTGAGGCGATATCTAGTAAACTGTTCAATAAATCGTGAAATGAACAAGATTTTCGTGTTCTTTGGGTTCAATTTATTTACTTTAAATAGTTAATTACATCAAAATTAGATACATAAATATTTTTCGATTTATTGCGATTTTTTCGAGGCACCCTTAGAAAAAATTTAAAAAACAAAAATTTTTTGTGAAACTAAGTATATAAGGTAAATTAGATCCAAAACACACAAAAAACAGTTGGTTTGGTGATTAGATGGATAGTTTCCGAGATATGTCCTCAGTATATGATTTTGCTAGCCCCATTTATACGATTTGAGGGGATATCTCGTAAACGATCACTAAATCATGAAATGAACAAGATTTTCGTTTTTTTTTTTGGGTTCAATTTACTTTAAATAGTGAATTACATCGAAATCAGGTACGTACATGATTTTACGCTTCGAAGTGAATAGTTTTTCACTACTATATCATTTAATTAAACTTTTGTGTCTTAAGATTAGTGTTGACCTTATTTAATATTATTTTAATAAATTATTTTCAAACAAGTATCACTTCTTACGTGCGTACATAAGTACACACACAATTTTTTTAAATTTGAGTATGTAAAACTCAACCCCGTATAATGAGCTAAGGATTTGTAAGACATTTTATCACTTTTCTTGTGTGAAGTTGTAAAACAATTAATTTATAAGAATTTGGCGCTTACGACATTTTACGTTTCTTGAGGGACTGATTTCATCAGAACACAAATGTGGCCTCAAACTACACCATTACTTAAAGTAACTATTATAAATTCATTCATCACCCTTTCAACATTTTCAAAGGCATCTTGAAAGTAGTGTTGGATCTATAAATTAAACTAACCCCTTATATATTACTTGATGGTTGTTTAATATTCCCCAAAAGCTTTTTAATTTCAAATTTATAATCATTTTGAACCCTATAATAACGTTTGAAAGAAATATCATCAAACACACATACTAGTAAATATGTTTCTTTGGTTGTTACCTTTTTGAATTATAAATAAGTTTTTAAATGTGAAATGATACTACCCAAGTAATGTATTTATTTAATCAAAGCGTAGTATGGTTGAAGACTACTTGATTTGAAATTAAACCTCATCTTTATATCTGTTTGAGAATTATAATTGCGAAATTCTATTTATTTATATTCTTAAGATTCGATTCGTATTTTAAACGAATCATTCCAGTCCAGTCAAACTATTCAAACTATATGTGGGATGAGTCGGGAGGAATGCATTAAAAACTAGGAATGTATTATAGATAAATAATTAAGCTTTAAATGGCAACAGTTGTTATAAGATTTTACATTTTTTGTTGTTTTCGTTACGCAGGAGCTGCGCCAACTTAGCGAATTTCCTAAGAATACATAAATCACTCTCTAGCGGTCACAATTTTAGTCTGATCAAAATTAAATGTCGTTTCTAATATGATTTTGTATTTAGAAGGCCAATTTTATTAAAAATGGGGGGAGTGGAGGAGCATAGAAAAAAAGAAAAATGAAAACATAAAACATAAAATATCTCTCTTAATATTAGAAAAATCGAAAAATGTATAAGAAGTAAAGTTGTAGAAAATCATGTTTGCTCTAATTCATTATCTTATCATTTTTCTCAAACTCTTTTGTGTACAGAGATATTAAGAATTTTAATCTTAAATTGTAAATATTTCTGTAAATATTAGTGTAACAGAAAAAATGATAAGTAACAAAATTATAGTAAAATTAATTTTCTACAACTTAACATCGTATACATTTTTCGGTTTGTCCAATAGTAAGGGAGATATACTCAGTTTTGTGTTTCTCCCTTCCTTTAAACTCCTCTTTTCCCTTGGCCGATTTTGCACATTAACCAACTTGACCTTTCAAATACCAAAAGCGCCTCAAATACCACATTTCATTACAATCGGAATAAAACTGTGACCGATAGTGTGGCTTCAGACACACATACATATATATTTATATACAGGATGAGCCATTTTAATCGCCCCACCTAAATTTGTCGAAAACAAAGCAGAAAAATGTTTCAGACAAAAGTTTTATGGTCTCAAGGGGGTCGAATATAGGTGGCCTTAAGTTTGACCTTGAGGTCAAATTAAGGTCAACTTTGATATTTTAAATAGAAAACCATATTTTTTATGGCATATTCTACGGAAAAAAAGATGAAAGCTTTGTACAAAAGATTTTTTTTGAAAATATGTAACATGTGTTGTTATAAGCCATAATATGATATATTTATATAAAATTCATTCGGAACTTTTATACTTTCTCAAACAAAATCCATGTTGAATTAAATGGTTTTCACTGTATTTGTTCGAGTATATATATATGAGCTTTTGAAAATAGAAAAGAAGCTTTCATCCACACTCACATACATGTATATAACCACTTTTATACGCACTATGCATCACTTCTCTTCAATAAAATTCTCAATGGTTTTTCCTTTATATATATATATATATGTCGTTTTCTGTTTTTATTATATATCAAGGCAGTCAGTCAGTATATTTTATGTTTTGATTATATCTGATATCAAAAAACAATGTTAGATTAGGTTGGTTTAATTGGTTCGGGAATTTGTGAATCGTTAATTAAAAATTTTATCATTATGAAAACATCAAAATCTTTTGTAAGCTTATTTATAATAGTTATAAGCATTTCATCATATATCAAGCATTTCATCATTGCAAGTATTTGATGTTTTTCCGTTTAAATGATTTTTAAAAGACTATCGGCTGTAGTTAAGGTTTGAAATATTCATTAATTGAAAATCTACGTTTAGTTTGTAGTCGTATTCAACGTTGCATATAACATTTGACAAAACAATCAAGAGTTTAAGTTAAAGCATAGATGCTTTAACTAAAAGCATAAAGATAAAAGTTTAAGCATAGATGCCTACCATACTAACCAGTCCAAGTGGCCAAGCGGTCTAAGGTGTTATGTCTACGCAGTATGCCTACTTGGAATCTGGGAGGTTATGGGTTCGAATCCTGACATCGGCTGTTTGTTAATTATTAAGAGAAAAAAAAGAAAAAAAAGGGGGTGGTTAATTGACTAAACTGTCGGCGTATAGACAAGAATGAAGTAACCGGCTATGCTTGCGAAGGTTTTCTGCATTTTCCTTCACGAACTCCAGATGAATATCTGCATAGTCCCTATCGGCTGCAGCCGCATATTCTACCAATTCCTAGTCAAAAACGGAAAAAGATATCAATATGAAATTGTATGTATGTTCTAGAGCAAAAAGTAAGGTCAAGTTCGTGATAGGCAAAATCAGACCATGTTTGTGTAAAATGGGCAAAACTGCCCATCTTTGAAACCATAATAGATATAACAAAAATTAAAAAAAAAAAAATATTCCTTTTTTAAAAATTGACAACTTTTGTTATAAACTTTTTTTTAAATAAATTCATTATATACCGGGTATTTAAGCAATTAACTCAGTTAGTTGTTATTTTCACTTGTTATTTTTGAGCTATTTAGGTAGAAGTTTATTTTATGAAATCGACTATACTAAGTAAGAATCAATGACAGACATTTGCATTAATATTTGAAACTTGATGTGAATAATAAATGTTTATCTATATATATTAAATGAGCTTTCTTTTTGTACCCTATTTATTGATTCCGACGATTCCCAATGCTTTTTACTCATTATTTTTGCAAACGAATTACGTATTATATTTTATATCTAGAACGAAGATTTTATCTTTAATAGAAAGCAGACGCCGTCAATTGGAATTGGATATAGACTGAACTATTATTTTACATAATATATTTTATATCTATTAATAATAAATTTATAGTCATACATACATATGAAATGATTTCAAAATTGGAAAATTTATTATGGATGAAAATATCAATTTTCTAAAGGTTGTTATACCCTAATTATGTATACATATGAATTTACATATCATGATTTATTTATCATCGTCGCCAAGCCAAAGCTATTGAAGTTAGAGACATGAAATTTGATATATATGTTCCTCAGACAACGTAGAGGGGGTGAAATATTATACCCGGTATGTTTAATTTACCAAGTATGTTAAGTTTAATTCGGACTTTGTACGGGTTGCAAATATTGATCGCAGAATTAGTCAATTTTCGCATATCCGACCGTCCGTCCATTCGTTTGTAAACACGAAAAGAGATATGAGGTTGAAATTGTATGTTCTAGAGTTAAAAAGTAAGACCAAGTTCGTGAATGGGACCAAATAGGACCGTGCCACCCCCAGCAGGTGGGTAAATATCCACCTTTAAAACCGTAAAAGATTGAGCAAAAGCATGTTCCTTTGTGAAAAATAAGCACTTTTGTTTGAAATTTTTTTTTTCAATATTGCAATATAACGTACGTTTAGTTTACATTTTCGCATAGCAGATATCCCACGAGTATGAGAGAGTAGATATGTATACATTAAGCAATGTGTATGAGAAGGAGGTCTTATAGGTTTGATAAACAAGCATATTTTTCAAAACAGTTAATAATATTCATAACTGTTCGAGTGATTGGTGATTGTCAAATGCCACAATAAATAAATTGTCACATTCCTGTGCAGAATGTCCGGAAAAGTACCATTTAACAATTTGCATTTTTTCTTCTTTTGTGTAATAATAACCCATTGTTGTAATAATACCAATAAATAAAATACACAAACACGTATTTTCCAAATTTTTCCAAGTGTTTTTAATAATAATCTTTTCCTAGGGTAATTTTGACCCAAACAGAACGAAAATCAGGTTCATTTTAACGTCTGACCAACACATTTCAAAATTTTCCCTTCTCAATTCATACAGTTTTGAATTTTAGCACGATGGGTCTGATCTCTTGAAAACTATTAATCGTATCGTATTTTAATCAAAGCCATCGATTTCGCTAAGTCAAAATTAGCTTATAACGAAGTTTATAACAAAATCGGGGATACAAAAATTTTGTTCAATTTTTGCGATTTTTTTAAGGGGTACCCCTTGGAAAAAATGCGAAAAAAGTGAAGAAAATTTTTGTTCTCGTTTTTAACAATAATCATTTTCTAGGGTAATTTTGACACAAACAGAACGAAAATCAGGTTCATTTTCTTTTCATAAACTCAATATTTACCGGATGTATATATAAGGAATGAACTCAGTTAGTTGTTATTTTCACTTATTTTTTTCTAAATTTTAATAGTTCGGAGCGTTAATGTTTTATATTTTAAATTTATTGACAAATAATTTATTTCCAAAATTATGTTAATTTCTATAAAAGCTATAAACTAAATCGAGATTAAACTGTATCTATATATAAGTGAGAGATACGAAAATTGGCAGTTCTGCTATGAATAATAAACAAAGAAATACGCGTTTCAAAAAAGTTTCGAAAAATTGATTTTGGCAAACTTGCGTCTATCCATCCATAGTATGGTTCCCTTTCGGTTATATTATACTATCGGCGGTGACTAGCATTTAATTACTTTGACATTTATGTAATATCTCTGAACATTGGTAACATCAAATATTGATGTGAAAGAATGTTACCAATGTTCAGACATATTAGTTAAATGTCAAAGGAAGTAAACGCTAGTCACCTCCGTTAGTATTATATAACAGAAAGTTAACCATACTTGATAGACACAAGCGTACACAAAACAATTAAATATATAAATTATTATTTTATCTGAAGAAGATAACTGTGTTTCCAAGATAATAGTCACAAATAGATAAATATCTATTGAATATCGAACTTTTGTTTAATTTTATTAACTACAATAAGCAAATATTATTTTAATGGTAAAAGTTTTCTGGAAATTCAAATCATTTTAAAACACTCTAGTACTTTACTATAATTCCCATTTAATTTATAATCTTTTGAATCCGAAAGCATACTATTAATTGCTTATTATTATAGAACAGGATTACTTATATCAAAACTAAATAATCAGCTTTTATGTAAATTATTAATCTTTATTGATTTTTGTAGAATATACAAAGTTTTGGGTAAAAAAAAACGTTTTAATATTAAAGGAAGGTGTTTGAATACTGAAAATTACTTCATACAGGATCCCGTATCTTCAAACCAAAAGTTTCCATAGGCATAATATTGAATTTTTCTTTTTTTCGATCAACGGGGGTAAATTTTCAGTACTGAATTTAGTTGTTTCCATAGTTCTTTTTCATAATTTTCAAACTGGTTTAAATCTAAAATTGAATTACAGAATTTAGATGGAAGCTGGTTTTAAGCGTCGTATTAAGCGTTGGATTGGGAGACTTACATAGATAGATATATCTGGGGGTATAAAAAGTATTGCGCTTTGACCTTTTAGCCCATTGTGCTGCTCCCCTTTCGACTGTTCAGTCTGACGTGATTCGCTTCTTCCATGATAATGCCCAGGAGCTTGATTTTCTGCTGTAACTGAGAGATTCGCAGATAAAGATGGTTTCTTCTACTTTGTTGCGCCGTACAGATAGGACATTATGAATACTTTATGGAGTCCTATTGAGCATTGGTGTCTTTGTAGGTGCCAATGTTCGGTGTGGAATCCAGTAACCTTTCGAAGTTGTCTCCTATTCAGGTTAAGTGCATCGAGAGACAACCTCTTGTTGACAGTTTGTCAATTAAAAAAAATAAAAAGAAAGAAAAAAAGGGCGGTTAATTGACTAAACTATCGGCGTATGGACAAGAACGAAGTAACCGGCTATGCTTGTGAAGGTTTTCTGCAGTTTCCTTCACGAACTCCAGATGAATATCGGCATAGGTCCTATCAGAGTCGGCTGCAGACGCACATCCTACCAATTTCTAGTCTACACACAAATATTCCTTCCACTCCACTCACATCCTCACATCCTTAGGCATCACAATGGGCATTATGGTAGAAGAGTAACCCGTCCAGGGCAGCCGCTTCAATCTATCTATCTAGTTTCAAAAGGTTTCATGTGTCACTTTCACAATCGATAAATACAAAACATTGTGAGGAAATAAATATGAGCGAAGGTATATACTTTTAAATAAAGGTTCTTTGGTGTTGATTTGACTAGTGATCCGAATAATAAGATGATGATATTTTGTTTATTATATTTATTATACATATACGAGTACACCGAAGAATGTTATTTCAACTTTTCTTTTTTTGAATAACTGAGAAAAAAAAGATGATGATGATGAAAAAAGCTGGAAATTGTCAAAATAATAATATCGGGGAAAAAAAGAGAAATTGGTTTTCAATATTTACGCTATACTTGTTTTTTATTTTTTGTATTCCATACAAAGTGATTCAGAACCGACTGTCAATTGAGAAATTTTACAAAAAGCTCAAGGTATCGACTTACAATTTTGTGTGTGAATTTAATATGCCATAATCTAAGTACAAAAAAGGGAGGCCGAAGCGAAGCATGATTAAGTAAGATTACATACAGATATTTATTTTCCAAACCTTGTATTTTGTCAGCCTTAATTCACCTCTACCTGTGCTTCCTTAGGTGATATAAATTATTGTCGCCTGATGAGAAGTCTTCCACTTTAGTGAAGTATAATTCCCCGTTTTATCTGTTAAAGATTGTTAATACTGTTAGGGTTGAAAGTCACGTTCTTCGATGATATGCTTTCCAGATATTGTATGGGATAAACTTAATTTTTTCCTAGTAATCCATAGAATCCATTCTCAGTTATGAGACTAATTTTTTTTCAAATTTTGTTTTACACGCTCAATTCTTCTATCTTTTCTGCATCTATTTATTTCATTTTCATAAAATTTGTCCACCCAACAATCGAATCAGACTCTGGTTTCTGATTCGGCAAACCCATCCGAGTAACTTCGACAGCAGTTCAGTTGCTATTTATGCCATAGTATCCCGGAACACAAACTAACAATGTGGTGCCTTCTTACATTCTGGATAATTTCTGAAACAATATTAATCATTCGAGGGTTATTATTATGATTCTTTGTAAATATATTGCCAAAATATCAGCGTTATTTATTTCAAAGTTTGTGACACTTTACTTGTTCCTACGTAGACGTAGTTCCTACGAATTTTCGCAAAGAAAGCAATCAAATGAGTATCACATCCAGTTACAATTGTGACATAGTGATATCATGATTAAAATTGAAAATATTTCTGTAAATATTGCTTGAAGTTTTAGAAAATACGGTCAGGGGATAAATTGTAGTAAAATTTATTTTCTACAACTTTATTGATGAGTTAAATTTTTCTATTTAACTAATCGAAATTTTGTGTTTCTCCCTACTCTTCTGTCTAAGCACGTCGTCGTATTGTAAAATTTATTTTCTACCACTTTATTGATGAGTTAAATTTTCCTACTTAACTAAAGGTATTTTCCAAATTTTGTGTTTCTCCCTACTATAAGCACGTCATATTTCTTTCTGATCGGACTAAAATTGTTCGAACTGAAAGTTTGATGAACATTTGAAGAAATTTTTTCCGAAATTCACAATCAATAACAATTCTTCGAAAGTTCGCTAAAAACAGAAGAAAATATTTTTTTATTCCATAAATTTCTAACTTGATAGTTAATTAATTAATTAATATTCACAATAATCCTTATTATCCCTACTTTGATGTATTAAATTCTATTTATAAATAAATAAAGTTTCAGTTGTTATAGCTCTTCCATCATATACACCTACGTATAACACATTCATACACGTTTATTAATATATAATATTAAAATTAATAAATATAACATACTTCGCTTTAATTAAATTAGATATGCTTTACTCTATCTACTTAATAATACATACATAACGGTGGAGACAGAGTGGTCCCTGAAACTTTGAAGGGTGTCAAGTTTAATTAATTTGATTCTAAAATTGAGTTTGAGACTTGAGTTGGGATGCTGCTGTTGTACTTTTCATAAACTCATGTATTGGTATTTTTTATCGAATTTCCTCCAAACGAAATGCAGTTATTGCTTTTACGTACCGATGATAGAATTTCGGATAGAATTTATGTAACCAAACGTCAATTATATATATATATATATTTATATATATAAATATATATATATATATATTTATGTTTATATATATATATATATATATATATATATATATATATATATACGTTTATGTGGACTCTCTAGCGGTCACAGTTTTATTCAGATTGGAATGAAATTTAGTATTTGACAGGTCAAGTTCGTTAATGGGTAAAATCGGACAAGGGGAAAGGGAGAGGGTTTAGAGGGAGGAGCAAACACAAAATTTGACATATCTAAAGCACGGTAGTGCGCAAGGCCGAGTTCTCCCTTAATATTCGAAAAATCGAAATATTTATAAGGAGTAAAGTTGTAGCCAATAAGTCTTACTATAAATTTGTTTCATATTATATTTTCTGTTACACTAATAATATTAACAGATATATTTACAATTTAAGATTAAAAGGTAAAATTCTGAATATCTCTGTACACTTTAGAGTTTGTGAAAAAATGAGATCAGGTGAAAAAATGAACTGTAGCAAATATGATTTTCTACAACTTTACTCCTTATACATTTTTCGATTGTTCAAATATTAAGAGAGATATTTTATATTTTGTGTTTCCTTCATTCTCTTTGCCCCGTGATCTATGCCATTTAGTAATAAAATTTGCCTTGCATATATATACGATAATATCAGATGTCAAATCAGATACGATATTTAATTTTTATCACACTAAAATTGTGCCCGCTAGAGAGTGAGTTAAGTATTCTAAGGAAATTCGCTAAGTTGAAGCAGCTCCAGCGTAACGCATTTTTTATTTTTTCAAGTATGGCACCTAAAATCTTTAAACAATCACAATAAGGAATATGCATGAAAATTTTTTTTCACATTTATTTTCAGAATATGAAAATACTGTTAATACTGTAATAATATTTAAAAACGAAATTAAAATCCGACAAATATAAAGGAAGCTATAAGCTTTTAAAGATTATTATCTGTCTTTTTCTTGCAAAAATACTAAAAACGGAGTTTTACATGTATTTTAAATGGTGAAAGTGAAATATGACGTCACATAATATATCAAGAGGGCTATCACCCTCTTTGTCTAATCGGGAATTTCAATCATTCATATCTCGCTTATTTTTAAAGTTATTTAAAAAGTAATTTTACCTTGATATTTGTCAAGTAAACATGCTTCAATTCAAGTGAAAAAAAATTTTCATGCATATTCCCTATTGATAAAGAAATACGATATTTACTTAATCATTAGGGGCGCCACCCAGTAGCTACAATGCACATAATAGGTATACATTCGGTGTTAAACAGGTATTAAGTAAAGGTATTTATAAGTATTAATATAATAATACTTACATATGCTATATATTATATAACATATACTATAATAAAGGTTTACATTATATGTTCTATTATATATGTAGAAGTGCTCTATACTCTACATAACACCACCGTGTTGCTGTTAGTTGTTACATCAGAAAGAAGTACACTGAACAGTTTGTTCTGAACACTTAGAAAATTATACGCAATTGTATAATAGGCACGTTCTATATACAATAGAAAAAAGTGTTAAATAGGTTACATTTTTCTAACCCAATTCACGATTGTAAATATTATTTGTTTTCATTTCTTTTATTTAATAATAAATAGTTATATATGTGTCCTAGACTTTTATAGCTATTCGTGGTTCGATGAAGAATTATGGATCTTACGCAACAGGGTATTTTCTTTAACTTGAACCACATCTGTTTAGCGATAAAAAATTTATTCTTAGGTTTTATAACATAGAGTATTGTTATGCCATACCAGTTTAAGTGGCGGAGCAGTTTAAGGCGTTATGTCTGCGCAGTATGCTAACTTGGAAACTGAGAGGTTATGGGTTCGAATCCCGACATCGGCAGTTTGTCAATTATTAAAAAAGGGGCGGTTAATTGACTAAACTGTCGGCGTATGAACAAGAATGAAGTAACCGGCTATGCTTGCGAAGGTTTTCTGTATTTTCCCTCACGAACTCCAGATGAATATCGGCATAGTTCCTATCGTAGTCGGCTGCAGCCGCATATCCTACCATTTCCAATTCAATTTTTCAAGTTATCGAGTTTACAGACGAACGGATGGTTTTGCGGAAATGGACTAATTAGGGCATTTTATGAACTATACCAAAACTTTTTTTCAACGACCATTATTTTCGACTTGTACCACCTTGATGCTCATCATCCTGAAAAAGCCATTTGGTCTTCCGGACCAGTATATTAAGGTCGCGCGGCGTTCACAATAGGGAATATGCATGAAAATTTGTTTTCTCATTTATTTTCAGAATATGAAAATACTGTTAATACTGTAATAATATTTAAAAACGAAATTAAAATCCGACAAATATCAAGGAAGCAATAAGCTTTTAAAGATTATTATCTGTCTCTTTCTTGCAAAAATACTAAAAACGGAGTTTTATGTGTATTTTAAATGGTGAAAGTGTAATACGACGTCACATAACATATCAAGAGGGCTATCACCCTCTTTGTCTAATCGGGAATTTCAATCATTCATATCACGCTTATTTTTAAAGTTATTTAAAAAGTAATTTTACCTTGATATTTGTCAAGTAAACATGCTTCAATTCAAGTGAAAAAAAATTTTCATGCATATTCCCTATTGTACTATAGAATATAATTTTACATTCAACATTGTACTAAGAAAACTTCATTATGGTTATAAATAATTTTTTCTTACCTACTTGTTAAGAATTTATATTGTTGTCACATGATCGATTTCTGAGAATCAACGTTCTTGAAACAAATTGAACAAGATTTGGTGGGAGCGCTGAGTAATATTTGAATTATTTATCAAGCTAATAAATAAATAAAATAAAATGTATATGATATTTTCTTTTTTTATTCAAATTTCAAATGACAAAAAGAAAATATGAATTTTTGATGTAACACAAAAAAAAAAAAAATGTTTTTCTTAAAGAAACTGTTAAATAATTCTATTTATTCGATATAAGAAATGAAAATACAAAAAGGGTACATAACATATAGGGTACATAAAAGGTAGTCATTGGTAGTTTTTCTTACATTTGTATGTTTAGATTATTACAACATTGGGGTAGTATTGTAAATATACAATTTAAAACTGTGTTTTTTTTTTCATGAGTCAGGCAGGATAAATTTTCAAATATATTTATTTTTTTATACACCTTCAACATTTAGGGTGAAAGTACCTACATAGTAGTTCTTCTGTATTTGACTTCATAAATAGATGAAGTTTATTTTTCTGTCTTGCATGCACGAGAGTAATATTTTACTCCATTACTTTTGATCAATTTCCGTACAAGTGTATTCCTTAAACAAACTATTTCCTGAGATGTTTGCTTGTGTCACATTTTGGAGGATTCTACAACAAGAAAATTGCTTTCGGTAATTTTAACATGGGTAAAGTTTAGGCCAATTTCGAAATTGAATAAAACTTTCTGTGCTCTATTTGTGTCCACTCATTATTTTATCGTGAGGTTAGACATAGATACACGTTTCTTGTATTTCACGTGCTCTGCGAGTTATCCTTTCGTTGTGGCTAAGTTTTAGTCACAACCATCCAAGTAGCCGAGCGGTCTAAGGCATTGTGTCTGAGGCGTTATGTACACTTGGAACTGGGAGGTTATAGAATCGAACCGACATCGGTAGTTTGTCAATTATTAAGAAAAAAGAAAGGGGCGGTTAATTGACTAAACTGTCGGCGTATGGACAAGAACGAAGTAACCGGCTATGCTTAAGAAGGTTTTCTGAAGATTCTTTCACGATTTCCAGATGAATATCGGCATAGATCCAAAGAGAGTCGACTGCAGCCGCACATTCTACCAATTCCTAGCATACACACGAAATTCCTTCCACTCTACTCACATCCTCACATCCTTAGGCATCACAATGGACCTTATGGTCGAAGTGTGGTCTATCTATCTAAGTTTTAGTACTTTATTTGAGAAGATGTGTTAGTTAACTCTAAGATTCTTAACAGACTCTTTTAAATAAAAAAGTAATAAATACAAAATATAGATTGATAGCGGCAATAGATAGCGGGAGAGAGAGATTCGTTAAAACGTAAAGCTTAGTTTTGAAATCCAAAAAGCCAACACAGAGGCACCCAGCAGCCATTGATGCCTACATTTTTAAGAATGCAGTCATACATTCTACACTTTTAAAAATATCTCCTTTGAATACTGATAATTTAAACTGTATTATTAGTCCTAGATACCCAAACGGTACTTTGCAACAGGCATTGGCATACTATCTGATTTTTAGTTTCAATATTTTCGGGAAATACGTTAATACCTGAGACTCACTTATGAGGTAGATTAATTTGGAAATCAAAGATTAAATTATGTCGATGAAACAAAAGGAGTGATGGCCGATTGCGAGGATTATCGCATAGCCCAAACATTATGGTCCGAGATAAATGAAGATAAAACTATACAACATTTCAACACAGGAAAGATCTTGTAAGTAATACCGCGGGAATAATCTCAGGAAACTGTGCAATCGGAGAAAACCTCCAGAAATGGAAAATCACAACCGGCAACTACCTACTACCTACTGCAAGGAGTGCTATGTGGAGGAGAAGACTACTGAACAGATATCTCGTGTGCCACTGCCTAGCGTTGGAAAACAAACACTCCATCATTAGGGGACAACATTTTCTAAAGGAGTTAGAGAAAGCAACAGAGATAGAAGTAAGAAACAGAAAGCAAAGGAGTAGAATAGAGACCACGGGATTTGTAAAAAAAATAAGGGTTACACAATGGACCATACGCCTCCGAGTGAGAGGAAAGCGTTGAGTAAACCAAACCCTTAAACCTAATTTAACCTATCTAAATTTGTCTATATCACTAAATCAAAATTTTCTTTTACAGAATGAATTCGTCTCCTTGCTTCGAATCGTGGATAAAAGGTAATTAGAATATAATTTAATTTATTTTATTTTTTACTTTCACAATACAATTCATTTTACTGTGCCAGACTGTAAATATATACATTTTAAGAAACAGAGGCCAAGAAATATATTGATCATTGTAATTTTTACCCTCAATATAATATGAAATTTGTGTATAGAGAGCTTTTTTAAGGTTCATTTGTATTCTATACAAGAATATATTTAACAATTTACAAACATAATCAAAATCGTATTCACCAAATAGCAAGTAGCTAAGATAAAATACTTATTACGTACAGTACAACTGTTACGTACACTATAGTTCATAAAAATTGAACCAGTACGTCACATTCTAAGCGTATATAAATTACTAAATATATGTATAATATTACATCCAGTATCACTTAGAATGTTGCAAAATAGTTCAATTTTATTGAACGGGACTGTATATTGTAAATATAAAAATGTGTATATATAATGTAGTATTAGCCCAAGAGTCGACCCTAAAATTTCTTACACTTGTTGTATCGATTGCGCACAATATACTTATTATATGGACGATTTAACATTGATATTAAAGCAGCTAGTTGATGATATTGGGGAGTATTTGAAATCGTTTTCGGATATATTTTCGATTGTTCATTATAATAAATTGATAGAATACGAATATTCACCTGAAAATAAAGAGAAAGTCCCCTGTAAATCGGATACTTGTCTATTCCTGATGCGTATTAAGAAGTATGGATCACAGGAATTAATTGTATACGAGTATACCAGTAAAATTTTCTAATTTTTCCTAACAAAAGATAAAACGTTTGTGATTGGCCAATAATGTTTCACGTTATATAAACAGTAAACCTTGCATATGTTTAATTGCCTATTTTTGCAAGTAAGCAAAAAAATAAAAATGGTTATGTGTGTATTAATTGCCAAAATGATGAAATTAAGCACTATTGAGAACTGACCTATAGGTGGGGCTCAAAAAACTAGACTGAATTTTGTTGCAACGAAAGAATAATGTTTTTTTTAATGGAACATATTTTTTTTTAAATACTGACAGTCGAAATGTCTAAATTTTGCAAATAATTTATTTTCTAAATTTTGTTATTGCAGGAATTTCTATAGAAACTATAAACTATGCTAGAGATCTGGATGGACTTCTGAATGGTCAGAAAATAGCTATAACTTTAGAATGGTTTGGAATTTGGAAATTCTGATTGCTTTTCTGGAGTTCTGATTGCTTTTCAGTAAGTAAAATTTATGGAGGATCTTTTCGTATAATCATCTCCTATAGTTTCCTCCAAATAATTCGATAAGAAACGCACAATATATTTCCCTTTTTATATATAGAGATTATACTACACACTAAGGATGGTTTCTTTTTTGACCATCAGACGTCGAGAACAAAGTGGTCAGTTATCAATATATAGAAACTTAATTTGTGTATAAAAATGTTTGAAACTTTAATAGTTTTATTTGACATTATTTCTTCGAAACAGGGTGGTTTTCTGCAGTTTCCTTTCAGAAACTCCATAATTATCGGCATAGTTCCATACAAATCTACATACAAATATCTTATCTTAGGGGTTGATAAAAAAGACCTAGAAAGACCTACTTGCCAGGGTTTGGGCTTTCCTCCACTACTACTACCACTAGCTGTAATATTTGTAATTTTAATATGCTAATTATTATAATAATTAATATTACAACTGTCGTCATTGTAAATTGATTTAATATTTATTATCATTTCCTTAGCAGAGAAAATTTGCGCGTACAAGACTAAGTGTTTTTCCATTTTCTCCCGGACTATACATTCATAGCAAACAAACCTATTCAGTATTCATTAAATTTTGAATCATTTTTTGTTGTATATATGTTATTATTATTGAACACATACAACATAACATATAACAGGGGTGGCTAACTTTTGTGTGCATATAAGATCTACTTTTTATCTTAAAAATGTGTCGCGATTGACTTGTACTATTTGTTCGATGGTACAAATGAAAAAGTTGTTATAAAAATGCACAATAGGGCTGATTATTTAATTTTAACATTTCACTTTCGCCATTTTTTTGGGGTCAGGAAAATTTATCATGGAAGAATGATATAAGATTTTTAGACTTGGCTTTTGCTAATCTATCAATAGCTCGCGGGAGTGTACCTCGTACTGAAACACCCTGTGTATCCACCTACATATTATAAGCCCAATTCCTGGGCAAGGCCGCCCCCAGTGCATTCCATTCCTTCTTGTTTGTAGTCAACCTACTCCACTGTCTACCCGCAAAAACAGCAACCTCGTCTCTCCATCTACATGGTGGTCGACCTCTTTTTCTCTTATGGTTGCAAGGTGTCCATAACGTGCATCTTGAAGTCCAACGATCATCTTTAAGTCTACCAACATGTCCCGCCCAACTCCATTTCAGTTGTTTGATATTAACCACAACATCCTTAATATGTGTTCTTGTTCCAATATTGTTACTAGGTATTTTATGACTTCTTTTAATGATCAACATACTTCTCTCCATGCTCCTTCGACATGTTCTTAGTTTTGTATAATGTGAAATGGTCAGGGCCGAAGTTTGCGTACCGTAGGTCATTATTGGTAGGATACACGCGTTCCATACTTTACGTTTTAAGCTTATGGGTATGTTACTTTTAAAAATGTGTTTGAGAGACTAAAACATTTGCTATTCCAGGAGTTTGCTATTCTCTGTTGTATCTCAATACTGTTATGATTTTGAAAATACATTAATTTTCCCAAGTATTTGACACTAGTAACGTGCTCTATTCCCAGATGAAGACCAATATTGGCGATATTTACGTCTGCATTTGACATTAATTTTGTTTTTTCGGCATTTATTGTCAGCCCTACGAGTTTACTCTGAAACGCAAGCTGGTTCAACATTACTTGCACGTCGTGTAGATTTTCAGAGAATAATACAATGTCATCTGCAAATCTTAAGTTTGATCATTTTTAACGTTGTCAATAATTATTTAATGGGTCAAAATTATTTCAAATTAGCTACAAATAAAGACATATTTAGAATTTATTTTATTGCCTTAACAATAACGGGAAGACTAAGTTTGCATGTCTCTAACCAAGGAATCATAATTAGGTGGATATCCTGACAAAGATAATAATAATGAGTCTTCAGTAGGGAATTAGTCAACAAAGAACATTGTTTAGTCTTCTAGTATGAAAATGCCGAAACAAGAATAAATATATTCGCTACATTTGGTGATATTGGGATATTTTTCTCGATTGACGTATTTCCAAAAGATGAAGTTTGTAAAATTATAATTTTAATTTTTATGCCTTTTGCTCCATATGAAATATTTTTGCAATTTTTTAGATAATACGTTTCACACTAAAATCTTTTTTAAAAGGAAAATATATAAATTCCACAATATCTTTATTTATTCAAAATCTAGAAATCTTACCTCAAATTCTTCAATTACTGTTAGTGAAGACATCGCAAGCGATCGACTAAAATTGGCTTTCCGATCGACTTGTTGGCCATCCCTGACATATAAGATAATAATATTTTCTTTGTTTATTTTCCATATAAATGCTATGTATTGAATAAAGTCAGAACAAGTAGATGCTACTATACGAACAGAGAAACACACGGATAATGTGAAATGTTTGTCATTCTTAATGTCATTCATTCATTTTAAGAAGATTATATCAGGAAGCTATTAGTTTTGAATAGCTATAATAATTACGAAGGAAAATAATTGACAATGTGGGGTAGTTTTCCACTATTATTATTTAATACCTCTACATTTCAGAATTCTTTGAATACCAACATGTCCATTTTCGTTATGACTATTAATACTTTACGTATAAATATGTTCATAACATATTTTAGTGAATTTTTATATATATTTCGAGAATCAACACAAATCAATTACCCATAGTTGATTTGTGCCTTATTGATTCGGTTTTCGAAAAAATTCTTCGGATTAAGATGTGCATTAGAAAAAAACAGCACAAATCAACTATAAAATTTAAAAAAAAAAATGACATCAACTATTGTGGTCAAGTGTTCATAGTTTTAATTCAAGCTATTGTAACGATTATTAGTTAAAACAAGTAATGTAACAACTAACTGAGTTAGTTGTTTGAATACCCAGTATATACTGAGTTGTATATCAATATTTAGGAGAAAACTATTGTGTTTATGAAAAAAATTGTCAAACAAAAGTTGTTTATTTGAAAGAGAAGAAGATTTTTTGTCAACAAATTTTTTTTCTATCTCTTACAGTTTCAAAGATATAAATTTTCCTTCCTGGCGGGGGGTAACACGTTCCGATTTTGCCCATTAACGAACTTGACCTTAATTTTTTGCTCTAGAACACATACACAAATTTTCAGCTCGTTATCTCTTTTCGTTATTGTGTTATCTGCTTCACGGATAGATAGACAGACAGACAGACGGACGGACATGCGGAAATGGACTAATTAGGTAATTTTAGGGACACCTATAACACAAATTTTTTCCTGCGGTCAATATTTCCAAGCGTTACAAAGTCGGAACTAAACTTAATATACCTAGTATATTTACAAATATACTGGGTATAAAACCTTGAATTATTATGATGTACATAACTAATACGGCTTGAATTAAAATTGTGAACATAATTTGATAGGGGGCTGGGTAGCAATAAAATGATGCAAAATCTTGTATATAAAATACACAGTATTTTGGTGTAGGGTCTGGGAATAGTTAAACTAATTGAATTAAAATTATGTACATACTTTTAATTCATGCATTTTAATTATGAACATAAGTCCAATTCAGAATTATTGAGATAATACTGGGCATAATTTTAATTTTAAATTATTAGTATTTCCATAATTTTCATTCTGAATTAACATTAGATATATAATTTTAATTCCTGCATTTTCATTATGTACATAATTTTTATCTATATTAAATTTTTAACTAATTTTTTTAACTAATAAAATAGTTAAACGGCGTGTCATTTAGACTATTTTACAATTCTGGGCATAAGCTGCCTCTGGAACTGGTGGTAGACATTATGGTTTGACATTCTTGTTCAATCAGTATCAATTCAGTATAAACAAATTTTGGTTCATAGTTACTATTTTTCATTGACAAATAATCACGAGCTAAACTATATTGTGAGAGCTCAGGTGTTATTAATTAATAAAATTTACTAGATATTACTTCTTGAACACTATACAAAATAATTAATTAAAGGCCACATTTGATGTTTAAGGCATCAAATGTTTATTTCTGTTGTAAACGAACATATTTATTCCTATTATGAGCACTTTCGGAACATAGAAAAAATGCGATTAAACTTGCTCAATTGGTAACAAGCAACATATTTGACCACCAGATAAAAGTATTGCTTATCGTTGGGTTTCCCGAATTGGTTTTTTCTTATATATATGAAAGTAAAAGTTTTATATAAATCACATTCTAAACTGCAGACGCCCACATAAAAATAGAAAACATTGTATATATATATATTTGTTTGTACAACAAATATATAAGGGTAAGTTTAAGTATTAACAATTGTTTCAAAGTTGAGGGTTGTGTATCTATATCTACAATGTACATACATTTTACATTTATTATAGTACTTACAATATACATACACCGTATGTTCATTTGAAAAGTTACCACTAAAATATTTTTTTAGAAAGCTATGATTCAAACACAGCAAGATGCACAGTTTAAAGAGGGATGATTAGAATCAGGAGGAAGTCTTATGTACCGCAGCCTATTTGATCCATTGTACCTATTTTCTACAAAGGTATTCCAGGAGTCCTATGGTCATGATAAACGTTAGGATATCCCTTGGCGACATCTCATTGATTTCATCTGGCTGAAAATTGTTCATCCCAAATGATAATGTCTTCCGAGAGAGACTGCATTCACACAGAATATGAATTCCGTTTTCCACCTCTTCATGACAAAATCTGCAGAGATGAGTCCCTGTGAGAATGATTTTGGGCATATGTTTATTAAGTTTGCAATGGCCAGCAAGAAGGCCATTAAGTTTTTATCCTCAATTGTAAACGCTCAGAGGCCTTTCCCATGAGAAGCTTTTTATAAGACTTTTTGCATGATTTTGGCCGTGAGAATTTACTCAAGAACGGTTGGACTCTTGTACCGCCCATTCTTTTATTTTATATTTTATTGTGCTTTTCGGTAGTCGAAGAAACGGTTCTGTGCCGTTTAGTGGAGCACTAGAACCCATTCTGGCTAATTCATCAATCTGCTCGTTTCCATCGATTCTTGAATGTCCTTGCACCCAGCTAATAGTGACATTATTACGTTTACCTTAAAAAGGGAATGTAATTATTATATTTTTGTTCCATGCATCCATGCCCGCGCTGTAAAACGCTGTTTATATTTTGTACGGTGTAAGATAATGAAAATATTTAATTACAAAAATGTTTATCTTATAAGGAAGGCGCATAAGTAACGTTATGATCTATTTAATGAATGCGTATTTGTGCATCATTTAGTTTTAACTCGTGAACCAATTGAATCTTATATAGGAAAAGGTGTAACGTATGTAAAATTCTTTGCAAGGACCGCCTAGACATAACCAACTGCTGAGAAATCGCCTGGTGGAAGTTTCGGGGGTTTTCCTCAACACTTGCTTACACCCAAGCAATGTTCACATCATTTCGAACTGTAAGAAGTCATTCAGCACGCAGAAGATCACAGACCAATGTTGCCGAAAACGCTGAACCAATCGGTAAATTGTCGGAACATGAAATAAATTTCCATATGATCTTTGTGTCTGAATAATCGAATGCAGACTTTCAAAATAAAATTGAACAACTTTGGTTCTTTGTTCTGTTCTGAGTCTTTCCATCATAAATTTCTCAAGTTTTTCTGAAAAATTTTTAATTCTAAAAAAAAAAGAAATAAAATACGTAAACAAAAAATTTATTCTCTTATTAAATCATAATGTTACTTATGCGCCACCCTATATATGATATATTTATTATATGCTTGTTTTAATCTCATAAAAATAAACAACTTTTGATTGAAACTTATTGTTCATGCGTCCAATATTTCTGGTGTTAATACAAAATTTATGCCCCGTATTTACACCAAAACTATTTTAAAAAAGTTTAAAATAAAAGTTGTTTGTTTATGAGATCAAAATTTTTTGTATATAAAGATTTCCTTATCTTACACCATTTAAAAGATATGTTATATCGCGTGATAAGTTATATCGCGCACTTTTGCATATTTAAAAAAATTTAAGTAACTTTTCAAATGTAACACACGGTATATATATATATATGTGTATCTATTTGTTGCAATATGTGCGAACACCACAACCATGAACATGCGAGCATGAACCAAACCCAATACAACACACACAACTCTATACAATTTGTATGATCATTGTAAATATTTTCCTTGACAAACTTAATTCCTTATATATACACTATTTTCTATTTGTTTGGCTTACACAACTATACTGGCTTACACCCATTGTAACTGTTATGTTTTCTAGTACAATAGAAAATTCATTTTCT
Source organism: Nineta flava (assembly GCA_963920215.1). Taxonomy (NCBI): domain Eukaryota; kingdom Metazoa; phylum Arthropoda; class Insecta; order Neuroptera; family Chrysopidae; genus Nineta; species Nineta flava. The sequence continues at coordinate 116,256,535 of OY986041.1, forward strand.
AGTTGCATTTTCAAATAATAGTTTTGTTTGTGTGTTTGTGTGTGTGTGTCTATGTGTGTGTAGTAGAACAGTTTATTGTTTATTTTATTTATTATTCAGAAAAGAGAGTTTTAGTTTTAGTGGAAAAAAAAAGAAAACAAGTTGTTGGTTTTTTTTTATAGTATAAAACACAGATGTGTGTATTGCAATTAGATGGCTAAAATTGTCTAACATAACCGTCCAAGTAGCCGAGCGGTCTAACCCGTTATGTCTACTTGGAGCTGGGACGTTATTGGTTCGAATCCCGACATCGGCAGTTTGTCAATTATTAAACAAAAAAAAGAAAAAAAAGGGGGCGGTTAGTTGACTAAACTGTCGGCGTATGGACAAAAACGAAGTAACTGACTATGCTTGTGAAGGTTTTCTGCAGTTTCCATCATGAATTCCAGATGCATATCGGCATAGTTCCTATCACAGTCGGCTGCAGTAACATAAATGCCACAAGATTTTCCGGTTCCTTACCATCTTAAAATTTACTTAAAAAAATTATTTTCACACATCATTGTTCTATATTTGGAGAGCTGAAAAGATGCCTTAAATCAGTTTTTAATTGAGCTCTTTTTATGAGCGATCGGCTTTTTTAAATGATCGCTTATTTTTTTATAGGTTTTGCTAATTTTGAACTTTACAAAGGTTTGTAGTAAATGCTCTAGCACCTTTATTTCTCTAGTCATTGATTTCAAAACCGTTTAACGAGTCCTTAGTAAGTCGAACCGAATTATAAACGAATTCTGGCAAGTAGGCCTTTTTAGGCCCTTTTATACCGACTCCAAGGTAGCCCAATCCGTAAACATCGTCAACACTTGGATCGTTCCTCCAGTTCTATGTTCGTTGTCAACCCTACCATTCTTCTTTGCAAATGACAGAACAGAGCTCCACTTTAGTTGTTTTAGCTTGTAGCGGAGTCGCAACTAAATTTTAATATAATTTAGTTCATTAGACATATTTGTATTTTCAACTACATTCTCCCTGAGTTACCACGGTAATTATTATTGTTTATTACTTTGGTAACTATCAACAAACACAATTTGACACATTCTACTTCATTTTAATAAAGATAATTTGTATGTTTCTTCGTGTTTTTTATTATTCAAATGTAAGATTATTAATTAAAAACACGAAGAAAGATATCAATTATATTTATTAAAATGAATTCGTAGAATGTGTCAGAGTATGAGGTTGTACTCCGCTACAACTTCATACTCTCCAAGGTCATTCTACTCTCTAAGGTCATTCTGCCAGAAGGTGCAAGGACATATATTCCGCCCCGCTACAGACCGGACGGAGCGTCTCCAACGTTATGAGAGATAAGTGCCTCTTGAGCCTGCGGTGATCGGTAACCAGTCCAACTAGAAGATTTATCTCTTTCCGGTCTTTGCCAATAAGGAAGGTTGACCTTGCGGTATTAACGTATGCCGTGCTTAATTGATAAATTATCAAATATCTAACGCGGGAAATTAATCATCCAGGTTTTATAATATTAGTCCGTGGTATAACCTTACATAACCTATACAAAGATAATTTACAAAACAAAATGTCTTTTTCGTTTTTCGTTTTTTGTTTGATGTTTTTTTTTGTTGTTAAAATACATTTGCATGATATTTTTAAAATGGAATTCGTTTTAATAAATGTAAACAAAGTATTTTATTATTTTATTTTTTTTTGTAAAAATTATAATTCAAAGATTATTTAATACATTTATTATTTATTCATATACATTTTTTTTAAATTTTATTTTTGTGAATATAATAATTTAGATTCCGGGGGCAAGAATAGAGTAAAGAAATTTATCGTTTTTATGTTTCGTTTATTTATCATACAAAAAAAACACCGCTCTCATTGTTCTGATGTTCAATTTAAATTCAAAATTTGTTGTAAAAGTTAATTCTATATTTAACAAGTGGAAATACCAATTAACTGAGATAATGGCTTAAATATCCGGTATCAATTGATGTTCAATATCAATGCGTTAACTGCTTATTTTATATTTTACACACATAAATTTATTGAAATATAAAGGTGTGTTTAATGACATAAACCATATTTTGACAAAATGTAAACCCGACTTCAAAAATAAAATATTCTATAACAAAAGATGCACTAAAAAGTAAAAAAATAATTGCATATTCTTGTGCCAATTTTAGTTCACCAAAGCAAAATTTTTTAAATATATATGTACAATTATTGTTATTTTTGGAGGCGGTGTCAACATAGAGAAATTCACATAACTTTTGGACACCGCCTCCAAAAATAACAATAATTATACATATATATTTAAAAATTTTTGCTTTGGTGAACTAAAATTGGCACAAGAATATGCAATTATTTTTTTACTTTTTAGTGCATCTTTTGTTATAGAATATTTGATTTTTGAAGTCGGGTTTACATTTTGTCAAAATATGGTTTATTTCTCGCTTTTTAGTGACTTTGAAGTTCTATAACTGATTTTATTTGTCTAAATATGGGTAGACCTACTAATTTTTAGTACATTTTTTTAAAACACATTTTTTTTTACCCTTTTTTTTTTTTGTAATTTTTAGTGCATTTTTTTATAACAGATTTTCAGTTTTTTTAACAAGCATTTTGTTTTTTTTTTGTGAAAATTTTTTTTTTTGGGGTCGGTTTTTTTTTTGTAAAAAATTTTTTTGAAGTCGGTTTTAAAAAAAATTTTTTTATTTTCCCATTATGAATGACTATACCCTTTCAAAAAAAAAAAAAAAATTTCGCAGAAATCGGTTATCACATATAAAATGAGGATTTTCCTCAATTTCCGGGAGATTCCCTCATCAGAATGCGATTTGTTGACAATGGGACCAATCGGGAATCAAACCCTTTAAAACAAAAAAAAAAATTCAGAATCGGTTCATAAATGACGGAGTTCTGAGGTAACAAACATAAAAAAAAAAAAAAAATACAGACGAATTGAGAACCATCCTCCTTTTTTGAAATCGGGTTAAAAAGTAGCGTTCATTTTTCAAAATTTTATAATTATTTTGTGCAGTATTCAATCATTTTACGAAAACTATTCTTCGAACAAAAGTTGTTCATTCATACATATGCTAACAACATTTATTCGAAATATTTTCTCAAAAACCGAATACATAAGTCAAAAATCAACTACAAAATATTTACAGATTTGCTCCTGGCGGAGAGTTCCATATAATTTGCCCGTTTATGAACTTGAAGCTCGTTATCTCTTGAATCACAAACATTATCATCGTTCGAGAAACCTCGGCTCAGCCCATATGAGTATTCGGTTTGACGCAACAGACAAGTATTATATATTTTATAACTACTTAATAAAAATTGACAATAATTGTAGCGTGTTTTGATTAATTAAAAGAGAATGATTGATTCATAATATTTCATTCGTAACATATTTCGTATAATATTTCATTTTAGTTTATAGGAGTGACAACTATTTTAAGTCGGCAACGGTGTAAGATCCCTGAATATGCATGCATGTGATGACATGTGAATATTTTACAACACACAATATTATCGGTTTTATGTATAATAAATGTTGCAAGTCATAGTTTTTAATTTCTGCATTACATTTTGTTCTTTGTTGATTTTATTAATGTGACAGCACTATAAAAAGGCGGCGCCACACGATGCGGCGAACGTTTTGAGCAAGCGTTTGGCCAATTTTGCCTCCAATATTTGAAGCTAATATTCGACCACTTGTATTGGAAAATCCTTTGAAGCGGGCGCCTTTACCGACAACAGTCGGGACGTCTTCCAATGCCAACGTTGGACGCATAACGTTGGCCATTCGTAGTTCGAGCATCGGCCTATGCGTCCAATTATCGTCCATCAATCGTCCAACGTTGGAAGGTGTTCGTCACATCGTGTGGCGCCGCCTTAATGATAATATGTTGAAATGATCAAGGTTGTTTTTTAAATTTGTGTATTTAAATAATATCCGTTGCTTTCCTTATTTTTTCCTTATTTGCTTCCACCTTCGTTTAAAATAAATACACGTGGAATATGGTCAATCAATTGTGTAACTTAATGAAGTTGGTAATGATTTGATCGATATAATAATCACTATAATGTACTTGGTAATAAATAGTTTGAGGCACAGGAGTGCCAATCTTGTTATGATTAAAAATAAAAATAAATAAAACCTTCAATTAAAATTCTACTTAATAATGGAGTTTTATAATATTTACCTCCGTACATGAGACTCATAGTCTATACAGAGGCCACTCACATCATTATTTATGTTTAGTTTTTAACAAGGGAGTGTATGCAGAATAGAAATTGTTAGATTGTACGGCTGAAGTTCGTGTAGGGAAAACCTCCAAAAACAGCCTGTACTACGTTTTTGTCCATACGCCGCGATTGGGAATGGAACCAACAACCTTTCAAGTAGACCGTGTTTGATTGCACGGCTACTTGGACTGGTTTAAAATTCTACTTCTATTATTGTTCGCCGTTACTGAATGCATTTAAATCTTAAACGTAACGAAGTGCGCCATTGAAAAGTTTATTTTTTCTAGTTTATTTATTATGAAGTATGTTAAAATGGAACATTTTTGATTGTTTAGGAGTTGTATATGTTTTCCAAGAAAAGGGTGTAGACTATTTGATTGGGCCGAGATGCATGTTACATATACTGAAGTTGAAGCTATCGCTACCATATAGATGGTGTGAAATGGCAAATAGAAAAAATACTTGGAGTTATCCTGACGTTTATTTTCTTACTAATAGGTACTTTTACCGTGTGTTAATATATTTAGATATCAACTTTGTTCGTCTGGATGTTTTTTTTAGCAGAGGAGGGAGGGGGTACAAACACGGACTACTGAAAAGTTGATCCCATTTACTAGGTATAAACTGACGGCTAGCTGAAATCTTAGGATAGCAATGACCGTCTAACCGTATTGGCGTTAAGACGTATTATGAGGTCCATATGACCGGTAACGTTACATTCGTGACGCTGTTACTTTTATCGTCTGGACCCTTCACTTCTCGCAGTTTTACAAACGTAAAAATCGTTGCTCCGGTAGTGATGAATATACATTCAAATGAAACATTTGCTATTTTATAGTAAAGAATCCAATAACTTGCTTTAATTCCTGTTTTTAAGTCATTTCATTTCTTTGACTAAGATTATAATGATTGATAAGTTGCGATTTCATATTAACTTTTTCATATGTTTTGCCTTTTCAATAGGTTTACGATTTAATTACGCCCTCACCGAATGTTTACGAGAACTACTAAGTTTATTTCCAAAAACTAAAAACTTAACGTAAACGGTTTGAAGAATATAATTCGATAATTCTAAAGTGTTTTCACACTGAAATATAAAACTTTTCTAGAAAAAAGCACAAAAAATCCGTAATGATACTGCTGGATATATATGGGGAAAGTAGTATACCAGAATATAAGGGCATAAGCAATAATGTTAAAAAACGGAAACAATAAAACATAGAAATATATCGTAGAGAATACATAGTTAAAATCTAACTCTCCTATATTATATATAGGGAAGAACTAGAAGAAGGAACATCCATTAAGAACAGACATCATTAGTAATAGTTGAGTTCCTTGAACCAAGGTCATACTACATACGATGAAACGATACGATGCCATTAAAGTTGAATGAATTTGATGATGTTAAAGAAACAGTATATATATATATATATATATATCACCTCCCACCATGGCCACCCTCCCTCTTAAATTATCCATCTAGTGATGACTAACACTCATAGTGTATATTATAATATTACCATGAAAAACCCACATATATAACCACTTCGAAAGTTAGCTCTCCGTATTGAAAATATGCAACAACACTATAGTTAAACATAGAATTTCCTTGTTTTCTAATATTAGTCCAGTTACTCTGTTCTACCAGTTCAAGAATCCCGACATCGGCAGTTTGTCAATTATAAAAAAGAGGCGGTTAATTGACTAAACTGTCGGCGTATAGACAAGAACGAAGTAACCGGCTATGCTTGAGAAAGTTTTCTGCAGTTTTCTTCACGAACTCCAGATGAATATCGGCAAAGTTCCTATCAGAGTCGGCTGTAGCCGCATATCCTACCAATTCCTAGTCTACTCACAAATTTCTTCCACTCCACTCACATCCTCACATCCGCAGGCATCACAATCGACCTTATGGTCGAAGTGTAGCCCGTCCAGGGCAGCCTCTACAATCTATCTACTCTGTTCTAATAGATCGAGACCATATCGTGCAAAAGATGTGTAATGCATGGTTAGAACAGTAAACAAATCCCATTTTTTCCAATTCGAAAGACCTTAGCTAAATCTTCTGTGGGATCCTAAACCATCCAAAATGTTTCATTTGTTTTTCTATTTGTTTATAAATACCTTGGTACTTATTGATTTCAAAGTTTTAGTTATTACTGTCAATTTTAAAGAGAGAAAATTTTTAAGTATTATTCGTACATTTTTTCTCTAAACCCAACAACGAGCGCGTTACAACGCCGCGTTATTTATTTAAAAAAAAAAAAGAAAATTATTTTAGTTGTCTTTAACCCCCTATGCAAAAAAAGAGGTGTGTTAAAGGGTTAAAGCCTTTCTATCTGTGCTATGCTTGATGGAAATCTGTGCAGACTTTTAATGATTAGATCAACTTTTTTCCCAGTTGGTGTAGGGATCTATAAAAGATGAAAACGTTAGGGCGTAACTTCTATACGCACTCGGTTCTCTTAATTGAACCCACGAGTAACAGTTTTTACAATTACAATTTATTGGATTTGAACAATGAATCAATAACACTCATTGGTAACAATCAATTTTAGCAAAAATCAACAATCATTGAACAAAAACAGTTAACAATACCCCAATGGATCTTTCTAGAGCATCATTCACGAATCTGACATTTCTCGAATATAACAAATGTAGGCTACCCAGTATAGTCTACGAAAATTAGTGGTAGTCTTTACGCAAATTCTTTACACTATATAAAGCTCCTTACCAATTATTCTACTATTAAGCGTAATTATAATTGAACCTTAATTATTATTAAGATCATAATATTAATATTAAGCGTTTTTATTTGGTCGATTTTTGCAAAAATAGAACAAATGTTGCTCTTTTCTGCAGCGCGTTAGATATTGGATTTAAATAAATTAAAATTATAAAACTTGTTCCAAGTTCCTATCAGATCTACAATATAAAGCTCCTTAGCAATTATTCCACTATTAAACGTAATGATTATTGAACCTAAATTATTATTAAGATCACAATATTAATATTAAGCGTTTTTATTTGGTCGATTTTTGCAAAAATAAAACAAATGTTGCTCTTTTCTGCAGCGCGTTAGATATTGGATTTAAATAAATTAAAATTATAAAACTTGTTCCAAGTTCCTATCAGATCTATAAAACCTACCAAAACCAAAGTAGTCTGAAACCATACACCATTTACCATACAACTTTTGTATGGTAAATGTATAAAACTGAGCTATATATATTTGACTTATTTTTCTTTCGCCCTCTTGCAATCTATCATCTTGAATATTTACACAGCTCGTTGTATTATTATTATTATTATTATTATTATGTTATTTTTAGTAAGTGGTTTGTGTTTCTTTTAATTTTTTCTCGGGAATAATGAAATTCATTTACTGCTTTCTTGTTGGTATATATCATATTTCCTGTAGGATGTGAGGGGATATTTTATACAATGTCGTCAACTCATAGCAATTATTTAAATTAGCTTATAAAAATATTGCATGGTCTTATGTTTATTTAATTGTAAATAAAAACGAACATTTATTAGAGAGTGGCAAATAGTTGAAATAGCCCTAAACATAGAATTTTGTTAGAATTTTTTCACATCAAATGCTTGGTATGAAAAATCATACACATATGGGATGGTAATCGAAACCACGACCTCTGGCACTCTAGATCAACGCTCTACCGCTAAGCAACTTGAGATGTAATGGTGTTGGAATGCATATGATTTTCCACTATCTTTCATGTCAAAGTTTTATTCATTTGTTAACCCGACTTCAAAAAGGAGAATGGTTCTCAATTCGTCTGTATTTTTTTTTTTTTTTTTAATGTGTGTCACCTCAGAACTCCGTCAATTATGAACCGATTTTGAATTTTTTGTTTTAAAGGGTTTGGTTTCCCATTGGTTCCATTGTCACCAAATCGCATTTTGATGAGGGGATCCCCGGGAAATCGAGGAAAATCCTCATTTTTACAAAAGAAAAACCGACCCCAAAAAAAAAAATTTAATACAAAAAAGAACCAAAATGCTTGTAAAAAAAACTGAAAATCTGTTATAAAAAAATGCACAAAAAATTAAAAAAAAAAAAAAAAAACGGATAAAAAAAAGTGTTATAAAAAAATGCACTAAAAATTAGTTGGTCGTTTAGTAGGTCTACCCATATTTAGACAAATAAAATCAGTTATAGAACTTCAAAGTCACTAAAAAGCGAGAAATAAAACCTATTTTGACAAAATGGAAACCCGACTTCAAAAATCAAATATTCTATAACAAAAAATGCACTAAAAAGTTAAAAAAATAATTACATATTCTTGTGCCAATTTTAGTTCACCTAAGCAAAATTTTTTAAATATATATGTACAATTATTGTTAGTTTTGGAGGCGGTGTCCAAAAGTTATGTGAATTTCTCTATGCTGACACCGCCTCCAAAAATAACAATAATTGTACATATATATTTAAAAAATTTTTTTTTTTTTTGTATATTATTTTCTATTTATATATTTAAAAATTGTTTTTTGTAAACTAACGTCTATTTATATCCATTGTTGGTATGAATGCCTTTTGGTTATATTATAGAAACGGAAGTGACTAGCGTTTACTTAATTTGACATTTAAGTAATATGATGGTAATATTTTTCGACATCAAATGCTTGATACGGAATTTTGTGATTCTGGAAAAGTTATGAGAAAAGTCATGGGATTTAAGTTTTGGTGTGCAGCATTAGAAAGCTCTCACACAAACATAATGTGAAGGTAAATAAAAGCTTGTAAAAATGAATATGTATACAGATTTATAATGTATCTACTGGATGTTATATTGTCAGCACATCAGGATATGATATGCAATGTATGAGCTTTTAAAACAAAAAGCCCATATTTAAGCTTCTGTCACCGTTTGTTATAGAGATATATTTTGACTGTATACAGATATAATAATCATGCAGGTTTTCATAAAGGGATTATTAAAATTTTAATATAATTAAAACTTGCATTAAACATTTTTAAGACTTATTGATTAAAAAGACAAAAAATAAATTTTATTCTTTTATTTTTATTTTTATTTTTCTAATACTTTATCAAAACATAAAACTACACTTTTGAATAAAGCTTTTAATATGATTACTAGAGTTTTAATAATAAAAGTGTTATACAATATTTTCCACATTTTTCTGCACACATTTCAGAAAAGAAAGTAGGTAAAAATATATGCTAATAAGAATAAACACACACACACACACGCCCACACCCACAAAGTTTTTACATATTCTTCTTTCATATTTTAAAATGGATTATTTAAAGTACTTAAGATATGTTACTATTCTTTTTATCTTGTACCGAGTGTTTCAGTGTCAAACTCTCAAAGCTGGTACCTTGAAAATGGATATATTTGAATTTTGTAGAGGATAGGCTTGTTTAAATCATGAATGCGCAGTTCAAAAGAACGACTGACTTAGGCTGAACCGAATTGGAAAATTATAGCAAATCAGGCCATGTATGCATGTATTTAATATACAGTGTTAGTCTAGGAATTGGTAGGATATGCGACTGCAGCCGAATATGACAGGAACTTTGCCGATATTTATCTGGAGTTCGTGAAGAAAACTGCAGAAAACCTTCTCAAGCAAAGCCGGTTACTTCGTTCTGCTCCATACGCCGACAGTTTAGTCAATTCATCGCCGCCGTTTTTTTTTAATAATTGACAAACTGCCGATGTCGGGATTCGAACCCATAACCTCTCAGTTTCCAAGTATCTATCCGTCCATGGACACGAAAACTCAAAAACAAATAGAGATAACCAGCTGAAATTGGTTATGTGAGTTCTAAAGCTAAAAATTAAATCGAGGTTCGTTGCAATTTCAGCTCAAACATCTGTAAATAATTACACTTGTGGTTGTCTATCGTTATTAAATTAGGCTCTTAAAGGCTTAGGTATTCTATAGGCATTCACTTGACCATCTATGCTAGAAACTATAGTGGCGGAGAAAGCGAGCTGGAGTATTGTAATTAACATTCTAAGCGCGGGACTAAATAAACTACTAAACCATTTGGGTGAACTAGTTCTGTAAAGAAAATGAATTGCTTCAACTAATAGATGAAGCTGATATAAGTGTGTTTTCATATAGTAAGTTTCTCTTGAAACACTCTGTAACTGTGTAACTAACACAATAAAGTTTCTATGGTATACCAGCTTTTTCCACTCAAACATCTGCAAATAATTTCACCTGTAGTTGTCTATCGTGTTATTTTTGGTTAAAGTTGTAGCGGTGTTGCTTCATCATTAAATTATTATTATAATTTTGTTCTTCATTTTTTATATGTTGCATTTCAACTATAACTTCCCTCTATTATCACGGTTGCTTTGAATGTTAACAACCTTGGTAATTTACATATTAAAATAATAACATTTCATAAATCAATTCAATAAAGATCAATTATATCTTTTATATATATATTAATTATTTATTTAAATAATAATAATTTAATATAACAAACATTTACATTACAAAGTCTTTACAACATAATACTTCAACTATAATTAAAGTCCAATGCTTTAGATGTGGACCTTTAATGGTTGAAATAATATACTGAACAATAGTTTGTCCAGGCCCCGGAGTACTTCAATCTACATTCTGAGCGCGAGACGAAATGAACTACTAAACTATATTGAAGAACTAGTTCAGTGAGAAGATTCGACTTTCAGGTGAAGCTTATATAAATATATTTAAGCCCATTTTTACACGTGAAATTTTTCAATCGCAATAAATGTACGAGAGTATGTGATATAACTAGACTTACATCTATACATGCAAAAATATATATACATGCAAAAATATATCAATCGCATGTTTTGTTAATAGCTATAACTCTCGTCTTCCTAAATATTTCTTTCTTTGTCAACCACTTCAGTCACATGATCATAGTAAACCAATCACAAGGAAGTAAACCAATCACCCTATTACATACAAGATTGCATCGAAATAGACACCAGGTCTATTGTTTTATACGGCATAGTTTCATAAAAAAAGTACTATTGCGTTTACTCACCAAAGTATGCGTTATGAATAGTTGCTGGCAAAGTTACATGTGTAAATATATGTATTTTTCTCTTGGTACACTCTGTACCTGTGTAACTTACACAATAAAGTTCCTATGGTATACCAGCTTCAATGAATCATGAAGTATAAGAAAATTTAAAAGATTTCGTTTAAAAAAGAAAAGAGGAAATATTTTTTAAGAATATATTCTATATGGTGTTTGAACAAAAAGATTTTTATCGTCTTTTTTTCTTTTAGCCAACATTAAAAGATACGTTTAAGTATTTATAATATGGTATATAGAGGATTTGTTGACAATTCCATTTCAATGACATTTTCATACAAGGTTAAACTTTTTTTACAAAACCGTAAAAAATATAACTAAATAAACCGAAATCTATTTCTATTGGGTAATCGTATTGTTCCGTTTATATAACTCTAATCAATCGATTGTAAATATATGTTTTGAAAAACTTGATCATACTTAATACTATTATACTCGGTATATAATCTACACCAGGGTATATTAAGTTTAGTCCCGAGTTAATAATAATAATAAGAAAGAGGGGTACCGAAAATGGGCCTAGCACCTAGACCAAGGGGTCCTCTGTGACCTCCTTGAGAACACATAAGGCGAGACGTCTCCAGATAAGAGGTGCTATTTTAAGCATATGATGCTATAGGATTCTGTTGAGGCCAGTCGCAACAAAGAAAGCCCACAACTTCACATCGGGATTGCTCCCAAGATTGAGGGATTCAAGATTTCGGACCCAAATATCCTATACCTGACACCCTGCAAGTTTCAGCAGGTGCAAATAACATTTATGGAGGTTTCATCGTCCTCCATACAGGCCCTACAAGTGGGATCATCAGAGATCAGAGATCATCCTAGTTATGAAGGTGGTAGTTCAATCGACAGTGTCCTGTCAAGAACCCCACCACCTTCTCAACTGCATTCTAGTGAATTTCAACCGAGCACAGTCGAATGGCCTAGCTGTGCTTATGGACAACTTGACCTGTCGCATGCCCTGCGAAAAGTCTCAGTAATTGAGATGAGCTTGTCGCAGCCACCCCTTGATTCGGTAAATTACGGAGTATCTTGCTATGGGATTGACAGGCTTCGGTGAAAGGGGCGTTTGAAATGACCCCTCTCGTGCCAACGAGTCCGCTACTTCGTTCCCTTTAACGCCAGAGTGACCTGGTACCCAGATCAGTCTGACTGTGCCAGGTGGTTCAGTTCGTCGAAGCATTGATAGACTATCTTCGATTATTCCCGAGTTTGTAACGGTTGAAAACGGTTCAACATCTGTCGAAAATTGGTTTCATGCTGGAACATCCTTAATTCACATCAAATCTCTACCACCTATTTCAAATCGTGCTGTAGGTACATACCCTAAAACATGACCAGAGACCCGATATATAAACTAAACAAAAAAATCATGTGAATCAGATCAGTGGTTTTTGAGTTGTTCATTATTTAATATACACACAACTTTTATTCCAAACATTTTCCCAAAAACCGAATGCATAAGGTACAAATCAACGATAAAGTTTTATAAAATGAGCGCTACTATTGTGACGCTACTTTTGTACTTACTCGCTATTATGAAATATATTATGTTATGAAATATTATGGAAAAAATTTGCATTCAAAAGATATTAAAATTTTTCAATTTTGATTAAAATTTTTAATGTTTATAAATTAGTATTATTTATAAACGTCCAAAGAACACGAATATAATTTCAGAAAATTAATTAAAAATGTACAATTTTACAACTTTTAACGATCACACACATTAATTATTACGTTTGATAAGTGAATAATAATATTTTCACTTTTTTGTATTTTCATTAATATTTAAAAAGGCGTTACGCAGGATCTGCGTTAACTTAGCGAATTTCCTTAGAATACGTAAATCACTCTCTAGTCACAATTTAAGTCTGATCAAAATTAAATCTCGTATCTGATATCATTTTAGTATATTCAAGGCCAATTTTATTAATAAATGGCATACGCCAAGGGGAAAGGCGGCATAGAGAAAGAAGAAAACACAAATTATAAAATATCTCTCTTAATACTAGAAGAATCGAAAAATGTATAAGGAGTAAAGTTGTAGAAAATCAAGAGTAAGATATAATTCATTTCTTTATCTTTTTTTCCAAACTCTAATGTGTACAGAGATATTTAGAATTTTAACTTTCAATCTTTAATTTTAAATATTTCTGTAAATATTAGTGTAACAGAAAAATTATAAGAAACAAACTTACAGTAAAACTTAGTACCTACAACTTGACTCCTGATAATTTTTTCGATTTTTCAAATATTAAGGGAGATATGTTAAATTTTGTGTTTCTCCCTCCCTGTAAACCCCCTTTCCCCTCGTCCAATTTTACCCATTAACGAACTTGACCTTTTGAATACCAAAAGCGCCTCAAATACCAAATTTCATTCTAATCGGAATAAAACTGTGACCGCTAGAGAGTCCACAGACACATATATATATATATATATATATGTATATATATATATATATATATATATATATACAAATTTTAGGGATAGTGATTTTTAACATCTTGTAGGTAGGATCGATGGACATTTGAAGAAATTATTACGAAATTCCAACATTGGTACAAAAACAATAGCTGCAGGAAATTCGCTAAAAAGGGGTCTTTGAAATTCAAACACAATTTAAAAAAAAATTTATTTAACGGTACATTTATTGTGACGGGCTCCTCTCCGGCTAAACGTAACATGGAACACGTGCATATATTTTCTATTGAAAATATACTTTATCCACGCACGTTTGAATATTACACGTTTTTTTTCATTGTACAAAATTGTTAATATTATTTTAATAGGTAGATCGAGCGAAGTACAACAAAACACAATGACGAAGAAAAATGGAAACTGTTATACATTACAAATGAACAATTTTTTTGTTGTTTTTCTTTTCTATATCTTTTCAATGTTTAGAAATTATTTATACATATATATATATATATATATATATATATATATATATATATATATATATATATATATATATATATACCGTGTGCTTATTATAAAAGTTACCACTTAAATATTTAAAAAACAATTTTCCAACAAAAGTTGCAAAATTAAAAGAAGGAAATGTAATTCAATAATTTCTGTATTCTTATTATTAGTCTTATTAACATTTTTTTTAAATATTTTTTTTTTTTGCTAGTTTAACGTCTATTTATCCATTGTTAGTATGATTGCCTTTCAGTTATATTATACCAACGGAAGTAACTAGTGTTTACTTAATTTGACATGTAAAATGTCTGAACATTGATAACAGTCTGGAAACGACAACCTCTGGCATTCTAGACCAACGCTCTGCGTCTGAGCTACCTGATATGTTATGGTAGTGGAATGAATATTCCACTTCCATTACTAGTACCGAATGCTAGTCATTTCCGTAAGGCGTATATCTGGGCGTTATGTCTACTTGGAACTGTGAGGTTATGGGTTCGAACCCCGACATCGGCAGTTTGTCAGTTATTAAGAAAAAAAAAGAAAACGAGGCGGTTGATTGACTAAACTGTCAGAATATGACAAGAACGAAGTAACCGGCTATGTCTGTGAAGGTTTTCTGCAATTTTCTTCACGGACTCCAGATGAATATCGGCATAGTTCCTATCAGAGTCGGCTGCAGCCGCACATCCTGCCAATTCCTAGCCTACACACAAAAATCCTTCCGCTCCACTCACATCCTCACATCCTAAGGCATCACAATGGACCTTATGGTCGAAGTGTAGCCCATCCAGGGCAGCCGCTACAATATATCTATCTATATATGCTACGCGGGCGCGGAACTAAATTATAATTATTGAATAATGTTTTACCCTGTAAACTCTGTAACTTTTATGTAAAACATTTATTTTTGGAAATGCATTCTATAAAACGTATTTGAGTAGAAAACTTTTCAAATGAACATACGGTATATGTGTATGTATGAATATATAAAACATGTGTATGCGTTATTTAAATACGAAAACGAGAATTCTGACATTGATATATTCTTACATAACTTATACAAAATGAAAAGCCAACCCTTTTCTTTGTACGTTGTAATACTGCATACAATATGTCTTATTCACAAATCTACGTATACCTACCCGTCCGTAATCTTTTAGTTATAAAATTTAAATAGATTTATTTATTTATACCATATAGTTTTAAAACCATATATTGCAGGCTATTTAAATTGTGGGTCAATTTAAACATTGGGTTTACAAATTATTAGGGATGGTAAACATTTTTGCAATTGTATATCCCACGAATGTAAACTTTATTGACGATTATAGTCTTTGTAAAGAGTGTATCTTCGTCTAAAAGTGGATACCATTTTTTTAATTTTTCTAAATTCTTATTCGTTTTTGAAAAACCACATACATCTCAGTCCCCATACTATCCACGCATGTACGCATGAGGAGACGCTACACTCTTTTGAGGATTTTTTTCAATGCGTATCTATCAAAATAGAAGCCCTTGGATTTTGACAATCATTCGTCGAATAAATTAATTTTTATCTTCTAGGAAATTAGACTAGTGAAAACGGTGATAATAATCTAGATAGGTACATAAATCTTGGGTTCTCGTTGTGTTCCCGCTTTTACTTCAGTCTGGCGAGATTCGCTTCTCCCATATCTTAGCAATGGCCCGACCTTGCTTATTTTACTAAAGGTTCCATATAATCCAAATAAAGATAGGTTTTATAAATGTAAAAATGCATGCACTTATCAGCAATGGTTCGGATTTCAATCAGTTTCAATTAGAAGTATTATAAGTAGATGACTGCTGTTTGAAGATTGATATAAAAATATTTTATTAATGAGGGAGATTTCTGTTACCTGATAATGATTACTATAGTTATAAGTTCTTTATATGATGGAAAGTACTGTATATAGAAAAAACATAAATAATTTCATCGATTTTAAATTCTTTGAAATTTACATCATACAACTACAATTAAAAGTGATTTTCCAGAAAATATGATTGGTTTATGTATGAATATTTGAAATAAATGAAAAAGAATAATTTTCCATATTCTTTTAAGCATACTATCTCCTAGCTTCGATGTTAACGTAATAATATAAAACGATATTTAATTAGTTTTTCGTTAAAAACAAATGCAAATACATATATATATATATATATATATATATATTGGAGAATAATTTTTTTTAGTACTCCACTGTTTAAAATTTATTATTATTTTGTTTTCATATTTTTATTATTCAAAAAATAATAATTTATATAATTATTGGTTTATGCGAGTTGAGAATTTACATAATTTCAACAAACATTTACTTAGATCGGATATGACTTGCGTATATCCAAGCTTACTTCGATATTTCCGCACATATTTCAAATGAGTTACAAAAAGTACTTGTCTCAAGACAGTTACTAAAATTAGTTGGCTCAGTACAGTTACTAAAAGTAGTTGTCTCACATGAATTAATCAGATGGTATTTTGAATTTTTATTTCTTCAATTTACAAATTGAATATTTATTATGGATTGTGCTGAAGTATCGAATAGGCGAATTAATGGTTTCTATCTGATTGTATCTAAGTATATTTTTTTTGTATAATTTATTTAATTCACCATTCCGAAACTTGTGGTTTTTCAAACTTGTCACATTTCAATACACATTCTATACACATTTTGGCTGTACAATTTATGTATTTTATGTGAATATGCAATGACTTTTTTTAATTTATAACTATATTGTTTTGTATACGCTTGGTATTTTTGGCCTTGTAGTTTTTCTTTACAGAAGCGTAAAGTCCCCTTTATATACAACTATGTATCTGAATTAAATTTGTAGTGTATATTTATATTTTTGCAAATCAGACATATTTGAACTTTTTTTTTTTACTGTAGTGTAGTTTTTTTTTATATACGATATTTCTTTTTACTACAGTTCAATCTAGTACATATTCATGTAATTTTTTTTATAACTTGTACAACCAAACTTAGTATTTTAAGGATAGTTACACTATCAACATATTAAATAAAAAATTATTTATTTCAAATATATTTTATTTTTACATATATTTTGTTTTGTTCTTTTTTTGTACTTTTTTTATTTTCAGTATTTCTGATTCGAATCACTAGTCGATAACTTAGACACTTACTGGATAGTAAAGATCTTACTACCTCAATATTATCTTTTTTAATGGGCCCAGCTTTTATTGAAAGACTTTCGGTTCAACGTGTTATTTTTTTTATATTTACGTGTATCGCGTTAGCACCAATCGTTTTCCAATTTTCATAATTCCACATACAATACTCTGCTTTGGATTTTTTTTTCTAAAGTACCATATATTTAGTTTTTATTATTATTTTTTTAAAAATACATCATAATACCTCTTTTAATTAAAATTACTAAATTAACAAAATTTCATTTTTATGAAAATAATTGATAATTCAATTATTTTCAATAAAGTGTTTAGTTTTTTTTTTAAACTAAAACTTTTCATTATTTCTTTTTTTAAATACACAATATATATATATATATATATATATATATATGTATATATATAATGTATATATATAATGTATATATATATATATATATATATATATATATATATATATATATATATATATATATATATATATATATATATATATATATATATATATATATATATATATATATAATGACACACGGGCGAAAATAAAGTCCAAAAATGTCATAAAATAATGATTAATAGGATTTTAAATATTATTTTATTATAAAATACTTATTAAAACCTTAACAAATTTTTGTATATTTCGCGTTATTATTTATAATTTCTCATACTAAAAATATTAATTAAAAAACTTTTTAGAAAAAATGTGTACAGCTTTCAAAAACAACAGAAACATAATTGCTATACTTATTATATTCGATCAAGTTTTTTCGATAATCGCCCGAATTCCGATGAGCAATACTTTAGTATTATGCCCGAATACTTTAGAATACTTTGATTAACAAAAAATATAGTTTAAGACGGTTTTTAGGTTAAAATGAACATTTAATGTACACTCCCGTTCAATAAAATTGAACAGACCTAAAATGTTAATTTTAAGTGTGAAAAAAGAAATGGAAATATAGTAAAAACATTTATTACAAGAATAATCCAAATTTCAATTTTATTGAACGGGAGTATACATATAATGTACTCAGGAACTCAGGAACATGAATTTAACAACGTTTTTGAATATCAAACAAAATAACAGAATTAGCGGGGTATCATTAGCATTTTACACAGTACTGAACGGATTTGAATATGAATAATTCTTTTTTAAATTAAATAATGTTTTTGTGTTCTTATATCTGAATACTAAATGGAACTCATATCCATTAATAATTGTATTTGAAATAACCGCGTGTCCACTAAATTCTTAAATATATAGATTCAAATAGGTTAGTGACCCTATTTACAATATAACCACCCCCCACCTCTGAATTCGATTTTTAAAAATGGTTTAAATTACAAAAATTTTTCTATCTAACATTTTTTGTTCGAAACAACTTTTCGACAAGAGAATGAATTCGGAACAATCCGATTATCAGTTAATGCATATTACTTTAGGGTTAGTATATAAGGTCAGGGTATCAATTAAAAACAACAAGTTACAGTTAAGGGTGTACGAGCACTGGAGCTTCAAAAAGATTAAGACATGATTTTTTTAAATATGTAGTTGAAGTGCATATAAATCAATTATAAAAGTTTCAGGGGCGGTTACGGGGGTCTTGAATTAATTATTTCATGTTAAAGTTCGAGTTTTAATGCATTGAAACCCGTGAGCGTCGATATATTTAGATAATTTTCACATGGAATAAAATAAGACGCATAAAAAAAAATAAATATTAATAAAGAGATTGATCCAATAAAATTCCGGTATGAAGAGCCTAAAAAAAAGATTTTTTTAGAACAAAACTGAGATTTCGGGTCAATTTGATTCTACATTGCATAAATATTTCCAAAAAAAATTATGAAAAGTATAATAGAGATTATTAAAATGATCAAAGAGAACTCTAGGTTTTTTGAAATTACATTTCAAATTTTGCCCCTATTCCTAGAACATTTGTTTGTATTTTATAAATACGTATTTCGACTACAATGTAGTCATCATCAGTATGAATTAGCTAATCGTAACTATCTCTGGGATATGGATTCAGAGATATGTTGCTTGTTGCTAATTTGGTGCGTGTCTCACAATGATATTATAAAAGTTCTGTCCTTTTATACTATTTGACTGAGGGTATAATCTGACCTAATGATTATTTAAGTTGACTGACTAACGGATTAGGTTTGTGAATAGCCCCACATATATATTGGCGGTATTCTTTGGTGACTATGTGGCGTTTGTTTTGTCACTAAAGTGAGGGTATCGAAGCTAACCTTGATATTCAGGTATTAGATTTTTTGACAATGGTTTAATTTTATTAAATCAGAATTTGGAATTGGAATGAATTTGGCCAATTCCAAATTCTGATTTAATAAAATTAAATATTTATTGTGGACTTTTATGAATGTACTATATACGATTTTGAAGAATTTTATAAATGGACTATATCTAGTGTTCGTACATCCTTTATTGGATTAACATGTCGAATAAGTATGAAGTGAAGGGGATTCAAACATTGAGCGCCTTGAACTTGAACATGAGCGCCTTGGTTTAATATTTTCACATAAATAGTAATTTACATTTTTTGGCGGTTCTTAAAAACTAATCAGCGTCTCCACCAAGAACAGCTTAAAACGGCATTTGTATAGGATTGTTTCGAGAAACTTCTACAGAAATAAATTTATATCGGTGTATATTTGTGAGAATGTCAATAGTAGTTTTGTCCTTTTTTGTAGTTGGGTGAAATATTTTTCTGAAAAAAATAAAACAAAGAAGTCGAAATTATTGTATTGCGAATAATTCATTTATATTTTTTTCTTTTCAACACAAATGTTTAAAAAAATTTACACACACACAAATTTATAGCTCGACAAAGAAATCGAAAATGCAAGGAAAATTTATTTATTGTGAATTTTGTGACAGAGTCATCGTATTATTCTTTCACAGGTCATTTGATATGGACTGTATGTATGTCGCCCTCTATACATATAAAAATCCGAACAAAAAATATGTCGTAGCTAGAAAGTAAATTCAATCGTATTATAACTTTACTAGCCTGAATATAATTTCACAGTTACAATTAGCAAGTGTGATTTTCCCCACATTCATATGTCGTGAATATTTAATTATTTAAGGTCCTTTAATTATTTTACTCCACGAGCATTAAAATACTAAAATTTTTGGAGTTTTAAAACAGTAAAAAAGAGAGGAGTGGAAGAAAAAGTGAGGCGGACTTCCACTCACAGTTGTGGAAACTTGAATCTTAAAATAAATCGATTTTTTACCGGACTAAGGTAACGCTTATGATCTTAGTAGTCGTTGCATAAATGTTTTTTTTTCCTTTGAGGAGGAAAAATCTTCAATAAGACACCGCCTATTGAAGATGAACGTCGGTAGTGTGGGATTTTTACCCATTAAAAAACCTCCTCTTTTCTGCCTTTCTGAATAGAAAGGGACCAGACCAGAAACTGCTTGCACATTACTTCAGCCTTGCCCTAGCTACCCATTTAAGTGCTCCGTCTCCTCGCCATCATCAGCGCATCAGCTTTCTTTGCTGCTAAAACACTTTCAGTGTAGTTCTTCATTGCAGGCCAATTTCTCCTTGATTCAGCCATCAAGTTAAAGACGCTGCTTGGGTTTGGAGTGTTTCCAAGGGCATCCCAGGTCTTTTTTCTCTCAGTCGACCATTTGTGGCATTGAAAAAACGTATGTTCCGCATTGTTCGATTAGTTCCATACGATACAGATACGCATGGAAGAGCCCGTGGCTGGTAAAGAATTGCGTCATATAGAAGTTTATTTCCGCGTGTTGACATTCTATCCATGTCGCTAAATCAGTTTAGCTGTCCATCGTCCTGCGAGTGAGGCTTGCCATCTTAGCTGCCAGTTGTCGAGTGTTTTCTCCTGCTCTAGCTTCTTGGCGTCATGTGTGAGATCACTAACTTTTCTAAGTTGGTGCAGTCGTTTAGGTTCGATTGCCATGAGGTCGATAGGACGGGCCTTTAATGTCAAGCCATCTGATCTTCTAAAAGTGAGATGATAAATGAGACCTTGTTCGATTTGTATTAATATTCGGCAGGTTTTCGGCTATATAGCGTCACAATAAATATAATATTACCCTGTACACAGATACACCCTATATTAGATATCTCTATGAATAGTATATGTAGGAATACTAGAATAGTCTCCGGAATTATACGCATGTACAACACTGATGTAATACAAGCAATGCATAACAAATAACTGTATCGGATTTGAGAGAACAGCGGTATTAGCCGGTACAGGCATACAGTACTGCCGAAGAATATAATAGTATCAAAAACCTGTTCGTTATTACGTGATACACATTTTAATGTCTATAGTTTTTTCCCTATTGTCGAACGTATGAGAAAAAACTGTATATTTCATGCTAGAATAGATTTTTAGACACGAAATATATACACTGCACAGCAAAAAAAGTGGAAAAATTCATTAAAATTTTTTTCTTGAGAAATTATTTTACATGCCAACTACATTTTTATATATTTGTGTATGTTTTTCCTGATATATTGACAAAAATAAACTTTTGTAATTTTCGGAAGAAAAATAGATGATTTGTAGCGAACTCTAGGGCTCAGACTGACCTCTTGAGTCATCAGTTCATTTCATAGTTTCCCTTCTCACAGTTTCTGCTACTAATTTCATCATTGCGATACATACGGAGCGTTTGAGAAGTATCAAAAGTACTAGAAAGGCGATTTCAAAGGGTATACAGATAAGAAGTAATAAGACGTAACCCAGAGAGAAATCCAATCTCTGGGTATAAACTTGCCAGACATTTAAGAAGATGAATTAACCCTCCTGATAACTTTCATGAGCTCAGAGTTGCTTACGTGTAGTTTAGCGTAGCGAACTTTATCAAAAGTATGGCTTGAAGGCATGAAGCAGTCGTGATTCAAGGTTATGTTCACTATTAAAATTTTAGTTCCTTTTAAAAATCTAGAAATAAAATATACTTTGTCTTTAAATGGAAAATTTATGCAAAATCCTCTTTTTTTTCTAGATCATTTTTTGTTCCGAAAGTTTATTTTTCTCAACTTTACCCCCATATTTTTCAAAGTGCGCCACTTTTACTGCCAAGCAGTGTATTTATATTGTATTCGGAAAATATTTTATTATTTTCTTTAACCGAAAAAAATAAATAAATAAATAAATAAATACACTGACACAGAAACAAATTTTTTGTGAGCGAATGCCTTTATTGATACTCTGTGTTTGAGGACCATTCACTTCAAAAAATGTACAAGAATTCATTCGAGTTCAAGTTTTCACAAAGTTAAGGAATAAAAAAAATGTTGACAGCTTGTAAATTTGAAACCGTTGAAATTTATACTCGACCAATGTTATAGAGAAATTTATTCTTTATAAAAATTATCATTGAAAAATTTTCTATTGTAGATCTTTAAAATTACTATCTTATAATTTTGTCGAATTAAAAAATTAGTTTAGAATTATTAAAATTTTATACTCAGCTTAAGTTTTGCTGCCGAGCTTTTATATAAAATCAATAAATCTGATTAATAAATTAATATAGTAAAATGGTTTTCCCATCGGGAGTGATATTATGAGGAATCACTTCGATTATTACATCTATAGTTGTAAAATATAAGTCGATTTTGATGATGAAAATGGATTTTTATATTTTACCGAATCTTTACGTATTCTGATGCCAAAAAACATATTTTTGATCTATGGCGGGTCTGTGTGTGTATGCCGTCTCCCCGATTGAAATATTTTGGTGGAAATAGTTTAACCGGAAATGTTACTTTATATTAGAGAGTTTCTCATAAACGATTCTGGCGATTTTTTCAAACTTTATACCATTATTACACTACTAATCCCCAAAACGATATTACAGGATTAGAGAATGCAAAATCCAGACTCTGATTTAAATCAAACCGGAAGTGGCACTTTATTCTTGGCGTTTTTTTAAAATTTTCTCAAAAATAATACGACATAGAAATTTAAACTACATAAAGTTTATTGACAAAAATATGAACAACTTTTGTATCAAGCATTTTTTCGTAACCGAAATAAATTAAGCTCAATAATTTGCATACTTTCGTACATATTCAAATTTGATAGTAAATAAATATCCTTATTGTGTATATATTCTACTCCAATGTTGACAATTCAATGATTTTTATTAAACTCATATATACATACATAAAGTATATGAGATAGTATATTTTTAAATCGTATTAGTAAATTTTATTCTGTCCTATTTACTTTTATGTGGTTATCCTCGAATTTTCTTTTCTAGAAAACAAAAAAAAACATTTGAACATTGGTCTGTGCATATCCACACATTAAATAATACTTGTATGCTTGTAATATGTAAGTTCTTATTTATTTTTTTGATAAAAACCTTTTTTACCACACTCGACACAGAAAGAATTACAACAAAATGTTTAAAGGTGGTATTATTAATTAAATATTTATGTACAATACTTAGTAGTATTGTACGATGTAGTGGCGTATGAGTTTCGAAAATTTAGAGCAACATTTTTTTGACTTTTTTTTAGACCGACTTAGTGTCATATTGTTTAAAATGAAATTATTTTAAAATCAATTTAAAAAAAGTTATTATTAAAATAAAAGTTAAATATTAAAGTAAAAAGTTATTAAAGTAAACTGCCGGTGTCGGGATTTGAATCCATAACCTCCCAGTTCCAAGTAGAAACAACGCCTTAACAAGCGCAGCTACTTGGCTGGTTAAACTCACTAGTTATTTATGTAGAGGGCTTCTTTGTTAAAATTTATAAAAGTTAATCAAAATTTATACAACAGTTAGAAATGGTTTCTTCATCAACAATATTACGTCCCTTTATAATTTTGTATGTTTATAATTTCATGTAATCAGTAAGAATAACTATAATTAATGAAATCTATAATTACAGCGTAGAGCGTTGAGCATAAAACAACATACGTTAAAATGTGTATAATTGAAAACACGAAAGTGATGTTAAACTGTCAGAACTATTCTGTTGTTATTACAAGACATGTTTTGCTTTTCCTCGGCTAAGAAGAAGCAGAAGAAGATTACTTCAATTAAAGTTCTTGTGTTGTTGTTCATTCCAACTATTTCTTGTGAGAGAAATGTTTTTGTAATGTTTGTTGTTTAAGGAAATTAACTGACCTAATATTTTGTTCTTGCTATATGTAAAGCATACAATTATTAATCTTATATGCATAGTAAAAGTGAAAAGTTTTAAATTATCTTTGTATTTTACAAGAAAAGTAGTTTTTAGTCGATCCCATTTATGTATTTGATGTACTCGACAAGCAATTTTCATAAAGGCTTGAGATGGTCGTTGTTCTCTTCTTGAGAATATAAATTGTAATACTCTTAGATTATCAAATGATAATTAATGACAATTCCTGGCAATAATTTTGTTATTCATTCTTAATAAATTAAATCAGAAATAGTTTTGTAAATATAATACAGAAAAAATGGCCACCCAGTAGATAAATTGAGGTTAAATTAATGTCCTACAACTTTATGCGTGATAAATTTTTCCATTTGACCAATATTAAGAGAAATTTTAATTAATTAAAAGTTTTACGTTTCTCCCTTCCTCTGAACCCATCTATCCCCCTTGACTGATTCTGTCCATCAAACTTGGGCTTTCAAATACCAAAAGCATATTCTTACTAATTGCAACTGTGACCTGTAGAGAGCGTGCAAATACATATAGTAATATATATATATATATATATATATATATATATATATATATATATATATATATAGAGAGAGAGAGAGAGAGGGAGACATTTATTTTCGAGATGGTCTAAGTAGAATCGGTAGTTTCCTTCCACAAACTCCGAATGAAGTCGGCTGTAGTCACACTTCCCATCAATTCTAGTCTACATACGCAAATTCCTTGCCTTTTAGGGTCGGTAAAAAAGGCATACTTGCCAGGCTTGGACCCCCCCCACTCTACTAATTTTATTACTACTACTACCTCTTTAAGAACATTTTCTTCGAAAATTCGCGGAAAAGTAATATCTTTTCAGATCAATTATACCTATATTTCTGCCTTTATTCAAAATAGCAACTCAGTGGGTGCTGCAATGCACAACTTATTCCGTGGTTTTTTTAAACCACAAATACCTGCGAACACTAAATTTCTACAATTCAATTAAAGATGGATATTCCCATTCAAACCGTCAAAATTAACAATAATTGCTACGCAATTGCTAACAAGGGTGAATTGCTACTCATAAGATGAAAATGTGCGCAGGTTAATATCTGCATATGTGTATCTGATTTTAGGTCACCACAGATGCGTAGCTTAAATAATATGACTGGTTGCATCTGTTATGTTGCTACGATTGTGCAGATGTATTCGCTTTTAAATAAATCACGTAACGACCATTTCCAAGAGTTAAAAACGGATATGCAACTATACATTTTATTAAAACTTTTGAAGCAATAGAAAATGTTCAACAAACTTGAATGTTGACTTTCCCTAATCTAAAATGATAATCATTTTTCCTCATCATAAAATTTTCATTTATAATAAAACTTTTATGAAAACTAAAATTTATATATAATTGTAATTTAAAGTATATATATTATTATATATAGCCCGTAGTTGATGATAATAGTTGTATGAATAAATTAAGAATAGGTGTTGAATGTTTCCCGTATGTAATACGTGAGTAGGTTATGTTTCCCGTGTACAGTCTGATTTTAAGAAACGGTTCATTCTTTTTCTTTAATGAATATTAGCCGATTGTGATTGGGTATTATACAGTAATTTATTGTTTTATATTCAGGATATCGAGCAAAATTTTTAATTCTTAATACATTTGTTTACGGATCATACTTTTCTTAAAAAATGCATTCTTACCTTTGGAAATTCGTTTTTCAAAACAGGTAACAAAGTGGTCTTTTTCTTTAATGTGTATTACCCGATTTTGATTGGGTATACATTCATTTATTGTTTTATATATAGGATATCGAGCAAAACTTTTTATTCTTGAAACATTTTTTTACGGATCTTACTTACTTTTCTTAAAAAATGCATTCTTATCTTAGGAACTTCGTTTTTCAAAACAGGTAACAAAGTGGTTAAGTTTTTATACTTTTAATGTGGCAAACATGAGTATCCATTCAAAATGTCTCCAATAACCGTGCAGGCCATGTTCAAGGTGAAAATCAAGGTGACCATAAGAAGCTCCCTTCCGAACAAAACAACTATTATTCGGGTCATTTTTTCTCAAAACGCTTCAGAAATATTTAGAAGCATTGATGAGAAAATAAAACACTTATATATATACATTAGCTGATTTATATATATATATATATATATATATACTATATATTGCTTCACTTGGTATATATATATATATATATATATATATATATATATATATATATATTACTATTTACATAATAATCGCCGTTGCCGGGTTAAGGAAATTCATCCATTATTTGCTCATGATACGCTTCTCCCAATTATTACCACATTACCACGCCCCTTCCTGCCAATAACCACAATCCTACCGGTGTGAAGGTATAGGAATATGCAGTGAAGAATCAATTTTAAATGCTAGAACATTTAAATAAAAAGTTTTATCAAAATTCATCAAAGTTTAGTTCATTCAAACGAATATATTTAGTTTTATATATTCGTATAGGAATATATATACAGACTGTGTTGGAATACTTTCCCAATACAGAATCTTAGTTAAATATTATTTATTTAAGTCAGTACCAGTCTGTATATGTTGTCATAATCCATCTCAGTCATAATCAGAAAAACTTGAACCAGTGAAAACATTCATATGTAATATTACATATAGT
The DNA here is from genome assembly GCA_963920215.1 of Nineta flava. Classification (NCBI taxonomy): domain Eukaryota; kingdom Metazoa; phylum Arthropoda; class Insecta; order Neuroptera; family Chrysopidae; genus Nineta; species Nineta flava. The sequence continues at coordinate 116,283,835 of OY986041.1, forward strand.
ACAGTAATATACATACGTTTAGAATGTGACTCACTGATTCAAGTGTATTGTATTCGAGAAAAAATAAAGACATCGAACTACTAAAGTATCACATAATAGATATTCACTATTTGCCGGACATCATCTGTCAATCACCTTGGGTTTGTGTTATACCCGATTGAATTCAATATATAATGAATAATCTCCCTGATGTTTCAATTGTGCCCAGAGCTTACACACTTTACATTGATCATATACTACGTAGAATAAATGTAATAATACTAAAACATTATAAATGTTTTACGATTCACGATGATATGAGTACAAGTTCTTTTAAAACTAATGAAATATTCATCCTGCTACGCACCATTATTATTCTATTGGAAATCTTACCCGTCCCTCTGTTTTGTCAAAGATATAAAATCCTCAAATTCATTCTCAATCAGTTTGTTTACCATAATTATATATATTTAATAAAACTTATTTTTTATCAGTAAACATAGCGACTATTGGTGTTTGTTCTTGGATCATGACATCTGGTGGTAATAATTAGAAACATAGCAGTGAGAGTCAACTGTGATAGTTACATATGCGTTACTAGAGTAAGGTTAATAAAATAAACAAACAAAATTTATTTTGTTAATGCATCTCTTTTGTTAATGAAAATCTTTTTTTATGAGAAATATAACTAATTGTTGAAATGTAGCCTGACTAAAGTCGCCATTGTTGAAATATGACGTCATGATTAACTTCTCCAATAGAGATAAATTTCAACCCCACGTAGAACCAACTCCTGGCCATTGATCTAAATGGTAAAAGTAGGCATACTACGCAGACAGTAGGCATACCGCCTTAGACCACTTGGACCTGGTGAACGTGATCATAGGGTAGGCACCATTTTTAATGGGTTTCATATTTTATCTAAATCTATTAACCCTAAGGTTATCATATTTTTTAGACACCTTGTATAATCTTACATAATGTTTGTGCGTTAATGTACGCACAAATACATTTTATCATCACTTCTCTTTCGCGGTAGCAGTGAATAATAATGTTTCATAAAAATTAACGAAGTATGACACATCATCAGTATTAAACACATTTTCTTACATATAATATTAGGGAAAACCACTATATGATGAAAGAGGGAAAAGATATTTCCTATTTTCAAAAAGGAAGGGAGTTCATTTCCTGGTACATTTCGATTATTTTCTGTATATTCTTCGTTAATATTGTAAATCCAGCCCTTGTCAATTTTTTCAAATGTTTAACAATGCAAACAATTTTTTTTTTGTAAATATATTTTTGTGTCAAATTTACCGCATTACGTTTTTATCTTAAGATAAAAACGCAAATGTAAGGAAAAAGACAAAAGTTTATTGTAGTTTTTTTTCTTAGTATTAGTATCTTTTTTGTGTCGTGATCTTGTCAGTATGCCTTAAGTCTTGATCTAGCTATTATATTCTAAGTTTGAGTCTTTGTTTCAAAAGCCTGAAAAAACGCCCTGCAAATTTTATACTTTGCACGGACTCCTTTTGGTTTTGTTCATATGAGTCTCAATATTTGTATTGTAATTGTACGCCTATTCTTAATCGCTGTATCGTATTTATAAGATCAAAACCAAGGCGGCAAGAGCAAGCCAATTTGGTTTATTACTAATTGGTTGAATTTTCGGCGGAAAATATCTCAACAAATTGAATTGCGTGTCAAAATTTCATTTCAGCTTAACGTTCAGATAAAATAAATGGCTCAATACAAAATCGGTTAAGTGCAAGCGATGTTTTCTCAATTAGTTTTCCGTGAAAAAAAGATTAATAATGGTTCGTGTATAAGTTTTAAGTCAGGAAATAGGCAACCCGTTATACACTAATATTTTGTCTACAATTGTGAAAACTAAGATAAACAGTCTCTACAAAAAAGCAATTCAATTGTTTACAACAATGGATCGCGCTAGAATTATTCAATCCCGATAATCTTAGCTGAATATACTCCCATATTTCGATTTTATGATTTTCGTATAATTTTTGAATTATCCTTTTCAGGATAATAGTGGGTGGCAGAAATTTGTGAGCCTTTCCCCCGAAAACATTTTGAAATAGTGCTTCAAATAGCTTTTAATATTGAATGTTTTATTTTATTTTATTTTTCATCATCATTTGAACCCCCAAATAAAGCCCCTTAACTAATTACAAAATGTAAAACCTCATCGCCGTATTTGGGTAACCGAATAGTACAGTTATACCAAATTTTAACAAATTACGTGAAATATTGTGTCTAAAAAATCTGTCACAGACAAACTGACACCGTGGTAACTCTATGAGTGATCTGTGTTCCTAACTAGGTGAGCGCTTGTTTTGGGCGTCGAACATAAAATACCGGGATAATTTGAAAGTGAAACAAACTCATTTTTAACCCGACTTCAAAAAGGAGGATGGTTCTCATTTCGTCTGTATTTTTTTTTTCTAATTAATAACGATTTGCGACACACAACAAAGAAGTTGGTTTCATTCCAGCGTTTTCAACGATAGTGTCAAAATAGGTCACGGGACCTACATGTGGTCCATGAAAACGTCCGGTGCTAGCGTTGAGCGTCAACATGAAAATGTTTGTTAAAAGGAGGGGACGCAATTTTTGCAACTGCCTGGGCCAGCGAATGTTCATAATCCACCCCTGACAGCGGAAGATAATTGAAAATTATAACAAAAAAATTGGTGTTAATACGAAAAGTTTATTTTAAACTTACATAATCTTTACGTGCTAAAGATTGAAGTTTAGAGAAATTTAACCGCACATGAAAATGTTGTTTTGCTTGGTTGAATACATGTGTTTTTAAGATGATATTATACTCGTAGAAGTTGTATTATACCATATAAGTACTTACGTTTTATTTAGGGATCGAGTGAAAACATTTCATTACATCACACAGCCAACGAGAGGATTCATTCATCCGCATAGAATTGTGTGGGGATATATAATATATAGAATAATGTTTTATGAAAACCTCTATATAAATCTTAACTTATGTGACATTCCTTCTCTCACCTTTTACACAAAATAGTTTTAGAATAATAAAATATATGTATGTTCGTTAAACCATGCAAAAATTCCATATAGTATATACTGCACATAGCAAGGAACATCATGAACTAACAACCATTGACATAAATAGTTGTGACACGATGAAAATCTTAACTAATTTCAGATTGTACATTTAGTTTTAGCATTACGAACAAAGTCACCCTAATTTCAGCCTATCATAATATTACGCCCAGTCTACGAAGGCCTAATTTCAACGAATACAAATTATGAATACGAATATTTTGAAATTGATAATAGTGTTTAAATACTGGCTTACTATTGAACATGTTAAAAGTCTTGAACAATTGAAGATCCGGAATCATCACCATCATGAAAAAAGGGTACATTTCAATGGTTTTTGAAGACTTGACTTTTTCGTAAAACTTGTATTTTCTGAGCAAATGGTCGTTGAATGTTTTTACATCAAAGAATTTCTATGATACGAAATATATTATTAGTAGGCGGGGCCGGTAAGCAATCCAATCAGAAGGTTTATCTCTTTCCGGTTTTTACCAATAAGCCAGATATAAACCCGCCAGTCAGAACAACCCCACTTCTTCCTCCATTTTTGCCACTGAAAGTATGGAATAAACCTCTGTTTAATAAACTGTAGCGTATCTTCCTAGTGCAAAACTCGCTCTAACGTCTCTGTTATTCACGTACACTCCGGTTTGAATTCTTTAGGTTGGAACCATCCGTATAAAAAACTAGGGAGTCTTGCGGAAAGATCATTGTCTCGTTCATTCACTTCTCTCTATCCGGGATAGAGAGCTTATATGGCTTTTGAAGTCTTAAAGAGCCACTTGCTTTGCTGATTTTCAAACATCAGAGAGGAATTTTTCATCCGCTTTTTGTGTTATTTGCATATGGCTATAGGTGATTTCTATTTTCCCCGTCTTTCGTTTTGGGCAGCCAAAGCCTCCTTTTTAATCCATATAAATCAAGAAACGGTAAGCCCAGAAGAATTCCCAGAGCGCTTGTAAGTGTGGTTCTTATCAATCGTATGATGCCTATGTCTACCAGCCTCTGAAGCACTATGACTCGAACCATAGACCTCCTAACGTGAACAAACTTTCCCACATTAAACGATTTCGTCTTCTCTATGTTACTTACTATATGATAAAACGTAATACAATTATTCTTTAACTTTGAATTGTTGTTTTGTTTGACAAAATTAATGTTTTTTGTTGTTTTTTTTTTTTTTAGAATTATTTTTTTAATGTGAACTCCTTTCTTCACATCGAAGATTTTTTAATATATATTTTCGAAAATTTATAATGTGTGTTTTGTTTTTGTTCTGTAAATGTTTTATTGCGTTCAGTTTTTTTTCGACGAGTGGAATGTTATGGCGTCAGATTTTTTTCTAGTTGAATTTACACATTTTAAATTTTATTTTCGTTGTATATTATAATAAATTTGAAAATAGCCAGAATTGTATATAAAAAAACAATTTGACAATTTATTATAGAATATAAATTGTTATGTTTTAAAATTTTTAATTTATTATTATGTTTTATCGACGAAGAAATTCGTTGCTCGTAACAAACACCATTTAAAATAACCAAATCTCTTCAAGTAATTCAAAATATATTATACTTTTCACTCTAATTTTGGTGGATATTTAATAGAGTGCCTATTTTTTCAAAAGATATGCCTTTGTTGACTGATTGATTGATTCATTCTTCCATATGTTGGGAATAGCCTGCAGCTTGTAAATCAGGTCCTCCCGAAGGTTCATATATTCGGGGTGAGATGCACCGAATATCCTGTATCTTCTGTAACCTAGGCGTTCGCAGTCAAAGATAATCTAGCTGGATGTTTGATGCTCTTCGCCACACAATCTGCACATAATGGACCCTCGGTGTAAATGCTACAAAACCTACTAATATAGCTAGAATGTTGATTTTTACAGATTGCTACAATACGGTCGTGCCTCCAACTACGGAAGTGTCAGTATTCACTTAACGCCTGGTTCTATTCGCAGGGCGTTGTTACAAACCATTTTTAACAAAACAAAATCTGTGTATTATGAGCCCATCAGTAGCGTTCTTTTTAAAAATGTTATAGTTGATTTGAAATTTTAAAGAAAGAACTTTGGCGATGTGTACTACGGAATTGTGGAGCACCAGAGTGCTCGACATAATTGCTCTACAGAAATATACCTCAAATTAATTCATTATCGAGATTTTAAAGCATTATGAGAAATATTTATACCTCGATATTCAGAAGCTAACAGCATGTAAACAAGTGATCAACTAGTAGATAAATGTTAAACACCGTGATCACTTGCAAAATATACCGCAGTAAAAAGTCTTGAAAATATTATTTCAGAATGCATCCAAGAAGCAATCCCTCGATGTATTCAACCTAAACAGGATGCAACTTCGAAAAGTTACCAAATTCATCATCGGACATTATCACGTACGAAAACATCTGCACTCAATAAGACTCCATAACGGACCATTGTGTGCAAACTGCGCGGCGAGGAGGAGGAAACATCCAGCCACGTCATCTGTTACTGCGAATCTCTCTCCAGATATTCGGTGCATCTCACCCCGAATATGTGAACCTTCAGGAAAACCTGATAAGCAAACTCTTGGCTATTGCCAAAATATAGGAGATGCAAATCTTATCAGACTGAAGAGAAAAAGGAGCAGGCGAGAAGAAGAGAAGAAGAGAAAACTATTGCACTTCGACATTATGGCCCATTGTGCTGCCCCTTCTACTTCAGTCTGGCGAAATTCGCTTCTGCCATATGTTGGCAATAGCCTGGAGCTTGCTTATCAGGTCCTCCCGAAGGCCCATTGCGATGACTAAGGATGTGAGGATGTGAGTGGAGTGGAAGGAATTTTTGTGTTTAGACTCGTGAAGGAAACTGCAGAAAATCTTCTCAAGTATAGCCGGTCACTTCGTTCTTGTTCATACGCCGACAGTTTAGTCAATGAACTGCCCCTTTTTTAATAATTTACAAATTGCCGATGTCGGGATTCGAACCCATAACCTCTCAATTTCCAAGTAGGCATACTGCGCAGACCTATGACGTCTTAGACCGCTCGTCTTAGACTGCTTGACTTAATACAATGTAGTGATTATACTAAGGAATAAATCACGAAAATTCAGCCATTATTTTCCTGAAAAACATCCTATATATAACAGTATGAAAACTTTCTTTTTATTAAATAAAAAATACATAGAACAAATAACATTGAAGTCTATTAATATTTGTATACGCTTTTGTATACAAATCTACATATAGAAAATGTCACAAGACATATTTCCGTTACTTCAATATTATGATGATGAATATCACGGCTTGTTGTAACTTTATAGACATTTATTTAAATCATTTTACATTATTTCATTTATCACACAAATAGTTTGTACACTCTTAATTCGAAAAACTTGATCTATATTATTATATTATTTACGTTCTGGAATTTAAATTTATTTATTTATTTATTAAGTCCGAATTAAAACTAATGTACTCTCAGTCTCCTTATCTACAAAATATATGAGTAGTAGCGGAGGGGAGGTCGAAACCTGGCAAGTAGATCTTTCTAGGCTCTTTTTACCGACCTTTAAAGAACAAGAAATTTGTATGAAGACTAAGAATTGGTAGGTTGTAGGACTGAAGCCGACTTTGATAAGACCTATGAATCTCTATAAATAATGTATCCACTGTCTTCTTGACTACAAAATACTTTAGTAGTAGCGGAGAGGAGGTCGAAGCCTGGCAAGTAGGCCTTTCTAGGCTCTTTTTACCGATTTTTGAAGAACAAAAAATTAGGTAAAATAGGTTGTACGGCTACAGCCGACTTTGATAGGACCTATGACGATATTCATCTGGAGTTTGTGAAAGTAAACTGCAGAAAACCTCCACAAGCATAGCCGATGACTTTCAGTCTTGTCCATACGCCGAAAGGCAATTAAACGCCTCATGATTTTAAAAAAAAATTAATTTTATTGACAAACTGCCAGTGTTGAAACAGCAAATCTCCCAGTTCCCAGTAGAGCGCCTTTAGCAACTGGACCATATGGACTGGTACCAAATATATCAAGGCGCATTTATGTTTGGTTTCATCAGTGTTTTATAAATTATACACAGAGCATTTTTATATTATATAAATACTTATTATTGGAGTTTATTCCTATGACATCTGGTGGCAATAATTAGAAACAGATTAGTCAGGCTCAACTGTGATAGTTGCATATGCGTTACTATGGTAACGTTAATAAAATAAACAAAAAAATATTATTTGTTCAAGTAAACTCATCTTTTTGTATGAAAATATAACTAATTGTTGAAATGAAGCCTGACTGAAGCCGCCATTTTAGAAAATGATGTCATCAATAACTTTAACAATAATGGAATTTTTTCACTGCGATGTTTTGCCAACATAACATTGAATATAACAATAGAATATAATGTCATCCTGATATATTTTGTAGTTTAACAAAGAAGATAACATTTTATGTAAAAAAGTAAACCTTTCAGGAGAGCCAAAATTTCAAAATTATAAGTTTTTTATTTTATATGTACTAGACGACTGAACAAAGACTACTTCTTCTACTGCAATTTGCGGTGTTTTGAATTGGCGGTAGTATTTTAATAAAAATAAATTGAATAAAACTGTAGGCGTTTTCACTTATTTTTGCATTCAGATATGTTCAAATGTTATTGGACTGTTATGCACGGATATAACAGTTTTCATTTATGTATACTGTACGATAATATATAAAGCATTATGTTGAATGTCCGATGTTCTCTGTCCTCTATCCGTAAATAATAAAATATTTAAACACAATATGTTCGACAGGAAAAAAATCCTTCTCTCAAAGAGTCGCACAAAAGCGGGTATGTACTAGTATTCCTTAAACCATTTGGAAGTGAACGAACAGCAACATAGATTTTACGTCGACCGATTTTCGTTCGGAGAGGTCGTCAAAGAATAGCTGACCAACATGTGTCAGTCTTCTCATCGTAAGAGCTGAATAGTGACAGAGAAGGTGGGTAATAGTCTGCTAAACTAACTAATAAGGAAGCAACAATTATTAATTTGTATATCAGGCTGAGAAGTTGGTAGTGTGGAGCTGACTGATTACAATAGGTAATGTAACAATCAGATAACGAAAGCTAATGTTTGGATTAAGAAATTTTCTATTGTCTTTGTATCGTTATGACATTTCAACGTGTTTCATCTAATATATATGTGAAATATCTTTTGTACAAAACTTTTATCTATATCAGAGAATAGAAGTTGTGTGTGAATATAGGAGCTTTTACATTTAATTTTGTTCACATCCTTGTATATGTATCCTTGTGATGACAGTATGCAGTGTATGGGGTAGTACATTTATGTAATAATAAAATGTAGACATCACTAGTATCTACATATCAAATATTATATTATTACATAACATTTTCTGTTCATACAAAACTTGACAATTGTATTCGAGATTTTATGACAATAAATGATTATTATGAAAATAAAATTGTAATATATTTATATACATATATATATATATATATATATATATATATATATATATATATATATATATATAATATATATATTATATATATATGTATATAAATATATTACAATTTTATTTTCATAATAATCATTTATTGTCATAAAATCTCGAATACAATTGTCAAGTTTTGTATGAACAGAAAATGTTATGTAATAATATAATATTTGATATGTAGATACTAGTGATGTCTACATTTTATTATTACATAAATGTACTACCCCATACACTGCATACTGTCATCACAAGGATACATATACAAGGATGTGAACAAAATTAAATGTAAAAGCTCCTATATTCACACACAACTTCTATTCTCTGATATAGATAAAAGTTTTGTACAAAAGATATTTCACATATATATTAGATGAAACACGTTGAAATGTCATAACGATACAAAGACAATAGAAAATTTCTTAATCCAAACATTAGCTTTCGTTATCTGATTGTTACATTACCTATTGTAATCAGTCAGCTCCACACTACCAACTTCTCAGCCTGATATACAAATTAATAATTGTTGCTTCCTTATTAGTTAGTTTAGCAGACTATTACCCACCTTCTCTGTCACTATTCAGCTCTTACGATGAGAAGACTGACTGTATATATATATATATATATATATATATAGGTGAGTTTAAAGTCATGGACATTTTTTAAAGGGTGGATAGGGGATGAAAAGACCTTGATTTGATATTATTTCAGTAAAGTAAGCACTTAGAGAAGCTCGTTAACGGAATGAGAAATGGTGAGGTATGAATGCAGCGGCAGCAGAGATACGTGAGGGGAGCGAGCTCTCCACGCCACTACCGTAGAGCGAGTCAATCTTATGCGTTTCAAATCCGTAACAGTTTTTATAGTAGAGTTTTGAAAAATTTTGTAAAAAAATAGACCTTTTTTGTTCCGAAAAATCTAATTAACTGAATTATTCAGTTTTTATTAGATATCTTTCGATGAAATTTTACGGCGGCATTTGACGTTGTTTTTATAAAGTAAAGAGCTGATTTGATTTTGTAGGGTCGATCCACACTATAGTGCCGATCACAGTTCGTTCTCGGTACGATCTCGGTCTGGTAAAATATTATCAAGTTCATGTTCACATTATAATGCCGATCACGGTTCGTTCTCGGTCCGATATTGGTCTGATAATTTGAAGTGGTAACATACGCTTCAGTGGGTGATAGTTGACTGAACCGGGAACAAAGAGCATTCACACTATCATTCACATGCCGTTACAAGTTCGATCTCATTCAAAAATATTTTTATTCTTCGTGACTGGAGTGTGATTGGACCGGGACTTGACTGTGACCGATAGTATGAATACACACATTGTTTCTTAACTTGATAATATTTTACCAGACCGAGATCGGACCGAGAACGAACCGTAATCGGCACTATGGTCTGGATCGACCCGTAATCGATTGGTACAGTAGTGTAAAAGTTTTTTAAAAATATATTTTTTTGAAAATTTATGACCTCAAAAATTCAAGATCTTATAAAAACTCAGTTTTCGATAATCGAACTAAAATCAAAAACTTCTCAATAGTTGAAAACTAACGGTGGGTCAGGTGCTAAAATGTCCAAGGACTTTGCATCTTGGAATTTCATACCACCCTTTCAAAAAACTCCGTAACTTTTAACTCACCCTATAGACTCATATATATATATATATATATATATATATATATATATATATATATATATATATATATATATATATGTATATTTATTTATTCTAAAATATTTTGTTTAATTTCATGCATATTAATTTTATTTTACTTAATGAATAAATATTTTTATTTTGATATCCGCACCAGTGTTTCGCAATTATTTTGGAATTGCGTTCGTTTTCCTAACGGTCAAATTATCTTTGAATTCCTTCATTGTCTTCATCTCTCATTTTTAGTTCACTTATTCTATTAGACTTGAAATTAGTATTATGAATATCGGCCGGTGTTTCGTTGAGGAATCTACAGATTTAGGCTATCTTTGGAATACAAAGCATTTTCAGATTGTTTGGTCATTTTGAAAATATTTTAAAAATATCGGAATTACAAATAAAACAATAGATTTCATTTTAATTGCAAAAATTTAAATAAAACAATAAAAATAAATTGAATTTTAAATGATTAAAATACAAAAAAATTTAAATGAGTGTTTTATTAAATTGCACAAATGGATATCTCAAGGTAAATTGCATTAAATCAATTTCATATATCATGTTATTGAAAAAATGTATCCACTATCCGATTGGACATAATGGGCCTGAGTGGCATTGTGGATTTAATGGCCCAAACCAAATGTTAATAATAATCAAATAAACAAAAGTTTTTGGATGTTTTTTATTTTTAATAAATCGTTAAAGCTGCTATCATCGTTATTTTGATAAAATCTGACTCTATGTTTAGGATAATCAAGGTTTGCAGCAGTTCTAGCCTCAGTTGAGAACAAACCATCGTCTTTAGCGCGGATAATCGCCAAGTTGCTTGCAGTTAGGGACGTATAAGTTGGAGTATGTACTAATGTGCTTGTTATATTGGGATAAAAGCTTCCATGCACATGGTATGGAACTTTGGCAGGCATCCGAATCTCTCCAAGATAAACAAATAGCGTTTTTTGCTGTTCCATCGTTTCCGTGTAAACTATTTTGCGTATAGATAGTAAGCCATGCAGACGTAGACTAGGGCCTGGGTGGAAAACGCCACCCTGAGCCTATGCCCAGTCTGACACTGAATGTATCAAAGTAAGGCAATTCGACTTACGACTTGAAAGGAGTGTCGCAAACTAGTTTTAGATGTTTCTATAATATTTAAATTCTCTAGCAGCTTGGAAAAGGAATATAAAATTCAATTAAGATATTGTTTAAATAAATAACATGTACTCGTATATATATTTATTCTATAAATATAAAATGTTTTATTAATTTTATATATTAAACGGATACACATCTATGTTTGACTATGACAGTAATATTATGACAGCATTAAATTAAAATAGATAGAATATACAGATGGTTTATAAATACGAGGACAGATATAAAAGGATGATTTTTTATGGGTGATTTCACGTAAAAAATTCCTGTTTAAATGTTTTGTTAAACAAAGGTGGTAGGTAGTATGTTAACAAGTAATAACGTGTTTTTGCAAGTATTTATGGAATCGATTTGACAATATTTATTAACTAAGCACCCAACTGTGTTAGATATATGATCCCCATTCTTTAAAGGGAATCAGACAATTCTAATGATTTAAGAAAGTTTGTCTTGAAAATCACTGGGATTAAAAGCCCTGGCGATGACCAAGCTTAATTTACGAGATAAGCTGTTTTTGAGAGATATGGATTGTGGATGCACTATACCCGTTATGGAGTCCCATTGTGTGCAGATACTTCTGCAGGTAAGAATGCCCGGAAATGAATCCTGTAATCTTATGCAGTTGCATCCTGTTCAGCTTCAGTGCATCGAGAGATAGCCTCTTGGTTGCCTTCTGAAGCAGTATTTTCCCGAGCTCCTGCCGCATTTAAAAAATGAAGTAAAATCTAAATTGTAAAAATATAATAGGGAATATGCATAAAAATTTTTTTTCACTTGAATTGAAGCATGTTTACTTGACAAATATCAAGGTAAAATTACTTTTTAAACAACTTTAAAAATAAGCGAGATATGAATGATTGAAATTCCCTCAATTCCCCTATGACGTCACATAACATATCAAGAGGGTGATAGCCCTCTTGATATGTTATGTGACGTCATATTACACTTTCACCATTTAAAATATACGTAAAACTCCGTTTTTAGTATTTTTGCAAGTAAGAGACACATAATAATCTTTAAAAGCTTATACCTTCCTTGATATTTGTTGGATTTTAATTTCGTTTTTAAATATTATTACAGTATTAACAGTGTTTTCATATTCTGAAAATAAATGTGAAAAAAAATTTTCATGCATATTCCCTATTATAATATATGAAAAAGCTTGCCAATAATTTCTTTATAAACAGTTATCTTGTACAATCGGCGCGAATCTTCTCTCTAAGTACTAACTAAATCTTCAAAAAGATGTACACAGGTCTAATAGAGGTAACTGTTCATAAAGAAATTATTTGTAGGAGTTTTTTATAATAAAGTTTTTTTCTACTTTTTAGCGTGTTTTTTTCTTTTTTTATATGTTTAAATAAATCTTATAAATGTGTGTCTTCTCCAGGTGCCAATAAATAACAGACACATTCCATAAGAGTTTATCATATAGTTCAGAAAATTATACGATCATAAATTAAATTAATTAAACGCAAGCATTTATTTTATCGTTGGTGCTTGTAAACAATATACATATTAATGTTATTAATTAATTATATTGTTGTTGACGATGACTTATTTATTAATTTATTAAATTCTAGCGAACGATGAGATTTCAAAAGCTGTTTATGCTTTGCATGAAAAGAAAAAGTCGAGAAAATATTGTGTTGTATATATTTTATATATATATACGTTTGGAGCTGGCAGCTTTCAATTATAATATATATATAACGTCTTTGTACAAGATGTAATAGATGATTCGATCGAAAATTCGATTTAATTATTTTTTTTGTGAATAGACTAGAAATTGGTAGAATATGCGGCTTCAGCCGACTATGATAGGAACTATGCCGATATTTATCTGGATTTCGTGAAGGAAACTGCAGAAAACCTTCTCAAGCATAGCCGGTTACTTCGTTCTTGGCCATACACCGACAGTTTATCAATTAACCGCCCCCTTTTTTTTCTTAATAATTGAGAAACTGCCGATATCGGGATTCGAACCCATAACCTCCCAGTTTCCAAGTTGGCATACTGCGCAGATATAACGCCTCAGAACGCTCGGCTACTTGGACTGGTTGATAGAAGGAACTTTTTTCCTCAAGAAAACATATTTTCTTGAAAATATTTGCTTCAATAAAGAAACCCTTGTTTTCATTCAAGACTACGCAGTCGAACCAAAAGCATGTTTTTAGTTGAGCGAAGAAACTAAAATTATTGAACGGTGTTTAAAATAGAGTTCGTTAGTCTTGGCCTAAGAGAGTTTCTCTTGGCCAAATACTCTTGTGATCCTTTTATCAAAAAAAAAATGCAATTCTTGTAAAAAAAAGTATTTAAAAAAAACTCAAGAAGGGAATGTTTATGCAGCTTCTTTAACTGAAGTATATATATTTAACTGAAATATATTTAACTGATGTATATCATTACTTCTTTAAAAAGTTTCATTTGTTTGGATTGAACAAATATTTATTTTGGTCCGAAATTTTAGCATCTTGGTCCAAAGACATCATCATTTCAGTTTAAGAATTTCGAGATTCGTGAGTCAAGAGTCATTTTATCTTTAGTTAAGATAATTTTCTCAAGTCAAAACTGTAAATGTCAAGATACTTATTTTCTTATACCAAACATATATATTATCTTCCCTATATGTGAGAGTCAGAAATTCTTGGTTTACAAAAATGTTTCTTACTGCAACGAATTACTTCTATCAGTATTCATTAGCATTGCGTTAACTGTTAATTTTACTTTAAAAATATGACGCATATACCAAACTACTTTATAAGTATATAGAGCTGAATTAATTTGTTTTGACTATTATATGCGCGTAAGGGGAACTTATTTAAAAGTAGAAGGGCAACTTATTTAAACCAAATTTTAATCATATATTTAATGCTTAGTATTCAATATATGTTTCCTCCCCGTCATTTTGAAAATAGACTGATCCACACAAACTGTGACGATATTCGAGGCTTCTTTACAAATTAATATACTTCTAGTAATCGCATGCTTAAATTATTAATATAAGCTTATTAAAAATGTTCCTAAAAAAGTTGTTTGTTTTTATAAAAGGGATTTTTTTTTATATTTAACATTTCTTTTCCTATCTCTTACGACTGAAGGTAGATTCTCGACTGAAGTTAACTTTCTGTCGTTACGACTGAAGGTAACTTTCTCCTAGCGGTGAGAAGCATTGATCAATTGACCTATATTGAAGCCATTTTTAGGTGTAAAACACACAAATTATAATCTTGAACTCTTTTCGTTTTCAAGTTATTGCTTAAACGGACCGATTGACAAATGGGTATGAAGTGATAAACATATTTTTTACATCTCTATTAAATTTTTTTGCTACGATCCATATTGCTAGCCGTTACAAAATCGAGACGAAACCTATATGAAGTATAAAAACAAAATTAGAATGAAATTTACTCAGATACCGTTACATCCGGTATAAGAATGTACCAACGCGGTTGACTTTGTTGTTGTAATAAATGATCGACCATCTATAACACTTTTCACATAGTAATTAATTTTATAATATATGAATACCCACCCATAGTACTTGTTGTGTATAACTTGTATTATATGATATTGTATTCGATATTAGTTACAGAAAAGTATCGAAAAAAAGTAGGTTACTAAAGTATATATATATAACTATTTTCGATATAATTTATTATTATATACGGAGTAGTATCGTAATATATTAGAAAGATTCACAAACATGAGATATGGGAATACATTAAATCGATTGTACACTACAATATATATCGCGAATTAATTGCATGTGTCACGGATCACAAACACTCAAGTCAATCACTAAACATGATAACGATTCGATTTCGTATTTCTTGTACTTAGCTTGTGGTTTTAATTCATATCCAATGACAATTCGAATTTTATTGAATGTGATTTTTTTAAAGATTTTTTCTAATGGAATAAACTCAAGGGAGTTAGAAAACTTTCTTCTGTAATAGAACGTTTCGTGGTTTGATAGTTAAATTTTGATGATTTTTATTTATTGTGAATTAACGAAAACCCTTTGGAATGAAAAACAAAAAAATACTTGTTCAATATTTTAAAATAATCTATCCAATGATACCAAATTCCGCCCCACCCCCATATCCTGGCCGTGGGGAATCGAAATCTTACATGGGACTCTCACTTTTTAAATTGCGGTTCCCCTAACGACTTCTTGGAAACCCTTTTATATTGTACTATACGTAGGCTGTTTGGCAAACGGTCGGAAAAACTTAAAATGGTGGTCGGCAACATCCTCTTCTACCTTTTACATTATATATCAGCTACATAATTCAGCAACGATTTGACAACCAGGAGAAATAATTTCGGTATCGCATTTATTGGTCTAAAGTAAGAAGAAAAATTGGAATCAGAAGTCGAGACTTGCTAAAACACCTAAATTTGGTATAATACCATTTTGAGTATAAATGTAAGAAAGTGACCATTCCATATAACTAGTTTTTTCTACTGGTTTCCAAATATTCTGTATATAAAATTGAAAGAGTGCGGAAATATTTAGTTTAATAAGGATTTATATTTACTTGAAATCTGTAGATTAGCTTCGACTGTATATAGATTAAATTTGAAAGAATTTAACCTATCGAAAATTAAGCTGTTGATTAAAATAAGAAACCGACTTATGGTTTTCAAGACATCATGTCCACGGTACTAAATTCATAGAATTGTGGGCAACTCTATACTATTCAACTATTCACAATAAAAGCAATATTATGCATAATGAAATTTTAATACAGAAAAGATATACAGCATGCTAGGTACAAAAATGAAAAACAAAAGCAATAATATACAAAATGAAATTTTAATATAGAAAAGATGTACAGAGTGCTCGATGAAAAAGTAAAAAACTTTTAAGAGATTCTAAAAATCATCAGTGGGAATAACGTTTATATGAACAAAGATTCGAAAAAGCTTTGTTTTCCAGATATAGCTCCAAGAGATATTCACGTGAACAAATCATAAACATGTACCTGAAATATGCAGGATCATAGGATTTATTAAAATAATCAAATATAAAAAAGGCTCATAGGAACTAGAATCTGAATAATCTTAATATTAAGAGAGTTTTAAGAGAGAACAAAATGTGTCCGAGTTCAACTTTATATGATCTTTTTCGTATATTCAGCAACAATAGCAAGGTCCTCATGGTCAGAAAACAATGTTTCTTTCTTCGTTGTTTCTTGATCTGAGAATTAAGTTTGATCTATGGATCTTATACTTCATTTTCTTCCCTTATTTTGATGAGATCTATCATTTGTTCAATTTGTTGCACTATTTTCTCCGAACACCTTGTATATGAATACATTTTTCTAAAACTATTGAAAATGCTTTGGTGTAATTATTTTATATTTGATAATTTTAAAATAATAAAACCTTCAACTGATTTGATTTATTAATTTAAAAAAAGAACATATAGGAATATTTTATTATTAATTTTATGCAGAATCGTATATGGTTTTATTAAAATATCGTTAAGTGTATTCCGTAACCATAGTTTGAAATCATATTATTCTTTAGTTATATATAATAGCCTTTAAATAACTTTTTTCTCTTTGTTCTATTCTAAAATTTTCAATAAATTTGTATGTTTCAGAAAATTTACTAGATAAATAGATTGTAGCGCCGAAGTGTGTCCTGGACGGGATGCAAATACGCCTTATTTAATGGATCATGTGCATCCTTTTAAAATAAAATGCGTGGGAAGTTAGCAATAATATCCTTTCAATTCATAGGATAACAATCCTTTGGGCAAGTGTCAAAATACCCCATGAACAAAAATCCAAGTTCCAAACTATTTTGCCCTCAGCTTATGCCAATCAACCCTCCCCAAACATTTTCCTTAAACGGTTGCAGTCATACTTTCTTCGTACTAGGTGGTATCTGCAAAGGCAATTAAATTACCAAACATGTCAAAATGTCACCAAAATAGAATGAGATTTAAAGATTTTATAAAATGTCTACGATCAACCATTTAACGTAAGTTGAACTCCAGGACAAAATCAGTCTTGAATAATCCATAAGTGAAACATTTGAAAATCATCGTAATATAGAATTAGATTTTCGAAATGTGTGTATGAAATAAGTATAAACATAATTCGTATTTAGATAATTGCTAGCAATTATGTAAATGTATTAAGGGGGTACCAAATCATACCCATTCTTCTAATTTCCCATAATTTCAAAGTAGAAATATGTTTATGTATTGAATATTCTCTGTTAGATGTTCTCTGTCGACTCTGTCGAAAGTTATTCAAAAAAGAGTCAAAAATAGCAGTAAAAATATACATAGACTTGAACGGATAATATTGTTGAATTAAAGATTTGTGGGAATATAGCAAGATAACCTGGTATATTCGATCTGAA
The DNA here is from genome assembly GCA_963920215.1 of Nineta flava. Taxonomy (NCBI): domain Eukaryota; kingdom Metazoa; phylum Arthropoda; class Insecta; order Neuroptera; family Chrysopidae; genus Nineta; species Nineta flava. The sequence continues at coordinate 116,301,620 of OY986041.1, forward strand.
ACCTACGATATAAAAGTTAAATAAAAGACAATGAATTGGAATCTCAACCAAACGTTGATTTTGCCTAAATGTTTCATAATGAATAATTGTTTGTTGGTAGTTACCAGGTAACTCAGGGAAACATGTACTGTACTCACAGATATATAAATATTGAAGAAATCTAAGATTTAGAATCGAATACATTACAGATTAAATCCATAATAACGCTGGAGGTTTTCACAGGGTCAATTTTGTGTACATGGAAAATATTTTCTAAAAAATACTTAATTTGATTTTACAGAGAACTTTTTGGGCGAATTTACAGTCTATACAATTTATAATTCCGTGTGGTCATATGTGGCCACGTGGTATCTTTGCCGAAAATATATCTGTCAATCGCTGTGAGATAAAGAGAATCTTTGAAAAACTAAAAATAGTATTATTCATTTTTCTACGGGTTTTACGTCTTGTTAATTTATAATAAACCCCATCCCATGTACCGGCTCATCCATCCACCACCCCCTTACCCTATTACTATTATTACACACTAAGTATTTTACGTGTACAAATGGTGAACTTCTTCTAGTATTACTACGTCATTATAATAAATGATGCGGTTATTTGCTAAACATTTTAAGGTGAATTAATGTGGCTACCCATTTGAATTTAAGATGTATTTTAATTAGTTGCGTTTTAATAATTTTGAAATAGGGTGAGTTTCGAAAGCATAATTTTGTTGTTTCAGAATTTCTTAGGCAAAAAATCGAAAATCCATTATAATGAATTTGATGAAGAAGCAACTGTGATTGTGAAACTATAGTCAAAATAAAAATATTGTTACAAAAATGTCAAATATTTACACCATTTCCTCAAGGTTGAATTTACGCCATTTTCTCAAGGTTGTGAAATTGTGTCGAAATGTCCCTTAAACGAAAACCAAATGCCATACGGTTTTTCTGACTGCCCTTGCTACCGCTAAACGATCCATTCCAAATATTTTCCTGAAATGGTTACTAATAGTTATATAAATTTTTTTTAAGAGTCAAACGTACCTCGTCTTTGAGACTGTTTGAAGGTAAAATATGCCGGTATTGTATTTAAAGAACAAGGTATTCAAATGTAATCCATACATATTTTGTAATAAAAAATAGAATGCAACGACTAATTAAATTCAGTCTCGTCGAGAAATTGACAACCTCACCTTATCTTGTCTGGAAATTTGGCACAATTGTAAGTAATATGGGTAAGAAGTTTAAAATTCCAATTTCTTAGTGAAGGTGTTGTAGTTAGGTATTCAAATCAAAAAAATTTCTTCAAAATTATTGTGACCAGTGTATAGTACAAGCTTTTGACAGCCCCGTTTCAAAAATATATTTTTATGAATAAACGCTTCAAAATTTATGCCCTCCACAGTATCTCTAAAAGTTTGAATAAAATCTTGAATAAAAACGATAAGACATTAGATTAAAGGTTATCAGAATTGAAAAGTTCTAACGCAAAAAATTGTCATAAACAATTTTATTGTTTTTTGGTTTAGTGCATTGCAGTTTGCCTATTAAAATCATGTTATACTGAACATTAATAACTTTTTATATCTATTTAATTCACGGAACACTTATTGTAAAAGCAAATTTCTTCTTATTTTAGGTTAATTTTTAACTCACGATTATTGTATTTAAATTGGAAACTTAAATCATTATCTTTCGGAATTATTTATTCTCGCGGCAACACTATTCAGTAGATGGTTTTATCTTGAAGTTTATCTATTTTTGTGTAACAATCTCGCTGATATTCCATTAATAGCTCGCAATTACACCAATAAAAGAATTCAATGTATGTGATATAATCCTAGTCAAATCATAGACCAATATTATATTGTTTTTTACTGACCATAAACTCAAGAATGATTTACCAGAAGTTTTTCCATTGTTCATGCAATAATCTCGCTACTATACCTTCAATTAAATTGATCTGGGTTCCGAGTCACAGTGGTTTCGAAGGAAACGGAAAAGCAGACCTTAGCAAAGATGGGAGTCGGAATGCCCTTCATAGACCCAGAGCCTATTTTAGGAGCTCCAAGGAATGCACGTTAATAGGTGATCAACCAGTGGTCAAATGCTAAACACCGTGAACACTGGAAAAAAGTACCGCGGCAGGAGCTCGGGAAAATACTGCTTCCGAGTGCAATCTGGAGGCTATGTCTCGATGCACTGAAGCTGAACAGGATGCAAATGCGGAGGCTTACCGGATTCATTACCGGGCATTATCCTCAGCGGAAGCATCTGACCACAATGGAACTCCATAACGGGGCCATGAAACATCCAGCCACATTATCTTTGACTGTTACAGCAGATACAGGATATTCGGTGCATCTCAACCCGAATGTATGAACCTTCAGGAAGACCTGATAAGCAAACTGCTGGCTATTGCCAACATATGGGAGAAGCGAAACTCATCGGACTGAAGTAGAAGGGGGAGCACAATGGACCATAATAATAATATTAATTAAACTTTATTCATAAATTTTCGTACAGAGTACATTGAATGCGTCAAACCTAGGTAACAAAAATGGTAGCAATTACAAGAATGATAACAATAAGAAAATTAACAAAAATGATAGCAATAAGAAAATTAACAAAAATGATAACAATAAGAAAATTAACAAAGATGATATCAATAACAAATTGAGAGAAATGATAACAATAACAAAGCTAATAAAGATAATAACAATAACAAATATAACAGAATTGATCGAAATATATAAACAATATTAACAGCTAATAATAAAATCTTATAATATTAGATATAACAGTAAAAAAAAATTTTTTTGATATCTTTAAATTATAAATTCTTTTAAATCATAATGGTTTTTTGTAAGGAGCGACTTTTTTAATTCTTTTTTAAACAAGCTTGAATTTAAATTTTTTATATCTGTGGGAATTTTATTGTAAATTCTAATACATGTATTTAATACAGCTGAATCGATATACGTCGATATAAGGTCGAAGTGCAATACTTTTTAGACCCCAAGATGCATCTCTCTATACCTTCAGTAAGACCACCAATAAAAACATTCAATAAAGGTATATAACTCTAAACAATTAATAATCGAATTATATTGTTTTTTTTTATTAACCATAAGCTCAAGTCCGTTACGTGCCAATACATTTCAAAGCCTATTACTCTGATAATGGTAATGAATGCATTCATTGTCTAGTTTAAGCATGATTGATCGATAATAATTATAATCAATATACATAGACTGAAATTGGTCGCCCAAATCTATATAATTAATCTTTGATTATTTGGTGGTCAGTATATTCAACAGAAATGTACATATTATCTTGTCCATATCTCTCTCTATCTCTCTCTCTACATGTATAGAGTATACACAATAAATTGGATATATTTGCATAGAAATCACATTTTCTGTCCACTTGTACAACAAAAACTTGTCAAATATGGTAATCAAATCAAATCAAAATACGAGTATATATACGTGTGTGTATATGTTTATGTGCATTGTACTACTGGACATTCATGTTCACTTTAATTAAAGTCCAATTATAAATTTTTTTTACAACTATAATCGAATAATTAACATGATTCTGGATTAACTGTAAATAATATGGATGAGAGAATATAATTGTGCAATCAGGACTATAAACAAATTATTTTTAATTCTCGACGCAAAAAAACGGGAGTTAAACGTTTAAAGCCTTAGATAGATAGATTGTAGAGTTCACTTCGATCATAAGGTCCATTGTGATGCCTAAAGATGAAATGATGCCGCTTTCAAAATGTTTTTTTCTTTAATTGAAAGCCGATTTGATTGGGGTAATCTATGTTTGATAAAAATCTATTCAGGGTAGTGATTCTGTAACTGAAACCTGGTGAAAATACTAAATGTGAGCACTTCTCTCGATTCCGTAACTTTCACCATAGTGAAAATGTGAACCATCTCACGTGAGTTTATTCGACAAGGAATTTCATAACGTATAAGTGAATTCCAAGAGAGAAAGGAAAGAAATCGAGAGAGAGAGAAATAATCGATGGCTTAAAACAACGAATGGTAATGTCCATGAAGAATAGATAAATATTCTTCATAGTAATGTCAAAGAATGTATATATGTATTCTTCGGTTATCTATCTATCTCGTTCAAAGTCGGGGTCGGCGCGCATGAAATTTAAAATTATTTGCTTTTGTTTATCAGTCACATTTATGTTGAAAAAGTGAAATATTGAAAAATTAAACAATCAATGCAAAGCTGTTTATTTTTACACGGATGCTAATGTCAAACACTACTATATTCATAGAGATAACTACTGTATATTATCTAAGATCCAAATCATCTCACTCAGTAATTTCGTATTTTCACTACAACCTCACAGAATCAGGCGAGTAAACTCACGTGAGATGAAAATGCGAGAAGTGAGCAATCTCACTTAAAATACAGAATCGGGTACCAGACGTATATAGATCTGTTCATCAGTTGTTTTTCCTAGTTGGTCTAGGGATCTTTAAGAAGTGGAAGAGCTGGGAAGTGTTAAGTAGTATTAAAATACTATATACAATTCCTTCCCAATGCTTCCACTTTTTAACTCATCATAATAACCTTATTGTGTCGCGAGGTTTTTAAACAAATTTTTACTTGTATTTATTGCTACAGTTTTCATATTTATGTTGTACCTTAATAGTAGATATTGGGGTCATATTTAAGTTGTATCCCATATATTAGATTCTGGAACATTTTATGAACACCTGTACCAAAGTTTTATTTTCAACCGCTACCTAATTAAGAACAAAACTTATAATCGACAAGACCAGCCCAAGTGGCCGAGCGGTCTAAGGCGTTATATCCGCACAGTATGCATACATGGAAACTGAGAGGTTATGGGTTCGAATCCCGGCATCGGAAGTTTGTTAATTATTAAGAAAAAAAAGGGGCGGTTAATTGACTAAACTGTCGGCGTATGAACAAGAACGAAGTAACCGGCTATGCTTGAGAAGGTTTTCTGCATTTTACTTCACGAACTCCAAATTAATATCGGCATAGTTCCTATCATAGTCGGTTGCAGCCGCATATCCTACCAATTCCTAGTCTATACACAAAAATTCCTTCCACTCCACTCACATCTTCACATTCTTAGGCATCACAATGGACCTTATTGTCGAAGTGTAGCCCATCCAGGGCAGCCTCTACAATCTATCTATAATCCACAATTTCAGATTAATAAAAGATTAATAAAAGCAAAACTATTCCACTTTTAAAGCTGACCAAATAGCTTTAGAGACACAAACAACATACGGTAATAAAATTTTGGTTGAAAATAAAACAAAATATTAAAGTTTATGAGTATGACATTAAGAACCGTACAAGTAGCTAAAGTATAAAACTTTCTTTATAATACGTAGTAAAGTATAGCATGACTGACTGACTGACTGAAAACTTTACCAAACAAATTAATGAATGAAATAGTTTTGAAAATTATATTAATATGAAATAATAATTATTATTATGATGTTTTTGAGTCGTTCGTATATTTATACTAGTAGTATGTGGTCGTCTCTTTCACCTTTGTTTTAATCAAAATTTCATAAACAATTAATAATAATCAGTATAATTCATTGCTTCGGATGTAAACTTTATGTAAGAGGTTGGTAGTAAGTTAGTTTATATGAAGCTATTTAAATTACTACAAACTATATTTTAATATAAAACACTGGCAAAAACTTTTCTTCAGAAAAATGAACAGTTCGTTCTTTTATGTAAGAAATATAGTTTATGTTACTTTTTTAATGCGATGCACATTTTTCGTTACCGTTCACAGGATTCCGTAGTAAAACTGCAGAATCCTTCTAAAAGGTGGCGCATAAGTAACGTTATGATTTATGTAAAGAATGCGTATTTGTGCATCATTTGGTTTTAACTCGTGAACCAATTGAATCTTATATGGGAAAAAGTGTAACGTATGTAAAATTATTTGCAAAGATCGCCTAGACATCACCAACTGCTGTGAACATCGCCTGGTGGATGTTTCGGGGTTTTCCTCAACACTTGCTTGCACCCGAGCAATGTTCACATCATTTCGAACAGCACGAGGTCTTACAGCACGCGGAAGATCACAGACAAAGTTGCTGAAAACGCTGAACCAATCGGTAAATTGTCAGAACATGAAAGAAATTTCGATATGATCTTTGTGTCTGAATAATTGAATGCTGACTTTCAAAATAAAATTGAACAACTTTGATTCTTTGTTCTGTGCTGAGTCTTTTCATCATAAATTTCCCAAGTTTTTCAAAGTTTTTACATACGTTACACCTTTTTTGCCATAAATATGCATTCATTAAATAAATCATAACGTTACTTATGCCCCACCTTTAGATAGTAATGTTTTTACGAGAGATTTCCCATAGCCTCCACCAATTTATAACATAGATGACACTATATTGCCCAGATCCTCCGCCTATTTACTATATATAATAGATATACTCTCCATATATTCCACCAAAATGTTGTATAATCGACGTAATGCAAAAAGAAATATTTTCTAATGTGATTCTGCTTCACACTACCGTTGGGCTGAAGTTCAAGGATCGTATTTTCTTACGTGGTATCCCCCAATAATCCTTATAGAATAACAAAAAATAAGAGAATAGAGAAAAATAAAAATATTGTTTTTTCACCTCCTTCAATTTTACGTTTGACATGCCATGAATTGAAAATATTTATCCCACAAACAAAATTACAGAATGTAAACGATAGAATGTTTTCTCAAACATAAATAAAAAGGGAGAAAAATCAAATTTTTTTTTTAAATAGTCTTTCACCTCTGTACTAGAGGTCGAGAATCATTAGATCTAAGACTTTTGTTAGATTTCTCACAACTACAAAAACATAAAAGTTAATTTATCAAGCCCACAAGATCTTGAACTTCAATATCAAGTCGCCTTTCTAGTGCAATATGTCACCAGATTACTCTTCATAACCACCAACAATCTTTGTATTCATTATTAAATAGATAGACAAAAATAAGTATTGATTTAAAGTTCATAAATTGTATTTCTATTCAATATTTTTTTCTCAGGTTCCAAATTGAATATACCAGGATATCTTAGTATATTCCTACACTACCAACCCTTATCAAGTCGCTTTTATTAGCTTAACCAGTGACAACCATGTAAGCAAATCTTGTACCTAATTTTTAATTCACTTCTAATTGCCATATCGCTGTAAAACTTCAAGGTAAAATTTAAGAAATTAAATTAGGGTTATTTGTTTAAAAAAATTTAATTTCCAAAAAAACTAAAATCTACACTTTTATTAGTACCTACGTAATGCACCAAAAAGCAAAAAATTGTAAAAGCATCAGATGCTAAAATAAAAATAATAATAAGCCTAAATGTGATCATTTACTTGGGCTTACGGCTCTTGGCCACCGACTACCAGCCAAACCAAGAATTTTATTTTTCCATATCTTGATGGTCCACTCTGAATGGTCCGGTGGTTGTCTGTCAAACACATGTCTCGCCCATTTCCATTTAATCTATGCTGGCCATAATGAATACACCTCCTATTTTGATCTTATGGAGAATATCACTGTTACGGATAATTTGGTTGATATCTTCGCTGCATACCAATTGACAAATTTTTAGTTTTTTATGTACTGAGCCATTGAGAGACAAGGTTTGGTAACAGTACGTTAAGATTGGTTACTACGTTAACTCATTACTTTCCATTTAGGTACCATAGGAACTTTTCCATTTTTAAAGATGTATTTTAAAGATCAGTATTTCCTCCCTGCGTTGGCTATTCAATCTCTTTGGATACTTGGTTTCTGAGTGAGATAATCCGAAGCAAATAAAAAAGATATTAAGGGCGGATCCACATTATAATGCCGATCACGGTTCGTTTTGGGCCCAATCTCGGTCTGGCCAAATATTATCATGTATCAAAACAATGAGTACATTCATACTATCCGTAACAGTTAAGTTCCGGTTGAATCGAGAATAACAATATAAATATAATTGATCGGACCGAGAACGAACCGTGATCGGCATTATAGTGTGGTTCCGGCCTTATGCGTTCAATTGTGCCGAATTTTATTTTGACTGTTGAATAGACTATGATGCTTTAGTTTCAACATAAAAGTCCAATGCTTTTGCATTTTTTATTTAATGCGTTATAAATTTTTGTAATAGAGTCAAATAGAGAGGTTCGAGCAAAATATATTTTCCAGAACGGCGAATATACAGACAGTGAGCACTACTGTATCTAGTTGATGACAATCTGTTTGTTTATATAATATAAAATCCCTTGATATGTATAATATAGAATAAGTTAAAATGACGAGTTAATAAATCGATTAAATGTATAGAAGATGATGAAGCTTTAGTAGTTTATACCACATACAACTTGAAGTAAATTGTCAGAGTAAACCAACTGGAAATGACGTGGGTTATATTCTAAATATGTATGAGTATGTATATGTGTATGGTATAGGATGGACCTATGAAAATATATGGTTATTCTTAGAATTTATGAAAATAAATATTGCAATTTCACAATTCGCTTGTTCTTTCATGCTTATGTCGTCTTAACCGTAATAGAAATTGACATTGGTATAGTACTGTGACGTTTAAAGTATACAAAAATCATAATATGTGAGATAATTCAAATTCGTGAATCCGCAAAATCGGACCCTGCATCCCGCGACAAGGGGGTTATTTATTTTTGAAACAGCAAGAGATAAAAGGAAATTTTAAACACAAAAATTTCCTTTTTTGTAAATAAACAAATTTTTAGCGAATTTCCTGAAAGGAAATAGAGCTATTGGTCCCGTACCGAAATCAAAATTTCGCAAAAATTTCTTCAAATGTCCATCGATCCTAGCTAGTAGACGTCAAAAATCACCATCTGTAAAATTTATATATATATATATATATATATATATATATCTATGGACATATATATATATATATATATATATATATATACATATATATATATATATGTGTCGGTAATCACTCTAGCGGTCACAGTTTTCATTTTATCGGAATGAGATTTGATATTTCAGGCGCTTTAAGTATTCAAAAGGTCAAGTTCGTTAATGGGAAAAATCGGACCAGGGGAAAGGGGGGTTTAAAGGGAAGGGGAAACACAAAATTTGACATATCTCCCTTAATATTTGAAAAATCGAAAAATTTATAAGACGTAAAGTTATAGGTACTAAGTTTTACTGTAATTTTGTTTCTTATCATTTTTCTGTTACTCTAATATTTACAGAAATATTGACGGTTTAATATTGAAAATTAAATTCCTTAATATCTCTGTACACATTATAGTTTGAGCAAAAATGATAAGATGATAAATTGTAGCAAAAATAATTTTCCACAACTTTATTTCTTATACTTTTTTCGATTGTTCTAATATTAAGAGAGATATTTTATATTTTGTGTTTTCTTCTTTCTTTATACTCCCCCCTCCATTCCCCTCGACGTATGTCATTTATTAATAAAATTGGACTTGCAAATACTAAAATCATATACGACATTTCATTTTGATCAGACTAAAATTGTGACCGCTAGGTTGGAAATTCGCTAAGTTGAAGCAGCTCCTGCGTTACGAATTTTTACATTTTTTTCATATACTGAATAGTTTTGCTCAAAAACTAAAACAAACAATTAATACGCATTGATAATGAATTCAGTATATACCGAGTATTTAAGCAATTCACTCAGTTATTTGTTGTTTTTATAATAGATATATCTGTTCGAAATCTTTGGCAGACCATTCTGTATATATCTTTTGGTATTTGAGACGGTTGTTCTCTTATATAGAATATAGAATTCTATACATGTTTGGGTATGGTTTATATACTAAAAGATTTCATGAATGTATTGAGTGCTAGTCCATTTATTGTTAAGTAACTAACTTTCAGATATATTATTATGTGGTTTAATATACAACAATGTGTGTTAAAAGAGGATAGACCTATGTACTGATATCTCTCTCTCTCTCTTTCCTTGTAATGAAATATATCTTATATAATATATAGTATATGCAGTTTTCTTCCCAATGTTGGAAACTGGAGAATCGGAAGTATATAATCATATAAAATTAGGTCAAACAACTAAAGATTGTTTTTTCAAACGCAGTTAATAAATTTTGTTTATTTATATTTTTTGTATTCAAAGATAGGTCAAGTTTGTTGACATACAAAATATATGAATCTAGGTCAGGTTTAAAATAAGTCTTAGGTCAGTTACTATAAGATTTGTATCGTAGAATACCACAAATATTCGAAATTTTTGTATAAATTTTAATTCCAATTCTTCTAAAAGAATGTTAAAATAGAAATTCCTACACATACATAATTTATGTTGTACACAGTCCACAGTACAAGTATACATACAATTGGTGATGTCCATTAAGTTAGCAGAGCAACCTGAGCATAACACAATTATAATTGTCTTATAATTAGACGCTAATTAAGTGCTAATTACATGCCCTAATTAAAAATTAAATTCTCTTTGTTGTAGTGTGTTACCGCATGCTCTGCTAGCTTAATGTTAAGCTAGCAAAGAAATATTTAAAAAATCAATTAATTATATTGTATTTAATATCAAATTATTAAGCTAATTAAATGCTAATTAAATGATCTAATTAAAAATAAAATACTCGTTGTTGCACTGTATAACCACATGCTCTGCTAGCTTAACTAGCAGAGCCATATTTAAAAAATCAATTAATTATATTGTATTTAATATTAAATTATTAAGCTAATTAAATACTTATTAAATGCCCTGATTAAAAATTAACTGCTTTTTGTTGTATCGTGTAACCACATGCTCTGTTAGCTTAATGTTAAGCTAGCAGAGTAATATTTAAAAAATCAATTAAAAATTAAATTCTCTAATTAAAAATTAACTGCTCTTTGTTGTATCGTGTAACCGCATGCTCTGCTAGAATAACATTAACCGCGAGCTGAAATTTTGTATGTGTGTTCTATAGCTAGAAAGTAAGGGCAAGTTCGTAAGGCCAAAGTCGGGCCATTTTTGGGCAAAATGGACGAAACTGTCTATCTTTGAAACTGTACGAGAAAGAACAAATATTTAGAACCAAAAATTTTCCTTTTTTAAAGATAAACAACTTTTGTTTGAAACTTTTTTTCATAAATTCACTATATACCGGGTATTTAAGCAATTCAGTTAGTTATTTTCACTTGTTTTATTTTAAATTCAATATATTTTTTTTTAGTATTGACACTAATTATTATGGATACAAAACGCAGATATTCACGAATTTCTCAGTTTCAATACTTTTGCCTATCGATTGTATCTCCCAAACATTCTTAAATAAAAATTAGTTTTTTACAATAAATATTCCATATTTAATATTTCATACACATTTATCAATAATTTCTAATCAATTAACAAGAGATACAATTCGATTACTTGTTATAGATAGTAGGTAAGCATGTTGATAGTAGGTTTATGTTGTAAGTTTACATATCTAATAGGTACCTGAACTAATTAGTGCAATATAATATCAAACAATATCATCTATATCTCTATAGCGAATCAGTCAGAGGATTCAACAATGTTTAACCTCGATATCCAATAAGTAATTTGTTTCTACTGTTTATATAATAACTAATTTATAATATTAATGTTTGTATAATAGGTGGGTTATCAATATCTATGTATATATAAATTCTAAAATTACAATAATAATTATACAATTCGATCGTAGGTATCTATATTGTTATATTTGTTATTATCAACAAAGACTTTACACCATTATCGAATAGTTACGTTTCATGATTGAAATTACAAATAAGATGGTTACATCAAATATAGAGTAAAAAAGGTATTATGAGGTATTTAGGACCGTCTTCTGTATCGTACTGGAGAATTCTATTCTAGAAGTAGCTGGCCACCATCATTTGCAGATATCTCGGTGCCTCCATCCTATTGAGAGCACTCATTATTAAATCCCACTTGGCGAAATTAAAAGCATTTTTAAAGTCTAAGGCTGCCACTAGACAGTAACTGCTTGGTGCATTTCCTCCATCGTTTGCCAGATATTGCAACTCTGGCGGTTTCAACGACTAAGTCGATGGCATCGAGGGTGGATCTTCCTTTACGGAAGCCGTACTGGTTTTGAGTCATGTTTATTTCGGCGAAGGATTCTATTCTTCTGTATACAATGCGTTCTAATATCTTACCCACTGTGTCTAGCATGTAGAGCGGACGGTAAGAAGAAGGTTCGCCTGGAGGCTTCTTTGCCTTAGGTAGAAGAAAAAGTCGTTGCTGTTTCCATTTTCCGTTTATGCAACCAGTCCAAGTAGTCGAGCAGTCTAAGGCGTTATGTGTGCGCAGTATACATCCTTGGAAACAGGGAGGTTGTAAGTTCGAATCCCGACATCGGCAGTTTGTCAATTATTAAAAAAAAAGAAGAAAAAATGGGGCGGTTAATTGACTAAACTGTCGGCGTATGGACAATAACGAAGTAACCGGCTATGCTTGAGTTGGTTTTTTGCAGTTTCCTTCACGAACTCCAGATGAATATCGGCATAGTTCCTATCAGATTCGGCTGCAGCCGTTTATCCTACCAATTCCTAGTCTATACACCTAAATTTCTTGCACTCTACTCACATTCCCACATCCTTAGGCATCACAATGAACCTTATGGTCGAAGTATAGCCCGTTCAGGGTAGCCTCTACTATCTATCTATCTACCAAGGATGTTGCGGATGCGAAATTTTTGACTGGAATCGGCTCACATCCGCGAATACGAATTTATATGTTAATTTTTTTTAAAGAAGATACTTCAGTTGGGTACATGAATATAGGAAAAAGATGGTAATAGTATTTAATAATCTTTATATTATAACCAAATTTGTAGAATGCAAATTTAAAATTACATTATATTTAATAAAGCGCAATATCGCTGCCTTTTCAGGTTCCATCCTGTTTCGCAAAGATTCATAGATTAATGCCGCGCAAAATATGCTAAACTGCTCCGGGTGCTTTGAGGTTAGATGATGTCGGGATTCGAACACATAGCCTCCCAGTTTACAAGTTTCCAAGCAGTTTCCAACATCCCTGGTATATATATGTATATATATATATATATATATATATATATATATATATATATATATATATATACATATATACATATATATATATATATATATACATATATATATGTAAATATATATATATAGATATACATATATATAAATTTTCCAAATGGTGATTTTCGACATGTGATCAGGATGAATCGATGCACATTTGAAGAAATTTCTACAAAATTTTGCCATCGGTACAACAACAATAACTCTATATCCTTAAAGAGGAAAATCGCTAAGAGTAATGTTCAAAAATCTCCAGTTTCATTAATAAATCATATTTTTAATATCTTCATAAAAATTAAAATTTAATTTCAGTCACGTAGAGAATGTGATACAGTTGTTGTTTTTTTGTTATTTCTAAAAAATCACATTGTGAAACATAAAATGTAATTATAAGTTATTCATTAATACGAAGAATGGAAAAAGTTAAGAAAAGTCACTCACCAAACGAACTTCTTCTACAAAACTTTCTCTTCTCTCGTAAAGAAAATGTTTTCATAAAAATAGAGAATTTGTTTTGTGTTTCCGTCATCATCAGCGGAGAGTCGTTCGTGAAGTAGTATTATATTCATATAATAATAATTAACCACATCGTTAAGTGTTGCGCATTTTTCTTTATTTTAATGCAAATGAATATTTAATTTTCTTTTGTAAATTTTACTATACTAGTAAAAAATAAAAAATTTGATGTGAATAACTCAAATGACCTCTAAATCTTAGTTTTCTTCAATATTTAGGTACCTATATGCGTACAGTATATATTTTCCTGAGTTATCTTGTAACTACCAACAAACTCATATATTGAGTATTAGATATTCATGAAAAATATTCGTTTGGATGGAACCCCAAATTACTGTTTTGTTGCTTAAGGTAGTTGTCACAATACAATATTGTGAACAAGTTGTGGAGCGTATGCATATACAGTAATAGTGAAAGAACGCATTGAATAATAAGCCATAATTTTAGTCCATGACTGTAACGGTAGACACGTTATACATACGATTTGTCAATACGTATATACAAATATTACGTAACATTTTTATTTATTTTACCAGCTAAGTTGCCACTCTTGTTAAGGCGTTGTGTGTACTTGAAACTGGAAGGATATGGGTTCAAATCCCGACATCGGCAGTTTGTCAATTATTTAAAAAAAAGGGGGGGGGTGATTAATTTACTAAATTGTCGGGGTATGAACAAGGATGAAGTAATCGGCTATGCTTGTGAAAGTTTTCTGCAGTTTTCTTCACAAATTCCAGATGAGCATAGTTCTTATCGAAAGTCGGCTGCAGCCGCACATCCTACCAATTCCTTGTCTACACACAAAATTCCTTGTCCTCCTCTCACATCCTCTCATCCTTAGGCATCACAATGGACCTTATGGCCGAAGTGTGTCCCGTCCAGGACAGCCTCTACAATCTAACATTTTTATAAGTTGCAATCTGGCATCGTTGCTTATATTTCGCCAGTTGATATACTGTTTGTTTACAACAAGTGAAACAAATAGTACAACGTAGAGTAACGTACAGTGATGTCAAGTTGTATCTGTTCAGTATGCCGACACGTATATTTATTTATAAAATGCGTTACTTTGCGTTGTTATAACTAAACAATGAGACGGTCAATAATTCTCGTTTTTTTTTTATACACGCAGAACATTTCCAATTACTTATAGCTATTTTTTGAAAAGATTCTTAAGGGTCGTTTTTTTACTAAAAATTAAAAACTGGTAAAAATACCTACTGCTTAAAATGGGTAGACACCATTGATTGCTCCCCATTTTAATTATTCCAACTTTAATTAAGGTTTTTCGAGTTTAAGACGATCAATCGATTAAAAATTATTTGTGGTTATATAAAAATACCCTTAATAAGTGTGCAAAAATTTGGAACATGAACCCCCGTTATCACGACAAATACCTTAATATAGACTAGTGAAGAAGTGCCTTTTTTCAAATTCCGTTTCGCCTTCTCAGAAAACTTTGACCAAGGTGTCATTCGATTTGTAATTGCATCTAGACAGTTTTTGAAAAAGTTGAAGTCCCGAGTAAAAAAATTGCAAAGGTTATAAACAATTTAGTAAAAAAAAGGGGGTTCCATTTTTTGCAAATATCTCAAAAACTATTGTAGATATCGAAAATCGAATAAAAGATTCTTACAGAGCTGGAAATTTCCTCAAAAAAAAGTCTCAACACTCGGAACTGTACCACGAATATTTATAATTTTAATTGAGAGATGAAAATAGGTATTGTAAACGAGTGATTCGGCTCAGCTTGATTCAGACACTTGAACAAAAAAATCCCAGATCTGAGGATCTGAAAACGTAATAATTCAGTAAATCTCAATCTTATATTCTATGTACATAGAGGTAAAAAATTAAATATTCGAAAGTCACTTTCACTATAATATTTTGTAATTAATTTAACAAAGTGTTGAATTAATTTAAAATTATAATAATTTTAATGGAACGAGAAAAAAAAAGACACAGAATTTGTAATACATTGAAGGTGAAATAACATCAAAGTTTTCAAAATTTAGTAGATACTTTTAAATTGACTGAATACTTTTACATTTTTGTCAATTTGGATAATAATTCTACCTTCAATATTTCAAGAACCACTTACATAGTATACATGCTCAAATATCTTGTTACATAACTTAATATTTTTTCTAACGAGCTTTCTTTTAACAAGATAATTAATTATTCTTCAGCTTTTTTTTTAATCTTTTAATTTTCCATATATTTACATTAAATTTTGATTAAAAAAAGTCGGGGCTAAACTTTTATATATAAACCTTGTATATATAATGTATATAAGTGTCTGAGTGAAGACAGCGCATGATTGAGAAAGACTCTTAGACTTTAAATTTGAACTCCGGACTTAAAGTTTAAATTGGATTTAAGAAATACTAAGAACAACAGCACAACTGTAACAAAGGAATTGAAGTATTGTTAAACTTAGTACTCTTTAGAACTAGTTGATATCTTGCGGGTTGTAGATCTTGACCATTTTTAACTCTGAAGTTAGAGTTTGGAAATAACTCCTTAGAACTTATTAAGACTCAGTTTCATTTTGAAATTTCCATTTGGGAACTTGGTTTCCATTGTTAAATCGCAATAGACTACAAATAATTCAAGAAAATTACAAAAAAAGACAAGTGAAAATAACAACCAACTGAGTTAATTTGTCAAATACCCAGTATATCCTGAATTTATGTAAAAAAGATCAAAACAAAACATTTCTTATCTTTACATTTTTGTTTTATATCTTACGGTTTCAAGCAGGAGCAATTTTGTCCATTTCGACCGAACAGCATCCGATTTTGCCTTTCACGAATTTGACCTTACTTTTTAGTTCTAGAATACACACACAAAATTTTGAGTCGTTATCTCTTTTCGTTTTTGAGTTATCATGTTGACACATTGAATATACCTTGGTATATTAAAATCCATATGAATACTACTATATAAATATGAAAGTTTGTTTGCTACTTCTTCACGACTAACCGGTTACGCGGATCGTAATGAAATTTGGCAAGGAAATAGATTATATCCTGGGGAAGGACATAGGCAATCTTATGTTTCAAAAAATAATCTTGAAGTTTGTTTCAATTTTGAAATGTCAACTTTGATTGTCGTTTCCATAGTAACTAAAAACTATAATAGCACACTATAAATCGTTATATATCGATACACACATATATATACATGTATATAGCTTCCATATAAATGCGGACGAAGTCGTGGGAAACTGCTAGTATAATATCAGGTATAATAATCCATTTACTAATGAAACGGTTATTCTAAAATATATATACTTATACTTTTGTATTTTACATTTTCAGATACACCGTTTAACTGAATCGATTACATAAATTTAGAAAGGTAGGTGTACCAATAGATATTACCAACTGTTATTAACAACTGTTTGTAGATATAAATATCGATTATAATTTCATATTTGTAACAGCAAAGGATCAAATTATTTCCAATAGTACAAAACAACCGGATATTGAAATATACATTAACATTATTTTAATAAAGTTTTGACATGTTTGTTTATGCAAAAGGAGAATATAAATATATAAAATTATATTAAACGTTAGTTCATATTAACGTTAGTTCATATTAAACGAACGCAAGTATAATTATACCATAAAAATTTAAAACGTAAAATTGAAAACTTCTTTTAAAATAACATGAAAATACCCGACTAGGGTAATAATTGGTTACTTATAGTTCTGAATAGAGAGATAAAAAAATATTGAAATTTTATTTTGTAAAATCTAATTATCTAAGTGTTGTAATTGATGGCCTTACATTTTCTTATTATGTGTCATAAAAAACATTCAACTCATAGGCTAACTCATAAGTTAACCTCGAGTATGATCTTAAGGCAGCGCTTAGATTCATAGACGCAATCTTAAGGCAAGCTTGAAAGTTTGATCTTTGCTAGGTTCACAATAATGTCTATTATTTTTTGTCGTAAGTTAAAATTAAAATTTAATTTAGACCCGCCATACCGGGCCTAACAAAAAAGAGATTTCGGGTAATTAAGCTACCGCCGACAGAAATAAACTTTACCCAAAATCTCAGTTGTTTTCTTAAATAATTATTGTTTTATATGGCCCGTCATACCGAAATTTTATAGGATCAATCTCTTTATTAATATTTCAATTTTCTATTGCGTAGTTTTATTTTAATTCGTCTTATTTTAAATAAATCAAAATATGTGTAAAAATATTGGTTTCTCCATAAGAGCCAATGTATTAAAACTCGAACTTTAACATTAAATAATTAATTCAAGACCCCCGTAACCCCTCCTGAAACTTTTATAATTGATTTATATGCACTTCAACTACGTGTAAACAAAAAACCAAGCCTTAATCTTTTTGAAGCTTCAGTGCTCGTACATCCTTAAATATTTGAATTATTCTTAAAATGTATTTGTTTTTTAAATAGAATATACGATCCACTACCAATTGAATCCTAAAGCCAGTGAAAAATAATAAATTTTGCATTCCTATATATCCACTCAAATGGAATGCACCACATCACTGTATTAAAAAAATAAATATTATGTACAATATACATAATATTTTATTACCCCTCACAACAAAAAAATAATAATGCTTAGGGATAAAAAAATAAATTTTCATATTTGCACAATGAAAATCCTCTAAACTATGAACATTCATCATCATTTTCTGACAGTTTATATATAAATTCAAAATATTTTATTTGCCAGTCACAATATATATATATATATATATATATATATATATATATATATATATATATATATATATATATATATATATATATCATTATATCTATTTTGACAGATGAGAGAATCATATAAATATATATATTTTTGTAACCAAAACAAAAAGTTGCGGTATTATTATTATTTTTTTAAACATATTATTTTTGAATTAGACGAATCTCGTTGAATCATCAAATGTTTCCCTTTTCACCATTATGTATACTAACTGAAAAAGCTGGCGTTGTCCGGGCTACAAAAAATTCTTATAATCCAGCTGTGTACAACAAGTTCATCGCGAAGCCAATCTTTCGCAATGTCTTGACAACAAATAATAGAGAACTTGAATGTCTTGTAATTTTATTTTTTTTCGAAAGTTAACTAAAACTTATTAAGACAAATTTAAAAAAATATTTCATGTAATTTTACAATTAAAAATTGTTTTTTTTAAATGTACATTCAAACGCCAGTGTCGTCATTATATCGCTTTAATAACGCCACCGCATAGAGAAATGATAAAACATCAAACGGATATAATGACGTCACAATCAATCACAATTCGGTTTTTTTTAAACAAAAATTTATTTATTTTTTATTATAATTATCGATCCCACTCACAATATAGAACTAGTAATAGTAATAGCAGCGGATGGGAGGTTGAATCCTGGCAAGTAGGCCTTTCAAAGCTTTTTTTACCGACCCTTAAAGGGCAAGGAATTCGTATATAGACTAGGAACTAGAGGATTGTGCGACTGCAGCCGACTTTGATAGAAACTATGCCGATATTCATCTGGAGTTTGTGGAAGGAAACTATAGAAAACCTTCTTTGATAGGGTGAGGAAATTTTAAATAGCATAGCGGAAAATGTTTATATTTTTGAGTCCCGTAGGGTTAAAAAAATACAAGTTGTTATCTTTTAGTTGCTACCATGATCGTTCTACCTTACATAACATACATTTAAAGGATATAGTAATAACCAACTAACACTTTCATAAATTATTACACACACTTTCAGTATAAATTCTATGTGAAGTATGCCCTACCCTCCACCTCTTTGGTTAAATTTATTTAATTTATTAAAACAAGGGTTGTTCTATACTATGTGTAACTAATTTAAATTAATACATCCAATTGAATATACATTTTAATTAATACAATAAAACATTGTTTTATATATTGACATTCAAATATATAAATTATATGCATTTTATTGTTTATGTAGTAACAGGGCCAGATTTAAAGGTTGGAAGGCCCTGGGGCAGCGAAGAAGTTGAGGCCCTGAATTATTTTTGAAATCAGGCGAAAAAAAAATCTCCTTTTTACAATTTTTCTATTATTTATTGTCATAAATTAAAAGCTTTTGTACAAACTGATGAAAGCATGGTAAAACACAAGAAATTGTGTTATTATTAGGCTAGTGGAATTTTGCGAGCTTTTTTTGACGAAAAATCGTCAATAAATTAAGTGAAATCCATAAAAGACTGCTTCACGAATACCTATTTTCTTTGTCGCTTTTTTTTATCTAAAAAAAATCGAACAATCACATTGTGGAGGCCCTGGGGCTCTAGCCCCCCCTAAATTCGACCCTGTGTAGTAAACAGAAAGTATACATGGTTTTAACGTATCAAATTGATAAATGGTTCATTGCACAGATTGTATTATACCTTAAGACTTCATTGTGACTTTCATTTCGTATAACGAAATGTAAAAGATTTTTTTAAATGTTTTTTTGCTACGAATTTGTTTTCTTTTGGGCGAAAACATATGAGCAATACGTGTAGGAATATCTTTAAGTGGTGTAATTAAAAGAATTCATTTTGTTGTATACTTCAGTGTAGTCGCCCACTTTTGTGTGTATAAGGTCTACCTTATATCTTAAATCTGTGTCGCCATCGACTTGTACTTTGACTTTACGATTTGTTCGAAGGTACAAAACTTCACCACACAGGTCACCACAGATGGGAAGTTGGCAGTGTGGGTATACCAGTTGCAATCAAACTCATTTTTTTTACCACATGGTCCAATTTATCGTATGAAACATATTGTAAAATTCCCATATAGAAATATTCTTCTTCATTATTAGCTATTTATCTGCATTTATGTTATGATAATATAAATATTTAGCTTCCCATACAAGAACCCACAACCTTACTACATCACATAAATACATATTTATATATACAATATTCATATGTACAAGCCTGTTCATGAAAATTGAACAAGTTACTCACATTCTAAGCGTATATAGTACTAAATATACAGCCCATATTTCAAAATACACCCAATCTGCTAACAATGTATAGTGTATCTATCCCTGTTTATATAGTAGTGTACTAGGATATGGTTTACTTTGTAACACTTAAACTGTATTAAAATCAGGATTGTATAACATATCACTATTATCTTTATCACTCTCTAACTACAATCATTTATGTATAGTTGCATTTTACTCGTGCATTTATACATCGTCGTTATTGTCCGTCGTCTGTCATGTGATTGTGTATACATGTATATGTAACAAAGACACCATATCAGAGCACTACATATAGGCAGCGATAGGTACACTATACATTATTTCCAGATTGGGTGTATTTTAAAATACACTGGGCTGTATGTATAATATTACATACAGTAACATTTACAAATCAGTCCAAGTAGCCTAGCGGTCTAAGGCGTTATGTCTGCGCAGTATGCCTACTTGGAAACTAGAAGGTTATGGGTTCGAATCCCGACATCGGCAGTTTGTCAATTATAAAAAAAAAGAAAAAAGAGGGGGCGGTAAATTGACTAAACTGTCGGCGTATGCACAAGAACGAAGTAACCAGCTATGTTGGAGAAGATTTTCTGCAGTTTCCTTCAGGAACTCCAGATGAATATCGGTATAATTCCTATCATAATCGGCTGCACCCGCATATCCTATCAATTCCTAGTTTATACACAAAAATTCCTTCGGCTCCACTCACATTCTCACATTCTTAGGCAACACAATGGACTTTTTGGCCGAAGTGTCCGTCCAGGGCAGCTTCTACAATCCATCTATCTATCTAACATTTACAATGTTTCGACTGGTTCTATTTTTATGAACGTGACTGTATGCAGGTATGTATGTAAGTATGTTTGTATGTATGTATATATGGATGGATCGTACATAGTTTCTCTATTTTGTTTCTGTCCCATTATTATGATAAATTGCTCTGAAGGGAGCTTTAATCGTATACACATTCTATTCTATTTCCTTCTAAAAACCCTAAGAGTATGAATATATGATGATTATATATACTAACAAACGTATGATTTTAGTAATACACACTACAATGGGCCACAAAAGTGGCGTTCTTTTTACAAAATTTAACTGTTGATATGTACCTTATTCGTTCGGTTTTTGGGAAAATGTTACAAATAAAAGTTGTTAATATATTTATAATGAACAACTTTTATCTGAAGCATTTTTTTTTTAATCGAACGAATAAGTCACAAATCAAGTATAAAATTTTGACAAAAAAAAAAACCGTAACTATTGTGGCCATGTGTAGTACCTAACAAAGATAATATTATTAGCTTTTATATCTTCACCTCAGTGAATATTCCAGATTATGAATGCCATCTCACTACTAGTGGGGATTTAATTGAATTTGCAAGACTATATATAACTTTTAAAGTGTATGGATTATATAGAAGAAAAAGAATATAATATTTGAATATGAATATTTGAATACTAGTTGAACGCCATTGGAAAAATCAACAATACAACTCCCTTTTCTTGGTTTAATCACATGATGCTTGAACATATAGAGTCTTCTGTTTAATAGACGTTAAAAATTTTTTCTTTCAATCATTTGGGCTTTTATAATCAATTCTCAGTAAATTAATACTAATACATTCAATAAGGCAAAAAATATGCTAAAAATTTGTATAGATCTTTTTTTTTTGGAAGTTCTAAACACTGGCTCAAATATAACCCCGTATATCAATCTTGTTAATGGTCAAAAGTTGTGAAAATCAGTTTATTTACCTAACTAAATTGGTAATGATAATGTTTAATTCCTAACCGTACGTTTTGCCGAACCTAACTCAGTATGTTTTGCAGAACAAGTCTTCCCGATTGTCTTTTGTCGGACTAAGAAAGCTCATAATAGTAGTAGTGGTACAGAGGAGACCAAAACCTGGAAAGTAGACCTTTCTAGGCCTTTTTGACCGATCTCTAACCCATCCCCTTAACCACCTCTATCCTCCACGCCTTGTGCGTTTCCTCTAGTTCTGTGTTCGTTGTCGAACCTACCCGCCTTCTTTGTGAATGACAGGATAGAGCGTCACATTTGATGTTTTACCTCAAATACCCTCCTTTCGGTTCAGCCAAAGCCTAGATACCTCGTTCTGACTCATCAACCCCGTTAGAGTCCGCCCAAATCGCACTGCCCTCTAACCTCATGAGAGATAGATACCTCTTTAGCCTGCAGTAGGCAGTAAGCATCCCAGCCAGAAGGTTTACCTCAGATACCTCATTATTATTACAAATGATGTCTAACGGACATTCATTTTAATACACGTAAAAGTTAAATCCTATTTTAATATAACAACAATAATGATTTGAAAAACAATTAAACTTCTATAGAACATAAAGTATACACGGTGTTTGTTAACACACGTCCGTTTACTCATTCTCATGTATAAACTGAAAAGTATGAACACGTCAGAGTTCGATAAGCGTGGATAGGCGTGATTAGTGAGATTTAATGTCACAAATTTAATTTTAATTATTCAATAGTAAGTATTAATAAAGGTTAAAAACAAAATTCTCAGATATCTCCGATCACATTTGTAGTTAACACGAGTTTTTTACACGATATATTTTAGGTGATTTGACTAAAATGGTCAATAATAATGAAGATATCATATAATGAGGTTATGCATGTTGGTGCGTCATTATTTATTACATAGACAGTATATTTTTTTCTGCGTAGAATTATTTAATTTATTTCATAAAACTTTGTAAGATTCAATTTAATTGTTAAAATAGAGAATACATGTTTAATATCTAGAACACGGTAATGCGACAGGCTGACTTTAAAGGGTTTTTGCATGTGTTACATCTTTATTTCTAAAAAGGTGCGATCGCAGCATATGCCTTTAAATTTGATAGCTGGATATACGCAAACGTATATATTGACGGTTCAATATATGCGTATGACATTTAATGACGTCATACGGGCTAATTCATTACGTAATTTCAAACTCTTAAAGATTTGTATATCAATTATAGTTATTCAATTTTTTTTAATCAGTCATGAAATTAATAAATGAACCAAATTTTTAACCCGACTTCAAAAAGGAGGATGGTTCTCAATTCGTCTGTATTTTTTTTAACCGATTTCAAAAAAATTTTTTACAAAAAGAAAACCGACCCCGAAAAAAAAACGGGTAAAAAAAAATGTGTTCTAAAAAAATACATTAAAAATTAGTAGGTTTACCCATATTTAGACAAATAAAATCAGTTATAGAACTTCAAAGTCACTAAAAGGCGCGAAATAAACCATATTTTGACAAAATGGAAACCCGACTTCAAAAATCAAATATTCTATAACAAACAATGCAATTAATAATTAACAATTAATACAATTGTTTTACAAACAATGTACATATATATTTAAAATTTTTTGCTTAGGTAAACTAAAATTGGCACAAGAATATGCAATTATTTTTTTACTTTTTAGTGCATTGTTTGTTATAGAATATTTGATTTTTGAAGTCGGGTTTCCATTTTGTCAAAATATGGTTTATATAAATACAAAAACGTGCATTTTTTTAATTGGTTAAAGTACCGCTATAGCGGGCACATTTTCACAAACACATTGTACATAATATTAAAAGTTAACAGGCTATGACTAATTCGTACATACAACTTAAACGATTAAATTGATAATAATAGCACATGTATACACTGTGAGCTTTAGAATTTAAAGAAGGAATATTAAAAGTTGAAATCAAGTTGTAGAATCTAACTAAGAACAATGAGAAAAGCTATCTATAAATGTATTTAACTGTACAATTTAAATTACATTTTGTAATCATATTATTATTTTGTTATCTTTCTTATATTCAAATACATACGAATAGCACATTCATTGAACGAATTTTATCCATTTCTAGGTCTAGACGCTAGACCTCACAAATTAAAAATTATACAGGCTCGAGCAAATGTCTGGAAACATTCAAATATCTTACATTTCAAATTTTTCCCCAATTCCCCTAGAACATTTGTTTGTATTTTATAATTACGTATTTCGACTACAATGTAGTCATCATCAGTATGAATTAGCTAATCGTAACCATCTCTGGGATATGTATTCAGAGATATGTTGCTTGTTGCTAACGTGGTGCGTGTCTCACAATGACATTAAAAAGTTATGTCCTTTTATACGATTTGACCGAGGGTATAATCTGACCTGAGGATTATTTGAGATGACTGACTAACGGATTAGGTGTGTGAAGAACCCCACCTATTTATTGGCGGTATTCTTTGGTGACTATGCGGCGTTTTTTTTGTCACTAAAGTGTAGAAGAGTATCGAAGCTAACCTTGACATTCAGGTATTATATTTTTTATTTTATTTATTTATTTATTTTTTTTTTTAATGGTTTAATTTTATTAAATCAGAATTTGGAATTGGGCCATTGTCTAAATTCATTATCTGTTTTCTCAATTTGTATATGTAGATACTTTCGTATGCATCTAATTCTGTGGGGTTTTGTACCGATTTCCATAGTTTTATATTCGATTTATCAATTTTGTGGTTGTTCTCAATAACGTGCGCAGCTATACACGATTTTTCGGTTCTCCCAAATAATCTTTATTCAAATATCTCACGAAGTAGATGTCGTTTCAAAACCCAAAAATATATGTGCAATGTCTTTAAAATTGATCATGAAGGAACGGGTTCAATATAATTTATAAATCGTAGACATGGGAATCTAGGGACGGAATGCAAATGTGCAGGATGTTTGCTGTTGAGGTACCAAATTCCCTCATTTTATTGGTTGCTTCAACATGTACTTTCCTCTGAATTGACTTCCTCCCTTCATCTAAAGTGACCCTATATATTCCATTCGTAAATTTCTATGTATATGGGCACAATCAGTCTATTAGAGGAAGTAATAATACTACGTAATCAATTGTGTGGATTTAATATAGCAGCTTTTTGAAAAAGTAATTAATTAACAGTTAATTATTAGTTTTAACTAATTTGTTATGAAATAGCACAACGTACTTAAAAAGGTTAAAGTTTTCTTCATTTTTCATTTTATTTTCAATCTGTGGCATTTATGATTTTTGAAAAAGAGAATTTTCTTTGACTCAAAGGTATATATATATTTTCATTTTTTTTAGATAAAAAGTTACATGAAAATGATGAAAAGGAAATTTTTAGAAAAGAATGTTTATGTATGTGGTTTTTCACTTTTCCATATATTGAAAATATATACGAATTTAAATTGAATTATCTAAAATGTATGCAAAAGTAAAAGTGATTTTATTATACTCTTCCTTTTTCGAAAGTATTGACTGATTGACTACTAACGATAAAAATTACACTTTTAATTAATTGAAGTGAATGTCCGTACGCAGTCGTTATAATCAAAGCGATTTTTATACGTTAAATACATGATACCCGTTGAGAAATCAATGATATATTATCCAAGTGTTAGCAAATTACATTATACTTTAAATATAAAAAAAATGTATAAATAGTTTTTCTTTTAAATAATCTATATAAATGACTAGCTAATATCCGCGGTATAAGCTTTTTATTGTTATATCTCTCGGCCCCGTCATGGTATCGTGATAAAATACATACCATTTTTAAATCTTAAACAAATAATATTCCATCAAAATCGGTCCAGTAGTTTTTGAGTGTTATTCGAACAAACAAATAAACAGACATTAACAATTTTATAATATTTAGAGATTATTTTTTATAATAGTTACAGTGTAACGCCCGGATTTCTTCCAATAAGGTTTTTATTTTATAGACTGTTTTAGACCTGTTATTAAATCGTTTAAATCTTAATGTTTAAAATCCTTTAACTTTTTAACATAACATTAACAAAATATCTATGTATCTATGTACGAGACGGAAAACCCGTTAAAAAACCAACGACACCTTTTATGATCCTCTTATTGTAGCGTATAAACAATGACATATATATATATATAGACATACAGGGTGTCTATATTGTAGTCTAATAATTGTAGTCTAATAATTGTAGTCTAATAATTATTATACGTTATTAATTAATTAAGGAAATTAGGTTGACCCCAGAGTTGCAAAAAGTGCATTTTTTTGATAATTCATTTTTGATTTAATTATCAATTTTTGGAAAAAAGTATTGCTTAAATTTTTGAAATTATTAATTCCTTGAAAAGTGCATAAATTAAATTTTTTTATTTTTGAAAAATGTAATAAATAAGTTGTTTTAATAATAAATTAAAAAAAAAAAATTATAAAGTTTTCTCAAAAGTGCATTAATAAAATTATTTTATTGATTAATTTTTTTAATAATGCAATAATTAAATTTTTGGAATTATCAATGTTTAGAAAATCAATTAGATACATTCGGATATCGCACATCGGACATTCAAGACATTAAATGTATCATCGTTCTGGTGGCTTGCGAAGCCGTTTTTTTATTTTTATTTTTTATATCGTTTTTCATGAATCATAAATGAATGATGAGCGTTAAGGCCCAAATAGACGGAGAACATGGTTGCAGCAACATTGAACAGCAACTAGCTTGTTGCACTGTGTGTGGGGTGGTTGCAGCAACAAAAAACAAACTTTTTGTTGCAGCAACAACTCCACACACGGAGCAACAAGCTAGTTGCTGTTCAATGTTGCTGCAACCATGTTCTCCGTCTAGTTTGGCCATTACACTGGCACCCATTTACTATTAATGTAATGGTCTTTTCAATTTTTTTTTTCATCCCTTATGGCCAAACTACACGCAGAACATGGTTGCAGCAACATTGAACAGCAACTAGCTTGTTGCACTGTGTGTGGGGTGGTTGCAGCAACAAAAAACAAACTTTTTGTTGCAGCAACAACTCCACACACGGAGCAACAAGCTAGTTGCTGTTCAATGTTGCTGCAACCATGTTCTCCGTCTAGTTTGGCCTTTATGGACAACGAACAGAGAATAACACCAATACATATATATATATATATTGGATGTCTCAGAATAAATATTACTAGTGTTGGATAAATAATCAAATAGGGAATAATTTCGTCACGTTACCTTTGATTTGGAAATAACTTGATTTTTTTGTCCACGTAAAAATGATGTAATCAATATACGGGTGCATGGTAGAAAGTCTCGGTCTAGTCCATAGATGGCACTGCTACAAATGACATTATTGTTTTGTT
The DNA here is from genome assembly GCA_963920215.1 of Nineta flava. Taxonomy (NCBI): domain Eukaryota; kingdom Metazoa; phylum Arthropoda; class Insecta; order Neuroptera; family Chrysopidae; genus Nineta; species Nineta flava. Next base: position 116,329,417 of record OY986041.1, read on the forward strand.
ATGTTAGCACACCAGTCCAAGTGGCCGAGCGGTATGTCTGGGCAGTATGTCTACTTGGAAACTGGGAGGTTATGGGTTTGAATCCCGACATCGGCAGTTTGTCAATTATTTAAATTTAAAAAAAGTGGCTGTAAATTGACTAAACTGTCGGCGTATGGACAAGAACGAAATAACCGCCTATGCTTGAGAAGGTTTTCGGCAGTTTCCTTCACGAACTTCAGATGAATATCGACATAGTTCGTATCATAGTCGGCTACAGCCGTATATCCTCCCAATTCCTAGTCTATACACAAAAATTCCTTCCACTCCAATCACATCCTTACATCCTTAGGCATCACAATGGACCTTTGGTCCAAGTGTAGCCGATCCAGCGCAGCCTCTACAATCTATTTATCTATCTAAAGGGTCAAACAATTAATGCACATCTTCTTGACGAGATATATTTCATATTAGGGTATACTTTATATTAGTAAGATCACATCTTCTTGACGAGATATATTTCATATTAGGGTATACTTTATATTAGTAAGATTAGCAGTTATTCTGCGACATTCTGTATGCATATCGTGTAGATAGTAAGGTATAAGATATGTGTGCGCCTAAAACAGCCTAGAATGCGTTCGTTGCTTTTAATATATTCAGTTTTTGCGTATGGTTTTTTATTACGTTGTATTTTTTTTTTTTTTAGATCTAAGTAAATTTCAAGTTAGTTTCGAGATTTTTATATATATTTTTTTTAAATTTTTTATACCAATTTTTTTTATCATTTAAAATATTAATGTAAACGTCAGTGTGCTGGTGAAGATGATGAAGTAGATATAATAGATTTCTTTATATTTTTCAATATCCCAAAATGCGCTACCTAACTAAATACGCTACCAAATAAAAATTTGTTTTAACGTATTAACAATGAAAAACCTATAGATTTTGTTTTGTCACTAAAGTGAGGGTATCGATGCTAACCTTGATATTCAGGTATTAGATTTTTTTTTGAAAATTCTAATTTAATTATTAATTAATTCTCAAAATTTAATTTTCAAAAAAACAAGAAAGTCGAATACCTGAATATCAAAGGTAGCTTCGATACCCTCACTTTAGTGACAAAACAAACGCCGCATAGTCACCAAAGGATACCGTCAATATATAGGTTGGGCTCTTCCCATACCTAATCTGTTAGACAGTCAACTCAAATAATCCTCTAGTCAAATTATACCCTCTATCAAATCGTATAAAAAACAGAACTTTTTTAATATCATTGTGGGCACGCACCAAATTAGCAACAAGCAACATATTTCTGAATCCATATCCCAGAGATGATGACTGCAATGTAGTCGAAATACGTATTTATTAAATACAAAAAAATGTTCTAGGAATTGGGGCAAAATTTGAAATGTAATTGAAAACCTATTTAAAAAGTTGAAGGCGAAATTCCGTTGAGATGTTCCCTAATATTAATTAATACTCATTTTAAAAATATATATTTATATTTTAAATAATTTAATTAATACAATTTTTTTATAAATTAACTTTTGATCGAATCCATTCACGCACAGCTGTAACCCGTGTATATACACCAGGATAGTCTTCTTCAGCGCATCCAATACCCCATGATACAATACCATGTATTTTATTGTTCACGGCCAAAGGGCCGCCTGAATCACCTTGACATGCATCCTTACCACCTACACCCAATACTCCAGCACAAACCATACGTGGTGAAATAGTCAATGGCTTATATGCTTCAGTGCATATTTTTTGTTCAACAATTGGTAAAACAACTTTTTGTAAAATTCTTGGTGATGAACCACCTGATTCTAAGGCACCCCATCCACTAGTTACAGCTGATTCATTGCCTTTAAGTTGTTCAGATTCGTCTGGTAATGAAATTGGTTTAATCGCAGATGACAGTACTAATGGTTCGCTTAGCTAAAATTATTAAAAAAAACAGTGATTATCTATATGGTCACATACACTCTCCCATCTATGGGAGAAAATTTGAATCCAAATTTGAATTACTATTTTAATTACCAGTTTTGAATTACTATTGTTTTAATTATTTGAACTAACAATTTTGACTCTAGTATAGTTGTTAATCGACTATGCAGTAAGTTTTATTTTTGAACTAGCCGTACCTCGCCCGCTTTGCTGACGCTGAAGATTTGGGAGATTCGGATATTTTATGCGAATTCCTAATTATTTTTCAAAAATAAAAGGCGCCAAAGTAACTCCTTATAACATCAGCTGTCTGCCAGTGAAAATCCCGTCAATCGGTCCAGCCGTTTCGGAGAAAAACCGGAACAAATAGAGAGACAGGCAAAAATTTTTTAAAATGTTTTTTGTTAAGTACCGTAGATATTTTCATATGCATTTAATAAAAAGCAGACACTTCAGTTTTATTTATTTGTATATAGATAACTATATCTCAATTCAAAATAAACAAAATTTACCGTACATTATTAGTCAATAATTTCAAAACTCTCTGTATATCTTACCAAAAGTAAAGAGACATCGTAGTCAATATCTCTCGAATCATATGATTCATGAATAAGTATCTCTGTAACATTCTTTACAACACCGTTTTTGCCTTTTGTGGTTGTACCAGCACGAACTTGTAAATCTTCTTCGAAAATGCCTTCGGTACAATGTGCAGCTGTTAAAATTACATTTGGACTCAAAATGGAACCTCCGCAACGATGACTTCCAAGAAATTCTAATGATATTTGATAAGGATATTCTTCGATGGTAGTTGCTTCACCTCCAACTATTCGCCCATCAAGATACGGCCTAATTATTACATTTCCACCTGTAGCACAAATTATATAATTAGCAAAATTTTTCGGATTACACTTACAGATGAAAAAAGATATATGTTTAAAGTTTAAAGATTATTCTGTATACTGAAAGTTAAAAGAAACAAGTCGATTTACGACCCTATTTCATAAGTCAAAAAAGTTATCGATATACAAAGTAACTTCTGGATCATTCGTTTTTTTCTTGGGCTGTACGCCGTAACAATTGAAGTGGAGAATTTGCGGGATATTTGCCTCTTCCTTCGAATTAGGCATTTACGTAAATTATCTGTCAGTATAAATAATGTCATACGAAACAGTTCCAAAAAGTGAAATTAATTATTGGTTTAGATCCGATAATTACAATCAGCCAGAAAGATTTGTTTCTAGGGCTGTTTGACACTGGTTTGAGATGGCTTAAATCCGTCCGGTGGTTGCAGAATGACTACTGAGTTTCCAGTATATGCGCTTTTCAAGTCTTTGTGATGTGGCATTGGCTAAAACTACAATTACTAGTTACACAAACGTTATTCTTCTTAAATCAGAGAAAGTTGCCAAATCGTTGTCGAGTACACTTGGCCACAATACTTGATGTCAGTTTATACAATTTTATTGTTGATTTGTGCCTTATTCATTCAGTTTTCGAAAAAAAATTTAGAATAAAAGTTGTTACTAAATTTCTAATGAACAACTTTTATTCGAAGCATTTTTTCGAAAACCCAATCAATAAAGCATAAATCAATTATAAAATTTTTTTAAATTACATTAACTTTTGTGGCCAAGTGTACTCAAGAACGATTTGGCAACATTTTATTATTTAGAGGCCGGTCCCTAAAAATGATTTAATCAAAATCTTACGTTAACATTAATTGACAATATATCCATCTCTTTCTAAATACGTCAAAATACAAAAACCTATTCACTGCGCAACGAATAACTCAGGACCAATCAGGTGCGATCTTAAAATAGTATGAAAAGTCGGGCAAACATATATAAGCAGAGTAAAACCAAGGAAGATTGTGAAATTTTCACCAAATTAGTGACGAGTATCATATCCTGAGACAATATAAGAGTAATTTTTAATAAGAGTAAGGTTAACAGGAATAAATGTGAATGAAGAAAATTTTAACAAGAGTAATTTCAATATAATTTAAAATTTATTATATTTTAAAATTTACTATATTTTAAGTTTTATTTTTATTTTTGTCTATTGATCTCGACTTTCTATCTATTTCTAATTGTCAAAGAGTAAATTACGACTAACTAATTTATACTGATTATGACTACGTTGTAGTCGAAATACTTATTTATAATACAAAAAAACTGATCTAGATAAAGGGGACGAATTTGAAATTTTATCAAATGGCTTGACAAGTCATTTAAAAAAATGTAATCTTAAAAAAGTTCTGCAAAATTAACCCATTAGTTATTAGAAGAAACAAAATTACAGTAAAACTTAGTACCTACAACTTCACTCCTTATAAATTTTAATTATTATTTAAATGTTTTAACTTACTTGTTGAAAATACTATTATACTAACAATACTAGAAAATAGTATGGCTTTCATAATTGTTTCGATTGATGATAATATTTCTGTCAAAAATCTATATAAGTACTAATTGTATTTCAGTGATTTTTGTAGAATATATATTCGAAGTAATCAAAATTTGGTTTACCTAATTGTATATCGACAAGATATAAAATAATTTGTTATCTTAATTTTTTTACAACAAGTGCATTGTAATTGAAAAATTCGTTTATAGTCTAAGCAATGACATGCATAATTCATACCAAAGTTTTTTCCTGTCTAATATGACAAAGTATTCGTGAGGCCAGCCAAGAAGCCGTAAAGGCCTTTTGGGAAATTCTAAAATATAAAAATAATGATTCTTACAAATCTAGTAGTAATAGTAATAGTAGTAGAGGAAAGTTTCTAGGCCTTTTTTACCGATCCCTAAAAGACAAGGAATTTGTATGTAGGAATTGGTAGGTTGTGCGACTGTACCCGACTTTGATAGGAACTATGCCGATATTTATCGGGAGATTGTGAAAGGAATCTGCAAAAAACCTTCACAAGCATAACCGGTTACTTTCGTTCTTGTCCATACGCCGGCAGTTTAGTCAATTAACCGCCCCATTATTTTTTATTATTCAACCTCCCAATTCCGAGTAGAACGCCTTTAACAACTCGACTACAGGGACTGGTTATTACAAGTCTAAATATTGTTTTCAAAATACTTTTGTTGTATGTAAGCGTGAGTGAAATAGTATTAATAACCTCTTTACTATGCACACGAACTCGATTACCCTTATCAAATGCCTTGTGCGTAATACCTTAAACACTTTAAAATTTTGTTTTATCTCTGAGTGAAAATAATCCAAATAGTTTTTTTTCTATGAATAGGTTTCTATATCATTTGTTTAATAAAAGTTGCGACACATTTTTGCTGCGACATTCGTTTATACAGACTGTGTTGGACAGCTTTTCCTGTAGTAAATCAATGTTAAATATTATTTATTACTAGCTGTCCGTCTGGTACTGTATGAAGTCAGTCAGCACACATATAAATAAAGTCAGTCAGTTATCTCACAGCTATACTGTATGCGTATGGTTGTGTGTTTGTCATTAAAGAGTGGGGATTTTGTGATGCACAATGCACATACTAAAGTGTACTTTCATCACATGTGTACTGACTGACTTCATACAGTACCAGACGGACAGCTAGTAATAAATAATATTTAATATTGATTTACTATAGGAAAAGCTGTCCAACACAGTCTGTATATATTTATATATTACGTAATTAGTTAATAGGTGTTTAAAATAAGTACAGTGAATCACATATTATAGTCCAGTTGCCAAACTGTATTGTGGTAACCCCAAATTATTGTATTAAGTTTTTTTTTCTGAATAAGTACAAGGACATATTGAGCTGCAAGAAAATGGATGATGACATTCTGTCACATTTGGGCAACTCGATATATATTCAATATGGCGGCTATAAAGTACTTTTTTTAGGATGCTGTGTTCACAAACATGTCAAATGTAATTTTTTTTATGTAACAAATTTGGATTTGACGTGCTGGATGTTTAGGAGAATACAGTTTTCCTGTTGTCTATGACTTAAAAAACATAAGGATGCTCCAGGCTACCACCCACCACTTTTCGACAGATTTTTTTTTCACAGGCTAAAAATAACGTTTTCTAATAAATCCCGAAGATACCATTCTCTCTCACTCTCTCTCATTAGAAGCATGTAAAACTTCATGCCCACCCAACTATTATCTGTTAAATTAAATTATTAAATAAATAAATTATTAGAAAAAATACTCGACAGAGTTAAAAAAAAATAAATATTTAGAGAGAAAAGATAAATATTTATTATATAAATAAAAATAATAAAAATCGTGTGTTACCGTTTTGTTTTCGAAATATAAAGGTTTTAATTTATTGTTTTTCTTCAAAATAACATTATTTTTTATATGTGAACAGTTTATTTGTATGTGTTATATATATATATATATATATATATATATATATATATATATAGATGTGTTTGTGTGTTTATGTATTTGTGCTATAATAAAATCAAACCGGTTTTTTGTCCTGATTATATAATGCAATGCTGGAACGTCCTTAAGTCATGGACAACGAGAGTTACTATATCATTGTAACTGATACACTAAAAATATTGAACAAATGTTTATGAAACCCTTAAAAATATTTCATTACCGTTCATATAATCTAATACCTAGCACTATGCCAAATTTCTGATTCCTATATCATGTCACTATCGAAAAATAAGTCTGTGAAAGACCGCCAACGGACGTAAAACTAATCTTGTATCGTGTTCTATTTCTTTTCTTTTTGACGTACGGAGTCTTAAAATTTATAGATTGACAACATTGTCCAAAGATAAGTGATCTTAAGTGATATAAATGATTAAATAAAATAACTGCTTATCTTGATTTTTTTAAATACAAACAATACTTTTGTGATATTATCAACGTGTAATCTCAAACGAAATAATTATTTTTTAAATACCAAATTTGGGATTAAGCACTTAAATTAATCCAAATTTTATTTTTTCTAATTACTCAATTATAAAATTTATCAATTTCTAATAATTGATTAAGATAAGAAAAAGAATTTGCTGCGAATATTTTTGCCAGCGATAATATTATGCTTTAAATAAAAAGGTGGTAATGTTTTTTTACCCTCTAGTAAATAGTAAATATAGTAAATATAAATTTGAAATAAAATTTCAAATTCGCCCTAATACCAAGATCAGTTTTTGTATTATAAAGTGAAAGTGTCACCAAATTAACAACGCATAGCATATCCTGAGACAATATAAGAGTAATTTTAATAAGAGTGATGTTAACAAGAGTAAATCGAATGAAAGTAATTTTAACAAGAGTAACTTCAATAAAATATATTATATTTTAATTAATTTATTTATTTTTTGTCTATTTATCTCTATTTTCTATCTATTTCTAATTGTCAAAGAGTAAATTACGATTAGCTAATTTATACTGATGATGACTACTTTGTAGTCGAGATGCGTGTTTATAATACAAAAATTGGTCTAGGTATTGGGGCAAATTTGAAATTTAATTTCAATAACCTAGATTTCTCATTAATTATCATTTGATAATCTAATATTTAATAAATTTTTGTAATTTTCAATAATTTCAAAATAATTGAAATGGTGACCATTTTACCATTGTTCAAAATATGCCCTGTTAAAAATGACATTTTTATGCACTGTTCAAAATAACATAGTGGACTCAACATCACCTCGTAGCTCCTGAGATTAACACCTATAAGAGATATAATAAAACTATTATTGGTGAGTTAACTAAGCGGCGTAGTTGTACCTAAGGCACAATCAGATGAATAATCATTAGAGATTGCTAAAGATCAGTGGAAACTTATCCATTTGTTCAATTGCTAGGATTGAACAAATGGATCAGCAAGAGAGAAATTTCTAGCAAGAGAGAAATAGCATAGAGATTAATAGATAAACTCAAGTCGCAGTCCAAAGTAATTGGATATTTGTTCATAATATGATGCAAGAAATTCATATCCACTTATAAATATTTTCTTTTAATACAACAATGTATATTTTCTGTTAAGTGATTATTTTATAAATCGGTGTCAAACTGAGGATAATACTTTCAAATGCATGTGGGTGGTTCTGTTCTAACTTTTTTTACTAAAAATTTTTTAACTTTATACGCGAACCTATTTCGTTTTTTCATTCATATTTTCATTCTATTTTACAGTAACAATGAAAGTACAAAAGTATTTTGTTACAACTATACAATCAAATACATTTATTTAATATGTATTTTGCTATAACTGAATATATTTCTATTATTTTTTAACATGGTACTGACAGTCACGGTACTGACATTTTATATTTATATAGTTACTATAATTTTTTATGTTATGAATTTGATAATATCCAATTAAAATATTATTTAGGTTACTATTAAGTACAAAAATTTATCATTTATAATCAAAAACTTCAATACTTAATTTAGTTTAATAATATCACGGTACTGACAAGTAAATTTATGGCATAACTTTTTTAAACTGAGTTTTCAATTGACACATGATCACTGCCCTGTTTCATCCGTGTGCTGTTTGTAAACTTTACACAGTTGACGTACTTCAACATGTCTTAATAGTAGTTTCATTAATCTCGAGTTAGATGAGCCACGCATCATTAAAATTCAAAATTTTGTTTCAATCTACGGACAAAAGCTACTAAGCAGTAATTCCATATTAAACTGATATATTAAAACAAAATATGTTAATTTCTTTTAAGTTGAACTATATAAATTAAGATTTAGTACGTAATGAATTTAAATTATTCATTGCGACAAAAAAAAAGCAATTTAAAAGCAAATCTGAGAAAAGGACATGGCACTGTACTGACATTTGAGTAAGATATTGCAAGTTTTCTTTCGCCTGCAACTTATACAAAAATAGTGATGAAATATGTTACTGAGGATTGTATTGATATAAAAATTTAGTTAGTAGATTAAGTATGTATGACCAGGGAAAGCAAATAGTACAGGACATAAAAAATCACAGTTAGAATGGAATCACAGTTAGATGAATAGAATTCTAGCAAATACATCGCATAGTACCGAGAACTGATTCCTTTGGTTTAAGTTCAATTTGTTAAAAATGGGAGTTTTATAGGCGATAATTAATAATCTTAGAAAAAAAAGTTTATTTATTAATTTACTTATAATTACAATATTTCCCTATAAATTAACCTTGGATCGAATCCATTCACGTACAGCTGTTACCCGTGTATATACACCGGGATATTTTTTGTTTGCACATCCATAGCCCCATGATACAATACCATGCATTTTATTATTAGCCGCTAAAGGTCCACCAGAATCACCTTGACATGCGTCCTTACCTCCTACACCCAAATATCCAGCACAAACCATACGTTCGGTAATTGAATTCAATTTTTGATATGCTTCATTACATACTTCTTGTTCGACAATTGGTACTTGAACTTTTTGTAAAGTTTTAGGTAAAAAGAGAGACCCTGATGATCTTGCACCCCACCCGGTGGTTACAGCAGATACATTGGCCTTAAGGTAATCAGATTTATCTGGTAATGCAATTGGTTTAATCGCTGATGAGAGCTCCAAAGGTTCGTTAAGCTGAAAATATTAAAAGAATGAGTTTGGTTATTGATTATATAGATCTATTTTTAAAAGAGTGTTCGTAAAATATTGATAATATTAAATTTTTGTACATTAAAACTGTTAACAAGCATTCGATCGTGATTCTGTAGTGGCCCACATAAGATTGATGTATATATATATATATACATATAGGCTCGGAGCATTTAACCCTCTTTTCTTCCTTCAACGCCCTTTATTTTAATTCTTATTGCGGGGGATATTTAAAGCACATCTAACCCTAGCATCAAGGGGTGTACGATTTTTAAATCATCTTACCACAATCAAAGATACATCATAATCAATCACTTTATAATCGTACAATTCATGAATATGTATCTCTTTAATAGTCTTTACAACGCCTCCTTTGCCTCTTGTTGTAGTTCCTGCTCGAATTTTTAGCGATTTTGCCGAAAAGCCATCAGTACAATGTGCAGCTGTTAAAATTACATTTGGACTCAAAATAGTACCGCCACAATTATGACTTCCATAATATTCTAATGATATTTGATAAGGATATTCTTCGATGGTAGTTGCTTCCCCGCCCACTATTCGCCCATCAAGATGTGGTCTCATCAATATATTGCCATCTGATAAACATGAAATAGATTCAGTATAATTATTAGGGTAAAACTTATGCTGTAAGAAATATAAAATATATTTCACTAGTAATAATAATTTAAGGATGTTTGGGAGATTAAACAATCCAAGGCAAAACTTCTGAAAATTAGAAATTCGGGGATATCAAATATTTTGTAGTATAATAAATTGTGTCAATATTAAAAGAAAAATATTGAGTTGAAAATAAACTAGGAAATTTGACCAGTAATGTTGAATTAAATAAGAAATAATATATAATATTTTAGAAGAAAAAATTTTAGCTTTAGGCAATGAATGTACCTTTAATTTAAATCAACCTTTAATTTATCAAAAATATATATCCTTTTTCTTTCTATACCATATACGTGTAAGAGGCAACGAGAGATTTTGTTCTATTTCTATTTATAATTATTTATAATTTTTTTCTCAACAACCGTTTAGTGAATGTTAAAAAAAATTGTGCAAAATAGTTTCTAAAGAGTTCAAGTTTCATAATTTGAAAATTGACACTTCGTAACTTTTATAATGGTAATTAGATAATTGAATTTCATCTAATGAGTGAACAAATCGCCATAAAAACATCTATTTTGTAATTGTATACATTAATAATGAGCTCAGTATATATTGAGTATCTAAGTTACTAACTCTCTTAGTTTCTATTTTCACTTGTTTTTAAAGTCAATTCGTAAAAATAGTTTTGAATATGTTCAAAAATATCTAAAAATAATATATTTTCAAATTATGTGAATTTCCAAACAAATTTTTCGAAAAACATATTCTATTTAAATATTTTATAAACTTACTTGCCGAAAATACGAATATATTAACAATACAACATAATAGTATCACTTTCATGATCATTTCGTATTAGTAGCAATATTTCCTTCAAGAAACCTGTTGGTACTAGGTTTATTTAACTGATTTCTCAGAATAAATATAAATTCGATGTGATAAATATTTAATTCATGTATAGTTGTTTCTCAACACATTTATTATCAGTATAAATAATCTTTTTAAAGTGATTCTATCTTAAGACTTATATCTGTTTTTTTTTGTGCGTATTATCACCGTAATCCAAAATGAAATTATCAATTTAAAACAATGTATCCTATTTAGAATTAAACACTTGAACGCAGTTTTATTTTTGAGTGAATGTAAACAAAATAGTTTTTTTTTCTAATAAAACTCTTCAGTTATTTTTTAAGGACATTTTGCTACAATCGAAGGAAGAGAGTGCAACCAAGAGACAATCTCTCGATACACTGAAGCTGAACAGGACGCAACTGTGGAAGGTTACCGGATTCATTACCGGACATTATCCCCTGTGGAAGCATCCGCACACAAAGGGACTCCATAACGGGTTCATTGTGTGCAGATTTTGTGGCGAGCAGGAAGTAACAACCAGCCACATTATCTTTAACTGCGAACCTGTAGGTTACAGCAAATACAAGATTTTCGGTGAATCTCAACCCGAATATATGAACCTTCAGAAAGACCTGATACGCAAGCTCCTGGCTATTGCCAACATATGGGACAAGCGAATCTCGTCAGACTAAAGTAGAAGGGGGAGCACAATGGACCATAAGGTCAAAGTGCAGTACTTTTTAGACCCTAGGATTTAATCTTAATCTAATCCTCCTGGTTACTTTTTGTGGCCGATTGAGAATCAAATTTAAAAAGATTTCCGAAGGTGCTTGATTGTAAAGTAGGGCTGTAAATTGTTATAATTAGTTTATTTAAACAAATAAGAAATTTAAATGTTTTTGGGACAACAAATTTTTCTAGTATTTGGACTCTACAAACAAAAAATTCGTTACGCAGGAGCTGCGTCAACTTATCGAATTTCCTTAGAATACATAAATCACTCTCTAGCGGTCAATAGTGTGATCAAAATGAAATATAATATCTGATATGACTTTAGTATTTGCAACAATAGCTGCATTCCCTTTGGAGGAAATTCGCTAAAAATTAAATTTATTAATAGCCAAAATAAATCGATGTATATCGATTATAGTTTATAGTTACTATGGAAACGACAATCAAAATTTTTTACAATAAAATATATTTCATGCATTTGTGTCAAACAAACACAAAATATTTAATATCTCTCTTAATATTAGAATAATCGAAAAATGTATAAGGAGTAAAGTTGTAGAAAATCAAGTTTGCTACAATTCATTACTTAATCATTTTTCTCAAACTCTAATGTGAACAGAGATATTTAGAATTTTAACTTTCAATCTTTAATTGTAAATATTTCTGTAAATATTAGTGTAACAGAAAAATGATAAGCAACAAAATTACAATAAAACTTAGTACCTACAACTTAATTCCTGATAAATTTTTCGATGTTACACATATTAAGGGAGATAGTCAAATTTTGTTTTTTCCCCTCCCTCTAAAATCCATTTCCCCTCGTCCGTTTTTATCAATTATCGAATTTGACCTTTAGAATACCAAAAGCGACCCAAGTACCCAATTTTATTCCAATCGAAATAAAACTGTGACCGCCAGAGAGTCCACAGACGTTTAAAAAAGTTCACATGTTGTATATATATATATATATATATATAAATATATATGCATATATACAAATTTTAGCGATAGTGATTTTTAACATCTAATAGGTAGGATCGATGGACATTTGAAGAAATTTTTACGAAATTCCAACATTGTTACAAAAACAATAGCTGCATTTCCTTTGGAGGAAATTCGCTAAAATGTATATTAATCTCTGGAAACGCAACCCAAAGGTACATGCATTTTCGAAATAAAGTAGCGAACATGCCATCTTCTTAATCGATATGCCAATATTAAATTCGTCTACTTCTAATTATAATAATAATGGGATTTAACCTCCGTTTTTGAGACACGACGGTCTATAACAGATGCCACCCTCATCATTATTTTTCAACCTTTATTAATACATTTTACTTCAAATTAATAATATACCAAAATAATATACCACGGCCGCTCGAAAATTTAAATATGTTGTATGTTGTTAAATACCTTGTATATTTACATATACTGGGTGTAACAAAAATATTACTCACTAATTATATATAATGATATTCAAAATTCGATGAGCCCACGGACTAAAACAATTTACAAGATAAGAAAATATTTATAATCATTGTTTACAAATAAATAAAAAAAATATTCCTCTTAAAATTTTCAAGGACCGCTACTTAACATGCTTCCATTAAAAATTTTTTTAAATATTTACTTAGTTGAAAATTTAATAAAAACAAGTAAAAATAACAACTAACTGAGTTAACTGCTTCAATACCCGGTATATCCTGAATTTATGTAAAAAAGTTTATAACAAAACTTGTTTATTTTTTAAAAAAGGAACATTTTTTGTCTTTACATTTTTATGGTTTCATAGATGGACAGTTTTGCCCATTTTGACACGGTACAATTTTGCCCATTCACGAACTTGACCTTACCTTTTTGCTCTACAATTCAGACGGACATGCGGAAACGGAGTAATTAGGTCATTTTATGAACACCTATAACAAAAAATTTTTTCTACGATCAATATATACAACTGTTACAATGTCGGAACTAAACTTAATATACCCTGGTTATATTCATATATACCGGGTATAAAAATGAAATGAATTGTTCACTTCAATTTTTGTTCTGCTTTAAAATTATGACATTTAAAAAAAAGAAGTATTTTATCAATGTTTAGAGAGTATTTTAATACTGCGTAATAAAATATTATTTGGGAATATTTAATTAAATTTTCTCTCTACATAAAATGTTATCCACAAATTAAAGATGTTTATCTTTTAATATTTTCCCATCTTCTTAAATTCAATGATTTGGTTTGACTATATGAATGAAAGTCATAAAAGCGTATTTATTTCAGATACGGATGAAAAATATTCTTCTTCATATTATAGAAGACAAAATTACTTTTATATATTTAATATAAATTTAATCAAAAAAATCATTATTTATTGAAATGACAATTTGAAAACAAGAAAATAATTATTTAGCTGTTCATTCCAGATATATGTACAGGATGTGTTAGAAAAAATTAACTAATTATGATGTTGGATTCCCATTTAAGCCATTACAACATTACTCGTTAATTACCTGAGAGCTTTTTGAATAAAACCGTCTAAAATAAAGGAATGACTTATCAAAAAAACAGTTGAATTTATGTAAACAGTCAAATCACATGTAATAAAAACACTTGTACATTAGATAGTGAGAAATTAAACACCTTCTACCACAACCACCGCAGTGACACAACCACAAGCGACTACGCATGCCCGCAGCGTTACAGATTTAATGTATACGTTGATACTAGATTTAAATATTCTATGGTTATTTGGTAAATAATAATTCTCGTGAGTTGTGACTCGTAATGCTAAACCATAGGCATGGCGTCTTGTGTTTTGCTTCTCTAAAATGATAAAATTACTTGATGATATAATTCATTATTACTTTCCAAAATGCATTTGAGCATACCTTAATCTTTGGCTCAAATAAATCCTTGTTTATTTAACAACAATTTACATTATTTTATACAAAATTCTCTGCCTTTTAAACTATGTTTTATTCGATTATAAAGATTAAATTTGTAGTTTCTCCATAAAACCCAATGTTAAAACTATGATTTTCAATATAAAAAAAAAACTAAAAAATTCATTTGAACTAACATTTTGAAGCATTCCAATGAATTCGTATTGACTTTTTTTTATAACATATTTAATTTACAGGAACTTCTCTGCATTTTTTCTCACTTTCCAACGTCCTTAAGACATTATACTAGATGCTAAATTTGACTTAATTCTGAAACATGCTGTAATTAAATAAATTTTTTTATGTTCAAATCAATGTAATATCAAAGTTAATAAAACAAGAAAGAGAAACTAATCTTCAATTAGTTTTCCAATAAGAATATTAGTAAAAGTAATGAAAAAACAAAAAGTTGAATATAAGCAGCTTTACCTTTTTCATTTTATCATTTGATTTTTTTGTTGTGTTTTCTCATCTTCGTTTATTTTTTGTCCGTTATGAATTGGAAAAAAAGGAAGATTTTGAAATATTATTAAAAGATTGTTGAACCAAGCAACACAAACCATTTGATGATATAGGAACGAACACAACTCAAACCACCACCAAAAAAATAATAGTAGAGATAAAAAGAAGTTGAATTAAAGATAATAACACAGAGAATAGATAGAAAATGGAATTTTTAGTTTCCGATGTACAGAGTGTTTCTGAAGTGTAAATATTTATCTGGAAATGCTTCGAGATATACCGATATGAATTTGAATATCGAATACTAAGAATATATTCCGATACAAAATGTCTCCCCCATTCCATTTCCATTCGAAACTGTGGCAAAATTAATAATTAAATGTTGATATGAAAAAATTAACTCATCAACCAGCGTGCTTATCGCTACACCAAAGATGATTCTGACAGATGAGTTACTTTTTCCATATCATTGACAGTATAGTAGTCTCTCAAAAGTGCCAATGTTGCCAGTGACTTTTTGACAGAAAAGGCGATTAATATTAGTTTCAGCTCCATAAAAAACTATTTAAAACAACTATTACTTTATCGTTACCTCCGGCGATGTCGGTGCGGGCAGGTAAAGTTTATGTAATAGACTGTCGCCCAATCGGAGCCACTTAAATGAAATGTCAAATGAGAGCAAAGGTTTTACTCTTCATGATTCCAAAACTAAAGGGTACCATTCTTCATCTGAAGCAAATTCCCTGCACGAACAATCTTAGCCATATGACTTTTTAGCATGATTTTAAAGAAAGCTCCTTGCTAATCGTATCAGGAAGATCAATAGTTTTTATTTTATCGATAGCTAAACTTAGAAAATAGCGATTGGTTGAACTTAGAAAAGCACTATTCTACATATGTATCAAACGAGATTGAAACCTTCAATTTCATATTGTTTCAAGCGCTTAATTACATGATGGTTACAGTTTTCTTAACAAATAACCCCTTAATGGACTAGGACTGGTAGCAGAACCACGCGATGCCGACCTCACCTAGCATATTTTTAAATTCCCAAACCACTCGTATGACGTAATATGTCTAAAGACATAAAGAACTGTACTTTAAACTCTTAATCTACAAATTTACCGACTTTCGAAGGGCTACGCAGTGGAAATAAACTTTGTATAACTGAATCTCGTACTGTGAGATCACGTTTACTTAATGTCCAATTTAAATTGCATTCATTTTGGTATTAATTACTGTTCATGGGTGGAAAAAGCGGCTATTTTGTTTCTTTTCGGGTCATTTAAAACTTTCTAATTAATGTGTTAAGGTTGATCGGACACTTGTATATGTAAAATCGGCAATGTATTGATAAACATTTGAATTTTTGTTATTATGTAAATGCTAACTCATACGTATAAAATAATTTTTTGAAAAAAATCTGACGAAGGGTTTTTATGTAATTAATCATTAAAAATTGCAATTTTTACATGTTGTGAATAGCAAATGTTGAATGAACGCATACATTTTCGATAACGTTGCTCCACTTTCTATAGATTAAAAAGTAAAAAACTTGTACCTTTATAAATTAAATCTCAAAATTAAAATTTTAAAAAAATAGTCTGACAAAGAGTTTTGTAAATATCTTAATTAAAAAAATAAAAACTTCACGAATATTTTCGTCTGCATTACTTGAATAGAGTCAAAAGACGATTATTTATTATTTTTGGTAATTAAATAATTACATAAATCCGATTACTAGTGATGTTAGATGCTATCTACAGATTAAAATTTTTAATTTCTGTTAAAAAAAGAGTTTCTGTTTATTATGATTTTCTGGGTACCGTTCATCCTTATTTCATATCGTTAGATCTCAATACGAAAGCATTTTCGGACGCAAGTTTTCTAAAAAATGCATTTGATTCTGAGATACCCTGTAGTAATATTGAGAATTGTTCTTCCTTCCTGGCTTTAGCCAGTGTGTATTTGAAACTTATAAACAACACATCAAATCAGATATTTATTTCTTCTATTTCAATGTATTTATTTTTATTTGAATCCCTAGGGATATAACAAAAGATTATACAAACTTACACATCCATGCATACATACATACATATATACATGTGTAATATAAGGTGCCTACATCATACACAAACATAATTTCTCAGAATTTGACAGAAATAATGTATTTTTATACCTTGGACAACGCAACATAACAAATTTGTTGACGATTTTCATTTCAAAATTGATGTTAATAAAAAGTTTTCTAATCGAAAATTGAAAATGAAATTGATTTATTGTAATCAATGAAACCATTGTAGGTTTATTTCCATTATACGACACCCTCATATTTTTAAATTAGGAAGTAAACACTCTCAAAATTAACGTTTGTTGGTCTTTATAGGCCTTTGTGTGTACAATGAAATGTATGTAAACAAAATACATGTATTTATTTGATGATTTAATCCTTCAGGTTTTTCTGAAGGTTCATATATTCGAGGTGAAATGCACCGAATATCTTGTATCTGCTGTAAACGGGAGATTCGCAGTTGAAGATTATGTGGCTGGATGTTTCTTCCTCCTTGTCGCACAATCTGCACCTAATGGATTCATTGTTGAGTCCTACCGTTGTACGCAAGTGCTTTCATAGGTGATAATGCCCGGTGATGAAACCGGTAACATTTCGAAGTTGTATCCTGTTCAGATTGAGTGCATCGTTGGACAGTCTCTTGAATACATTCCGAAAAAGTAATTTGGACAAGTTTTAGTTGCAGCATGTTTACCCAGTGATCACGATGTTTAAAGTCTCTAATTTTAAAAGGGAGGCAAACGAAGAAGAAGTTTAGAAGTTCTTTTGTTTTGAGTATGATAAGACCATCAAAAATTCGCAGCTTCATGCGTAAGAGGTCGTATTTTTTAGTCAAGGTTCAATTAAAAATAAACCTATATATGAATCAGAGAACATCGTTTAAAAATCATTTGAAAACATTTCACGTCATTACAACTCCAATTAATTCCCAATTAACAACTACTTCTTCCATAATATTTCTCAATAATAAATTAATTCTCCCAAGAGATTTCTTGATTACGCATCGTTGCATTTTAATTATTAATTAAACACAGAAACGTATCACCATTGTAAATCAAGTAATTATTTTCCACAAACAACTGATTATTGCAATAAATGAAACCTCATCGTCTCATCAAGAAAATCATATGAAATAATATTGACGACACAAGTTAGTTACCATGTAGAACGAATACATTTTATGCGTACATGAAAAATATATATCATAGTATCCCCTATGGAATAAATTCGACGGCATCCCTGTAATAACGGGTAACTGGGGACATGTAATATAACCCAACATTTTCCGCCCTCTAAACATTGAATATGTCTAAGATAATATCTCTCTGTATAAAAAAAAAAACATATTTTTCCTCTAGTTTTATTTGAGTTAAAATGACGCAACTAATGTTGCTGTTTTGTCTGTCTTTGCTAAATGTACACAATTTTTCCAATATCATATTAGATTCTGTTTTTAAATGACACATTCATACATTCATACATATAGAAAATATTGAAAGAATGAAATTATATTCGAGTTGTATAATCAAATTGTATACGACTGTTTGGCGCCAATCAAATTGTACAATCAAGATGGTGGTTAGTTACTCACATTTTTGATATATAAAAACAAAATCATAAATAATATAGGATCGGGTTCGTTGTTACCTTATTTTTATACCCGGTATATATAACACAATATATACAACTTGTATAATACAAGAGTATATTAAGTTTAGTTCCGACTTTGTAACAAATGAAAATATTGACTTTGTAACAAAATTTTTGATTTAGATGTTCATAAATTACCCAATTAGTACAATTTTTGCAGATTTTCAGACATGTCATTTTTGTTTAATTTAAAATAAAAAATATAACAGTAGAAAAACGCAAAAAATAATTTTTTTAATAAATTACATAGCCGTTACATAGCCGATCGTTACAAATAAAACGTGACAGTTTAATCTGAAATTTGACAATTTACCTTTAAAGCAACTTTTTATTTAAATCTTTATTCAAATAAGTTTCAAGTTATGGAATTATTTCTAAGGACCTGAATACCTTCCACACATAAAAATCACATAAAAGGTATTACCGAGTTTTCTTTTATTCAAAAAAATTTGTTAAAGAGCATATCAGCTTTCTAAAGATAGATTCTTTCTTTAATATAAACTATACCATATTATATATTTGAAATAAAACAAATTAGATAAACACCCCTATAGTATACGAGTATTGATAATATTTATTGTTATCTCAAGTAATCATTTGAATTACAGATTTTTACCATTAGGTAATATTGACAAAAACGACAAAGAAGCATTTATTATACTAAAGAAATTGAAAAAGTTTTGAAATCTGAAATTATAACATTTTATTCTTTGATATTTTTAACAAGCAAGAGGAATATCAAAACAATTCTACAAATCAAACAAAATTAATTCAAAAAAGTATATTTCTGTTGAGATTTATATATATACATATATATATATATATATATATATATATATATATATATATATATATATATAGGGTGAATCGAACCAGGTGCATAATAGCACACGCCTCGATTTGCTTCCATGATCCTCCCATTTTCCAACATCGAATAGTGGAGTACTTTTTTGTGAGGGAGACAGTCTGTTCATAATACAAATGTTGTTTTGTACGTTGTGTGTTCGCTTAGGCGGGCATGGTGTTTTTATATTGATGTGTGCTTGTGGCCCCACTCTAATTATACTTAAGTGAGATACAATTGGATGAGTAATATATCTTAGTAATATATAACTCCGTACATAGTTACATTGGTAATGATTTGTTATTCAGTTGAATTGTAGGTTGCAAGCATGCATCAGTATAAGAGGACCATGTCCGTTTGAGCTAGCATATAACATATCGGATGGTATTTGTGTTGTGAACAGACTGTCTCCCTAACCTACTCCCTGGTGTTCTATTGGATGTTGTTGGAATATGGGAGGATCATGGAAGGAAGTGGAGGCGTGTGATATTATGCACCTGGTTCGATTCACCCTGTATATATATATTAGTATTATTATTATTATTTCTAGTGAATAAAATCATTGTTTTTGACAATATAAAAATAATAATTATAACACAAAAAGAAAAATATAATCAAAATTCAATAGCACTTCAAACACAGAAGTCCTCATCAATATACGCACTTTCTCCCCTAATTTGTGTGTGTTATTTCACACTGTTGTGTTTCTTGAATTGCTATTTATTATACTCACCAGTGTTAACAACGTGTCAAAAAATATGTTGAAATGTTATTATTTTGTATTAATTCAGAAAACACCAAACCAAAAAATTATACTATAAAACCCTCACACCAGTCCTCTATATGCAAAATCAAATAAGGATTTAGCCTCGGAATGAAAGTTAATAAGCTGAAAATTGGCATGGACCTGTCTTTTGACATTTTAAATGCTGGCTCAAAAGTCTTATATAATCACGTGTCCGGGTCTTAAGAAGTCTGCGTCCAAGTGGAAAGGTCTCGAAAAATGGTTTTCTCGTTTACTAAGTGTCAAATCATGTTTATAGGAATTATCAAGCTTGTAGAGCATAAAATATTTATGCCTTGGTCATTTTGGGATAATGGGATTTTATTGCAAAACCTGGGAATGTGACACAACGTATGCACTGTTTAAGAAAAGATAAACAATAAATTATAGAAATACTTGAAAAACATCCTGACTTGGTACAATGTACAGTTCAAAATTTTACAGCAGATTTGTGCCGAATCTAATCGACTTTCGAAAAATTGTTTAGAATAATAGTTGTTAGTATTCTTATAATGAACATTAACTTTTGATGGATCAGATATTCAGAATGCTGAGCCGTGAATAAGCACCAGTTAGAAAGTCACCCACTATTTTTTGGGTAAAATCGATTGATAGCACTGGAAACAATCACTCTATATACCATGGTACAAGAAGTATTAGCGGAAGAGAGGTTGAAGCCTGGTAAGTAGACCTTTCTAAGCCTTTTTTACCGACCGCTAAATGGTTCACTCCCGGTTACTTTCGTTCTAGACCATTAGTCGACAGTTTATTCAATTAACCGCCTCATTAATTAATTTTTTTTATAATTAATTGAATTGACGAAATGTCAGTGTTGGGAATGGAATCAGCAACCTTCCAGTTCCGAGTAGAGTGCCTTTAACAATTGAACCACAGGGACTGGTTTACCATTGAACGAATAGTGCATGGAGGTAAAAATGTTATTATTATTTCATATTAATTTAGAATACAAAATAAAAAAAACACAAATTTGGTAGTACCACAAAAATGATGCACTTGAAAGCATGTGATATCATAAAATTATTGTTATGTTATTAATATGACGTAACAGCACTTATCACACAATATAAAGTTTTTCCATAAATGCACACACACGCACGCACGTATTAAAAAGGAAAATTCTGTCGACCCCTAATATTACAACATAAAGGAATATATTTATTTGTGTGTCTCCACTTTGTCGAAACGATGTCCTAATACTATTTACTGCTGCATATAGATACAGATACAAAAACATAGACTTGGGGCTTTTGTCTAATAGGATATTTTATATCTTTGTGTATAGTCAGTCCCTTTTATATATTTTCTTTTATTTTTTTTTTTTTTTTGTGAATCAAACATTATTATTTGATTTATTAAAAACTAACTTACTGTTAACACGTAGCTTCGTTTGCGTGACAAACAAAGTAAAATTTAATTTTGTAGAATTTGAAAGAAAAGTTCATTGAATCTGTGATGAATGGTTATGTAAATATGGTTTACTTAGGTGTGGTTTTTCCGCTTTGAAGACATTCCTTTATTTCCTTTATGAAAATCTATCGCTATTTTTTTTTAAACATATTGTAACGTTTTAGAGGTAATGACCGCTGTAAAATCTTTAAATAATTATTTTTCTATAAAAAAAAAAGTATTAGCCTCACCCACATATGCTCACTGGGAAAGTGAATTTTTATTTTCTTTATTTACAAATATTATCAGCTGCTTATTATATGTAAATGTGTATACTCTGTATACCTAAAGTACACGTTGGCCCTTCCATTCTCTCACTCAAGGTTTCTCTTATATTTCTCCGCTGTTGAATCATTTCCCCTTTAACGTCAAATGAAATTTCAGGTAGATACCTCTCTAAAGAAGTTTCACTTCAAAATAAGTTAAAGGTTCATTTATTAAATGATTTGGGCATCGAGCATCTAGAATGTTGAATATTATCAAAAATTATATACGATTTTTGAAAAAGACCATTTTTGATGTGATATAGGCAACAATAATTACATGTAATTATGTTCTCCTAAAACAAATGTGAAATGTAATTCCTTCCTTTCTCATACTCAAAGCTTGTCACTTATTTCCCCTCTATTGAATCATTTTCCTTTTATTGTAACTAAAAAATTGCCTCAAAAATCTATCTCAAGAAGTTTTACTTCAAAAATATTACGTTACAAAAATTTCCCACATATTTTAAGTATAAAATCCTTCGTTATCGAAACTGACTATTGAAACTGACAAAGTTTGTAATATTTTTTTTAAACTTAATGAAGAAATCAATTTCAAAATTTCTTCAATACCTAGATCAATTATGTGTATTGTACAATAAGTATTTCAATTGCAAAGTAGTCATAATAGATGAAAGTGTTTCTTGTCTAGACATTAGAATAATTTCTCAAGTTTCATTTATTTTTTGAAAACGTTCTATATATATATAATTGTTTTGATTTATTTATTTACTATATTTTAAGGATTCAATAAACAAAAACTGCAAAATACTTGATGATAATGCAAACAATTATATATGTAACCAGGGCAACTTAATAAGTAGTGTATATCTTGTTTCATGTCAGAATTCTATATACGCATTGCTGTTTTACTTTAAGGTCGTTGTGTAACTTCATCAAAAATAATGAAAATGATGAATGAAAGTATCACTGAAACGCATTGGATAATATGGGCGATCAAATGTGTAACACAAGACGAAAAATTTGCTTTCAATAAAGCAAATTTAGTTGAAGTGGCTAGGATTTACTTTGCTCGATCTATTCATGGTCGAAAATCGTGTATGTGCGATCCATGGAGAATTCTGGTGGTCTTATGAAACTCACCAAGTGACACCAGCACGACTATCCTCACTTTGATGCCGGGATGAACCCGTCAAAATAGCGCTTCTTAATAGCCCCTCCTTTCCTATCATAAATCGTTTGTCTCTCTCTCTCTCTCTCTCTCTCTCTCTTTCTCTCTCTCTCTCTCTAAACCTGCCAGTCCATTAGTGTGCTTAAACTAGTTTATGTAACCATAAACGTCACACGTTATTTTGCCTGAATATTTAATAATAATTAATAAGTTTGTTGGTAGTTACCAGATTAATCTAAGGAAATATGTACTGTACTCCTGTACTGTACTGGTATATCCATCGAGTACATTACAACATCGAGCAGACCACGCATATGATATTATATGGGCTACAACAAGTTTATATACCAAAGTAGTAGACCCTGATGAATCGTAATTTTGGACCATAAATAGATTAGACTATTAAGACAATAGGGAATATGCATGAAAATTTTATTTCACTTGAATTGAAGCATGTTTACTTGACAAATATCAAGGTAAAATTACTTTTTAAATAACTTTAAAAATAAGCGAGATATGAATGATTGAAATTCCCGACTAGACAAAGAGAGTGATAGCCCTCTTGATATGTTATATGACGTCATATTACACTTTCACCAATTAAAATACACGTCAAACTTCGTTTTTAGTATTTTTGCAAGAAAGAGACAGATAATAATCTTTAAAAGCTTATAGCTTCCTTGATATTTGTCGGATTTTAATTTCGTTTTTAAATATTATTACAGTATTTTCATATTCTGAAAATAAATGTGAAAAAAAATTTTCATGCATATTCCCTATTATTTAACCAGTCAAAGTGGCCGAGCGGTCTAATGCGTAATGTCTTCGCAGTATGCCTACTTGGAAACTGGGGGGTTATGGGTTGGAATCCCGACATCGACAGTTTGTCAATAATTAAGAAAAAAAAGGGGCGGTTAAGTGTCTAAACTGTCGGCGTATGGACAAGAACAAAGTAACCGGCTATGCATGACAATCTATCTACAATCTATCTATCTAAAACAATTATTATTATTTCGAACTTCTTTCCCCATAAATTTTGTGCACTATGTATTTCAAACAGCCTATAAATGGGTTACAAACTAACCTTATCTCAAATAACAAAGTTGTTATGTACACAACCAAACAACCAAAATTCGAAAATATCGAACATATAAATCAATTGAATTTATTGAGAACATAAACTAGAATACATTATTTAATGTAGGTAATAGAGAAGAAAATGATTTATATTTCTTTTGTTGTAAAAATCGCTGTTGCAATTGTTTATTTATCTATGATGGTTCTATACGCTTCTCTACGACGCCGTTCAACGCGAGCACTCTAGTTCATTAACAAAAGTAAATATTCCTATACTGTACACATATTCACACAAATCAACAGAAGAAGAAAAAAAAAATACGAGAAATAAAAGAAAATATGTTTATGTGGAAAAATTCTTGTATGAATGTTTATTATCGTTTTTTTCCTCCTTTTCACAATTTTTCTTTTTGCATCGTTATTATTATATTTTGTTCGTTTTTACCTCTATATATAAAGAATACAGTCTACTTTTATCCATTGTTGGCTTTCGGTCGCTTCTAACGGAAGTGGCTAGCCTTTACTCTGGCCAGAGGTCGTGAATTCGATTCCCACCCTAGAGGTGTATGAATTTTCATATCAAGCATTGGTTGTTGTAGTGTCCCCCACCCCAACATGTTCAAATACCCCGTTATTTGAACATGTTGGGGTGGGAGACCTGCCTGTCACACCATCTATTTTGTAGGACACAAGTTTTTGTGAAGTCTTTATTAGATTATCTCTCAGTTTAACTAACAATTTAACTGTTACTGACAAAATTTTTGCTATCGTCACACAAACAAATCACTCTCTTATGCGCTTCGTTTGTCACTATCATCGAGAATTTTCGCGAGAGAAAAGTTTGGCGTCTCGTCGAATAGAAGGTACTGACATAAATTTAGCCTGTTACTAATCATTAAAAAAACACCGTGCTGTACTGTGGACTATATGGTATGAATCTACCCACACAATCTGTATATGGAGGTTGAGTGGCCGTAATTCTCATCAGATTTTTATTATTATGTATTTTGTAGAATTTTTATTATTACATTATACATAAGAACAACTTTTGTTTTGTGTGTATATTAAATTTTTCTTTTCGTTGCGAGCAAAATATTTTTACGGATTATAGAATTCGAAAAGAAATACATATATATATGTAATAAGTTGTAACATTTTTATTGTGTTTATGGGCCAATATCACAGATTATGCTGTATATACAGCTACTTAGTTGATAAGGGTGAAAAACTTTTTATGATTGTTTTGGAAAAATATTACTCGGAAGAAAATTTTA
The DNA here is from genome assembly GCA_963920215.1 of Nineta flava. Taxonomy (NCBI): domain Eukaryota; kingdom Metazoa; phylum Arthropoda; class Insecta; order Neuroptera; family Chrysopidae; genus Nineta; species Nineta flava. Next base: position 116,355,093 of record OY986041.1, read on the forward strand.
TATTTATTTTGGTCATAATAAATATAGTTTGTTCAAGTTTTTTTTTTACAATTTTTTCTTACTCAAGTCCAAACATTGTGTTCGATATCATTGATTTGCTTTAATAATCAATGGAATTACTGATCTTTGGAAAGTGGTATAATTAGCCTTTTATAATATGGATACCATGGACCACAAAGGTTTTCCTTATTCATTCAGTTTTTGGGAAAATATTTAGAATAAAAATTGTTAGTTTATTTATAAATTTATAATGAACAACTTTTATCCGAAGTATTTTTTGTATGAGGCACAAATGTTTTTGTATGAGGCACCGAATGTATAAGGCACAAATCAATCATAAAATTTTGAAAAATTAGCGCTACTTTTGTGGTTATGCGTAAGTAGCAAATGTGGAAGTACAAGCAGTTATCAAAAGTTGTATGGAAAATGTTGGTAAATATATTCCTCATTAATTTCTAGCCCTAACTCATTAGCCCCAAGAGAGTAAGGTCTTATTTTATTATAGTTTTATTATTTTTAAGTAAACATTCTTTAAAAATACTTAAAAGCTATAAAACTTTAAAAATTAAAAAACTGACCATATCTTACTGACAGTTCATTGGCTAAGGAGAGATTTGTGTTGTATTGAATTCGGTTTTTCTAACAATGTTTTAGAAAAAACAACATAGTTTTACATTAAATTTTAGCAAAACCAACAATTAAATTTTTTATTACAAACTATTATTTGTGTATACTTAAGCATCACAATACAATTCAATTATGTCAAATTCTATTTAGATTACATAAGACATAGTATGAAAGTACTAGCGTAAACTATATAGACAAACATGTCATTGAATTTTTTAATTAAATATTAAAATGCAAAAATTAACAGTGTGCTTACCACTACATCACGGTGAAACAAATCCAGAGGTTCGGGGTTCGATACCTGATGGATAAGTTAATTTTATCATATCAATTTTATCGTAAAATCACTTTATTAGACTAATTTTGGAACACAGTTCCTTCTTCAGAAACAAAAATGAAATGAGATTTCATTTCATTTCAATTTTATTTCTGAAGAAGGAACTGTGTTCCGAAACTAGTCAAATAAAGTGATTTTATGAAAATTTCAAATATTTGTTTTATTTAATAATTATAATGGATTTTCGTCAAGTAACGACCCATAATTTAATACATAATACATTTTTATGTTTTTATGTTCATCATATTTTGGTTTGGATGCTATAGAACTATTAGGAACTTGGCAAAGAAAATTTTGTGCATTGAAAAAGTATATCTATCGAGCATTCAGTAGGAATAGTAAGAGGAACACGAGGAATACTAGAAGGTAAGGAATGCAATATCATAAGGCGTCTATGATATTGAGCAAAACTATATTAGATAGATAGATACATCTTGGTGTCTAATAAGTATTGCACTTCGACCTTATGGTCCATTATGCTCTCCTTTCTACCTCAATCCGGCGCGATTCGCTTCTCCCGTATGTTGGCAATAGCCTGGAACTTGCTTATCAGTTCATCGGTTCATCACCAGTTCATTATTCATATATTCGGTTTGAGATGCACCGAATATCCTGTATTTGCTGCAATCCAGAAGTTCGCAGTCAAAGTAATGTGGCTGGATGTTTTTCCCTCCTCCCACACAATGTGCACATGATGGACCCGTAATGGAGTCCCATTGTGTACAGATGCTTCCGCAGGGTATAATGGCCGGTAATGAATCCGGTAACCCTCCGCAGTTTCATCCTGTTCAGCCTCAGTGCATCGACAGATAGCCTCTTTGTTAAAAAAACTATATTACGCTTACTATTAAATTTCTTTACAGAGTGTAAAAAACACGAAGAAAGATGTGGATTCCTTGAAAGAAATAGGCACACAGACAAAATAAAATCTACCTAGAATCCAAGATCTAATCCATGATTATTATTCTTACTCCCGTTCATGTATTTTCATAATTGAAATACTTACTCTAAACTCAGATTATATTATCGACAGAGGCTCAGAACACTACATAAATAGTGTGATATATTTTAAAATAGACATTTCTAGCAAATTCATGAATCGCGTATGGCGTCATGTTTTCATTTATTTATAAACTTCTTTTAAAACCATCACATTTGTAAAATAATAATCTTTAAAGATTGTGTTATAGAATAATATATGATTTGTAAAGCAAAGTTATTTTGTACCCATTAAACATAGGTTATTTGTGTTGAAAGTTGTGTTTTGTGTAGCTCTGTAGAAAGAGAGTTATTCTATACTAGGCGAAGTAGTACTAACAGCAGGAGCAGTACCAAGCTCTCAGTATAAACACATACAGGTTCATAAAGTAAAATAGCTATAGCCACAGCATACCACCACCACATTCATATATGTATGGATAGTTGATATGGGAAAGGTTTGTTGGTTGACTATGTTGTGGTTTCGTATTGACGTCATTCGCGCGTGTGGTTCACTGTTGCGGTTTCAATTTCAGTCACCTTCTTTACATTCTAGTTCTATATATTAAGTATGGAATAGACGTAGAACATTGTTGCAGCAACATTGAACTCCGCCTTCAAAATATTTTCTATACAGAAGTGCAACCAAAATTATGAAACATAAAATTATTATTTTATGACGCTAGTCATAAAAATTCAATCATTTCTCATCTTGTCTCTATCTATCTCATTTAATTTGTATAGTTTATTTATTATATGTGTGTATCTCTAGTAAAACTAGTGTTGGGATAATATCTATATTCTATATTCTATCTATGCAAATAATAAAGTATATATATATATATATATATATATATATATATATATATATATATATATATATATATATAATGTAAATTGTAACCAAAATAGGTAATAAAACATAATAAAATATTAGGAAAGCATAACATTTCAGATAATATGGCCAATTTGTATATGAACTTTTAACTCCTCCTACAAAATATAAAATAATTTTGATTTTTACAGCAACCGTTCAAGGACATTGTTGTTGCAACAGCTGTACACTCACAATGTTGCTCCTAGGTTGCTGCACAATGTTGCTGTTCAATGTTCCTCGTTTGTAGGCCCTATTATGTTGGTATGTTGTTTCACATTACTATTACATTACATATACACATACACACCACTTACACATGCTTGTAAGAATATTTGGTAACCCTTTCTGTATTTGAAATTCGTAAATAAATTGTGCAGTTAATCATTTGATTATAATTCTGTTCACGCCGTAAGTAGGAAATGTGGAAATGAGTAATGTACAATCAGTAGTAAAACCTTAGGTGGAAAATACCGGCAAAATATTTACTACGAATTTCTAGTCTTATTTCTAGTCTTAATGAGTGGCCTATGTTGAGGGTAAAACCTTCTTTGAAGTTATACTTCTATTGGTATGTTATGAGAATCCGATCCGCTTGTATTTTGTGTGTGCTATGATTTTGGCATATTGAATTACAACGTAATATTATACATTATAGAACGAAAGATGATTGATCATAGATAGATAGATAGATTTTAGAGGCTGCCCTGGACGGGCTACACTTCGACCATGAGTCTATTATGATGCCTAAGGATGTGACGATATGAGTGAAGTGGAAATAATTTTTGTGTATAGACTAGGAATTGGTAGGATATGCGGCTGCAGCCGACTATGATAGGAACCATGCCGATATTTATCTGGAGTTCGTGAAGGAAACTGCAGAAAACCTTCTCAAGCATAGCCGGTTACTTCGTTCTTGTCCATACGCCGACAGTTTAGTCAATTAATCACCCCTTGTTTTTTTTCTTAATAATTGACAAACTGCCGATGTCGGGATACGAACCCATAACCTCCCAGTTTCCAAGTAGGCATACGGCGCAGATATAACGCCTTAGATCCCTTGGCCACTGGGTCTGGTTGATTGATCATTATTATTTTCGTAAAAGGCTACACCACCAGCTAGAGCATTTGAACATTTGCAATTTGACTATACAATTGAAATTAGTTACAGGAATGTCTTCATCATTTTTACTCCATGTTTCTGATAAAAGAAGAATATTCGAATTGCGAGCGACATTATCAAAGATATCATTATTATGGTCTCCTAACTTTGTATGTTAAATGTATGTATTGATAAACCTGGTCTGATCTTGACAAATTTCTTGATTTCTTGATCTTGATAAGTCTGATTCTAATGTAAATAATTGATTTAAAACGGAAGAAGTGAAACTGGTTCTGTTCTACCATGATAAAGAGTAATAATCATTGTTTTTAGATACAATATAGAATTTTTCTATTGTGTTTTTGACTTTTATATCAATTTACAAAACTTTTGTTTTTTAATAGTAGTAGTGACCTTATTTAATATTATTGAATAAATACATAATGTTATTACAAACTGGGCACTCTATAACTATCATGTCTTCCATGTTGATTATATTTTTATCTTTTTTGGTTTTCTAGACAATTTCTCAAATGATTAAATTTCACTTATTCTGGCAATATTCATAATAATTTTATTTATCTCCGGATTAATTCGTTAATCGTTACTAAATGAATATTTACATAATTATTTTATTATTTATATAATATATTATTTTATATATATAATATAAAATTAGACAATTCATTAATAATCATTTTATATCTTTTTAAAATATATAGATATATTTAATATTTTAATATTTACTCTTTGTTTTATCATGAAAATTATTATATATTTTAAATTAAATAATGTAAATAAATTTTATTGTAACGAAAAGTTAAAAGGAATATTATAATTATCGCACTCCATTTGTCTTCTTTTCTGCTTCTGTTGCTAAATGCGTGAGTTAAACTTTAATTTTTTGATATGAGTTAACATCAAAGTTATCTTTAAATAACATTATAGGTATATTTTTGAAGAAAACGCAGATGTATTTGATTAATGAACAATGAACTTAAAGAGATCATTCATTTTACGTGAATAAAGATTTGATTTCAATTGCGATTCATACAAAAGTCATATGTATAACATCCGTTTTCTTTAACAAAACCTTTAAAAGCCTGTTTGATGAAGAAAAGATTATGTATACATTTAGGTTATAAAGAGCTTAGATAGATCGGCGCAAATATATACAAAAATAGTTAACCCGCGAGACGAGACTTGTAAGTTTTCTATCGTCACTTCTCGAAATTTATTTAAGTTCCAAATCCTTTTTGGAACGTAATAATTAACGATAATAATTATTGCTGATCGGTTTAATCATTACGTAACAATTCATAGCTTTTTTGGCAATAGCTTGTTTAGCGAACATTTTTCATTTGACAGCCATCTAGAGCTGTCTCCAAAATCAAAAAAATTGATGTTCGACCATTTCAAACATAAAAAACCACGATATCTTTATTATTTTTTGAAATGGTCTACATGGGTCCTGTATGTCGAAATCAATAAACGCTATACAATTGTATAAATGGATCGTACATGCCGAAAATCGTGGTTTTTAAAATAAATTCGATTAAAATTTACAATTTGCCAATAAATGCCAACAAAATTGAAAATTTTTTTATAGTTATGCAACTTGTATGACTGTGGTGTAATAAAGTTGTGTATAATATATTTAGTATGTAAAACTAAGAAAAAAAAACAGGACAACTCGTAAAGATGAAATAGCAGATTGAATGTAAATTTACTTTATGATTAGACTTAAAAACTGGTATTTATTTATCTCGCTACGAGAAATAGCACTTGAAAATACTCGCTCAAATAGAAAGTTGATGGAAGTTTCGATAAATATTTGGAGTAATGTAAGCGGTGGGAACGATAAATATTTCAAGTAGTGGAAGCGGTGGTATCCGCGGGAAATTATATTGAGGTTTTAGTCTTAAAATGACGGGACTCGAGCGAAGTCGCGAGTAGAAGCTAGTTCAGTATAAAATAATAAAATAGCAGATTGAATGATTGAATGTAGAATTTCTTCAAAACTGCATTTCGATTGTAATCTGTATGAAAGCTTTAAAAGTTTTCCATTATTTTTAGAAATGGTTTTTTGATTTAATATTCTGTACTCAATGCTTAGGCTTTAATCCAACAAAGTTTTCCGTCATCGTGTAATACAGTTATCATTTTACATTTTTTTCGAGAAACTGTATCAACGTTTTATCACGCATATGAAGCTTTTAGTATTCCAAAAAACAAAATATAACATAATATATCATCAATTATTTTGTGTGTATAAAGAAATTGGCACAATAATACCATTTGTGTTTATCTGTTATCAAATAGTGAATCAAATAATGGGTTTTGGCAGAGATTTTTCCATATATTTATTTTGCAATCTTTTTATTTGAACAATTTCAAACTATTATATACGCGATTTTTCTTCTTGAATAGCTGTATAATATTTATGTATTCAACAATCTCTTCAACAATATATCTCCATATTATGTAAAATAATAAGTGACAAATATTTTATACCGAGTGTCACAAAAAGACGTGCTATATTTTGAATGTTAACAGCCTTCATTTTTGCGTGAAAAAGAGTTCTATGCTATTCGAAAAAATGCATGGAACAAAACTGGTTACTAATTTTATAAGATTTTACTTTTGTTCGGAAACCGAACGGATATTGCACAAATCGACTAAACAAAGTTTTTCTACGAGAATATAATAACGATTAAGATTAACGATTTACTTTTTCCTCATGCCTAATGAGTGTAAATTTTATGAAACAAATGTTCCAAGAGGAACACAGTTTCTAAGAATCAGAAATAACAGTAATATCTCATTTATACGCAAAGTTTTTCGTTTTACATGGCACAATTTCAATGCTATCAATTCTTTTTACATTCCCTAAGACCTAAATTAAATTCTGCGTTTCTAACTCTTCTGGGAGACAACTAGAGGTTTCAGATACAACCTTGGAATTAAATTTGGAATACACATATAACATAACTTAGTGCTAATCACCCCAAGTTAGGCGATTCAAACTGTCAGAATACCATGGTTCTGAGGTATAAAGGTGGCGAAATAACTGCGAAGTAATTCGGATAAACAAGAGTAGTGTAACTTGAAAACTCACGATGATATTTTTCCAAATATCCTCTATACTGCTAGAGTATATTGCAATAAAATGCAATACACACGGGGTAAATACGATAGTAAACTCAAACCACAGAGTCCACCCATATAAACAGACGAAACGCAAAATCAGAGCACATGGTGCAATATGATCGGTTCGTTTGATAACTTGGACCTTTAAATTTGAATTAATACAAGTCTCAGTTTATTCGTATGTGAATTGTTGTTTACTGGTATCATTTATCTGATCCATATATTCGATACTTTGTTTTTTAACTATTTATTTTTAGTTTTTATTGTTATGTTTATTCTTTTCATTATTTGTATTGTTTCCAATCGTTATATTTATATTTATAACAAATGAATAAATAAATAGTTAGAAAGAAGCCCGTCTGTGTTGACATAATGTTCATGTGTTCGAGTGAATGTAAATGTTAATGTCGATGGGCTGTGAAGCTTGAGTTTACTATAGCCCCAACTCCTGTATATGCATATACGAAATATATACAGACTAAACAAATAAAAAAATATTTATTAATTAGTTTCGTATATTTCATTTCGGTTTTTTTTCCCGTTTATTGTACTATATTTACTTTTTTTCCAAATTACATTTAATTTCACTTAGGGTGGTGTCATGTGATAATTCTGAATAAACGATCAAAAATGTACACAGAACACGCGTTTTGGTTGAATTAATTGGAATACATTTACTAAATGATCATGGTAATTTAATTTGTGTTACGCACGAATTGTTTGCGTTCGTATGTCTAATATTAAATAAAATGTTAGTAACTGGATATAGAAATAAATTCCATAACTTTTCGTTTTGTAAGTGTCGATTAAATTTGTAACAAACACTATCATGCAATCTTTTATTATATATATATATATATATATATATATATTTATAATTAATTTATATACGTCAAAAATTATTATATTTTTGTCTTAATTTGGTAATATGAGTTATTAAATTAAATTTATTTAGTAATAGCTTATACCCGCGACTTCGCTCGTGTTTTAATAAATAAAAACCTCATTATAATTTCCTATGGCTTTCACTACTTCGGATATTTGTCGATCCCACCGCTTCCACTACTTTCAACAGTTATCAACACTTCCACTAAATTTCTATTTAAACAAATATTTTCGAATTCTATCTCTCATAGCAAGAAAATATACGTACCAGTTTTTCTTAATCATAAGTTTTTAAACAAAAAAAGTCTGATCAAAATCGGTTCAGTAGTTTTTGTATGATGTCGAACAAAGAAACAAACAGACATTTACAAATTTATAATAGAGATTAAACAGATCGTATCATAAACAATACCATCAGAGGCACATTAGGCATCGCCCACTTGACACAGACAATACAATAGACTCAACCCTAATGGTTCGGTCACCATTCCAGAATGCCTGATTCAAGGATACCAAGACAGACATGGGAAGCATGAATCGATGAAACTCGTTTCAGAGGACGCCGACGTACCAAATGGGAGCACAACATTGCAACGTCCCTGAGATGTTGCGTGGAAATAAGCAAAGAAACTTTCACAAGACAGGAAAATCTGGTCATCTTTTTGCCAAAACTCAACAACTCCGGATTCAAAAGGACTGATTAAGTAAAGCAAATTTTCAGTACTTCATAATTTTCTGGGTTTGAAGAAAGTTTTTTTTTTGGTATCCTCGCTATTTTATAGTATAAAAATGTATTTCGATAAAATTTTGTAAAGAATTATTTTCGATATACTGCAATTGAATAACCTCAATCTGACTGTCTTGTTTTAAACAAAACAAATTCTCAAATATAAACCGAAATTTCTCAATTTAATCCAAAAAAACAATCCTTATACAATCCATATAGACATATACAGACAATGATTCATAAAAAATAGATTGAAATTTTGACTAATTTTTTTCAAGTTTCAAAACCATTTATTTTACTGAATATTATTTCAAATTCTATTATTTTTTGTCAGTTTTTCGAGAATATGTTCATCGTTGTTGTACGAGCAAAGTTTTATTTCAAGAAAAATATTACCTCAAAACTATATATATGGTTATAAATGTAATACATATATTATATTATACCTATATGTATCCAGTAAGTGTATTATCAATTCCTGTTTGTTAAATTAATTATAGCAAAATGATATGAATAGGACGTTTTCCTCTTTTGTAAAATTATCACAGATACCATGGATACCATGATCCACAGATACCATGGAAACCGGGTCTGACTTCGCTAAACATTGTAATAGTAGCTAAAGCGAGATCCAGCGTTAATATTAACTGGATTACAAAAAAAATCAGGTTGGACATGCAAAGATCGTGGGAACATCAATCATCTCAGATCCAGTTTTTGAAATGGGCACAGATATACATCCCAAAATATACTCCTTCTCAAAGCCTTTCACTGTGGTCTGTGATAGGGACATGTGGACGAAAGGAGAACCACCCTATCTCAAGAAAGAAACCGTCTGGTATACAGGCGGATCCAAAACTGAGGAAGGGACTGGGGCAGAAATTTACCGTGAAAGACCCAAAGCAAACATAAGCCTCAACTTGGGAAAGTATGCCACAGTCTTTCAAGCAGAAGTCTACGCTATACTGGCTTGCGTCCTACGTAGAGACTACATAAACCAGAACGTATTTAAATTTCGATTTTTGCCCCAATTTCCTAGATCAAAATTTTTATTTATTTTATAAATACGTATTTCGACTACAAAGTAGCCATCATCAGCATGAATTAGCTATTTCATACTGATGATGACTACTTTGTAGTCGAAATACGTATTTATAAAATACAAAAAAATTTTGTTCTAGGAAATTGGGGCAAAAATCGAAATTTATTTCGAAAAATCCTAGAATTCTCTTTAATATTATTTACAGAACGTATGTATTCTCTTGGACTGTCAAGCTGCTCTAAAAGCCTTGCCTAGAACTGTGGTCACCTCAGGGGTAGTCAAGGATTGTCTGGAGAAACTGCTGGAGCTGGCAAAACGGAACAATGTTAAATTGATCTTGCCAAGATATGGGAGAAGCGAATCTTGCCAGACTGAAGTAGACTGAGTAGAAGAGAGAGCACAATGGGCCATAAGGCCGAAGTGCAGTACTTTTTAGACCCCTGGATATATCTGTCTATCTATCAGTATTCAAAAATTGTGTACAAAATGTCGGCAAATATATTCTATGAACATCCTACCCTTACTAACAGCTCATTGGGTGCAGCTATAATATTATAGTGAATATATTTGCTAACATGATTTGTTTATATTATTTGAATATTGTAGCTTTGATAATAGAATTGTAAAATATATACATACCTAGACGCATATGTAAATATTATATCACATTTTGTATTGGGAATTGAATAAGGGATTGCGGGCTATGTAGAGAGAAAGATATGTAACTCAATGATATAGTTATGCCTTCCAATTTTGATCCATATTATTGTACCTAGGGACATATATACCTATACTGTTTGTACCATTTTACTGTAGGCATGCTAAAGGTAGGTAAGTATTTGTTTTATACATAACCGAACATTATTGAAATTGGTAAAGTTTTTATAAAAGTTTATTGACTCTTAGTTCTTATTACCTTCGGGGCGTTTTCACACATATGGTAGGTACATTCTCGAATTGATGTCGATGGTTTTAGCATTTATAAGCCAGATTTTCAATGAATTCAGTATTTATGCGTTCGTTCACTTCTTTTATAAATATGATTGTCAGGCACGAGTAATACAATCCTTTTTAATCAAATCATTAACTATCCATAATAGGGAATATGCATGAAAATTTTTTTTCACTTGAATTGAAGCAAATTTACTTGACAGATATCAAGGTAAAATTACTTTTTAAATAACTTTAAAAATAAGCGATTAGACAAAGAGGGTGATAGCCCTCTTGATATGTTATGTGACGTCATATTACACTTTCACCATTTAAAATACACGTAAAACTCCGTTGTTAGTATTTTTGCAAGAAAGAGACAGATAATAATCTTTAAAAGCTTATAGCTTCCTTGATATTTGTCGGATTTTAATTTCGTTTTTAAATATTATGACAGTATTAACAGTATTTTCATATTCGGAAAATAAATGTAAAAAAAATTTTCATGCATATTCCCTATTTAATAGTTTTTAAGACAATAAATTCAAGTCAAACCTGGAAGAAATACACGTTCAAGAAAAAAATTCTAGGAAAAAATGTTGTTGGCAAGGTAGACAGCTGCCTAGAGCAGTAAATGTTCAGGGGTGGAAAATTTTGATCGGTTACAGTAGATAAAACGCTACTTGGGGGATTATAAATAGAATTTTTCTTCCCTTATCTTTAATCTTATATATCCCTATTACATTACTTATACGTTAAAAAAACCAGGCGAGTAAAGTTGTAAACTCATGGGAGAGTTTTCGACACCAGCTGAACGTCAATGATCAACACTCAGCGTTTGTTTTGGTCGTAAAATCAATTTTACAGTGAAATTATATCAATTTTCTAAATTGCATCTGAAGAAAATAGCGAATTGACAATAAATCAATTCTAATTATAACGATTGCCGTCAGTTGATATCATTCCCACTTCTAGCGTTTACAATGCTGCTTTTGACGATGACGTCACATAATCAATCACGTGGTCCATTTCGACACCCGATGTCAGCGTCACGCAGCATAATAGTAATGCACTTCATTTCAAAATAAACATTTATTAAACCGAATTCAGACTTATGTACTAAAATTTCCCCTCTATGTATCCAGACCCATTTAACTACAGTGATAAAATGTACGGAATCGAGAGACAAGAAGATATTATTGAAAAATCCATCTTTTGGAAAATATTTCGAACTATATGTTTAACCCATAAATATCAAAATATTGAAAATACAACCCTTTTTAATTGGCAAATTAACTTATTTTATTTTAACTTTAATTTCAAAAAGTAGCTTCTTGTGAAACTCTAAAAGATACTAAATGAATTTCATATTGATAAATTATACAAGACCGAAGTTACGGCATAGCGAAAATCGGAAAATAGATAAAATTCGATATGAAAGTTTGTGTTATTTGCTATTGAGAACTGATCTGAGGGACAGTTCGAAATATCATTTTTATATGTATCTTAAATTTATATTGCTATATACTTTATTTCTAAAGTTTTGTTAATGCTGGTATTTCTATAGAAACTATAAACTATATTAGAGATCTGGACCGGCTATAACTTTGGAACGGTGACCATAAACAGCATAACTTTGAAACGGTGGAATTTTAAACTTCTGATAGTTTTTCTGGAGTCAAAGCGAAAAGTTACCTATGTTCATCTCTCATTAGTATTTCGCTATCTTCTATAGCTTTCTCCAAATAATTCGGACAAACACACAACATATTACCCTTTTGTATATAGAGTGCTCAAAGTGGTCAGTTATCAATTATTTTTCGAGAAATTATTTCACCTTCTATTCCACTTGCACTTCCAAACCCGTTCATTAAATCTGAATATGATCCAACGGCAAATTCGGAAAGTATATTCTTCTTGTATTGAAATAATTAAACGATTATTTAAAAAACCTTTTTAAATAAGAAAGTGCCAAAACTTTAGATCCAAAAAAGGGTTATTATTTTTTTGCAACAAGGCTTCCAAATTGTTTTTTTTCTAAGATTGATGAACTTAGTTAGCGGTGCCAATATGTCCTGGTTTCGAAATTGTAACCGAAAACAACTTCAATTATCCTTTAAGTATTTTTTGGCAATAACCAGAAAGTTTTTAAAGTTTGTCGGAACTGTGAAATATTTTATGGTCGAATTAATGTAAAAACTCTCAAAATCAGAAACCCAAACGAACATATAATATATAATCGTATATAATTTTGTTTTCAATGACTGTAACCTTTTTCATTATACGTAAATTCCATTAAATAAATAATTTGTAGAAAACTTTTCTGAAATTTTCTAGATACTTTAAAAACAATTTATACAAAAAAAAAAGAAAAAATAAAAATAAAAATAAAAATAAAGAAGAAAAGTTTCTTATTTTTCAATGTGATAAAAGTTTTTAAAAGGAAGGATAATTGGTGAAACCATAGAGAATATAAGTATATTTTTATTTACTTGTTAAGTAAAATTTGATATCTTTACATCATCAGTATCCGAAGAACAAAAGAAGGAGAAAAGTGTAGTTGAAGTTGATTACATTGTTATTTTTTTTTTTTTTTATAATCGTTTATCTTCGGTTTTTTTTGTCTAACTATATGGTTTTTGTGTAGAAGTAAATAAATTGAACCATTTTAATGAAATTTGTTTTGGCATCGATATATTTTGTAACACACAAATAATTAGAAGTTATTTACAAATATATTTTGTCAAACAAAACAATTTTAAAAAACATTTTTAATTTATTTTTTTTCTGTAGTTTCTTTCGTTTTCCATAGTTTTTATACCCGGAATATATATAGTGATATATATTGATTTTTCATATCAAGCATTTGATGTCAAAAAAATGTTATCAATGTTCAGACATATTACTTAAATGTCAAAGTAAGTAAACGCTAGTCGCTCCCGTTGGTATAATATAACCGAAAGGCAACCATACTAACAATGGAAATAAATAGACGCTAGTTTACAAAAAACAATTTGAAAAATATGTTAAAAAAAGTAAATAAACAAAATTAATAACACAATGGCATCAAAAATGATAGTGAGGGATCATATGCATAGTACTACCATAACATCTAAGGTAGCTCAGTTGGTAGAGCATTGGTCTAGAATGCCAGAGGTCGTGGGTTCGATCCCCATCGCTAGATGTGTATGATTTTTCATATCAAGCATTTGATGTCAAAAAAATGCCGGAATATATAGTATATACAAAGATGTAACAAGTTCATTATACCCGTTATGTATCGTATATACAAGGGTATATTAAGTATAGTCCCGACTTTGATTGAAACGGTTGTAAATATTGGTCTCTAATAGCTATAGTATTCACAGTTGCAAGAATTAAATACTTGGATCGCTTACATTCGATATCTGAGTAAACAAACTAAAATCATCAGAAACCAATCATTAAAGCCGTTCATGCGCTAAGCCTAGAGTCAAATTAGTACTATCCTTAATAAAATTTATTTAGGATTTAAAAAAAGTTGTACATCAGTATAAAAGTTGTATAAAAGTATATCAATAATCTTACAACAAATCATAACCTTTTTTTATTCGTCCTAAATATTTTAAAAGTATTTATTATAAAATATCAGTAAATGTAAATTAGAAATTGATTTAACAGATCTGACAATAAACTATGTTTTGGACATTCACAGTGTATATGTATTGTCAGATATAGAATGTTTGGGTCCGAAACCTTGGACCCATAAATCCTGGGAATCATCCCGGCGGAGAAGTAGTGGGCCTTCTGTGTGGCATCCGGCCTCAATAGAATCCTATAGCTTCATCCGCTTAGAATGGCGCCTCTTACCCGGAGATTTCACGCCTTCGGGTGACAGGTTGTTCTCAAAGAGGGCACAGAGGACCCTTTGGTCTAGGTGCTAGAGACCCACTTTCGGAACCCCTCTTTGTAATTATTATTATTATTATTTTAAGTACAAAAAAATTATGTTCTTCACGCTGTGTTAAAAGTTTGATTTTTAATCGATAATTACTCTTTGAAATGTTTGACGACAGGTTTTAAATTTTTCAGGGAGGATAACAACATAATTGAGCTATTAAATTCACTAAAAAAAATTTACTCTAAAATCTACTATCAAGTCACATGCATGAACGTCCTTAAAACAATACCGTTTCAAAACATCAAAATAAATCTAAAATATTTTACTGTAATCTAAAATATTTTGTGTCTGTATTTTGCGTGACAAAAATCAATGACCATTAATTTTAATAAAAATGATTACAATAAATATAATAGATTTCTTTTTTTTTTTGTTTCTCTAATATATAATGAACAACAATATAAGTCTCACCTCTTTTTTTCTAAGAACAAAGGAGTAATAAATTATCGCTTTAATGTGATCACATTAATATACAACAATGAATGACATTAGTCACTATAGTTATATATAGATGGGATTATATCGGAAGTAAATACATAGATATATTGTAATACAATAGCATACTTAATCATATTACATTAACTGGAGAAAATGTATAACATTAAAATTGGATATATAAGATGTACTTAATAAGAACAAAGATAGATACAGGCATTCTATAAGTATAGAACAAAGATTATAACGTAGTCAAGAGGATTAACCAGTCCAAGTGGCCGAGCGGTATAAAGCGTTATGTCTGCGCAGTATGCCTTCTTGGAAACTGGGAGGTTATGGGTTCGAATCCCGACATCGGCAGTTTGTCAATTAATAAGAAAAAAAAAGGGGCGGTTAATTGACTAAACTTTCGGCGTATGGACAAGCACGAAGTAAACGGCTATGCCTGAGGAGGTTTTCTGCACTTTTCTTCACGAACTCTAGATGAATATCGGCATAGTTCCTATCATTGTCGGCTGCAGCTGCATATCCTGCCAATTCCTAGTTTATACACAAAAATTCCTTCCAATCCACTCACATCCTTACATCCTTCCTGTAAAACATAGTACGGTAGGCGTTTATACAGGCAATTGGGCTGATGCACTGCCGTGCTATGTGATGGAGAAATCAAAATCAACGAGGAAGAATGGCTGACCTGGAATAACAGGGAAATATCTGAAGTCCTGACGAGATTGTGAAATTCATTAAATCCCAAAGACTAAGATGGTGTGGGCACGTTCAGAGGATATAAGTAGACCAGCATGTCTAGAAAAATCCTGAATGCCAAAATCTATGGAACATGGAAGAGAGACTCAGATGAATGGACCAAATGCTGGGCGATGTGAGAATCAAAGACTGCATCACATAAAGGCAAATCGTTATGGAGACCAAGGCCCACCCCGACCTGTAGCGCCGGTTAATTGATTTATTGAGAATATAAGTTTGAGATGTCTTGATAAAGTTTTATTCGATTTGAATGAATTTAATGAAAATCATATACAAAGTTTTGTTGAGTGTCAGAGAATCATAATCGAAAAATATTTCAAAAACTATGAAAGACCTAGAGTATTTAAATTTGTGGATCTTATCCACAAAAAGTTGAACGACATACTAAACTTGGCCCATATTTTTCAAATTTTAGGGGACATTTTAAAGTATCTATCTTTTATAGATTGTGAGATTGCACCTCCATGGACTATGCATGGAAAACTATGGTGAACGATAGAAAATATAAAATCAAAATAGTAGATTTCAAAAATAATTCCGAATTCAGCCATAATAAAAGTTTACAAAAACTTGATTTGTAATATTTTAGACTTTATCAAACCCAAAATGTATCCCATTTTGACATACTTAGACCAAGAGGTCCATTGTGATACCGAAATGGAGCGGACTCATCCTTGCTAATACTCGTTAAACCGTTTGGAGCTGTTCAGGTACAGCAATAAGGCTTTTAAGCCGGTATACTTTAGCTCAGAGGGGTGGTCCAAAAGGGTGGAATGGTTGATCCAAAAGGGTGAGTCTATAATAAGTTCTGAGCAATGACTAAGAAGGTGAGTTGTCGTCTCGTTCTCCTGTTGACAGTGGCAATCCCTTCAATTTTCGTGTTGCACTAACAGTCCTAGATGTTTTCCATGTCTGCCGCTCAGCCAGTGTCCTATGATGGCTGCTATAATATTGCCTATAGACGATCGCCGTAGAGAGATGATATCTTCGGAGCGCTTTGAGTTGTTTTCTGGGTATGTAAATATACCAAAGTTGGATCAAACTATTAAGGTAAATAATAATACATTTCCTATAGATAGTGATATTGCAACGCCATGATCAATACATCGAAAAGATTTACAAATTCAATATAGATCTTTAAATAAGACCTACTTGAACGGTTTTTTATCTCTAGGTTCACATAGTAGCCCTACTCTTAGAAGAGTTGCTATCTCTTTCTTTTCAAGTTTATTTCTGTCTCATTTCGTTTTGTCTCTTTCGCATTCAAAAGATAATTATATAAATATAATGTAAATAATATAATTTTTTATAAAAGATTGTCTACATTATAATATTTGAACTATAACAATATCATGTGACTTCGAAATAGCAATTTTCAATGAGTCTATCAACCTATAACAATCTTACATGTCAATTATATACAATAGGATTGATTACAAAGTTAGTTGTGACTCAATGTCTTTATATCTGTATAGGATTCATCGATCAATCGAAAATACAGTATACTAAATATATATAGTAGTGGGTAACTGTAATTTGTAATAAACTTGATATATACGACCACCGTACGAACGTACACCATCGTAAGGGGTGGTTACTGGTGATGGGTGGTGTCATTTTGTTTGTCGTATAAATAGACAAAAGAATATACAAGAAAAAAACAACCCTTATATACAAAATTAAGTTTGTAGAGAATACCAATAAATAATGTTAAGTATTTAGCGAACAATCTACTACAGTTTACTTGATTGGAAATTTCGTGTTTTTTTATGCACGCAGAAAAATGTCATCAATAAATTGGGTGGACACCAGGTCATCAAATAGAGTTAATTTTCACATATTATTATTTGTGTATATTAATTACTTAAACATCACGGTTGTACCACTGTCTATTTCCATTACGGATACGAAGACATAAGTATGAAAGAACAAGCATATAGACAAACATATTGAATTTTATTAATTAATATCAATGGGAAAAAATTAAGTCATTCGCCAGGTATCGAATCTTGGATCTCTGGATTTCACGCCCAGTGTTAATTAATGAGTAGATAGATAGATAGATATCTTGGGGTCTTAAATAGTATTGCACTTCGACCTTCGTATGGTCCATTGTGCTCCCCCTTCTACTTTAGTCCGATGAGATTCGCTTCTCCCATGAGTTGGCAATAGCCAGGAGCTTGCTTATCTGGTCTTCCTCAAGATCCATTTATTCGGGATGAAATGCACCGAATATCCTGTATCTGCTATAACTTAGCGGTTCGCAGTCAAAGATAATGTGGCTGGATGTTTCTTCCTCCTCTCCACACAATCTGCACATAATGGACCCGTTATGGAGTCCAATTGTGTGCAGATGCTTCCGCAGGAGATAATGCCCGGTAATGCATCCGGTAACCTCCGTAGTTGCATCCTGTTCAGCCTCAGTGATTCGAAAGATAGACTCTTGGTTGCACTCTGAAGCAGTACCTTCCCAAGCTCCTGCTGCGGTACTTTTTCCCAGTAATCACGGTGTTTAGCATTTTACCACTCGTTGATCACCTGTTTACATGCAGTCTTTGGAATTTCTAAAATAGGTTCTGCGCCTATAAAGGGTATTCCGACTCCCTTCTTTGCTAAGGCATCTGTTTTTTCGTTTCCTTCGAAACCACTGTGACCCGACACCCAGATCAATTTAACATTGTTCCGTTTTGTCAGCTCCAACAGTTTCTCCAGACAATCTTTGACTACCCTTGAGGTGACCTCAGTACCAGGCGAGGCTTTTAAAGCAGCTTGACTATCCGAAAGAATACATACGTTATGGTTTATGCAGCCTCTACGTAGCTTCTCAAATAAGATTGAATTGGTTCACGAGTTAAAACCAAATGATGCACAAATACGCATTCATTAAATAAATCATAACGTTGCCTTTGCACCACATATAGTTGATCAAGGGTTATCATTGCGTTCCCATTAGGGTAGTGTCTAAACATGTCAAGGTACGAAATTTTAGAATACTGTGGCTGGACGAAATGTGACGTGCTTAGTATAGAGGAAGGGGCAAATGTAAAGGGTCGAATTTCTCTGTTAATATTAGTAAAATGAAAAAAAAATAGATCCTAAGTAAAGTTGTAGAAAATAAATTTTGCTACATTTTATTACCTTATTTTCTGTAATTCTAATATTTACAGAAATATTTGCAATTAAAAAAAATGATGTCACCATGGTTTCGCCTAATCTACATAACTCCTACGTGCCGAATTATTTTGTTTTAAATGTGTATTTTAAAACATTCTGTATAAAAATAATATTTTAATAAATTTTCTCCATTATATGTTCAATTCTACATAAATTGTTTTTGTGTTTTTTTTTTTTATATTTCTTCGATGACATTTGTCTGGAATTAAACTTTACAACACTTTATTTTATTTGCTTGAATCCATTTGATCAGCAGTTTTTCTTCAATGTATCGTATTTTTATTGCCATATTAAAATACAATCACAATATTTGTATATTCAAAAAACAAATGTTATTCTTTTAATTAGCATTTTATAGCAGCACAAAGACTTTTAAATTGTCTTTTATTTTATTTATCTTCTTAATACGTTTTTTTTTTATTCTGTCCCCTCAGTTAATGTGTTTTTATACTCGGTATATGTAAATATATGAGTTGGTGTATATTAAGTATAGTCCCGACTTTGTACCGCTTGAAGATATTGATCGCTGTCATGAATGTTTGGAATAGGTGTTTGGAACATGGCCTTATTCGGTCATTTTCGAATGTCCATCCGTCTGTGAACACGATAACTCAAAAACGAAAAGAGATATCGAGCTGAAATTTTGTGTGTGTGTTCGTTCTAGTGCTAAAAATTAAAGTGAAGGTAATGGGAAAAACCGGATCATGTTTGGGCAAAATGTTTACTTGCCCAAAAAACTGCCCTTCTTTGAAACCGTAAGAGATAGAACAAAAATATTAAGGCAAAAAATGTTCCTTTTTTAAAAACTTAGGGATATACCGGGTATTTAAGTAATTAACTCAGTTAGTTGTTATTTTCTCAGTTAGTTGTTAGTTGTTGGGCTCCATATCTTGTAAACCGTTAATCGTATCGTATGCTAACCAAAACCATCGTTTTCGCTAGGTCCAAATTACAAAAATTTTCTCAAGATTTTGCGATTCTGTAGAAAAAATGCGAAAAAAAATTTTGTTGTTGATTTTAATAAAAAATTATTTTCTATGGTAATTTTGGCACAAAAAGTACAAAAATCAAGTTCATTTTAATGTTCGACCAACACATTTAAAAATTCTTGCTTTTCAATCCATACAGCTTTGAATTATAGCACCATGGATCTGATCTCTTGAAAAACGTTAATCGTGTCGTATTTTAACCAGCGCCATCGGTTTCGCCAGGTCCAAATTACCTTAAAATGAAGTTTATATCAAAATCGGAGGGAACAAAATTTTTTTTCAAATTTTGCGATTTTTGAAAAAAATGGGAAAAAATGCGAAAAAAGTGATGAAAATGTTTATTCTCGATTTTGATAATAATCATTTTCTAGGGTAATTTTGACCTAAACATTATGAAAATCAAGTTCATTTTATCATCCGACCAACACATATCAAAATTTTCTCTTCTCAATTCATACAGTTTTGAATTTTTGGACCATGGATCTGATATCTTGAAAACCGTTAATCGTGTCGTATTTTAACCAAAGCCATCGGTTTCGCCATGTCCAAATTACCTTAAAATGAAGTTTATATCAAATTGGGGAGCCAAAAAATTTTCTGCAAATTTTGCGATTTTCTTTAAGGGGTACCCCTTGGAAAAAATGCGAAAAAAGTGATGAAAATGTTTATTCTCGATTTTGATAATAATCATTTTCTAGGGTAATTTTGACCTAAACATTATGAAAATCAAGTTCATTTTATCATCCGACCAACACATATCAGAATTTTCTCTTCTCAATTCATACAGTTTTGAATTTTAGCACTATAGGTCTGATATCTTGAGAGCCGTTAACCCTATCGTATTTTAACCCGTAGCATCGTTTTCGCTAGGTTCAAATTCGCTTAAAACAAAGGTTTTATCAAAATCGAAGGCAAAAAATTTTCTTCAATTTTTGCTATTTTTTTAGGGATATGTTTCGTACCAACTTTGTATCGGTTAAAAATATAGATCGTAGAAAAAAATGTATGGTATAGGTGTTCATAAAATTACCACCTATAAATAAAAAACTTTTATTTTCAAACCACAATTTACACGGGGTAACTTAGTATATACCGGGTATACAAGCAATTAGCTCAGTTAGTTGTTATTTTCACTTATTAATTACAATATTTGCGATAGACCTCATAGCTTTCAAAATAATTGGGGAAAAAATCTGTAACGTTAAATTTTATTCTTTCGTAAACTTACTGTACTTTTTAACACTTTCTACGGAAAAGGTACTAAATATTCTGTAGCTTATTTCAACTTGTTCTTGGGCTATTTGGGTTAAACATTCGGTTTTACCGTATTATTGGTCATATAAAAATTTCGTACTGCGTTTATTAACATTGAATGTCATAATCTATGCAGCAGTCCAAACTTGGATGTAATACACTTTGTCTATACTTGTAATAAAAATATTCGAATAATTTTTAAAAAATTTTACGAACTCTCAATTAAGTTAATACTAAATACAGAATTACTTAACAATAGAGAATTACTTAACGACATTTTTTTAAGTTTATACTAAATATAGAATTACTTAACAAGATTTAAATTTAAAATTAATTGCATTAAAACAAATTTAAATATTCGTTGAAAAATTATGTTTGCGTATTTTAAATAAAACTCTTATTCTTATAAACATCTAAGAAGTGGAAAATTATCCTGTACAAATAACGACAGTTTTATTTTACGTACCTAATTTACCTAAAAGTTTTTGTTTAATTTTAAGAGAAAAATTATACGAAATATTTCGTATATAATTATTTAAAGTTTTAAAATTGAGTTTGTTTATTATTATAGCTTCGTCTAATTATACCCCAAGAGACGATCGTTCGAATAAATTGAAGTTTGTACATCTTACTAACAGACAATGAAGTAGTACCTACTGTATCTTCTGTAGCGGCTCTAGGATTTTGAAATAACACCACGGTCGTAAAACGTTTTTCCTTTCTACATTCGCAATCATTTCAGCGATTACGTAGCTGACCCATAGGGCAAACAGCAGTCAGTTATTAGAGTTATTAGTCATTTTTCCGAATTATTACACTTTAAAAACTGCTTGAGTCACTGTCATAATGACCGCATCTACGCTAGGCTAGTAAGATCTGTATAAAAAGCTCCATCGGTTTTTGACCCGAACTGCGCTTGTCTTCTTTTTTTCTGAGTTTATAGATATTGTTCCGAATTATTACATTTTAAAAAGTGCTTGAAGATTTACTGTCACAATGACCGCATCTACGCTAATAAGATCTGTATGCATCTACGCTAGTAAGATCTGTATATAAAAAGTTCCATCGGTTTTTCGAAGCTATATATAAAATTATTAATTTTATTAAAACTCTAATTAAAGTTTATAATACGATTATTAACATCGAAGAACTATATAATTTTTGCAATACTTGACGGTTGTGTTCTACAAAACTTGAATGATGGTATATTTAGTGTAGTGAACATTATTATAAGGTACTTACTTATATTAAATCATATTCCAACTTGGAAGATGGAATACACACACCATCAACAGCTTTCAGTGCAAAGCATAAGTTACTTTTGTTGTCATGTGCAACAAGAAGCTGTACATAAGGTACTTTTAAGACGGCAAGAAAGTACAATCAGTTACAAAAGAATATCTCTCACTTTTAAACTTTATAATTAGATTTCTGTCTAATTCATTCGGTTTTCGAAAACAAACTTCGGCTAATAGTTATTCATTATATAAATACTAATAACTTGTATTCTAAATATTTTCCCGAAAACCAAGTGAGCGATAGTGAGCTTTGGAAAGCGAGGAATACTTTTGCAACCGATTGTACACATTACAAACAAAAAGCTTGTGGTGGGTATTTAGAAAATATGCAATATGTACCTATATACGTTAAATGTTTTGGTGTAAGTACTATATTTGATGTAATAAGCTTAGAATATTCGAACTGCGAGGTATAGAATAATTATCTTGAAATAGGTTTATATTTGTTTAAACATTCAGAATACTAGAACTAAACATTTAAACAAGCATTTCGGACTTGATTTTCGGAAGTGTTTTTAAAATAATGAAAATTATTACAGTGAAGTTCGTTAATATAGTAAAATGACGGGAAATGGCAATCATGTCACGTAAAGCTCAGGCGTCATTGAACACAGTCGCTTGAAATTATTCAATATGAGCAAGTAGAGTAGATAGATAGATTGTAGAGGCTCCCCTGGACGGGCTTCACTTCGACCATAAGGTCCATATGATGTGAGGATGTGAGTGGAGTGGAAGGAATTTTTGTGTATAGGCTAGGAATTGGTAGGATATGCGGCTGCAGCCGACTATGATAGGAACTATGCCGATATTCATCTGGAGTTCGTGAAGGGAACTGCAGAAAACCTTCTCAAGCATAGCCGTTTACTTCGTTATTGTCCATACAGTTTTGTCAATTAACCACCCCTTTTATTTCTCTGAGTAATTGACAAACTGCCGATGTCGGGATTCGAACCCATAACCTCCCAGTTTCCAAATAGCAATACTGCGCAGCCATAACGCCTTAGACCGCTCAGCCACTTGGACTGGTTGATTTGCTTGTTGGTCTAGAAGAGAAGGATCCAAGTAATCCGAAAATTTAAAAAGATTAAATTAAAAATGCAATATATGGAATTGAAACCAAACGTTTGTTTTGCCTGATAAATAAACAATCAATAGTTTGTTGATAGTTACCGAAGTCCTATCGTAAGGTCTCTATCTATGTATCTAACAAGCAAAGCACATTTGAAGCAACCCGAGGCAAAGGTTTCGAAAAAAGTACAATTAAAGATGCAATTCCACTGATCAATACAAGGCATTATATCTCGTGATACAGATCTTATCTGGTGTTTCCCGTGCTGGATTATATGGCTTTTAATCATTCCACAAATATTTGCCCCCGCCTTTCAGTGAACTCTTTCCCCTTATTTGGAGAATGCATCTTTGCTATTTTCTCAATCGGTCTTTTACTGCGTGAAGTGGGTTTTCTATTGTGAGTTCGAATAAAAATTGTTATTTAACTTATAATAAACAACTTTTACCCGAAGCATTTCTTCGAGACATTTGTTTGGCTACTTTTGTAGCCAAGTATATAGCACTGCCTCGCTTGATTTTAGTTTCCATTTCTCTCCCAAATAACCAACAATAATTGTACACACAGTTTTTGCTGGACCTTTTAAGCTTATATAGTTGGATTTAATATGCTAATTTCGTTAATGATTTTATAAAACTGTAAATGAAGAATATTTTTTAATTACTATGTGAAACACGAAAGTACTTAATATGAAATCTTTACTATAATATACAGTACAAATCTAATAATATTAAAACTAAATTTTTTATATCGTAGAGATACTAAAATAATGCATGGATATTAAAAACCATCCCTACAGTACGTAATTAGCATAATATTTATTTTAATATAATAAATAGTTCAGTAGCTTCACGTGAAGAATTATTTACTGTGCAAAATGGTCGAGTTTTCGATATTCTTTTCTACTACACAGTAAAAAATAATTGTCTAAATTAAACTTAAACGTAGTTCATTCAACTACGGCTTCATTCGGTTTTCGAAAAATATTTCAAATAAAAATTGTTCATTATAAATGAACTAACAATTTTTATTCGAAACTTTTTCCCAAAAACCGAAAGAATAAGGTATTAAGGAAAGAATAAGAATAAGGTATTAAAAAAATTTGAAAAATAGGTGCTACTTTTGTGACTTATAATTCAAATTGAAAGAATCAATTCTTTGAACTACGTCGCGTATTTGCTACAATTGTATTCATCATGAATACAATTATAGATCATTATGAACTATTCATACATACAATCCCGTTCATAAAAATTGAACTAGTTGAAACATTCTAAGTGTTATTGTATGTAATATACATACATATATTTCGTAATATGTACGCTTAGAATGTGACTTACTGGTTGTTCAATTTTTATGAACAGGTGTGTACATGTACATACAATACATATAAATAAAATTGTCTGTGTTGTCAAAATAACATATTTTTACTAAATGCATATGAAAGTATACACAGTACTTATAATAAAAAACAATTTTTAAAATTTTTGTCTGTCTATCTGTTTGTTCTGGCTAATCTCCGAAAAGGCTGGAACGATTTTGACGGGAATATCACTGGCAGATAGCTGATTTTATAAGGAGTAACTTAGCCTACTTTTATTTTAGAAAAAGAATAAGAGTTCTGCGCCAAAAAAATTAGAACCCATGAAATTGTGAACAAAATCCAAATCTCCCGAATCTTCAGCGAAAGCGAAGCAGGAGGGGCACGGCTAGTAACTTATTATGTGTTGATTAATTTATTTTAAATTGGTCTTCAGTGATTGTAGTGATCAGATCATCATCAGAATATCGTGCGATAGTATCGACATCTGCGAGCGGGCTATAATCACTAATGATTCATATCCCTATATCATCATATACTACAGTGTGGATCAGTTAAGACCCTACTGAAGACAAATTTTTACTAAAATTTTAAAATACTTTATACTAATCAGTTCAACATACTACCACTGAGATTATACTTACATATTAACAATTTTATTCAAATTTATTGATAATTATTTAATAATTTGCATTTTTTCTTCAGCTAAATTGTGTTGACTAATTACCTTTTATCGAAAAGTAATTACATTGTTTTTAATTATTTCTGTTAGTTGTTTAGAAAAGTTTGTTAAACAAAATTTGACTTATATTTTAAAAAAAATATACGTGTTAACATGACGTCGAACTCAAGACCTTGGGAGTTGAGATCAGATGCGATAACTCTTAATTATTCAGACAACCAATGAAAGAAAGTTACATTAACTTTTAAAAATTATAGTTTTTATTTATTTCGATATCCTGAAAATGGTAGTTTGTTCAAATAACGCATGAAAAACGTTCATTTAATCTACGTAGAGGTGTAGGTACAATTTTATTTTTTTAATTATGTTAAAAAATGCATTTGCACGATTTGTCAATGTTATATGTATATATACAGGCTGTCCCGTAAGTAGTCGAGTTCCATAAGAGGGTTGGTAGAGGATACGATTTTGGAACGAAAAATCCTGAGACATTTTTTTATTAGACGCACCGTTAATTAATTATTTATTAATTAAGGAAACTAGGTTGAAACCAGAGTTGCAAAAAGTGCATTTCTTTGATAATTCATTTTTGATTTAATTATCAATTTTTGGAAAAGTGTATTGCTTAAAGTTTTCAAACTATTAATTCCTTGAAAAGTGCATTAATCAATTTTTTTTATTTTTTGAAAAATCTAATAAATAAATTGTTTTAATAATAAATGTAAAAAAAATGCGCAAATTAAATTCGTTAAATTATAGTTAAGTTTTCTCAAAGGTGCATTAATAAAATTATTAAAATTATTAATTTTTTTAATAATGCAATAATTAAATTTTTGGAATTATCAATTTTTTGAAAATCGCAAGACATGCACCCCCGTAAAACAAAGATCCCACCCCTTAAATTTTACTTTCCTGTTTCTGTGGATACGAGCGACAGATAAAATTAATGAATGAATTACTTAATTAATTTTATTTATTAATTAATTAGTTTCCTTAATTAATAAATAATTAATTACCGGTGCGTCTAATAAAAAAATGTCTCAGAACTTTTCGTTCCAAAATCTTACCCTCTACCTAGCCTCTTATGGACCTCGACTATTTATGGGACACCTATATATATATATATATATATATATATATATATATATATATATATATATATATATATATATATATATATATGTATATATATATGTATATATATATGTATATATATGTTTATATATATATTTATATATATATATATATATATATATATATATATATATATATATATATATATATATATATATATATATATATATATTGGATTATAAATTGCACAACGTTAATTTTATTTTGTGTTTTTTAATGAAAAGATTTAAAGTCTAATTTTTAATATTATTATAGGAATTTACTTTATGTATAAATTTTATTGTATAGAATCACGTTACTTCCAAATTCTTTGGACAATCTGGCATATTTTTATTTTAATGGAAGAACTTAGTAAGTAGTGTATTCGCTACTAAATCTCAATTTACTTTCCTATTTAGATACCTTAGCGGACAAACTATATATTCCCTTTGTTACCTCGGTAACCACTAACAAATCATTGTTTGATTATTTATCAGACAAAATAAACGTTTAGTTTCAATTCCAATAAATTGCTTTTTATTTAATCTTTATTAAAGTAGATTTTAGGATTATACTTGGAACGTTTTCTTCTACCCTAACATTTGGCGCCCCAGTTGAGGTTATATTCAAGAGGGTGGTGAATTCTCTAACGTAACAGTTTCACTCTCTATTTATTTATAGTCTAATAATAAATATAGTAATAATTCCAAATAGCATCTTTCTCTAGTGATAAACTTGAGCTAGTAGGTCGATGGTTCCTGCACTAATCCCCGTGATATACTTTATATAGGTTGAAATATTGTGTAATATTGAAATATTTATGGAAGTTAAAGAATAAAATTAAAAATTTGTGCTGATATCCATGGAAGTTAAATAATAAAACTAAAATTTGTGCTGATTTGACCAGAAAAAAACCTATAAAAATATTTCATATCTTCTTTCTGGGTGCTCTTGTTTAAAAAAACATTAAATGAGTGAAATTATTTAGCACACTGCGGTAATAAATTTATTATGAGAAATTTTTATAAATCTGAAGATTCAGTCAATTTTTATTTAATTATTCATGAATTTGATTCGATTCAAACATACAGCCATTATTTGTCTGCTGTATGTGCAAAATTCGAAATAAACTAAAAATGATTCGCATGATTAAAAATTTTGTACAGAAAGATTCTTTCATAACAATTCTTCTTTCGTAACAACTCTTTCATAACAATTTAAGTCAAGCTAGAAACAGGGATATATAAACAAATTAAAAGAACAAATTATTGAGTTAATTACTTAAATATCCGATTTACACTTCATTGGTAATGTGTGAACTGTTTATTTTAGTTTTTGAGCTGAATTTGTGGCAAAACTATTCGGTTTATGAAAAAAATTTTCAATAAAATGGTAATTATTTTAAAAAAGAACATTTTTTTGTTCGACTTTCCATCTACCTCTTACGGTTTCAAAGATGGATAACATCTAGATAGATGTATTTGAGTTATCATCATGTCTACGGAGAACGGCAAGACGGGCATGCGGGACTAAACTTAGTTTTCCCTCGTATATATTATATATATATATATATGTATATATATATATATATATATATATATATATATATATATATATATATATATATATATATATATATATATATATATATATATATATATATATATATATACCGGGTATAAAAATGTAAATATAAAAATGTTAGTATCAAATAAACAAATTAAATGAATTGAATTGAATTTGTTCGAAAAATTACTAGTTAAATCTCCTTTCCAGCGATAAAATTACACCTCAAAGTTTATTTTAACTATGAAATTATATCATCTAGCGTTTCTATTGATGTATTGTAGATGCGGGTGTCCCAGGACTTAGACCACCCTATCTGTGAAAAAAATTGAATGACCATTAAACTCTGACAAGTAAATTTTACGGGGTGTTTTTATCTTTTTTATTCCAGAGATATATAAAGCAAAAATATAATTGCATTTTCCCTATAACAAACATAATTTCATTTAAAAATGTACTCTCAAAAAATTAAATTATTTTAAAATTTAAACCTTAATCAAATTTTATAAAAATTTATACATTTTTATAAATCAAAAAATACAAACAGGCAAACAACCATAATTCATACAATATTTTTGCAAATATAATTATGCATGTATAATAGACTAGGGCTCAGTCTACGGCCTATAATTACTAATACAGCATGTACAACAAAATATTTATTATACATTGTTATACAATTTGTATGTTTGCAAATGTAATTATTGTGTTATTATTATTATATCTACATGTTACAATTTTAAGGGTAATATCTGGTTATTATTATATGTTCGTAGCACGTTCGTACGATCCATGTAATATTCATTCATACACATATATGTTGGATAGGGGTAGTTGACCTATATGCATATATATTTCTACGTACGTATATAGATAGAAGCATGCATGCATTATAAGGCCCATAGCAAACGGCCCCCATGTTATCATCATCTATCTATTATTATACATTATTCATGTGAACAAAGCGTAACATCCTTCTTCCGATCAAATTCAGTGTTGCGTATGGATTATTATAATATAAATGGTGCAATTATAGTTCAGGGATTGCGTAAATATATACTCAACCAGTGATGAGGTATAGCAGTGGGTATTATTATAAATAAGTGAAAGGTAAGAAGGACAATGGAATAAATTCAAATAAGTTAAACACTTCAGAGAACATTATATTATCAAATGATAATTAGTGAGAACTCTAGGTTTTTGAAATAAAATTTCAAATTCGCCCCCTTTATTGAAACTGTCACCAAATTAATAACAAGTAACATATCCTGCGACAATATAAGAGTAATTTTAATAAGAGTAAAAGTAACAGGAACAAATGTGAATGAAGGAAATTTTAACAAGAGCAATTTCAATATAATTTAAAATTTATTATATTTTAAATCTAGTATATTTTAATCTAGTTAATTTTCTATTTATTTTTTGTCTGTTGATCTCGAATTTATATCTATCTCTAATTGTCAAAGAGTAAAGTACGACTAGCTAATTTATACTGATGATGATTACATTGTAGTCGAAATACGTATTTATAATACAAAAAAACTGATCTAGGTAAAGGGGGCGAATTTGAAATTTTACTTGAGAGAACATAAAGACTAAAGATGGTATACCTGGTTATAAAAATAAGGGCAATGCGTAATGACTCTAGAATAAGGATATTGGTTATTTATTGATTTGTAGTCATTTGTATTAATATTGAAATAAAGACACTAATCTTTCACTTACAGGACGTCGAAAGTAAAAAATTATTAATTTTGTCTCTTAAATATCTTTAGAAAATTTGTATGCCCTAAAACACCTACCCTGAGAAATTTCAGCTCCTGTTTTTTAGTATCATGAAACATTTAAAATAATTTTGACGTGAAAACGTCCATTCTCTCGATAGATCGGTCAAATATTATTGTGTGACGAAATAATGTAAGACTTCAATCGCTAATAACTTCGAGACTAATAACGCGTTTACAATGGTTTCGCTCACGACAGATATATAATTTCTTACGTATCTATCGCACTGTATTTGTTTTGCCTGTGACGTCAACGTACCAATGTAGGCACATGAACATGAATGGTTACGAATTAGCTGAGTGTTAAGTTATAAATTGGTTTATCGTGAAAACGCGTTTAGTTACACTTTGATCCTGCTATCATTGTGAGGAACTTGAAAAGCACTAGTACGAAGCATAGTGAAATAATAAAAAAATTTCCGGAATGTACACTCCCGTTCAATAAAATTGAACAGATCTGAACCGAATCAGTCTCTCACAATTTTGATTATTCTTGTAGTAAATGCTTTTTACTATACTCCCATTTCTTTTTTCACACTTAAAATATATACTACTTATCTTTGTTTATAAATAAATTGTTGTACAGAGAGTTACAAAAGTGAGGAGTTTTATGAAATGTAAGAAAATTAACATTTCAGGTCTGTTCAATTTAATTGAACGGGAGTGTAAGTTAAAATCGAGATTAAATTGAAAATTAAAAAAATTAGAAGATTTCGTCTCATATGACTCGGAATTATAGAAAACGCATACCAAAGGAAAGTTCGCGTCAAGAAATCTAACGTGCCTAAAAAGTTCAGTGCCGAATGTATGCGAGAACAACGCTCGGGAATACATCGGCAGCGACAATCCAAATGTCTTCGAATCATATGCAGGACGTTTTAACGAAATATCTATGACCCAGACCCGAACTGCACCTTTATTCTTTTTTTTTCATCATTTTATTCCTCTGTTTTTTGTTGTTGTGAAAAACAGATATACGGTGATATTTTACTCTAACTTGTTTCTACAGATTGTAAACGTGGTGAAGTTGCGCAAACCCAAACCTTTATTTCATATCATATAATTGCATTACATATAAACACGCAATGTAGTTTGTTTCAGTAAATGAACACTATTGGCTGGAAAGCGATTGTGTTGTGTATGGATGAGTTTTCTATTGTACACGTGGCATAATTATACAATATTATATTTTATTTAAAAGATAACACAAACATTAAAACTATAGGCACGTGTTTAATTACGAAGTATTAAGTCAAAAAACAATTATTTATGTTCCTTTTAAAATTTCTTAAGAAACATACTTTTTTTTGTTTGTTTTAAAGATTCCGTAACTCAAAAGGATAACTTATTATTATTCCTTTTGATTTGTCCATCAGTTTCAAAAATCCTGTACTGAGAAGTTTTAAAAATTGTCTTAACTAATACGCTCAAAAATTAATGTTTTTTTTTTTTTTTTAAAGATTCCGTAACTCAAAGAAAAAAACGAAGGACTCTAAATATCATTCTTATATCGTTGGATCACTCTATCAGTTTCAAAAATTATGTGGCGTGTAATTTTTATTAAAGTTTCTCATAGTTACGCTCAAAATATATAATATAGGTAATTTATTATTGCTTATACAACAGCTTTTAAATTTACTTTCTCCTACGGTTTTCGAAATGAAATTTAGCTATAGATATGAGGCATGTGCTAATTTAGATAGCATACATGGATATATCTTGGCGTATAACCAGTATTGTACTTCGATCTTATGACCTATTGAGCTCCCCCTTCTACTTTAGTCTGACGGTTTTTCTGAAGGTTCGTATATTCGGGTGAGATGCACCGAATATCTCTTGTATCGGCTGTAGCCGAGAGATTCGCAGTAAAGATGATATGCGTGGATGATTCTCCCTCCTCGCCGCACATAATGAATCCATTGTTGAGTCCTATTATTTGCAGATGTTTTGCAGAATGTCCGGTTAAGAATTCGGCAACCTTTCGAAGTTCAAGTTGATATCCTGCTACGGTTGAATGCATCGAGAGACTGCCTTCTAGATGCGTTCTGAAACAGTATTTTCGCAGTGATCACGATGTTTAACGTCTATCTACTCGTTGTTCACATGCTGTCTTTGGAATGGGTTCTGGGCTTATGAAAGGTATTCCGACTCCCTTCTTTGCTAATCTGCTTTTTCGTGTCCTTCGAAAACACTGTGACCGGGAATCAGCTCAATTTAACATTGTTCCGTTTTGCCAGCTCCAGTAGTTCCTCTAAAGAAGTTCCTTCTTGACTTCCTCTCTATATGACCTAAAAGTTAAAATTTATAGAAATCTCGTGAGTAATTTTTGTGTGTATTTGAAGACCACATGTATCAAACATCTTTAATGGTCCCATAGGTTAAATCACTATACGAATCCCTTTCTTCACGAGTTGAACTCGCACTTAGATAGACAGATAGTTTGTAGAGGCTGACCTGAAGGGGCTACACTTCGACCATAAGGTCCATTGTGATGCCTAAGGATGTGAGTGGAGTGGAAGAAATTTGTGAGTAGACTAGGAATTGGTAGGATGTGCAGCTACAGCCGACTTTGAAAGGAACTAGGCCGATATTCATCTGGAGTTCGTTAAGGAAACTGCAGAAAACCTTCTCAAGCATAGCCGGTTACTTCGTTCTTGTCCATACGCCGACAGTTTAGTCAATTAATCACCCCTTTTTTTTTCTTTTTTATAATTGACAAACTACCGATGTCGGGTTTCGAACCCATAACCTCCCAGTTTCCAAGTATGCATACTACGCAGCAGTGCCGGATTAAGGCAGCGCGGAGCCCGTAGCAAATTCCATTAAGGGGCCCTTGCTGTACCTTAGGTTTTAAATTTAGGATGATTAATAAAAGAAAATGTTACAAATGAACTTTTCTGGATTTAATGTGGACAAATTTAGAGATTAAACTATTGATATCGTTTTCTCTAAGTAAATCAGTTTCTATATTCATCAAGCTGAGGTGATTTAGACGTTTTTGTCCCATCGTATTACTCATTTTTTATACGCTTTAACGTTGAAAAAGAACGTTCGCCACTGCAGTTGGTGATCATGAGATACAAGTAAATGCGCTAGGCAATTTCTACATTTGGGAAACACGATTCTAAAGTCCAGTTCCTGAGCCTCGTCCTTCTTCCGGTCAATAGCAGTAGCCACATCTGTTTTGAGCAGCTCAGCGAACTGCACTAATTCGTCACCTAGACAGTCCTCCAAATCATGTGCGTAAGCACAGACGATAATTGAAGATTTTTCGAAATCTCCTCTTTGTAAACAGATTTTAACTGATGAAATACTCCAAAAATACTAGTTATTTTATGGTATGCTTTCATACGTTTATCTAAAGCAGACAGTACGTTATCAATAATGACTCAAAAAAAATATAACATCAGTGACTTGTAATTTACTTAAATAATTTTTTTTACGCTCAGGTAGGCGTGGGTGCGCGGGGCCCTCAAATGCGCGGGGCCCGTAGCATTTGCTACTCTTGCTACGTAGCTAATCCGGCACTGCTACGCAGACATAACGCCTTAGACGGATGCTTTATTTTATATAGTTTAAAATATGTTTTACAAAAATATATTCATCACATTTTTCAAAAAAAAAATAATGACTTTTTGTGTTGACATTATTATAAGAAAAAATATGTGTCGAATAAAATTTTAATTAAAAAAAAATATTACACTCTGCAGCCAAGTCATCCATCCTCCATGGTAGTAGCTAGCTAGCTACTGGCACTGGTAGCATGGAATAATGTTTTTGTGTTATTTTTTCATTTTCGTAAAGAATAAAATTTATGTGTAATATAAGTTTTTTTAATAAAGTTGACAGCCGTTATAGCAGTTCTGAGTTGTGTGTGTGTGCTATGTGACAATCTCTTATAACGAATGTTTTAATAGTAAAATGGTTTACTTGCTTGCTTGCGAAACTGTAAATATACAGTTTATATAATGTAGATTTTCACACAATTTACATTTTTTTCTTTTTGACCTCTATATATGTCGAACAGGTTCGGAATCTTGGATGCTACGGTTAGCCGACATAAACTGTCTCAGAGTTTTTGATTGAAGGATCAGAAGTCATAAAGAAATCAGTAATCTATTCAACAATCAAGATATAGTAAGATTCGTCAAATCAAGGCGCATTTAATGGCTTGGCCATATTGAAAGAATGGCAGAGAATTGACAACCAAAAAAACTGCTATATAGTACCATCACTCACACCCGTAAAAGAGGTCGCCCAAGGAAAAGGTGTATACAGGATGTGGAGCGTGACCTTAAAATCCTGAAGGTGACAAACTGGAAAATTAGAGCTAAAGATCGTGACGGATGGAAAAGAATTGCGAGGGTAGCCAAGGCTCATACTGGGCTGTAGAGCTGAGCTATGTACATGTAGAACAGAGAGGTATTGTTACGATGCCGAAAATCTATCTTGAGAATTTACCGAATCTTTACGTTTTGAGGTGCTCTAGTACTAGGAACCAGATAGGTAGCGATCAAAATTTAAGTTGATTTGTACCTGATCCATTCGGTTTTTATGCAAAATGTTTCGAATAGAAGTTGTTAGTATATTTATAAGGAGCAAAGTTTAGTCAAAGTATTTTTTCGAAAACCGAATGAATAAGGCACAAACCAATTATAAAATTTTGAACGCTACTTTTGTGGTCATGTGGTTGATCTAAGTTTGGCCATGTGGTTTTGAGTATGTACACTCTCGTTCATAAAAATTGACCCAATTGAAACATTCTACAGTAACATCTAATAATATATATTCAAGCCAATTGTTAAACTATGTTTATAGAGGTCGTGTGAGTGTTTCACACCAGATATTCTTTTCTTGACTTTCGACTGTTTGTTCTTTTAACGTTTGTTATTATATTTTCCGATATTGTCATATTTTGTATGCTCTGTGCATTCTTTCCTATTTCCGTTTTCGTCACTATCATCGCGAGGCGACAAACTTATGTAAAATTTATGAATGTGTATACAAAAAAAAAAGACTTGCATTTTAGCCTGAGGTTGTTTGTCTTTATTAAAATTACAATCGTTTATTTATCGGGTATTTTGGTTGTGGCAGGTCGACTGTGGTATAAATACTATTCAACACTTATTTTTTGTTTTTCATTCCAAAGTATTTTCCTCGAATATTTATTCGATCGTTTCCAGACATTTTGATAGATTCTTTAAAATTATCCAACACTTAAATTTTTGTTATTCATTCCAAAGTATTTTTCTCGATTTAAAATTAATGAGTATTTAGCATTTATTTAGTATACAGACTGTGTTGAAGTGCTTTTCCAATAGTGAATGAATGTTAAATATTATTTATTACTGGCAGGCCGTCTGGTTGCTGTGCGGAGTCAGTCAGTACACATGTAATGAGAATCATCTCATATGCGTATGGTAGTTTGTTTGTCATTTAAGAGTGTGTACTGACTCATTGTGTTTAATGTGTGTACTGACTCATTTAAGAGTGTGTACTCATTACATGTGTACTGACTGACTCTACACAGTAACCAGACGGCCTGCCAGTAATAAATAATATTTAACATTGATTCACTATTGGAAAAGCACTCCAACACAGTCTGTATATACTCGTGCTACACCAAAGTTAATCAAATAACCAAATCAAAATAATATATTTAATCCTCAGTAGTTAATTGAATTTTTTTAATTACATATTATACTTAAACTTAATTCATTTGAAAATAGATTTATACTCACTTTAAATAGAGTTTTAAAAAAATAAAATAAAAGGTAACAAAAATTTACATTTTTAGTTTGAAATGTGTCTATCTATGTACGTAATATGTAGTCCGTACAACGGCGAACGTACGTACGTACATGGAGAGTAAAGCTTTTGTTTGTACAAATTTATGTGCATAAATTAAAATACTTTAAATTTAATGATTATTACATGCAAATCAACATTTTATCATCACTTGAACACAACAACAACCAACACATTTGTTAAATGTAATAAAACTGAAAACTGAACAAAAAAACAAATGAAAATACTAACAAAAATTTCAAATTAAACGATCCTATTGAAATAAAACCTAGATCTTTCTTTTTTAAACATTTTTGGGACCAATGATACAATGTCTTATAGTTTTCTTTTTTGTAATTTTCAGACAATGAAAAAACCACAACCATCTTCAACATTTTTCCAATGTCTATATAAAAATCGATGACAATGGCTTCAAATCATCATAATGTTCTGGAAGAATCCAGACCACCGGAACCATCAACATCAACACCACCTCCAGACTCCATACCAACAAATACACAATGCGAAGAAGTTCCTATTTTAGAATCCTTAAAATCGATGGCAACATCACAGAGTTGCCGAACATCATTAAACGAACCTAAAGTCGAAACAAAACGACCGAATTCGTTACAAGAAACAAATGGACGACATGACGATACGAACAGATCAAATCGTGTCACATCATGGCGTCGTTCATACCATCATAAAGACGTAGAGGAAGCTTTATCTTCTTTATTATGGGAACCATATGATTGTCGTGATGATCCACCATCCAGTGCACAAAGAACACCACCAATTATAATCGATGATTATTGGAATGTCATTCCAACTGCTTCCAGTGATGTTTCATCGTTATCTTCAACATCTTCAGTATCCTCAAGTGGTGGTGGTAATTCATCATTGTATGATATTTGTGTATTACCCGATAATTCAAGGTCAATACAAACAATCGCTCAATCATTTACTGATGAATTCTCAGCATACACTCATCATCGTGGATATTCTGATCCAACATTAGAATATCCATATCAATTACCATCATCATTTACAGATGATTTCAATGACATACTATTTCTGAAAAATAATAATGAAGACCCAAATCTTTGTTATAACAATGGCAGCAGCACGATACCGATGGTCAATCACACTGTTGATACTACTCTGGTTGTTACTAAGCCTGTTCTTGAAGTAGGGGCAAGCGCACACCAATCACTACACTTAATACAGTCACGTGGTACACGGCAGTCTGTTGTTGAAGAGAAATGCATGCACAATAGTGTTGATATTTCTAGTGCATGTACTAGTTACAAAGTAGATTGTATTGAGGAGGGTAGTGCTGCTATCGCTGGCGACGACACCGTGTCATTACAGTGTTCTTCATGTTATGAAAATAATCAAATTTTAAATAATAATCAGTGTCGCCATTATCGTAGTTCAAGTTGTAGTGAAATACGGACATTAAGTAATGTCTACGGTAGTGATAACATTAACAAAATGCGATTAAGTGTACCTCCATGTTCATCGTCTTCGTCAATAGTGCCCTTAACAGAATCTTCAACTACAGCAACATCTTCAGTGACCACAGTGGTATTAACAACACCCGTAACAAGTGAACAAAAAAATGTGTTATTGGGAAGTGGAGGACGTTCGAGTTTGGGTCTACCACGATCCAATCAAATTCCTGTAGTGCATGGTCGAAGTAATTCAGCAATTCTATATCAAGGGGGTGATCTAACCGGACATGTACGTAATACTTCTGGAATATCTCTAAATAGTTCGTCAGGATCACGTATTACGAATTCTTTAGCTAGACCTAGTGCAAGTAATCATCGTGTTCAAGTGACTACAAATGGTGCTAATTTAGTGACAACACGTAGTAATAATAATAATCTTGTACAAGTGAATAATGGAATTCCATATACTCAGAATATAATCCATACTCGAGTTCCATCATTACCATCAACTGTTCCAAAAAGTGCTAACAATAATAATGTAAATAATAATACAGTGAATGTTGTGAATTGTTATCGTGCAGTTCCAGTGCAAGTGGTGTCAA
The DNA here is from genome assembly GCA_963920215.1 of Nineta flava. Lineage (NCBI taxonomy): Eukaryota > Metazoa > Arthropoda > Insecta > Neuroptera > Chrysopidae > Nineta > Nineta flava. The sequence continues at coordinate 116,392,978 of OY986041.1, forward strand.
ATGTTGTGCCAACAATACAGTGCCTTAATAGTGCCGAATCATCAAATAATCGCATTAATAGTAGTAATAATATTAGTAATAATAATGTATCGAATGTGCAAATTGTGCAAACGGTTCAAGCGGTTGCAACACCGGTTTCATCGACTTCGGTTTCGACAACAATTAATAACAATGAACGACCTGGGCCACCTGGAGGAGGATTGCCACAAAACAAGGCAAGGACATTTACATCTACAGAAGCTCAAACGGATGATACAAGTGTTGGTACAATGTTAATTGAATCCACTCCAAATCCACAACCAACACCATCTGTCATGCCCCCAAGTAATATTAATCGTGAACAAAGACGGCGTGAACGACGTGAAAGACGTCATCAACATCGAATTCACAATTCGAATCACCAACATTTAAATAATACTGTTCAAACTCATACGCAATGGACATCATCGTCAAATACACCTGGGGGTGGTGATTTAATTCAACAGCAATCGTCAAATGAACACCAACAACAACAACGATTACCGGATATATTAAATAGCCATTTACCGCCGCCATATTCGACATTACCATTAGGTGTCAGTGTACAGCCACCACCTCCTGTACCAACACAAAATCCTCCAGTGGTTCCAATGCCGGTTATTGCACCACCAATGTTACAAGGTTCACTTGCACCTGTACCATTTAATCCAGCCGCTGCTGGACCGTTTACACAAATGCCATTGGTACAAGGTGCGCCCACTGCTGTTACTGTGCCAATGGTTCCTGTACCATCACCATCCGGGGGTTTGCGATTTTTGCAGTTTCAAAATCCTGTTGGAATGCGAAGGTATGTAAAATTCAAATTTCTTATAATTATTCAAAAAAACAATTAATTAATTAATGTCATTTAAATTGAAATGTAAACATTTTGTTGAGATGTTAAGGAATGAAAAAGATTTGAACTGATTGACACAGGTTTGACAAAAGTACACACCTTCTGAAGAAAAGCTATTTAAAACTTCAAATTTTAAGTGTCATTTTAATTGTATATTATGTCAAGTAGATTAATGGCTTTTTTGGATTTAATGATTTAAAATAAATACTTTGCTCTTTTGAATTTTTTCTTTAAATAATCAATGTTTTAATGCCATTTTAATGTCCAAAAACTGAGAAATTACATAATTATATATTGAAACGGTCAGAACTATTTGAAAAGCTTCTTAAGTAACAATTTTATTGTTAACTAGCTGAAAAAGCCAGCGTTACCCGGCCTTCAAAAAATTCTTATAGAGAGTGTATAGGAAAGTAAAGCCAAATAATTATTATACCCGGTATGTGTAAATATACAAAGGAATATTAAGTTTAGTTCCGACTTTGTAACGCTTGAAAATATTGATCGCAGACATAAATGGTTGGCATAGGTTGTTTTATACTTAAATTTATTGACAATTAATTTATTTCCAAAATTTTGTTAAACTTTTAACCAATCAAAGTAGGACAATTGGTGAATCCTTGTCGCAAATAAAAAAAAATTATGAAATTAATATTTCTTACATTACATTGTTTGAAACATTTTTTTTAACCCGACTTCAAAAAAGAGGATGGTTCTCAATTCGTGTGTATTTTTTTTTTTTTCTAAAATGCATATTTAAAAAAATATTATTGGTGGAAACTTTTCAAATGAGCATTTTGTATATGTCGGGTGTTTAAATAGTATATGTAGGTATTCTAAAAGTAATATCGTTAATTTGGCGACGTTATATACTTCCAGAATCTATTGCGAAATAATCAGCTGAGTAGATAAACATATTTATATATATAATCGAAAGATGATGGTAAACATTTTTTTTATCGAATACATCTAATCAATATGCAAATTTGTGCGCATATTTTAGCAATTATGCTTAATATATCCACTATGAAAAATTTCAATTTCCTCATTTTCTACTGAGAGAAATATGTCACTAAAAATATTTTATATTCTACATATGATCATATAATTGGATGATACAATAACACTCTCCTTGAACGTTATGAAAACCTAACAGGTTTTCATTGTTTTTGTACCAAATTCTTTTTAAGGACGTTCATGCGCTACGCTAGAGTCAAAAATATTTTAAAAGTATTTAATGTAAAATATCTGTAAATGTAAATTAGAAATTGCTTTGACAGATATGAAAATAAACTATGTTCTGTTATGACGTTCACAGTGTATATTTTTATATGTACGTGTAAAAAACAATTAACACAACTAAAAAACAATTTTAATTGTATTAAAAAAGTAATTCAGACGTTCGTCAACATCATTTTTTTAATGCAATTATTTAAATTGCATATTTCAAAGAATATTTATAAACATTATTTATTATGGTGTCTACTTTAATAATATTATAATTTTAAACAAATTCTGTTCTCCATAAGACGCTGGGTTAAAATTTTGGTTTTTAATCGATGATTGCTCTTCGAATTGATCGTCAACAGGTGTTAAATTTTTGAGGAAGGATAACTACATAATTGAGCTATTCAATTCACAAAAAAAAATTTTTTTCATATATTTATTTGTGTATACTTAAGCGTCACCAATACAATGTTTGTCCAAATTTCATTTAGGTTACGTAAGACAAATTCTAGAAGACTAGCGTATACTTATAGACAAATGTCATTGAATTTTAATTAAATACTGATATGAACAAATTAACTCGTCAACCAGGAATCGAACCTCGGGCCTCTGGATATCTAATCCAGCGTGCTTACCGCTACACCAAAGACGACTCTGGCGTAAGAGCCGACTTTTTCATATCATTCTTATTTTTATTTTGACAGTATTAATTCAGTCAAAATTATTATTCATATATTTATTTGTGTAAATTTTTTTTATTTGTTTAAATTTTTTATCTACTATCAAGCCTTATGCATGAACGTCCTTAACAATATTTCATTGGTTAAAAAAAGTTATCATCTATTTCGATGAAGTGAACCCAACAAAATTTTAATTAAATTTTAAAAAAATAAATCTATTTTGCCATTATATATATTACTTAGTATAAATAAATCTGATTAAATATCTATTATTTCTCGATATATGTTAATAAATTCATTTTACTATTAATGATTGAAATGAAAAACATTGAAATTAATAAGTGATATAAATCAAATGTAATTAAAATCATTTAGATTTGCATTTAAACATACATTAAACATATAAATAAATCTGTTTATTGAACTATATGTTATTAATTATAACACGAATTATATATTGAAAATGATTTTGAAAACATTGCACACACAGAATTTATATTAATAATTATTATTATTATTGTAAATCAATCAGAATATAATAGTGTTATGCGGATAGAGGAAACTTAAATGTTCGATGTTCTAAAATATATCTCAAAAATCTCACACAAATTAGCAACGAGTAACGAACACCTTCACTGAGATTAATTTCGCTTAGCTAATGCATACTGATGATGGCTAACGAGTAACGAACACCTTCACTGAGATTAATTTCGCTTAGCTAATGTATACTGATGGTGGCTAGTTTGTAGTTGAAATAGGTATAAAATAAAAATAATGGATCTTGAAATTGGGACAATTTTTGAAATTAAATATTAAAAATATCTGGCTATTAAATTTTAACAATAAGTTTTAGAGAAACTCAAAAGTGAAAAAATATATGTTTTTATAGTCTAAGCTCCCATGGCAAAAAAGGTACCCCATCGAAAACCTCAAAATTATAAAGTGAGAATGGTTGAAAAACATGTAAAAAATATGTTACGCCCACCAAACTAGGAAAAATTTGTTAATTATTATTTTTTATAAATTTTTGAGTTAAGCTAAAAAAAAAGATTTTTTTTGTCCAAAACACCTGATTGAAATTTATACAATTTGTAGAAATTATGAACCATTTTTGAAAAAATTTTTCTGGATGACAATTTTTGTTAATTAACTTCTGACAGACCTTTTGTTATAAATTTTTTTTAAATGAAAATGCCCTTTATATTTTATAACACCTCCTTGGTTTAAAACGTCAACTCTATTATATTTTTAATTTATTGACTAATAATTTATTTCCCAAATTTTGTGAACAAAGATATTTCTATAGAAACTAAATTAAAGATCTAGCCGTTAGAAAACGTTATATTCATATACAATGTTAAATTCCCATTGAACACACGAATGCCGATGATTGCCGACTGTCACATAGCCGATCATTACTATGTAAATGTCACATTATGATATAAAATTTCATTTCACTCTCCATATAAAATAATACTTGCATAGCCTCGCTATAAATATTTTCGCATAAAAAATTAGTACTGTTGATTTTTCAACAGGTTTTTCGTTTCCCATATATGTTATATAATAACATTCATTAATCAGCTTAAACTATTCATGAATAAATATATAAATAATGGAATGTATAATGCTTATAAACAATTATATTACATATATTTATATTATTATAAACATAAACAAATATGTTGTTAACATACCATTGAACTTAAAATATCTATCAAAATATTTTGAGATTATAGATCAACAATGCAGTTAGATTTATATCTATAAAGTGTCGGACTGTTTCAGAAATTCCTCAAGGTATTTTCTCCATCATACACCACGATTCGAGAATCTTTTGAGGAATAATTCAAACAGCTCAAGAATAACTACCAATACAAGTTAGATCAACTCACCAAATCTATAGTTCATTCAGGATTCCATTAGACGTTTATTTTCTACGCTAGAGTCAAATGAGTACTATCTTTAATAAAATTTATTTAGGATTTAAAAAAAGTTGTTAAGTATATTAATAATCTAAACAATTTATTAACTTTTTTTATTTATCCTAAATATTTTAAAAGTATTTAGTGTAAAATGTCCGTAAATATAAATTAGAAATTGATTTGACTTGATGTGACAGATCTGACAATAAACTATGTTGTATATTTGTGTGTATGTGTATATTTTTTTACTGTGCTCTGTCGCCAGTTTTCAAAATATGGTGGTAAAAACAAACCTAACAAAACTGTTATTTTTTTAAATAATTAATTCAAACGTTCAACATCATTTTTTCAAATGCAAATATTTAAACTAAATATTTTAAAGAATATTTATAAATTTTATTTATTATGGTGTCTTCTTTAATAATATATTTATTATAATTTTAAGTACAAAAAATTTATGTTCTCCATAAAACTCTGTGTTAAAAGTTTGATTTTTAATCGATAATCAATCTTTGAAATGATCGTCAACAGGTTTTAATTTTTTGAGGGAGGATAAATTTTGAAAAATGAGCACGATATGCCTTGTATGCGTAATTTATATGCGTATGTTTCGCGGTTCATTATAACGTTTGTTTCGATTAACAGATAGATTTATTTGGGATTGATTTGATGACGCTTATTTAATGTGCTCTTGAGCAAATAAAAATTACGTATTCTATAACTATCTTTGAAACTATGTTACATGTAATTATTTGGTGTACAAAAATTATTAAAGCAGGCGGGCAACGAACTCCCCACCTGTCACTATTTCCGCAATTAACGTTGATATAATTAAGGAAATTATTCCAAAAAAAAAAAAATACAAACTTTAATGTCAACATTAGTATCTATGTGATTATTATTTTTACATTCTCACAGAAAATATTTCTAACATGAAGTCGGGTTAAAAATGCGTGTAAAAAAAAGAAGTGTACAAATGTCATTTGTCATTAAATTGATTAATTGTAATTATTTATTTATAATTAGTAAGTACACCAATTATTTTATATAAATATAAAATTAATAATAATAATTTAAGCTGCTAAATAAAAGCAATGGATTATATTTAAATTTTTTGTGATCTCTGCTAAGGCATCTGCTTTTTCGTTTCCTTCGAAACCACTGTGATCCGGCCCCGAGATCAATTAACATTGTTCCGTTTTGCCAGCTCCAGTAGTTCTTCCAGACAATCCTTGACTACCCCTGTGGTGACCTCAGTTCCAAATAAGGCTTTTAAAGCAGCTTGATTGTCCAAAAGAATACATATGTTCTGGTTTATCTTGCCTCTACGTAGGTTCTCACGGACGCAAGCCAGTATGGCGTAGACTTCTACTTGAAAGACCGTGGCATATTTCCCCAAGTTGAGGCTTATGTTTGCTTTAGGTCTCTCACTATAGATTCCTGCCCCAGCCCCTTCTTCAGTTTTGGATCCGTCTGTATACCAGACGATTCCTTTCTTGAGATAGGGTGGTTCTCCTTCCACCTTCCCTTGTAACGAGGGAACTGTGATTTCTAAACTATAATCAAAATATAATTATTGTTACGAAAATCTAAAATATTTCTTTTATTTAAGTAATAATTATAGTGGATTATTGTCAAGTAACGATCCATTCAATCAATACATAACAAGTTAATTCAAGTTTTGACTTGAATTTATTGAATTTTACAATGGTTTTATAGCTAAAATATAGAAAAAAGTATGAGACCTTATTTATCCATAATTGTATGGTCTACAATTTTGTCTGAAACTATTTTCTGTAACTTGTGTTATTTTTGAATTATGATCAATCACATGTTTTTATACAAGATTTTATTTTATCTCCCCTTTCCGGGCCATCAACCCCCCCCCCTATTTACACTATGTTTTACCATCAAAAATTCGCCTCTCTATGGTTTATTACCTGGACTATATTTTATATGTTTACCCTACTCAAATGAGTTAAATATTGTTACATATCCCAGACTCCCAGTTAATTGACAGTTTATTACATGTAAACAATTATATTTATATGAAGTTTATATTATAAAATTATGTATTTTTATCAATATAAAAAACAGGTATGTACTGTTATTGAAACACTGAATACCAGTAGCAGTACTTATAGTCCATTATCAGCAAGAATTTATCACTAACAATCAAGATTATGTTATATTCATCAATATTTATACACTGTATATGAAGTTTTAATGATTCTTAGAATCGTTGTTGTTGTTGTTTTTTTTATTTCTTTATTCTCTTCTAAACTGTTATATTTATTAGAGGTAGATATATATATATCTCATATACTTGTTGAAGTAATTATTGTGTAATATAATTAATTGTCTAAGAAATAAATTAGTTATCAAACTTTTAATGATTGAAAAATATTTATTTTATCATTCGAAAAATGTTTTTCAAATTCTCAGATTTCAATTTTTTCGAAAGACTGAAGTTTGTAATGCAATCGTACTTTATTCTGCGATCGATTTCTAAGAATACTTGGGATAAAAGTGGTTCATTATATATACACTCCCGTTCAATAAAATTGAACAGATCTGAACCAAATCAGTGTCTCACAATTTTGATTATTCTTGTAGTAAATGTTTTTGTTTACATAAATTGTTTACATAAATAAAAAAAATAAAACTTCCATTTCTTTTTTCACATTTAAAAAATATACTACTTATCTTTGTTTATAAATAAATAATATACAGAGAGTTTCAAAAGTGAGGAGTTTTATGAAATGTAAGCAAATTAACATTTCAGGTCAGTTCAATTTTATTGAACGGGAGTGTACATACTGACAACCTTTATTCGACACATTTTACCAAATCCAAATGAAAAAGGTACACTCAACCATATAAGTGGTGTGCTTTCTTAAGAACTTTATAGTCGATTTGTGCCTAATCCTTTCTGTTTTCGAAAAAACGGTTTGAAAAAGAGATATTAGGATTTTTATGACTCCACTTGTTTGTGGCTGATAGTAAAAATTGACTCAAAATTTAAAAAAAAATGAGCGCTATTTGTACAGATTCTTTAACGTCTAAAATAAGTATATTAATTAAATTATTTTATTTGTTGTTGTTCCCAACGATTGGAATGTTGTACCATTTTGATGATTTTATCTAAATGAGTACAAAAGTTTAATTGTGGGATATTTTTTCTTTTGGGTATTCATAAATAGAAATTACTTTATCAGTGCGTCCGTCTAACGACTTTATTTTAATCTTATAAAGTTATCAAAATTACTGGACTACATTCAAGGTTAAACAATTGAATTATACTGCCATCATTTTAAACAAAAAAATTGTTTGTAATTATTTTTTATATAAAATAGCTGAAAATTCAACAAAAATTGGCTGGGAAGAAAAATCATATCAAATTATACGTCATTTTATGGTGAATATAAATTATTTAATTATATTTCTTCAAGAAATGATGATATCTAAAATTTTGCATAGTGGATTTGGATAATTTCTAAAATATGCCTATAATTTTTCACATTGATTGGGAGATATATTCGTTAAAAAACACACCTATATGAGCCTCATCCACATAAGATGCTCACGCGGGAAGTGAGACTGTCTTCTTTAGTTTCATTATTTGCAAATGTTATCAGTGGCTTATGATAGTTAAAATGTGTTTATTGTGTTTGTAATGACCGGCAGGGTTTCACTATGACGAAGATAGCAACACGCGCAATACAAAGATAACAGACTATCTTTTTATGTAATAGATATTATAATTGTACTTATATATGTTTTATTTTTGTAACTTTTTGATATTTTCCATCCGGGTCATTTCAATTCGTTAGCCTACCTAATGAAGTTTCACTTCAAAACCATCAATCTTCCAATTCCATTGTAACGAAAGCGCAAGTTTGTAATTATATGCAAGTATATTTATTTACTCAGCTAATTGATATAAACGATATCAAGGATATATATAATTGCCAAATTAACAAAATGATATGATAGGTTACTTTTTAATGAACATAACTGTACCAACACAACGTTCTTGAATAGGACAAACGCTTTTAAACACAAAAATTCTTTGTAGTAATCCTTTCCAGGTTCCTTTTACAATACTAGACGAACTACAAACGAAATGAATTCTCTTATTTAAGTAAACAATTTGACTACAAGAATCTGAAGTTTATATTCACATAAAAGCGTTATAAATAAATGATATATAAATTGAAATAAATGAAAAAAAATATATTCATTTAAATTAATTATATTTGCCGTCAAAAAATTAATGAACTGCACAAACGAACATTTGTAAATTGCATAGCCATACAGTGAGTAGTGAGTCTATGTGTGTAATTTAAGAATAAAACTATTACAAACTTAAATTAAGAAATAAGTTTTCTAGTTTTAAAATGTATATAATGAAAATAAGGTCACAAGTCATTTGAATAAATTAGTTGCAATTAACTATTTCCTTCACTTGTCAGAAGAGAGCGTTCAAACCTTAGAAGAACGAAATGAACTTTCATTTGAATATTGTACTGATGTAAGTATTTCAAATTGAACTCTAGTTTTTTTTCTCTTACTTCTTTCGTAAGTACACTTTAATTTAGTTGTTGTTACACGTCTAATTGAATAGCTGTTTTATACTGAACAATTTCTTGTGCATACAATGACAAAGAAATCATCCACATACTACGCCATACGTGTCGGGTAAGCTGGGAGTGTTATAAATTGAAAATGTGACTTAGAGGGCTCGGATATCTCTAATTGTAATTTGTGACGTAATATGACATTCGATTTATGCCAAATTTATCTGGTGTTTGAAAAATGTTACAAATAAATGTTTTCCGTTATAAAAATGCAAAGAACTTTTATTCTAAACCTTTTTTCGAACAAAACATTATTTTATATTTTAGATTCACTTTTTAATTTTAAAAAGAATGAAATCAATCCATTACGAAATATCGCGAATTGAACATTCCTTGTTCAATTTTTAGTACAAGAAATTGCCCAGTGTAATACAGCTATAACTGTGTAAAGTTCATTTACATTATTATAAATGTTAGAATTCAATTTTCTTGACTGTTTATAACAGGAATGAAAAAAATTGTTTTGTTTGCTTTTTTTTTTCTTCGTGTAAAAGGTATTTTTAATTGAAAAATTAATTAAAATAACGTATTTTATAAAATAAATATGTTCAGTAAAAATTTATTTACAAAGTGTACAAAATTTAATTAGTTTTATTAAATTATCTTTGAAAATATACAGATTTTTTTCAATTATGATTAATATATTTCTCTGGACAGTTTTAGCAAAAACATTTGGTGAAACTGTCACCAAATTAGTAACAAGTAACATATCCTGCGACAATATAAGAGTAATTTTAATAAGAGTAAAATTAACAGGAATAAATGTGAATGAAGGAAATTTTAACAAGAGTAATTTCAATATAATTTAAAATTTATTTTAAATCTAGTATATTTTAATCTAGTTAATTTTCTATTTATTTTTATTTTTGTCTGTTGATCTCGATTTTATATCTATCTCTAATTGTTAAAGAGTAAAGTACGACTAGCTAATTTATACTGATGATAACTACATTGTAGTCGAAATACGTATTTATAATACAAAAAACTGATCTAGGTAAAGGGGGCGCATTTGAAATTTTATGGAGTCTTATATATTGAAGAAAAAAAAACATTAATATTTACATATTTATATTTCAATTTTATTGAGGAAAGCAAGTTCTTCCCAAGAAGTTTATTAAAAGTGTCCAAACTACGACTTAAATATTCACCATTAGAAGCTCAATTAATTTGTTTTGACTATTATATGCGCGCAAGGGGAACTTATTTAAAAGTAGAAGGGAAACTTATTTAAACCATATATTTAATACTTAGTATAAAATATATGTTTCCTCCCCGTCATTTTGAAAATAGACTGATCCACTCAAACTGATATACTTCTACCTCGTGACACATTCTGTATAAAACAATTATTTATTCTTAGCTGAGTTCAAGGTTGAGTATTGTGTTTACCATACTTAAAATAACAGAAAAAAAAACGTATATTTATTGTAAAACGTAGGCTTGATAGAAAGACGGATTATTTAAAATTGTTTACTGTATACAAAATAGTTTACGTGTTTTAATGATGTGAGAATATTGATGATAAACTGTTTCAGTTTATTTTGATTTAAAGTGTACTAATCGGGTAAGCTAAATTTCATACTAAAAACCATCCATTTTTCGTAGAAAATAGAATATTTAAAAAAATACCTCTATGGTAAAAATGTGCAACATTTCAAAAAAATATATACAGATTCAATTAAAATAAAAAAATTACTGAAATTGAAACCCCGTTGAAATAATGATACAATAATTTCATTTCTTTATCTGAATTTTCTGCACTTTTTAAAAAAAAAAAGCTCATGTACTAAATATGCCAAAAGATCAAGTCTATATACGATTGTTAATAAATGTTCTTTTATATATTTCCATAGAAATATATTTTGTATTATTATTAGGAGTTCATGGCATGTTGTAATTAAAAAACGAAAAGTGGTAACAAGCTTAAATTGTTCTAAAAGAAAAAATTGACTACTGAGTTCTGCCTTTGCTACAATAAGAGATAGAAGAAACATTATAATAGAGAAATTGTCCCTTTTTATACGCTTTTTATTAGTTTTACCTGTATGTATGTATGTATGTAACCGACCCTTTTGGGCTCGATATTCTCCTACTTTGAACGATCAGATTTAATTCAAATTTTGCACACCTGTCAAAGACCGATGACAATGCAATAATTCGATTAAAATATCCGATTATCCTGTTTAGATTCGCCAGGATTCATCAATTTCTTTCCGCATCCTTTGCGAAAGAGAGATAGAGCTACTGCGCGAACTTCAACTAAAAAGTGAAAAATAAATAATAGTTTAAAAAAACTAAAAAAACGCTTTTATAGAAAATCCAACTAAAAAATAGAAAATAAAATTTAATAAATTTGGATTAAGAAAAGTGTAAATAAGAAACAAATGTATATTAATGGAATAACTATTGACACTATGCACCCCACGCTTTTTTCCATTAATACACATTTGCTTCTTATTTACACTTTTCTTAATCCAAATTTATTAGATTTTATTTTCTATTTTTTAGTTGGATTTTCTATAAAAGCGTGTTATTTTAGTTTTTTTAAACTATTATTTATTTAAAAACAAACATGTATATGAATACATACTCTCATTTAAGTCATATTCTTGAACATCGGAGTGTGTGTAGAAGTAAAATAAACAGTGATTGGGATGTTAACTAGGTTATAGTGGATTTCCGGGTGCAGGTACACACTTAGGCCATACGGCCCATTATGATACCTGAAAAGGGGAACGTCACATAGATATTTGTCGTCGACCGATATAAGTTCGGGGAGGTCATCACAGAAAGGTTGACCCAAGTTAGTCAGTATTCTCCTAACAAGAGATGTACAGTGACATAGAACGTTGGTAATCGTTTCCTCCTCTTTCTCCTCTTTGTGAAAACCCTGCAATTGTCGCGGTGTACTGGTAGGCCCATGCATTTAGCTTATTGCTTCCCAGCTAGCGTCCTTTATGGCTGCTATACTGTATTGCTTATGGAGACCATCGAACCATTTTGAACATTTTTCCGATCGTGTTTGTGATACTTTTGAACAGAGAACATTCAAGAATATTGTATATACAATTAGTTTTTAATCTCTTGTAACACGTATAGCAAGCATATTCACATTGTAAATTTATCTTTCAAATAGCGGTTTTGATTTATTAACAGCATCGTCTAACCAAGTATAAATAAGAACTATTTTATTACTTTTGTATACCCATGCAGTGTAATGTGTAATAGTTTGTTTGTTAAGTTTTCTGTATGAAATATAAAAAAAAAATTGTTTATTAGAATTCTACGAAATTTCACATTTTATATGTATTATACATATAAAATGCAGTTCAGGTGCAGTTATTTACCTTACGACCTGCAATAATATTGTATTGACTGGGCTGGTTAGTTAGTTAGTCAGTTATGTGTATTGTATATGTGTGTGTGTTGTGTGTGTATAATGCAACTTACTGCTCGTTTGTTGTATATAAATTTAATAGACTAAGAGCAAGTAGCAAGCAAATTTACCAGCGAATATATATCAGATATAAAGAAGTGATCTTCTTATCAAAGAACCTTAAGAAAATTAGAATTGTGTCGGTCAACATATTGACCGATATATGATAGAAATTAGTATTTAAATATAAATACCAATTTTTACTAAGTATTTATATTTAAATTATTTTATACAAGTCTGATATAATTAATTAATTGTTTCAATCGGCTACATATTTATCAAATTAAATATTACCTTCTATCTATCGATCAATGTCTTGAAACTACTAGTATATGTACACTCCTGTTCAAAAAAATTGAACCAGCTGAAAATTCTAAGTGTTATATGTAATATTATACATATATTAAATAATATATACGTGACTTCAAATATATTGAATATGAATGTATGAACCCATTTTGGGTTGGGTCTATTAGACATGCCTCGCACGGAATAGTGATTGTTAATCTGGGCCGTTGGTTCCTTTCTGATTGAAGTTTGCATGAAAAGTTATATCTGTTCACTATATTTATAACAAATTAAGAAGTATTTTAATGGCAAAACGTTAAATCAAAAGAGTCAATCAAGTCTATACCTCAATTTGGGTTTACCATAATTTTATGACGAACAACTTTTGTCTAATTATGAGCGTAAAACGTATTTTAGTTCCTTTTTTCCTCGGCTATAAATGGAAGATTATCCTGTCAAATTGATTTGGAAATTTAATTTAGTTTGACTGTAATTGCCACTTACATACGAAAAAATATTACCCTGGGTCTGACAAAGGAACTACCGACCTAGATTTGATCTGGCTGCCGGGTCACAGTGGTTTCGAAGGAAACGAAAAAGCGATACCATAGCAAAGAAGGGAGCCGGCATCTCCTTCATAGGCTCAGAGCCTATTTTAGGAATTCCAAGGACTGCATGTAAACAGGTGATCAACGAGTGGTCAAATGCTAAACACCGTGATCACTGGGAAAAAGTACTGCGACAAAAGCTATGGAAGGTACTGCTGCAGAGTGCAACAAGGAGGCTATCTCTCGATCCACTGAGGCTGAACAGGATGCAACTGCGGAGGGTTACCGGATTCATTACCGGGCATTATCCCTTGCGGAATCATCTGCACACAATGGGACTCTTGTGTGGCGAAGAGGAAGAAACATCCAGCCACATAATCTTTGACTGTGAACCTCTAGGTTACAGCAGATACAGGATATTCGATGCATCTCACCCCGAATATATGAACATTCGGAAGAACCTGATAAGCAAGCTCCAGACTATTGCCAACATATGGAAGAAGCAAATCTCGTCGGACTGAGGTAGAAGGAGGAGCACAATGAACCGTAAGGTCGAAGTGCAATAGTTTTTACCCCGATATTAATCAATCAATCAATCAACCGAGATTTGAAATCCTTATTCCATTTAAGCAAACCTAATAGAATAATCTCAATAAAAACAGCAATTCTGCTCTTAGACTATAAAAGCACTTGCTGATTTTGTAGCGTTCGTTCATAGGTATATTATTTATACACCATTTTATTTTATATAGTTTATAATAAAAAAAACAGCTTACAGGTACTACAAGAGTACAAGGTATACGTTATATCCGTATAGTTGACCGGTACTCACTTGTTTACATTCAATATATTTCTAGATGGCTAAGTTGTTTTTTAAAATGTGTTTAAGTTCGATATACACTAGGCCTCATACACTTGTAGTTATATTCGAACAGCATTCGAACTGTTCAGATATTCCGCAGGAGAAAATTCTTAGCCATACATTGCACGCAATTCCATCGGTCAGTTCAAAAGCAACGAGAAATAACTGTGCAATTGGTTTGAACAATATTGGCGTGTTGACTGTATAGTTCAGAACACCCATTATTCGGCTTAATATTTTGGCGGAAGGATTAGACGTTTATGAATTGGAATCATATCTTTGGCCAGGTGAAAATCTGTTTTATTATAATAAAAATTAAATGTCTGTGTGTATTAGATTCACGTAAGAAGTTATACTTCTTTTTAAATAATTTATTAAAATAATATTAAATAAGGTCGACACTACTATTAAGACACAAAAGTTTAATAAAATGATATAGTTGTGAAAAACTACAATAGAAAAATTATATATTGTATCTAAAACCAATGATTCTACATTCTACCAGGGCATAACAGAACCAGCGTCACTTCTTCCGTTAAAATTAGTTTGAAAGTTTGAAAGACTGACATTAAATCCATTATTTACATTTGAATTAGAGTAAATGAAATTTATCCAGATCAGGCCAGGTTTATCAATATAATGTTTAAGAACCCATACAAATGATATCATTGATAATCTGACTAGTAATTCTCGCATTTTATTCTCACACACATGGAGTAATAATAATGAAGACATTTCTGTACCTAATTTCAACTATATAGTCAAATTTAAATGTTCAAATGTAAGAGCTTCAAAATATTAAGGATCATTCATCTTTCGTTCTATAAAGTATAATTTTTCTCTTATGTTTAAATATGCAAAAATTATAGCACAAACAAAATTATTGTCCACTGAAGAGTGGGGTTACTTATGTGACAGACCTACTTGTTGTCTATTTCGCTAAGCATCTAATGTATGTGTATATAATTTTAGTCTTTCTACTGTATGACAACTAAATGTCTGCCAAGTACTGTGCAATAAAGAAGGATAAAAAAACAGGATGATATATCAGCGTTTCGTTACATGCTGAAAATACACTCTGATCGGATTCTCATGACTCGACGAAAAGAAGTATCCCTTCAAAACATTATACAAAACACGATGTCCCCCCAGCATAGTGTACACATATATACACATATTATCGGCATACAGATACTTACACATACTATCAAATATTTCCGGTACGGTGATCTGACAACGTTGCTCTGTGTATATACCTATTTATTATTCTTGCATATGTCAACAGCATATATTCCCACTCTTTACTTGATGCAACTTGAGAGAGATTGGCGCAAAACATTGTCAGACCACTATTTACCGTAAACGGAATGTGTTATAATTGGACAAAAATAATATTATAAATGATTATATTTCGAAAACAAAACGGTAACCCACGATTTAAAAAAAATTTATATAAGAAATATTAAGAAATCCTCTCCTAGTTTTTTTTTTTAAATTCTGTCGATTATTTTTTCTAATACAACAGATAATAGTTGGGTGGCCATGAAGTTTTACATACTTCTAATGAGAGAGAGTGAGAGAGAATGATAACTTTGATATTAATTATCTCGCGTTCTAAACGGTCAAAAGTTCTGAAACTTCGGGATCTATTAGAAAACGTTATTTTTAGCCTGTAAAAAAATGAGCAAAATCTGTCGAAAAGTGGTAGTATGCTGATACATCCTTAATGAATCTTTACATATTTCTATTATAACAATCCACCTTAAAGCTAATTTTATTTAATTAAAAATAGATAATATTTATATTTGATATAACCGCAACGAGTATGATTGATTGATTATATACGGCATGTTTGTAAGTATGTATGTATGTATGTATGTGTGTTTGTATAGTTGTATACTAACCTTTAGTTTTAATTATATTTTTTTTTGAGTACATTATAAAGTTTAGTAACACAAGTGCAATGCATAAACACAGAGAGCCAAACAGTACGAATATAAGAGAAAAAAAAAAGAGTAATGTATGGCAAATATTATTAAATATGTGTGCGAGTGAGTAGTGTGATGATTATGATGTTGTATGATTCCATGTGATTTGATGTCTGTGTTATAACGGTAAATACCGCCTCATGTATGTTGTATGTGTGTGTATGTATGTTGTATTACTTTATGATGGCCGAGACTGTGTTACAATACGATATGTTTCATTTGCTGCTACGTCTTTAAAAACCTGCTTTCTTTGACTATTATATATTCACAAAGAACAAAAAAATAAATAAATATGTATATATATATATATAACTACATCATCAAATTATTATGCAATATTTACTATCGTAACTCATTAATTTTAGAATTAATGATTCATCATCTATCTCTTGTGTGTTTTCATTTAAAAATACTGCCAACTATTATATAGTCCAAACTCAGGGACCTTAAAAAATTCGTTACGCAGGAGCTGCTTCAACTTAGCGAATTTCCTTAAAATACATAAATCACTTTCTAGCGGTCACAATTTTAGTCTGATCGAAATGAAATGTCGTTTATGATTTTAGTATTTGCGAGGCCAATTTTGTTAATAAATGACATACGTCAAGGGGAAATGGGGGCATAAAGAAAGGAGAAAACACAAAATATAAAATATCTCTCTTAATATTAGAACAATCGAAAAATGCGTAAGGAGTAAAGTTGTAGAAAATCATGTTTGCTACAATTCATCACCTTGTCATTTTTGCTCAAACTCTAATGTGTACAGAGATATTGAGGAATTTAATTTTCAATCTTAAACCGTCAATATTTCTGTAATTATTAGGGTAACAGAAAAAATGATAAGAAACAAAATTACAGTAAAACTTAGTACCTACAACTTTACTTCTTATAAATTTTTCGATTTTTCGAATATTAAGGGAGATATGTCAAATTTTGTGTTTCCTTAATATTCGTGTTCCTTATTTCATATTATTTTAATAAATTATTTAAAAAGAAGTATAACTTCTTACATGCGTACTTAAGTACACACACACACACACACTTTTTTTTATATGTAATATAGTAATGATCCCGTTTAAAGCGTTAAGTTGCACTATTCTTGTAAGGACTAATATGTATGTCTATTTTATTGATACTCTCTAGTGCCTTTATTCTTCTCATAAGTGCTTAAAGTCATTTCCTACACAGCTGCTATAATGTTTGCAATATATTTTTCCCTTAACTGTTATGTGTGCATTTCAGTCATATAATATTGCAATATTTGTGTGTTTGTGAACATCGAAACGTGATAAAAGTGTATTGAAAACGATAATAACGAGATAGATAGAAAAGTGGATGATCGTGTTTAATTTATATAAACAATGTTTTGAATTTTTATCTATGGACCATATCATAATATCATCATACAGTATTTTAATAGTATTTTATCTATTCAAACAAATAATAATAACTACTCTCGCCTATTATGTCTCTATCGGTTGAGACAAACATT
The DNA here is from genome assembly GCA_963920215.1 of Nineta flava. Taxonomy (NCBI): domain Eukaryota; kingdom Metazoa; phylum Arthropoda; class Insecta; order Neuroptera; family Chrysopidae; genus Nineta; species Nineta flava. The sequence continues at coordinate 116,410,935 of OY986041.1, forward strand.
ATCATGAAAAAAACAACTTTTTACGATCAAGTGTGTAGAAGATTACAACATTGAAGATTCAACATAGTGGTTTATCATACTGAAAATGTGTATTTTCATTGAAATCATATAATAATAATGGGGTTTTACGTACGTTTCTGAGACACCACGATCTATAACAGAGGCCACCCACATAATTATTTTTCAATCTTTATTAATTTTTTAACTGTACATTTTTTATGACGTGAGTGGAGGACATGAAATTTATATGCCGACTAGGAATTGGTAGGTGTGCGGCTGCAACCGACTTTTATAGGAACTATGCTGATATTCATCTGGAGTTCGTGAAGAGAAACTGCAAAAAACATTCACAAGCATATCCGGTTACATCGTTCTTGTCCATACGCTGACAGTTTAGCCAAATAAGGAGGTTCCAGCACTGTGTTATATAATCAGGGCAAAAAACCGGTTTGATTTTATTATAGAACAAATACATAAACACACATACGCAACACATAGACAAATCCACTGTTCATATATACAAAATAAAGTTATTTTGAAAAAAAAAATTATTTTTAACTTTTATATTTCGAAAACAAAACTGTAAAATGCAATTTTTTAAATAATTTATTTAATAAATATTTATCTTTATTCTTCTAGTTTTTTTTTTAAATTCTGTCGAGTATTTTTTGTAATACAACAGATAAAATTTGGACGGGCATGAAGTTTTTCCTGCTTCTAATGAGAGAGAGTGAGAGAGAATGATTGCTATTAATTATCTCGCGTTCTAAACGGTCAAATAATTCTGAAAGTTTGGGATTTAGTAGAAAACGTTATTTTTAGCCTGTGAAAAAAAAAATGAGCAAAATCTGTCGAAAAGTGGTGGTATGCTGGAACATCCTTAAACAAGTGTTGATTTTTTTTATACTGTATACTAAATAAAATACTAGAGAATAGGATCACAAGTCGTCGTGCAATAACAATGCACTATAGTTCTTATATATATATATATATATATACAGAAGTTTGTATAATAATGGATGATAATAGACACTACACAGACGTGATCAAAGTGGTTGTGGGAAAAACATTTAAGTATTTCAAATCGTTTAAATGTGTGTATGATATCTCTCGTATATTTTTTCCTTTTGGAAAAGAAAGTTATTAATTTTTGTTTTCACAAACAAACACAAAAATATCCCTTTCACTTATCGTTATCTTCTCTCTTTTAATAATACATCTGTTATTGTTGTACAGTAATTGGCAATTATTAATGTTTTTAATTATTAATTAGAGTATTTATATGTGATGTTGAAATAATAGAGCCTTAAATTAGATTGTGTCGAATTTAAAAAAAAAAAAAATTTGACTCATGCATGCATGAGAACTTAATTAATTATTGTTTTTAATGTTTGAAATTATACAAACACTAGTCGTCGACCGTATTTTAGCTAAAAACTATTGGGTGTGTGAAAAAATGTTTCATACAAAAGTTGTTTTTATGAGATAATTATTTCTTGTGTTTAGAGATTGTCTGCGTTCGTATAATTTCAGGTAAATGAAACTAATTACTATAAAATAGATGTTGTCACGATGAACCCTAAACTAGGGTCAATAGGGTAATTTATAGATGTAATTCCGAGTTTTTGGAATAACTTGAAAAATAAATATTTTACTTTAAAATAACAAATTCAAAACGAACGAAACATTCGATACGTAGAAGCTACATAGATTGAGTGAATGTTTTTAGAGGGAGAAAGTATTTTGATTATGAAATTACGTGTCCTTTTAATAATCATTATTAAAACTGGAAATATTTTAGTTGATTTGATGAAAAAATGGTTTGCGGATAAATTATGGTACAAATAATTTTCTAAAACTAAAGCTTTCAATTTTACTAATATTACTATATTCAAAAATTTTCCTTTTCCCTTCCCTTTGGATAAACCTTTGCGCATTAACAAAACCTGGTAGGACCAAACTATGATAGTTATATTTTCTTCAAAAATTCTCTAAAAGGCAAGAAATGGTGTTGAAAATTTTAGAAAATGTAAAGAATGTCACTTCAATTGAAACAAAATTATATGGAGAGTTTTCTTCCTGTAAAATTTTTGTAAAGAGATTATCGTTTTTCGAACTACGTTGTGAAATTTTGAACCTAAACCATTGAAACTTCCTTCCTAGAAGAAATATAGCACTAGGTTCTTTTAATTTAACCCACGATTAACAATTTTAACAATTACAATTTATTGGATTGCAACCATGAAGTTAACAATAATGAAGTAATGGTAACAATCAATGTTTGCAATAATGAACAATTATTGAACAAAAACACTTAACAATGTTCGCGTATATAGACACCAATATGACTAGAATCGCTTTGAATTGCCTGTTATCATTATAATCCTTTCTGTAGTCTGGTAATGCTCTGGAAAAAGCTCTGATGAATATATGAGCCGATAATAGAGTTTACTGTTTTTAGTAATAGATAGCACTACCATGCAATATAAAATAGTTTACATTTTCAGTAATAGAAAATATGGTTTATTATCAGTATTGATTATTTTTATACTCGGTATATAATATACACAAGGGTTAGGTTTATAATATAAACCTAATATAGGTTAAGTTCTGTCTTTGTAACAATTGAAAATATTGATCGTAGAAAACATTTTTTGGTATAGGTGTTCATAAAATGACTTATGTAGTCCATTTCCGCAAATCCATACGTCAACACGATAACTCAAAAACGAAAAGCGATAACGAGCTGAAATTTTGTATGTGTTCTATAGCTATAAAGTAAGGTCAATTTCAAGGTTGAATGGACAAAATCGGACCATGTTTGGGCAAAATAGGCAAAACTGTCCATCAAAACCGCAAAAAATATAACTTTTTTCATAAACTCAGTATATACCTGGTATTTAACCAATTGACTCAGTCAGTTATAATCACTTATTAATTTTATACTAAATATTTGATTGACACAAATATTTTATTACTTTTTAACCTGTATAAAAATTAATTGTTCCTTATTTAAACCTTTGTTAATTGTATTCAATGCCTTCGAACATTTGATCGTTTTTCCGACTTACGCGAGTACAACTTTTTCCAGAACAGAGTCTGGTAATGCTATATCGAAACTCCTAAGTATTTACTATAATCTAAAAAATAGAAACTCAATAAATATTAATTCCAGAAAGAAATATTGAGTTTAAAAATCGTGAAGGTATTTTTTCGCCACCCTAAATTAGCGCACATGTAGAAATAGTAACACATGTAGCAATACAGCTTGTTGTCACTCAGCCGTCTGATTCCCTTATATACTCAATAGATTTTTCTAGAGCATTTTTCTCGAATGCGTCAAAAGTCGAGCTATCATTCCAAAATTTTATAATGGATTTGTGCCTTATTTATTCGGATTTCGGAAAAATGTTTCGAATAAAAGTTGTTATTATAGTTATAACGAACAATTTCTATCCGAAGCATTTTTTCAAAAACCGAATAAATAAGGCACAAAACAAGAATCAAATTTTGTAATGATAGCTCGACTTTTGACGCTATTTGTACACTGTAAACTAACAGAATAATCGTCGTACAAGTCGAAAGTCGTAAAATTTGTTAACATGTGTACAAGCAACATTTCTTTTGTTTCTATGGACGAGCAACCAATTCATCTAGATTCTGGACTCTTGAAGCAGCTGTTCGTTTAACATTCTCAATTTAATCAACAAATAGTCTTATCAAAAGTGTTGAATTACTTGAAAACAACAAACGCGCTAATTTAATCAACACATTCATTCATGACGATATTCTATGCATAGAAAGAGCACTTCACACTTAATATAATATAAATAGTGCTTACTATAATACCGACTGTGTTTTATTTATTTATATTTTTTTCAACATAAATATTATGAGTTCATTTTATGTCAATAAACTGAAGGAGTCATTTATTATATTTTCATGTATGCTTAAAACAATTTTAGAGTTGGAATAGTAGAGCTGCACTCATTACATTACCGCATTAGTTATACCATGAGTAAAGTACTTACTATAAGCATCACGTTTTTATAAGTACTATTCGTATTTTGTGTAGTATAATCTTATTAAAAAGGACTTTTTGTTATTATTACAAGCCTGATTATAATTAATTTATGTATGAACGTATTACAGGTTTAGTTCCAGGTTTGTAATGGTAAGAAGTATTGGTTATAGGAATAAAACAAGCAGAAAATAACAACTAATTTATTTATTGCTTAAATACCCGGTGTATCCTGAATTTATGTAAAAAAATTTATTACAAAATTTGTTTATTTTTAAATGAGGGACATTTTTTGTCTTTACATTTTTGTTCTATCTCTTACGGTTCCAAAGATGAGCAGTTTTGCCAATTTTGACCAAATATGGTACGATTTTGTCTATTCACGAACTTGACCCTACTTTTTAGCTCTATAGAATACACATACAAAATTTCAGCTCGTTATCTCTTTTTATTTTTGAGTTATCATGACCACAGACGGACGGACATGCGAAAATGACCGAATTCGGTCATTTTATGAACTGCACCTATTTCAAACATTTATGTCTGCGATCAATATTTTCAAGCGTTGCAAAGTCCGAACTAAACTTAAAATATACCCTTGTATATTTACAGATGCCCTTTTTAACCCGCTGAAAACGTTGCCGATGATTAAAATATAATCCGATTTATGAAACAAATACTACAAAACAAATCGATGAGAACTCAGAAACCAATACTAGAACATCCATCACGCGGACTACAAAATGAACATGATTTTCGTGATTTTTGGATCTAAATTATTCTAGAAAATGATTATCATTAAAATTGGGAACAAACGTTTTTTTTCATTTTTTTCGAAATTTTTCTACAGGGACCCAACAGTCACAAAAATTCGATAACATTTTTTTGTTTCCTATTTATGTAAAACCTCCGTTTATGAGCCACTTTGACTCTCTGAAAACGATGCCGTTGATAAAAATATGATCCAATTTATGGTTTTCAAGATATCAGCCCCACAGAACTCCGTGGTGCTAAAATACCAATTCCTGAGAATTCAGAAACCAATATCAGAAAATTCATCACACGTACAGTAAAATGAACTTGATTTTCGTGATTTTTGGATCAAAATTACCCTAGAAAATGATTATCAATAAAATCGGGAACAAAAAATATTTTCATTTTTTCCGAAATTTATCAAGGGGTACCCCTTAAAAAAATCACAAAAATTCGATAACATTTTTTTGTTCCCAATTTAGGTAAAAACTCCGTTTATGGGCCATTTTGACTCGCTGAAAACGATGCCGTTGATTAAAATATGATCCAATTTATGGTTTTCAAAATATCAACCTTACAGAAGTCCATGCGACTAAAATACTAATGTCTGAGAACTCAGAAACTAATATCTGAAAATATGTGATTTATTGGCGCAAATTATGATAGAAAATGATGTTCATTAAATTTTGAACAAAATAAATTTCTTTATGTTTCTTGTTACAAAGTCAAATGTTTATAGAAACTTTGCAAAATCCATCCACATCGAGCTAAAACCAATAATCCAATAATAAATCAAAAAAATTTATTATACACATGATGGGCGTAAATTAGAATAGGAATTTCGTGAAAAGTTATCAAAAACCTGATAACTTTTCAATCAGTTTATTTTCAATATAAAAACGAAAAGTCTATTGAAAATTTACACAGTTTTGTATATTCAAAATCGACATACGAAATACGAAATCCACATACACTCCCATTCAAAAAAAATGAACAGACCTGAAATGTTAATTGTCTTACATTTCATAAAACTCCGCACTTTTATAAGTAATATATTAAGCAGTAGTATATTTTTTAAATGTGAAAAAAGAAATGGAAGTTTTATATTTTTTATTTATGTAAACAATTTATGTAAACAAAAACATTTACTACAAGAATAATCAAAATTGTGAGAGACTGTTTCGGTACCGGTCTGTTCATTTTTTTTTGAACGGGAGTGTACATACATTGTTGTGGTTTATATAGTCGTGTTCTTGACATTTTTTGGTTATAATCAAGGGACTCACAACAGAAGAAAATCAATGTACATGAAGTTTTCCTCTTAAATCCAATGGGACATATATGAACGTGTATCTTAAATAAATAACAATATATGTCTGTATATATATATCTTTTAAAATGGCAACCACAAAGGGTTTCAGTTCATAAATTTCCAGTCTAAGAAACTCTGGGAATTGTGGCCTATAATTACATTATAATATATTTGGGTTTGCTTTGTTTTGTTTTAAAAGATTATTATAACCATTTCCCATTTTGTGAATCACTGTGTAATTTATTTCTTAATCATGAATAATTTTGAATTGTAAAAAATTCATTAGGTACGCGATTATCTGCGTCGTCAACCGTTGATAGACGAGGGCAATCTAAAATAATAGCGAAATATTTTATGTGTTATTAGTTTGCGCGGTATATAAATAATAAGATGTATGCACGACAGGAAATCGCCAAACAAATTAAAACTGTTCGAATATTTATAACGTCGACTATTTATGGATATGGGTTTATTGCATAAAATCTATCGTAATGTTTTATATCTTGTGTGGAATAGGCATCAAAAGAGGTAGTAAAATTTCATATTTATATTCACATTTACAAACATCTGACTGCTTGTTGATGATGTTAATTGATGTTTGTTTGATGCCATTTAAGAGTGGGGATTTAGTGATGCCCACTTAATTAATAATATTATTATTCATTACGTATGCACACACACACACACACTACAGACTACTAAGTACCCCCACTATTTTTATTTCTTTATGAAGCATTGTGTAGTTATTATAGTAAATAATATTTAACATTGATTCTTTATTAGCAAAGTTGTCCAAAAACAGACGGTATATTTGATTTATATATTATATTGATTGTGTAACACATTTTAATTTGTCACATTCCGTATTCACCGAAAGAAAAAAACAATGCTATATTAGAAGTTTTGTGTTGATCACACTAAAAAATATCCATTCTTTCTTCAGCAGCATCGACGACGGTGGTTGTCATGGTATGTTTGTGTTCTTCCAAACCATACTCAGTCTAAAAAGCTAAACGACATAGGGTTACTAGCTAGGTATGGTATTGTATTGTCTCCTTCCTTGTTCAATAACAGCAGCCAGCATAACCAAATGAGCATTGAGAATAATATAATATCTTTGTCATACCTTTTGTGTATGGTGTGTTTCCATAAAGAATTTATGAATGCGTTTAAATACCCTCAAGGTGAATGTATTTCTTTTTTTTTACTTCTTTTCCAATTGTTTTCTGTTTCTATTGTTACCATTTATATTCACAATATTTTGAATGAATAATGTGTTTATCTCGCTCCTACACATTATTACTTTTGTTTGAACTTTATCGCTATGGCTGGCTACACGCTACAGATTGGTATTTACGTTTCTCTCACGCAATAGGGAATATGCATGAAAATTTTTTTTCACTTGAATTGAAGCATGTTTACTTGACAAATATCAAGGTAAAATTACTTTTTAAATAACTTTAAAAATAAGCGAGATATGAATGATTGAAATTCCCGATTAGACAAAGAGAGTGATAGCCCTCTTGATATGTTATGTGACGTCATATTACACTTTCATCATTTAAAATACACGTAAAACTCCGTTTTTAGTATTTTTGCGAGAAAGAGATAGATAATAATCTTTAAAAGCTTATAGCTTCCTTGATATTTGTCGGATTTTAATTTCGTTTTTAAATATAATTACAGTATTAACAGTATTTTCATATTCTGAAAATAAATGTGAAAAAAAATTTTCATGCATATTCCCTATTTAGTATTTTTCTTTTTATACATATAAGATGGATATCTCTTCAATTTTAAGAAAACGGACTAGCCAGTTCTTCGGTCAGACTTATTATATAATCTGTATAATCGAATTTTTATTTATTAATATTACATCTGACTCTGGAAATATTGTATATGTTGCTGGAAGATGTTTTCATGAGTTCAATACGATGACCTTGATACGAGCAGTATATATATGTAGTAATAGAAGTAAGTGAGGGGATGTTGAAGCCCGGCAAGTAGGCCTTTCTAGGCCTTTTTTACCGACCCCTAAAGGACAAGGAATTTATATGTGGTCGAGGGATTAGTAGGTTATGTGACTGCAGATGCCTTTGATAGGAACTATGCTGATATTCATCTGGAGCTTTTGAATCACAAGCATAGCCGGTTACTTACGTTCCTATCCATACGCCGACAGTTTAGACGATTACCCGCTCCATTATTTTTTTTGAAAATTTAATTTAATTAACAAGCTGCTGCCGTTGGGAATCGAACCAGCAACCTCTCAGTACCGAGCAGAACGTCTTAGAAAACGAAGCCACACCGATTGGTTTTGAGCAGTGTATAATTTTGTTAGTAATGTCCGATGAACAAAAGATGTTGTAGCGGTATCGCTTCTTCATTATTAAATTATTATTATAATTTTGTTCATCATTTTTAGTTGTTGCATAACAACTATAACTTCCCCCTATTATCTCGGTTGCTTTGAATGTTAACAACCTTGATAATTTACATATAAATATATATAATATTTCATAAATAAATCAATAAAGATCAATTATATCTTTCACATATATTTATTGTTTATTTAAATAATAATTATTTAATATATCAATCAACTATGTAATGAAAATAACGGCAAATACAGTTCCAATGAACAGCTAGTATGGCAGGGCCATGCATATATATATATTACAAGATCACTCAAAAACGAAAAGAGATAACGAACTGAAATTTTGTGTGTCTGTTATAAGGCAAAAGGGTTAAGATCGTGAATAGTCAAAATTGGATCGTGCTTCGTCTGTAGGGAGGGGAGAAATATTCATCTTTGAAACCGTAAGAGATAGAAAAAAAAAGTTAATTTTAACAATAAATAACTTGTTCTTACCTGTTTTCCTTAAACTCAGTATAAACCAGGAATTTGAACAATTATCTCAGTTTCTTGTTATTTTCACTTGCTTAATATTCCTTCAACTTGAAATCTAAAACTCCTGTAAAAGTTTAATTAATCGTTCTTGTCTATTTGCTTAAAATTTATCATGCTAGCGTGTGATTGAACAGACTACTATTTAAACGCTACTCTCAGTATCGCCAGCATCATTTTACTACATTGACTCCACCCCCACCTATTTAAATTGGTATGAAATAGACGGTTTTGTAACAAAAAGAATATTATTTTGTTATTTTGTGTGTACGTATAAAAAAAAACTGAGAGAGATTTTTGTTCAGGTATTTTTCATGTTGTTTATTTATTTTGTTGTTCTTTTTCGGTGTGTCGTTGTTGTTGTTAACTTTTAAGTTTTCGAGATATACGACTTCGATAAGTAACAAAAAAAAAAAAAACAACATAAAGATGTTTTTTTTTTTTCCTCTCTTGGATCGTTTTTATCATTTTTATTTAATTTAACATATTATACACGTGATTTAGTGTATGATATTCAACGGTGATATGTGGTGGCTGACATTGGAGGGTCCTATAATTTTAAATTTATGAGTTTGATTCTTTTTTTTCTCTGAAATTGTAGTTTACATCATTTTATGTGAGTTTTGGTAGCGGATATGACATTTTATTTTCTTTATTGGATGATTCATTACGGTATTCTTTTTATAATTGGTTCCATGTAAATTCAGTAAATATTTATTTGTATAGAATTAATTGATCAGTTTTATGTCTTTTGTGGCCGTATATGATAAAAATTATTTTATAACTAATTGTTACTCATGAAAAATGATAATTTATACTTTAAAGTAGCGGCAGACTTACACCTTCTAAGGCTTATTTTTTCCAAAGGGCATCTCGATTAGTTTTTGCTTTTGAAATCGAAAGATTATGTTAGATGCGAATACCTCCTTTCCTCTAAAGGTGTTCCAGGAGCTGTATGGTCTTGATAATCGTTAGGATATTTCTTGGCGACACCCTATTGATTTCATCTGGATGGAAATCTGTCCATCCCAAAGGATAGTGTCTTTTGAGAGACAGAGACTTTCGCTTTCACAGAGAATGTGAATTCCGGTTTCTTACTCTTCATGACAAAAACTGCAGAGATCATTCCTTGTGGATAGAAATCGGAAGCAACATTTTTTAACTCTTAAAATCGGCCAAATGCTCAGTGTTCCGCTAAATTCCGTTCATTGAAATATGCAACACGCATTACATTAATGGTGTTTTTTATATAACTGTAAAAACGCATATAATCGTACTATAGAACAATAAAATGGTTTATAACAATTGATAGCGTTAGAATTTTTCTTTCCAGGTCAATGCTATATCAATTGAGGTACCCAGTTGCAATAATTGATGGATAGTTTATAGTCCAGTAAATAAGCCAGAAAATACTGTACAATCTGGAAGTGGTGGAACAGCACCGATTTTATAAATTCTTTTTTTCCTGGATTCGTTAGACCTTCAGGAACATTCATCAGCACTAACCTTATGCATTACCTCGAAACATGAGAAAATAAGGAGAAAATTTTTCGAGGTAACGCAGGGGTTAGTGCAGATGAATATTCCTGAAGGTATAAGGAATCCAGAAAAATAAGAATTTCTAAAATCGGTGCTGTTCCACTACTTTTCCAGATTTCCCGACTTATTTACTGGACTATTATATGTAGCTGAATTCATGCTTTAATAAGCCTTCGTTTGACACCCGCCACGATGACGATTTGAGTTATTCCATATTACACAATTACCTATGCTAAATTTTAATCATTTACGTAAAATAATCTCTAAGAAAAACGTTTCCGACAGATAAGCAGGCAGACTTCGAGATGATTCCATAAGTGGCATTCGTTTTTAAAAGTACGGAACACTAGAAAAATTTCATCTAGAGATTTTGTTTTGCCTTGAAATGTATGTTGCAAAACTTTTGAATCGGATTTATCCTTTTAATTTAATAGTTTCATTAAATATCTTTTATTATTTGTATATCTTTGATATAATGTTTTAAAGGAATGTAAGTCGAATTAAAAGAAAAACATCTGTATATAACAACTTTGTACTTAAATAGTTTGCAGCAAAAGTTTTAATAATTCTGGGAAAAGTTACTACAATTTCACACATGTTTTATTATTGGGAACAGTGTATCGAATGTTCTTCATATGTGTAGTATAATAAAGTTATTTAAGTTAAGGTCATAACTGTTGGGGGTGGCCATGTCCATTTTATCATGTATTGATTTTAGTTTGAATGGTACTTTTTAAACCCATTATATTTAATATGAACCAACTGTCGAAGGAGACATAAAAAATTATTGAACAAAACCATTTTATATAAACTATTATTATAAAAAGTTAAAGAATTCATTTTTTTCTTTATCAACACTTTACATACATTTTCAAAACGATCTCAATGGTCAAGCTCTGTATAATACACAGATGTAACTTCTGACAATATGAACTGGCCCCTACCAATTTAAATCCAAAATTACCTTATTCGTTTTTTGATCAAGTAGGCGAGAATGATATATCTGTCCTTTCTATTAGTTTTTGATTATTGAAAAAATTGAATTTATTTGGGGGAGTTAGGTTTAGGAATGTTAGGGAAAGACAATCGGAGGCAAAAGTACTTTAAGAAAAACTTTTGGCAGTGAATGTACCTTTAATTTAAATACACAAAAACATGTATGCTTTTTCTTTCTATGTCATATACGTATAAGTGTCAAAGACATATTTTTATTTTAAAATTTCTATTTATAATTTTTTTTCTCAACAACCGTTTAGTGAATGTTAATAAAATTGTGCAATATCGTTTCTGTAGAGTTCAAGTTATATAATTTGAAAATTTGGGACGCTTAGTAGCTTTTTTTAATGGTAATTGAAATGAATTTAATCTATTGAGTGAACATATCTCCATAAAAATATATGGAAAATTACCGTTTTGATAAATTGCAATAACTTTTAAATGGCTTAGTTCATCGTTTTGAAATTTTCAGAGTAGCTTTAGAATTAAGTGAGGAACATTCTCATAGAGCTTTCTTGGACCCCCTCTGGCGTCCACTTAACTCAAACCTGTTGAGTTTGGTGGTCGCCATTAGCTGGACTTTGAAGCAGCAGTACTCCTGCACGCGAGGACAGTAGAGGGATAATTACTAGCGGCCATTACTGGCTAATACTACTGACCATAACTATTGTCGCCGTCTACAGTGGGCTTGCGATGAATTGTCCCAACCTTGCTCAATGATCTACCAATGCTTGTGACCGAGCTAAAAAATTATCGAAAACCAATTTAATATCTTCATTATTACGTAGCCATTTAAAAAAATTTCTTATAAGTGAAAATAATTATTCAACGAAAGTTTTTTTTACGATGCATCAGATAAAAATGCAGTGTCTCAATTGATTGAGCATGACTTATATTCTCAGAAAACAAACAAACATGAGAATAAGTGTTAAAAAAATACATATAATTCGCTTCAAATATTTTAGGAGGCAAAGTGAAAATACAATTATATCTATATAAATTATTTTTGTTATCATTATTAATTATATTTATCACGCGAAATTGTTGTCTGTGCGTGCAAATTGTTTTTGTTTCATATCTATAAATAATAAACAATTTGAACAAACTAATTAGAAATATAATTACATAATTATTAAAATATTTTCTAAATAATAATTCATGTGTATGTATTTACGAATGCATTTTAAATAAACCTTATAACACTTTATAATTAGTAGGTGAGTATATATCTATACTTATCTTATCTATACTTATTATATTTTTCGCTGAAATAATTGGCAAATTACCTTCTTTTTTTTATAGAAATAATTTCACTTTTTTCTTTTAAAAGTTGTTCATTATAAACATACGAAATGAAACGTTTTCCCAAAAATCGACGAAAGATTTGTGGCTCTTAGTACTATGGGCTTCATAAGTGGGTTTTTTTTTACAAAATTTTATAGTGAATTTGTATCGAATTCATTCTTTTGTCGTAAATATATTTAGTACAAATATTATTAGTATTTTTATGATGATCAAATTTTATTAGAAATATTAAAAAAAAAATTCAAATCTAAATGGGACACAAATGCAGGATATTTATGAAGACGGTAGTACAAAAATACAAAAGTAATATTGATTAAGTTTCAATATACCTATATTTTCAGTAAATCTTTGGCACCAATTCGTATATGCTTATACGTACGTACACGATTGAAATAACTTTAAAAGCAAAATACAAATAAATAAACAAAATAATACCGTTTATTTTATTTACTGATGATTACAACACCATCAGGCTCTCGCGTAATCAATATAAATGTACGATGTTCTTTTGTTTTAACACGTCAATATCAATCTATACGATTTGTGTGTCTCTATTGTTTGTGAATTTGATGAAGAAAATCGTATGATAACTCTTTGCTATAGCTGAGTAAAGTAAAAATACTTTTGGAAACGCTAATGTATCATAATTTTATGACGTGGTTAAACTAAATTAAAATTGTTTTACATTTATTAATAAACAATTAAGTCCTTATACTAAACTCAAGCTTCAAGGTCCAGCTACAGTAACAAATACATGCGCTGAACACGTGAACATGTGTCCAAACATATCGTTTGCGTTTTTTATGCATATTATTTTATTATAAATATAACCAATGGAAACAATAAAAATAATAACAAGAACAAATATAACAATAAAAACTAAAAATAAATACTTATAAATAAATAATCAAACAATTGAAAAATGATAGCAGTAAACAATTATTTGCCTACGAATGAACTGAGACTTGTATTAATTCAGATTTAAAGGTCCAAATGATCAAAATCAAATTGAACCTTGTGCTATGATCACGCCATTTCGCCTATTTATATGACTGGACTCCGTAGCTTGAGTAAAACACTCAAGTTAAGTGTGTGGTTGAATAATATACACTGTGTAACATAGTAATCGCATTATTGTCTTGTTTACCTTTACGAAATGTGTATGAAACTACTTAACGTCCAAGTTTTGCCTTCGATTTATTTCGAATCCCTTTGGCATTCAATAAGAATAAAATAGAATTTTTGTTCTAAACATTTTTTCGAAACCAAATGGATTCGGCACAAATTAACTGTAGAATGAATGCTTTTATTGGTGTATACCATTTATTTTACTCAGTGACTGTACCAATGGTCACAGAAGCTGTGTCTATTTTTCAAAATTTGATTTGTGCCTTATTCATTCGGTTTTCGGAAAATTGCTTCGGATAAAAGTTGTTCATTATAAATATAGTAACAACATTTATTCGAATCAATTTATCGAAAACCGAATGAATAAGGCATAAATCAAATAAAAAATTTTGAAAAATGGACACAACTTCTGTGGCCCAGAGTACATAATATATGTACGTCACGAGAGGACAGGGAGCATATTATTTCAATGAATGGTGGTGTAAAGGAGGTATCTTCAGAAAAAGACATACCACGCAGATGCATCACTCAATTTTTAAACTTTGCCTGGATGAAATCTTGGTGTAAGATGAGACGAATTACTGACCCAAAACATTTAACATATACGTTTCGTTGTCATAAAATTTATTTTCGTATAAATTCGATTTCTTTTCTGAGGTTATATGCAAAGAGAATGTAAATAATAAATCGATTAGGAAATATACTGCTCGGCTAGAATCTTAAAAAACCATACCCTATACAATGTATTTTATACTGCAGCAGAATATAGCAAGTCTAACAATAATCTAAAAAGTTTAATTTACCGCTCTGTTAGAAATAGAACACACAGATCTATTTTCTATCCATACGTATTGCATATTATACATATTACATACCATACCAACATCTTTTTACTTACCATTGTACAACTAACTAACTCTACGTATACGTATTGTATGTATCTCATCTCTAAATTCTAAATACTTGGTGATGTTATACGACTTGTAGGTTGAGAAAGGTATTATTCTGGAGGTATTACTACTACCGTTCGTACTGTGTCTGCACACAGTACGAACCAAGGATTATAGTACGGAGGATAAGTGACAAATACAGATCGGTCATCAATTTAGTTCATCACTCTTCGAAGTGAATTAATTCGCTTGTATAGTGGAATGATGTGAAAAGCTTAATAGTGGGCAAACATATCAGTTCAAAGTTTTTATTTTATATTTGGAAGGGTATTTAGCTAATAAAAACCAGTCCGTGTGATTCTGTTGTTAAAGGCGGTCTGTTCGGAACTGAGAGGTTGCTGGTTCGATTCCCAACACTGGCAGTCTGTCAATTAAATTAATTTACAAATGAAATTAATGGGGCGGTTAGTTGACTAAAGTGTAGGCTATGGATAATAACGAACGAAACCCAAGCATAACCATGCTTGTGAAGGTTTTCTGCAGTTTTCTTCCAGATGAATACCGGATTAGTTCTTATCAAAGGCCGCTGCAGTTGCACTACCTATCTAGTCTACATATAGATATCTTGTCCTTTGGGGATTGGTATAAAAGGACTAGAAAGGCCTACTTGCCATGCTTCGACCTCCCCCCATTTGGCAGTTATTTAAAAAACCAGTACTGCCAATAAAAGCTATTTCTTTCCGTTATTTCAAGTTAGAATTGAGTCTCGAGTCTCTTCCTCCATGTTGAACAAACGAAATAATTTCTTGATGGGCTAATTCTTTTAGTTTGCTCGCTCATAGGATTGCTCCATCAAACTAATTTGTTCTTGAGCTACCCAAGCCTATTAGGATGGGCTGGCAAAGAGGTGGCTATGATCGGACGTCAGTTTTTCGTTTCACTCCCCATATCGCCGAAATCAATTAGCTAATTAAAATTTGATGATAATGTTAGCGCTAAAGCTTTTAGCCTTTGAGATATTTGCAAAACCACCCCTTTCAACCCCCTAAACTGTAGTCCTATCACACCCTCCACTTTCACAAAACATCATATTTTGTACCAATGTGTACCAATCACATAGCACAGTTGTACGTCAGACAAAGTTTAAGCACTAACTGTGTTTACAGGAAAGATTAGAGACGGTTTTTAGATCTCTGTATCTCAGGAACCGAAGAGCTGTAAAGCTCATTTTTTATAAGGGTTGTCATATTTAAACCCTGCACCTAAGAAACCTTCCCAATAAATATATGCCATTCATTTTCTCCTTTTTGTTAAAAGAACTTGGTTCTTACATAGATTTCACTATTTTTGAAAGCGAACATTTTTGTTTTTGCCTGAATATCAATACTTATTGTGTTCCAAAACTTGGTCCCTCTCACATTTGATCCGGTTTTCGTCGCTTAGTGTCCGTACTACAGAAGTAAGTCTGTTCACTATACGAAAAGTTTTATTTGTTTTTATTCTTATAACAACACACTATATCAGCTCTATCTTCTTCAGTTTCGTCTTCTTTCAGTTTTGTAGAACAATGTAAGAAAAACAATACCGTGTATATTTCTATGTAGGTACCGGTTTGTAGAAAAACCGGTGAATACATATTATAAAGTTAGTATTAGAGATGTGTGTATATACTTAATTATTATCTTGCACAAGAGTTATTATAATATATTTTAGTTACTTAGAATTTTAGTTTTTAAGTTAAATACTACCATGAATAGAATATTATTTACTCATAATGTGTTCTTTGGTTTGAGAATATTTAAATCTGTGTTTTATCCTTGTGTGTGAGAGGAAAAATGTTCCTGAGCAAATTACAAGTAATTATATTATATAATGGTTTTATAAACCAGAATGTTTGTTTACATTACGCTTAAATAGAATTTAAATGGTTTAATGTTTGCGCTGCTAAAGCACGTAAAAGCGGTTCGATATTCTAACAAAAATTATAATAATTTATGTTTTTGGTATTTCTACACGGTTCTGAGAAATATTGTTTCAGTCATTTCAGTGGCAAACCATTAGAATTCACAAACTACCTAGTAGAAAGAAAGCTTTTTGCTTTCGGGAAAATGATCATCTGTTACCAAACATACAGCAAATATTTTTTGCTAAGCAGAGGCAAGCAGACTTATAAGCGATTTTGAACTTCTTTATAGAACAGCGAGCCAACATGCTGTCGTATCCTTCTTCACAGTGTCTTCTTTTACCATGTTGGAGTATAATATAGTAATGCTCATAGCAAATAGACTTGGAACTGAGCCAGTAACTAACTAGCAGATGTGAATGTACACTCCCGTTCATAAAAATTGAACCATTAAGTCACATTATGAGCGTATATTAGAATGTTTCAACTGGCCTAATTTTTCTGAACGACAGTGTACAAGAAATCATGCTGTAAATTATTACCACGCTACCTTGAAGTATGCTTTTGCAATTGCAGAATGCATTTCTAATCTTAAGCGATTTTTGAGCTAGAAAAAACTACAGGTAATTAAATGGGATAAGAATAGTATGTGGGTTGGATTAAAACGTCACGTACAGTCTTATTCGCCTCCACATAAAAAGAAAACAAAGTTGCGTAATAGCGCGCCACGTAAAGGTGCGTACACACTTACGCGCCACGAACCCCGAGCGGTGTCCGCGCCGCTCACATTTGGTTCGTTGGGATTGTTGATTTCAACGAACCTCCAGCGATCCATAGGAAACCCACGAACATATATTCATTTTGAAGTTGAATCAATCACAAAAACCCGTTATTTAAGCCTGAAAATAATCTAAAGATATTAATTAAAATGTTTACATTTTAGTTAAAAATTTTCACGTTGAACTAAAATACTACATTTCAATTAATATATAAAAAAAACAATAATCATATGCGTGCTAAAAACGGCAAACCATTCCCGTCCAAATATGACGAATTCGATGCGCGCGCGTTTACTGGACGCACCATAAGATGGGTGAGGAGTTACAAGGCGAATCAACCTTTTGCTAAGAGGGATATGTTGATTAGTTCGTGAAAAATTACGGTTAATTTTATTTGCATTTTTCCAATAAGGTGTCAAAAATGATTATATTCTCAATAAGTCGACATATCAATAGCTTTGTACGCTAATTGCACTTGAAGTTCTTTGCTGCGTTCATTGAAATAAAGTTGCCTTGTTTTCATATGATTAAATTATATTTCAATTTCAATTTACATAATATGATAAATGAATACATAAACTCTCTAGGAATATAAATATTATATTATTTGTTTGAATATCTGTAGAATAGATTTTCGCTAGAATAATAATATTTTTCTCATGTTCAAAACTCATTACATTGTGTAATCGAATTTGAAGAAAACTATATTAAGCTCTTGTCAGAAATTGAGAACAAACGTATTGTTTAATATTTTCCTTATATTTCATTCGGAGAATTCATTCAGTCTTCTCTTTACCCAAACATAGTGTTATTTTACATAAAATTCACGTTTACTTTAATTAAGAAATAAAATCTATTTTATGTGTTTACATTTACAGTTAAAATAGAGACGATTATATATAAATCTATATATTTATTTAAAGGCGATTATTATATTATTTACGTTTTGTAGGTATATTTGCACGTTGATATTACAACAAATTAATTATGCTTTAAAATTGTAGGAGATATACACTCCCGTTCAATAAAATTAAACAGACCTGAAATGTTAATTTTCTTACATTTCATAAAACTCCTCACTTTTGTAACTCTCTGTATATTATTTATTTATAATCAAAGATAAGTAGTATCTTTTTTAAATGTGAAAAAAAATGAAAGTTTTATATTTTTTAATTATGTAAACAAGTCAGTGATAGAGTAAGAATATGTAATGTAAATACATGTTAAGTGTTATATCTCCCTTTTACGTATAAAAATAAAATAAAATATTGTATCTGTCAAAAACATTTGCTACAAGAATAATCAAAATTGTGAGAGTGATTCGGTTCAGGTCGGTTCAATTTTATTGAACGGGAGTGTACATCAAAAATATAATATGTATGAATTTACATTCCTCTGCAAAAAAATTGAACCTATCTGAATTTGACTCTGAACAAAGTCAAAGATTTTGATAGTTTATGTAGAAAGTTTAATATATTTTTACTTGTTACACTAAATATTACACTAAATATATTTGATATCAATAGTTATTGATGACTTACTCTTTGCATTATGTACAAACCAATAAATGCATACTAACAAGAACATTGGGAACACTTTATTGCCTAAATTCATCCCGCAGGCGAGGACAGTAGTGACGGCTAGGAAGAGCAGCAATAGTGAAATAGCCGAACAGTAGGCTTACACCCGAAGACAGTAATGGCATCCATATCTTGGCAGCCAGTAGCCAATTTTGCTTCTTCAAATTTTTGAACTTATTTTGAACTAAAGTCAAATACGTAAACTAAATACGATCAGGGTTTGGTGGCCACCAGAAGTTGGACGTTGAATGGTAGTACCTATGCACGCGAGAACAGTAGAGGGATAATTACTAGCGGCCATTACTACTTACTCCCCATCTGCAAGGGACTTAATCTATCGAATCAAACAACGATTTAACGTGTTAATACTTGTTAAATTTTTTGGATGATAATGTTAGCGTACAAACAGATACTTTAATAATATAGCTTCTGTTATGTTTGTACAAATTTTGTATTGTTTATAAAATTATTATTCAATTAATGAAATTGCTTATCAATTTCATAACTAATTAAATCATTTTCAAATTAAGCAATTTATTTCATTGAATTATCTTGAATTATATCATTTTTGGTAGGAATTTAAACAATTTAAAAAATTTAATAACATATATATGGTTTATAAAATCGACTAAAATCTGTCATTAATTTTTTTTGGGTTGATAGGGGGGGGGGGGGTTGTGTTTTGATTTCGGTATAATAATAGAATACTAAAAAAAATGTAGTTGAATTTAGTATTCAGTGTGGAAATGACTCTGAACCACAGCTTTGGTCAAATTATCATCCTGATCGACGATTTACACAAAAGGTATTACCATTGCACGATTCCAAATTCTTTCCTTGAAGCCTAAGAAATATTTCATTATCAGAAACTTATTCAAACGTTCACAATGCTTCCTCGTACGCCGTATAGAAAACAATAAATCACATTTCAAACAATATTCCAATCAAATTTGACCGCATTTCCATAAATAGAGGTCGCATTCATCAAAGTTGTTTTCTACGGTTTTTCGCATTAATAAATTACATTTCTAAAACATATAAACTTGTTGTGTTGTTACATGATATCACAGTGAAATATAGTTTGTGCTATTTTTAGATAAAGAAATTTTAAACGTATATGCCAATTAAATGCACTCACGATAACAAACTAAAACATCAGGCAACCTGGCATATCCATACGTACCATATAATAAGTATACACATAAACATGAAAACGTGTAATATAGCAAACGAAATCAGGTGTCTTTATAGAATAGCGAATATCAAAAGTGACTTTGAACATCATAACCGATGTTTATTCATCGATCCATTGAGAAATACGGCGATATCACCGATTTAAACATTGTTGTAACCATAGCTAAAAGCGTGGTTCTTCTGGAAGTGTTCTAAATGCATACGTGTGCCCTTTTTGTTCAAAAATTTAATTTGAAGTCCGATCTCATGACGTAAGCCGGTAAACCGGTCGAGGCTATCGTGGATTCCGATTTGCGTGGATGTGATTAAAAGTACATTATTCGCAAATGCAGTTGCTCCAACGATGATAATAAATATATCTAAACGAAAACCAACCTCCTTGTTCACATGGCTTAATGCGCTCTTAATTACCATGTTGAACAGCAACGGTGACAAAGGATCGCCTTGTCCAACGCTACGTTCCACCTTAACAGTTTTCCCTGAGTCTAAACCATCATATACCAGAAATAATGATGCTTCAAAGTACAAACCTGTGATATAATCCAAATGCCTTTGATACGTCTAGGCTTGCAATATGCAACGTCCCGTATTTTCTCCTAGCTTCAGCAAAGAGGCTCTGCAAAAGATACAGATTACCAGCAATACCGTCACCAGGTATGAAAGCCTGGCGAGCATCATTCAATGAAAGCTTCTGGATATGATTGGCAAGCATCTTATGGAACTGATGAATGACTACAGAACCAATCGAGATTGATCTGAGGTCAGATGTTAGCGTCGTTCTGTTAATTTTTGGAATGAAGATCATACGCATGTTAGACATATGACAAGGTGTGATTTGGATTATATGATTTGGTATATTGTTTGGGCTACAACAAAGCTTATCTCAAACTACTGACTTCACGTCGTGGATTTCATAATATTGCCGAAATTCTCGATGGAATCGTATACAAAATTTTAGACCGTGAATACACATTAGATAGGAATATAAACGATCTTCAAATCTTAAGAATTCTTCAACACAATTAGTTGGGACTACATCTAGCTTAGAATTTAGATTGACTGTGAAATAATAAGTTTCGTCTCTATGTCTGTCCTACAATATGGTAATTACTGTGCCCAACCAACGTTACACCACTGTTATGCTCTAGTTTAATAAATTAAAACAGCAGCTATATGGTTTCTTAACAACATAATATTGTCGTTCTGAGTTACATCTGTTTTTGGCATTATTAACCAAAGAACATGACTGATATGATGTGTATTATAATAACGTTTTAAAGTTTTAGTATAGATATTTATTATACTTAACAAAAACATACTTTAAAACGACTGACGACTAAATATATATATTCTAATCATGTATCCTTGTCTCACCCATTGCGTTTAGCATGTGTAAGTAGTATAATATTCACTTCAGTAGTTTTTGCAGGTAAAAACTATACGGTTATGGCGTTCCAATTGTTGGTTTGATGTGTACATCTTTTGTATTAAGTTTCTTGAAAAGAGTATTTCTCGCCCTTTTTTTGCGATTTGAACCATGTACATTGTACAATATGGTGATGAATAATTTATGATGCGAAATTTTATGTGTAAATATCATTAATTTTAAAAATCGATAGTCATCCTTTTCTGTCAATAAAAGTGATAGTAACCTTTGAATGTGTATGAATGTGTATAACCTTTGAAATGTGTATGGTAGACTATAGCTAATGATTGTTGGTGGAATTTCACATACGCCACTGTAGGTGTAAAAGATATTGCAGTAATTTAGGCCTGGCAAATAAATATTGATTGCGGATTTGGTCGATAAATGGTAGAAACTCTCGGAATTGGTGCTGGATAGATGATCAAGTTTTAAATTCCTCAGCATTCACTAGGCGGGAAAGCACCGCAGACTTCTTAAATCACAGTACATGGATTTTGAAGTACACTTAGACATAAATGTCACCAGTCCAAGTGGCCAAGCGGTCTAAGGCGTTATGTCTGCGCAGTAGGCATACTTGGAAACTGGGAGGTTATGTGTTCGAATCCCGACATCGGCAGTTTGTCAATTATTAAGAAAAAGAGGGCGGTAAATTGACTAAAGTGTCGGCGTATGGACAAGAACGAAGTAACCGGCTATGCTTGAGAAGGTTTTCTGCAGTTTCCTTCACGAACTCCAGATGAATATCGGCATAGTTCCTATCATAATCGACTGCAGCCGCATATCCTACCAATTCCTAGTCTATACACAAAAATTTTCGGTACGGAATACTAGAAAAACGTTACGAAAAAATCAGATTTCTTTTTTATTAAATTTTTGCTGAAACCTCTAACGGTCCATTCATGAATCCAAACCTACAATCTGTATGTATGTGGTTACCAAACTTTTTCATAGAGAAAATTCTAATTTTAAACTGCTTCTCACTTGGTATTACAAAATTGATAAAAAATATCAACCAACTTTTTTCTCAATAAAAAGTTTTGAAGAGGAAACAATTTTCATCCGAAGTGAAAATTAATATCTGATCAGGAAGAGTTGATAAAGAAAACTTGACAAAAAAGTAAGGTAAGATAAAATTATAATGTTTTCACATACATAAGATAAATTTGGAAAATTATTCAGTGAATTTTCTCGTATCACCCTTACAATTTGTCGCTGTAGGGTAAATAAATATTTAGGTTAAAATTATACCCAAAATTAATCTGTCAGTTGTTCAAACTCAATTCACAAAATAAATATATGGTTGCCCGTTCTCTGAAATTTAACTTAATTTACCTGCACATTTAATATAAATAAAAAAAAAACCTTGCAAAGACTCTGTAATGTTTGTATCATGCACTTAAATGGTTTCATTTAAAACTAACTGGAGGGATACCTAAATTTAAGGGTGCGTTTTTAAAAATATTTCTACACAGTTGATTACGTCAGTATTGAGTTTTAAATAAAATAAAAATACAATCAACCATTTCGTTATTGAAATAATATTATGTGTAGGAAAAAAAAATAAATACATCTTGTTAAAAAATATTATACAATTATATATTTTTGTATTGATATTTTTTTGGTCGAGAAAGGTATTAAGGGGAGAGAATATATGTATAAAAACCTGTTTTTCTATGTATGTATACGACGTATGTGTTGTTTGTCGAATTGATCGGGTGTTTGTCGGATCAGGAAAGTATCGTTTTTGAAAAAAAAAACGACACATATCATGTGTTGACCGTTCTTTAGTATTCATACTGGGTGTAATAAACATTTGAGAATATTATGTTTTTTTTTTAGATGAAGTGAACAATTTTTTCTCCACATTATTTCATCACCAGAGGCGTGTCGCAGGCTGCTGGTTCTGCCTTAGATAGATAGATAGATAAATAGATATTATCTTGAGGTATAAAAAATATTGCACTTCGACCTTATGACCCGTTGTGCCATAAGGTTGAAGGGCCCTACCCTTCTACTTCTGCATGACGGGATTCGCTTCTTCCATATTTTGGCAATGGCCAGGAGCTTGCTTTCCAGGCTTTCCTGAAAGTTATTTATGTGCGGTGAGATGCACCGACCATATTGTATCTGCTGTAATCGAGACTCGGTGTTAACGCTGATGCGTCTGGACGTTTCTTCCTCCTCGCCGCACAGTCTGTGCAGAATGACCATTATGGAGTCCCATTGTGGGCAGATGCTTACGTAAGTGATATAGTTATACCATAAAATAATGCCCTAATAAATTTCTAAAGTAAATTACTCTAAAGGATAATTTTGTAAGGTAACCTGGGCCCATAAAATACAAAACTCTCGTTATCATGACAATTTGACGCATACTTTCCGAGATAGGTCCTCTTCATTTCTGAAATAATTGATTTAGATGTAGTCCTTCCCTTTCCGGAGTACTATTAGGAGTTTTTTTTGATTTTTTTTTGTCAGTAATTATGGGATTTAAAATATGGTCAACTAATTTTTTGAGTAGTCAAAGAACAAGTCATGGGGATTTTATAACACTAATTTGTTCGGTAAGATAATCTTCTATTTACTCAAAATATTTGCAATGTACAATCAAGGTTTACGCCCCAATGAACGCCCTACCAGGCCTTCCCAGCTTAATTTAAGTTACACCCTTAATAATTGAAACATAACCTGTGCAGGTCTTGTGCCTCGATTGAAGAGTAATGACTAAAATTCATTCATTACTAGTTTCAAGTACGCTACTAACCCTTACCAATTTTTATTATCTTGTGGTCAACTTAAGTACACCTTTCTTCAAGATTTTTATAACAAAAAAAGTTTGTTGCACCTTGTACATAAAATAAAATTTAGTTTAGTGAAGCAGGTAGAAAAAAAAGATTTACATTCCACCCCGTACATTATTCATGGGATTCAATTTCTCTCGTTCAATATATTTTTGGATATTTTATATTGTATACATTTTTTTTTTCAAATAAAATCTCTTTGGTTGAATATATTGTTTGATTATTGGTAACATTCGTTGGTTTCTTTTTTGGGAACTATGTAAATATTTTTTTTCTTCGAAAAAACGTATATTTCAACGTTTAATGTAAATAACATAATAATAATGTTTGTGCAATATTATTAAAGGTTAAATCCGATTGCTTGAGAATAAAATAGCCATGGATATTTTTTTTTTTCAATTTTCGCTGTAGTATTTGAGTTTTTTTTTTACTTAATTATACAAAATTATATCAAAATTTATATGTTGTTCGGCAAGGCTGTTTCTATTACTGAAATTAAAAATGTAATCAATTTGTATAATTCGAGCAGCGTTGTCTTTAAGTTGAATAGAAAATGAAATATAAATTTAATTATGAATAATTGTTGTGAATCAAGGACAAGAGTTTTTGTATACAAATTAGTTCGGTAGTTCCACCCACTCTGTGAGATTTGGATATCTATTCTTAATTTTATTATGGGTGTTGTAGAATGTAGAGTCGTAGACCAGAGAGATGTCCTTACTCATACGTCCACGATAAAAACAGTTAAATGTTTTGGGTTTATTCTAGTTAAGTTAGCATTCACAGTAATTAAAGATAAAATACAATCAGAATTACTTTAAAAACAAATAAATTTCATCTCATGAAGATTGGTTATAGTAAATGAAGAATTCTAAATTCTAAATGTCTTATTATGTTAATCAAGTTGTAATTATGATTAAATTGAAAATAAATTTTTTTTTTTTTAAATTAATCTTCGGGATCAAGACTTTAAGTTACATATATTTATAAAGATAAAAAATAAATTATATAAAATAAATATAAATTATATAATTATATAAATTATATAAAATATATTTATAAAGATTAAAATCTAGGTTCTTTTTTACTCAACTTTTGAACTCTAGGTTTTTTTTTTTTATCTCAGGGATATGGATTCAGGTTCAATTTTTATGAACAGGAGGGTACATGTCTTGAATATTAATTTTCTATATCTGAAGGACAAAACTTCATTTCGATGAGTTCACGTTAAGTTATCCGTGAGTTATTACTTAATTCACGTTATGAAACCTTACTTTATCTCAATTTAATTGTACGTTACAAATTATCTTCCAATAATAGAAAAATATCATTGAAATGGATATATATATATATGAAAAAATAAACAACAAAATAAATCAAAGTATATTTTATTCATAGCGAACCATTAGAAACATCGAATAGAATAAATAAATATAAATGTTGTATAAGCAATCGAATTTAAACAATTTTTATTTTGTGAACATTGTTCAAACTATTTGTTGTTATAAAGTTATCGTTTGTCGTTCATCGTACGCTGTTCTATGTTGTTGTGTCGGTCGTTTTCTAACAGAAAAATTGATACAAGTACAATATACTACTATTACACTACATCTCGTATCGTATCGTAAGAGGATGATGATGTTGTTGATAGTACGAAAGTAGTAGAAAACGATACATACTTATACAAACATCTACGACTCTTCTACGTCCTACGATATGTAGTAGTTAGTTATGTATAAAAAGAAACCATTCACTTACAAGGAAAAATACTTAAACTAAGCCATTTGTAAGCTATAAGTATAGCGAACAGTATATATATATATATATAGATATATACCGCACAATAATAGTCGTTATTTTTATATAGTTGCTTTAGAAATGTCAACAGATCGGATTCAAAACTGTTTTATGTGACTATCACAGACGTATAACCATATACTTAACCATAGAGATGGTGAACCAATCAGTGAACCAATAAAATTAACCCACTTAACTGGGAGAGAAAACATATGCCGAATTCTGTTTCTGGCCTTTGATATATTGAAATCATCAGCTACCACCAACTTGAAAGATATTTGGGAATTACATTCTAAATACTACGAAACGAACAGAAATTTAATAATGCTGAAGCTACTCTGAAAATATCAAAACCATTTACTGAGCCGTTTAAAAGTTATTGCAAGTTAAACAAAGTGAAAATAACAACTAACAGAGTTAATTGCTTAAATACCCTATAAATACTGAATTTATGAAAAAAAGTTTGAAACAAAAGTTGTTTATTTAAATAAAAAAAAGGAACATTTATTGTAATTAAATTTTTTTCTTTCTCTTACGTTTTCAAAGATAAACAGTTCTCCCCATTTTGCACAAACATGGTCGGATTTGCCAACGAACTTTTCAGTTCTAGAACACATATACAAGCTTCCAGTCCGCTGGCTGTTACCGTTTTTGAGTTGTCGTGGTCATGGACAGACGGCAGTATGGATTTGTGGAAATGGTTGTATTCGGCCATTTTATGAACACCTATGCCATGCTCTGTTGCCTGCAATCAATCAATATTTTCAAGTGTTACTAAGTCAGGACTAAACTCAATATACCTTGTATAATATTTACATATACCGGGTATAAAAATATTTTTATTAACATTCACTAAACGGTTGTTAAAAAAAACTATAAATATAAATAAAAATAAAAAAAAATGTGTTCTTGCATTTTATATGTTAGACAAATTTCGTTTAGTCGCTGGCTTTACGAGTAAACGACAGCATATGTAGTGCCGAAGAATTTGTAGATATTTTTGATTCAACTATACAATATAATACAATAAAGTCGTTATATTATACGAACATTTTTCTTTGACAAATTGTTAGCGAAGGTATACTGTTACTAGTGTATGCTATAGGTGATGCATTATATTTGGAAAATTTCTAGTGAGTTTATGATTTTTTTAAAAGTTAAATATATACATAATTCCCAACTGATTTGACCTTTAGATTACCTCATTATTAAAATATGTTACCAAATTTTTATTATTAATTTGTGTGTGTGTATTTTTTTGTATAATAAAGTGAAATTACAAGAATATATTGTTGGGTAAGTTGTTTCAGGTGTAATTGGTAATTTTTTATGTTTTTATTTGTATAAAATTTATTACAAAATTTTGATAAAATTATTCGAAATAAAATTATTCGTTTTTGAACTGAAGTTGTGACAAAACTACTCGTTTATGAAATAATATAAAAATTTCAGAAAGTAAAACCCACAATAAATGTTCCTTTTTTTTAAATAAACAACTTTTGTTTGAAACTTTTGTTCATAAATTCAGTATATACAAATTCAGTAAATGGTTTTGATATTTTCAGAGTAGATTTAGTCTTAGGTGATGATGGACATTCCACTAAATTTCCGTTCGTTTCGTAGTATTTGTAATGTAATTCCCAAATATCTTTAAATTGGTGGTAGCTGATTATTTCAATATATCAAAGGCCACGAAAAAAATTATATTACACATTTTCGGAATCTGTGAATTAAAACAAACTTTTCATTTGATACCAAACTCGATATATTTGTGTTTTTTTTTTTGGAAGCGTATTATGCAATGTATATCTGCCACGTTGGATTTAATATGACGTCATAGTCTATGACACGCGGAACACTAAGACAAAATAGGATGAGTTGTTTAGTCCTAAGGTGGAACATTCATAAATACAAACATACATAGACTGCTAAATACACAACAAATTTGGCTTTACCGTAATCGGATAAATTTTTAGCTCTTGAACCCACACACAACACTTTAGCTCGTTATCTCTTTTCATTTTTGAGTTATCGTGTCTATGGACACACGGACATGTGGGACTAAACTGAATATACAGTCTGTTTTCAAAAGCATTTCTAATAGGGAATCAATGTTAAATAAATAAAATATAAACTATAAAACCATACATACACATACTTACAAACATCTGGCTGCTTGTGTTATGATGTTGGTTTGATGTCATTTAAGAGTGGGAATTTAGTGATGCCTCTAGTGATGATACTTAATTTATAATATTATTTTTCATAACATATGCACACACACACACGACTGACTACAGAGTACCCTCACTATTTTTATTTCTTTATGAAGCATTGTGTTATCTTGTAAATAATATTTCACATTAATTCTTTATTGGCAAAACTGTTCAAAACAGACGGTATATTATATATATACCGGATATAAGAATCTACAAAACAATTTCTCAATTAATTTTAATCTTCGTTTTTGTTACTCCTTATCTTTTCTTCTCTAATTCTCGAATTTTACGAGAACTAAATATGTAACAATTGGGGATATTATATTTTGTTAAGGGCTCAACCAAAACTGATCAAATAGTAATGAACACAATTTCAATATGATAAAATTTAAAAGTGGTATAAATATGGTATAACTTTTAACCAAAATACCTCTTCAGAGAGAGAAAAACACATTACCATTATTGGATACTTAGAAAGTGGTACATAAAAATACAAATTTATTTTGTCAACATCAACCTCGAAACAAATAACCGTATAGTATCTATTCTATGTATGTACGTTCGAATATAGAATTTTATCTTTACCATTAAGAGAAAATAAAATGTTAGTTTTGTGTTGGTACCTTTGAAAAAACTTTTATAATATCAAAAGAGGAGAAAAAGTAATAGAATTTTGTGTGCATCATTTAAGGAAAACCAAACTGAAAGATGTTTTTTTTTGTGTTCCAGTTTGGTTTAGTTTATGTTATTATTCTGCAAAAAAAAAAAAAAAACGGAAATTTAACGTTATATATAAATTGAACGATTTTTTTTACTCTATACGTGTAGAAAAATTAGGTTATGTTTTCCAGTTATTTTCATTTACAAAATACTTTTCAAAACAGTTTTTTTGTATTAAATAGAACAAAATTTGTTTACTAAACAAAAAGTTAGCTTAATATAGTACTATTATAGATAAATTTTATTTAATATGTTGTAACAAAGAAAGTGGATGTGTGTATTTATGTACGTGCGTCTGAGGTTATACTTCTTTGACGTGACTGCATAATAAAGGGTTTTATTTTAAAAAAAGGGTTCTATCTCTTGGTTTCAAAGATGGACAGTTTTGCTCATTTTGCTCAAATATGGTCCGAAATGTCCATGAACTTGACCTTACTTTTTAGTTCTAGAACACAGATACAAAATTTCCACTCGCTGTCTCTTTTTGTTTTTGCGTTATCGTGTTAACAGACAGACAGATCGACGGACATGCGGAAATGAACGAATTAGGTCAACACCTAAACCAATTTTTTTTCCTGTGATTAATATTTCAATCGTTACAAAGTCGGGACTAAACTTAATATATCCTGGTATACAGCCCGTATTTTAAAATACACCCAATCTGCAAACAATGTATAGTGTATCTATCGCTGTGTATATGTAGTGTACTATGATATGATTTACTTTGTCACACTTAAACTGTATTAAAATCAGTATTGTATAACATATAACTATTATACTTATCACTCTACTACAATCATTTATATATAGTTGCATCTTACTCGTGCATGTATACATCGTCCTTGTTTGTCCGTCTTTCGTGTGAGTGTGTCTACATATAGATTGTATATGTAACAAAGACACCATATCCATTATAAATAATATTAAAGAGAACTCTAGGATTTTTCGAAATAAATTTCGATTTTTTGCCCCAATTTCCTAGATCATAATTTTTTGTATTTTATAAATACGTATTTCGACTACAAAGTAGTCATCATCAGTATGAATTTGGTGCAGACCGTCACCAAATTTGCAACAAGTAACATCTCCTCGGAGAATAATTACAATAAGCTAATTCATACAGATGATGACTACTTTGTAGTCGAAATACGTATTTATAAAATACAAAAAATTTTGATCTAGGGAAATTGGGGCAAAAAATCGAAATTTATTACCATATGCATTGTCACTACATATCCATTGTCACTACATTGTCACTACGTATCCATTGTCACTACACATCTACTATGCATAACCTGTTAAATTTTGTGACGGTGTGTGTCTGTGTCAACTTTCGTTGCAAACTTTAGTTTAATCCTCATGCCGCCTAAAGAAATGTAACTTCAAACAGCTGAAAGAATAATAAATTTCTAAAACTACTTGCACGCTAGCAAGCTAATGTATACACATTATTAAAAATATTAAATGTAAAATGGTTTTGGTATCAATAAATTTGCGGTTACAATTTATGGATACTTACTTTGTATGGAAACAAAAGTATCTTTCAGGAATTATTAAGTGATATAGTTTTTCAACAAATGAAAGGATCATTTAAAATAATTTTAAACTCATTTATCTCTTTACATTTAGTTTTATATAGTATATAGAAATGAATTCTATCTACAGAGTAAGAGAATTTGAAGCGAAATGAATAAATGCATTTCTGACAATAATTTGACTGATATTTATTAAAATTTATACTAAAATAATATACAATACATTTATTTTATATAGTTTTATTATAAATAAATGTACAGGATGTAATAGGTCAGTCCTAGCACTTATAAAATGTCTACACCAAAACTAGATGATTTCATGGTCAAATTTTATGATTTATTAAATTCACAAATGAAAAATATTGAATCGCATTAATATTATAAATATGACAGTTTGTGGAACATGTTTGGATGTTTCTTACTCAATCACTCATAAACGGTTGAATCGATTTTGATGCGATGCTCGTCGGATGGTAGGGAATTTTATTGGGTAACATATGAGCTATACAAGTTTTCCATAGATACTCAAAATCTAATTTTGAAACTGTGTGAGATAAGGAAAATTTTTTAACACAAAAATATTTTTATTTTATAAAAATAAACTTTTGTTTGAAATATATTTTTCATGCAACAATGGGTGAGACACAATTCGAATTTGAAGCCTGTATGTCTCTTGTGCTATTGGGATCTTTGGCATGGGCGGAGTTTAATATTTCAATCTACTAGCAGTAGTTACTTATAGTTGTTTACCAAGAGTGCGACAACGTAACTTCTAGGTCGAAGAGTATGTCAGGGGGTTGGGGAAGCAAACATCGACCTACTAGCTTGAGTTTATAATTTACCCAACAGAGAGCATACCCAAATGTGGTGGTCCCAATATGATAATTGATAAATAACATACGATGATATGATTTGTATTGTATGTATTTAGGTTGAAGTAGAAGGGATATACATCATATATGTATTTAAAAAATCCTTACTACTGTAAATCATCGTATGTTTCTATATCCTATATGTTTCGTCTTTCCACCTTCTGGCAGAATGTCCTTTCAAAGCCAGAATGAGATATCTAGCTTTTGATTCAACCGAAATGGGGGAATCTGAGGTAAAACAACTGAAGTAGGACTCTGTCCTGTCATTCGCAACGAAGGCAGTTAGGTTCGACAACGGTCACAGAGCTAGAGGGAAGCGAACTAGATTTGGTAGAGGATGGAAGAGTATGATGGGATGACCAGTCCAAGTAGCCGAGCGGTCTAAGGCGTTATATCTGCGCAGTATGCATACTTGGAAACTGGGAGGTTATGGACAAGACAGTTTCCTTCACGAACTCCAGATGAATATTGGCATAGTTTCTATCAGAGTCGGCTGCAGCCGCATATCCTTCCAATTTCTAGTCTACTCACAAATTCCTCCACTCACATCCTCACATCCTTAGGCATCACAATGGACCTTATGGTCGAAGTGTAGCCCGTCCAGGGCAGCCTCTATAATCTTTGATGGGATGGGTTTCTGAAGGATCGGTAAAAAAAGCCTAGAAAGGCTTACTTGCCAGGCTTCGTCCTTCCCTCTACTACTACTACATATCTGACATGTAAAAAATACAAAATTTTACTAAGCAATCATTTATTTTAATTTTTTGATACGGATGCATTATTTTTGTGCAGCTGCCACAGCTTATAATGACATTCTTGAAAAGGTCAAGACCCATTCGCGGTTGTCGACGATGACACGTGACACCTTGTATATCGAGTATTTGAGTAAATTCTATTTATTTAGCATACATAAAATGTTGGAAATAATGTATATAGATGATACTTTTCATAGCTGATTTGATTTGGCATATTAAAGATACCAAACTTCAACCCAAACCTAACAAGCCAAGTAAATAGAATAAATTGTATGTGAATAGTTTGTGTAGTAACTATGTTTTACGTTTTTAACTATCCATTTATTTTAGTTTGCTATTCTATGCAGCAATTTTGTATATACATTTAGTTGTACTGTTTGTCAGTGTCTAAAATGGACTTTAACATGTGTACTTAAACCGTTTATTATTCATTACGTATGTGAATGCATAGGAAATATTTGGTTGTTTTTTATTTAATGGTATAAACGTATTCCAACAATGGGTTATTACACAACAATAGAAAAAGTGCAAATTATTAATTGATATTTTGGGGGACATTCGGCAAAGGAATGTGTCAATTTATTTATTGTGGCATTTGAGGATAGACAATCGCCAAGCATTCGAACAGTTACTCATATGATTTAGCTGTTTTGAAAAATGGGGTTGTATATCTGGTTGTAAAGACTGCCACAAAGATAACGATGATGAAGCCCCACAAAAAAATGAAGAGAGAGATATAACAGTTTGTAGTTTATTATTTATTGACGAAAAAAATCGACAAGAGAAGTTGGTGAAGAATTGAGCCTAGGCAACTCTACAGTTGCAAACATTTGGAAGCGGAACAATTTTAAATGTTTCAATTAAGGAAAAACCCAAGAGATATTGGCTGAGGACCCTTATCGCAGGATAGAGTTTTGTGAAGCTGTGATGGAAAAGGCGAATGGAGAAGATAATTTCATCAGAAATATTTTATTTACTGATGAATCATCTTTTCTGTAGTTAATCAATGACAAACTCTCTGCTACAAAGAACTATCAGAACGAGTACTCACTATCAGTACGAATTAAGGATGTTCCACCAGCATAGTACCACTTTTCGACAGATTTTGCTCATTTTTCTTTACAGTCTAAAAATAAAGTTTTCTAATAAAACCCGAACTTTCAGAATTTTTGACCGTTTAGAACGCGAGATAATTAATAACAAAGTTATCATTCTCTCTCACACTCTCTCGTTAGAAACATGTAAAACTAAATGCCCGCCCAAAACTATAATCTGTTGAATTAGAAAAAATACTCGACAGAATTTAAAAAAAAAACTAGGAGAGTAAAGCTAAGTATTTATTATATAAATAAAAAAATAAAAACTCGTGCGTTAGCGTTTTGTTTTCGAAATATAAAGGTTTAAAATTATTATTTTTCTTCAAAATAAAATTATTTTGTATTTGTGAACAGTGTATTTGTCTATTTGTCGTATATGTATTTGTGCGATAATAAAATCAAACCGGTTTTTTGTCCTGATTATATGACACAGTGCTGGAACGTCCTTAAGTAATCATTACTCTCAATAGATTTGCTAATTCATACTAATGATAATTACTTTGTAGTCGAAAAACGTATTTACATAATACAAATAATTGCGCAAGGAATTTGCTCAAATTTTTGAATGTTTATTTTTATCTTCTCTGTACAGTCCACAGTATTTTTTTTGTAAAATTTCATAGTTGATTTGTGTTATAATTTCAGAAAAAATGACATAATATTTTTTGAAAAATATTAAAGTTTATAATTTCTTTTCAGTTTTTTGAAATATAAGAACTAATTTATTTTTTCTTTTTGTTTCAGGTGAGTTCGTTTTCTTCAATTTTTATAATGCCATCAAATGGTAATGGTAATTCAGTTTTTTTTTTATTAATATACAACATTGAATATTAAATATAAGTTTTGAAAACAGATCTGAGAAACTATTAAAACATCGTTTTTGTAAGAATTCTCATCATCAGTATTGTTCAAAATTAATGAGCTTTGTAGAAAATTAATATTGAAAGTTTCAAGATATCAACAAATACGTTCTCTGTTAAATTGCATTGTAGCATATATTTATATGTTTTATTTTTTATCTATAGTTTCCGTTGTTGTGTATCGTATTTAAGGCAGTACGATCACGGAACCTAGAGTACCTGGTGAAGATAAACCATTTCGTGGACGCAATCAAGATATTCATATATTCATATTGCCCAGCATATGATTGTTTTCTTATACCCTGCATATACTAGCTTCGCCGCGTTGTATTGTTTTATATCCGGCTCCAGTTATTATTGTAAGACTTAAAACCTCAATATAACTTCCCACCGCTTCCACTACTTCAAATATTCACGACACTTACACCAAATTTCTATTTCAGCGAATATTTTCGAATTATTTCTTTCGTAGCAAGATAAAATCATAGCAATTTTTAAGTCTAATCATAATCTCTTAAACAAAAAAAGTTTCATCAAAATCAGTTAGTTCACTCATTGGTATTGAATTCAGTGTATACAGGATATTTAAGCAACTCAAATAGTTGTTATTTTCACTTGTTTATGGACTAACTTCGTAACGATTTCTACATAAATATCAAGTCAAAGTATAATCGTTTCGCTTCGTTTTATTCACATTTTTAGGCTTACCCCACTGATCGCGTTGCATTTAGACTTCAACAAGTATCAAGTATAAATGCAAGTAATACACATAAGTATGCTATTTTATGTTGCAACATCTATCTATCTCTAAAAAGAAACAGGTAAACAACAGAATAGTACGTATACACACTCTGAATCTAAAAGGTACTCTCTATCAGGTCTATCTATCTATCTATCAACCTAGTAGCTAGACTATATACTATACAAAACATATCCTTCACTTGTTAAATACATATATAGTCTGTTTTCAAAAGCATTTCAAATAGGGATCAATGTTAAATAAATAAATAAAATATTTACTATAAAACCATACATACCATACACATACTTACAAACATCTGGCTGCTTGTGGTATGATGTTTGATTGATGTCATTTAAGAGTGAGGATTTATTGATGCTCACTTAATTTATAATATTATTATTCATTACGTATGTACACACAGACTATAGAGTACCCCCAATATTTTTATTTCTTTATGAAGCATTGTGTAGTTACTATAGAAAATAATATTTAACATTGAGTCTCTATTTGGAAAAGCTTTCCAAAACAGACGGTATATATATATATATATATATATATATATATATATATATATATATATATATATATATATATATATATATTTATCCATGTTATGATGAGATAGAGAGGTTGTTATATTCTATTCTGGATACACTTGGCCACAAAAATACCAAAATTTTCAAAATTTTACTGTTGATTTGTGGTTTATTCTTTCGGTTTGCGAAAAAAATTCTTCGGATAAAAGTTATGCCTTATAAAAATATGAACAAGTTTTATTCGAACATCGAACATATTCCCAAAAACCGAAAGAGTAACGGACAAATTAATTATTACATTTTGAAAAATGAACGCTACTTTTGTGGTCCATAGTAAGTACCTTCTATTCTACCATGATGATGATGGCTGCTTCGTTGTTGAATCAATGGTATGGTTCTCTTGCTTGGTGCTTGGTAGTACTATAGATTGTAGAAGTATAGACACAGGTAGAGGTATGAGATAAGCATAGATGGGGTACTGTAAAATATTATTGAATTGAAAAGAGAATAAATATATACACTTTATTTTGTACTCTTTACATCATCATTCGTTGCCGTCGTCATCAGCATCATCGTGAACAATGTTATTTCATTTTGTAAAATAGATTTTCTCAATTCTATTTCTATTACTTTATGTATATACAGAGTGTTACAAAAATGTGTAACTAGATATACAGGGACATATTCTATACACCAAAGTAAGAAACAAGCATTTTCTTATCAAGCTTTGATGTCACAGAATGTTATAAATATTCAGACATATTACTTAAATGTCAAATTAAGAAAAAGCTAATCACTTCCGTTGGTATAATATAACCGAAAGGCACCCAGACTAATAATGGATATAAATCGACGCTAGTTTAAAAGAACTATTTAGGAAATAGTAAACAAATAAAATTACAAGTACAACGACATGAAAAGATAGTAATAGATCATATGCATTGCGGTACTATAACATCTCAGGTAGCTTAATTGGTAAAGAGTTGATCTAGAATACCAAAGGTCGTGGGTTCGATCCTCATCCGAGATGTGTGTGATTTTTTTATATCAAGTATTTGATATCAAAGATTGTTATCATATATTTAGTTGTTTTTTTTTTCGAAATTGCCCTGTCTTAGCCGCAATCCATAGCCATTTTTTGTTTTTTAGTTTTTTTTATTAATATTTTAAAAAAACTATTGAAGATATTCTCTTGAAACTCGTCAAATACCTCACGCACATAGAACCTCATGAATATTCAAAAATAATTGTCCAAAAAAGATTCCTAATGTTAAAATGGCGACCACTTAACAAAGATCGCCATTTAGGACAATGAACTGGTCCAGTCTGCGGTTCATAGACAGCCTCATCGGTCGAATACTCTAGGCATAACTTTGTTTCTCCGACATATTATTCCGACATATATATTTTCAATTCGCTGTCTTCACCAATATTGTTTACATGTGTGAAACAGGAACATCACTTATGGAATTGATACACAAGAAATATTATGCATAGGTTTTTTGTTTTGTTTTTGTTATGTTGGTAGCTGTGATACCAGCTAAACCATCTGGAATTATATTTCAAATTTTGCCCCTATTCCTAGAATAGGAATATTTGCTATGAATAAATATCTGTAATAGTTTTTTCTTTTATATAAGAGGACGTTCATAAACTGCGTAACATTTTTTAGGGGTAGGATTAAATATTTATTAGGTAGGATTAGGTATTTATATTATCGATCTGATCTGCTCATTCAGCGTTTGATTACTTCTTCCCCTCTGCGGTCTTCCTTCGCACTGTTGGTCAATTCAAGACACATTTATTAATGAATCACATCGCGTCAGGCTTTAAACCACATCAGTTTTATTGCCAATCTCTTATTTGTTTTAAGAAAAGAAACTTTTTTTGTATTTGATCTATTCTATTTTCTACGGTTTAGTAGCGATTTTACTCATTCGCAAACTTTAATTCACTTTTGTGACTTTTCTCTATACACACTCAAGACATTTCTCGTTCTTTTGTTGTTTTAGAAATATTCTGTTGACGGACTGTGTATTTTCTACGATCACTATTTCCATTCGTTACAAAAATGTGGTCATTTAATATCCACATATATATTATATAATATATACTGGGTATAAAAATGACAGTCTTGATTTGCAGCTTACTATAAATAACTCCACAGGATGTGATTACTTGATTGAAGAATAATTATAGTTAATGGATGATGATTTGATTTGATCAGAGAAACATTTTATGAAGTCTATTAAATATCATAAACTATATTTTATTTTATATTGAAATGAGTTAAAACTTTTAAAGTGAGACAGACAATATTACTATATCTCTGTTGATAGTTATTATTATCTGAGCATATAATAAGTTTTATTCTGTTGGTATGTGTAAACTATTTTATAAAACACAAAGTTTATTGTTTTAAACGACATTTATTTGAGTTAAAAACTTTATACATTTTCAAATCAAATTATTCGTTTATATATGTACTATGAACCACAAAAGTTGATGTCATTTTTTAGAATTGTATAGTTGATTTGTGCCTTATTCAATCGGTTTTCGAAAAAAATGCTTCGGATAAAAGTTGTTCATTAGAAACATAGTAACAACTTTTATATTAATTTTTTTTTCGAAGCCGAATGAATAAGGCACTAATTAAAACGTCTGTGAACTTGGCAGGACAAATTTATCTTAGCATACTACAATGTGCATAGGAATTTGCAGTTTTTTTGCAGTTATTTTGCAGTTCAACACATAAATTTGCAGTTCATTTATTTTTAAAAATAACCGTGTGCACTGCTAACTTCCACGGAAGTTGGCAGTACAAGTTTGCGTACAGCGTTTAAGGGACCACAAAAAAATTTGCGATTAAGCCAGGAATTTGCAGTTTTTTTGCAGTTCTCCAATAAGATCATTCCCGAATTTGCAGTTCATTTATTTTTAAAAGTAACCGTGTGCACTGCTAACTTCCACGGAAGTTGGCAGTACAAGTTTGCGTACAGCGTTTAAGGGACCTCAAAAAAATTTGCGATTAAGCCAGGAATTTGCAGTTTTTTTGCAGTTCTCCAATAAGATCATTCCCGAATTTGCAGTTCATTTATTTTTAAAAATAACCGTGTGCACTGCTAACTTCCACGGAAGTTGGCAGTACAAGTTTGCGTACAGCCTTTAAGGGACCACAAAAAAATTTGCGATTAAGCCAGGAATTTGCAGTTTTTTTGCAGTTCTCCAATAAGATCATTCCCGAATTTGCAGTTCATTTATTTTTAAAAATAACCGTGTGCACTGCTAACTTCCGCGGAAGTTAGCAGTACAAGTTTGCGTACAGCGTTTAACGGACCTCAAAAAAATTTGCGATTGAGCCAGGAATTTGCAGTTTTTTTGCAGTTCTCCAATAAGATCATTCCCGAATTTGCAGTTCATTTATTTTTAAAAATAACCGTGTGCACTGCTAACTTCCACGGAAGTTGGCAGTACAAGTTTGCGTACAGCGTTTAAGGGACCTCAAAAAAATTTGCGATTGAGCCAGGAATTTGCAGTTTTTTTGCAGTTCTCCAATAAGATCATTCCCGAATTTGCAGTTCATTTATTTTTAAAAATAACCGTGTGCACTGCTAACTTCCACGGAAGTTGGCAGTACAAGTTTGCGTACAGCGTTTAAGGGACCTCAAAAAAATTTGCGATTAAGCCAGGAATTTGCAGTTTTTTTGCAGTTCTCCAATAAGATCATTCCCGAATTTGCAGTTCATTTATTTTTAAAAATAACCGTGTGCACTGCTAACTTCCACGGAAGTTGGCAGTACAAGTTTGCGTACAGCGTTTAAGGGACCACAAAAAAATTTGCGATTAAGCCAGGAATTTGCAGTTTTTTTGCAGTTCTCCAATAAGATCATTCCCAAATTTGCAGTTCATTTATTTTTAAAAGTAACCGTGTGCACTGCTAACTTCCACGGAAGTTGGCAGTGCAAGTTTGCGTACAGCGTTTAGGGGACCTCAAAAAAATTTGCGAATGAGCCAGGAATTTGCAGTTTTTATGCAATTCTCCGATAAGATCATTCCCGAATTTGCAGTTCAATTATTTTTAAAAATAACCGTGTGTACTGCTAACTTCCGCGGAAGTTAGCAGTACAAGTTTGCGTACAGCGTTTAAGGGACCTCAAAAAAATTTGCGATTGAGCCAGGAATTTGCAGTTTTTTTGCAGTTCTCCAATAAGATCATTCCCGAATTTGCAGTTCATTTATTTTTAAAAATAACCGTGTGCACTGCTAACTTCCACGGAAGTTGGCAGTATAAGTTTGCGTACAGCGTTTAAGGGACCTCAAAAAAATTTGCGATTGAGCCAGGAATTTGCAGTTTTTTTGCAGTTCTCCAATAAGATCATTCCCGAATTTGCAGTTCATTTATTTTTAAAAATAACCGTGTGCACTGCTAACTTCCACGGAAGTTGGCAGTACAAGTTAGCGTACAGCGTTTAAGGGACCACAAAAAAATTTGCGATTAAGCCAGGATTTTGCAGTTTTTTTGCAGTTCTCCAATAAGATCATTCCCGAATTTGCAGTTCATTTATTTTTAAAAGTAACCGTGTGCACTGCTAACTTCCACGGAAGTTGGCAGTGCAAGTTTGCATACAGCGTTTAGGGGACCTCAAAAAAATTTGCGAATGAGCCAGGAATTTGCAGTTTTTATGCAGTTCTCCGATAAGATCATTCCCGAATTTGCAGTTCAATTATTTTTTTAAATAACCGCAGTACATGTTTGCGTACAGCGTTTAAGGGACCTCAAAAAAATTTGCGATTGAGCCAGGAATTTGCAGTTTTTTTGCAGTTCTCCAATAAGATCATTCCCGAATTTGCAGTTCATTTATTTTTAAAAATAACCGTGTGCACTACTAACTTTCACGGAAGTTGGCAGTACAAGTTTGCGTACAGCGTTTAGGGGACCTCAAAAAAATTTGCGAATGAGCCAGGAATTTGCAGTTTTTTGCAGTTCTCCGATAAGATCATTCCCGAATTTGCAGTTCATTTATTTTTAAAACTAACCGTGTTCACTGCTAACTTCCGTGGAAGTTGGCAGTACAAGTTTGCGTACAGCGTTTAGGGGACCTCAAAAAAATTTGTGAATGAGCCAGAAATTTGCAGTTTTTTTGCAGTTCTCCGATAAGATCATTCCCGAATTTGCAGTTCAATTATTTTTTTAAATAACCGCAGTACATGTTTGCGTACAACGTTTAGGGGACCTTAAACAAATTGGCGAATGAATCAGGAATTTGCAGTTTTTTTGCAGTTTATTTGCAAATTAATTTTTTATTATATGTGTCCATAATCTAAAGCGTTAATTTTTTTACCGGAGATAAAATTTGTTTTGAAATTTACGGATTAATTGAGAAATCTTGTGTTACTACATTGAATAAATTACCAACAACCAAAGTTGATACTAATGGTGATAATTTTATTCTTACTGGCCCTCTAGCATATAATGGAAAGGAAATTCAAAAACCCAATATAATGGGCCATTATACAGCAAAGTGTTACAGAGCTGGCTACTGGACTATATACGATGACACTGCAATGAGAGATAACGCGGTAAAAGGCACGCATGAAACCAAACCAAAGCCCATTTTCTACATAAAACTGTAGTAATAAATTTTTTTTATTCAATTATTATTTTATATTATTCATATTGTTAAAAAATACTGACTGAAAATAACAATTTAAAAAAAAATACAAAAAGAATTAAAAAATGTTTTCTAATGATTAGAATAAAGAATATTCATAAACATTAGAATCTAATGTTTATGTTTTTGCAATAACAAAATTTTGGACATCACTTTGTTATATTGTCATACAATCGAAGTTCTAATTTTACAAAGATTGCCCACGCATTTTTGAAATTATGAAGTTTCAAATTTGCAATTTGCACTACTTACCACGTAAAGTATAAGATAGCTGGGCCAAATAGAGATGTAATCGCATAACAAATCTTTTTCAAAAACTAGTATTTTATGCAGAAAAATAAAAATATTGTATTCAAACAGGACTACAATCGCCCAAGATGTATGTAATATTGCAATTTTAATTTACTTTCCGCGGTAGTTAGCAGTATATATTTAAAAAAATAAATGAACTGCAAATTCGGAAATAAGCTTATCAGAGAACTACAAAAAAACTGAAAATTTCTGACTCATTCGCAAATTTTTTTGGGTCCCCTAAACGCTGTACGCAATTTTGTACTACTATCTTCCGCGGAAGTTTGCAGTGCTCACGGTTATTTTTAAAAATAATTGAACTGCAAATTCGGGAATGAACTTATTGGAGAACTTCAAAAAAACTGCAAATTGCTGGCTCATTCGCAAATTTTTTTGAGGTCCCTTAAACGCTGTACGCAAACTTGTTGTGCTAACTTCCACACACGGTTATTTTAAAAAATAAATAAACTGCA
Organism: Nineta flava; assembly: GCA_963920215.1. Taxonomy (NCBI): domain Eukaryota; kingdom Metazoa; phylum Arthropoda; class Insecta; order Neuroptera; family Chrysopidae; genus Nineta; species Nineta flava. Next base: position 116,453,039 of record OY986041.1, read on the forward strand.
AATTCGGGAATGACCTTATCGGAGAACTGCAAAATAACTGCAAATTCCTGGCTCATTCGCAAATGTTTTTGAGGTTCCCTAAACGCTGTACGCAAACTTGTACTGCTAACTTCCGCGGAAGTTAGCAGTGCACACGGTTATTTTTAAAAATAATTGAACTGCAAATTCGGGAATGAGCTTATCGGAGAACTGCAAAAAAACTGCAAATTCTTGGCTCATTCGCAAATTTTTTTTAGGTCCCCTAAGCGCTGTACACAAACTTGTACTGCTAACTTCAGTGCACATGGTTATTTAAAAAAATAATTGAACGACAAATTCGTGAATGAGCTTATCGGAGAACTGCAAAAAAACTGCAAATTCCTGGTTCATTCGCAAATTTTTTTGAGGTTCCCTAAACGCTGTACGCAAACTTGTACTGCTAACTTCCGCGGAAGTTAGCAGTGCACACGGTTATTTTAAAAAATAATTGAACTGCAAATTCGGGAATGAGCTTATCGGAGAACTGCAAAAAAACTGCAAATTCCTAGCTCATTCGCAAATTTTTTTGAGGTCCCCTAAACGCTGTACACAAACTTGTACTGCTAACTTCCTCGGAAGTTAGCAGTGCACACGGTTATTTTAAAAAATAATTGAACTGCAAATTCGGGAATGATCTTATTGGAGAACTGCAAAAAAACTGCAAATTCCTGGTTCATTCGCAAATTTTTTTGAGGTCCCCTAAACACTGTACGCCAACTTGTACTGCTAACTTCCGCGGAAGTTAGCAGTGCACACGGTTATTTTTAAAAATAAATGAACTGCAAATTTATGTGTTTAACTGCAAAATAACTGCAAAAAAACTGCAAATTCCTATACACATTGTAGTATGCTAAGATAAATTTGTCCTGCCAACTTCACAGACGTCTAATTAAATGATGTCTAAATGTGCACTCAGCTGTTCTGTTCAGACATACCAGTTCAAAAATAATTTAGGCTATTGGGTTCAAACCAATATTATAATAAACCTTTAAGAACATGAAAATGGCAAGAAATATTAAGATTTTGTAAAAGTTAGAGAATGGTCAAGATATTTTAGTCTTGGTTAGGTAAAAGAATAAAAACACCTCTAAAATCTAAATTACCTTATATACGATTTCAAATGTTGGGCACCTATTTCTTACATTAAATAAACGACATCAAAATTTACACTTGAAAGATTTCACTGAAAAAAATTACTTTTTTTGTACGAACGTTTTGTTTTAAACTTTGTCGCGGTATCTTGGCTCTCTTTAGTCTTCAAAAGTAGCGCTGTAGAACTTACAATAGATTCCGATACTCGACACGAAAAAAACACACTAAATATTAGTAAAAGTTTCCTAAATATATGTCAATTGGACAACACGCACTTTTAAAAAACTCACTCAAGCACTCGTTTTAATATAACAATATGCAACTGACTTTACTTGAACAATAGTTTACTTTAAACTTTGATACTCGAACAATAGTAATTTTAAACTCTGATCTTAATCGAACAAATGTCAAATGTAGACTTTGATCTGAATCGAGCTTATTTTAAACTGACTTGAAATTAGCAATTTCCGTGGTTTTTATATCCATAGACCTTTCTAGAATCATGGTTGTTGAAGCTTTAGAAAATATTGTTTTTGAAAACATATTTTTTTCTAAATTTCTCTAGAACAATCAAGTTTCTCAATAACCATGGGCGCATTCAGAGGGACTGATAATTAATAAAACTTATTTAAAATTATAATGGCCCGGCTGAGATCGAACCAGTATGACACTCCTCTTGTTTGATGTTTTAATGCTCAATTGTCGCACACGAACAAGAACGGTTTGTTGTTTTCATGTATTTGTTTGAATTTTTTAATATATTATACGGTGGTTTATCTACTGATGAAGATTCCATTGTAATTGAAATACCCTTCTAAGAATGAAGAAAGATCTTTATGATACATGTTTTATGAGTTTTATGATACATGTACATTTCTAAGATAAAATTGTCCATATATAAGATGGTATAAGATATTTAAATAACTATGTCTTAACTCTAGAAATCAACAATATAGGTATTTATAGTTTGTTCAATAACGAAAATCTCGAGCTGTGTTTTTTCGAAGCTATACCGGTTCTCCAACTCTGTATAACAAATGCACTTCTGTCGTGAGGCACACGTAAGAATGTTTATAGAATTTCGGATAAAATTATCATCAAATTACTATCCTATTTATATGTAAACAACACAAACTTTAATATAGTGATTTATATGACATTCTAATATAGTTTAAATGTACAATATAATTATTCACATTATACTATATGTATATTATACTTAATGATAATATATTTAGTCATATAATGTCATTGCATTTGCCTTCATGTCACTGTAAATATTATATGCATGCCTTGTTTTAAGGTGGTTGGTGTAATACAATAAAGTAAATGATTTTTGGATGGATTAACAGGAATATTAAAACACATGCTGTGAAAAAACGCCACTTGGTGGTAAGAAAAACACACCTTTTGTAATTAATTTTATGATATTTTGAACTCTTTATCATAAATTAACTGGCCAAATTTTGTTATTCAAACAAATTTATATTAGAATATTGAATTTCAATATTAATTTACAACAAAAACTGATTTACTTAATTATAAAATTTGCAGAATTTTATGCATCAATTAATAATATCTATTACACTAACTGCCTTAATATTTGATGTATGAAAACGGGTCGTACATATTTTAGAATGGTATAATTCAAAAAATCTGTATACTTATTAAATTTGTGTATATCTCTTGTCTGTAAATCACTCTGAAGTTGTCAGCGTCTTAAAAAAATTGAGATATAATCAAGCTTTTATTTAATGCCAGAACGTGTGGTTATGTGACTTTAAAAGATAAAAAAAAACTCAATTTATAAGTTAAATATAAATGTATCACCCCTCAGAAAATAAATAGTTCATCACATGTTCATTAAATTGGGCGTCATGTGATATAATTTTCTATATACATCTTGTAATATATATATATATATATATATATATATATATATATATATATATATATATATACTGTAGTACGTATTATAGTATTAAGGTTGCCTGTGTTGTTAGCTGATAATTTATATTTAAATTTAATACTATTCATGTTACATACATATACTTACATACAGAAGAGCTTCATGTTCTGATATTACATACACAATGTAAGTACATATATTGTTTTATATGTTTAAGCGTTTGGATTAGTTCAAGATACTTACACCACGTGTTTACTCAACATTTATTCCCCCTAAAATTAGTCTTACTCCTAAGATTGTAAAATGCTATCCATGGATATTTCTTCGACTAGAGCTTTTCATCGAATTTGAACACATTTTCCTTACAACGTTTAATAAAGATCAAAGAGAGTGTGCCTGAATGCACTCAACCTGAGCCGGAAAGGTTACCGGATTCCCTACACATAATTAGACTCCACAATGGATACACAAGAAGAAACATCCAGCCATATTATCTTTAACTACGAATCCCTCGATTACAGAAGATAAAATATATTCGGTGCCTCTAACCTCAAATATATGAACCTTCAGGAAAACCTGATAAGCAAGCTCCTGGCTATTTCCAAGGTATTGCAGAAGCGAACAACGTCAAACTGAAGTAGAAGGGGGAGCACAGTGGACCATACGGTCGAAGTGCAATACTTTTCCCTCCCCAAGATTTATCTATCTATCTATCTTAAGATCGAAGAAATCATATAAAATGTTTAGTCATCGATCTAAAATTAATTTAAGGTAAACTGGTTCCAAAACACACAAAATGCGATACAATTTGATGGAAAGTTTTCGAAATACGTCCTCTGTACACCATTTATGGCTCCCTTTTATACGATTTCTCACAACATGATCGATTTGGAACTATTCCATGTTTTTTGGGGTCTAAATTTATCTTATTCAATATTCCAAATCGGGAATAAATTTTATTATTCAATTTTATATGAAAAGTATAAAACCGAAACACCTCAAACTTCGAAACCATCCCGTTCGAAAAACTAAAAAAACTAAATTGTAAGATAATTTCACAAAAATCTTAATTGTTTTGGTGCTAAGTCCATTTTTTTATGCATTAAAGAATCAGTATTAGTTTGATCACAATCTTGGACTAAAACTGATGAAAAACGAAAATTTATTTTCAGAACTACTCTGAGTATGTGGCCACATTTTATATAAACATACGGTATACAAATATTTGTATCTATATCAGACATTTTACTAAATAGTGCATTTATATTAACTAAGGTAGATATATGAACGCCATCCATATATGTATAATATTTTACATATAAGTAAAACGCTTCAAAATTACCCTCCTGCCTGATATGTAAATGATTTAATTTAACTTTTGTAATTGTATTTAAGTATTAGTGAAGTAATTATATCTTAAAATATGTCATATCAATTATAAATGATAAATATGAATTTAATTTAACATTAAAAATTATTAAAATTATATAAATTATATTATTGAAATATTTTTGGGTTTTAACGACGATTTTCCCTGAACAGTTTTGTATCTATCTTAAAACGTAATATCATTTGTAAATGGTAAATATGAATTGAATTTAATATAAAAAATTATATAAATTATATTATTCAAACATTTTTGGGTATTAACGAAGATGGGTCTGTACAGTTTTATTCATAAAAAAATGGTCTGCCCTAAGAACTAGTAGAAGTAGTAGTAGTAGCAGAGGGGAAGTCAAGGGTCCTGGCAAGTAGACCTTACTAGTTATTTTTTTACCGACCTCTGAAGGACAAGGATTTTGGTAGGTTATAGGACAGCACCCGACTTTGATAGGAACTATACGGATATTCATCTGGAGTTGGTGAAAAGAAACTGCAGAAAACCTTCAGGAGCAATTAATGGGGCGGTTAACCATTAATTTTTTGTTCCAATTCCGAGCAGAGCCCCTTTAACAGCTGAACCCCTCGGACTGGTACTGCCCTTAGAACTATATCAGTTTGTTATTGAGCTATGTTTATATTGAATTATATCGCGGAATCCTTTATGGAACATTCAGCTGTAAATTACGTGCGTTAATATGGAATCGAAAGATAAATTTTGAATCGAAAGGAAAATTTTTTAGGTATGGGAGTCACCAGAAAAATTGAGTAATATTTTTTAATCTTTTGTATGGAGGTGAAGTTTAACTTATGTGTTAACTTTTTGTTGTATTCATATAGTTTAGTTTAGAATGCTTAGAACTGACAGAATTTATCTCATAAATGTAGAATCAGATAACATATAAACAAGTTATAGTATTTCAATTCATTTTATTCTAGTAAAGTATATGCTTATTATTATAACAGTTTGGTACAGTAATGTTCATAATTAAACATAAAATTTTGTTATAATGTAAAGATTGTTAGCATCAACATATTTAACGTAACTGTAATTCAAGATAATAACATTAAGATTATGTAATAAGTATTTTAAAGACAATAGAGAATTTCACAATAAACGATTACTGTTAACCTCCATTGTAAGGAATATCATTTGAGAAAAAAGGATCATATATTTAACTAAAAGATCTTTAGATTTCCTTAACAACGAGAAAAATGTAAAATTCAGCCGGAAGAAAATTTTTCAAAGTGAAAAAAATTTAAACGTATATTTATCTTACTAGACTAGATTTTCTATTTGAGAGATCAATATGGATTGGTGTAGTCCAAAACAAGATTATAGTACTCTTAATTTTAAGTGCGAACAAATTTCCCCCAAGAATTTATTATTTACTTCTTTTAGACCACCGATATTTCAGAAAATCTTGCTTTTTCGTCATTAAAACTTTGGGTTTGGTGTTGTTATTGTATGGCTAGGCATGGTCACAGTCTCCTAAAACACGATTAGGATAATTCCGCTCATCGCTAAGTCTATTTAGTGCATTCTCTTAGACACGTCTAAAAACTATGACGAAGACTGCAAGAATTAGGATAATTCTGCTTATCACTAAGCCCACTTAGTGCATTGTCTTATACGCGGCTAAGAAACTAAGACTGCAAGGATAATAATAGTTGCGCTCATCGCTGAGTCTACTTAGTGCATTATCTTACAGGCGACTAATAAACTTTTATAGGCCTTACCCCTGCAGTCTAAGTCTTAGTTTAAGAGACTGTGACAAAGAATAGCCATACAAAAGCAGCAATGAAGCCAAAGCTTCAAGACGAAAAAGCAAGATTCGCTGAAATATCAGCGGTCTAAAAAATGCCTGAATACCTTTTTCTTGTCGGTTCGACTAAAATAATAAACTTGATTGAGTGACGCTTATGTTTTTTTATTTTGATTCCCATATTAGAATCGTGAAAATTCAAGTCAAGTGTTCTTTTCAGACTTAGTTAATATTTAATTTCACAAATTACAAACAAATTACAATTTCAAGGAAATAAATAGCTTTTAAAGCTTGAATAACGTTTTCTTTATTGTCCATAAATTAAAATGTAATCAATCTAAACCACGTGTTAAATTTCAAAATCTTGGTGTAGTTTTTTTTTTATATACTAAATTAGACAAAATCGACATTACTTACTTAACGCAGCATAGTAAAAACGAAAAAGCTTTTTATTCGTTTTGGGGGTTTTCAGATGGAGAATAAAACCAATTCCTATTTTGCACACAACAGACACATTAAAAAAACATAGAATGTGACGGTTCTCTCATTTCAATGGAATAATAATGTTCTCTGTCGCATACATATCCCATATACACGCCACTCAAGCCAATTAAAAATAGAAATAATTACTTTCTAACGCGTCATTTATTTTCATGGATGATGTATGGTGTTATTCTTAAGAAATACCAAAAAAAAAAACTGTCCAAGTGCGTGTTGTACACGCATTTAGGGTTCAAAATAATTTTCAATGAAAGTATTTATTACAGGACACTATGCCGTTATTATTTTTGCTTTTGGTCCTAGATAGAAAAATATAAATGGGACTTCGTGCATGAAGAAACAATACTGCCAAAACGATAATGTAAGTGGAGACTGACCTAATTAGTCCATTTCGTCAAAGGTGTACGTCCATCCGTCTGTAAACACGGTAATTCAAAAACGAAAAGAGAAGTTCGACTGGGCAAAATCGGATCATGTTTTGATAGGAAATTTGTAAGGGATAGAATAAAAATTTGAAGACAAAAAATGTTTTTGTCTTATTTAAAAATAAACAACTTTTGTTTGAAACTTTTTCTATAAATTCAGTATAAACTGGGTATTTAAGCAATTAACTCAGTTTATTGATATTTTCACTTGTTTCTTTTTTTCGGTTCAGTTCTGATTTTTGTTTCGCCAAAGATAACGGTTTTTTTTCAAGTTCCAGTTCAAAACCCTGGTATGTTAAGTGGTATTATGCTGATTGTTTGTAGATTTGTTAAACACATGAGTTGAAATTTGGATTGGGGGACCAAATCCAATGCTCCACACAAGGAGATGTACGTCTAATTTTCATAATCTCACTGCACAATCATATGGCGGTTCACATAAGACATCTTCTTGTGAAATTGCATCAGAAATGATGAAAAGATGATAGAGTTAGTATCCGATGTATATGATGAACTTATAAGGCCTCCGATTTTCGCAATTAAGGTAAGGAACCCTGAAAGTATGTTTTATACGATCTGAAAAATATATTTATCACATTTCTGCTGGTGAAAATTTCTATATATAATCAATACCAAAACACAAAACAAAGGTAATATCAAAAACATGTTGAAACTAATGATAATTTATGTTTTGTTGTTTTGACTGCGGTCATCGAAGAGATTTTGTTTATTTTTTTTAAATTAAAAAAAAAAAAATGTTTGTTTTCTGTAAAAAATCACATTGGTTTCCTGAATATTGATTGGTGAATATCTTTCACATTTTATATAGTGTAAAATCACTCTCGGCAATTTGGGACTTGACCACAAATCAATTGTACAATGTATTCGAATAAAATTTTGTATTTTAGAGCCTACTATACACTTGTATACTATCCTATCTTTCGTCCATTCCGTCATTCAAAAACTTCAATGGCGTTACATATTGTTGCTCCAACTTGTCGGAATATAATCCCATTAACAAATTGTAAAAAGTTTGTCAAGTTTGTGTTTTTTCTTAGTAGCTATTTAATATTTTACTTGGCAAGAACATTCAATACATTGAATGTTATAAAAAATCTGGAAACTTTCCAAGTAAAATATTAAGTCGCTATTAATTTAGTCTGGGTATTCTCAAACTTGACCTAACGCATTACTGTGCTATTAGGACGGCAAATCATGAATTGGGCCTACCTAGTGGGCTACGCGATGATTGCATTCGAACAAAATATTTCAAAGTATCAGAATCTACATGTATATTAGGTCTCACCCACCGTAATCAGTAGTCATCAGTATTCAAAAGTTGTGTGGAAAATGTCGGACTATGATTTTAAGTTTAGCCAATGAGTACTCAGAAAGGAATGGTCATATTTCAAATAATATGAATAACATATTTTATTACTTTATTGCTTTTAAGCCATAAATTATATTGAATTTCATACATTTGAAATATGACCATACCTTACTGAGCGTTTATTGGCTAAACTTAAAATCATAATCATTACATCTTTTTAGTGCTTTTATTGGAAAGTCTGAAAGTACAAAAGCCTTAAAACAAAAACAAATTGTCAACAGGTGGGATATAGAGTGTAACAGAAGTTGATATCTAATCGGATTTTTCTTATTTTCATTTAGTAAATATTCACTTTAAAGTTTTCATTATCCATCCATATTTCAATTTCAAATGGTGTCAAATATATTTATATAAAATGAAATCTTTTCGAATCCATTGTAAATTCGTTTATCTTCTACAATATTCTGGTGTTGTTGTTTTTGTTCCCCTCATATATGTTGTATGTAATCCAACGCGTCATGTGTCACAAGTTTGAGTGACGCTTATGTTTTTTTTTTGCTGTACACGAATACATGTTTGTATGTTGTTTATAATACGGACGGATTCCCTTTTGTTTAACTTTTAAATCGTTCTTTTCGCATATATACATATACATATATATGTCAATGTATACCGTATGTGTTGGATAGCATTGCTAATAGAGAATCAATGTTAAATATATTTACTATAATAAGTATACACAATATGCTTAATAACGAAATAAAAATATTGGGGATACTCTTAAGTGTGCTTGTTGTGTATGCTTGCTGGACTGTTTTGTACTCAGTATGCATTAAAATGTAATGATAGTGGGTTAAATATGTTCATTGTTATCTTCTTATACTTAGCATTACTTCTAACAATTGAAAATTCTTTTTTGTATGTGGAATGTTTGAAAATAAATGATTGTATTATATTAACGGTATAACATAAAACAACAATCCACACAAATTAAAAGAAAAATAAAACCCCAAAAAGAAAAAGAAATAGAATTCGGACAAAAAAAAGTTGAAACTAATGGTTCGAATATTCCTCCATTATTTGCTAAACAATATCCGAGTCGGTTGTAGAAATCTACCCAGGTATTTTCTAGCACTTGAGGAGAAATATTCGTACAATTGTCAACAATTTTTTGCCTTAATTGTTGCAAATTTTCAGGCCTATTCCGCGAATAGATCTGTGTTTTGAGAAAACCCCACAAATAAAAGTCGTTAGGAGATAGATCTGGCGATCTGGCTGGCCACTTGAAGGTTCCAAAACCACTCATAAGACGTTCCTGGAAAGTTTGTTCCAGGAACAGCCTTACTATCTTGGCATTGTGTGCAGGGCAACCATTATGTTGGAACCATACAGGTTCCAGGTCTAAATTAGGAAGAGCTCTAACAGTTGGCAATATAATATTTCGTAAAAAACTCAAATTTTTTTGAGAATCTAAAGTTCCGTCAATGAAGAATGGTCCTATAATATGGTCACCCAATATTCCATTCCAGACATTCAGTTTCAGTATGTATGTATGCGTATGGTTTTATAGTAAATATTTTATTTATTTATTTAACATTGATTCTCTATTAGAAATGCTTTTGATAACGGTCTGTATATGATGTCTATGTATATATGTATGTATATATATACACTTTTTTTTTCATGTTGTTTTTTGTTCATGGTTGATAGTACGTACCATCAACCATTTTTCTTATACTTTGTTCTTGTGTCTTTGATTTATTATTATTATGTAATCTATTTATGAGTGGTATAAATTTGATCCATTTTGTCTATGTAATGTGTACGCAAAAGCAAAAATAGTCTGTTTTATTTTGATTAAACAAATTGAGTCAATTTTGAAATAATACTTTATTTAATTGAGATACGGAACCTATAATGTCATAGCTTTACGGTAGGTGTGAAATACGACATAAATTAGGAAAATTAGTCAAATTAAATCTTTTTTTTTCAACATTATAGAAAATATCTATTGAAACTCGTAACATTTGTAGACGGTAAACAAGTTTAAGCATACCGATAATACTTTTTAAAACGATTTGTCAAACGTTCATTTTTAAAATTAATATCAGCAAATTCCTTTTATACTATTTATAGATTACAAACTGGATGCGTGTTAAAAGTTATACTTCTTTGGCGAGAATAGAAATAAGATTTTATTATGCATGCTAATGATTAATATACAAGTAAACCAATAAAATGAGTAAAGTAAATTTGGAATAACGTTAACTTTTTAATCGTATTCCGACTGTAATTTGATTTGGTTATCTATCTATCCGGGATTAATTGATTTTGTTACCTATTTGGGTATCATCGGCATATATTGATAAAAAATTAACCTCAAACCTTTTGTAACATGTGACAACTTTTAACACACAAAAACTTTTTTTTTTAAATTGATTCAAATGACGTGTTCATATTTTATGTAATAGCAGTATATTCCTCAATTGAGTACATGGTAAATTCTTTATGTAACAAATTTTTTTATTGAAAAACCAAACTCTACATATTTGATTAAGTAAAAAATTAAATTATAACCCATTTTTTATAACCCATCAAAAATTTAGAGTTTATTTTGTCCATTTAGTACTTGATCAAACATATATAGTGTTTATTCGTCATATTTACGGCAATGTAGAAAAATTGCGAATAGTTCGCCGAGTCAGTATATAACGTATTACTGAAATATTACCAGAAAATGTTGATCGTGTTAACATTTCTTTATAGACTCTTCTTGAAACTGTATCCAATGTTTCTGCAGATACTTAAAGTAGATATATAAAGTAGTAACTCTTTTTCTTAGCAAAAACAGTTCTAATATTATTATGTTACACAGAACTCAGATATAATAGTATTTGTGGTATATTATATTTTTTTCCTCAATCAAAGATGAAAGCTACCAGTGATCTCAACATGCATGCGTCCATTTGTGTGTATGTACTGTGTATAGATGATAAAAGATTTGCGTTTATATATATTTAGGTTTATATTATGTTGTAATAATATTTCAGTCACATTTCTTCTTTTATATATTATATGCTGCTAACCCCAGCCATAACACTACAACTAAACTTACACTTGTATCATATATCCATACACAACCAACCATTCCAACCATGAAAATAGAATTACATGATGTTTTTTTGTTATTTCAGAAACTCTTTCTCCTCTTGAAATTTTTTATTTTTATAAGATTGATTGATTATGTTATATTTGTCTACACATATACACAAAATTTATATATTTTTCTTTGGGATCATTAAGTGCGACAGTGTGTGTGTGTGTGTTTGTTTATCTACTTCGGTTCTGCCATGAGTAGGGAAGACAAGTTTGTTGTTTTTTTAAATTATTTTAGATTATGATTAATGCCAGACTTAAGTAGTATTAAGTAGTGCTAATTTTAATAAAATAATATTATGCTGTATAAACTGTTGTAAGATATGTTTACTGAAATATAAGTTAGTTCATGTTCAAAGATAAATTTTTGGGACACTTGACATTTTTAGTTTTTATAAAATGGTTTGCCAAAAATCAAACATATTCAAAATATTTCGTGATATAAATAGTATGCCATACAAAAGGTCTAGTGTGCGATTTTTGCTATTTCTACTCGTATATTTTGAGACTCGAAATATAAAAAAAATGTGTTTGTACTGTACTACTTTAAAAAGGAGTACAGTACGCGCGTTAGGAGTTACACTTCTTTTTATATAATTGATTAAAATAATATTCAACACTACTATTAAAACGCAAAAGTTTAATAAAATGATATAGTGAAAAAAACACAATTCCATTTAAAAAATGACATAGGCAAGCACTATTACACCAAAACATGTTCACATAATAAAAAGATTATCGATTGCTGTACAATAAAGCAGGATAGTAAACTGTGTTACATCGATCAACGCACGTAACTTCCGTTACGCGCATTACAACGTTTATTTTCAGTGTATACTTTAGGAAATAAATTCTGAATACATCATATAATAAAAAAAAGTATAATCCATCTACAAGCTGTGTTCAGGTAAAGCCCGTGTACAAATAAATTTAACACTTAACAAATTCAAATTAAGTAGTCCATGTAATAATTGATAATATATTTAAAGTAATAATAAAGTAAGATAAATATCATTTGGTTAGAACGATTTAATTAAACCAAATCCTTTTACATAACATTCACAACATATTCATATACAGGTTGATCCATTAAAAAAGATATGCGTGCAATCCAGGTATAACTAATTCAAAATAGTATAAATCTTTCGCCCTTTTTTTTTTAATTCAAAATATTCCAACATGACTCAAAGTTTTAACTCGAAAGGTCTCCTCTAGAATAATAATAATAATAATAATTAGCAAGAGGGGTACCGCAAATGGGTCCCTAGCACCTAGACCAAGGGGTCCTCTGTGTCCACCTTGAGAACAACCTGTCACCCGAAGGTGAGGCGTCTCCGGGTAAGAGGTGCTATTGGAAGCAGATGAAGCTATAGGATTCTGATGAGGCCAGATGCCGCCCAGAATGCCCACCGCTTCCCTGCCGAGATTGCTCCCAGAATTGATGGATCCAGGGTTTCGGACCCAAACATTCTATACCTGACACCCTACAGGTTTCTGCAGGTGCAAATAACATGTATCGAGGTTTGATTTCCTCTAGAAAGTCTAGTAAAGTATCTGAGAATTCGGACAATATGCTTGAAAAGTATTCAGATATCTGATTCGTTAGAAAATATTCCGATGTTTCGTCCGGAACTCACAGACCCTAAGAATTTTGACTTGTTTCAGTCTCGAAAGAAATTTCGAAAACGAGTCTCTTTTAGCATCTTCTTCCTCCCCGAATTTGTGTCAGTACATGTCATTTTTCAAGTCCAGAGAATGGCTCTGATCTTGTACGAGGTGTTCCTTTTCATCCCAGTTCATCCACTGTCTCATTTGCCTTTACTCATGCATAATTTTTCTTGCAATGTAGTTTTGCATTGCATTGTACCGAATTACGAACAAACATCCGATGATTTTGGGTTGCGACTTGAATTAGTCACATCTCTCTACTATCTCTTTCTACAGTGAATCATAACTTTCTATGAAAACACATGTGTCTTATTTTTTTGTCCCCACCTGTATATTACAGAAAACGCCTAACTAGTTATAATATATAAATGATGTATAAAGTTTTATCATATATCCATGTTAGTTATTCCAGTTGTAGTACCAATAAATTTAATTTTAATCAATGTACGTGGGAAATGCTTGCTTATATCTGATTAAAATTGGATAAAACATTCGTATCGTATCCTATATATATATATATATATATATATATATATATATATATATATATATATATATATATATATATATATATATATATATATATATATATACATATATGTATGTATGTATGGTATATATGATTTCGGATATTTAAAATATGTATGTAATTAAATTAATTTTGAAAGTCATATGTAAAAGTCACCACCAACAGTGGTGATACTAGTAGGCAGTGATTAACTTTGAAAAAGAGATTTTAGTTTGTAACTAACGAACGATAAGCATAAATAAAATATCTAACTTGGATGAACACGACAGAAATATTTGAAACATTTTTGAAATAGAAATGTTTTTTTTTTTTAATTTGAAAAAGATATATTCTCAAATGAATGAATTCTTTTTGATTACCTATTTATAATAATTTTAAAAGGTTTCCAGATATTCATTCAACTCTTCAAAGAGATAAAAAAAGTAGATTTTAAATTGAATTATATATATGGAGTGTTCATCGTTTGGAGGGGCAAAAACTAAACTTTACATGAGTTTATGTACTTTAAACCTACGGTTCTATAATAAAAATATATTTTTTGACATGGCAAGTACACCGGCTCTAAATTTCTATTAGTTTTTAAGATGCAAATAGCATGAAGACAATACATTCAATCGCAGATTGAGCACGATTTTTGAACTTTTTGGGTCAAAATTATCTTATATACTGAGATTTATCAAAATCGGAAACAAAAATTTTTTTTTAATTTTTCCTTGGAAAAAATCGAAAACAAAATTTAAAATTTTTATTCTTCGATTTGAATGAAAATTAGTCATTTAATTAGGCACAATAAGACACAGGAATGTTATGTCATGGAATTTTATTTTACGATTTTTGTGGCTACCCTGAAAAAAAAATTTTGTTTGTAATACTTTTTCATAAACTCATTATATACCGGGTATTTAAGCAGTGAACTCAGTTAGTTGTTATTTTCACTTGTTTATTATTCGATTTAAAGAGATCATAATTTATAAGTTTCATAATAAAAATGTAGTAAAATCAAACATGGATTTCTTCGAAATACAAAATTCATATAAAAATTTTTCTGTTTGTTATAGAGGAAATAAATGTACTGACATAGCTTGTAGAAAAATACTGATTGTTTCAACTTATAGAGGATTCTTATTTCGAGTAATAGAGATTTCGAGGTTGATCAGAAGAGAACAAGGATTTTTTACGTGTTATAGACAATTTCGATTTTTCAGGTTCTGCTGCTATTTTCTATAAAATCACGTATAATAATGCAATAATATATATTCTTTTCCCAATCAAGTATTCTTATACGTAATGAAAATATAACCGATTTTTTTATAAAATGTTTAAGGTAGTTGTTGTGTATATTATAACGCCTAAAAGTTGTGGAGCGTATGTGTATAATAATCCATAAGTTTAGTCCAAGACTGTACCGGTAGGTACGTTACACATACGATACTTGCCTATATGTATATTCAAATACTACCTCACATTTTTATCTGGTAGTTACAATCTGGAAACGTCGCTTATATTCCGCCAGTTGATATTCTGTTTGTTTATATACACTCCCGTTCAATAAAATTGAACAGACCTGAAATGTTAATTTTCTTACATATCATAAAGCTCCTCACTTTTACAACTCTATGTATAATTATTCATTTATAAACAAAGATAACAAGTATATATTTTAAGTGTGAATGCTCATTATAGAATAACAACTGCCTTAATGTTTGTCATCATTTTTGATGAAGTGTCCCAACATCCTTAAGTTTATCCATACACTTAAAAAACAATTTTTCTGCGATGTATGCCATACACAGCACTTCATATCCATATAAAATGCAGGACAATACAATTTTACATGAGATAAAATTTTTGTAGTATATTCGATATAACCGTCCAATAAATATAGAACATGCATAGAAAATAAATTTGATATATTATATTTTTATTTTCGATTTCTAGTATTTTGCTGATTTTATTGCTTCACTATAGGAAGGATAGTTCTTCAATGCTTGTTATGCTGCTTGCTACAAGGAAAGAACTATTACAATTTTTATCACACACAAAGCACAATAATAATCATAACATTGTATCCTATCGTTTATATACATTATTCTTTATCTATTGAATTACGATGAACGTATATATATATATATATAGCAAAAACGTTGTGTACACGATATCTATCGATACAAATTTTATTTAAATATATTGATGAGTAATTTTGAAACGTTTTCTAGAACAAACTTGATATGTTTTCATCAAAATACAGTAATAATCCAATTATACGCATTCATTGGTACCGGACCCGACCGGATATATGAGTAAATAATAAAAAAAGAAGCTCTTTAAAGAAAATAAGTTTTTATTAAAAAAACATTTTTTAAAACAAGCTTTTTTATAGTAAAACTAATTTTCTACATCTTTACTTCTTATGTGGTTTTACGATTTTTTCAGTATTAAGAGATATATACCAAATTTTTTGTTTCCCCCTCCCTCTAAACGCCCCTTTTCACTTGCCATAAAAATGCATTGTCATCGGAACTGAACTAACATGTAGAAATTCAATTCCGTAGGATAAGAGGAAGTGGTTCTAATTCAGTTTGCAAGATTTGACCCGAACATACATACATACCTTGCAAGTTAAATAAAGCTAAATTTGTGTATTCTGAGGAAAAATGAAGACGACCTTTCGATTTTCTCGGCCAAAGCTTTGCTTTTTTTGGAACAAAACCAACTGCTTGCAAAAACCACTTGAATACGGCCTTTTTTTTCCTCAAAACGATCTGTGTAATTGGACATCGGATAATTGGAGTTCTTCTGTATCCCACGATTATTATATTCTAGAAAAGTCATCGTTGAAGAACGAATTTACGAGTAACAATGATTTTCAAAATAAATAAGACCATAAAATCTATGTTTCTTAACGAAGGACATGCTAACAATTTTCTCTTTCCATTGATTATTTGTCAATAGGGATGTTGAACTACTTTTTAAACCCGGTATATAATATATACCAGGGTATGTTAAGTTTTGAAAATAAACAACTTCTGTTTGAAACTTTTTTTCATTCATTCAGTATATGCTGGATATTTAAGCAATTATCTCAGTTGTTATTTTTAATTGTTAGAAATAAATTTGATTTTTTTATTTATTAGACTGGCTTGTATCGGAATGTATACAAAATATTTAATTTTATAAAAGATCTCCGACACATCCCTACGAGATTCTTCCCCGATTTTACGGTCCATCATCATAGTCTCTGTCACATTATGAATTATAATGATATTTTGAGCATGAACGTCCTTTGAGCGTACTAGATAAAGTACACTCAAATTCAATTTATTTGAGGCAGTAAGTCACATTCTAAACGTATATATTACCTCCCGTTCAATTTTTTTGAACGGGAGTGTATACTCATAAAATTCTACAAAATTCACAATAAAATGTTTCATATTTGGTCGCAAATTAAAATTATCTGTTTAGCGCGGAAAAAAATTGATTAAAGTCATTAATAAATTAATTCTAACATAAAACTGTATAATTTAAATTTACAAGTACAAGTACAAAAAAGTAAAATTTTCTCAAAAGACTCGGATTTTCAAAAATTGATTTATAATCATTGATAACTTTTTCATATAATCGATGACAACTTAGGTAAATTAGGCAAATATCAAAGATGTATCAAAATATTATCTAATATCAAATCTCACATATGAACGTCCTTAATTATATTAATTAAACATCCTTTCAAAGAACGTAACATCACCGGCTTTTGGTTGTTGGGCATCATGAATTTGGTTGTGTCTTCTATGTCTGATCAAAATATTAAACAAAAGTTGTTTGAATTTAGAATAAAAGGACATTTACATTTCATATATAAAGACCATTCACAGACATCATTTATATGAGATATAAAATATAGTTTTATTACCTTATTTAATATATACACATAGAAATTATGTTAATTTTAACACTTAATATATGATCGTTAAAATATTGTCACTCTTTGAATTAATTTTATTCGATAAATTTTGATTTATTATCATCAGACGTTCGTAACAACACTTGCTTGGTACCTCACGACATGTAACGACTTCTATAAAATCAAAATAAATGAAATAATATTATCATTTTTAATTATCAAACGTTTAACCAAAAAATAAAATAAAAATTAAACGGTGCAATTTAATGATCCTCAATTAGTTATCGTTTTTATTCTCATGAAATTATTACAAGTAACTGTGAAAGATACGATGTTTTATTATACTGTGGGTTTTCTAAGAAAATATGTAGGCAGTCAGTGATGTTTCTTTTACATAAATTGATCGTACATGTTTCTTATTTTTATGTTTTTGTATTTATAAAAAACGTACCTCCTGTAGCTTCATGGCAGATTTAGCGTTATTCAATACTATATCTAGAGTGCGGAAGTACGTATGGCCGAGTTTAAGGGGATAGAAGATTTACTATATATTTACAAAAAAAGTGTGTGTGTGTGTGTGTACTTATGTACGCACGTAAGAAATTACACTTCTTTATAAATCATTTATTAAAATTATATTAAATAAGGTAACACTACGATTAAGACACAAAAGTTTAATAAAATGATATAGTATTATATTTTATCATGGTAGAATATTATCATGGTTTGATATTACGCTGGTACTGACCAGCGTAACTTCATCCATTAAAATAAGAGTTTGAAAAACTGGAATTAAATTCATTATTTACATTCGAATCATACTAATTTATCAAGGCCAGGTCGGGTTTATTAATATATAAATTTAATATACAAAGTTTACGAGCCCATAAAAATGATATCATTGATAACGCGGCTCGTAATTCTAATATTCTTCTTTTATCAGAAACATGGAGTAATAATGATGAAGACATTCCTGTACCTAATTTCAACTGTATAGTCAAATGTAAATGCTCTAATGTAAAATAATAACGATCATTCATCTTTCGTTCTACATTCAAAATTATTGTCCACTGAAGAGTAGGTTTACTTTTGTCGCATACTTACTGGTTGCCTGTTTTGCTAAGCATATAATGTATGCATATATGCTGAAAATACACTCTGATCGGATTCTCTTAACGCGCCAATAGCCTGACAAAAAATTAATTATACTGGGCTATATTATAAATTCAAAAGTTCATTTTTATTCTACGTTAGCCAAATAAGATCCTTCTATTTACACTCCCGTTCATAAAAATTGATGTATATTACTAAAGCTTGTAACTAAATACATAGTATAATATTATATATATTAAAATGTTTCAACTGGTTCAATTTTTATAAACGAGAGTGTACATGTATATTTTTAAACTTTGAATATCGTTGGACAATAGAACGACTACTATTGATCACGAAATATGTCACATTAGTTCAAATTCATTGATTTGGACTGTTCTACATCTAGAATGAATGATTTTATAAAATAAATTAGAATTCCAAACACAATTTCAAAAAGGCAAACATCAAATAACAAACTATAATTCTAATTAAATTGAACATTATTTATATCAAATGACCTTTAAATTATAAATTGAATATGTATTCAGTAAAGGTTTTTATTACATCGATCGATATGCGATGTATAATATAACGTGTAATACATTTTATATTGAATACATAAATTTTATATAACAAGAAAAATATGTTTATTAACACAATTATTATTATTAGTGATATTTATTTATAATCAACAATAATATAACAATAACAAAAGTCCACATAACGGTATTATGGTAATATGTAATCACATATGATGAAAGAAAGCAATAAAGAAAGAAAGATGTAAAGTTGGCAAACATTTTATATTGGTATGTACGAGTATAAATATGAACATGATGTTTCAAGAAAGAGTAATACACATTTATTTCTTGTATACTAGGCCCGTTTTTACACATGTATCTTCAGATGTAATGCGATTGATTTGGTGAACAAGCGCAGTAGTATTTTTTAGCGAATTTCCTCCAGATGAAATGCAGCTTTTGTTTTTGTACTAATGTTGAAATTTCGTAAAAATTTCTTCAAATGTCCCATCGATCCAACCTACCTACTAGATGTTAAAAAATCACAATCGTAAAAATTTATATATATTAATATATATATATATATATATATATATATATATATATATATATATATATATAAGTTTACGCGTCTGTGGACTCTCTAGCGGTCATAGTTTTATTCTGATTGGAATAAAAATTGGTATTTGAGGCGCTTTTGGTATTCAAAAGGTCAAGTTCGTTAATGGGTAAAATCGGACAAGGTGAAAATTGGGTTTAGAGGTAGGGGGAAACACAAAATTTGTCATATCTCCCTTAATATTCGAAAAATCGAAAAATTTTTCAGAAGTAAAATTGTAGGTAGTAGATTTTACTGTTGTTTTTTTTCTTATCATTTTTTCTGTTACACTGATATTTACAGAAATATTGACGGTATTAAATTCTAAAAAATTAAGATTGAAAATTAAATTCCTTAATATCCCTGTACACATCAGAGTTTGAGCAAAAATGATAATGTGATGAATTGTAGCAAACATGATTTTCTACAACTTTATTCCTTACACATTCCTTACATATTTTATATTTTGTGTTTTCTTCTCACTTTATGCCCCCCTTTCCCCTTGACGTATGCCATTTATTAATAAAATTGGTCTTGAAAATAGTAAAATCATATCAGATACGACATTTTATTTTGATCAGACTAAAATTTTGACAGCTAGAGAGTGATTTCTGTATTCTAAGGAAATTCGCTGAAGTTGAAGCAGCTCCTGTGTAACGAATTTTTGTGATGCGTGTGTTTAGTTTGATGAAACAGAGAAGAATTCTATTTTGACGATTTATTTCATGAAATCTTAATCTGAAGTGGTTGCCAATGAAAGAAACAGTAAACAAGACGAAAGAATCTACCGAACTATCAACCGATTTTCAGGATTGATTTTTTAAACCTACAGGCAAGCAGGCACATATAAAATACCCATTTTTATATTTTATTAGTCCCCGTTTGATTTCAAATGCTAAAAGTTTGTTATTCGTCGTTTTGTGACAAGTAAAGTTAAATATTATATATAATTAAATGTGAGTAATATTTGAACCGTGATTTTTTTATTAAACAACGTATACTTACTTTACTATTCACCACAGTGAATAGAATCATTGGATAAAAACAAAACAAGTTGACCATCATTCAACCACCTTACTGTGTGCAACATTTACCCAGCTTTTACATTCTCGGTCGCGTCACTTGTTTGTGATGGCAATAAGAACATAACACAACCAAAACGGAATCGTATTATGCATTGCATTCAACACACAATAGGTTTAATACTTATATTTATATAGGTATATGATGATACCAACCAACAACGAACGCTTCGTTTTAAACAGCACAACATCATCGTCGTATACAATTTTGTTCGACGACCGACACTTGCTGCTAGCTTATGCAAAGTCGGCCACGATATACAACAGCGTCATCATACACTATCATACACAGTGGTATACCACATTCATATACAGAATGATCCAGATTCATATCTATTTGCGTTTTTTACCGACGAAAGAAGGAGGTACTCAATTCAATCTGTATATATATATATATACTTTTTTATTTATGATCACGCATAACTTTTTACAGAGTAGTCCGATTTTGGTAGTTCTTTTTTTGATGGATAGGTTATACATTAAAGTTGGTCCCTTCAATTTCAAATTTTAGCCACAATAAATAAAAAATAAAACTTCCCAGCGCTTCCACTAAAGAAAAATATCATAAATATCTTAATATACGTTCTGTGTGTAAACACTATTTGAAAGCTCTCAATATATTTGCGCAGTTTGAATGTTTTTTTAACCGACGAAAAAACGAAGGAGGTTCTTAAGTCAACCCCTATATTTTTTTAAATGTATTACCTCGCATAACTTTTTACAGAGTAGTCCGATTTTGATTTTTTATTGGATAAGGAATACTTCGAAATTGGTACTGTATAAATTTGAAAAAAATATTTCGCCCCTAAGGGTTGAAAAATAGGGAATGATTGATTGTTCACCACTGAATTTTCACCGGTGAATCGATTCTGTTGAAACTTTAAACTTATGTAATTCTAATGACACTATAAGCCACAAAAAAATAAAAAATAAAACTTTTTAACAAAAAATAAAACCGACGAAAGAAGAAAGTAACTGAAAAGCAAGAAGTAATAACTTTGTAACAAAAAATTAAACCTTCGAAAAAAGAAAGGAAAAATTAAAAAAGTAACTTTTTATTCCTACACTAATGTAAATACCTAAATAATTTTGACATTTTATTTTTTCCTTTTGTTTTTTCGAAGGTTTGATAATAACTTGTAGAATCATTGGTTTTAGATACAATATATAATTTTTCTATTGAAGTTTTTCACTACTATATCATTTTATTAAAATTTTGTGTCTTGTAGTATTGACCTTATTTAATATTATTTAAAAAAGTTATTATATAAGATGTATAACGTACACACACTTTTTTTAATGTGTTATACGAGAATTTAGTTTCTGGTGATGATTTGAGTTTTTAAATAAATTTTCTATGTTTCATATCGTTAGATCTCCATTAGGATGTAATTTTTCAGAAACAAGTTTATATCTTACTATTTAATTATTTTAATGAAATCTATAATTTTAGATAGTTTTTCTGAAACAGTTTGTATATTGTCCGTCTATCTTTCCAGTATCCGTTCCTTTGTGTAAATCATATGTGAGTGAGTAGGTTATTGTTTGGAATGTGTTATATATGAATGGATTGTAGTCACTCCCTCGCATGTACTGTCACAACCTCTGACTGACTGTGCTGTAAATGTTGTTTATGATAACTATTTTCCTATATCTAGGAAGCTTTATTTGTGACTGAATTTAAATTTGATATTTAAACCTAGTAGTGTGTCAATATTTTATAATATGTTTAGCGATGATAGAGAAAATGATGATGTTTTTTGTTTTACATTTTTATTACAGTAAAGTCTCTAAAATCCTAACTAATAGATATCGAGGTTATTGGTTTTTAGCGAATTATATAGGGTGTACGGATTCATTCAGCGATTTTAAGGACGTTCATGTATAAGGCTTGATAGTAGATACACTTTTTTTTCTTTTATTGAATTAAATAACTCAAATATGTAGTTATTCTCCCTCAAAAATTTAAAACCTGTTTACGATCATTTCAAAGAGTAATTCTATAATTACGCTATATAGTAATTCTAAATTTTACGCTGTGTTAAAAGATTGTTTTTATATTTATTTTATAAAATAAAAATTTATATGTCCTACTTGTGTGAAAATTATAGTAAAAATCAAACTTTTAACACAGCGTCTTATGGAGCACAGCATTTTTTTTGTACTTACTGTATTACTAAAGTAGATACCTTAATAAATAGTGTTTATAAATATTCTTTGAAATATGCAATTTATATAATTGCTTGAAGAAAATGGTGTTTACTAACGTATGAATTAATTATTGAATAAAATTAAAACTGTTTTGTTAGGTTTGTATTTGCCCCCAAAATTTTGAAAACTGGCGACAGCGCACAGTAAAAAAATATACACATACATACAAATATACAGCATAGTTTATTGTCAGATCTGTCAAATCAATTTCTAATTTAAATTTACTGATATTTTACAATAAATACTTTTAAAATATTTAGGTCAGGACAAATAAAAAAGGTTATAAATCGTTGTAAAATTATTGATATACTTTACATGTTTTTTAAAATCCTAAATAAATTTTATTAAAGATAGCACTCATTTGACTCTAGCGTAGTAAATAAACGTCCATAAGCTATTCTTTCTGAGAATTTTGTGAATTTTTGCACAAGTAGGGCATATAAATTTTCATTTT
Organism: Nineta flava; assembly: GCA_963920215.1. Classification (NCBI taxonomy): domain Eukaryota; kingdom Metazoa; phylum Arthropoda; class Insecta; order Neuroptera; family Chrysopidae; genus Nineta; species Nineta flava. Next base: position 116,476,675 of record OY986041.1, read on the forward strand.
GTAAAACAAATATAAAAACAATTCAACAAAATAAACATAATCTAGCAAAAAATAATTGAAAAGTATGTTTATAACCCATATTTCTCCATATAATAATTAAATGAATTTTGTTTTGCAATATCAATTCATAGACAGAATAAACATAAGAAATAATTGAAAATTATATAGGTCACAATAACGAACGTCTTATAATTATTAAATTCAATCAAATAAATTAATACCTCATACCCATATTATATACATTTTTTGATATCAACATTGTTGACTTGATCAATACTGTTATGTTTGATGAATTTTAATTAAATTAAAAATTTAATAAAAAACACACAACATATCAAATGTTTTTATTAAAATTACATACACAATATACATATAACCGTGTTTTTATAATTTAGTTAGTCGGTATTCAAAATAGTGTTAATTTATGTAAAAAGAACATCTGATATTACAAACTTATATACTTAAATAATATGTTATACAACCAATAATATGTATTCTTTTATATATGTAATAAGATCTTCTTTGATACCGTTTTATTCAATATATTTTATTTAAATCAACAAATTTGAAAAGTAATTTAATTTATTCATTTATTGAAAACTATTTGTAATCAGTATTGGAATGGGTCGATCGTTACTTGACGAATATCCTTTGCAGTTCAATTCAATGAAACAAATATTTTTGTAATTTTTGTTAAAAATATTTTTTATTTTGGCTAATATAATTTCCGAAGCACATTTTCTTAAACAGAAAAAATATAATGACAAAAATGTACACTCCCGTTCAATAAAATTGAACAGACCTGAACCGAATCAGATCCTCACAATTTTCATTATTCTTCTAGTAACAGATACAGCATTTTATTTAATTTTTAAACGACAGTAAGATATAATACTTAAACATGTATTAGCATTACATATATTTTTTAAATTCTCACTCTGTCACTGACACCGTATACACAAATAAAAAATATAAATTCAGTTTATACTTCCATTTCTTTTTTACACACTTAAAAAATATACTACTTATCTTTGTTTATAAATAAATAAAATTATACATTATCAGAGAGTTGCAAAAGTGAGGAGTTTTATGAAATGTAATATAATAAACATTTCAGGTCTGTTCATTTTTTTTTGAACGGGAGTGTACAAATAAAAATTTATTAACTAAAAGGTACACTCGCGGTCATAAAATTGAACTAGTAAGTCATATTCTAAGCATATATATTACATAATATATGCATAATATTACATACAGTAACGCTTAGATTATTTCAACAGGTTCAATTTTTATGAATGGGAGTGTACTTTTATAAATTGCATAATAAAAACCTCCAAGTTGTATACCTTCGAAGGGTTGGCAAAAATGTAATAAAGAATTGTAAAAACTATTTGCGGAATTATACAAATATTATAAACCACAGATAATACAAATTAAAAGTTATTCAGTCAAATGTATACATAAAAAACTTATATACATTTTTTTAAAATATATTATGAAAAGTGGGTGGGGATGGGATGGTATTACAGACAACATGCGAACTATTATATATCTACAAACAGATTTAGAAGGGAAGAGTTTTAAATAGTTTTCTAAATTATTTAAAATATGTCCGTTTGATTAATACTTTTTATAATACTTCAAATGTACTGACTTTCAAATATGAAATGTTTACGAGTGTTAACATTTTTCCTGACTCCTTAATGTCAAATCTATTTCACGTAATTCTTGTAATAAATTTTTCTATAAATTTTTGACCTATACGATTTGGTTTTCGAAAAAATTTCTTGAATAAAAGTACGTGATGAAACTACTAACAACTACTGTTTTAGTAATTTTTTTCGAAAGACGAATGGATTTTGTACAAATCAAGTAAGAATTTTGTAAAAAAAAACCTGTGTCGACTCGACAATAATTCTTTGATATCTGTGTATAAGTGAGCTGCTATATAGTAATTATTTCGCCACGATAGTTATACGACTGACTTATTCATTTAAAAAATATTAACAAGAATGATATAATCGATCTTTTTTATTATAAATTAACTAACATATTAACTAGCATATTATATTATATACCTATTTGACTTATGAGAAAAAGTATTAAAAAAAAGGTATATACTAACAATTTTTGATTAAATTTTTCACATGAAAAGAATATATAATATTCTATTTTTTTATAATAATAATAATAAATTATAATCACAAGTCACGATTTATATAACATGTTGCATTTGATGAAATATGTGGAGTATATTATTATATATTTATATATTATATATAAATATAATGATGGTATATTATACAGGTGATCCTATACCTATGGCTATTATTTGAAAGAAAAAGAACAATATAAAATCAGTACGCCAAAATAGATCTTGTGTAAGTCTTTCTTATTACATGCCGATTGTAATTTATATTAAATTTCCTACATTAACTAATTTCTTTAATGTCACACTGATAGAAATAAAATCGTACACTGATAGAAGTAATTCCTTTGCAGTAAGACACATTTTTTTAAACTAAGAATTTCAGACTCATATATAAATACGAAAGATAATATATATTGGTATAAGAAAATAAGTATCTTGACATCTATAGTTTTATTTGATTTATAAGTTTAAATTTAAATTTTTTATAAATTAATTAATTTTAGCGCCATCTTAGCAGAATTTAACTTTTCGTAACATAATAATAATATATATTCATAATATAGTAAATAACTTATAAGAGTGACGCGCGAGACTCCATCACGCGTCGGAGCTGACACACACAATTATTTCTTTTCATTTCAATAATGTATATTTTGTGTTCAAGTGGACTTAGGACTTAACTACTCTAAATAATAAAAGCGTGTGTTTGATTTTTGATTGAACTAGATCCGCATTTCAATGCAACAACCTATATAAATATATAAATCTAATAATGTATATAATTATATATACAGACCGTTTTTAAAAGCATTTCTAATAGAGAATCAATGTTAAATAAATAAATCGTCTGGCTATAGCTTGTGGTGTATGGTGTTTGTTTGATGTCATTTAAGAGTGGAGTGTCGTGATGCACATTATAATTGATAATATTTATCATTACGTATGTGAATGCATGGGAAATATTTAGTTGTGTGTTTTAATGTTATTACCGTATTTCAACAATGGGTTATTACACAATAATAGAAACAGTGCAAATTATTAAATGGTACTTTGGGGGATATGAATGTGTCAATTTATTTATTGTGGCATTTGAGGATAGTCAAATGTAATCGAAAATACCCGGGTAGACTTCTACAATCGACTCGGATATTGTTTAGCAAATAATGGAGGAATTTTCGAACCGTTGGTTTAACTTTTTTTTTTGCCAGAATTCTATTTTTTTTTCTTTGTGGGTTTTTACTTTTCTTTTAATTTGTGTGGATTGTTGTTTTATGTTATACCGTCAATAGAATACTATCATTTATTTTCAAACATTCCACGTACAACTAATAAGGGATATTCAAAAAATTAGAAGTAATGCTAAGCTTAAGAAAACAACAATGAACATATTTAACCCACTCTCATTACATGTTAATGCATACTAAGTACAAAACAGTCCAACAAGCATACACAACAGACACACTAAAGAGTACCCCCACTATTTTTATTTCTTTATTAAACATATTGTGTATAGTTATAGTAAATAATATTTAAAATTGATTCTCTATTACCAATGTTTTCCAACACATACGGTGTAAATCGAATAATGTATATAAATATATGTAGTATTATTAAACTTTAGTTGATAATATGGATCACGTATAATATAAAATAAAACATATACATAATATTACTTGTATGTAGTTCGTTCGTACATACTTCGTACTGATCCATAATAAGGCAGACATCTATTATCTGTTGTGTTGTATATGTTATTTATATATAATGTACGTACACAATGCATACGCAAAATAGATTACCATATTGTACTGTACATTCTTATAAATAAAAGTGTGTATATATATATATATATATATATATATATATATATATATATATATATATATATATATATATATATATATATATATATATATATATATATATATATATATATATATATATATATATATATATATATATATATATATATATATATATATATATATATATATATATATATATATATATATATATATATGTTGTATTCAAACGTGATATTTTTATATAAACATTATTTTGATATTGAATAAAGTACATTAAACTTATTAAATTAATACTATGATTATATATATTGTATTATTTAATTTAAATTTAATGTAATCTATTTCAAATAACAAACAGCAAAAAACAAATCAAATCAACTTTTTAATAATCATTTAATGTTTATAAACATACGTAATGTTTACTCTAAATTTATGATTTTACCAATGTTTAAAGGGTTAATGGTAGAGAGCTGATAGCTGCAAAATTAGCCGTTATCTCCGTGTTACAGTATTTATTATTCATAAAAATATAGTTTATCAAATGGCTTTAACATATGTCATATATACATGGGCCAATATTTGATAATCGGCCGAAACAGGCCCCAGCATTGTCCCCATAATTTTCATTTATTAGTTAACTTTTAATATTTTTAAACTGTAGTACAATATTTTGTTTATTCAGAGTGAGTCAAGAGGAACGGACCAAACTCCAGGAGTGTATTGTACACGTGTAATTAATGCAAAAAAACAGCTCCGACGCGTGACTGAAATTTACTCTACGAATATATATTACTACGTTACGAAAAAGTTATTTAATTTTGAAATATCCTGCTTAGATGGCGCTAACATTAATTCATTTATAAAAAATTTAAATTTATTAATAGCCAAAATAGAAATTTGCATATTTATAACTTATGTATATAACGATTTAAAATATTATTTAAATTTTATAAAAAAATTTATTTTATTATTATTTTTCTTAAATTAAATTAATCACTTACGAAAAACGAAAATTTAATGTCAAATCTGAAAACATACTGTAAAATATCATAAATTCAAATGGAATATCATAGCGTAGATATACAGTGTTAGCTTGTAAAAAAAAACATAACGCTTTTTTTTAACACTTGATTTCTCTACTCATCAAATTGTCGTACCGGGAGCTTTAAATTGAAATCGATTATTAAGGAGTAAACTCCAAAAACTCGTGTTCTTACAAAATGTTCTTATCTGATTTTCATTTGTTTTCAAGTAGGAGCGTAATTAAAAAATGTTATCTTGTGTTTTACAGTGTTCAAAATTGATGATTTAAAACACTAAACAATTGATAACTTTATTGTTCTGATAATGTGTCATGGCATTGTGACAGTTATTTAACGTTTATGAAAATATTTTCACGTGTATAATTACATCTGCCTCATGTGAAATTTGGGAGAACCGAAAAATCGTGTATAGCCGCGCACGTTATTGAAAACAACCACAAAATTGACAAATCGAATTTAAAACTAATGAAATCGGTACAAAACCCCACATAATTCGATGCATACGAAATTATCTACATACACAAATTAAGAAAACAGATAATGAATTTGGACAATGGCCCAATCCCAAATTCTGATTTAATAAAATTAAACCATATTCAAAATTTAACACCTGAATATCAAGGTTAGCTTCGATCAACACCCTCACCATATTGACAATAACAACGCCGCATGGTCAGAAAAGGATACCGCCAATAAATGGGTTGGTCTTAATGGGCTTAATTGGTCAGTCAAGTCAAATAATCCTTCGGGTACTATCTTAGGCAGAACATATAAAAGACAAAACTTTTTTAATATTATAGTGAGACACGCACCAAATTAGCAACGAGCAACATATATATCCATATCCCAGAGGTAGTTACGATTAGCTAATTCATACTGATGATGACTACCTGGTAGTCGAAATACGTATTTATAAAATACAAATAATTGTTCTAGGAATTGGGACAACATTTGAAATTGAACTCATCACACAGATTCAGACACTGCACATCCTTGTAGACACTGCACATTTGAATCTGATTCTCATATTGTTTGGGTCAAAATTACTTTTGCAATTGATTATCAATAAAAACATTCTATTTTGTACTGAGCATAATTAATGGCATTTTTTATTATTTATCTAGTTCTAAAATTCAAGAAGAAATGAAAATATAATATCTGAAAATAGAAAGGTAGATCCCATATCTAAAAAATCCTCTTCAAACCTATATATCTGTTCACTAATTGATTTTTTTTCGATATTTGATTGATCATCTGAATATGTATTCAGTTATATAATTGATTATGTTTTGTTCAATAAAATGTCATATAACTGTCTGAATTTATGTCATTTTTTTTTGAAATGGATAGACGTTATTTATTTTAGTTATTTGTCGGTATAAATTGTTTCTATATTACCTGTTATAACATCAAATGGACATTTGTTGTTTTGAAAAATTACAATGTTAAAAGATTTTTCATGTACCGATCATAAATTTTTTATTACTTTTATAAAATACTCCGTAACGTAAAAATATATAGAAAGTACCTACATTTGAGGAACTGTGTAATTTCGAAATACCCATTTTTGTATCTTTGTTGATTTAGAATACCGTACTGTGAAAAGATCGTACACTGTACAAAATAAAATAGTGGACCCAACTATGCTAAATACTTACTCATTGTAGTAATGAAACATTGAACCAATTACGCGACTTAAGTAGGCTACAAACGCCGAACATTGTCCAGCAACATTGAACTCCGCCCACAAAATATTTTGCCTACAGACGTGAAACCAAAATTGGGAACATTACTAAACACAATATCGCAACTACTTCGGCAACCTCCGTACAGTCCCGATATAGCCCTCTATGACTTTTGGTTGTTCCCGAATTTGAGAAAACCGCTCAAAGCATACCGATTCGACGACAAAAAGACGGTTGAAGATAATGCAACGAGGGCACTCAAGGCTATTCTAAAAACTGACTTCCAGGACTGCTTCGGAAACTGGAAACACCGCTGGGAGTGTGTTATTCAATCAAATAGGGACTACTTTGAAGGATGCCGCTACCCCGATGATGAAAAATAACACTTAATATACCCTATTCTATTTGGACTTTATTTACTGGTGCTTTCGTTTGATATCCTTGTTCCTTTATTATATATTTTTCTTCAACTCTAAATTTTAAATTAATGGATATTTTCAAATATTCAAACAATATAATTTATGCATAGAACCACATATAATTTGAATATTTTCAAAACTAAAACGATGACTTAAAAGTGTAATTAAAAAAGATTAATAACACTATACAAACATATATATATATATATATATATATATATATATATATATATATATATATATATATATATATATATATATATATATATATATATGTATATATAATACGTAAACCTTTCTTGAAAAACTACTCGTTTAAGTTTAGATGTGGATATTTAGTGTAAGTCATTAATCTTTTTTAAAGCCATAATATTGTACATTTTTGTGTTGTCTTTTTGTACGACCAACTAAAATAATACAACATTAAATTTAAATATAGAACTTATGTTATTATTTATAATAACTTAAATTGGTAGTCCGGTAGTCCGGCCGTCCTTTGAGTATAATCAAAAACAGCTATTAAATAAAACTTTATAAAATAAACATTTAATTTTTTTTAAATTTGAAAATTCCCAAAAGTAAACTTTCATGAAATTAATGTGCAATAAATTTAATGGAATAGTTTTAAAACAAAGTTTAATCACATAATATATAATTATAAAATAAAACAAATATTTGAGATTATCGTAACAAACTTTTTTGTAAATTTTTATTATTGTATGAATGAAATCCGGGCAAAAATTAAAAAATTATAATCAAATAAAGAGTTAGCTGAAATAAAAATATTTATTTGTAGTTATTATTTTTGTTTCAGCTAACTCATTATTAAAAGTTCATACATACAAGGGTATATTGAGTTCAGTTCATTTTTTAAACGGCTGTCAACACGATAACTCAAAAACGAAAAGAGAAAACGAGCTAAAATGCGTTTGTTTGTGTGTTCTAGAGCTAATTAAAAGTAGCCACCCGCCAGTGATAAAAATATCCATCTTTGAAACAGCAAGAGTTAAAACAGAAAATGTACTTTTTTGAAAAATAATTTATAAATTTATATTTATATCTAAATTTGTATTTGTTTGAAACTTTTTTTCTTAACATCAATATATACCGCGTATTTAAGCAATTAACTCAGTTAGTTATTATTTTCACTTGTTTTATTATGTAATTTATAAAAGTACAAAACATGTTTAGCTTTTTGTTAAAATTTGTACATTTTTGTCATTATCAAGTCATTGACCAATTCAATAAAAAACATAAAATATACTTTGATTTAATCAGTAGAGTTATTGAGCATGCGCAAATCATTGGCAAACGCTCAAAAGTACTTTCCAAAGTATTTATAAAAATGTAAATTTCGAACGTTAATTTCCTATTTCTTCAGTAATATTTTTAGTTCATCGTCAGATTTCATTATATGTACGATATAAATATATGTTCCTCTATGGCTACGTGTTAAATATTGAGTTTTAAAAATATTCGTGGCCGGACTATCTTAAGTATAATGTATAATTATAATTTTTAACAAAAGCTAATGTTATAATTTCGTTCATCTTATATAAATAACGGTTAGGTAGTTTATTTGTATTATGACAATTGTTCACTAGCATTTAATAAATAATAACCACGGTTTTTAATTATCCATTTGGTATTATTATTATAATAACATAATTATATTTTTTTTCAAAAAACACTAAAATAATATTACATATATACTATGTAATAGTTTGTATAATGTATATTAAAGGATTAAGTCGAGAATACATATGCTATTAAAGAACGCGGTAGTACGCTATTTTCAAGCATTATCACCAATAAACGTTTAGAAAAATAGGGACTCGTTTAAGTGCTTTCTATTTGTTGTTCAAATTTAGCTACCACGTTTTAAGCATGCCGTAAGACACGCTACCTGATAGCAACTAATCATAGTTTTTCAATAGCAAATGTATTCCCAGTTTTATTCTATTTTTTTAATAATCGCATTGCATACGAAATATATTCATTCAGTAAAATGCTTGGGTAGCGTCGACGATCATTCAATAAACGCGAAATACGGATAATCTTAGGATATACAAAGTAGGATATTCCTAAGGCGAAGAATTCACACATATAACTAATATATCGTCTCAATAAGAACTTAATTTTTCTAATAAATCCCGAAGTTTCAGAATTTTTGACCGTTTAGAACGCGTCATAATTAATAACAAAGTAATCGTTCTCTCTCACTCTCTCTCATTAGGAGCATGTAAAACTTCATACCCACACAACAATTATATGTTATATTAAAAAAAATACTCGACAGAATTTAGAAAAAATTTAGGAGAGTGAAGATAAATATTTATTCAATAAATTTAAAAAATAATAATCGCGGTTTTCCGTTTTGTCTTCGTATATAAAAGTTTAAAATTATTTTTTATTTCAAAATTATAATAATTTGTATATATGAGTAGTGAATACTGAATATGTGTTGTGCATGTGTGTGTGTATGTATTTGTTTTATAATAAAAGCAAACCGATTTTTTGTACTGATTATATAACACAGTGTTGGAACTACCTTAAGTTGTTTGTTATAGCTAAAAACTTTAGCTCTAAATATTTTTTCAAACACTGAATAGATTCAACATGAATCCATTGTATATTTTTCAAACAGAGTTCATATATACATACACACATTAGCAATAAAAATGTTTAATCATTTGTAGAAACCATCATTTCATAGTATGTATTGACCATATATTAAGGTAGTTCACTCGTAATGTCATTTCTCCTAACAATTTGATGAAACTGAAATATAAAATTAAGCGCACTCTCCTTGAAACAAATCCAATTTTTTTACGAATTGCAAAGCGAAACTATCGCAATCAAAGTTGAAATTTTCAACATGAGCGATTTACTCAAACGGCTCTTTTAAACTGGAAAACTGTTCGATACATTTGTTTATAGAAGAGCATGTATCTCAAAAAATTGAATTTAATTAATTAACAAAAAATAGATATTTTTAAACTTCGGTATATTTATGTATAATATATCCAAGGTATATTAAGTTTAGTCCCGACTTTGAAAATATTGATTACAATCAAAGATTTTTGGTAAAGTTTTCACAAAACGACCAAGTGTCCATTTCGGTATTTCCATCTGTCCGACTGTCTGCTAAGTCGAAAACGATAAGAAATTATGTGCTGATATTTTTTGTGTGTGCTCCAGAACAAAACAGTAAGGTCATAAACTCAGTATATACTGGATATTTAAGCAACTAATAGGCTCGTTATTTTCACTTGTTAAAAAAGGGATTTCACTATCAACACGAGTGTCTTGCATCACTATCAATACAACAAGTCTTGCTTAGTATAACATACCATATATATTGCATCATAAATGATAAAACACTATATATGTTATATTAGATATGTTCAATTGGCAGCTGTTATAAGTAAGTTTATTATGGTGAATTTTATACTATTTGCTGTGACTGTTACGAGTGATCAACCTTAATGGAAAATATATATTGTAAAAAAATATTAAACCGATATTAAAAACAAAACTATTGTTAGTACTTCAATGCTCCATTTTTAATTTTGTCATACAGCCATAAAAATATGCATTCCAAACAAAACTATTATAATACACACACACACATATATATATATATATATATATATATATATATATATATATACATACAAATAAATCTATACGCTTGGAAAGAAAATTTAAAATATTTTTACACTTCCTGTTTTTCTCTCCTGCCTGATGTTTTTTGTGTTATCTCTGTAGCATTTTATTTATACTCTCATAACATTAAAAGTTTTCTTTTGAAAACAGAGAGAGCATGGAAATACAAAAAAAAATACAACAAAAGTTATTTGCAATCAGTTAAATGCATCATCACTCGTCACTAACAGATTACGAATAACAAACAACCGAACGTTTCGCTTGTGAAACGTATCTCTCTTATATACCCGGAAATTACATTTACGTTTATTCTATTATAAAGTTTATTTTTCACTTCTTCTTTTTTTTTCTTCGTATTTCTCTTTCGTAAAGTCAGTCAGTCAGTCAGTTGACATTCATACAAATATAAATGTTCGATGTCAAGATCGAAGAATTTTTCTTACTTTGTATTTGCAACAAAAAATAAATATAAAATGCAAATGTCGTTTGAAAAATTCTATAAAATCAATTTAATGGAATATGATGAATGTTTTACTGATAGTTTTTGTACATAAAAAGTTGTATGCAAATTTTTATGAACTAAAAAAAAGCTTGAAAATTTAACAAACGAGGAAATAGCTTGTTGAATTCAATCCGAATTGATCTCACTCTAAAACACACATACAAAATTTCAGATCCCTATCTCTCTTCGGTTTTGAGTTATCGTGTTTACAGACGCACGGGAAGACCGGAAATGCGGATATGTACTAATTAAGCCATTTTATAAAGACCTATACCATCATTTTTTTTCTGCTATCATTATTTTCAACCATTACAAACTCGGGACTTAACTTAATATACCCTGTTAATGTATTTTGCATCCCTTGAACATACTTACGAACAAATTCCTCATCATAACAAATATATTCTCTATGACTTTGAGTTGCGACTTGAATTAGTCACATCTCTGTCTAAATGAATACATGATGTTTGCATACACTCTCTAAATATACCTTCAATAAGACCAGAACTAACTGCTTTGGTTTGACAACTATATATATATACCTATCAAAAAAGATCATGTCGCAAGCGAGAAGTGTTAATTATGTGGTATTACTGTTCCAAATACATTTGAGTGTACAAGGATGGTCTCTTAGTGAACGAGGTATATTTACATTTTACATAATTAAAATATCTGGACGTGTTATGTATTCAAACTTTTAAATAGGTTTCACTGTGGGTAGCCCAACACATAAATAATAATTTTTTTCATTAAAAATATAAAAAAAAACTTGTTATATTTTTTCTGAAATGAAATGTTGACAGCAATGTACGAACCTCATAAATTAAAATTCATTCGGTCCATTTTTCCCCTGTAATTACACAACACATTTTTAAGTTTTCTTTCTAACTTAATAAACACAACCCTAAATAATTAAAAATAAACAAAACAAAACAATGATATACCTATCTCTGTTTATTTAATACCAACTCTGAAATACTTTACAGTGTTTTATAACGATCGTATTTTTTTCAAGTTGGTTATCACTGACATGTAATTAGTGTCGTAACAAAGATTCGTCAATTCGAGCAATGGCTTTATAAATTAATGCTGAGTTTATTGTGGAATAAAAGAAAAATGGTTTTCTTCGGTCGTTATTTAGATGATTATTTTATGTGCTTGCCTTTATTTAACCCTTTTAATGTACTTGATAAGAGGGAATGGATTATATGTTTTGTCATAAAAAAAAAATGTTAAAGAATTAAACATTTTTATTAGAATTCAAGTAGACAGGTTTACGGTTTAATAAAGGTTTATTATGGTCGTGATATAATTTATACAAAAACATAAAATAATGTCTGTGTTTTTACCTGGTTATGTTTTACTACAAAATCAAGGAGGATTATAAATTTATACAGAAGATTCTTTGACATCAAATGCTTGATATTAAAAATCATAAAAATCTAAGGTGGGAATCGATTCCACGAACTCTGGAATTCTAAACCAACGCTCTGCCTCTGAGCTACCCGAGATGTTATGGTAGTGGAATGCATATGATCTTTCACTATTTTTGATGTCGATGTATTATTAATTTGTTTATTTACTATTTACATAATTTTTAATTGTTTTTTTTTGTAAACTATATATATATATATATGTATATATTTCAAGCAATTTCTGAAACATGACCGTTTTTCGGCTACTTTTATATGATTTCCGAACGATTTTCGTAAAATCTTATGAAAATTAATCTCCCAGATTTCCAGTATTAGATTACATTATTTGTGTAAATAATTATAAAAACATTTCACTAAAATAATGAAATAAAATATTTTAAACAAATTAAATTTAAACAAACCAGAATGTTTAATAATTTTTTGATAAATATGCAAAACAAATTATTATCCAATTGACCAAACATTCATAATACTCTGATGATAATAAATTTTTGAATGTTTGTTTGGCATTAAAAAAACAAATAATATCCATATGAATAATAATTATTTTATATCGTGTAACAATAATGATAATTCGTTTATCTTGTGCATTCGGATTAATACAAGAGTTATAATAAGCATATGTTACGAGAGTTATACCTATTACATAAATAAAGCTTAGCTTTTGATATTTAATCGGTTCGTATATATAATTATGTATGGGTATACAGTGTGGACAATTTACCCTACATTTCTTTGAATCGTAATTATGTGGAAGATATCATTAATCGTAATTATCGGGTTCATGATTGGTTCAAGGACTCGTGGCCGACGCAACAATCCCCTACTTTAAATTGTAGAGGACTTGCTACTAAATCTCAATTTACTTTTATATTTAGTTACCTTTGCGGAATCGTTATGTATGCTCTCTGTTTTATAGGTAACTATATGTCGTTACCTCAGTAACTATCTATATATAAACATATTCAGACATTTTTTATCTGAAATCTACTTTCTAAAAAGTATTTTGGATTCTAATCCTTAATTTTGATGATAAAAAATGTATGAATATATTGATAGTTACTGAGGTAACGACATATAGTTACCTAAATAACAGAGAACATACGTAGTGATTCCGCAAAAGGTAACTAAATATAAAAATAAATTGAGATTTAGTAGCGAGTCCATTATAGCACCACTGCATTGCTAGTAGACAGTTTAACTAATAGTTTATTCCCAGGTAGTCACACGGGATTCACCAAACATAACCCATCTTTACAGAAAATAGTCTAATTTTTTATATTTCAAAGGGGAAATGGCCAAAAAAAGTTTTCCAACAAGAATATTTCGATGATATGGACACTCTCGTATTTACGTCGCTGTAATTCTCATTAACTGCTTATGATATGCTCCAAAACAAATGCCATAAATTCAGAAACTATTCCATATGTTGGAACATCCGGTATAGAAACCAACCAAATATTTAAACATTTAAATTTGCTCTGGATATTATTGTTAATGTTTTAAATTATTCATATGCACAAACCATTTTATGTTAAATATTTGTAATGTTTGGAGTCGATAATTTTTACGATATTGGTATTCCGAAATATTCCACAAAAAAATCTCATGTTATGGAATACTCTCATGGCATCTCTACATAATATAATTTCTTATGTCCATAAAATGATGTAGATTTCATTTGTTATTTCTGAAGAAGGAACTGTGTTCCGAAACTAGTCAAATAAAGTGATCATGTTTATTGTTATTCTTCGCTCATGTTTAGTATTATATCTTTGGCCCCTGTCATCGTAGCGGAATAAAATATACTAGTGTTTAAGTCTAATCATAAACTTTTAAACAAAAAGTTTCATCAAAATCGGCTCGGTTGTTTTTACGTTATGTTCGAGCAAACAAACAAACAGATAAACAAGACGTGTACATTTTTATAATAGTAGAGATAACAACTCTATAAATTTCCGAAGGCTATAAGTATTTTGATCAAGTCTGCGTTGTGTAAAAGGATAAATTATTTTGTTGATAAGGTTTGAAGGATTACTGACGTCTTAAGTATTGTCATATTTAATGGATCGCCTTAAATTGAGGATTCTATTCTATCGTGTTCGCATTTTAATCATAGCATTTTTATATTAATGATCCGTGATCCATGACAATGATATCTATTTAGATTTTTAGATCTAATGAGGTCAATGCACCAAATTGATGATTAACTATCATTTATTAAATATCTTTTAAAATATTATCAAAATAGAAATGTTTATGGGCCGGAAATTATATTTTATTTGAAATTTGTATGAGATGCATTGATCCCCAAGTATTTCTAAGTATTTTACATAATATTTATTTTGCATAAATTTGCACAAATATATTATCAGTTATTTAAAATTTTTATTAATTTTCGTTTTAATTAAATTTTAAAAGAAATATTTTTATCAATTCTTAATGGTACGGACGAAGATTAATTCATAATTACGTCAGTCAGTAAATTGGGTTCGATTTTTTCTATGAAAAAATAACACCAACTTTCTGATACTCATAAATTATGTATGAGTTTCTCTTTTAATTATAATTAATTTAAAAATAAATATCGTTTTAATTAATTTCTTTTTCTTTTTTTTGTTCTAGGTAAGTTTTGAAACTGTTTAATAATTCCCAATTCATGAGAGAGGTGGTAAGTTATAATCATTAAATACAAAAACGTTTATTTCAATTATCGATTGAGTTTCGAATATGTCATATCCTGTAGATTAGGTGATAGTTTTTAACCAATTATTGTAGATAGAATATTATAAATCAATAAAAACAAAGATCGATATCGATCTATAGCGTAGGTAAAAATTAACGAAGGTTGAAATTAAATATCAGTTCATTGCTTCAACTAAAATATATATAATATACAGAATGACTCACATTTTAATACGGAAAATTGAATAGGTGATAGAGCACCCATAAATAAGAAGTTACAGTTCATACGAGCTTAGATGTACCAGCTTCGTTTTCGAGATAAAGGGCTGTAAAGTTAATAAATAAACTTTTTGTTTTCAAATGTCTTAAAAACTACTTGGCTAATTTCAATTACACTTGGCACGTTTTTACTCATAAATAAGTGGCTTAATTTGATGTAATTAGAATTATTTTAATTATTCCATGGTTGGCACTGGTGCATTATTACTCGATACTTTAAAGAAAAATTTGAGTATGCCACTTACTTTTATAAAGTTATATATTATTTTAAGATTGCGTTATTAAAAATCCAATTTTTTCTCTTTTGTATTTTCTCATGCACACTTTTCGAAAAAAAAAAATTTCAAACACTTGCCTGAGAATTTCTATTAAAATAATTTAGAACTCTTCTTCCATTGCCTCTATTTTGTCTATTTGTACATTTCCGTAATCCAAAATCCCTAAATTGCCGGTGATTATTAATAAATACTCGACTGCAGCGTTTTCATTGGTGTATCTCGAAAGCGAAGCTTGAAATCATCCAAGTTCATTAATAGGTCCTCTAATAAAGTAAAAAATAAACAATGGAACAGAATTTATCAAGGCCATAAAAGGATGAACAGATCGTAATGAAATTTGCAAGGAGATAGATTACATTCTAGGGAAGGACAAATTTTTGTTGATTTTATCATTTCCACGGAACTATACTAAAAAATAACTATATTATTTTATTTCAATTGAAAATTTTGTTTCAAATTTGAAATGTCAACTTTGATTGTCGTTTCCATAGTAACTATAAACTATAATAGCACACTATAAGATTATTATTATTATTATTTTCAATAAATATATACGCGAAGGCAAAAAACCTATTAAACTCGGCCTGTCGCACTACCGTGCTCTTGATTTAGCTTTCATATAAATGCGGACGAAGTCGCGGGAAACAGCTAGTTTGAATATATTTCTATAAGTTATTTATAAATGCATGTCCTTTACGTTTTACGATATTAGCTGCATTTACTAAGAGGCGGGTCCCTTACCAGGAAGGTGTTTTGATTAATTGAACATCATATTATTATAAGAAAGCCACCATAAAGTCTTCATAATTTACAAGTGGATTATTTATGCAAACAAAAAATCGAAAATGAATAAAACATTCAATATAAAATATTCACCTTAAATCACTATCATTATCCGCATATTCAAACATGTCGTACTGATGAAATATGTAAATTTGACCTAACCAATTTTGGTAAAAAATACAATCACCAAAAAAAAAAATAATAAGGCGATGATAAATGTTTTTAATAAAATTTAAAGTACTATCTCATATAGTAAAAAAAAAACCCACATATGAAAAAGAATATTCTTTTTCTGACTTTTGATATCTAATAATATGGTTTACCAATAATATTTTTGTACCATCCAGAAGAAAAAATATCTCATAAAATATAGAGTATAGTACAGATGACTGAACTGGTCGGCACTATAATATAAGAGATTCATTTGACCGTTACCAACCAACATATAGCACAATTTTAACCCGCCTCTTCGGATATTGCACATTTATCATCAATTCACATAGATACATATAGTAGATACCCATATAGGTATGCTATATTTTGAATACCGTTTTTCCCAAACATCATCATATTTGAAAGAGTAAATTACATATTATACTATATATATATATATATATATATATATATATATATATATATATATATATATATATATATATATATATACGCTTTATAAACGATCAAAACTCTATTTGAAAGTAGGGCGTTACTATATTACTATACTGTCTGTTTCTCTTCACTCATATAGTACAGTGTACACTATTATGGTAGTATATGGTATGTATGGGTGATATAAAAATAACTTAACACAATAAATGGCAATAAATAATTTAGTTTCAAATAATGAATTAATTTCCGTTTAAATATTCAATAAAGCCTCCTACACATGAGGAACATTGAGCATCAAACATTGAACTCCACCTTCAAAAATATTTTTCAGTACAGACGTTGCAACCAAAGTTTGGGAACATAAAATTTAATTTTATTATTTTATGACGCTAGTCATAAAAATTCAATCATTTCTCATCTTGCCTGTATCTATCTCATTTAATTTGTATAGTTTATTTATATGTATGTAGCTCTAGTTAAGACCTTTAACTAGTTGTTGGATAATATTTTCTATACTAATAAAAGTATATAATGTAAAGTTTAACCAATCTAGGTAATAAAAGACAATAAAATATTAGGAAAGCATATAACATTTCAGATAATATGACCAATTTTTATATGAACATTTAACTCCTCCAAAAATATCTAATATTTTTTATTTTTACAGCAACCGTTCAAGAGCCAACTTCGGCTACCGTGAGCTTTCAAACTAAAATTATACCATATTTTTTTAAATTTTGTATTGAATAGAACAAATATTTTCGTAACAATCATTTAATTTTAATTTAAGATTCGAAACACAATTTCTTCATCATATATATGATGAATATATATGATAAAAATTTACAAATATTAACAAATTGGTAAACATATTTAGGTACTTAAATAAATTGCATAATATAACATTGTAGGGGTGAAAACAAAGAAATATGGGTAAAACCTAAAAAATATGAATTCAATAAAGAGTTTTCGAATATAAAAATACAATTGTAAAAACTAATTATGTGAACAGGTAATAAATAAAAGTTGTACAAATTAATTTTTACATCAAAATATTATACATAAAGTTTAAAAATATTATATAAAAAGGGGGTTGAGAAGGTTCATACACCATGCCAAAAATTAATTAACTACAACAAGATTAACGACTGGAGAAGCCGAAAATTACCTATAAAAATGTTATGGAGTGGCCAAGTTTTTTATATTTTAGTTTCGTGTCTACTAAAATACTAGAGGGAGGGAAGTTCGGTATTATAGTTCTGTTACTATAATATTTACAGAAACATTTTCGATTAAAAATTAAAATCCTAAATATCTCTGTATATAAATAGGAGTTTTAGAAAAAATGACTAGGTAATGAATGTAGCAAAGTTAATTTTCTTCAACTTTCGATATAATTTTCGATTATTCTAATATTAAGGAAGATATTTAATATTTAGTGTTTCCTAAGTCCCCTTTTACCCTTGACCGATTCTACACATTAACGAACTTTTCAAATACCAAAAGTATTGCAGATACGAAATTTTATTTTGGGCGTACGAAAATTTTGACCGCTATAGAGTAATGTCGTAATGTCAATTTCTATTAAGGTTACGAAGACATAGTATGAAAGAACTAGCGTAGGCTATATAGACAAATTTGTCATTAAATTTTTTAAATTAATATTGATCTGAAAATATTAACTCATCCAGAAATCGAACCCTGGACTTCTAGCCCAGTGTGCCTTACACCACGGTTGATATAGATAAACGAGTTAATTGCTTCTCTGTTTTTGATTTTTCAACTTTCAAATTCGTCCTATAAACCTATCAAAAGTTTCATAATGATAAAATGTGATGAAAGTTAAGTTCTGATTCCTATTTATAATTATATTCTGTTATATTATTAAAAGTAATGTTATTTTTGAGCTCGTTAAGTTGTTTTTGAGTCATCCTGTATATATTCAATTTATGATTTAATCTACAATTTTGAATTCTATCATGTTTTAATACTATTTTCAATTTTTATTACATTTCTATATATATGAAGTTTGATTTATTTTAAATATTATAAAAATATTATTTTGAATAACGCGTTGGAATTCCTATCTATTTATTCCTATAATATTATATAATTTTATAAAATTATTATTTTTATTTAAAAAAAAATTGAACACTAAGCTATGGCGGTGTTTATTTGTCGGATTGTATTTTATATATATATATATATATATATATATATATATATATATATATATATATATATATATTGTTTATTTTATAGCTGTGAGAATTATCCGATCATATTTTTTATTGTATTCTTTATCGCTGATGATATAACTATTTGACCTGGCTTCACTTCGATTTAAATATGATTTGTCTCTAATTTTACGAGAACTGGATATATTCAAACTAAATGTAGATAATCCATTTCATTCGGATTTTATTACTAAATCGATAGGCGTACGTTTATTATAAGCCACTGTACTTAAGTTACGATATTATAACTTTCAAGAAGTTTAATTGTTACGGGATAAAAATTTGTGTTTCTCTTTGTGTTGGTTCTACAAGGTAATGAACAGTGTATAAGTTTGGGGTACAGGGAGATCACAAACATTGTGGCTCTCCCTCCCTCTTTATCAAGCTGCATCACAATTTCTTCTCCCTATTTGCGTACGTATTTATAAAGTGAAAGTCAAATTTGTTTTTCGTTTTAAATTGTGCTTTTTGGGAAAAAAACAGCTTGTTTATAAATCAACACAAATAGGGACAAACTATCTAAAAGTGAAAGCTATTATTTTTGGTAAAACATACAAAAGGGAAAATCGTATTATCCATAGAAATGCTTACTCAATTTTGTGAAAATGGAGTTTCCAATCTATCCAAGGTTGGATGGATCCACAAATCGTGTTAAAAAGTATCTCATCAAAGTCAACAACTATTCATTGATGTCTAGTTGTTAAAATAACATATGTAAAATTGAAAAAAATTATCAAAAATCTCTTCAGGGACATCTTGTATTTCTGAGGATTAAGAAATACCGCTGTTTTCTGTAGTGATAAAAATATATAGAAAAAAAAACTCCGGTTTGATAAAAATATAGAAAAATAAGTTCTCCACCAGCTGACATGTCAAATAGGTAGAAATTGAAAAGAAAGTTGAAAAATTATTGATATTAAAATGAAATTGAATTTTTATGTAAATATATAAATTCAGATAACAGAGAATATAGATAGACGAATCAAATGCGGAATGTGTCGATAAATAAAAAAAATCATTGAAATCAATAACATCACGTTATCGATTGAACTATTATTTATTGAGTATAAAAGAAAAAAATACTTTTATTTTTAAATAGAACAATTATTGATACTATTTATAAAATTTGGCAAGAAATAACTATATACTTAACAATTTCTATTCTTAATATATTCCTCCTCTTAAATACACATTGTTGTACACATTACTACAAAAGTCGCGTTTTTTTTTTCTTCAAAATTTTTATAATTTGTGCCTTATTTTTTCAATTTTCGACAAAATGCTTTGTATAAAACTTGTTCATTATAAATAACTTAACAACTTTTGTTTAAAATATTTTCCCAAAAACCGAATGAATATGGTGAAAATCAACTGAATTATTTTGAAAAATGAGCGCCACTTTTGTGACCCATAATACAACGCATACAGTTTACTAAAATTAATAGTCTAAATCTGTCACCAGATATTTATTACAAAATAGTTTTGTAAAATAATATTTATGTATTTGTCGAATATTATTTGTATTGTTGACAGAATTAACACATCAATAAATTTTACAGACCATAAGGTAATTACATTTTTTCGTAAGAAAAGTGTATTTTGTCTATAGGAAATAATTTTTAAAGAATTTATTTATTTTGGTAAACATTAACGAAATCGATTTTTGAGTTTTTATGCGTCATATGAGTTTGTCTGCCAAAATGTCTATAAATTTAGGTCTGACATAAGCGAATAGTTTATCCTGATTTATCTAGAAATATCACCGTTTAAAAATGTCGTGTTAAAAATCTGTATATCGTGTGTCTAAAAAGTTTGGACACGGCATAATAAATCGTTTACGGTGGTTCTAACTAAAAATTTTCAAACGGTAACCCCTAGTAATTTTTCCCGAGAAATCGAATGCGCTAATCAGATGTCGGGTCCGATGGATTCATAAGGGCGAAGCAAGGTCTAACTTTAAAATTTTGTATGAATCTATTGTACGAAAACTTTTTCTTAAAAGTGTTTTGTTCTCTCGCTAGAGGGCGTTTTTTTCGGAGAATTTTTGGAGAAATTCTACGAATGAATGAAAAATAATAGAATTTTGAATAGTGAATTTCGATTTATATTAAACTTCATTCTTGTATGTATGGCCATGAATTTCACAGCAGCTACCATGCGCTTCCGTTATCATCAACTAAATTTAATGTGAGCAAATTTT
Source organism: Nineta flava (assembly GCA_963920215.1). NCBI lineage: Eukaryota > Metazoa > Arthropoda > Insecta > Neuroptera > Chrysopidae > Nineta > Nineta flava. The sequence goes on from OY986041.1 coordinate 116,498,457, forward strand.
GAAAGAAACAACTTACGGTTGCAGGTTTAATTTATTAAAAACCTGTAACATTTCGGCTACAAATTTTCGAAATGAAAAGTTCATTAAACTTTTTATTTTCATGACCTTGATAGGCTAAAAACAGTCAAAGTTTATTTACCTCTTTTATCTTCATTGATATCAAGAAAAGTTAATGATCCGATTTTATTTTTGAAATATGAATTATATTTGTGTATTTACAAAATAATTGTCTAAAGTTTACAAACTTAAATGAAGTAAACTTAAAGTATTTATTAAAATATTCTACATATATAATAGTAAATAAAATTAATTATAAATAAAAGTAAAATTATAATTATATTTATGACATCATGCATAGATGATTTATTTGTAATTATTCTTTTTAAAAGTGAGTACATCATTTTATAACTAACACGTGTTAGTTATAAAGAGTTACGCAAAATCAGCATAAATATATTGTTTTTGTAATAAAATATGTAATTCTTATTACCAAATGTGATCATATTAATTATTATTTTATTAGATAATATATAACTTGGAATTTTGATATGAAATTACGTGATATTGTGGTCGTAATATTGACAAATGAATTATATATTGGAAATTGTGTTTTGATTGTTCAATCCATGGTAGGTCTACTGAAAGAAAAATTCGTAATAGAATTTCAATTTTTCATTTAAATACATATTGTACGCCTTCGTTCTCTTTAGATACTTGAACGACTAATATAAATACAACATTTGAGGCATTTAGGTAGATATTACAGTCTGAAAATGACAATAGGGAATATGCATGAAAATTTTTTATCACTTGAATTGAAGCATGTTTACTTGACAAATATCAAGGTAAAATTACTTTTTAAATAACTTTAAAAATAAGCGAGATATGAATGATTGAAATTCCCGATTAGACAAAGAGGGTGATAGCTCTCTTGATATGTTATGTGACGTCATATTACACTTTCACCATTTAAAATACACGTAAAACTCCGTTTTTAGTATTTTTGCAAGAAAGAGACACATAATAATCTTTAAAAGCTTATAGCTTCCTTGATATTTGTCGGATTTTAATTTCGTTTTTAAATATTATTACAGTATTAACAGTATTTTCATATTCTGAAAATAAATGTGAAAAAAATTTTTCATGCATATTCCCTTTTATGATATTATATTAAAAGTAATGATAGTACGTTTATATTCATATTTTTAAAATCCTTATATTTACATGTAAACTTGTCGTATAAATATATATTTATTTACTTTTCCAAATAATAATAATATTCTTAGAATAGTAAACAGTAGGGGAAAAAAGATAAAAGAAAATAGATAATTCGAGAGAAAATACGATTTAAAATTATTAAGTTCATTAATTTATTAACCTTACACCTGTAAGTCATTTATGATTATTTCCAACATGCAATTTGTACCGTCTTGCGCGCATTTTATTCAGTAAAATATCGGTTAAATTCTACAGTTAAATCCCTTATGTCGGCATCAAATATTTTTGAGTAAAAAGTTTTGGAATGCTACCAATATAACAAAAAGTGTACACCAATAGAAGTAATTCCTTACAGTATGAAAAATTTTTTTAAACCATGAATTTCTGACTCTCATGTATAGGGAAGATTATATATATGTTTGGTATAAGAAAATAAGTATCTTGACATCAATAGTTTTGGCATGAGAAAATTATCGTAACTAAACTGACTCTTGATTCAAGAATCTCGAAATTCTTAAACTGAAATGATGATTTCTTTGGACCAAGATGCTAAAATATCGGACCAAAATAAACATTTGTTTAGTCCAAACAAATGAAACTTTTTAAAGAATTAATGACATACTTCAATTAAATAAATTTCACTTAAATATATATACTTCAGTTAAAGAAGCTGCATAAACTTTTTCTTATTACGTTTTTTATTTATTTTTAATAAGAAATATACTCTTTTTTTTTACAAGAATTTCATTTTCTTGACTAAAGAATCACAAGAGTATTTTCTCCAAGAAAGTTTCTCTTAGGCCATGACTAACGAACTCTACTTTAAAGAATATTAAACACCGTTCAAGAATTTTATTTTCTACGTTCAACCGAACATACGTTTTTGGTTCGACTGCGTAATCTTGAATGAAAACAAGGGTGTTATTATTGAAGAAAATATATTTTCTTGTAGAAAAAAATTTCTTCTATCAGTGTACTTATGTACACTCCCGTTCAATAAAATTGAACAGATCTGAATCGAATCAGTCTCTCACAATTTTGATTATTCTTGTAGTAAATGTTTTTTACTACACTTCGATTTATTTTTTTACACTTAAAATATATACTACTTATCCTTGTTTATAAATGAATCATTAGAGAGTTACAAAAGTGAGGAGTTTTATGAAATGTAAGAAAATTAAGGTCTGTTCAATTTTATTGAACGGGAGTGTACGCACAAACGAAGTTATCCTTCTTTTGAAATAAATTTATTAAAATAATATTAAAAAAATTTGTTACACTAAAATATTTTACTGTGTAATATAAAAAGTAAAGAATATTAGAAATATTTAACATGGTCTATCTGTACATGCAATGTATACAGGTGTGTCTTATAATTAGTAACTCATTTAAAATAAAACATATTTATTGTTTGTATAAAGTTTTATAAGAACATTGTCATAGCACGGTGTTGTGTCCTCAAGTGCTACAAACAAGTAAGTTTAGCTACTATATATACATACATATATACCTATTTATATATAACTGCCATAGCACCAATTAATATTATTTATTGTAACTGTGTTTTTCAGTCTCTGTTTTAATAATTTATTTACTAATATTTTTAATTTATTGCAACAAAGATCTTAAGTTTTAAATTTTTAGTTTAAATATATATATATATATATATATATATATATATATATTTTTATTTTTTTATTTATTTTTTTTTTTTATTTATTTATAAAGGAAACTTATTTTCTTTTATGTCGCTTCTAGAGAAATACTAAATAAATAGATACTTAAATAGAAAATTTTATTTTTAATTAAGAATAGTTTTTTTTTTATTGTACAAATAAATATCGTACTCAAGAACAAATATCTATTTATTATACCTTTCATTTTGTGTATGCAGAGAAGCAGGTCAAATTCAACAATCATTATTAAGTAGATGGGTGTAGCTTCATACCATAGGATAGATATAATAATTACATGTTATAATTTATATCAAAACAAAAACACTTTACTTTCAAAATGTTTGAAGATATTATTATTTGGCGTCACAATACAATACTAATGTTAATTTCCATTAATGTTACGAAGACATAATTTGAAAGAACTAGCGTTTACTGTATAGACAAACATGTTATTGGATTCAAATTCGCCCCCTTTTCCTAGATCAGTTTTTTGTATTATAAATACCTTTTTGGCTACAATGTAGTCATCATCAGTATAAATTAGCTAGTCGTACTTTACTCTTTGACAATTAGAAATAGATATAAAGTCGAGATCAATAGACAAAAATAAAAATAAATAGAAAATTAACTAGATTAAAATATACTAGATTTAAAATATAATAAATTTTAAATTATGTTGAAATTACTCTTGTTAAAATTTCCTTCATTCACATTTATTCCTGTTAATTTCACGTGAAACTGTCACCAAATTAGTAACAAGTAACATATCCTGCGACAATTTAAGAGTAATTTTAATAAGAGTAAAATTAACAGGAATAAATGTGAATGAAGGAAATTTTAACAAGAGTAAAAATTGATTGATTTACCAGAGTAATCCTTGGTGTAACAGTAAGCAGACTGGGCTAGTTATCCAGAGGTCTAGGCTCGTTTCTAGGCGTAGGAGTTATATGGTTCATATCAGTATTTAATTAAAAATTCAATGACATGTTTGTCGATATAGTAAAACCTAGTTCTTTCATACTATGTCTTACGTAACCTTAATGGAAATTGACATTAGTATTGCATTGTGACGCCTAAGTATACACAAATAATAATATGTGGAATAAAAAGTTAATAATGACAACAAAACAATACTGTCAATGATAGGAAATATTGGTTCATTTACCAGAGTCATACTAGCCCAGTAGCCGAACGGTCTAAGGCGTTATGTCTACTTGGGGACTGGAAGGTTATAGATTCGAATCCCGACATCGGCAGTTTGTCAATTATAAAAGGCCGCGGTTAATTGACTAAACTGTCGGCGTATGGACAAGAACGAAGTAACCGGCTATGCTTGTGAAGGTTTTCTGCAGTTTCCTTCACGAACTCCAAATGAATATCGGCATAGTTCATGTCAGAGTCGGCTGCAGCCGCACATCCTACCAATTGCTAGTCTACACACAAAAATTCCTTCCACTCTACTCACCTCCTCATATCCTTAGAGATCACAATGGATCTTATGGTCGAAGTGTAGCCCGCCCAGGGCAGCCGCTACAATCTATCTATCTAATCTATAATGGATATGAATTTTGTCTAATCTAAATAATACATCCTGTATACACAGAATATGATATGACAAAATACATTACATTTGATTATTATCTAATGAACAATAGTGGTCAATTAATGGAATTACCCACATATACAAGTGATGGTAAAATAAAACCAAATATTGGTATTGATTTAAAAAATCAGCTGAATTAGCGTTCTTCTATTTAACAGATGTACATTGTCAACCATTTAACTTCTCGTTAGCACAAACTACCAATGAAATCTCTAATGAAACATTCACCTACATAGAAACTACTTTTATTTCTATTTGTTCAATATTCTAGTCTTTCAATATTGCCAACATATTCTATCTCTCTTCAATAAGTATCCATTGTTTGAAACAATGTTCAATTCGATAATTGTACCAGTACTATGGGCCTCAAAAGTAATTTTTTCAAAATCGTTAATTTGTGCCTTATTTATAAGATTTTGGGAAAAATGTTTCGAGTAAAAGTTGTTAGTATATTTATAATAAACAACTTTTATCTGACGCATTTTTTCGAAAACCGACTGAATAAGTCACAAATCAGTATTAAGTCTTAATTCATGGTGTTCTCACTTGCACTAACTATTTATATTTACAATAACTCATGTCATGAGCGAAAATTTTGAATATTTTCATTTGCCTGGGGTAGTATCACCGACTATCTGGCGTGGTTGGGTCCACTATTTTATTTTTTTTACAATCTAGGTTAAGAAAAAAAGTTACATTTTACGATTTATTTAAACGATTATTGCAACGATCGTTTCAAAACATCAACGGTTTGATTAAAGTTCTTCAAGAAACACTATAACAACTTGCCTTGTAAAATAATTAAATGATGGCAATTAATAGAATTTATATGCAATATTTTACGATAGTTTTAAAACTACTTGTAGATTATACGACCGACATAGTATAGTCTTTGTATATGGATAAGATTTAAAATCATTCACTGTTGTATTATTATTAAATAAGAAGTTCGAGAGAGCTCCATAAATTTTTTAACATGCTATTAATGGCTGAGAACATAATAGAAATAAAATAGTTATTAGTTAAACTCGGTCATAAAAGTAAGAAGTACATTCTAGTTTAAAAGTAACTATATATTAAATTTCTTTTATAAGTGTTTTTGAGTAAGTTTTTTTTTTAATAAATAGTATATACACCTCTATACGTTACTACTATAAGGTTTTATAAAACTTTTAATTGTATAAAAACTTATAAATAAAAGTTGGTAAATCACCTTCAATTCTTCAAGTATATATATCCAACGTTTTGTGGTAGCGTTATATTCATTTTAATTGCAACTAGATTAACGCCAGTAATATTAATTGTATATTATTTTTATTGCATGTTTTTAATTTTATTGGCAAAAGTCTTGAGTATTATTGGATTATTGCAGAAATACGCGTGGGTAATTGGTAGTTAGACATAGTTTGCACCCTCTTTATTACAGAATACACAGGGAATGCAATTAGACAACTCACCGCCCTTCAAAATTGCCGCCCCACTTCCTTTAAGGTATATTCTCATTCTCACTTCGTCTGGCGTTGGGAAAGTTGCAAATTTTGACGCGATTGTCGAAAACGCTTAAATTTAGAATGAAACCAATTTCTTCGCTTGACCCCAATCGTTATTAATTAGAAGTGATTTATTGAAAATTTGCTATTTTCATAATGTATCAGACTTGTTCGGTTATCACCCAAGTAGCGTTATAGCTAATGTAAACGATCCAAACTTGCCTCCTTGGATGCTGCCTAAATTCGCCACTGAGATTACAACAGTTGTACTATATAGTTATGATTCTGTAACATAAATATTCGACGACAAACTATCCGTGATAAAATAACCAAGCGAAAAAATATTCGCGGCAAAATACTCATGCGAAAACTTAAATGACGAACAAAAGTATAAAATGTGTCTATTTAAAATCCGTAGAACTACGGATTATAATAATAATTTAATATCACCAACTACCAAAAACCTTAGAGTCTCCACAAACACGACCTGTAGAACTCGACTTGATTATTTTGTCGTATGGTTTGGTTAACTTTTCGTGGTTATTATGCCGTTGGATATTATTTGGCGGATATATGCTCTCGAAAATTTATATTGATCTTGCACTGAGTTTGTATGTTATGGAGTCCACTTGTTACAGGAATGATCAAGCAGTATATTTTATATAAACATGTCGACCTTATCTTAAATAGAAAGCTATAAATCTCTTGCAACAGACATGAAATACAAAAAATGGTTTGTAAATTTGGTAGCTAAAAATATTGAGAATTGACATTATTTATTAGAAAGTGAAAAGCACTCAATTTTCCAGCAACTTCACCAAGCTTCGATATTACTCTATAAAGAGGACTGTAGAGACCGATGACGATGTTTTTTCTTTTCGGCCATATGAGCAAACAAATTTTCTTGAGTTTTTAACTCGTCGTGATGGCAAAACAAACAAACCAACTCTCACATTAATTAATATCTATATCATCAAACTTTTTATAACTTTTCTCGTTTAGCTCCTGGACTAAAAAAAATATATATTTTAAAAAGTAGGTATCTATCATTCATTTTATATCATACTTTGTATCACATATAAAAGTTTTATGTGATATGTAGTTTGAGGTTTTTAGATAAATATCCATCCACCACGACAAATACATGGTTTATGGATTAAGGTAGGAAGGATATAGAAAGGACACACACACACACACATATGTGTACAATATCATTTTATATCATCAGTCATACAATAAAGTTTGCAACAGTTTGATAACAAAAAAATTACACTTAAATAGGATAAAAATATCGATATAAAACATTCGTATAATTTGTAACACAAATAGAATATTACAAGATTTTCCTTTTATTAAAAAGTATTTTCTGGAGTTTTTTTTTTTGATAGTGGTAAACAAAGTGTCCATCTTCTAGAACATGATTTTACTGTTTATTTCGAAATTTACACCTACAACAAATATATATACTACGATATATTGTCTACTTAATAATGTTAGTAGAGTTTACTTGTACATATGTTTGTAAACAAATCTACGAAAATGATTTTCATTTACTTCTAATTGTTGTATCCATTTCGTTATTGTCTGTACAATCGGCGTCAAAAGTCGAGGTATCATTTCAAAATTTTTTTATAATTGATTTGTGAATTATTTATTTGGATTTTGGAGAAATGTTTTGAATAATGGTTTTTAGTATAGTTATAATGAATGATATTATAGTTTTATCCGAAGCATTTTTTCGAAAATCGAATTAATAAGGCACAATCAATTATAAAATTTTGAAGTGATAGCTCGACTTTTTGTAAAATCGACTTAAACGAAACCAATTTTGAATATTTGCGAATTTCCTGAAAGGAAATAGAGCTATTGGTTTCGTACCAAAGTAAAAATTTTGCAAAAATTTCTTCAATGTCCATCGATCCTACCTAGTAGATGTCGAAAATCACCGTCTCTAAAATTTATATATATATATATATATATATATTAAGTTCGTTAATAGGTAAAATCTGACGAGGGGAAAGGGGGTTTAGAGGGAGGGGAAAACACAAAATTTGACTATCTCCCTTAATATTTGAAAAATCGAAATATTTATAAGAAGTAAATTTGTAGGTACTAAGTTTTACTGGAATTTTGTTTCATAGCATTTTTTCTGTAACACTGATATTTACAGAAATATTGACGATTTAAGATTGAAAATTAAATTCCTTAATATCTCTGTACACATTAGAGTTTGAGCAAAATTGATAAGGTGATGAATTGTAGGAAACATGATTTTCTACAACTTTTTTCCTTACGCATTTTTTGATTGTTCTAATATTAAGAGAGATATTTTATATTTTGCGTTTTCTTCTCACTTTATGCCCCCATAAAGTGAGAAGACATTTCATTTTGATCAGACTAAAATTATGACCGCAAGAGAGTGATTTATGTATTCTAAGGAAGTTGCGTAACGAGTTTTTTTTATTTAAAGGCTAGATAAAAAATCGAAAATCATTATTCTGTGACCTAATTGCTCTTATTAATATAATTTAGTTCATAATTAAATGTAAACAAATACAAAAATATAGAAATTTCTACTATCAGTTTTGAATGAATGAAATAACGTTTCCTCTTTAAAAGAAAAATAGATAGAAGAGAATAGAAAAAATTTCTTTCATTTTCTCTTAAAAGAAAAACTCATATAAACCGTTTATTTACTTCGTCTCCATATTGTATAAGTAATAAAATGAAGGGAAAAATATAGAACATACGTAAAATGTTTTGTAATATGGGTAAGCTTTGGGTAGGAGAGTAAAAACGGGAAAATAATTGATATTTAAGTATATAATAACTTTCTTTACGATGTGAACTTTTTAGAAGGTAAGTAATTTTAAACAATATCACTTAAAATATGTTTGTATCACTTTTTTGTTTATATATTCTAAACAATTACAAACAATATTGTTGTATTCAGAAAAGATTTTCATAAATGGATATATAATTAGTTTTAAAATATTTTAAGTGAATAAAATTATCAATTAAGATCAAATATTATTAGAACAGGGTGGCGCAAATGTACATTCACTTATTCTTTCTGGAATTAATATTTATGAAGTTTCTCGTTTTTAAATACTTTAGATATGGAGCGTTTAGATATACAGCCTGCAGAATGGATAAATTTCGTTACTTTTTATTTAGAAAACGGAAAAAGCTTTATTTCTACTCAGAGAAACTATCGACGATATTTTAATGTCAGATATGTTTTACTTTGAAAATATGTTTTACATTGTACGAATAAAATGTTTCAGTAAAAACTATTCTACCTTTAAAATTACTTTTATAAATATTCCATAGATTAAATTAGCGTAAAATACAATTACGTACTTTTATAATTAAACGATTTGTTTTAATTAAAATATTCATACATATCTAATTACAAATTTGTAAAAACATAAATGAATTTATATTTTTAATATTTAATAAAACGAATTTATACATTATATACATTTAAAAATAATCAATAAATTAATTCAATGCCAAAGCACATGAAAGGAGGTATGTTCAACGAAATTGAATACGTTTAAGAAAAAATTATATTTTAAATTAAATTGATAGAAATAAAAATTGAAAAATGTATTATTTTATTATTAATATGTATTGTGATCGAATGTCTGAATGTATTAATGGTGGAACAGAGACGAATGTATGGTATGTATAGATATGGACTGTACACAATATGGTAGAGTCAAATTAGCATTTTTCAGGCAGGTTGCTTGGAACCGCAATTGTTTTTTAAATCGATTCATTTTGACGTCCTAAATATGACCCTAAATTTCGGAAAAATGGTTCAGACTGTCACCAAATTAGCAACAAGTAACATCTCCTCGGAGAATAATTACAATTAGCTAATTCATACTGATGATGACTACTTGGTAGTGTAAATACGTATTTATAAAATACACAAAATTTTGATCTAGGAAATTGGGGCAAAAAATCGATATTTATTTCAAAAAATCCTAGAGTTCTCTTTAATATTATTTTAGTTAAGAAATTATTTAAATAAACATTATTAATATTTTAACACTTATCTATCTAACTATAAACTCAAAAAAAATTTCCGACCAATATGGTTTATTTCTTAAAGAAAAGCAGGATAAAATCCGTGGGTATTTAATTAGAAAATAATAATTTTATAATTTATATACAGCTTTATTAAATTTATCAAAAAGAGACAGCATGTTTGTTTAACTAAAGGCTATATAATAAGTTCGTTCTCATATGCCATCGTCGGAATAAGTGTACAAGTATTTTACATTCATTCAACTACCTCAATTTATACATATTCCTGCTTGTGACGTTCTCATATGCCATTCCGACGATATCATATGAGAACGAACTTATATAGCCTTTATTTGCGCACTGGATTTCGGAAAAATGGTTGGAATAGCAGTTGGTAGTATCAAATCAATAACAAAATTTTGAAATGATAGCTCGACTTTCGACGCTATTTGTATATAAAAGTTTCATTTGTATCTTTACATTCATCAGTATAAAATATTTCAATAAATATTTGACATTTTACAGTTTTCAATTATTTCTCCAAAAATATCAAGACTCAAATGCCTTAAACGTTATTTATCATCCCTATAATGATAATACGCTAATAATACGCTAGAAACAGAACAATATCGTTCGTTTTTACGCGTCTTAAAGGAATTTCTTCGTTTTTTTATCACTACTTTAGAATGAATACTAATAGTAAAAAATTGAGGACAAAGAAAAATATAGCAATAATCGGTTTTTTTTTTTCGTCAATATATTTAAGTATAAACATTTAGATTGAATTAATATTTAAAACGTTCGTACGTCCGTATACAAAGTGTTCCAGAACAACTGTTTTATACGCCAGGACGTCCAGAAATCGAAATAAACAATGTTTATATATAAATTCGGACCCGAAAACATTTCCATATCGATATACTACCTACAATATGAAATATTGTTGATAAACGATGAAGTTTTAATATATCCTGGTATATTCAATCTAAAATCTGTTGCATTCATCCAAGGGCTTCGATTCCCGGTTTCGGAACCAAATTTAGGAACATACCAAGATATTCAAGTAAAAATCTGCGGTAATAAAAGTTACTTAAAAAGATAACTTATTGGCTCTTAAACCAATCTTTTCTGACAAAAATTAAAATTTTAGGACAATTGGAGTACCGAGAAAATTTTAGGTTTTTGATGATGAGTTAGTCACAATGATGAGTTCAGTGAGTTAGTTACAAAAACCTCGATTTTGGGACTTTGTATTTTGAAAACTATTCGATATTGAAATGAAAATTTGGTGCATAAAGTGAGGTCATGGTTTCCACACTACATTTCGGTTTGAGCTGTTGGTTTAAGAGATATAGAGGCCTAAAAATCCTCCCTAATCCTCGCAGAAAACATAAGTGCGATGTGTATCTGATTTACTTACATATCTAGACAATTTTGTACAGTGAGTTTAGTAGTAAATGGGACTTCAGCAATTCACTGTCAACAATGTCCAATACTGTTAGAAGTAGTGGAGGGGACAAAAGGACTTGGAATTTGTGTGTAGCCTAGGAATTGGTAGGTTGTGCGATTGGAGTTTGTGAAAGGAAACTGCAGAAAACCTTCACAAGCATAGCCGGGTACTTTCGTTCTTGTTACCAGTCAAGTAGCCGAGCGATCTAAAGCGTTATGTCTCCTTGGGGAATGGGAGTTAATTCTCCCATAATACTAGGAGTTAATAACTCCCATTAATTTTTTTAGATTAATTTAGTGGAAAATTGCCCCCGTTGGTAATGGAACCAGCAACCCCGCTCCTGTCCTCTTATTATAATTCAATGTAGAATTGTTTCCAGAAGTTTGTGCCTAACAAAATGGTTCTATAACAATAGTTTCTCTGATACTTCCTGTATTTTGAACGATAATAATATAAAAGAAAATTACATAGCGAAACAAATATATATATATTTCTACTCATACATACAGTTTTTTTATTTTACTATTTACGTAATAATATTATGACAGTTAAATGTACTGGAAATGAACAAAAATAATTATTTTTTGAAAATAGTACCAGCAAGTGTATACCGGTTGTTTAGTTTATTACATCTTCGCATAGAATATATCCCACGAGTATGAGAGAGTACATATGTATACATTAAGCAATGTGTATGAGAAGGACGTCTTATAGGTTTGTTTTCTTACTTAAAGTAAAACTGTTGTGTGCTGAACAACAGAACAAATCATAACAACTGATCTGTTCACTTAAAAATACCCCACTCTCCAAGCATCATCTAACTGAATGCGTATCGTACGACACATACCACACCCAACAATTTAACTTTAAGTAAGAAAACAAATCTATAAGACCTCTTTCTCATACGCATTGCTTAATGTATACATATGTACTCTGTCATTCTCGTGGGAGATCTGCTATACGAAAATGTAAACTAAACAACCGGTATATAGAATTTAGTATTTCCTACCTTTTATATATATTAATGGCTATTTTATATATATATATATTGTAACAATGGATATATTATATGATTCCTGTTAAATTAAAGGGAATTGTGTTGTTGTTAATTCAGGGTTCAATTTATATATATATTATATGGATATGTTTTGTTTGTGTGAGATGGATAAATTGAAAATTGTAATAATTAGGCGAATGTTTATTATTTAGAAAAAGGTTTTTCTGTATTGTTAATTATTGTTTTGCTGAAAATATTATATAATATTATTATTTTTTTATGTTGGTTCGGAAACAAACTTGAATTTGTACACCATTAAGGATTCCAAGAAGGACTCAGGGAATCTGACGATTCTCTGAAGATTTAAAAAACCGGCCATTTATATAATTATCTGTTATTGAAAATAAATAAGGCAAAATTATAAGGAAATTTATAGTAATATCCTTTTCCATATGATGCGGGCTTAACTGTACTTGTATCTGAAAACGAATTAGAAATTATAATTCTTAGGTATATGAGCGTCAAATAATAGCTGGAATCCGAATCTTCTCTACTATTATAAAATTGTAAATATCTGTTTGTTTGTTTGTTCGAGCATCACACAAAAACCACTGGACCGATTTTGATGAACATTTTTTTTAAAACTTATGATTAGACTTAAAAACGGGTATACTGGTATTTCATCTCGCTACGATAGATAGAATTCGTAAATATTCGTTGAAATACAAATTTGGTGGAAGTATCAAAACATTTGTGGTAGTGGAAGTCGCAATTATACTGAGATTTTTAGTCTTAAAACGACTGCGCCGGAGATATAACAATAAAAGCCGAGCGAAGCCGCGGATGTAAACTTGTTACATATAAATGTATAATTTTTATTTATTTAAATGTTCAGTGTCTGCAAGATCATTGTGTCACATTTATATTCACGGTCCAGCGTTTCTTAACGGACATTCTGTAGAAATATACCAATCTATTCTGGTATATTCCTACATTTGATTTCTACAAATTCCTTCGCAATAATTGTGTCCAATTGTGCTTAGGCCGAATATGAACGATGGGTTTAGGAGGGTTAATCACAAAATTTTGAATTTTTATCTTAATATCAGTATATCATAAGTAAAGTTGTAACAAACAAATTTTACTACAATTTATCACCTGATCATTTTTCTAAAACTCTAATATTAATATAAATATTTGCGTCTGATAATTATAGTATAAGTAATATTACAAATGCCGTGTTGGTAATTTAATACTTTATATTCATCATGATGCCTCTTAGTATACGTAGCTCCTACGTAATGAAGACTGCTTTTTTTGTTATATAAATAAAACTTAAATATAAATTGAGTTTTCACACCCAAATATTAAGTTTCCTAACACGACAAAACAGTATTTTCTCATGTTTATTTTCAATTTCAACACATAAAATTTTTGTCAAAAAATGTCATAATCTGATATATCTCTACTTAATATGTACTTACTATCACGTAAATGAATATATTATGGGGATCATTTTTAAACACGCATAGAACCATGTAACACATGGCTATTTAAAATAAAAAACATATAATACAGTCACATAAGGTGAAATAAAGGGTAAACCTCGAAATGAAAGCTGAATAAACTGAATTTTTGCATAAACTATGCTTTGACATTCTAATAGTTAAAAAATTGTCGTGTTGTCCGTGAACTCAGATTTAAAATAATCGAAGGTCCCGAAAATTTGCCATTTGAGATTATTATAAAACGTATTGATCATAATAAATTCGTATTGATCATAAACGTATTGATCATAAATTGATCGACAAATTTCTTTCCTCAAGAATATTTGAACGGTGTTTAAAATTCTTTAAAGTAGAGTTCGTTAGTCTTGGCTTAAGAGAGACTTTCTTGGCCAAATACTCTTGTGATTCTTTAGTCAAGAAAATGAAATTATTGTAAAAAAAATTATTTTCCTTTTTAAAAAAATAAAATAAAAAACTCTAAAACAGAAAGTTTATGCAGCTTCTTTAACTGAAGTATATATATTTAACTGAAGTATATCATTACTTCTTTAAAAAGTTTCCATTGTTTGGATTAAACTAATGTTTATTTTGGTTCGAAATTTTAGTGTCTTGGTCCAAAGAAATCATCATTTCAGTTTAAAAATTTCGAAATTCTTGAATCAAGAGTCCGTTTACCTTAAGATAATTTTCTCAAGTGAAAACTATAGATGTCAAGATACTTATTTTCTTATACCAAATATATATTATCTACCCTATATATGAGAGTACTTCTATCAGTGCACTTCGCTAAAGAAAAATACAAAATATATAATCTATATAGAATTTTATGATCCAAAAATTCAGCTTTTCTGACCTAGCTTCCTTGGATGAATCCTTATTTGACTGGATCTCTTATAATGTTACACCTACATTATATTCCCTAATGTCTAATTATACATTTAAAAAAAAACTCTTCATATTATTTATCATGCAACAAAATAAACAGACAAAAAAATAGAAAAAAGAACACAAGGTAATGAATCATAAACGTAACGATCATGAATAGAATACAAAACTCTAATAATATTTACATTATTAAACATTCTCAGTGAGTTATATTATTTGCTTGTTATTATTCATTCGTAAAAAATATAATATTTAAATTTATAGAATTAAATCATATTCAAATTCAAATATGTTTGCTAATTTTTTTTTTTTTTGTGGTATCAAGTAAATATTCTACGGAAAAAAATCTCTGTAAATAATAAAGGTGGGATCGTCGTCAAAATACAATAAGATTGTTATTTGAAAAGTTCTTAATATGTGAATTTATTTAATAATAAATTGTTAGTTGGCATTAGAAACAATACTTTTCTTTTCTTCGTGGAATCAGGAAGTAGTTAAAAAAATTTACAGCAAATTTTAATATTTATTATTTTTGGTACCATTTATTATCCGTCATTATGTAAACTATTCACCAAATCGTCAAATGAACACGATTTTCGTGAATTACCACATCCAAAACCGGAATAATAAGTGAAAATTACAACTAGCTCGGTTAATTGCTTAAATATCCGGTATATACTAAATTTATGAAAAAAAAATATTTCCAACAAAAGTTATTTATTTTTAAAAAAGAAACATTTTATGTCTCTAAATTTTTGTTCTATCTCTTACTGTTTCAATAATGGACAGTTTTGCCCATTTTGTTCAAACATGGTCCGATTTTCCCTATTCTTGACCTTACTTCTTAGCTCTAGAGCACAGAAAACTTCAGCTCGTTATATCTTTTCGTTTTATCATGCTTACGGACAGAAATGAACTAATTAGGTCATTTTATGAACACTTATGCCAAAATTTTGTTTCTACGATCAATATTTTCAACCGTTACAAAATCGGGACTAAACGTATATAACGGGTTTACAGACTATTCGACATATAAAGTAAACTAGATCCAAAAAAAACATTTTGACGGGATAGTTTCTGTGATATGGTTTCGTTACTCAATTATCATAAACGTCTTTATTTCTTGAAAATAACTGAACAGCTCATGCCTTTTTCATTCAGACTAGTTATTATTGAATTTTATCGAAAACTGCTTATAATGGCGTTCATGTGCTAGATATAGTACATTCATAAAATTCTACAAAATCCACAATAAAGCTGACTTCTTTTGCATAAATTAAAATTGATTATTTTAATAAACAAGCTTCTTTCAGTATATTTATATACTCATTAAAATAATTAATAATAATTAGTTTTAACGTTCGATAACATTATTTTTTATATTGAATTTAATAAACTGCATAATTCAAAGAATAGTTTAAAACAATATTTATTACAGTGTCTAATTTATTAACATTGTTGTTGTAAGTTGTAAATGTAAAAAAAATAATATTTTCTCGCATTTCATCAAATTTTTTTGTAAAAAATTTGATTTTTAGTCGGTTATAAGTTTTTTAAAAACGTTAAAGAAACATAATTACGTGATTAAACTTGCCAATCATGAAGCAGCTTTGTTATTTGTAATAAACGAAACCTGAAAAATAGTGAGAAAATTTTGTTTAAATTGATACCACCTTCAATATTTTAAAAATTTTCTGTATAAAAATGTGAGAAAATACACCCAAGGTGTAATAATTAATTAAAGAATAACAGATGAAATATATTTTTAATATCTGAGTGAACTTTCTATAGATTGCATATTTATTCATTCGTTTATAGTAAATAGGAAGCTATTTTTTATCGTATATGCTACAATGAAGTATTCACTTAAATATTCACCCACATCAAAAATACTTACAATGTCACATACAATATATAATATAAAATAGTATTTTATGTTATAAAAAAATAAAATCGGCTCGTATCCACACTATACACATAAACTTGTATTATAATAACTATTATGGTTCGTTGAAGAAAGCAAACAAATTACTATAAATGTTATAAATAATTATAGTTTATCAAATACAAATAGTTTGTTACGTATCTTTCAATGTATTCTGTACCTGAACAGGATACAACTTCGGAAGGTTACCGAATTTATCACCGGACATTATCACTTACGAAAGCATCATTTACCAGTCCAAGTGGCCGAGCGGTCTAAAGCGTTATGTCTGCGCAGTATGCCTACTTGGAAACTGGGAGGTTATAGGTTCGAATCCCGACATCGGCAGTTTGTCAATTATTAAGAAGAAAAAAAAGGGGCGGTTAATTGACTAAACTGTCGGCGTATGAAATTGTATTTCAAATTTTGTCCCTATTCCTAGAACATTTGTTTGTATTTTATAAATACGTATTTCGACTACATTGTAGTCATCATCAGTATGAATTAGCTAATCGTAACTATCTCTGGGATATGGATTTTAATATTTTAATAATCTTTATTGTCGGCGTATGGACAAGAACGAAGTAACCGGCTATGATTGAGAAGGTTTTCTGCAGTTTCCTTCACGAACTCCAGATGAATATCAACATAGTCCCTATCATAGTTGGCTGCAGCCGCATATTCTACTAACTCCTAACCTATACAGAAAAATTCCTTCTCTTCGCGCACATCCTCTCATCTTTAGGCATCACAATGGACCTAATGATCGAAGTGTAGCCCGTCCAGGGCAGCCTCTACGATCTATCTATCTATCAATCTATCTATGGATCCATTATGTGCAGACTATGCGGCGATGCGAGAAGAAACATGCGTCCATATCATCTTTAACTACAAATCTTTCGGTCACACTAGACACAATATGTTCGGTGCATCTCACCCCGAATATATGTAATATCACGGAAATTCTGATAAGCAAGCTCAGTCATTGCCAAAATATGATCGAAGTGAATCTCGACAAAATGAAGTAGAAGGAGGAGCACAATGGGCTCATATGGTCGAATTGCAATACTTTTTATGCCCCAAGATATATCTATTTACGAATCTACCTATCATATCTCTGTTAGTACATAACTAAAACCTGACATCAAAAATAAAACTGCGCTTGCTCAGTAAACGAAACGACTGAAAACTTTAAAACTTTCACCAGGAAAAATCCAATATAAATGAAAGCTTAAACCAAAAGTGTCGTTAAAAATCTTCTTTTTTTTACGATACACAACCTTACGACAACAAATAATAACCATTTTAAATATTTATTACATTTTTTAATATTTACGGTACCTACCACATTTTAGAATATTTCGTACAAAAATATAATACCAAGCATATAGTTGACATTTTTTTTTCTTCTAAATACAGCTGATACATATTTTAAAAAACTCCGTTGCCAGTGTTTAAACAATATATTAAATTTTTACTGACAACTAGTTTGTCATCTCTTTTAGTCATATATATATATATATATATATATATATATATATATATATATTATATATATATATATATATATATATATATATATATATATATATATATATATATATATATATATATATATATATAATCTAAATGAAACAGAATTTTAGATTTTGTCTTTTAAATGATATATGTCACACATATTACATATTTTATTCCCTGATTTTATTCTGTGTATTTTGTATGGGAGAATATATTTAATATTATGACATATATCAGAAAATATTATTTGTATAGACGCAACAGTAGACAGACGACACGACAACTAGAAGGCACGTAATTATACTCTTTACTATAAGTCTATGACAGATTGTTTAATATTTATCATTTTAGACATAATATGTTAGATATTGGAAATATGATAACAAAATTAGTTGCACAAATTAGTAAATCTTTTAGCGAATATCCTTATACTAAAAAGTATTGGCAAATATAATTCGCCGAGAATCATTGACATCAATCTCTTCATAGACATTAGAAACATGAAAAGTTATTTTTCTAAATATGTCCAATTGCACTACTTGGAAGCTGCTCATCTATTTATTCACTGGCATTGTGTGTAATTATTTCTTTATAGTTAAAATTAAAGTTGACTTTTTACATGTATGACTTTTTATATGTTTACGAGTTTTGACAGAACCATAACTTAAAATAAAAAACACGAGACTGCGCAGAGGTCGCCCGCCAAAAATATTTTTACTAGTGTATATTTACTTCCCATGTTTTTATTATCCTTTCAAGTAGCAAAAATATTGCATTAAAAATCACGAAACACATTTTACAACGAAGTATATTCATTTACAAGTATAAAGTATAAATAAAAACACTACAAAAAAAAATTACTTTGATAAATAAATAAGTAAAAATAAAAAACTCGTGTACTACTTTTGAATAAATATTAAATTACACATTTATGATGTACTGCTGCTGCTGCTGCAACGAAATAGAAAAATATTTGTTAAAAGAAAGAAAAATATTATTTAGAATATCAAGCAAGAAACACAGCAACAACCAAACAAACAAGAAGAATGTTGGAGTAATTAAAAACGTACAAAAAATTTAAGTATATTTTATTGAATAATTTAATGAAATTTGATATAATATTTGTGAATCGAAACTAGTTATAATTCTTTTTTCATTTTACAATCATCATAATATTTACTTACGTGTATAGACTTGTTTTTGATGGAGCCTAAACTATACTGTGAACCATATTGATAGCATACTTGAGCATAAAATAATTGAATCAATAGTATAATCATTTGTGAAGACAAGCTCTTAATTCTTTTCAATTTACTGTGAGACTCACTAATTGAATAATATTCTTTGAGATAATTATTGCCGACCATTTCATTGCAACCTTGTTTCATAACGGAAAATTTCTACCTAAGCTTTTAAGTCGATGGAAACTATCAAAGAAAACAGTAAAAATAACAATTAACTGAGTTAACTGTTTCTGTACGCTGTATATATTGATATCACTTTCAATGCGTGAACCATTTATTTTGATATATATATATATATATATATATTTATATATATATATATATATATATATATATATATATATATATATATAAAGGTAGAATCCTTCCCCCTCTCTAGTGGAGGAAACATTAATCAATTTCCCATACTAACGAACTTTTCTATAAAACAGTCTTTTACGCTAAAAAGTATAACTTCTAACGCGCATACATCCAATGTCGTTCTGTACTAATATTCTTCTTTCTGTAGGCCCTCATTCTACGAGAATTTGGTCTTGTAAATACCATAGCATATGGGTACACTCCCGTTCATAAAAATTGAATCAGTAAGTCACATTCTAAGCGAATATAATACTAAATATATGTATAATATATATTACATACAGGAACATTTAGAATGTTTCAACGGGTTCAATTTTTATGATATATATACATATATATACAATATATAGATATATATACAATTTTTTCATATATATATGAAATATATATATCATATCATATATATCATATATATATGTATATATATATATATATATATATATATATATATATATATATATATATATATATATATATGATATGTGTTTGTATATGATTATAGATTTACCGACGGTTTTAAAGGCAGAATTTTTCCCCTCCTTAGCAACGGGAACATTTATCGATTTCGATTATTAACGAACTACTCTTTAAAACAGTCCTCCACGTAAAGAACTATATCTTCTAACGTGCATACATCCAAGTATATTCATCCATTTTGTCTACTTTTCATCTATAATTTGTGTTTTCTTCTTTCTTTAAGCTAGCCTTTCTGCTTGACCGATTCTACTCATTAACGAACTAGATCTTTCAAATACCAAAGGTATATCAGATACGAAATTTATAGATGTGTCTATAGATCACAGTTTTAATTCTATCGTAATTATATTTATCCTGTATTTATTTGGAGGAAATTCGCTAAATTCACACACCTTCTAAAATTTTCATAACATTGACAATAACCAACGTAAAGTGGGATGCATTTTTTTGATTACGAGTGTAGTTTTTTGATAGGTACGTGGTTCTGGCTGGCAGGAATAACAACAATATTCACAGTCTTGATGTTGTGTATATATATGATATGATATGTGTTTGTATGTGATTATAGATTTACTAATGATAATGGCTCTCTCGTACATAGAACATAATTCTTTATATTTAAGCTAAGTCATAAATCAGTGACTAAAATATACGTATACGAACCACGACGGCTACCTAACATACTGTGTTTCGGCGGACGACCTCTTCTGAGTTCTCGAAAAACACCCACCGACATAACACTAGCTACTACTCACAGCCAGCACAAGCCAACAACAACAACAAGAGCAGCAGTGTCGTCATAATAAAATTTATATAATAATATCATTATTCTCTGGACCCTAATTTAATAAGTTGTTTGTTTTTTTAACGAAAATTAACGAACGGTATTCATAATGAAAATGTGTTGTTTTTTTGTTTGGTAATTATTCTCATTTTTGTTATTTTATGGTTTTTTACTAAAAAAGTATAACGACTGCTCTCTCATTGGGTAGTCAAAACCATGCTCGGTTTACGTTGATACAATACTAAAAATCGGGTGTCAATGCCATAAGACAAGTCTAAATATATAGGTTGATTGTTTTTCTTTCCCCATATTTTAAAACAACAAACTTTTAAAATAAAATCCTTGAATAGGGAATATGCATGAAAATTTTTTTCACATTTATTTTCAGAATATGAAAATACTGTTAATAGTGTAATAATATTTAAAAACGAAATTAAAATCCGACAAATATCAAGAAAGCTATAAGCTTTTAAAGATTATTATCTGTCTCTTTCTTGCAAAAATACTAAAGACGGAGTTTTACGTGTATTTTAAATGATGAAAGTGTAATATGACGTCACATAACATATCAAGAGGGCTATCACCCTCTTTGCCTAATCGGGAATTTCAATCATTCATATCTCGCTTATTTTTAAAGTTATTTAAAAAGTAATTTTACCTTGATATTTGTCAAGTAAACATGCTTCAATTCAAGCGAAAAAAAATTTTCATGCATATTCCCTATTGCTTTTTATTTCTTACAAACAAAATTATTTGATGCCAGTGGGATGTGAATCTAAAGCCTTCTAAAACAACTCTTCATTTTGTAAACCAAATATATTGTAACAAATGTATATGAAAACCGCCACTGGTTTGTGTAGATCATTCTAATAGTCTACAGTGTACATTTGATGCATTCGAGAAATGGAAGAATCGAGTGCCTATTTAAGGTTGCGCATTAAAACGTCACGATATCAACATTTTTTTTAGAGGCATTTCAATAGAGGCGTTTGTGCTCGAATTCATCAAATCGGAAAACGCACTTTAGGATTCAATTGCTTTTCGACCAAAAAAAGATTCTTTTTCAAAATTTTGATTTGTTTTTAACGCATATTTTGGCGACTTATTTGTTTAAGTTAAGAGATAAAAGCTCCAATGATGATGAGTGTTAAAATCATACGTAAATGGAAATACCGATCGATGGAGATCTAATGCAATAAATAATTAGGCTGACAAATCCACATTTTCAAGATTGTAGGAGTTGTTTGTGATTTTCCGACAGTTTGAAGAAGATCGTGTTTGATTTATAAACATTAGAACAAAAAGCTGCGCATATATCCACAAATGTAAACTCTTAATAGAAGCATGGACTTGATGCAATTGTTTAAGATTGTTGTTAGCATACGCTATGCTACCATTTTGACCCTAAAAATAAATAATCGAATATAATTACTCAGAGAGACTGATTTAATTGAGATGGTCGCTACGTTTATAATCACAACCGCCACTGATGAAAATAAATAATCTCGATGTATACTATATATATATTTATATTCAATGAACGAAAATGTTCGAAGTATTTCTTATGTTATGTTATGATAACCTCACTTCTTCCCACGAGTGCAGTCAGTGTATTCTTCGTTAATATTATAAATGTGGATGGCGAGGTTTACATTACAATTTGAAGTGAGTGTGGTTCGTTGGTTTTGTTCAAAAATATGCAAATTCATTTTATTTCTACTTGGCTACAATCAATTTTGTCTGTATAATGTGTATAATGTTTTGTATATGTAAAGTATTTCATATATATAATTTGGATGAATATCTCATGTCGGATGTCCTCTGTCCAAAATTATCTCAAAAACTACAATTCCAATAGTATACTAAACGTACAGAGTCCAGCCATATAAACAAACGAAAGCACATGGCACAATTTGATTGGTTCTTTTGATAACTTATACCTTTTGACTTATTGCAGGTCTCAGTTCATTCGTATACAAATTGTTGATCTGCTATAATTTTAGTGATCCATCATTTCGATTGTTTATTTGGTTTTTATAAATATTTATTTTTAGTTTTTATTGTTATTTTTTTCTTATAATAATTTTTATTTGTATTTATATTCATATTTATAACAAAACAATAAAAAACGAAAACGATAGAACGAAGCCGGTTTGTTTTTCACATATATTCACGTGTTCAGTGCATGAATTTGTTATTGTGGCTGAACTTTGTAGCTTGAGTTTAGTATAGAAAGATAAAATTTATTATGATTGTCCCGTACCAGATTTTGAGATTTTGCGAGAAGTATATAGACTACATCTATAGTGTAAAATTGAATACAACATTGCTAAATTAATAAATAAATCGATAAAATTTCTTGGATACACTATGAACATGACTGTACCGCCCCAAAGACCTTAAAAGTTCGACCTTAAATAGTACAAAGTATTTTTTTTATAGATATTAAATTAATTTAGAATTAATTGTATAATTTTAGATTAATTCCAGTCATATATGTTCCGCCTATGTATTAAGAGGATGATGTACTTTTCCCAACAAAATGCAAAAACGTTATTGTATCGTTGTTTTTTCGCCGGATTTCAGTTCATGTTATTGTATATATTTTCTTTAAACATAATAAATAATAATTTTTCTTCATTTTTTAAATGTAGTGAAAATTTAAATTTGTTTTTTATTTGAAAAGAAAAAGTATTTTTAATATTTTTCCGTAAATATTACGTGAAAATATGTTGAAATATAATTTTACTTTATTATTATTAAAATAATTCTTTTTTTCTATTTTGCTTCCTACAATTATATCCAAATGGATGCAAATTGAAATTTTATTGGAAAATCACATTATATTTAATAATTTTCTTCGATTACCAATATTTTAGTGAATAAATTTTAAATATTTTCTTTTCTTTTTGTTTCAGGTGAGTTATTGTCCACTATACATACACACGTACAAATTATAATTCAACACCATAAGGTAAAACAAAACAATATTTTTTCCATACAAATACACAGTAAAAAAAATTGAGTAAATTGAAAGTAAACACTACGCGGCAGGTATAAATATGGCAAGCTGAAGGAAGTAGTAAATTTGTTGATTGAAAGGAATTATCATATAAAAACAAAATATACTTTAATGAACAATTTTTATATAGTTTCATTTCATTTAGTTTTGATTCCTTTTACTGAATTACGAACAATGTCTTTATCATTTTGAGATGTAACTTGAATTAGTCACTGATCTTTATTTCTACAACTACATAGTACTTGCATACATTAACTATTTAATCTTACTATTAGATCATAATTATCTGTTTGATGGTTTGATAACAATATATAACTAACACAATGGATCAAGTCACTGGTGAGAGTAAATTTTTGGTGTCATTTTATTCCGATTACTAATAGTTTCATAATGTTCTCAACTGCGCTGCGTAAGAAAGAATGTTCAGACATCTTACTTAAATGTCAAAGTAAGTAAACGCTAGTCATTTCCGTTGGTATAATATAATCGATAGGCAAACATACTAACAATGCATATACATAGACGCTAGTTTACAAAAACAATTTAAAAATCAGTTAATTTATTACAAAGTTTAGGTATTTAGCTTAAGTGCTCAACTATCTGATGTTATTATGGGGTCCACTATTTTATTTTTTACAGTGTATAAACGGCTATATTAATTATATTTTCCATATTTCTCAGATAGAGAGCAATAAAATATAAACACAATATGGTGGTGTATAATGTATGTTGTTAAATGTTTTTAACAACATCGTTCATAAACATTATCACAATAAATGGATATGAATGTATACAAAAGACTTAAAGTGACTTAATTAGTTATTATGCAACAAAACACACTAAACTATATAAGTTTATGCTACAAAATAAAACTCTTAAATTGTTCTCACACATATAAAATTCATTGTAGTTAAAATATATATATAAGTGAAGTGTATAATGAAGTTTAAACAAACTATACTTCATATTTGTTGTATGTGACAATTTTACTAGTTGAACTAATTATAAATAGCTCTTTAATCCATTGATTGGTGTTTTAAAAGACAGAGGTGTCTATTTATTTCCATGGATAAGAATAATGTCGTTTAAAGATGAATTATTTAGTAGAAAATGTTTTATGCCAAACATACGAAGTAAAATTTTAAAAACCATTGAAAATTGTGAATACATTTTGGTAGTAATTTTAGTACGACGATAACCTTGAAATAAATGGATACACTACATTCTTCTTCTAAGCTAGTCTAGCCCAAAGCAGATCTCAGGCCGCCTCAACAAGTTTACTTCAACGATTCCGGCCAGTTGGTTTCGTCCTCTTTCGATTTATATGTGAGGAAAATACAATCGGAGGCAAACTGAAAATTAGAAATGTATTGTAATGTAGTTGTATTTTAAATAAAATAGGAAATTTCCTAATAATGTTGAATTAAATAAGAAATAACAAATAATATGAAAAAAGTAGCTTTTGGCAGTGCATGTACCTTTAATTTAAATCAACAAAAGCATATATACTTTTTCTTTCTATACCATACACGTATAAGTGACGTGTAAGTCATTTTTTAAAATTTTATTTCTATTCTCTTTTTATATAATTTTTTTTGCAACAACCGTTTAGTGAATGTTAATAAAATTGTACAAAATTGTTTCAAGTTATATAATTTGAAAATTTGACACGCTTCGTAGCTTTTGTTAATGGTAATTAAAATGAGTTTCATCTATTGAGTAACAAATTTCCACAAGAACACATGGAAAATTACAGTTTCTTTATATTGCAATAACTTTTAAACGGCTTAGAAAATTGTTTCGAATTAGCTTAACCATTAAATGAGGAAGATTCTACTAAATTTTCGTTCGTTTAGTAGCATTTTGACATAGCTCTCGAAAATCCTCAAATAATAAACTATTATGTTTTTAATTTGTGGACATTTACACTTATGGAATAGAATGGTGTTTTATTATAATCTATTGTGAGCTTTAAATATGATGATCCTCTTTAGTGTTTTAGATGATGGAATAATTCAGTCCCTATTTAGTTTGATAGTTTTATTAAAACGTAATATATTGTTTTTTTTGTTCGTTTTAAAACAGAGTTGTATTAAAAAAATGGAATATGTCTTGTAAGTTTTGAATATTAAAGTACACCGTCGAATTTCATTGTTATTGACAATGAAATATAATATTCCCATAGGGTTACGTGTCAAATGTTGAGTTTTAAAAACATAATTATTCAAATTTAAAGTTGATAAGAGGCCTATTTTTTTCACCATTGTCAATAAACAAATTTCTAAGGAGTTCTTAACGAATTGCTTTTAACTAGTCAGACCTTAGATTTAGAACAAGGATATACATACGTAAAAATGGAGCCGTTAATAATTATTATAGCCGTTATAAGAATTTGCGAAAAGAATAAGTTAAGGTTATTCGCGCAGTTCGAGAAAGATAGAGCGAATTAAGTGAAGATGAAAGGAATATCTATCTTTTATATATAAAGAGATATGATGTTGTTTATATTAAAATATGCTCAAAACTACACGCCAGATGACTTTGTATATATTTTTAACATAATCTACGATAGTTAAACTATTTAATTTCAAGTTTTTTCAATGCTTGTCTTTTTCCAATTTTTGAAAACTAATACCTAAGAAATTGAACGTCAAATCTCTCTAAAAAATTAATTTATGTGTATTGCTATTAATTAATATCATATTAAAAATTCAACCCGTTATCTATACTTTGCTTTAATACGCGTATAACCTTAATTACTTTGTTCATAAAACACTCGCATTAGCGTGTGTGTGAATTATATAGGCGTTCGTAGACCCACGAATATATTAATCTATTACTTTTAAATGATTTAATTAAGACGAACTCTACTGGATATTTCTTTAAAAAAAGAAGAAAAACGTTTTATAATCTTTGAATGTCACAACTCGTATTTAAAAATTTTCAATGTACACATTTTAAAGATAATTTCTAAACGTAAATGGTTGAATAATATATGTCTGTATCTTTTGTTCACCATAGTTTAAATATGTCAAAAGATTATCTTAATTAATTAGTCATGAAGAGGACGGCCCTGTCGCTTTGACTTTTATAAGAAAGTTGTATTATGTGACATCTTTATGAGATTACTTCTGAAATTTATGTATAAAGTTCATTTGTATATTTTTTTTTATATTTTATTACATTTACTTATTTCTTTTTTTTAAATAGAATTATGTGAAACTTTAATGGATAAAAAATAAAACAAAGTGAATATGATGATTTTTTTTTGTATATTTATACTTAAGAATAAAAAAAAAACTTATTATTATTATAATAGATAGACATTGTTGGTTGTTATTTTGTGTATGACGGACGGGTTTACCTCTAAATTTGTGGTTTTACATGTAATTACTGTCAAGGACATGTGAATTTTATGTATTTAACGTGTTGGTTGTGTAAATAATCGAAAAAATATCATAATTCTTTTTTTATAGTACCTATTTATTATCAAGATGTTGTGTAATTTTGGTAAACTATAAAAAAATATCTGAGTTATTAATCTGCTCCTATATAGGATAGGGGGTTTCTCAAGGTGGGTACGTGAATTATGAGCCACAAATCTAGTGTTATTTTTTCATTATTTTATAATTTATTTTGTGCCTAATTCATTCGGTTTTTGGGAAAATGTCTTTAATTCAAATTTTCAGTATATTTATAATGAACAAAACTGATTTGTTTACTTGCTGACATCAATTAAGTATGTATGTATGATGTATAGTCCATTTATAAAATTCTTCAAAATCTTATATAGTACATTCATAAAAGTCGACAATAATGTTTATTATGTTTTGTCGTAAGTCAAAGTTAATATTTAATTTAGGTTCGTCATACCGTCCAAAAGCAATACAGATTTGGGCCTACCAGTGAACCACGACTATAGCAGAAGCAGTGACAATGAGGAGTAAGAGGAAAGGATGACCCAACCTCTCTGTTACTGTCCAGCTCTTGCTAGGAAAAAACTTTGGTACATATGTCATACTTTGGTACATATGTAATGAAAGTGGGTTAGCTATGTTCATTGAATTCTTAACTTTAGTATGTACATCACAAAATCCCCACTCTTAAATGATAAATAAACAACCATTCGCATACAGTATACCTATACACTATCCAGATGTTTATATGCATGTATATTGTATAGGTGTACTACTGTATAGTTTTATAGTTAATATTTTATTTATTTATTAAATTGATTCTCTATTAGAAATGTTTTTGAAAACGGTCTGTATATAAAATTAAACAAATTTGTAAAGTTATTGTTGCTGGTAAAAAGACTGACTAAACCAACACCATAAACATCTAATCTGAAATAAATAATCTAATCGAAAATTAATCTGACACATTTCAAATTAATCAAAAATGATATTCATAAATACATAAATAAAGTGAAAATTAATATATTTTAAACACATTTTAATTTAATATTGGCTTACATTCAAATCGACGCAACGACTCGACTCGACCGACCAGTTACTAAAATAAAATTTTACAACTTCCGCTTATAAACAAATAACAAATATTATTTGTTGGTTTTTTTTTTGTGGTTTAACGCTTTTTTGACACCATTTATATTATATAACACAAATTTATAGAAAACATATTATTATTGAGGCAGTTGGTGTTATTATTGAGGCAGGCATGTAAACAGGTGACCAACGAGTGGTCAAATGCTAAACACCGTGATCACTGGGAAAAAGTACTGCGACAAGAGCTCGGGAAGGTACTGCTTCAGAATGCAACAAGGAGGGTATCTCTCGAAGCACTAAGGCTGAATAGGATGCAACTGCGGAGGGTTACCGGATTCATTACCAGGCATTATCCCCTGCGGAAGCCTCTGCACACAATGGGACTCCATAACGGGTCCGTTATGTGCAGATCGTGTGGCGAGGAGGAAGAAACATCCAGCCACATAATCTTTGACAGCCAACCTCTGGGTTACAGCAGTAACTGGATATTTGGTGCATCTCTAAAACTGTACGTCAGACTACTATGTCAACTACTATTCTGTTATTTTTAACTCGATCTAAGAATGTTTAACTACTTAATAGTTTTTTTTCTTTTCAATTAGCTGTTCCATAATAATTGTGCAATTTACCTGGCATTCTCAATCTACTACGTGTTAAACAAAACAACACATTCACCTTGCTGTATTACACCAACCGCCTGAATTATAATGTTCGTGTTAAAAAAATATGTAATATAAATTGAATAAAATTCGTTATTAATTTTGATGATTCATACTTCCGTCAATCAAACACTTTTAGTACCTAGTTGTTATATGTATGTAGGCTAAAATAAATTAATCTGTATTGAAAATTGATTTATGTTCTGAAAGGTTATTGATTACATTTTATAAAAAAAGAAAAAGATGTTTATTTAGGTTAGATTATGAGTTGAAAGCAATCCCCTTCCCCTTGTTTGCAATCCCCCTCTCCTTATATATATATATATATATATATATATATATATATGTATATATATATAATATATTTTATACATATATATATATATATATATTTACATATATATATATATATATTTACATAAATAAGTCCGTCTTTCTGCCTATAAACACGATAACTCAAAAAGGGATGACCACCTGAAACTTGAGCGTGTTCTATACATAAACATAGAATCTTGGGGACTGAGAACAACTGAGGAGAGACTTTGGAAGAGAGCGGTGGGGAAGTGAGTGCTCACATTCTATTGGCCGCTTCCACGCACACTTTCCCCTGAATTCCTTTCTCTCTGCGTCTAAACTGGCCCGTTATACTATGCCTATGCTTCTAGGACTTGAATGGAGCTCGTTATTCGGAAAATCGATTAATTCATTTATTTTACAGATCGAGAATCATGCGGAAACAACTGGACCGATTTTGATTAAACTTTGTTTTGTTAAAAACGTTACGATTAGATTTAAAAATAGTATGAATTTTATCACGCTTCAAGAGATAGAATTCAAAAATATTCGCTAAAATATAAGTTTGGTGGAAGTATCGATAAATATTTTAAGTAGTGGAAGCGATGGAAACGATAAATATTGAAGTAGTGGAAGCGGTGGGAAATTACATTTAGATTTTTAGTCTTAAAATGACGGGAGCCGCAGTAATAACAATAAAACATTAGCGAAGCTCATGAAAAAAGTATAAAATACGAGCATATTTTTATATATCTATCAGCTAACTGAGTAAATTGCTTAAATACTTGATATATATTGAGTAGATGAAAAAAAGTTCAAAGAAATAGTTGTTTATTTTTCAAAAGAGAACATTTTTGTCATTTAATTTTTGTTCTGTCTCTTACGGTTTTATAGATGGATATTTACTCCTATCCTGGCAGGGGAAGGCACGGTCCTATTTTACTCATTTACGAACTTGACCTTACTTTTTAGCTCTAGAACACACACACACTCATAATTTTTTGTTATCGTGTTGACAGACAGAGAGCCGTTACAAAGTCTCAACTAAACTTAATATACCCTGGTATATATTATACCGTCTGTTTTGGACAGTTTTGCTAATAGAGAATCAATGTTAAATATTATTTACTATAATAACAGCACAATGCTTCATAAAGAAATAAAAATAATGGGGCACTCTGTAGTCAGTAGTATGTCTGTGCATACGTAATGAATAATAATATTATAAATTAAGTGGGCTCACTAAATCCCCACTCTTAAATGACATCAAACAGATGTTTGTAAGTATGTGTATGTATGTATGGTTTTATAGTAAATATTTTATTTATTTATTTAACATTGATTCTCTATTAGCAATGCTTTTGAAAACAGACTGTATATACCGCGTATAATAATAAAGGGTATTTAAACAATTAACTCAGTTATACTCAATACAATTTTCTGTTAATATATTAAATACTTAAAATAAATAAATTTTCTCCATATAAAGAACAAAATCGTTGAAATCATGTTTGCTGTGTTTATTATAACAAAATCGTATACCAGAAAAATCACATAAAATAATTTTCCATTCGACTGATATTTTTTAAAACGATCATATTTGTTTGTTTGTTTCCATGCTAAAACCAAACTAGTACACTCATTATAATTGTGTTTCAAGTACTTACCTACCTACCACGGTAGGTTTAACACAAATTTATATTTATTTATTTATAATGACAGATTATGATAATAATTTTTTTGTTCTTGTTTATAATCATTTTATTTTGTCTCACTTTCTAGATTTCATTTATATGTATATATCTGCTTATACTACGTAGTATATTTAACTTTTAATGCTACACACAATATGTGAAAGTTAAAACAGGTCATAGATCAAAAATATATAATCAATTGTCTTTTAATATAAATAAAAAGGTTTTTTTTTTTTGAATGCATTCAAAGTATATAATAAAATGTGTTAATTTTTATTTGATTATTTTACTTTTTAAAATTGAAGTAAGACCGGTTTCAAGTTTTTAATCCGTGTTGAGAACACTTAATAATATTTTAATTTATTAATGTATTTTATTTATATTCAATTACACAATGGTTTAGTATGAAATTCTTAATTCTGGGATGTTCCCAGCATGAAACCACTTTTCGATAGATTTTGTTCATTTTTTTTTCACAGGCTAAAAATAACGTTTTGTAATAAATCCCGAAGTTTCAGAATTTTTGAACTTTTAAAACGCGAGATAATTAATAGAAAAGTAATCATTCTCTCTCACTCTCTCATTCGAAGCATGTAAAATTTCATGCCCGCCCAACTAGCATCTGTTGTATTGAAAAAAATAATACAGAATTTAAAAAAAAAACTAGGAGAGTAAAGATAAAGATTTATTAAATAAATATATAAAAAAAGTCGCATTTTACCGTTTTGTTTTCGAATTATAAAAGTTAAAAATTATTTTTTATTTCATAATTAAAATAATTTGTATATATGAATAGTGAATGTATCTATGCGTTATTTATGTGTATATATGTATTTGTTGTATAATAATATCATACCGGTTTTTTGTCCGGATTACATAAGACTTCTGGAACTACCTTAAAAAATGATTGAGGCTTGGAGAGTGTTAATATGGTAGATATGATATGGTTGAACCTTAGTCGGATGTCATTGATTTGAACATCGGGGTATTCATTGTTTTTGGAGAAATTACTGTAAAAGTCATTTTATCATTGTATGTAAAAGCGAAAGTCGAGGTAAAATTGAAAACTTTTATAATTGTATTGTGCCTTATTTATTTGGTTTTCGAAAATATACTTCGGGTAAAAGTTGTTCATCATTATAACTATACTAACAGCTTTTATTCGAAACATTTTTCCCGAAATCCGAATAAATAAACACAAATTAATTATAAATTTTAGCTCGACTGTTGGCGTTGTATGTACATTCGGTTTATATATATATATATATATATATATATATATATATATATATATATATATATATATATATATATATATATATATATATATATATAAGTATATATATATATATATATATATATATATATATATATATAATTCCTAATTATATAAAAACATTCCGTATAATTTAATTTTGATAGACAAAATATCTTTACCTTCATGATACTTAAAAGTACAGTGAACTGTATCTCATTAATAATTTAAATAATAGATCATTATTATTAAATTTGGAAATCATTAATTTGAATCTTAATAATCATGTCATTATGGATTTGTAATTGTATAATTTCATAGCGAAAATTTCACTTGAAATCATTAGTTAACTCTTTTGTTCTAACAAGCGAGAAAGTCGGAACGAAGTTCATAGTTCAATATTTCAAAAGAATACAGAGAAATGTACCGTAAAAGTGAATGCAAAGGAAAAATATTTTAATTTGACTATATAGTTGAATTTAGGTACATGAATGTCTTCATCATTTTTTCACCATGTTGCTGATAAAAGAAGAATATTAAAATTACGAACCACATCATCAATGATGTTATTTTAATGGGATCGTACATTTATTTTAAATGTATATATTGATAAACATGGCCTGGTCTTGATAAATTACACTAACACTGATTCTAATGTAAATAATGAATTTAATGCTAGTTTTTCAAATCAAACTCTAATTTTAGCGGAAGAAGTGACCCTTGTTCTGTTCTACCATGATAAAATGTAGAATTATTGGTTTAAGATACAATATATTAATAATAATAATAATGATGGGGTTTTACCCCCGTTTCTCAGACTCTACGGTTTACGGGGGAGTTAGATACAATATATAATTTTTCTATTGTAGTTTTTCACTACTATATTCTTTATTTAACTTTTGTCTCCGAATAGTGTTAGTGTTGACCATATTTAATATTATATTAATAATTTAAAAAGAAGTATAACTTCTTACCTGCGTACTTTTTAGTACACACATAATTTTTTCACAATATTTCACAGTCATATTTATCATCTTGCCCGTCCGTATTAGTACAATCAAAAAAGAATATTGCCCTCAGTATCACGTACTGAATGTTAGTGAACAAAATCCTTACAAATTTCGATACCGGAAGTGCCGGCATTTTGAGAAAGACTGTATCGGCCTATATCTACATTACCGTACACTTTAGACCAAAACTGGTCATAACCTTTCTTGTAGATAATTGAATTTTCTATTTTTTTTGTTCATTAATTTTTTTTGTATCACTTACCGTTTACGACTTATACGATTATTACAATTTATTGACTTGTTGGCCGATATCTCTTCTAATAATTGTTTAGAAAGAAAATTATTTATTAAATTTTTTTTTAAATTTTTATAAGTGATACAAAAAAATAGGAAATCCATTTATCTACAAGAAAGATAATTATCATTTTTGGCCTAAAGTGCACGGTAATGGAGATATTGGCCTGTATCTACAGTTTTGTACAGTTTTTCTCAAAATCGCGGCACTTCCGGGGTCGAAATTTGTAAGAGTTTTGTTCATTTACATTCAGTACGTGATAGTGAACCTAATTTTTTTTAAAATAACTCCTGTAATATAATGCAATGCGGACAAGAGTAACTTCTCTATTAACTGTACTATATAACTGATTCTCTATTAACTGTACTACATCTCTATATAACTATTTTGTCACTATCAGAAAATTAAGAAGAAAATAAGTAGAACATTAATATCTAATTAAATAAATCATTAATAAAACTAAAAGGAAAATCAGATAACATGGCTACATAGTATATTAAACGTATTACAGCATTAATAATTAATTGAAATGAAAAGCATGTTTAAGGATCAAACAAATACATAAACATAATAATAATAATAAGACGATGATGATGTTGATGACTATATGTGTATAAAACCACATGTTGCTGCCTCTAAGATGCGAAGAGAAAGACCTTTAAAGGATATCAAGATGATGAAGAACAGACAACAAATTGTTTATTTAATTTAATAGTGTGCTGTTGTGCCCCTTTATAATATTCTATATATTGAAACATTACACTAACAAAACAAAACTTAGAAGAAAACCTTTCTTGATGATGATACTACGATGATGGACGGAGACCATACCAAACTTTCTCAACTTTGGACCTTCATCATTTACAATGTTTATTCAACTATAGAAGTTATAGTTTGTTTTAGGATTCAATATAAATGGATTCTCTACTGTTTTATTGTGAAAAATTTGGTTCGAATAACATTAGCGAACATTATGTTTTAATTAGTACTTTGTTTAAGTCGTCAATTTGAATATTCTTCTCTCAGATGAATATTCAATGATGCTTTTCTGCAATATCCAGTGTAGGATTTCTAAAGTGAGGAACGTATAAAGTATATTCGTATAATATACTCCATGATCGTGGATACGCCAAGTTTATTATATAGATAGATAGATTGTAGCGGCTACCCTGGACGGGCTACACTTCGACCATAAGGTCCATTGTGATGCCTAAGGATGTGAGTGGATGTAAGGAATTTTTGTGTATAGACTAGGAATTGGTAGGATCTGCGGCTGCAGCCGACTATGATAGGAACTATGCCGATATTCATTTGGAGTTCGTGAGGGAAACTGCAGAAAACCTTCTCAAGCATAGCAGGTTACTTCGTTCTTGTCCATATGCCGACAGTTTAGTCAATTAAGCGCCCTTTTTTGCTCTTAATAATTGACAAACTGCCAAAATCGGGATGCGTACCCATAACTTCCCAATTTCCAAGTAGGCATACTGCGCAGATATAACGCATTAGACCGCTTGGCCACTTGGACTGATAATAAACTTACCTTATATACTCGAATGCAATACATTTAAACCAGTATATATACAAGTATACCACTTAGAATGTTTCAACTGTTTCAATTTTTTTGCATTTGACTGTAACAGGATGACACAAGACCTGGAAAATTGGGAAAACCTAAAAATGTTAAAGATTTTCGAGCTTGTGGAAAAGTCAGGGAATAGTGGAAGTTTTCAACTCTTTTTTCTTCTTCATATTTACTATTGATTACTTTTTCATCATTTGATTTCAGCCGATATCTCGTAAACAGTTCACCAAATCGTCTAATTAGTACAATCTTTGGGTTCAACTTATCTTCAAATTATTTTAATTCATCGATTTAAATGAAAATTAGCGTATAAACTAAATTAAACCCTTAAATATCAAAATTTTCCCCAATTGCTAGAGCAATTATTTGTATTTTAGAAAGACGTATTTCGACTACAAAGTAGTATCATCAGTATAGACGAATAACATATCTTCGATTCCATATCCCGAGGATAGTTAAGATTTAGCTAATTAATACTGATGATGACTATTTTGTAGTCGAAATACGTGTTTATAAAATAATTAAAAATTAATCTTGGAATTAGGACAAATTTTAAAATTTAATTTCAAAAATCTAGACTATCTTTGATTATTTTTAGAATCTTTATATAAATTAAACCCAAAAAACATAAAAATCCAGTTGGTGTGATAATTGGGCGAATAGTTTATATTCCCCTTCATACGATTTTGATGTAACTCTTTATTTTTTGGTAATTATTTAATTGGTACGGAATTTTTTATCCCCTTAAAATAGTCAAGTAGTTTTTATCGTCGTCAGAATAATCGAAAAAAAGTCAGGAAACAAAATTTCGATCGCCTCCTGATTCTAAATAAAGTTATATGATATTGATATTATTGCTGTATAGCTTGTATTGAAATAAGAAAAGAGTGGAAGACACTAAACTATTTTTTGAAGTAAATTGTACTTCAAAAGTAACTAAATCTACGAGAAAGTATTTTGCTAGTAGGTTTCATAGAAAAGTTACGTTTTAATCAACTGTGTTCAAATCTGTATTTTCAATTAGTTTTTCTTCACTTTCGACCAAGTTGTTGAGAATAAACCTTTTTATAACGAGATTCCACAATTCAATTTTATGAATATAAATAAATATTAAAATTTCATAAGAAAAGCTAAAAAAAAAAGAAATAAATTTCAAAATCACTTTCAATTTTATCAACTACTGCAAATAAATAATTTAGAATGGACAGACCTCAGCTAGGCCACATTATGTAGAAATGAATATTTTAACAAAAATAATAATAATAAAATGTGAATAACCTTAAACAACATTGGAATAAAATTAAAAAAAAAAAGTTAATATTAATATTTATATTATGAATAAAATAAAATATACGACGAAGAAAAACCACCGAATTTATAAATATATTATTTTATTATTTTTGAATTATTCATAATATTAATTATTGTTTATGAACAGATATCTGGTACTTTACCAACAGACACTGTATTGTAAAAGCAATTTATGTTATTGTTATACTAGATAATACCCGTTGAAAAATCAACAAAGCAATCTCAAACTCTTGACATAGTATTTTCAAATTTATAACCACCTTGAGACGATGTTCCATACTGAAACTAAAGAGGTCAAAGATATAAACATTTTTTGTGAATTATCATTTTGATTATTTCTTTATAATACTTGGTATACATATATATATATATATATATATATATATATATATATATATATATATATATATATATATATATATATATATATATATACCAGGGTATATTAAGTTTAGTTGAACGACTTTGTAACATTTGTGTATACTTTTGCGTCAACATAACGATTTTTGTCCAAATTAATTAAAAATTCAATGACTATGAAATTTGTCGGAGTATACGCTAAAGTCTTCTACTGTTTGTCATACGTAACCGAAAGGAATTTGGACAAACATCGTTATGTTGACGCGAAAGTATACACAAATAAACAAATATTAAATAAATAAATCACTTCAACAGAAGTAATACTGTCTAAATAAATAACAAATTAGAATAATATGAAAAAGTTGGCTATTACGTCACAATCGTCTTTGGTGTAGCGGAAGCATACTGGACTAGTTATCCAGTGGCCCGAGGTTCGATTCCTGGTTGACGAGTTAATTTCTTCATATCAGTATTTAATTTAATTAAAAAGACTTTGTAACAGTTCAAAATATCGATCGCAGAAAAAAGTGTTTGTTATAGGTGTTCAAAAGTTGACCTAATTAGTTCATTTCCGCTTGTCTGTCTGTAGGCATTATAACTCAATAACTCTAAGGAGCTAAAATTTTATGCGGGTGTTTTCTAGACCTAAAAACAAATGTAAAGTTCGTGAATGGGCAAAATCAAACTGTGCTTTCCCCGTCGAGGGGAAAAATATCCATCTTTGAAATACAAGAGAAAAAACTTGTTATCATAAAGTCAGTATCTATCGGATATTTAAGCAATTAACTTGTTAGTTGTTATTTTCACTTGCTTTTTGTTAATTTAAAAAATGAAAACAATTAGACTATTAATTAGACTAGACAATTTCTTGATTGATAATGGTCTTTGTACGTTGAGTTTACTATAGATGATAACTATGTCTTGAAACTCTGATCAAAATTTATTCACGGGATGTAAAGGGTTAACAAAATATCGGTCATTTCCGGAAATAATTCAATCGAGTTGACAGCTTTTCAAATAAAAGTCGGCACGGATCAATTCTAAAGTTTTGAAAAAAGGACATCATCTTCGATGTCCATTGCATATTTAATTTGTGCTGAATGCATTTGGTTTTCGAAAAAATTGTTTTGTAAGTAAACATTTCTATGACGAACAACTTTTACTCGAAATATTTTTTCGAAAGCCAAATAGATTGGATGCAAATCAGCTATGAATTTTGAACAACACTTTTATGGCCATGTGTAGAGTAGCCATTAAATTTTAAATGTACGGTACACTGCGTGTGTTTAGTATTTCTTAGGGCCGTACACTTTTTGAAACATTGTTGGACAGAATACATCAGACATCATTTGCTCAACAAAATCACGTATACCTTGATGGTTGTTGGTTGTATAATAAATCGAATTCTGTTTGTATTATTACGTGTGACCTCGATATATTGATTTTTGTTTGTTTGTTATTATTCTTTCATGTTGTTTGGTGATATGTGAACATGAGTTTAATGTGTTCTTCCCTATAATTATATCAATCGTATAAATGATTTGGAACAAACAAAAAAATTTATTTCTTGTAATTATTTTTTTATATTTTAATTGTTCATTTATCATTCAAGTTTATTTTGATTCATCCAATTATTAAAAATATCCAATTAAAGTTATCAGATTTTGTTTTGCATTTCAGAAACTGTATAAACTTTTTTGATGTAAGAAATCCAGCCCTATTGTCCACTAGCTTTTTATACCCGGTGTATGTAATATATACCAGGGTATATTAAGTTTAATTCTGTTTTTGTAAGGGTAGAGTATATTGATCGCAGAAAAAAAATGTTGATATAAGCGTTTATAAAATGATCTAATTAGTCCATTTTCGCAAATGTGTCTGTCCGCCCGTCAACACGATATAAAGTAAGGTCAAGTTCGTTAAATGGGCAAAATCTGATAACGTTTGGGCAAAATGGGCAAAACTGCCTATTTTTGAAGTCTGCCTAAGTTTGAAACCGTAAGAGATAGAACAAAACTCCCTTTTATAAAAATAAACAACTTTTGTAAGACCTTTTTTTCATAAATTCAGTATATACCGAGTATTTAAGCAGTTTGTATGTGTGTTCTAGAGCTAAAAAGTAAGGTCAAAATGGGCAAAATCGGATAATGTTTGGGCAAAATTGCCAATACTACAAATCTTTGAAGCCTGTCTATCTTTGAAACCGTAAGAGATAGAACAAAACTTCCTTTTTTTTAAATAAACTTTTGTGAGAATTTTTTTTTTTATAAATTCAGTATATACCGGGTATTTAAGCAATAAATTCAGTTAGTTGTTATTTTCACTTGATTTCAGAAACTTCGGCATTTAATATGTATCAATTTTATTGTTTCATTTTATCGTTGGATAAATGAAAAACCATCTATACTGATTGTTTAGATATTGTCCTTCTAATAATTCTTATAAAATCTGGTCAAATAAAAATTGATATCCTCGAAGAAACGACTCTTCAACTATAAACTATATTCATGAACTATAAACTTCATTTTGTGAAAGTTAGTAAAAAAACGATCAGTAAATTTGGTCACGATGGCGATGGCCTGGATAACCGCGTGGCCAGGTAATATTTCGATGCTGGAAGAATGAAGTAATCGGTTAGGTCAATTAAGGTCAATGTTGAAAATTCCATCAGAACCTAAATTATCAAAGTTGAAAAGTTGCGCCGGGAAAATTTACAAAAGTTGAATAACTCAATATCGAATCATTAACTGGCTATTCTTTTTTAAATTGCAATGAACGAATGAATCGATTTGGAAAAATCCACAAAATGCAGCTAGTATTTCTATATAATTTGAGGTACTTTTTATTTCATGAAAATAATTCATTATTGTTGATCTCTTTTTCCCTAGAATTCTTTTTCTAGAGATACCTTAAAAGGAGTCAGGGAATAATTAGAACAAAGACAGAGAATCGGCATCTGATTGTATAATTCAATCACAATTTGGTGGGTGGTGTACACACTGAGGGTCACATTTTGTACTTCCTTATTTTTATTTTGAATCTACAAGGCTACAACAGTCATGTAGCATGATCTATAAGATTGATGGAATACTTCTTAAATCAGATAGTAAAGAGTTCCTCTAACGAAAAAAATTTTTTATATTTTTGTTGTAAAAAATTGATGGTGAAATTAGTAAAACACTTAATTTTACATCCGTTAAATTTTTTTTTTGCTTCTGTTTTTCAAAAGAAATAGAAATACCCGAAAATATATACTTAGTAAAAATGTCAACATTTATAATGACTTTTTAATGTGAATAAAAGAAATTCATA
Source organism: Nineta flava (assembly GCA_963920215.1). Lineage (NCBI taxonomy): Eukaryota > Metazoa > Arthropoda > Insecta > Neuroptera > Chrysopidae > Nineta > Nineta flava. The sequence goes on from OY986041.1 coordinate 116,538,931, forward strand.
GTTAAAATGTTTATATTGCATGATAATAATAATAATCATCATTCAAAGTTAATAAACGAGCTAACTGGCTGCTCTATGGCTTAAAATAAAAATAAAAACATATAAAATGACTTCTTAAATAATTGATTATAAAGAATATAATGAATCTTTTTCCTCTTACTGTATAAAAATGTAAATAATTTTATTTTTTAAATATACACTCATTTTTATGTTTTATTTTTTTATATCAAGTTAAAATATAGGCTACTGTTAGTTTATTTAGATTCGTAAATGTACATTCAAATTCAAAATAATTGAAACTAAATAATACTCGAAAGATTGTAACAAGTGTTATTGCGAGAAAGAGAGGTAGAGGTAGATTGTAAAGGCTGCCCTGAACGGGCTACACTTCGATCATAAGGTCCATTGTGATGCCTTAGGATGTGAGGATGTGAGTGGAGTGGATGGAATTTGTGAGTAGACTAGGAATTGGTAAGTTATGCGGCTGCAGCCAACTATGATAGGAACTATGTCGATATTCATCTGGAGTTCGTGAAGGAAACTGCAGTAAACCTTCTCAAGCATAGCCGGTTACTTCGTTCTTGTCCATACGCCGACAGTTTAGTCAATCAACCGCCCCTTTTTTTTTTTTTATAATTGACAAACTACCGATGTCGGGATTCGAACCCATAACCTCCCAGTTTCCAAGTACTACATACTGCGCACACATGACGCCTTAGACCGCTCGGCTACTTGGCTGCGAGAAAGTGAACTTAGAAATGATGCGATAATATATTTGTCAGGATCAAGGTGAAAGTCAAACTTGTGAACATCGATTAAAATCAAGACTAAGAAGTCAATCGAAGCGAGGAAGTAAAATTATATTTAATGCTGAGACGATAAACACAAAATTATCGTATTTTTTGGTTTATTAACGTCCTATTCGTATTTCGTGAGACAAAACTTTCAGACAAATCTCGCTGCATCTCGATTTTCGAATCAAATGTAGAAACGAATTAAAGAGTAGCAGTTTCTTTATAAATTCAAGAACATGCCTTAGTGTATCGTTTTTCCGATTTTACAAGAAACATTTCTCATGTTCCCAACTCTCGGCAATAGGTTTCTCATCTCGTCTAGATTTCGGTTGCACAAATCTCGTTTCTCACGGCAACACTATTTTGTTTGATTTTTTTTGTAAATTAACGCTACTTTTTTTCGTGGCATGAGATACTAGATGAGATTTTTCTATTCTTTAGCGAGAACGAGTGAGACATATAAACGAGTCCTTAAAGATATGTGCGAGATAGTACAGTGGACATTTTTTAAAATTAAGTTGATCATATCGATTGAAATTCATATATTAAAGAATCTGTCTATATCTTCATATATTGAAGAACCGGCCAAGTAGTCGCGCTTGGTAAGGCGCTCTACTTGGAACCGGGAGGTTATGAGTTCGAATCCCAACATCGGCAGTTTGTCAATTTAAAAAAAAGTTAATGGGGCGGTTAATTGACTAGCCTGTCGGCATATGGACAAGAACGAAGTAACCGGCTATGCTTGTGAAAGTTTTCGGCAGTTTCCCTTCACGAACTCCAGATGAATATCGGCATAGTTCCTATCAAAGTCGGCTGCAGCCGCACAACCTACCGATTCCTAGTCTGCATATGAATTAATTATCCTCCACTCACATCATCACAAAACTGTACAGTTTAAAAAATTAATAAGGTTGAAAAATAATGATGTGGGTAGCCTCTGTTATAGACCGTGGTGTCTCAGAAACGGAGGTAAAACCCCATTATTATTATTATTATTATTCTATTAAAGAAGGATCCTTAGAGTTATTAGCTTAGAATCGGCATATTTTTTGCTTGAAGACTTTTCATATCCAGGGTGTTAATTTTCAACAAGGCATCTGAATATTTCTTCAAGGAAGCGTTTTTGGAAAAAATAACCCGAATCAAAGTTGTTCGGAGGAAGGGATCTAATGTGTACCTCAACTTTGACATTGGTCTTAGTCTTCAAGGTTATTTGAACGCCAGCGTGTGTTTTTCAAATGGAAACTGATGTCTTGGCCGAGTATTTTGAAACGGTGGAAAATTTTACATTCAAATACGTATTCATGACGTGGGTAAAAGTTCCATCCACTGGTCATTTAGAGTTCGTGTAAAGGTTAAATCACCAGGTCAAGTTATGGGCTGCCATATGAAACGCTTGGGTTGAATCTATACCTTCGAATGACTCTTTGGTTTATTTTTTCCTAAAATGCTTCCTAAAAGAAATATTCAGGTGAATTTTTTAAAAAGAGACAGATTGTTTAAAGTCTTTTAGGTACAAATTATTTTCAGATCTGCTCAACTTTTCTAAAACTAAAGTGTACTTTTTTTCGTTGTATTTTGAGTAAGTACTTTTCTATATAGTGTCCTATTAACTATTAATCATTTCACAAAAAAGAATACTTAGAGTCACATTAATTTGTGAAAATACTCTTAATGGAACCATGTCATTTTATTTTATTTTTATATTTTTGGTATTTTTTTTTTGTATCCTGTGTCTTTTTGTTGGTGTAATGTTTATTTTATAAAGATTTGTTTTTTGACTCCACTAAATAGATTTTTCACTGATCTTTTATCTTTTTTTTGTTGTTGTCAGTACTCAAGTGGTGAAAAATAATTTGTTGACATTTGAATCTATTTATATATTTCAAAAAGATTTTCAAACAGTCAAAGAAAATTTATTTATTTTTTTGTAAAAATAAAATGTTTTTTATGTATATTATAGCAGGATATATCCTTACTAGCTTTGATCCTGTATTATTTGTAGATTTTTTGTTTGTTTTTTATCAGATTTAGTGATAAGAAAATAAATTTACTTGTTTTAATATTCATTGTGTACAAAAAAATTAAGCCGTCGCGGCGACGCCTGGCAGCGAAACACCAAAACTATTTTGTATAGAAAATATGTATGAAAGGATGGTTTATTAATGGAAATAAATATGGCACATTCCAAAAATATGGTATTATCAAATAATAATAATATTCAGATATTTTTAAAGAAAAAAAATTATTCTTTATTTAAAAAATACATCTTAATTAAATACCAAAAAATTAAAAATTAAATTATTTCATATAAAAAGAGACGACTCAACTCTTTCAATCCGTTACTTAAACTATTATTATTATTATTAACTATTTTGTATAGAAAATATGCCACCTATGAATGAGTTTTTGAACCTTTATATGTACGGCCATGTATGAGGTTTTTTTTTAAACTGATTTGTTTTATGTAATATCACCTATAAACAACTTGTTTATCGCGTGGCGAGAAAATTTCACTAGATCATTGCTAGGTAACAAACGGATCTAACACACCGCAATAAATATTTCACATTCAAATCCGGTAAATTGTAAAGAAGGTTTTTTTAATTCCTAAAATGGGAATATTTTTTAAATAATGCATTTTAATTTTTGTACGCAATGAGGCTCAATAAATAATATTGATCATATGTTTTTAAACAAGTTTTTGCATGATAAAAATAGCATTCAATAAACATTCATTCAATGTCCTTCGAAAGTTTGATAGAATTATATGTATGTACGCCAGACTAGTTTATAGTGATAAATTAATGCAACTTTAATTCAATTATATTACTTGCAACAATTCCACTGCTTCCAAGGTTCATTGACTGCCAGTGAGTACAACATTTGATAATAAAACAATACATAGTATATTAAATACTGATACTGTTTCGGTTTATTTTTACATTATGAGACACGTAAATTTAGTTTAACTTAATGCAATAAGATATATGAATGCATACTATATTACAATGTACATTATTATAAGTTGTGGCATATATCCTCTTCTTAGCCACCGCTGGTAACTAAGAACAATGTAGGAAAAAGAATAAATTGAAATCTGAAGAAATCTGGCCTAATCCACTATTCCACTATACTAAAGAGCTAGAAGTGAAGCTGACGCATCTATACAAACTTTAAGGCACTTCTAGACATCATAGAAAGATGCGGTTTTTTGCATTCGACGCGAAATTGCTTGAAACCGACGAGAAAAATCGGAAAACCTCATGGTTTCATTGCAACCTCCCCCGAAAATCGGAAAAACATCCCCCAAAAATTTTTTTACAATTCATGCAATGTTATTTTCTGTGACGCGGAGCCCAGGCTGAAGGGCGCCTTGGGGGTCTAGAGGGGTACCCCAGCGAGTTTATATAGATATAGCGATAAAAATATTGCATGCACCCTTCTAAGATAGTAGGTCAAATGTAATCGATTATTTCATTTTTAATTACGAAAGTTTATAAAACCTTTTGTTCGAAACTTTTTCATAAACTCAATATATACCGGGTATGTAAGCAATTTACTTAGTTGTTAGTTTCACTTGCTTTTAGTTGTTTTGTATTATAACGATTTGATAACGATTCTTATATTAGATATAGAATTTCAACGTTCCCGCACATTGTAGGGAATATGTTGAAAGGTGCTGGTTTCCATTGATGAAAATTTAATCAAATCGTTTTGAAAATGTAATCTCTATTGAATCGATTTTCATTATAATAAATGACCTTGTGTCGCAATTTCTAGCTATGCAGATGAAAATTTGATTTTACAAATTTGCTTTTTTTTTCTACCTGGCATTTTCAAGATTGAAAAATGTTTATTTACAAAAATTTTTTGATTGCTACTAATTTTTAATAAACTTGTAATTGGGATGCATTTCAATTGACATCGATAGTATGATATGCGGCTCATATTTTCTATGTTTAAAAGTTAAATATTGATAATCGGACAATATGCTATGTAGTATTATTCCATACACATTGCGTTTGTTGGTCTTTTAATTTTGGTAGCCATGATGTACCCATCTATGTTTGTTAGTAGCTCTACCATAGTTCGTATTCAAAATTTAATTATTATTATTAAATGTTATCAATATAATTATGATCCATCCATATGTGTTTATTTATATTGACTGTCTGGCACGGAAATTTAATTTTCTGTTATCATTAGTAATGTATACAATATATCATGTACACAAATACGTGTTCTAGCTTACAAATAGGTAAAATTAAACACCCAAACACAAATCTGATTAAAAAAAAACTGCTATGTACATGGAAATAATGTAATTTAAAAAACATTTTACAAAAAAAACTCAATTATTGTTGTTTGATTTTATAAAATAAAAATCGATCAAGTGCTAGTCATGCTTACAAAATCAGTGCTCCGTATAAAAAAGACATTAAAAAAATTATTAATGTTCAGTGTAGCATATAATTTTTCGTGTTGGTAGTTTTTCAATTCTGATAATTTTCCTTCAATCTATATCTTTAATCCGTGATTTTATTCAAAGTTTTCTTATCGAAACTTTTGGAGATACTCTGGGCGACATTAATTTCAAAGCGTTTTTATAGAATCCTACATTAATTAAAACGGTTCTTCAAAAAGTGTTTAATTAATACACCATACAATAATCTTGAAACATTTACATAATTTTTCGTTAATATATCCTTAATTATCTTTATTGAAGATTTTATTCAAATTTTTCTATCCGTCACAGCAATTCTTAACGGCTTTTTCTCATAAATAATACAGAAGAGATGATAAAACAAATGAAAATATTAATAATAACAATAATATTCGGGGTCACCGGAATAATTTGACAAACTCTAGTTTGAGCAACTATGTGATTGATAGTAATTAACGAATATTATGCTGATTTTATTGCAAAAAAAAATCTTTCTAATAAAAAGTGACCGATTTCTGACCTTCTAATTCGTTTACTAATTATCAAGGTCGTTTACAAAACAAATCACAACATGATTACAATATAGTATGAAACAATCATTTAATTAAATCGCAATAAGTAATAATAAAAAAAAACCGTCGATAATAAAATCCACACCTTTGTACCTAACCTAACCTCCTGTGTGCGTGTTATTGTTTTTCAACTAAACTCATAAATGATGCATTAAATATATGATTTAGTTTATAAAAATATATAATTATTTATACCTTGAAATAAAAAAGAGTATATCTACGCTATTCCCAAGTATATTCAAGTACACACTAATTAACTTTTATTATAAGTACAAGCTAACTATAAAATTTATGTGAAATCTCTATAAAGATTTTACCTGTTCATTTAATAAAGTAATTGTGCATAGATTTCAAATATCAAACAGAGATAATAATATATTCCATATAGAAGTTAAGTACAATGTGGTACGCATAATAGTTAATACATGCCATTTCAATACTATTAAGTGATGTCCACAAATTGTTAATTTATTCATTATATGTATACACAAAATGCATGGGTTATATACATTAAACAATTTATAAATGTAATTTGAATAGAAACTTCAAAGCAGTATAACTTTTAACTCGCGTACATAAGTATACAAATCCACTTGTTTATATTATATTATGCTCTCTTCATTCAAAATCTTTTAAGAGATCGACGACTCTGGGACGAACATTATCATCTAACTGCCGCAGTAGAAATCGCTTGCCCAGGATTCCTACAACGAACACTAGGCTTCTTCCACACACCTTACATGCTACTCTGCACCCCACCATACCATTAGGCTACTTACAACAACTAGTAGCCAAAATCTTATTAACATTTGGTAGGCTTTGAAATCGTGTGCTTGATGGCACTGACCGAATGTGTATACCCGAATGTGTGAAGAAATCCGATATATTAGATTGTACGAGACGTGAAAATAATTCGACTCGCCTGTAGAAAAACGACTGTGTGTGAATGTTTTTAAAAAAAAAGCTCCGGTTCCGAGGAGATTTAAAATTGGTAATCTTTTTAGTTACTTTATTTTTTTATTATTAAAAAAAATAACTAAATGTATTTTACTATTTTTAGGTATATGCCTAGCGGTTTTCAAAGTAGCTTAAGCATTAAATGAGAAACAGTCTACTAAATTTTCGTTCGTTTCGTAGCATTTTCGATATACCTCCCAAACATCCTTTCAAATTAAAATAATGAATTTTAACTATTCAGCAATATAAATATGCGACAAAAAGTGATAGACTTTGATATTTGTATTACTCAAGACTATTACACGATAATACAATAGATTTTATGATAATTTACACATCATTTATTATGTAATTCATTAAATTAATTGTTCAGGTGTAATGAAAGAATTCGGTATGTGTAATTACTTACACAAACAAAAACGTAAAGGTAATGTGTAAAAGTTACCAAAAAAAAAAAAACAACGATTTGTGTATACCTAATTAGCATAAAAACATTAAATTACAATTATTAAAAAGTGAAACAATTAAAACTATTTTTTTAATAAAAGTATTAAGTATGTTGTAATTAAATTTATGAGCATACATACCTCTACCTACTTTGTAATTAATAAATATTAATAGGTACATATATTTTATGCTCTGCTTTTTTTTATATCATAGTAAATTTCAATAATTTCAAGGTTTTTAGTTTTCAATTTTTAAATAACTTTTTATTTTTAAATATACTTATAGTACAGTCAGTGTATGTGGGTGTAATTATTATTTAAAGGGTTACTTGGCTTTCGAAGTCTAAAAAAAGCTTAATTTTCTATAATTTTTTTCTAATATAAATGAAATATTTTATTCAACCGTTAAACATATACAAAGGTAAACATTTGACAAATATTTTATGAAATTTTCATTTCAAAATTTTGAAAATTCAGTCATTGGAACCTCATTTCCAGTGACATCTCAAAATTAAGTTCCTTTGGCGTAGTCAGAATAACTCATGATAGATTCATCCGAAATTAAAAAACCAAATTATTTCTGTTAGTAGATATACAGGGTGCTGAAATTCATTCAACAAAACTATATCACGGTGTAGAGCTTGAAAAAACAAAAAAGTTTCATAAAGTTTTTCGATTTGATGCTTAGTTTTTGAGATATTAATTAAACGTTAATAAATTCAACCATTTTGTGGGTGTCGCTACACTTATTGAGAACTCTGTAACATGTTCTACTGTGGCCGCCCTACTCCACTAATTTGGCTCCACCTCCTTACACTATGCGCTCTGTGATTGATGGAGTAGTGTAGTGACACTCAAAAATACAAATTTGATTAGTTGAATTTATTATTAATGTGTAATTAAAAATTAATCGTCAAATCGAAAAACTTTATTAAACTTTTTGTTGGTTTTTTCCAGCTCTACACCATGGTATAGTTTTTTTAAATGAATTTCAGGACAGCCTGTATGTAGCTCATGCTTGGACGAAGGAAAAAAAATTAAAATTTTAATTTTTGGCAAAAAAGAGTTTTGTACAAAAAGGTACTATTTTTGGTATAATTTGGTACCATGTATTCTTCAAGCACTAGTCATCAATCTTATGTTGAAGAAGTGTGCAAAATTTGAAAAAGATCGGATCATTATTTTTTGATAAATCATTTCAAAGGACTTCAAAATAGAGTTTTGAGAAAAACGCGATTAACGACTCTATCTCCTAGAGTTTTACTCTGGCTTAAAATCTTGGGACAATATTCTAGACATATTGTACTAATAAGATAATAAATCGATTTTTGGAAATTTTCAAACCCATGTAATTTCTTAACACATTCAATATACTTTTAATTTGATTGATTCTATTGGAAAATATATATCCAATTATTTTTGAGTTTAACCTTTATTGTAGGCGTTTTCGAAATTATGGTAAAAACCAAACTACTTAAAATGTAAGTATAAGTATATTAGGTATAGAAATAATTAATAATTTTTTCTATTTAATTAATAATTATTTTAAAATCAACTCTGATTAAATTGTTACATTTCCAACGTGGTAAATGATAAATTTTACAACAACAACAAAAAAAACCCTATTGCATTAAACAAACACAGTCAGGCGGCGGCAACAATCATATGTTTTGTACGCAATAAAAATTTATTCAAGGCTGAAATATAATGATGATAAATTATATTTTATTGTAACGAATGTTTGAAAAAAAAAAACGTTCATAAAAACCTCAGCAATATTGTTATTTTAATATTGTAATTGCTCGTATAAGTTGAGTAATGTATGATTGTGATATGAATACGAAATTGTGTTGGAAAAAACAAATGACTTTTCTGTTTGTTATGTTCTACTAGTCAACAAAAGCTAATAATGTATGAAACATTGCATGAAAAATGTTTAACATGTTTTCTATTATGTACATACTTAGTGCTAATAATAATTTCGAAGAGAAATTGTTGTGACGAATAGGAACGAATTGTTGTGACGAATAATATTAAATTTGTAGTGTAGTAGTGTGTGTACTCGCTGCGAAATATCTATTTTCTTTCATATTTAGATATATTTGCGTACACACTATATATTCCCTGTGCTACCACGGTAACTACTAACAAACTATTACTCGTTTCAATTCCAAAAAAATGCTTTTTTATTTCAATATTATTAGAGTAGGTTTCAGATCTACTTGGAATCTTCCCTATCCTCAACAAATTCATTCAAAAGATGTTTCATTCAAAAGATGTTTCATCAATCAGTTTCGACTATAACATTATGCTCGTATATACTCATATACTCGCATATACTCGTATATATCATTATACCCGGTATATGTAAATATAAAAGGTATATTAAGTTTAGTTCCGACTTTGTAACGCTTGAAAATATTGAACTCAGGCATGAATGTTTTGCATAGGTGTTCATGAAATGGCCTACTTCGGCCATTTCCGCATATCCGTCCGTCTGTGAATACGATAGCTCCAAAACGAAAAGAGAAAACAAGCTGAAATTTTGAATTTGTCTTCTAGAGCAAAAAATCTTTGAAACCATAAAAGATAAAATAAGAACAATAATTCAAAGAGAAAAATGTTCCTTTTTTTAAAATAAACAACTTTTGTTATAAACTTTTTTACTTAAATTCAGAATATACTGGGTATTTAAGCAATTAACTCAGTTAGTTGTTATTTTCACTTGTTTTATGAGCTGTTTACCGAACGTTGTTTGTGTATTCGACAAAAAAAATTGAATTAGTTCTATCCAAAGTATAAAATCTCAGTAATTATATTTATTTGGCGACAAAATAATCCGTACAATCCATAGTTTTACTGGTCAAGTTGGTGCAGGTTCGACACACCTTGTGGAGGTTCTGAGACTTTTGTAGTTGGTGACATTAATTTGTGATTTACCCTGTAATTAATCCATATACCCATTATAATCGATAGTTCTACGGGTTAGAGTTACTTGGAAATTCGTCATACCTTGTAGAGGGTCTGAGGAGAAGGAAATTTGACTTTCTATGAATTATCATGTTTCCTCACCTAGTTTCAGAGTAAATATCTAAGTCGTCCGTAAATGCGTCCGTAATATAAATTCATATAAGTCTTTTAAGTGTGAGACATTATTCGAACTTTGACCTCTTGTATACGATTTCAGTCGGTATATCGTAATCCACTTAAAATTAGTGTCAAATTAGAACGATATTCATACTTTTGATTCAAATTTACCCTAACAAAAAGTCATCAAAAATTTGTCTCATCGACTTGGATGAAACTCTAAGCTGAGTAATGACCCAAAATCCACAACCTTAATTAGGGAGAAATAATTTTGCGTCTTCTCTGTCGAAGTTTCCACCACAAAATTGTACACAATTCAAAGTTTTAGAGCGATGCGGTTTTATCTCACACCAAGTATTCTTTATAATTATTTAATAATGTATAATGTAATTTGCATACTTAGATGAACCCAAAATTTTAATTATTTAAATTATCGACCGTGATATTTATTAATATAAAAATTAATTATATACGAATACGAGTATAATTTAAAAACAATTATTCTAAAATATTTTTATTTAAAAATTTTGATAAAGTTTCTTCATACGACCCTCGCATGCGTTAGTGCCAGCCATTCAAGGTTAGTTTTTGAAGTTTATATGCAAAATAATTGCCTTGAAAAATTGAAACATAAATTTATAGAAACAAATTTTACCAGCCCAGTAAGGACATCCGCCCAAAAAGTTATAGGTTTATGACTTGAAGTGATATTTTTGTACAAATAGATTGTAATCTATATGAAATTATCTTTTTGCAAGGAAAATTTGAAAACTTTTCTTTCTATAGCCATTTTTTTATAAAATTACTTCGACCACAAGGTCCATTTCTGATGCCTAAGGATGTGAGGATGTGAGTGGAGTGGAAGGAATTTTTGTGGATAGACTAGGAATTAGTAGGATATGCGGCTGTATCCGACTATGATAGGAACTATGGCGATATTCATCTGGAGTTCGTGAAGGAAACTGCAGAAAACCTTCTCAAGCATAGCCGGTTACTTCGTTCTTGACCATACGCCGACAGTTTAGTCAATTAACCGCTCATTTGTTTTCTTAATAATTGACAAACTGCCGATGTCGGGATTCGAACCCGAAACCTCTCAGTTTCCAAGTAGGCATACTGCGTAGACACAACGCGTAAGACCGCTCGGCCACTTGGACTGATAACTGGTTATGAAATTGCCGATTGAACTCATAGATATAATATAATGTCGCTTTTTTATTAAAAGCGGCAGTATTTATTAAATAATAATCAATTAAACTGTGACACCAAAAATAATGAATAATCACTGTCAACACAAGTCAGCTTCCATAGTACATGATAAAGTACTATGAAGCAAATTGTCAAAATGATTTTAAAGCATGACTGTACCGATCAAACTTCGTTAAGGATTGATTAACTAACAGAAAATCCAATTGTACGCTTAACTTTCGAATTAATATTGAATTTTTTTTTAAATGAGACGTGTTCACATAGCATTCATACTAATTAGAGTATATTATACTAAATTCTAAACATAAATTACAATTGCATCTAAATAATTAATCAAACATACCAAATACAAAGTAAATTAAAATTTTTAATAATTTCATAATATTTTTAGCATTGACACAATTTGCGTTGTTTAACTCTAAATAGATAAAAACTCATATATACCAAATTTGTTTGAGTAAAGAATTTGTACATATTAGTGTACACATTAGTTTTTAACTTAAAACCACATAAGCATCCATAATATATTAAGTGTACAAATTAGACCAGCAGCTGAAAGGTAAACCTTACGTGAACGTTTTATAGGTTCACTAACATAACAGAACATAACAGAATGTTCGATTAAAAATATGGCACGCCGGCGCATGGCCAAATATGAATTTTTTATTTGACATCATTTAGCATACAATTTTAAAATGTTAAATTTAGAACATTTTAAGTAAAACGATAATATAAATAATCAAATCCGATGCGTCGAAGCTTTGCGCAGTAATAATAATTCAAAACGCTTGTGGTCCAAGAAAACTGGGTCGTATTGATTTTATATATCCCATATTTATATATAAGTTTTTGTAACGATTGGAAATACTTTTTGAAAAAAATTTTTGTTACAGGTGTTTATTAAATGTTTTAATTACTCTGGATGTCTTTGTAAGTTTCCGTCAAAACGTGATTTCAGAAACGTATAGGGGCATTTTTATTTTTAAAGAATGAACAAGCGAAAACAATGCTTAAGCTTAAATGTACTGTACTAAAATTGAAATTCTTGAGAATTCAGACACCAATGTCTAAAAATCCATCATCCGGGTAAAAAAATGAATATGATTTTCGTGATTTTTGGGTCAAAATTATCCTGGATAATGATTTTCATTCAAATCGGGAACAAAAAATTTTTCCATTGTTTCGCATATCTTCTAAGGGGTACGTACCTCTTAAAAAAATCGTAAGAATTCAATAACAAATTTTTGTGTCCAATTTTGTTTAAAACTTTGATTAAGGGTTATTTTGATTCGAAGAAAACGATGCCGTTGATTAAAATACGATATGATTTATGGTTTTCAAGATATCAGCTCCAAAACACTCTACGGTGCTAAAATTGAAATTCCTGAGAATTAGATGCCAATTTCTAAAAATCCATCATCCGGGTAAAAAAATAAATATGATTTTTGTGATTTTTGGGTCAAAATTATCTAAGATACTGAGTTTCTTTAAAATCGGGAACAAAAAATTTTTCCATTCTTTCCGCAAATTTTCTAAGGGGTACCCCCTTAAAAAAATCGTAAAAATTCGATAAAAAATTTTTGTGTCCAATTTTGTTTAAAACTTGAATTAAGGGTTATTTTGATTCGAAGAAAACAATGCCGTTGATTAAAATACGATATGATTTATGGTTTTCAAGATATCAGCTCCAAAACGCTCCACGATGCGAAAATTGAAATTCCTGAGAATTCAGAAACCAATATCTAAAAGTCCATCATCCAGGTAAAAAAATAAATATGATTTTCGGGATTTTTGGGTCAAAATTAACTAGGATAATGATTTTCATTAAAATCGGGAACAAAAAATTTTTCCATTTTTTTCGCAAATTTTCTAAGGGGTACCCCTTAAAAAAATCGTAAAAATTCGATTAAAAATTTTTGTGTCCAATTTTGTTTAAAACTTGGATTAAGGGTTATTTTGATTCGAAGAAAACGATGCCGTTGATTAAAATACGATATGATTTATGGTTTTCCAGATATCAGCTCCAAAACACTCTACGGTGCTAAAATTGAAATTCCTGAGAATTCAGAAGCCAATTTCTAAAAATTCATCATCCGGGTAAAAAAATGAATATGATTTTCGTGATTTTTGGGTCAAAATTATCTAAGATACTGAGTTTCATTAAAATCGGGAACAAAAAATTTTTCCATTCTTTTCGCAAATTTTCTAAGGGGTACCCCTTAAAAAAATCGTAAAAATTCGATAACAAATTTGTGTGTCCAATTTTGTTTAAAACTTTGATTAAGGGTTATTTTGATGCGAAGAAAACGATGCCGTTGATTAAAATACAATATGATTTATGGTTTTCAAGATATCAGCTCCAAAACGCTCCACGGTGCTAAAATTGAAATTCTTGAGAATTCAGAAACCAATATCTAAAAATCATCCAGTTAAAAAAATAAATATAATTTTCGAGATTTTTGGGTCAAAATTATCTAGAATAATGGTTTTCATTAAAATCAGAAATAAACAATTTTTCCCATTTCTTTCGCAAATTTTCTAAGTGGTCCTTAAAAAACCAATAAAACTTTTTTGTTTCCAATGTTTGTTAATTTTGATCTGTAGAAAGCGATGCCGTCGATTAAATTACGATTCGATTTATGGTTTTCAAGATATCAGGCCCACATATCTAAAATACTAATTGTTCAACTGCGCAAGGTTTAAGAAAATGGCGGCTATAGCATGAATGTCAATTTATGATTATTTTATTATAATTTTGAAAATATCTACAAAAGAATACCATTACAATTTTTCTACACGAGATTTCAACAGTTTTCGAAGTATTTTCTTGTAGTATAAAAAAATATTTTTATATATGTTTCCATATATTTATGAGAAAGAATAAATATGTCATACAAGCTATTCAGAGAGAGAGAGAGAAAGAGCTATGAAGGTTTTACCTCCTTCCAAACCTCTAGAAAAACCTTAAAGCTATATCAAAACCAATTTAAAAGTATTTTTCGATTTCTTGTACTGACAATACAATCTCTGAAACCCCGTTAAGAAAAAATGTTTCTAGCTACGAGGTTGCTTACGAGTTTGTTTTAACGAACTCCCTACAGTTATTTATTTTTTTTAGTACAAGTTTTAAAAAAACTCCGAAAAACAAATATATTTTTCTTTTGTATTTATTATGAGGAAATTCGCTAAGTTGACGTATCTCCGGCGTAACGAATTTTTTTTCAAAATCATTTATGCAAGGTGGAAATTCGATGATACAAAAGAAGCGTGTATTGGTGTGGCGTGTTTCACATATCGATCAGCTCTAGTGCAATGCCTACTTGTGTGCGTGTCCTTAATGAATAACACAATATTCAACACATAAAATTCCTGTGTTAGCGGCCAGTCTATATAATATGTTAAGGTTACGCGATATCTGTAAATATTATTCATTTGGTTATACGCATTATTTGCGTGTGTGTGTATATATGTGTGTACATGTTCACGCGTACCGCCGATTATGTCTTTGGATTACCAATCAATGAATGTGTTCTATTGAATAATTTGTAAATATTCATGAAAGCAGTCAATGAAAAACAATGTTCATTGTTTGTGGTGTGTTCGTCATAAAATAATCAGCGCTCAAATATTTAATTTTATGATTAACAAGTTTATGTAAGGTTGGGCTCTAATTTTAATACATCTTTATATTTAATATTTCATCGTAACACACCAAAAACGATCAAGTTTACTACTATGAAATCAATATTATACGGAAAATGTCTTACGTGTTGAAGTAATCTTCAGAGAAATTGTTCTTTATATTTTAATGCCATTATAAGTTCTAAGAAGACTCCGCTGGTCTTCACGATGTCTTTGGAACTAAAATAATTGATATTGAGTTTTAGGTGGGCTCCCAATTGCAGAGGAAATTCTGCAATATACGAAGATCAAAAGCTGAGAATTTTTTCGAAATAATATTTATTTGAATATAAAGAGTAGTTCAAAAGTCTGGAAACTGCAGATTTTTTTTCCTACCATGCGAAGCAAAAACAAAATCTTTTATTGATTCTCTTTGCTATTTTTTCCGAAGAATCTACTGAGCTAACAGATTTGGGTTCCCACGGACTCATTGAGCCGGATCAACGTCAACGTTTGAAATCTTAAATGTAATCCCCTAAGTTTTAATGAGAAAATATTATTGGTGAGCTCATTTTATGAAGATTCGATTCCTTTAACATTTTTTTCAAGTATCACTTTTTGTCGGAGATTCAGGGTGGCAGAGGTGTCCACAAAAATTATATTCCCGACTATTTTTATTCCTGTTAAACATAAACAACAATAATTATTGCCGCTTAAGACAATTAGAAATCCATGATAAAAATATCGATGATAGAAGTTGAAAAAAAATATTGAAAATCTTTGGAGAAAATTTTGTGAGTAATTGGCTTCTAAGAAATTGGACTTTATTACTTGAGAATTACTGCAGAATTACTTTATTACTGCAGATTGCTTGTAAAGTTCATAGGTTACACTACGAGTATATGTAACAAGTGGTTAAAAATTTAGTTCCTTACAATTACAAACCTACCAGATAATAAAAAAATTTATAGGAATAATTAATATGCTGACGTAAAATGTTATAAACGCACGCGTACAGGATGACGTACTAAAAAAAAAGTATGTATACATTATGTGTAGCAACTAAAAGGAGAGATACTTGCTAGGGAATAAAATACATTATGTATTAAATAAATATTTAGGACATTGTTTAATAATGTTGAAGAAAAAGAACAGTAATATACAAAGAAATTCTCTCAAATTGTTTCCTGTTTGGGATACATATTCTACGTATATCACACCACCCTTCGAAAAGTTTTATGTGGGTGTAAAGAAAAGACTAAACATATGTCATCTTTTTAGCCGAAGATGATGACAAATATTATAAATCTATATATTTCATTCAAATGTGTATCTCATTATATTTGATGAGACGTTTTTTATAAATAAAAATCAAATTTACTTGAATCTTATCGATAGGAAAATCTATGAGCACAAAACAAAGAGTGGTTATCAATATTCGTCCAATGAGGATCAGTAGTCATTAAATATATTTAGTCATTTGTAAGCTACAACAATTTCCACATAAAATTATTTTATACTATCCACTAGCCGTTGACCAGTTGATATTTCTTTGCGTATTCTATATGACCGGATATTCTTTGGCAATGAATTTCTACATATAAAATTATTATTTGTAAATATAATAATGTACTTTTTATGTACAAAGGTTCATTATGTCTGTTTATTAATAACGTCGACCATTTACTTTGTATATTTGAACTTTCATCAATCATGAGTTTATTGGTAGTTACCAAGGTATTGAAGAAAACAATAACTTAACAAACACAAAATCCTGTTCATTTGACGGTTTAATGAACGATTTACGTGAAATATCGTCATAAATCGGATAAAGATCGGACCATATCTCGAAAACTGTCAGTCATATCGCCAAACTAACTGGATTTTTGTGTTTTTTGGATCGTATTTACCTTATAAAATAATATCCGTTTAAAAATTTTTTTGTGGTTTTTCGATTTTTTCTAAGGGTATACCTTGAAAAATTGTCTAAAATCGAAAAAAAATGTTTGTTCCCGATTTCGGTAAAATTCACAAAATAAAGTAAATTGAGCCCAAAAAACACGAAACTCGTATTCATTTGGAGGATATGGAGAGCGGTTTACCAGATTTCAAATGGAAGCGTATAATAACAGGCAAAAAATCTCAAAAGATTGGCATGGCTCGATAACTACTTGCTAAACCGTTAAACCAATTGGATTTTTGTGTTTTTTGGATCAAATTTACCTTATAAAATAATATCCGTTCAAATCAATGACTAAAAATTTTTTGTGATTTTTTCGATTTTTCCCAAAAGGTATACCTTGAAAAAATTCGCATAAAATCGAAAAAACTTTTTGTTCCCGGTTTGGATGAAATTCACAACACAATGTAAATTGAATCCAAAAAACACAAAAATCATGTTCATTTGATGATTTGGAGAGAGGTTTACCAGATTTCGACTGAAATCGTATAAAAACGGGCAAAAAATCTTAATGGATTGGCATGGCTCGATAACTACTTGTCAAACCGTTAAACAAACTGGATTTTTGTGTTTTTTTCTAAGGGGTATACTTTGAAAAAAATTGATAAATATATATATATATATATATATATATATATATATATATATATATATATATATAAATACTATCAAAACTAATAAAAAATATTCGTCAATCAACTTCATACCATCGACCAACGAAGTCAATCAGTCGGATCCCAATCATGACAGATTGGTGGCAAAATTAACGTGTAACAACCGTCTTAAAAACAGCTTACTTGACGAAGACCAACTCACATTCAATGTGAATAAGTAGACCTCAAAATTCTCAACAAATTTCACACTTTTTAATTTTACTCTTTAAATTATAATACCATTAAATATATATGAATTCATAAATAATAAATTATCATTTAATTATCATTTCCTAGGTAGATAGATACACTGAATATACTCCAGTGAATAAGTAAAGTAAAGTAGCAAAGCAACAACCATTCACAAGAACTTGAATTAAAAATATAAGATAATAAAAACAAGCAAAAGGAATTAAAAAAAAACATGTTTATATTTAAATAATTTTTTGTTTATGTGCATAAAGTGTTGATGACTCAAGTCTGTATATAGTATCCAAGTTTATAGAGAGAAAGCATTTTTAAAGGAAATAATATTATGTTTCAAGATGTATGATGAGGTTGTCTTCTTATTTTATTCACTTTTGTGTACAGTGTGTTTAATAATTCGTATATATTATGCAATATAGTTACTGCAGCGTATGAGTGCGGTACTCAACTCATAGATTGATAGAAGAAGCTGTCCTGGACGGGCTACTCTTAGACCATCAGGCCTTTGTGATGCCTAAGGATGTGAGTTGAGTGGAAGAAATTTTTGTGTATAGACTCGGAATTGGTAAGATATGCGGCTGCAGCCAACTATGATAGGAACTATGCCGATATAGATCTGGAGTTCGTGAAGGAAACTGCAGAAAATCTTCTCAAGCATAGCCGGTTACTTTGTTCTTGTCCATACGCCGACAGTTTAGTCAATTAACCGCCCCCTATTTTTTTAAATAATTGATAAACTTGATAAACAAGTAGACATACTGCGCAGACATAAGGCCTTAGACCGCTCGGCCACTTGGACTGGTGCGGTACTCAAACTATCAATAAAACGGGCACCATTCTATTTGAATTTTCTTAAACATTTAGAAAAGAAGAAAACGGTTTTGGCAGTGAACTAACCTTAAAAAGGGATTCTTTAAGTGTTTTTTAGTTTTCCACCTATCTAAGCATTATCCTAAAGCATCCCCATTTTATATTTGTACAACCATAACTGAAACATCTACTTGAAAGTGTCAATCAAGTATCCAATAAGAAGCATCCTATAAGCAAGTCAAAGGAAAAATACATCTATTTAAATTTTTATTTATACAAAATCTTACACCATCATTTTATGTTACATAACACACGCTGGACTAGATATGCAAAGGTCCGAGGTTCGATTCCTGGTTGATGAGTTAATTTTTTCATATCAATATTTAATTAATAATTCAATGATATCTTTGTCTTTATAGTATACGCTAGTTCTGTCATACAATGTCTTAAGTAAACTTAATGGAATTGGACATAGGTTTTGTATTGTGACGCTTAAATTATACACAAATAATAATATCTTACATAACACACTTCAGATAAGTGCATTTAATTTTTAATTTTTATATACTTCAAAAATTACACGTCATAATAAAACTATGGTAAGAAGAAGAACCTGCTTTTTCATACTATCCGTCCGTGCAACATTAACCAACTTTCAACATACTTACACTACCTACTACACTCAAATAGTAACAATAGTTCGTTTTATATATCTTTTGTATGCCAATAAATAAAAATTTAAAAAAAGATGGTACGATATATAAAATACATTTGAATACATTGTATACTCTTTCTCTGTTTTTAAATTGATGAAAGAAATACACCATAAAGGTCAAGGTAAACTTGATCCATGTATATATGATGTTTGTACGAATCTCTTTCTTCTTTTAGAATATACAGTGTTTTTTTTTATATTAAATTTTATGTACAGAGTGTTTTAGACGGAATAGAAAATTGATTTTTTGTTAAAAAATTTATATAAATACATTAAACAATTCACCAATATATCGCATAGTGATTCGTATTAGGTACGTCTAGTTTACAGAAGAAAACAAGGTTTGGTTTTGATATCACATCTCATAAAATGGATAACTAGTGTTATGTTTTATTTATTCTTCGCAATACTTGTTTGAGGGTAGTCATAAAAATATTTGTTTTCTGTGTACATAGATCAACAAAACATTTTTAGTACTCTTATACGGCTTATTTCTCACCAACCTGACCGTCGTATCGATGCCGTTTAGCCCGGCATGTGGAACCGACTCAACCATCTCCATATGTTATCTGATGTTCTACTGATGGACCAGAAATGGGTGAAGTTCAGACTAATGTACGAACATACCAGTCTCGGATATATGTGAAGCGCTCCATTTGTGTAAACTCTCACTAAACTGGCCCGGCTACACTCAAACGACTTGACAGTCAGAAGCATTGGGAGTTGTCGGCCCCCCTAGCAGCTGTCTGCCTATAGTTTGCCGGTTATAAGGCCATGACACGATGTCGACCTAATTTGAAACATCTCATTACTTTTAAAGCCTTTGGTGTGAAATAAGCATTAAATATACAAAATGCCGTGCGTTTCTGATAATTCTTCTAACTTATTTGAGAGGCGTCACCAGAGTAGATGGGAACCATGTTTTCATACTTCTGTTGATGTCTTCAAAGGGATACTGCGAGATACTACTATATGAGGAACGCTTATCGATTAAAAGCATTTTAATGAAAAAATGATTACAAATTACGAAACCTGATTTGATGTGACTATTTTAAAGATAAACCTTAAATTGAGCTGACGGTTATCATTATAACATACTGTGAACCCCAGTGAATTCCTTTTTATATGACGTGTATATAGCATATATTAGGTTATTATAATGTTAACCTCGAGGCTCGTAAGGCTTAGAATTATTGTTCATAGAAAATCAGATTTAGTACATATGTTCGTAAAATGATCTAATTATTCTGCGAACTAAATTTTCTACAGTTAAAATTTGACTCTGTCAAATCGGTCTATGCATTCTCTGCCAAGAACTATCTTTTAAACCTTAAATAGAAGAAAAGTTCAAATAGAATTTTCGGCTTTAACAATTACTTAGAAATTGCAACAAAAATTCAATATCCATGCATATTCAAAATCTTGCTAACCAAATCATTAATCATGGTTTTATACATCTTTGTATATACGAAAAAAAATTGTGCGTGTCAACTTCGACGTGCAATGGAGTTTACTCTTGAACTGATTATATGGCGCTAACAGAATAATACTTGTGCTGCCATCTATTGGCAGACATTAATTCATTTATAAAAACTTAACGCTTTTTCTTTAACGCTCGATTTTACTACGCATCAAATTTTCGTACCAGGGGCTTTAAAAGAAACCGATTTTTCAGGAGTAAACTCCAAAAAAAAACATTGTACACATTAATACAGAACCAGACAAAATAGACTTTCCAATATGCAATCACACCGTTAATATATTTTTGAAGAATAGCAGATACACACAATTTTGAAGGATTCATTTTTTTTGTGATCGCAAATGCAATATTTGTGGACTGTGGGTAAGATTTGTCGATTGAAATATTCACTATCCGTTCTGAAACACTCTGTACGTACTTCAGGTACTTACATACCAAGTCAATATATTTGTGATCTTCAGAATATACAAAGATTGTTGTTGATTCCCTGGTTTCTTTTTACGGTACACATATCCCTATGTAAGAAATGAAATCAAAATATTATTTGTTATTCTTTTTTTTCTATAAATAAATAAAAGTATGTTATTTATATTATATTGAAAGTAGTTGTTTTTTTTAAATCGTCGTTGTATTATAAAATTATTGTAAAATATTTAATTTATTATTAGAATCGTGACAAGGCTTGGTTCACACTTGTTTTATTATGTGAAGAAATATCATTTGTGTTGTGTATTGTATCAGTTCATGATTTATCGCTAGTTTAATTAATGGAAGAGGACGAAGCATATTAGCGGATACAACAAACCGTACCTAAAAAATATCGACCTCAAAGTAAACACCAAATACCAATATTTGTTTATTTGTGTATACTTTCGTGTCAACATACAAGTGTTTGTCCAAATTCCTTTCGGTTACGTATGACAAATACCAATATACAGGGTGCTCTCTGAAATTCATTCAAGAAAACTACACCTCGGTGTAGAGCTGAAAAAAACAAACAAAAAAGTTTGATAAAGTTTTTCGATTTGACGCTTAGTTTTTGAGATATAATTAATTAAAAATTAAACTAATCATATTTGCATTTTTGAATTTTTGCGGGTGTCGATACACTACTCCACCAATCACAGAACGCATAGTGTAAGGAAGTGGGTCACAGTAGTGAAGTAGGGCGGCCTACTCTAGCATGGCGACAATTAGAGTTCTCAATAAGTGTAGCGACACCCACAAAATGATTGAATTTATTAATGTTTGTGCCATAAAATTTTTTCTGAAACTTTTCTGAAATTGTAGTGTGTTTGTACCAGATCTTGGACCTCGAGTCACCTTAGTGTAATTTTTATATCCCTAGGTTAGACGTCGTAATCACCAATAAACTTGTACTATGGACCACAATAGTTGATTTTCTTAAATTTTATAATTGATTTGTGCCTTATTGGTTCGGTTTTCGAAAAAATACTTCAGACAAAAGTTGTTCATTATAAATATAGTATTAACTTTTATTCGAAAACCGAATAAATACGGCACAAATCAATTATCAAATTTTTAAAAATGAATGCACAAATGTTTTTTTTTCCCAAACAACTGGGATGTAAGCTATATCTTAAATGTAGAAGCTATATCTTAAATTAACAATAACTCATGATGAAACCCATTTCACTAATGTTTCTTTTTAGTAAGTTAATATTTTAATGTTCTTAGACTTAACTTAAATTTATCGCCAGTATGAAAACGAAGTGTATTTGATAAATTAATTTCATATATTTTAAATTAATTAAAATTTTTTTAATAGTGTTAAAGTCATCGTAAACACTTGTTAACAATAACTAGCTACGCCTTAAATTAATAAATTTATAATACAAAACATAAATATTCATGAATATCTAATTAAAACACTTTTTGATTGATATTAATTTTTTTGGTGTTACAATTTTTTATATTTTTAGTATTTACCTACCTTTTTTTAATATATCAAATATGAGTGATCTAGAAAAATTTATTAAAAAAGAAAAACTGGTTTCGGCTTATTTTTATTATTTATTTTTCTACGTTGTTTGTTTTTTTTAACGATTAATTTTTTTGTTTTCATACAAAACTCACTGGTTTATTATAATTTATATTTACATTTTTTTAGTTACATACATATCATATCACATTAATGTCGGAAAAAGTTAAAATCAGAGTCTTGTTTGAATGTTGATTTGGGACTCATAAAAACACAAAAAAATGATTTTTTATGAGTGTAAAAGCATTTTTTTTATGTTTAAAAGAAAAAAACGGTATGTAACCGCTGTGAATTAACTTTATATATTTAACATACGATGCTTAAAGTTATAAAAAAATTATGTTGGTACCTATTTCGGTAAGAAAAACAAACATAGAGAGTTTTCTTTTACTGAGAATGTAACAAGTGTTAAAAATTTTTGTTGCTTTTCACCTGAAGTAAAATGTGGAGGTGTATATATGTAAATATTCCTGAGGCGCTTTTTCAAATAGCATCATTTAATGTATAGGGTGATTTGTTAGTTCTATGTACAATTCTTCCCAAAAAATTTTAATAAATATTCTTATTAAATGTCAGTGGCTCGAGTTTTGATGGATATGTATTTTTTTCGAATTACATTTATTAGGCGATTTTTGTCCTTGCATTGAACCTGCTATGAAATTTGTCAGATTGCAAATTGAGATCGCAACATCTGTAATTTTATAGGGATAAAAAAATTAAATAATAAGAGATTCAAACATCATTACTATGGACCAGGATCTTGAAATTATTATTTTTTAAACCTGGAAGAATTCAAACCGGGCATTTATGTCTAATATCTAAACTGAATTTATTTTGCAATGTTTTTTTCTCAGTATTACGCAGCAGAAACCCAATTGACAGTCAATAATTAAAAATTTGGAATATTATTTAATCAAAGCAAATAGTATAAACAAATTAAGTGTAATATTTATTAATTAAATAATTACCTAACCCAAATTCAATAATGAAACTGTCCTTAACGAATACCAAAAAAACAATTATTATTATACAATAATTAATAATAAGAACCTTGAAACGCAAAACTAATAACAAACAATTAATATTAATACTTTAACCACTAAAAGATGTCAAATGTTGATTAATACATTTAATTTTTTTTTTAATCGCACTTAACTTACTCACTACAGTACATAGTAATTAGTTAATACTCCACACATATAGGTAGGTAGAGTAGGTGTATTCTATTCTATCTCTCTGCATGGAATATGTGAGGTACAATCTGTTTTTTAATGATAATTTTTAATTGTATATAAAATAATAATAATTTTTTTATAAATGAAAATAAAGTTGACATTGAAATAATTATTGAGTTCTAGTTTAACTCAATTTGGTTCAACACCAAAAATAGAATCGATGAAATAAATTGATCGCCATTATACACTTTCTCTAGATTTTCTTTCATTAAAAAATATGTAAATAGTAAATAAACATATTAATAATATATCGACATCAAACATAGATAGATTAGATTGATTGTACAGTTTGCCCTGGATGGGGTACACTTCGGTCATAAGGTCCATTGTGATGTGAGTGGAGTGGAAGGAATATTTGTCTGTAGATTAGGAATTGTCAGGATGTGCGGCTGCAGCCGACTTTGATAGGAACTATGATGATATTCATCTGGAGTTCGTGAAAGAAACTGTTCTCAAGCATAGCCGGTTACTTCGTTCTTGTCCATACGCCGACAGTTTAGTCAATTAACTTTTTTTTCTTTCTTAATAATTGATAAACTGCCGATGTTGGGATTCGAACCCATAACTCCCAGTTTCCAAGTAGACATACTGCGCAAACATAACGCCTAAGACCGCTCGGCCACTTGGACTGGTGAAATCAAAGATAGTGAGAGATCGTATGCATTCCACTAGCATAACATATCAGGTAGCTCAGAGGCAGAGCGTTTGTCTAGAATCTATGAGGTCGTGGGTTCGTATCCCATCCTAGATCTGTATGATTTTTCATATGCAGCAATTTGATGACAAAGAATGTTATCAATGTTCAGACACATTACTTAAATGTCAAATTAAGTCAAATGCTAGTCACTTCCGTTGGTATAATATAACCGAAAGACAATCATTCTAACAATGGATAAAAAGACGTTAGTTTACAAATAATAAAATATTGTAATTTCCTTACCGAAGGTAAAGCCAGTATCGATTCAAAGAAACTGTACTGTTGATTTTTTCAATAGGTTTTCCCATCCCGTATCATAATAAACATACACATTGAATTTATGTTTAAATAACATTGAAGTACCTCCATTTTGTAAATAGGATGTATGAAATATTTTGTATTGTTGTCTATTATTTAAAACTTATTCAATGAAAATTTATAATAATAATCAAATATTTGGACGAAACCACATTTACAAAAAAGAATCAAAGTCTCTTTATAAAATTTTCTTCTTTCTCTTTTTTAATTAAACAGTCAATTTGTGTTGAATTCGTTTGGTTTTCGAAAAATATTTCTAGCAACTTGTACGTAATCTACAACCGAATGTATTCTACACAAATCAACTGTAAAATTTTGGAAAATGAACGCCACTCTTGGTGTTGACCCTATACTGTTCCAAGGTCTAATGGACTAGATTTACAATCATTTTCGAATTTCTGATTTAAAAGGTATTTAAAATTACTTATAATCATTTATTTCAAATTCATTATTTGCAATAATCAAGAATTGGAAGCTTTTCCAGCTTAAATTTCAATTATACTTATCCCGATATAAAAATGATTAACTATCACTTAATTAAACGGACATTAATTAATCTCAATATATTTACAAATACAAGCTTTAAAAATCAATCATAAGTTTTATACACACATGCATTCAAATTTTGTTAATAAATTAACAGCGCTATAAGCTCAATTTCCAATCAAATTCATATTTCATTTTTTAATTACTAACATATAAACATACACATAATATCCATTTGTGTTATTTAAATTATTTCATACAAATATTTTGCATTATAAACTCAGATTAATATTTATAAATGATTATTAATTAATATTTTTTAGGAATTTGTATCCTAAATCATCCAGATTACATTTTAAGTGCCACATAGTCAGGTTGTCTGAAAGGGAAATGTAGTTATAAGGAACTTAATTATTTAGTTCTTTTAAGGTCATTGAGCGGTTAGAGCCAAGTAAAATTAATAGTCTGAATTTTTAATTTGCTTCTTAATCAAAGAGAGATCTCCACGTCCAGTTGAGTAATGAATTTTCGGGTAAACCCGAAGCCGGGTAAACCGTACATTTATCATGAAATTAAACTACAACTTGTGTTATAGATATAAACAAAGTATTCTGACGTATTCTGAAGTTTTAAATATATTTTGATTTAAGCAACAACAAAAAAAGTAAAAATATCTGTTTTTTTAATTTTATTATGAAATTGTTTATTTGAATCATAAAGTTTATTATTTTTATTTATAAAACATTGAATAAACTGTATTTATAAATTTCTAAATATTAATTATCGGATAATTGCATAATTCTTTCAGATATTGTAAACATTTGAACCGTAATTATTTAAAAAGAATAATTATCATTCCACTTATGGATGGCCAATCATTAGGCAAACTTTCGGTTGATAAGAAGAATTGAGAGTTTGAAGTGTACTGTGCATTAGATCTTGAATTTAAGTATCTAGTCGTCTTGGTACGATACATTCCTTGCCAGGATACTCTTCGAATCTATCAACAAACTTTTCATTTTCATATTTAAACCAGAACAAAATTTAACAAACATTGATTTAATAAAGCTCTTAAACTATCTTTTTATTTAATATCTGTATCATAGGTTTTAATATCTTTATCACACATGGTAGCAGAGCAAAATCCAATCATGCTAAAAATATTTAATTCGTATTAAATTCTTCATTTGAACAGTGAATTTAAAATCGGTACATAACCGTCGATGTGAGTGTCAAACACACACTCCACAATCTTTTTTTTTATTGTGTTCATATGAGCGCATAATTCAAAACAACCCTCTTACCCAAAAAAAAATTCATTAATAAACAAACATACATTCGTCATTTTTAATGATTAATAACATTATTATTATTATTATTATTATAGGTAGATAAAAACCTATCTCTTCTATACCTACCATGAAGTTGTAATTAATAACAAAAATTGTTTAAACATTAAAATAACAATACTCTTTCTTTTTCTGTTTTTTTTGTTGTTGAAAATTTTAACTAGATTTTTATCAGTACTTATAATAAATAAATTATATGGGTAGTAAGTAGTCTCTCAGTTTGTTGTGTTTTATTAATGACTATTATCAAAACAAAGGATATAATCACAATAAAAATATTAAATTAATGAGTATTTTTCATGTGTTCATTTTGTGATATAGCAACCTTGATGTCTTTGTGTTTTAACACTTTTAATAACTAATTAATTACTAAATATATTGTGATTGTACATTTGGCCACAAAACTACTGCTCATTATTCAATATTTTTTAGTCATTTTGTACATTATTTATTCGGTTTTTGGAATAATAATTCAAATAAAAGTTGTTCATTATAAATATATTAACATCTTTTGTTCGAAACATTTTCCCAAAAACCAAATGAATAAGGCACAAAATGACTATAAAATTTTGAAATAAGGACACAACTTCTGTGCCCATAGTACTATGAGCCACAAAAAAGTGGTCATTTTTCAAAAGTTTTTAGTTGATTTGTACCCGTTTTATTCGGTTTTTGGGAAAATGTTTCGAATAAAAGTTGTTTGTATATCTATAATGAAAAAATTTTATCTGAAACACTTTTTCGAATGTCGAATGAATAAGGTACAAAATCCATTATAAATTTTTGAAAAATGAGCGCTACTTTTGTGGCGATTTGTACGTAAACTAAACACATGTATATCTATAATGAAAAAATTTTATCTGAAACACTTTTTCGAATGTCGAATGAATAAGGTACAAAATCCATTATAAATTTTTGAAAAATGAGCGCTACTTTTGTGGCGATTTGTACGTAAACTAAACACATTTTGGTAGAAGCAACATGTGATAGCTGTATCGTATTATTGTAAACTCCATTTGTTTATTTTATTGTAAATAGTAACACAATAGTCTATATAAACATAAATAATAAACATACAACGGTGTGCTATTAACTTAAATTTAATAATATATTCTACTTGTAATTAAAAGCTGTTTAATCTGTGGGATCAAGTATTGTACGATACAAGTATAGTGCGTCTATTGAAAAGAAAGGTTGCAAAGTTTTTTATGCGGTAATTTTTATTGATATAAATATGCATTCTGTATATAAAATGAGTTTTTGTTCGAGAAGATATTTAAAAAATAAACATTAAATTTGTCACAATAGTTTACATAAACAAAACATTCTTTATGATTGTTATTATAAAATTATAATATAATAACTGCATTTATTCATTTAATATAGTTTTATACTCTCAAAAAATTTTTTGAATATTCTCTAATCTGTCATCTATCAGGTTTTAGTGAAAAAAATGTGTCAAACATATGAAAATGAAAAAAAGTTCCAAATAAAAGTTGTTTGTTTTATGAGATAAACATTTTTTGTATGTAAAGATGCTGACCGAACTGTGTGACTGGAGAAGTTTTACTGATTTTACACATTATTCAGTTGCCTTCATTATAACTACCATTGTTTGAAAACATTTATTTTTATATTGTTTTATACATAGTAACAAACAATCAATACATCTAGTATCCATTACAGAGATAGAGGTATAACAAATGTGATTGTTTGTTACTTTGTACAAAACAATGTTTAAAAAAAACCTCTAGTATCCATTACAATACTGGTCTAGGTGCTAGGGACCATATCCATTACAATTTTCTCGTTTAATAATAAATTGAAACAAAAATGCATATTTTTTAAAATATTTAGGAGCATACTTGCAAGCTCGCTTTGTTTGAATAGTAGTTATTTACCTAATTATACTTGTTAATGTAAAAATAGTTTTACAAACTTTAATTTGTATTTTTATAAACTGTATTTACTTGACTTTTGAATAATAATAATAATTTTTTTCAATTTTTGAATTTGATTTAAAAAAAAAACTTTAAAAACTTTTGTTAAAGAAAAAAAATAAATCAAAAGTACTTATTATTTTCTTTTTGCATAAGTAAAAAAAAACTCCTTTCTTGAAGAGAAAAAACAAATTAAGTAACTTTGCAAATGAACAGACGGTATATAAAGGCCGTATATATTTATATTTGAATATTTTTATATAATACGTTGATATTTCAACGGGTATTTTCTATCGTATTTTGATATTTGAATGTGATCTCTGAAATCTGCATATAGCATATACACATTACATACAGTATGTAAATATAAAAATTATTATATCTTTTTTTTTGTATTTATTTTATTTCACTATAAAGTTTTCTATTTCACTTTATGATTTCACGTCTTTGTGGTTCATGTTCTTATGGTAATACTACAACCAACATTCACAACAGCCAGCCGTATATCGTTCGTCGAGTTAAGTTTGTATTTTTTTTATAAACCTAAAGTGAGTGGTTTTTATATTATGTTGATATGTATACGGTTTTGGTTATGATG
Source organism: Nineta flava (assembly GCA_963920215.1). Taxonomy (NCBI): domain Eukaryota; kingdom Metazoa; phylum Arthropoda; class Insecta; order Neuroptera; family Chrysopidae; genus Nineta; species Nineta flava. The sequence continues at coordinate 116,568,514 of OY986041.1, forward strand.
AGGAGAGAGATTGTAATATTTATATTTTGATATCATAATAATAATAATAATATTTCATCTTATAAAATGTGTATTACAATGTAGGTCATGAGTTCAAATCCTGCTTCGAAATGTGTATAAATACTCTAATACATATTTCTGTTTATACATTAACTATACAGTAATGCAATTCTGAAATTTTTTTTATTTAAAAATAAATTTAAAAAAATGTTTATATAATTGTTTTCATCTGTTTGGGTGTTTATGATGACTGAAGATGTTTATTTAACGCATGGAATTTTTAACTTTTAGTACAGTTAAATTACGATTCATGTAGGATATTCTCGGTAGAAGAAATAAATGTATCTACATATGTTCTTTTTTTTGTTTTAAATTAGTCTTTTATTGGAATGAAACCAAATATGAGTTTTTTGTATTAGTCAACCTACTTGACCCACAGTAAAATCGGTCAGGTGAAAGATCTACTTGCACAATTAGTGTTCCGTGGGAAAAACCTCTCTGTGTACTTATGTACGCACGTAAGAAGTTATACTTCTTTTAAAATAATATTAAATAAGGTCAATACTACAATTAATACACAAAAGTCTAATAAAATGATATTGTATTGAAAAACTACAATGAAAATAATATATAATGTATCTATAACCAATGATTCTACATTTTATCATGGTAGAATGGAACCAGCGTCACTTCTGCCGTTAAAATTAGAGTTTAAAACACTAGCATTAAATTTATTATTTACATTAGAATCAGAGTTAGTGAAATTTATCAAGACCAGGTCATGTTTATAAATATATACACTCCCGTTCAAAAAAATGAACAGGCCTGAACCGACTCAGTCTCTCACAATTTTGATTATTCTTGTAGTAACAGATACAACATTTTATTTTATTTTTATACGTAAGTAAGATACAACACTTAACATGTATTAACATTACGTATATTTTTTTAATTCTCACCCTGTCAATGACACCGTATATACAAATATATATGTCTGTTCATTTTTTTTGAACGGGAGTGTACATTTAGTTTACAAAGTTTACAAGCCCATAGTAATGATATCATTTTGATGATGTGGCTTGTTATTCTAATATTCTTCTTTTATCAGAAACATGGAGTAATATTGATGAAGACATTCCTGTGCCTAATTTCAGTACTTTTGTCGAGAATAAATTTAAGAAATTTAAAACAGTTCGAGTATAAAAGTTGGTTATTGATATAAATTCACCTAAATGATTGTTACGTTTTATTTCAATTCGGCTGTTTTATAAATAGAAATTAAATAATAGATACAATACATTTAATCAGAGAATATTAAAGGAATTAATACACTTCAGTTAATATATTATTCACTACATTAAACTGAAATTTATTATGCGTAGGTATACAGCCTTTAATTTGTAACACTTATCAGATTTAGTATTTAACGAGAGAGAAAAAATCCCGTTGAAAAATTGACCGTACACTAAATATTAACAAAGAATAATCCTATAATATATCAATGAAACCTCTTACTTTTTTTTGCTACTAGCTTATACCCACAGCTTTGCTCACGTTAAAATACCAGTTTTTAAGCCTAATCATAAGCTTTTAACAAAAAGTAGTTTTTGCGTCATATCCGAACAAGCAAACAAATAAACAGACATTTACAATTTTATAATTGTAGAGAATCGCTTCTCACTGAAATTTTGACTAAACTATTTGTTGTAAAAATGTTTCATGCAAGCGTTGTTTGTTATTAGTAGAGAAATATTTTTTATTTTCAAATATTTTTTCTATCATTAAAAGTTAGGTGTTGAGTGAACCTACTACGCGGCAGAGATGCATGAAGTACAGAGTTTATAGCATATAACCTTCCTGAATAAACGGGTTATCTAACAGAAAAATAATTTTTGAAATCGGACTGGTAGTTTCTGAGATTAGCGCGCCGAAATAGACAAAATCTCCAGCTTTATTATATTATTAGTATAGGTATCAAAATCATGCACACTTTTGAGAGTTTTTAAGATATTTTTGGACAGAAGACAGCGGACACTCAACAATATTACCAGCCTAGTTTATTTATAAATAAAATATAAATATTTTCTATTGGCAATTCTAATTTTGTCTACCTAGAACGATAATAGAATTATTATTAATGGTAATGAATTAATGTATATAGTCCACAATTTTTGCAAAGCACAAACCCTCATCTCAAAAGTTAATTATAGAAATTATATATGTTATTAACTCAAATCTCCATAAAAATATTGTCAATTATTTAATTTAAACTAATATATTCTTTTTTTTTGTTTTAGGTGAGTGCAAACACATTATTTTTCAAATTGATTACACACTGAACTAATTGAGATGTAAGTAAAAAAATTTTAACAAGATTAGTTAATTGGATTTTTTTTAAATTTATTTAAATAAATTAATTTTGTTCATAAAAAAATAATGAGTTAATTAGTGAAATTATTCAATAAAATGTTAAATTGGTAAAAATACGAAAATATTTGCAATAAAATAATTGCTTTATTTGTTTTATTAAATTAAGTTTTTTGTTTATAAATTAATAAGAAATAAAGTGAGTTATTTTAAACATGCAAAAAACTTTCTATTTTGTTACTACATAGAAAGTTAATATTCAAAAACTAGTTTTTCAAAAAATATATATATATATATAAAAGCATTTTTTTATAGTTTTTGATTTTGAAATATGAAAAAAGTCATTATCATATATTTTATGTTTTTAAAACTCGATTTTCTTCACAAGTTAAATTTAAAAATTTAAACTTTACAATTTGTATTAAAGTAGTTTTATAATAAATACAGAGTTGTATTTACTTTGGAAAATTTGTATAATGATATATCAGGGGACGAATAACTACAATTGATTACATCAGGTATTGATTGTATCGCTAGTCATGTAATAGTCTTGTGTAAATTTCGAACAACTGCACTTTAAATTACAATTAGTTCTCATTTAAATCATGGCAGTTTTTTATTATATATTAAACTGTTCAGGAGTTTCGTTGATCACCTGTTTACAGTTTAGTCCTTGGATTTCCTAAAATAGGCTCTGGACCTATGAAGGTTATTCCACCTCCATTCTTTGTCAAGGCATCTGCTTTTTCGTTTCCTTCAAAACCACTGTGACCTAGCACCCAGATCAATTAAACATTGTTCCGTTTTGCCAGCTCCAGCAGCTCCTCCAGACAATCCTTGAATACCCTTAAGGTGACCTCAGTTCCAGTTATTATTGCAAGACAGTCTATAGGCCCTGAATCTCGCTTTAGCTATTATTACAATTCTTAGCGGAAGTAGCCCCAGTATGACTTCCATGCTAGCTGTGGGTGTACTGCTCATGGATCCAGTGATGCACAAACAGGCCAGTCTTTGGATCCTGGATAGCTTTTTGCATGCTGTTATCTGGTTAACTTTTGGCCACCACACTAGAGCAGTATAGGTTATAATGGGCCTAACTACTGTTGTGTAAAGCCAGTGGATCATTTTGTGTTTTAGACCCCAGAATTTTCCACATGCACTCTTACAAAGCATGAGAGAAGATTTGCTCTTATTTGTTATGTATTGCAGATGAGGGTTCCATGTTAGTTTAGAGTCCAACATTACAAAAAACTGTGTTGACTGCTAGGTTCAAGCAAAAACTGGCGATTTTCCGTATCTTATATAATCCGTAACCTTGCTGTATTCGAAAGCTCATCTCTGTAGCTCCTTCTATTCAGAAGTTACAGGAGGTTTATTTTTGGCCTAATATTTTCTGTAGTACTAATCACTGTCACGTACGAAGGCCACACCCCTTTAAACTTTTCCTTACGCACTACCGTGCTATAGATTTGAGTTGTTTTTGTTTCATTTTCTCGAATGTAATCTTCGTTTAAGACGGTCCTGTTGAAGTGTTCTATTATACAAATTTCACACACTTGTGGGTAACATTTTTCTATAAAGTAAGAGTTGAAATTAAATGCAGCAGCAATAATAACATACAGTAGCTAGCTAGGCTAGCTAAGCTTGGCTACTGTAGCTAACGTCATCACACAGTAACAACATATTGTGTGTCGTATATTTTTAATTTCATTAACTTTTATACATATAAAATTATATTAAAAACCAGAATAATATTGCAATTATTTTAATAAAATGCACATATTAAATTATATACTACTATACGTTTTTGTTGTCGTTCATTGCTGGCTGGCTGGTTGACTCGTTTGTTAGGTCTGTCAACCTGGAACCCGACTTAATCGGATTAACACCAATTTTGAACTGAATAAACTACAAACCCTACAATTGATTGTAGTAAGCATAGACACTAAACAAGGATACATAACTCCATGTAAACAAATAATTGGCAAAAATAACATGTAGTGTTCCTTCGGCACCGGAAACAGAACAGAGAGTATAAGGCGCGAGTTTTAATTGAAAAACATTACGCATTTATACTATTATATAAATTATTTCCAGCCAAAGTATTTTTCCAATAAAATATTTTTTTAAAAATAAATGATAAGTAATTTCAATTTTTCAATAAGGAATTAGTTGAAGTTGAAGTGATAGTTAAAATTCGCAAAATAGTTACAGAAAAACATCAAATAATTAAATAGTAACCTGTAATGTTGGAATTGTAAAAATGAAAATAAATTATTGAATCAGATATTAAATTAAACTTTTATTTATTAATAATAATGCTGAAAATTACTATTTAATATAATGTCATACAATTTAATTAATTTTGGAATATTTATACTCGCTTTTGGTACTTTAAAAAGTCCTGGTTTTTTAAACCCAATTGATCCCGTTGCTTATTGTCACAAGCACTACCACTTTTACAATTGTCTACTGCACATACTCTTCCCATTTTAAATGTTTCTTAAACAGTTTTTATTTAATAAATTTGTTTAAACAAATTTCATACTTCAAAATAATCACTTCGAAATAAAACTAGTTACTTTTGGCTACTTCATTTCTATTTATTATACTATACCGTACGTTTAGTTTACATCTTCGCATAGCAGATCTACGAGTATGAGAGAGTACATATGTATACATTAAGACCTCCTTCTCATACACATTGCTTAATGTATACATATGTACTCTCTCATACTCGTGGGAGATCTGCTATGCGAAAATGTAAACTAAACGTACGGTATTTCACTTCGGTACGGATGAGTTTGTCAAGTAAATGTTTGTTATATTAAAAATTATTATTTAAATAAATAATAAATACATGAAAAAGATATAATTGATCTTTATTAATTAAAATTAATATTTAGAATTTCATTTATGAATTGTTAATATTTTTATATGTAAATTACCAAGGTTGTTAACATTCACAGCAATCGTGATAATAGAGGGAAGTTATAGTTGAAATGCAACAGATAAAAATGAAGAACAAAATTATAATAATAATTTAATGATGAAGCGACACCGCTACAAGTTTCTATCAACAACTAGCGACCCTAGTGGCATAAAAAGTAAATATAACTTCTATCATTTCGTTGCCATATTTTGTCAATTTTCCCGTTTGAGTTAGATCTTCTTTATATAGTCTCCATGGTAGTAAGCTTCATTTGTTTGTAGTAACAAGATTCATCCAAATAAAACAATTAATTGTGTTGAAAAGAAGGTGGAAATTACTTCTCAATCATTTGTTAGAGTAAACTACATACGGTTTTAAAAATACTCCAGTCGTTTTTTTTCACGATAGTATCATTATCTTTTAATTTGAACACAATTAATTGTTTTAGTTTGATGAATCTTCTTATTATAAACGAATGAAGCTTACTACAATCAATTGTAGGGTTTGTAGTTTATTCAGTTCAAAATTGGTGTTAATCCGATAAAGTTGGGTTCCAGGTTGACAGACCTTCGTTTGTTGTGTATTCAAAATGAGTGGTGTTTAGTTTTGTTTCCTGTTGAATAGCACAGGCAGCATCATAGCACTAGTATATACTATAGCAAGTATATATTATTGTATCTACGAGAAACAGAGTGGATGGCGTTATAGTATGACCTACTGACATACTTGTGACATTTACATTTTATTATTCTCTGTATATTTACTTAGTATATATTATTATTTTATGTATTTAATATTTTTTGATTCGGTCTCGTATATATTAATAGTTTTTTTCCGTTTTTCTGTATGTAAACAAAAATTATAACCATACATTCATCCATCACACAGAAGAGTAGTCAGTAAATAAAGTGAGATGAAATGACAGAAAAGAATTTGTACCCATTTATAAATCTTAAAAAAGAAAAAAATATACAGGTTGAATTGAGTACTTCCTTCTTTCGTCGATAAAAAAATAGTTCGTTATGCAGAAGCTTTCGTATCTTATACGATTTTTGTATTTGCAAGGCCAATGTTTTTAATAAATGGCATGGGACAAGAGGAAACGGAGGCATAAAGAAAGAAGAAGACATATATATCTCTCTTAATATCAGAACAATCGAAAAATGTATAAAAGGAGTAAAGTTGTAGAAAAGCATGTATGCTACAATTCATTGCATTATCATTTTTTTTCAAACTTAATTTTCAATCTTAAATTGTAAATATTAGAGTTGCAGAAAAAATGATGAGAAACAAAATTATAGAAAACCAATTTTCTACAACTTTACTTCTTATGTATTTTTCGATTTTACTAATATTAAGGAACTTACAGCAATTTTGTGTTTCCCCCTCCCTCAACCCCCCCCCCTCTCCCTTGTCCTAGTTTGTCCATTAACGAACTTATCCTTTCAACTACTGAAAGCACATAATGTACCAAAATTCATTCCGATCAAATAAAAATTGTGACCGCTAGAGAGAACACTCTGAGAAATCTGATGCAAAGTGGTAAATTTATAATTTTTTATCATTTTTGTCCGAAAATATTGACTAAAACAGGTGAAAAAGGATTAATATTAATGTTTAAAGAATTCTGGGGGGGGGGGGGGGGGGCATATTCTTTGCAATAATGGAAATGTGCAAGCTATTTTTATTGATTTATGTGTCATTTAATCATTATATTTAGTTTTGCCCACGTTATAATATTTGATCGGTGCAATATAACTAACAGATTGAAGTTTTAAATATTTTGCTAATTATTTTTTATAGTTTTGTGAATAAATAGTTTTTTTGTTGTTAGTTGAGTATTAATATTTATGTTTTAAACAAATAACAAAAGGTGTATTTTATATAAGCATTCAATAAATATTGATTTTATTTTGTATGTGATTTCAGCAATATTTGATTATTATTATAAATTTTCATTGAATAAGTTTTAAATAATGTACAATAATACAAAATATTTCATACCATTATTTACAAAATGTGAGTACTTCAATGTTATTTAAACATAAATTCAATGCGTTTGTTTATTGTGATACGAGACGAACAGCCAGTTGAAAAATCACCAATATCCTTTCCTTGAATGAATACGTTAAGATTTTCTCATTAACTATTTAATATTTGAGATTTAGGGATACTCTGCCGTGCTTACATAAAAGGCACAGTAAAAAGTGGAAACAGAGAAAACGGAAAACTAAAGTTTTTGATATTTCAAAAGTAAATTAATAATATTATTTTCCATAATAGTTATTAAACGACTGATATATATGTTATGTAACTTCAATTAAAAGTCATTTAAGTGTGATTTTAGATCACAATTCATCAAAATATGATTTCAATGAAAAGTCATTTAAATGTGATTTTAGATCACAATTAATCAAATTGCCTAAATTCAGGAGATCATCACGTCTTTAATTGTTGTACATCATCACTTTTTTTTCTCGCTATTTTTATTAATATTTTATTATGTATATGTACTATTTTATCAAAGGTTAAACACAGTTATGTAAAATAAAAATAAGTGAGGTTAGAAATGTGTAAAGATTTCAAAGTTTACAAAGAGTGAACATAGTGTGCTATGATCATCAAATGGATATTAATCGTTAAAATTAAGAAATTAAATTTTTCTTTCAAACATACATTTACGTCTAATATTATTATTTGGACAAACTGCAATCATAAACAGGTAATAAAGAGTAAAAAAATAGTACTATATTTTTCAGTGGATTAAAGCAGATCAGTTTGAAAACTACTACTTTTTTTTTACTTTGAAAAACGAATTAACTGCTTTTATATTTAGGGAACGTAACCTAATGGATAAACTTAATTGTTATCTTGTTGAAATAACATTTATAATAATTCATTTTACAATTCAAATGCAGAGAATCATCGAAAAAATCTATTAACATCAAAATCAATAAATGGCAGTAAATGAAGGTTAAGATGAAGGTTTCATCTTAACACGGCAATATTGATTATATCCCTAAATATAAGCTTATATAAAATTTCAACATTGTAGGTCTGATTTTGGGGTATCAGAGGACGTCGTAAATCGAACATTCAACTAAATTATATGATTAAATGTTTATTTATAATTATTTACATTGATTGTCTGAAATGTGAATGTATGTGTCTGTATTTAATATTTATTTTTACAACATAGAAATTTATCAAACAATTGAATTTATTGATGATTTTTTATGATACTATGACCTTGCGGAGGAACATCGTTTAATGTGGTTTTTATCGAATTTCTTTTATAAAACAAGAATGTAATTTGTTTCCGAGAAATTATGACAATGTTATTTTACACGCAATACAAATTTCTTGTGCCAATGTGCACAAGTTCTCCATTCTTTCTGAATTTTGACAGGATAAAACCCCTTTTTTAAACAAATATTTATTAATTATATAATCATCTGAACTATTATTAGATTGTAAATAGTTTCAAAGATATGGCAACCGTAATCTCTTCGTTTACTACAATGTCCTATAAATTTGATTAACATGGGAAACCTTCGATTTTGCACTTTTGATCAACAGGTAATTATTACATCAACTTAGTCTTGAGAGATATCGATTGCTTATAGAATTTTATCATTACCAAGACGAAAAACAAAAGTAATTTCGTTTTGTTTAGATAAATTTTTGATGTAAGAATTTAGTATTTTGCATGAGTTTATTAAAATTAGAATGTAAAAAATTTGCATAGTATGATATTTAATATACCTATACGTATGATGACATAAAAATAACTTGAAACAAAACATCATATAGCAACCGACATGGCAACATACCAATGACAATAATTTAGATATAAATAATATATATATATTGAATTACTTTCTATATTTAATAATTCAATATTTGTATATTAAATGTCAACCAGATTCAGAATTCAATTGAAATCTATTTCTAGTTGATTAAAAATGTTTTCAGTCAATACAGAAATATTAATATTAAATATTAAAGGACTTTATTAAGTAAATATTTACATACTCTTCATTCGTCGTTTTGTATTATTTTATAAGAGCTTTTTAAATACAATAAATTATTGAGGGCAAATATTGTTGTTTTCAATTCAATTGAACATTTACATATAATACTATACTCGCAATTGTAAAACGCCGAAGAGTCATCAATTATAATCGTTAACAAACTTGAGAAATTTAATTTATGCCTTGTTCATCTATCGAATACCTTGGGGTATCCTCATAAATATCTGTTTACTGTGTTTAGTGATAGTCTTCTGTCCAAATATATCTCAAAATAGTACAATTCTTAGGAATTTGAAGTTTCGCATGCTGGTATTGATCTAGTTTCAAAATAATGTAAATTTTGTTCAAAATGGGGATAAATATGTTTATTATATAAATTAAGAGTTTCCATCATATTTATATGGCGCGTTAAGAAATAATTTGCAATTTACTACCACTATTCACTGTACATAGCAACGATGTATTATATTTATATAAATATGGTGATCGAACTGTGTGCCTACAGAAGTTATACTGTACGCTTACCTTAGATTTAGATGCCTTAATTACACCTCATTTTGTGTGTAAACAAAAATATTTGTTTTTATATTGTTTTATACATAGCTACAAACAACTAAAATTTATTACACATAGTAACCATTACAGTTTTCTTGTTTACACGTTAAAAGTCTAGTAAAATAAATAGATAATAATATTTTTAGTACAGCGAATCCCAAAAATATGTAAATTCAAAATCTGCTGCTATCGTTTTTCCGTGCAGATAAATTTAATCTCAAATAGATGCATGATTTCTTCTGCAATAAGGTGGATCGATATAATTAGAAATGATAATATAAAATATATTTTAAAAAACAGAAAATAAAGATATTTTGTCATATAACTCTGATTGTTCTGTTAATGTTTCAATGGGAATTTTGATCAAAAGTTCATTTTACATGAAATGATACATCCTTTCGATTACTTTATTTTGTTTATACGAATAGTCGAAAACAAATAATACTCAAATGCAATTACCATTAATGCAAATAAGATTATGAATTATGTTTATAAATAAAACATTCTAAATAACTTTCCAAGATTGATATCACTTATAATTTGTTTAATTATTTTTAGACGTAACTCTTCAATTCTTGATGAGGTTTATGAAATGTGCGAAATTCAGCCTTTACCTTGGGTTTTTTTTATATAGTTTTTTTAGGAATTACAAACTTTACGAATATTCCTTCGTAACCTGAAGGGGAAAGGACATTAGTATAATATTGTAAACTCTTACAGTATACATGTAAAATAATAAGTTTATGTTGACTTCATGAAGTAATACTGTCAAAGATATGAAAGGATGAACTCATTCATCTATATCATCTGTGATGTAACGGTAGCATACTGGGGTTGGAATTCAGAGGTGTAGGATTCGATTCCTGCTGGTTGGGTTAATTTTTTCATATCAATATTAATTCAAAAATAGTTTTACTTAATATTTACAATATTTTTATTAAAACAATTTTGGTTTAAATAAACTGATGATATAACTTGATGAAAACTGAAAAAAATAATTAACCTTTACATAAATAATATAAAAATTATTTGTTTTGTCCCCGGTGTACAAAATAATCTAAATAAACGACATTATTAAATATTACTATATCCATTAAGCTAGTAGAGCAACCTGAGCAGAACACAATTATCATTGTCTCATAATTAAACGCTAATTAAATGCCCTAAATAAAAATTAAATGCTCTTTGTTGTATTGTGTTACCGCATGCTCTGCTAGGGTATTGTTAAGCTAGCAGAGCAATGTTTAAAAAATCAATTATATTGCTTGTAATATCAAATTATTAAGCTAATTAGATGCTAATTAAATGCTCTAATTGAAAATTAACTGCATACTCTGCTAGCTTGTTAACCTAGCAGACTATGCGGTTACACGATACACCAAAGAGCATTTAATTTTTATTTAGGGCATTTAAATAGCGTCTAATTATGAAATTGTGTTCTGCTCAAGTTGCTCTGCTAGCTTAATGGGCATAATATTACTACTAAACTATACCACTCTTTGTTGTTTGAACAAAAAAAAATACAAAAATCATTTCATTGTATCATTAGTATTTCATGTGAAATTAAATTTTTAATGTCAACTATGCAAGCAAACCAAAAAATATGTTGTTTATTAAATGTTGGTATTTTTGTATCATGTAACTAAATAATTTATGCTACTTACTAAAAATTTAAAAACATAATTTACTCAACAAAAAAAAATTAAACAAAACACTGCAAATAATTATTAAAATACAAAGAGGTTCACAAAGACATCCACGGTGTTCTATGTAAGACCTACTCAGACTAAAGAATATAATATGACCGTAGAAAACTGTATTAAGATCTAACCTGGGGGCGGGGATTAACAAACATGGCTGACTACTGTGTGCAACGTAAATTCAGTAATCATGTCAATTTTAAATAATTATTTTTTTCATAATGTTGACAGTTGCAAACGTCACTATTTTTTATATTTTTAATTTATTGAAAAATAATTTAAATTTTTTTAATGTGGGTATTTCTATAGAAACTATGAACTATATTAGAGATTTGGGTCGCAACGGTTTGGAATTATGAACTTCTGATAATTTTTCTGGATTCGTAAGGAGAAGTCTTCTCTCATTATTGTTTCGCTATCTACCATAGTTTTCTCCAAATAATTCGGACAAACACCCAACATATTTCCCTTTTTAATGTAGAAGATTATACTGCAAACTACTCGTACACTTGGCTTCTTTTTTCGCCACTAGACGTCGTGACCAAAGTGTTCAATAGCTTTGATTGTTTTTTCTTTTTAGAAACTAATTTTCAATTTGGGACAAAAATCAAGATTGGTTTACTCTCTGCATTTGACCGCCAGCAACCATTTATTTTGGCAAAGAAGCATAGAAACCTACTTAATTTAAAATTTAATTATCTTTACTTTACAAACTTTCTGCGATAAATCTCATAGTTTTCGAGATATTTGAGGAAAATGTTTTTATTTCATATTTCAAGAATAATTGGAAAACGTAATTTTCTATATACAAAAGATTTTCATAAATTGTCAGTAAGAAGTCAAAGGTTAACGGTTAATTAAAAATTCGTACATATAGTTGATCGAAATGATGCAACGAAAAGGGTACTTCTTTTTAGAGACATACTGTATTTATACATATTCGATAATTATTACTACTCATTCGTAAATAAATAATAATGTATTTTTAATTGAATAATAACAGTATATTCACATTTAAAATTTTAAAAAAAATTTGATATCACAAAGAGATATTTAATAAAAATAGTAAATAACTTTTTTTTTGTAAAACATCTGTCAATGTAAATATACAGTTACGTTTATACCCACGAACTGAACTGTTTAGCTGGAATATATATTTTAATACGATTGAATGAAATGAAGTTAAATAATAAAATTTAATATCAATAATAAAATTGATAACCATATTACGGTATTTAAAAATAATTTATTTGTAATATACACAGTATGTGTATCAATATATTATGTATTATATATACATGATGTTCTGTGTAAATTGAGAATATTATTGTGTATGCAAAAATAATAATTGTCTGAAAAAAATTTATACATTACCGTTTCTAATATATTTAGATTATAAAATTTTATATGGAGAATTCTTATGTAAAAAAAAAAACTCTCATAGTAATTGGCATATCGAGGTTATATTTCACGGATGAATTCGATGAAATCAAAGACCAATTTTTATATCAAATGGTTAATTACTTTTTTTTTTTTAAATATTAAGTGTTCGATGTCCTCTGTCCCTATCTCAAAAATTATGAAACCTTGAGGTATTAAATTGTGCATATATTTCAAAAGGTTGCGATATTTCTAATACAGTATATCGTACTACAATCACGCTGTTTCTTGCTAAATTTTGGAAATATAAACCTGAAATAACAACTTGCGGGCTCAATAATAACAATTTTCTTGCTACGCGATAAGCAAGTTGTTCATAGATGATATTACATAAAACAAATCTGTTTTAAAAACATGCTTATAGATGGCGGTACATATACAGGTTCAAAAACTGATTCATAGGTGGCATTGCATATTTTCTATACAAAATAGTTTCGGTGTTTCACATATGCCAGGCGCCGCCGCGACGGCTTAATTTAAAACAAATTCAATTTAGTAATGTAACAGCAGAAATAACGTTTAACCGACAGACGACAGTATTTAGGGAGCCCAACAATTCCTAGTGCTATGACTGACTGTCGTGTCTTTTGAGTCTAGCCGGTCGAGTGTAGTGGAGGTTTAAACAAATGAACCGTTTCACATCTACCCGACACGGTTACGTTCATACACTACTCTGCACTTTGCCTTTTTCCAGTGCAACACTTGTTTATTCCCTGAATGATGTGCTATGGCGTTGAATAGTGTTTTCGATCGGTGCGAGAACGTCGTCAAAATTTGCAACACAAAAATTGTTTAAAACATTTTCTTTCATATTTTCTCAACATTTCAAAAAGAACATTAAATTCAACTCATCTTTTTTCACAAGCATTGGATGAACCCATTGCATCCGATTTTTTCTTCTTTATTTTAAACGTCTAGAACACAAGATACAAGCTAGTAACTGATCCCACTCGTTGGTCTTCGTAAGGGACTGAGGAAATATTAACAAAATGTGGAGATGGTCGAGTTGGTCCGATATGCCGGGCAGCTAGACGCGTATATGTGAATAGATCTAAGTTTAGTGCCGTGGTTAGCTAAATGTCGTTTATACGATTGTCGGGTTGGTGTGAAATAAGCTTAAGCCGTTTGAACGTAGTGAGAAGAAATCTTCACAAACATTCACATTTATTATTAATCGTTTATATTGAGGAAGAGCTAAAATACGACATGTTCAATCGTCCTTGTACAAAATTAGTATTTCAAAAAGAAATCGTCAATTATATAAAATCGACAGGATTTCATTTTTTATATATAGTTGCAATATTTCTTCTTAGTTATACATCCGAAAGTTGAAAAGTAAAATAGATGATTAAACAAGTTTAAAGAAGACTTTATATTTAATTAAGAACTGTATGTTTATATCTTTTCTATTCAAAGTGTATATAAAGGAATTTTTTAGATGTGCATTGACCTATTTTATAAGAATCACTTTATATATATAACAATACTATTTATATACTAGACTACGAACGCTGGCTATCCATCTCTTATCTGTTTCGTTCTGCTTATTGTTAACGAATGAATAAAAACGAATTGATGGAACGAAGTGATGTGCTATGCTAACTGCTAAATGCTAACAGTAATGATTGCTTGCTGGTTGCGATTATTAAATATTTGATTTTCCTGTTATATATATATATATATATATATATAATCAACTCATTTCTCATTTTATAATTGTATATGTATGTATTATATCAATATTGATTTCAAAGACTATAGTTGTTACTTATAGAGGGTGTCCTCCTCATTTTAAACAATGCACTTGAATATTTGTAGAAAAAAATTTAGGAAAAAAGACCCGATGAAAATTGTGTTCGAAAAGGGTTTAACCCTTAAAGGGTCGAACCCTGTTTCTGATCCCAAATTCTGAAAGGGTCGGAAATTTTATATTCAAATATTCACGTCATATGTCAAAGTTGCCTTATATATAAAGATCGTGTAAGTGTAAAATCAGAAGGGAATAAGCTATCTGTTCGGATATATCGGACATTTTCCCCCCACCAATCGAACAAGGACATTATTTTCATCCCAACATTATAAATTAAAACATTTTAGTGGTTTCCAACTGAATAAATCAAAACTACCCTTCCATGACAACTTTTTTATCTACATGATTGGATATGAGAATGGCTTTTGGTTTACGCAACACAGATCAAACCATTTCTCGATTTATGGCAGAAATATGAAAAAATGCTTGAAATTTTGTGGATGGTTACTCGTTTCCAAGTATAGTGAAATCAAAAAAATTTTAGTTTTCACATCTGATATGGAAAAAAAAATTACTTGAATAATATTAATTGCTCGGGTGCCAAAATATGTAGGTTCCAAGAAATCCTAAAACTTGCTCTAGAAATATTAATTAAGGACACATGATCTGTACGCATAGTTGTATAAATATTGAAGAAAATTAAGATTTAAAATCGAGTACATTGCAAGCCTATGTAGCTCCAATGCGCCGTTTCCCAATAAAGGTAAAATTCCTTAGTAAATTTTCCTCTTTATACAATGCAATAAAACAGTTAGAACCTCAAAAAATTCTTAACTTTGGTTGTGAACATGAATTTTATTCGGGAGACTAAATCAATTGAAGTTGTTAAAATGGACAAGAGTATGTAGTAGTAGCGGAGGGAGATCAAAGCCTGACAAGTAGACCTTCCTAGACTTTTCTACTGACCCCTAAAGTACAAGAAATTTGTATGTAGACTAGAAATTGGTAGGTTATGCGATTGCAGCCAATTGATAGGATATATGCCGATATTCATCCAGAGTTTGTCAGTTTGTAAGGAAACTGCAGAAAACCTTCAAAAGCCTAGTCGGTAACTTTTCGTTATTGCCCATAGTCAATTAACCGCCCCACTAATTAATTTTAAAATTAATTTAATTGACAAACTTCTGCCGTTGGACAGGAGGAAACTTAATCCGAGATTAAATAAGAATTTCAAATTCTTCAAATAACAAAATTTTGTCTCCACTCGCGACGTCAATAAAAACTCATTTTTTTATTAGTCATTTTAAATCGTTAAACGGTCAAAACCAATTATAAAACGATAATTTCACAAGGAATTTTATTATATCGATGAGATTCTTGACATACTTTAGACAAAGACCCTTGTTTTTGACAAAGGAATTATTAATTTAAAAAAAAAAAAGTGTTCATACAAAATCAACACCAGATGTTTTAAATTGAAACATAAACGATAATAATTTAAAATCAATAGAATATGTATGAAATGAATCATATTGGTAATCATAAAACAATAAAACTTGAATTAGTAAACTAATTAAAAACAACATATAACACAAATGTAAATGGTTGTAGTTTGTTACATGCGTAGGTAAAAGTGGTCAAACAACAGACAAGAAACAGGATAAAAATAAAATTATTTACTAAACTTTAAAAAAAAAGAAAAAAAAAATATAAAACAAATCTATGTCAGTTGAGTTGGTTTGAATTGTGGATGTGTAAAACATTAAAGTCATATTTAGATTGTAATAAAAAAGAAAATATTTTAAGAAATAAAAACACTAACAAATAATACTTTTTAAGGTGGATGGTGTAATAATAATCAATGTAGAATATTAATTAAGGATATCTATATTCGGTATATATGATTTATACCAGGGTATGTTAAGTTTAGTTCTGACTTTGTAACGGTTGAAAATATTGATATGAACACGACAACCCCAAAATTAAAAGAGATAACGAGCAGAAATTTTGTATGTGTATTCTGCAGCTAAAGTAAGGTCAAATTCGTAAAATGTTTGGGAAAATTTAGCAAAATGGTTCATCTTTAAAACCGTATATTTTAATCTAGTTAATTTTCTATTTATTTTTATTTTTGTCTGTTGATCTCGACTTTATATCTATCTCTAATTGTCAAAGAGTAAAGTACGACTAGCTAATTTATACTGATGATGACTACATTGTAGTCGAAATACGTATTTATAATACAAAAAACTGATCTAGGTAAAGGGGACGAATTTGAAATTTTATTACAAAAACTATTACTTTTTTTAAAATAAACAACTTTAGAACATTTTTTTCATAATCTCAATATATACCGCGTATTTAAGCAATTAATTCAGTTAGTTGTTATTGTTATATCTAATTCAACACAAATTTTGAATCAAAATTTACACCAATTCTGACGAGTTTTAAATATTAGTTTAATATGATTATACCTCAAATCACATTTAAAAATATTGAACACGTAGGAGCAACGTACAGAAGTCATGTTAGAGCTATCTAGACTAAGCAAATTGTATCGGAGGAGGGAACTATAATACATATACAGAAGATAAATTGAAGTAAAATTAAATATATTTCCTGCAACTTTACTTTTCCATGAAAATTATCCATTTTACTAAAGTTTTAGTATTTTAATGGTTAATCGATAATTTGACCAGAATTGTTATTATGAAATTATCAATTAATTATAAAATGATCTTTCTCAATAAAATTTTAAATTAAAATAATTAATTTGATTACTAACTAACAGCCCACGCAGGCTTCGCACGAAAATTGTGCCTATATAACTTGTTATATGAAAAAAAAGTTGTTTGTTTTTATTAGATAAACATTTTTAATGATTTTCTCAATCGCGAATCATTTAAAAGTTAGCGTAGCTGCAACGCAACACAGATCCATGAAATGCAAACTTTTTATAGGCTATAACTTTCCCCGATAAACGAACTATCCAACGCAAAAAGAGTTTTTCAAATCGGACTGATAGTTTCTGAAATGAATACGTTCAAACATGTAAACTTTCCAGATTTATAATTGTAATATAGTTTAATTTAAGATGGTGAGAAATTTTACTCATTCACAGATATAGCATCATGGTGGATTAGTTAGCTCGATTCCCATCCGAGATGAGTATGGTGTTTTATATCAATTATTCATGTCAAAACTATGTTAAAAATGATTTTATTTTGGATTCTATTATAATTCAGTCAATCTACATTATTACACCAACTGCCTTAATGACTAATTATAAATGAATTTGAATAAATGTGTGTTATTGATACACAGTTTTAATATATGATACCTATCGACGAACAACAACAAAAAAATAATTAGAACATTTGTTGTTTTATTCGGTTAATTATCATAAAAATGTATTTAAAGCAATAAATATATTTTTAAAATAACTTTTTTTTTGTTATTTATAAATATTTTCTTTTGTTGTATCTCTCATTTCTCAGTGGATCGTTAAATTTAGTAGTTAGTATTTTAGTAGATAACAGTAGAATAATTTTTAATGTTTTAAATAAGAGTTATGTGTTTACTAGGTATTATTTCTATAGTTTAAAAATAGGTCAAATTATTTAATTAAAAATTTGAACTAGAGGTACAGAGTCGTATAAATCAATTTTTTTTAATGTAACAAAAATAGTAAATACTATTGTTATTAAAAGTCGGGTTAAATATATACTCTCGTTCATAAAAATTGAACCAGTAAGTCACATTATATTACTAAATATATGTATAATATTACATATACAATATCACTAAGAATGTTTCAACTGGTTCAATTTTTATGAACGGGAGTGTACATATCGAACGTTAAGTGTTTTTCCACAGTTAAAAAAGATAAACGACCCTCTTTCTGTCTTCTCTTTCATAAACACAAATTCTTTCAAAAATATAAAAATTAGGAATAATACTTAGTGGCGTAAATTTATTAACATTCGTTGGCATCAAATGCTTGATATGTAAAATCATACAAATGTAGGATGGGAATTGAACCCACGAGCCCTGGCATTCTATACCAAAGATCTGCGTCTGAGGTATTTGAATTGTTATGGTAGTGAAGTGCTTTTAGTCTTTTACTATGTTTTTCGAAAAGTAAAAAGCTTATGTATATTGTTTCTATTTTATGTTGTTTTTTTACTTTCGATTTCCAAGATGTTTGTTATAAATCTGTTATCAAATAAGCTCTAATTGTATGATTGAGTAATTAAGGTTCACGAAATAGAATCATTTATAGTGTAAATCCGAGAATTTTGTAAAAAAAAGAATTGGGAATATGCATGAAAATTTTTTTTCACTTGGATTGAAGCATGTTTACTTGACAAATATCAAGGTAAAATTACTTTTTAAATAACTTTTAAAAAAAGCGAGATATGAATGATTGAAATTCCTGATTGGACAAAGAGGGTGATAGCCCTCTTGATATGTTATGTGACGTCATATTACACTTTCAACATTTAAAATACACGTAAAACTCCGTTTTTAGTTTTTGCAAGAAAGAGACAGATAATAATCTGTAAAAGCTTATAGCTTCCTTGATATTTGTCGGATTTTAATTTCGTTTTTAAATATTATTACAGTATTAACAGTATTTTCATATTCTGAAAATAAATATAAACATATTTTGATTGTCTAAATTTTAAATTCTACTCAAATTTGAAGAATTAATCCTTAACTGATTTGAATTCAAAATCATTGATATACAAACACAAGATACAAATAGACCCAATGACAAATCCTTCTACTAGATAGATAGATAGATTGTAGAGGATGCCCTGGGCGGTTTACACTTCGACCATAAGGTCCATTGTAATGCCTAAGGATGTGAGTGGAGTGGAAGGAATTTTTGTGTATAGAATAGGAATTCGTAGGATATGCGGCTGCAACCGACTATGATAGGAACTATGCCGATATTCATCTGGAGTTCATGAAGGAAACTGCAGAAAACCTTCTCAAGCATAGCCGGTTACTTCGTTCTTGTCTAAACGCCGACAGTTTAGTCAATTAATCGCCCCTTTTTTTTTCTTAATAATTGACAAACTGCCGATGTCGCAGTTTGCTCGACACGTTTTTTAAGTAAAATTTGTAAATACCTGTACTTTTGTAAATACATGTAATGTTAATCGTACAATTTTTAACAGCGATTTGTACCACAACTAAACGATAAATAATTTTGAAATAAGTTATATTTTGATTAGTTTATCAAGAATTCAGCCTATTTCGTCGATAACGCGTTTCACACGACAACAATCTTAATTGAAAATATTTAAATTGAAAACAAAAACAATATTTTAACAAAATATATATCATCAAATACATTAGATATTAAATGCATAGTAATACTTTATATGGTAGTGTTAAAAGCTTTAAAAGCTCGCCTCTCATTCTAATAATAATAACAATAATAATAATCATAAAAGTTGAAACAATTTTCATATTATACGTTAGTTTATTTATTTAAATGGAATAAAATGATTCGTATCTACATGATAGCAACTGTTGTACCAAAAATAGAGGAATAATATATATTTTATGTATGTAAAACTAAGAAAATAACATGTAAACGGCAAGAAAAAGAATTTAAAAAAACCAGAGCTCAATAAAACTGTGACTGAAAAATTGTTGTATCGTGTAAAATTCGAATAAAGAAATCGCTGCATTGCACTTGTGAAATGTTCTGGCACATTATATGTTATTTTTATAGAATGTATAATATATAGTCATGGAGTTTCATAACCGGAAAATGTCTTCTTTTTCCAAAATTTTATAATTGACAAGGCTTTACCCGCGGCTTCGACACGTTTATTTATCTACGGCTACTGTCCGGCTCCAGTTTTGCACAGTGCTTGGCCGACGGTATGAAATTTATTTAAATTATCAGATAGTACCCAGTTTTGATTAGTGCCCAGCTCTTTCCAAGCGGATACGTCGAAGAAAACCGAAAAATGTTGTCTTATCGATCTTAGTGATTGAATATGATTTCTATCAATATGGGTTTCATTTCTTGAAAACCGTTAACCGTATCGTATTTTAATTAACGTCATCGGTTTTACTAGGTCCAAGTTAGTTTAAAACAAAGTTTTTATCAAAATTGGAGACAAAAAGTATTTCTTTAATTTTTACGATTTTTTAAGGGGTACCCCTTAGCAAAAATGTGAAATAAGTGAAACAAATTTTTGTCTTCGATTTTAATAAAAATATTTTCATAGGGTAATTTTGATCTAAACGGCACGAAAATCAGGTTCATTTTAACGTCCGACCCATATATTTCAAAATATAGGCTTCTCAATTCTTACAGTTTTGCATTTTACCACCAGGGGTCTGATGTCTTGATAACCGTTAATCGTATTGTATTTTAACCAATAGCATCGTTTTCGCTAGGTCCAAATTAGCTTAAAAAGTAGTTTTTATCAAAATCGGAGACAAAAAAATGTTCTCTAATTTTTACGATTTTTTTAAGGGGTACCCCTTAGCAAAAAATGTGAATTAAGTGAAACAAATTTTTGTCCTCGATTTTAATTAAAATCATTTTCTAGGGTAATTTTGATCTAAACAGCACGAAAATCGGGTTCATTTTAACGTCCGACTCATACATTTCAAAATATAGGCTTCTCAATTCATACAGATTTTAATTTTACCACCAGGGGTCTGATATCTTGAAAATCGTTAGTCGTATCGTATTTCAATCCGCGCCATTGTTTTCGCTGGGCCTAAATTAATCTCGTTGATTTCCATCAAAATTGAGAATATAAAAATTGTTTCCAATTTTTGCGATTTTATTATGGGAAGAATTGTAAAAAATGAAAGAAAAATTTGTTATTGATTTTATTATAAAATCATTTTCTGGGGTAATTTTGACCCAAACGGCACGAAAAACAGGTTCATTTTAACGTTGGACCAACACATTTCAAAATTTTCGTTTCTCAACTCATACAGTTTTGAATTCTACCACGAGGGGTCTGATATATTGAAAACCGTTAATCGTACACCAATAGTCTGGTCGTGATCATGGTCAAAATCGGACCATATTTTGCCAAAATTCGGGAAAAAATAACCACCTTTGAAACCGTATGAGATAGAAGAGAAATTAAAAGACATAAAATGTTCGTTTTTTTTTAAATAAACTATATCTTTTTTTAGCAAATTGTTTAGAAATATATTTATCAAATGTAGAAATAAATTAAGTAAATTGTCATCGAAATACGTTAGAAAAAAAAAAGTGGTTCCCTAGAAGCGTCGATATATGCTATTGTATGGGACTTGACTCTTGAACTATTAAATAAATTTTTTCAATTTTTCCCGAATGCATACATGCATGTGCAAACATGCACTTCTGTTTGCCACCAAATACGTTCTTTGTCGTTTAAAATAGTACATGTGCAATTTTTCTTATTACACTAAATAAGATATGTCTTATTCAGGAAATTTTTATTATTACCACGTACAAAATAGTGGAAATCTTATTCTGTTTATTTATTTATTTATTTTTGATTATATTATTCCATTTGTTGCCGTCACACCATTATAATTGAAGATATTATTCACACAATTTTTATCTTGTGTGAGAAAAATAAATAGTACATACAATTTTTTTCCTCATAACTTTGATATCTTAATAATGAGATTTTGTTAGTTTTAAATTTCTAAGATTACTGTTTTTGATGTACTGCCGCGGGTTACACCGTTTGTTACCTGGCAACGGCCTGGCAACGACGTTTTCTCACCACGCGTCAACAGGTTGTTCATAGGTGATATTACAGATAACAAATCAGTTTTAAAAAGGATGCTGATAGATTGTTAAATCGGCAGTACATATACAGGTTCAAAAACTCATTCATATAGGTTAGTAAAGAAGTGCCTTTTTACCGAATTTTGTTTCGTCTTCTCAGGAAATTATGACCAAGGTGTCATTCGATTCGTAATTTCATTTTTTTGCAAATATCTCAAAAACTATTGTAGATATCGGAAATCGAATAAATGATTCTTAAAGAGCAGAAAATTTCCTAAAAAAAGTTTTACTTTCGAAAATAGGTATTGATGAAAACGAGTGATTCAGCTCAGCTTGATTCAGACACTTGAACAAAAAAATTTTTTTAACCCATTAAATATGAATATTAAGAAAAGAAACAATGCACGTTCTTACTGGATACTTCAACAAATAATAATAATCCGTCGATATTTTTTCCCCAACTTTTCCATTAACCATGCTTTTGTAAATTAAAAAAATTTTCTAATCTGAATAACCCCGATAATTATTAAAATAAAAGTTATTTCTGGAAGCTATTCTTTGAAGGATTTAAGAAAGATCCCCGTTGGAAAATTTGAAAAATTTTGATTTTCCATTTTTTTTTTATTAAATTGATATTTCTTGAGTTGTTTCAGTGCACATGCCTTCTAAATTCATTTGGCTTTGTGTTTTTACAACGCTAGTAATTCTAACGCTAGAAGACTTATTTCAGTAAGCTCAAGCACACTGTTTAATTTTTATTTATTTATATAAATAAGATTAATAAAATACTATTTATAGTTCTTTCAAAAATACAAACAGAATCGTTTGCAGTGAATTATTGTTGTGAAAACATCCATAGCCAGGCTATGCAAGTATGATTTCATATGAGTGGTGAAATAAAATATCAGATTAGATTGTCACAGTCGGCATTCGTGTTTTAAGCCGGAATTTAACATTGTATATGTATAGTCATTCCTATTGTATATAGGTAATGATATATACTTATAAGTATAATTGTATATAGATTATATAGATATCATTGTGTATTGAATATGTTTTCACATCTTACCCAGGACTGTTTTTTTAAATACTTTTATGGCTATGATCGTAATAATTTGTATACGGCAAATACTTTGGTACAATAACTTCTCGACAATAACTTCTTTTCACTTTTCGACAGATTTTGCTCATTTTTTTCACAAGCTAAAAATAACGTTTTCTAATAAATCCCGAAGTTTCAGAATTTTTGACCATTGAGAATGCGAGATACTTAATATCGAAAGTTATCATTCTCTCGCACTCTCTCTCATTAGAAGCATGTAAAACTGCCCAACCATTATCTGTTGTATTAGAAAAAAATACTGGACAGAATTTTATAAAAAAAACTAGGAGAGTAAAGCTAAATATTTCTTATATAAATTTAAAGAAAATCGTGTGTTACCGTTTTGTTTTCGAAATATAAAAGTTTAAATTATTATTTTTCTTCAAAATAACATTATTTTGTATATGTGAACAGTGTATTTGTCTATGTGTTGCATATGTGTATTTATATATTTGTGCTATAATAAAATGAAACCGGTTTTTTGTCCTGATTATATAGCACAGTGCTGGATCGTCCTTATTTCGTCGATCGTCGATATTTTAGGATTGAAAAGTAGGCAATTTTGATTGAAAAAGAAACAACTGAATAATGAATGATATTGTATGTATTTCTGAAAGGAGTATAGAATATATTTTCTTCATACAAATCAGATTGTTTTTCGACATGTCAAGAGGTATGTACACTGGTGACATTTTTATGACGGTTATTTAAAATAAAAAATCACTTTCAGATGTTGGAAGCACAACACATAAATGAACAAATAATATAGACATTTTTTATTCATTAAAACTAATATATACACCACACATGTATACACACATACATACATACTGAATGAGGTACTCGTATGTAAATTGTACCTTGTGTTGACAAATAAAAACCAATAAACCAATATTAGAGGGTTGTACTCTCAACTCACCGACAATAAATATTCATACGTATGTACACGGTTCTAAATATAATATTTTGTAACGCTGTTTGTTAGTAGCATCATCAGTATATTAGTGTACACTTGGCCACAAAAGTTGATGTCATTTTTTAGCGAAATCCTGAAAGAAAATAGAGCTATTGGTCTTGTACCGACTTCAAAATTTTGCAAAAATTTCTTCAAATGTCCATCGGTCCCACCTAGTAGATTTCGAAAATCACCATCTGTAAAATTTATATATATATATATATATATATATATATATATATATATATATATATATATATATATATATGGACAATTTTAATCTGATTGGAATGAAATTTGGTATTTGAGGCGGTTTTGGTATTCAAAAGGTCAAGTTCGTTAATGGATAAAATCGGACAAGGTGAAAAGGGGGTTTAGTTGGAGGGGGAAACACAAAATTTGCATATCTGCCTTAAGATTCGAAAAATCGAAAAAATTATAAAAAGTAAAGTTGTAGGAACTAAGTTTTACTCTAATTTTGTTTTTTATCATTTTTGCTGTTACACTAATATTTACAGAAATATTGACGGTTTAAGATTGAAAATTAAATTCCTTAATATTATCTCTGTTCACATTTGAGTTTGAGCAAAAATGATAAGGTGATGAACTTTAGAAATACGACATTCATTTTGATCAGACTAAAATTGTGACCGCTAGAAAGTGATTTATGTATTCTAAGGAAATTCGCTAAGTTGACGCAGCTGCTCCTGCGTAACGAATTTTTTAAAGTTTATAATTAATTTGTGCCTTATTTATTTGGTTTTCGAAAAAAATTCTCGAATAAAAGTTGTTACTATATTTATAAAGAACAACTTTTATCAGAAGCATTTTTTCGACAAATGATTAAATCAAGCACAAATTAATTATAAAATTTTAAAAAATGACATCAACTTTTTTGGTCTATGCTATGGTACATACGATGTGACGATGTAATATTTATTCATATTGTTTCAATTCACACATTATTAATTTGAATGTATAGGGTGTTACATGAAAATTTAGAGTTATATGTAACAAATTTGTTTCCGCTTAACATCACTGCTGGTGGTTTTATGGTGTTCTTGAAAACAAATGTAGTGCATGATTGAAATGTGCAGATAAATAGTCTTTGATGAAAGCTTTAATGATTGAAGATAATTCATTTTAAAATGTGGGAAAATGGAAAATATATACTTATTATTATAAGCATAAAGTCAAATGTGAGATAAAAATTAACGGATCATGGTGTGTACCCTGTTTTACTTTACGCTTCTTAATCGTAGCCTATGTTAAAAACAACAGAAAAGCTTCTGGAAACAGCGAAGATTTTGGTTTTTTCGACGAAGTGAACGTATTTCGTGGACTAAACACATAACCATCGATAAAGTGCTAAAATTATTTGGTGTTAACCGTGAATTGTTAAGATCTTTAAGAAAAAAGCAACTTAATTTTCTGGGACACATAATCAGAGCTAGAGACATGGAGTATAATTTACTCATTGGAAAAACTGTGGAATCAAAATCAAGAGGAAGAAGTCGAATCCCATTACTAAGCACCTTGATTTACAATAATATGAAGTACTCCATCTTGCTGATGATCGTAAGCAATGGAACGCTTTGATCGTAGGAACGCTTTGATCGTAGGAACGCTTTGGTATTATTACCGGTACCCATTATTATTATTATTAAGTAGAAATAGTAGGTGAATTCTGTATATTGAAAATATTTTTCGGTTCATAAAATTATATAACATGTCAAAAAACCGATTAAAAAAATTTTTATCTGGTGGTTTTCTGCATCATGTTTAAAGGACTGACTGCACTGATTTCGATAGGATTTTCATATAATAATTGAAAATTTTGATATGAAAAAAATTTTCATACAAAAGTTGTTGGAAATAAAATATTGGGGGTGGTTGCCTCGTTGTGGGATCAGATTCTTGTTGTGAGATTGCCTAGGAAAATGATTGAAGTCACTGTATGCGCTATACTTTTCTGAAAATTTCATACATAATCCTAAGTAATATTTATATTAGTAAGTAATATCAGTAAAAGCATATATTTTAGGCTCACCCAATATATTTCATTAGTTAGTTTTCTACCATAATCATACAGTGTACCAATTCGGTTGAACATAGTTTGTTATTATTGGTTTGAAGCTCTGGTACTTCCATCCATATTATTAAAATATATGATTATAATGTATGTTGTGTTATTTCAGCCGAGTATGTTTTCAATAAAAACAATATGACCGTTGATTTATTAATATCCACTGTTTATTTAATTATTACACTAATCAATTATCTTTTTATTCTGTTTTTCTGGATATACATACCCTTTAGATATATCATCAACTGTATGTAAATACAGGTTGGTCTTTAAATGCTCTACCATTCAAGTTTTATCTTTATTTATTATGTGTGAATGAAATTTGTAAAAATTATCACATTTCCTCTCCACGCCTGTTGATTTTTAAAAAGCTCAACTATTTTAAAAATTTATAAATATTTGCATTCAATATTTTTATGATAAAGCACCATTAAAGTGATATTTGCCAAAAATCGATCTGTTTTTGAAAAAATCGGTGTGTTCTTGATAGATTATCCAAAAGGATATTTAAATGTCTATACAAATCAGCCAGCTTTATACGAAGATAAAGCTGGCTTTAAAGTGAAAAGCAATATTCACTCATGTCTTTCAAAAGTTTGTTCTTCAAATATGAAAACAATTCGTCCTGTAGGAGCTACGTAGACTAAGTTAATTTTCTCAGAAGAAAGAATGATCATGAAATTAAGTAACCATATGGCGATATTTCTGATATAAATGTCTTATTAAAACTGTAACTGGAAGCAATTCTGTTAATATTAAAGTTGCCGAAAATATGTTAAGAATATAAATTGTAGTAATATGTATTTTCTATAACTTTACTTATCACAGATATTTCATATTTTGTTTCCCTCTATCTCTAAGTCCTGCTTTATCCTTGATATAATTTTGCCCATTAATGAACATGAACTTTCAACTTGAACAAAAAATTCATTTCGATCGGACTAAAAATGTGACCTCTAGAGAGCACTTATAGACACATGTTGATGATTATGTATTTACATTTTAATGATGGTAATTTTCGACATCTACCAAATTCAATGAACATTTGGAATTTTTCCAAAATTTTTATAAAAATAATAGCTACATTTTCTACAAATAATTTGCTAAAAATATTGATTTTTTTACAAATAAATATCGCCTATATATTTATTTGCATATAATTTTTTATGACCATTTTGTCAACAACAAAAAATATTGTAATGAATTTGATTTGTTCCAAATACCTCCTAGGCTTTGGCAATATTTACTTAAATAATTTAATTGTGAATTTTCATTAAAAAATATCGATGGAACGATCATATATACTATATAGGTACTGTTGCATAAATATTATAAAAATATTACAATAATTAATGTCATAGGCAGACAGTTGTGTTTATTTAACGGGAAAAAACTCAATCAAGGGTAAAAAGTTCATTTTGTATTTTTAGCTATATAGGGTGTGAAATGTTTTATTAAAAATTACTCTTTCAATAATTTTACTGTCAAAATTTTGTATACATATTTTCAGTGATTGATAAAAACATAAAATACAAATTAAAATGTCATACATGTTTGAAATTAAATTTCGCCTACAAATGTCTCTTCAGCATCACAAACACAAATTACTTGATTTACCAAAACGGTCAGTGTCTAAACAACAGCAGTTGTCACCCGCAAAGCGCCAAATAAAGCGACAAAAATCGCAAAAATGTCATATTTTACTAACACCACGTACCTCGTTTATTATTGAGCTTGAAAGTACCAAAGCAGTAAAATCAAACAGTAGTAATATTTTTAAAAAAACAAAGGCTTTTGGACACACAAAAATCAGTCGAGATCTTTCGAATTCGGAAAATTTGTTTAGCGCTACTGATTCTAACATATAGAAGTCGCCAAATGTACACTCCCGTTAAAAAAATTGAACAGACCTGAAAAGGCAATTTTCTTACATTTCATAAAACTCTTCACTTTTGTAACTCTCTGTATAATGTATAATTTTATTTATTTATAAACAAAGTTAAGTAATATATTTTTAAAGTGTGTAAAAAACAAATGGAAGTATAAACTGAATTTATATTTTTTATTTGTATATACGGTGTCAGTAGATATATCAGTAGACAGAGTGAGAATTTAAAAAATATATGTAATGTTGTATCTGTTACTACAAGAATAATCAAAATTGTGAGAGACTGATTCAGGTCTGTTTATTTTTTTGAACGGGAGTGTACAATCGTTTATCTAGAGCACGGTAGTGCGCAAGGCCGAGTTTAAGGGATTATTAATTGTGATAAATATGACGGACAGTGACTAGAGTATACATCTACATTTACATTTACTAAATCTTGTATAATGATGTACTCACCACTGATCACCTCTTATGATAATCGAGTATAGGTACACTCCCGTTCAAAAAAAATTGAACCAGTTAAAACATTCTGAGTGTTACCCTGTGTTATATTATACTTATACCTATTTAGTAATATATACGCTTGGAGAATGACTTACGGTTTCAATTCTTATGAACAGTAGTGTACATATATCTACTGTGTTATTATTCTTTTTGCATTATTAATTTTCTTTCATTACCATAATAATTCATTACCTACTCGTGTATAAGTAATTATTATGCAGATATAGAATTCTACTTAAAAAAATCTAGTACAAATATTAAAAATTCATTTTGACATTTCTGAATGGTCTTTCAAAGCTACTTTACTAACGAACGATACGTATTCCTACAAAGACGAATATAAAACAATAAATTATGTAAGCTCTTCTCTCATTTGTATAATATGAATATCAAAACTTTAAGATAGATTATTATTATTATTATAATACTTATAATAATAATGACATGTCTAATAATTTGTAATCTCTTACTCGAAAATTATTTTCACAAATGTTAAAGGAAGGCAGACGATGATGTATTACAATTTAGAAGTTCAAAAATAAAATAATATTCAAGATGAAAACTTTAATACATTAATCAATATATATACATATAAATACTTAATGTATTAAAACTTCAAATGTTTAATCGTTTTAGAGATTCAAGTACAGTGTAAGACATATCGGAAGTCATCTCTTCTGGTAATAGTTAAATATATAATAACAAAGCTCTTTATATAATTTATATCTTTTTTTTAAAAACATTTTCAATAGGGATTACTTTATAGCAGTCTTGGCTCGATTATAACATGCAGGGTACACACCTTTCTAGCATGTATAGAAGTAAAGAAAGTAATTGTTTTTTTTTCTCATTTTCAAGGGGTGTTTCAAGTTTTCAAATTTTTCTCGTCGTAAATTTGAAGTTATTTCGCGTCGAATGCAAAGAACCGCATCCTTGTAGCATGTCTAGAAATAGGTTAGAATTTGTATACGTGAGTCAGTGGGTGAGTTACACAAATGCGTGTATATATTACAAGATGACGTAAAAAGTCAATAAGAGACTGACTTGTCCATTTTGTTAGCTAAGATGTTGCTCTGCTAATGTTGTAACACTATTTCACATAGTTTTTTAATACGGCAAACATTTCATAACTTGAATATTATGATAATATATGCATTGTCGCTTTAATAGTTATGAATAGTTTACATTAGTTATGTTAGTTTTAGTTCTGCAATTTTAATACTTCCTTTGTAAATTGAAACAAAATACAAGTAAAAGGATGTTAAGAGTCTACTAGTTTTGTAAAATGGTCTTATTACTCCATTTCCGAATGTCCTTCGATCCATCAACACGAGAACTCAAAATTTTCAGACATAACGAGGTGGAATTTCTTTTTCTGAAGTTGAAACTTGATAGTGACTTCAAGGTCTTGAATGGCCAAAATCGGCTGCTTTTTTTCTTAAACTTCATTGTTTTACCTCAATTTGAGTCGGCAGTCATATGTTTATACAGCTACGCTTGTGTGGAAGTAAAATAAAGTAAAGTAAAACAAGTAAAAGTAAATAAAGTAAAATAAGTAAACACGCACTGAAAAAGAACTCACAATGTACAGAGTATTTGAATAAGTATCTCGCTTATTAATTGCATTTTTTATTTATTATCGCGTTTGTGTACTTTAATTTCTACTTCAAATTGAATGGTAGCAACCATAACTGAATTTGGTTTGAAATATTTTGCTTGGCCAAAGAGTGGTCCAAATTTAGTTCAACCGATGATAAGATCTTATGGGGATCGTCAGATTACAGTGACTTAATACAAAGTGGTCGTTTATTGGTCTTTCATTCAATGACGTTATATTCAACTCTTACAGTATAAATCTACTTTATATATTTGAATAAAACTAACATATCGAAGACATATAAAAATCAATTCTAAAGAGCTTTCTAGCTGTAAAAAAGAAAATCTATACGATATGTTTGTATCTTTACCATATACGTACCTAGAAATGGCAGAGTGCTTTTCCTTCCACATGAAAGCAATCATCTAAATGTTACTGTGAAAAGGTCGTATAGTGACAACGGCCAACCTTACCTTTTTTTTTTTGTTTGAAGTTATAACATCAACTTTCACATTTCACAAAGATTGATCTTATATACTATACCGACTTCTTATCTGTCAATAAAGCTTTCTTTTATTTTACGTCTAAAGCTTTATCGACTAAAGAAAGTCTTAAGTGTGTGTGTGTGTTATTTTTATATCGATATTTGGTCTTAGTGTTATTACAAAAATATGATTTGTGTGTTTGTACAGTGAAACTGGCGAAAGACGTTGACAAAAAAATTTTTTCTTTATGTTTCAAATAGATTACAAACTAATGGGTTTTAGATTATAGTTTTTATGGTTATACCCTCAAATTTAGCAGCACTATCTTCAAACTGTTTTCAGTGTCATTTTGACTGTCTATATTTATCCTATCATAGACACTTGGTGATCAAATCCTATAATATTTACAGCCTTTTATGTAATTTACTGATCTATAGAAATTCTAATCTACTTCTAGATATGTTAGAATGGTGGGGTTTTTGCATTCTACGCGGAATAACTTCAAACTTACCGATAAAACTTAAATTTTCTCAACGCAACCTCCCCTGAACTGGGAAAAACTCCCCAAAAATACCATCTTTATTTCTATATATGCTAGAAGGATGCTGTTTTCTGCATTCGTGGAATACTTTTGAGTTCCATCTCAATCGTCTTAAGAGAGAAATTCACTTGTTGGTACTAATCTTAAAAGATAACTGGTCAGTTATCAAGTGAGTGCTATGTTTTTTCATATTTTCCAACGTTGCCATCAGTTGCTAAAACTATTTTTGAATTTCATTGTCAGTTTTTACTTTTCACATGGAATCGTGGAATTGTCCAAATTGGTGTATATTTACTAGAGGTAACCACGATCAAACATAAAAAATATGTACACTCCCGTTCATAAAAATTGAACCAGTTGAAACCAGTTCTAAGTGTTATTGTATGCAATATATATATATATATATATATATATATATATATATATATATATATATATATATATATATATATATATATATATATATCTATTTAGTAATATACATACGCTTAGAATGTGACTTACTGGTGGTTCAATTTTTATGAATGGGAGTGTTTAATGCAATTGATAATTTTCCTTTTTATTTCAAGTGAATTCTTTCGAATTCTGTTTTCGTAACAATTAAGGTTTGATACTTTTAAGCAGCATTTGAGAAAATTCGCTTAGTTGATGCAGCTCCTGCATAACGAATTTTTTATTATATATCTGTCCCATGTTTTCTTAACTAGAAAAGTAGATTTCGCGACCGTGAATTAGAACCTTACGGTGTTAATACTGAACAATATTGTTTCCATATTGATCCCCAAACAAAACTATCAGAAGAGCATTATACTTGAACATATCAAATAATGGTAGTATTTATAAGTCATTTATTAAACAACGTATGTGGCTTTTACCACACAATAAAAGAAATCAATGCTGAAGACCAATAAAACCACTCGAATGTGACAAAGAAAATACTAAACTAACCCTCTATACCCCGTCCACCACGCCTGCTATAAAAGTGTTAGTTTAAGTAATATAATAATAATAATAATAATACCACGATGTTTTAATATAATGATGTTATCGTAACTATAATCTTGGTTACGTTGGTCACTATAAGTGGTAGCCACTAAAACCACCCACAAAGCAGCCAGCCAGCCAGCCAGCACATATTACAGCAGTCATCGATGTGATAACAACACAAACTGGCTAGTCAGCACAAAATATATTTAAACCTTTCGTAATAAATAGCTTTTCGGGGTTATTTTCACCTTATGTAAGTATAATAATCATTGTGTATGGTTTTTAGTTGAAGATTTCATTTCTGGTGTCAAATATGTTAAAACATTTCTAAATGTGTAACGAAATTTTATTTTTTTAATTTAATTATTTTATATGCAATTTGGTTTTTAGTATTGTGATACAAGTTTAATGATTCGCATAAAAATCAATAAATAGTTTCAAAATGTTAAGTAACTGTTTAGGGGCGGGAATCTACGGTGAGAGACCTAAAGGAAACATAAGCCTCAACTTGGGGAAATATGCCACGGTCTTTCAAGCAGAAGTCTACGCCATACTGGCTTGCGCCGTGACAACCTTCGTAGAGGCTACATAAACCAAGCTGCTTTAAAAGCCTTGCCTGGAACCGAGGTCACCTCAAGGGTAGTCAAGACTTGTCTGGAGGAACTGCTGAACCTGGCAAAACGGAACAATGTTAAATTGATCTGGGTGCCGGGTTACAGTGGTTTTGAAGGAAACGAAAAAGCAGATACCTTAGCAAAGAAGGGAGTCGGAATACCTTTCATTTGCTCAGAGCCTATTTGAGGAATTCCAAGGACTGCATGTAAACAGGTGATCAACGAATGGTCAAATGCTAAACACCGTGATCACTGGGAAAAAGTACCGCGGCAAGAGCTCGAGAAGGTACTGCTTCAGAGTGCAACAAAGAGGCTGTCTCTCGATGCACTGAGACCGAACTGGATGCAACTGCGGAGGGTTACCGGATTCATTACCGGGCATTGTCCCCTGCGGTAGCATCTGCACACAATGGGACTCCATAACGGGTCCATTGTGTGTAGATTGTGTGGCGAGGAGGAAGAAACGTCTAGCTACATTGTCTTTGACTGCGAACCACTGAGTTACAGCAGATACAGGATATTCGGTGCATCTCACCCCGAATTCATGAACCTTCAGGAAGACCTGATGAGCAAGCTCCTGGCTATTGCCAACATATGGGAGAAGCGAATCTCGTCGGACTGAAGTAGAAGGGGGAGCACAATGGACCCTAAGGCCGAAGTGCAATACTTTTTAGACCTCAAGATGTATGTATCTACCTCTCTAACTATTTAGTAATCGGTATAAAAAATTATCAAAAATTTTACTCTCGTCTGCAGTTTAATTGTGATGGGTATATAAAGTTATCAAACCATCATATCTGGTAGTTATGATCTAAATTTAAATAAACCACTATTTTTTTTAACTTTTTTTCATAAATTCAGTATATACCGGGTATTAGGCAAATGACTAAGGTAGTTGTCAGTCATTTGCATCTTTTAATTTAATTATTTAACAAATTTTTCAATTTACGTCATACTTGATTGAGTTGCACCGTATATGTCCAAATGGTTAAAATTTTAAGTGCTGTAACGAGATGTTCTGTGTTCTAATCGCGGCAGATAAATGTAATTTTAAAATTTTTTTTATTATTCCAACATCCAATAATAATTCCTTTTCACAAAACTTTTTGGTATGACTTTGAAATAAAATAAAATCAGTGAAAATAAATTTTGCTGAACTTTTCACAAAAACAAATGAAAAATTTATCGGTAAAAAGGCAGATCAGAAGAATGTGAAAATAAAGAGAATAATTTTCAATGAATGAGTTTTTCACAACAACACAATACTAATACTTGTTTTCAGATAAATTCTCGAACGAACATTATTTAAAACAAACTTTTAAATTAAATTGTCGAATTGGGTATTGTTTAAATCAAACAAGATGTCTTCTTGCAGTTCAGTATAAAATTATATATATATATTATATAACTATGTGAAGTTTTATTATTATACGTATTATACTGTTTACATGATGACGGTGGTGGTTTACGGGTGCTGCTTACACATATTTTTATATAAATTATTTGGTAAATTTTTTAACCGTGAAGTGATTGTATTTCGTTTTTTGTTGTAATTACAATAGGTTATTGTTTATTTTTAATTTAAAATTTCCAATTTTATATTACTATTACACTTTCACTAGAAGGTTATTTGATAAGAGAAAGAATTGTCAATATACTTGCAGTTATATCTGACTAATCGGATTGTTCACATATTCCTTAAGATATTCTCTTCGTCACACATTGTCCGGAAATCGTTCTAGGAGTATGCTATACTCTAGATGATGGATTTGAGATCATCTAGTCGTTGGTTGGCACAATATTACAAACAGTAAAACAGTTAAAATGTTTTAACTGGTTCAATTTTTTTTGCAAAGGAGTGTACGTTCATAAAAATCTCTCCCGTTCATAAAAATTAAACTAGTAATTCATATTCTAAACGTATATATTACTAATTATATGTATAATATTACATACAACAACACTTAGATTATTTTAACTGGTTCAAATTTTTTGAGTGGACTTCAACAACAAAATTTATTGTTCATAATATTAGAGAAATTCAATTAACTTGATTTGATGTTCTTAAATTATCTCTTGAATTAATTCTTGTAGTTCAATTTTTCAGGATTTCTTGATATATTGTTACATCATTGGTAGCAGAACATAGTTTTGGCGTGTCGATTGAAGTTCACTCAGAATAAGTCGGCTCATATTTGGCTTAATTTGTCAGTTTAGTCCAGTTCGTTTAGTCGAGCATAGGCAGGCCCTTTTTTATTCTATTTTGATAAAATTTATTATAAACTGCCAAAGACATGGCTCCAAGTCCCACTTGTGTCGAGTTGTAAACAAACATTCACTTACGGTTACATTTGAACAATCGGTTCATTCCTCACAGTGCAAGGAGCCTTGAAAGTTTATTTATAATTAAGTTTGGAGAGATTTTGAAAAATAAGATTTAGGTGAGTATTCACAAACAACCCTTGAAAAATAAGGAATCGCATTATCAGGTCTACTTCCTATTTGAGGCACATTATTCACTATTTATAGATATATTTTCACTCCTATAGATTTCTTTTGCCATTTACAAAACAACGTACGTACTATTTATCTAAAAAAAAAATTCATAAAATTTATTGAAATCGAGAATAAAATTGCGTTTTTTTGAATTCTCCTTGAATTCTCATAAGGTTGAGTGACAAATTATCTAAAAAGTAAACACTGATGGACAATAATTTATTATCAAAATAAAACTAAAAATTCATTGAAATATGTATTATCTAAAATCAGTTATAAACAGTTAATTGTTTGGCAGCGATAAAATTAAAAATTAATGTGTATGCAAATTCTAAAACACGCGTTGCGTGTCTTTTATTTTTATTGAAAATTGATAATACAACAAATTTAATTGTTCAAATATTTTATGTGCCAATAAAAAATAACATGACTACTTAATCGTTTTTTTTTTTAATTTTCACCTCCATATATAAACGTGGTTTTGTATTTACTTCAATTGTCATCGATTTTGTACTTTGAAAGTCTTCATGCGAACAATACGACATGTCTGAATACAACATAACTCAAAAATTAAATTTTGAGAATTTAATTATGTTTTGTATTATTGGCCACAAATATTACAAATATTAAGTCGATTTTTACATTTTTCCTCCGGTTTTTGGAAAAATGTTTCAAATTTTGTTAGTATTTTTACAATGTTCACTCCCGTTCAATAAAATTGAATAGACCTGAAATGTTAATTTTCTGACATTTCATAAAACTCCTCACTTTTGTGACTCTCTGTATAATTATTTATTTATAAACAAGGATAAGTAGTATATATTTTAAGTGTATAAATGAAATGGAAGTATAGTAAAACACAGTTACTACAAGAATAATCAAAATTGTGAGAGATTCAGTTCAGATCTATTCAATTTTATTGAACGGGAGTGTACAAATTTTCTCAGAAGTATTTTTTCGAAAAACGAATAAATAAGGAACAAATGAATTATAAACTTTTAAAAAATGAGCGTGTTTTCAAAACTTTCAAACTTGCTTATGTTGTTTTTGAAGTAAAGCGGTGTTGTTTTTGAGTGTATTTAGTTTTTTTTTGTTGAGAACCATACTCAAAAGTGTTATGCCTGACTGTATATAGAGTTCATTTGGCGTTCACATGAGATTTTTAATAAAACATTAAATATCTTATTTCAGAATTGATAACGTTTAATAAAATATAAGTATGATGGTAGGAGTTTGTAGAACTCGAATGTTTTTAATAAGTGTCATTTGTAAACGTGTCTAAACAATAAACACTTTGTCAACAGTTAATATATTTTTTTCTCACACTAAAACATAAAAATATTATTGTTTTATACTGCGCCTGGTCACACGCTAACACGAAAATAATTATTTTGTTTAATTCAAGCAACTGATGATATATTTCTTTTACGTTATAATTTTAAAATGTTTCTTTGAACTTTGGATAGACGTTTATCCAATGTTTAGCAACGCTTCTGGAATGAAAGCAATGTAGGGAACTTCTCGGCAGAACCTTATCGAATTGGTAAAACTGATCGAATACAATTATAGAGGCTGATGGGATGTTTGAAATTTAAATTAATTAAAGATCAAATTTAAATTAATGTATCTCCGAACTCACTAACGGTGCTGAGAGGTAAAAAGGTATATGTGCTATCTATATACATATACAGGGTATTCTGAAATTCATTCAGGAAAACTATATCACGGTGTGAAGCTGCAAAAAACACACAAAGAAGACATTTTGACTGTCGCTACTCTAGCATGATCAACTGTGACCGCCCTGCTCCACAGAATCTGAGAAAAATTTCTCAGAAACTGGAATAAATATGAAAAAAGTACCATACTAAAGTTGTTGGAAAGTAAATTGTATGAAAAAAATAATTACTGGGTTTTGCCGTAATTATTATAGAAAAAAAATTAAGCACGATAAGAGATTTTTGGGGTTGGGTAACCCCCTGTTGGATCAAAATCTCGCAGATTTACCTAGGCAAGTGATTGAAGTCCACACACATATGTTCTATCTTTTTTGAAAGTTTCAACACCTAAATGGGTACCGTTTTTTTACGTTCCCCGATTGGACTATTAATATTACAATAAATTCAAGAGAAAGAAACTAAATGAATTATTCACTGCAAACGTGTGAATAGTATTTATTCAACTTTTTAATTGTTTTATTTCAAATTTATTTTTGTTAAATAAATTTTATTATCAACACAATTTTATCAATTATTTTATTATCGTTATTATGATTTCTATCTGTCATCAGGGTGTTTGATATACACTCCCTTAGTATATAATCTCCTATTGTAATTAAAAATATTGTCCACTAAAAAAAATTAAATATTATTGACATTTTATTTTTATTGTATATCAAACATATGAGATCATGATAGCTATATATTATTATTTTATTATTCATAGGATGATTGTTATCTTATTTACACTTAACTTTTCGTGTTGAACATTTATATAAGAAGTGATATATTCGAGTTTCGCATAGAAGAGAGTTATGTATTCTAAGAAATCCGTACCTTGTTGAAACATTAAAGTTTCTCTTCTGGATTCAGCTATAAACTTTTCAGTTATGGCATGCTAAAGACAAGCCAAAAAAATGATAGCTGGGTACAACGCCGCGAGATAAACCTGATTGTGCGGTATTCAATGAATACCGAATGAATATTTTACAAAATTCACAAATTTCATTTTTACCTTTTTTCAGACAAAAATCATTCTGTATGATGACGTAACAAATTTTTTTACAAAATATTATCGTAATAAAAACAGAATAATAAATAACTATTCGTTTTTCTATATATACCGTCTGTTTTAGACAGCTTTGCTAATAGAGAATCAATATTATTTACTTTAATAATTACACAATGCTTCATAAAGACATTTAACATGACTGAAAATTGAAAATATGCATGAGTTATTCTATGGCTTGGTCCATTTCGGGTCGACCTAATACTATCCCTACATATAAACAGCTTTGCTAATAGAGACTCAATGTTAAATATTATTTACTATAATAATTACACAATGCTTCATAAAGAAATAAAAATACTGGGGGTACTCTGTAGTCTGTGTGTGCATACGTAATGAATAATAATATTATAAATTAAGTGGACATCACGAAATCCCACTCTTAAATGACATCAAACAAACATCAATTTACATCATCCACAAGCAGTCAGATGTTTGTAAGTATGTGTATGTATGTATGTATGGTTTTATAGAAAATATTTTATTTATTTATTTACTATTAGAAATGCTTTTGAAAACAGACTGTATATAGCTAGCTTTTGATAAACCTAACCTACCAAACAAAACACAGAAACAAGTATTCATTCATTTTATACATCAATTATGTATTGGAAACAATATTTATCGTTTTGTTTGATAATTGAAAATTGTTGATTTTTTTTTTTTTTTTGTATACAACATTGTTTTGTTGTGATCTGTTGTTTTGTTGATTTATTATATTGTTAAATATAAATTTTATTATTGGCCTATTGCTGGTACATGGATATTATGATGATACAGATCGATTTTCAGTATCATAAAACGTATATCTTTTCCGTCTATCTATCATCTATCTATATATAAATTATTATCTATCCAAATATTTATTTTATTTATTGTTTAATAATAAATACAATATACTTTTTTTTTGTGATATAGAAAAAAATGTTTCGGATATGAAAAATATTTACTATACATCGATATATTTATATTCCAACTTTTGTTGAGACTTTTAGAACATCTTTGATATTTATAATTTATATCATTCAATATGAAGCAAGAAATGGAAATATATTGGTCTTTATATATACTTGTTGTGGTTTTTTTTCTTCATTATTCCTTAGAATATCGTTTTTTAGCGAATTTCCTCTAAAGGAAATGCAGCTATTGTGTTTGTATCAATGATGGAATTTCGTAAAAATTTCTTCAAATGTCCATCGATCCTATCTACTAGATGTTACATGTCAACATATGTAAACGTTTATGTGTCTGTGGACACTCTAGCCGTCACAGTTTTATTTCGATTGTAATTAAATTTGGTATTTGAGGCGCTTTTGGTATTTAAAACGTCAAGTATGTTAATGGGTAAAATCAGACAAGGGGAGTTTAGAGGGACGGGGAAACACAAAATTTGGCATATCTCTTTTAATATTCGAAACATCGAAAAATTTATTAGAAGTAAAATTGTAGGTAATTAGTTTTACTATAATTTTGTTTCTTATCATTTTTTTGTTACACTAATATTTCCAGAAATATTTACAATTTAAGATTAAAAGTTAAAATTCTTAATATCTTTGTTCACATTAGAGTGTGAGAAAAATGATTGAGAAGTGAATTGTAGCAAACATAATTTTCTACAACTTTACTCCTTATACATTTTTCGATTGTTCTAATATTAAGAGAGATATTTTATATTTTGTGTTTTCTTCTTTCTCTGTGCCCTCTTTCCCCTTGACGTATGCCATTTATTAATAATCAGATACGGAATTTCATTTTGATTAGACTATAATTGTGGCCGCTAGAGAGTAATTGATGTATTCTAAGGAAATTCGCTAAGTTGACGCGACTCCTGCGTAACAATTTTTTTTATATCTTGATAACAAGCCTGATGCCAAACATAACACTTGTTACGGGCAATTGAATTGAAAAAATTGATTAATATTGATATGAAAAAATTAACTCACCTACCAGATATCGAACTCTGGACCTCTGTATTTCGCGCCCAGTTTTGATATCCGTTAAAATATTGACAGTATAATTTCAAAGTCAACATTATCTCACATATTATTATTTGTGTATACTTAAACGTCACAGTACCAGTACAAGTGGCCGAGCTGTCTAAGGCGTTATGTCTGCGCAGTATGCCTACTTGGAAAATGGAAGGTTCGAATCCCGACATCGGCAGTTTGTTAATTATCAAGAAAAAAAAAGGGGCGGTTAATTGACTAAACATATTGATATGAAAATTGTTCATGGGCTAAATAAAATTTAAAATTATTTATTTTAATTTTATATCATCAGTTGATTTTCTACTTGATACATTTAATTAAATAAATAATTATATCAACCAAAAATAAAAAAAAATAAAAAATAGAATCAAATTTAGAAAACAAGAAAATACTATAAAACAAAATTAGTAGAAAAAGTAGTAGCAGAATACTGTAATGATAATATTTCTGACATGTTTCATTGTTTTTTATGTTTGTTGTAAAAAACCTCTATATTATTTATTTGCATGAACGATATTTATAAAATTATTATGAAAAAATCTTATGTAAACGTCACTCGATCTCTATATACAGGCTGTATTATTGTCTAATATCCCGAGAACTGAAAATTTATTCGCACTATTATCAAGGACTGTTCTTGATGTGTCCTGGTTAAGAACAAAGCCTTTTTTTTAAAATAAGTATTGTTTACGCCGTTTTTCATTAGTTAAGTCCATTCTAGTTTATTTTATTCAGCCAAGATCAGCCCAAGCTTCTTTTTTAGTCGTCTTGCCAGGATTTACTGCGCTCTATGTGACATAGCGCAAGCTTAAGTTTGCTATACAACTTTGACTTCTGCATTTAACAACCTCGCTGATTGCTCCGTTAAGATTCTGGATGTATATTAGAGATTCACATTGATTAACAGATGTAAGATGAGATTTGTAAGATGATAGATGATTATATTTGAATCATTAATTATCATAATACATCCTTGCCTGTCACGCGGGAGACC
Organism: Nineta flava; assembly: GCA_963920215.1. Taxonomy (NCBI): domain Eukaryota; kingdom Metazoa; phylum Arthropoda; class Insecta; order Neuroptera; family Chrysopidae; genus Nineta; species Nineta flava. Next base: position 116,610,087 of record OY986041.1, read on the forward strand.
GCGGTTCGATTCCCCGCCGGAAAGCCAAAAATGTAAAATGATAAATGATTATATTTGAATTATTAATAATCATAATACATTTTTTTTGATGTTGAAAAATGATCTTTATTAAAATCAATTCGTAGAATGAATGTCAGAATGTATTTGTTATTAGTTACCAAAGTATTAAACAATAACAATTACCGTGGTAACTTGGGGATAATGTAGTTGAAAATGCAAAAATGTCTAATATACTAAATTATATTGAAATTTAGTTGCGATTCCGCTACTTATTCATTAAAAGAAATGTTAACCCTCTTTCGATTTCGTTGCACCGCAAGTAATTTTAAGTATTGTTTACGCCGTTTTTCGGTAATTAAGTTAACCCTATTTTTTTTTATTTTGTCTAAGGCAACCCTAGTTTCTTTCTTCTAAAAAACAAAGTTTATTAATCATCTAGCCAGGATACGCTGCGCTTTAATTAACATAGATAGTGTAAGCTCAAGTGTACTGTAGAAGTTGACTTCTGTATTTATCACCCCTATGTGATTGTTCCGAAAAGAATTCTGGAAGTATATGACCAACATCTATGGTATTTGAATTTAACGTTGCGAAATTGTCAAACCCATATAAATGATACTGGGTCCCTAGATTACCTTTAAATTAAACTTAGATCAAAATGTGAATTACAAACTTGTCTACTCTTTTTTCGTACAACCAACCATGCTCGTAGACACACATGAGGTGGATGGAACTTACGAACTACGTAATAGTGTTGTATATAGAGGTAAAATTTGTTTCTTTTTTGTTTTTTTGTTTTTTACAAAAGACAACGTGATGTTTAAAAATACAAATGTGAATTGAGATAAAAATGTTTTTCAGAGTCAAGAGACGAGACAGATCCGACGGATAGGGGGGGAGGAGATAGGAAAATAGTAGCTAGCGTATGATACACACAAAACAAAAAATTACACTCACTGTACAGAACAACATATACAGACTGTGTTGGAATGCTTTTCCAATAGAGAATCAATGTTAAATATTATTTATTACTGGCAGGCCGTCTGGTTACTGTGCGGATTCAGTCTGTACACATGTAATGAGTACACACTCACTCTCTCTTAAATGAGTCAGTACACACAGTCAATGAGTCAGTACACACTCTTAAATGACAAACAAACTACCATACGCATATCAGATGACTCTCATTACATGTGTACTGACTGACTCCGCACAGCAACCAGACGGCCTGCCAGTAATAAATAATATTTAACATTGATTCGCTATTGGAAAAGCATTCCAACACAGTCTGTATAGTTCGGTTAGTAAGAAAAAACAAAACATTTATACAAATATTTCATTTAAAATATAAAATGATTTTATTTTATATATATTCATATAATATGTATTATTTTATATGATATGAAAATGTTTTTTTGTGTCATTTTCTAACTGTACTCTGTGTGTACATAAAAACGACGACCTTTGTATGTAGATTGTACACTGGAGATCAAAACAAATGACCGTAGTCCATAAACTTTATTCTACGAAATAAATCATTACCAAAATCCTATTCTTTGGCAGCATCCACCTGTGGTATTTTAGACCAATGCTCTGTATCTCAGCTATCTGAGATGTTATGGTAGTGGAATGCAGATGATCTCTCACTCATTGTTGATGTCACTGTATTATTAATTTGTTTATTTACTATTTACATATTTTTAAATTGTTTTTGTAGGCTAGCGTCTATCTTTTTCTATTGTTAGTATAGTTGCCTTTCGGTTATATTATACCAATGGAAATGACTAGCATTTTACATAATTTGACATTCAATTATGAATAGCTTGTAATTAACAAAATTTACAAATATTTGTTTTTATTGCTTACTCCCTGAAGTATTTGTAATTTTTGGGTTCATTAACCAATATATTCACTCTAAAACCCATCCATACTCCAATACAAATTTTAAACCTCATATCTTGTATTTCCTACCAAAATAAATGCTGATAAATTCATCTCAGTAAAATATACTGTAAAAAAAAAACTGTAACGAAACAAGCAAAATCGTGCCAAGAGGAAAGAAGGGCTTAAAAGGAGGACAAAACAAAAAATTTAGATAATTTTTTACCGCAATAATTACAATAATAATGTTCTTTAATTTTTGGCGGACAGGGCTGCCACAAAGCTGCCTCAACATCTCCACCTCACTCTGTTTTGAGCGAGTAGTTTTGAGGATTCCAGTCCAATGCTGAGTGTATTAAATCCATCGCAACATTTTGATCGCTAATAACTAAAAACGGAAGAAATCGGATGATTTCGGCACAAACCAACCGTAAAATTAGGATAATCATGCTAGATAGGGCCAATGGACATTTTAAGAACTTTTTGTGAAATCTTTTAACCTGAACCTTAAACAAAACATGTTTACAATAAATATTATAGATTAAATATATATAGTTGGAATAGGGAACAGATAACACATCGAAATCCTACTAGACATGCATCCCATGGGCTTCAACTTCGGGCTTCGTACTTCGCTGTAGTTTTTTGGTAAAATTTCAAATTTAAATTACAAGGATACCTTCAATAAATATGTATACAAACTTTCCTTATCCTCGAATAACTTGTTTTAAATAAGTTGTATCTGTTGGATCATTTTTGGGTCACAAAGCTCATTTTTTAACAAATTTGAGTGTACCCTACAGCATTATACATTTTACATAGGTACTACGTCATATTTGTTGCAAAGAGTACGTTTATAAATGTGTACTGTTTTTTGAGTACCTTCTGTTAGAGAGATAGATAGATATATTATTTAAAAAGTTACTTTTATATATTTTGTTAAATAAAAATGCATTTATATTATTATTATTTTATATGTAACATTAGTTGTAAAAGGTTGGTGTGAAAACAGTTGTTTTATGGTGCACAGTTACACAGTAAAGCATACACTGTAAAAAAATAAAATAGTGGACTCAATAACGCCAGGTAAATATCTGGAAAATGAATAACAAAAATTGAAATAATGAAACTATTTGTGTTGAATTAAAATTTTGTAATATGTTCAAATTATTATGAAACTATTAGTAACCGGTATAAAATAGCACCAAAAACTCTTGCCTAGATAGGCATATATAGTTATCAAACTATCATGACAGGTATCTATGATCTAGGTTTAAATGGTGAATGGAGTGTGTATAGTCAGAGTAAATACTGAAACTGAACTCTATAGGCAGAGATAGTACGGAGATCAGTGACTAATTCAAGTCGCAATCCAAATTGATAGGAAATTTCTTCATAATTCGGTACAACGGATGTAAAACTAGATGAAATCAAACGATATACATCAAATTTTTTCTTTTAATTTCCTTAATGTATATTTTGTGCTCAAATGATAATTATTTACGGTCAACAAAAAATAAATTTGCGCTTCAGAAAACTGATTTATTCGGTTGGCTGTATTTATACCTGCCGTGTAGTTGATTGAACTACGTTTACTTTCAATTTATTCAATTTTTTTACTGTGTAGTAGTCCTGACAAGGGAGCTTAATAATTGACCAGAATAAAAAGCATATTTCATTTGTTCGTAATATAATGAATTACTACAAAGTATTTTATGATTATAAATTCAATTATTTTCCTGCATTTCATAACCTGAATTATTGAAATTCTTATATATATATATATATATATATATATATATATATATAACTATATATATATATATATATATATATATATATATATATATATATATAACTATATATATATATATATATATATGTATATATACATATATATATACATATATATATATATATATGTATATATACATATATATACATATATATATATATATGTATATATACATATATATACATATATATATATATATATATATATATATATATATATATATATATATATAAATCGGTCGTTTTAGTATACCTGACCTTAAACATACGGATCATATTATGAACGGCATGAATCCTAATAAATTTTAATGAAAATCACCAATTCTTTTTCCCTTAGATTATCGCACCTATTCTGAATGATTTATATTTTTTATTTCACTAATTACTTTTCTAATAATGCTATATATTTAGCATTACATTACATACATGCCCAATATTTTCTGGCTACAATATTTTTGTAATAAACTATTACTATTTAGGTTACTACGTATGTGTGTGGTATGATAGTATGTATATAATGAAAACAAAAACAAAACAAATAGTAAAAAACTCGAGTACATCATATACATAGTTTGGTAAAAGCAAGTACCACGTAAAAAGTAGGATGAAGATTTAATGTTTTACCGTACAGTGGGTTTTCAAAATATTGCACATGAAATTTATCTCTACTTTTTCTACTTTAGCAATGAATCTCAAGTCTGGCAAGGAAAGTGGATACTTTATTAAGACCAGAACCATTCCATCGTATATGGGGATTGCAAGTGGTGTACTGATTGATTGATTTTTAGATAACGACGATTTGGATGAAGTTTCAACGAATAATTGCCCCGGAAGTATTAATAGAAGTTAATACTAAATAAGCATCAGACTCATTTCCGTATCGGCATTTAAAGTTTAGGAGGCACTTCTGGAATCTAGACATTGAAAAGAAAAGCGATTGCAGTTTGTTGACGGATGCACGTAATTTGTATGTCCACTGCCCCCTTATTCATAAAACAGTTAGAAATATTTGGAAAGAGGTGCAAATCAAAGTATCCTTAAAATATTAGTTTTAGAATACTTTCGGTTTAAGACACGGAAACAGCGAAGATGCATTATTGACTCCAAAAGTGACGTCCCTCTCTCAATTTGACAATTTTGACAGTTGTTTCATGCCGAACTCATTCGTTTTCCGAAACATAATATACCCAATAGATTCGGCACAAATCGACCAGGTCTGAGTACAAAGCTAGAGTACAGAGTCATTTCAACCTTCAATATTTTACAGACTTTCCTTTACATTCATTTATTTTTGGTACAATTGCAACCAGGAACCCCACCATCATCACCAAACAGAAGTTTTTCACTATCACATGATGTTACTTGCTCGGTGCTGCACATACAAAAACATGTTCTCTGTATGAATCCACCTACCTACCTACCTTTGGATAATAGTGCACCAAGTACCTACCACAAAAATATACTAACATAGATTTACTCTCATTCATATTAGATACCAGTATATGTATAGTATTTGTACAAATAAATACATTTTAGAAAGAGAGTATTTAAACCACTGTAGTACATGTATTTTGAACTGGAGAGCTACGTGGTGGCCTGCAATAAACTTGATATATAATGGTATAATGAATCGTACTGTGTATTTTCAGATTTAGTCTTGAGTTTTTAATCTTAGAGAGGTAGATTGTAAAGGCTGCCCTGGACGGGCTACTTCGACCATAAGGTCCATTGTGATACCTTAGGATGTGAGGATGTGAGTGCAGTGGAAGGAATTTGTGAGTAGACTAGGAATTGGTAGGATATGCGGCTGCCGCCGACTATGATAGGAACTATGCCGATATTCATAAACTGCAGAAAACCTTCTCAAGCATAGCCGGTTACTTCGTTCTTGTCCATACGCCGACAGTTTAGTCCATCAACCGCCCCCTTTTTTTTATAATTGACAAAATGCCGATGTCGGGATTCGAATCCATAACCTCCCAGTTTCCAAGTACTGCATACTGCACAGACATAACGCCTTAGACCGCTCGGCTACTTAGATTGGTTTTAATCTTAAGTGGTCAGGTGTAAAATCTGCAGTATTTTCGTTCAACACAATCCTAGTGATTGACCACAAATCATCTAGCCTAACCCTCATCTAATCATCGAGGAGCGCGAATTTTATTTCAATAACGATAAGAGTTAGAGGTGCAGCTTTAAATTACAAAATTGTTCTTATAAAAGTAAGTTTTGTTCTTTCTCTTGTCGTTTTTCAAACAATATTTACATCTCTCATCTCTCTCACAGAAGGTTTGTTTAACAAGTTCTTAAGTTGAAGAAAAAAAGTGGAAGGACCAGTTATACTTTAAAATGCTTAATAATACTTTCAGAGGCAATAACCGCTTAAATTAAAAAAAAAAAAATTTAAAAAATACTTAACTGAGTTCATTGCTTCAATACCCGGTATATACTGAATTTATGAAAAAAAGTATCGAACAAAAGTTGCTTATTTTTAAAAAAGGAACATTTTTGAACTCTTGTTATATCTCTTACGGTTTCAAAGATAAACAGTTGTGCCCATTTTTCCAAAACATGGTCCGATTTTGCCCATTTACTTTTTAGCTCTAGAACAAATATTCGAAATTTCAGCCTGCTATCTCTTCGTTTTTGAGTTATCGTGTCCACAGGACGGGCGGATGGACAGACATGCAAATACAACCTATACTCAATTTTTTTTCTGCACTCAATATTTTCAACCGTTTCAAAGTTTAAAACTTAATATACCCGGTATATTTAATATACCGAATATAAAACGATAATAACGGCATTCAGAGGTAGAGTTGGGACAGCTTTAACCATTTTCGTTTTTGTTATCTATACATATAAAATGCTTTGTCCTGAATAACTGATTGACGGATCAACGCACAGCCTAAACCGCTGATCGTAGTGACCTGAAACTTGGAGGGTGTGTTCTTTGTATGACGTAGGCAACCGATAAGAAAGGTTGCGGGTAGAATTTTCCGAAATTCTACTCCTAAAGGGGTGAAAAACGGTGGCAAAGTTTGTATGGGACAACGTGATTCCTTGGTCCAATCTACTTCAAATTTTGCATAAACATTCAGTATATTTACTTATAGGTGATATAACCCTGGAAAAAACATATGAAATCTTGTACAAGATACGGTCTGTAGACGTTTTTATAGTTTTATGCGCATGCAATTTTCGGACACTCTACAAGAAGATGAACAAAGGCGTGATCACTCATTTCTTAAATAATAAATTTAGTTGATTATGCCCAAAACAAAAACAAATCATAATTTGAAATAAAAAGGTGTGTACGTTCATTACGTGCCACCTTGTATGTAGTTAGTTCCCCTGATGGTATAGTAAATGTTTATTTGTAATAATATATTATAAGAGTCACTTCTCTCTATATATGTTGTTTATATGTGATTTTCATATCTATTTTATTAAATAGTAAACATAAAAGTTCCCTCGAAAGTAAATGCTAAAATCTACGAACACTCTACGAGTTCAGATTTGATATTCTTTGAATATAATGTTATTATTTGTATTATTTTATAATGATAAATAAACATTTATGATATTGTTGATTTTCCTCAACTTCAAATTGATGATATAATATAATATTTGTGCCATTTATTACATACTTTCGACACGTTATAGATATTTTATTTTATCTAGAGACAAGGAAAAATACTATCTAGTACGTAAGAATTGATTCTATTCTTGGTTCCTACACGCCAAGAGATAACTACAGTAAGAACTCGTCAAACTGTTTCCACAAGAATTATCTTTATTTTTACTAAATATCGTACCATTTCCAAGAGGTAAACTTCTAAACAGGAGGAAATTGGACAAACAACGTATTGTTGAAGCTTAAGTATACACAAAGTTTTTTTCATAAATATAAATTATTTTAAACAGTTTTTTGGTCAAAGTATTTACTCTTAGAGAAATATAAAAATAAAACATATTTAAAAATAAAAGTAAATTTAATGGTCGTTGATCAAACGTTAAGATAAAAATATAAAAATTAACTTGATAAAAAAAAAATAACTTAAGTTCAAATTATATAACAATTAAGTATACCTGCTAAATATGGTTTGCAAAATAAATAAAAAAAGTTGCAGTATTACCACTTGAATCAAACTTGTTTTTATTAAATAAGGTAACTTGTTTTGTAACATTCTTGGGTGTCAATGACAATAATATTGTAGAGTACCACAATATGTATATATATATATAGGTGAGTCAAAAATCATGGAGTTTATTGAAAGGGTGGATAGGGGAGCAAATTCTAAGATGAAAAGCCCTTGGACATTTTTGTGCCTGACCCACCGTTAATTAGATATTAATTAAATAATTTAACCAATTAGAAAAGCACGTTAACGGAATAAGTAATGAACGCAGCGGCAGCAGAGATATGTGAGGGGAGCAATTTAGATTTATTTTCAACTTTTTGTTAAGTAAATTGAAGGTTTTCAAATATTGGGAAGTTCATGATTTCCGTCCGATTACCGAAAACTGAGTTTTTATAATTTTTATAAGATTTTGAATTTTTGAGGTCCTAAAAAACTATCCTGACTTATGATAATCCCAAAAATATTTTTAAAGAATTTTTACACTACTGTACCGATCGATTCCAAAATCTAATCAGCTCTTAACTTTATAAAAACAACGCCAAGTAAGAAATCTAATAAATACTGAATAATAATTCAGTTAATTAGATTTTTTTAAATTCTAGTGATGGGGTGAGTTCGCTCCCCTCTCGTATCTCTGCTGACGCTGCGTTAATTCCCCATCATTTCTTTTTCCGTTAACGCGTTTCTCGTATTGGCTACTTTATTTAATTAATATCTAATTAACCGTGGGTCAAGTGCAAAAATGTCCAAGGACGTTTCACAACTTAATTTCATCCCTTATTCACCCTTTCAATAAACTTCATGACTTTTGACCCACCTGTATATATATATATATATATATATATATATATATACATTATTTATTCAATCAATATACTCACAGCAAACCAGTGTTTTTGATTAATTTTAAAATGTATTTATATCATTTTCATAAATTAATTGAAAATTGTGCATAATAATTATGCGTACATATTTAACAAAAAAAAAAAAACTGAAATAAAAATAAATTTACAACATTTTTATTTATTTATAATATTGTATTAATTAAAAAGCTTGTGTATACATTGAATTTTAAAAATATAATTAAATTTTTTTTAAAGTATTTCTGGCATTCATCGAGCAGAAAAAACTTGTATACTTTTTATTAATTACAGTTTCAAAATAAACGGCCAAGACCGCGGTAAACTTTGCCCAGTGTAGTCAGTGGTGCTTTATGCATTCCTGGAAGTTTTACTGAAGACACAAATACGGAGTTTCTATGAACATTTTAGAGACCCAACTACATGTCATAAAGTACAATGGTGCAAGCTCAATCTAGTTTATTGGCAAAATCCCGAAAGAGATACTCCTTTTCGTTGGGTTGCTTACCGGTCATAGCAGATTCAAAAAGCATCTATTCCACAAGAGATTGGAGGACAATGCTATCTGTATAGACTGTAAAGGGTGGATGATAAGCCCTACCACCTACTGGCAGAATGTGCTTATAGATCCAAAATGGGGTACCTAGCCTTCAGCTCGACCGAAATCCGGGAATCGAAGGTAAAACAACTAGTGTAGCTCTGTTCTGTCATTCTCAAAGAAGATTGATAAGTTCGGTAACGAACGCAAGGCTACAGGAAATAAACCGGGTCTGGTAGAAAAGAACCTGGTCCGGTTTTTCAGGGTCGATAAAGAAGACCTACTTGCCAGGCTTCGATCTCCCCTTAACTACAACTACTACTACATGTCGTTAATTGGACGACTTTTACTCGTAAACTAACGGACCCTACCCAGCTTTGATAATTTTCCATTCAATTTCGATATTTCGGCAGGTGATGGAAACACGTAACACTTCAAAGCTTAATATTTCGCAAACGGATTCTTGTATTGAAAAAGCGTTCAAGAACTATTCCAATATTTTCAAAAAACCTACAGTATTATAATTATCCGAACTACAATTATCCGGATCGGGTATTGGAAAACCCTCTTTCGGGGCCGATTATTTTTCAAAAAGCAAAACTTTTAGCCGAGAAAATCTTTTTTTTTTTTAAGAAATTTAAAAAAGATCAAAACCCAGATCGGGTTCGGTTTCAATTAATCTGGATAATTTGAATTCAACAGTATTCAAAGAAACCATCGCATAACATGTTGGGGAGATGCCTTAAAAAATGTCCCTTAAGATTTCATTTCATCATTTTGTAGGAGATATAAATATGTTTAACCATGCCAAATTTGTAGTGCCAACTTTATAGTACTTATAAACTGCTAGTAAACTTGCTATGACATACAGACAGGAATGGCAAATATTTGGGTGCATAGTTTGAATATGGAACCCTAAAAATGTTGATCGAATATTTTTCATAAAATAATTCAAATAATTTTTTTCCTAATTAATATAATATCAAAAAATTTTGAAAATTTAAAAAAAAGCGAGAAATAAAAAATATTTTCACAAAATGGAAACCCGACTCAAAAATCAAATATTGCACTAAGAAGTAAAAAAATAATTGCATATTCTTGTGCCAAGTTTAGTTCACCTAAGCAAGAATTTTTAAATATATATGTACAATTATTGTTATTTTTGGAGTCGGTGTCAGCATAGAAAAATTCAAATAAATTTTGGACACCGCCTCCAAAAATAATAATAATTGTACATATATATTTAAAAATTTTTGCTTAGGTGAACTAAAAAAAAATTTCGCAGAAATCGGTGATCACATATAAAATGAGGATTTTTCTCGATTTCCCGAGGATCCCCTCATCAGAATGCGATTTGGTGCCAATGGGAAACCAAACCCTTTAATACAAAAAAAAATTCAAAATCGGTTCATAAATGACGGAGTTCTGAGGTGACACACATTAAAAAAAAGAAAAAAATATACAGAATTGAGAACCATCCTCCTTTTTGAAGTCGGGTTAAAAATAATATATTCTATTTGAATTATATCTATTCAAATTGTATCAAGGCTTTCATTCGCAAAATTAAACAATGCATTTCATGCAATTTTCACTCTTTTTTGTTGTAAAATACAGCTTGTTGTATAACAACAATTTTTTTCGTTAAAATTTATGTTTCATAAAATCAATAGTTTGATAAAAAATTACAATTTTATGAAAATTATTAACGAATTTTTGTTTTTTGTTTCAGGTGAGTCATCAATATTTTTATAACAAAATTCATAATGTGATGCCTTTGGTGAGTTATATATTTAACGTTTTCGGATGGGTAAGTACTCTTTTCCACGAAGCTCATATATTAGTAAGTAACCAATAATATAAAATTTTTCGATGAGAAAAACAACTTCTTTCAATTGATTCTATTGGGAAATATTAATAACAATTTCATTTATCACCATATATTTTGTTTTCATTATAAAAAGAAAATCATTTTCTCGAAGAAGAATTTAAGTTACACGAAAAAGGAAAAGTTTTTATTATATGTGAATTAACTTTCTCACAAAATACACAAACCTCTGATTTACACACAACAATCTCTATTCTTTTACAAAATGTATACGGTTACGTTATAATTGAACCGATAAAGTACGAAATAATAATACAAAACTTTAAAAGTCTTACGATTATATAAAAGTTATTGTTTTCACTTCAAAAAAAACTTTATTTGTGCTGGGAAAGAAAATAACTTTTTTTTTTCTTCGCCTTGAATATTTACGTTTGAAGTAAAGTTTGTATTTTATGTGGGTTAAAGAAATTATTAACAAATTTGAATGAATTTATAAGTTCTGTACTGAGTGAGAATAAAATTAGTTTTATTCAAGTGTTGATTTGTAATTAATATTTTTTATACAATTGTATAGAATTCACAGTTTTATTAAGGTTGTTATGAAGAAAATTGAATTTAATAACAGGTTCTTCAAAATTTTACAGCTTATTTTATCAATAATAAAGAATATCCCGTCAAAGTTTGAACTTGATCCTGTTTTTAGTTTTTGAGTAAAGAAATGTTAAAGTTTCGATTTTTAAGAGATTTTTACATAGCAATGGAGTCGGCGGTAAAAACATTATTACAAAAATCTATTTCTCGACAACCAGAAATGTCAGGTTTATGAAAAACTGTCATGATAAAACTGTCAAGTTTATCAAAACAATTCTGTTTTTGGTTTCTGAGATAATTAAATTTATAGATCGAAAAATGGTCCTAAAGCCACTTTTATTTTAGATTGTCACAGTAGGTTTGGCAACGTCAATGTAATTAAAATTAAATAAATAATGATTAATAAAAATTAAAAAAAAATAATAATGAAATTATTTTTAATAATTTTTTTTAATTTTTATTTATTATTATTATTTTTAATTATTTTATTTGGTAATAATTTTATTAATAATTAATTTAAAAAATCATCCAACGTGGTTAGAATTCGTGTATTTTGAGTTACACGAACTTTACCAATTTATTTTGGTTGATTTGTCCCAGGTACTTTCATAACAACCTTATGTCATAGATATTCAATGAATATCTTACATAAATTAGAACAACCTTACATTAGTTTGTTCGCGCTAAAAAGCAAGCAACTGAGGTTTATTCTTTTGATAAGGGTATTTTGAAATCAAAAAGCACTGCATAAATTTTACCATTATTTATTATTGTTGACACATGTTTCAGTCTGTATGATCGTTTTCAAAACAACCATTTTGTTTAGCAAATGGCCATACAATAGTCTGGAACATATGTCAACAATAATAAATAATGGTGAAATTTACGCATTTAAATTGTTTCACAAAGTAAATCTCCAAAAAAAAGTACTGAAAAATTGGGATCAAGGAAAAGTGTTTTGAAGAAGTTCTGACGCGAGAGTCGGAACGAAATTTGTTTATTTCTGGATAAAAAGGAAAAAAATTTCACTCGATACATGAAATTGAACATTAATGAATGATAAAAATAAATTCATTTCAGAAAAAATGATTTGTGTGTATGGAAATAATTGGCGCCAGCACCGTTATTTAGGGTGAAATGACGCTATTTTTGATTGTCACACCATATGAGCATAAAGTAAGAACTAGTTAAGTAAAGATAAATTGACAATTTCACACTAAAATATCGTAGGTTATTCTATAATTGTTGTTTCTTTGGCTTACTTCTTTCTAATCTATACAATGGATCTTGATGCGACCATCATTTAGAGAATTTTGGAAGGTTCGTGTGTTTATATTAAATTTGAAGGTAGTAGAGAAATAACAATGTCTTGTAATTAAGTCTTAAAATGAGGTCTTTAGGAAGCTTTCATTTCATACGCTGACCTATGCATGACTGATATATCAAATTAATCTGAATTGTAGGTCTTAAAAACGGCTGTGAAAGCATATATATCTTCTAAGGATGACCCACAGTAACCATTTTTAACTCCCGACACTGTAAGAGGGATGTTGTTAGTTTAAAGCCTCAATCGCGTGGACCGATTTGAATGCAGTTATTTTATTAGACAGCTGGTTTCTTTGCGGTGGTTCTTCAGCTATCTTTGATACAAATCTCTTCAGTCGTTTGAACATTATCAACTCTTTTTCAAGATGGTGTATAGATGTATATTATTAACATTATCATAAATTACCTGTAATTTTGGTGGAGGTAACGGAAAGTTTTTATTACGTTTCATTTTATTGCGTTGAAGGTTTTTAAAATTTTTTTAATTTTACTAGTTACCTTTCAAAATTGGTTAAAAAAGAAGAGATATTTGCAAAAATTCGAAGCTGAGACGGGGCGGGTCGCTAGTCAGTTATAAAATAATATCGCTTTCGCTTTATTCACATTTTTTCGTATTTAATTTCCATAATGTCTACTCCTGTTATGAATAAAATAAAATATTAAAATGTATTCTCCTTCTATACTGTAGTTTGCGAACAATACTGATAAAAATGTTAAGATTAATTTATAACCCTAACCAAAAATAATGATGTATGCGTGACAGCCTGAATACAAAACGTTAAATTATTAATACTCAAAAATTATTATTATTATCTACGGATTTTGTTTTTTTTTTTTATATTAAAAATACTTAAAATTGAATTGAATATAAAAAAAAAAAGTTCTTAATATACAACATATGTTTTCGTTTCGTATATGTTTTTATATTATTTAATGCCAGTTTTAGATTGTGTGTTGTATTGGTATGCATTTTATTTTCCGGTGTCTAGCAGCTGTCAAATATTGCAATATGATATTCATCTTATTTAAAAACATCCCATCTTTATCTGCTTTTCAAAACGAAGAGAATAAAAAAAAGAAGCATTATTATTATTATTTCTATAATGCATTTATTTTATGTTTATATTGTACATTACAGATCAAAGATATTGATACTATCCCAATACAAAAGTACCTCTTTTGCTCTAGCTTAAAATAACGAACAAGTAACAGAAAGATACAGTAGGCTACAGCCAAGTCAAACAAATGATTGCTGAGTACAATGTCGTTAGATCAACCTGGCTTATTGGCAAAAACCGGGAAGCGATTAACCTTCTAGTTGGGGTACATATCGGTCACTGCAGGTTCAAGAGGCATCTATCTCTCATAAGGTTAGAGCACAGTGTGATCTGCCCGGACTGTAACGGGGTAGATGATAAGCCATTCCACCTTCTGGCAGAATACCATTTCAGAGACAGAATGAAGTATTTAGTCTTTGGATCAACGGCAATGAGGAAATCTGAGGTAAAACAACTAAAGGAGTTCTGTCCTGTCATTCGCAAAGAAGGCAGGTAGGTTCGACAACGGCTAAAGGAAATTAACTAGATGTGGTAAAGTATGAGGGGGTGGATTTCGTAGGGGTCTATAAGAAGTCGGTAAAACCCTTGGACCTTAATTAACTACAAAAAGTGACCTTTTTGCCTATTCCTATCCCAGTTTCCTGAATTGGGTACTAATTCCATATAGATTCGGTACAAATCAACTGTAACATTTTGAAAAGAGAAACTCACTTTTGGTATAATCTTGATATTTTTGATATCGATTTTTCTTCAAACCGATTTGACACTGATTGAAAAGAGTAGCTCTTTTGGAGGCAAACTATTTCACATTGATGCAATTTTTTAGTGATTTGTGTATACTTACTACTTCTATATGTTATATATTTTCATATTGTACACATACTTTGTGGTAGTAATTTCTCCTCACATCCATATAATATATAAATGTTTGCCATGTAATCAGAAATTATTTACTTTGAACTAAAAAACATATTATGGAACGTTAGAACAGCCACAACATTTTATATTTTATAATGGTAAGTACTTTGAAATTTGAAACTTTTATCATAAAATATTGCTCATAAAATTATTTATATTTCCAATAGGTAATACATTTGTGTATAACTAACTCTCGTTCGCTATGGGCATACAAATGTTTGATATCTACACGAAACTTCTCAAATATAGATGATATTGGTTCTTTAGAATGGGTAAACAAACATACTCTCACATGTAATATTTTATTGATTGTATCAGGATTCTTAAGTCCTTTACTTATACCACAAATGTTATTTTATTGCTAGTTTCAAAAAAGCTTCTAAACTTTGATAGTATGAAACATTTTAGAAAACTCGGTCATATGTAACTCTGTGTTGCTCATTAATTCCCTACAGTAAGAAAAATTGAACCCTTGAATTATCTATACATAGTGTAAAAGGTAGTCGCCTTCCGTGTCTGTCTGTATGTTTATCCGCTAACTGCTTCTAAACCACGCAACGGATTTTGAAACGGTTTCACCATCATGTAGATAACTTTTTCCGGAAGGTTTATAAGTATAGTACATCCTAATTAATATTTCGTGTGAGTAAATAATAAAGATTTTTCGAAAAAAATTTACTCTCATGGCTTACGTATTCAATTTTAAGTTAATACACCAAAGTTACATATCACCTTAGTTATATATTATACAGTTTTTTTTAAACTCTCACATGTGAGGTGTTGTACTAGTGTGGATATAACCATATATTTGGCTGTTGTATGTTATCGATTCTCCGATAAATGAGCTTAGATCATAGGGTAGTAATTAACCGTGCGAAGCAGGGCCGGGTCGCTAGTTATAATATAATATATTATTGGAAATGGACGATGATCATAACGAACAACGTTTTGGATGTCAAGAGTGGAGCTGTGTACACTCTCGCTGACTGTATTCTGCCGGCAATATAGTTCTCGATGAGATAGTTGTAGACGTTTCTGATTGATTAAAATCCACGTGTCGCGATTATATAGCACAAGAGTGTACATAACGCGCTCGCATCCTTTGACTCGTGGTCAAAATGGACTCGAAATGGAGCGCTACCGAGGAGAGACGAGATGACACGAGATATTCCGAGCACTGCGAGTACACTTTCGAAATCGTTACGTTTCGCCGAGCGTGTATTAGCGACCTTTATTCAAACCTCCAACTTAAATTTTTGTCGATTATAATACTTTTACTATCTTGTTTTTCAATCAAAAGAACTTAATTCGCTAACAATCTTAACAATCCATGATTATTATGTTACAATGCCATAAACAATGGGGGCATTATTTATCAAAGAACAATCAAAAAGGTATAAAAATAAATTTTTATGTTTTTCATATAATAAAAATCGTATTTTATTTTTTAATGTATTAAAAATAGGATATTTATTTTTGCTATTATTTGAAGGTTAAATTACATTAACAATTATTATGTACATACGGTAGTGCTTATAAATTAATTCTCATATACCTTAAAAAATACTTCTTACAAGGAAGTGGAGTGTGGTGGGTATTATGATATAAATCTGATATTAATTGATTTTTGTATATGATAATTATTAATTATGTTTTTTTATTTAAGTTATAGCCTACGTACACTTGTTATTATAAAATTCATAAACCAACAAACAATATATTGTTTTAATTAATTAATTTATTGAATAATAAATATCCAGATAGACATATGTGTGTCATATTTATATCCTGAGATAATTTTATGTGGCCTCCAAGTTCATAGAACAAGAAACGAGATAAAGAGATGACACACACGAGCAATACCCGGCAACAAATTCTTATGCTGGATATATTATTGATGAAATAAATTTAAGAATAACTTGCCCGGAGTAATGGTCGATTGTATGGACTATGGAAGAAGTAATTTGTATAGTAATTTGTTGCAATAATTTTACCTTATATAAACTTCTAACAAAAATTTACCTTAAACAGTATCTGTGGCGTTATGGCAGATGTTGATATGTCTAGCAAATTCAATTTGCTGTTTTAAGTTAATATGTCACTGTTAAAATTGATTCTTTAATGTGGAAAAGCCTGTCAAATTATGGAATTATGTATATATATATATATATATATATATATATACATAATTTCATAATATATTTCTTGAGATTTCATAATATATTTATTCAGAAATATATATATATTTCTGAATGATTGTACGATTTTTTCTCAAAATGTCAAAAAGCCCACATTTAGCACTTTTAGGACTGGTACCTGGTTCAAAATTTAATAGTTGATTTGTGCCGAATACAATTGGAATTGACAAGAATCAATGCAAAAATTTGAAACATGAACGTCACTTTTCCACAAAATGAACTTTCACAATAAATCATAAATCCAATTCATATTTGTAAAATTAGCAGATCACACAATCAATATAGTCATGCAAGTCTATCTGAGAAATAGTAAAAGGTATTGTGCTCGGTTAAAATGTCAAGGAAATGAACTGACTGCAGATTGGTTCATAAAACAACTTATTACAAATGCAATTAATAAATAGAAATTGTTGAATATTAAATAATTTTTGGTTTGTGGTTTAGTATATATTTTTTTTTTTTGTAAAAATTTTGTATTAAATTTTTTGAATCAAATAATTTGTGTTTTAGAAGTGACTCAGAGAGGAAGTGTTAGTAGAATTGTTTCATAACACTTTAATCTTCACATTGTTTGTTTTGATAGTGACCTTATAAAGATGATTATCGTAAATCCTTGATTGAATCTATAATTTATGAATATATTATATTTCCTTACAAATATTCTGATGAACTTTTCGATAATAAAACTATTCTAAATATTAATAATTCTTGTCGTGTTTTAAACACACCCGAACGTGATCATAATGTTTTAAATTTCTCGCACATAAAATAAATGACACAAATATTTATTTTCAAAGAAAAAAGGTCAAAATGAAGGTTATCCTGTTATCCTGTTATTTAGTTTTGAGTTGCTTTTACACTCTTTGAAAGTCTAAATTATAAAAGTAGCTATAAAACAGAAAATAGGTCATCAATTCGTTTAAATATTCAATAAATATAATTTTTTTTTATTAATACTTTTAAAAAAATTCGACAGATTTATTATTTTGTATCCATCAATAAACTTTATAGAGAGACTTTCTTTCTATACAAATCTTATAAAGCATAAACATAAAAATTGACTTATTTATTTTTTATTTGTGTGTATGTTTGGGTATGTACCTACCTTTGTCCGTAATAAATATTTCTTTTATAAACTTTTTTAATCGTTAAGCTCTAAAATAACTAATAATTTTTAAATATCGTCATATTAAATTTAATATACAGGAAATAATATTAAAGATTATTTATGTATTACTTTCTTTAAATATATAAAAAAAACGTACTTATTTCTATGAAAATATATTTATTTTGTTACTCATATTTCTTATACAGTTAAAACTGTTTCAAACGTCATGATAGGATTTTTCAATGCTCCTAATAATCACTACATTCTCTTAATGTTCTTGCGTGATAATTTGTATTCGATAAAATCTCTTAATCTTTGATATTTGGTTTAAGTTTAACAAAGAGCCTTATGTGTTATCGAACCCTGGACCTCTGGATTTCGCGCCCAGAATTCTCTCCATTACACCACAAAATCCAGAAGACCAGGCTTCAAAACTTGGTGGATGATATAATTTTTTATAATCTAATGTCTAATAAAAATTGACATGTTAGTGTATATAGTATAAGCTTGTACTTTCATACTTTTCGAGTGCTTCGAAATTTTTCAGGTGTACTTAAGTTTCTTTCCTCTAAAAATTTTTGAGTTTTTATTAAAATATTAATAATTATATTTAAATATGAAAGCCTGGACTTATATTTAATGTACATACACAAAATGCAGTATAAAGGATGAACGCCATAAACCGTTTCCACTGTACATTTATTGTTACTCGTATCTATACACTTTGTTAGGTTATATCACAAAGAAAAACACATTTATAATTCTTTTTAAAATAAAAAAAGCTCAGCATGAGGGAGACAAAATAGTGATTCATATTATATACAAACCACATACACAATAGATCGTTCTTCGTATTTAGTTATATACGAGTACACTACATTTTAGTATACAAAGATATAGGATAAATATAGAAATATTAGTTAATGTTTGAAAGGAAACAAAACTTGACATAGAGTATGGTTTTTTAATATGAATAGAGATTATATTCCATAGACTTATATAAATTTAGTATAGATATAATTATTAAAATTAAATATTGATATGAAAAAATTAACTCATCAATCAGGAATCGAACCTTGGCCCTCTGGATATCTAGTCCAGCGTGCTTACCGCTACACCAAAGACGATTCTGACGTAAGAGCCAAATAAATCAATAAATGAAAGTAAATGAATCAATTAGGTTTTTTGAATGCAGAATTTGAACCTTCTGGATATTGTCGAATCTACTTCCTTACTGTGTATTTATTTATTTCTTTTTTAAAATATATTTAATAAAGATGGAATAACAAAGATGGTATCTGATATCATTAGACTGTAGATGCCTGAATATTCTAAACTTTATCACACACACATGTTACTCAATTGAAGACATTGAATATTTTATATAACAACTAAAAGGTACAAATAAAAGGTACAAAGTCAAACATATTCTTAAGGTTATTCGTTTAAGATACAATAAATCACAATGTTGAATGAAGAACATTAAAATTGATGTATTATTGTTTTCAAGCATCGTTGCAAAACGTTTTAAAAGTTAATTGTAATTTTAAGCATGACCGTTTTTATTATTAAAATCAATTTTTCAAATCAAACTACATGATTAAAATAAAGTAAAACTTCTTTTAGTGCGTCTTGAATTTTGATGTAACGTTATCGTTACCCATATTGTGACGGGTAAATGTTGATTTTGATTGTATTATGTTCTTAAAATCAGTTTATTTTTAGTTAATTAGTTATAACATCTTTCATTTCGCCCAAGAAGTTTTACTTCAATAAAAAACTGAAAAAATTTAACTTTCCTTATTTTTTTAAATTCATAAATGGATAATATTTAAATTGAAAGTCCAGTTTCTGCTATTTTAAAACCATGATTTTGTACATGGACTGAATTTTGCTCGAACAGCCTCGTTTTTTATTATAAATGTCCTATAAAATAAAAAAAATATCTCCCAAATGTGTGGGAAATTTGGCTCATTTTCTACACGTGATAAGTATTCTGTTTTAGAAGACGTAGCAAATGAATTTTTGTGTTATATTCTTATTTTGATAACAGCAAAAATTCTTTTAAAACTCATTTCAAATTAATTTACTTGAACACGGCAACTTAGTTTGTAGAGACAGACATTTTACACGCATCGTGGATGTTTGTAACATACCGACATAAATATTATTAGAAAGGTAACTCATACTCTTTACCATATAACATAATGTGTTGAGACTTAGACCTTCAAATAACCTTAAATATACCACCGGATGAATCTTGTTTTAGGGTGTGTGTATTTTCTAGGTAAAAATAATATTTAACGAATAAAATATTAAGTTTTACTGAAAATGTCTACAAAATATAATTTATAATTTTATACGTTTTTTATATTTTGGCTCTTTCCGGCTCAAGAGGGATAACTTAAAATATTAAATATTTACAGGGAAAAAACCCGAACCAGACGAAAATGTTTCGAGATACTACGTGCTGACAATTTATTTTTACGATTATGAATTTTAGTACTCAGAAGTGGGAATATAATGTAAATTATAAATCGGATCGTATTTTATTTTATTTTTAAGGTTACTCAAACCAAACTTTGTGAAATTCTGGTAGTTGAAATCCTTCAAAACTACCGTTATTTTGATGACAATGGGTCATATTTTATTTTAAGCAAAATGATCGTGCCAGAATACAACCAGAGAGAAGATCATCTTTAGGCAACCTTCTACCGGGCATTACAGGAGGACACTGGCTGGATGACAAACCTGCAGAACGTCTTGGACTGATAGTGCACTACGACTATTTCAAGAGTGAGAATGCGGAAGATGATGACTCACCTATTCAATTCCCAGCTCTTATTACGAAAAGACTCACCTTTTTAAATAAACCATTCTTTGACGACCTCTCTGAGCTAAAGCGGGCTGGCGTCAAAGCACTAATGTTATCACAAGGGACATTACGGTTTAAGTGTGTTCTATCTAGAACAGCCGCTACAATCTAACCTATCCCAACTGTCGTGTTGTTGGGTTCATGTGAGGATAATCCGAAGATTTATCTAAATTTTCGTAAATTTTCTCACGTATATATAAAATATTCATTTCTCGCAACTCACACACTCGTAAGTTTATAACAAACATGAATTCGTAAACATGTTTTATGAAAAATGATATTTAATAACAAGTGAATATTATAAAAACAATACGTAGTGATTATTTTAAGTAGAGATATTATGAAAGAATCATTTTAATGATATATGTCTCAATTTATTCAGATCATATTTAAAATTTGATACGCTTGAAGTATTATTAGTAAGTAAAATCGTTTGATGAAGAGTCACAAATATTTATTAAATATAAGATTATTTCACTTAAAATATCTTTATATATACAGTCTGTTTTCAAAAGCATTTCTAATGTTAAATAAATAAATAAAATATTTACTATAAAACCATACATACATACACATACTTACAGAACATCTGGCTGCTTGTGTTATGATGTTCGCTTGATGTCATTTAAGAGTGAGGATTTAGTGATACCCACTTAATTTATAATATTATTATTAATTACGTATGCACACACACACACACTACAGTGAGAACAGACTACAGAGTACCCCCACTATTTTCATTTCTTTATGAAGCATTGTGTAGTTACTGTAGTAAATAATATTTAACATTGATTCTCTATTAGCAAAGCTTTCCAAAACAGACGGTATATATATATATACAATATAATTTGAATATTCATATTGTTTTCAATTTACAATAGAATTGAGATATTAATTTTCAAGTGTCTATACTCTATATCATTCTTATAAGGTCAATTATGTAAGGTCAGTAAACCTTATATAGCTAATATTATAAATTGATTTTGAATATAAAACTTTTACTTCTTAAAATAATAGTAAACTTTCTTTTTATAATTGAATTTTCTTCTTCCAATTCGACATGATTTGCATAGTTCTGTTTTGCATAGGCCGGCATAGTCCTACTCTCACTATTAAGGTGGGTCAATTTAATTATATATCTTTTTTTATTAGTTATTGTCTCATAGAACCAGTCCAAATGGCCGAGCGGTCTAAGGCGTTATGTCTGAGCAGTATGCCTACTTGGAAACTGGACGGTTATGGGTTCGAATTCCGACATCGGCAGTTTATCAATTATTAAGAAAGAAAAAAGGGGGCGGTTAATTGACTAAACTGTCGGCGTATGGACAAGAACGGAAAATCCGTCTATGCTTGAGAAGGTTTTCTGCAGTTTCCTTCACAAACTCCAGATGAATATCGGCAAAGTTTCTAGTCATCCTACCTCAGATGACCTTATTGTTTTTCGCCTACATCGAATCTTTCGACTAAAATTTATTGTTTCTTGTTTTGTCTGAAGAAGCGATGTCTACATAAAAAAAACCTAAGGTTATATGTACAGACAGGTTATTTATTGAAATAGAATCCGAACACAAGGTCACAGCTAAAATTATTTAATAAACAATAATGGTAAATATAAGGTATATAGAGACGACGAAATTCAATAGATAAATGAAATAACCAATGAATCGATTGTGTATAGTGTATACACTTAAATAAGGGTGAGTTCAATTCCAATCCACCCTCAACTATGAATATGTCAATGTATTTGTGTTTGTATGGTGTTATTCTTAACAAAAACACCCGTTCAATAAAATTAATGGACAAAAACTTTTAGACATCGTATTTTATTTTATATACAGTGCGAGAAACATACACATTTTTTTAAAAGAGTTTTACCCGTTAAGTTTCTTCTCATTTATACTATGAATCAAAATGTATACACAATGTTGAACTAATACTACCCTCTCAACCCCCTCTCGCACAGATATACAGAATGTATAGAATGATGGTGTACCATAATTTGATCCAAGTAGCAAAGCGGCCTAAGGCGTTATGCCTATGCAGTATGCATACTTGGAAACTGCAAGGTTATGGGTTCGAATCCCGACATCGGCAGTTTGTCAATTATGAGAAGATTTTCTGCAGTTTCCTTCACGAACTCCAGATGAATGTCGGCATAGTTCCTATCACAGTCGGCTTCAGCCGCATATCCTACCAATTCCTAGTCTACTCACAAATTCCTTCCACTTCACTCACATCCTCACATCCTTATGCATCACAGTGGACCTTATGGTCGAAGTGTAGCCGGTCCAGGGCAGCCTCTACAATCTATCTACACATAATTTGATAGTTCAATTGTGGGTACGTTCGCGCCAGTAGGAATCCTACAATACAACTCTAGAGTCGATCTTAACAGTATTGATACGATTCATAAAAGGGGAACTATTCTTTGCATTCTTCTAACTTTATTTCATCACTACCAGTTACTGCTAAATTTCATTTCAAAAACGATAAAAATCGGAACAAAATTAACAATCTTTTAATCACAAAGCTGATTAACCGAAATAGAAATTCGCTTGAGATGATCCAACATGTGCTTAGTCAGCATTTTTTTAAATATTGAAACTTGAAACCCTGTATTCAAGGTCACTGATGCTGCCTCCTTTCCACAAGCTGTGATAGTGACACTGGTGCTACTGATCCCTAACGGGCGATTTTTAACTAAACTTGATATACCTGTTGACTACATAGTACCTGGTCAGGAATGTTAGATCAGATATGAGTCTACTAAAATTTCAAATTCCCCCTTTACTTAGATCAGTTTTTTTGTATTATAAATACGTATTTCGACTTCAAAGTAGTCATCATCAGTATAAATTAGCTAGTCGTAATTTACTCTCTGACAATTAGAAATAGATAGAAAGTCGAGATCAATCGACAAAAATAAAAATAAATAGAAAATTAACTAAAATAAATTAAAATTAAAATATGATAAGTTTTAAATATAATAAATTTTATTGAAATCACTCTTGTTAAAATTTCTTTCATTCACATTTATTCCTGTAAATCTTACTCTTATTAAAATTACTCTTATATTGTCTCAGGATATGTTAATCGTTGCTAACTTGGTGACAGCTTTATTTCAAAAACCTAGAGTTCTCATTAATTATCATTTGATAATATAATATTTATGAGTCTACTACAGTTCTACACAGCACTTTATTTTCACATCTTGAGTGGATTTTGGGAAATGTTATACGGTTATTTGCTTTAGTCAAACAGACGGATGGACGATTTGTTTAGTCAAACAGACTAAACAAATTTTCTACTGGTATGTGATATCTTTTTTGGACACACTGTACAGTTGTATAATACCTTTCAAGATAAATAATTGTTTTGTTGAATACAAGAAATTTAACAAATAAATGGTTTCTGTTATTGGCAGTCATAGTTAAGTGTTGTTTGTGTTGTTAGTATTGAATGTCGAAAAAGTATGTTTCTCTTTCAATACACACACAACATTCGTAGAGTTTTACAAAACCAAGTCATTTCAGGTAGGCAACATAACACAACAATAACAAACAACAACAACACCGTAAACCTTACCAATTTTGTGTTTATATCCTCTCTATAGTCTATCCTATGTCTTCTATTTCTGCTGTGGTATTATATACGCAGCAGATGGTATTACCGATTTGTAATCTTGTAAATAATCGTTTGTGTTTTCTAAATTATCCATGATGTGTTTCAATTTATCTGATGATGTTGTAATACATTTCATTTTATTCTCTTCATATTATTTATGTTGACGAGAATTTTTTTCTTTGTATAAATTAATCTAGAATTCGAAAGAGGATGTGATTCACATTTTGACAGTTGAGGTTCCATAATTTCAGAGATCCGACGTATCATTGAATCTGATTCTTCTAAGGGTTTGGTTAAATTTACTTTAGAGAAATTTTATTAAATGAAGTGCAAAACTGGTTGTTAATAGTAACATACTATAAAGGGAAAAATAGCTAATCGTAAAAGCATGGATCTTATTTTGTTGAAATTATACCATCGACAGCAATAGTGACATTCTACTATTGACAGCCTTTTGAAAAAAACGTTTAGTCAATATAAAAATTCTCACAACTTTTGTCCTATGGGACACAGAAGTTGTGCCCTTTTTTCAAAATTGTATAGTCATTTAATGTCCTATTCTATCGGTTTTTGGGAAAATGTTTCGAATAAAAGTTGTTCATTATAAATATGCTAGCAACATTTACTCGAAACATTTTCCCAAAGACCGAATGAATATGACACAAAAAGACTACACAATTTTGAAAAACGTACACAACTTTTATGGCCCATAATACTATTTTGGTACCAGAGTGACGGGCCACGCTGTTTTAAATGGCTCTTTCATTTCTTTTGCTAAGTGGTTTAATAATATCTTTGACTACCGTACTTTGAGATCCTTTATGAAACAGTTCGATGATATCAAATTATATTGTTATTAAAATGGCAATACAATAGGAAATATGAATAAAAATTTTTTTCACATTTATTTTCAAAATATGAAAATACTGTTAATACTGTAGTAATATTTAAAAACGAAATTAAAATCCATAAAATATCAAGGAAGCTATAAGCTTTTAAAGATTATTATCTGTCTCTTTCTTGCAAAAATACTAAAAACGGAGTTTTACGTGTATTTTAAATAGTGAAAGTGTAATATGACGTCACATAACATATCAAGAGGGCTATCACCATCTTTGTCTAATCGGGAATTTCAATCATTCATATCTCGCTTATTTTTAAAGTTATTTAAAAAGTAATTTTACTTTGATATTTGTCAAGTAAACATGCTTCAATTCAAGTGAAAAAAAATTTTCATGCATATTCCCTATTAGAATTGGGTGGAAATCGACTTCCATAGTTTGTCTACAAACATACAAATCAAACTTATATAAGAGAGTAAATACGGTGAAATTTATGATTTTGAAAATACTATTTTTTCACATTTTACCTCAATATTCAATTAAATTATAGTGTTTGTTCATAGATATTTTTTTCAATTCAAAATAGGTCTCTATTGTGAGAATTTTCGTGCTTGAATATGTTCAAGTTTTTTTTTTTCATAGAAGAAAAACTTTTATTTAATTTAAAACAAAATTCAATTTTGAATCTATGACAAAAAAATATTTTTTTCTAACACAAAAAAAAACGGCACGCAATAAAAATAAAACAACCAAATATATTCTAAAAATATATATACAAAATTGAAAAGGTAATAAAAAAAAACAGGACAGAGAAATAAACCTTTCTTATTGTATATACAACGCTCTAGATTCTAGAAATACTTAATGGCTATTATATTCGTTAATTTCTGAATAAACAGTAATTTTCTATTTGGTGATATTAGAGTATACAAAAGGTAGTAAGTGCTTTTTGAAAAACGAATGAACAAATTATTATTATTAGTATAATAATAATAACAATAAATAAATTCAATTTAACAAAACAAAATCGTGTATTCATGTTAAATTGGTCTGGATCGTCCTATAAAATTGTCTGATTACTTGCTGGATATACAGGTGATTCACATAAGGGCTATACAGACAAACTTAAGGAACAATTTGTTGGATTATTTTATGAAGCATTTAATTAGTTGGTTTTCACTGTCTAATCTTTTTGTATGTTTGTTGAAAATGTACACTCCCATTCATAAAAGGTTGAAACATTTTCAGTGTCACCGTATGTAATACTATACATATATTTAGTAATATATACGCTTAGAATTTGACTTACTGGTTCAATTTTTATGAACGAGATTGTACAATTTTGTTAATGTGTACAAAATTATTATTTTCGGTACACGCGTGTGAACAAACGACCACACTTCCATGTACTCTATCCATAGGAGATTTACAACCTGTAATTAAAAGTTATGTCGAAAATGTCGACGTATATATTTCTTATGAATTTCTAGCATCAGCCAATAAGCTGTTAGAAGCGTAGCGCCATATTTTTTATTGATTTTAAGTGTCTATTCTAAATGGACTGATAATTTAATTGCTTTTAAGTTTTCTGTATCTGTATTAAATACTTAAATGCAATAAAACTATAAAAATTTGAAAAAAAAATATGGCCTTAACCTTCTGACAC
The DNA here is from genome assembly GCA_963920215.1 of Nineta flava. Lineage (NCBI taxonomy): Eukaryota > Metazoa > Arthropoda > Insecta > Neuroptera > Chrysopidae > Nineta > Nineta flava. Next base: position 116,637,336 of record OY986041.1, read on the forward strand.
CTCATTGGATCATGCTAGACATTCATAGTTAATATATTTTCTGTTATGTTCTACGCAACTTTTGATAACTGATTGTACATCTTTAGATACAGTTAGCCTTACACTCTTAGACTTGTACCTAAGAATATGTGTTGAAATAGTGAAAGACCTGTACCTTGAGCTTGGTATCTCTTCTGTAATAAATCATATCACTATTCACGTGTATTATTATTTCAAAATGCTCAAAATTGCTATTAATTATACCTAACATTTGGAAATTTTCAATTTTTCCGTGGTATGTCTGTTCTCAATTGTCCATTTCAATTGTTCGTAAACACCAGTTTTCCAACCTTAGAAAATAAAATACAAACATAGAACTCTGTGGTAATAAACCAATTTCTAGTTCCATCAAACAGAATGAAAATATCCTACACTAAGACACTATTTCACTAAGAATATATTCAATGTTGGATTATTAAAATATCGAATTTGGACTACGTCAGCAATTACTTCTTCTTTTTACAATTCAAGGATAATGAAAAAACCAAACAAGAAATCACTACTTTTTCTTGAAAATCGTTATAAAACCATCCAGTAAATACAACGCGAAACAAAGGAAAGACGCGGCGCGGTGGATATTTGCAAATTTATGATTAACAGGAACCGCACCTTTTTTTGAGACATCCTGTATATACACATATATGTAGTGTAATTAATATAAATTAATAGTGTTATTAGTAACACTTAAATTCAACTTGAAAATAAAATAATTAGATAGCATTTTAAAAAGACTATTCATACGATTACATACAATATATTTGTATGGGTGTATACCTAACATCTGTTTATATCATTTATTATTAGAGATTATAAACATGTAGTTCATTTTTGTTATATCTCTGTTGTTGGTGTCGTGCAATTAAAAAGACGGCCATTTAATATTTTCCAAACTGCTTTATTTGTGTTAAGATTTTTAAGTTTGACAGATGATTGATGTCTATCGCTTTACAAACGTAGGTGGCCAAAATTTTTTTAATGGATTAGAAAAAATATCTTTTAAAAAAGGCCGTTTATAGTCTAAACATGGCCTCCTATAATAAATAAAAAGAATAAGGGTAAAGTAATCATACTTTATGCAACTTACGTAAAATTGATCTTAAGATTTAGTTTGTTTATAAAAAAAAACAAGTAACCTAATAATTTTAACTAGTTACTATAAAAGTTACGAAGAATCTACTATCTGATATTTCTTATAGAATGGCCTCGAACAAGAATTATGTATCGTATAAATTGTATGTACGTGCACAGAACATCAGGGGTAGACCAAACAAATTCTTGACCAATCTATTTTAAAAACTGATTAGTTTTAGTTTCTATAAACGGCACCTCAGAGGATACTAGAATGAAATTTATGAAAATTATAGAGAATGAATTGCTCTTTATGAATTGCTTGGTATGCCTTACTCCGTCTTAAAGCACATCGTGGCCATCATCTACAATACCAAACATGATGAATTTATTATTTCACCTTTCTTAAGCCCCCTACACAAGTTCAGTAGTGGTTGCTAGTAATTATCTCTGTACTTTACTCGTGTGTAAGTGTACTGCTGTTTCATTGTCCAGTGGGCATTTGGCGCCCACCAAACTTAAGCAGATTTGAGTTTAGTGGACGTCAGAGGGTCGGTAACAGAGTCACGTGGTCTAGTGGTAGCCATTATTGGACGTATCTTTAAGGGTACTGTTCATGTTCTCAGACACTCTCTGACCATGTTGCACTTGACTAAGTTCACACAAAAATGGCTTCTAGCTGCCAAGAAATGGACGCCATTACTATCCTCGTGTAAGTCTAGCTTTGAAGTATTAAATAAATATTGCAAAATAAAGGATCCCTCACACCAAAGCGGAAATAATCGCAAAGCGAACTTCGTGGCGAATATATTCGCAGCGAAAAAAAATCTCTCTTCTCTATTTACATGGCGACTAGTGGGGGTACACAGACTGATGCGATGTTTCGTCGTTTTGTGCATCGTTTTTTTCCGCCACAATTCCAGTTCGCTGTAGACCGCGTTTTAGTTCGCATCGCCTTAAATTCTACTACTTTGTTTCTCGGCCATAATGTCGACTGAGGAGTTGATTTATTACATGATATATTTTCTAGCCGTATTTTTAAAAGTAATAATGTATGGAAAGGTCTATTATAGAAAGAGGTTCTATTTATGTTACTTCGTTTGCTTCTAATAAAGCTAATAGCAGAAGAGCCTTTTCTGCATCTGACGACATCATGCTTACAATTGAAGTGCTGGGGTACTACGAAAATCCGCGCGAAAGTTTCGCACTGATGTGGGAATGGATGGGAGCTGCGATTTTTTTCGCTGCAAATATATTCGCCGCGAAGTTCGCTTCGCAATTATTTTCGCTTTGATATGATGGACGCTTTAATTACCAATTTGCACACTAGTGCGGTACTGTTAACAGCCAAATATTCATTCAACAAAACGTGGGAGTCGAAAATTGAACTTTCCAAATAAACGTTAAAATATACTGAATACATGTTACCGTCTAATATATAGCATGGAAAACTTTTAGTGGACACCTTGAATGTTACAAATTTAGCAATCTATTTTTGATGTATGATTTTTTAAAGTAATTTTTTTTTATATAAACTTAATAGGAATACCTCCTTGGGTGTGTATGTATTACATTGTGTGTATGTACACTAACCATTGCTCACTCGCTCGCTCACAGCTTGTTTTGCTTGCTTGATGCTAAAATTGATCGTGCTTATTCAAGGATGACGTTAATTGAATTTCTCACATCTTTTTATAAATAGTTTTATATTTTACGCAACATACTGTGTAGTAGAATATATTCAAATTGTTTAAATATATATATTTTTTAAATTTTTTGTTATTGAATACAAATAATTAATTGTTTATGTTATGTCATTATTACTATTCAATTTTAACAATATCTTCTCAGGCGTGGGTCCAGCAACGTTTCTTGGGGATAGAGGAAATTAAAATCTTTAATCTTTATCAATACTAAAGAAAATATTAAGATGACTTTCTGAATTTTCGATAACAAATAATAATTTAGTTTACCAACGCTTCCACTTTTATTGACACCTTACCCAAAATTTTCAGGAAATGTTTTTGTATAGGGAATATGCATGAAAATTTTTTTTCGCTTGAATTGAAGCATGTTTACTTGACAAATATCAAGGTAAAATTACTTTTTAAATAACTTTAAAAATAAGCGAGATATGAATGATTGAAATTCCCGATTAGACAAAGAGGGTGATAGCCCTCTTGATATGTTATGTGACGTCATATTACACTTTCACCATTTAAAATACACGTAAAACTCCGTTTTTAGTATTTTTGCAAGAAAGAGACAATAATCTTTAAAAGCTTATAGCTTCCTTGATATTTGTCGGATTTTAATTTCGTTTTTAAATATTATTACAATATTAACAGTATTTTCATATTCTGAACATAAATGTGAAAAAAAATTTTCATGCATATTCCCTATTCATTTTGAGTTAATCAAGTATTATTTATTATATTATCATAAACATTGTATACATTTGCAAAACGTCAGCTAGATCGGATAATAGAAAGAAATTTGTATCAATTTATAGACTGTTTTTACATTGCTTTATTACATTTTAGAAGCTCGGATCTCTTGGATCCGTGCCTGTATCTTCTACAGTTCTACACCCAATATGTGTATAAATTTTAATGAGGTTTTATTTGTGTTTTATTGTTATTTAAATATAAAAAAATTCATTGAAAAATAAATAAAAAATATAAAATTTATTTATTGTTTTCTTTTATTTAATATTATAATCTTTTATTTGTGTCTAATGATTTTTTTTTTATTGTCATGTTTTACAATAATTGATAATAGCTTTGTTATTGAGTGATTGAGTTTGTAGGTACTTTTGTTATTTCAAAACATAAAATGATTATATTAGAAAATTAGAAAATAATCATTTGTTTAAGTTTGCCCATTATAGTTAATTTAAATTATGTACGCAGAAATAATAATAATGATCTCAAATTTACTTAATTTCAATTTTTTACTTCTTATATTTTATTCAATTACAGAAATAGGTATATAATTTATCTAAATCAAGAAATTTTCCACCATTGAAGCGCGTAAACAAAAAGAGAGGAAAACATCAAATGTGGAAAAGATTATTTTCATAATTTAATTTTAGTATTAATACTCTCTAAATGAATTATCTCACGCGCTTTTGACTTATTAACTTCTCATTTCCAAATCCCTAGATCCCGAATCCATCATTTTTCGTACGCTCGTGAACTTTTTTATATCGACTCCGAAGAAATTCCGTTCGACGCATAATTACATAATGAACAACTGATAAAGAAGTAAACTAATCGTTAGTTGTCAAAAGCATCAAATGCGAAGAAACTGTGGGTAGGTCAATCGCACCCAAATATTCTTTAAATCGTTATTTTGTCCTCTTTTGGTTGTCTAAAGATTGTCTCTGATATTTTTAAAGGGAGAAACATAATTTTAACATAATGCATAATTTTAATTTTTTGGACCTTTCGAGTGTTTGAGTTATTATTTTTGGCCGAGTCATATCTAGAGTTCTATCATCGTAGAGTCTATTTGCTTTGAACTGCTTATTGTAAACCATGTCTTACGCTTTTTCATAGTCCATAACTTGACAAAAAGCCGATATGAATTAATTAATATCTTTTTTCTTTTACTATTTTAACTCTAACCCTAGAACGATATAAGTCCGGATCTAGATTTGTTGCAAACACTCCAAGTAATTTGATGTAGAAAAATAAATTGTTTTTTACATTTTTCCTATGGTTGGAAATTTTTCCTATATATACAATTATTTGTCTACAAAATAAGGATACTTTAACGCAAAAACTACACCAGAAAATTTAATAATACGTCAGTATTCGATCATGTCTTTAGTAAATAAGGTATGTTATTTCTTTATAAAGGATGGCGCATAAGTAACGTTATAATTTATTTAATAAATGCGTATTTGTGCATCATTTGGTTTTAACTCGTGAACCAATTGAATGTTATATGGGAAAAGGTGTAACGTATGTAAAATTCTTTGCAAAGACCGTCTAGACATCACTGCTAAGAACGTCGCCTGATGGCAGTTTCGGGGTTTACCTCAACACTTGCTTGCACCCAAGCAATGTTCACATCATTTCGAACTGCACGAGGTCTTCCAGCACGCAAAAGATCACAGACAGCCCCATGTTGCCGTAAACGCTGAACCAATCGGTAAATTGTCGGAACATGAACCTAATTTCGATATGATCTTTGTGTCTGAATAATCGAATGCTGACTTTCAAAATAAAATTGAACAACTTTGGTACTTTATTCTGTGCTGAGTATTTCCATCATAAATTTCCCAAGTTTTTCAAAGTTAACTCTGAAAAAAAAGAGTAGCTAATGAATCATTCTGTACTTTCAGTATCTCCTTGAGATAGCCACCAGACATAGAAAAAATAATAAAAATTCTACAATTAGATGTAAATCAATATTCAAATTCAATATTTATTATATTCACTGACCCCTTAAATTATAAAATCCTCATTATTATTTGTATATTGTTATTGTTTACAATCAGACATGATGCTGCTGACTAAGCTAAGCTTATTACTGTACCAGACAAAACATTGCAAAACAATGATAACAATAAACTTTACACAGAGCCAGCCAGCCATCGTTATCATAATATGCGGTAGTTAATAATTTCTTTTTAGCTGCAGGCAGGTATAGAACAATTTTTTTTTTGTTCATATACGTATTAAATTGTTAAAAAACGAGGAATTAAAAAGAATGAATATTTTTGCAATGGTACCAAGTACACATGCCCACAAAAGTAGCGTTTTTTTTTAAACATTTTATTAAATTGATTTCTGCCTTATTCATTCGGTTTTCGAAAAAATGCTTCGAATCAAAGTTTTTTGTTATAAATATACTAGCAACTTTTATTCGAAACATTTTCCCAAAAACCTATCGAAGAAGGTATCAATCAAGTATAAAATTTTCAAAATTGGGCGCTACTTTTGTGGGACGTAGTACTATATATCCACAAAATGAACGATTATGGTAATAATAAAAGACAATAGAGTAATTATTATATTTTTTTCTTTTCAATATCCATTCAGAATTTGTGATGCACTGAACACAATTCATTCAATTCTCGTTGATGTACGATTTGTGTGTGGCTATTGTAAAAATACAGTTACATGTAGTGATGCCGCGAGAGATGATGGCATAGGAGACGAAAATGAAAATCCTAATCTTCGATAAATATTCGAGAGACAGACGATAGTTCTCTCTTTCAATCTCTATAAATTTTTAATCTGTTAAAATGTACTTATCAGAAAACAGTGAATCATTTTGGGTGGTTTAATGGTTTTATTTAGTCTTTTAATTTAGTCTTTATTGTTTCAATTAAAATATAAAAATTAAATAATTAGAAAAATATGCACTTTATATGAATAGAAAAAAGATTTTACTTAAGGATGGTCCAGCATGAAACTACTTTTTGGCAGATTTTGCTTTTTTCACAGACTAAAAATAACGTTTAAAAAAATCCCGAAGTTTCAGAATTCTTGACCATTTAGAACGCGAGATAATTAACGGCAAAGTTATCATTCTATCTCACTCTCTCTCGTTAGAAGCATGTAAAACTTCATGCCCGCTCAACTATTATCTGTTGTATTAAAAAAATACTCGACAGCATTTAAAAAAATACTAAAATGAATTGAATTCGTGAATTTTGTATAAAACTTATTATGTAGTCCGATTTGCTTCAAACTTTGCAGAAATGTTCTTTATAACAAATAATTCAAGTTTCATATTTGTTTTTTTTTAAACTAACCATAAAAAGGTGTGGAATGGGGTTGTAAAGATAATATGGAGAAATAGTCTTCATGAAGCTAAAATTCGGCAGGTAGTTTATAGATAGTTAACGTAAGCTAAGAAAGGATTTTTGAAAATTCACATTTTAAGGGGGAGGAATGGGGGGGATGAATTATGTATGAAAATTATTGTCAAATCTTGTCAAATTAAACATATTAGAAAATTATGTTTCGTCTTTTTTTTCCTTACCATTTAGCCACAGCAATGCAAGGCAGGGGGTAAAGCTTATATATATATATATATATATATATATATATATATATATATATATATATATACGAAGCGGGCAGGTATCAGCTAAATAATAATAATATTGAAAAGTTAATTCATCCGTCAGGGGTCGAACCCTGGACCTCTGTATATCGCGCCCAGCACGTTTAACGTCGTATCACAGTTTGATTATCGTGATGAATAAACTTATCAACTTGATTATTCTAACATATTATTTGTGTTTACTTAAACGTCACAATGCTGTACTAATGCCAATTTCCAGTACGGTTAAGAAAGCACAAGTATGAGAGGACAAGTGTTTATACGTCAAAAAGAATTTAAGTTCCCATATTATTTCAGATTAGTTCAATTTTTTTAATTTGAGTGTACAATCAAGATATTTTAGTTGAGAAAAATGCTTCTGATTTTTTATTTATTTTGATATGATGTTGGGTTTTGTTCTTCCTGTGTAAGATGGACTAAAGAGAGATATATGAAGGATATGAAATGTGATAAACAAAGATAAAAGAGTAAGGAATATAGAAACTATAACAATGAACGATATGGGATGATTTTCAAAAAAGCATTATGTAATCCCAATACGATCTATTAGTTTTGAATTGTATCGTGGTTCTCTGACACCATTTAAAATTTCATATATAAAATTGCTTTATATTCCTTTGGGAATATTTGATAAATTATATTGATATTATAAGAAAAATTTGATCGTGATTGGGAAAATATTACTCCTATAACTGGAAAAATTGTTAATTCCTAGAAAAATGTTGAAAGCTTTTCAAATAATAATTTTACGAGGTTTTCAATTAGGTTTCCCGCCGACATTCTACCGATTCTTATCGTTACTCCAGATTACTTTTTGGGAGCGGATTGAACGCGACTTACTTGACATTCTTTATTCTGGATAGATATTCTCGAAATCGGTAAATTGTCAAATATTAAGAAAAAAAAAAGGGGGCGGTTAACTGTCGCGAAGAACGAAGTATCCAGCTATGTTTGAGAAGGTTTTCTGCAATTTCCTTCAACTCCAGATAAATATTGGTATAGTTCCTATCATAGTCGGCTGCAGCCGCATATCCTACCAATTTCTAGTCTATACACAAAAATTCCTGCCACTCCATTCACATCCTTAGGCATGCATAGATAGCGACGCATACACCAAATACGTTTTAAAAATTTGCCTATAGTTGGCAGTATACACAACATGAGTACTTCAAAAAATTTTTCCAATAGGTGGCAGTGCATACAACAAATGTATTTCAAAAATTAAACGTAATTTATCAGTCCTTGACGGGAGAAAATATTATGTTACTTAAAACATTATATTATCGAATGATAATTAGTGAGAACTCTAGGTTTTTGAAATAAAATTTCAAATTTGTCCCCTTTACCTAGATCAATTTTTTGTATTATAAATACGTATTTCGACTACAATGTAGGCATCATCAGTATAAATTAGCTAGTCGTACTTTACTCTTTGACAATTAGAGATAGTTATAAAGTCGAGATCAACAGACAAAAATAAAAATAAATAGAAAATTAACTAGATTAAAATATACTAAATTTAAAATATAATAAATTTTAAATTATATTGAAATTGCTCTTGTTAAAATTTCCTTCATTCACATTTGTTCCTGTTAATTTTACTCTTATTAAAGTTACTCTTATATTGTCGCAGGATATGTTACTTGTTACTAATTTGGTGACAGTTTCACCCCCAACATAAGAGTAATTTTAATAAGAGTAAAATTAACAGGAACAAATGTGAATGAAGGAAATTTTAACAAGAGCAATTTCAATATAATTTAAAATTTATTATATTTTAAATCTAGTATATTTTAATCTAGTTAATTTTCTATTTATTTTTATTTTTGTCTGTTGATCTCGACTTTATAACTATCTCTAATTGTCAAAGAGTAAAGTACGACTAGCTAATTTATACTGATGATGACTACATTGTAGTCGAAATACGTATTTATAATACAAAAAACTGATCTAGGTAAAGGGGACAAATTTGAAATTTTATTATGTTACTTGGTTATAAGGGTAAAATTTTTGCGAACGAAGCCGCGACGGGTAATGCTAGTAATTAATATTTTAAACTAGATATTGACCATTAATACTGTATAGTTTGGAATTCAACACCCTATATAATTGAGATGGATATACTAACTATATTCGGTCAATTTACATAGGTTTGTTATTAAAATGTCGGTCGGTGGTGGTGGCTGGCTGCTGCTTCGTGGTTGGTATTGTAATTAACAATAATTTATAGATGCTACAATAGCGCACTGCTACCACTACTGCTATAGTAGTTAGTATAGTCTGTATACATTGTAAATGTACTAATGAAATGATATGTTGAAAACCCCAATGAATATTATTATGGAACGGAGAAAACGAGATACGGGACACAGGGAACACAAAGTACTAGTATAGTACTGTGTGGGATGAACGATATTGTATTCTAGTGAATGAATGCAACATCACCCCCTCCCTCTCCCTCTCCCCCACTTCTATCTACCCATAACTTTTATACAGGAAAGAATTTTGTATTCTGTTGGTGGTGCACAATCAAATCGAATTAATACTTTATAATTAATATTTATATACAAATTTTCACCGGCGGAAAATGTTTTAATTAGGTTAAGGTATATATTTTTTATTTTGTATTGTAGGAATATTTTAAGGGAACCCTCCTGTAGCTAGGCTGGCTATCTTTCGTTATAAATTTATAAAGTAGATTTGTATAGTCATGTTTATAAAATATTACTTAAGTGGTTTGCTTGTTTAGATACTTTTTTATAATGAAATCTTAACAAAGATGAAAAATTTATGATTAAATCGTTACCATTCTCTGAAATATCATGACTGCAAAGATTGTATTTCTAAACAAAAAATTTAGATATTTAAAGTAATAGATATTTATGCCCTGTATTTCTCTAGAAATGTATACCCTATTATTATTGATTGATTGGTTGTTTTGTGTTGGGGTCTAAAAGTATTGCACTTCGACCTTAGGGTCCATTGTGCTCACCCTTCTACTTCAGTCCGACGAGACTCGCTTTTCCTATATGTTGGAAATAGCCAGGAGCTTGCTTATCAGGTCTTCCTGAAGGTTCATGTATTCGGCGTGAGATGCACCGAATATCCTGTATCTGCTGTAACCTAGAGGTTCGCAGTCAAATATAATGTGGCTGGATATTTCTTCCTCCTCACCACACAATCTGCACATAATGGACCCGTTATTCCGCAGGAAATAATGTGCGGTAATGAATCCGAGAACCTTCCGCAGTTGCATCCTGTTCAGCCTCAGTGCATCGAGATATTGCCTCTTTGTTGCACTCTGAAGCAGTACCTTCCCGAGCGCTTACCACGGTACTTTTTCCCAATGATCACGGTGTTTAGCATTTGATCACTCGTTGATCATCTGTTTACATGCAGTCCTGCATGTAAATTATTAGTCCTGCACTAAGTTTCAGTCAGGGAATTCAAATTTTTAAGAAACACCGACTCTCCATCTTTATTAGTTTTTGAGATGTAAATGAGATGAAAACAATGCATCTAATAGCGGATTGAACACTATTTTTGAACTTTTTGGGTCAAAATTATCTCATATACTGAATTCTATCAAAATCGGAAAGAAAAAATTTGTTCATAAAAATTTTTTACGCGAAAGAAAAATCGAAAAACAAATTGAAAATTTTTAGTCATCGATTTGAATGAAAATCAGTTTCTAAGGTAATTGGGACCCAAAAAACACAAAAATCCAGTTGGTTTGACGATTTAATGGATAGTTTTTGACATATGCCCATTTTTAAACGATTTTGTTCCTTTTTATTCGTTTTACGACAATATCTCGTAAATCGCTCACCAAATCGGCAAATGAATATGATTTTCGTATTTATAGGGTTATATTTCAACAATAATTGTTTTTATTGAAATTCATTTTTATGTTGGATGGAATTCTTCGCCGTTAAAAAACCATCTGTATACTTTTGGTCAAGAATCATCGAATTATTCGTAAATTTTTAGACTTAGTAAAATTTGTAGATTTAGTAGATAGTAAAAATAGATTTTAAAAAAAGTATTATAATCGTGCAAAATATTACTGTGAGAGTCAAAAAATTGATTTTTTTAACCTGGGGACGTCACCAAAATCGAAAATGATCCATCAATTCATTTCAAGAGAGAAGTTCACCGATGATTATAAGGATTTGGAAGATCTATATTATATTATCATTATCACGGTGCGATTTTATCGACCTGGAAATTTAATTTTTTAGTCATGGAAAACAAAGTTATGGAATTTTATTTTATAATTTTTGTGGCTACCCTGATAAGAGATAAATATATATAAACAATTTTTTAATAGATTGCGTTTAGGATAGTCGCTAACTATCTTTTTTATATGAAATTAAAGTTAGCTTTTAGAAATAATTTTTTCTGTATAAATTTTAAGATTAAACATGAACATTTTAAAAAAAAAACATGGCCCCTAATTACACTCCTACTTCATGGATTTTTAAGACCATTATACGTGACAAAATTTAAATGTTCTTATTCATTAAAATTACTTTTTTTTTATCATTAAATATTCATCTTACAGAGAAGCAAACAAATATTGTAATAAAGCTTTGTCGCACGCATGGAAGATAAAATAAACCATCCTACTGAAAATATTGTTCTCTTTTATTTATACATAGAATTTTCTAATAAATGTATCATATAACGTTCGTACCAGCAAGCGTAAAATAAATGGGCCTATTCACTGCGCTCTATAGAAGTAAACCATTCAGATTTGTAATTTTCCGAGAATCATGATCAAGAGAAAAACTATTTGTTTATCATAAATTCTGAGAATTCGACTGAGGAACTAATATACAGACTGTGTTGGAATGCTTTTCCAATAGAAAATCAATGTTCAATATTATTTATTACTGGTAGGCCGTGTGGTTACTATGCGGAGTCAGTCAGTACACATGTAATGAGAGTCATCTCATATGCGCATGGTAGTTTGTCTTTTAAGAGTGTGTACTGACTCATTGACTGTGTATACTGACTTATTTAAGAGTGTGTACTCATTACATGTGTACTGACTGACTCCGCACAGTAACCAGACGGCCTGCCAGTAATAAATAATATTTTACATTGATTCTCTATTGGAAAAGTATTCCAATACAGTTTGCATATCTTGCTGAACTGTATACCTTATTATGTTCTATGTACAACTTGTTCAACAAGCGTAGCCTCATGATAATTGGTGGTAGGAATAGGCCAAACAAAGCTGTGTATAACCACACTCAAACCATCAAGTATTCCAATTAGGCTAGCAAAATTGTCTACTCAAAAAGTGATTGGGATTTTTTTTAATGATATTTTTGATACCTTTTAAATTGGGGAATTCTAGAATATTTCATTTGTATAGTCTCACAGTGGACTCTTATTCCTGCTACATAACCTAATATTTAGGTCTACACTTCTCGCAATTAGATTAATCTAAGCATCTCGGTTGTGGCAATGGGTGAGTGGAGTATCTATGCTTCAATAATGGGTGACACTGAAGAAAGGCACAATCAGCTTATTGGCTTGGATACTGGGAATTTGATCGTAGATGGCCACTTGTTAAACTGGGGAACTCTCGAGCCACATAACATGATGTATAGGTCTACACTTCTCGCAATCCGTTTAATCTAGGCATCTAAGTTCTGACAAAGGGTAGGTGGAGTATCTATGCTTCAATAATGAATTACACTGAAGAAGGGCACAATCAGCTTATAGGCTTGGTTGCTGAGAATAAGAACGTAGATTGCCACCTGGTTAAATGGGGAAATTACATAACATAACAATGAGATTAATCTCGGCATCGTAGTTGTAGCAATGGGTGGGTGGCGGCGTATGTATGCTTCAATGATGGGTGACACTGAAGAAAGGCATGATCAGCTATTAAGCTTGGATAGGCTTGAGAATTTAAACGTCGCGTAAATTCTTTCTGGTTGACATGCTGCTGCCTAGTGAATGTGCCCCTTTCGTAAGTGGTATGTATGTTTGTATATTTGTATGATTCCAGATGAATTGTAATTAACTGTTTTGTTAGTGGCTGCTGAAAATTATATTAAATAATAATGAAATTTGGTACAATTTGTAAATACATTCGTCTTCTTCTATACATATAATACACCAAACCTATGATATTATTTATCTATGTACACAATAATAAACACAATCTATCATCAGTTTAGTAGTAGGTAGGTGTATATAACTCTCTATTCTATACAGTACATATATTATACAGACCATTTTCAAAAGCATTTCTAATAGGAATCAATGTTAAATAAATAAATAAAATATTTACTATAAAACCATACATATAGCTTGTGGTGTATTCCTGTATGGTGTTTGTTTGATGTCATTTTAGAGTGGGGGTGTTATGATACACATTATAATTGATAATATTTATCATGACGTATGTGAATGCATGGGAAATATTTGGTTGTGTGTTTTAATGGTATTACCGAATTTCAACAATGAGTTATACACAATACACATTAATAGAAAAAGTGCAAATTAAATGGTACTTTGGAGGATATTCGGCACAGGAATGTGTGAATTTATTTATTGTGGCATTTGAGGATAGGCAATCGCCAAGCATTCGAACAGTTACTCATACGATTAGTTGTTTTAAAAAATAGGGTTGAATATCTAGTTGCAACGACTGCCACAAAGATAAAGATGATGAAGCCCCACAAAATCATGAAGAGAGATATTACAGTTTGTAGTTTATTATTTATTGACGATAAATTTTTCGGATTTCTTTTTCTTTTTGGGGTTTTATTTTTCTTTTAATTTGTGTGGATTATTGTTTTACGTTATACCGTAATAGAATACTATCATTTATTTTCAAACATTCCACATACAAATAATAAGGGATATTCAAAAAACAATTTTCAATTGTTTGAAGTAATGCTAAACTTAAGAAGACAACAATGAATATATTTATCTCACTCTCATTACATGTTAATGGAGTACAAAACAGTCCAGCAAGCATATACAACAGACACACTAAAGAGTACCCCCACTATTTTTATTTCTGTATTAAGCATATTGTAATAGTTATTATAGTAAATAATATTTAACATTGATTCTCTATTCGCAATGCTTTCCAACACATACTGTATACTCATAACTCACATCGGATAATACCAACCTACTGCTCTCTACCGCTGGTATAGACGAATGCTTCTTCCTGTATAATAATATCATAATTGTGTTAATTAATGAATATTGTATTACTTATTATACGGTATATATAATGTATGCACATGTACTGGGTGTATAATCAATGTTGTAGTACGGTTATTTAGCTTAGAAAACGGATGATTTCGATCTCATTTGGAAGAAGGAAGCAGGCTTCAAACGTAACATGCCTGAAGTTTACTTCTGGATGTCCGTCCTTCCAAAGAGATGACGAACTTAAGAACAAATACACATTGTTTGCGTGTTCTAGAACCAAAATGTGATTTCGTGAATGGGCAATGCATCCGCAGCTAGGGGGATAATATCTATATTTGAAAGCGTAGGACTATGAAGAAAGTTGTTCCTTTTTTGGGGAGGGAGTTACTTAACTTTAAAACCTTCAGAGATATAAGAAAAGATTAAAATCAAAAAATGTTTCTTTTTGTTTTTGTTTTTGCTGGTACGTCAACAAGTTAAATAAAAAATGAGAAGAGTTGATGAGCCGAAATTTTATGTGTGTATTCTAGATCTTTAAAGATATTTCAATTTCGAGGATGGACCAAATCGATGGGGCACCATATCGCTAGAGTAATTTTATGACAAAAAATGTTCTTTTTTTGAAAGTTGGTTCCAAATAGAGCGCCATTAACAACTCTACCACTCGCACTGGTCACCCATATATTATCCTTATGTACCATAAGTCAACCGTTTTAGACACCTATGCGTATGTACAAAAGTAAAATAAATAGTTCTCGTTTTGATAATGAACTCAGTGTATACAGTGTATTTATACAATTAACTCAGTTAGGTGTAACATCTATTACTTGTTTCTGAGAAGGATTTAAGTTATTTTACATCATAATCGGTTGAATAATTTCAACAATGTAAATCAACGCAATTTATCACTCAATATATGAAATTCATTTCAATTACCATTAAAAAAGCTACGAAGCGTCCCAAATTATCAAATTATATAACTTGAACTCTATACAAACAATTTTGCACGATTTTATTCACATTCACTAAACGATTGTTGAGAAAAAAAATTATAAATAGAAATTTTAAAAAATCTGTCTTTGTCACTTATACGTCTAGCAAAGAAAAAGGATCTATGTTTTTGTTGATTTAAATTAAAGGTACATTGACTGTCAGAAGTTAAAAGTTTGTCATATTATTTGTTATTTCTTATTTTATTCAGCATTATTCGTAAAATTTCCTATTTGATTTTAAATTCAATATATTTCTTTTAGTATTGGCACTATTTATTATGGATACAAAACCTAAATATTCACGAATTACTTATTTTCCGTACTTTTGCCTCCGATGTATCCCCTAACATCCTTAATATATAAATCTAAACTTATTAAACCCAATAAATTATCATAAAACGATAATATTATGTATATAATTTCCCATTTCCCATAAAAAAAATATAATTGATAATAAATAATTTTTACAACTCTGAAACTTTCCAATCGTAAATCAAATAATTTTCGTATAGATCCTTCGGGATATTAATACAGAAGTTTGACTGTAATAATAATATATGTTACATACACATATTATGTGTGTAATAAGCGTATATAATAATCATGTTTTAGATATTTTGTTGTCACATAATACATACATACATACATACATACATACATACATACATATATACATACAAGTTCAACCATTGAACTAACTGAGTTAGGTCCCTGTTGGATTAGACTCAGTACATACGTATGTTTCTGGTGGTTGGTATTGTATGTCGTTAGTATAGTGTACCTTATATACATTATACATTTAAACCATGTTTTAAACCATCCTTTAATTATTTATTGTATTATTCTATTATTATTATTAGTGGGTACATTTGGTATTATAGTAGGTTACCTACGTATGTAGTATTAGTGATGCCGCGAGAGAAACGAGACGAGACAGAATTAGTCAGCGTGAGACGAGACGAAAATTAGTATCCCGATTTTCGATTTGTTCTATCTTTCAATATTTATAGATTTTTAGTATGTACACTCCCGTTCATAAATATTGAACCAGTTGAAATATTCTAAGTGTTACTGTATGTAATATTATACATATGTTTTGTAATATAAACACTTAGAATGTGACTTACTGATTCAATTTTTATGAACAGGAGTGTACAAATTAACAAATTACAAAACAGCAAATGCTTTTGGGTAGTATAATTTTTATATCCGGTATATATATCATGGTTTATTAAGTTTAGTCCCGACTTTGTAACGGTTGAAAATATTGATCGCAAAAAAAATTTCGGTATAGGTGTTCATAAAATTACCCAATTAGTCCATTTCCACTAAGTTGGCCGTCCGTCTGTGAACACGATAACTCAAAAACGATAAGAGATAGCGAACTGACATTTCGTGTGTGTGTTCTGGAGCTATAAAGTAAGATTCGTGAATGGACAAAATCGGACCATGATTGGGCAAAATGGCAAAATGGGCAAAACTGTTGGGCAAAATTTGGAAAATGTTCCTTTTTTAAAAATAAACTTTTGTTTGAAAGTTATTTTCATAAACTCATTATATACCGGGTATTCAAAAAATTAACTCAGTTGTTATTTTTACTTGTTTCTATAGTCTTTATTGTTTCAATTAAAATTAATATATAATAAATTAATATTCACTTTATATGAATAGAAATAAAGATTTTTTCAAGAAAATCTACAACTGTAAATATGAGACGAGACGAGACTTTGACAAGTCAATACAATACAAGAGACATACCACTTTCGTCTTGCGGCATCACTATGTAGTATATTCCGACCTATTCTACCTGTGTTCATGTACGTTATATAACTTTAAACTATATCATAATAATTTATGACATTTGTTCTCAAAATTTGTAATTAACAATGTTATTATTAATCCTTGTTTTTCGTATATATAATAAACATATTTCATTTATTTATTATAGAGTTTCCTATTGTTGTTAAAGGTCATGCATTACGTATTAAAATATGCGTAATTTAGGATTATTAATATTATGACGAGATCGAATGTTTTTTAAGAAAAAATGTCTTTGAAATTACAAAAAAAAAAATGCCCCAAAGTATTAGATTTTAAAAAACATTTCATTCAAACTGGATAATATTTCGCTGAGATATCAAAAAAAAACTAATATTTCTACTTGATGAGGTTCAAAACCAAAATACAAATTTTGCTCCATCACAGTTGAATTTTATCCGATTTCAATGATCTTATTAAACTAATTATATTAGTAACAAATGATACTAATTCTAGGCCATGAGCCGCGTATCGTAAAAACCTTCCAAGCTATCGATATAGCAATGGTAAAAATAGAAAAATGATCCAAAACAAAAAAACAAATTTTACATAACCATACATTTACTTACCTACCACATTTTTCACAAATCAGTTTAAAAATTCATAAATATAGTAACATCTAAAACCAGTCCAAGCGGCCGAGAGATCTAAGGCGGTATGTCTGCGCAGTATGTCTACTTGGAAACTGGGAGGTTATGGGTTCGAGTCCCGACATCGGCAGTTTGGTAATTATTAAGAAAAAAGAAGGGGGTGGTTAATTGAAAAAACTGTCGGCGTATTGCAAGAACGAAGTATCCGGCTATGTTTGAGAAGGTTTTCTGCAGTTTCCTTCACGAACTTTAGATGAATATCGGCATAGTTCCTATCATAGTCGGCTGCAGCCGCATATGCTACCAATTCCTAGTCTACAAAAATTCCTTCCACTTTACTCACATCCTCACATCCTTAGGCATCACAATGGACCTTATGGTCGAAGTGTAGCCCCTCCGGGGCAGCCTCTACAATCTATCTATCTACCTAACATTTAAAATACTCTATGGGTCTGGTAATATGGATCACAAAAATAAAGCTTATTTTTCAAAATTTCATATTTGATTTTTTGCCTTATACATTCGGCTTTATTATTAGTCAAAAACTTCCACAACTTTTTTTTTGTCTATGTATACGCTTAATTCAAGGTTTTAACTTTTGCATGGTTAGTTAAAATTCAATATTATATCAAATTTTCAAATAATTAATTAGAATTAGTCGCTAACTAGTGTAAATTTTGTGATTAGTTTCGCATTTTTAAACTAATAATTATTTTCTGTCGGTATTGTATAAATTATATACACCACTTATTGATATTTCAGGTAGTAATTAGTCGCTAATAATTATGACTTTCACAATAAAATGGATAGCGATACTTATCAAAGAGTATATCTATATAGATACTATTTTTATTCATTAAAAATAGATAGATAATTTTCTACATATAATTTGCTATTATTAAAAATCAATTACAATAATTTCTTTAATGATAAAAGTATAAGTTATTATAAAAAAAATAACACAAAAATTATAAATATATTACAACTTCTAACGGAAGTGAATAAAAAAAAAAGTGAAATCATAAAAAAAAAATGGTGTATTGCAAATTATTTGTTAAAATCTGTAATAAAATTTAAATAGTTGGAAACTTTACAATCAGGAAAAAAATGTCGTCACAAAAAAATGACGAATACAAAATTCACATTAATTGTTCAATTGTTTAAAAATTAATCCGGCAGCTGAAAAATGAAGTAACTGTTTAAAATAAGAAATTTTCCTGAAATGTACACTTAATCACCACTTAAGTTAATGAGATTTTCAAAATTTTAGAATTGACTTTTGCCTTATTTATTCAAGTTTTCGAAAAAAAATTTCGAATAAAACTTTTAACTATATTTATAATGATCAACTTCTATTCGAAGTATTTTTTTCGAAAAACGAATCAATAAGACACAAATAAATTATATTTTTAAAAATAACAGGTACAAGTATGGTCCATGGTATACAGTCTGTTTTCAAAAGCATTTCTAATAGTAAATAAATTAATAAAATATTTACTATAAAACCATACATACATACATACATACATACATAAATACACATTCTTACAAACATCTGACTGATGTTTGTTTGATGTCATTTAAGAGTGGGAATTTAGTGATGTCCACTTAATTTATAATATTATTTTTCATTTCGTATGCACACACACACTACAGACTACAGAGTACCCCCACTATTTTTATATCTTTATGAAGTATTGTGTAATTATTATAGTAAATAATATATTTAACATTGAGTCTCTACTAGCAAAGCTGTCCAAAACAGGCGGTATGTTTTATATGTAGGGCTGGTATTAGGTCGACGTCGAAATGGACCAAGCCATAGAATAACTCATGCATATTTTCAATTTTCAGTCATGTTTATTACAGTGTCTATTCAAAATATGTTGCCGATCCATTCTATCACTGACAAATCACTAGTACATTTCTTTTTTTAAACATAAATATAATGTGCCCTCACATCCTCAAATGGCTAAAAACTTCAAGACTACTATGCGTTTACAATGGTTAATAAAGTAGTTTTTCGAATATTTGCTGTCAGTCTATGAGTTTTTTTTTTTGCAATTTTTTTATATTGAATGTAATAAATAATTGAAGGTTAAATTTCTCTCTCTCTCTCTCTCTATATATATATATATATATATATATATATATATATATATATATATATATATATATATATATATATATATATTATATATATATATAACAAAACTTTTTGTTCATATGAATACACATAAATAAAAATTATGTTTAAATTAATAAAATATTAATAAACTTTTTTTTTTGGTTTATGAAATATTTATTTGAATAAATTTATTATAATTTATAGTCATGCTATGTATATATATATATATATATATACATATATATATATACATATATATATATATATATATATATATATATATATATATATATATATATATATAGAAACTTTTTTTAATAACCTATTTATTACCGTCATATTTTGCGTATTTAAACGATACAAAAAAAACTTTTACAAATGCGAATACAAATTACAAAATATTCAGAAAATATTTTTGTTTATAAATTATTATATAATTGAATTAAAAATGTTTACTATGTAGCACGCATCCAATATAAAATAAAATATAATTATACAATTGTATCCTATAATAGTCAGTCCAATTGCAATGTTTTGAAAAAGGTAAATTTTTGTCTAGAATTAATTTTGTATTATTAATACAATTCAATTATTATTCAGAAAAGAATATATGGTGATTGAAGTTAAGAATGGTTTAAAGTCGTCGACATCAGGGAGCTTAAAATTACGAACTACTTTTTATGTTTATTCTAACATAAAAACAGCTATTCTAGCGATACAATATAATTTGTCAGTTTAAGAAGTACAATCATGGCCCTTAAAACCTGACAAAGACGGCGGCCAGAACCTTACCTTAATTATCTATTTTACTAACTTATATAGATACATTACTGATACTAAGCGACTTAGATTGTGACGCCATATTGCGTAGTGCGTTGCCAGATTGAGGGATTTTCTCCTAAATTTAGTGGATTTCATAATACTTGGTAGAAAATCTAGATGATTAATTCTTGGAATTGTCGTATTTTATAATTTTTGTTGAATAAAAACGCATCAGAATGTGTTTATATTCCCTCGATGCATGATGTTTCTTTCTGACATTATTCCATATTATTAAATCCACTAAAGATTCGGAATAAATTCCTCAATTTGGCAACATTGCTAATAAGTTACTAAGTCTGGTCTGATAATGACACGCTGAATTGATGCTCTAGAACTAAATTTTTTATTAGACTGCCTGACTAATTTAAAGACTAAGTTGTTCCAAACACGACCAATGTAAAAAAACGAATGTTAACAAGCGAATTGGGATTGGGACTATCGATAATATACACAAGTTTTACTGTATTAATTAAATTAAAACAATTTAACTATATACCGATAGTTTGCGTGTTAAACAATTATCAATTAATTAATTAAGTAAACAATATATTAGTGAGATGAAATGTCTTTCGTTACAAACACAAACAGTTAATGGCGGCCGTCATGCATGTATTCGCTCAATAATAAACTATATTTTGACAAAATGGAAACCCGACTTCAAAAATAAAATATTCTATAACAAAAAATGCACTAAAAAGTAAAAAAATAATTGCATATTCTTGTGCCAATTTTAGTTCACCTAAGCAAAAATTTTTAAATATATATGTACAATTATTGTTATTTTTGGAGGCGGTGTCAGCATAGAGAAATTCACATAATTTTTGGACACCGCCTCCAAAAATAACAATAATTGTACATATATATTTAAAAATTTTTGCTTAGGTGAACTAAAATTGGCACAAGAATATGCAATTATTTTTTTACTTTTTAGTGCATTTTTTGTTATAGAATATTTTATTTTTGAAGTCGGGTTTCCATTTTGTCAAAATATAGTTTATTTCTCGCTTTTTAGTGACTCTAAAGTTCTATAACTAGTTTTATTTATCTAAATATGGGTAGACCTACTTAAACGACTAATTTTTAGTGAATTTTTTTATAACACATTTTTTTTTTTACCTGGTTTTTTTTTTTTTTAATTTTAAGAGCATTTTTTTATAACAGATTTTCAATTTTATTTACATGCATTTTGTTTTTTTTTTGTAAAAATTTTTTTTTTTGGGGTCGGTTTTTTTTTTGTAAAACTTTTTTTTTTTACCCGTTTTTTTTTTTTTTTTAATTTAAAGAGCATTTTTTTATAACAGATTTTCAATTTTATTTACATGCATTTTGTTTTTTTTTTGTAAAAATTTTTTTTTTTGGGGTCGGTTTTTTTTTTGTAAAAAAATTTTTTGAAGTCGGTTTTTAAAAAAATTTTCTTATTTTCCCATTATGAATGAGTATACCCTTTCAAAAAAAAAAAAAATTCGCAAAAATCGGTTATCACATATAAAATGAGTATTTTCCTCGATTTTCCGGGGATCCCCTCATCAGAATGCGATTTGGTGACAATGGGACCAATCGGGAATCAAACCCTTTAAAACAAAAAAAAAAAATTCAAAATCGGTTCAGACGGAGTTCTGAGGTAACAAACATAAAAAAAAAAAAAAAAAAAAAAAAAAAATACAGACGAATTGAGAACCATCCTCCTTTTTGCAGTCGGGTTAAAAATATTTCCAGTTTTGACATCATATATAATTGAATATAATAATTATTCCTCTGTATATATTCACATAATTTTCTCAGCAAAACGAATTAACTATCGCGCAAATGAACGTATCTACTGCTATATATGTTAGATAATATTTAATTATATGCACATTTTTTTCAAACTGTAAAAATAAGAATTTTTTATTCAAAAGAATTTTATTTTATTTTTTAATCAACTAAACACAGAGAGATTTTAAACAATAAATGACCTTTCTATTGTTCTACAATGTATTGGTGAGAGAATATTCAAAGAGTACCGTTTTCTTTGACTGCTTTTTAGATTGATTTGTGTGTTTAGGTTTTGATTAATTTTTAAAGAAAAAAAAAGCATGTTTTAGTTGAATTTATACTCTGCCTTCAATAATAATGAATATATTCGATTTTTTTCAGTGAATTAGATCATGCAATATCTTCAGGTCTTAATTATCTGTGCATTTTATGTAAATTATTGGATTAAAAAGAATTTAGATGAAGCTACAAGTAAAATTTATGCTATCGTTAATGTTTGTAATAATTAATGTTTAAGGATTTTTCTCAATCTACGAAATGGCTTGGAATTGTATTTATTTGTTAGTTGAAATCCTTTTATTATTTTCATAGGTCATGTCCCTTATGTCTTTTTCTGTTTTTTTAGCCACCTAGTACTTTTGAATATTTCCCAAGACTCGAATACTTTTGTATTTTTGAAAAATATAATATAATTCAAAACACTTTTTAATTCTGCATATAAAATCTGTTACGTATATATCGATATTTTTACATTTTTCTTAAACATAACACATAATAAACCATTAAAATATTATTAATAGCCATAATAATATTATTGCAATAAAATTAGCGTAGAAAATAAATCATTTTACTCCTGGCTATTGGAACAAAAAGCTATAAAAAAAAGTAGCTTTCACACTTACTAACAAGTAACAACCACCGTGTTATATGGTTCATTAATAAAATTCATAAAAATAAATTGAATATAAAACTATAAAATATATATCAATGAAATTATCCAGCAAAAAATGTAATAAAGAAATATACAACAATAATACAAAAGACATGAAAAATGAATTAAATCAAATTAAAATTATAAAAGCAATACAATAAGAATATTATAAGAGGTATACATACAGTGTGGTGATCAAAAATTATACACATCAAAATATAAGCTCGATCTACCTATCTATCTTCTAAGGTGTCACATAACTGCCGATTTTCTCTAAATGAGCTGGCGAGAAATATCAATACAAACCTAATATGGGTGCCAGGTCATAAGGATATTTCCGGGAATTGTAAAGCCGATGAGTTCCAGAAATCACACAAAGTTATCGGACACAAGCATCTCTAAACAGCCAGGTGAACTCATTGCGACCTGCAAGCTACTCTTGAATGAAACTATTCTAAGAAAGGTCAATATTTAGAAAGGTCAACCATTCTAAGAAAGGTCAATTTAATCGGAGGCGTTCCGAAGATATTATGCACCTTCGGAGGCGCTCCATAAGCAGTAGCAGCCATTATGGGAAACTGGCTGGTAGGCAAACATACTGTTTCACGCATGGTCCTATCAGTGCACCGCGACTATTTCACTGACCTCTAAATTACTGGACAGATTATCCTATATTACGCCATTAACTTCAATTGAAGCGAAGAACTAAGCTTTGCTTCAGCGTGTCTGCGTGTCTTGTATGTTTGTTCAGAATGTGTGTTAATGTTTGTGTGGCTTCCACCTGTCTTTTCACTACACCAATACACACATAAAGTTTTAGTACCTTGACTAGTTGACTATCATTAAGTTGGTGCCGTTATTTCACATTTAGACCTATAAGCATCCAGTTATATAGATGTCAGTGATTATAGGAGCTATCACAATGAGGTGGAATAGGAAACGATGACCCACCTTCTCTGTCACTGTCACGCTCTTGCTAGAAGAAGACTGACACACTTGGATCAGTCTATTCTTTGACAGAATTGCGTATCATTTTTTCATGAACCAACCTGTATAGTATATATAGAATAGCAAGTCTAAGTAATAATAACAGGAAGTTGTATATTTATGTACAACAAAACGAGTATGATTTGTTGTTATTAGTTCCAGTAATGAAATGAAATCTTCTATAAACCATTAAACTTCTAACGCAATATTCTATGTTCTTACTTAAACTCGAATTGATATCATAATAGTTATGATATTATTATTTGTAATGTATAGGGTGTTTAATCTATGTTTGGTTATTATTAATTGTTCTGTTTTTTTTGTTTTGTTTCAGGTGAGTTATTCGAATCTGAGAACCAATATTTGATGTATTTTGTAAGTATGCTCTTTTAAAATGTAAGATAATTTCTTTAAATAATTACTTATTTTTCTGTAACTGTAAGGTCATTTCCCTATTCCCACATTAAAGAGGCCCTTTCAGTGGTTCTACATAACAGTCTTAAAGCTCAAAAATATACTGCCGGGCTTAGGTAAAAGGCAGTAAACTTCATTTACTGCCTTTTATTAATTTTGATACAAATAGATTTTTCCGATGCTTCTCTACATATAAAATATAAAATGAATCATTAAAAATGTTATTTCAATGAAAAGTTTGTCAAATATTTCGAACTAGATAAATTTTCTAAATATAAAAGCAGTAAATTCAATTTTAAAGTAAAAAAGCAGTAGTGTTCAATCTGTACTGATTTTATCCACTGAAAAATATGAGTACTGTTTTTTTACTTTTTAATACCGGTTATGATTATAGTTTGCTCAAATATTAAAGTGTGTCCAAATAATAATATTAAGGGTGTATGTTTGAAAGAAAAATTTAATTTCTTAACTTTAAAGACTAATATTCATTTTACGATCATAACATACTTTGTACACCTTGGAAACTATAAATGTAAACTTTGACGTATTTACATATTTCTAACCTCTCTTATTTTTATTTTATTTGTGCGTTTTATCTTTGCAACAATAGTACAAACAGTGAAAATAATAATAAAAAAATGAGAAAAAGCAGTAACTCATGCTTTACAGAGTATAAAGGCAGTAAATCACATGTTACTGCTTTTCGATTTACAACAACTAAAGACAGATGTTCTCTTATTTTAGGCATTTTGGTTAATTGTGATATAAAATCACAATTATTGACATTTCATGAAGTAATAGTATTAGTCGTTCAATAATTATTATGGAAAATAATATCATAACTATTATAAGTAAAGAAATATCAAAAAGTTAGATTCCAGTTTTCTCAGTTTTCACTTTTTACACTTTAAATTTTACTTTACACAAAAATTTCAAACATTTTTATCGAATTTGGAGTATTAAAATATTTCTTTCTATACTATCGTGTTTTTTTATTTTCATTTTTATAAATGCCAATTGAAATTAAAAGTAAACAACCGGTATAAATCGGTAACTATTAAAAACAAATGCCTATGAACAAATGTTGATGCGTCACGATATTACAAATGATGGAGTTTTATTTATTTTTTTTATACACTATATAATCTATATATATATATATATATATATATATATATATATATATATATATATATATATATATATATATATATATATATATATATATATATATATATATATATATATATATATATATAAGTTTATAGTTTGTACAAAAAATATATATTATTGATTATATACCAATTATCATGATATTAATAATTTTGTAATATAATTGTTGTAGGAATGAAATTATAATTACATGATTATCATCGAACAAATAAATAATAATTAGATATTATAAATATATTATTTATTTGTACCTGGTCTAAGTAATAGTTTGATCTTAATAGACTTAATATTTTAAGTGTTTAGTCATGACTTCTTTTTATTTTGCAATATTATTGCAATTTTAAATATGTACATCGAAATTGTTGTTGAAAACATTTATTGCACTTTTTGTGAAATATGTATACGATTATGGATAATGTCATCGCAATTATTTATATGGAAATACGGAAAATTTTATGGTATTAATTGAATTTACTAATTGTAGGGAAAAATAACAATTTGAAAAGAATGGTAATTATGGGTAATGTCATCGAACCAATTTAGGAAATACATTTATTATAGACAGTAAACGAATCATTAATTCAAATAATAGTGTTTGTTTTTAATTGTGGTCATTCAAATTATCTGTTTAATGGGGGGTATTGAAATACATTGTATTGTACTTCATTTTATGGATGTCTTTAGTAAGATTTAATTAATAAATTCCCTTTATTGTAGAAAAACAATAAATGAAGCTTACGTTTTTGTTTGTTTTGTAGGTGAGTTATAAACCTTTCTTAAAGCATGAATGAGTTTATAGATAATAATACAGACTTAAGTGCCTCTCATTTCTTAGAGAAAGAAGTGATTTACTATACTTGAAAAGATGATTTTTAATTAGAAATCTATTACCAATTACTGATATCTAATTAATGATTCTTGAAAATAATTGTATTCTTCATAATAAAATAAGACTGTATAGTCGATATCTCGTAAATTACTCATTGAATCGTCAAATGAATATGGTTTTTATGTTTTTTGGATCCTATTTACGATATGTAGAGAATTTCATTCAAATTTGGAACAAAAATTATTTTCCGAATTTTTTAGTTTTTTTCAAGGTCAACCCCTTAGAAATAATCCGAAAAAATTGCAAAAATTTTTTATTTGAATGGAAATTTTTGTTTTATTTGAAATTAATGGTTTATGAGGTAAGTTTGACCTAAAATAAAAATAAAAACACTTGGTTTGGCAATTTGACAGATAGTTTACGTGATATTGTCTCTAATCGGTATAAAAAGAGGCAAAAATAATCAATCTGAAGAAGAAAATACATCATTTCAATTATTTTCGAAATAAAAAGTCATGTCAAATTTAAGTTTTATTTTATGTTGGAACCGTTACGTTCTAAAGATACTTTTATCCCCATGCCCCTAGTAGTAGTAGTAGAAATAGTGGCGGGGAGACCGAAGCCTACCAAGTAGACTTTTCTAGAACTTTTTTTCCCATCTCCTCAACCTCTTCTATTCTCTACCACTCCTGGTTTGCTTCCTCTAGTCCAGTGTTCTTTGCCGAATCTACCCGTCTCCTTTGCAGGTTTATACTTTAGTTCTTTTACCTCAAATTCTCCCATTTCGGCTGAGCCAAAGGCTGGGTATATCATTCTGGCTCTGAAGGGACATTATTCCAGGAAGTGGAAGGACGTATCATCCGCCCGTTACAGTTAGCTAACATGAGGGATAGATGCCATTTTAGCCTGCAGTATATAGTAAGCATCCCATCCAGAAGGTTTATCTCTTTCCGGTTTTTGGGCAATAAGCCCAATTTGTTTGGCTTGTATGCAGCTTGCTGTATCTTTCCATTTCCTGTTCATAAACTTATCCACCCAGTCGTTAAGGCCATTGGTAGTATGTCTCCTAGTTATTCCAACCCCGCTCTCCTACTTTTATTCTGAAAAAAAGAACAGCAATATAATCATGGGACAATATAATCAAATTAAACATTAATAATTTCTCTACAAATTTATAAATAGCTTTACTAAACATTATTAGATTAAATATCTCTGTCAAATTAAGAAATTTCCTTCCTACTGATTTTTTTTCTTCAAAATATTTTGATATATAACAAAATAAAAGCATGCATATTAAAAATATCTATACAGTATGTGTTGGACAGCTTTTCCTATAGTGAATCAATGTTAAATATTATTTATTACTGCCTGGCCGTGTGGTACTGTATCAAGACAGTTAGTACACATGTAAATAAAGTCAGTCAGTCATCTCATAGCAGCTATGCTATATGCGTATGGTTGTTTGTTTGTCATTTAAGAGTGGAGAATATGTAATGCACAATGCACATACTAATCTACTAAAGTGCACTCTCATCACATGTGTACTGACTGACTTGATACAGTACCACACGGCCAGGCAGTAATAAATAATATTTAACATTGATTCTCTATAGGAAAAGCTGTCCAAAACACACAGTATATAATGAATATATAAAAATGTATAATGATATATATATATATACATATATTATGTATAATAAATATGATATAAATATACATTATTAATTTTGAAAGTTATAAAATTTGTAGATACTATTATTTATTAACTTTTGGCCAATATTACATGTCATAATATTTTGTTATATAGTAAAATTATTATAAATAACAACAATATCATTATTACAATGAATGGTATTCAAAAATTATAACATTTGATTTATGGAAGGTTTTGGTTGTTTTATCATTAATATTTTATAGGTAGCTCTCTCAACTAGTTAATATACAACATATCATATCGTATCATATCATTATTATATTATGTGCGTTGTTCCATATTATATTTGTTGATAAAATATCATAATTTATAATCAACTATTCAACCAATCTGGGAATATTATGTGTACAAGTTTAATAATACATTATTCATTAATATACTCTCGTATACAGTATATATATATATATATATATGTTTATATACCGTCTGTTTAGTTTACATCTTCGTATCATAGATCCCACGAGTATGAGAGAGTACATATGTACATATACATTAAGCAATGTGTATGAGAAGGATGTCTTATAGGTTTGATAAACAAGAATATTTTTCAAAATAGTGAATAATATTCATAACGAGTATGAGAGAGTACATATGTATACATTTAGCAATGCGTATGAGAAGGAGGTCTTATAGGTTTGAGTGGTTGGTGACCACTCGAACAGCTATGAAAAATATGCTTGTTCATCAAACATATAAGACCTCCTTCTCATACACATTGCTTTATGTATATGTACATATGTACTCTCTCATACTCGTGGGATCTATGATACGAAGATGTAAATTAAACATAGTATATATGATTCGAATACAATGCCATTTAGAGGTCATGTAATAATATATATAACAGTTTTGTCAAATATTGAACATAACATCGTCAATTCGCACTCCTAACTATTTCTAAACAATCAATACAATAATTAGCACCATCTAATTCAACAGATCCATAAGTCACTAGATGAAATCGCAGCACTCGGTAAATCTGTTACTTTTGACTGGGTCCCGGCGCATCAAGGCATTAGCGGCAATGAAGCAGCCGATAGAGCGGCAAAAGACGCTACGCTATCAGAAAGTGACCATATGATTTGTCACATTATGTAGTAAAGAAACTAATCAATAGCAAGATACAACCTCATTGGGCTTGGTAATGGCAGACCAGAACACAACTTCATGATGTATGGGATAGCATCAAAAACATAGATAGATAGATAGATTCATCTTGGGGTCTAAAAAGTATTGCACTTCGACCTTATGGCCCATTGTGCTCGCCCTTCTCCGCTTCTCCAATACGTTGGTAATAGCAAGGAGCTTGCTTATCAGGTCTACCTGAAGGTTCATATATTTGGGGTGAGATGCACCGAATATCCTGTATCTGCTGTAACCTAGAGGTTCGCAGTCAAAGATTATGTGGCTGGATGTTTCTTCCTTGAATCGAAATCGATTCTTAAAGAGTAAACTCCAAAAAGAACGCTACTTTTGTAACCATGTGTACAAAAACCAAACAGTATCTTAGACGATCATAATGGGAGTAATGATTTTAACCCTTAACACACCCAAATAGAACTGACAGATGGCCCTCCATATAATATCTATCTGCTGCCTAAGTAAGGTTGTTGATTTCTTTACTAAATAATAACAAAATGTATTAAATCACAATTTAAAATGTATCTATCTACCTTTACCCCAAGTGTACTTAGAAAGATATTTATAGAATAGACATTACATTCGTCTTCTATTTGTTTATAATTATAATTATAATGCGTGAATACACTCTTTACGAACAATATAAATGTAAATCCCATTGGGCATAATTATTAACACAAACTACTTACTTAAAGTTCAAGTTGATTCTTCGAAATAAATTAATACATTTATACAGGTTGTTTTACCAAATAATAATACTCTCTCCTTATTTTAGTGGTTTGTCTCAAATGTACAGATGAAACCCACAACAGTAGTTCTCATTTTTTTAAATTTTATAATTGATTTGTGCCCGTATTCATTCGGTTTTCGAAAAACTGCTTCGGATAAAAGCTGTTCATTATTAATTTACTAATAACTTTTATTCGAAAAATTTTTCCAAAAATCTTTCTTTTTTTTTAAATTAATTTATTTGACACACTACCAGTGTTAGGAATCGAACCAGCAACCTCCCAGTTCCGAGCAGAGCGCCATTAACAACTCGACCACACGGATTGGTTATATCTCATATTACTGCTACCTAAAACAAAATTTCCAGCAATTTAAGAAAAAAAATTAGTAACCTGCTATTGTTAACCGTTAGTAAACACTATAGAAAATTGTAATTAAAAATTATTTTAATAAAAATAAAACAAGAGTTGATCAATAGGGAATATGCATGAAAATTTTTTTTTCACTTGAATTGAAGCATGCATGAAGCACTTGTCAAATATCAAAGTAAAATTACTTTTAAAATAACAAAAAAAAATTACTTTTAAAAATCAGCGAGATATGAATGATTGAAATTCCCGATTAGACAAAGAGGGTGATAGCCCTCTTGATATGTTATGTGACTTCATATTACACTTTCACCATTTAAAATACACGTAAAACTCCGTTTTTAGTATTTTTGCAAGAAAGAGACAGATAATAATCTTTAAAAGCTTTTAGCTTCCTTGATATTTGTCGGATTTTAATTTCGTTTTTAAATATTATTACAGTATTAACAGTATTTTCATATTCTGAAAATAAATGTGAAAAAAAATTTTCATGCATATTCCCTATTATTAAAAAAATCTTATTTAAAAAAAATAAATAAACAATAGAGTAAAATTAAAATATTAAAAACTAACAACAACAATAATACAACAACAAAAAATTTAATGAAAAATTACAATGTATGAAAAAGTACAAATAAACTATATATTGTGCACATGATAAATAGTAGCAGCGTGAATATGAACATGATGTTCAATGAACAGAAAGTAGCTACATATTCCTGCCAACAGACAAGCAAGCAAAAACATTCTTTGTAAATAACAAGGATAACAAGGAAATGTTATTTTGTATTAAGGCAGAGCGATTACGGTATTTGCTGAGACTATGAATCATAAAATTAAAAAATGCATCTGTGTAATAATAATAATAATGGACCACCCTCACCCCTGGTAATAGAGACCACCCTCATCATTATTTGTTAACCTTCATTAATTAGTTCAACGATACATTAATGATGTGAGTGGAGGGCAAGGAATTTGTATGTAAACTAGGAACTGGTTGGTTATGCGTCTGCAGTCGACTTTGTTGAAGGGAAACTGCAGAAAACCTTCACGCATAGCCGGCTGTTTCGTTCTTCTTCATACGCCGACAATTTTAGTCAATTAATCGCTTTATTAAATTTAATTGGCAAACTATCACCGCCAGGATATGAACCCATAAACTCCCACTTCCAAGCAAGTAGGACGCATTAGACCGTTCGCCCAGTTGGGCTGGAATGCATCTGAGTATTTCTTCAAGGACGAGCTTTGGGAATAAATGACCTGGCATAAAATTTGTTTTGTCCGGAGAGGGGCTTCTTATAATAAGCTTATATGAGGGGCAATGTCAATTCCAACCATATATGTGCCCTCACTATCTTCGCTAAACAAAAATTAACTTTAATGTATAATGAACTGGAGAGACGAGCGATTAGATATAGAACTGGAGGTTATCAACATCTGAAAAAAAAGACGCCCCAACAACCTCATTTTAGACCAGAATACCTTTGAAAGAGTCGGCCAGTACAGGTTCTTTTTAAAACGATGAAAAATCACGCGTACAATTGAAAGATAGAGTTCTGGCATCGAACTTTTTTCGGAACCATAAATCTGTTCGAAGGGAGGCTTATCAAACAGGAAGACTACGTCTGCGATGGTTTACAGCTTAGCCAAGGACAGAGCTTAAAATATTTGTTGATGACATGAGTCAAAGGACGTGCATGGTTAAAGGATGTGCATAGGTCAAATCACAAGGTAATAAGGTAACATTTGAAAAATATGTTTAACCTTCGAATGACTCTTCAACGCTAACATTTCAAATTACTCTCCACTAAAATTTATTACCCTCTGATTTGATTCCATGACCCTGAAATAACCTGTAAAGATAATTTTGACCGACATCAACCCCATGTTGTTCAAAACCGTAAATTGTTTACATTCATACTTTACTACCGTCTGAATTGACCTTTATAAAAGGTAATTTTAACCCGTGAAAAGAATCTATGTCATACAAGCCATAATCTTTAGTAGATACCGTTATCATACTGCCTAAATTTAACTACATATTGTGAAAGCCTACGTTGTTAACATATATACACAACGCATTATAAAAAGAACCTCCTCTTTAACCTTTTATAAAAAAAGGTATTACCTTAAAATATCGTTAACACCATATTATTATATTTAAATAACACTTCAGTTCACTACATTTAGTTAAATATTTGTCAATACGATATACACATTTAGTGGAATTTATTATTCGGGTTATTTTCTGTGGGATAATATTCTCTAGAAGGATAATATTTAACTATCTACAGTTTGAATAAAAAAAAACGTTTAAACGAAATATAATCTTGTACAATCTTATCATAAGATGAGAAATATCATATCCAATATTGAATCGTCGAATGAATTATTTATGGTCGATGGAATGCGGTTGATTCTGAAGGCCTTTTCAAACAACTATCCCTCTACCGAAAATTTAAAAGAGTTGTAATTTTAAATTGAATAAAAACATAAGGCCTTGCATATTACAATACCACTGACATACATAAATTATCTTCATGAATTATACTGCCGTGCTCGGGTAAAAGTTAGTAAACTACATTTACTGCCTTTTATTAATTTTGATGCAAATAGATTTTTCCGATGATTCTTTACAAGAATGTCATTTTCACAAGATACTAATTTTTGAAGTATGCCAAATTTTTCAAATTTGTTACATTTCTTAAAATATAAAAGCAGTAATTTCATTTTTTTTAAGTACAAAAGCAATAGTTTTCAAAACTGCACTGCTTTTATCCACTGAAAAATATGAATACTGCTTTTTTACTCTTTATTATCTGTTATGATTATGGTTTGTCCAAATATTCAAGTTTGTCCAAATAATAATATTAGTGGTGAGTGTATGTTTGAAAGAAAAATTTAATTCTTAATTTTAACCCTTAACATTCATTTTATGATCATAACATCGATTGTATACTTTGTAGACTTTAAATATAAACTTTGACATATTTACATATTTCTAACCTCAATTCTTTTTATTCTGCATTACTGCGTTTTACCTTTGACAAAACAATACATATAAATAATAAAATTAGTGAAAAAACCAGTAATTTATGTTTTACAGAGTTAGATCCATTGATAATTGTTTTATTCTTAAAATATATCAGTATTTTTAAGGATGTTCCAGCATGTAACCACTTTTCGACATAATTTGCTCATTTTTTTCACAGGCTAAAAATAACGTTTTCTAATAAGTCCCGAAGTTTCAGAATTTTTGACCGTTTAGAACACCGTTTAGAGATAATTAATAACAAAGTTATCATTCTCTCTCACTCTCTCTCATTAGAAGCATGTAAAACTTTATAG
Organism: Nineta flava; assembly: GCA_963920215.1. NCBI lineage: Eukaryota > Metazoa > Arthropoda > Insecta > Neuroptera > Chrysopidae > Nineta > Nineta flava. Next base: position 116,671,453 of record OY986041.1, read on the forward strand.
TCGCCTAACTATTATCTGTTGCATTCAAAAAAATACTCGGCAGAATTTAAAAAAAAACAAGAATAGTAAAGATTAATATTTATTAAATAAATTTAAAAAAAAATCGCATTTTACCGTTTTGTTTTCGAAATATAAAAGTTAAAAATTAATTTTTTTTTCAAAATTACATTATTTTGTATATATGAATTATGAATTTGTCTATTTTTCAAACCGGTTTTTTCTCCTGATTATCTGACACAGTGCTGGAACGTCCTTAAGTACAAGTTTGTACATTTAGTTAATTATTTGCATTTTCTATATCATTCAGATTTAAATTTAAACATGGAAATTTTTAATATTGAAAATAATTTCTCCATCAACATTTTACAAACTCTCCATTCTGTCATTTTTTTCCATCCTGTCATTATAATATTTGAGCCGTCTGTTAACACATAATAACACATTGCGTGAACGCGCGTGAATGAATTGAATACACATATAAAAGACGTTATCAATATATAATTTACATCGAATTTTTATCGACATCTCACAAGCAAAACCATTATAAACCATTTTTCATTGCGAAATTGTATCGAACATTTTCTCGCATTTTTTTTCTTCAGTGGTTCAATTGAAGCATGTAAAATTTATTCATATAATTTTTTCCATTTTTCATTCAATGAGAATTGAAAAATGTTTTTTTTTCTCTCAAAGACCGATACAAAATTGTATTTTCTTCATTTTAAATCAATTTGATGTCAATTTTTTTCTTCTTTTTGTAGATACTATAGATACTATGGGACACAAAAGTAGCGCTCATTTTACAAAGCTTTTTAGTTGATTTGTGCCGTATTTATTCGATTTTTGGAAAAATATTTCGAATAAAAGATGTTAGTTTATTTACCATGAAAAATATTTAATCGAAGCATTTTTTCGAAAACCGATTGAATAAGGCCCAAAACAATTATAAACTTTTGAAAAATGAACGCTACTTTAGTGACCATGTGTATACATATATGTATAACATTTTTGTATGTTGAAACATTAAGTACAGATGAGTTGACCGATTTTGAACAAAGGAGGTCAGTGTATAAGTTTATTTAATCATATTCTATTTTTCAATATAGATATTTTGTGTATCTAGGTTATGTGTGTGGACGTATAGATATTTATTTTATTTTATATTCTTCTTGTAGAAATTGAAAAATAAAGAAATAAAAATATGTATGATAATTCGTGCATAAACACTTGACCGCAAAGTGGCTTACCTTTTTTTTTTATCTTTAAAGAATAATTTTAAGGTTATTCGTTTAGTACACAGCACTTCAGCATTTTTCGAATCATCAAATAAAATTTAAAAGAATTACACTGCCGTGCAAAAGGTAGTAAAGTGTAAAAAGTAATAACAGAGAATGCTTAAATCAAAATTTTTGATATTTCTAAACGAAATAAATAATATTATTTTCCATAATAATTATTGAACGACTAATAAATATGGATACATGACTATATGAAAAGTTATATAAGTGTGATTTTAGATCACAATTAATCAAAATTCCTGAAATAATAGATCATCTGTCTTTAATCGTAAAGTAGTAACATTTGATTTACTGCTTTTATACTCTATAATAAATTATATACTGCTTTTTTCACTGTTTTTATTATTATGTATTATTTTTTTCGGAAGGTAAAATGCAGTAATAGAGAGTAAAATTGAGAGAGGTTTGAAATATGTAAATATGTCAAAGTTTACATTTAAAGTTTACAAAGTGTACAAGCTATGTTATGATCATAATATTAATATTAATCGTTAAAATTAGGAAATTTTTGTTTCAAACACACTTACCTTTTAATATTATTATTATAAAAATATAATCATAACAGGTAATAATGAGTAAAAATACAGTACTATTTTTCAGTGGATAAAAGCAGTACAGTTTGAAGTTACTACTGCTTTTTTCCATTTTTTGACATCAAATGCTTGATATGTAAAAAAAAAATCATTCACAACTAGGGATGAGAATCGAACCAACGACTTCTGGCATTCTAAACCAATGCTCTACCAACTGAGCTACCTTACACGTTATGGCAGTGCTATGCATATGATCATTCACTATCATATTTGATGCCATTGTATTATTAATTTTGTTTATTTATTATTCACATATTTTTCAAAAAATGTCAATGATGTCGAAAAATGGTATCAATGTTCAGACATATTACTTAAATGTCAAATAAAGTAAACGCTAGTCACTTCCGTTGGAATAATATAACCGAAAGGCAACCATACTAACAATGGAAATAAATAGACGCTAGTTTACAAAAAAATAAAAATAAACAATTTAAAAATACTGCTTTTTACTTTAAAATTGAATATATTTACTGATCTTATGTTTTGTAAATGTAACCAAATTGAAATATTTGACATATTTAAATCATGTTAATATCTAGAGAATCGTCGGAAAAATCTACTACCATCAAAGAAGTATTAAAAGGTAGTTAGTTATTGCGTTTTACCTAGTCACGGTATGAGAAATAAATTTGTCATAGAAAAATAATTTTAACATTAAATACAATGTAATTTTTATTGTAATGGAAAAGTATCTAGATAAAAGCTATTACTATATGTATCTCGTTGTATATTACCCTGTTATAAAGCTGTAAAAATACAAATTATGAGATTGATTCATAAAAATTGTTCAACACATTTCATATTATACCTACGCTTACATTTTAAAATAAATTTTAGTAGGTTCTAAAATCTAAACTACATACATATTACATAGGTGGGCAGACCTTGACTGCACTGTGCTCTGAATGAGCGGTAGGAGAGAGATAGAGCAAATACAGGGTACCTACCAATTATTATTATTATTATTTTTTAATTAAAACATTTTCTGAAAAAAATATAATAATACCAAATATTTTTTATGGTCACTATTATTCAAAGTATACATAACATACAATACATTGAATACATACTCTGGAATTTTGGGCTGGTAATTTGGGGCTGGTGATTTACCACTTGTAAATTTTTTGATGATTTAGCTTTAGTTTAGATTTTAGAATTAGATTTTAGGAAATTCCGAATAATTTGCCTAAATTATTCATATCGGAGAACTAATAAACAATTATTTACTTGATTTAATTATTTTTTCTTAGTAGGGGGTATAGTGTCATGGAAATTTGATGACACTGGATACAAAAAAGATGCCAATGATAAAGCTGGGGGGGGGGGAAGGTTTGGTAATTTGTTACTAATTTTTAAATGGTTAAATAAAGTGGGAATACATATAGTTGTTGTTGTTGTTGTAATTATTATTATTGCTATCATCATTGTTATTATTATTATTATTGTTATTATTATTATTATGTTTTTTGGTGTATCTCTCCATATTGTAAAATATATTTTTTAAACAATAAATATTTTATAAAACTAATTCTAAATTGATTGAATAAATTATTGGGCAATAATCGGTAGGCCAACCTGTATTGAAACATCGTTCCGTCTTACTTCAAAACATACCTTTATTACTTACTCTCACCCAGCTTATGGACTCACCCGTTCGACTCCGGCGAGCCGTCTGCGTCCACCTCTGTTCTAAACTACATGTATATTTAATATTACCAATAAACTTCTTATGTAATATAAATGTTTTATAATTTTTTCTGTTAATAAAATCCATCTTTTATTTAAATATAAAATCATCTTTATTGGCAATTACATGTCTCAAATTTGTATTCCCACCATCAGGGAATAGCCGAGGAAGAATGTTATTTCGACTGCGACCCTGAAAAACATTTCATAAAACACTCAAGCTGACTAATGATTTTTTTTTTTATATCATATTTTGTGGTCGTAAATGACCCAGAAATCGATCAACCTAAAACAAAATTGTATTATAAAAAAAGTAAATAAATAATAATCATGGTGGTTTTGTTAAATGTGATTGGAAACGACTTGAGAAACTACGTGTCGGTATAAATCTCTGATTATTACAATCTGTGATTGTACTATTCTAATTTTAGTTTTGGGTTTCATTTTCCAGGCTGTACTATGGCCCACACAATTTGTTGATCTGTACCTTAATTATTCGGTTTATGGGAATAATAATAATAATTAGAAAGAGGGGTACCGCAAACGGGTCCCTCGCACCTAGACCAAGAGGTGTTCTGTGTTCTCCTTGAGAACAATCTGTCACCCGACGGCGGGACGCCTTCGGGTGAGAGGTGCTTAAGCAGATGAAGCTATAGGATTATGTTGAGGCCAGACGCCACACAGAAGGCCCACAAATTCTCCACTGGAATCGCTCCTAGGATTAATGGATCCAAAGTTTCGGACCCAAACATTCTATATCTGACACCCTGCAGGCTTCTGCAGGTGCATATAACATGTATGGAGGTTTCATCGTCCTCAATACAGGCCCTACAAGTGGGATCATCAGAGATCCTTAAGTTATGAAGGTGGTAGTTCAATCGACAATGACCTATCAAGAGCCCCACCACCCTACTCAACTGCATGCTATTGAGCCTCAACCGAACACAGTCTAATGGCCTAGCTGTGCTTGTGCACAACTTGGTCTGTCGCATGCCCTGCGCAAAGTCCCAGTAATCGAGATGAGCCTGTCGTAGCCATCCCTTGATTCGGTAAATTACGGAACATCTTGCTTTGGGAATGATAGGCTCAGGTGAAAGGGGCGCTTGAGATGACCCCTCTCGTGCCAACGAGTCCGCTACTTCGTTCCCTTTATCGTCAGAGTGACCCGGTACCCAGATCAGTCTGATTGTGTTACACAGTGGTTTATGGAAAAGACACAAATCAATTGTAAAATTTTGAAAAATGAACGTTACGCCAATGTAACGCTCAACAAACTTGTATATTCATTATTAAATATTCAGGCAAAAATAAACTTTAATTTAATCCAATGTTGTTTTTTTTCGCCTGAATATTTATTAATGAATGTGCAATTTTGTTGGTAGTTACAACGTGTAATGTGGCGAAATATGCACTAAAAGCGTCTAGATATTGATGACTAAGATCTACTACAGTACACAACAAACTCTTAAAACCACGTTACATCTGCAACTAATCGGACAATTCATCGTAATAAACCAAAAATGAATTTTTTCATTTCGGCCAATTAAGAAACTTGATGTAACAGAGTCAGTTAGACAGACGTTTATTATGAGATAACCTGTGTATTTTTTTTTCTATATTTTGATTCCCATCGGAAATAAAAAAAGTACCTACATAGAGAAATATTTCGTTTTATAAAGTTTTACGGAAAAAATGTTAGGCAGGTATATTTAATATTTTATGAGGTTGAAAATTTTTTAGTACAGGCATACTTGTTTTTGATTCAATTTGTAAATGAAAAAAAAAAGAAGATAATTCTCCAAAAAATTTGTTTATTAATGAAATATTATTACGAAAATATTATTCAAATACCACAATACCCAAAACAAAATTATATATTAAAAAGTTTATTTTAAATATGTTTAAAAATACACATAGACTTACGGCCTACGTACCGGTATTTCAATTGCAACGCAATCATTGTTAGTTGGAAAATTTCGTATATCATATTATAGAAATAAAATTATGCCTTGCGAAATTTTTTAACACACCGAATGAACTTTCTATGTGTTCAACGAATATGTCATTTGAAATACATTTGGTACATTCGAGAAATGCAAAATACAAGAATGATGCTTTAGAAACATTTTTTGGGTATATACGGTATATAAGGCTGAATAACAATAGATAGAGGTAAAGGTAGATCGTAAAGGCTGCCCTGAACGAGCTACACTTCGACCATAAGGTCCATTGTGATGCCTTAGGATGTGAGGATGTGAGTGGAGTGGAAGGAATTTGTGAGTAGACTAGGAATTGGTAGGATATGCGGCTGCAGCCGACTATGATAGGAACTATGCCGATATTCATCTGGAGTTCGTGAAGGAAACTGCAGAAAACCTTCTCAAGTATAGCCGGTTACTTCGTTCTTGTCCATACGCCGACAGTTTAGTCAATTAACCGCCCCTTTTTTTATTTTTATAATTGACAAACTGCCGATGTCGGGATTCGAACCCATAACCTCCCAGTTTCCAAGTACTGCATACTGCACAGACATAACGCCTTAGACCGCTCGGCTACTTGGACTGGTTGAATAACAATAGGTTGTACTTTACATGTGATACTGATACATTAAAAATAACATGGGATTCAAAGCGATTGTTATTATATTGCTGTATTATATACGCGAATATTGTTACGTGTTTTTGCTAATTACTGTAAATATTAATTGTATTAACCAGTTCGAGTGGTCTAACGAGCTCTGCTTGCTCGGAACTGGCAAGATTCAAATCTCGGCGGTGGCAGTTGTCAACTGAAATTAATGGGGTGGTGAATTAACTAAGCGTATGGACAAGATCAAAGTAACCAGCTATGCTTGTGAAGTTTTTCTGCACTTTCATTTCACGAACTCGAGATGAATATCGTCATAGTTCCTATCAAACTCGGCTCCAGCCGTACAACTTACCAATTCCTAGTCTGCATACAAATTCCTTGTCCTTCACATCATTAATGTATCGTTTATATAGGCTCAAAAATAATGTAGGGTGGCCTCTGTTACATACCATGGAATCTCAGAAACAGATCCAATTAATTGTCTACAGCCAATAAATTGTAATTATTAATTAGTAGAATCTAAAGCGTTTTCCTTCAAATTTTCTAATTTAGTATCTATTACACGTTGATTTAGTAAATATATAGATCACGTATTTAATTATGCAAATGTACAAACCAACCTAAATAGTAGTTTAAATTAAATTGATCAATTTGTTCGATTATATAACATGTTAAACAACAACAACAATAATAATGTTTATTGTATATATTGTCATTGTTGTTAGGTATATGTTATGTATCCTTCATATATTTATTTATTCAGAGAAATTTAATGTAAAAACAAACAAACCCGACAAGGGCACAAATAGGCAGCAGACTGGCAACCAATTGAAATAAAATGTTTAATAATAATTAATATGAAATGTTTTTGTTTATTAATTATGATTATTATTATTACTTATTTAGTAGTCAAATGGTAGAAAATTAATTATGTATTATTGTTTTATATACATTACACTCTACTCTATACAATATGTCAATTGCATTCATTTACAAACACACATACGTTCTGTAATATACTACGTTTGATTTCAACCTAGTTTTGTCGTCATAGAAATAAATAATACCATGCGCTATTATCAAAAACGTTTTGTGTGTTTGTCTCTTTGTATGTTTGAAAGAACATAACAATGAAAGCTTACTTAAATGGCATATACGTCGAATATTATAACGTGGAAAACGTCTTGCGAGATGATAGTTACCCCTTCACTAGTTAGGTACACGCATTGTCAGCGATCAAAAGTCGTAAGGATAACTTTTTATGCGTAGTTTATGTTAAATGTACAGGCAATTATCTAATGTTGTATAGAATATGGCAGATTGATGATTTTCAGTTTGCTGGGTTAAGGACAGTATGGTATGGTCATAGTTCAAATAATGTGTTCCATTGCATAAAAAACAAATGAAAAAAAAATCATTCTAATTGAATTTCAATTATTTGACATATGGTAACACCTTACTGAGCGTTCATTGATTGCCAGAACCCAGCAAACTTAAAACCATAGTCTGTCACATTCTGTAGCAGGTGCTTTTACTACATAGTCATAGCAAAGCAATTGCTACTCAGCTACTCATAGAATATACATTGTTTATAGCATTTTCATTCTCATTTTATGTTCGACACCCATATTCGATAATTGTCCACGTTGTAATGATTTGCGTGTAGCCCACTTAAATAGCCCGCAGATAGAATTAAGCATTCTATATACTATTTACTTCGTTTGAAATTAAATTTTGAATATACAGTTATTGTTCAATTCTGTTGATAGAAAATTGTTTATGTATTCATTCTTAGAAACAATTGCTTTTTAGTGACAAAGTTGTGTTGCAAAATATATTGAAAACATTAGGAAATAACATTTGCGACAATATTTAAACTATACATAGAGATCTAGGAATATTTAGTTACCAAATGTGTTTAATTGACAACCTGTATAAATTGTAATAGTTAATGAAAACTATGAATATTTTTTAATTTATACAATTTATTCATAAATAATTGATTGTTAATATTTCAATGTTAATTTTATGATATTAAATATTAAAATACCAAAATATCATATAGTTTCATAACACTGCAGTTATAATACAATATGAAATGTTAAGAACAATCTGAAGTAGTTTAAATACTCTGTAAATACTGGGTTCATTATCTGTTCGTGTACTATTTCTTATGCATGATTCAGCAAAAAATTACAGATGTTTGAACGTCTAAATAATAGTTAGAAAATGGTTTTGTAGGTTCGAATCATGACTATGAATATTATATTTTTACAAATAGAAGGTTGTACAAAAATGGAAGCTGCATACTTTGTTGCGAAACAAACTTATAAAATCCCAGGTGAAATTCTTGATTGAAAATAATTTAAAATGAATAAACTTTATTTTTCAATCATTCTAAATAATCTAAGGTAGTCCGGCCAGCTTTTGAATATAAAAGAGAACTTTGATCATATTAATGTATAATAAATTTAATAAAATAGCAAGATAAATACCAGTTTTTGAGTCTAATCATAAACTTTCAAACAAAAACAGTTTCATTAAAATCGGTGCAGTAGTTTTTGCGTGATGATCAAACAAACAAATAGACATTTTGTAATCCCCCATTTTGCACGCGCACAAAAATACTAATAAAACTCACCCAAAATCGGCAAAGCACAAAAATACTTGTTTGAATTCATTTCAATTTGTTGAGTAATTTGGTAAATCTCATTATTATTTACGATAAAATATATGTTCTCATAAGGTAACGTGTTCAAAGTTCAGTTTTAAAAAGATAATTATTTTACTTTTAACTCGGGAAGAAGACTTTTTTTCACCATTGGTATTGATTACCATTAAAAAAAAGTGATAATCTAATTTTAACATGAGAGTGCTCATCGTCAGGTGAAAACGACAGATGAGTTAAAGTTTATTGTTTTTAGTAATAGATGGAATTATCATGCAAAATATAAAACTTTACACATAATTCTCATATACCGGCTACATTAATTTTAAGATGGTTAAAACAGTGCTACTGTTAATGCTGTTTAACATGATTTTTAAAAGTGAAAATATTTACTATGAATTTTACATATAAATTAATTAATTAACATTTAACCGTAATTTTATCCGTGGCCGGATTTAACTAACAAGGAAGAAAAGTAGAAGAATAAAATGATATTGCGCCAGTATAACACGTATAACGATATAAATCGATTTATTTATACAAAATGATAGTATTTATACAAACATTTGAAGTTTTTCTTTTTTTTATTGATGTCATATAACAGATATATGAGTTTTTCTCCATACAATTTATATTATAGAAGTGAAACTGATCCTCATCTGTGTAGTATGAATGTTTAAGTTATATAAATATGCTTGTGTTCCATATTACTACACTCATCTGTCATGTCTCGGTAAGGGTTGACAACTTGTCATAAATACATTATGACTGATAGCTTTGTCGTTCGTTCTTTACATTCTACTTCCCCTCTCTCTCAATTGCTTCTTTCCTTCGTGTTTTGAGCATTTTATTCTATACAAAAAAATATGATATATTCCTTCTATATACGGGTTCAGAAGAGAATGTTATCTATTTAGTGGACTAGAATATTGTATTTTTACACTGCATTTGTCATCTACAAATTATATAAATTATGGGAGAAAATTTGATCTCATTTTATGTTAATTTGACAGAACAGGAAAGTAGATAAAATACAGGTAATATATATTCGTGGGATATTTAACAGCAATTGTTATTGTTTAAATATTATTGTTTTTGAAACACGAAAAAGAAATCTGAAATCAAAATATGCACACCCGTTCATAAAAATTGAACCAGTTAATCACATTCTAAGCGCATATATTACTAAATATTTGTATAATATTGCAACACTTAAAATTTTTCAACTGGTTCAATTTTTAGGAACGAGAGTGTACATTTCAATGCTGTTCTAGTACAACTATGTATTCTTACTGAATCCTATACCTTGAAGAATATTTGGTTAGTTCCATTATTCAGATATAAATGCAAATGTATATGTTACCGATATATATGTTACCGAAAGTGTAATGTAATTTATTTTGCATGGTAGTTCTATCTATTACTAAAAATAGTATACCTCAACGGCTAAATCTGTCTTTTTCGTTTGACGATGAGCACTCGTTTGTTAAAATTAGACTATAATCTTTTTTCCAGTACTCACAAAAAGATGTATAACTTCAAAAAAGTATATAAAATTCGAAAAATTTTCATGTAAATATTTCAGTGACAATCTGTAGTGAACTGAATAAAAACATGAGATATATAATTTTATTGAAAACATTTGTATCTGTTTTGTAGATCTGTCATCTTTCTTTGTATAACATTAACCTCTTGTACATACAAAATGGTTTCAAATATTTGTACTTATTTACAAGAATTTCGATGATTGAGTATACTAATTTAAAATATAATTCAATTGAATTATATATATAACGTAGCTTCAAAATATCGTACGTATAGATACGAATTCGAATTGAATATTTGTGTTGAAAATAAATATAAAGATACTTATGCAAAATTAAGCATTTTGTAGTAAAAAAATCTAAAAACTCCAGTATTTCGATTTTGTTGCTGTTTGACAATATTTTTCAGCATATGTATGATAGTAATAATCTTTGTCTATATGGTTTTCCCATTTTGTGTATCATTGATTTTTCACCGATTTTTATTTTATTTTCGGATTGAATAAAATGGTGAGAAAAAATTCACAAGGAAATATGGACAATATTTCAGAGTAGAAAAGAAGTCTCTCAAAAATATTAAAAATTTAAATAAAAGTTTTTGAATATTTGATAGACAATTTTTCAATCAGTAATGTATTTCAAACATTAAGGATGTTAGATCGGTATGATCGTAAGAAAAATAGTCGATCTTAAAATTAACATAGTTTTTGTTCATTTTGCGGCGTTACGTTGGATTCAATTATAGTTGTTATCCACATAATCCAGGATTCCTTGGGGATCAATCAGTTTGGTGGATGAATATACTCATTTTTAACTAGCTTATACCCGCGACTTCGCACACGTTTTTTGTTATATATCCGGCTCCCATCATTTTAAGACTAAAAACCTCAATGTAATATCCCACCGCTTCCACTGCTTCAATTTGTTATCGTTCCCGACGCTTCCGCTACTTCAAATATTTATCGACACTTCCACAAGTTTCACCAAATTTCTATTTCAGCGAATAATTTCGAATTCTATCTCTCGTAGTGAGACAAAATACATACCAGCTTTTCATAAATTTCAAGTTTAATCATAAGCTTTTCCACAAAGTTTCATCAATATCGGTACAGAAGTTTGTTCGTGACACTCGAACATAAAAATAAACATATAGACGACATACAATTTTATAATAGATACAGATTACTACAAATACAGATCATTTGTATTCAGGGTTGCCAGATTGGGGTACTCAGCGTAAATTGGTCGACTTTTGACATACATCTGCTATTGAATTATAACTTTCCGCTACGTAATTATGATGTACTTTCATTGACTAACAAATAAACTGTAAACTAATGAAATTATTTTAAACTTGATTTAAACTGATTATATGACTTATCAATGTATGTCGCTACTTTTGTTAATAGATGGAACGATTCGGACAAAAACTTTCTGGCAACATTGCAGAATGGATAGATATTCGAATCATTGTAGAAATTTTTGAGCTTATTATAGCAATTATTCTTATACATTATTCAAAATTTATTTTCAGTTATCTTTTTACTGAAATATCTGTAAATATATTATATTCTACGTAAGCCCATTTTTACTTGTGAAAATTTTGATGAAAGTTTTCCATCGCAATAAATGTATGTGATATAACGAAACTTACATCTCTTTGTACATGCAGAAATATATCAATCGCATGTTTTGTTAATAGCTTATAACTCTCGTCTTGCTAAATATTTCTTTTTTTGTCAACCACTTCAGTCACATGATCATAGTAAACCAATCACAAGGAAGTAAACCAATACCCTATTCTTACATATTAAATTGCATTGAAATAGAAACCAGGTCTATTGTGTTATAACTGCATAGTTTCATAAAAAAATACTACTGCGCTTGTTCACCAGGATATGCATTTTGAATAGTTGCTTGAAAAGTTACATGTGTAAAATAGGACTAAGATCACGTATATTTTGATAGTATATGAGTATAGATTTTTCTTCCCAGACAACTTTCTACTAAAGGTTTAAAACATGTTTATAACAACAGCATTTCATTGGTGACGCGACCCAACATCCTTATATCAAAGTTTTTAAATATTTTATACACACATTTTCAATCACTAAAGTAGTATTTCAAGAACATTAATATTAAATTATAAATTTTATTCTACCATTAAAATATTGTGTTAATTACTCATTTTATGACTGTTTATAACCCAAATTTTCTCTATCTAACTACAAATATTTTTCAACACTTGATTTGATGTTCACAAGTCTGTGTCTCTGTGCGCTTACAATATGAATTCATAATAAAACAACTTAGTAAAAAAAAAAGAAGTAAAACATATAAATTTTGTTTTAATTTTTTGTACTTTTGTAAAGTTAGTTATAGAATAGAAGTTTTATTACATATAATTTTTTTGATGATTTCTTTTAATTACTTTCATTATTATTTTAACTTTATTTTATGGGTAATATTTTTTTTCTTCACACAAAGAGTATTTTTATATCATTTACAGACACACATTGTACGAACAAAAATTGAGTATTTTTTTGTGAATTTTTTATGGTAAAATGAAATCACGTTTTTGTTCAAGTAATAATGGTTAAAATATTTATTCGTTTATATTTCATTTGCGTTCTATATACAAATATAGTTGATTACAAAACCTTATAATTGTATCCAAGGTTGCAGTATAGATAGATATATAAATCTTGGGGTATGAAAAGTATTGCACTTCGATCTTATGACCCATGGTAGATAGATCGATCGATTGTAGAGGTTACCCTGGAAGGGCTACACTTCGCCCATAAGGTCCCTTGTAAAGCCTAATGATGTGAGGATGTGAGTGGAGTGGAAGAAATTTTTGTGAATAGACTAGGAATTTGTAGGATATGCAGCTGCAGTTAACTATGATTGGAACTATGCCGATATTCATCTGGAGTTCGTGAAGGTAACTGCAGAAAACCTTCTCAAGCATAGCCGATTACTTCGTTCTTGTCCATACGCCGACAGTTTAGTCAAGTAACCGCCCCCTTTTTTTCCTTAATAATTGACAAACTGCCGATGTCAGGATTCGAACCCATAACCTCCCAGTTTCCAAGTAGATATACTGCGCAGATATAACGCCTTAGACCCCTCGGCCACTTGGACTGGTAATGACCCATGGTAATCCCTCTTTCTACTTCAGCCTGGTGAGGCTTCTCTCATATCTTGTCAATAGTCAGGTGCTTGCTTATCAGGTTTTCATAAAGGATAAGCTGTAATCGAGAGGTTCGCAGTTTAAGATGATGTGTCTGGATAATTCTTCCTCCTCACCTCACAGTCCACAGTCCACATTATGGAGTCCTATTGTGTGTAGGTGCCTTTGTAGATGATAATTTCTGGTGATGAATCCGGCATCCTTCGAAGTTGTATCCTGTTCAGGTTGAGTGTGTAAGAAGATATAAATTTAAGATGATGAAACGTTTATAAAAACCGCTACAAGTGCATCGAGGGACAACCCTTTGGATGTATTCCGAAACAATGTTTTTCCGAGTTTTTGCTACGGTAAATTTTCCTAATGATCACGGTGTTTAAAGTATATTCACTCGTCCATAGGAGTAAACTTTTCAAATATTTTTTCTTTTTATCAAAAGATATATGAAATATCGGAATAAAATTGTTTCCTATAAACCGTCAGACGAAATCAACCTTGCTGTTAAAAATATTACTCTTAAAAAATGTACCAGTTCGTGTTAAAAATCCAATATTTGAAAATTAATTACTCCAAAATCGGACATCAGATCTCTTTCAGCAAATGAATCGTCACTTTGCTCTATGTCTTTCATCTGTACTTGCTCTAGGCACCCAACAACCTTAATGGACAAACTTATAGATACCAATATGAAGAATGCTTTTTCCAACTCTCATAAAAATTTACCTGTATATATCGTTAATTGTCAGTTCAGTTGATTGAATCGTAAAATTGAGATTTAAAAAAATTAATTAAGGATGTACGAGCACTGGAGCTTCCAAAAGATTAATGCTTGATTTTTTGTTTACATGTAGTTGAAGTGCATATAAATCAATTATAAAAGTTTTAAGAGTTGGGGTGGGTAAGGGGGTCTTGAATTAATTATTTAATGTTAAAGTTCGAGTTTTAATGCATTGCTCTTATGGAGAAACCCTTAATTTTTCACATATTTTGATAATTTTCACTTGGAATAAAATAAGACGAATAGAAAAAAACTGCGCAATAGAAAATAGAAATATTAATAAAGAAGAGATTGAACCAATAAAACTCCGGTATGAGGAGCCTAAAAAAAAGATATTTAAGAAAACAACTGAGCTTTCGGGTAAATTTTATTTCTGTCGGCGATAGCTTATTTACCCGAAATTTCAGGTCTTTTTCTTTAAATAACTTATTTTTATACCCGGTATGACGGGTCTAAATTAAAAAATAATTAACATTATTGTGGACTTTTATGAATGTACTATATAAGATTTTGAAGAATTTAATAAATGGACTATACATCAGTGCTTGTACATCCTTAACTAGAAAATTACGCGTTAGATTATCTTAGAAAAATAAATTAATGCATACTTTTTAATCAAAATTCACATTGCTAGTGAATTTTATAGCCAATTTGCACTAGTGATCGAAGAACCTTAAATTTGATTTAAACTTTATAGAAAACAAAAATCATTTTCTTGTAAAAATGAAAAAAAAAGAAAAAAACTATCTTCAATAGATTTGTAAATAAATATATACTGGCAAAAAAAAATTCATGTGAAAAAATATCACATTATCTGTTCCCCAGAAATAAAGAGGAGTAAATAAGAATTCCAGACACGGAAAAATCTTTCTATTTTTTTCTATATTGTTCATTGGAAATTCATTCACGCACGTAACCCTTCACGTTCGTGTATAGTATAGTATCTCTTTTATAAACATCAGGGTTGTAAGACAGTTTATGAAAATAAAGTTTGAATAACACTGGATTTAGTGGAAAACTTTTCTATATATGTTTAGTTATTACCATCAACATTTAAATAATTTTCATAAGTTTATTATACTTTTCTTTCTTTATAGTGATTTCTAGTCTGTTTTTTTTTTTGTATGTGGAAAAACTTTGTTTATTTTATGGATATTTAAACAGATAAAAGTATATAGAAGTTTGGTTTTAAAAACATTTTTAACCCATCTTGTGTCTCTGTTAGTCAGTCTGTGATCATTACTTGTAACTAACTTCAAAAGGTCAGGACGTTTACATTTTTTCCACATCTATTTCTACCCGGTATATAATATATATCAGGGTATATCCACTGTACCTTACTTGTTCAAAGCTTAAAATTGTGTAATTTTTTTAGTCACAACGTTTGGAACAAATCTTATAATTTGTTAACGTAAGTCAACATTGTTGGTTTAACATTATTATCACCACTTCAAGTGGCCGAGCGGAAACTGGGAGGTTATGGTTTCGAATCCCGACATCGACAGTTTGTCAATTATTAAGAAAAAAAAGGGGCGTTTAATTGACTAAACTTCGGCGTATGGACAAGAACGAAGTAACCGGCTATGCTTGCGAAGGTTTTCTGCAGTTTCCTTCACGAATTCCAGATGAATATCGGCATGGTTCCTATCATAGTCGGCTGCAGCCGCATATCCTACCAATTCCTAGTCTTTTCACAAAAATTTCTTCCATTCCACTCACATCCTCACATCTTTAGACATCACAATGGACCTTATGGTCGAAGTATAGCCCCTCCAGGGCAGCCCTTACAATCTTTCTAACGCAATAAATGAGTTTGGTGGAAGCGTATAAACTTTCTAGGGAAAATGTCCTCAAATAAGCTTCAATAAGTTCACGAATAGCAATTATCCACGATGCATTTGGCATCTCCTGCAATAAGCATTCAATAATTATTGGTCGTGATAAGAGTAATTCACTTTTTTGAAATCAGTTCAATCTATTTTCTAAAAAAATTGTTCAAACTCATCTCATATATATGGGGTTGTGTCTGAGGATATAATTTTTATTTTTAATAAAAAAAAAGGAAAATTTTTATTGTTATAATTTAAAAAATATGTTAATGTGAGTTGTAAGCTTTGGCTATCAAAATACCATCATTATAATTTACTATTTTAAATAACATGACACACACAAAAAGTTGTTAGACTTAAGAGATTTTAACGATTTATTAGTGTTATAAAAAGTTTATGGAAAAATTTTTACGACTTAAGAGAAACATTAACCAAAAAAAAAAAAAGAAAAAAAACGAACATATTTATTCCATTTAAAACAACAAAAGAATTAAATACTTTTTAATACAAATTATATGTAATTAATTAATTTTAATTAAGGGCGTGTTGAAATTTTTCAAATAAAAGTCATAAACAAGTAATTTGTAGACAAAATGTTTGGGAAAAGAATGTTATTGAAGAAATTCGATTGGTTTTTAATATAGTTTAATATAGTTTATAGCTTGAATGTTAAAATGAACGTTAAGTTAGAACATCTAGAATGTGCTAGATATAGTACATTCATAAAAGTCACAATAAATCAGCTTGTTTCAGTATAAAATTGTGTATGTTTTTTAAGCGAACAAAAATAGCTTGAATGATTAATAACAATTAATAATTAATTATGACGTTCAATAACACATTTCAAAGAATATTTTAAAACTATATTTATCACAGTGTCTAATTTATTAAACAAGTTTAAATATAAAAAACTATATTTTGCCATAGCTCGGGATATTGCTTCACAGTGCAACCAAGAGGCTGTCTCTCGGTGCACTGAAGCTCAACAGGATGCAACTACGGAAGGTTACCGGCTTCATTACCGGACATTATCCCCTGCGGAAGCATATGCAAACAATGGGGCTCCATAACGGGTCTATTATGTGCATATTGGCGAGGATGAAGAAACGACCATCCACATTATCTTTGACTGCGAACTTCTGGGTTACAGCAGATACAGGATATTCGGTGCATCTCATCCCGAATATATGAACTTTCAGGAACGTCCTTAATACATGCTATACAGCAATTGTTATGTAAAATTATTTAAACAAGTGCGAAGAACAACTGAGTAAATTGCTTAAATATTCGGTATATACTGAGTTTATGAAAAAAATTTCATACAAAAGTTGTATATTTTTTAAAAAGAAAGCGCTGAGTAGGAAACCGAGTCGGATTTACCATTCATGACTTTAACTTAGAACACACACACAAAATTTCAGCTCGTTATGTCTTCGTATAGTAGACATGCCGAAATGGACTAATTAGGCCATTTTATGAACACATATAACAAAAAATTTTTTTCTGCGATCAATACTTTACAAAGTCGGAACTAAACTTAACGATCCAGAAATTTACAGGTTCCTGTTATTAAACTACAGTGCCGAATAAATAAACGACGTAGAACAGAAAGTAAAATATCCCATCTATTGATGTAATTTAGTTTGATAGTGTTCATTTCATGAGTTAACCAAGTAACACGGTGGTATGTAAGCTGTTGGTTAAGTATACGAGAGAGTTATAACATTGTTGGTATTTGATTCAATCATGCGTCACATCAAGACACAGCATGAAGTAAAATGTGGGTGAACTTATTATACAGTTTATGACTTATATTTTAATAGAGCGATTTACTTTGCAAGAGAAAGTCTTTCTTTTTTTATGTACTATTTTGTTAAGTGAAAATATTAGTAGTAGTTCAAATCATGTGATATATATATATATCACATGATATATATTGTTATTAAATTAATAACTTAATTATTAAAGAAATAATTGTATTGTTCTTTGAATTTAACGGGGAGCATTATGATGACAAATTATTATCAATTTAAAAATATGTATCATTGGTTTTAATATCGTTTAACGTCATAAAAACATGTTTGCTTTCAACCTGTGTCTTTCATAAGATATATTTTGACGGCATTTTCTCCTCGTATTGTTATTAATTTGCATTCTTAAGCCTCAACGTCCCTGTAGAATATTATGAATATAACTGAACTGAGAACTGGTCCCTCATTCACGTTTCGCATGAAATACCGAAGCTTTTATCTTCACGGAAGTTTTCAACTGTATATAAGAGAAAAAAAAACCTGTATACTTAAGAAGTTCTTTATTTTGTCTTAAATCTGTCGAATATTATCTCAACTGTTATCGAAAATATTTTTTCTCGCGGCGCAGAAGTTTGTTCTCTATTTTTTAGTTTTTGACCTGGAACCATCCCTGTTTTTGCATTGTTGAACCATTAAACGTTGAACGATAATCGTTGGTTACCATTTTGCTCGGGGCATCTGCGATTTGTTAAATTTTCACTAGTCACGAGGTTTATATCGCAGATACGCCGTTCTAGAGAAAAACAGCTCCATAGGAAATACGCCCCTTTAGGTTGGTCACTAATGTCGCCCTTAATCAAAAACTTTAACTGAACTGGTAAAACTTTGTAGATAAGATGATGAATGAACATTTTTATTATCCGTTGGAATTGTACACTGATAGAATGAATTTCTTGAACCAAGTAAATATGTTTTCTTCAAAATATGATACTCTGTTTTCAATCAAGAATTTGTTTACTTGAATGTATCTTCAAGTAAACAAGTTCTTGAATGAAAATAAGGATTTCTTTCTCAGAGTATCATATTTTGAAGAAAACATATTTACTTGGTTCAAGAAATTCCTTCTATTATTTCTACGCTCGTTATTATTATTTTGTATATTATGCCAAACTTAAACATATTGATGTTGATTGCCAATTAATAAGCGAATTAAACGATGTGATATTAGTATATTTGAAATTTAAGTGGCAATTCTAAACACTAGAAAAGGACGGAAAGGAATCTTTTCGTCAAATACGCCTGCTATTACAGTTTTACATGTTTGGTTTAAATTGCTAAAGAAAAACATATCAATTCAAAATATTAAACTTGGCCAGTTTTATCAACCTCAGTGTACCTTACATTATCTTATTCTTATTAAAAAGAAAAATAATATTAAAATATATAACTTTATTCATTAGTAGAAAATTTTAAATTCTAATAAAATTTCCTTGTAATTAGGGACAAACATTTTACGATAGAAAATTATTAATAAAATGTCTGAGCAAACATTTTTTTTAATGAAAATATTATAAGGGAAAAATATTTAATTAGATATTTTATGACTTAATTTGAACTCAATTATAACTTTCATCATGGAATTTTTAAACGATTTTTTTTTCTGTAAAAAAAACATAATTATACTTAACTTACCACCCACCCTGCTGTGCGAATGGTAGCAAAAATATTCACATAGTTATAATTTTATTTTCTATATAAAAATTTTCTCTGTGTTAAAGTAAAAATAAATTGCTTTAAAAAAATAAAATAATTCAATTTCATTTGAAAATTATAGAAATTTGTCAAGTGCGAGTTTTGGTACGTTAATGGTTCCCTTCTTTTTTATGAACGTACTATAATTATACATGGTATATAATATATATACCATGGTGTATTTAGTTTAGTTCTGACTTCGTAACGGCTGGAAATTTTGATCGCAGGTTTTAATATAGGTGTTCATAAAATGAACTAATTAGTCCATTTTCGCAAATCCGTCTATAAACCCGATAACTCAAAACTGAGTTGAAATTTTGTGTGTGTGTGTGTTCTAGAGCTAAAAAGTAAGGTCAAGTTTGAATGGGTAAAATCTGACCATGTTCGGTCGAAATGGTACAAACTGTCTATCTTTGAAACGGTAAGAGATAGAATAAAAATTCGAATGACAAAAAATGTTCCTTTTTTAAAAAAAAACAACTTTTGTTTGAAACTTGCTTTCATAAACTGAATAGTTTTGAAAAAGTTTTCAAATTACTTCAGATTACGAAACCATTAACATATTGACTACAATTTTATTACAGCAGATACAAAATATTCAGACAATCTGATAGGCTGCTGACTTTTCCAAGGTATGGAAGATGCGAACCTCGATAAACTGAGATTGAAGGTGCCCCAAGATTCATCTATTTAGCTACAATACACTTCTTTGTAATTTAATACACTTATGCGTATAAAAAGTACAATAGCCAGTTCACGCATTGATAATGTATATGCCGGGTATTTAAGCAATTATCTCAGTTTGATGTTATTTTCACGTGTTTTAATATTAATTTTCTTAATAAAACATTTTAATCTTAATTTTTGATGAGTCGTATATTTATTTTTTCTTTCTTTCTTTGTTTCAGGTATGTTCAAAAAACAAATATTTCGTACAAATAAAGACAAAGATGGTACTTCAATTTATGTGTAGTGCGTAGTAAGTATTATACAAATAAAATAACTTCTATATGAAACTTCTATTCTCCCGTTCAATAAAATTGAACAAACCTGAAATGTTAATTTTATTATATTTCATAAAACTCCTCACTTTTGTAACTCTCTGTATATTATTTATTTATAAACAAAGATAAGTAGTATATTTTTTAAATGTGAAAAAAGAAATGGAAGTTTTATATTTTTATTTATGTAAACAAGTCAGTGATAGAGTAAGAATATGCAATGTATGTATATACATGTTAAGTGTTATATATGCCTTTTACATATAAAAATAAAATAAAATGTTGTATCTGTCAAAAACATTTACTGCAAGAATAATCAAAATTGTGAGAGACTAATTCTGTTCAGGTCGGTTATATAGATATATATATATATATATATATATATATATATATATATATATATATATATATATATATATATATATATATATATATTATATACTATCTAAAAGTGAAAATTTTGTGTTCCTTTTGAGAGAAAGTTTGAAATCATTTAATTTCCAAAAAGTTGTTGTGTAAAATTATTATATTATTCTTTACAAGATAAAGTATTATTTCATTATATATAGAAAATTTTGTGTTCATTACATACAAATTTTACACAAGTTCGAATGTTCTATCTTGCTATATTCTTGTTGATAGTATGTATGTATATTATTATTATTATTATTATTTCATAAATTCATTTAAAAACTAATTTAAATGTAAATATAAAGTATATAGACTTGAATGTATAAACAGATTGATTCAAAAATCAATGAACTTTTATCTCCTATAACAGGTTAGGTTTACTATTGCTGTTAGACAAGACAATAATGTCTTTCTCTTTTGCTGGCAAATTTTTTGAGTTCTGTCATGTTTTGCCCGATCTTCTATGACGATCAAATAAATTTTTCATATCAAACACTGATGTCAAAATTATATAACAATTGTCCAGACATATTACTTAAAATTTAAATTAATGAAACGCTAGTCACCTCCATTAACAATGAGGCTAGTCCCCTCCAATAGCAATGTAATAACTGGCAGATGTAAAACACCGAAACTATTTTGTATAGAAAATATGCTTGAAAGGATGGTTTATTAAAGGAAATAAATATGGCATAATCAAAAAATATGGCATAATCAAAAACAAAATAATCAGATTTTTTTTAAAGAAAAAAATTATTCTTTATTTAAAAAATAATTTTTAATACCACAAAATTAAAAAGTAAATAATTTCTTAAAAATTGAGATGACTCAATTCTTTCAATCAGTTGCATAAACTGTTATTATTATTATTAACTATTTTGTATAGAAAATATGCATTGCCCACCTATGAATGAGTTTTTGAAAGTGTATATGTCAGCCATCTATGAGCATCTTTTTAAAACTGATTTGTTTTATGTAATATCACCTATAAACAACTTGTCGATCGCGTGGCGATAAAATTTCGCCAGGCCGTTGCCAGGTAGCAAACGGTTTAACCCGCCGCATTAAACGTTTCACATCAAAAACCACATATAGAATAGAAATGGCGTCCAAAGACAATCGAGCTATCATTTCAAAATTTTATAACTGATTTGTGTCTTATTTATTTGTATTTCGCAAAAATGTTTCGAATAAAAGCTGTTGGTTTAGTTATAATGAACAACTTTTATCCGAAGTATTTTTTCGGAAACCAAATAATTAAGGCACAAGTCAATTATAAAATTTTGAAATAGTAGCTCGACTTTTGGCACTGACAATACATCAGGATAGGGGAGAATTATATACATCCTACCATAATATCTACGTAACTTACTTGTTAGAGTATTGCTCCGGCGAACCAGAGATGATAGGTTCGACCCTCATCCAAGATATGTATGACTGTTCATATCAAACAATAATGTTAAAATAATAAATTATCTTCGTGCTTGCCTGGTATCGAAATTCTCGAATCTCGTGATAGTTAATGTTATTGCGCAATGTTATATAAATATGGAGTATTATACACTGTGTAAAATTATGTTGAAAAAAAATAAGAGCGATTATTATGTTACACCTTATGTTGCGTCCACACTTGCGCGCCGCTTGTGCGCATCGAATTCGTCATATTCTGACGGTGCGCGCGCGTAGCGCAGAACGATCCATCTGAAGTAGATTTTTTCAACGAACACTTTGAATGTTCGCAGTATAGTAGTAATTGAAGTATAGTATTTTAGTTCAACTTGAAAATTTTTCAAGCTGAACTAAAATGTTAACATTTTAATTAATATCTTTAGATTATTTTCAGGCTTAAATAACGGGTTTTTGTGATTGATTCAACTTCACTGCAAAATGAATATATGTTCGTGGGTTTCCTATGGATTGCTGGAGGTTCGTTGAAATCAACAATTCCAACGAACCAAAGGCGAGCGGCGCGCACACCGCTCGGGGTTCATGGCGCTTAAGTATGGACGCACCTTTATATACAAGAGTTATTTACACTTCAGTTTAATGAAACCTAGTCGAGTTGAAGCTGACTAAGTGTAAGATTTATTATGAATCATCTATAAATATTGTTTATTGTAAATAGTACCGTTATATACTAAACTGATAACAATATAGTAAACTCATATAATAGAAAAATGTAAATTTCATTCCGTGTATTATCAATTTTTCTCACCATTATGGTTTATTATTTTTATCAAGTCAGAAATTCTTAAAATCATTAAACAAAATTACCTGCTCTAAAATTTTCAACTTTCCATCTTTGACTATTAATTCGATTATTTAGTTTTATTTAGTATAAGATTTATGAGAAGATTTTATTTTCGTTTTATGAAGACAAGAAGTTAATGTTAGAAATTCTGCTGATTCTCAGGAGGTAAATTTAAATACCACATCTGCGTTGATTCGAATGGTTACAATTCATGTAAAATCGAAAGTAAAATCTTATTCTTTACGGAATATTATAACACACATCACATATAAAATTCAATTTTGTACGAAGTTTTCTACAGAGTTGAATAAAACTTCCCACAAACAATGAGTATGATGGAGTTTTTCGATAACTTCTCGATAATAGGGAATATGCATGAAAATTTTTTTTCACTTGAATTGAAGCATGTTTACTTGACAAATATCAAGGTAAAATTACTTTTTAAATAACTTTAGTAATAAGCGAGATATGAATAATTGAAATTCCCGATTAGACAAAGAGGGTGATAGCCTCTTGATATGTTATGTGACGTCATATTACACTTTCACCATTTAAAATACACGTAAAACTCCGTTTTTAGTATTTTTGCAAGAAAGAGACAGATAATAATCTTTAAAAGCTTTTAGCTTCCTTGATATTTGTTGGATTTTAATTTCGTTTTTAAATATTATTACAGTATTAACAGTATTTTCATATTCTGAAAGTAAATGTGAAAAAAAATTTTCATGCATATTCCCTATTACTTTCTTTTACGATAATTCCCCATAGATAGATAGATATATTGTAGAGGCTGTCCTGGACGGGCTACACTTCGACCATAAGGTCCATTGTGATGCCTAGGGATATGAGGATGTGAGTGGACTATGATAGAAACTATGCCGATATTCATCTGAAGTTCGTGAAGGAAACTGCAGAAAACCTTCTCAAGCATAGCCGGTTACCTCGTTCTTGCCCATACGCCGACAGTTTGGTCAATTAACCGCCCTTTTTTTTTACAATTGACAAACTGCCGATGTCGAGACTCGAACCTTTAACCTCCCAGTTTCCAAGTAGGCATAATGCGCAAACATTACTTCTTAGACCGCTCGGCCACTTGGGCTGGTATAATTCCCCAACTCTAAACAACTCTAAACTTATTCATAACCGAGCTGCAATGTAATTTTTTTGATGAGGAAGTCATAAAAGCTAAAATTCAACGAATTCGGAGAATCGACCGATCAATGGGAGATAGCAATAGAATCGTTTAATATCTATGAGATAACAATTATTAACGAGCCCATATTCTAAATTCTTGGTAAATATTTCAATAAAAATAGGTGGAAAAAGAGGTTAATTTCGAATTCTTGATTTTTCCTATAAAATTTGGAAAGTTCAACACCTTTTAAATTAACCGATTTTCAACAGTAAACGGAAAAATTATAAAAGGTATCGCACTCAGTAAGACGACTATCCAGGGGAATGTAATAACCAACTTTAGTAACATTATACAAATTTCTACCTCTAATATAAAATTTTCCAAATACATTATTTAGTACTCTTGATAGCTATAAATAACAGATAATGTGAAAAAGGTATATGGAAATAATGAAATAATAAAAACGGATCTAAATCCATTAATAATATTATTATTATATTCAACAAAACTTGAATAGGTATTCAAGCTTGTTTGTTCGTATAACCTATACATATCTACCTAACTAGGTATCATCATGAGCAGCTATATGTAGAGTAGAGGTATTATACATACACATAATAATACCTAATAGTATTGTTTTGATGTATATAATAAACTAACTAAACCAGGAAAATTCATTAATCAATCATTACCAGGTGTCGTATATATTCATTCACAAACATGCATACGTACTATATAGACACCCACATTTATTTATATACACAATATGTACAGGATGTATCAGATCAAACGGTTTACAAATTAATTAATGGTTTTTGTGAACTTATTTTGTCAAAATGCTGCATACAAGTCTAATCAGATCTTCTTCGGAATTTCCCCTTCACATTTTTCTGAAAATTTTTAGTGGAATTGGTAGAATTACGACAAAAAAGATGATAAAAACTATTTTCAGGATGGAAAAGAGGACATCCATCCTTAAAATATCCTTAAAATATCCTTAAAACTATTTTTTTAACATACTAATAGTATTTATCAATACGGAAATGCGGAAATTTTTATATGATGGTCGTTGATGGTGGATGTCCTTAAAAAATTCAAAAAAAGGTCCTTAATGTCTTAAAAACATCCTTAAAATCTCAATTGCCCAATTCTGTATAAATGTAGTTTACCTTCAAAGGTTGCATTCCTTTCTTCAAGGAGTCATGACCCCATAAACCATTTGGTGCTGTTCAAGAACAGCTAAAGAGATTTGGCGTCGACAAATTTTAGTGCGACTAATCCAAATGTGTCAGTTTACTCATAGCAGGAGCTGCCCAGGGACAGGCAAGGTGGGTCATTGTTTTCTCCTCAATGTGACATCTCCTGCAATTTGCTTGTGCACTGGTTGCCACAAGCAAAGAAGATACTGTAATTAAATTATTTATTTGAACAAAATTCACAGCCAATATTAACTGTACACTCCCGTTCAATAAAATTGAACAGATCTGAACCGAATAAGTTTCTCACAATTTTGATTATTCTTGTAGTAAATGTTTTTTACTATACTTCCATTTCGTTTTTCACACTTAAAATATATACTACTTATCTTTGTTTATAAATGAATCATTATACAGAGAGTTACAAAAGTGAGGATTTTTATGAAATGTAAGAAAACTAACATTTCAGGTTTGATTATTTTTATTGAACGGGAGTGTACTTGAACACCACGCACATATTTTTTTTTAAAATTAGCTAAATATATAATTTGGACCTTTAACAAAAACTTTACAGCACAGATAATTTCATTTGCTTTAGTCCCACTGTGTTTTTCAATATTTTTTGTCCGTGGTCAATTTCAAATTAGGTCACAGTCTGTAACATCCTGTATCCAAATGCCTGAATGAATGAGACTATCTGTATAGGACTTTGTGTGTGTAGTATGTAGGTAATAAACATGCAAAAATAGTTTATTATGGCCTTCCTGCAGCTGGCATCGTCCGTGATCAAGCGTGTTTTTTAAATAAACTTTAAATATAAACAACGTTGTTAGTCATTTATAATGAACAGGCCAGCATACCAACCAGAGCATCGGGTAGCTTTTATATAAACTTTTAATTTGGTAAATCATTGACTTTTCACTAATTATTTCATTTAAATTTTTATGAAAATTATATTATTTAACATAACTTGTTATCGAATACTTGATTTGAAAAATTATACACATCTTGAATGAGAATCGAACCCACAACCTTCTGTATTATATTCCAGTGATCTACCTCTAAGCTACCAGAATATGTTAGTGGATTGCATAGAAATTTTCACTATAAAGATGTATGATTTGTTTTTTTACTATTTACTTATTTAATTTTTTACAAAAACAATTTACCCCAATAGGAAATATGCATGAAAATTGTTTTTCACATTTATTTTCAGAATATGAAAATACTGTTAATACTGTAATAATATTTAAAAACGAAATTAAAATCTGATAAATATCAAGGACGCTATAAGTTTTTAAAGATTATTATCTGTCTCTTTCTTGCAAAAATATTAAAAACGGAGTTTTACGTGTATTTTAAATGGTGAAAGTGTAATATGACGTCACATAACATATCAAGAGGGCTATCACCCTCTTTGTCTAATCGGAAATTTCAATCATTCATATTTCGCTTATTTTTAAAGTTATTTAAAAAGTAATTTTACCTTGATATTTGTCAAGTAAACATGCTTCAATTCAAGTGAAAAAAAATTTTCATGCATATTCCCTATTGTTTCAAAATCATAGAAGTTTCTAATTAAAAGCATCAGTCAAAACAGTTTTTGACGACAATCAAGCCACGATAATCATCTACACATCGGTCAAATGTGTTTTACCTTTAACGTTAGCAAAATAAGTTTATAAACAATTCTTGGACGTTGATTTTTAACCACATCTGTAATTATCGTAACGATTTAGAACTATGCATTTCCGATGGTTCCAAACTCATGATGGAACTTGAAAATATAAATTTGCTGGAAGCAATAGTAAAATATGGATAGTTAAATTAATTAAAAAAATAATTTTTTTTTTTTTTGCAAGAATTAAAAATATATTTCTTTATTAACAAGTAACTTTGTTCGAAACAAATTTTCTTTCGCAAAAACCTAATGAATTTTGCGGCTCTTAGTCACTCACCTCTATATAACTGGACAGGTTATTCCATGTTACGCCATTAGTCAGAATGCAAGTTGTTAAGAGCGCCGTTTCAACTAGCCAAGGTACTAAAGTTTGCATCAGTGCCCCTGCGCGGCATATGTGTGTAATAAGGTCTAATGTATGTATACATGAAGTATACGCAAGCGCACTCTACCTAAATTTAGTACCTTGGCTAGTTGAAGCGACGCTGTCTACCCTTTTGCTGTTTTGCACTCATTTATTGCACTTTTCTAGTTTTAGATCGCTGTTTTTTTGGGCTCAATTAAGTGAGGTGCGTTTTAAAACTGGGAAATATCATAAATGAATGAAAATTTCTTCGAACTGTTTTTAGACACATAAAATAAAATTCAAAATTAAAGAATAATATATTATTAATATTCAGACCAAGTATAATAATATTGATAAGAGAAAAGATATATAAAAATTGTCATACTTAGCGATAATTTAATGAAGCATGAAACTGCTTATTACATTTTGTTACAGAAATTCAAATATTTTTTTTTTTTTATTTGATAAAAATATATAAAAATCAAATAAAAATGTTGTGTATATTCAAAAAATATACTTTTTATATTCTCAGTTGAATGAATAATATTTTATTTCTCCATTAAACAGTCAATTCGTTTCAATATTTTTTTATATTTATTTTTTTATATTTTTTTTATTAAACAAAAACATATTTTTAATATACATACAATAAACAAGCAAGTAGTGGTAGCAAGCAAGCAAACGAATATTTATTAATCGAGTTTTTCGGGGAAAAGTTGATCAGTTCCTGGAAATTCAACAATTCAAAAGTTCTTTCTTTTTTCAAGTAAATAAAATTGTGTCATAAAGAGAGACATACATAATGGTTATACTTTATAAATAATTGATAATAATCATCCGTTTCTGAGACCATAACAGAGGCCGCCAACATTATTAGTTTTAAACTTTATTCACTTTTAACTTTATTATGAGGACAAGTAATTTGTATGTAGATTAGAAATTGGTAGACTGTTCGGTTTCTGCTGACCTAGATAGGAACTATGACGATATTAATCTGGAGTTCGTGAAGGAACTTCAGAATAACTGCAGAAACCTTCATAAGCATAGCAGGTTACTTCATTCTTGTCCATACGCCGACAGTTTAGTCTATTAACCGCCCCCTTAATTTGACTTGACAAACTACCACCGTTGGGATTCGTACCCACAATCGTACCCACAATGCAGATCCAAGCAGAGCCCG
This sequence comes from Nineta flava, assembly GCA_963920215.1. NCBI lineage: Eukaryota > Metazoa > Arthropoda > Insecta > Neuroptera > Chrysopidae > Nineta > Nineta flava. The sequence continues at coordinate 116,700,332 of OY986041.1, forward strand.
TTAGACCACAGGGCCACATAGACTGGTTGATAGTAAAGCGTTAATTATTTGAATATTTAAACAATTGAATTTGAAATTTATAAGTGATAAAATTTACAAAATAAATTATCTAAGTTGACCAAAATTTACAAAATAAAAGAATGAAATATAATTATGGCAAACCTTTTCTGGCTTAAAAAACTAACTTCGATATATCGACTACCCGTCTGAACTTCTCTTTCCCCTCTTCTCATAAACGGCAATCATGTAAGGCCAAAACCCTTTAAACTTGGCCTTACGCACTTCCGTGATCTAGATTTTTTGAGTATACGTTTTCAAAGCTAAAGCCCCCATTTTTACATATTTCTGCTTATAATTAAGTTTGGGCATACGTGGCTTTTAATACAGTTCAAAAGAATTAGAGAGAAATTGATAACGATATGAAATTAAATTTATATCGTAGTTTAATGCGTGGTAGTGCTTTTTGTATCTGAACTCAGGCTTCAGTAACGAAGATCTGACTGATGGACATTTTCATGTCCCGTATTGTTTTAAACACTAAACTAATCCAGTACAATTTTGAAAACACGTTTAGAAATCATCAATGTCTATGGGCTTTAAGGTCCTAAGAATATTTTTTAATTTATTTTAGGGTTCTGATGCGCTTTTGTTAGGTATTGCTATCAAATATGCTCAATTTTTTTGATCGATATTATACCAATAAAACAGACATACTCGAATTATAATAATAATAATCATTCACAAAAAGAGCACACAAAAATATTATCCAAGCAAAAAAATAAAAAAAATAAAATAGAAATATGCTTTTAAACGATTACCTCTTTTTATTTGATGATGGAATTATGTATTTTATCATAAATCGAAATGATGTTGAAATAAAAGGTAATAACAAAATAATATTATTTCTCTTTTTTCTGCTCACAGTTGTGTGGCGCGGAGTTAGTAACAAGCGCACAGTATTTTTTTCTCTCGATAAGCTATGTGTGGCCTTAATAAAACATGCCTCTAATAAATATTTTGTCGTTTTTTTTTTATATATTTCGTGTTGCTGCTTCATTTTCGTAAAAATTATTTTTCGTTAGAGGCAATTTCATCACTAAATGAATGAAATTATTCTCTTTATTTAGTCTACCATACCTAATTTCATTTTTGGATTGATTGTGCATGTGTATATGTTTCTGTGTATGGAATCGTTATTATTTTTGTTTACTGCGTGTTTCAAAAATATTAATATGCGCGTAAGGGAAAAATGTTTCAAAGTCGAAGGGCAACTTATTTTAATCATATTTTTAAAAAAAACCGTTACTTGCAGGAGAAATTTTAAATGTCCAATTTCGTGTCCAAGTTGTTGTTTATTATAAATTATGGATGCGAATTATGGTCATTAGAACTGTGTTCATTTGTATTGAACCCTCGAATGTTGTCACAGTTTGAGTTGATCAGGGACTTTCAACATAAAGGGAATGAAACATGTGAATGTATCCTCCACTTTAAGTTCATTTGTCATTTTAGTTAGAGGTGTGATGAATATGATCAGTGATAATCAACAAGGGTATTGTGGTGTTATATACAGTACGGCAACTAGGATTCGCAAATATTTATTTATTGCCTCTGATCTCAATTTAATTAATAAATAAAGATGAATATATGATATTACTCTATACCTAAATATTATTTTTATTATAGTAGGCGTAGCAATATATACAAAATTCAAATGGAAAATAAGAAAGGACATTGTAATTACATGTTACAAAAACTATTTGTCCTTTTAATACAGAGAAATATTTTATATTATTTTTTAGTTTATAAGATTCTGAGATGAAATGTCTATAAAATTTCTCCTCCAAGTAAGGGATATTTTTTAAATATGATTAAAATAAGTTGCCCTTCGACTTTGAAATATTTTCCCCTTACGCGCATATAAGGTTCAATACATTTGAATTTGATTCTACACATTCGAATATAATCACCATGGAGACTACACAAGGAGATCGAACTCCATGTAAACAAATAATTGACAAAAATAAGATGTCAGTAGTGTTCCTTCTACACCGGAAATAGTGGAGAGAGTATAACGCGCGAGTTTGAATCAAAAAACATGACGCATTTATGTAGTATTATAAAAATTATTTGCAGCCAAAATATTTTTCCAATAAAATACTTTTTTTAATTAATGAAATAAAGTAATTAGTTGAAGTAAGTAATAGTTAAAAATTCGCAAAATAATTACATAACAATAAAAAAACAAAATAATTATAAAACATCGAATAATTAATTAGTAACCTGTAAAGTTGGAAGTAAAAATGAAAATAAATGAAGTAAAAATAAATTATTTTAGAATTATTAAAATCAATTTAAATATTATTGAATCAGATATTGAATTAAACTTTTATTTTTTAATAATAAGTCTTTGACAAAATTTATTTTATTCATTTTAACAAAATGAGAAATATATACTTCACTCCTATTTATTATACTAGTTGCATAGAAAGTAAATATAATTTCTACCATTACGTTGCCATATTTTGTCAATTCTCCCGTTTGAGTTCGATCTCCTTGTGTAGTCTCCATGATAATAACGTTCGAGTTTTCTAGAGATCACCAAACAAAACCTACACAATATATTATTTTCTCTAAATGATACAATGATTTTTATGAATAACAACAAATCATTTTCAACAATGATTATGAAAATAGAAATTTGTAAATATAATATATATAAAATTTAATATATAATTTATATATATATAAATTTAAATAATATTAAATATTTACGACCTGCTTTATAAATACATTCACTCGTAGGCGGAAAAATTAATTCGAAAGCAGTGAGTGAGAGAAATAAAGGAATCCTTATTTAAAAATATTTTTGTTAGCAAAATTATTTTCATATTTGAATTTTAATTTGTATGAATATTTTTATTTATGGTATGATGATAAATCGTTCACATCCCACTACCCATCTCCATGTCAAAATTAATGATATTTTTATTGTATGTATGTTACATACAAAACGCACAAATAATTTCAATTACCAAAACCATCATCTATCAGTCAGTCTATCATCTAAACCAGGGTTTCCCAACCTGTGTTGAAAAAATGCTAATAACAAAATTCTTTTCCGACATTTTGGTAATACTATGGAATGAAAATTTCATAACTATATATGCTCTCTGGTGGGTAAATTATAAGCTAGTGCTAGTAGGTTGTTGTTTCTTGCCCCAAACTTTCTGACATACCCTTTGACCTAAGAGTTTCGTGGTCGTACTTTAGTGAACTGCTTAGTCCCTACTGCTGGTAGGCTGAAATATTAAGCACCGCCCCTGTCAGAAATCTTAATATTTTTATGAAAAATGTTTATGCGATTGACAGTATTGGTAACAGTTTCACGCGACAGTTTCAAATTAGCAACGAATAACATATCCTGAGACAATATAAGAGTATTTTAACAAAAGTAATTTCAATAAAATTTATTATATTTTAATTTATTTCGTTTAATTTTTTATTTATTTTTATTTTTGTCTATTGATTTCGATTTTCTATCTATTTCTAATTGTCAAAAAGTAAATTACGACTAACTAATTTATACTGGTCATGACTACTTTGTAGTTGGAAATACGTATTTATAATACAAAAACTGATCTAGGTATTTGGGCGCATTTGAAATTTTATGTGTTTAGTGTTCAACATACCGACGACTAACTAGAATTCTAGAGGAAAGAGTACGCGGGAATAATTGTTAAATCGCGAGTTAGTCTGTGTTTAATTACTCTACAAGAGAGAGTAATTTTCAGAACTAGTCATTTTAACCCTCGAAAATTTCGACAAGTGAGAAACAGAAACCTTTATATGAGAGACCTCTGTAAATGAAAAAAAAACTGCTCTAATAAAATCTATAAGTAAGAAACTTGGTGAAGTGAAAAACATCCATAAGCGAAAGATAGATTTCGATCTCTTGAACTCTCGCTCATCCAGGTTTGACTGTATATATTACCCTTGAAAAAAACAAGGTGTTCCGTTCAAATTCCAGGATGTTTCGTAATGCTCCATCAGGAAAAAGTTTGAGTCCCTCTGATCTATACATATCTATGTTGATGCTATTTTTTTTCGACAGTTAAAAATTTGTGTTTTTTCAAAATAGCAACATATACTAAAAATATAATAATAATACTATATGATCTCATTAGATACAAAACTGAATTTACAACTTTCTCTATTGTACTAAATATGAAAAAAATTTGTGTTTGTAATATGTACAAAATCACTCGCATGACCTTCATATGATGTGTAGTAGTTAATGTAGTACTCAATGTGATGTTATCGTTCCAAAATCTTCATTTCCAATTAATTGTAAAGAGTATGCCAAAAAGAGCTGACATTTTAATTTCTTTTAAATATTGAGAAATGATAGACTATTGGCTGACTATTGTGTGCAACGCAAGAGTAATCCATTTGTTTACATTCTGCCTTCATAATTATTTAAATTAACTTATGTTAAACAATTATTTTTTGTAAAATTTGACAGTTGCAAAGGTCAATTTTTTATATTTAAAATTTATTGAGAAATAATTTTAGTTCCAAAATTATGTTAATGCAGGTATTTTATTGAAAATATAAACTATATTAGATATCTTATTACTTTGGTACGGTTAGAATACAGCTATAGCTTTGGAACGGTTTGGAACTGTGATAGTTTTTCGGGAGGAAAATTTACCTAGGATCTACTCTCATCATTATTTCGCTATCTCATATAGTTTTCTCCAAACAATTAGGATTTACACACAACATTTTACCCTTTTATATATAGAATATTATATTGCACACTAATCCTGCATTCGTTTTTGGCCACCAGGCGTCGTGACCAAAGTGGTCAGTTATCAATACTCATTAATTATTTGATAAAACCTGACAAATGAGCTGTCTTGGCTGCTCATAATATGTTGCAGCCAATAATTATTATTTATTCTTCATATTGACCTAATTGCTGAGAAATACCAGTTCACTTTTTCCTTAAGACAACCTAAAAGAATTTCATCTTCTTTTAAGGTCAACGTCTCGAAATTTTTTTGAAATTTCTTATATTTAATACAAAATATATAAAATTTCTACTAAACACACATTTTTTAAAAACAAGCATTTTATAGTAAAACTAATTTTGTACAACTTTTCTTCGTATGTGTTTTTCGATTTTTTCAATATTAAGAGAGATATACCAAATTTTGTGTTTCTCCCTCCATCTAACGCCCCCTCCCCTTTCTCCTTGTCGATTATTGTCATGCCTACCTAAAAAATGTGCATTGTCACCGGAACTGAACCAACATGTAAAAATTCAACTCCGTAGGATAAGAGGAAGTGGTGTTCTAATTCTGCTTGCAAGATTTGACCTGAACATACATACATACATTGGAAGTTAAATAAAAGCTTGTAAAGAAAGTATGACCTTAATTTTGTATAATTACATTCCACGTTTATCAAAATTGGGTAAAATTTGGCTTTGAGAGAGCACAACATTATTTCTAGTTCGTGAAAGAGACCAAAGAGTCGCCCTCATCATTATAAGAAGTGTTAAACAATCGAAGTTTTATTGGCAAAATGATTATGACAATAAATTTAAAAAATAACAATAAAAAAATTAATTCGTTTTACATTATTTCATAAAAACTATTCTTTGTTCGACAACAAGCATTAGAAAAACTCTAATTTATTATAATTCTATTCATTTTTTAAATAATTTATACACTATAAAATTGCTAATTAAATAATTTATTGTTTGAAAAGTTGTTATAAATATTGTAAAATATTATACACAAACAGTCAACTCAACTCACAACAACTGCTCCATTATTATTCTCAGTCAACCAACGTAAGGACAAAGTTTTAATTTAATTTTATTTACATATAAAAAAACTATTAGTTTTATTTTTTTTGATATAAAACAAAAAAACTTTTATCAAAACTTTTACAAAACATTCCTGACCACAGAACACACACTTTTCCAAACGTTTTTTTTGCTTGTTTTGTTCATAATTAAATTTATTTTTATTATCTGGGATTTATTTTTATAGTGAATTTATATTAATTATTTCGTTAAATATTTTATTACAAATGCGAAATGGTTTTAATTTTCCTACCATTAAATTTGAATATTGAATAGAGTTGTAATGTGCTCGAATCTAGATCTGGGATTTGAATAATATCTGGATGGCTGCGTAGTACAGTCCATTTGTTTCTGATCTTTAAACTCCAAGATCTAGACTCCAGCATATTACTTTGAGTCTTTGTAGAATACCTATTTGGAAATTGCAATTTGATTACATTATCCAGTCAGCTTTCAAATTATTGGCTGCTTCAGAAGTTGATATCCCAATATTTGCATACTATATATCAGATGACAGAAGAACGTTGTTACTGTCTATTTATAACCCGACTTCAAAAAGGAGGATGGTTCTCAATTCATTATACGCATTGTAATCATACGCATTATAGATCGAGGATTTATTATGAATACCAACTAAATAAAAAAACGTAACGGTTGAAGAAAAACATTAAAAATATAATTCACCTTTATAGTACGCATAATAACCATATTTTGTTATGAATTCAAAACACGTCTGACGAATTAAAAGGAATTACTCATAGATTGTTTTGAAATTAACCTAAACAAATATATAATATAAATGGTATCGTGTTTGTTACCCCCATAAAGAGATAGATGGCTTTAAAGTGTTACAACAAATAAAATCTTTTCAAAAATCCCTATTCAACTGATTAGCTACAAAAGGCTTCTTTTTTTTTAAATATAGTATCGAAAATAAAAAATTTACGAACAAAAAGGTATATTTATTATTTATATAACTTGATATGAAAAACCGATTTCATTTACTTAAAATAACAAAAGCTGTATGAATAGAAATTGAATGGGTGCTCCATAATTTGGGCACTATTTTTCTTATTTTACATCTCTACGACTAATAACAGTATGCTCTTTTTGTAAGTTTATTGGGCTCTCATTATTTAATTAGTGATAATCTATTCTTTAACTGGTCCGACCGTCCTTTGAGTATTTTCAAATCACCAATTAAATTGTAACTTTAAAACGTTATTATAACTTTAAGGGGGACCAGCATAGTACCACTTTTCGACAGATTTTGCTCAATTTTTTTAACAAGCAAAAAATAACGTTTTCTAATAAATCCCGAAGTTTCAGAATTTTTGATCGTTTAGAACGCGAGATAATTAATATCAAAGTTATCATTCTCTCTCACTCTCTCTCTCATTAGAAGCATGTAAAACTTCATGCCCGTCCAACTATTATCTTTTGTATTAGAAAAAATACTCGACAGAATTTAAAAAAAAACTAGGAGAGTAAAACTTAATATTTATTATATAAATTTTAAAAAAGTCGTGTGTTACCATTTTGTTTTCGAAATATAAAAGTTTAAAATTATTCCTTTTCTTCAACATGACATTATTTTGTATATATGCACTTTTTTTTGTCTATGTGTTGTATATGTGTGTTTATGTATTGGTGCTATAATAAAATCAAACCGGTTTGTTGTTCTAATTGCATAACACAGTGCTGGTGTACGTCCTTAAATAAACTTTGCTTATATTTTAAATTTCCTGAAAGAAAACATTGATAAAATAATATACAATAAATTAAATTAAATAGTTTTTGAAAAGTTTTAAACGCATAATATATAAGTTGATTAGATCAGAAGATTTATTGAGCATGCGCAAAGCACCCCAAGAAGCACAAACATACTTGTTAAACATAAACAAAACCGACAAAGCTCAAAAGTTCTTAAAGGAAAATATATATAGAAATGACATATTTATGATGAAATATATGTTCCCATAAAATGTTCCGCGTGTAAAATGTTTTACAAACATAAATATTTCAATTTTAACTCGGTAATAAACCTTTAAAAATATTCTAGGTATTGATTACCTCTTATCATTTAACCGAAAATTTATCCGTGACCGAACTACCTTAACTATGATTTGGTACTATATGCGGTGACGATGGCACACATTGTATATATAAATAAAATCTAGTAACTTTATAGTATCAAAACAGCTTTTCTGATATGTTGTCTAGATTAAACGCTAGAATGTTAATTCAGGTGGTTTAACGCCCAAATTATGTATATTCGAATGAATTGAAGTGTTTAAACCAAATGTGTGTGAGTTTGTTCAATTTACTTAAAGGTATTTACGATAGCTAAGTGTAGGCGAACTATTGTGTGTGTGAGTGTGTGTCTCTGTATAATATAGATATTTTCGAACACATAAGTTCTATGACACCATTGTATAAGTTATAGTAAGTGTTAAGTCGTTTTGCCTTTGATGACACACAGATCAAAGGCAAAGTTAATACCAAAACCACTCACATATACCTCTAGCAGTGTCAGTGTTGTGTATAATGTATTAGTAGATGAGGTGTGATACTTCACAATACTATGCTAATCTTTCAATTTATTATATAAAACGTGATAGTGTTAAAGATAGAACGTATAAAATAGGTCGGTTAGGCATACAAAGTTCTATGTTGTGTAGGGTTCAATAGGGTTGATAACGATTGTAGCAGGAACTTATAACAGGAACCATAATCATCTTTAATAGGGCCAACAAACGTGCAACATTGAACAGCAACATTTTGCAGCAACCTAGTTCGTTTTTGCCTCAACGTATCCACCTTCGCGTTCCATACATGTAATTGTTCTTTTACAAAATTCTTTAAATCCACTCCTACATATCTCGGGAGTGATTTCTTGAACCGTTTCCCGTATAATCTGTTCTATATAGTCTACATTTAGAACAAAAATATACAAAATTTAATTTAAAATTGAAGTGGTCAAAACATTCCTATCGAACTTTTTCAATTTTTAGACACCCTATACATTTGATGTCAAAAGTGAATAGCTTAATATTTTCAAATGCAGTGATTTTTATAAAGAATAACTTTTTTTCGTAAACCTTGTAATAAAAAAGTTTTCCATATGGAGCCAACTTAAGTAGCACACTGTATATACTTTATTATTTGTATAGAATATAGATATTATCCCAACACTTGTTTTTACTAGAGATACATACATATAAATAAACTATACAAATTAAATGAGATAGATAGAGACAAGATGAGAAATGATTGAATTTTTATGACTAGCGTCATAAAATAATAAAATTAAATTTTATGTTCCCAAACTTTGGTTGCAACGTCTGTACTGAAAATATTTTATAGGCGGAGTTCAATGTTGCTGCAACAATGTTCTGCGTCTATTCTGTACTTAAAAGATGAAATCTTAGCTGACTGCTTGTTTTTAAGGACAAATAAGAAGGCAAATTGTTGGACATACTGACTGATAATATTTACACTTGAGTTTGAGATTTCTGCATTTTCTTAGAATCGGCAAGAACTATTCTTTACGATACCTGTTTGAACAAGAATTCCCTAGAAAGCCAGCGACTAGCAATATTATAAATTCCGAAGTGAAATATCTTGAGTTAGTTGGAGATTTCCTTCAAAACAAGACTCACAGGCAATAAAATAATTTTGATTCCTTAAATTAACAGTTTACTGCCCTCTCTTCGGGATCATCGGCAAGTGCTGATATTTCTGATTCTTAATATCTGTCTAAGAAAGTTTGAGCACGGTTAAAAAAGGTATTCATATTCATGAGTATCTATCTCACCCCCCCCCCCCCCTACTCAAGAGCAACAAGAGCTAAAATATCTTCAAATTATTCAATGACCTTGATATTTTGTATGCATATCATTCAAAATGCATTTATATTGTTCATTTTTTCTACATTTTCTAAAATTAAGTGATAATAGTCAAAATGTCCCATGAGAACCTGATTCTCCCTACAAGTAAAACTTTACTCAATGGCCAAACTTCCAATTTTCCAAAAATCCATTTATGATCAAAAATCTTGTTAGTGTCTCTCAACTACCTTTATGTTCACAATTTCAACACGAAACCTTAGAGAATTTTTTAAAAAGTTATTGAAGTGAATAAATGTTTAAAATTTAATTAAAAAAATTATTTTAAAAAAATGATCAAAAATTCAATTTGGGTTAAAAATATTTGAAAGTTGAAAAATCATTTTCACCTAAATTATTTTCTAATGGTTTCCCGTTTTTTCCGTTTATCTCATAAAAAATGTAAAAATTTCCACATGGCTTCATCTTTATATATCAGGGAGACGAATAATATGAATATTTACGAAATGTAAAATGTACAATTTACGGTTGTTTGGGTTAAGGTAATACTCTACCTAATATTTATATCTCGCGAGATTCGCGGTTTTCTCATATATTTATATAAAGTAAAAGTTTTCCAGTTGTTATTTCTCTGCCATTGACTTTTTGATATACATATATTATAATAAAGGTAGAGATACATATCATTATACCGGTTGTTTATTCAATAATTGGTCAGTATACAAATAAAAAACTGTGGTCTGTTTTGTGTAAGGATGTTTTTTTAGTATCCCATAATATTAGCTACTCAGTTTGTATATATACAAGTGATACCTTCGAGGGTTTTAAGGGTATCGAATTATATAAAAGGTATTCAAGTAACATTATAATGAGTGGATTTAGTGTGGATATATGTTTGTTTGTTTGTTCAGAGGTGATGGCATATATGTGTTATATTCATATACTACACTCCTGATCAAAAATAATTGAACCAATCGAGAGAGAAAACCTAACTGAAAATATTATATTATCGAATGATAATTAGTGAGAATTCTAGGTTTTTGAAATAAAATTTCAAATTCGCCCCCTTTACCTAGATCAGTTTTTTGTAATATAAATACATATTTCGACTACAATGTAGTCATCATCAGTATAAATTAGCTTTAATACTAACTGAAAATTGTCTAGTGGAGAATTTACATAGCAGACTTATACCTCAAGAATTCTGTACTTATAATTTAGAAGATTAATATTTATATAATTTTTCACATGGTTAAAAGTTGGACGAAGATAAGACACTGAAGAAATTCAGTATTTTTATACCCGATATATTAAGGTTTGAAATAGTGATCGCAGAAAAAGTAAAAATAAAAACTAACTAACTTAATGGATCAAATACGCGGTAAGTACCGAGTTTAAGAAAAATAACTTAAAACAAAAGAAGTTGATTTTTAAAACAGGAACTTTTTTTTTCTTTAAATGTTTTTTTCTTACCGCGTCAAACATGGGTATTCCCCACTCACCCCCTCCTGACGGGTAGAAGAATGGTCCGATTTTGATCATTCACGAACTTGACTTGACTTTTTAGCTTTAGAACACACACACTGAATTTCACCTCGTTATATCTTTTAGTTTTTGAGTTATCGTGTGTACACACGTGGACGGATTTGCGGAAAATGGACTAATATGGTTATTTTAACACCTATATCAAATTTTTTTTCGTCGATCAATCATATCAATCGTTACAAAGTCGGGACTAATCATAATATAGCCTTGTATACATATTATATTTATATACTATAGGTATAAAAACACCGGAGTTATCATGTAAAAAGAATTCAAATTTTTTTCTAGAGTTTGTATTATTGATCGAATCACATTTAAGTCGGTTCATTTGATTGTAAAATCGAGTGTACAGAATGGATACTTAAATAAAATATGAGAAATCCATTTTGTTGAAATGGAATATTGGTATGTCAAGGAGACTGTATAAGAGTGAAGAATCTTCTACATTGCTTACTGAATGTTTGTAAATAAATAAATAAATATATATATATATATATATATATATATGAGGATATTTAAATGAGCTTGGAACAGAAATAAAAAAGGGGCATCTCAACTATATCTACATAATGTTTTGTTTTCCCACGAGAGATATTTATAATACATCAAAACATTTCTACATATTTACTTCTTCTTTTTTTTTAAATAAATATTTTCACAAAATCTTCTGCTTGTATATTTTTTTACCTCTATACACAGATTACAAAAAGGACTGTCAAACATAGAGATATTATTTTCTATGCTGATAACCTACGTAGAACCTACATAAATCAGAACGTATGTTTTCTCTTGGATAGTCAATGCTTGAAAAGCCTTGTTTGGAACTGAGGTCACCTCAAGGGTAGTCAAGGATTGTCTGGAGGAACTGCTGATCAGGGTACCGGGTCACAGTGGTTTCGAAGGAAGCGAAAAAGCAGATACCTTAGCAAAGAAGGAAGTCGGAATATCCATCATTGGCTCAGAGCCTATTTTAGGAAATCCAAAGACTGCATGTAAACAGGTGATTAACGAGTGGTCAAATGCTAAAGACCGTGATCACTGGGAAAAAGTATCGCGGAAGGAGCTCGGGAAGGTACTGCTTTAGAGTGTAACCATGAGGCTATCTCTCGATGCACTGAGGCTGAACAGGATGCAACTGCGGAGGGTTACCGGATTCATTACCGGGCATTTTCCCCTACGGAAGCATCTGCACACAATGGGACTCCATAATGGGTCCATTATGTGCAGATTGAGTGCAAACCTCTAGGTTAAAGCAGATACAGGATATTCGATGCATGGGAGAAGACCTGATAAGCAAGCTCCTGGCTATTGCCAACATATGGGAGAAGCTAATCTCGTCGGGCTGAAGTAGAAGGGGGAGCACAATGGACCATAAGATCGAAGTGATATACTTTGTAGACCCCAAGATGTATCTATCTATCTATCTACATAAAAAAAATAATACTGCGCTTGCTCAGTAAATCAATCGATTGAAAACTTGCAGTAAAACTTTCACGTGTAAAATTACACTTGTACATTGGGGTTTAAATATATTAGAATTCGAATTTGTAGATGGAAGTTGGATGATATGTTCACATCAAAATTTTTCGTTTTCTTCTTTTTTGTGTTCTCTCAAATATTATATTATACCTATTCGATTTTTTATCTGTGATTTATTTATAAACAATTGAAAGGAAAACTTTTGTTGTTGTTCTATAAAAGAATGAAGACAAGCAGATATTCTTGTTATTTACTTTTTTTTTATTTTGTGAATACTCATTATTGATAGCAGCAATTGTTTGTGAAAATAAATATTAAATTCGAGATTCGATTTTGATTGTGTATATTTGAGTATAAAATAAAAAAAAACTTTTCATTTTATTTTTAAATTTTCAATTGAAATTTATTTATTTTTTATTTATTTTTCTTTATTGTAATTAATTTATTTTATTTTATTTAAAACATTACTTTTGTAGAAAGTGTGTAGTCTATGAACATCACCATTACAGGACGCTTCGAACATATAAAGTGAGTTCAAAATTGAATTTGTATTTTAGGTAGTTTTAAAGCTCATTCAAGCATTGTTCAATTGACATAAACGAATGTTTAATATTAAATGTTTTATCTTTTTCTATTAAGAGTATTTGTATTTGATTTCATAGAATCGTATTTAAAAAAGTTTATTAAATTAAGTATTATTTCGAGCGATAAGAAGATAAGCGAGAAGTATTACTGAAATTGTAAAAACGTTCGATCTCGAGTTTTTAATAAAAAAAATATTCTATATCATTTAAATAGAATCTAAAGCACTAGAAAATGGTCCATCGGTGGTTGATATGATATAAACATCAAATTTGTTTTTTAATTTTTGAAATTTCGAAAGATTTAGACAATAGGTTGCTTGTCTAGCGTAGAGCCCATATTGAATAATTGCAAATCATTCTCTAGACTTATTTTAGGTTTTTAAGTTTTGAAAAACCTTTCAAAAATAAAATGTCTTTATGATTGAAAGTGAAAACATTTGCGGCCCAAACATTTTCTACTTTTGCAATTTTTTTTCTAACTTTACACTTTTGCATTTTTGCTGTTGAAAGTGACATAAAAGTTCACATACTTGAACAAAAATGTACAACATTTATTTGCACTTACTATCAACAAAAGAAGTATCGAAATTTTTTTAAATTTTTACAGTCGATTTGTACTATATCGATTAGGTTTATGATAAAATATCTTGGGAATAAATCTTATTATACATAAATATATTAACAAGTTTCGTCAAAAAGTTTTTTTCAAAAACCGAATGGATTCGGCACAAATCAACTATGCAATGTGGAAAAGTAACACTTTTTTTATGTCGAGCCACTCCAATCTGAATATACTAACAAATTTTGTCAACAAGTTTTTTCATAAACCGCACCCGAAAAAACACTGGCTTCCACTGCAGAAACAAGTGTGACATGTGTTTTAAGAAATTTGCTGTTGAAGGAATTGTTCTGAATATATGAAATAAAAAGTCGATGTGGATACACAATAGTTATCTCTCATTCCAATATCGTGTAAAACTGAATGTGACCCATTTTTTACAAAAACAATGTTGTCAGAGCAGAAGAAGAAAAAATTCACTTACATTCCGAAAACAATTAAAAGTTTTCATTTCATTAACACTTCAAGAATAAATTATAAAACATTTTTTTTCAATCGATCGATATACATATAGTAGGTACTCTCCATAGGTATTAAACCATTATTATAAATAAAAGTTTATGAATGGCATCCCATTAATATAATTTATAAAAAAGATTCTTCAATTGAATTGTAATCAAGTATTTTTACACAAGAATGAATTATTTTATAAATTAAATAATATATATATATATATATATATATATATATATATATATATATATATATATATATATATATATATATACATATATATATATATATATATATATATATATATATATATATATATATATATATATATATATATATATATATATGTTGAAAGTAAAAAATTATATTAAATAAAAAAAATAAAAAAACATACATTTTTAATGTGTACACCCGTGAGTATTGTTCATTCGTTTAAGTTCTCAATGTATCATGATGATCGTCCTCAATCCTCATAGATATTATTATATCAATAGCATTTAAAATAAAATGTATTCTAACAAGTTATAATTTCTATCGTTCGAATCATGTTACTCTAGCTAGTAGCTCAATGATTGCTCTTATGATCAAGTGAACTTTATCATTATCGTGTACACCTCTACTATTCATTTATAATCTATGTATCCACCAGGCTCTGAACAACATCATAGATGTGATATTATTAAATAGATTGGGATTTAGATTATATGCAATACGATAATGATGACACTTTAGTTAGTGTATTACAGTTACTTATGTCAGCCATCTCTCGATGAAATTTTGAATTATATATACTCCCGTTTAATAAAATTGAACAGATCTGAACGGAATCAATCTATCACAAATTTGATTATTCTTGTTGTAAATGTTGTTTACTATACTTCCATTTCTTTTTTCACAGTTAATATATATATACTAGTTATCTTTATTATATTATTATATAAGAGAAGTTAAGGAAGGTGGAAGATTTATTTTATTAAGTTATTTTTTTCAACCATTGACTTTATTAAATAGACCCAAAGCCGAGAAGTGGTAGCTAATATCAATAAAAAGGCCAGAAATAGAGGCCAGCTTCTTTTCTCTCCCTCAGTTTTAATCCATGATGGGTTGGCTGAGGGTAATTTTATTGATGAACTGAGAAAGAATCTAATCTCTATTTCTGTCATTTAATATATTGACATCAGCTAACACCTCTCGAAACTGAGTCTATTTAATATAAATCTAAGCATTCAACTGACTGTAGTTAGTCAGTAAAAGAAAAATACACACTTACGAGTAATTCTATTCGATGGTCAACTTCAACCTGTTAAATTATCATGACGCTGTGCGCAACGTACTTTACTAAAATTTTACCATCAAAAGTGCATAAAGAAGTATAACTTCAAAAATGAGAAAAATCACTAGAATAACGTGAATCTTGTGAATATAATTGTAAATTAATTCGTTAAATATTCTATCTACTCTAAGATATTGATATCTATAGAATATATCATTTAATTTTTGTTGAAAAAAAAAAAAGATGTATTCGCCTATTATAAAGACTCACTGGGGCTGTTGTTGCATACTCAACACAAAAGTACTGAAACAAATTCAATTAACAATTTTTTTTTGACGTAGTAGTATTCACAATTTCACTTTCATTCAGAGAGTACATATTTGCAATTAAGTTTATGTGTATAAAAAAAAGCTCTATATATATATATATATATATATATATATATATATATATATATATATATATATATATATATATATTCTCTCTCAATTATAATATATTGAAAAGTGCACATACATACACTATTTATTAAATAATGCATAGCTTTTATTCCAACATGTTGAATTTTCTATTTTAATTCTTTGTAATCTTATTTAATTAAAAGTTTCTATGTCTATAGTTCTATATAACTATGTATCTATGTTCTATTTTAGTATTTTATTGAACTATATATTTAGTAGATACGATATTGTGTTTGACTTTTACGTTTCGTTCATGTAACAAGGTTTAAATATAAATTTTTTTTTTGTATTGTAATTTAATTTGTAGTTTTAATAAAAAAAGTGCAATAGATTTAAATACCTGGAAATTAATATTAAATCCTTTGTTATATTGATCGTCATCCCCTTCCTTTTCACATAATTCGATTTTTACTAGTTTTTATTTAACTAGAATCGTTTGTATTTATGTTTGTAAATCTTTTCAGTCCAAACTATAACGTATCGAGAGTTGTGAATAGTTGTGCTTAAACTTGTCCTAAAGCACTAACGCGCTATGCGGTGATGTTTAGCTTATTCGTTATTTCAAAACCAAATCGCAAATACATTTCTTTTTTTTTTTGTATATACATAGCATTTATAAATAAATTTTATAGTCACTTTTATAGTGACATTTCTAGTCACATTTATGGTGACTATAAATCTTATAGTCACCTCCAATAAACGCGAAGTTTTTTTAACGAACTTTTGTAGTGTTCAGTACTAAAATTGGCAAAACGGAACACTTATGGAATCGTTTTGGTGTCCGTCTGTTACTGAAGATTTTTTTCTACAACAGGTTATCCTGAAGATTCATATATTCGGGGTGAGAAGCACCAATTTTTATTGTAACTGCTGTAATCAAGAGATTCACAGTTAAAGATGATTTGGCTGAATGTTTCTTCCTCCTCGCCGCACAGTCTACAAACAATGGATATATTATGGAGTCCTATTGTGTGTTGGTGCTTTCGTAGGTGATAATGTCCGGTTATGAATCCAATAACCTTAAGAAGTTGTATCCTGTTCAGGCTGAGTGCATCGATGCGCAGCGTCTTGAGTTTTGTTGAGTTTTTGTTGCGGTATATTTACCCAGTGATCACAGTGTTTAAAGTCCATTTATTTGTTTATCACTTGTTTCTATGCTGTTTTTTGTTTATCTAAAATAGGTTTTAGATTTATGCTTCGCTAAGGTTTATGCTTTTTCGATCACCATCTATTACTGAAATATGATTAAATATTTTATTATCTCCAAAGGATCACGTATATAATGATACAGTATAATAGATTTTTCTTATCAATTCTTAGCGTTATAAAAATGGAGCTGTTATCTTTTCAACTGTATTCCATTGCTGTTCGAAATAACTTTAACGAAGAAATAACATTTTTGACGAAGTGACCCAACTTCTCTAAGTCTTGGCAAACATCTTAAACGTCATCTTAATTTATATTGTCACCCAATATTCACAATTTCAGAATGCTGAAATAGGAATATTTTTATGAAAACGTTTACAATTATATCTTTCTCGGGCGCCATTTTTACTTAAATAACCTTAAATATTTTATTAAATTTTGAATACATTCAGTAAATTACCTCTAATATTTGATATCCAATGATTTTATATATTCGTCAATTTAGTACATTTTTATTGTTTAACACCCGTAATCAAAGGAATAATCCATTTACATTTATGTATTTCTCAAGGGTGAAGAACACGTTATCGAACTTATTTCATAGAAGAAAAAAAAAGTAGTACCGTATATTTTTATGACTTTAGGTCCAATTTTATTCGAAAATTGATTCGTAAAAATTTATATATTCTTTTTTATATTTCCAATTTTAATCAATGTAAAAAAACATCACTTGCACAGATCAATCAGAAATACATACATACGTATCAATAACCATATAAATTCAAAATTCAATTCTAATATGTCGGGGAAAAATGAAATATGTACGTACTAACAAAAACTACGCTCAGAGCTATAATAATACAAAATCAACATTTCGAAATTATAAATGAATATTAAATTCACTTTTTGGCTATTATATTATTTGAATATGTAAATTGATTATAGAATTTAAAGTATATATGTATTTTAAAATTCATATTATAATCTATTTAATTTACTATACTTGTTACTGCAATATTAAAAATATTATTATCTGGTATAAATCTCGATCACAATTTCCACTAAGTGTAGCAACCACGGTTGTTACACTCTTCTCCGTACACTCCATTATCATAATTTGTTACCAATATGGTGTTCAGTGTTATAGTACGTCGTGTAGCGCGTCTCGTAACACGTCTCGTAACATGTCTCGTGACACTAAAACACGTCTCGTAACATTACAACACGTCTCGTAACTCAATAACACGCCTCGTAAGAATATAACGCGTCTCGTTACACGTCTTATAACACAAAAATAAGTCTCGTAACATAATACCACGCTTCGTAATACTAAACCATGTCTCGTAACACTATTCCACGTCTTGTTGCACGTCTTGTAATACAAAAATAGGTCTCGTAACTCGTTAACTAAAGCACGACACAATAACACGCCTCGTTACACAATACCACGCCTCGTAATACTAAACCACGTCTCGTAATACTAAACCACGTCTCGTAACATAATAACACGTTTCGTAACACTATAGCAAGTCTCGTAACACTATAACACGTACTCGATTCAATAAGTTAATTAAAGAGTCGTGTCACTGTATCATTGTCTAAGATTCGATATATTAAAAGAGATGTATGCTGTAGCCACTGGATGCCATAGTGGACCTAACTAATGATAACCAAATGTATATTTACTTTGCCAAAGTTCAGGTATCCCATATCTTCTTCTACTTGTATATATTCGGGCCAATAGCGATAGTCTATATGTTTCCAATTTGAAAGACTTCAGCAAAACTTTCTGTGACCTAAAAATTCCCAAATTTGTTGGGTTTTTCTAAATATCTCGTTAATGGTTAGTTTTACAGCTTAAGTAGGGTCTATTAATTTTAATGAAGACTTACAAACTTACAAATTTTAGTGAGACACGCACCAAATTAGCAACAAGCAACATATCTCTAAATCCATATCCTAGAGATAGTTACGATTAGCTAATACATACTGATGATGACTACATTGTAGTCGAAATACGTAATTATAAAATACAAACAAATGTTCTAGGAATAGGGGCAAAATTTGAAATGTAATTTCAAAAAACCTAGAAGTCTCTTATTATTTTAATAATCTTTATAGAAATATTAATTGAATCTAACGTATAGTAATATTTTTAAGTATGCGGGTATATAGTATATAAATTATGTAAATTGTACTTCGATAATATTCTATTTGAAAAAAAAATTGTAAATAAAATTGACTACTCAAAAAGGTTTATATGCATATTCATCGTATTATCCCTGGTCTAGAATATGTATTTTTAATTTCAATTCATGAACAAAAAATTTTATTTTAAATAATAATTTTAAAATATAATTTAATAATAAATATTGGGAATAAAGGTTTTATCAGCTCTAATACACAAAAATTTATATTTTATATCCATTTTAATAAATGTAATTTTCAGAAATGTCGAATAAAAATAGAAATAATCGAAACTGTGATTTTTTCTTGATATTTGAATCGGTCATCGAGATACAACAGAATTTGTCCGTTTCTCAACGAGAGCAAAAAAAGTTTTTTCTTTCCAAGACAAGACAACACTATAGTTATTAAAGAGTTTTGTTTTAAGAGTCTTTCGATTTTTACCTTATTTTCAGAAGTGTCAATTTTTTGGCTGTATATTTGGGTTAAAAATCAGGTTTTTACAGAGCTACGAATCGAACTGAACTGAAAACCGGAAAAACCGTAATTTCTTTACGGTACAAGATTAAACATCCACACCCCACTGTTCAGCCCACTTTTTACAAAAATTTTTAGGTGAATTGTGGCTTATTGTGGCTTATTGAAGTGTTTCTTCGAATGAATGTTGATGGTATATTTATAAGAACAAATTTTATCCGAAAAAATTTTCGAAAACCAAATGAATAAAGCCCAAATCAATTATAAACTTTTGAAAAATGAGCGCTATTTTTATGGATAGTACCATGGTTTCTTCATATAGTCTTGCAGGGTCGTCTCATAGCGTATTTAGGAGACTCTCGTTGTTTTTTGGAATAACATATAAAAAAATTAAAAACCAATCACTTGGAATTGAACGATAAACTTATATAAACATTTTCCAAAACGAATACACGATCCGAACCAATAAGTTTTTTTAAATTGAACTGGAATGAAAACCGAAATGGAAAACATGAAAACGCCTTTGTCCAAAGTTTTTATTATGTTTATATTCTAGACATTTGTAAATGCTCAACAATTTTCATGATTTTCGGTACAAAATTCATTCAACCGTTTCTAATCCGCATTATAAAATATGTCATACTAACTCCAATATGATAACAGTCAAAACCAACGGACGACATTTATACGCACAACAAAAAGCGATAAAACCTATTTTGACAAAATGGAAACCCGACTTCAAAAACAAATATTCTAAAACAAAAATGCACTAAAAAGTAAAAAAATGATTGCATATTCTTTTGCCAATTTTAGTTCACCTAAGCAAAAAATTTTAAATATATATGTACAATTATTGTTATTTTTGGAGTCGGTGTCAGCATAGAGAAATTCACATAAAATTGTACAAATATCTTTATAAGTACATATATATTTAAAATTTTTTGCTTAGATGAACTAAAATTGGCACAAGAATATGCAATTATTTTTTTACTTTTTAGTCCATTTTTGTTTTAGAATATTTGATTTTTGAAGTCGGGTTTCCATTTTGTCAAAATAGGTTTTATTTCTCGCTTTTTAGTGACTTTGAAGTTCTATAACTAATTTTTAGTGCATTTTTTTATAACATTTTTTTTTATCCGTTTTTTTTTTAATTTTTAAGCATTTTTTCATAACAGATTTTCAATTTTTTTTACAAGCATTTTGTTTTTTTTTATAGAAATTTTTTTTTTTTGGGGTCGGTTTTTTAAAAAATTTTCTTATTTTCCCATTATGAATGAGTATATCCTTTCAAAAAAAAAAAAAAATTTCGCAGAAATCGGTTATCACATATAAAATCAGGGTTTTCCTCGATTTCCAGGGGATCCCTTCATCAGAATGCGATTTGGTGACAATGGGACCAATCGGAAATCAAACTCTTTAAAACAAAACAAAAATTCAAAATCGGTTAATAAATGACGGAGATCTGAGTAACAAACATTTAAAAAAAAATACAGACGAGAGATTGAGATCCATCCTACTTTTTGAAGTCGGGTTAAAAAATAATAGTAAAGATATATATACCTACACATTATCTGCGTGTGGGTTTTTCCATTTACCTAAACCATAGATATTTCCGGTAAATATATTATTGTATAGTCTATTTTTTCCCTCAAATAAGTAAAAGTTTTTCATCTCAAAGGAAATTCGTAGAGAGAAAAAACGAAGAAGTAAATGTATAATCAGTGACCTAAAAGAGTTACATAAAACTTTTATCAAGTTATAAAAATAAAACATGGATGTATTATAATAATAAAACGCAACATAACAGCAAACTAACTCGTATTTACAGAGAGTTTGTTAATTATTGAATGTGAAAATACACCAAACATCAAACATTTTATCTTATGATTTTGTGTATATTTTTGTGGCTATAACCGCAAAAATATTGACAGAAACTGTTATATTAAGCTGATTTGAATTCAGCAAAAATAATTTGGTTCGTTGAAATGTGAACTGATTCATTTATTTATTTGTGTATACTTAAGCGTCAACAATACAATGTTTGTCCAAATTCCATTTAGGTAAGACAAACTGTAGAAGACTAGTGTATACTTTATAGACCAATGTCATTGGATTCTTAATTAAATACTGATATGAAAAAATTAACTCGTCAACCAAGAATTGAACCTCGGGCCTCTGGATATCTGGTCTAGCGTGCTAACCGCTACACCAAAGACGACTCTGACGTAAGTGCCAATTTTTGCATATCATTATTATTATTATTTGTTTTTTTAAGTTGGATCTTACGTCAGAGTCGTCTTTGGTGTAGCGGTTAGCACGCTGGACTAGATATCCAGAGGCCCGAGGTTCGATTCCTGGTTGACGAGTTAATTTTTTCATATTATTTAATGTGAACTGATTTTTGTTTCTAATCGATATCAGGATTATCGATATCATGAATTAATCTGATTTTTGTTATGTTAACGCCACTATTAGCCGAGTTCTAGAACCTCCGAAACTTATTCTGTTAAACACAATCGAAGAAACTCAAGGAATACCCTTTATCTGCCATAACAAAATATTGTTGCTTTAAGCTAATTTGGATTCAGCAAAAATGATGTTATGAGTTAAAATGCGATGTGATATCAATCCGAATTGTGGATCCCAATATATTAACACCAGTTTAATATAATTTAAAAGATTAAGACTTGAGGCTCTATTGTCTAGTGCATCGATCGTACGTCCAAATGAACTTGTAAATTTAAATGTTGTAATTTGGGTCAATGCAGTCGTGTTCTTTAACAAGAGCCTAGTAAGGCCTACTTGCATAAATGTGAAGGAACAGGCGTATATATTCTAAAGACTAACACGTCATTAAATTTTATTAACTAATATTAATACGAATAAAAAAACTTGACTTAGAAATGTTGATCATTTACTCCCAGAACCTTTTGTGGAACATTATGCGATGTAGTTAAGTCTCGTGTAGTATAGTAAGTTCAAACTTAAATGAGACACCATTCCCCTTTTGCGCAGAAATAAAAAATTGAATGGGAATGGGTAAAAATACACTAATGCTATTTAATATATGAAAAAGGGGAATTTAATATAATAATTCAATAAAGGGAAAAGATACACTTTATCAATTATATAAAAAGAAATGCCATTATAATAAACTTATCTTATATTTTATTTCTATTGGCTATGGCCATCGAAAAAGATATTCACATATGCAACCATCATAGTAAGAACGAGATGGCTATTATCAATAAAAGATTATATTTATTTATATACCAGTGGACATCAAACAAAATGCAAGTGAATCAATGATGTAAATAGTATGAAAATAAATTATAGAATTGATATTCAATAAAATTTTCGGATTTGTTATTAAATAAAATGTTTTTGAACAAGCAATTAAATTAATACTATAACTGTGCAGACCTCAGGCCTACGTTTAAGTACAAGTACTTAAAATTCTATTACATGACCTTTAAATTATTATCATAATTTACCGGGCTTTAACCCATTATGATTGTCGGCTATATTAAATAAAAATCGGCTAGCCAAAATTATTCTTTGATAAATTTCAATTATTTTATTAAGAATTTGTTAATCCTGTTGTAATATAATAGAATTTTAATTACTTGTAATAAAACATAAAACCGAAACATATGGTTGCTTATTGACCTGAGGTCTGCCTATGTTTTTGTAACAAGGAAATATAATTCTATTATATTATATGACAGGATTAAAAATATTATTATTATAACAGGATTAAAAAATTCTTAATAAAATAATTAAATTTTATTAAAGAATAATTTTGGTTAGGCGATTTTTATTGAATAAAGCCGAAAATCATAATTTAACCTAAAAATTATGACTACAAATTTTACCTGAATTAAAGAAAAATAATTTTTTTTTTTGAAGCGGAGTATAAGTAAAAACAAATGTTTGAAAGAAGTAGATGCCGTACATTCCATTGTATTTAAATATTTAAAAAAATATAAAAACTTCCAAAATACCACACACACGAAACTGTTTGAGATTCACTGGATTAGTTGTTAACACACAGAAGTGTAGAATGATAATGATATACTACTTCACCTTAAATATCATATAGACTAGGTCCAAAAAAAATGTGTTTCTGCGACTGTCTCATTTAGGTTTGAACTTACTATAATATCACTGTCAAGTATGTAGGCCACACCCCATTAAACTTCTTCTGACGCACTGCCGTGCTATAGATACTTATTATCACATTAAATTGAAATCGAATGATGGTAAAATTTGTCCTCAACTAAAATATCCAAAGCGATTTGGTAATTTGTGTGGATGTTTGTGGATGTTATGCTTGTGCACTATTCAAAATTTCGATTTTTACTGAAATATCCCTAAATCTATTCCCAACCAACTTTCTAAACGTCATGAAAATTTAATTGATTTTCTTGTATTTTAATATCAACAATAATATTCCATTAGTCTTAAAGAATCTTCCACCTGACGAAGTGATGTCGTTGAATGTTGTTGACAACGTAAAATAGAAAAGTGCAAATCAAATGGACAATCCACCATAAAATGAGAGGAAATTTTATGCGCCACACTATATTAGTTGTGTTTAACTACTTGTATATCACCTCATTCATACAAACATAAGAAAATTCACCTCCTGTAATTTACAAACTTTCTTTATCCCTATCATCCGGCGTAAAGAAAAAAGAACATTGTTTATGTTTTTGAAAAGAAAAAAAAAGGAGAAACTTTGCAAGGCATGTAGCATCATATTATGAACCTTTTCTTTGTCTTCAAATGTACTTATTGCCTCTATATATACATAGAATATTGAGGTATTGTTTTCGAGACTAAAAGTTTATATTAAGTTTTACCGAATTTTTACGTTTTGAGATTCCCTGATGTCAAAAAAACATTTTGGCTATTGGTGGGTCTGTATGTGTGTATGAATGGATGTGATTCTGTGAACAAGATTCCTCAAGGAACGGAGATAGCAAGAGGTATGTAATTTAAACCTAAGCGACAAGTTTAATATTGTCGGTTCACACGACTGCAATGTTTTGATGCTAAATAGTTGAACCTGAAATGATCGTGTTTTTGGAGAATATCTCGAAAACGATTTGGATTTTTGTAAACTTTGTACATTGATTTACCTTTGTAAGAGCTTTAATTTTGTAGAGTAATTGACATTTGAGAGAAATAAAAAAGTTCTTGAGCTAGAGACTTTAGTCTCAGATATTATAGCGTTAGAGAATTCCCGATAAAAATATGAACAACTGTCAAACGTATCAAAGCGATTTGTTAAACTCTGTATATTGAAGTCGTGTGAATGTTTCACACCAGATATATTAGTTATAGTTCAGTCTTACCTGTTCTGTAATACGTTATGTTCACGTATGTTTTTTCATATAACTTTTATGTTCAGAAAATCATAACAAGTTTTTTGTTAGGAAAACATGCCGTAAGGTTTTTTTGTTCTGTATGTTTGTGCCATAATTGAAAATATTATTATTTCTTGTTATCAATTTAATATTTAATGAAGTTGGTTTTTAATTTGCATTATGTTACGTTGAATAGTAAAGACTTAGCTAAAACTTTAAGTTTAAGAAGACCCAAAGGCATTCGTAAAAATTTTGTTTTATTAAATCCATTGGTGTGGATCCTTATGTTCATCTTCTGGTCTATAAAACGATAAGGCGGGTTTCAGACAGCAGTTGTGCTTTTTTAATAATAGTATAGAATGTAATTTTCGGTGGGGTTTTTAAAGTTTTCTTAACTTTTTTTAAAGTTTCAGTTATGTTTGTTGAATAGTTTACATTTAAATGTACAGTAATGTTCATCAAAAGGGTTCTAGATGAGCTATTTAAAAATTATCAATATTTTAGTATCATATTGGGGACAGTAAATTGAGAATCTACCTAATATTTTCGACGGTCTTTTAAAATAAATGGTGTCCACAAACCAACTATATTTGAGTATAACTATAAAAAAGAAGCTTCTGGATACCTTATTTGGCAGAGCACTGATTTGAAATGCCAGAGGTCTTGGGTTCAATCCCCAGCCAAGATATTTGAAATAATTATTAAATTTGTTAATGGAATTCCTCATTTAGTTAACTCGCCCGTGTAAGAGCATTTTCATGTCAGGAACCGGACCATATCTAGGAAGAACTAAGAGACAAACTCCTACTGCCCTAAACGAATGGGTGGATCAGTCTATGAACAGGAAATGGAAAGATACAGCAGGCTGCAGATAAGTCAAACATATAATAGCTGGGTACAATCTCGCGAGGTAAACCTGGCTTATTTGCAAAAAACAGAAAGAGATAAACCTCCTAGTCGGAATGCTAACCGGTCACTACAGGCTCAAGAGGCAGATCTTTCATGAGGTTAGATGACAGTGCGATCTGTCCGAACTGTAACGGGGCGTATGATATCCCCTTCCATCTTCTGATAGAATGTCCTTTCCAAGCCAGAATAAAGTATCTAGCCTTCGGCTCAACCGAAATGCGAAATCTGAGGTAAAAAAATAAAGTGGAGCTCGGTCTTGTCATGCGCGAAGAAGGCAACGAACCGTTCGATAACGAAAACAGGGCTAGATGAAGCGAACCAGATGTAGTAGAGGATAGAAGAAGGTGAAGAGATGGGTTTCTTAGGGGTCGGTAAAAAAGGCTTAGAAAGGCAGGTTTCGGCCTCCCCTCTACTATTCCTCATATAGTTTCTAATTTTTTATGCACGCAGCTAGGTCTGGCAAACATGTACCGATTTCTGATTGTATTCGGTCTCAGAGTTATCCAATTTTCGATGATCGAGATACGACTGATGCCTTGAGTATTTCATTTTAGTTTTTTTTTTAAGTCTATTTTCTTTTCTATTTGTAAAATGATAAACCATTGGATATTGTGCATACTTTTAGTCTCCTTAATTTTTGAAAGCAGTTTTCTTCACAATACTCTTTGAATAAATAGAATTTCTGTCTGCAACACAACAATACTTATCTAAGTGTAAAAAAAATCAAAACCAAACCACAAATACAAAAATAGAAAGTTTCTCTATATTTTTATAATAATTTGAAACCATTCACTAGAGTAGAAATAATTTGATTTTGTTTTTTTTTCCATCTTAAATATCAATTTCGTTTGTTGTTTGTAAAATTGATTTTTGATTTTTTTTCTTCTAATCCATGTATAATTATTCTGTAATAATTATATATACGGGGCTTTTGTTGTTTTTGCTGCTATAGTTTCGTGCATTTGATTTTTATGTAATCAATTATATCCGAAGTTGTTATTTTTTTGCAAATTATAATTTAATTATATATTCTTAAATAATCAAATTTGTGAAGTAATTTTGACTTTATACAATAAAAACAATTATACATTTAAGAAAAAGTTAATATAAATGTTAATTCTTGTTGTTGCTATATTGATAAATTTCATTTTATCCATATTAAACAATTATATAGACTTTTTGTTTGTATTGAATCGGTCGTTAGTTGTTGACGAAAATCCATTATAATTATTAAATACAAATTTTAATAAAAAAGGTAAACATAGTTAGGTAGTTATATAAATTAGATAATAAAACATTGTTTGATTGAAAACAAAAAAGTCCGGGTAAAACATAAAAATAAAAATTCAATAAAGAGTTAGCTCAAATTAAAATTGTAAAAACTGTTGTCGTAATTATGCAAACAGGTAATAAATATAAAAATTTTATAAAATAAAATGAATTTTACATCACAATATTATATTAAAAATTAAAAATATTATGTGTATTATAAGGGGCAGGTTGGTTCATATATACAAAATTATTACAGATTACACTATGCAGAAAAGCAATTATCTACAAAACGATTTAGGAGTGGAGAATTTAATTTTAAGTCCTACTTTTCTTAATTATTTAAAACTAGCAACCCGCCCGGCTTAGAAGATGTTCATTTATCATCTTCTTCATTTATCATCGTCATATTTCAGCTAATTTACACAAAATCCCAATGAATTATACACCTAAACCTTCCTCATGAATCACTCGGCTCATTGGTGAAAACCGTATGAAAATTTGTTTGGTAGTTTTTGGTAGGGCAAATGTTTTCCGATATTTTCCGTAAGTATTCCACGTCGAATACAAAAAATCAGCATTCTTCTAGCATGTAAAGAAGGTAAAATGGTATTTTTGGAGGGTCTTTCTCATTTTTGGGGGCTGGCGTTAGGAAAAAAAAAATATATATATATAGAGAGAGATACGTTGGTCTATGTCTGGTTTTTTTTTGTATTTATATTTTCCAAGAAAGTAATTTGCTGTTTTATGATTTATGCTATTTTATGCTGTTCAATGATTTGAAAAATTCAAAGACACACAGTGACAAATGTTCACAAAAGGTGGTTGTAATAAATTAATAAATATAAATTATTGAATATCTGATTTGGGATAAATGAGGTGAATGGCTCGTTTAAGAAGTTTCTTATCAAGCTGCAGGTCATCGACGAATTTGGGGATGTATAATTATTAACGGCGATTTGTTTCATGATATAATCAATTACATTTCATTAGGCTGTGAACAATGTTAGTTGTATTGTTCGTTTCTTTTTTAAATTTTTTAAAGATATTAACAGTGTTATGTAACATAATACTATACTATAACATAATAGCGTACCATTACCACTTACTACAAAATATTACGTTGTTTAAGGATGGCACCTAAATACTCCTCTTAGATACGCCAAGGATAATTCTTAGATACGCCACTGTAAAAACTATATTTATACATAACAAGATTATCTATACATATAAATAATATTATTGATTAATATAATATAATACAACAGACTAACTATTATAATAGTATTTCATTAAATAAGTGACTGTATGTATATATATTGTAGTACTGTAATGTAGTGTAAGTAGTACTACTGTACTCGTATACTTGTCACATAGAATTTAAACTGACTACTAAATGTCTTTGCTGATTTTGAATTTCCATTTTGTATTTGGTATTGTAAATAGTAATGCAATGTATCTAATTCTATTTAATTATTACATGACTAACTTCACTTCAGAGTATCGCAAACTATACATACATATATATATATATACACATATACATACGTGATGGTTAGATAAATTTACAATGTTTAACAAAATTATTTCTAGTCAATATATTTACCGTCAAACATTCAATACCGACTTATTTAATAATATTCAATACCAACAAATTTGAAAAAATATAGCTATAAAATATAAATATATATATTCTTCCATTCTTCAAAAACTGTTAAGAAATTATTATCATAGAATAAAATAAGAGGCAAACGTTTTATAGCTACAGGAAAATGCTTGTGTGAAATACGGTAGTCATGATTTACAGATAAAATTGATGATTTATGACTAATTATCAAGATATATTCTTTCAAAGAAAACCAGAATCATCGAATTCGGGATATATTTCATAGAGCCAGATTATAGAATTGTAAAGAAAAGTATATATAATTTTTGACTCAAATTGTCGATCATGGCAAAGAACTGGCCTGGTATACCGAAAAGTAAAAAGCACAATAGTATTTAACATATGACTTAAGGTGGTTATACACGATAGTACGAACACCTTCCTACGTTGGACGTTTGATGGTTCGTCACATCGTGTAGCCGTTGTTCAAACCTACGAGCGACCAATGTTAGCATTTGGCCATGTTCCAGGCGATTTTTGCACCGAGTCAAAGGAATGCCTCCAACATTTGAATTAATTAATTAGTACACGTGTCATTCATATGGAGGGAGGGACTTGCCATTCTTCAAGTAATAGGACGTTGCAGGACAATACAACCACAGCAGCACCAACAATAGCAACATCATTATCATGCTTGTTCAATGTTGAAACTAGACAAATGTTTGTACCAAACTGTTTCCATATGTATTGGATCAAACATTCGATTCACCGTGTAGCAGGAGCACCGTTCATAGCATCGTGTAAAACCGGCTTTAAGTAGGCTACAAACGCGGTACATTGTGCAGCAACATTGAACTCCGCCTACAAAATATTTTGCCAACAGACGTGCAACCAAAATTAGGAACATTACTTTATAACTTTATTACTCTATTTTAAATATTCAATCAGTTGTCATCTTGTCTCTATCTATCTCATTTAATTTGTAGTTTATTTATCTACTAGTTTATTTGTATGTATCTCTACAGTTTTTTCAAGTTTGTTGTGTGGCATTTTTTGTCACACATTTTTTGACAATCTATCTAATAAAACATAAAAAAATATTAGGAAAACATAAAATTTTAGATAATATGTTGCAAATAACGCTACACATGAGGAACTTGTACAGCAACATTAAACTCCTTCCACAAAATATCAAATAATTTTGATTATTACAGCAACCAGATCAAGGACATGTAGTTTTGTTCTGCAACAGCTATACAGACTAGCAATCTACTAACGAACATTCATTTGTCCTTAAAATGTTCCTGCACAGGTTACACGTCTTTAGTCCCTATTAGTGTGAGAACATCTATCACGATATATTATCAAATAATTTTATCTTAATTGTGAGTACGGTATCGTAATCATCAAAATACTGAATGATGCGAACTTGTTTCACACTTAACACACAATTTCTTTTAATATATTATAATTATCAATTTATATAAATATTATTATTTTGCGTGTGTATGTGTGTGTGTATATATTATAGTTAAATTTATATCCTATTATTATCAAATTATTATTAAACTAAAAATTATATTTATATAACGGTAAATACTCATCATCCTCAAACATTTACCTGCAATGATGGAAATGTAAAGTTGTAAACCACATATACAATTATTATTATCATTGTGTAATCTCTTAAATCTCTATGAAAACAACCTTACCTTCCTTGTTCTTTATGTTGTTTTGTGTGTGTTTTTTTTACAGTTTTGTAGGGAAATAATATATATATATATATATATATATATATATATATATATATATATATATATATATATATATATATATATATATATATATATATATATATATATATATATATATATATATACAGAATGAGTCGGGAGGAACGGATCAAACTCCAGGAGTGTACTGTACACGTGAAATTAGTGCAAGAACACTGATATGTTCTCATCCGATTTTCATTTGTTTTTAAGTTATAGCGTAATTAAAAAATGTTATTTTGTGTTCTACAATACTCAAAATTGATTATTTAAAACTTACAATCAGTATGCTATGTTTGAGACTTACAAAACAATTGATAACTTTGTTGTTCTGAAAATCGCATGGGGACACATGAGTTTTTGCAATATTATCACGTATATTTGCTCCGAGCGCAACTGTACTCAGCGCCATGCGTGGTCAAAAAAACAACTTCATGACCAATTTCAGTGTATAAAAAACCAAAGACGTTTAACAAAAATAATTAATTTAATTAAATAAAGAATATATAAAAGCCAAATTTACTGCAACTTTTTGTTAATGGTTTTGCTTATGGTTTTATACACTGACATTGGTCATGAAGTTGTTTTTTTGACCACCCATGGCGATGAGTACGGTTGCGCTCGGAGTGAATAATAGACTCCTGGATTTTTGTCCGTTTCTCCTGACGCACTTTGTATATATATATATATATATATATATATATATATATATATATATATATATATATATATATATATATATATATAAATATAAAGAAAAATATATTAAATTGCCTATTATTATCTACTCAGGTCAGTCATTATGATTAATACTTCTTTTTTTGTGTACATTTGGTGGAACTATTAACCTTGATTAAAGAGGAAACGTACCAATATTTTTATTTTTTTGCATTAGAATATGAAACTATTATATACATAGCATGTTTAAGATTGTGTTTGTGTGGGACCACCTTATTTATAATTGTTTTTGACAACTGGCCTATGGTTGACACGAATATTTGAGAGAATATTTAGTATTTATATATATTTCTCATGATCTTAAAAGTGATTGTAATATTGTTCACAATGGCCACACTTATCAAACAATCTTAACGGTGTCCATTAACTATTTTAAATTACACGATGAAATTGCTGCGAAATGGAATGTTAATGTCTATATAATTTTTATTTAACACGCCATCTCCAATATTCTCTATCTGCTCAATAATACCTAAAAAATTGAGTAGTTTAGAAAGTCGGTGTTCTTTTTTTAATAAATAGGATTGTAAAGTAATATGGGCCACAGAAGTAGTGTCCTTTTTTCACAATTGTTTAGTCATTTTGTGCCTTAATCATTCGGTTTTTGGGAGAATGTGTCGAGTATAATTTGTTCATTATAAATATACTAACAACTTTTATTCGAAACATTTTCCAAAGAATTAATAAGGCACAAAAACAAGACGCAAAATTAATAAGAATTCCCTTAGAATGGCACAAAATGACTATACAATTTTAAAAAGGGCCAACGATTTCTGTGACCCATAGTTCAAGCGAATACTAGTGTCCAATAGAAGAAAAAAAACAGAACTATTATCTAGAATACGAGTAAAAAGAGTTTCGACAAGTGTTTTCATTTCATCAAAGTGTTGAAATATAACCGTAGTATTAATTTTAAACAACAAAAGATCCACAAAGGCTTGAAGCAAATTAATATATGATTATATTAAATATCAATACTGCGATTTATTGATTTATTGACAAAGGATTTCCCCGATTGATTTTGTAGCTCACCGCAAATGACATTTTTGATAAACATATGAGATGATTGCTTTTTTGTTGAATAAATTAGCTTAAAAACTTGAGAAATTTTTGGATACACAGTAAAATAAACAAACTGTAGTCATTATTATGGTTGGAAGTCACTATATATGTGAATATATAATATATATACACATACTAATATCAATATCTATAATATTACACATAATCTTATATAGATTATTAATATTACAGTTGGTAATACTGTCTTGTCAATTGGAGATTTGCCAAATTATGTTTACGCCTGAATTATATTACCTCTACATTTTATGTAATATATGTAATTATATATTTGTATTCAAAAGCTCAATGCAAATATATGCATACAGTACATTTATCAATCCGATTTTCCTAAATATATATGTAAACTTAGGTTTTTATACGCTTTTTATTAGTTTCACCTGTATGTATGTATGTATGTATGCATGTAACCGACCCTTTTGGGCTCGATTTTCTCCTACTTTGAACGATCAGATTTAATTCAAATTTTGCACACCTGTCAAAGACCGATGACAATGCAATAATTCGATTAAAATATCCGATTATCCTGATTAGATTCGCCAGGATTCATCAATTTCTTTCCGCATCCTTTGCATGAGAGTAAAAGTGATTGAGCTAGTGCGCGAACTTCAACTAAAAAATGAAAAATAAATAATAGTTTAAAAAAACTAAAAAAACACGCTTTTATAGAAAATCCAACTAAAAAATAGAAAATAAAATTTAATAAATTTGGATTAAGAAAAGTGTAAATAAGAAACAAATATATATTAATGGAAAAAAGCGTGGAGTGCATAGTGTCAATAGTTATTCCATTAATATACATTTGTTTCTTATTTACACTTTTCTTTATCCAAATTTATTAAATTTTATTTTATATTTTTTAGTTGGATTTTCTATAAAAGCGTGTATTTTTAGTTTTTTTAAACTATTATTTATTTTTTAAATTAAATTCTTCTTTCTGACTAACTTATACAAAGTCATTTCAATTAATCTATTTTTATTGATTACAAACATACATATATTTATTTTAATTGGAAAATGTAAATTCAGTGTCAATTAATTGATTTATATGTTATTATTAATACATAAATAAATTGATTCAAGGAAACTATGTTCAGTCTTTTACTACCGATTAAAACTACATAACAGTGTCACATAGTACAGGTGCCTGGCCCTAAAATCGACATTGTTCAGAAACATTGAAATTTTCAATATAAGTTCTTTCACTTTGACCAATGGGTAAAATTTCAGTAAAACCACTTCAAACTTTTCTACTTTTTCACGATTTTCTCGAAAAGTGAAAGAGATACCGTGCAATTGTAAAAATGAACTATGTAATTATATTCTGAAGTTTTTTCGCCGGTCTTCTTGTTAACTGGGGCTACAAAGATGAAGGGACGGGGCACAGGTAGCGATAAATATTTTTACTAACTGTGAAGTCGTGACGATTGAGAAACAATGAACAGTGTACGACTTTCTTTAGGTTTTACACAATTTCCCTAAAGTTCTCACAAGTCGTGGACAATTGTAACGCTTCATTTTCGCAACGCAGTTTAACTTTCAGTGGACGATAGATCTTATTACTAAAGAGATGAGGAATTAATGAAACTTTTGATTAAATCCTCTTACAAATTTCTATAAATGTGAAGCTCTTTCCCGGAATGTAATTACTGAAAACACAGAACTCTTGAACGATTAGTAAAATAGTAGAGAGAGATGATTTATTCCATTGGGACAGGAATTCTATTGGAACAAGATTCTTTTTTTTTACCCATGAAATATTTTTTAAGTAAAAACGGAAGCAGCTTATAACTACCGAAAAATTTAGAAGTTTGTACCCAGGCTTCACAAGTTCAACATCAGGGGAGCCATTGATA
The DNA here is from genome assembly GCA_963920215.1 of Nineta flava. Lineage (NCBI taxonomy): Eukaryota > Metazoa > Arthropoda > Insecta > Neuroptera > Chrysopidae > Nineta > Nineta flava. The sequence continues at coordinate 116,734,884 of OY986041.1, forward strand.
TCTCAGAGAATGTTTATAAATAAAGTTAACTCATTTATGTTTATTAATAAAAACAATTAGAATTTTGAGTGGTTACATTCTCATTAAAATTTTGTCTTATTTTTCACAAATGATGACCCGAAACGTCTTCTAAATATTCATATTTTGGTTGATTTAGACTAATAAAAACAATTAGAATTTTGAGTGGTTACATTCTCATTAAAATTTTGGCTTATTTTTCGCGAAAGAAGATTGTTTAAAAATGAAAACGCAGGTTGATTTTTGGTTGATTTAGATCCGCAGCCATAAAAGGTTGCCGACGCCTGATTTATATATAATATTTTATACCATTATGTAAATGTTCTTTATTTGGCAACTATCAATCTTTAAGACAATACAGTCAAAAATTTGGTATACATTTTTTTTTCCAACAGCCGTCTTATATTATTTGCAATAGTTTTGTCTTAACGCCTACATTTCAGAAATATGTTGGCTAATTGTGTATTTTAAAATGTGTATTCACATGTTTATTTATAGACTTAATATAATCGATTTGTATCTCACTTCATTAAAATATCTATTGAATAAGTAACAAGTGATCATAATAAATTGATATCATAAATCTGTCATTTAACTTAAAATTAATTTAAGTTTTAAATTAGTATTATCGTTCTATTTTTATCTCCTTGTATGCACGAGTTATAAAATGTATAAATAAAGTTGTATGTTACTTAAGAGATTTAATATGTAAGTTAGTATTTTATCAGAAATTTTAATCGCCCACAACAAGCGAGCGGTCGAATATATTGTTCTTAATTATAATATCTCATTTCTATAGTAGTGCCGATAGGGATTTTTATTAAAACCTATATATATAATATTTTTAAGCAATAATTTATATACGATAAAAAATATTATGTAAAAAAAATTATTAAATAATAGTTATTTTCGAAAATTATATGGTATTATGTTATTAAATTTTTGGCCAAAAGTAATCATAGTTTTAAAAACCAGACAATTGTTTCATTTTTGTAAAATTTATTATTATTTAGAGTATTGAAAAAATTTAAAAGTTGACATGTTTCTTTATCTCGAACAGCATCTTATTGTTCCTCAATTTAATAATGAACTGGCTACAAATTAAGCTCAATTCAAATACAATAAAAACGATAGTTTATTTAAATAAAATTTGAATCTACGCAAAATTCGTGTAAAATATTAATTTAATTATATTTGAACAATAAATGCGCATATGCTATATATAATGTCAGAATCGGTTATATTTTCCAACCGATTGAATTGTTTTTCCATATTGCTCTTATGGTTATTGTTTCATATTGCTCTTTTTATTCCATATTACTCTTCTTCCGTAGCTCTTGGTTAGAGAAAACCGCGAACCGTTTAGAGATATGGTTTTCAAATAAATAATTCCTGTCCATGGCCTTCATCTTTTCGTGTCGGCAGAAAGAGAGAATGGTAAACAAAAAATTTGAATACAAAGTACAAAAAAATTACATGGCTTATGATAAAAATGTGGGACCTTCTGGCTAAATGTCCTTGAGAATAGTAAAATGGTATAATTTAACACAAGTTTTTTGTATCGATTAGTTTTGTGTAGAATTCGACAAATATAGTTCTGATGGAAATGGAATTTGACATGTGGCGTGATTTTTGTATTTGAAAGGTGCGTTAATGGGCAAAATTGGCGAAAGGGAAAGGGAGCTTAAAGGAGACTCTTAACATAAAAAACTTTATGTGAGGTAAAATTATACTAAATATTTTTTTCCATAATTTATTATCTGACCATATTTTTTGTAATATTTGCAATTTACATGTAATACCTATAATTATGCATATTACAACTATGTCACTTTGGTAACTTCATTATTATTCCTTTTTCTAAGAAAATTCGCTTAGTCTATGTACAATGTAGCTCATACGTGACAAATTTTGTGTTAATTCCAATTAAAATGTGTTATAGGAAGCCTTTCATTCTCAAATTAACTTGATAAATGAATGCAAATTTTTTTTTAGAACACTTCAATCAAAATCAATTGTTCTCACAATCATTACAATTACAATCAACAGCGATATAATCTGTATAAAAACAAAATTGCTATTTTATTAAAAGATCTCTCATGATTTATAAAGAAATTGAAAACTAATATAAATAAAAAGACACGATTATGGCATCGAACAACTTTACAAATAAGAAATAATAATAATAAATAAATAGATAATTTAAAATTGATTAAACAATACCCTACCCAAAATGTCTGTAGAAATAATACAAATATAAATAATATTCATATTATATAATAGTAAATTAAATCATTTGCTAAAAAAAAAGTGAATAAAAAGAGAAAGTAAATCGTATTTATATAGTCAAGGTCTTGATTATACACCATACATACATACATACATATATTAAAACTATTAATTTTTTTGTATAATATACTTTTCTATTAATAAATTCTAACCAGGATTTTACCTTCTAATTATAAAACAATATGATTTTATAAACTAATAATTTATATGTATGTGAAATAATTATGTTTTAATTGCAAATTATTAAATGAATCAAACAAATAAATAGTAAAAACATTACTTCTCGAATTAGAGAATGGATATATATGCAAAAATATCTTCTAAAATAAGGAAATGAAGTTATTCAGACACCGAGGAATAATTTGCATATAATTTAATCGATGGATCTCTGTAGAAAATAAATTATTTGGAGCTCAAAGAACTTTCTCGGAAGCTCCAAATGGGATAATAAATTATGCAACAGATAAAACCAAGGAAAGTTTATTTCAAAAAGAAAGGAAAACTAAAAATTACGCTTTTATAGGGGATGAATTAATGTTCAAAAATAATTAAATAATTTAAAAACCAACGTTTCAAAAAAAAAACCAACGTTTTTAAAGTTATTCTGCATTTTTACTTTGCTACTAATAAAAACGTGCTTCAAAGTTTTTTATACTAAAATTATTCTTTCAGACTAAAATTCTTCTTTCATGCAATCATGCAATTCATGAATTCCATCATGCAATTAGTTCGATGGCAATTTTATCAAAATTGCGTACATTTTCTAAACAATACAACGGCTAGAAATGGATGAAATTCGGGTTTCTAAATTTCCAGTTTGAACGTGTTAAATTTAATGAGATGTTTGATATTATGGAAAAATTCTAAAACGTAGAATCTCGTAGAAAGCTCATAAACTGCAGATGCTATAGATAGGAAACATATTGCGGGAAAAAAACATCACTAATCTGTCCTCAGAAAACAAGAGTGGGTGGTTACTATTTTAGTTTAATCCGAATTAGACATCAGAAATAAACGAAACAATTATAGAACTTCTATAGATTGGAGTGCAGTTACTAACTCTTACCATAATTATAGCAACTCATCATACCAATAATATCAACGGAAAAATCTTATTTGAAACACGCCCCAACACACAGTTGTGATTCGATGATATTCATACTGATGATAACTACTTTGTAGCTGAAATACATATTTATATAATACAAATAGTTATTTACACTTAAGGATGTTCCATCATGAAAACACTTTTGAACAGATTTTGCTCATTTTTTTCTCAGGCTAAAAACAATGTTTTCTAATAAATTCCGAAATTTCATTTCAGTTTTTGACCGATTAGAACGCGAGATAATTAATAGCAAAGTAATCATTCTCTCTCACTCACTCTCATTAGAAGCATGTTAAACTTCATGTCCGTCCAAAAATACTTGACAGAATTTAAAAAAAAAACTAGGCTAGTAAATCGCAGTTTTACAGTTTTGTTTTCAAAATTTAAAAGTTTAAAATGATTTTTATTTCAAAGTTACGTTAATTTGTATATATGAATCGTGAATATATCTATGTATTGTATGTATGTGTATATGTATTTATTCTATAATAAAAGCAAACCGGTTTTTTGTATTGATTATATAGGACACTGCTGGAACTACCTTAATAACAATGAAAATAAACTTAATTTGAATTCTTTATTGTGTTTTTCCACTTAATAATATTTTATAGGATTGTCTTTTATTCAACTGTTTGGTAATGGACACACAATTTGAAACATGTCACACTTAGTTTATTTTCATTATTAAAACATTATCAAAGATTTCCAAAAATTTATTAGAATTATTGAAAATATTCATTTCCAAGTTGAATTTAATTTTTTTATAGAAATGATTCTCACTTTTTTACAAATTAATTTATTTTTCTCAACCAATACAAATTTTTTTAAACAAAATCATAATAATCTGTTCTCTAACAACAATATATATATATATATATTATAAAAAGTTCTACACAATACCAAAGATGAATCATATACTTATAAAGGAACAAAGTTTTCTTCCCACGATTCCTACAATAAAAAAATACTAAAAAAGATTATATTATTTAACGTGAACATGTAATATATCTAAGGCGCGTAAGAATATCATAGACGTTAAGCATCAACCAATCAGAGCCACACCACATTATACAGCTAGCTAGTAGCTACTTTATGTTTTTTTTTATGATAACTTTAATTATTTATATTCTTTAATTACAAAAAGAACATTTCTATTATTTCTTGGATGAATTATAAGAAAATTCTTTCGTCTTAACTTTTTGTTGTTGTGTGTTAATTGTATTTAATGTATGCAAATGTTATTAACTGTTTTTTTTTTTTTAATATAAACTTTTATTATTTATAAAAGTCTACAGTGCAATTCTTTATTATTGTTACGAAATTATTATATGTTTTTTTTTTTTAATTATTACGATAAACATAAATTAAGTAATTATGTAAATTTTATAAGATTTAGAAAACTATTATTTATGGTATAGTACTTCCCTAAAAAACCGTCTTTCTTACGAGATATTTTTAAAACTTTGAAAGATTATTTTTTGAACAAATTTTGAATAGATTGGTAAACAAGTTTTAAAAAAATCAACTGTACAGAATCAGGGATTTTTAATTCCAGAATTTGAATCTTTGAATAATAATATAAATTTTTAAATTTTAAAATATAAATTTTATTGAAATGAATCTTGTTAAAATTTCTTTCATTCAAGTTTAATTCTGTTAACCTTACTCTTATTAAAATTATTCCATGAAACTGTCACCAAATTAGTAATGAATAACATATCCTGAGACAATATAGGAGTAATTTTAATAAGAGTGAGGTTAACAAGAGTAAACTTGAATGAAAGAAATTTTAACAAGAGTCATTTCAATAAAATTTATTATATTTTAAAATTTAAAAATTTATTATATTTTAATTTAAATTTTTTTTTTTTAATTTTTAATTTATTTTTGTTCTTGTTTATTAATCTCGACTTTCTATTTCTAACTGTCAAAGAGTAAATTACGACTAGATAATTTATACTGATGATGACTACTTTGTAGTCGAAATACGTATTTATAATACAAAAAACTGATCTAGGTTTAGTGGCGAAATTGAAATTTTACGTCATAGATGCTAATAAAAGTTACATTTTTTTAAAAAAACTTGGTGTGGTGTCTAGTCTTAAAGGTATTAAAGGTGTGGAATTCTATAGAATAACGAAACAATTATTAAAACAGTATTTTATCTCGAATATAAATAAATGTTAGAAGGAATTACATTACACACCGTAGCTAGAACTAGCGTGCTTGAAAGCAGTAAAGAGCATTTTTCATTTCCAGTTATAACAACATCAAATAAAATAAAAAACTTGTAATAAAATTTGAAATAAATCTTGTAAATAAAAAAATATCAATCAATTTTCTTTTTTCTGTCTGTTTCTAAGTAGAAATGAAAGACAGGGAGACACTTTCGATTATATTATTATGGATATTAGGTAATCCATATTATACACCCTCACACTCGTATACACGATTGATCAATTTCTCCCCTTTTTAAATTAAATGAAATATATATATATTCGTGTACATCGAAATATGAAGAGGTGGTGGATGTAGTGAAATGAGCTTTTCATATATCGAGTGTCTTATAAAATGTCTGCCAAGCTTTGGATGTTAATAATAAACATGGTCAATAGAAAACTGGGCGAGAAATCAGCTATTCTTACCGTTGATTGATTGATTAATATCGGGGTAAAACTATTGCACTTCGACCATATGGTCCAATGTGCTCCCCCTTCTACCTCAGTCTGACGAGACTCGCTTCTCCCATATGTTGGCAATAGCCTGGAGCTTGCTTATCAGATTCTCCCGAAGGTTCATATATTCTTACCATAGAATATTATCTTTTATTCAACAGAAGAAAAAAAGTTTTCAAATTTTTTCCAAAGCGAATTTGGTCGATTTTCTGCTATTTTTTTGTCTACCGTTTAGAATAAATCGAAAAACTCACAAGAAATTTTTACAGAAAACACTAAAATCTGGAGATTTGACTCATAGTTTCCGATATATGCAAATTTCCTAATCGTCGCCAAATCGGTTCAAATCAAATCCTTTAATTGCAGAGATAAATTATGCCTTCTTTTGTACGATCTCAGACGATATCGCGTAAACTGTTTTTTCAATGATCAAATTAGTCCAATTTCCGTTTTTGCAATGAATTACATTCAAATTACAGGCATACATTTTTGCATAGACCATGTCGTCCGATTACACTTAGTCGTCCGATTAAATAATCTATAAGAATTCGCTTAATGGCCACCCACAAACCACGTAACGCGTTTTCCTTACTTTTGACATCTCCCATCCTCCTCTCCTACCATAAACATTTAGTTCAGTCTTTAGTTTAATTTTACTCTACTTCCTTTCTGTTACATAATGTTTGAAATAAATAACGGAACATTCTAGCGCTCGACAACCCCGCCCTCTTCCTCTCTCCATCATTTTATTACCCAACAACACGGTTTTTCGTTTAAGAAAGATTTAACAATCGATCACATTTCGTCAGGCTTTGATGAACCATGTCAGTTTTATTGTCCACTTTTTCATTAATTTTTCTTAGGTATTATCTGTGTTACCTAACATGTATTGCATACATCCATGGATTGTATACATGCAAATAAAACCCCTTTCCTCTCGGGAGGAAAATGTTATGTGCTTTATAGATTGCCTGTAAATATTAAATTCTGTATCGATATAATCATAAATAATAGTATGCCACACTGTTTTTAAAACACCCTTTATTTAAATAGAATGGATATCTATCTATCTATTTATCAAGGAAAGGCTATCACCAATATTAAGCAGTCGATTGGTAGGTATTATACAAAATTGGTTTTGTGTAGTAAGATTTATGTTGAGAAGACAAATTATATTATCAAGTTTCTTCTCTCCCTCATCAAGCCAGCCTTAGTTTATGCTACTCAACGACGATTGCTACCTTAACTGATTTGCATCTTTGTAAAATTGAAATTTCAAGTGATTGGTATTTTTTTTCTGTTATCGTTTAGTGGTTGATAGAATAATATAATTCCCTGTTTTTTTTTTTTAAATCTTATATAGAATTTAAGCTTTAGATATAGAATTGTTTTCTTATTCGTTTATAATAAATAATAAAATTATTGATACGTATCATGTCTGTTTATATGCAGAGTGATTTTGCGTGATTAGTCAAATTTTCTTTTTTTGTCTTTGATAATATATATATTTAGATAGAAAGAAGTTGTTAGTATTTATTTTACGTTTAAATGGAAATTTGTTTTTTGTAGGGTGATTACAAGTAGTTTATTTTCTAGATACCGTAACAGTTTACGATAGTACTAAACAACTTTATGCTACAATTAATATATGCAGTTTTATCGTGTTAACTAACCATCACTCTTCTGATTTGGCCTGTCATATTTTATTTAATATTTATTTATTTGTGTATACTTAAGCGTCAACATAACGATGTTTGTCCGAATTCCTTTCGGTTACGTATGACAAACTGTAGAAGACTTTAGTGTATACTCCGACAAATTTCATTGCCATTGAATTTTTTAATTAAATTAAATACTGATATGAAAAAATTAACTCGTCAACCAGGAATCGAACCTCGGGCCTCTGGATAACTAGTCCAGTATGCTTCCGCTACACCAAAGACGACTGTGACGTAATAGCCAACTTTTGCATATTATTCCTTTTTTTTTATTTAGACAGTATTACTTCTGTTGAAGTTATTTATTTAAACAAATATTAAATAAATAAATAACTTCAACAGAAGTAATACTGTCTAAACAAATATAAAAAAATAGGAATAATATAAAAAAGTTGGCTATTATGTCACAGTCGTCTTTGGTGTAGCGGAAGCATACTGGACTAGATATCCTGAGGCCCGAGGTTCGATTCCTGGTTGACTGTCATATTGCTTTCCTAGAATGTTTTATCTTATCAGATATTTTCTAATGGCGCAAAATTTTATTTGCACAAAAATATCTTTTTGACAAACATATCCTTGGACATTTCAGTCGACTTGTACAGTTTCGGACTGCGCAGTTATTCAGAATAGTTTTTCTATTCGATTATATTATCATCAGGTAATCTTAACAGTCTACCAAGCTTGGGAAACCTTTTCTAATAAGATTTCCGGAGTGATTGGTATTTTTATGAGGTTGTGAAAAATGTATGGCTCTTTCCACAATCTTTCAACTTTTTGAGGGAACTTAATATATTTTGTCTTCGACCAAGTAGTTCCTTTTTTATTTCGCCAACTTTGACTTCAGTATAATCTAGACTAGTGAAGTGTTTCCATTCATTAATTTGAACCATTTGTTTCATCATTTTTAAACGTTTTTGATTATTAGTATACTGATTGATTTGGAACAATCGAATCTTGCCAGACTGAAATAAAAAAGGGAGCACAATGAATTATAAGGTCAAAGTGCGGTACTTTTTAGACCCCAAGATACATCTGTCTATCTATATCTATACAAATTGATTCCATCTATGGAATAAAAAAACAAACATTCGTCCATTTAGAACGAATGATTTCCTAAACAAAAGTTTTTCAGGTCAAATAGTATAATAGCCAGTTATATATTAAAAATTCTTTATAGAATTACATTCTTTAATTAAAAAAAAATCTTTCTGGATACCTTTCCTGGGAAGGATTTTTCTTAATTACGAAAATGACTTAAAATTTCATCTTTTTCTGTAGAAGATTTATTATACCATCTTTTCTAGGGCACAGAGGATCCCTTAGATAGACAGATAGATACACTTCGACCATAAGGTCCATTGTGATGCCTAAGGGGGAGGACCCATTGGTCTAGGTGCTGGGGATCCATTTGCGGTACCCCTCTTTCTAATTAATATTATTAATCCAACATTTTTTTGTTAGTTTCTGAATTTAAATTAATTCAATCTAATGTTAAAATGTTGTTGAAATGAGTAATTAAAATTACATTTTTCATCCTGAAGGGTATTCAACACGTGTGCTTTTCCAATATATTATAAAATTTGTAATTCATTTTTTGGATAAACAAAATAATCATGTTAAAAGAAATTAAGTCAATAAATACTAAAATTAAATAAATGTATAAATATATTATTTTTGGGGATTGACGAAATAAACATACTACTATATAATATATACGAGTTATATACATGCAAATAAAATAGTATCTATATCAACTGTAAAACTGTACACTGCCAAACAAGCGTAACCCAACCGACGAACCGATGTTGTAAACTGAATAAAATTAAATAAATAGATTTGTATATTTAACATTGTAACAACATATTAGTATAATATTAAATACAATATACAGAATCTACCAAAACTATTCGTTTCGAAATTTCCATGAAATTATTTCAAACATCTACTGTAGTTTAACCAGCATGAATTTATTGAAGACAAGTCTAAATTAAGGTTTATGGGACAGTCATAATAAGTTCCCGCAAGTATAATAAAATATACATTTTTCTTAACAGATATTTGAAATTTTAATATTAAATTAATTATTTAAATTTAGTTAGCATCTTACATCTCTAGTAATCGGATTTATGTAATTATTTAATTACTAAAAATAATAAATAAACGTTTTTTGACTCTATTCAAGTATGGCGGACGAAAATTTTCATGAATTTTTTATCTTTTTATTAAGATATTTACAAATCTCTTCGTCAGACTATTTTTTTAAAAATGTTATCATAATGTACGTGATTTAATTTATAAAAGTAGAAGTTTTTTACTTTTTAATCTATAGAAGGTGGAGCAATTATCTCGAAAATGTATGCGTTCATTCAACAATTTGCTATTCACAACATGTTAAAATTCCAATTTTTAATGATTAATTACATGAAAACCCTTCGTCAGATTTTTTCCAAATTTTATATGTATAAGTTAGCAATTAATAAGATATCAAAAATTCCGACTTTTATCTATACATTGCCTAATTGTCCGATCAACCTTAAGGAAATTCATTTTAATTAAAACTTGATTTTCATTCAAAAATTATAATTGACATGTTTCGAATTGTTAATCCATAATCAAATTGTGTGAAATGACTTGATATAATGTACAATCTCAGAAGTGGAAATGCAAATAAAAATTATGTTTGTATTTCATGGTGTTTTATTCAATAAATTGAGTTTCCCATCTTAGTACACATCTTGGCAAATAATTTGAACCAGTAAAAACATTCAAAACGCTATACTGTATATAATATTAAAAGTATACATTCAGTAATATGTATGCTTAGAATGTGACTTACTGTTTCAAATATATTGTATTTGAGTGTACATATCAATTTGTTGGACGTTCGTTTACATTCATATTTTTAAAATTGTCTGAAATTATGTTCGTGTCATATCGAAGTAATGTTTATTAAAACATAACCTATCGTAATAGTTTTGATAATTTGGGAAAGTTGTATTAAATTATATACTATAGATAAAGTACATTTACTCCCAGAATCCCTTGCGGAACAATTAACTGGATCGATACATATATTTGTTTAAAAGTTTGGAATACTATGAATAGATAACAAATCGCATATTTGTCATTTTATTGATTGAAGTACGCAAACCTTATTGAATATTCTAAAGTTAAAAATATTTTGATCTCTCACGTTTTGTGACATTCTGTAAAGTTTAGTAAACGTATAAACGTTTTACATATAGTGACTAGTAGTGAGTACACAATACCCGTGTATGTATTTTAGATTCACGTACTAAATAAATAACTTAATTAGAATAAAATCCAATAAACATTAAAACACTTTCTCTCTTTCTAATTATATAGATACACATATTACATATATATTTATCTGTACAGAATGTCCCCATACACTTATCAGTTCATTTCTTATTAAATGAAATTAGCTTTTTTATTCCATCAACTTGGAGATTATATATGCAATTTATTAACGTTATAGGCTCTTTCTGCATTTACCATCATCGGATATTGTTTCAAAACAACTAATTTTCACAATTCGTTTATGGTTCCAAAAATAATTTTGCATTATTTTCCATACTGAGTTACTCCTTCTTTAGATTATTTACAGACATACAAATCAATGACAAGATAATATTTTTATAAAGAGAGGAATAAACCTTCTGGTAGGGGTGCTAAATAAATGGTCACTACTGGCTCAAGAGGCATCTCTCATGAAGTTAGAGAACATTGCGATCTGCCCGGACTGTAATCGAGCATTCTGCCCGGACTGGCAGAATGTTCTTACAGAGACAGAAGGAGGATTCTAGCCTTCAGTTTAATTGAAATGGAGAAATTTGAGGTAAAACAAGAGTTCTATCCTGTCATTCGCGAAGAAGATGGGTAGATTTCACACAAATCACAGCACTAAGGTCGGTAAAAATGGCCTATAAGGGTTTGCACTTGCCAGGCCTCCCCTCTACGACTACTTCTTCTTATAAACAGAGGATCTTCGAAATGTAAGGATTAGGTTTTTCTTAATAATCGTATTAGATTTCATTTTACAACAGGAAAAATATATTTGATGTAATGTAATCACTAAGTAACCGTGGTGTAGCGGTAAGCACATCGTCCTGGTTAGACGGAAATCTGAGGTTCGACTTCTAGTGGTTAGTTACATTATATTTTTCAAATAATTTTTTTTTTTTTTGTAAAATGATTTGTAATTTGTGACTTGACGTTAGCAAGCAGTCAATCGAACCACGGCGTTCTGTACCAACCATATAGCAAGCATACAGTAATATACTATATTTCTGACATTAACAGTATTACACATATATTTATTTGTATTTAACATCACATTACAGAACAGTAAACAAATACATTTAAATTAGAAAGGGTTTTATAAACATTATATATACATAGATATAAACGAGTAGACTAACTCAATATAGCAATACTACACCCACGTTTTACCCTTCTAAACAGAGACTGAATAAATTTTATACGTATTATAATGTTTATAAACATAATGTATTGAGTGGCCCCTTTAAATTTAATTAATCACCAATATTTTCTTATCAAATCTACATCTCTTAAAAATCTATAGAATAACTAATAGTTAGTTACATTGAAATCGTTTAAAGCTAGGGCTGGGCTTATTTCTAACTTCATTATTCCTTAAACCAACTGAAATTTTGTGTTTGACCAACTGAAATTTGTAGAGATTTTTTCTAGAAAGCATTGTACAATTGGTTACAATAAATGGCTGCTAGAATAGGCGTGATTTTAGCCATAAAATTTAGATCAGATTTCCAATAATCGACATAAAATATCTTCATAATACTGTCCGTATACCTTCATATACTTAAAAGGATGGGTACCACACATAAATTTTATGACTCTGAGAGCAATAAAATTCTCATTCGTTTACTAATTTAAGTTTGAATTTAAAATCACGCTTATTCTAGCAGCCATATTAACGGTCATATATCGTAATTTGCAGCAATATTGATGACCATACATTGAAACTGATTGTACCTTAAATATACCGCATACGCGAAAAAAATTTTGCGGAATTGAACAACATCCACTATATAAAGTAAGATCGACCCCAAAAAAACATGTAAATCGTGTTCATTCGACGTTTTGGTGGATGGTATACGGGATACTATTATGACGGAAAAAGAAACTACCGAATCAATTGGATTATAGAAGAAAATTTTCAAGAAACAAAAAGTTACTTCAAAAACACTCATCAGAATACTTGATTCTAGAAAGAAATATCTAATATAATCGGAAAATGATTGTACTTTTTTTGTATGTACGTGGTTGAAAATGTTAGAAATTTCCCCGCGTATCAGTGCTTTGAGAACTGCCATCAACAATCTTTATCCACAAGCGATTACAGATCTAACTTTGCCAATGTTTAAAATTCCTTTATAATTCCATCATAAAAACACTCGTACATTGATAGTATTTCTTCCTTGATATTAAATGAAAGGCAGTAACCCTTCACTTTCCAATTAGTAGTAAACTTTCATGCTTATTAGGGACTCTAGTAAGCATAAAAAAGTAAAAATTATATAAAATTATTTAAAAAAAATTTCCACAAAGATAAAAACTCGAACAAATCAATTAAGCATAAAAATAGATATGCGTCTATTTATTTATATGTTTAATAGTCAAAGATTCTCATGAAAACATTTTCAAGGACTCTTTTGAAATCCCGTATTTGAGGTTGTTAAATGCATAAGTAATTATACGTCCCTATTTTAAAATCATCCCTTACATAACATATATTAGCTAATATATGAATTGTACCAGAATGTAATAAAACTGTATATTATACTAATCATGTATTTACAGTAGAATAACTAAACATACAAACATACTACACAACTATATACCTACCTACATACGTATGTCATAATACAAGTGTATTTAGAACATAACCAACAAATAACAACAACAAGCCTCATCATCAATTCTAAAGTAACTTTGTAATGTAATTGAGCGAAGCATCATGCTATAAGCACAAATCTAATGTTTTGATAAAACTTTTGATTTAGAATAGTGTTTGGTAGTTCGTCATGTAACTAACTCAAATATATATTACACACATAAAATGTACATTCATGATCAACAAAAAATGAACCTGTTTGTATCTAAGATACGGATGTGTGTATTCATGTACACGAGTTAGAAGGTATACTTCTTTGATATGATGGAAATCTAACGTTTGTGAAATGATTGGTTGAAGTCTAGCGTCGTGCATGCTAGTAATTTATACAAGTAAAAACACAAGAATTTTACTTTTTTATTTAGAATAAAAGAAACATAACGAGTCACAACTCACGAGTATTATTTTTTACCAAATAACCATAGAATATTTAAATCTAGTTTCAACGTATACATTAAATCTGTAACGCTGCGAGCATGCGCAGTCGCTTGATACCTACCCACTCCCTCTTATGTATTCCCCGCAAAATGACTCTTTCGAACGTCATTAATACATTCTAAAAAAGTTTTTATGTACATTCTGAAATTATTAATCTGGAACTATGTCCAGTTCACTTTTGGTTTTAGGCCTTGGAAAATCTAAAATAGAAATTAAAAAAAAAGGTATAACGGTAGCGCATTGGGCTAGAAATTCAGAGGTTCAGGGTTCGATATCTGGTGGATGAGTTAATTTTTTCATATCAATATTTAATTACATATTGAAAATTTAAAGTGTGTGATATTCATTAGGTTACTAGATCAATTTCTGAATTATAAAATGACTCTATAAGATAAATGGCTCTTCCAGGAATTATTGCTGGAACGAAAAATATTGGAGGAGCATGACGAATTTTTTTTTTCCGGGAATTGTTAGAACAAACATCTATATGTATTGGTTTTGGACAACAGAATTCTATTCGACATGATGAAACTGCACAATATTAGTACACAGATATATTATCAGGAAACATTTCATTTCTAATAAAGGCTCTTTTACACATGTAACCTTTCAAGCAACTATTCATAACGCATACTTTGGTGAGCAAGCGCAATAGTATTTTTTGATGAAACTATGCTGTAATAACACAGTAGACCTTGCGTCTATTTCGATGCAATCTTATATGTAACTTCAGATGTAAGAATTGGTTTACTTCCTTGTGATTGGTTTACTATGATCATGTGACTGAAGTGGTTGACAAAGAAAGAAATATTTAGCCAGACGAGAGTTATAAGCTATTAACAAAACATGCGATTGATATATTTCTGCGTATACATATAGATGTAAGTCTAGTTATATCACATACATTTATTGCGATTGAAAACTTTCATCAAAACTTGTACGTGTAAAAACGGGCTTATAAGGTTACTTCACTTCAATCGATTTGTATATTATTTGAAAAGATTTCTGATTCTTGATAACAAAATCCGTTCACATTGGTATAATGATTTTTAAATACACTTGTACATAGTTAATCTAGAACACGATGGTGGTGGTATTATGACGATGATAGTGAAAATGTGAAACGGATATGAAGCGATAATTGAAGCAATTACCGCAACACGATGAAATTAATATTATATATAGTTTATATTACACATATCTTCTACAACTAAATGTAAGCAATTATCCTGATGAAGAAAATATTATTATATATACATATATGAGAACATGGAACATGACAAAATTGTATTTTAAGGAAAATTACCTTTTTTACGAGCATGTCACAATCATCCATCCTTGTTAACGATATAAAAAAATCTTACATACATTCTTCTTATAATAATGTGTCGTCAATCTGTTGGTAAAATTTTCGTGTGTTTATAAGAACGGGTAGTTTTTTGAAGAGGTGGGTAAAAATGTCATATCCACGTTTAATAAATAAATATATGTATTCGTTTTAATTAATATTTTAATTATCTTTGCCTGTGAATGTTTGTCCCTTATTTCATCGTTATTTGATTTACTTTTTGTATTTTTTCTTTAATTTTCTTATATTTTAATTCTAAAAAGAATAAATATGATTTCTTTTAATTAAGTTCAATCTCCTATTATTTTCGAAGAACTTTATACAAATAAATATAAGTTTATATATTTCGAAGATTGTAAAATTTCCAATATTTTTTGTACGGCTTTTCTTTAAAGACTATTCTTGTAATTAATTTTATCCGTACAAAACAAATGGCAATTTTTTATTTCTTTTAACTATATTAAGAATTGTAATTAACATATTTTAATTTGTTTCAGGTGAGTTTTAATACAACGTTTCCAAGTATTTTCGAACTCAAATCAGAAGGTCAAGGTAAAATACTTTAAATTTTTTTCGTCAATAATTCTTCTATTGGTGTCTTAACTCGTCCTAAATTTTTGTAGAAACAAAATCTAATAAGACTTACCTCAAAGGAGTGGGAGTGAGATCGTGGGTTTGTATTACCCAATGGTGTAGCTCCTCTATCTTTTTATTAATTTCACAAGCAGGTCTCGATTGTATGAAGCGTCATAATTCAATTGTGTCTTTGATTCCGAATATTTCACTTTACAATCGGCAGATTCTAACCAAATTGCATCAAAATATCACTGATATCCATTTTAACAAATAGTAAACATATCATTCAATTCCTTGATTCAATAACTCCTTGATTGTCATTGGTTTTTGTGAATGAAACCAAATAAATTTTATAACAAAATTAATTTCCCTTTTCAGTGAATAAAACCCTGCTTAAAAGTGATGTAGTATGTAAGCATATGCAACATACGAACATTTTCTCATACATGTTGAAAGTGTGCCGAATAACCTTTTGAACTTTAATTGAATTTTATTAAATACAATTACGTCTCTATGTAAAAACAAGTCTGTAGTACTTCTATTTCAAAAAAAAAAAAACAGTCTGTTTTCAACAAATTTAAGTCACTTTAAAATGTAAAATGATCTATATAATTTAAATATGTTTATTTAATATAACGCATCTGAATATTATTTATCCTGAGTGACGACATCATACATATACAATAATATATTGTTGAGACTTTATACTGGTAATAAAAATAAGTGCTGAAGTCTCAGAGGAATACAATATTCATGTTTGAAACCATATATACGTAAGTATATATACAGTAAAGTCATTCACGTTATATATATATATACATGTAATGTGTTAAGTGTTTTCACGAATCTAAAACTAGCCACGGTTCTGTAACATGCCATGCAAAATATCTAATGAAATATCTAGAATCAATAGTGTTTCTCCATCAGCTCCAAACTGAGAGGTGCTAGTTTGAAATCGATCCAGTTTTATTTTAGATTTAGAATTATAGAGTGAGGAATACCTTATAGTACCCTTCGTTTTAGAAGTCTGTTGCATCGTTTCTGTGAATTGATGAATCGATAAACTTTTTCTTCCCCGGATTTTCACATTCATACCTTTTCTGATGGAATTTATGGCTATCGCTCTATATTTGCAGTAGTAGGAGTGATAAACGAGAAAATTGATTCCAGGATATTCAGCTAGACTCTTTTTACCAACTCTTGGATTTTTCTTTTCAAGCCAACCTCATTTTCTAATAGGATTTATGGCCACTGCCCTATACTCGATGGGGATTTTGCCCATAACTTTCACCAAATTTAAGATAGTTCTCCAATTTATGTGTTGATAGTTTTCAACAACTGTGGTGGTAGGGTCGTGGTAGAATCGGACTATAAATCCTCCCTGGAGTTTTGGTCCGATTTCTGCTCTTTTTCTGAAAACAATGAATTGTTTTTTTTTCTCATGAAGGAATAATAATATCCTTCCTTGCCTTTTGAGTGTGCAGTCAAGAATCCAGTCCTACTTATAGTTTCTGTCAGTCAAATTACATTTTTCGCATTTGCTTCAGACTTTTCTTACAAAAGTATCAAATAAAACCTTTTTGTTCATTGAATAGCGCAGTTTAGAATTAGCTTATTTCATATGTAATAAGCAATACAAATACTGTTAGAATATTTGCATCCAATTTTTTAACGAGTATATTTTTGAAAATAAATAACTTTCTTATGCACATAAGATAGAGTCGTGCAGTTTCGACTCCAATTTGGTTCGAGATCTGATCTTTTCGATTGATGCTTTTAATGCTGTTATCTCAATATTAATCGAGATGCTTGTTTTTCGTCTACATAACGGATAAGTATGTAATTCAATATCTTTTCTGTATACGTATATAATTATGAATTGGTCTAAATACATAGTCTAACTCCATAGTATTTTATTTTCTACAATACAATTCACGATGGACATCTAGCGAGTGTAGTCTATCTCTTGTCTCCATTATAGATTGTAGTATTATGCTCTTGCTTTGCTTTCCTGGTGACTTTTATATGTATATACATATATGTATATGTATATGTATATGTATATATATATATATACATATATATACATATATATATATATATATATATATATATATATATATATATATATATATATATATATATATATATATATGTATGTATATACTTCAAATATTAGATATAGAAGAACTTGAGAACTGAGTTGTGTTGTAATATTATATTTTTCATTAGGGAAATCACATGAGTAAATAATTATTTCAAATTGCCGCAATTAGTCATTCTGATAGACGAAGTTGTTGAATATTTATGTTTCTAATATGACAGCCATGATAAAAATTCTGTTATTTACTTACGTGCTGAAATATATGAAGGTAATTATTATTTTACTGGTAATTAATATTTGTCTTCTATATCGAATCTAAGTGTCGAATACGAATCTATTTTGTTGGAAGTTTTAGTTAATTTAGAGAATTTTGTTAATATATCATCATTTTATAAGTTTCATGATAGTAAACTAGCTTATACCGGCGGCTTCGCTCAAATACCAGTTTTTAATAATTTACCAAAAAAACATGAGAAGGTTGAATCATACGTCAGAATCATCATTGGTGTAGCGGTAGATAGATAGATTGTGACTATCCTGGACGGGCTATACTTCGACCGTAAGGTCCATTGTAATGCCTAAGGATGTGAGGATGTGAGTGGAGTGTAAGGAATTTTTGTGTGAAGACTAGGAATTGGTAGGATGTGCGGCTGCAGCCGACTATGATATGAACTATGCCGATATTCATCTGGAGTTCGTGAAGGAAACTGCAGAAAACCTTCACAAGCATAGCTGGTTACTTCGTTCTTGTCTATACGCTGACAGTTTAGTCAATTAACCGCCCCTTTTTTTATAATAATTGACAAACTGCCGATGTCGGGATTCGAACCCATAACCTCCCAGTCCCCAAGTAGACATAACGCCTTAGACCGCTCAGCTACTTAGCTGGTGATGTAGCGATAAGCACATTGGGCTATAAGTCCAGAGGTCCGGGTTTCGATTCCTGGTTGATAAGTTAACTTTTTCCTATCAATATTAAAAACTCAATGACATTTTTGTCTATATAGTTTACCCTAGTTCTTTCATACTATGTCTTACGTAATCTATTGTGACGCCTAAGCATACAGAAATAATAATATATGAAAAAAACAGAAAATCATAATTTTATAATAGTAGTGATAAGTAGTTTTGTGGCAAAAAACAAAAATTTCGAAATGAAAGGAGATAATTCAATTTATTTAAATTAAAATTGATACGAAACGCCAAAAAATTGAAAAATAAAACATAGAATCATGAAATTTCCTTTACCATAATTTCTTCACCACTATAATTCTATACAAAACAACTGAAAATCTTCTGTGTACTTAGAAGCCCAATAAAATTTTCTTCATAGGCAAAAACTGCATGTTAAAAAATTGCTAATAATTTCAATGAAAAATTTCTTTTGAAAAGAAAATAATCTATCACATTTCGTTTTTCAGCTTAATTAATTAAAAAACTCAAACAATCGAAAAATGATGTTTAAATTCACAAAAAAAAAGAGTAATTGTAAAACTTCCCTAATAATTTGAAAAGTCAAGAATATTATCCCTCGTAATACCTAAAATATTAAGAACTGAATAAAAAAACGTAATACAAACTAAATCCCTTATTTGATCGTTGTACAAATAATTAATAACATTTTGTGTCCACTTATAAGTATTTGGAAAAAGTTTCACCCCCAACAAATTAGTACCGTGTTGTAAAGGGGATCAGAATATTTCTTGTTATAGATTATCGCCTTATTTGATTTCCCTTACATCATATAAGATATAAAAATGTATCCAACCATTCAATACACAACATCTCTCATTCATTTAGTGAATTAACGGTCGTCCTTTTTAGAAATTTTCCCTCTTTTTCATTCTCTGTCTGTTTTTCACAACCGTACAATTAGGTCTGTCCTCTCTCTCTTTTTCCATTACATTATTAAATAAAAAGTAATTTTTAATAATTCCTCTATTTATTTTTTATAAAAATTTGTATTATATTGTGTTTGTAAAATTCAATAGACTGGATTGGATGCCTGACTGGATTTGAACATAATGTTGACAGATTTTAAAACCTTCTCTTGAAATTCAATTAATTTTACTTTTATTCAGTTTAATCCTTTTTATTTGTAAATATTGACATGTTTCAGTAATAAGCTAATAGAAAAAGCATTAAAAACTACTATCGAAAAAATTCTGACGTCATACATATAATTCTATCAATTCATGAATCATGCATATAAATTTGTTGAATATCCGATTGCAATTTTTAACCAAAAAACTATTCGAAGTAGATTTTCCATTCAAATATATTTTTATCTTGTCAAGAACCTCAGGAAATTCACAATATTAGTAAAATGAATCCTCAGAAATCAGCTGAATTTTTTTGAGAATTTATCCCCATGGCGTTTTTGAGAAAATCGTTACGTAAGTTGGAGAAATTTAACATGCATCTTCATAAACATGGTGAAATAAAATGCACGATTCCGACTGTTTTTAATTCGAACTCTCTCAATATAGTCACGGTTGTTCAGAAATTTGACACATGCTTTCTTCAATTCCTTAGAAATATTTTTCCTTAAAACTTTGGGAAATTGCCCATCGGGTTGTTATGTTTTTTGATAAAAAATGCGTAAAAAAGTAGATTTTTTTCATGTCCGCAGTAGAAGGTTATTTTTTATGGTTCAGTTGGATTCCTGAGTACCGGCGCGCTGTTTGAAAATCGTTTGAAATTATATACTAATATATGTATGATGTTTTATTGCGGAATCTCCCTGATTCGCATATAAATTTCTATATAGTTCTTTTCGCGCGGGTACCCGATCAGCTGATAAAGTTTGAAAATGACCAACAATATAAATAAATTTGGAAATACCTTAAAAATGACCTTGTACTCGATTCTAAATCTTAGATTTTTTCAATATTTAGTCCTTTAATAGTTACATTGTAACTCATTATTATTATTAAATATTTAGACAAAATAAACGGTTGGTTGAAAATCCAGAAATTCAATTTTAATTAACTTCTATTAACGTATAGGTTTCAGACTTCGTTAATAAAAGTTAATACTTTCACGATATCTTATATTCCAACTATATATAAATTTAACATACTATAAATTTTATTAATTAATCATAAAAATGTAGATAAAAAGTAAAACAACAAGAAGGAAATTAAAACAATCTCATATGAATACTACGGAAAATAGTTTTTCATGTAAAATATTTCAAATATTTTAAAAATTCTTCTAAATATTTATCAATATAAATTTATTATAGAATATTATTAGTCAAGTATTTAATATATTAAATTTTTAATATTCCTTACTATAAAAATTACTAATATTTAAGTATTACATAAATATTTTCTGTTAAGTTATGCGAAAACACGTTGTAAATCAATGGTACCTATTCTTACTGTTCTATAAAACTTTGTGCATTTGTAAAGAAAAAAGACCCACAATTTTTTTTATACCGAATTCCAAAGTTGTTTTTTTTCCTAAATATTGTAGTCGATTAATGTCAAATTCATTTGGTTTTTGTTTTCGAAAAAATGTTTCCAAAAATATCGAATCAATAAAAGGCACAAAACTATAATTATGAAAAAAGGACACGCATTTAGTACCAATTTTTAAATGTCCGATATTGGATCCTATTTGTTTGAATTATGGAACCGGAAATTATAAAAATTTTCAATTAGAGATCTGTATCATTTTCATTTCAAAATGTCGTATCGAACGCTCGTATAAAAGGCAACAAAATTTTTAAAAGTGTGTGACTTTCCAATCAAAGGACATCGGATATTTAACAAAATTTAAAATATTAAAATGTTAGTGGGCGATGAATTGATTTTCAATTTTCTTGAAAAATTTACATTTATACTCATAAATATATTTTTTTTTTTTCAAAATGTGAGAAATTAATAATTTTATTATATTATTTGAACGTATTAATTTATATAGTATAGGTGGCTTTCATATTAAATCTGTCATTATTTAATGTTATAGAATGACTAATGACCTGTAATAAGACATATCAAAGTCATATACAAATACCATATAAATACATTAATTTTTTTTTTTTAATAATTTTTCTTCATATGAATAAGTAATAGTAACCTGTTTTAACTTTTAACTTAAACTTAACTTTTTTTGTAAATAATAAACACTCACTTGTTTTAACACGTTTGATTATGCTTCAGAACTAAAATCAAATAAGACAGAATATTGTTATTTTCCCACAATATCAAAACAAGTAATCAGTTACGGTATTAGTAGATATGATTTCAAAAAAATTATTACTTTTATTTAATTAAATTGACTAAACTGTCGTGTATGTGTTAAATATATAAACAAAGTATTTGACGTATAAAAACAATATGATTTATTACATGAGAAGTGTAATCCACAGGTATAGCTAAAGAAGTTAGCGTGAACTTAGTTTCATCGTCAATAATATTTTGAATAATAAAGAAACGAGAAACTTGAATTATCCATAATTCAATGTCTGTTACATTAAATTGTCGAAGTTTTGGTAAATTTGGAAGATGTATTGTAGGTGCTTCTAAATTCTGTAACTGATTTCGATTTCTAGGCATATTAAAAATGAAATATCAACAAAAATAATAAAAATATTTTTTTAGAAATTGAAATAGTTATAAGCGTAAAGCAAAAATAAGTATATTAACAGAAATGAAAGACTTATCTGTTAAATTTTGTGGGTGGTATGTTATATTTTTTAACAATTACAATATTAAATTATAATTCATTCATCCAATCTAATCATCCAATAAATGATTTTTTTTTAATGTGGTAATTTAACACCGTCTTCGTTTCATGTCCCTTCTCGGGCGCCAATGTAAACTAGATGTTTGTTATATTAAAAAATTATTATTTAAATAAATAATAAATACATGTAAAAGATGTAATTGATCTTTATTATTTATCTTTATTATTTTATTTTATTTCATTTATGAATTGTTATTATTTTTATGTGTAAATTTACAAGGTTGTTCATTCGTAACATTCACAGCAACCGTATAGAGGGAAGATATAGTTGAAATGCAACAGATAAAAATGATGAACAAAATTATAATAATAATTTAAGGATGAAGCGGCACCGCTACAAATGAAGCAAGAGGTCTTCCAGCACGCGGAAGATCACAGATAGCCCCATGTTTCCGCTGTCTGTGAACGCTGAACCAATCGGTAAATTGTTGGAGCGCTAGATGCATTTCGAACATGAAAGAAATTTCGATATGATCTTTGTGTCTGAATAATCGAATGCTGACCTTACCTTATAGATTCACCTGATAGATTGTGATATGGCTTATAGATATGATTTTTAAAAAATTATTTACTTTTATTTAAATTGACTAAACTGTCGTGTATGTGTTAAATATATAAACAAAGTATTCGGACGTATAAAAACAATATTGAAACTACGAATAAAATAAAATGATACATTCGTAAATATAATTAGTTCAAAAATATCCAAGATCTGAAAAATTGTTCAATTGTTTAAACATCTTCACCCAACAACCTTCAACCAAAAAGTAATTTCTTCTGCTGGCCGCAAATAAAAGACACAACGATATGTTTAAGAAAAAATCGTAATTTACTTCAAGAAATTCAACTTGTTTGACACCTCTACGGCCCTAGGGAGCTTTTATTTTCTACACAAATAGTAATATAAAAATTTGTGACATTATTTGATCTCAATGTAAGAAAAGGATGTAATTCCTACAGTCACCAAATGCGATCAACCTAATTAACAATAAATCAAGTTGAATATATTATTCTCTTCTATTAAATATATCTTTTGTTCAAGTAATATATCACTTCTGTACAATGTCATGGCCTATATATGCCTGGTATATTATCTATATATAAAAAAAAAACAGAACTTAAATGCTGCAAACAAAATGTTCCAAAAAACCTGCTTTGCTCAATAATAGAAACTATAATATTCAATATCATCTAAAACAGATCCCATACATGCATTATGTCATATAGTAGGTATACACATAGAAAAAAAAACGTTAAAGGCATGCCTTCTCACTATTTTTAATTCATTTTTAAGGTTGTGTAGACGCTAGTAAACCTATTTGAGCAATTCTTCATAGACATTTATACTCCCGATCAATAAAATTGAACAAATCTAAACCGAATTAATCTCTCGCAATTTTGATTATTCTTGTAGTAAATGTTGTTTACTATAGTTCCATTTCTTTTTTCACACTCAAAATATATACTAGTTATCTTTGTTTATAAATGAATAATTATACAGAGAGTTACAAAAGTGAGGAGTTTTATGAAAAGAAAATTAACATTTCTGGTCTGTTCAATTTTAGTGAACGGGAGTGTACAATTGACGTCAAAAGTCGAGTTATCATTTCAAAATTTTATAATTGATTTGTGCCTTATTTATTCGGTTATCGAAAAAATACTTCGGATAAAAGTTTTTCATTATAAATATACTAACAACTTTTATTCGAAACATTTTTCCAAAAGCCGAATAAATAAGGCACAAATCAATTATAAAATTTTGTAATGATAGCTCGACTTTTGACTTATTTGTACATAGTTAGACGTTTAGAGAGTTTTTGCCTGTGTTGTCTCCAGAGTTTGTTGAGTTTCTCTGGGTTTGTTGAGTTTCCACACTTGAATTTCTAGTTCGTTGCTAGTTGCTGGGATCCTAATAAAAATCCTAACTCTTTCATTTCTTAAAGATCCTTACATCAACTACCAAGATAGCCAAGAAGCAACCAGCCTTAAATTTAATACCGTGTTGAAATCAAACTATCCGTTTGATAGACAGAGGTTTCAAACTTATCATATTTCTTATCATTTTTTAAAAAACGAATGAATTCGGCAGGCAATTGTATAAGTTTTAAAAAAAGAACGCCACTTTTGTAGTCGATTATATTGACTAGTTTAAGAACTGTATGATATAATGACAGATATTTTAGTGATGTTTTCTTTTCTATATGTTTATTTACTATATGATTATACATATATGTATATAAAATAGTATATAATGTAATGTATAAAACTTCTATTAATAATTATTATACGAATAAGTATTTTTCATTTTGTAAAGAATATATATATAACAAAATAAAAAATATTCTACATAGAAATGATGATATCCCTCCATACATACAAAAACTGTCACCGACAGTTTATAAATGACAAACTTACAACAACGACAACAACAACAACAGCAAAGCAAATGAATTATTTATCATTGCTGCAGACAAATTATTTATTTAATATATATAAGTATAAATAAATATATAAGCGCTTTATTTTGTGATTATATATATATATATATATATATATATTATATACATATATATATAATATAAATATATATATATATATATATATATATATATATATATATATATATAAAATAGGGGGTATGTATTGTCATGTATATGCACCACCATACGATACCAGGTGTTTCATAATTATTAGCTGGTAAACAGACAGATTTATTAGGTACGCCAGTCTGTCTAAGCTAGATTGATTACATTCAAGGGTGCAACATTGCAGGGTGCAGCGACGACAGTGAAAGATACTCAGATCACTTTTTTGATAGCGGAGAGGTAATATTTCACTTCATATTAGAGAATGGTTCACACTAGAGACTGTCTAGAATATTTCTAATGGACACAAACTTAGACAATATCTTAGACCACAGGTGTATTTTACTAAATATAGTTTTAAAAATACGTCCCAAATTTGCTAAAAGTTATATTATGGTATTTGCCATTAATATTAAGTTATACCGATTCCGGATTTTTTTAGTTTTGTAAAAGTATAACGAGCCATTAAAATCTTTAAATTAAGGAGCAATATTGTGAAATTTTTGGATAAACAGTGACGAGAAAGAGAAATTTTTGGACGACAGTGACTCAAATGGAATAAGTATTGAAAATGTATATTTTTTGACTACAAATTTTGTTATAGTAATCATTCAATGACCTCAAATCAATACTAAAGCAACTCAAGAAAACATAATTTAAACACTTCTTTTAAAAATATCGTGAAAAAAATATTTTGCTAATAATTAACTGTAAGGTCTAAGCATATGCACGCTTTTATATATGTAGAAAAGAATAGAATTAATACTTTAAATCGCACTATTTTTGAAGTTATATTTCTTTTGGCGCGTTATGAGAATCCGATCAGATTGGATTTTCATGTAACGAATCGCTGGTATAACACTATACACTGATGTAGCACTCGTTCGATCGAAGTTACACAGTGTTGCTATATTGTACAGTGATTGAGAGACATATAGTAAAAAATCTGTGTCATAAAGTAGAAAGACTAAATTTATACATACATATATTAGATGCTTAGTGAAACAGACAACAAGTAAGTCTGTCACATAAGTGTCCCCACTTTTGTGACATCACTTATGTGGACAATCATTCTTCAGTAGACAACAATTTTGTGCACTGAATTTTTGCATATTGAAATACAAGACAATATTATATATTATAGAATTCAAGATAAATGATCGTTATTTTTTAATTTTAAATTTCACTATTCAGTTGAAATTAGGTACAGTAATATCTTCTCCATTATTATTTCATGTTTCTGATAAACGAAGAATATAAGAATTACAAGCCACATTAACAAAGATATCAATTTTACGGACTAGTAGTCTTTATATATTAAATGTATATATTAATAAACCTGGCCTGGTCTTGATAAATTTCCCTAACTCTGATGAATGTAAATAATGGATTTAATGGCAGTCTTTCAAACTCTAATTTTAACGGAAGAAGAGACGCAGGTTCTGTTCTACCATGATAAAATACAGAATCATTGAGATTTTAGATACAATATATAATTTTTCTATTGTAGTTTTTCACTCCTATCTCATTTTATTAAACTTTTGTGTCTTAATTGTAATGTTGATCTTATTTAATAGTATTTTAATAATTTTAAAAAAAGAAGTATAACTTCTTACGTGCGTACATAAGTACACACACACACACACACACTTTTTTTAAAAAATTGTTAGTTACTTTAACAGATATATCACATTGTGAAACATTGTGTATGAGATCGGATAAGGTTTATATTTATATAAAGGATAAAAACCCTAAAAATATGTGGATTGAAGAGGCACAAAGCACAAAAAACAAATGTTTTAATTGTAATTGAAATTTTGTGCTTGTTCACTGACGAGTCGACTACTACTATATAATATTTTTATTATTATACGTTTCTAGTAGTATACTACTAGTAGATTATACCATAAGTATTAGTAGATAAATAAAATATGGATAGTACAAATACATAATACCCATTACTAATGGTTCTATATATAACCACTTGAGACGGAAACCATAGTTAAATTTATTTATTTTTATTTTTATTTATTATATATTGAAATATCATATCTCTCTCCGTCTCTGTCACTGTCATGAAGAGCCCTGGACTGGACTGCTGTGTCTGTTGATGATGAAATAAAAAAAGTTTGATATGTATATTTAGTTATTTATTTTATTTTTCTATCATATAGTAAATAATTCTTGATACGGAAAATTTTATGTTTGGTTTTATTTTAAGTAAATATATAATTCAATTACCATGAAAGAATATATAAAGTGTACCTCCCAAAATTTTCGAACAATTCAATAGTTTATTAATATATTAGAGCCATTGTTTTAATAATGAAACCCAAAATTTTTTTTAATTAAAACTCAAAGTCTTTTAAATTGATCATTGATTACCATTTATTATTACCTTTATATACAGGCCAGGATTTATGATAAATGTAAAATGGCAATAGTCTTAGGACCCTCAAATTTCGACCCTATATGATAACAAATATTATAATTCCGCTAAACAACTTAAGATCTAAGATTTGTGACATTAAATCGTTCTGTCAGTACAATTTTAAATTTTAGTTGATTTTAGTCATAAAATTTATGCACTGTCTATATACAGTCCAAAAGTATTGAGAGTAGTATTAGAACTCCGAATACAACTCATTGTATGGTAAAACACATCTGTACTCTATACAGGTTCATGCTTGGGAATTTTGGTTCTAAGACAGTGATTCTCAACCACTGTGCCGCGGCAATTTTGGGTGCCGCCAAATTCTTAAAGTGTGCCGCCAAATTTTAGAAATGTATATAGTAAAGTATTAACCAACATAAAAACGAAAAAAAGATCGAAACTGTTAAATGTAGAAGACGATATGAGAGTAGCATTGTCGTTTTTACGACCAAATATAAATGAAATTATCAAAAAACATCCAGCTCAAATTTCTCATTAAAACTATTCTTATTATTAACTTGTAATGAATCCCTTAATAAACAAACTGTTGTTTTTGTAGTACATATTATTTTATTTTACATTCAAAATTATTATCTATTTTACACAGTGTGTTATAGGTAGGTAAAAAACTTTTAAACTTATCTTTTTCTTTATGTGCCGTGAAATTTTGAAATCGTTAAAAGTGTGCCGCGGCAAATGCCGTATTTATCCAAGAACGGTTGAGCTTTTGTTCCGCTCATTCTTGTATTTTATATTTTATTGTACTTTTTGTCACTCCAAGAAACGATTCCGGGCCGTTCAGTAGAGGACTAGCATCCATTCTAGCTAATTTATCAGCCCAATGTCCAGGCACTTAATAGTGACTGAGCATTAGAGGTATTGGGCATTAGAGGTACCCAAAAATTGAAGACCTGGAGAAAATATTAAATTTTGACATTTGAAAAACATATTCATAAATTAGAAATCAAAATTTGTCACTTTTCTCCATACCCAAAATAATGTTAACAAAATTTCAATTACAAATTCGATTTAAATCGATTACCAAGCAATAAAAATTGAAATAAAAATACGTGAATAAAAGAATAAAAGAATAAAATAAAAAACATAATCCAAGTTAAAATATGCCAAATTATTGTAATATACAATCGTTCGAATATGAATTGAACGAATTCTTTTGCATACACAAACAATATATATAAACGAATTTATTCTATTGAAAATGAAAGTAATAAAAATCATATTTTTTGAATAAATATATGTATTTTTAAAATTATAATATTTTCTTTTCTCTATCAAAATAAATATTTAAATTTCAAATTAAAAGAAAAAAAAATTCTTGTAGGTACGCTTGTTTATCAAAACGTTTTTTCTTTTAATATTATTTTATTATTCTTCAAAATAATAATTGTATTGGAAATTTTTAATGGTTTTTATTTATCACATCAAAGGTTACCTTTGTTGTTCTGTATTTAAAAAACAACAAATATTTAAAAGAAAAACGCTACTAATTATATACACAATGGTTTATTATACCATTGACGCACGTAAGTACGATTCTTCGCTTAAGGATGTTCCAGCATACCACCACTTTTCGACAGATTTTGTTCATTTTTTGTTCACAGGCTAAAAATAACGTTTTTTAATATATCCCGAAGTTTCAGAATTTTTGAGCGTTTAGAACGCGAGATAATTAATATTAAAGTTATCATTCTCTCTCACACTCTCTCATTAGAAGCTTGTGAAACTTCATGCCCGCCCAACTATTATCTGTTGTATTACAAAATTCTCGCCGAATTTAAAAAAAAACTAGGAGTGTAAAGCTAAATATTTTTTATATAAATTTTTTTTTTTAAATCGTGTGTTACCGTTTTGTTTTTGAAATATAAAAGTTTAAAATTATTCCTTTTCTTCAACATAACATTATTTTGTATATGTGAACGGTGTTTTTGTCTATGTGTTGTATATGTGTGTTTATGTATTAGTGCTATAATAAAATCAAACCGGTTTGTTGTACTGATTGCATAACACAATACCGGAACGTCCTTAAGATTGTTAATAAGGGACTTTTTACCCTCTTTTTTACAACCTACATCGGGTCACCTAGAAATTTGTGGAATTTAAACTCTATCCTTAAGTAATACAATATTTTGAGTCATCTTTAAATATTTATTCAAAACGATTCGTAGCTTTAGAAGATTCGTAGTTTTTGATCCTTAGCATTCATTACGATTAATTTTAAGGGATGTTATATCGTTGCCTTAAAATGGTTTAGCCAACTCTTTTTTGACGACCTCTTTGAGCTAAACACATCGGTGTCACACTCTATTGCTGTATCTGAAAAGCTCCAATGGTTTCGTTATCACAGCGAACCTCACGGTGTTAATGCCTCATCTAGGACAGCCGTTACAACCTAATCTAACCTAAAATGATTGAATCTGGTTACCAACAAATTTGAATCACGTATAATGTTAAGCTTTTTTGATAAATACCACCAATGAAATACGGCAAATGATGGGATGGATTTTTTAACACGCGATCAAACGAAAATTCAGTTTTAATGAGGAAAAAAGGGGGTGGGGAGGTATTGCGCTACTTAAAAATTAGTTTATGAATCGATTACAAAGATTTGTTATTATATTATGATAATAAACCAAAACAAAATAAAATGTAATTATTTTAGGGTTTGAGTATTTTTTGGAAAGTGTATCAAATTTAAATGATTCATTCGTTTGTAATTAGCTTATAATTAACTGTATCTCCTTAATTGTTTTTTATTTGAAATCAAGTTCAATGAAACAATAATTAAAGTCACTGCCCTTTTTGGTATAATAGAATAAGAGGTTACGTCACAATAACCCTGTTTTGTTTTAGAAGACCTTAACAGGATTTAAGTAATATACGACGTCGTTTTTAAGGAATTGTACTAGCCAGTTCGATTTAAAGTATTATACTACATCAAATATTTAGATCGGTAATTAAATGATGCTCTGTCTTGCGTCCTGTTTAATACCCAAAAACAGGGATTAAAAACAAGAGGTAAGTAAGTATACCTATAACAATTTGTGTTCGAGCTGATTTGAAAACTTTTGATATTAACTAAAATGGCATCTATAAATTTGCTCCATATTGTCAACAATAAACTATAAATGATCTGCAGAGACTATCAAACAATAAGAATAAATTGGACATAGTTTTACTAACTAACTATATGTAAGTTTTAAATTTGGCTGACTGCATTGGTAAATATAATCAGTATTGTCCTTTTTTGATTACCTATACCTAAAAAGTTTGGATATATCATTAGGGATATATTTTCTATATACCTTCCTTTATAATAGTTCAATTCCAGACTATCGTCGGTGGTAAACATTAGCACAATGGTAGTAGTGGTACAATCTCGATTCAAAATGTTGAATCTATTATAATGGAAAATTACCAAAAAGTTTTTACAAAGTCGTGATTTACAAAATCCGTGACTGAGTGTTACTATTAACAATACATTCGTAAAATTACATATTCGTATTATTACAAAAGCGATTTAATTTTAAATGAGCAACTATATTTTTAAAATTCTCCATTCTTGAATCTTTTTGTAAATACGAAAAACCACCCACTTTTCATTATATAATTTATAATGTTTTTTATAATTTTTATATATAGTATAAATTTCTTTATATTACTTTAATTTATATTACCTGTGGTTTATATTCTTTGAATATATTCTTCCGAAAACAGTTTCTACAATTCTAAAAATTGCAATTTATATCAGCAAATTCTTTATCAATTTTTTACGAACATGTCAAATATTTGTTTAATTTAATAATAATAAAAACTATTTATATATTTCCAATGTGGACCAGGGTAACCACAGTGTACAATGGGAAGGAATTATAGTGCAACACGTCCTTTGTTTGGCATAATAAAAAGAAAATTCTAGTTAATCTCTCTATAGCATTGCCTACGGATATTTTATATTTAACTCTCAATAGACGATGCTATCTGATAATTTTTACTTGAAATCATCAAGCTGGAAACCATTTATACTAATTTTTTGTTTCAGCTTTTTACGTGTCTCTCAAATTTTCTCCAAAAAACATTTCTAGAGAGGTTATTTCTCTCAAAAGATAATTTTTAGTTATTCAAAACTAAATTTTGAAATTTGTTCTTAACGTTTCTCGTTTTTCGGATATAATGTTCACAGCCATTAATTTGGACCAAAGCATCAATTTTGACCATTGACAAGAGATGGCCTAAATAGATTGCTTTTAAATTTTCATACACGCATTGAAAGAGTTAAGGTATATTAATTACAAATGATTTTAGAAAAGCTCAATTTTTTTGTAAATTAAAGTGTACGCTGCCAACGTATGTTAAAAAGACGCAGATTAGATAAGATTCGAATCAGCAAGTCTTATAAACACCTTTTATACCGCAACCAATTTGATCTACTGTACCTCTTTTCCTACAAAGGTGTTCCAGGAGTCCTGTATGGTCTTGATTAACGTTAGGATTTTTCTTATCGACAACTCTGATTTCTGGTTGGAGATCTGTCCATCCTAGATGAATTGTCTTTTGAGAGAGAGAGACTTTGAATTCCGATTTCCTTCTCTTCATGATAAAATCTGCAGAGATCATTCTCTGTGAGATTGATTTTGTGCAGAAGAAGGCCAGTTAGTATCCTCAATTGGGTTTTCTTCTAGTTGTAAACGCTCAGAGGACTTTATCCATGAGAAACTCTTTATGAGAGCCTTTGCTTAATCTTGACCGTGAGTATTTACCCAAAAACGGTTGGACTCTTGTAGCGCCCATTCTTTAATTTCGTTATTGTACTTTTCGGCACTCTAACAAACGGCTCTGGGCCGTTTAGTGGAGCACTATGCTACCATTCTGGCTAATTCATCGCCGTTCTGGTTTCCATCGAGTCGTGAATGTCCAGACACCCTGCTAATGCACTAATTGAATATAGTTTAGGTATATTAGTTACATATTATTTTAGAACACTGCAATTTTTTTAAATTAATGTGTACCTGTACACTGCCAAGGTATGTTAAAAAGTCACAGTCATCACATTTAAACTAGCACAGATTGTTTCAGTATAGTGTTGTTATTTCATCTACCTTAACACATCGTATTATACATAACATAACCATTATACTGCATATACATACATACATACATACATACATATTGCGTTGTCTAATCTATGATGTGAGTCACGAAGTCGAATGTAACATGGTCGAATTAGGACTTTAATCCTGTTCGAATGCAGTGACACACAAGGGGTGGTTGTTAAATCCCCTAAGGACTATCTTCTACTATCTCCTACTCTCTCTTTTATTTATATTATATAGGTGGTTTGGTAGTATATGGATGAACAGCTCACACATTGAACTGATTACACAACCGGTAATATATTTCCGGATTTTCGGGGGATTTGTGTCGAACTATTTGACTTACGTTTTTTCTTCTTAATATATCCCACATCTTTACTGGCTGCTACATATCTTTGCTTATGTACTTACGTATTTTTTAATGTATATATACTCGTATATACGCATATAGTAAAATGCTCAACATTCAATAATTTTTATATAATTTACAGATAATCTGATTTTCTTTTCTCAATCGTTCTTCTTTAATACCCACTGTAATATAAGGGTATAATTCACAAATATTGTGGAAGTAATTTTGCGCCTGTATACACTGTATTCTATCAAAATGGTGTTTACTAGAATCATTTTAGATAAGATATTTGTTATACCCAGTATATACGTAAAATATACAGCTTGTTTTTTAAACTACACCCAATCTGGAAACAGTGTATAATGTATCTATCGCTGTCTATTTGCAATTACTATGATATGTTGTCTTTGTTTTACTTTGTTACACTCAAGAAGAGAAAGTGTATGCAGCTTCTTTAACTGAAGTATATATATTTAACTGAAATATATTTAAGTATATCATTGCTTCTTTAAAAGTTGCATTTGTTTGGATTAAACAAATATTTAGTTTGGTCCGAAATTTTAGTATCTTGGTCCAAAGAAATCATCATTTCAGTTTAAAATTTTCGAAATTCTTGAGTCAAGAGTCAGTTTATCTTTAGTTAAGATAATTTTCTCAAGTTAAAACTATAGATGTCAAGATACGTATTTTCTTATACCAAATATATATTATTTTCTCTATATATGAGAGTCAGAAATTCTTGGTTTAAAAAAATTTTTCTTACTGCAAGGAATTACTTCTATCAGTGTATAGGTAAAGCTTTCTCTTATTTTTTTACATAAAAATTTAAAATTAAAGTTAAAGAAAATATCATCCAACTGAAGTTGTCATAACGATACTGTTAAGAGAACTTTGTACTGACGAAAACTTTTTATGTCAAATATATATATATATATATGACATCAATTATAACATTTAATTCTTTTGATAATTAATTTTCATATCATTTTATTTAATTAAATTTTCTGTAAAAGTTAATTTTCATAATAATTTTAATAATAAATAATAATTAATATGAAGAAAGTATTATGGTAGCAGAGTTGTTGGTATAGGTATAGAAGTACTCCTCCTGTACTTCTAAAATTGTCTTCAACGTTCATCTTCATCAGAATGAATATCTTGTGAACTTGGTTCAATGATAAATTCTCAAAAGGATATACACAGGTGTGGTATTCATAATAACAACCATCATGTTAATGCTAATATTATTCAAACATGTGTTCTATACATGAAAACTTTAACATGAGAGTGTCAACATAATCACCCACATTCCATATTATGTACTGATATGCACGTCAAATATTATAACATGGTAATTAATATATTCAGATACGTTTCGACCGTAATTTGTAAGTAAAAAAGAAATTATATATATTCATTAATAAGTTCAATTGACTTATAATTCATAAGGCCCTTCTTTATAACCAAAAAATTCGCAATGTAGGAGCTATTGAATAATGGTATTGTGTATAGTGATATAAAAATAAAAGCTGGTCTGCATTTAAATGTACGATATGTACATATATACACTTACATGCCACTTTTGTCAGGTATATATATATAACTATTATCATGAATGAGTAGGCCCCCGGTAGGGTATACATACTGGTTGTATTTTAAAATACACCCAATTTGTATTCAATGTACACTGTACACTACAGAGGTGGGCGCAGACGCTCGCTAGAGTCGAACGACTCTCCATAAGCTGGGTGAGAGTAAGTAAAAAATGTATGTTTTGAAGTAAGACAGAACGATGTTTCAATACAGGTTGCCCTACCGATTATTGCTATAATATGGTGTACTCCATGGTGTACACAAACATTTGTAGAGTGAATTTTGGATGTAACAGAGTACATTATATCGTGGTATACTGTGCATAGACAGTGATAGATGCACCATACATTGTCTATTGGGTCTAAAATACAAGCATATGTACATCACTGTATATGCACAGTATACCATGATATAATGTATTTTCTTATACCTAAACTGCACTCTACAAATATCTGTAACAAAGTACACCATATCATAGTACACTACATATAAGCAGCGATAGATACACTATACAACTACAGATTGGGTGTATTTTAAAATACAAGCTGTATAATTCTTTATATATAAAATATGTATATATAATATATAAACAGATTTTGAATTATATTTTATCCTTGACTATTCTAGTATTTGCCTACTTAGTACATTCTTGTTGTTAAGTTTAAGGAAGGTACTTGACATTAATCTTAAATTTTACAAAATATTCAACTATGATAATTTAGATAAATCTACGATGATATGTTGACAATTATAAAAGGTGCAAAATATATAATTTTTTCACTTCCCAATTTTAAATTAACTTAATGAAATTATGATATGAAAAAATCAACTCATCAACCAGTAATCGAACCTCGGACCTCTGACATCTGGATTTCTTGAGATTTCTGAACTTTAACATTAATCAAATAAAAATACCTTGATTTGTAATTTTGTAGAATTTTTGACTCTATTATCTCTAGTCCAGTAACTAATTGCATTATAATGAATAAATTTTATCCTTTCTTTTCGAAAAATTGAATTAAATGTATATTTCGCACGTAATAAATTTGATTTATCTGTATGCACTGGCATAAAATGATATAAGAAATAAATGGAAAACACCTTATAATATAATATAAATATTATGAGTCATCACCAAACAGCATCTGAAAACACACTCCCAAGTAAAGAGTTGACTTTTTTATCTTAATATAAAAAAACCTGATACCGGAGGTAAAGTGAAACCAAATCACCGGATGTTGTTGTACAGCTTATAAAAGATTTTAACAACATAAGGTGAACTACTGTGTGTTCAAAGAAAAAAGATATTTTTGATATATCTAAACTAAATTAATAATATTATATTCCATAATAATTATGGAACGAATAATAAATAATATAGTACAAGACTTCAAGAAAAGTCATTTAATTGTGATTTTAGAATAATCAAAATGCCTAAAATCACAGATCATCTGTCTTTAATTGTTGTAAATAATAAACAGTTTTTTAAAATTATTCTTTTTTCTTTCAAACATACATAATTACCTCACATAATTATTATTTGGACAAACGTTAATATTTGGACAAACTATAATCATAGCAGATAATAAAGAGTAAAAAAGCAGTATTTATATTTTTCAGTGGATAAAAGCAATGCAGTTTGAAAACTTCTTTGAAAAATGAATCTACTGCATTTATGTTTAGAATATGTAACGAAATGGAAATATTTGACAAACTTAAATATTATTATCTTGTTGAAATAACAATCTTAATGATTCAATTTATAATTAACTAGCCGTACCCCGCCCGCTTCGCTAACGCTGAAGATTCGGGAGGTTCTGATTTTGTTCATAATTTCACGGGATTACAAGTTACTTCTTATAACATAAGCTATCTGCCAGTGAAAGTGCCGTCAAAATCGGTCCAGCCGTTTCGGAGATTAGCCGGAACAAACAGACAGACAAATTTTAAATTGTTTTTTTGTTATATGTACCGTATATACTTTCATATGCATTTAGTAAAAAACTGTGATTTTGACATGGCAAACTGACACTTCAATTTTATTTATTTGTATAGATATGTAGAGAATGATCGGAAAAATTGATTAGCTTCAAAATTAAAGGCAGTAAATGAAGTTTACTGCCTTTTACCTAAGCACGGCAGTCAGTCTAGATATTGTGCTGTAGGACGTGTAGGTGTTGCAACACATTGTATCAGACACACATAAGATATGATGTGTGTACAATAAACATATTATTTATATTATATTTATACTATTCTACACAGTTAAGGATACACGAGCACTACATATTATAGTCCATTTATAAAATTCTTCAAAATCTTATATACTACATTCATAAAAGTTCACAAAAAGTTTTTTATTTTTTGTCGTAAGTTAAAATTAAAATTTAGTTTAGGCCCGGCCATACTGGCCCTAAAAACAGTATATTTAACAAAAAAACCTGAGATTTCGGGTAATTAAGCTACCGCCGACAGAAATAAAATTTACCCGAAATCTCAGTTGTTTTCTTAAATATCTGTTTTTTTAGGCCCGTCATATCGGAATTTTATTGGATCAATCTCTTTATTAATATTTCTATTTTTTATTACGTAGTTTTTTTTTATTCGTCTTATTTTATTCCAAGTGAAAATTATCAAAATATGTCAAAATATGTGTGAAAATATGGGTTTCTCCATAAGAGCAATGCATTAAAACTCGAACTTTAACATTAAATAATTAATTCACGATCCCCGTAATCTTCCCTGAAACTTTAATAATATATTTATTTATATGCACTTTAACTATACATGTAAACAAAAAAGCAAGCCTTAATTTTTTTGAAGCTTCAGTGCTCGTACATCCTTAAAATATATATATTTATAATAATAATTATCTTACATATGTAGGTATAACAAGTTAGTTGGTTCATATTACTAAGTATATAATAAATATAATAATTTTATGTGGATATATGCAGATTACTTGTTTCAATTTGTATTTATATTTATATCTGTACACGCATGCATGCATGGTACCTGTCAGTTCATTATGCATTTATTATCATCATTATCATTGATTATTGAGAATTGCATTACCGATGTTTATTACTTATGCTGTTTTACATTTACGATTTATTATTTCTTTACGGAGATATCCGGTGTAATTGCAATGAGAAAGTATCGTAAACTTGGATTTTTAATGCAAATTCATTTTATTTTGCTTATTGATTTAAAAAAAAACATAAAAATAACAATTAATGTAACAACTTACTGAGTTAATTGTTTGAATACCCAGTATATACTGAGTTGTATATCAATCATTAAATTGTTAACAATTCTGCGTATTTGAATTGCTACCAATTCGCTTTCCGAGGAACATTTAATCAGAAATTATGAGAAAACTAAGTTTAGGAAAGAAAATTTCAAAAAAAACTTGTTTATTTTAAGAAGATTTTTTGAAATTTTGTTTCTATCTCTTACGGTTCCAAAGATGGAAATTTTCTCTTGGGGGGGGGGGGTACACATTCCCATTATGCCCATTAACGAACTTGATCTTACTTTTGTGCTCTAGAACATACACAAAAAATTTCAGCTCGTTATCTATTTTCATTATCTATTTAAAATTTAAAACATTTAAAATTTTTTTTCAAAGCATTTGATTAATTATTTAATTATTTCTTTTACTTCCTCTATTTAGGATTATAACTAATTGTTTTTTGTTTTGTTTCAGGTGAGTTTTACTCTCAACATTTCAAACCATCTCCAAAATTCAAAGAAAAAAGGTAACAAAAGAACAAAAACTTCAAAACAGCAACTTAAATAATAAATTAAATTTTGTTCAATAATTTTTATGTTTGGCTGAAATTTTTATTCATCCTAGGTTGGTAGTTGCTTAAGAAAATTCGAAATAGAAAATCAAACTTCCGTTATACAATAAAGTGAAGTACAAAATATTCAATATTCATTTTATGCCGAGTAAACATTTTCATCTTAACTTAAACAAAGCATTTTATTATTAAATTTTCTACCAGTACATTATTTCCAATGTATATATTTTCCAAACTGATTTGAAACTTTTTTATTTGTGTATTATAAAATAGCTAATAGCTTTTGAAAATACTGTCTGTCCTAATAATCTAATTTAGCTGATAGATAGTTTTTTCAACTTTTTCAAGTAACTTTCACAAAGGGGAAATACTCTAAGGATATCTATCAATCATATAGTATTATAACCATCTAATGGTGCGTATTCAAACTTTCTATAAACTTAAACAGGCATGATGGAAATTACGATATGCTACAGCTTGAATATCGTAGAGATTCGACCCATCTAACTCATCGAATTCACCCGAATCACCTGCTTGATTCCGTTACAAATTACCCTCGAATAAAATAACCCCGACAAAATAACCTTGACTAAAATAACCTCGTAAGAAAATAACCTGAACAAAAATCAATGACATACTTTCAAACTCTGTATGTTGATCCTAACCTCACTTCATCTGTCTCCTGTATCGTTATTCACATTATTATTTTCTCCTGAATTTACATTTCCGTTGGTCAAAATGAGAAATACATGCCAAGGCGCGATTGATATATTTCGTGAATAGAATGAACTCAATATATATATATATATATATATATATATATATATATATATATATATATATATATATATATATATATATATATATACATATAGTAAGCTTATAGTAAGCCTTGACTTTCCTCACAACCCTTTTCCACACGTCACAATCTTTAGCTCTCATTCTCCAGTTCGTCACCTTCAGGGTTTAAGGTGGTCCCTCTCCACATCCTGTATCCCCATTTTTCTTCGGCGGCCTCTTTTACGGATGTTAATGATGGTGCTATATTGCAGTTTATTTAGGTTGCCTATTCTTCACCATTCTTTCAATATGGACAAACCATTCAAAGCGCCTTGATTTAACGAATCTTAATATATTGTTTGGTTGTTGCACAGATCACTGATTTCTTCTGATTATTTCTGATCCTCCACTTTTCTGCCTCCTTAATAGACAGAATGGCAGAATCCATTAAGTTTAATAGCCTAGAGAAATTCTATGAGTCACCGTAGTCTGATTTTGGTGAAGCTGGTGTACGTTCTAAAACTCCGGACAGTTTTCGCAGTTATGATGAAAACTACAAATTAAGAATAATTTTAACTGAATGATTTTTCATATATATTTATTTGTGTATACTTAAGCGTCAACAATACTATGTTTGTCCAAAGAGTCGTCTTTGGTGTAGCGGTAAGCACGCTGGACTAGATATCCGAAAGCCCGAGTTTCGATTCCTGGTTTACAAGTTAATTTTTTCGAATCAGTATTGAATAATTTTTGTTTAACCACCATTGATAAATAATTTCTTCAATATTCCGTATATATGACGGGAGATCATAATACTATATATAATTACAAAATAACTTACTTGATTTCCTTTTCTAATGAATATTTGGTAACATGAACCGGAAAATCTAGTTGCAAATAATATAGCCTCGGTCACATGACACATCAGTTAACGATTCAATTTAGGTAAAAGCACCTCAAGCGATATAACATTATTATAATAATATTCACCCGTACTATATTACACTGCAACCTCAAACTCTCGCGTCATTTATTTAAAGAACTTCATATGATGATGTTGTTGGTGATGACATTCACCCTAAATCCATATATCCCTTATTTGATATGTTCATAAGAAAAAGGGATGCAATATACGGTGAGAAAATGGAATGTCATGTTGTCTGTCGTCTGTATATATGTGGAGATTATAAACCACACACAAAATATACTGTTAAAATGTTTGATACCCTCTTTTTAACCCGACTTCAAAAAAGGAGGATGGTTCTCAATTCGTCTGTATTTTTTTATTTTATTTTATTTTTTTTATTTTATTTTTTATTTTTATTTTTTTTTATGTTTGTTACCTCAGAACTCCGTCATTTATGAACCGATTTTGAGTTTTTTGTTTTTTTGTTTTAAAGAGTTTGATTTCCGATTGGTCCCATTGTCACCAAATTGCATTCTGATGAGGGGATCTCCGGGAAATCGAGGAAAATCCTCATTTTATATGTGATAACCGATTTCTGCGAAATTTTTTTTTTTGAAAGGGTATACTCATTCATAATAGAAAAAAAACCGACCCTAAAAAAAAAATTTTTACAAAAAAAAACAAAATGCTTGTAAAAAAAACTGAAAATTTGTTATAAAAAAATGCACTAAAAATTATAAAAAAAAAAAAAACGGGTAAAAAAAAGTGTTAATTAGTTGGTCGTTTAGTAGGTCTATCCATATTTAGACAAATAAAATCAGTTATAGAACTTCAAATAAAACCTATTTTGACAAAATGGAAACCCGACTTCTAAAATCAAATATTCTATAACAAAAGATGCACTAAAAAGTAAAAAAATAATTGTATATTCTTGTGCCAATTTTAGTTCACCAAAGCAAAAATTTGTAAATATATATGTACAATTATTGTTATTTTTGGAGGCGGTGTCAGCATAGAGAAATTCACATAACTTTTGGACACCGCCTCCAAAAATAACAATAATTGTACATATATATTTAAAAAATTTTGCTTTGGTGAACTAAAATTGGCACAAGAATATGCAATTATTTTTTTACTTTTTAGTGCATCTTTTGTTATAGAATATTTGATTTTAGAAGTCGGGTTTCCATTTTGTCAAAATAGGTTTTATATATAAATCAGAAAATCTATTTTCTGATTTGTAGAGCTTTAACAAGAATGTTCGGAATATTAGAGACATAACAAATTTATTATTTTTAACAATTTTTACTTTTTTTTTTGGTAGTTTTTTTTTATACATTCAAGATTCACCAAGCATTACAAAACAAGGTTAAGGGACGTTCATGCGCGACATTTGATATTAAATAAAACTTTTGATATTTTTGATATTTAGCAAGTTTTATTACTATATGTTCTCAAAATTCAAAACATCTTGTCGATGATTTAAAATAGTTATCAACGATTAAGAATCAAATTTTTAATATGGAACCGTGTAATAACTATGTTAATAAATTTCACACTGTGACTGTGACCGAGTATTGTTATAGCCGGTATATGTAAATATACAAGGTATATTTAGTTTAGTCTCGATTTTTTACCACTTTAAAATATTCATCGCAGACATAAATGTTTGGCATAGATGTTCATAGAATGCCCTAATGCGGCCATTTCCGCATATCCGTCCGCCTGTCCGTGAACACGATAACTCAAATACGAAAACAGATAACGAGCTGAAATTTTGTATGTGTGTTCTAGAATTAAGTTCGTGAATGGGCAATGTTGGACCAAGTTTGGGCAAAATGGACAAAACTATCTATCTTTGAAACTGTTAGAGATAGAACAAAAATTTAAAGGCAAAAAATGTTCCGTTTTTTTAAAATAAACAACTTTTGTAAGAAACTTAGTTGTTATTTTCACTTGGTTTATAATATTTTCTGAACTATACAGTTTAGAATTAATTATTTTAATCAGTATAATTGAAAATATTTTTGTTCTTTTGAAAAGCACCAAATCAACTCACTAAAAAAGTGTACACAACGAAATTAAATGTCAAATTAAGTAAACGCTAGTCACTTCCGTTGGTATAACATAACAGAAAAGGCATACTAACAATGTATAAATAGACGATAGTTTACAATTTAAAAAACAATTAGAAAACTATTTAAACTTTCTGACAATACACAAATTTTTATGTACTCTTAACACATTTTTTTCTAATCGTTCAAAAACTTTTTATATGCAAATCGAATAACATTAAAATAACGAACAACCTTATTTGCTTAACTATATATCGAATAGATGTTAAATTAAAAGGGTTAATTTAAAGTATGGATAGATAGATATACAATCACATTACGAAAGATGTCGTCTTTGAAGTTAATTTGTAAATAGACTTGAAGGAGATGCTTCTTCTA
Source organism: Nineta flava (assembly GCA_963920215.1). Lineage (NCBI taxonomy): Eukaryota > Metazoa > Arthropoda > Insecta > Neuroptera > Chrysopidae > Nineta > Nineta flava. The sequence goes on from OY986041.1 coordinate 116,777,893, forward strand.
CAGACAAATACAGGTATTTAGAGAGATACATATAATATGGTGTGTGATGAATGAATGGGAAACGACATCGGTTCGGTTAAATGTCAATCAAACCTACTCATTAAAAGATTCTACTTATACATTTTATTTAAATCTCTTTTATATTTAAGAGATACTTATTTATTTATCTATGTAGGTACCTTATTAGGATTGACATTTTCGACATCCAATACTCAATTATATAATGGTCATATCGATTGTATTGTAAATTAGATCTCTCAATCTTAATGTTCATTTCGAAATTTTATTTAAATTAACAGTTAATTTGTTTTTTTTAGAAGTTATACTTCTTTTGGCGCTTTATAAGAATCCGATCAGAGTGTATGTTCAGCATGGAATGAATCGGTGATAGAGCATTCGACTGATGTAGCAGTCGTTCGATCGATGTTACACAGTTTTCTATCCTGTTTTATTGCACAGTGTTTGAAGTGTATCATACAATAGAAACAAAAACGGACAAGCCTGTCACATAGGCAGTGTAACCACGCTTCAGTGGACAATAAGTCTGTTTGTGTGTGTTATGATTAAATACTGAAAGACAAGACAATATTATTAATCATTGAACGAAAGATGAATGATCGTTATTATTTTGGTAAATAGCGACAGTTGAAATTAGGTACAGGAATGTATTCATCATTATTATTCCATGTTTCTGATAAAAGAAGAATATTAGAATTACTTTGCATATTAAATAAATTTAAACTTTGTATACTAAATATTGATAGAACTGGCCTGGTATTGATAAATTTCACTAAGTATGATTCTAATGGAAATAATATATTTAATGCTAGTCTTTCAAACTCTAATTTTAACGGAAGATGTAACCATGATTCTGTTGTACCATGATAAAATGTAGAATCATAGAAGTTTTCACTAGAGGCTCAAGGTTTCCTATGGTTGTTCGAATCGTACTCAATAAAAACTTTGTTTTAGTAACCTTTACAGTGTATTCATTTTCACAAATGAAACTACGTTATAATTTTTTGTCTTTGAATTTATGCCCTTTACATTATCATTTGGTGAAACTCCTTTTGGCCAAGCTATGAAAAGTATTTCATATTTTTACTAATCAGTGAAAAAGGACGACCAATTATTTTCTAGAATTGTTTATAATTTGAATTGAATATAAGATTTAAAAAAATTAACTGAACTTAATAGTTAAGTTGTTACTGTGGTGTTTTTTATACTGAAATAGCGAAAAACATCCAAAACTGCTTCAATTATGCATATTACGGTTGTGTTGCATGATTTGGTAAGAAAAGTTGATCCTGTTTTTTAGAAAATTTGTAAATCTGTGAACAGTTCTAAAAAACAATTCCATTTAGAATAATTAACAAATACAATATCCTTATAATTCAAAAACTTTACAAATGATTTCTCAAAAACTTGAGAAAGTTGTACTTTTTTTAAATATAAAAATAAAATACATACAAATTAAAATTAAATTAAATACAGTTAATAATAATATCAAGTTTAAATAAATAGACTAAGTACTTAAATAACTTACAACATAACAGATATATTATATAAGAGATACCATACAAGTGCTTAGATATATATACCTACCTATATACTTGGGTGAACTATATAACAAAAATACTTTTTATAGAATAAAATACTACCGATTTAAACAAATTTGGATTATCTATAAAAAGAATGAATTATAATGTATCGTTAAAAGATTAAATTATTTATATTTCCAAATGGTAACTGTTCATCAAGAAATTATTGTGCTCCTATCAAATTAGAGTTGCGCGGTTTATATATCAGATCATTTATCAATCAAAAAGATCAACCAAATTTGTGTGAAAACACTTGCAATGATTGGACATTGATCTTTATTTCAGTTTTATTTGAAAATTACTTTTATAACATATAACACCTGAAAATAATTTTAAAAAACCAGAAAAGTTTCATTTTCCAAATGTAACACCCCCCATTATCGAAAATGGGGGGACAGCCCCAAACCTTATCAAATTTACTATGTTTTTCTTTCTAATACGATGAGGCGAGGACGAAGGCCGCGTCGACCATCAAGTCGGGTAGAGCCTTCTTGCCAGCACAGCGTGTAATTTAAATAAAAATACATAGTAAAAATTGGTATTTATATTATTTATTTTATATTTGATTTGCAGCAAACTGCTTATCAATTAATTATCATAATAAGAATATTAAAAATTGGTATTTATATTTAAATATCAATCATCAATAATCAATTCTTGTCATCTATCACCATGCCATCAATTCCTGCCATCTATCGGCCAATGTATTATTAAAACACAGTCTATATTTTCAATTACCGACAAGAAGAGTCACTTCTTTTTATCAAGTATTTGTCGTTGATAATACCTGAAATAATCATTAATTGCATACAAAAATAAACGAATTGAGAACTGTTAACCTTTTTTGATGTCGATAAAAATGTATAAAAAAAACAGGGAAGGAAATATCTTAGAAAAATGATTATTATTTGTAGAACAGAAAATTTAGTTTTTAACTATAAGAGAGCAGCAGCATAGCAGTATCGTTCATTCATAGTTTAGTTGTTGAGGAAAAACTTTTTCATACTATAACTATATATATATATATATATTATACGTATAGTTATTACTACCGAGTTTTTCTCTTATGTAATCTATATTTGAAAGTTTTTCCAATAATGTTTTTAAATGGAAAAAATGCTATATAAAAATATTAAATAAATTTTTCACTTATATTTAATAATAATATATAAGAGGTTAGTTTTTAGTTTTATTTATCCTATATTCCTATATCCGGTAATGTTTGGAAAAATTATATTGTATGATTTTTCATTGAAAGTAAGTTCCCATTTAACTCTTCATCTATGGAAAATCTTCTATGGTTCAATATTAAAGAGGTTGTTCCGTTCTATAATCGAAATAAATAAAATACAAGATATAGAAAAAGTCATTCCATTAAAAATACCAATACGCTATCCATAACATCAAATGCGATATAATGCTTGTTATTATTATTTTTATTGTATATATCATACCAACACAAAAGGTCGAATCGATACTGGCAAGTCTGGTGATTAATTGTGGATATCTTTCGAAGACCCTCAACTGAGTATATTGTCAGCTGGAGTTGCTCACTTCTTTGTATACCCGGTATTAATAATACATACAAGTAAGTTTATTTAATAAATTTAGTCCCGACTATAACGGTTATAAATATTTATCGCCGAAAAAAAAATTTTTATTAGATATTCATAAAATGACCTAATTAGTTCATTTCCGTCAGTCTGTCTGTCCGTCGAGTAACGAACTCAAATTTTGTAGAACTTAAAAATTAAGGTCATGTTCGTTAATGGACAAAATCGAACCTGGCGTTGGCGAAAATATCCATCCTTGAAACGGTAAGAGATAGAGAAATAATGTTTTGACGAAAAATGTTCGTGTTTCAAAATTAAACAACTTTCTTTTGAAACTTTTTCTCATAAACTCAGTATATACTGGGTATTTAAGAAATTAACTTAGTTGTTATTTTCACATGTGCTGTCTTTCTGCTTTGCTCAAATTGACGGCTACATTTAATTACCAACATCGAATGAAATAGGATGTAGGGCTTGATGTGGTTGAACTTCTTTTTAGAACATTTAAATAAAAGCTTGTTTTTAAAAATGTTTTTTTACTATTAATTTAATATAGTTCAATAACAAAAATATTTATTAAAACAATTATGATTCGTTTTCATTGTACCTACGGTAATTCTTAATACATTCTTCTTTTGATTTTGATTTTATTTATTTAAAAAGATTTTTATTATTATTCATTCACTTACTGTGTCCTCATTTCGTAATTTATATTTGAAATAATAAAAGTTTAATCAAATGAAATCAAATATGTAAGTAAAAAGATTCTTCTCTATATCTAACAAATCTTTTTTTTTTTTATAATAATAATATGATGAAGAACGGCTCTTCTGTCTTGGCATTTAATTATTATTTAAAATAATATAATAAATTTAATTAAAAATTATTTCTATTATGAAATTAATTCTTTTTAAACACTCTTCTATAAACTTTATGGAAAAATTTATTACAAAATTATTTACTTTGTTATAAAAATCTTTAAAAGAATATTTTTGTGTTGAAAGAATTACACTAAGTTTGACGCAAATTTATAAATTTGTTGATTGAATATAAAATTAAAAAATTGTAAAATTAAAAGAGACAAGTGAAAATAGCAACTTAATGAGTCAATTGCTTAGATACCCAGTATATACTGAATGTATGAAAAAAAGTTTCTTAGTTTTTAGCTTTAGAACACACATACAAAATTTCAGCTCGTTTTCTCTTTTCGTTTTTGAGTTATCGTGTTGACGGACGGACGAACGAACAGACACATTTGCGGTGTTCATTTTATGAACACCTTTATCAAATTTTTTTTCTGCGATCAATATTTTTAACCGTTACAAAAGCGAAACTAAATTAAATATACCTACTGGGTGCAAAAAGTTCATTTGATGTATTAATCATCGTTTTATTAAGCCGTTTTTCATCATTTGTACTTAATTATGATCTAATTCCCTATTACTTTAAGTTGCGACTTGAATTAGTCACATCTCTCTATACTATCTCTGTCTACCAGAGGTTAGATTCATAATTAACTCTGAATACATGATATTCTCACTTACACTCACTATATATCCTTACAATAAAATCGTATAACGAACAGCTTTGGTTGGTTATGTATATATAACTACTACAATGGATCATGTCATTAACGAGAAATTTTTGATATTATTTTATATCGATTACTAATAGTTTCATAATATTTTGAAACACACAATTAAGAAAAATTTATTTGTTTTGATAACTCATAATCATAATTTTGTTGAACCCAATACGTTCAACAAAATCATTTTCTTTACTTCAATGTTTAGGTATTTAGTTTAAGTGGTATTCATTTGCTTGTAGGTAATTGCAGCCAATCATCTGGAGTTGTGGGGTCCACTATTTTATTTTGTACTGTGTCTTTATTTTGTCTCTATACATCTATATTTCTGTATAGAGATTCGGAACTGAAATAAGAGCATGGTTTCAAAATATGGCAGAGTTAAGGTTGCAATCGAAAAGAAAATTTATAAGTTTATAAATTAAAAAATAATAATTCAATAACATTTATTAATATTTTTGTAAACTCACTTTGTCTTGATTATTATAGGAAACTTCTTATGATTTAAATATTACTACCAGATGCCAGATAAATCAAAAGAGATTTTTTTCAAAACTTCGAAGAATATTTGAATACAAAATAATAACTAGATGCTTTTCAACAAACGGTAATTTTAGATTCTTTGTTTCTTTTAAAAGTATTACAATATATATATCTAACGTTATAAATATATTAAACAGTCATTACTACACATACTACTTAAGGTGAAGTACTTAAAAGTAAATTAAATAAAGAATATACTTACTTACCTAACCTACAAAATTGAATGAATAATAAATAAATGGTTTAAGTTTAAAAGAAGAATAACATATTATACTACACAAAGTATGTTACAGTTATTATAAATTTGTCATGTTCTACATATGTATAATCATAATTTTAATGTATACAGAAATTAATAAATGTATATCTATTTATCCATGTCGAATATTTATATATATATATATATATATATATATATATATATATATATATATATATATATATATATATATATATATAAGAGAATATTAAAATAATACTGTATTATATGAACTTATACTTTGTTACGAGCAAAGAAAAGGTTTCATGAAATATTGAATTATTGACTTTACTTATATATGTTGTAAATATATATATATATATTATTTATTATAATATGATGTATCTTAAAGGTTATACATGAAAACTTTGAAGTTATGAACCCTTTAGATATAAATTACTGATTTAAACAAAATCACTTACTGTACATTTTTCAATTTTTTTCCATAAAGTGTTGTAACATTTTAGGGCATAACCTGTTAAAGTACTGGTAGTAGTCGTAGCGGCTTGGGGGGGGGGGGAATAAAAGCCTGGCAAGTAGACCTTTCTATGCCTTTTTACGGACCCCTAAAGGACAAGGAATTTGTATGTAGACTAGGAATTGGTAAGTTGTACGATTTGCACCGACTTTGACTATCAAATATTTATCTGGAGTTTGTGAAAGGAAACTGCAGAAATCCTTCATAAGCATAGCCGGTTCCTTTCACTCTTGTCCATAAGCCGACAATTTAGTCAATTATCCACCCCATTAATTTTTTTTTAAATTAATTTAAATGTCAAATTGCCGCCGTTGGAATTGGACCAGCAACCTCCCTGTACCAAGCTTACCTTTCCAAGAGTGCCTTTAACAGGTCGACCACTCGGACGGTCAAACGGTTTGTTTAAGCACTAGGTTCTTTTAATTAAACCCACGAATAGCCATTTTAACAATTAAAATTCATTGGATTGCAACAATGAAGTTATTCAAAATCAAAATATGGTACCAATCAATATTTGCAATAAGGAACAATAATTGAACAAAATCACTTAATAATGTTCGTGTGTATAAGTTCCCTTATATACCCAGTAGATGTTCCATAGAACATTATTCTATAATCTTCCATTTCTCGAATACGTCAAATGTACTCGTACTCTGTAGACTATTGACTAATTTACCACTTGTCCTGCTTGCCGCATACCAAATTTCATTTTGATCGAACTAAATTCTTGAGCGCGTGATTTTCGTCATCTAGCAGTTCAAAAGCAATAGCTGAATTCTCTTAAGAAAATTTGCTTTAATTGCCGAGCCTACATATAATAAATATCAACCAATCATTATTTTCTATTCAGTAGACTCGCTATTACGCATTTTTTCAACCAGACTTTCAAAGAACATATTACTTAGCGTGCTTCATTTACAGACAAATTGAGATTTTTTATATTCTCATTTTTATATATATATGAATAAAGAAAACATTTGAAACATTTGAATATTTGTCCATAGTAAATGGTTGTTTAAACACATTTTTTGTACAACCATGAAAATTCTGAAGAAAGAAAATTTTAAGTTATATACAATCTATAAACATCATTTCTCTTTTCTTCTTTTTTCAAGTTAAAATCACTTATAGTAATCAATAAAGTAAAAGTATATTAATTGTGTTACTTATAATAATTTTAACTATTAATATCAATAAAGGAAGATGTGTCTGATGAGCTCAAACAGATTATAAACTCGAGTTTTCTCATTTTAAAATATTAAAACTACTTCTATGTATAATGATCATAGTTTTATTACATCTGGTATATATAGTTAGACAGATATTATTTACTGTTCAAGTTTCTATAAAAGTTTATTAATTATATAGAAAATAATTAATATATATTATGGTAGATCAAAGTGTTTTTTAAATAGATACTAAGATCATAATTATTTATAATTATTTTCTAAAAATAAAACAATAATATCGTCAAGTGTAATGAAATAATATTGAATACAGTATACTAAATATTCCCTCCCCCCTTTTCGTATTAAAAACATCAATTTTCAAAGCCATGTCCATATACCACAGCTTAGAAAATGTTAAAACTGAGCATATGGATATGTTTTTATACCTGAATTGATAATTTATATTGTAACAAAAGTATGTGAAGACCGCCACTGATTTTTGAAAATTATTCTGGTAGTAGTAGTAATAGTAGAGAAGAGGCCGAATCCTAGTAGTCTACATAGTACATTTGATGACTTCGAGACATGGAAGAATCGAAAATGTTGCTCTAGAAAGATCTATTGGATATATACGGGAATCGAACTGCTGAATGAAAACAAGTTGTATTTTACATGTGATACTGATACATTCAAGGCGATGATACATTGTTGTGTTGTTATATACGCGAACATTGTTAAGTGTTTTTGTTCAATTATTGTTCATTATTGCAAATATTGTGATTGTTACCATTCCTTGATTGTTGTTATCTTCATTGTTGATATTGTTATATAATTGTTAATCATGGGTTTAATTAAAAGACCCTAGTACACATTCAGGTTACGTCGTAAAACGTGGCTAGGTACAACCATGGACACTGATTTTAATTTATTGTGCAATTATTATACTTTCAATTCTAGATGTTCGATTATAGTAAACAGACATTTTGCCTTAGCCAATGAATCCATTTACTCGATATCCGTGTATCGAAATTAACAATATAAGCTGTCGCAGTTTTACTCAAAGTTAATAAATTATTTCTGTGATCGTCAAAAAAATTCTTGGGTTTTTATTACATTATAATATATATAAATAGTTTCAAATATATATATCGTTTCATATATAAATAGATTAAAGATATGGAATCCTAATAACCTGTACAATTTATTATAATAAACCTATATACAACCCGATTATTATTGAACATTAATTAATATATAAAATTAAAGAAATATCGTAATTAATATTAAAACATATGCATAATTAATATGATTTCAATATAAGATAATGTCAATATTTAATTAATATTTACTTATTAATATATTTACACATACAAATGAATAGCTTGTTCTTGTAGGAAGTGAAATTTAATTTATATCTATGAATGTAACTACTACTCCTAAGGACGTTGGGTCTCTTCATCGAAAATATGATATTTACATTTAAAAATCGATCAAGAGGAGCTATGCTTGCAAAATTAGTGTTTTGTATAAGAAAAATTATTAATGTTCAGTATCAGATTTTTGTTCAAACCTCATTATCTTTGTTCTTGATTTCTCATTCAAATTTTTCTCAGATGCTTCAAAAAGCTTTTTATTGACATCCCACTGAACAATCTTTTTTCCCATTTTCATCCCCAAAACTAACCCCTTAACTGAAAGTTTTGATTTTTAAACCTCTTTTAACTCTATTATAACGCAAAGATTTATACAGGGTTCGATCCCTGGCGATTGAGTATTTCATTTTCATATTAATGAATAATTTTTTTATATTATTTATTTATAAAATTTTTATTTTGAAATTTTTGAAAGATTAATATTTCTACCCAGTTGATTCTTTTGCAAGGGTTTTGGGAGTATACGCGCCACATCCATGGTATATAATTGAATACACCGATGCCAAATTAACAAAACGGTTTAACTTTTAGAATACACAAATTTTTTACAAACATGAATGAGTCGACCCAACGTTCTTAAATAAGAGTTAATTTCATCATCTGTTTTATGTACAGGTAAGTTTAATTAATCTCTAATCAGCTTCTTCTGTATGCAAACTGTTATATTTAGAAATTATTTTATTGAAGAAAAAATATTCAGATTTATTTATTTTTCAGCAATTTTAATATGCACAGGATATAAAATATAGATTAATTATGCAGTCAATGCAATATTTTATTTATCAGGTTTATTTTAAATAAAGATTCTGATTTCTTAATTTCAAAATAAAAATTTTATAATATGCATTAATATGAATATGAAATGCTCAATCGCCAGGGATCGAACCCTGAGCCTCTGTATATCGCGTCCAATGCACTAATCAATACACCACGGATGATTACTTTGATGAGTCGATTTTCGCTGGATAGTTAATTACTAATATTAATTAATAAATATTATGGGCCACAAAATTAGTGCTTTTTAGGAAAATTTTTCGAACAAAAGTTGATATATTATCCGAAGGAATAAAACGATGGCTACTTTTGTAGCCATGTATACAATGCCATGTATATAGCCATGTATACATACCTACGTAGTATGCACTTGTCTTTCTTACTTGTTTCTTCATAACCATGCTGAAGATTGACCTTAGAATGGTCTAGTGACGTTTAAATTTACACAAATAGATTATCATGAAAAAAGACCGCCCAAGCGGTCTAAGGCGTATTTCGGGGGCGGTTAATTGACTAACTGCCGGCGTTTGGACAAGAACGAAGTAACCGGCTATGCTTGAGAAGGTTTTCTGCAGTTTCCTTCACGAACTCCAGATGAATATCGGCATAGTTCCTATCAGAGTCGGTTGCAGCCGCACATCCTACCAATTCCTGGTCTACACACAAAAATTTCTTCCACTCCACTCACATCCTCACATCCTTAGGCATCGCAATAGACATTATGGTCGAAGTGTAGCCCGTCCAGGATAGCCGCTGTAATCTATCTATCGTCTACACACAAAAATTTCTTCCACTCCACTCACATCCTCACATCCTTAGGCATCGCAAAGGACCTTATGGTCGAAGTGTGGCCCGTTCAGGAGAGCCGCTGTAATCTATCTATCTATCATGAAAAAAATAATTATTGACGATGCCGAAACTTTTCGTAATGATGAATTTTTCCGTTGAACACTTTTGTGACTTGTGTCTACTGAATCTACAACCGAATAAAATAATATTTTGATTTGTTAAATCACAAATAATACTTTTGTTTATCACAATACAAAAAAAAAATAAATTTCAAAAGCAGATAATATAGTACAATTAATTACTTTGAAAAAAATCCATAAAAAACAATTTACTAAAAATAAAAATAAAAATTTATTTATACAAACAAGAGATAAATACGAACAAAATTTAATACCAAAACAATAATAAAATACAAACAAACACACACAACAAAATAAAAAAATAAAAAGAGAATCGGGCTTATAGAAAAAACAAAATCCCGGAATCGTTTATAAATCACCGTTCAGTTTAAAAAAAAAAAATAACAACAACTAAATTGTATATTGTATGCCTTGAACGTTGTTTTACAATTAATTAAATATGTGTTTGTTTAGTCAATTGAACGAATTTAATATATTGAAAATAAATTTTAAAATAAAAAACAAGTATTTAAAAAAAAAAAAAAAATATATATATAGAAAAAGTACACACAATAAAATATGCGGTAAGCAGCGCCAGTAGGCATATCAATAGAGAATTAAATTTCTTACTATAAAAGAACATTTAAATAACGGAAAATAAACAAAATTTTCTTACACTGTTTGATTTTTAATTTACAAATTGATTTTGATTAAAAGTGGGTTATTGAAATTGAATAAACACTTATAACGAAATATACAAAGTTTGTTGATGGATACGAACGGCGACGTATGTTTTGTGCAAAAACGATTGGATTTGAAATTGAAGATCTAGTGCACAACACACTACATACCTCCTCCCCCACCGTAAAAAAATCTGTAGAAATCGAAATTTTAATGTATATTTATTATGGTTTTCCTGATCTATTAATTGATATACAAAGTTGATTGATGGATACGACAAGTATCCTGGCGACGTATGTATTATGCCAATGCGACTGCATATTGAAATTCAAGATTTAGTGCACAGTACACAACATGAACTTTCCATTTATCTCGGTTAATTGTAGTTAATTACTTATTCTCCTCCTTCGGAGATACTACTCTAGTTTCTCTTGCCCCTTTTATCTCAACCTTACCTTGTTTCTTACGTTGAATAATGCAATAGTCTCTCTCTCTCTACAAGGTATTTTTTTTAATTTCTATTTTTTTAAATTTTCCTTATATATAGGTTGCAATTGATTTTAATGGATTTTAAGATGGCTGCCAGTTATGGATGTATTCTAATTATTCTAAACTTTTAAATTAGCTAAATATTTTTCAATTAATGATCGGTTTTTGTTGAGGGTAAAATTAATTACTTTTACAACATTTATTTTTGCAAATCCACGTTTTATTTAATAAGATTGCTGACATGTTTCGGGTTTTATCCCATTGTCGAAACTGTGAGAGTACCGTTACAGGTGGCTCTTATTTATACAAAAAATTTTTTAAAAAATTTTTGAAAAACAATCATAAAAACACGTCATATAAGATAAAAATCAAAAACAATTAGATAACACCTAGCAAGTTATAACAATAAAAATAAAAATATTCAATAAAAGTGTATTTTGACGCTGTAAAATACACCTCCATTGAATAAGTCAAAAAATAAAAAATAAAAACACAAGTATTAATAAAGAAAATATTGATAAAGAATTCCTAGAATTTTATAAAAATAAATACCAATTTAAAAAATATTTTGGTAAACATAGAATTAAAACAATGGAATTTAAATTAAGGAGAATAGCTTTGATGGGAAACAATCGATTTGTTCATTCAATAGGGTGCCGGGTCCCTTTTTGTGTTTATGGATCTCAAGTCCTTCCAACACATCCAGTCTATGTCCTTTCTTCGCTATGTGGAGTACCTCTAGTTTGGTGTTTGGCTTGTGATTGTTCTCTATCAAGTGGTTGGCAAAAGCCGAATCCGTTCTATTCAACCTGAAAGAACGTAGATGTTCAGATTTTCGGATCTCAAACGATCGACCGGTTTGTCCAACATAGCTTGAAGTACATTGGGCACAAGAAAGCTTGTAAACACCTGATTTGTGTTTAGTGTCGATCTTGTCCTTATTGTTGAGAAGGAGGTTGCCCAGTTTTAATGAAGGTTTAAAGGCGGTGTTTTTCAATTAACATATGAGGGAAGTAAGCTAAGTTTACTTTAAGTTTGAACATCTGGCTGCAGGTAACCGTAGCAGTAATAAGCAGCGCTGCCTGCTATTACAAGATTTGTCGTATACTATGTTATTTAACAAGCAAAATTCAATTAACACGTGAGGGATTTAATTATAAAAAAATCAATTTTTAATTAATTAATTAATGTTAATTGCAGCTGAACTACCCTGGCAGACATTACATTGTCAAATTGTTTATATTGCAATAAAAGTTTTCAATAATATTTCAATCAATTAACAGATGAGGGAAGGTTTTCACTAATGCCGGATCTTAGACCAATATTTTAAAATCTTGCTTGATAACTAAATTTTGTGTCCTATTAACTTATTGCTAATGAAAATTGTATACATGATATTATAGATAGAATAAATTTCGGATGTCAACAACAGTGAATATGATTTTAAACAAAAAAAAAAATCATAAAATAATTATATACAATATTTTAAAAAAAATTATTATAGTCATTATTATAATACATATTTATGATCTATATAAAACTAATTACAATAAACATTCATTTTCCATTTTCATTAAAATACAACAATAATATACGTTCATGAGTATATACAATACATACATATAGTCCGGGAAACCAAAGGGTGTTTTCAGGATGATGAGCATCAAGGTACTGGTACTTTGTAAGTAGCTTCGTTTTGACAAGACGCCCAACTTTTTTAATTATAAAATTTTGGAAAACGGTATTGAAATTTACTGGAAGTCGTTGAACATTGAGGATAGGAGACTTGGAGTCCATTGTGCATTGAATTTGTAGGACGAAAATTTTTCCTCGTTCTTCACTTGATTATCTTACAATTAAACTTAAAAATAATTCGAAATTTTCTAGAAGCCGTTGAAGAACATGTCGATTTGACCATTCATCCAAAGTTTACGAGCATCAAGTTATTTTTAAGTTTAATTGTAAGATAATCAAGTGAAGAACGAGGAAAAATTTTCGTCCTACAATTTCAATGCAATGGACTCCGAGTCTCCCATCCTCAATGTTCAACAGCTTCCAGAAAATTTCGATACCGTTTTCATAAATTTTATAATTAAAAAAGGTGTCTTGTCAAAGCGAATCTACTTACAAAGTACCAGGTTGATGCTCAAATGGGCAAAAATGCTCATTTTTGAAACCGTAAAAGAAAAATTAAAAGAAATAAAATAAAGAACTCTTGTTTGAAACATCTTTTCATAAACTCAGTATATACCGGGTATTTGGGCAATTAACTCAGCGAATTAATGATTTATTATTAATATATATCATTTTTTTAAATTAACTTTCTGTTGTAATTTGATTTTTTTGATAAAAAAGTAAGAAGTGTTTTGTAACGGAATTGAATCAGAAAAATATAATCGTAACCAGCGCTGAATAATCATAATTTTATTACAACAATTTGGATTTTATTATCACTATTGGGAATTTATTTTAACTAACGTATCGTATTCGTTAGGTCTAAATCGGAAACAAAAAAATTTATTCAATTTTTGCGATTTTTTTAAGCGGTACCCTTTGGAAAAAATTTTTGTTCTCGTTTTTAATAATAATCATTTTCTAGGGTAATTTTGACCCAAACAGAACGAAAATCAGGTTCATTTTAACGTCTGGCCAACATAGTACAATTTAGCACGATGGGTCTGATCTCTTGAAAACCGTTAATCGTATCTTATTTTACTCAACGCTATCGATTTTGCTATGGCCAAATTAGCTTATAACGAAGTATATATGAATATTGGAGACAAAAAAATTTTGTTCATTTTTTCCGAATTTTGTACCCCTTGGAAAAAATGCGAAAAAAGTGAAGAAAATTTTTGTTCTCTTTATTAATAATAATCATTTTCTAGGCTAATTTTGAACCAAATAGAACGAAAATCGGGGTCATTTTAACGTCTGACCAACACATTTCAAAATTTTCCCTTCTCAATTTATTCAGATTTAAATTTTAGCACTGTGGATGTGATCTCTTGAAAACCGTTAATTGTATCTTATTTTAATCTACTCCATCGATTTCGCTAGGTCCAAATTAGCTTAAAGCGAACTTTATATCAAAATCAGAGACAAACAAATTTTGTTCAATTTTTGCGATTTTTTTAAGGGGTACCCCTTGGAAAAAATGCAAAAAAAGTGAAGAAAATTTGTTTTCCCGTTTTTAATAATAATCATTTTCTAGGCTAATTTTAAACCAAATAGAACGAAAATCAGGTTCATTTTAACGTCTGACCAACACATTTCAAAATTTTCCCTTCTCAATTTATTCAGTTTTAAATTTTAGCACTATGGATGTGATCTCTTGAAAACCGTTAATTGTATCTTATTTTAATCTACTGCATCGATTTCGCTAGGTCCAAATTAGCTTAAAACGAACTTTATATCAAAATCAGAGACAAAAAAATTTTGTTCAATTTTTGCGATTTTTTTAAGGGGTACCCCTTGGAAAAAATGCAAAAAAAGTGAAAAAATTTTGTTTTCCCGTTTTTAATAATAATCATTTTCTAGGCTAATTTTGAACCAAATAAAACGAAAATCAGGTTCATTTTAACGTCTGACCAACACATTTCAAAATTTTCCCTTCTCAATTTATTCAGTTTTAAATTTTAGCACTGTGGATGTGATCTCTTGAAAACCGTTAATTGTATCTTATTTTAATCTACTCCATCGATTTCGCTAGGTCCAAATTAGCTTAAAACGAACTTTATATCAAAATCAGAGACAAAAAAATTTTGTTCAATTTTTGCTATTTTTCTTTTCATAAACTCAATATATACCGGGTATTTAAGCAATTACCTCAGTTAGATGCTATTTTCACTTGTGTTCTATTCTTTTTACTATACAAGATAGATAATTTCCAAGTTATTAGTTTCGATTGTTCGGGGATGATCGAATGTGAATTTGTAACAGTGGCCCGATCAAAAGTATTTCAAAACCTACCTAGGCATGGGAATTTTGAATAAAGTTGAAATTCATCATCTCAAAGGGGAACCAAATCAAATAGTTTCAACACGGTATATCCTATAACAAGTGCCAACTTGACTTGTTTCTTGGTTACGAATCAAAATCAAATCAAAATTTGAGTATTAAGAAGGCGTTTCTGGCTTATAATTAGTCAGACTTATAGTAAGAAGTCATTTAAAGTCGAATACAAGCAACTGAATTTTCGGTTGTGAAGCTGCTAGTTTTCTTTACTTAAAGTAAATTTAATGTGTTAAAATATTTGGTTATCGGAACTCAAGTAGGTCACTCGAAAGGAAATGAATCTTTTATGAAGGAAAGATATATAAAATACGAAACAACCAATTTTCGATAGATATCTTTAATTTTTATTTATAGTTTAATAATAGAATCTTGTAAATGTTTCTGTGAATAAATTTTCCAAGAAAAATAAACGTTTCTATAAGAAAAATATAATATAAGAAAAAAAAGAAAACAAGTTTTACCTTTGGTGAAGAATTTTGTACATTATTTTCTAAAAAATGATGCCACAAAACTTTATTATGAAAGTAGAATGCAATATCTCTTTTCGTCTTGAGATATCTGACCGACCATCAACCTAACAATACCATCAACAATAGTATTTTTTGCCTTATGCGAATCCAAAGATGCGATAAAATGTCGACATCTTTCGACTTTCTAGATTAATGTCTTATAAATTTGATTTTATAATAAATTTGAAATTCGAGGTTATTATAAATTTAAGATGAAAATCAAATTTTTATGTTTGCAGATTATTTTGAAACCAATCTTAATCTTTATATGGAATTATTTATATGAAATGTAACTTTAAAATTCTATATAAATAAATATATGACTTTTGGTCCAAAATTTTGAAATCCAATCCCTTCTACACAGTTGTATTTGAATTTAACATCTGATAAATCCACTAGAAATAAATACTGTATATAATATATATATTATGAATTGTAATAAAATATTTGCTACAATATCATAAATATTCTCATATAATATATTTTATTGTAAATTGCAGTTTATTACAATTTACATAAAACATAATATTAGTACTTAAATTTATTGGATTTTATTAATCATTTATATAAACAATATTATATATTGGAATATTATACACATAGGTGTATTTTATTGGGGTAGTAACGACCCCATTATAATATATTACGTACTTTTCAAAGAAATTCCAATATACTACTAATCTTCAAATTGTGTAATAAAATTATATTAATAAATACTTTTTATATTGAATTATTCCAAAAAAAAAATATACAATCAAATATATAATTGATACCTCAATATTAATATGTCAAACATACATAATAAATTTTCTCAAACTGAATACTTTTGTCTCATTCGGTACATTTATACCAGAAAAGTATGTCAGAAAAATAAAAACACATTATATATATTTAATATAGACAGGCATGTATCTAGTAAAATAATTGAACTAATAAATTAAATTTATAATAATCAATAAATAATAATTTATTAAACTAATTATTAAGTAATTATTTATTTATTTTATTTAATTAAATTTATTGCAAATAATAATTATTTAATTGTAGTGCATCTATGAATATCAAGTTTATAATTACAAAATATATATTTTTGTTCCATTTCTATAGAAAATAATTACAGTCTGATTATTGAAAAATGCCATTCCTTCACATTGAAAGTTCTGAAAACATAGATTGATTAGACAGAGAGACAAATATAAAATAGAAAATATGTCGTAGAAAATAATCTTCATTCAGCAGATTTTATGGAAAAGGCATAATATTTTAAAATTAACCGAGTATAAAAAAAAAAAGTGAATAAATTGAAAGTTACACATATAGAATTGCTTTAGACAACATTATGGATTTTTTGGCATTATTGATTTATTCCCATAAATATCGCAAAATAAGTTGAACGTTAACCATATTTGATGTTAATTTTTGCATTAGTATTGCAGTGTGCTGTGCAATAGATCTGGGTTTTCAATGTTTAGTCGCGTTGATACAATACACGTGGTGAAAAAAAGTTTTCAATCGCAATAAAATTAGTTGATATAACTGATCTTACTTTGCTATGAACATACTGAAATTCACTTGAAATTTATCAAGTCTTTGTTGTATTAGGAAAATATTGATTTGAACTTCCTTAATTATTTCTTTAATTTATTATTGTTGTAACATTTGGTAGCAGAGCTTCGTTTATTCAAATTACGTTTATTAATATTTTTGTGTGCAAATATTTCAAACTTTTGGATTATTCACTTGAATTTAAAAGTATTGAGACTAGTCTCCGACTATGTTGTGTCTTGTAGTCGATCACTTCGCACCGACTGAAATAGCTATCCCGAGAACAAGTACATTTTAATAGTTTAATATAAAAGGTACTAACAAATTACCTTTGATATAGGAAAAGTATAATAATTTCATGAGGTGAGATTCGATGAAATAGATGTAATTGGAAGTTCGATAAGACCCGGAACAGACTATTGTCGACACGCTTCCCACTAATGGTAAAAATACTTTCAAAAACTTCTAATTTTAATCAAATTAAAATACCTCACCATATTCTGGAATGTATTATACTTTTGAAAGAAAAAACTGCATAAAATCGATTTTTTAAATGTCGAAGAGAATGTATAAATGCAATCTTAACATTGTAAATCTGCAAAAACAATACCAAGGTACAAAAATATTCACAAGTTCCACTTTTTTAAAAATACATATTGCATTATCCTAGTTAAGAATAAAACCATTAGAAAAATACTATTGAGAAAATTATATGAAAATAAATTTTAAAATAGTGATTATCCTTCGCATTATATGCAAATAATTATAGTTAGTATGCATGTATAATGTAATTGTATTATTAAAATCCCAACACTTAGTTGAGAATAATTATTAATTACAAAAACATTGAAGTAGGTAACAATTATAAATAATATACAATTAACTTGATATAAAGGAACAGAATATAATTATTGAAATTTTCAATCAAACATACATACTACTTCTCTCTGTAATAATGATTCGTTTTATCTGTTTATATATTATAAAATGTCTTCATAGTTACGTACGTATAATGGATCACAAAAGTTGATGTTATTTTTAAAAATTTTATAATTAATTTGTACCTTATTGATACGGTTTTCGAAAAAATGCTTCGGATAAAAGTTGTTCATTAGAAATATAGTAACAACTTTTATTCGAACGATTTTTTCGAATACCCAATGAATAAGGCACAAATTAACTACACAATTTTAAAAAATGACATTAACTTTTGTGACCAAGTGTACCTATTGATGTTAATTACATACAATTTTAATATTATATGAATAACGCAATATGTACAAACAATGATTATTGCAAATTTAAATGTTATTGCAATTACTTTATAGGTTTTGGAAAATTATATGTACATTTGTGTTCTATTTAAACAGTGATGTAGGTAAAGATTATTATTGTTGTGTATATCTATTTCATTCAAAATTTGGTTTATCTAAATTGGAGAAGATTGCATGTTATTGGAAAAATGGTTGACATATTACAAATATAAAGTTTCGTCCATTTATATGTCTCTCCTATGGGCAAATAGTGCATCAGTCTTGCGAAAACCGAATGTATTAGATAGAAAAATTAGAAAAATGAACGCTACTTTTAAAGTATAAGTGATATATGCTATTGTAGTAGACTCGCTACTAAATCTCAATATACTTTTATATTTAGTTACCTTTGCGAAATCACTACGTATGCCCTCTGTTATTTAGGTAATTATATTATATATTGTTACCTTGGTAACTATCAATAAACATATTCAGACATATTTTATCAGAATGAAAAAGATCCTTGATGATTGTAATTTAAATTGGAGTTAAGAGGATTTAGGATCAAATCATAATGTTAATTCAGAAAAAAATCTATATTTTACGCGAAGTTTCGTGATAAATTAAATTAGCACTTCTTCAGGTGATCTATAACAAAAGTTTACAAATTAATGTCAAGAAAATCTCATTACAAATAAAACTCAATAGTAATTATCAAATACCATATACAATATTCATTCTCAACACCGTCTTTATCATACTCTTGTCATAGTACATAATTGGTTCAGTTTCGATAATAAAATCTTGATGTTTTAATTAGTAAATACAAATGGTCAGCTGTCAACAAGAGCGCTATGCCACCATTTTAGTATTGTAAAGTTTATGTGTGTGAATATGTAAACACACAATATAAACACGCCGTAAATTTGGCCGAAATTAAAGTGACTTCACAGATGCGTATAATAAATAATTGGTTTTGGCCTATTTGTATCCCATTGTATGTATTTTACCACCGATTTTTTAAACAATTATTTTTCCTCGTTATTTCAATTAAAAATTTAAATGAAAATAAATGATCCGATAAATATTTTTAATTTAAAATTGATTACCTGGAAAAATAAAACAAATTGATATCTAGGTAACGTATACATGTATATATATATATATATATATATATATATATATATATATATATATATATATATATATATATATATATATATATATATATATATATATATACAATCGTTTATATAAGCAATCAGTCTATCATTATTTAAAATCATTAAATTCAATTATTGTACTTTTATCTGCTGAAGACCACGCACTTCTTTACTTCTTGTATGTATGTCAAAGGTGTCAATCTATACAATTATTATTATAATTAATGCTTTCGAATTATCTACTACCAATGCTGCTAGCTGGCTGGTGCTACTAACGTGAAGCTGATAAAAAATAAACTAAATAAAACGTACAATATGATAATAATAATAATAATTATTTTTGTTTTGTACTTTTAATAAAACAAATGAAAATAACAACTAACTGACTGAATTGCTTAAATATCCGGTATATACTGAATTTATGAAGAAAAAAAGTTTCAAACAATAGTTGTTTATTTTTAAAAAAGAGTTATTTTTTGTCTTTAAATTTTTATTCTTTCTCTTACGGTTTCAAAGATAAACAGTTTTGCCCATTTTACCCTAACATGGTCCGATTTCACCAATTCACGAACTTGATCTTACTTTTTAGCTCTCAAATACGCATACGAATACGAATTTCAACTCGCTAACTATTTTCGTTTTTTAATTATCGTGTTTACGGACGGCCGGATGATGGACACACGAACAACTTTGCGGAAATGAACGAATTAGGTCATTTTATGAACACCTATACCAATTTATTTTCTGCTCTCAATTCTGTTCAACCGTTACAAAGTCGGGACTAAACTTAATATACCCTGGTATATATTATATACCGGGTATAATTATCGACAGGTTTGTTATGGCTTGCACATCTTCATTCTTCAACAGTTTGGTTGGTTCCGATAGTAGGAATTGAACCCAAGCTTTTCAGGTGAAATTATTCTATACTGGAAAAATATTTTCAAAATAGTACTTAAATTAGGAAATTGAATAATAACAGATGCCATAAAACCGGTTTTTTTAAATTTTCGTCTAACAGTTTCTTTGTTTCCGCATCGCGTTAAAACGGCAGAACTGATTTTGATGCGGTCTTCACCGAAAGCTGGACGAATATTTCGGTTTGCATAAGATTATAAATTTTAATCATCCATTTATAAATACAAAAAGTGTTTATCTCATTAAAACAAACAACTTTTTTTTCGTTAATTTTTTTTTCCATACACTCAATACCATTAACTTAAAATACAGGCAACACTATGAGTGCTTCGATATTAATATTTTCCACTGATATATTCCAATATTCCTCTCTTATTATTGGCAAAAAATGGGAAAATTTAACTTGTATAATTTCATATTCATTATAATTCCTGCTTCTGAGAAAATATGCTTAATCTATGCTAGTTCCTACGTCTCGATTTTGTGATTATAATTAATGCTTTCGAATTTTCAACATATCAATGCTGTAACTAAAGACAGGACTACTAACGTGAAGCTGATAAAAGCAAACCGAATAAAACATTGTACGATCCGATGCGTTTTATATACGATAATGATAATAATTTTAATTGTTATTATTATTCACGTTTGTAGGTACATACGTTCGTTCCTACTAGCGCACCACAATGGTAATTATAATTTCTAATTAAGGTACCCACCAAATGCAAATTACCTTAATTAGTTTTCGGTATGATTATTTTATAATTATTTTATATCTGCGAGTGTTACTATAAAAACAATTATTTCTTTTCTATTTAATATAATTTAATTCAAAAAACTTAGAATATGGATACAAAATTTGAAGTAATTAGGGCCTTAAAAAGCCCTAGACCAGAAGCTTTTCTAGGTCTATAAAAATACTTCAATAACCTGAATGTTTGTACATGAATAAATATTTTTAATTTAATGTGATTCTTTAAGGTGATTCTTTAAGAGATAACTTCGTCATCTCTTCCACCTTCTGACAAAATGTCCTTACAGAGCTAGAATGAGGTACCTAGCCGTCGGTTCAACCGAAATTGGGTAATCTGAGGTAAAACAACTAAAATGGAGCTCTATTATGTCATTCGCAAAGAAAGCGCGTAGGTTCGACAATGGACACAGGACTGCAGGAAACGAACCAAGTGTGGTAGAGGAAAGAAGATAATGAGGGGATCTTAGGGGTCGGTAAAAAAGACCTTTTTACCAGACTTCGGCCTCTTCTCCACTACTGCTACTACCAAATCATTCCTTTTTCCTACAGAATAATTATTGATTATTTTTGTGTCCTTGTATACGATTTTAGACAATATTTTATAAACCGGCCACCTAATCGTAAATAAACCTGTTTTTCGAGTTTTTTGCATCCAAATTGTCTTATATATAGTAAATTTTATCCAAATCAGGGCAAAATTGAAAAAAAAAATATTTTGGGTCGTCGATTAGAATGCAAATCAGTTTATACTGTAAATTGGACCCAAACACAATAACGGTTTAACAAATTAGCAGATAACTTCCAAAATATGTCCTCTTTAAATGATTTTGTGACCCCTTTAATACGATTTCAATCGATTTTTCGTAAACAGTTCACATTTTTAATTCAGAAATGTCTTCAGCCCCGTGTGCCACTTCGAATTCCACACAACTGATGATTTAAGAATGTTGTAACTAATTTTCTATTTAGGACTGTTCGTAAATGGTAGACAATATGTCTACATCCATCGAAGTCCAATGTGGTTTATTGTTTTTGTTGTTATATATATATATATATATATATATATATATATATATATATATATATATATATATATATATATATATATATATATATATATATATATATATATATATATATATATATATATATATATCTATATATATATATATATATATATATAAACTAATATATAATTCATTCATTTAAAGGTAATAATTGGTGTATATATGAATTACATAAATATAACTTACAATATTATTGTTGAACATCACAAGAGACACAATTTTACTGTCACACAACTTTAGCGTGACAATAATCTAATTACACCTGTGTTTTGGTGTATAATATGTGACTTTATAATATGTCACATAAAACCATCTACTTTATACATATAGTTATGTATAATATATATAATACATATCTATAATACAGCAAGTTTTGAAAATATTGAAGGAGAAAAAAAAAACACCCTAAACAAGAATTGGAGTGAAAATATTTTAAACTGAATACCATTTTAAAGTGAAATACGTGAATTTTATCATATACTTAAGATAATAAAAAGCTACTTTGAGGGTTTTAACATAAAAACATCTCCTAAAAGAGTGATGGAAACACATTTTTAGTGTAGATTAAATACTTTAAAGTTGACCGGGCAGTACCCAGCAAATCATAATAAACAAAAACACTTTTTTTTAAGTTAATTATTAATTAATTTTAGTAAGTTAATTATTTAAATTTAGATAACATCTAACATCACTAGTAAAATCGGATTTATGTAATTATTTAATTACTAAAAATAATAAATAATCGTCCTTTGACTCTATTCAGGTATGACGGACGTAAATTTTCGTGAATTTTTTTAATTAAGATGTTTACAAAACTCTTCGTCAGACCATTTTTTTTTTAATTTTAACGTAATGTACGAGATTTAATTTATAAATTATAAGATTTAATTATGCGTTCATTCAACATATGCTATTCCCAACATGTTAAAATTTCAATTTGTTATCAAGAGCACGGTAGTGCGTGGCCGAGTTTTAAGGGAGACATTCGGACTTTTCACTACAGTGTTATTACTACACCTTAATTTAGGCTCATTTTTTGGGTGCTGTATCTTTTGAACGGAAAGAGCTACAGGGTTGATATTTCGAATATAGATACTTTACGGAATTATAAGAACCAATGTTTTCAATCAATGTTAACGAATTAACCGTTAAAAAGTTATTTCACTTCAAAAACGCAAAATTCGTGGGAACGCCCACAATTCTTGGTAACTAATAGATCAAAATGTTTAGCTACTTCCAGATATGCTGTAAAGTTGATATTGGGCATGTAGATAGCTGTAGTACCCAAACCGACGGGAAAATTGCGAAAACTCGAAATTTGTATCGGAAAAGTGGAAAATTTAACATTTTTTATTTTTAAGACTAGTTTAACGCAAACTACCATGTAGAGAACGATCCGACCAAAAACATAAATGTAAGAAAGGGCCGAGTTTTCGGGAAAATCCTTAATGTAATAGTTCCTTCTTAAAAAGTGATGATATGAGAGTAAGGACCGAGCTATTTACAAAGTAAATAGCTCTAGACTTCATATAATAGTTGCTTCTTAAAAAGTGATGATATGGAAGAAAGGACCGAGCTATTTACAAAGTAAATAGCTCTAGACTTCAGATAATAGTTGCTCTTTGAAAAGTGATGATATCCCATTAAAGAGTCGAGCTATTTACAAAGTAAATAGCTCGGTAAACTATTAACTAAAAAAAAATAATGAGGGGTAAATTGATTAAATGTAAGAAAAAATTTGGTTGAAATTTATTTCATAAGTTTTCCCTTAGTATGTTTTTAAAATTTTATAACGCGGCAAGTTTAAAAATATTTGAAATCATCAGAAAAAATAACTTGCCGCGTTATATAAAATTTTAAAAACATACTAAGGGAAAACTTATGAAATAAATTTCAACCAAATTTTTTCTTACATTTAATCAATTTACCCCTCATTATTTTTTTTTAGTTAATAGTTTACCGAGCTATTTACTTTGTAAATAGCTCGACTCTTTAATGGGATATCATCACTTTTCAAAGAGCAACTATTATCTGAAGTCTAGAGCTATTTACTTTGTAAATAGCTCGGTCCTTTCTTCCATATCATCACTTTTTAAGAAGCAACTATTATATGAAGTCTAGAGCTATTTACTTTGTAAATAGCTCGGTCCTTACTCTCATATCATCACTTTTTAAGAAGGAACTATTACATTAAGGATTTTCCCGAAAACTCGGCCCTTTCTTACATTTATGTTTTTGGTCGGATGATTAATTACATGAAAACCCTTCGTTAGATTTTTTCACAAAATTATTTTATACGTATGAGTTGGCAATTAATAAGATTTTACCTTTACATGTGTCCAACCTTAAAGGTTACAACACAATTAAGCTAGTTCATAACATGTACAGATAGTCACAAAAGTATCGCTCATTTTTCCAAATTCTATACTTAATTCGTGCCTTATTCATTCGGGTTTCAAAAAAATACCTCGGATAAACGTTATTCATTGTTCATATAGTAACAACTTTTATTCGAAACATTTTCCATTCTTCTTCTTTCTTCATTCTGTTAGGGGAATGATAGTTCTATCGATCCATTGTATCGTCAGCAAAATGATTGATAGTTATAGAAAATTTGAAAATAATTACAATAACAAATATGCAAAACCAATCTTATCTATGGAAAATTACTGACTCGAACATAATTTCATCTTGAACTATTTTCTAAACTCCCTTTAGATATATAAAGATAAATGACATCAGTGCAATAGAGAAACGAATTATACCAAAACTAACATCACGTAAATTGTGTGTTCAAAGCATCCATCTATCGTTTATGTTTCACTTGTTCACTAATTAAACAGAAATCTAAAATGTAATTGTTATATTGTACGTTCGTTATATACCCGTACAGGCTGTATTCGTCAAGACTAATCATTGTGAAACGAAATTTGGACGGGACACACTCCGACCATAAGGTCCATTGTGATGTCTAAGGATGTGAGGATGTGAGTTGAGTGGAATGAATTTTGTGTGTTGACTAGGAATTGGTAGGTTGTGCGGCTGCAACCGACTTTGATAGGAACTATGCCGATATTCATCTTGAAGTTTGTGAAAGGAAACCTTCACAAGCATAGCCGGTTACTTCGTTCTTGTCCATATGCCGACAGTTTAGTCAATTAACTGCCCCCTTTTTTTTTAATAATTGACAAATTGCCGATGTCGGGATTCAAACCCATAACCTCCCAGTACCAAGTAGAGCGCCTTAACAATACCCTGTTGCAAATTTCTTATATAAATGACTTGTCGGGACGATGACAGCCTGTATATATATATACACACATATATATGTATATATAAATATACACAAAAAATAATATAAATATATATATATATATAATATAAATATATATATATATATAAATATGTATATATATATATATATCATAATTTTATTCCTCTTTGTTTTAACAATTGAATAATTTAATCATTTAAATAATCTAAAATGAGTATTCAAATCAAAATTAAAATCAAGAATTTAATTTAAAATAAAATGCAAAAAATGTTAATCGCAATCTTGTGATAAAACTATAATAAAAGTTGAATCTATTGATTTGTTAGGTTAAATAAATAGGTTTGATGAGTGTGAGGAAAAATGTTAATTTAAAGTTAAAGGTACAAAGATGCTAAAAACTCCAGTCTAACTCTTGAATTATGTCCATATTATACTTACTTTATACGTATCCGAGATATCCATAGGGTTATAGATTTTGTAGAACGATACTAGAATTTCAAGAACATTGCCTATTTGCACAAGACAACAATCATCTCCATCCTTCCTTCGACATATTCAAACGGGGAAACCTCATACGAGGATCATTCAAAACGCAGTGTATCTAGCATTTCATTCATTCATTTCTTACATCAGGAAAGAAGCTTAGGCAAGAAGACGTATAGTAAGGTTTCAAGAATTTATTTTTAGAAGCTTATTTATCACCCTCGTTACAATCTCTTCTATTTTAAAACTGTAAGTGTCTGTTTGTTCGAGCATCACGTAAAAATTACTGGATCGATTGTGATTGTGAAACTTTTGGTTTTTCAAAACAAATGATTAGACAATGACGATTCTATGACGGGAGCCAGAGATATGACAATAAACGCGGCAAAGACGCGGGTATAAGCTAGTATTTATATATAATATTATAATATAACTGATATAATTTTATATTAAAAAAATGATATTATGTACGACAATCATTCTGTTACATTACATTATTAATGTTTCAATACACACACCACACAATAATAAAATTTTGTTTCAAAATAAATTATTTCCTTTACATTTCTTCGAATAAAAACATTTTCAGAAAAAATTTATGCACATAAATTATCATAATAATAATAATAATAATAATAATAATTTATAAAAATTATATTTTTTATCTTTTTATTGTTGGTATTGTTTGTTACTAGGTGATAATCTATCAAATATTGATATTTATGATATAGTGTTTCTATCATCTATGTTGGTACTTCCTCCCACCCTTTTATTATTACTCGCTTCGACATCTGTCCATATTATACTCTCATATAGTAGTAGATGTGTGTTGATGGTTTTACAATGATCGAATAAAAATTGTAGTCATCATGTAGAATAATCTACTTATTTAGTATGGTTCGGAATACTGGTCAAGTGTGCGATATTAGTATTGAGTGTCTAGTGCTCTTAGAAATTTAAAAAGATCGCCTCTAATTTTCCTCGTATTTTTGCAGTGCTACTTTTTACCAGATTATCTACTAGATATTCGCTAATGTGGATCTAGATTATTTTTCAGATGGGTAGGTTGTATTTAATAGCTTACAAGTAGTAGTAGTATTAGTAACGAAGGGCCTACCAGGCCGTTTTTACCGATCCCTAAAGAGCATTGAATTTGTATGCAGACCAGTGTTGCCAATTTAGCAACTTTGTTGCTAGAAGTGATGTCTTTTGTTTAAATCTTAGCCCTATTTTTTTAAATTTTATTTAATTGACAAACCGTGGCAATCGAACTCGCAACCTCCCAGTTCTAAGCGCTTTTGACAGCACGGCCAGCTGGTCTGGTTAACAGCTTACAATCTCAATACTATTACTACTATTAGTTTAGTTCGTTGCATATGTCTTGAATGATTATTGTAATATTTTACAATCCCATAAGTAATTCCCTAACTAAAAGACTGGATTTTGATTCCTCATATCTTTATTTTCGCCACAATCGATTATCTCAGGAATCATTTCACGTAGATATTTAAAATTTGGCCTATTTGTAAAATACAGTTAATTTTACAAATAGCCCAAGATCATCTGCGTGAAATAGTTTCTGAGAAAAACGAATGAGGCAAACAGACAGACACTGAGGTAATTCCATCAGTGTCTGAAGTACGTAAGACGAAAATAAGGCCTTTCATTTAAAAAAAAACTTTATATGATATAACGGGTCCATTGTTTGGAGATTGTTTGGCGAGGAGGAAGAAACATCCTGCCACATTATCTTTGACTGCGAACCTCTAGGTTACAGCAGATACAGGATATTCGGTGCATCTCACCCCGAATATATGAACCTTCAGGAGGACCTTATAAGAAAGCTCCAGGCTATTGCCAACATATGGGAGAAGCGAATCTCGTCGGACTGAGTTAGAAGGGGGGGGGGGGGTTAGACTCCAAGATGTATATATATATATATATCTATCCGTTATCATATAAGATAGATACTATATATCTATCTTATATGATAACGGGCAATGTAAAGTGTTATGGTCAAGTAATGTTAAAAGTCTTTTGTTACAGATCCCTAACAATGGCATAGTTTGCCAATGAAGATAAATGTACATTATTATCCATACATACGCTCTGGCACTAGAACGTTGTTTCTATATAAGTATTATTTTTAATAGATCAATCTTTTCAATCATAGTAACAATTATTTTTATTGTACTTTTTCATTTTATATGTTGGTATTATACTATGTATTTTATCTTGGTTAAAAATAAAGTGTATATGTATGTATGTATGTATATTATATGGTGATGTGATATTGTTGAACATGGTGTGCAGGTTACTATAACCACAAATGATAGATTGTTTATTACAATCTCAAAAAAGAGATGGATTCAGTAGATATCAAATATCTTTACATGTGGTATACATGCATATGTTAGCTATAGATGCAACTATATCTACTTATTCATTTTTCTAACATTTTCTCTGATACATTTTTGGCAGTCATTGTTAGAAAGGAAATTGAAAATACAATCGAATTACTCAGAATAATGTTCTTTTTTTGACATTCTTAAGAAATGTTTCTGTTTTTTGAAATATTGTTTTCTAAATTCTGTTAAATTAATGTGTTATATCAAGGGTGCGCTATACGTTCTTATTAAGATAGGTCGGCTATCCTTTGAGTTTTGTCTGATCAGCAATTAAATTAAATAAACAGTTTTTTATATTTTATAAATTCTAAAAGAAATCTTACATAGTATGTAGTATGTACTATGAACACAAAAGTTGATGAAAAAAAAATGATTCGTATAAAATATGTTCATTAGAAATATAGTAACAACTCTTACTCGAAAATTTGTTTTCGCAAACCGAATAAATAAGGCACAAATCAACTATAAAATTTTGTGGCCAAGTGTACAATAAAATTAATACAATAGTTTAAGAAACAGTTTAATCACATAATAAAAGCTTTGATTGGGTCAGTAGAGTTATTGAATATGCTTAAACCACCCGCAAACGGACAAAAATACTTAAAACCTAAAACCCAAACCGTAACCGACAATATCAATAATAAAATACTAAATATAAGGTTAATATTCAAAATATAAAGTTAAACATTATTATTCAAGTGAAACTTTTTACGGCTGAGAGTAAACTCAAAATCTGTTAAACTTTTTGTCCTTTTTGTATTTATTCTATTTATCTCACTCTGTTATAATATTTTTAGAAGGTGAGTCTTTTATATTTGGATAGTACTGTTCAAGCAAAGTCACAAATAGTAAAAAATAATAATATTTTTATGAGTTTCAAATATTTGTTTAATTTATAACAATAGATTTTGTTTTATTTAATACGTTTAATTTTAGTATTTGATAAAGTTGATTGACGGAAGTATTATATTTGAACCCGATATTCGGTTTTATTGTCGGATAAAAAATAACAGTTTTTTATTCTTCTTTTTCTTCGACTATTTACCATTCAAATTCAACAAAATTAAGTGAAAATTATTCACAAATTTATAACCGTCGGACAAAATATTGTATTTGTTAATTGTTTTATCATTGATATCTTGTTTTTAATTAATTGTAGAATAGTTTTATATTAAAATATCACCATAAAAACGAGTAATTATTTTAAATTTATACAAATGGTACAAACTGTTTTTCTCATTTCACAATTCTATATAGTCTTAATTAAACTGAAATTATTGCTATATAAAAATCTAACCCTTTGATAATCACACTTGAGAATAACCATTCACAGATTGAAATAATGTTCTTTAAATGGTTAAAATAATATATTTTTCTATCTAAAAAAAACATTAAAATCTTTCTAACAAAATTGTTAATTTATTAATAAAAAGGGACTAATTTATGCAAAAATAAAGGGATGCGTTGTTAAGGGTTAATATTTAAATTTGAATTTTAAACAAATTACGTTAAATAAGAGCATTTAAAAAGTTATTTTGTGGGTTGTCTTTAGTGTGAAATTAAAACATTGATATTTTATGAAGTAATTTTCTGAATTACTAGCTTATACCCGCGGCTACGTTCGCGTTTTATTGTAATAACTCCGACTCCCGTAATTTTAAGACTAATGACATCAATGTAATTTCCCACCACTTACACTATTTCAAATATTTATCGACACTTCCACCCAATTTCGATTTCAGCTAATATTTTCAAATTTTATCTCCCGTAGTGAGGTTAAATACATACCAGCTTATGATTAGTCAAGTCTAATCATAAGCTTTTAAACAAAAAAGTTTCACCAAAATTGGTCCAGTTTAGTTTTTGTTTTGAGAACAAACAAATATACAAATCGCCTTATATTCAAGAGATTGTCATAAAACTTACAAATTTTCATAATTTTTTTAAATTCATAATATAGCAAGTCTCAATGTAATTAAACCAATTCCCACTATATACTCCCGTTCATAAAAATTGAAGCACCATTAAGTCACATTCTAAGCGTATTATTCTTTCATTTTTTTACTCCGTTCATTTTTTATGCACGGGAGTGTACACTGCAGTGCTGATTTCATTTGAATATTAAAATTATATAATGATGGAAAAATTAATTCTTTTTTTTTAATGAAAATTTCCATAAATAAATACAAAAAATGAACGGATATTAAAATCATTCGATCATTTGAGCGAGCACATGCATATTTAAAAAAATATTAAATTCTGTCGTCAATATTCGATATCAATTTTTATATTCTAGTAAAAACTAATCAAATAATATTAATTATGATATGCTACGAATAGTATCTATATCAGGAAATATGATAATAATTTTTGAATATATATATAGAATCGATTCGATATTATATTTGATTAATGATTTTCTATAACAATTATAATTAACTAACAAAATGAATAATATTCGAGATAATTTGAATATCATAAATATATAATACTGTATACAGAAAGTAAATTCGTCACGTAGAAGCTACGTTGAGCTAGCAAATTTTGTCATAGAAAGGAATTATTAAAAATAACAAATCAAGTGATCCCCCTTTGCTCTTGACCGATTTTGCCCATCAACGAACTACAAGTATAGAAAATTTTAATAAAGAAAATTCGCTTAAAAAATGCTAAATTTTATCGACAGATAAAATTTGTTAAAGATATGTAAGAGGCTATTTATTTTTAGATATAGTCAGGGGAAATACGGTACTAAAAATTATTTTTAAATTTATTAAAATTATATTAAATAAGGTCAACACTACTTATTAAGACACAAAAGCTTAATAAATTGATAAAACAGTGCAAAGATTTAGATTGATCCATAATATTGTTTTCTAGCTTTTAATACATCATCGATTGTACGTACAATAAACCGTTTAATTTAAAATGTATTTCTATTTCATTTTTTTATTATTTACTAGCTGATACCCGCCCGCTTCGCTCGACTCGAGTTCACATGGTTAATTGCTACATTTTGATCTGAGCTCATTGATCGGAGAATCGATAACATACAACAGTCAAATATAAGGTTATATCCACACTACTACAACGTGAGAGTTTAAAAAAATGTGTATAATATGTAAGTAAGGTGATATGTAACTTTGGTGTATTAAGGATGTTCCAGCATACTACCACTTTTCGACAGATTTTGCTCATTTTTTTTCACAGGCTAAAAATAATGTTTTCTAATAAATCCCGAAGTTTCAAAATTCTTAACCGTTTAGAACGCGAGATAATTAATATCAAAGTTATCATTCTCCAAAACTAGGAGAGTAAAGATAAATATTTATTATATAAATTTTAAAAAAAAAATCGTGTGTTACCGTTTTGTTTTCAAAATATAAAAGTTTAAATTTATTTATTTTCTTCAAATCAACATTATTATGTATATGTGAACAGTGATTTGTCTATGTGTTGTATATGTGTGTTTATGTATTTGTACTATAATCAAATCAAATCGGTTTGTTGTGCTGATTGCATAACACAGTGCTGGAACGTCCTTAACTTAAAATTAAATACGTAAGCTATGAAAGTAAATTTTTTCGAAATTTCTTTATTATTTACTCATACGAAATATTAATTAGAATGTACGATACATATAGACCTTCCGGAAAATAATTTTCTACATGATGGTCAAAAACGTTTCAAAATCCGTTGCGTGGTTTAGAAGGAGTTAGCGGATAAAGACAGACGCGGAAGGTGACTTCCTTTTATACTATGTATAGATATAGATAAGGAAAGTTCTGTATCTATATTTGTTACACGCTGTACACATGTATATTTAATATCTCTCAGATTATTAATGATGTATGAACAACTGCATAGAAATTATTCGTAATAAATTTCAATATAGATGAATAAATTTTTGAATATTCAAATTGATTGAAGTTATTGTATAAAAAAATTGAATTCGAAAATTATTTAGACCTCCCTACTTTATTTTACTCGTTGCTAATTTGGTGCGTATCTCATCGTGCGTGTCTCATATCCCGGAGATAATTACGATTAGCTAATTCATACTGATGATGACTACTGTATATTCGAAATACATATTTATAAAATAATCTTTATATTCTTACAACCACTTTCACCCTCCTGTAAATTTTATCTCGAAAATAGTAAGAATCAGATTAAATTACAAAGCTATGAATTTATACGAAAATCGAATAGATCAGACACAAATCTTTTATGTCTTTAAGGACGTTCCAACACTGTGTTATACAATCAGTACAACAAACCGGTTTGATTTTATTATAGCACCAATACATAAACCCGCATATACAACACATAGAGAAAAACACTGTTCACATATACAAAATAATGTTATGTTGAAGAAAAGGAATAATTTTAAACTTTTTATATTTCGAAAACAAAACGGTAACACACGATTTTTTTTAAAAATTTATATAATAAATTAGCTTTACTCTACTAGTTTTTTTTTTAAATTCTGTCGAGTATTTTTTCTAATACAACAGATAATAGTTGGGTGGGCATGAAGTTTTACATGCTTCTAATGAGAGAGAGTGAGAGAGAATGATAACTTTGATATTAATTATCTCGCGTTCTAAATGGTCAAAAATTCGGAAACTTCGGAATTTATTATCAAACGTTATTTTTACCCTGTGAACAAAAAATGAGCAAAATCTGTCGTAAAGTGGTGGTTTATTGGAACATGCTTAAAGTGAACGTACTGTATACAGTTTCGTAGGTAATAATTTAAAATCTAGGTCGTTATATTACATGTATGAACCAACTGCAGTTATGTTAGTCGTTATTAGGGCATTTCACTGTCCTATTCAAATATAACAAGAGAGAATGGCTATTATGTTGCACATAATATATAAGGGCAGTGTGCACATAATATATAAAGCTCTATATATGATTCTGTTGAAATAGCTTTACTAGCTTGCGGCTAAAACTAATGCATAATATTGGACATTATTAAAACAGTGATTATAAACATTGTGATCTTAAATCGATTCTATTTTGTATCTCACAGCAAGCATATCGTACTGCTCAGTTTTTTCGACAGGCAGTAAATTTGTGGATAGATAATACAAAATACATAGTTAAAACTATACGAAAACACCTTGATCGGGTTTAATTATTGCATTATTGAAAATTTAATTATTGCATTATTAAAAAAATTAATCAATAAAATAATTTAATTAATACACTTTTGAGAAAACTTTATAATTTAGCGAATTTAATTTAATTTTTTTTTTTTAATTTATTATTAAAACAATTTATTACATTTTTCAAAAATTAATAATACTTAAAAATTTAAGCAATACATTTTTCCAAAAATTGATAACTAAATCAAAAATGAATTATCAAAAAAATGCACTTTTTGCAACTCTGGTTTCAACCTAGTTTCCTTAATTAATTAATAATTAATTAACGGTACTTGGTCTAATAAAAAAATGTCTCAGAACTTTTCGTTCCAAAATCGTACCCTCTTATGGAACTCGACTACTTCTGGGACACCCTGTATAGCTTCGGAAACACTGTCCCTTCTTCAGAAAATAATTATTATATATTTTCTGAAGACTTTGTTCTGAAACTATAATCATAATAAAAATATTGTTACGAAAATCTCAAATATTTGTTATATTTAATAATTATAATGGATTTATAGGTACGACGGACCCATTCACTAAAATTGTAAATGAATTTAGGAAGTCGATTTTCTCGTCATATCGATTTGAAATGAATGCAATTATGATAATAAAGTATGTACTATCGAAAGCAATAGTAGCGGTTTTTTTTCTTCAAAATTTTATGATTTGTGTTTTGTCCATTTGATTTTCAAAATAAGCTTGGAATAAAAATTGTTTATTATAAAATATACTAACATTATTTAGATTATTCGAAGCTGTTTTTTTTCGAAAACTGAATGGATTCGGCACAAACCAACTCGAAAGTAGTAATCCAAATGGCCACAAAAGTAGCAATTTTTTTTCAAAATTTGATTTGTGTCATATTCATTTGATTTTTGAGAAAATGCTTCGGCTTATTGTACCATCCTATTCATATCACGGCAAAGGACGAGTCCTAAGTCACGAAATAGATATTTGGTGAAGGTGCTGAGAAATGTTAAGTAACCACAAACAAATAATCAAAAAGATGATTATAAAAACGTCGGATACTTTCTAGGTACATTCTCGTTCAATAAAATTGAACAGATCTAAACCAAATTAGTATCTCACAATTTTAAAGATTATTAAAATAATCAAAGAGAACTTTAGGTTTTTTTGAAATTATATTTCAAATTTTGCCCCTATTCCTAGAACATTTGTGTGTATTTTATAAATACGTATTTCGACTACAATGTAGTCATTATCAGTATGAATTAGCTAATCGTAACTATCTCTGGGATATGGATTCAGAGATATGTTGCTTGTTATTGGATTCAGAGATAGTTGTGATTAGCTAATTCATACTGATGTTGACTACATTGTAGTCGAAATACGTATTTATAAAATACAAACAAATGTTCTAGGAATAGGGGCAAAATTTTAAATATAATTTCTCACAATTTTGATTATTGTTGTAGTAAATGCTTTTTACTATACTTCCATTTCATTTGTCACACTTAAAATATATACTACTTATCTTTTTTTATAAATAAATCATTATACAGAGAGTTACAAAAGTGAGGAGTTTTATGAAATGTAAGAAAATTAACATTTCAGGTCTGTTCAATTTTATTGAACGGGAGTGTACATATCTGTTAGATACGTTTTATGGTTTAATTTCAACCTAAAGCGCCCCAAAAGTTTTTGTTATTTAGTACATTACTTATAAGGTCATGTTCTTTTGAATCCAGAAATGATTTTTAGAGAAGTTCTATCTTGAATACTCTCCATACAGCGATTCTTGTTCTAAAATCTTTTAGAACACAATAGTTTTCTAATTGGTAAAACTGTTTTGTAACTGCTGATTTAATTGTAAGTGTATATATACGATAATTGAATAGGGTAAACTATGGGGAAGTGAAATATATATTTGTAAGTAAATTTGTATGCTGTAAACTCAGAAGCAAATATAAGCAACAACTGGTTGGTATTATAATATTGTACTAAATACGTAAATAGTTTAACTCCTATAAATTCTCAGTGCTTAGTTAGTGCACTAAGTATTATTACAGTTTGTATTTAAGCGTTTATAACTCTCTCAATCAACTCTATTATTTAATCCTCTCTCTGAAACTAAATTAAATCCAGTTTAATAAATAAGATCTTAAACTATGACATATGCAGAAAAATAACTTTTCAATTTAATGGATGTTTTTATGAGCTTCTTTTTGAATGGTATTAAAATTGTCTAGTCAAATCCAAAAAGTACTTTATTTTCAGAGTTTACCCGAAGTTTTTTTGTTTATTTCCAACCTAGATGTGTATGATTTTTCATGTCAAACATATGATGTAAAAGAATGTTATCAATGTTCAGACATATTACTTAGATGTCAAATTAAGTAAACGCTAGATTTTCGATAATGTCTGTTATTGAAAAGTCATTGGGAATACTCGTTACATCGCGATATCGAATACGAAATCAGTGGACATTAAATTCATTATTAAATAACGATTGTAATTACATTCATAAATACAATTGTATGTAGTACCTACACAAAGAGTTTTTTGTACAAAGTAAAGAACCGTTATAAATATTTTTAAAACAAAGAAGTATATAAAACTTAGGCGTATAAATGTTGTACAAAGTTTTTATGAACTTTCTTTAAAAAACAAAAATATTGTATACTTAATGATTACCAAACCATAAATGTGTTTATTTCTGTCCTCCATATACAGGCCCCCATACAAACATGGTGTTATTTATCTCGTTTGATGACATGGAGATCCAAGTTTACAGTCTTCAAAGTTAATATACCCCTCTATAATTATTAAGAAGAGGGTATAATGCTATGTACCACTGGCAAAATCTAAAAAAGTTATAAAAGCTATCAAAACGCAAACGCCTAGAATAGTAAAGCTGAAAGCCTATCTGGACTCAAATTTGGAACAACTACGAAACAATTCTTAATTTCTTTGACCATATAATAATATTAACTGACAAAGTGTCAGTACAAATAAGGGTGATATAATTCTTATAACCTAAGGACGCTCAAAACTGGATCTAGAAAAATTGAAGCCTAATACGCACTAATTATTGACTCAATTCTAACATACAAACATTTAATAATACAGGCGACAGTTCGATTCTCGCTTTTTATTAATTATCAATTGAAGTTCTTTTTTATCTGTATATATAGAAGTCATGTGAGTGTTTTACATCATTTTTTATTATTATTTATTAAAAAGACATTAATTTAGTCATTTAGAACTTAAAAAAAAAATTTAAAAGACTGTCAAAATAATACGAGATCTATTTTCTAGGTTATATGCTTCAATTATTATGTTTTTTCAAATGTGAATTAACAATTTTTTTGTTTTCGTTTTGTTTTTAATATTTTTTGTGCGATAAAATTTAAATAGGTAGGATAACTGTAAACGAAACATGAAATAAAGTCAACAAATGATTTTTTTTACTATGTATATCTTTTTATGTAATAAAAAACAAACAAATATTTGTTTTTTCGAAAATCATCAATTAATTAAAAACCATTCTATAAAAAAACAATATTTTTGTTATTCAACTTTGGTTATATTCTCTCTCCTAAAATGAATTGCAATACTAAAATAGATCTAAATAAGTACTTTATAAAAAAAGTATTTTATAAACGCTCCGGAAAGCGTGCACTGTTTTGTGACGTCATTAACCAGTGAGCTGTCAGTCAATGATACTGAAATAAACAAGTGTCAAGGATAATAAACCCAAGCGAGAAACAGGTAAACGCACGAAAATAATAACCATTGTTTAAGCTATAAATATTGTTTAAGCTATAAAAACTTGTATATAAACGATATTGACAACGAAAATTTATTATCGATGATATTGATAGCTGATATTAGCACCATGACCAATGATGGATTTAAGCCTAGGCCCGTGAGGCCCGGGCCTAGGGCGGCATGATTTTAGGGGCGGCATAATTTTCGGGATGACAAAATTTTATAGACGAAAAAATATAATAGCAGTTCAAATTTAAAAATTGATTTGGTATAAATTTGCCATGAATGTATATAAAATTTCTAGTAAAATGTATTCTAATTATCGAATAAATATATTCTAATTATCGAATTTACTTTTTAATTTGTCAGTGCAATGATAATTTTTCAATAGACAATTATAGCCATTATCAAATAATGTTATATATTTATTTAACAAAAAAAAAAAGAAATAATCAAATTGAAAAGCTTCTCAAAAAAATTTTTTCAACACATTTATGTTTCGAAAACTTTTTTAATTTTTGTATTCTTAATAAGATCAATCTCACTATATACAGAGCACCATGAAACGACTTCTAAATTTGTTTTCAGTGTTAAGTAGGAAGAAAGTAAATTAATATAAATTAAACATCTTTTTAGTATTCGTTAAAAAGTCCGAGCTTTTTTTGTTTATAAAAGCAATTTTTCATTAAAAATTTTAAATTATATATTTTTTTACATCCAATTCGTTGTATCATCAAAATAATTTTAAAAAAATAAATCAAAATCCTTATCCGAAATCACATCCAAAAACGGCATCATATCAAACGATGCCATCAAAAGGGCAGCAAATCAGACGGGGCCTAGGGCGGCAGCAAATCAAAATCCGCCACTGACCATGACTAATTACAAACTAGTTTAATATGTCACATACCAAACGCAACAAAGAGTTAACCTAATACATAAATTTATTCTTTAATATATAAAGTACACAATACATTCATTTTAAATTGAATAATAATTTGATATCTGTGGTTTATTTGACTGACCTAACTTCTATAAATCAATTTGAAAATTTTATTACAACTTATTTTACAAACAAAATCAAAATATATTTAATGCAATTCACTGAACAGTAATAATAATAAATGGAAAAGAAAAGATTTTGTTTTTTTGTCCCAAATACAAAAATGTATATTTCAACATTATTATAAGTACCACCGAAAAGTTACCGCTCGTCTACCTTACTTTACTTTCATTAAGGTTGGAATTCTTTTAGACAAAAAACTAGTAAATTGTTTTGCCATAATTCTATATCGAGAAGTTTTTTATCAGAAGTGTACTGTAAGTTATCAAAGATCGTATAGAATATAGCGCTGGATTGCGACATTCAATGAGTGGTCAGACAGGTGTAGCCATATTTCAAATAATTTAAAATGTAGCCAATTATTGCTTTTACATAATAATATAATATATAATAATATATTTGAAATATGTCCACATCTTGCTATACGCGCTCATTGGTTCACTGCCGTCATAAATGTACACCATAAATCAATTCGTATGTTAACAAATACCCATCATTAAGACCATGGAGGCTATATAAAGGAGATATAACTCATACGGGAAAATTGACAAAATATGGCAACGAAATGGGAGAAGTTATATTTACTTTTTATGCCGCTAGGGTCGCTAGTTGTTGATAGGAACTCATCGGTACCGAAGTGAAATACCAAACGTTTAGTTTACATCTACGCATAGCAGACCTCCCACGAGTATGAGAGAGTACATATGTATACATTAGGCAATGTGTATGAGAAGGAGGTCTTAATGTATACATATGTACTCTCTCATACTCGTGGGAGATCTGCTATGCGAAGATGTAAACTAAACGTACGGTATAGTATAATAAATAGAAATGAAATAGCCAAAATGATTTTGAAGTATGAAATTTGTTTAAAAAAATTTATTAAATAAAAAACATTTAAAATGGGAAGAGTATGTGCAGTAGACAATTGTAAAAGTTGTAGTGCTTGTGACAATAAGCAACAGGATCAATTGGGTTTAAAAAACCAGGATTTTTTAAAGTATCAAAAACTAGTATAAATATTCCAAAATTAATTAAATTGTATGACATTATATTAAAAATTAATTTTCAGCATTATTATTATTAAATAAAAGTTTAATTTAATATCTGATTCAATAATTTCTTTCATTTTTACAATTCCAACATTACAGGTTACTATTTAATTATTTGATGTTTTTTTTTTATTTTTATGTAATTATTTTGCGAATTTTAAGTATCATTTCAACTAAATCCTTATTGAAAAATTGAAATTACTTATCATTTATTTAAAAAAATATGTTATTGGAAAAATACTTTGGCTGGAAATAATTTTTATAATACTATAAATGCGTAATGTTTTTCAATTAAAACTCGCGCCTTATACTCTCTGTTCTGTTTCCGATGCCGAAGGAACACTACTGACATCTTATTTTTGCCAATTATTTGTTTACATGGAGTTATGTGTCTTTGTTTATGGTCTATGATTAAGACCATATTAGCTGAATACAAAGTTTTTTCCAGATAAATTTAAAAAATTCCAAAAAATAATGTTATTAATTTTTATTTAAAATCATAGATATTAGGTTCTCAATCTTAAGACTTTAAATTCTATGGAAAGCTAATATTTTCCATTCCTCCTGAAGATTTTCATAAGGAATAGAACTTCCATTCATCCTAAGAAAGATTAAAAAACTATATATTTACTATTATAATTAGTTTTCCCTATACAGAAGTTAAACCCCTTTTGAAATTAAATTATGGCTACGTCGCTTTTAAAGCTATAGAGTGCTAGCTTTATAGAATGTTTTGTGCACATCAATATACCTAAACATTACATCAAGCTCTCTATCCATATCTATCTATACACAACTTATTCAAATATTATAGAAAACCACACGTAGAATAAGTTTAGTCAATTGCAAACAATGATAAAATATCGAATTGAGAATGTAAACATGTGCATATACCACACACATCCATACCCATATCACTAGATAGTGCCACTTATTTACTACTCTATACCCTTACTTAAGGACGTTCCAGTACTGTGTTATGCAATCAGTACAACAAACCGGTTTGATTTTATTATAGCACCAATACATAAACACACATACACAACACATAAACAAAAACACTGTTCACATATACAAAATAATGTTATGTTGAAGAAAATAAATTAATTTAAACTTTTATATTTCGAAAACAAAACGGTAACACACGATTTTTTTTTAAATTTATATAATAAATATTTATCTTTACTTTCCTATTTTTTTTTTTTAATTCTGTCGAGTATTTTTTTTAATACAACAGATAATAGTTGGGCGGGCATGAAGTTTTGCATGCTTCTAATGAGAGAGAGTGAGAGAGAATGATAACTTTGATATTAATTATCTCGCGTTCAAAACGGTCAAAAATTCTAAAACTTCGGGATTGATTAGAAAACATTATTTTTAGCCTGTCAAAAAAAGTGCAAATTCTGTCGAAAAGTGGTAGTATGCTGGAACATCCTTAATACATACGGTATGCATGATGAATTCTATATACCGTATGTTCAATGCACAGAGAGACTATTACATAAGATTGTAATTTGAACGCAATACATTCAAAATCTGACCGACTCTGATCATCTGTCAAGGTCCTCAAAGTATGTGAAATATAGACATATAAAATAGACCACGGTAACAATGGAAATAACGAGTAAAGGATGGGATAGCGGAATAGAAAGAGAAAGATGCGTAAGGGCATTCCTATCCTTGCCCTGAGCATGTCCGTACAGTGTGTATATGTATATATGTGTAAAGACCATCCACGTGTTACAAGTTTATGTATATATACGCTATATACAGCACACAACAGAGAGAGAAATACTATTGTTCAGCTTTCTCTTTTTATTATTTGTCTATCGCTTTTTACTCCCACTCCCGTGGTCTATTCTTTATATGTCTATGATACGAAAGCATATATTGCTGTTTGCAGGGATGGATAGTAGTGGTAGTGGAGGGGCGACCGAAGCCTGACAAGTAGGCCTTTCTAGGCCTTTTTTACCGACCCCTAAGGAATCCATCCTCTCAACCTCTTCTACCTTCTACCGCACCAGAGTCGTTTTCTCTAGACCTGTGTTCGTGTCAGGGATGGGTAATATTTGAAATGGTTTTATTTTAAATAGGTATTTAATGGCATTTTCCATTTTATATTTTTAATGTATTTTGTAAAATCTTTTCCATTTTACATTTAAAATAGAAATATTAATCCATTTTAAAATCATTAAATTGTTTAGATAATTTCACTAATTCACAGCGATATAACGAGTACAATTGTCGCGCACTGTGACGACAGACTCTTCCAATAAGTCTGTATTGTGGATGTAGTGCGCAAACTAAAGATTCATATTTTGTTATGAGTGACTTTGTAGCGGTATCGCTTCTTCATTAAATTATTATTATAATTTTGTTCATCATTTTTATCTGTTGCATAACAACTATAACTTCCCTCTATTATCACGGTTGCATTGAATGTTAACAACCATGGTAATTTACATATTTAAAATAATAACATTTCATAAATTAATAAAGATCAATTATATCTTTTTCAAGTATTTATTATTTATTTAAATAATAATTATTTAATATCACATATATACCTTTACAACTTCAACCCTTCCTTATTTTTGATATTGTAATATTTTAATTCAAATGGGAATCACGTGTGCGAATCTTTTATAAAGTATATATTAAACGAAAACTTATCTGAGAAAAAACTAAAAATTTTACCGACGAAAATCCCTGTTTAACGTTTGTCAACGTAAGCAATCATTAATCTTAAATCGAATGACTCTTATAAGCTTCACACTGCCGTATAATTTTACATATCACTCTTTTGCATAGAGAAATCCCAAGACCTAAATGACGATTTATTATGCACTAAAATTAACAACCCCGTATATTAAAATTTATATATCTGTATGAGAGAAATATTTGTTGAATGTTATCTCAGACATTTGTCCGATCCTATTCTCTTTCCTTCCTTTTCAGGTTAAGCTTTTGGGTCAATCAGCAAACAAGTATAAATTCAAGAATAGTAATGGACTGAGAGTGTACATGCAATAATAATATTTGGATCAGAGTAAGATAGATGATATTATTGTATATAATAGTAATAGTGAACGGTATATATAGAGGGTTTCTATTTTATCATGATGATACTGCTCTCATCATCATAGATAGATGGATGGACCATGTCAATATTAGCATCATCGTCTGACTGATGTGTGATTTACCACCTATCTACGTCCCTACACCTCCTACACCATCCTAGATACAATCTCCTTCCCTCATATATCAATTTGAAGATGCTTC
The DNA here is from genome assembly GCA_963920215.1 of Nineta flava. Classification (NCBI taxonomy): domain Eukaryota; kingdom Metazoa; phylum Arthropoda; class Insecta; order Neuroptera; family Chrysopidae; genus Nineta; species Nineta flava. The sequence continues at coordinate 116,821,045 of OY986041.1, forward strand.
ATGGTCTAGGGATCTGATTATATAATATATTGTATATTAATCAGATATGTATTTACATAAATTTTTATGTTCGGGGCGTAAACTTAGTTAAAACATGAATAAGAAGGTTTAAGAATGTTTCAGCATACCACCACTTTTCGACAGATTTTGTTCAGTTTTTTACAAGCTAAAAATAACGTTTTCTAATAAATCCCGAAGTGTCCGAATTTTTGACCGTTTAGAACGCGATATAATTAATATCAAAGTTATCATTCTCTCTCACTCTCTCTCATTAGAAGCATTTAAAACTTCATGCCCGTCCAACTATTATCTGTTGTATTAGAAAAAATACTCGACAGAATTTAAAAAAAAAAACTAGGAGAGTAAAGTTAAATATTTATTATATAAATTTAAAAAAAAATCGTGTTACCGTTTTGTTTTCGAAATATAAAAGTTTAAAATTATTATTTTGCTTCAAAATAACATTATTTTGTATGTAAACAGTGTTTTTGTCTATGTGTTGTATATGTGTGTTTATGTATTTGTACTATAATAAAATCAAACCGGTTTTTTGACCTGATTATATACCACAGTGCTGGAACGTCCTTAAGGTCTTTAATCTCGACATCCATTAAATAATGTTTGAAGAGAAACATCCAAAATTTAAAGAATTTTATCTCTTATTGTTTATCAAGTGTATTCCAAGAGTCTATTTTATACTTGTTGTCAAAAATCACGATAAATCATATTTGTAGACGTTTTTACGGTCAAAAGACTATTTGAATGAACATGACTGTGCCAACCCAACATCCTTAATTTAAGATATACAAAAAAAATTAACGAAAGTTCTGAAAAAATCACAGTTTTTCCTAGGCATTTTCAGCTGTCAGTAATCACTTAAGATTAAATACTGATATGAAAAAATTAACTCATCAGCCAGGAAACGAACCTCGGGCCTCTGGATATCTAGTACAGCGTGCTTACCGCTACACCAAAGACGACTGTAACGTAACAGCCAACTTTTTACGTAACGTCTGTCTTACGTAACCGAACTGGAATTTGGACAAACATCGTATTGTTGACGCTAAAGTATACACAAATAAATATATATGAATAATAACTTCGACAGAAGTAATACTGTTAAAATAAAAAATAAGAATGATATGAAAAAGTTGGCTGTTACGTCACAGTCGTCTTTGGTGTAGCGGTAAGCACGCTGGACTAGATATCCAGAGGCCCGAGGTTTGATTCCTGGTTGACGAGTTAATTTTTTCATATCAGTATTTAATTAAAAATCCAATGACATTGATCTATAAAGTATACACTAGTCTTCTACAGTTTGTCTTACGTAACCGAAATGGAATTTGGACAAACATCGTATTGTTGACGCTTAAGTATACACAAATAAATATATATGAATCAGTTAAGACTTGAAAATTTAAGTCAAATGATTTTTCTGTGTGTTTTAATAAAATAGACTATACAGATTTCCGAGTATAATGGGGAAAACTTGTTTATAAACCTTAATTTGAACTAAATACATCCCTGTACAGTGGTCATCTAGCTTACTCTGCTTTTCTACAGATATACAGTTATATTACACATTATAACTGACATACAGAGCAGTACCTGTTTGTTTGCGGCGTAAATGACGAGATGGGTGATGATATTATATACTAGTCACTAGTGACTAGTATACCAGTATGCATCTCTTGTAGGCGCTATGTGCATATACAGTGAAAACCATTTAAGGATGTTCCAGCATACCACCACTTTTCAACAGATTTTGCTCAATTTTTTTTACAGGCTAGAAATAACGTTTTCTAATAAATCCAGAAGTTTCAAAATTTTTGACCGTTTGGAACGCGAGATAATTAATATCAAAATTATCATTCTCTCTCACTCTCTCTCTCATTAGAAGTATGTAAAATTTCATGCCCACCCAACTATTATATGTTGTTTTAGAAAAAATACTCGACAGAATTTTACAAAAAACTAGGAGAGTAAAGCTAAATAATTGTTATATAAATTTTTTTTTTAAATTGTGTTACCGTTTTGTTTTGGAAATATAAAAATTTAAAATTATAATTTTTCTTCAAAATAGCATTATTTTGTATATGTGAACAGTGTACTTGACTATGTGTTGTATATGTGTGTTTATGTATTTGTGCTCTAATAAATACAAACCGGTTTTTTGTCCTGATTATATAACATAGTGATGAAACGTCCTTAATGTAACACACACACACACCAGGAGAAGTATCTATAAAAGCTGTTATAAACTCCAACATGGGTTGTATTCGTTTTGATCGCAAGGGGACTTTGCACCCCTGGCCCCGGTGCCAAAGTGTTGTATATATTATAACGTCGCTCTGCTTGCAAAGTTGCTCCATGACCCCCTAGTGCGGTCTTCGGCCTTGACTTGGCTTCCTAGAAAGAACACATATCATGATTCTTTCATCTTTCTAGCATGAATAAAAGTAAAGAAGGTATTTTTGAGATTTTTTCCCATTTACCGAGGGGGAATGTTGCATTGGGAAAATTAAAGTTTTCGGTAATCAAGTCGGTAAATAAATTCACTATGAATTTCTAGCGGCAGCCAATGAGCTGTCAATATTTTGTTTATAGTTTTATTACCTTTAAGTGTCCATTTTAAATATACACATGATTTTATTACTTTTAAGTGTCTATTCGGAATGGATACTTAAAAGATACTGACAGCTCATTGGTTGCCGCTAGAAATTCATAGTGAATATATTTTCCGATATTTATATATTATGACCTAATCCATGCGATATTTTTTACTTAAAACAGTAAAATATATATTCGTGGTAATTATTCAACTGAATTAAGTATTGGTGGCGGTCAGCTTTGATGTCATTATAAACAGGTTTCACTGTATATGTTCATCCATATAATGTTTACATTGTAGAGAAATGCGTTTTATACAGTCTAGTGCATTTTGCTGCTTTTAGCACAAACCTTTATAATAAAATAACATCATTAGATTTCCAAGTTTCCATAAAATAGTTGGCGGACAAGCAGAGAGGATGTGAATATTGGAACGGTGGTAAATATTATTATAAAATAGTATATTTATCCATTCAAATATAGATAGATACTACCAATATTGACAAGAGTATCTCTACCTAACTATGGCGACTAAAACATCAAACAAATCAAAGAAAACACATAAACAAAAACAGATACTACGTACAGAGACTACGATAACTTCATAATTAGGTTCTGTAATAAACTAATGTTTTTTTCCCTGTTTGAAAGTATCATTTGAAGCTTCTCTTTTTAATCTTTTTATATCCGGTATATATGATATACAGTTACTAGGATATTATTAAGTTTAGTCCGGACTAAATAATAATCGCAGAAAAAAAATGTTGGCATTAGGTGTTCATAAAATGATAACTTACGATAACTTAAAAATATAATAAAATAGCGACCGAAATTTGTGTGTGAGTGTTCTAGAGGTAAAAAGGAACTTCAGGTTCGTGAATGGGTTAAGTTGGACCATGATTTCCCCGCCAGAGGTAGGTAGGTTGATATCCATCTTTGAAGCCGATAGAGATAAAATTTGAAGACCAAAAATGATTCTTTTTTTAAATAAATAAATATATATATATATATATATATTTATATATATATATTTATATATATATATATATATATATATATAGTATATAAATTTTTGAATTTAATATATGCCTTATTAACATAGCAGTCAAACAAAACCATCAAGCATCTTAGATCAAAACGGACAAATCAAACCAGACATTTATGATATTATTATATGATACACAGCAATATGTACTTAATATTACAAAGCTGGAGAGTTTGTATGTTTGAACAGGCTAATCTCAGGAACTACCAGTCCGATTTTAAAAATTCGGTTTGCGTTAGATAGCCCGTTTATTGAGGAAGGTTATAGACTGTAAATAGTTTGGATTTCATGAACCTGCGTCGCGTGGCAGCTACGCGAATAATATTTAAACAGTGAGTACGCGAGAGAGAAAATCTGTAAATATAAAAAATATTTATCTTATAAAAACCAATATACAGCTTGTATTTTAAAATAGACCCAATCTAGAAACAATGTATAGTGCATCTATCACTGTCTATGCACAGTATACCATGATATAATGTACTTTGTTACACCCAAACAGCACTCTACAGGCAGTAGAGCTAATACGTCCCTACCCAAGACTGACTATGAACAAATGTCTGTGGTGAGAACGTATCAATCCCGCCACCGATTTTAATGCAGTTTAAATGTAACAAAGTACACCATATCATGGTATACTGTGCATAGACAGTGATAAATACACTATACATTGTTTCCAGATTGGGTTAATTTTAAAATACAAGCTGTATAGATCAACAATTATTTACTGTATATACACAAAGTATACAAATTAAATTAAATTAACTTTAGTAAGTAATTAATTTATCCTAAAAAAGAATATTCCGTCAATATAAAACTTGATAAACATTTTTTTTTTCAAAGAAATGAAAGAAGCATGATGATGAGTAAATAATGATATGATATCCATTTTAATAGAGTAAAATGGTAATATTATTAATATAAAATAATATTTAGATGATGATGATGATGCTGCTAACGAAGCGTTTCTAAAATAAATATGGTTATCGTTGCCACTGCCACTTTATACAAAATGGTATATTTTATTAAGTGAACCTCTAAACTTTATACAAACTCGCATAAATTAAAGCTCATTAAACTGTGCTGAATTTACTGTGCGAATACTACAATGGACAATGTTCAATTTTAATTGTCTGTGTTGTCTGTATAGGTGATTCAAAAGTCAGCTTACAATTCAAGTATAAGAGTGATTAATGTCAATTCACATGCATCAATCACGTCACGTCTCCGTTCAGTCATAAAAAATATATTTTGCAGAAAGTGGCACTGAGCCGCACTGGCACTGAGTCAGTTACGCCCTCGTCACCAATCCGCCAACATCAGATTTCTTCTGAACGGTACTTTTTGTTTTTGACTAGCGTGTTTTTAAACTTTTGGGTAAAGTTTAAGTATTATTTTTTTATATTTATAGTGAAACCTGACGGGGATAGATGTGATTACAGCCATCATTTTGACTGAGATTAAACGGCGACGGTTCTAATTCGGAACGGTGCCGAAACTGTGACCTGACTTTGTGTATGAATCGATGTTTATACTATACAATCACACTTATGCAATAAAAGAGTAAATATGGGTAAAATAACAAAACGGGTAAAAAGCCACGCTTTTAAGAGTTTTCAGATTAAGAAAATGGTACACATTATTTTCTGAATTTGATTATTACAGTGACAATGCTTCATTTACAATTAACACAATAGACGCACACTAAGAAGGAAAAGGCTTCCCTGTCAACCACTCAGGGAATCATTATAAAGTTTCTAATGATTCCTTATAAAATTCCTGATTCATTATAAAGTTTATTATATAAACATCAATAAAATCAATAAAATACAAATATAAAATAAATATCATAAAAAATATTTTTTTTACGAATAATGACGGAATATTTCCTTTTATGATTTGAAATATGAAAAACTAAAAAAGGTATGCAGAAAAATGACTTTAATGAATTCTTTCGAAATAATATCAAAAGAAATAATTTTTATTTTTATAAGCACTAATATCATATTTTTTTAAACAACAGAAAATCTTTTCTATAGACCAAAAGGTCATTTTTCTCTTTGGTACTAATTAAATATTTGTACAAATTAGAGTTCTTTCGCTAAACAAAACAAAAAAAAAGACTTTGATTCAATTTCCTGTTAAGAAATATACATTTCCTTGATAGTATCATTAAAAGTGTATAATTATCTAATTACAATTTAAAGTACGAAGTCCTTGATGTTAAAACATCCTCCTTACATTACAAAAAAAAGATATAAAGAAATTATATACTTTTTTTTTATTATTATTATTAAAGTGGATAATCTATCTACAAACAATATTCTTTTAAATATTTAATTATAAAGAAAATTAAATGTTTTTCAATGTAAGAAAAAAGTATTTACTTTATCAATGTTTTACAACTTTGTGTACAGAGAGTACTTAAAAAAATGAGGGTGTGGAATATAATAGCTTGTTATCTTTTCTGTATTCCAAAGCGTACTTTTTCACTATCTATTTCAGGCAAAACTTGTATCTTGAGACACTCTCAAAGTATCCTTATGACGGATAAATCTCTTCATTTTTGGATTTCTACGTTTAACTATGTAGAGCGTAACCAACTAACATATATTGGATAAAGACGGGGCACTTTTTGCTGGAAATGTAAGAAGAGAAGGTTCCAAGTAATCTAAAATCTATTCTAGAAATAATTTAATAAATGACAATATTTTGAAATTGAAACCAAATGTTTTTTTTTTTGTCTTATAAATAATGAATGAAATTAGTTTGTTAGTAGTTATCGTGGTAACTCAGGGAACATATAGAGTGTACGCAAAGGTATTTAAATATGAAAGTAAATTGAGATTTAGGAGTGAGTACACTAAAATAACTTTAAAATCATTTCACATAGCCTTGAGCAAATGTGGATTGTGTTCCAATACGTTGAAAGGAATTGATATTTAAATATAAATACCAATTTTTACTATGTATTTGTATTTAAAGTATTTTATACTAGACTGAGATTCTTTGATTTATTTGTTTTCAAATTTTATTAATATATATTTGTGTTATATTTGTGAATCGATTTTTTTTATTAATTATTTATCTATCGGTTAATGTATTGGAACATAATCTACACTCTCACTGTTACGTCAAATCACTTCCAAAAATGACTGAGTGGTCCAACTTGTTTGTACATGTACGCTGCTGGTGTATCACGTCAGTCGTCCAAACTAAATTTTATCCACAAAAGTAAACTACCAACACGAAAAATTAAAAAAAAATGTAAATTCATTCTATTCAACTTAAACATTAAGCCAAAGTGTTTATTCAAGGGCTAATGGATCTTTATTTGTCTTAAAAATCAAGGTATTGCTTTTATTCAAGGACTAATGGATTTTTTTTTCTTCCAGATCACGGCGTAGTGGGCAAACATACACCAGTGAAGATCAACCGAAATCATGTTGTGGCGTACTATTAACACAAACGGTATCAATACGATGGTTTATTGTGATGATCGCTTTTGTGGGTGTTTGCTGTGCAATTGTTGGCACTATTTTAGGTGCAATGAAAGCTTCTGGACGTGAACATCTAACAGTTTCATTACTTATGATTGGTATGTATTTTACTTTCAACCTTATTCATAGAGACACTATAATAACACTATAATTAGAGTCTGGACACGATGTATCGTTGCCATTTCTAGTCAAAGTATTAGAGAAAGATAGAGATACAAAACGAAACTTGCTCACACTCTCTTAAAATAAATATATTGGGAACTCTGACAGGGAGCGGTGCTTGATATGTCAACTAACAGTGGTTACTAAGTTTATTCACCAGAGCACACCACGAAACGTGTAGGTCGAAGGATATGGCTCTAGCTCTAGTTTATAATTTACCCACCAGAGAGCATATCTATGTATGAGAGTTCCCAATAAACACACCAATCACAGCTTACTATCTCGTGGCCAAACTTTTATTATAGTGTCTCAACCTATTGTGCAGTATACATGACATCTGGTGATAGAAAATCAAAACATTTTTAGAGCGCAAATAATACCTATATATCAGTTTCCTTTGTTTGAAGTTGATATCTTACATTTATGTATATTGTAGTCGGGTTTTTTGTTCAATAAAATTATTCAAATCACAACATTTCAATTAAATTGCATAGTGCTTCATAATTTATCTTTTCAAAAGAGAAATTATAATTCATAAATGAAATTTCATATTTCAATTATACGAGATAATTTTCTGTAAATATTCAATTAACAAATATTAATTAATAATAATTTATGAATAGAATGGTTTATTATTTATTAAAATCATATACGTGTGTCTATTATTGTCTTTTGTATAACCTAATACAAATATCTCTGTAAAATAATAATAAGCTATTTCTCTATTCGTCTGATTAGGTATAGAGCTATAATCTCAATATAATAATTAGCTTTGTAATAGCTTTGAAGTATTGACTGTGTTACCTAATTACCTAGTACCACCAACTGATCAATCTGTATTAGTGACAATTTATGGATATATATAAAGAGAACGTATAATTTGATTGACAATAATCGACTATATTAAACTAAACTGTTATCTGCAGCTTCATACACGTGAAAATAAAATAAATCGAATAAAATAAAATAAAGAAAATTTACAATTATCAAATGTGAATTTTTTACTTTTTTTTAAAATTCCATTCGAATTTCTTAAATCTATATCCAAAACACTTACCCCTCGAATAATATTTAGAGAACATACACCAAATTTCATAATCATAGCTGCCTAATTAATATTTCACAATTACAATTATCACCTAAAAGTGATATTGATAAAATTAGTAATGAAAAACAATCGGGCATATATGGTGTTAATTGTCAAAACTGTCCGAAAATTTACGTTGGTCAAAGTCGTCGCCAAATCGGTATTCGAATCAAAGAACATCTGGCTCATGTGAAATTTGGGAGAACCGAAAAATCTTGTATAGCGGCGCACGTTATTGAGAACAACCATAAAATTGATAAATCGAATCTAAAACTACTTAAATCGGTACAAAACCCCACAGAATTAGATGCATACGAAAGCATCTACATATACAAATTGAGAAAACAAATAATGAATTTAGACAATGGCCCAATTCCAAATTCTGATTTAATAAAATTAAACCATTTTCAAAAATAAAAATAAATATCCAATACCTGAATGTCAAAGTTAACGTAGGTACACTCACTTTAGTGACAAAGCAAACGCCGCATAGTCACCAAAGAATACCGCTAATAAATATGTGGGGCTTTCCACACACCTAATCCAGTAGTCAGGCAACTTAAATAATCCTCAAGTCAGATTATACCCTCAGCCAAATCGTATAAAAGGACAGAATTTTTTAATCTCATTGTGACACAGGCACCAAATTAGCAACAAGCAACATATCTCTGAATCCATATCCCAGAGATAGTTACGATTAGCTAATTCATACTGATGATGACTACATTGTAGTCGAAATACGTATTTATAAAATACAAACAAATGTTCTAGGAATAGGGGCAAAATTTGAAATATAATTTCAAAAAAACCTAGAGTTCTCTTTGATTATTTTAATAATCTTTATCACCTAAAAGGTTTAATATTCAAAAAATTACAAAACACGTGTCTAATCATGTTTTTCTTCTACTCTCAAAAATGGAGAGGTTCTCAATTGTTAAGTGTATTTGTACGCAAAACTTTCGCATTTGCTTTCGATGAGATTATAGGTATTAACAGTATTAATTTATTAACCCTGCATATGTAAACAAAATAGCAAATATTTAAAAATTATATTTTTCTGTTTATAGGAGTTGGAATAATTTTAATAACAGTAAGTGGAGTTGCTTGGCGTTTAACATCACATGATGCACCCACATGCCGCGCAATGCTAGGTTTAAGTGGTTCAGATGATGGTACAGCTGGTGATAGTTGTACTAGACGATTTGTTCCACGCTTACCACCATCATATGGTCGACCACATCATCCATATGCAGCAATGATGTATCCAGAATTTCAATATCGGCCACCACCGCCAAGTTACCAAGCATCAATGCAAGAATATAGACTTAGATTATTACTGTTGGATCGTCATGCACCTGTACTTTCGCCGAATGGCGTTCAGCATACAGTTACACCACCGCCTACGTATCGATCGCATTCTGGTAGTCTTTTAAGGTAAGTTAAAAGTACTCTTCACGTTATTTCCTTTAAACTTTTTCTTTGATACATATATATTTCTACCATTTATGTTTATTAGCCCAAATCTCAACTTCGTAGACTTTATGGTTTCATTTGAATCATATGAAACGGCTACAGTATTTAATGTTATTTTTAATTTATTTACAGAGCACCAATAACAAATCGTCGCGATCCATCACAATCCGAATACAGTTGTCCACCAAGTTACCGATCACGTAGTAGTTCAAGTCGACCAGTATTAGATCCAAATGGTACAAATGGTAGTATTGCAGCCGACCATAGTCGTGAACATTCACTATCATTATCCGAATCAAATGGTTCTGTTGTAAATGTAGTTAGTATATTAACGAATCAAGTGGGGGAAGAACGAAGTATAGAGAATATATCAATTGATAATGTAAAATTAGTACCAGAAACAGAGATAGCACCATTACGTATGTTATTAAAAAGTGATAATTTAGATACAACAAAAGATGGTAATTTAGTTACAATTGTACAAACAAGTAGCGATCAAAGTCCTGTCATAGTTACCGTTTCTGGTTCACAAATGGCAACTAATTTAAATGGTAATCATAGTAATGAAATTAATACTGAAATGGAGATTTTAGCACATTTATAGCTTCTTTTTTTTAATTTTTTGTTCATTCATTTGAAAATGTATTTCGTTGATTTATTTCTTGTGTCTTTTATTTTATCAAAAAAAAAACAATATTTTGGTTTGTTTTTCTATACAATTTTGAGTTTGAACCAGGTGGTTAAAGAAAGCTTTAATTCAATGACATTTCTGTCAAATTTCAATAATACATAACCTAAAATATTCAGTCCAAAATCCATAAACGAAGTATTTAACCGCTTTTATTCCAATTGGTTTAACTACACCGTACTAATTTTTCTCAATGAACCCCTTACTGTCTTGTTTAGAGAGTTTAGTTCAAGTTTGTTCATCGTGTACGTCAGTTCATCAACTACGACATAGGCTTTCAAGATTTTTACTGTATGAAAGTAATAATTTATGGGCAAGCAAACTTACAACAAAAATCAGAATAATGTTTCAGCCTGATACTTTAAACAAATGTACGATAGCTTTTATCTGTGTGTTCAAGATTGTACCACGTTAATAGAACCATTCCGCATATAACCTTTGAACTATTGGTTGATTAACTTATTTAAAATTGTATACAAAAATGAAATAATGAATTTGTTCATTTATTTTTTTTCAAATATTGTATACTTTTTTAATTCAAAAAAGTATTACAAATAATTTAATACTCTTAAAATATTCTCAACAACTTTTGTTTTGATTGATTAATTTACTAAATGATTTATTAAACTCCTTTTTTACATAGTTCTTTACAACTTTAAGCTTGCCAAAAGTGAAATACAATATCAAGGAGAACGAAATTCATTGTAGTATTCGACTAAACAATTTTGATTCAATAATTAATTCGTTTGATTTATTCATCAAATAATCTTTTCGAATAGTAAACTTTACGCAAAGAGAGGTCTAGGTGGTAGCACTGTAATAGAGAGTAAACAAAACGATATCTAATAGATTTTGCTTTTTTTACATTGAATTGTGTTTTATTTGATGTATTTTACTTTGTAAATTCAAAGTTTAATTTAAAGACAATAATCAGGGAAACTATTACGAAATAAAAACAATCTTTAGGAAATAAATGGATCCCTACATTTTTGCTTCCAAATACATAAAATTGTTGCATTATTAAAATATATGATGATTTTATGTACAATCATCCGAAATACACACAGAAACCAGCAGCACAGTTATGCAAAGATAAAAAAGTCTAATTTTGTTTACTCTGGGTTATATTGGCGCCTCTAGCGAAAGAAATTAGTAGCAAGGTATCCTATATAAATAGTTTAGTATAAAGAAAATTTGCCTGCAAAATTTTTTGTTTGTATAGGAGTTTCATGGAAATTAAAATTAATCTTTCCATTGATAGTATACGGGAATGGCGTATTTCGATGAACTCAAACGAATGAATCAATTTCTGAAATTGAAGTTGTTAGGTTCAATACTATTAATATTATATTTATTAGCTGTGATTATGAAGAACTGAAAATAGATATGAAATTATATAAATTCTTGAATATTTATATATTATAAATAAATATGTAAATTAAATTAATTATTGTGAAGATAATATTTTGAACAGAAAAACGAAACGATCTTTTAAAAAAATTCATATTAAAATATTTACTAAAATAAATGTTTATAAAAATACTAAATTGTCAACAAACAAAAAATTGTAAAATTATTATTTTTCTATTAAATAAACATAGATAAATTCATTTAAAAAGTATATATGAACTGTGTAATAAATATATGTAAATAATTTATAGTCCAAGAACTAACTGTACGAGTTCCTATTCGGGATATTTCATAGAGATTTGTTGATGGAACAAACCGAATAAAACATTTCTTAAATGTACTTCATACCTTTCCAAAGTTTGTACCGAAGTGTTTTCATATGTATTGGATCACATTCGCTGAACCAACTGCCGAACTTACTGCTTAAAACGTTCGGTCCAACGTTGGAGCGAGCGTTCGTATCATCGTGTAGAACCAGCTTTATTGCTAATTTAAATGATCGAAATATAAATGTAAATTTCATATGGAGATTAATTTTTCATTACAGTATTTCATGTATATCATAGTTGTAATAGGAATTCATACAATCGCCTTCTTGACTATTAAAATTATATAAAAGATATTCTCACACCACTTAATTATTTATGTATAAAAAATTATTGTTGTACATAATTTTTATTATTCTATAATTCATAATTCAATAGAACTCGTAAATTGAAAATTTAGAACTAAAAAGGTACAGTTAACGATTATATACAATTAAACTTTTTTACGGTGTTTTAAAACTGAGACTATAAAATCTATAATGGCTTATTTTGATACTCTTCGCTTTTAAATTGATCTGACAACACTGTACAAAAATGTCTATTTAATTGAAGTATTATCCTTTTTTATAGACATCTAAAAGTCTAAATATTATTTTTATTTTGTTCAGAATTTGAAGTATAATACGTTATGAAATTAGTCCTTATTAACGGCTCTTCAAACATTTTTAAAAATTTTTATCTTTTTTTAATACCACAAATACAAATAAAAATGATATTATTATTTAATAATGAACTTTACAAATAAAGGATAAAGTTTTATAAACATGAAATCTAATCTTTTTCAATTTAATTCGGAATTTTCACCATTATTGCGTATTTATCAATTTTTTTTTAACGTAATACATTTTAAATTACACGTTTTTGCCATATAATTTTCCAATTTTAAAATTTGTGTACAGAAATATAAAATATTTTAAATTATCTTTGAGATTTCTTGGAGTTTGAAACTAATATTCAAAAAATTATGTGCCTATTCGTGTTTTTCTTTTCTTTGAATTGCATACAAAACCCTTGATAAAATAAATGGAAAAGAGTTTTCTATTAAATTGGCTTGATTTTTAGATTTGTTATAGTTTTTCTAATCATTTTGAAGAAACGTCTCAATTGACAGAACTTCTGAAAATCAACAGATTTTCCGCTACGTCATTAATTGAGATATTTGTTCAGAATGACTGCATCATAAAGAACAAAAAATGGGTTATTCTCTAAGACTTCTTCTCCATTTGTTTTATGAGGAATTTGTTGTGATTATTAAGATTACAGAGGTTATATTTAACAATATTTGATACCAATATTTGATACCAGTATACCATAAATACTTCAAAATTTCACGCTTACTCGACTAGATATTTGGCTGTATCAATGAAGACAGTGGCGGATTAAGCGGATAGGCAAAGTAGACAGCTACCTAGGATGACAAATTTTGATCGTTTACACTAGATTAAACGCCAAGGAGCGTAATCGAAAATATAATTTTTGATTTGATAGCGTATAAGCCTGATACATTCTTGAATCATGGGGCACATGACTGATCACGTGGTTCATTTCGACACCAGCGTTGAACGTCAGCATGCAAATGTAGCTTAAAAGGAGGGAGTGACAATTTTGCATCTGCCTAGGGTGACGAATTTTCTTAATACGCCCCCGAATGAAGAACAAATATATCTTCATTTAAGTTTGAAGTAAAAATTACTGTGGGACATTTAAAAAAAGGGAATCTCTGTAAAGAACATATTTTTCATTTAGTAAAATCACAAATCAATCAGTATTTGAAATAATAATATATTGATAGAATTTGTTATTTTAAAAAATTATTTTTTCTACAAAAAAAAAACTATCTTATGTGTACCATTTTGTAAATAAATTGTTCCTTCTTAAATAAAACAAAAACAATTGTATAAAAAAAATGTTGATATATAATATACTTTATAGTTTTTAGAATTATATACAGGTCTTTTTTTTTAACATGGACCTGTAGAAATTTGCATAATGTAATTTTGCTGTTCTGTTCAAAAATAAACTTATGTTTTATTCATATTAATTTTGTTTTCGAAAGAACGTAAATCAGGGTCAATTATCTATCTTTATCAATAATATGATTAAACATTTTTTGGTAAACAAACCTGTCATTTACAGTATGTATAAATCGCTATGGATCGTGTTAAAAAAGACTCTGTATATTAACCAATGTTATTGAGAAAATATTGTATAACATTTTGTATATATGAATAATATCAATTGTTTAGATTATATTATGAAAAATAAATATATTGTATTATTAATAAATCATATATTTGAAGTTTTATTCGTTTTTTAACTCACCTTGAAAGAATCCCTTTCATAACGAATGATAAATACAAACACAAAAAAACACCTTTAAAGTTTAAACCCATAAACATGTTGTAATCTACAAGACTAGCCATAGAAATATTGAAATTGCAACATAGTATATGTAAATAAATAAGTTTGAGGGAGACATACATTTATTTGTAAAAAGGAACAGAAACAGACATATTATATACGTGTATATCTGCTTCTTTTCCTCTTTTTAAATAAATTTATGTGTTATAGGCCACTTCTATTCTAATTTATTGTGCTATAGGCCACAAAAGTAGAGGTCGTTTAAAAAAAATTTATAATTGATTTATGCATTATTTATACAGTTTTCGAAAAAATGCTTCGAATAACGGTTGTTCATTATAAATATACTAAAAATTTGATTCGAAACTTTTGTGTCCCATAGTACACATAATATCATGTTGCAATTTTTATATTCCTATAGCTAGTATCGAAGATTACGTCGAGTACAACGGAATCGGTGGGTGATGTTTGAACGGAAAATTTTATTTACATTGCTTAAATATCTTGAGTTTATGGAAAAATAAAAATTAATTTTCTTTTTTTTATAAATTTATGAAATTCAACAACGACGTTAAATCTTTGAAACATTTTTCGAAACTAATTAGAACAATATGGAGTAAGACTTTGAAGAAATTAATGAATATGAAATTGAAGAAAGTAAACAAATAATAGATCAAAACAATATCTTAAGTATTAAACCAAAAGGCTTCAATTTTCTCATGAAAGATGGAAGCAGCATCCAAAGTTAATATCATATTCACACAGCTAAGTTTCATGTCACATTGTGTTGTTCACAGATGTAGATGATTAAAGTTAGATTGCTACCGACTTATTATTTGACTAAGTTATTGTGTTTGGCAAGATTTCAGGTTTATGATTGCTTCAGTTTCATGAGATATGAAAACATATTGAAGTCCGATTACAAGGTTGTGATCGAAATAGTGTTATGAAATTCCCTGCATTTTCCTCGATTCGATGTACAGTCTACCAGTCTACGTTAAAAATACCCCGTAAAAATAAAAATATTCCGTAAAAATATCTCGTAATTAGGACTAAAAACAACTCTTACTAGATATAATCTTTAATGTTTGTGATAAAACATTTAATCAACAAAGCAGTTTAACTAAACATAAACTAATCCACTCTGGAGAAAAACCATTTTCATGTGATGTTTGTGACAAAAAATATAGTCAACATTTTTTAATATACACTTACTGTAAATTTTTCTTAATAAAACAAGTAATGTAACAACTAACTGAGTTAATTGTTTGAATACCCAGTATATACTGAGTTGTATATCAATGATTAAATTGTTAACAATTCTACGCAATTCGCTTTCCGAGGAACATTTAATCACAAATTATGAAAAAACTATTGATTTTATGAAAAAAATTTCAAACAAAAGTTGTTTATTTTAAAAAGAAGAAGATTTTTTGTTAATAATTTTTTTTCGTATCTCTAGATCTCTAATGAACTTTTTCCCTTTAACAAACCTTGACTTACTTTTTTGCTCTAGAACACACACAAAAATTGCAGCTCGTTATCTCCTTTCGTTCTTGAGTTATCGTGTCCACGAACAAACAGACAGGCGGAAATGGCCGAATTAGGCCATTTTATGAACACATATGCCATGCTTACGATCAATATTTTAAGCAGTACAAAGTCGTGCTCAAACTTAATATGCCTTGTATATTTACATATACTGGGTATAAAAACGGTTTAGTAACTATTTCGAATGAAATCGCAAAAATAAAATACGCTACACACTGAGATCATCAATTGGGAAGACATCTATATTTCACATTACGAAATGGAATATAAATTAAAGTTGATCGTGTAAACTAGTTTTAAACAACTGTCAAAACACTTATGACTTAAAATTTGAGGCAACATTGTTTAATAATGATTTTAAACGGAACTTGATATGATTATCTTTTCAATTTATGTTATCAATTTCCTACCGTTTATCAATTGTCATCGATAAGAACTCATGACACAGTTCAATAAAAACAAAATGAATAAATAAATAATTTAATGTAAAATAAGTGTAGGAGTGTTAAAAATGTTAAACGAATTAATTGATAGCATTAGTACAAACTCTTCGGATGCTAGTATTGGGAATGGAAATACAGATTTTGCATCCAAGATTCAAACATTTCATAGGAATAAAACTATTAATGAATTACCATCTAGGAATAACGTAGGTAAGTTAAGGTTGAACTAATTTTAAACAGTATATCCAGCTTTGTCTAGTTTTGATAATTCCCACATTTTCTCGATCATTTTATAGAAGTACTCCAAATCCTACTTTTATTTTGGTAGTATTTCATACTGGATTAACAACCAAGTCATGATATTCGATCATAGCCATTATGTTATATCCTTTTTTAATAACGATAATAATAATAATTTTATTAACTGTGGATCTCAATACAGAAATACTAGTTTCGTCATACAATAAAATAAAGTTACAAATAAAAGCGGAATTACAAATCACGTATATCATACAAATTTCTTGACAGTAAATATAGTTTTAATTTGGATTTAAATTGATTATTATCTTGAATATTTATTATTTCGTTAGGTAATTTATTATAAACTTTAATGCTCGTAATTTTGGGACATTTTCTATAATCTAATATCTTGTATATTTTCTATATTTTCATGGTAAATTCCATAATCCCGTAAATTCGTGATTACTGGTTGGTTCCCTCGTTAAAACATCCTAATTAATAATTGAATATTCTTTGAATAGTTGGACCATTTAGAGCGGCAACACGTCTAGTAATGACACTTCGATTAAGAAGATGTAGAAATATGATGAATACATTGGAAAACGAGGATGAAGTAGATTCATCTACACCACTTTTAGAACAACATGCCGCACAAATTGCTAAACAAATGGAAGAGGATGAAAATTTTATGCAAGATAATCCTTTAGCTAAACAACATCGAATGTATGCATAACAAAATCGATACCTTTTTTGAAATAATAAACTTAACTCTATGAATTATTTGCAGAGAATTTTTACGCCAAATGACTCATTGTTTATCAATAAAACGGGCTGTGAAACAAAGACTAGACAAATCATCCAAAAAAGTGAACTCTAAACCGATAACTTCATGGAAATTACTTAAATATCGTATTGGAATGTCTTTGTCAAAGGTAAGATGTTATTATATGAAATACAAAAAAATTGGTGTGTCAATGTTTATCTACTGCCCGTTTTCACCAATACGCTTCAATTCATGGATTCTGTGAATTCGGGCAAATTTTAAACTGCGCTGAAACTTTGGTAAAATTGATTTCTATTCTTCCCATTATTTATATATTTCCATTACTTAACTCTTTAAACCTATGATTTTCTCTGTAGTGTGACGAAGCTGTACGAAGTTTGAGTGATGGATTCAAATTGTGGCATGATACATTAAAACAAGTTGAAGGTCATTGTGGATCCGGTGTAGTTACATATTTCCAATTTTTACGGTCTATGTTTGCAATGAATTTATTTTTATTACTCATTTCGTTATCATTTCTGGTATTACCCCAAATGTTATATCAGATAAATGATGAAGCTGGACAATCTTCAACAAATGGAAGTGTTAATTTTATTTTTATGGATTTGATTACAGGAGAGGTAAGAAAATTGATGTAACTAGTTAAGCGATACATCTTTTATGGTCAAATGAAGTACAAATAATTAACAACAGGAGTCGTGTATATATTTCAATATATATATATATGTATATATATATATATATATATATATATATATATATATATATTTCAAATATGATAGAAAAATAAGTACCATTAGATCTAGAGCGCCAGACTAGCTGTAGTAAATATACGTACTAAACTCTACATAATACTATATTGGGAACTCTTGCAGTTAGATAAGCTCTCTGGTGGGAAAATTAAAAACTAGAGCTAGTAGGTCGAAGTTTCCCGCCCCAACCCCCGAGACATACCCTTCGGCCTACGAGTTTCATGCTCGCGCTCTGGTCAGCCTGGCTACAGATCTGGAAATTCTGGAATAGTTATGGAATTTATTTTAGATCAGGGAAAACCGGAAAATGTCATAAAATTTTGTTCATAGTCATGGAAAATCTGGCATATAAACTAAAATTAATATGCGTGCGCATTATATTATGCCTGTTCGGATACCTAAGACGAATGAATATATTAAATTCAATTATAGGCAAAATTTAGCTGTGTATTTCAAAATCTATAAACGCTATGCCATCCTATATTATAAAAATGATACACCCAAAAATAGTCACCTATAAAGCCTTTGCAATTAGTCATGGAAAACCTGACAAATTTTATTTTACGATTTTTGTGGTTACCCTGTTAGTGAAATACTTAGTAATTACTGCTTGTAGGTTGAAATATTAAGCACCGCCCCTCCCCCCTCGGTCAGAGATCCCAATATAGATTAGTGCAATTAAATTATTTTTTCTCACATGTTTTATTGTGGCCTTGCTGGTACCGCAAACTATAAGTATTTTGTCAACTCATGAATTAAATGAAATTTAATAAGGTTTATTGTTTTAGGGTTACTTAACTGAAACAATATTATACTATGGAGTCTATGGTAATCACTCGTTTACATTTGATGGTTACACATATTATAATATGCCATTGGCATATTTTTTTACCATGATGTGCTTATATATTATATGTTTCTTTGGTTTATCAATTCAGTAAGTAAAGAAATTTATACGAAATATCCTCCTACTCAGACTAATCGCCTGAGTCCCGGACTTAAAACTTTTTTTTTTTAGAATGGCTAAAACATATCGTAAAAATTTCATCGAAACAGCTGGTGGATTAAAAAATGTATATGCAAATAAAATATTTTGCAGTTGGGATTTTAATATAGCAAATGAAAAAGCAGCAAATTTAAATTCACAAATCATTTACCATGAGCTACGTGTAAGATTCTAATTAATAAAATATTCTTCAAAAAAAGTTAAAGTGAAACAAGATCGTTTCCTCAATTCTTATTGTCCGTGCTGAAACAATACGAGAGGACATAATTATTTAACGAACTTATGAATAATTTATTCTCAGCGATCTTATGATAATACTTGAGTTCAGATATACTTTGTGAACACAACTTGAGAAGAAAGATCGTAAATTGATTCTTCACTTAATAGACTACAGGCCTATGGAAAAAATTACCTTTGAATTAATATGACTATAATTTTGATAAATGTGATATTATACAACATTTAATCGTAATTTTCTCAATATGTTTCTAATATTAAAAAAAATAAATATTTTTAGGAGCTTTTAGATGAAGATAGAAAAGATAAACAAAAAGTATCATGGTTACGTCGATTTTGGTCATTTATGACAAAACTTTCTGTACATGGTCTTGTTTTCTTTTTATTATTATTGACTATGTGTTTATTATGGAAACTTTTAGCACATTATTATTATACAAAATATCCGTTAATATCCGTTGATAACGATAATGACGATGACGATCGAAAGATTACACCTAGACAAAGTTTTGGATTATTGGTAGCATTTACTATAACAGCTATTATGAATATATATCCAAAATTATTTTCATTTATAGTGCGGTAAGTATGTTACGTGACAGTTTTCTTCTATTTTTCATCTGTATTCCATAATTTAATGCCAGTATCATGGAACTGTCATACTAGATTAGTCCAAGGACAAATATAACAATAAAAATAAATATTAAAAAAATAAATCAAACAAACAATCCAAATGATGGGTCACAAAAATGATAGCAGTAAACAACAATTCGCATACGAATGAAATGAGACTTGTAATAATTCCGAATTTAAAGGTCCTAGCTATCAAAAGAACCAATCATATTAAACCATGTGTTATGATAACGCGATTCGGTCTGTTTATATGAATAGTCTCTAGTTTGAATTTACTATAGTATAAAGATTATTATTTTTAGATATGAAGATTATTCATCACCACGTATTGCCCTCTATATCACTTTGTTACGAACTTTCGTTTTGGAAAGTGTAATTATGGTTGTTTTAGTTATGTTTTGGTTAAGTCGAAAACATGTAGAGGTAAATTGCTTCGTAATCCGAATCATTTATCAGTTTTTATTTTTGTTTAGAGTACATTTCACTAGGCGATCGCACCATTCGTCTTTAAAACGACGATCGTTTTGATTAAAACAAAAGAATCATTTATAAAAGGTTTGCATCAATATGCAATTTTAAATTAAGCATTTTCTAAGCTAATATTATTTAGATTCATATTGAACCTAGCTAGCGATTACTTAGTGGAATGTACTTCGAGATTTAATGTTTTAACAGCACGCATGCTACTTTCTTTTATTATTGAATTATTTTTATAGTGTTGGGAAACTAATTTAGCACAAGAAGTATATCGACTAATTGTTATGGATTTTTTATTTTCATTTGTTATTTTATTTATTTGTCGTATTTGTCATTACTTAATATACACGTAAGTTTTTGTAGTGAATCTACTTAAATCAATAAGTTTACTCATTGTTATCCTGTTGAGCAGCGATATCTTTTTCTATTGCTTACATTCATAAATGATAGAAAGAGAGAAGTGTAAAAAAGAATTTAGTTTTCCTTAAAAGAGAAAATATATAATAACGTAGTGTAAATCTTTTTTTGTAGTTGATTATTATTTATAACTTGTTTGGCATATATTTTCACGTTAAACATCAAACAAAAAACACTTTATTTTTATTTGTTCACTCTTCAAGTGTCTAAGGATGTTAGGGAGAGACAATCGAAGGGAAACATACTTTAAATAAATAATAACAAATAATATGAAAAACTTTTGGCAGTGAATGTACCTTTAATTTAAATCAACAAAAACATGTATTATTTTTCTTTCTACACCATATACGTATAAGTGACAAAGACAGGCTTTTTTATTTCTATTTAAAAATTTTTTTC
The DNA here is from genome assembly GCA_963920215.1 of Nineta flava. Classification (NCBI taxonomy): domain Eukaryota; kingdom Metazoa; phylum Arthropoda; class Insecta; order Neuroptera; family Chrysopidae; genus Nineta; species Nineta flava. Next base: position 116,842,646 of record OY986041.1, read on the forward strand.
CTCAACAACCGTTTAGTGAATGTTAATAAAATTGTAGAAAAGTTCAAGTTATATAATTTGAAAATTTGGAACGCTTCGTAACTTTTTTTATGGTAATTGAAATGAATCTAATCTATTGAATGAATAAATCTCCATAAGAACACATGGAAAATTACAGTTTCTTTTTAAATTGCAGTAACTTTTAAACGACTTAGTAAATCGTTATGAAATTTTCACAGTAGCTTTAGCATTAAGTGAGAAACATTCTACTATCGTTTCGTTTCGTAGAATTTTCAATATACCTCCCTAGCATCCTTAAGCTGATGGAATACTTTATCTAGTTAGTATTCAGATTATTGACGTTTTTGTTTCCTAATTCACTGATTCGATAGCTAATTTACAAAAATCCATGATAAATGTTAGTTTTATTTTAAGTTTTAATATTTTTATTTTTTATTTTTTTTTTACAGACGACTATCCCAAAAATTTATACCTGTTCCAGAATTTGATATTGCACATAACACTTTGGATTTAATATACTCACAAACATTATTTTGGGTTGGGTTTTTTTTCTCACCATTATTACCGCTACTCATTATTTTAAAAATATTTTTGCAATTTTATATGCAACGAATATCAGTTTTATATTTTTCCATACCACCACGACAATCATGGAGGGCAGCTCAAACAAAAACTTTATATTTAGTAATGACTTTTACATCACTGCTTGTTGTAATAATTAACTATATTTATATACTATCAACGTATGTTTTATTTGGAATATTTAGAAAATCAACTGAAATTTTAATTTCGGGTCCACTAATTAGTCCGTATCACCAATATAATTTTCCAAATAATTATATACAATTATTAAGCAATATTTTTATTTTATTTATATACTCAGGATATTGTAGTGGACTTACTACTAAATCTGAATTTATTTTCATATTTAGATAGCTTAATTGCGAACACACTATATATACCCTTTGTTACTTCGGTAACTATATGTTGTTACTTCAGTAACTATCAACAAATCATTATGAGATTATTTATCAGGCAAAATAAAGTTTGGTTTCAATTTCAAATTGTCTTTCTTAATCTGTCTTAGAATAGGATTTCAGGATTACTTAGAATCTTCTCTTCTACACCAACAATTCCATAAAATTTCCGTTACAAGATTCTCCAGGTGTTCCGTAAGAGAAAAAGTTTTGGAAACCTTGGTCTAATACTAGTTCTCAAATCAAACTATATCGTTCAACACTTTACGCTTGTAATTTAGCAAGTACTTTATCAGGGTGGCGACAAACTGGTAAAATTTGAGTAACTGAAAATTCCAAAATGTTCTTAATTTGATGTTACTCTTTAATTATTTAAAATTATGAAATTACTACCTTATTCCCGCGGCTTTGCTTGTGTTTTATTGTTATACCTCCGGCTCCTATCATCGTAGCGAGATAAAATACATACCTGTTTTTAAGTCTGACCATAAACTTTTAAACACAAAAATTTTCATCAAAATCGATAGTTTTAGTTATAGTAATTTTAGCATGATGTCCGAACAAACAAAAAGACAATTACCGTTTTATAATAGTAGTATATCTCGTAAACCACTCACTAAATCCTGAAAAAAACACGATTTTTGTGTTTTTTGAGTACATTATACCAAACATAGAGTATTTCATTCAAATTGGGAACAAAAATTATTTTTCTATTTTTGGTGTTTTTTTTAAGGTACACCCCTTAGAAAAAATCGAAACATTAAAAAAACTTTTTAGTCATCGATTTGCATGAAAACTAGTTTATAAAGTAATTAGGACCCAAAAAGCACAAAAATTCGGTCGGTTTGACGATTTGACGGATAGTTTTCGAGATACGCTTTCTTTATACAATTATAAACCACTTTTTATTCGATATCAGATGATATCTTGTAAACCGTTCATCAAATCGTTAAATAAATACGATTTTCTGATTTGTTGGGTCCTATTTACTTTATATTGCGAATTTCATTCAAATCGAAAATAAAAATTATTTTTCGCTTTTTTGTGATTTTTTAAGGTATTAGGTTTTATACACCCCTTAAAAAAAATCGAAAAATTAAAAAAACTTTTTAGTCATCGATTTGCATGAAAACTAGCTTATACAGTAATTTGAACCCAGGAACCACAAAAATTCAGTTGGTTTAATGACTTAACGGGTAATTTCCGAGATATGATTACTCTTCATACGATTTTGATATAACCCTATATTTCTTGAAAATAAATGAATTGATTAAGAGGTCATCTCTTTCTATCAGAAGATTATTATTAAGATTAGTTTTGTTTTTTTGTAATAATTACGAGATCCCAAAAATGATCAGCGTCAACACCATTTTGGCCTTTACCTTGTTTGTATCTGGGTGCTAAATTTCAACTTTTTACGCCTGATAGTTTTGGGAAAATTCACCTGTAACATACAGATGTTAAAGTTTTTCTATAAGTGTTCCGTTTTCACAATTTTGATACGGAATTCTAATAAAAAGTATCCGGAATACTGATTTAGATTTAGAATAATATTTTCCATTAAATTGATCCAATTGCTTTAAGCATATGTGATTGTATTTCTAACTCGAACTCGAAATTAAAAGTACATTTCAGTTGATTTTTATTTAAATTATGGATTTAACTAAAGAAATTTAACTATCAATTTCCTATATTTCAGAATTAAACCTTCCAATTGTGGACCATTTCAAGACTATGATAGATTTGTTCAAAAAATATTCCAGGGTATATTCCAATTACAACAAGATAATACGTTTATTCAGGTGCTCACATATTTAACAAAACCTGGAATTATTGGTGGACTCTTAGTAGCTATGAGGTAAATATAAGAAGCAAAATTCTACGAAAATATATTCATTGAAAGAAAGGTAGTAATTTGGAATTCCTGAATCCTACTAATAAACTAGCAACATTCATATATTTATTTGCTTGCAATCGCATTCTCGAATACGGCTCTAACGATTTCGATAAAATTTTCAGAAAAGGGGTATTCGGGGGCAAAAATTAAATCTACCTAGGTTTAATCTCCGGGAAAATTGTTTTCACAAGCAACCAAATAACGTGATACTTTTTAAAAAATGGGTAACTTGATATACATTGGTGTGATGGTGTTATTGAAACTCGCAAAAAGTACCCACATACTAGAGTTTTGTGTCCTATACTATTAAAAATAAATTTTGGATAATAAATAGATTTAGCTGAACGTTTCATATTTCATTAAAATCGTCACAACTATTCGAAACTCATGCAAACCGACTACCAATGCTTGTATAAACTTCAAATAGTTCTGAAGAGTTCTTGCAGGGTTCTAAGTTACTACCATTTAATTTATTTACTTTAAGAAAAAGTTATTTCCTGCATATTTTCTTTCTTATATGTTTAGTGTGGCTACGTATTACTTGCGAGCAAAAGCAAACTCACAAATTGCCATGGTGAATATTCTACGAGAAATGTTGATTTCAGAAGGAAGAGATAAAGATTTTTTACTTAATAATATTTCCAAATTGTTGAAAGGTATACAAAAGATATTTAATATTGTCGTATTATCGATAAGAAGGATCATTTTATAAGAAATACATATTTTTTTAATTTTCAGAATCGTATCTGGTGTATGGTACAACATCAGATGATTATATACAAGGATTTACAGAACAAAATGAGGACTAAACCGAGTATTTTAATGTGTTCTGTTTGTAAATGTTTTTGGAATAAATTACTAATTTTTAAAAATATTTTTGAATATTATTTCAAAATCCTTTTAGTACTTTTTCTAAAATTGAAGCACTGAGAATCAGACAAAAACTGAATTCCTTAGCTGATAATACTTTTTGCCTTCTCAAAATGCAAAAATTTTTAAATAAAAACCTCGTCCTCACTCCGAGAGGTAGTGAGACTTCACTACCAGTTATTTTCAACAGGAAAGGGCAATATTGTCATTAAATTTTCCTAAAAAAGGGGTAAAAAAATTTATACATACTGTAAATTTTATTAATTTCTACGACAAAAATTTACTGAACTCTGGACCTCTGGAATTCGTGCCGAACCGTTACACCATGGATGATTAGCTTGGCGTTAAGTTAATCATCATCGTAGTGTAACGGTAAGCATGCTGGATGCGAAATCTAGAGGTCCAGGGTTCGATTCCTGCCAGATGAGTTAATTTTTTCATATTAATATCAACCAATAGTCATAGTTAATTCCTTACTCCGGACAAGGGAAAAGTGAAAGACATATCTCCATAAAAAAACAATAGTCAATTGATTGTATGTATATTAACCACTAAGTGGCATTCTTTTTAAAAATTTTGCAGTCGATTTTTGCCAAATCCATTTAGTTTCCGAAAAAATGTCTCGAATAAAAGTTGTTCGTCATAAAAATTCGAACAATTTTTGTTCTAAGCATTTTTTCGAAAACAGAATGGATTCGGCATAAATCGTTTGCAAAATTTTTTAAAAAAACGTCGCTTATGTGTTCAATAGTGATCGGAAATTGATTATTAAGTAAAATAAATAATTCAACTTTTTCAACGATCACCAAAACCGAACAAATTTAATTCGAACCATGCCTCTCTAAACTTTATTGTTATCATGGCAACAAAAAAAACCGTTGACAACCTGTCAATACCAACAATAATATTTACATTTTATTTGATCAATACATTTGATAAACTCTGTGAAAGTAACTTTTATTAAAATAATTTTACTTTTTATAAAACATATACTTTTATTTCTTTAATGGCCAATAACGATATACCACCGTTACCAGATTCGCCAGATTGTAAACGAAAAAAATTACCACAATTGCCTTGGTTGCCGCATGCTGGTATTGAGGGTGAACCACAACCGTCATTTGCGGTTGGAAGAGCTTATAAGAATGCTCAATATCAACAATTGTTTGCTTCAAAGAAAACATGGACAAAAGCAGTTCCCTTTAAAAATACTTTAGAATATCCTACTCCTTCACCCGGTATTCTCACTTCAATTTACTAAAATTATATCTTTCTAATAATCGAATACTTTAGGAAATTCGTACACACCATGTGCTCATAGCATGAAAATATCTCCATCAGCTCAAAAGGTTAAGAAGAAAAAGTATCCATCACCAATTGGACCCGATGGTGAACTTCAATATCCTCCACCGCAAAGTATATACTATACCAATATAGAAAATGAACGTCTGGCAAAAATTGATGCCGAAAAAAAGGTATTTCTAAAAAGTTTTTATTTTAAGGAATTTTACGAAAATAATACGCGCGAGATATTGTTTACAGTTGTGTATCGTACATTATATCCTTTTCATTACAGGCAAATTTAGGTGGTTCCATAGATTTAAGAGATTTGCTAACAGGAAAGTACAATGAAAAAATGGCAAGATTAGCTCAACAAAAAGCAGAAAGAATTGAACGACTGAGAAAAAGGAAACTGGATAATGAAATAAAATTAGAAATGGAAAGACAAAAGTATGTGAATAATATGGCTATAGTTTTATATACTGATGAAACAGTCAATAATAAATTTCTATATAAAGGCTTCTAGCATTGCGACAAGATCCTTTACCTATTCATCCTGATGACCAACGACGTATACTTCTAGAAGAAATACAAAAGGATCAAGATAGATATGTCAGACCAGAAGATATTGAAAAGATTCATTATTTTACGGCGGTAAATATATTTAAACAAATGTTAAACTGTAAAAAAAATGTTATAATTCAATTTTACCAAAAACCCGACTATGCATGGATCATTTATAGATTTAGTGCCCCTCTTGGTTAAAAGAACTATACTGTGCTATGCTGATTTGATTTGTTCAATTTTAGTCAATTGATATCGATTACATAGAACCGTTCGAGGAAAAATGGTTTGAAATGATAAGTAATTTGGTACCATTGAAATTAAGAAGTCATTGGGAATTTAAATTTTTCTATGAGAAATTTGTGGAAGAAGTTTATGAAAATTATTACAATGCAATGAAAACCGTTCTATTTCGATACATTATTAAAGATATGGCTGAACGAAAACGTCTTAATATTTGGACAATACCTTCTGACTGGTCATCAATTACAATTCGAGCACCTATTCCTTGGCATGCTACTGCTGTAGTTGCGAAGAATTTAATGTTTCATAATTTATTTTTTTGCCATATTATACAAATTATGATTCGAAAATTATGGCATGACTTGTGAGTAATACTTTTCATCGATCTAAATTCATTTAAAGCGACCACTCACTAGATGATATCCAAGTTAAATATTAAACTAAAATTCCCTGACTAAGTGCAAATTATCAGAGCTTGCATTAATTTGTAAAAAAAATATTTTTAGTTACAATGATATGTTAATTATTGACATAAATGAAGTCAATAAAGACGACTATGCATTCCCAGTAAACCCAAGACGATTTATGGAAAAAGTAAAACAATGTTGTGCTGAAAAAAGACGTATACTCGAATTTGAATGGGTACCAGCTGTAGCTAGTATTCTGGCAGATATGAAAAAAACTTGGGAGCAGTTCGTACCATTAACCCAACATGAGAATACTGGTCTTATTCAACGATTTTTCGACAGTATTGCTTCGTTAATGTCAAAACAATTACGTGAATTAGTACTTCGAAGTGTTTTACATTTAAAGGACTTTTTACTGAAATTTCAGGTACAAATTATAATGAAATACATTTTATGGAAACTATTTAAGGATATTTTCTTTATTTTTAGGAAGGAAATAGTTTTGAAATATTTGATTTTTTAGCATTTCCGAATTTACCCATGTTAGAAATAAGTATAATTTCTACTGAAGGGACGACTGAACTTAAATTTGAACCATCATTAGAAGAAATTAAGACCATGTTATTTGAAATGTTTAATGATTTAATTGAAGTAAATCATAATCTACCAAGAGTAGATAAAATAATGTTTCCAGGTAAGAAAAGTTAAAAAGTACAAGTTGAACTTACGCAATTAGTGCTCAAATGTTCCGCTCAAATTCCGTTTCATTTTATTTTAGAATACAATGAATCTGATTTATCTTTACATAGTGTGAAATTTGATGAAACTTTAATATTGGACCATGTTAATGAGGCTTGTAATATTTTGGATTTAAATCAACCAGGTCCTTACAAATATTTAGAACATTTTGAAAAATATTTTTATATTCTAGACGGAACAGCGAAAAAAGAACTAGAAGAGTTTTTTAAACAACTACCATTTCCTTATCTTAAAGTAAGTTTTTTGGTTCCTAAATTGAAAAAATCTGTCTTCAAAATCTGCATTAGGCTTCTGAGAACAAATGACACTCATAAAAACTTGGTTCCGATCTAAATGATGCTATGAAAATCCCAGGTTATATAATACCCTGGCCACGTGAAAAATTTCCTAGTCATTTTTGAGATCTGATAATTATGACGATACAAAATATGCCTTCATAAAATTTTTCATGTTTGTTCTCCCCACTGTGTAAAGTGGTGTAACTCTCTCAACCTTATTTAATTGGTCGAGTTTATTTATAAATTTATATATAATCTGTATAAACATTTATTCTTATTTTTTTGAACAGGATTTTGCGAAACTTGTGGATGTATATAATATAAAACTTAATGAGCTATTTGATTTACCTAAAGAGATTCCTTTGAATTGTCTTATGCTTAATTGTCAAACCATCAATGATACGTTATATAACATTATACACGATTTGAAAATGAATATTATTAATTATTTTATCAAACAAAATCGTGAAAATAACAGAGAGTAAGTGTAATATCATAACTCTTTCTTCGAATAATAATAGTAATAGCCGTATCATCCTTATTGCTGAGTAAAGAAGGCTTCACCCATTGAATTCTAGACTTATTTTTTCGTACCCTGACGCATGTAGCGACCAACCTGCACAACCTATTAAATCTACTCAGAATAAAAAATTATTAAAGAATCCAACCCCATTCTTCCCGGTAGATCCGCCACTGTAGTATGTTTGCTTCGAGTAAGAAAAATCAACTTAATATTAATTTTTCTAGGATTTGTAAAACTTTTGATATTATATCCGAAACTGTAAATAAAGTTCCAAATACGACAGCAGAGCTTGTAACCCTAATGAATTTCCTTCAAGAAAGCCGAGATGCTACATTATTTGATCTAAAAGCTAAGATCAATTCAGTTACTGCTGAATTGGTTTTGTTTTTAATGAAATACGCATTGTTGGAAGGTAATTCTTAAAAATTATAATTTTGCTCTCTCTAAAATTTGGTTTACACCATGAAAAGTATGTCTTCTTATTCGTTAGATAGTAGTAGTAGTATAGTAAGAGGCAGGCAAGTTGAGCCGAAGGCTAGACACCTCATTCTGGCTCCGTAAGGACATTCTACCAGAAGGTGGAAGGGCTTTCCTCTAACCTCATGAGAGGCAGATGCGCCTCTTGAGCCTGCAGTGACTGGTAAACACCCCAATCAGATGGTTTATCTCTTTCCGGTTTTTACCAATAAGCTAGGCTTCTTCATTAGATAATTATCGATCCATGATTTCCGTAGACATTTGAATCCGAAAAATTGATTTCATTTCACAAAGAGGACATATATTTCATGAAGTGGCACAATTTCACTCATTATAAAAGCGACATTTAAATAATATTTGTTTTAATCAGTTGACGACATTCGATTGAACTCACGAACTTTTGTTTGGCCAAGTGATTTAGAAGAAGTTATAGATTTAGCAAATACTCGTTTGACAGAAAGACGGGAAATTGTGGAGGGTGTATTAAGACATAGGCGTACAGCGTATGAGGCACGAATAAAAGAAGATCAAATATCATTAGAACTATTTAAGAAGAAAGATCCACCAGTGTTGGGTATAGATGAAATGATTCCTGCTGTTGAAGAGTTGGATGAACTTATGGATCGTATTCGAGTAAGTTCGTAACAAATAATAATTAAAATAATGTGTTTTAAATGCTGTTATTCTCTATATGTTTTATTTTTCGTAAAGGAAGATAAGATAGAAGGTGATGCAATTAATGAAGAAGAGACTTTATTAGACTTAGATGTTTCACCGTTCTTGATACTGAATATCTTAATAACTGGAATCGAACCATTTGATAAACTTTGGCACACTACCATTGATTTTACTACTAAATATGAAACTTGGTAAATTTTTTAAACTTAGTAGAATACATTATATGTCCCACAATCTATTTAGCAAGCATTATTACCTGAATTGCCCTAGAAAAATCTATCTTGAAAATAAATGTATAGAATAAAAGTACTTAACTTGGAAAGGTAAACAAAGGTTAGGTTGCAGCGTCAGTCTTGGATGGAACACATTTAGACCGTGAGGTCCATTGTGATACCCAAATGGGGCTGGCCCATCCTTGCCATTACTTCTTAAACCATTTGGAACTGTTCAGATACAACAAAAGAGCTTTGACACCGGTAGATTTTAGCTCAGAGACGTCGTAAAAGAACGGTTGACCCAAAAGGGTGAGTCTCATTCTTAGTAAGAGCTGGGCAGTGACAGAAGACGTGAGTCATCGTCTTTTCATCCTCCTCACAGTGGCAGCTCCCTCCAATAATCGTGGTGCACTGGCAGTTCTAGACGTCTATATTCTCCTCACCACCTTATATTGGCTTTGCCTAAATGGTTTCTTTCAGGAGTAACTTGCAGTTCGCAAAAGGTACATGTTTTGTGATGTTCGTGTCCGGTATCTTTATATTATTTCTGGATAGCTCGCCGGTACTACAGTTCCCTGGAATGTCTCTATGGCCCGGCACTCATATCATATGCATATTGAGTCGCCAACTCATTTAGAGAGTCTCGGCAATCCAGGGTTGCCCTAGAGGTCAGGTATACCGAGCTCAGGGATTTTATATTATATCACATTGAGATATTAATAAGTTTGGGAAATAATGCCTGTATACCAAATTGTAGTACACCCTGTATATTGAAGCATAATTTATTGAATAATTTAGGTATTATCAACCATACAATACATTCGATGCTATGGCTGTGGCTGAAGAAGTTGAAACTATGTGGCGTACCTTATACAAACTGACAAAAACAATAACAGATTGTCCTGGAGCACGTCGAATTGCTGATGTGATGCGTGGCCGTGTGGAAAAGTTCCGACAATTTGTACCAATATTTGGTATTGTTTGTAATAAAGGATTACGAGATCGTCATTGGGAATTAATGTCTGAAGTGGTCGGTGTTAAGCTTGAACCCAAACCTGATCAAACGTTATCTCAAATGGTAGAATATGGTCTTGTGAGACATATAACTGCATTGGAAGAAATTACAGCATCAGCCACCAAAGAGTTTGCTCTTGAACAGAATCTAAAAAAAATGAAATCAGAATGGGAAGATGTTGTATTTACTATTGCACCATATCGGTAATTATTTAAGTAATTTTGTCCTAACAGAAAAATTGCTTGTAGATACTCATTAAGTATATATACCCGATAACTCATTAATTGCATACAATATTGCGATAAAAATCTGTAGGCATATTTAACGAATGGGAAATATTTTGGGTAGATCTTCTGAATTTGTCAAAGCAAATTAACCTTTCTTTTTTTCGAAATACACGCGCTTTAATAAAAAAAAAATTTCGACCAATAAGTTATTTATTTTCCAACTACTTTTAAATGAAACGTTTCGCTTACATTAATTTATTATGTCCACTCCGCAGAATTCAGCCACCCCTGTGTATATGTTTTGATTTAATTAGATTAAAAAATATACAGGGGAAACTACATAGACTATTTAAATAATAATTGAATAAATCCGGTAATGATCCGAAATTCTAGTTAATCCTGAAACTAATTGTTGTCTTTCTTTTCTTTAAGTGATACGGGAACATATATATTGCAATCAGTTGATGATATTCAACAATTACTGGACGATAACATATTAAAAGCTCAAACAATGAGAGGTTCTCCCAATATAAAAGCTATTGAAGAAGAAATGACCGCTTGGGAAGAAAAACTTATATCAATGCAAGATATTATCGATGCTTGGCTATTGGTATGTTATGTGCAGATAACTTGTATACATATTAACAGGGTTTCTAAAGCTGCAGAACTTCAAAACTTTCATATAATTTCCTAATTTTCTAAAATTCCAAATTTTTATGATCTCTTGTTATCCTGATATTCTCTTGTTATCCTGTAAAAGTAATAATTGAATTTAAATCACTCTTAAAAAATGTTTGTTTTTTTGTTTCTGGTGGGATTTACGAGCTCCATACTAAGCTCCATACTGATGAAGGATCTATCAATTCTTTTTGTAACGTATTTTTTAAAAAAAATACATTTTTTAAGAGTTATTTAAAAAGGAAGCATAATTTCCAGTTGCTGAGCACCCTGCTATGTTTCCTGCACGCCTTAACTGATATCTTTTGAACTGTACAAAAAACTTTCAGTGTCAATCTACATGGATGTATTTAGAACCGATATTTGGTTCTGAAGACATAATGCGTCAAATGCCTGGTGAAGCTCGCAACTTTAAGACAGTGGATAAAACATGGCGAACAATTATGACACATACAAACCAAGAACCACATGTATTAATTGCAACAGATATGCCAAACATGTTACAAATATTACGTGACAATAATGCATTTTTGGAACAAGTACAAAAAGGATTGAACGATTACTTAGAAAAAAAACGATTATTTTTCCCAAGATTTTTCTTTTTATCTAATGATGAACTGTTAGAAATTCTATCTGAAACAAAAGATCCACTACGTGTACAACCACATCTTAAAAAATGTTTCGAAGGTATTAATAAACTCCATTTTACTGATGACGATATTGTTCTTGGCATGATATCTGCTATTGGTGAACAAGTTGAATTTGTTGGACAAATTGTACCGGCCGAAGCAAAAGTATAACTTTATTCAGAGAGGACAAAGACGTTTCACAAACCCTTTGAGAAAATGGCTCTTGCTTTAGAATTGGCTAAATTTAAGATACACTAATTTTAAGAGTTTTAAAGCATCAATCTATATTTTAATAATTTCAGAAATACAAAGGCTGGAAGTTTTAATTTGTTTCATGTAAAAGTTATAAGAACTTTAGGTCTTTTTAACTTTAAACTTATTCGTAGCTGAGTTCCATATCTACGGCAACTTTTGGACTTGCTACCAAATCTCAATATACTTAAAGCTCAAGTACTTGTAATATACTTGATTCTAAAAACTCAGATCTCTTCAATATTTGGATACCTACACTGCATGTTTCAGTGAGTTATCTGGTATCTACCAACAAACGTTCGGTTGTAAGTCCAAATCATTATCTTTTATATAACTTTTATAACGTAGGTTTCAGATCGAATATACCAGGATATATATATATTCTTACATTGGCTCTCTGGCGGATTGACTTTTGCATGTCAATATAGGAAATACGATAATTTTAAGTTTATAAAAGATTAGAAAGTCCATATTAAGAGGAAAGCCATTTTCCGTAAGGTTTGTGATAAAACTTCTTGATGAATCGGCTAATTTTCGTTTTACAATCACAAATCACAGGGTATGGTAGAAAAATGGTTATGTCAAGTTGAAGCATTAATGTTGAAATCAATGCGTGTAATTATTTCCGATTGCATCAAAGCCTATAGTGGTAGCGAAAGAGTTGATTGGATTCCATCGTGGCCTGGTCAAATAATTCTATGTGTTGATATGATTCAATGGACATCAGACGCAACAATTGCTATCGAAAATGATTATTTACCATCATTTTATGAAGAGTGTGAAGAAAATATTGCTGTATGTGTTAAATTGATAACAACCAAATTAAAACCATTTGTAGCAATTACAGTTGAATCCATGATAGTTATTGATGTCCATGGTTTGTTTCGCTAACATACTCTCACTAGTCCAAGCGAAAAAGTTTTTTATAAATATATTTTTTAGCTAGAGATATAGTAAAAATCATGATCGACAAAAACGTTATATCAGTAACGGCTTTTGATTGGATTGCACAAATGCGTTACTACTGGAGAGGTGAAGAGGGTGCAGCAGGTGACGTAGGAGTCGCAATGATAACAACTGAAATTATGTTTGGAATGGAATATTTGGGAAACTATTTTCGTTTAGTTGCTACACCATTAACAGATAGATGTTTTAGGTAATTTTACAATTGTCTGTCATAGTGTTAAGCAACCAAAATTAAATGATTTGTATATTTTTTTAGAACTCTTATGGGTGCATTAAAGTTGAATTTAGGTGGAGCTCCAGAAGGGCCTGCAGGTACAGGAAAAACTGAAACTTGTAAAGATTTAGCAAAAGCTGTTGCCAAAAAATGTGTAGTGTTTAATTGTTCAGATGGATTAGACTACAAAGCACTCGGAAAATTTTTCAAGGTATACTTAAATATATACCTAATTATATGTGACAGAAAGAAATTTAAATTTTCCTATTAAACAGGGATTAGCTCAATCTGGATCTTGGGCATGTTTCGATGAATTTAATAGAATAGAATTGGAAGTACTTAGTGTTGTCGCCCAACAGATTTTAAGTATTCAATTAGCGGTTGCTCAAAAATTAAAACGGTTTGTATTTGAAGGAACTGAAATTTCATTGGATCCCACATGTACTGTTTTTATAACTATGAACCCAGGGTAAGATACAAAATACAAGATATTTTGATTTTATTTATTGTTTTGTTACGTCAAGTTACGTATTGTTTTAAGAAGTATTGAAGTTCAGAAATCTTGTGTGAACGCCAAACGCCATTATAATATCTTATCAGTCTGGCTACGATGCCATTCGATCAGGCTGGCTGGCTGTGTACATGAACTATGATTAATCATTTACTAATAGTTATAGAACTACCCTGTCATTGTTCAATTGACATTGTTCCTTAGACAATAAAACCATGCACTCTGATTGGTGGCTGTGATCACGTAATATAGTCTAAATAAATGAATTTTTACTTTTAAGGATGTTCTAGCATGAAACTACTTTTCGACAGATTTTGTTCATTTTTTTTCACAGGCTAAAAATAACGTTTTCTAATAAATCCCGAAGTTTCAGAATTTGTGATCGTTTTGAACGCGAGATAATTAATACAAAAGTAATCATTCTCTCTCACTCTCTCTCATTAGAAGCATGTAAAACTGCATGCCCGCCCAACTATTATCTATTGTATTAAAAAAAAAAACTCGACAGAATTAAAACAAAAAACTAGGATAGTAAAGATAAATATTTATTAAATAATTTTTTTTTAAATCGCGTTTACCGTTTTGTTTTCGAAATATAAAAGTTTAAAATTATTTTTTATTTCATACATTAATTTGTATATATACTGAATAGTGAATATATCTATGTGTTATGTATGTGTGTATATGTATTTGTTCTATAATAAAAGCAAACCGTTTTTTTGTCTATATAAGACAGTGCTGGAACTACCTTAAAATATATATTATTGTGAGTTTTGGTTTTCAATCAGTAATTTCTTAAATTTAACTATTTGGCAACTCGTTCTTTTAAGTATTATGTCAGCTCCGGACCTCAATGTAACTTAGCAATAGATAATTTTCTGCAAATTATAATAATTACTAAGAAATGCACTATCTTATAATCATTATTTCACTTAACAGATACGCTGGTCGACAAGAATTACCAGATAATTTAAAAGTACTGTTTCGAACTGTGGCAATGATGGTTCCAGATTATGCGTTAATAGGAGAAATTACATTATACTCTTGTGGATTTACAAATGCTCAAGTGTACGAGAAAATATATATTTATTTTAAATATAATAATATACAAATTTATTTTTGGAAATAATCTTTTCAGTTTAGCTCAAAAAATAGTCCATACATATAAATTATGCAGTGAACAGTTATCGTCACAAAATCATTACGATTATGGAATGAGAGCAGTTAAATCTGTTCTTTTGGCAGCTGGTGCCTTAAAACGTGCATTTCCAACACAAGATGAATCCGAACTTCTACTTCGTGCCATCATAGATGTAAATTTGCCAAAGTTCTTGGCGGAGGTAAAATTTATACTGATAAAATTCAGAGTCCTTTTATAGAATTTATATATTAAAAATGTTATTAGGATGTTCCTCTTTTTGAGGGAATAATATCTGACCTATTTCCTGGTGTAATTCTTCCACAACCAGATAGAGATGAACTTTTAATACATGTACATACTGTACTAAAGCAACGAAACTTACAAGCTACACCTTGGTATGTATTAAAAATAATTCAAATATATGAAATGATTTTGGTAAGACATGGTTTAATGGTCGTTGGGGAGCCTTTAGGTGGTAAAACATGCGCATATCAGGTAGATTATCAAATTTTTAGTATAACATCGTGATTATTATTTAAGGATGTACGAGCGCTGATGTATAGTCCATTTATAAAATTCTTCAAAATCTTATATAGTACATTCATAAAAGTCCACAATAATGTTTATTATTTTTCGTCGTAAGTTAAAATTAAAAATTAATTTAGGCCCGTCATACCGGGCCTAACAAAAAAGATATTTAAGAAAAAAACCTGAGATTTCGTGTAATTAAGCTACCGCCGACAGAAGTAAAATTTACCCGAAATCTCAGTTGTTTTCTTAAATATCTTTTTTTTAGGCCCGTCATACCGGAATTTTATTGAATCAATCTCTTTATGAATATTTCTATTTTCTATTGCGTAGTTTTTTATTCGTATTATTTTATTCCAAGTGAAAATTATCAAAATATATCAAAATTTGTGTAAAAATATGGGTTTCTCCATAATAGCAATGCATTCAAACTCCAACTTAAACATTAAATAATTAAATCAAGACCCCCGTAACCTCCCCCCCCCCCTGAAACTTTTATAATTGATTTATATGCAATTCAACTACATCTAAACAAAATTCAAGCTTTAATCTTTTTGAAGCTTCAGTGCTCGTACATCCTTCAGCTACAACTGTATATTATATGAATTTAATTTTCGGTAAAGTCGTTAGCAGAAGCACTCGCTTTATTAGGAGCTGATAAAAAGGCAAGAATGAAAGAGAACCGTGTTCTATACCGTATTATCAATCCAAAAGCAGTTAGTATGGGTTTTTTGTATGGTTCATTTGATCCAGTTTCGCATGAATGGACTGATGGTGTGTTAGCAAATACATTCAGAGATTATGCTAATGCTACAACACTAGATCGTAAATGGGTTTTGTTTGATGGTCCTGTGGATGCTGTGTGGATTGAAAATATGAATACAGTGTTAGATGATAATAAAAAATTATGCTTAATGTCTGGTGAAATAATTCAGGTATGTAATCTGAAAATCCGTAGTATCTAAGTATCTAACCTTACGATTTATTTCATTGTTAAATTGTTTTCAATATCTAATTGAATGTTGTTGTAAAAATAGATGTCTGACTCAATGAATTTAATATTTGAGTCAGCTGATTTAGAACAAGCATCTCCTGCGACAGTATCACGTTGTGGAATGATATATTTGGAACCATCACAATTAGGCTGGGAGCCATTTAGAGATTCTTATATAAATGTTATAAAAGGAAAATTAATTCCTGAACAAGTGGAAATAATTATTGAACTATTAAATTGGCTTGTACCAGCTGTAATTGCATTTATTTGGATTTATTGTAAAAGATTTGTTGATTCGTCTGAAATACATTTATTTCAGGTATTTCGTATTGGGTGTCTCAGAATATTGATTTCCAATTTTCCGAAGTGTTCGACCCCATATTCAAATAGATAAGTCTTAGTTATAAACTTATACCTGCAAGTAGTTCCTTATCAAGACGTAACGAAAGGGGACCGAAATCATCTTCTAAATTATATTCCGCTAAGAAAATTTGATTACAAAATTGTTCATTTAAACAAATTATGTTATGTTTTCGTAAAATAGTATACAGTTCCCAAAAAAAAAAGGTTTTGCTTAAGCTGTGCTACTAAAAAAATTTTTTTTTTTATACCTGATGGCGTCATCAAAATCTAAAAAATGGTTTTTGGTCTATCTTAGGCACATTTTATTATATTTTGATGGAATTTTTTTTCAAATCCACTAAATTTTCGTGAAGAAATTTAATTTCGATAGAAAAATCAAAATATTTCTATTAGTTTTTGAGATGGTCTGTACATGGGTCTTGTATTTTGAAATCGATAAACACTATAAAATTCTTTATAGTAGAAATGGAAAGTACATATCCTAAATTAGCGGGGTAATACACCCCAAAAATAGCTGTGCTAAATTTACAAGTCATCATCTTTGAAAATGGTGTTCAAAATGTGATTTTTATTTGTCTCTAAAATCACAAAAATTTCAATACATTATACTGAATTTTTAAACTCGATTTATATTTGAAACAACACAAAAATGGGATTCAAAATTTCTAGGTATGTTGCTGGACGAAATAGTTCATTAAATACTTCATTATTTATGAAGATCTAACATACTTCTGAAAAATAAGAATAGTTATTCTGAGACCTCCAATCTTAAAACATATATAGGTAATAAATTTACTTCAAAATTTTGACAAATTATTGTAGTCATTTGGACGAATTTTCTCTCTTCTAATGGAAGGTGAAACTCAAGTCAGCACCGTATACGTTCAATGTATACTATTGTTTGCAGTTGTGTGGGGTTTTGGCTGCACATTAAACAATAATAGTCGAGTCTTATTTGATGATTTCTTTAGAAAATTGATTAATGGAGATGACAAACACTATCCAAAACCAAAGATGTTTAAATTAGCGAAAAATCAAGTTTTTCCCGATAGAAATCTTGTGTTTGATTGGTGTTATGATAAAAAGAATAATGGCTTGTGGATTTCATGGTTAGATGTATTTCCACCAGAAACTTTGAATCCTAAAGCTAAGGTAAGCCGCAACTACGAGTAGAGGTAGATATCACTTGCGTGGAAAATTGTTCAATATACTTTATAAACTCGATTGTGTTATGAGAACTATGTTTAATAACAATTGAAGACTATGCCTAGAACATTCTACAAAATTCGCTATCTTTGTGGGTGCGTACTATCAACTAAAAAAGTAGCGTTCTTTTATCAAATTTATGCAGTCGATTTGCTAGTAGTACAAACTAATTGACTATTATTATCTTTATTTACCGAATATGGAAACAGATCAAATCCAAACCAAATGTTCCTCAATATTTAAGCAAACTTAAAATTAAATCTTGATTTTGGGTAATTTCTTTCAGGTATCTGAATTGCTCATACAAACTAACGAATCAGCATGTCAAAAATTTTTCTTAGAAAAGTTTATTAAGCAACGTATACCACTACTATTTTGTGGACCAACTGGTACAGGAAAATCAGCACTTATTTTAAATTATTTATTAAATTTACCTAAAGAAAAATTCTTACCAAATATTATTAACTTTTCGGCAAGAAGTTCTGCACAAACGGTAACATAATTTCATTTTCATTGAAATAAATTTTAGAATGATTTTTTTAAGTTAATATTGTGTCTCTATAGACTCAAGATATAGTTATGTCAAAGTTGGATCGACGTCGTAAAGGAGTATATGGTCCAGCTATGGGAAAATTATGCCTATTATTTGTTGATGATTTAGGTATGCCACAAAAAGAGACATATGGCGCTCAGCCACCCATTGAATTATTAAGACAATGGATAGACCATGGTTATTGGTTTGATAAGGATACTACTATAGTGCAGTTAATTGATATTGTAAGTTTATAAAGCTTTCATCCATTATTTTTCTTTACTTAGTTTCATCCTACAAATATATAAAGAGGGGGAGGGATAGGTCGACAAGCGTCCGTTGCAAGATCGAATCACAAAATCATATAATAAATTTCGATGACAAATATTTATAAATATCATTTTCTACGATAAAAATACGAAAATCGCTTGAAATAAAATAGTAAATATATTTAATTATTTTTTGTAAACTTTGTGTCTATCCATCCATTGTTAATATGGTGCCTGTGATAATCATACCGATTGCCTTTCGGTTTTGTTATAATAACGGAGGTGGCTAACGTTTACTTGGTAGGTTAGTCCGGAAACCCAGAGATCGTAAGTTCGATTCCCATCCAAGATGTGCATCATTTTTCATATCAATCATTAATGTCCAAATAATTTTACAAAAATTATCCGCTTCTCAGTTAAAATTACATTTTTGAGGTCCAAATTATTGTTTCGCTTTTTTTTTTCAATTCTTTACTCTTACATTTTTATCGTTATGATTTTGGTAAAAACAATTCGGTATTAAATTTGCAGAGTATTTTTATAATATTTTTACAATTATGTATTTTTACGTTTTTCAGTTATTTGTATCAGCAATGGGACCACCAGGTGGTGGAGCAAATATGATTACATCACGATTAACACGGCATTTGTTCATTTGTTGCACAGATTCATTCCAGGATGCCACCTTAACGAAAATATTCACCGCAATTTTAGATTGGCATTTTGCCAAAGGTTATGAGTCGAATATATGTCTTTTGTCTAAAGTAATTTTATTAATTAATCAGACTAGGGAAAGATTGGAAAATGGCGCAATCTTGGGAACAAAATTTCCATAATTTTTTACAAATTCAATTCAGACAAACCATCAGCGTCACTTTTAGGAACAAATATCTAACCGTACATTATTATCAAATTTTTCCCTGGTCAAATTCACCACATTATCTACTGATCCACAAGCATTTAGAATATTTTTTTTCAATTAGGGCTGTGTTGGTGCAACAATGGAGGTGTTCAGAGAAGCAACTTTAAAATTCTTACCTACCCCAGCAAAATCTCATTATACATTCTCGCTACGAGATTTTTCCAGAGTGATTGGTGGTTGCTTACTTGTGCCTGCAGCTCGTTTAAAAGAACAAGAAAAATTAGTTCGTTTATGGGCGCACGAAGCTTATAGGGTGTTTAATGATCGACTAATTGATCAAAAAGACAGGTTGTTAATACAGGTTGATCTACTAAAAATGAAATATCCAGATATTTAAAAAAAATAAGAATCTAGATTGTATTGATGGCACAGTTGCTTCAAAACCACCCACTCTCACTATGAAAAAGTGCGAAGTGATAACTTTAGTACCATAAAATAGTTTTCAAAAATACATAAAACATTTTTTTTAATTTTTGAAGTAAAAATTCTTAAGCGTTTTAAATTTTGATGTAACGTTACTGTTACGAAACAGTATCAGATAATAAATGTATGTGTATTAGCTATATAGATGGCACATAACAAGTAACTAAGATATAGGAATGAAAGCACTGATCTCCATCATCCTATATATGGATGTAGGGCACTAAATGAAAGTGACTAAGGTATTGAAATTAAAAATAGCTTTTAATAAGGGTTTTTAACACGACTTTTTTTTTAGTTCCTCATAACACCTGTCATTACGCCTAAGAAGTTTTACTTCAACCGTGCGTAAAGGTTTTTTAAAATTCAGTGCTTAGGATATTCGACTGTATCCAGAAATTTTGATTTTCAGTTTTCATAGTTTCATTTTTGGCGGATCATCTATATAATAAGTTTATAGTTTACACGCTTTCTATTCGACGAAAAATCAACAAACATTATATGATACAGAGACAAATAATATTAGGCTAATTATTAATGGAAGATTTTATGTTTTTATAGAGACACATTATTTAAAATAGTTCAAACAGCAACTTATGCAAACTTTCGAATTCATTTAAACAAAGCATTAGAAAATATAATACCAGAAGAGGAAACATTATCCGGAGAACATATTCGTATGTTATTGTTTGGTAACTATGGAGTTGCAGATGCTGATGTTAAAATTTATGATGAAGTAAAATACTGTTACTAAATAAGTCTGATCGACTCTTAAGTCCAAAAATTTTAGGAGCCTAATTTTCTTCCATAAAATTTCATATCACCGCTTCACATTATCGTGGTAGGTAGATAATTCAAATTATCTAACGTTCTTTAACGAAAGATGCAACTTTAAGAGGTCTATGGACGCAAGTGACTGCTTTTTAAGATCAATAGATCCTGAGACCGTGATCCGTGAGATCCATGCTATGTGATTATATCAACTTTTATTATCAAAATTGTTCAATGAATTAGGTCCTAAAATTTTTTGCAGAATCATCCTATAAAATATTGTATCTACACAAAATCTAAATTAAATTTTCAGATTAATTATGAAAATTTATCACCTTTAATGGATGGTTATTTAAAAGAATACAATATTGTATCGAAAACACCAATGAATTTAGTTCTATTTCAATTTGCTATTGAGCACATTTCGAGAATTTCCCGTGTACTGTTGCAAGATAGTGGACATGCTCTTTTGGTTGGAATTGGTGGTTCTGGTCGACACTCGGCTGTTAAATTAGCTACTTTTATGGCTGAATATGTTATATTTACGGTTATAATCTTTTATCTTTCACAACTGAAGCTAGATAAGTCATCCACAGTATGTAAGGGTAATTGACAAAGTACGGTATTGTGCTGACGTTTGCTAAGTTGTGTAAATTGATTCGTACAATCGAGAAACCAAAAATCGCTATTCGCCATCAATCCAAATAACGTTTTCTCGTTGTAATGTAGTTTTGTTTATGTTAACTTAGCTTGAGAATATACATTTCTGCTGCCCGAATTGGAAATATTTTTATTTACGAATATTTCTTTAAAAAATAAACTGACTTGGCTTGAGAACATACATTTCTGCTGCCCGAAACATTACGCCTTTGCCAAATACACATGATGCTCCTGTAGAAGCAAATGAATGTCGGTATACCATTAGTATTAACTTAGTGGCTTCAGCTGTTTTTGATAATTTTGATTATCAATTCTACTTATCAAATGTTAAAATTATTGTTTAGATTGAAATATCTCGAATTTATGGAGTAAATGAATGGCGTGAAGATATTAAAAAAGTTCTTATGAAAGCCGGATGTGAAGGAACACCGGTAACTTTTCTATTTTCGGATGATCAAATTGCTAAAGAATCATTTATTGAAGATCTTAGTATGATTTTAAATACTGGTGATGTTCCAAATTTGTTTCCAAGCGATGAAAAAGTTACATTACTGGAAAAAATTCAAGCTATTGCTAACAAATTGGTATATAGATAAAATTTGAGATAAATTTGTCATCATCTTATTAGTCAAATTATTTTTAGGGGAAAAAAGTAGATACAACACCGTTAGCGTTATATAATTACTTTATCGAAAGAGTAAAAGCATCACTTCATATTACATTTGCAGCTAGTCCAATTGGTGATGATTTTCGAAACAGACTTCGAATGTTTCCATCTTTAATTAATTGTTGTACAATTGATTGGTAATTCGCTATAATATTAATTTATAAAACAAATTTGGATATGTATTGCTTTTGTAAGCATATTTTAAGGCATTATATTTCAGTAATCTAGAGCTCATTTTTGGCATAATTCTTCTAATAATTAATTATTACTATTATTTATAAAATTAAAATTAATTACTTTTAAAATTATTATAAATTATGATGAAGTTTAACCTCGTTAACTTAAAAAAATAACTTAATTGGCAACTATCTTTGTCCAAATATTCAAACTGTCATTTAGTTTTATCTTTTTCTCACGCATTTATTTATGATACGACAGACAAGACCCGCGGCGATATACCAAATTCCATATACTAAGTAATATTTCCATTTTATTATCCATATTTGTTTCAAGGTTCACTGCATGGCCTCCAGATGGTCTAGAACTTGTCGCACAATCTTTTATGAACAAAATCGATTTAAGTGATGATATTCGCAAATCGTGTGTAAATATTTGCCAAATGTTTCATATAAGTGTTGAGGAAGCCAGTCGAAAATTTTTAGAAGAACAAAAGAGAAAAACATATGTTACACCAACTTCATATTTAGAACTTTTAGCTACATTCCAAAATTTACATTCAAAGAGAGTTGATCAATTGACAACACAAAGAATGAGATACGTTGTGGGACTCGAAAAATTAGATTTTGCTGCAAGTCAAATAACAATCATGTCAAAAGAATTAATAGATTTACAACCTAAGTTGATTGCCGCTTCTGAAACTACTGAAAAACTGATGGTTAAAATTGAAAAAGATACGGCAATCGTTGAAAAACAAAAAGAGGTATATATATAATAGTTTATTTTTTACTACGCATGTCAGACATCTTTATTCCAATCACTGACCTTTTTATATAGAGGTCAGTGATTCCAATAGCTACTCAGTCTCAGGCGGATCCATATGATATGCAATTATATACTTTTAGATTGTGGGAGCGGATGAAGCTGTAGCAAATGAAGCTGCCGCTGCGTCACAAGCTATAAAAGACGATTGTGAATCAGATTTAGCTGAGGCGTTGCCAGCATTAGAGGCAGCCAGAAAAGCTTTGGATTCTTTAAAACCTGCTGATATTACCTTATTGAAATCTATGAAAAGTCCTCCCGCGGCAGTCAGGCTAGTCTTGGAAGCTGTATGTGTAATGAAAGAGTTAAAACCAGAACGAAAACCAGATCCAAGAGGCAGTGGTAAAATGATAGACGACTATTGGGGTGTGTCCACGAAAATGTTAGGTGATTTGAAGTTCTTACAATCCTTACAAAACTATGAGAAAGATAATATTCCTCCAGCAACTATGAAAAGGATCAGAGAAAGGTTTTATACAATGAATATATTTCAGTTACAAAATTTTTATGTAACCTTAAAATTTTAGATATATTTCTGATCGAGATTTTGATCCAGTACTGATAGGCAACATATCTTCAGCTGCACAAGGCTTATGTCATTGGGTACGAGCTATGGAGATATACGATCGTGTTAATAAAATTGTGGTACCCAAAAAAGCAAAATTAGCAATAGCTGAAGGTGAATTACAAGTTCAATTGGATATATTAAATGCCAAACGAGCCCAATTAAAGGAAGTCTTAGATCAATTACAAACACTTAATGATCAGTTGGCAGCGGAGAATAAAAATAAAAAAGATCTTGAAGATAATATACAATTATGTTCTGATAAATTAGTACGAGCAGAACAATTAATTGGTGGACTTGGTGGTGAAAAAAAAAGATGGAGTGAAACTGCTGCTGCTTTATTAGACACGTTAGAAAATGTAGTTGGTGATATTTTACTATCAGCTGGAACTGTTGCTTACTTGGGACCATTTACAGTTGATTATAGAAATGAATTAACTGTACAGTGGAATGAATTATGTGTAAATTTGGGTAATAAAATCAATTTTATTACGATTCCTTGTAAAAAAAAATAGTCCTGGAAAAATTAACGAAATCTATACGGCATAAATTAAGTCCAAAATTTAAAAATAAGATCCAAATTTAGTACAATTATATACCAAGTTTACTAATATCGGTTAAAATTTGGCTTTGAGAGAGCTTGTAGGAGAGCTCCCTGCTCGGGCGCCAAAATGTAGGAGAATGGATGAATGTAAAGATTCCAATAACTAAAAATCCTGCAAATAAATAAATAAAAAGACACGATAAAGATTTAGAATTTTAGATGATCTTTATTTAATGAAATATGTAGAAATATCATAATGAGTTTGTTGATAGTTACTAAGGTAATAAACATAAATAATTACCGTAATAACTGGGGGAGTTGGTAGTGGAAATGCAAAGGTTTCTAAAATAAAGAAAAACATATTTAATTTTAGTAGCGAGACCGCTACAAGCTAAATCAATCAGTTTTTTACATATCTTCGCGGTATTTTATCCGATTTTAATGAATTTTTTTTAAAATTTAATAAAGTCATATTTTTTATCAATATCATTCCGATATTTAAACCATGTCCCTGGTACAGAATCTGTGATGCTACATACTCGAAATCTATGAGATATACTGTGTTCTTTCCGAAAAGACATATCTTTTTCGTTTTTCTAAAGAGCACTTAACATTACTTTTGTTGTAGAAATTCCGTGTTCTAAGAAATTTTCTATTATTGACACACTTGGAGAACCAGTGACAATTAGACAATGGAATATCTATGGATTACCCGTTGATGCTTTTTCTGTTTCCAATGGGATGATAGTTTTTAATGCTAGGCGGTGGCCCTTAATGATTGATCCTCAAGGTGAAAACTTAAATGTTATTGATAGATAAATTATATGATCAATATTATCTAATTAAAAATTCATTAGGACAAGCTAATAAATGGGTAAAAAATACAGAGAAATCAAATGGTCTTCGCATAATAAAACTAACCGATTCCAATTATATGAGAACTATAGAAGGTGCAATTCAATATGGAAAACCAGTTTTACTTGAAAATATTGTTGAAACAATTGATGCTGTTTTGGAACCAATTTTAGTAAAAAATGTTTATAAGGAGCATGGAATTGATTACCTTCGACTTGGTGAAAATGTACTGGAGTATTCAAAAGATTTTCGATTTTATATAACAACTTCTTTGAGAAACCCACATTATTTACCAGAAATTGCAGTGAAGGTATTCTTTATATATATAATGGCTACCCCAGTTGAATTATAAACACCTATTTCCAAAAGGTCAGCGTGGGCAAAATGAAGATGACAGTAAGGCCCGAGCTTAAATCTGATACAGCATCTTTTGGGATATATTAGGAAAAGGAATGAAGATTCGATCTCTTGCTTCAGTTAAAACGTTGTTAGAAAAGAGATTTTATTACATTCGACACAGTTTAATAACCGAAACTATTCACATTTAATTATTACAGGTAACATTGTTAAATTTCATGATAACACCACAAGGATTACTAGATCAATTGTTGGGCATTGTTGTTGCAAAAGAAAGGCCTGATTTAGAAGAGAAGAAAAATGAATTGATTGTAACAAGTGCAAATAATAAGAAATCTCTAAAAGAGATAGAAGATCAAATTTTAATGGTGTTATCGTCATCGGAAGGAAATATTTTAGAAGATGAAACTGCTATCAAAATCTTATCATCAAGTAAAGTAGTATCAGAAGACATTCAAGCGAAACAAGTGATAGCTGTTAGTACTGAAAAAGAAATAGATATTGCTCGAAATGAATATAAACCAATTTCTGTACACTCATCCATATTATTCTTTTGTATAACCGATTTAGCAAATATCGATCCAATGTATCAATATTCATTAGTATGGTTTATTAATTTATTCATTCAGGCTATAGGACACAGTGAAAAATCAACAGATATCACACAGCGTATCTTCAATTTGAATGATTATTTTACACAGAGCATCTATAGAAATGTATGCCGATCATTATTCGAAAAGCATAAGTTGGCATTTTCTTTTGTTCTTACTATTGGAATATTGAGATCTAAGGTATATTATTCTATATTCACATTATTTTATTAAATACTAGCATTGCCAGTTGAGGCTTCGCTTCCAAAAATCATGTTTATAACTGCAATAGTTTTGCCTGGGCGATGATGAATCCGTCATTCAGGACATGTAACTTAAGATATGAGTAGATTCTCTACCTTCCTTTTGTATGCAGATAGATATCATAAAGTGATGGATGAAGTATTTTTAATACGACTATACCGTACAGCAAGGATTCTCAAACCTTTATTTGGTGCAACACTTTGAGAATTCTGGAATTTTTACGAAACACCTTATTCATTTCGAAAGGAATAAATTTATATTTAAGAAAATATATAGGACTAATACAATGCGAATACATAAATTCGATTAAATTTCAATCAATGAGCAACAGATAAAGATAACTGTCTATTACATATAAGAGATAAATCGAGATAGACAGGCATTTTTCGTTGTTTTTATCAACCCAGTTGTACCCGGCATGCGTTGCAATGCCTCTTTTTTTTCTAAGGTACACATATAAAGCAGACACGATTTATAGCAACGCTTCGTATTAAATAAAGTTTCGCGCCTGTTTGTAAAATTATTTTATTAAAAAAAATTTTCAGAAAGAAATAGATGAAGATCAGTGTGTGTTCCTATTAACAGGAGGTGTAGCCTTAGAAAATCCATTTCCAAATCCAGCACCGCAATGGTTAACAGATAAAGCTTGGTCAGAATGTGTTCGAGCAAGTAAATTAAATGAGTATGGAAATGACAAAGTTGTAAATAAATCAAAGTAAAAAAATAATATATTATTTGAAAATGTTTTTACAGTTTAGAAGAGTTAAAAACATCCCTTGAAACAGATTACATAGAATGGAAAAAATTTTACGATGTTTCTAATCCTCATATGATAAATATGCCTGCTCCACTTGAAAAGTTGACTGGATTAGCAAAATTAATTGCTTTAAGATGTATTCGTCCTGATAAAATAGTACCGGCAGTTAGAGTAAGATTTAAAAATATTAAGAACGGCAACGAAATTTCTTTCGAATAATCAATTCGTGCTAATTAATTCCATGTCTCACACCAGTTATCAGAAATGTGATCCATGATCCTTCATTTTCGAAATATTTAAAACATATCTAATATTTTATATGAAGTTAGTTAAAATCGGATAAAATTTGACTGTGATATAACAAAATCTGTTTTTTTGGATTTTGATGACGTCATCGAGATTAAAAAAACACAGTTTTTTCGTTAACGCGAAATTTCATCCGATTTTAATGAAATTTTTTTTAATCCTACTATTTTTGGATCGCGATTTACATTTTTTATATTGTTAACTCAATATCTCATCAGTTTTTGGATATGTACTCCATGTCCCTTGATTCATCGAATTGAGCTATTAAAATTATTTCAAGAATAAGAGTATTTTGCAAGGGAGTTCCTTGCATATGATAGTAATTTAGTTTCACGTTAACATATATTTCTTGTAGTATCTTTCATACTAAAATTCTAATTTTTCTTGATAGTTATATGTTTCAAATATAATGGGACCAGCATATACGGAACCACCTTTGTTTGATATTCAAGCATGTTATAATGACAGTAATCAGTGTTCGCCATTACTGTTCATACTATCAGCTGGATCCGATCCTATGGCAGGCCTTTTAAAATTTGCTGGTGATGTCGGTGTTCCGAAAGCACACATCCATACTATTTCCCTTGGCCAAGGACAGGTTAGTATTTGATATAATTTTTAACGACCTATACATTGGTGGCTATACATTCCTTTTTTTCTTATTATATCTGTATATAGAAGTCATGTGACGCACCAGGCTTTTAGATTTATACCTTATTCCTATTTCTCTTTTAAGGGTCCTATAGCAGCTGGTTTGATCAATGCAGCTATTGAGTCTGGGGAATGGGTAGTCTTACAAAATTGTCATTTAGCTGCAAGTTGGATGCGAGAATTAGATCGTATATGTGATGAAGTAATAGTACCAGAAGCTACACATACAAAATTTCGATTATGGTTAACTAGTTATCCAAGTTCCGATTTTCCTGTTTCTATTTTACAAAATGGTTTGAAATTCCTTTGTATACTGACTTAAAAATTCAAATTCGGATAATACTTAAAAAAAATTAAAATCTAATAATAATCAAATATGGTTACTGAGCATCTAAAAATAATCAAAACTAGTTATGTGCATCAAGAGATAATGAAAATTGGGTACAATATCAACAAATACAAATTATCACGATATTTGTTCGTTGACTAGCGGAAATCACGTATTACCGGTCCTTCAAATGAATCTTATTTTTGTAATATTTGGATCAAAATTACCTAAAAATGTATTTTCATCAAAATCGGGGGAAAAATTATCTCTTCAAGGGGTGTGGGATTTACTCTAAAAACAGCTCTGAAATATTGATTGCTTTTATTTTTGACACTTGGAGGACTCTTATTTTTCAAATATTTTGACAAGCATTAGTTGAAACCTATCGGTATGTATTTGGGTATTTTTTGACGCAGAACTAGTTTTTAATTTCAAGACACTCATTAATCACATTAAAATACGATTCTGGATTATCCTTAGCTCCGTTTTTTGTGTAAAATCTGAAATTGAGGCATATATATTTAATTGTTTTTTTATGTGCTTTAAAGGTGTAAAAATGACAAACGAAGCTCCTAAAGGACTTAAGCAAAATCTTTTACGATCCTATCAATCAGATCCAATTTCAGATGATGAATGGTTTAATAGTTGTAGTAAATGGCGTGAATGGCAAATAATGCTTTTTGGTTTATGTTTCTTCCATGCTGTTGTACAAGAGCGTCGAGCTTTCGGACCATTAGGCTGGAATATACCTTATGAATTTAACGAATCTGATTTGAAAATTTGTCAACAACAATTATTAGTAAGTTTGAAAAAAGTAAACCATTTATTCAATAAGTTTTTGCAGTTAGTGCCAAAAAAAAAATTACATAGAACGCTCGACTTGGCAGGAGCTGACTACCATGACACCAAAAATATAAATTGAGTATCAAATTTGACACATTAACTATGGTACTTGGGGGAATGAGTTCTGTTCGGGACTGATGTGTTCAGCTAAATATATTTTTTAACTCAAAATTTATTTTTTACTTACCAACATAAGTAGCGCACTTTTTTCCAAATTTTATAATTGTTTTGTGCTTTACTCATTCGGTCATTAGAAAAAAATAAATGTTGCTCGTTATAAATAGTATAGGATTTATTTTTATAGATGTTCATAAACGATTACGAAGATGTTCAATTTGAAGCACTCACATATTTAACAGGTGAATGCAATTATGGAGGTCGTGTTACTGACGATAAGGATAGAAGACTTTTAAATTCTCTTTTAAGTAATTTTTATACTCCTGAAATAATCACTGCGAAGTAAGTAGTTTGCTTAACAAATTTTTAAAAGTTTGTATTTTCTTTTTCCAATCGATACAATTCTTAATCAGGTACCAATTATCGTCTAGTGGCATATATTATGTTCCATATGATAGTACGCGAGAAGGTTGTATTGAGTATGTAAAACAATTGCCAATTGAATCGAATCCAGAAGTGTTTGGTTTACATGAAAATGCTGATATTACGAAAGACAATCAAGAAACTGCTTTGGTAAATTGAGATTAAATACATAGGGTATTAGTATTTTAGGGACGTGTTTTCGAACAAAAAAATTGATATAAACATGCGGATGAATTGTTCAAACTGACCTCCGTTTTTTATATATTATACAATCCATGTTACTCTCGCAAGTCTTGAAGCATACAGAAACTCCTCGATAGGATCTTAACTTTCATCGTTTTATTTCCGAAATTTTTTTCTATATCCAAATGTAGAATCAAAATGTTTTCTAGCAAATATATCTATCCCTCAAGCCTTTTTCCAATAAAGTGGAATTCCTGTTAAGTATAACAACAAATCTATAGTCAAATACTGCAGTTTTATTCTACACTTCCTACGGTCTTTTTTTCCAATTAGGTGCCGTATTATGAAAAAATGTAATAACAATGAGAAAATTCTAATATATTGGGTGAAATTTTCCCAAGAGTTTTACAAAAAAATTGATAAGGCGTCTGCTATTATATCTTTTCACATTAGTAGCCTCGTTCTACCCAAACATTTATGCGAGTAAGTCAGAGATTGTGCAAGTGCAAATGAACTTTTGGCGCTAAAGAACACGCCTCTAAAATAGTATATAATGCAATTCCAAAAGACTGAAACGGTTATTATTTTTTTAGTTATTAAATGTGACATTACAAACGCAAACACAGATTGGTTCTGGAGGCAGTGGTGGAGCAGATTCAGATACAACTATTATTAATTTATGCAATGATATCATATCGAAAATTCCTGATGTGTACAATATTCCAGAAGTTGCTAAAAGATATCCAATTTTATATGAAAATTCAATGAATACAGTTTTAAAGCAGGTCATTATCATTTATACGCACTACGAAAATACTATTCTGACCATAATGAAATTTTCGTCTTTGGAACTTTAAGGCGGGTCTGAAACACAGACTTTTACTTTCGAATATTTGCAAACCTGAGTTCCCCTTTTGTGACTTTTTAAATTTAACATTGACCTTTTAATAGATTGAGAACAAAATATCTTAGAGCCCGAATTTTGCTGTGAAAAGTTCTCTTCTTTCAAGACTTTTCTAATTAACGACATGTTGGGGGCATCTATTTGAAAACTTTCAGACTTGGGACATCTGACTCAAAATTACTCTTTTGGATGTATTTTTATCAAAGAATAATATCAGTATTCCAGCGCCTACAAAAATTGTACTCAATAATTTTGCAGAACCAAAAATTATTGTTGTTTTAAGGGGTTTTTAACACATATTGTATATCTAGATGTCAACCATAAAATTATATGAAAACATTTTTCACTGACGAGACAAACGTGCCATACTGCGTACATTGCTTAATACGCAGGCCGTTCTACATTTCTATGAAAAAGAAGAGCAAATATTATGACTATTAACCAAACTCTAGATTTCATTTAACTCCGTAGGAATTAATTAGATTTAATAAATTAAATCGAGTTATAAAAACATCTTTACAAGATTTAGTGAAAGCTATTAAAGGATTGGTAGTTATGTCACCAGCACTGGATGAAGCATTTGCTGCATTAATTGTGGGTCGTGTTCCAATCAGTTGGTCTTCAAAATCGTATCCATCTCTTAAACCGCTTGGCTCATATGTAGCTGATTTTTTAAGCAGGTTAGATTTTTTAATACATCAAATTACAAATAATATGTAAAAACATTTAAAGCATAGTCACGTCAGATAATTAGAATAATTCTTGTAGAATTTTGAATACAACTTCTAAAACTCGTATTGTCTCTGAAAACTTCAGAAAAATGCTGGGAAAACAGCCAAATTTTACCAAAACAAATAATCATAATATATTCAAATTCTTCCAGAAGAGTTATTCCGATTTACCCACAAATTTTCTAGTTGCAGAAGCATAATTTTGTATCTTTTTAATTACGCGGTACTATTTATCAGAACTGTTGCCCTAAGGGTAAGAGTAATATATGGAAACTCTTATGTTATAGTAATAATCCATAAACTTGTTTACCAAAGAAATATATTTCAATAATTTCTGTTTCGATATTTGTATAGGTTGAGTTTCTTACAAGAATGGATTGATAATGGGCCGCCGAATGTCTTTTGGATATCTGGATTTTATTTTACACAATCATTTCTGACTGGTGTATTGCAAAGCTACGCTAGAAAAGTTCAAATTCCCATTGATATGTTCGATTTCAAATTTTATGTTACAGACTATGAGGTGGAAACACCATCAACGCCAGACAGTGGCGTTTACACCAGGGTAAGTTCGAAACCTTTTATTATTCTTGAGTATATTTTTCATGTAAATAATAATTTTAATATGTTAACTTTAATAACGTTCACGTGCAGTGTCTAATTCACAAGGAAGTAAAGAAACAGATTTCAATTCCTTCGTGTACTGTTTATAATAGGGTAAGTATGTATTAGTAATAACGATATGTGAAAAAATGATTGATCGTTGCATAAAATTGCATTAATCTAAATTACAGTCCTTTAACCTCAAAGAAAAATATAAACCACATAACAATTAAACAAGAACAAGAAACAATTTATTATTATAATAGAGGTGTGTCAAACAGTGGTATATGGCAGAGTTTCTAACTTCGGTACGAAAGAGCTTGGGTTCGATTCTAGGTCAGGTCGGTCATGTTGAATTATTCAAAATTCAATGTACGCCATGATTATTGCAGGACCTGTCACTGTGAGGAGAAGGGAGAGACGAGGACTCATCTTCTCTGTCACTGTTCAGCTCTTACTATGAGCAGACTCACCCTTTTGGGTCAAATATTCTTTGGCGACCCCTCTGAACTAAAGTCTCTGTACCTGAACAGATCCAAAAAGGAGTAGTGGCAAGGATGGATCAGCCTCATTTCGGTATCAGAATTAATAGACCCCACGATCTAAGTATGCCCCATCTAGGACAGCCGCAATCTAACCTAACCAAGGTCATTATATTTTTTTCAAGTATCTCTTTTGTTTCAATTATCTCATATTACTGTAAGTAATATAGTTAATCCAGTTATCGAAAAGATTACGTCCAGCTGGATTTAAGTCACATACTTCACTCAGTTTTTATATTCCACAATGACAATCAATTTAAGAGGGGTATCCGATTTTAGATCCATTGCACCTACAGTGATTTAGTCACCTACAGTGACTAATAAACTGAAAAAGTTGTATTTTATATTGCGTTATATGACGAAGTATCATTCAATCGTATTCTCACTCATCGTATCAAAATTCTTACATATTATTAATGGAATGTTTAATGTATTATTCACTTCTACAAATATTTACATGCAGCTTCTTTACACAAAGGATGGACAACCATTTGAACCAGAGGTAAAAAAAGCTCTTATCTATAGTTTAATAATATAACAATAATTTTTTATGTTGCAACATTTACAAGCAGCAGTTAGAAGAAAAGGAACTTTCATATTATATTAAGGCACGTATGAAGTATTCAATAAAATTCGCTAGTCACTTCCGTTGGTATAATATAACCGAAAGGCAGCCATACTAACTGCAATGGATAGATTGACGCATTTGTTTACAAAATAATTAAAAAATATGTAAATAAAATTCCATTTAAAAATCGAAGATTCAATAAGTTTTGAGGTCCTCTGATACCAAAAATATTATATTTTTGAGCATTATTTTATGTAAGAGTGCTTTGAAATTATTTTTCAAGCTACTATGTTTTTCTCGAAGAAAGTTCTGACGATTTTTATTTAAATTTTGTACACCAAGATTTTAACTTTCAAAACCTATATTTACACCACGGGTCAGTTTTTTTTCTTGGAGTAGCGGAGCTCAGTGTAATCCACAGTAGGCATTTATCCCTTTAAGTGAGGAGAGTGGGACTATATACTAAAACAATAAATTAAAGATTACACATCACTTGCGGTTCTAAAAAAAATATCGACTCGTAGATTTCGCCACCTAATGAACTAAACTTGTTGGTCGAGGTTTTTACTATATTTCAAGTTCAAGTTATACTTATACATACACGATGCTACACGCTGAGTCTTCCATCAGATCGTTCCATGGCCGTGACATTGAATAGATTGATGGTAAGCTAATGAACTAAGTAAAGAGTTAACACGATCCTTCCAGAGTATCGATCTATCTTAATATTGTGTCTACCTGTGATTACATCATTCTACCTTAATATTGATGAAACTCAGTTCGAGTACACTCTCGAAATGAACTGATGGCAGATTGAGTATGTTAAAATTTTAAACAATTTTAACGAATTAAATTTTTTAATGGGATATTCAATTTTTTGTTTTAATTTTCAGGGGTTATTTTTGGAAGGTGCACGTTGGGATAGAGAATTAAAAATACTAAATGAATCCTATCCAAAGATCCTATATGATACAATTCCTGTCTTATTGTTAGAACCAGTTTTGAAAGCGGAATATGTAAAGCAGGGTACATATTCATGCCCTGTTTATAAAACAAGTGCACGTAGGGGTGTTTTAGCTACAACAGGACATTCATCAAATTTCATAATGTATGCTGAATTACCAACAAAACATTCCAAAAAACACTGGATTCAGAGAGGAGTTGCCAGTTTAAGTCAATTAGATGATTAATTTTATACAATTTCGAAATCAATCTAATAATAAAATGTTTTTTTATCAATATTAATATTTTTTAATAATAAAATGATTTTTATCAATATTTTTATTTATTTATGCCTACCAATGGCAGGCGTGGATTCAGAGCAGAGGTCATGGTGGTCAAAAGCCCCTCTCTAGAATAAAACAAAAAATTAGTAAAAGTTTTTATAAATTCTACAAATCTATTGGAACTCTAGAACTTGAATATGCTCTCTGGTGGTTAAATTATAAACTAGAGCTGGTAGGTATGTTTCTACTCCAACAACCGTGAAATATCCTTCGGCCTACAAGTTTCGTGGTCGCATTCTGGTAAATAACTTAGTAACTACCGCTAGTAGTTTAAAATACTAAGCTCCGTCTCCTGCCAGAGATCCCAATGTGCTTTGACTTTGTTGGCCCGGGTTGAAACTAAATTATATGCGTTATTTTGGTTAGCATTTAAAATAATTTCCCGTTCACACGGTACATAAATTCTTAAATGATATATACGCATTAAAAAAGAATTATGAATTCTATACAAATTTCAAATATAAAATTCTTATACATAGAAACATTTTTTTGAACATATATATTAGTATAATTGATTCATCAATTGGCCAGTTTTGATTTACGAATTGAACCAAATCAATTAAGTATATTTTGATTAATTAAATCAATTCCTAAATTAGAGTTGTCCAGTCTAACAACTGTAAAACACCTTTATTATTTTAATATTTTGATGGGTAATTTGGATCACATCCATACATTCGATTTAATTTTATAATATCTTCATCGCTAAATCCTTTTCTTTGACCAATCGAGGCAAATAATCTCTGAAAGCCAAAGTTTAATCAAATTATGAAGAAAAAAAATAGAACAAAAAAAAACTGTATTACCTTAACTTTAATAGTCTTTTTACCATTTTTCGAAAAACCATATGGGCCATAATGCATTACACTGCCGTAATCGTAAGGTACACCAAAATTAGTAACTGTATCACTACCATATTTGTTAAAGTTATGCTCCTTGCCTAAACGAAATTAATTTCTATTTTCATTCAAATTTCGTTATTATACAGCGAGTACGTCATAATAATCTCCCCGATTTCACAGAGGCACAGCTATACGTGTTGGAAAGCTATACGGATGCGTATATGCTGCTTTTAGTGGCCATTGAAATTGGTCTGCATAGCGAGCATCGCGCTTTCGTTGTCGTGCAGCTTATTAAAAAAAGTGCACGGATTACTAGTAAAGTTTCTAGAATTTAACAATCTTGCGAATTACAAAACAGGCGGATATTAATCCACGGCGGAAACTATCGTAGAGATTATTATGATCAATCCAGTATTTCGAGCCCACCTTCTTTAATATTTTGCCATAGAATAGATATATACAAATCTCGTTCAAATGAACTCTGCTGATGGTAAAATCCCAATGCATGTAAAAATTCATGTAAAATTGTGCCACCTCTCAAACATCCAGATCCAGGTTTATCTGGTTGTAAATTTAATTGTTGGTCTCCCCCTTGCCTGCCTACACTCGAAAAGCACCCCTTTTCAAAAGCCTAAACCATATAAATATTGTTTTTGGTAATGAATCGTTTAACGAAATATTGGTAAGAAAAAATTAACTCGCCAACCGGAAATCGAACCTCGGCCCTCTGGATATCTAGTTCAGCGTGCTTACCACTAAACCAAAGGCAACTCTGACGTAAGAGCCAACTTTTTCATATCATTGATTTTTTCATATCTGTTGTCAGATATCAACATTATTATTAATTTTTTAATTTTAGTTAATTTATAAACAAAAATTTGAGTTAGTTTTTTCTTATCAATATTTAATTAAAAAATTCAATGACATTGGTCTATAAGTACTTATACGCTAGTCTTCTCGAATTTGTCACACGTAACCGAAATGGAATTTGACATAAATAATACAATTCATGTCAAATTCCATTTCGGTTGACGCTGAAGTATACACAAATAATAAATATGAATAATCATTTTACTAATGGGTTTTTCGTAAAGTATACGCATGTACGAAAACATTGCACTAGGTTAGAAGAATGTAAAACGTGAATACTGATGCAAGGCTCCTTTGAATTTTGATTTTGCCATCCATGAATGTTTTGTGTACATTAATGATAGAAATGTTCACATTAAATCGTTTTGCACGGTAGTTTCGTTTTTAGTCTAAAATAGGCCACGAGTGTTTTGAAATCAAAGTTTATGAAAATATTTTCAGTTTTTGCTACTAGAAAACGAAAAATGAATTAGTCTACAAATCCGAAACGTCCCAGAACGAAGTTTCTGGAACATTAATAAATACACCAAAATTTTGAAGTAATTTGAACCTCAATAAAGAGAATGTGTCTGACGAACGGATTAATGGTAGGCGTCACGCCATGCACTGGCAATCCGAAACTATCATCCATCAGGCCTAATGTATTGCCTTCATGTGTACGTATACATACTTCACGAAAAATTCTTTGTTATACACAAAATATTCACATTATTTTTCAGTTGGTGGTCATCTATGATGTATTAAGTTTTACCGTAATAGCCACATAGTCGCGATCCGTTGGTACTTTAGGTCTGACTGTTATACAAGTTAACTCTGCGTATTGTTTTAAAGTCTCGTTTATGTAGTTTTTTTGTTCCTCACCTGCAATTTATTAATAAATGTTAACGAAAAGAGAATTATAACGTTTTGTAATAAAATAAAAACTCACTGAATACACCATCATCGTCAAATTTATATGGAATAGTTCTATTTGGCCATCTTTTAACTGGATCCAATAGTCCGTTTAATGGTGTATTTGGTGGTAAAATAATATCACCTTCAAATTGACCACTTATTTCCCAAATATTTTGTAGACTATCTTCTGTCCATTCACTCAGTTGCTTCACTATATTATGGAATATGAAAGCTCATATTTAAAATCACAACAAATGTTTAAAAGATTTTTGTAAAGGAATAATGCATAGGCCTTGGATTTTGCTCATTCATAAATTCGAAAAACTTTTCAAATCTAGAACACACCGACCTCTATATAACTGGGCAGATTATCCCATGTTACGCCACTGGCCAGAATTGAAGCGCTCCTCACCTAGTCAAAGTACTAAATTATACTTCAGCGCGCCTGTGTGGCGTTTATGTGCACTAAGTTAATGTGTAGCTGTGATGTATATTTCTACTACACATAAAGTACATTGGCTAGTTGAGGCAGCTAGGCAGCGCTTCAATTGTGTAAGGTATTCCGCGTAGGCTTGTAAGGATATCTCTGTCCAGTTATATAAAAGTCTGTGCTAAAACACGATTAAATAATTTCAATTGGTCATCTCTTCTCGTTTAAAAATTGTCGTGTTAACAGACAGACGCATAACAGATCCCAGTTTTTCATTATAAATATTAGCTATTACCAGACATTATCCCCTGCGGAAGCATCTACACACAATGGGACTCCATAACGGGTCCATTGTGTGCAGATTGTGTGGCGAGGAGGAAGAAACATCCAGCCATATTTCCTTGACTGCGAACCTCTGGGTTACAGCATATAAAATATTCGGTGCATCTCACCCCGAATATATATGAACCTACATGAACACCTGATAAGCAAGCTCCTGACCATTGCCAACATATGGGAGAGGGAATCTCGTCAAACTGAAGTAGAAGGGGGAGCACAATGGAACATAAGGTCGAAGTGCAATACTGTTCAGACCCCAAGATATATCTATCTATAACGCAGCGACATGTCGTCAACGTCAAAGTTGTCTTCTCCTTATTGAATGCATGTTTGTAAGAAATAACCAACATTTTTAAAAGATAATTGTTGTTAATTTCTTACAAAACATGCATGCATTCAACAATGCAGACATAAATGTACCGTCGACCCCAGTCAGCAATATGAAATCTTTAAGAGCTCTTATTAAAGATTTGGACGTTCTAAATTTTTACTGAAATGAATCATTAAAGACGTCGAATGCACCACTTTAAAATAACATAAAACTTCATAAAGAAGTCTTATAGAGCTCTTTTTTCTGACTTCGAAAAAAGAGATCTGAAAGGGTTGTTGATTCTGACCTCTTTAAGAGATCTTTTTTAAGAGCTCAGAAAAAAGACTTCTTTAAGAATAAATTAATAATATTTTATTATGTTTGCTGGGACGACATGACGCTGAGTAAAATACATGAAAAGCTATAACCGTTTTGCAAATTTTTACAATGCGTTATTAAAATTACCAATACCTACAATTATTATATTTTGAATATACTTACATTCACTTTCCGTTAAAGGTTTCACAAAAGGTTTCACAGATACAAATTCAGTGGGAGCACATAAATATAAGTTTATATAAGATAGGGTTAACAAACATAATATTAATATCTTCATGTTGATCAATATATGCGACCAATAATTTAATTAATCTGAATAAAACTATAATATTTATATAAAATATATTCTTATTAATTACTTATCAAAAAGTGTAATTGTGATAAATCAAAAGTATTTTGTTAGGATTCCGTAAAATTCATAAAATTAATTTGCTGTGAATACTATCTAAATACTGACTACGTCTTCGCTATTCTGTATCCTAAACAGACAGGCCCCATTGGCCAAAAATGATATATCTTAAAATTCAACATCCATTTTGATCCCGAACACATTTTTAGCGTTATTAAAATGTTCTCCCTTAAGCAATCATACTTCGACAGCCAGAACCATATGAATTTCACTGTAACTGGTCTTAATGT
Organism: Nineta flava; assembly: GCA_963920215.1. Taxonomy (NCBI): domain Eukaryota; kingdom Metazoa; phylum Arthropoda; class Insecta; order Neuroptera; family Chrysopidae; genus Nineta; species Nineta flava. The sequence continues at coordinate 116,881,859 of OY986041.1, forward strand.
ATTTTTAAGAATTGATCGCACCGCTTTAAATATAATTTATCAACACTTCCACCAAATTTTTGTTTCAGCGAATATTTTCGAATTCTATCTCTCGTAGATAGATAAAATACATACCAGTTTTTAAATCTAATCATAAGCTTTTAAACAAAACGTGTTACATCAAAATCGGTCCAGTAGTTTTTGCGTGATGTTCGAACAAACAAAGAAACAGACTTACAATTTTATAATAGTAGAGATTACAGAAACATGTGTTTACTCCATATATATTTACTACGAAACATGTGTTTACTGCATATACGAGTATATCCGTGCTATAGAAAAATATCCTCTCCTTTGGCAGGCGCTGATAAGATATGAGTCTAAATATGGTTATGAGGTACAAGACTTAATTTTTGCTTACGTTCAAGCTTACGTTAAAGATTGCAGACAATTGTAATTTCCTTTAAAAATTGATTTTCAATTGAAATCATTGATAATTTTAAATATTTTTAGTGTTTTACGATAAGATTAGAAATAAAAACAATACGAAACGCCAGTAGATATATCACCGATATTGGGTGTATTCGTTTTGGGCACTTACACGCGCTCTCGCTTGTAAGCCAATTTTGTATTCAATATTTTTGTTTGCTTTTGGAACAAAGAAAAAAACTTTGTACAAATTGATAGTGTGTCGTGAAAACTTAAAAGGATGACCTACTTCTTGCAGTGTTATTATGCTGAATTTGGCCCACAGTACGTTTTCCATAACATACATTTTTTAAATTTCTAGATACGAATCATGATTTTTTATCAAATGGATTTTTTACTCGAAGAAATAATTTTTTCCAGCAATAATATAAAAAATTTTCGGATCCATGATTAAATATTTACTATTCCTCCTGAAAAACCTCTATAAAATCGAATCATCTGAGTGTGTATTTAAACCCTTTTTATATTGGAAAATAATTGAAATAAATTTATAATCATTTTCAAAAGTATATTTTATTTTTAACAACTAAAAATTTAGCTGTAGAATAGCTTCAGCAATCTAGACATTAAATTCTTACAAATAAATTTGTATTAAAAAATGGATATTTGAAACAAAAATTTATCTAAATTTATCGTTATCCATCCTTTAAGAGCTACCACTTAGTGGTTACAATTTGTATTAAAAAAAGAATCTTCAAAGCCATTAAATTTAAATTATAAAATATTAAGATGACAATTTGTTCGTAATTTGACTGGATTGCGAGGTGATCCACCATTAATCTGATCATTTTGTTGCAACGCACTCGGTACTTTATGTATATTGTTACGGACTTGTGATATTACATAATTATCACTTGTGTTCTCCTTTAATTTTGCTTTACATGGCTTTCTCATTAATGTAACTCGGGATGGGCTATCAGCTTTCATTTGTGAAAATGTTGAAGGTTGCCCCATGTCTATTGCTGTTTTATGTCGTGTAAGTAAACTTAACATGCACAGAGCAGCTGTTTCATTATTTGCTGGAGGACAAAACTTTGGGACATCATTTTTATTATGATTTTTAACATTTTCATTTGAATTTACACTTTGAATTCCATTATTATCATCATTATAAGAATCTGTAATAAAATACAATACTATGAATTGATTGATAGTTCATTTGGTGCCCATAGGTAAAGAAAGGTTAAGGGTGCTCTTTCATGGTGACGCTATTTTTGAGAGGCAAATTTGGTTACGTAGTATAGTTCTGACGCTCGTATTTCTGACGTGAGTTAAACAGAAATGCGTAATGTTCAAGTTATCGATTTATGAATGTATACAATCCGAGACAAAGGATTCACGATCATTAACAAAAAACGTTGTGGACAGAGACCAGAATGAGTGGTTTACAACGCGCTGCAAGCATTCCACTGTAGACATTATTTCTAACCTCACTTTATCACGTGTTTGACGTATGTCATAATATAGTGTGTTTATTTTGGTGTGATAACACAAGGTAAGTTTAAATGTGAAAACTATCGAATTCAAAATTATTTATTATAAATATATACTTTCAGGTTAAAAACTATTTTGACTAATCGCTGTTAACGTGCGATTTCATGCTGACGCTGATTTCCAGCGTCAAGTTTGGTAACGTGGTATAATTTCGACCGAAGTGCCATCTGGATAAAAAGCAGCGATAAAACTAAAAATATTTTAGTTTTAACGCTGGTGTCATTTATTTGACGATGAAAATGTGAAATCGAATTCGATAATAATCGATATAAAGAAGCAGTTTCAAAACAGTTAATATAAATATTTTCGTTTTTTTCATATTATTTTTATATACAATTACAATAACTATGAATTGTTGTTGCTCCCAAAAGGTTAAGGAATAATATAGGTCGATAATTCGATTCTTGTTACTTGTTTGACGCTAACTTATTTCACCAGTGTCACTTGCCGCTGCAATTCCACGCTCAAACTTGACGCTGATTTTTATCCAGATGGCGCTTCGGTCGAAATTATACCTGGTGACCAAATTTGATGCTGGAAATCAGCGTCAGTCGTCAGCATGAAATCGCACCTTTACATTTAAAAAAAATCTATTCACAAAAATGGCGAGGGGAAACAACGCGCTTTGCACAAATAAAATCAATGCGCATTCGTTGGACCGAAAAACTCAATGCGCGTCGACGCGATTTAAACACCAACGTGCATCGTGTATAACACACCCAATAATATCTTACGCTTTAAGTCTGCTTTAAGGTGTATGCGGCAATTTCAAATCTTTATTTTTAAAGATCAGAATGCGGACTGTCCGCCATAAATTCAGGACACGAATGAATCTTACTTCAATTATTATATAATACGTTACTTACCATCATCACTTGAACTTTTTTCTTTTTCATAATAATAGTTTTTATTCTCACAAATTCGAATAAGTTTATCTTTTTTAACGTTTTTAGTATAATTATACTCGGATTCGTCAATGGAATCATTTAAATTATCACCTCTATCTTGTTGTTGATGGTTAATTTGAAAATTTCTATTATCTTCAGATGGTGGTCTTCTTACGAACTTTGGGTGAGATTTTTTCTCATATAATTTTTCATTATTTTGAACTGAAAAGTATTGTTCGGTTTGTGACGATTGTGTACTTTGTGAACAATTTGAGTAAATTGGTTTATGCTGATTTGTATGCATATAAGCAGGAGGATTATAAAAAAATGGCAAATACATTGGAAAAGGTGAAAAAAATGATCCACTCAAACCGTCTGTTTTTGAAAGTCCACAATTATTACACTGATCTGATGACATGTCTCCATTTTGATAAATTTTCTCTCGATATGGAAAATTTGAATTCATATACGGTGATAGATATTGTAAATATTGATACGGTGATGGCGTACAATAATTGCAATCATTTTTTCGAATACAATGGTCGCACATAAAATTTGTATTTGTACCACATGATTGTAAATTAATAATTTTGGAAGAATTTTTTTGAAATTCCATTCTGCGATTGTGGAATTGAACACCCGTATGATAACTTGAAATTCACAGATAGTACAAAGATTTAAAAAAAATCTATCCAAACATAATCCCCAATAAAATTATAATAAATTATCTATTATTATTTTTAAAACTCTGAATTAAATCAGACATCATTATTTACATTTTATTTGCTTATCAACAAAAGTAGTCTTTTTTTATTAAAAAAGTAAACAGTTTTCAGTAAACAGTAAATATTATTGTGTCAAGTACAAAAAATTCATGCAAATTTGAATTTTTTACATAGCGAAATAAAGCAAAATGAAGAAATATAATTGCAAAATGTATTTTGGTAATTAATTATTTTGTCATATTTTAAATATTAGATAATAATCAATATCGTAAAACATTTTAAATAAAAATAATTATAATCGACTGTAAAAATTGCGTTATAGAAAAAAAAAATTTTTTTATAACATTAATCTATACATAATTTTATGGAACATTTTGGTGCCTTATAGTGTATATTGTATTCTTTGCTTATACTGTGGAATTGCATATAATGGCGAAATCCAGACGGCACCACTGTAATACATAGTTCAACAAACATGCGCAGACGTTTGTAAACAAAACGCTGTCAAATTTGAACTGACATCTATATAACTGGACAGAGTATGGGTCTAAACGTGAAATAACGGACCCAATTGAAGTGCTGTTTAACCGCCTCAACTAGCCATGGTACTAAATTTTGCTTCAATGCGCTTCCATGGCTAACAACTTTATGTGTGCAGTGGAAATACATGTGCCAGTCACACCACTTACATTAACATACATACTTATTACACAAATTAGGCGCAAGCGTGCTGAAGCAAACATTAGTTTCTTGGCTAGTTAAGGCGTGCTTCAATTAGGGTTAATGGCGTAACATGGGATAATCTGTCCAGTTCTATAGATATCAGTGGCTTCATAGATTATTTTAGAAGATCAATTTTGTAGTTTTGTATTACATAGGGTAGAGGAAAAGAGCACCGAATCTGTATCAAAAAGTATCCGCCAAAAAACCATAGGGTGACGCCACTGTACCAAAAAGTATAAATTTTAAAACAATATTTATTTAAAGGTTTATAAATAATAAAAACTGTTCCACAAATTTATTTTGATAAATCGTAAAGGCTATAAATTAATATTTCCAACTAGCATTCTTAACTTTGCCTACCTCCGCTAAGTTCATATCAACTCCAATAGTATTAGCTAGCACCATTTTGATCACTTATTGAACTGCTATTTAGTGCTTTGAGATTCCCAGTTTTTCAGTTTGATTCCCATATAAGATGGCCCCCCATCCCTCTACCCTCCATAATATTATATTGGTACCTCTAGTGAAAGTAACTGGCAGTAAGATTCTCTTATGGCGCAGATTTTAAAAGATATCTTTATAAGTAACAAGTCACTAAGAATTTGGATACTTTAGACGAAAGCTCTATTCCTGTGGGATATCTTGTGTAAAATTAGATCATGCATCTCTTTATGATAAAATATACTTGTAAGCCAAATTTCAACTTTGTAGGGTTTATTGTTTTTGTTGTATTTCATACAAACATTTGAATTTGGCTAATATCTACGATGTCTATCTCAAATGTCCACCACCGTGATACTAAGGGTGCATTTCTCTTGGACGCTCACATGCTTTCAGCGCGCTCAATCAAAAAATCACAGCGCGCTGTGAGTGTCAAAAAATCACACTTGCGGGTGTCACAGACGCTTTCTCCACAGAGGTAGGGCAGCAAAAGCGTTACCGCTAAACCTTACTATTTATCAAAACGAATGCTACGTGAGCGTAAGCTAACCAAACTATTGTCATATTTATTAAAGTACTTAAAATAAAAATCGTTGACAAATCAGTAAAAATAGCTAACTATTTACCCAGAATATTTTCGATCGATTTAAATGATTCAGAATCTGGTAAAACGTATACTATTTCTGTTATTTCCGACGAAATAAGACGTCGCCAGGTTGAAACAAATTAACGCTCACAACGTCCAAAACGAAGGATATTTTCTGATCGATTCTAAGCGTTCGTAGGCCAACATGAACACCAATAATTTGTGCTTGTAAGAGCGAACGCTCAAAGCGTGTGAGCGTCCAAGACGAATGCACCCCAATTAATACAAAATAATATACAGTCAAATTGAGAGGCTCCTTCCCTTTTAATCAATTTAAAATAACCATGTATATTATTTTACAGCTAGATCACGAAGAGTTATATATTCTTCGAGCTAGATTTACATCTAGCTCAATAAACATAAATACGTTTATTGATTGGTACCTTAACCTGTAAATATTCAAAAAAATTGTTTACACGTTAATATTGTTGTTTACATTGATGTTATGAAAACAATTTTATAAAACTATTTTTAAAGAAATTGTATTTAAAAAAATTTAGAATTAATCTTCGATAGCTCAGTTGGTGCAGCGGCACACTATAATCATTATCGATGTTCAAGGGATTCTGGTTCAAATCTAGCTTGATCACATTTATTTTTGTTAGTTATTTCTCGTGGTATTTGAGGTTCAAGTTTATACAGATATAAGTTATTACGTAGAAACTGCGTATCGGTATGTTTTTTTTTTCTATTATTTAAAATTCACATTAAAACTCCGACTTAGTAATGTCTAGAAGTTTTTATATCCTTAAACGTTTTAAATTTAGTACGTATAACTTGTTATTTTAAAATACATTTCTACACACATTTTTTTACATACATACATACATCCATCTCTATGACAATACAAATAACAATTTTAAGGTGTAAATAAATTTTAAAATCATTTGCACGTTAGTATAATTATCTTAAATCATTTGTTTTAATTTCAGTTTATATTTTGTTTTAAATGCGCTCATTTATTTTTCAACATCACTAGCATTTGTTTTTCGACATAACTAGCATTTGTTTTAGAGGTACAGCTAGTAGTGTAATCTAGTAGTGTTACAGTGAATCTACAATCTCGATAAAATTAATATTTGTTCGCTTGACTGTTATGTCAATAAAAGACAGAACGCTGCAAAATCGACAAAATGGAGTGATCGGAGTAGAGCAGGTAGTGCGTAGATATAGATGGTTTTGGCGTTTTAATTACTTGCTTGTAAACCACCCACGTTTGTCGATTGTGTTTGTGGTGTATATTTTGTCGTGTAGTGGTAGTAGTGTTGTGAATAAACACTGGCAGATCAGCGTGTGGGGCTACCTTGCTGAGCAAGGCAAAAGTGTACCTGTTTGTTCGTGATTAAATAATCACCGTGGTTACACGGCGTGAGTGATGTCCTCTTATTCTAGGACACAAGAAAGTGATGCTTGGGCCCTTTTAGCTTTAAAATCGGCCCCAGCAAGTCCTTCAAAAGTGCAATGGACTCAAATGGATACAAAAGGACCAGCCATTGCAAAATTAGAAGGAAGAGAATTCGAATATTTGGTTCGTCAAAAACGTATTATAATTGGACGAAATAGTTCGCGTGGTGAAGTTGATGTAAATATGGGACATTCTAGTTTTATTTCACGACGGCATTTGGAAGTGTTTTTTGAACACCCTTATTTTTATATGATATGTAATGGTAAAAACGGTGTTTTTGTTGATGGTGTATTTAAAAGAAAAGGGGCTCCTGCCTTTCAATTACCGAAAACGTGAGTATTATTTTACATAATCATCAAATAATTATATATTCTCTATGTATGTAAACAAATAATTTCGTCATCGTTAGCTAATGATCATTGCACTCGTCAGTTATTTATTACGTTTAGTTTGATGGCCTTGGATCTTGATTAGATACTTATTGTAAACATATCTTTGAATTAAATGTTTTTAATATTTCCTTTAAACCTTATAAATTCACATAATAATAACATTATTATTATCATAAATTGTTTTCAATATATGACCTACATCAAAATAAAGTCACTACAATCACGTGGCGATTATAAAATATACCTTATTTACAATACCCACCTAATAATATTATACTATTTATGCGTTCCCTCTTATTTGTTTACACAACTATTTTGCATCATTTTAAAAAATCTATGTATTTTGTTTAGTTTACATATTTTATTAAATTTTTTTATTTTATTTTGTTTTTGTTTTTATATATAGATGTACTTTCCGGTTCCCAAGTACAAATATCCGATTGACATTTCAATCATTGGTCGATGAAGGTTCAGATACGCCGCCACCAGTTCGAAGTGTATCACCTACACATCATTCTTCATCAAATAAATATACAAGTCGTTCTCGTGGCAGTGGTTCTGGATCAAATCATCCGTTACCACCGTTACGAATTAATATACCTGATGCAGATAGTTTTAGCAGTCCATTTCCATCTCCAACTGGAACAATAAGTGCAGCAAATAGTTGTCCTACAAGTCCCAGAGGTAATTTTTGGGAATATTATGATTTTTAAAGCGGCAAATTTTCGTGAAATTTTTCGAGTTATTGAAATTTTTTTAAATCAATGTGAAGTGTCAATTTTTAAATCAATGTCAATTTTTTTTAAATCAATATGTCTCAAAGTTTTGGCAATGAATAATTCAATGAGATAAACAAAAAGTAAATGAAAAAATTTTTCGAGATATTTCAAGTTTTAAAAATTTTTGTGAAATAAATCCCCTGAAAATATATTGATTATGTTGAAATTTAAACCATTTAAGGCCAATAGTTTGATTATGCTTCTCATAGATTGAAAATTTTTTGATGCAAACTGTGATTATACTTTTTGGTATTTCCGGAGAAAGTGAGATTTCAAAAATATACAGACTTGGTGGATTGTTCAGTCGGGACCATGACTAAACACAATCATAATGAAAAAAAACTGATTATAGGCGGTTAATTATAAACAGTTAAGTCTGGCAATGCGTCCAAGGATAATGTAAAATAAAAAAGTTGAAACATCAAAGAAGTAAAATACAGGAACTAATAAAGTGTATTAACCAAAGTTGGGGAATTTTAAAATTTTGAAGACAACCAGGACTTCTGTATCACAGTTTTTTACACAGAAAACTTATTGTTTTAGATCCAACGGGTATTTATAACGAATCCGAACAAGTTAGTCGGTTGAGGTGTACGAATCGAAGTTGTGGCATTTCAAACAGACTGTTGAGGCCAGAACTGCTCAGTTTTTCCTTAAAGGATTTCCGGATGGTTTATTTAGGTAGCGGAAATCACGAATCTAGTTGCGCTGGGATTATCTGCCATAGAAATTTCTCCTTAAAGACTATACACCTATAATCACAATTGATTACTTTTGATAATTTTTTTACAAATACTATTATTAAAAATAATTGTAATATCTCGTTGAGATCTCTATTTTTTTGTTTATATCGTTGAATTCTAACAAAATCCATCATCACTATTTGGCGCCAAAAAAATTCAAAATTTGCCGCTATTTTTATTAAAATCAATTTGAATTGAAACAATTTTTAATCAATATTATATTGTAGGAAGTCATAATAGAAGAGAAGTTCCTAGTGATTTGCATATCAAATTAGCTTATGCAGCACAAGTTGTCATAGGCGGCTCAAATTATGGTAGCAGTTCAACACAAAGTGCAGTTTCACATGAGAATTCATCGATAAGTAGGGATAGTATACATTCACAAAGTCCTACTTCAGATAGTCATTATCGTCATGGATCTTCAAATGGCAATTCAGTAAGTAAAACAAATATTTTGAATTTTGCAATTCTTTGGTAATCCAAATCAGGTTCATTTTATTGATAATTATGTGTATTTTATGGAGTTTTATGTAGATATAGGGAGAGTCGCTAGGTATGGACCAAATTCTATAACACAAAATTTAGCTTGAGAAATCCAAATTTTGGTATCCGATTTTTTACCGTTTTCAAGTGATGGAGTCGTAAAGAATTCGATTATACATAAACGGGTACCATCTTAATGTACCCAGTAAATTATACTCATAAAAATAAGCGCAAATAATCCAAAGTTGTTAGCCTACATCTGTACGTTTTCAAATTATGGCGATGTAGAAAATTTCACTCGTAGTTGTAATAAGTCAAATTTTTTTACAACCTCGTAACTTAAAATGGAACAAAAACCGAATAACAACATTTAGGGTCTTTGTTGGACGCGTTCTTCCTAAATAGTATATATATTATGTACTAGTTGAAGAAGCCGGCATTGTCCGGACTTCAAAAAAATCTAATAGAGTGCATAAGAAATTTGTGTCAAATAATTATTTTGACATTTCAATACGTCAAAATTTGTATATTTTAAATTTATTGACAAATAATTTATTTGCAAAATTTTGTTAATGATGGCATTTCTATAGATACTATAAACTATATTAGATATCTAGCCGTTAGAAAACGGATATAACTTTGGAAGGGTTTGGAATTTTCTACTTCTGAAAGTTTTTAAAAAATTCTTGAGTGTATAAGAAATTTATGTCAAATAATTATTTTGACATTTCAAAACGTCAAAATTTGTATATTTTGAATTTATTGACAAATAATTATTTTGACATTTCAAAACGTCAAAATTTTTATATTTTATATTTATTGACAAATAATTATTTTTGACGTTTCAAAACGTCAAAATTTTTATATTTTAAATTGACACATAATTTATTTCAAACATATATATAGAGATTTTATTTGTGAAATGAACCCTGAAAACTGTACCTGAAGATTTTAACTGTTATAATTTCAATAAATTTTACCATTCATTGGTTTTTGTAACCTAACAAATTTCACACGTAGCATTTCTTTAGTATTTTGTGTTTATTTCACAAATAAAATGTAAAATATTCTGCAATGGATTCGCGGTAATTTCACAGCTCCTAATAATAATAATTAGAAAGAGGGGTACCGCAAGTATGTTCCTAACACCTAGACCAAGGGGTCCTCTGTGCCCTCCTTGAGAACAACCTGTCACCCGAAGGCTAGAAGTCTCCGAGTAAGAGGCGCCATTCTAAGCAGATGAAGCTATAGGATTCTGTTGAGGCCGGATGCCACACAGAAGGGTCAAGGTCATATGGGTCCAAGGTCTCACAGCTCCTAACAATTAAGTATTGACATCAAGCATAAAAGTTATTAACGTTTTATCTCCATCTATTTTCATTCTCGAGATGTTTCAAATTTAGTGATTTTCATGATGTGCAATATACTAAACTAACTGACCCGCACAGACTCCGCATTGAAATTGTGTTTAAACTATTTGATATATGAAAAAAATGTTCATACAAAAGTTGTTTGTTTTTATTAGATAAACATTTTTTATATAACATTTACTCTATCTCAAACTGTTTAAAAATTAGGTTTTTAGCGTATCTGTCACGCAGAATAAGAATGCAAACTTTTTATAGGATATGTCACTCGGGAATAGTGTAGTTTTCTATCAGTTAAATAATTTTGAAAATTGGATCAGTAATTCCATAGATTAACTCATACAAACAACTTTACCTCTTTATAATATTAGTATAGATTAATTATTATTAAGAGGAGTTCGGGAGAAAATTTCCCCAACTATATAATCTAGTTTTAACATATATTGCCCAAAACAAGTGTCTATTACCCTGCTGTAAAATACAAATATAATCGATCTCTTTTGACATGTGTTTTTTTACGTTTAATATGGTATCAATGTTTATTTTTAACCCGACTTCAAAAAAAGAGGATGGTTCTCAATTTGTCTGTATTTTTAACATCAGTAACATTAGCAAATAATTAATTATTATTCTAGATACCAAATATTTCCATTAGCGATTCGTCAGTGGGTACCGAAAATGGTAATAAAGAAGATTTAAAACCACCGTACTCGTATGCACAGTTAATTGTTCAAGCAATCGCTTCAGCACCAGATAAACAATTAACCTTAAGTGGAATATATTCCTACATCACAAAAAATTATCCATATTATAGGACAGCAGATAAAGGATGGCAAAATTCAATTCGTCACAATTTATCGTTGAATCGATATTTTATTAAAGTAAGTATATTTAAATGATTTTAATCTTCATACGTGTTTTGGTTCTGTAGCGTATCTTTTTAGATGATTCACCCGTAACACACAAGTATATATTCACTTCGGTGCAAGAGGAAAACTAGCGACGCTAGTGGCACAAAAAGTAAATATAACTTGTACCATTACGTTGACATATTTTGTCAATTATCCCGTTTGAGGTCGGAGTCCTTGTCTAGTCTCCATGTATATAAGTGTCGAACTAAAAGCATTAAATAGTAGTTCAATAAGAAACCACAATGGCGCTAAAAACAATAAGGATTAGATGTATAGATGTTAGAAAATGGCTAGAAAATATAGAAACGATTTTAGGTATACCTGTGAATCAGAATATTATGCTTGAAGACGACCATAATTATAATAAAGTCGAAACAGTGAATCTGTCCAGTCATAAACTGGTGGCCTACATTCGCCAGCAAATGATAAAATTTCTTAAATGTGAAAATTGTTAAAAAACTTTGGAATCAAATGAAAATGATGATATACTGTTGGTTCACAATGATGTTGTTAAGATTGCAAATATCTCGATTCACAATCGGTCAAAAATTTTAATTTTTATTAAATGCAAAACATTTAGATTAGTATTTAATTTCATTAAATTCTTAAGAAAAGTGGATTTACTGGTGAACTAACTTAACAAATCTCTTCCCGAAGTTTGTCGAATATTTAAATTTTGCAATTGTGAAATTTAGGTGCCACGTAGTCAAGAAGAACCAGGTAAAGGAAGTTTCTGGAGAATAGATCCACAATCAGAAGCAAAATTAATTGAACAAGCGTTTAGAAGAAGGAGGCCACGAGGTGTTCAATGTTTCAGGGCGCCTTTCGGTTTAAGTTCAAGGTATACATCTTCATATTGTATCTAGTTATATATTTAAATGCTCTTTATGTCCAGTCAAAAATATCTCATACACTACTGTCTTATATAATCAGGACAAAAAACCGGTTTGCTTTTATTATAGGACAAATACTTATACACACATGCACAACACATACATATATTCACTATTCAAATATACAAATTATTGTAATTTTGACAAAAATAATTTAATTATCTCGCGTTCTAAACAGTCAAAATCTCTGAAACTTCGGGATATATTAGAAAACGTTATTTTTAGCCTGCGAAAAAAAATGAGCAAAATTTGTCGAAATGTGGTTTTATGCTGCAACATCCTTAAGTAAATCTATTCATTCATTGTTAGTATGGTTGCCTGTACGGTTATGTTATACTAACGGAGGTGATAGACGCAAGTTTACAAAAACAATTAAAATATGTAAATAGTCAAAAACAAAGTGAAAATATATCGATACAAGATAGTGAATAATTAATGGATTCTACCTATTTAACATATTAAATGGCTTAGAGGTAGAGCAGTGGTCTATCAAATCAGAGTTCGTGGGTTCGATTTGATGTCAAAGAATGTTAATTTGAGTATATTATTTCCATTGAAATAATATTAAAAAATGTCTCACCTACTATAAGACAAAAATTTTTCAAAAGCTCTTATTTTTTTAACGGGTTTCTATAGCTAGTTAATGTATTATTAAAAATTTGTATTATTTATAGAAGTGCACCAGCATCGCCTAGTCATGTGGGAATGTCAGGGTTAATGACACCTGAATGTTTATCGAGAGAAAGTTCTCCAATACCTGAAAATTGTGGTGATATTAGTCAGTCGGCACCAGGTAGTCCTGGCTTGTCACATGCCATAATGATTGGTACAGGTAAGAATTGGATATTTTTTTATAAATAAACACTTTGATTTGAAATCAAGAGTATAATATTTTAGATCGCGGTGGTCATTTGACTTATCAATCAGCTCCTACAAGTCCCGGAACTTATTCGGGACCTGGCTCTGGAACATTGATTGGTCAGCATCAAATGTCGGCTTTAGTTGGAAATAATAAACATATTATGATGCCTTCACCACAGCATCATGTTACTATTGTTACAAATGGTTCTGAGGAGATCATTCGGGAAGGTGTGTGTTATATTTTTTCCAATCAAATAATTCAATTACACAAGTCAAATATTTGATTGATTTTGTTTTAAATATTTTTCTATATTCCAGAAAAATATATTCCTGGAGCTGTTGTTGAAGAGCGAGAAGTTATATCACCAGCATCATTTTCACCGCAACCCGTAATTGTTCAAACTGCAAACACATATGGGTATTGTTTATATGTTTTTTTTATAAATATTTCTCTTTTTTTTTTATTCAGTTAAAAAATATTACTTCAGAAAGTCTAGCTATCTGGTTATTCCAGAATAACCGGAATACACGTAACTTCATTAGCTTAAAACCAAGTTTTTATCAAAATCGGAGACATAAAATTTTCCTCTAATTTTAGCGATTTTTTTAAGGGGTACCCCTTAGAAAAAATGTGAAAAAAGTGAAGAAAATTTTTGTTCTCGATTTTAATAATAATCATTTTCTAGGCTAATTTCGATCCAAACAGTACGAAAATCAGGTTCATTTTAACGTCCGACCAACACATTTCAAAATTTTGCCTTCTCAATCCATACAGTTTGGAATATTAGCACTTGTGGTCTGATACCTTGAAAACCGTTATTCGAATTATATTTTAACCAACGCCATCGTTTTCGCTAGGTCCAAATTAGCTTAAAACCAAGTTTTTATCAAAATCGGAGACATAAAATTTTCCTCTAATTTTAGCGACTTTTTTAAGGGGTACAGTTTGGAATTTTAGCACTATGGGTCGGATACCTTGAAAACCGTTAATCGTATCGTATTTTAAATAAATATAAATAAAGAAATAAATTGGCTAAACCTAATAAAATATTTTTCCTTTTTATTTAGAAATAATGTATACATTAAATCGGAATCACCACATGGAGTGCTGCTAAAACGTCATTTAGAAGATTCAATTGGTTCGAGTAGTGAAGGTGGTAATCTGTATATTGATTCACCGACACACGGTGATAGTTCGGATCAAGGACCACCATCACCGCCAGATACTAAAAAATCACGTTTAGATGATTCATTTCCAGATGAGTAACACGTAGAAAACAAAAAGTATTTGAGAAACCTGTGCATGCCAACAGAATAAAATACAAAAAAAAATCCTGTTACATTTTTTTTAATATATAGACTTTAAAGATATGTATGGGAAAATATTTCATTTGAAATGAATAGGATGACGACACAGATACACAGTTTGTTACACTTATGTTCGGTAACATAAACGTAATGAGAAAAAAAACAAACGTAAATATTTGATAATGTAATTTGTATAAATCACATACACAGACACACACACACACACACACATGTTTATAAGAAAAAAATGTTAAAATTTTTATTATTTAGCGCATTTTTATTCACAAGAAAAAATACAAGTTAAAACTGCGTGTATAGTTTAATTTTGAATTTTTTTTTACTCAATTGCCTTTTTACTCAAATGAAAAATCAACCGAGTGGTGTAAAATGTACCAAAAGAAAATTTATTTTCCTGCTCATTGTACGTGTTTAGTGAATTTATTTGTGCGGAAAAACTTTTTTACACCAGTTTGTGTAAAATATAAAAAATTGTAAATAGTCTTTCTTCCTCCAGTATAAAATTATGTTTCAGCTTCCTACGATTATGAGCTATAATTAATTACTTGACCGTGCTCACAACTGTATATAAGTAACTAGATAGCACCGATGCGCTGTTTAAGCGAAAAATATAAATTATGTTGTGTCCATCTATTTATGTAAATGTAATTTGTTAAAATTTAGAGAAAAAAAAATTTGAAATTTTTTTTTTTGTATTAATTTAATAGTGTAATAAATTTGAAAAAACATTTGCAACAAATCGATTCGTTGAATTTCAAAAAATTTACATTAATTATATGACAACCTTTTAAGGCTATGAAATGATATTTATAAGTGAGCCGGGATGGATGTTTAGTGCGTGTATTATACACATGTAACTAAACTTAAAAATATCTTCCTATCCGATTTTTGTTTGTTGTCGTGTTAGGTCATCGGAAAGAATTCGATTTTACATATTACGAGTGCCATTTTAATGCCCTAAACGCGGGAATTAATTCTACATGAAATTAAGCGTAGAATCTCAAATGTCATTCGATTTTAGTTCGTTTTCAATTTATGGAGTATATAACTCCGACATTTTCTTCATTGCAATGATGCGTGTAACATTTAACTTCGAAACAAACAAAAATCAGGTAACAACGGTTTTTAAACTTACTTTGTGTAAAGTGGACTCCTAGCTTTATTGTTGAACTTATTCTGTATATTTAATCAGAAATAAATCATGTTGTTTTGTAATTATGATATTCATTTGGAAATTATAAAAAAATTGTTTCATCGTGATCTTTTTTTATACAAAAGCAACTTACACCACATCCAATGTTCATATGTCAATTATTGTTAGGTTATGTTTCGTTATGCACTATCAGTATTGTAAGATTGTGATTATGGAAGTTAGAGGTAAGGAATACTAACTCTGTGTATCAAATCTGTCCCTCAAATAGCAATAAATTAAAATGGCGTTACTTAAGCAAAATTCTTCAAGTTGTTAGAGTATGGCAGAATTAAACGGAGAAAGTCTGTTGGCTAATTTAAATATCCTTTAAAGAATAAAACATAAAAATGAAGTAAACTACAAATTTCTAAGAGAATAATTGACTATATGTACTAAGTTTAATATAAAAATGTACTCTTTTTAATCAAGTGTTATTACATCCAACAGTTTATAATACTTATTTTACGAATTTTAACACACTGTTCAAATTATTTAGCCAGTCTAAATAATTCTTTGATTGCATAAATTTCATATTTAAGAATGCAATTTATGACTGGGCAGCCGGCCCCACCCTCACTAGTTCCGACTTCATTATAATTGTTATCGTCTTCATGTGTAATATTCTGATTCACAGGTATACCTAAAATTGTATCTATAATTTCTAGCCATTCTCTAACATCGAACCTTTGTTGCTATTAGCGCCATTGTTATTTTTTATTGAACTACTACTTAACGCTTTTAATTGGACACTTTTGCAGCTGAAGTACCATATGGGATGGTATTCCTACCTCTTACCTCCATTTGATTACAGTACATGCTTGTTTCGGCGTCGGTAAAGCCCCTGTGTGGTCTTTAAACGAAATTAATGACTTTTTTACAGATTAAACATTTTAATAATAGTAGCTTACGAATATAAGTTAACATAATCTAAATAATTGACAAGTTATTTAAGTACTAGATCATATTCATTCTGCAAACACGAAGTGTTTCAGAAGAAAAAAATAAATATTTAAGGATACTGTACTACGGAAAATTTTGAGATAAAGTTTATAGTTCCGGAAATTCTTTGTTTACTTAACCATCTCCATAAATATATACCAATCATTTCTTCCTGAAACACTCCATATAATTTGTGTTTCGTTAAATATAAAAAAATGGTACTTAAAAACATAATTTTAAAACAAAAATATAATACAATTGAGTAAAATGGTCAATCGATTTGCTTGCTATTCAAAAATATCGATCGATGTTCTCGGAAAGATTTTATTCAAAAATAACTTCCGCCATTTTTTAAAGATCGAGGCAAAACAAAAAACAGCATCATCGAATAATTAATAATAGTTTTTTTTTTGTAAGTTACTTTTAAAGTCATGAAATGATTACTTAATTTTAAGTGAAGAAAAAACTATTGTTACCTACCCGTAATTATTATCCCCCTCCCCTTATACATACTCCCTTCCCCTCTTTTACTTTGTTTCTACTATGGTGCCTATATAATAATAACTATGTAAAATAGATATATAAAATCCATGTACTACTCGTATTTACAATTATATATACTAAGGACATGATCACATCCACAAATTGTCGTAAAACAAACCCAAGTGTTATTTTAATTTACTTAAGGACATGCGCATATATCTTATAAAGTAATTCTAAATATAATTACAAAAAATTTCAGGATTTATTTTATTTGTAATTTTCATCGTAAAAGTGTATTTTTTATGTTGGTCGCATTTCAATCTCTCAGTTCATGGTCTGGTCGATTCGATTTATGGCAGTTAGAGATAAGGAATACTAACTTTGTGTATCAAATATATCCCTCAAATTAAATAAGGATGATGTTGCTATAACAAAATACTCGTAAGTTATTAGAATATGGCAGAATTAAACGGAGAAAGTCCATTGAATAGTAATAATAATACTATTACATTCAACAAATCGCAATACTTATTTTACGAATTTCTGCACTTGTTTCATTTAGTTAATAAATGAACTAATGATTTTTCTACAGTTCTGAAGTTACACACTGTCCAAATTATTTAGCCAGTATAAATATAATTCTTTGAAAAATGTTCTCCGTATAAATAAATCTATTTGATTAAAAACATTGAAAGCCAGCAGTATATCATCATTTTTATTTGACTTCAAATCTGTGAAATCTTTTATAATGAAAATTATGCAAAGAATAATCTGTTAAAATTTTTCGCATATATTTAGAATTTCTATATATTAAACTGTAATTAAAGCTTGTTTGTATTTTTTTTCTTTTTTTTTTGTTATTTTACTTGTATGAATCATAAGTATATAAATACAGGATGAACATGTACGAAAAACTTCCCCCTGTATCTATATATCTTGTGTGATTATTATAATAAAAACGAATAATATATGTTGTACCAAATTATTGAAAAGTAAAGTACTAATTTCAAAGTTTATTTGTACTATTTCTACTTTTTTTAAAGAAAAAACTCTTTCAAAATTCTCTTCTTAGTGATGTCGGTTTGAGTTCATTTATGAATTATAAAAAAAATTATTTCCGGCTGAAATAAACCTTTTTCAAAAATGAACTTGTTTATGTAAAGTGTATTCAAAGAAGCGAAATAAACTTAGTTTTGTTTACATCATTTGTAATTATATATTAGTATGTGTACTATGTTCACGCTTTCTTTCAGTTTCGTGTAATATAATTACAGTAATGGGAACTATAGATTTCTGGTGGATAAATTACAAACTAGAGCTATTTGATCTATGTTTCCTGTTCCAACCTCCGTGGTAAACCCTTCGGCCTACAAATTTCCTGTTGGCATTCAAGTGAACAAATTAGAAACTACCGCAATTAGGTTGAAATATTAAGCTTCAAGCTTCGCCCCTCCCAATAGACCATACAATATTTCGTTATAAATTCGAATGTCATAGTTGTCAATTGTTACAACTATATGTTTAATTGCTTGAAGTGCTTAAAAATTATTCTAAATTTTTAATTTCTCAAGAGCAGAACTGATTTTGATGAAATTTAAAATAAATAATACGACTATCGCTTTTAGTAATAAATACATTCAAAAAACATCATACATTTTGCAAAAATTTATGAAATTAATTAAAATTTTCATTTAAGCTATACTAAACTCAAGCTTCAGAGTCCATCGA
This sequence comes from Nineta flava, assembly GCA_963920215.1. Lineage (NCBI taxonomy): Eukaryota > Metazoa > Arthropoda > Insecta > Neuroptera > Chrysopidae > Nineta > Nineta flava. The sequence continues at coordinate 116,900,745 of OY986041.1, forward strand.
TGTCAACAAATACTTGAACTGAACACATGAACATATATTAATAGACAATGACTTCGTTCTATCGTTTTGTTTTTTAATTATATTAGTTTTTTTTAAAATAAGAACGATATAAAAATAAAAAATATAACTAATCATGTGCTATGATCACACGATTTCGTCTGTTTATATAGCTGGACTCTCTAGCTTGAGTTTACTATAGTCTAAATTTTAAGAACCTAAAAAAAATAATTGTTTTATTGTTTGGTTACTTTGTGAAACATATTTAAAATAATATTATTAATAATAATTACTAATAGCTTTGTTAATAAATCAAACCAACAAATGTGTGACATAGATATGTTTCGCACCACTGCGGAAATGAAAATCAGTTCTGTTCTTCAGCAGTAACAACTGAAAAATCTTCATTGACTCGAGTTATAATGCATGTTTAGAATTTACTTATTATGTTTTAAATTAAAACTAATTATGTAAGGGACATTTTTGTACTTTGTTTTAGAATTATAGTTTTAAGTAATTACACATTTTTCTAACAAATTCGAAAATCACTTTTTATCTCATTTCGTTTTTTACTCTTCCGGCACATTATCAAAATGTATACTATGTACACATCAAGTATTTAAATTACAATGATAATTGCTTATGAAAAATACTGATAAAAATGTAAATTGTGACGCTTTATTTGGATACATACTGGGTGATCAGAAAGTACCGCAGGCGATTGTTAGGGTAGATAGAGAATAAAATTCTAGGACGAAAAGTCCTCTACCATTTTTTAACCTGACGTACATGTAATTAGTTATTAAAATAAGTAACCAATCTGCTTACCGCTATTGCGCGCCTCTGATTGGTTACTTATTTGAATTAATAACTAATTACCTGTACGTCAGGTTAAAAAATGATAGAGGACTTTTTGTTTCAGAATTTTATTCTCTATCTACCCTATCAATCCCCTGCGGTACTTTCTGAACATCCGGTAGAATAGGTTGAATCGATGCAATAAGTATTACCATTGATATTATTTAAAAACGATAATATAGTTTTGAATCCGATAATTTATTCACATGTAGAGAGTTAACTTTCGAAAAATTATGGTTACATTCGGAAAATTAATTTGTACCACTGACCTCCATCCAGGGATAGAGGTAAGTGATTTGTACGTAAACGAATCATAAATGAACTCTTCGACTATGCTCTATAACAACAAATATCAAATATTTAATACTTCAATCTAAAAAATAAAATAAAATCATGTTATTCAACTGCTTTTGACTCTTAGACACTCTTAAAGCTTATGCTTATTTATGGCCAGAGTTGAGTAATTACACTTAACAAATATATTATCATCCCGTAAAATTAACCTACGTAAATTCCAACTTAATACATTTTATTATCGTTCCATCTAACAGGTCTATAATTTATTTAAATTTAATAACAGCACTCGATACACTCTCGTTCATAAAAATTGAATCAGTAAGTCACATGCTAAGCATATATATATATATATATATATATATATATATATATATATATATATATATATATATATTACTAAATATATAGTATTTTTCAACTAGTTCAATTTTTATGAACAGAAGTGCACCGTCAACAACAATTGGGATAATTTTCGAGTGTTTTTTTTTTATGTACACTCAAATGTACATAAGTGTAAGTCATATTCTAAGCGAAAATATTACTGAGTAACACTTAGAATGTTTCAACTGGTTTCAGTTGTATTCGAAGGTTACGTGCAGAGATAGATATACATCTTAATAATCAAAACACTATATAATACATTTTTACACCGATCGATAATTCGAAATACAAAAAGAAAGGCCCATTGTTACTTAATAATCTTCGTTTGCTAAGTTTATTCTAAATCAGTTATTGAATGATGAGACGAAAATTTTGAATTTACTAGTGTCGATGGCGGTCCTAGTAAATAAAAATTATAAAATATCTAATGTAAAAAAATGTTCGACCAAATATTTCACATAAAAATTAGGTAGTTCTCAACTTTGGTAATGGCTTGTTTTGATTGTTTATGATTTTGATTATGTTTTTCAATGTGACTTTTTCAAATGCGCATGCATGTTGAAAAGCGTGTTCAAAGCTGTTATTAGACGATCCAATACGCTCGGATAGCCTGTGACAGTTGTAGACGTGGCCAAAAACGTAACGCTCATTTTTCAAATTTTTTTTTTTGATTTGTAACTTATTCATTCGGTTTTTGGTAAAATGTTTCGAATAAAAGTTGTTGATGAATAAGTTTTACCCGAAGCATTTTTTCTATAAGTGAAAACTTTGATCGCTCATCACATATGGTTGCATGCAGTATAATTGTTTGAATTTCTACAGTAAACATTCAAAGTTTTTGGTTCACACAATCACATTGAGATAATGTTATTTAAGAGTCTCATAGAGATCCTTTATCCAGATAATAGGTTTTTGATATATGTGACACGCATCTAAACGATTGTCCTTGCTTGGGATGTAAAGATTGTGCTCATTCTTTATCTGGCTAAATGAGTGATAGCAGCAGTTTGACTTTTAAACATTTTGGCTAAGCGATAGCCTGCAATTGAATCTTCTTTCGTTTTTTTAAAACGATATTGATTTGAAATTTATTGTTGATTAAATATTTACCCCTTCTAGCGTGATAATTCGAATTCATTTTAAATGAAGCGATGATAAAGCACTTGAATAGATGGATACTCGGCTTCTTTTAATTTGACAAGAATGTTGTTTATGGCAGCGGTCTAACACGAATGCACATGTTTGAAAACAAATTGATATCTTTGTACATGTTTATTCGATTTGCTAATATGATTTAATTTGTAATTCATCTTTTTGTTATAATCTTATTAATATTATCCTAATCAGAAATTTTAATCTTAAAACAGTATTGATTTATGCAACTCTCAAACGACTTCTATGCTTTAATGGAAAATATTTTACAAGGTATATATTTCCTTTCAAATAGTTTTATAAAAGAACAATTTTTAGATATCGATTTATTTAACCATCGTAATTTTTGACGGTGATCTAAAATCGTTTCAAATATAAGGTGAATCGGAATAAATTTATCTAAATTCCTGAGATAATTCTACATATTAATATGATCTAAGAAAATTTTGATTTTTTATTATTAACGGTTCACATTTATCAAAATTGGTGGAGTTGTTTGGTCGTTGGAAGGTAATAAACGTAAATTTATTGGCTTAAAGTAGTGATTCAATCAAGTTTGTTAAATGAGATACCGTTAGAATTAGTTTATTATTCCCCGTCTACATTCTGAGTATACGGGCATATGATATTAGGGATAAATAATTGATAGCCATTTAATTTATTTGTATATATAATAAGAGCATTTGACACTAGGCGTGGTCTAATTACATGATTCCTATTGGTTCATCAATTTTTTTATCTCTGACAATATCTTATAATTAAGCATGCGTGTTTAGACGGTATTGGTTTATTTTTTAATTCTAATCCATCCTGTATAAAATAACGTTCTGAATTATAAATTTTCCCAATTCCTTGATCAATTATTTTACTGTCTCACCAAATTAACGAGTCGAAATACGTATTTATATAATACAAGTAATTGATCTAAGGAATTGGAGCAATATTTTTAATGAGTTCTCTTAGAATATCTTAATATTCGAATTATGACAACATAATTTAAAAAAAAATTCTCTGGAGTTTAGTGCATTCTTCTCGACTCACCTTGTATGACTATATCAAACGATCACATATTCATATTGAGTATTGAACGAGTTAAGGCTTGTAAAATACGGTTCTTGTTCGTTCCTAGTACCTATTGTTTAAGTAATTATAAAAATTTACGAGTAATAAAATTTGTCGAATATAATTTGTCTACACTTTTTTCACCCTTAATTTTTATTTACTAGTTGAATGAACAAAAATGCCTTAATGAGTAAACACCGGTTTTTTTTCAAGTAGACAGTCGTATGCGAGTGCCTTTAATTCACGGACCAACATATATTGCATTATACAAACAAAATTTGCAATAATATTTTTGTTTCTTTTGGAATATAATTAATGATAAAAATAATGAATTGTTAATTAATAAAGTACATAGCTGGTTCTATGTTCTTCAATTCTTTGTTATGTATAAAAAAATAAAAGCTGCTGTTTATATTTATAAAAAAAAAAGCTGCTTTGCTTACTGATACTGAAAACATGTTGTAGAAAAAGTATGATGTACCGTTTATTGTTTTTATTTTCTTTATGTTGGCTAGTCAGCAAATTTATTACAGAGAAAAGCCTTAAATAAAAATCAATTTTGCATCAGAATGTATTTTGTTGCATTTATTAGTTTTTATTTTTCGGTGTGTCTAAATATCCTTTATCGTCCATTTTATATATTAATATAATTTTTCCGCTTTTTGTGTAGGAATTTGTTTTAAATACACGACAATTTGCCGAAAATATAGTGATTTTGTATATGCAATGCGGAGTAATGGACTAATTGTAAATGGTTACGACTATTATATATCACAACGCAAGATTATAAATAAAAAGTTTTAAATTTCACTTTTAAAATGAAAAAAAAACTTCGTTATATATTCGATGACTTTGGAATTGATTCTATAACTTGGACAAGAGTATTCACTTTTGGCATTTTTATATCACTTACATATATTTAACCGTCCAAGTAGCCGAGCGGTCTAAGGCGTTATGTCTACTTGGAACTCGGAGCTTATGGGGGAATAAGGGGCGCTTAATTGACTAAATTGTCGACAAGAACGAAATAACCGGCTATGCTTCTGAAGGTTTTCTGCAGTTTCCTTCACGAACTCCAGAATAATATCGGCATAGTTCCTATCAGAGTCAGCTGCAGCCGCACATCCTACCAATTCCTAGTCTACCCACAAAAATTCCTTCCACTCCAGTCACATCCTTAGGCATTACAATGGACCTTATGGTCGAAGTGTAGCCCGTCCTATCTCCACATATATTCTCCACATTCCGTATTGTAACAGTAAATATATGAGATGAATAAATTCATTATCACATATATTCACCATTAACTCTCTTTCGGAGTATGTCCGTATATATAATTATTTTACCGTTATTCGTACTATGTGAATGAAAATCAAATAATGTTATAAATGCAATTATTTATATAAATTATAATGATCAACCTTAACTTTTGCTAGACCTTAACTAGTTCATTATTCAGCCTCGCATTTACAAAATCATGTGTTTCGATAGACTTTTATAGATACGAAAACAAACTCCATCAAATGACGGAACAATTCTATCAATATACGAAATACCGGCGTTGGGTGTTTAGTTACGTCGTTTATTTTATAATAAAATTACAACATGCAAATCAACATATGTTTTTTTTTTGTATTTTATGCCATATTATTATGTATAAACATATTTACAATATATATATAAATTGTACAAATTATTATGAAATTGTTATATAATACATTGTAATTATATAATTAATAATCATTTTTATTAGTTTTTAATTTATGTCCGACATATATAAGATATGTACACAGTGATTTAGCACAAATGAAACAAATCAAGTTTATATTTTGTAAATAACGCCTTTGAATTCGTTGAAATAAGCAATTCTAATTAAGAATTTCATTTATTTTAAGTAGGTCTCTTTCACATTCTCAGTTAGGGATCAAATCCATAGACATATAAGAATGACATAGCAATGGAAGTATCGTGAAAGTGGATGCGATAGAGATGCGATGCTATTCTTGTCTTGAGCATGTTCGTACAGTGTATATATGCCTATATGTATAAATACCATCCATGTGTTACATATGTACACTGTATGCAGCACACAACAGAGAAAGAAATACTATTGTGGAACTTTTTGTTTTTATTCCTGTATCGCTTTTCACGCACACACCAGTGGTCTCTTCTTATATATCTAAGCAAAATTCATCATAATAACTTCAGGAACTACCAATGGATGTCATGTCGTCGATGTCAGTCCTCAATTTGTTAGGATAAACATGATGTTGAGTGTTGACTCTCTATACCTAATCCAGAATGTAAAAAAGCCATATTCTTTAAAATAAGTTATTCCTATGTTTCTGTTGTACAAATGCTCATAATTCGTTCAATGATGAATTAAATCCACACACATTGTTATGGAATCAAATCAAAGGTATACCACATTTTAATCAATTGAATCCATCCTCATACTTGTACGTTTTCCCCTGTGCGACTATCGTGATGATCGTTCAATAATTATTATTGAACGATTAAACGCTGAACGATATTCGTTAGTTACCATTTTGCTTGAAGCGTCTGCTTTTTCACTAGTCGCGTGTTTTTATTCGTAGTCACATGGTTCTAGAGGAAGGTTCTACTTAAATGCCTTTTGATTGAGGAAATGGAAGATGATTTTCTAACTTTATTGGCAATCTCAGCCCATTTACTTGACCGTTTAATCCTTGTAGGGCGCATGTGACAGCTGTCACAGTGAGAGATGAATCGTCTAGAGAATAATTTCATCATACGAGTCAGAAAACGAAGAAATAGTGTTCAACGATTATCATTGAACGATCATCGTGGTAGTCGTACCGAGGAAAACGTACCTTTAATCGATTATTATGTAAAATTGAATTAGTACAAACGAATCAGAAGAACGAATAGCTCATTTTGATGAATTTAATAAAATGAATCAATTCCTGAACCAAAGTTGTTCAGTTCATCACTATACTAAACAGATTTAAAATGTGGGATTCAAGGTCATTCAAAATTTACATGCTGTCTTAACCAGAGGTGGGCAGGAGTTGACTCCGCCAAGCTCTGAGTGAGAGGTAGGGAAGAGAGATAGAGTTAATACAGGGTACCTACCAATTATTAATATTTTCTTTTTTTAATTAAAACATTTTCTGAAAAAAATATAATAATACCAAATCTTTTTTATGGTCACTATTATACAAAGTAAATAATACATACAATCATTCAATACATAATCTGGAATTTTGGGCTGGTAATTTGGGTCATAAAATGTACCTTTTTAGTATATATCATATTTGTGTATGAATAAAATAAAAATATATAAAAAATATATATAAATCTTTTGAACCTTTAAGTTTACCGCTGGACCATTGTAATAAAAGAGGGAAATTTTTGCAAAGGGTAATTTAAATAGAAATATAGTTTTGGAAATTCCAAATAATTTGTCTAAATATTTTACTATTCATATCCGAGAACTAATAAAGAATTATTTACCTGATTTAATTATTTTTTCTTCGTATGGAGTATGCTCAGTATAGTGTCATGGGAATTTGATGAATTAAGTTAAATTTTACATAAAGTGGGAATTTGAGTTCTTCGAGTTAGTCTACTTTGAATTGAAAAAGTGAAAAGTACTTTTTGTAGTAGTGGAAATTATTTTTCGCATAATTTGTTTTTCAAAAAAAATAAAATATTGACTATACTATATAATTATTGGGCAATAATCGGTAGGCAACCTGTATTGAAACATCGTTCCGTCTTTCTTCAAAACATACCTTCTTTACTTACTCTCACCCAGCTTATGGAGAGCCCGTAAGGCTCAGACGAGCTGTCTGTGCCCACCTCTGGTCTTAACAACCGTGTGTGTGTGCTGATCTTGAACCGTACTTTTAAAATTTTGTTTATTGTACTATAAAACGTGGTTGTGGGGTATTTGACAAGTAAATAATTATCTTTTTTAAATTTCGGTAAAAAAGTTTTTCTTTAATCAAGCTTTGATGTTGATCATAAAATTTAATCCAAATTTCTATTACTTTCCATTTAGAAATTAAAATGCTACGTCATTTAAATCATATTCAAAAATGTTTTTTAATTTCCATTGTAACAGTAAATATATTTTTATTTATACGTTTTGGGTGGTTGGATTAAGGAGCTATATTATGCATAATAAAGGAAGTCGTCGTATTTGCAACAATTGTTTCGCTCCTTAAAATATTTTATTATTTTAAGTAAACAATCCCCGATGGTATTGTTATGAAAATATTTGAGGTCATTTTCGAGCAGTTTCTTCGTACGCCTGTTAAATCTAAAAATATTTTTAACTTTGTAGTTTTGTGCCCAAAATATATAATTAATAATTATAAAATATATAATTCATTATCTGTCTTGACTATTAAACCAGTATTTCATTTGAAGGGAAAAAATGTTTCTACTTTTTAGTACGTTTTGAAGATAAGCTATTAAGCTAAAGATACTATTATCAAATTAAAGTCGTTAATCAAGTTTTTTCTATTAGTTTAAACAATTAGTTTTAATATATTTGCTATCTTTGAGTGTATAGTTTTAAATTACTATGTGATAGTTATATCAATTTTAAACAGTCAAACCAATGACTGAATTGGGATAGAAAAATATTTATGGTGAAAGATAAAAAATGTTTATCTACCACCATAATAACTATATGTACTCAACCGCCAACACAGATGACAAATTAACGTACAATCGTTTCATTATCGAATAATCATACCCAAAGTGTCAAATATCCTAATTATTGAAAAATTTCATCGAAACTAATAATCTTAATACTCTAAAGAAGTAAACCATACTCGGATTTTTTTGTTTAATAATTAATAAGTACCTTGTTCATGATCTTTTTGTGTTTTTTGGTTTACCTTAACTATTTAACGCCTTTCAAGTTCGTGGAAAATTTCTAAAATAATCTAAGAAATGTTATTATTAAGAATCATTCGGTAATATTACTTGTCAGAAATATTTGAATTACACATTTATTTGCAAAAAAAATTTTGGGACAGTATAAGAAAATTTTAAAAGGACTTCTTTTAAACATGAAAAAGGATCTTGGTCAAGTTACCTGATTAAAACATCTTATAGGTCCAGAGCTATGACTAGTTTCAGAGATATTCTGTACATGCACAATCATAGCCATTACAAAATAATCGGCAAAAATTTACATTATTAATAGGAGATTTATTACGGTATTATTCGAGATTATTATTACGCTAAAAGTTTGGAAGGTTTATGTCTCAGCTGTTATTTGTCATATGGTAAGAGATTCTATTAAAATTTAATTTAAATCATTCAAAAATTTTTGCCTTCTGATACAATAAACCTACTTAAATTCATTCAATGTAAATTTTTGTTGTTACTCGCTTTAACTATATACTGATCGAATAGACACTTTTTAAGTTCTCATATTTGATACAACTTCAAATACAGTGAATTCGATTTATTCTAGTATACCAAATACAAAGGTTTCTGTATCTATTAACTCAAAATATGGTAAATATATAGAATTTAAATCAGAGCCAATTTCTACAAGGTTTTGGACGGGATTTTTCATATTTTTAAAAACAAATTAAGGTATATAGGTTTTTTTTATAAATATTAAACGCTTTTGCAGCCGTTTCATATGATCTTATTTTTATTAAAGATAAGAAGGTTGGTTCCATTTTTATGAGTACCTCTCCTTAAATAAATAAGATTTTTAATGGTGTTCAGATCAACTAAGTTCTTAGTAAACTAAATTACTTACTAAGTATATCTAAATTAGTTTTTGCCAGGACACTTGACAGACACTAAGCAATTTAGATTGTGACGCCATTTTAATTAGTAAGTGGAGCCAGATCCCAGATTGGAGTATTTTCCCCTAAATTTAGTAGATTTAATAAAGCGTAGTAGAAAGTCTTTTGTATTTAAGTTGAATATAATAATACAAAATATTGATTTATACTCGATATATGATGATATGCATTGTTTTTTCAAATTATTAAACCCACTAAATTAGAGAAAAATCCCCAAATTTGGTGACACTACTGACCGCTTAGTAAATGTGTCTTGGCAGGAACACGATACTTAGAGTAAATTTTTATAAACTTTCGTTTTCCAAGAACTTAGTTGTTGTGAATACGACTATGTAAAAAAAAAACGAAAACAAATGCTAAAATAAGTTGCACATATAAAAAAAGGCATTAATGCAGTAAAAATAAATTTAGTAAATATATTTATACGATTTCTAATTTGTGCTATAAAAAAATCATGTAAAATATAAACACAAGAGTAGCTCCATTCTCAACGTACATATTGTATCATAATAATTATTATTAGCTTACACAAACGTAAATGTATAAAAAAACCTTTTTTTTTTTAATTTTTCATTGACTTTTCTCATCAAAACAAATTTTCCATTTTTTCATTAGATGCATATATGTGTTTTTTCTGTTAGTTTATATACAATTGTTTGTAAATTTTTCAATAAATAACACCCGAAATAATAGTGTAATACGAATTATTTCAAGTGTAATATTTTTTTTGTATTTGTAATTATGAATTAGGGGAATTACTATTTTAATAATTTCAACAGCTTCTGCGCATATTTATGAGTAGTTTGCAATGACATCACTGACCTCTATATATGGATATCTGATACCATAGTCGGCCATTAGCACCTTTAGAGCATACACATCGCCACTCTATACTGAAGGAGGAACTAAAATGCAGCTACACTGCGTTGAGTGCCCATGTCATGTTTCGTTTAATTTAGTTCTCATAGGTATAGAAAAGAATGTCTATATTTATTCTCTCTCTCCTCTGAGACACAGTGTCCATGTTGCGCATGCCTGACAATTCTCTAAAATGCGCAGAACAGACTTGGTCGCTCGGAGGAGAGAGAGAATGTATATAATCGGCACCGTAATGTTGGGACAGCTTCCACTTATAGAAACTGTCCATATAGGAGTATTTCTTGTTACTCAAAATTCGATCCGTAGGAGCTTCGTAATATAAGCGGATGGATCTATAATGAATATAAAATTAAGTTACCATGACGAAACTTAATATTTATTATTATAATAATAAAATCGTAAATATTTTTGTAAATATGAGAGTTACAGAAAAAATGGCTAGTTGACAAATTGAGCTAAAATTAATTTCGTAAAACTTTACTCATGTTAAATTTATCCATTATACCACTCGTACCAGAGATATTCCAAACTTTTTATTTCTTCCTTACCCTAAAGACCCTTTCCCTTTGCATAATTTTACTCATTAACAAACTCGGCCTTTGAAATACCGAAAGCACGTCGCATATGAAAATTCATTCCAACCGGAGCGTGAATTATATAAATTTAAATGATGACATCTACAAGGTAGGATCGATAGATAGACATTTGATGAAATTTTTGCGAAATCGTTTCATCATAATATTTCAACAGCTACATTTTCTCTAAAAATTCGCTAATAGGAAATTTTGTTGAAATTAAAAATATGTATGAGGACATTGAACATTGTTTTTAAATTCTAGGTATTATTATTTGCTGATGTTCGGATTGACCATTAAGCTAAACAGTCTTAAGGACATTCATTTGCTACGCTAAAGTCAAATGAGTACTATCTTAAGTAAAATTTATTTAGGATTTTAAAAAAGTTGGTAAGTATATCAATAATCTTACAACGATTTATAACCTTTTTTTATTTGTCCTAAATATTATAAAAGTATTTATTGTAAAATATCAGGAAGTGTAAATTAGAAATTGATTTGACTTGATTTGACAGTAAACTTTGTTGTACATATGTGTGTAGGTACTATGTATATATTATTTTAGGGTGCGTGGTCGCCAGTTTTCAAAGTATGGTGGCAAAAACAAACCTAACAAAACAGTTTTAATTTTATTAAATAATTAATTCAAATGTCCGTCAACACCATTTTTAATGCAAATATATAAACTGCATCAGGTATTTCAAAGAATATTTATAAACCATATTTATTATGGTGCTTACTTTAATAATATAGTTATTATAATTTTACGTACAAAAAAACTATGTTCTCCATAAGACGCTGTGTTAAAAGTTTGATTTTTAATCGATAACTACCCTTTGAAATGATCGCCAACAGCTTTTAAATTTTTGAGGGAGGATAACTATATAAATTGACCAATTCACTAAAAAATTTTTTTATCTACTATTAAGCCTCATGTATGAACGTCCTTAATCGTGGATTAATTTCATTTCTATTTTTTAACAACTTTAATTTGAAACATTTTTTCATACATTTAATAGTTTTTCCCTTTAACGAAAATATTACTGATAGATAAATCATTACTCATAGAAAAAACATTGCTCATATCCTAACATAGATAAAGGGATAGGGTGGAATCCCATGAGCGAATGTAAGTACATGCATAAATAGAAATTAAATTGACCTTCGCTTGTTAAGTTTTTATCATTTATTTATTTATCAAATGCAAAAACATAGTATTCAATTCATTAATATATCAATTCTTGAAATTGATAAGATATAATTCTTAGAACGTTATTATTATTTATAAGGTATAAACACAGTCGAAAACTTTCAATATAGGTGGGAAACTTCACAGACCTCAAACTTGATTACATTTGGTAAAAACATAGATACTAGACAAAACATCATAGAGATAATATATAAAAACATATATGTAATACTATTTGGGTAAAAACAACGAACAAAATTATATGGCTATTGAGGTTGGAATTTGTTTTCGTTTTTTATATAAATTTTATTCGAATAATAGAAAAAATAGTATAATAAATAATATTTAAAATATTATTTAAAATAATATAAATAATAGAAAATGGAAATTAATAGATCAAGTAAAAATTTCGAAAAAAGTAATTAATTTATTTATTTATAAAAATTTGTTTATTTTAGATTTTCAAGATTTACTTCCGTTCATCGAAAAAAGTATAGATGATTGTGATTTTATAGCAATCGATACTGAATTTACTGGTATTAACAGTAATGAAACTCCAACCATTTACGATACATTACAAGATTATTACAAAAAATTATATAAAGGATCATCGGAAGTTTTACTTTTACAGTTAGGTTTAGTAACATTTAAGTAAGTATATTCAATTGATTACAAATTTTTAAAACATACTTAGAATATATGTAATTTTAGGTACGATATTGAAACGGATAAATTTCTACAATCGGCATTTAACTTTTACATATTTCCAATACCACTTCCTGGTCTTAATCGCAATGTAAACTTTTCATGTCAATCTCAATGTATGTCGTTTCTTGCATCAACTGGTTTTGATTTCAATAAAGTATTTCATGAAGGTATTTCATATTTAACAATAGCTGAGGAAGAAACATATAAAAAACAGTTGGATGATAAACGAAACAGACGATCTACACTAAATTCAAATGTAGATTATAATCTTTTAAATTTGAAAGAACAAGATCAAATGGATGTAGATGCTATTAGGTATTTAAATTATTTTAAAATACGAAATTAATCTGTACAAATTACCGGCGTATCGTTATGGATATTTTCATGCAATACCATAAGTTTATATTGGTACAGTATACAAATTTATTTTATGTATTTTTTTGTTAGTTTTATAATTGGCGCTACTCTACCGGTTTGGCAATCATTGAGCTTGTTTAGAACAACTAGGCCCTTAGTAAACTAACAATAAGTTAGTCAGTCAGTCTAAAAACAATTTACTTCAGAGAATCTAAGTTCAGCGTGTTCAGCCTCTCAGGCATAGACTTAGAAATATAGGAACGGAAAATATAGTATCTTAATAGGTGAAGGGAAGTCGTCCTGGAGCTTAAATTCTTAGCGAGAAAAATCGATGCGTTTTTAGTATCATTGCATTTATCCACTGTATATTATCTACTGCATATAATATTATTGTCTCGAAAGATCTGGGGTCTTCGGGTTGGTTTGTAGAGGTAATTGATTGATATATTAAATAATTATTATTTAAATAAATAATAAATATATGTGAAAGATATAATTGATCTTTATTGATTTGATTTATGACATATTATGTTTTTTTAATATGTAAATATACACTTTGCGTTATCAAAATATATTTAGAATGATCAAATGAAACATTTTGTTTTAAAATTAAATTTGATTTAGTTTTTTGTGCACTTACTGCTTTTAGTTATATCATTGGTTTTTAGACTTTTATTATTTGGTCTTGTAAAATAATCTATCGCCGGTTCCTTTCGCAATTGAAAGCAAATGTAGATGTCACTTCGTATACATTTAAGGGTATATCCGTTTTGGCAGCAATTGTGGGAACTAAATCGTACTAACTTCCAAAATGAATACTGTATAGCGTTTGTTTATTTATCTGTCATGTTTTAAATCTTATTTTCTTCTGAATAAACAAAAAAAACCCATATGACATACAAAATCTTAGAAATTAGAAAAAAAACCTACACTACGGACATACTTTTTCAAATTGTACGTTTAGAGGGTTTTGGTTTGATTTTAGGGGCTTTTAAAGTCACTTAAATGTTTGTTTAAGTAACTTTAAACATTCTTGAAAAACAGCAAAATTGTTTTCATCTGCCATATTGAATATTGATGTCAACTGGCGCTTACAAGTACTTATAATGCCTAAAACTGCCAGATGTCAGACAGTTTGCCTTTAATCGTGAATATTTTTTTAAAAAGTATCGATATGAGTAGATATCGATGGTTTTGGTATACTTTTGAGTAGCATCAAGTAGAATTTATATGAGTAGATAACGATACGTCGTAAGATTCGATATGATCTTAGTATAAATACAATAAATGTTTTCAGCAAACGAATTGAAAAATTTATAAAAACTGCTGAACCAAACGAAGAACTTGTTTTGGGCAAATATAATTCATATATGCGAAGAGTTATTTATAATAATGTATCCAAAAACTTTAAGGGGAAAGTTGGTTTTGATATAAAATCAAATTTGGATGAAGCAAATAGCATGGACACAGTTGTTGCATATTTACGAGGTGATAAACAACATCAACAAGATCGAGAAAATAAAAAGCAAGAAGCAGAAGATAAAAATTTACGACAAGCGGTTGGTGTATCTTATGTTATTCGACGAATATCAGAATCGGTTAGTTGATTAAAATTTATTTTAGATTTTTCGGTTACGATGACAGAAACGTACGGTTATCGGATCGAGTCGAATTTTGTGTGCACGGTAAAAAAGTTCTGATTATTCGTACACATCTGTTTCACTCACAAACATTCTCATAGAAATCCTGATGTAATTAAGAAACTTTGAGAATCAAGGTAAACAAATTTTAACGCACTTTTAAAATTTTTGCTTCTGGGGATGTTGCAGCGATTCTATTGTATATTAAATTCAACCTACAGAGTACATCGACAATAATATATACATTCACTGAAACTGTGAACATATGCCAATAGAGGACCGGCTTCGTTCTATCGTTTTCGTTTTTTATTCATATTATTTTGTTATAAATATGAATAGAACGAATGGAAATTATAAAAGTAATAACGAACAAATATAACTGATGAAATGATGGATCATATGGTACCATGTTCTCCGATCACGCGTTTCGTCTGTTTATATGAGTGGACTCAGTAGGTTGATTTTACTGTAATGCTTTTGACAGATGTTTTTGAATATAGTATTGTCGATCAAATCAGTCGGAGGGTAATGTTACTACTTTCCTGCGTTTGGAATCTAAGAAGTAATTTATGGCTTGTTTCAGGGTAAATTAGTGGTTGGACATAACATGTTTTATGATATAATGCACATTACGAATCATTTTTTACAAAAACTTCCTAACGATTACTACAATTTTAAGGATATCATCAGTGTATGTTTTCCAAAGTAAGTTTCTTATATCAATTGTAGAAATTTTTAACGAATTAATTTTTTTTTGAAAATAGTATTTTAGATACCAAATATATGGCTAGTTGTTCACCGTTTAATGAAAAATTTCGTTATTCTACTTTAAATCAATTAGTCACTTCATTCGAACACCCAGAAATAGGTAATTTTAATTATTTTCTTAAAGATCACTCATATAGATCTGTACAAACATTGAAATGAAGGTAAACAAATTTGGAAATTTTTTAATTCTAGATGTAATACCTGGCGGAAAAGGTTACACAGTTTCCGATGATAAGAGTCATGAAGCTGCATATGATGCATTTATTACGGGCGTTTCATTTTTATCTATGTTAAAATATATTGGTAAGTAACGTTGTCTGAAGTTTAAGATTAAACGCGCGTTAAAGCAAAGTAAAGATAACGAGCTGAATTTTTTATATGTTATTCATCAATAGTAAATACACATATATTAATTATTTGATAGAGATCTGACGTCCAGTTTCTTAGTAATTAGTTTTCAAAAACTGGAATTTAACACGTAGTAGATAGGGAATACCTGATTAATGGTACATTTATCTTGAAATTGGAACTATAACTGCTAAAGAGCAAAATTTTATAAACTTGATATTAAGTAGTTAAACTATCGTAGATTAAGTTAAAAATATAATCTACGATAAAAACAGAAAACAAAGTCTTTTGACGTGTAGTTTTGAACATATTTATATATCTTTTTATATGTAATATATAGTTATCTTTGTCTTATATATTAAATTCCTTTTATCTTTCTTTTATTTGCTTTATTCTATCTTTCTCGCACCGTGCGTACAAACTTAATATTCAATTTAGAGATATTTTGTGGGTAACCCATATTTTTTGAGAGCTTTGCAAATATTTGATCAATTTTAGTTCTAATCTTCAAATTTTCACAAATAATAGTCCTGATTGATGATATATAGCGATTTGTCGATGCAATTTTTATAATTTTCTATGAATTAAAAACTAGGTTTTAATTTGATTATTTTTCATAAAATAAAGTGTATAAAGAAAGATACGAAAAAACATACTTGGTTATTCTTACCTAACAAACTATTGAACTGTAACGAGTTTGTAGATATTCTGGTAATTTGATCTAAAACCTACGCTATAAAAATTAATTAAAAGACAATGATTTGAAATTTCAATCAAACGTTTATTTTGCCTGAATATTTAATAATCAATAAATGATTTGTTGGTAGCTATCAGGTTACTCAGGGAAACATGTACTGTACTCATAGGTATCCAAATATTGAAGATATCTGAGAAGTTCAACAGAAACTTGCACTGTTATGGAATCTATAATGTTCAACAGACCACCATACCTTATAGAAATTATTTTACAGATACGAATAACGTATCTTTAACGTACAATACGTATCTTTAACATCAATCTTTCACAAATAGTAAAAAAATGTTCTCTTATTTGCAAACTACCGCTCTGTATGGATCTACCCAGTAAAGTAGAACTCTAATTCCAAATATCAATAACTGTATCCGATTATTAATTTGAATATTTATTTACAGATGTAGTTTTTCCGCTAGATAATTCAGTTTTAGATTCATATCGAAATAAGTAAGTTACAAAATAATTTAAAATAAGTTGTTAAATTTGAAACTAACAAAATTTATTTTAATTTTCAGAATATTTGTATTCAAATTAACTGATATTCCGTATATGAATATTGGAGGTGCTGATCGTAAGTTGAAATTAGTTTTTTACGTATAAAACATCAACACTCCTGTTCATAAAAATTGAATCGGTAAGTCACATTCTAAGCGTATTATTTACTTATATATGTATAGTATTACATACAGTAACACTTAGAATGTTTCAACTGGTTTAATTTTTATGAATGGAAGTACATTATAACGAAGGGTTTAACTTCGTGCATAGAAATACACAAATATCTGATTTTCGTCGACTCAATTCCTAAAGATTTTACTCTTTTCTGACAATATCAGTGATTAATCAGGTGTAGGAATTTTAGGCGTGACTAAAATTTCAATCTAATTTTCTGTTTTCTAGATTAAGACCAAACCAAACTTTTTAAATGGCGAACCTACTATATTTATATGAAAATAATTTTATAGTTTTAAGGATGTTTGGGAGGTATATTGAAAATTCTACTAAACGAACGAAAATTTTGTAAATTGTCCCTCACTTAATGCTAAAGCTACTGTGAAAATTTCAAAAAGATTTACTAAGCCATTTAAAAGTTATTGAAATTTATTTTCCATGTGTTCTTATGGTTCACTCAATAGATTAATTTAATTTCAATTACCATTACGAAGCGTCCCAAATTTTCAAATTATATAACTTGAATTCTATAGAAATAATTTTGCACAATTTTATTAATATTCACTAAACAGTTGTTGAAAAAAATATTTTAAATAGAAAGAATAAAAAACTGTCTTTGCACTTATACGAAAGAAAAAGCATATACATTTTTGTTGATTTAAATTAAAGGTACATTCACTGCCAAAAGTTTTTCATATTATTTGTTATTTCTTATTTAATAAAGTACTTTTGCCTTCCATTGTATCTCCCTAACATCCTTTAAAGACTAATCAAATTTGTTTGTAAATTTTTTGTGATTGTATATCGAGGCTACTAATGATGATATTGCCAAGTAGGTTGTAGTTACAGAATTTACAGAAGACGTTAAGATACTTCACCGGCTTAGAACTTTTAAGTTATCCACTATTGAAAATTTGAATATCTCAATGTACGAAAGGTCTTATCATCCGAATTGAATGAGTTTTATTTTTTTAATTTTAGTGAAACCAAAACGGGACCATATTTTACACGCATCATTTTCTACTAGTTGGAAGACTAAAGATATTGAATCTTTCTTTCATGGCTTCGGTAAATGTTAATAAATTGTTTACAAATTTTCTTGTACGGTTTTTTAAAATAAGTTTTTTTCCATAGGCCGTATCTCAGTTGTTTGGATAAACGAGTCAAGTGCCTATGTATGTTTGCCAAGTGAGGCAGCAGCAAAACAAGCTTTAAAAAGTTTAAGCAAAAGTAAACAATGTAAATTGTTATCATTTTTTAAGTATCAAGCTTTAATGAATGCAGCAAAACCACTACCAGTTAAAGAATCTTTGAAACAGAAAAAAGAATTTCCATCCTATCCTGAGTAAGTACCACTTTTTTCTTTAAATTAAATTTTATTTGTTTTCCTTCACAAATTTAGCAAATGTTTGCTTAAAATGTGTGTATGTCAATTTTTAGTCATTTTAAAGAGGGTCTTTGCTTATGTAAATACAAAATGAGTCGACTCTATATATTGTGTCTTAGCTACGATAGCTAATAGCCTTAGCTAATCGATATGTTTGATAACTTTAAAAAGTACCATTATTCTTCAATTTTCTCTGATTACAGGCCAAGTACGAGTAGTGATTCTGATGGTAAATAAATCCATTTAATATTGGTCATCATTCTTGTTTGATAATAGGGAATTCTCGTAATCATTCCGTTAAAGTAACAGATGTTCGGTTAGATAGATAGATAGCTAGATGTATCTTGGAGTATAAAAAGTATTGCACTTTGACGTTATGGCCCATTGTTCTCCTCCTTCTACTTCAATTCTCCCATATCTTTCTTGGCAATAGCCAGGAGCTTGCTTATTAGGTTTTCCTTAAGGTTCATTTATTCGGGGTGAGATGCACCGATTATTTTGTATCTGCTGTAACCGATGATGTAACCGATTAAACATGATGTGGGTGGAAGATTATTCCTCCTCGCCCCATAGTATGTCCATAATGGATCCATTGAGGAGTCCATTGCAAATGCTTTCATAGGTGATAATTTCCGGTGGATGTTCGGTTAATATGAAATTGCACGGTCTTGAGTGCTGTGGTAGTTATTGAAAATTAAATATAGATCATTTTCGAGGACTTTCTACGTACCTCTGTTAAATTCGCAGACATTTCTGTTACTAGGCATCGAAATATAAATTTGTAATTTACTTTTGGATCCAAATTATTTATGACAACAGTAATCCGTCTGTATTACAGCAATTGTTTAGGTTTATTTAAAGGCAACATATAAAATTTCATTTTAGTTTTGCTGATCTTTAACCACTCGCGCGAAATTGTCTATCTCCACTCGATCAGATGATCATAGAGAAACTGCTATCGACCATATTATCGGTCGAAAAAGCTATCGACGGCGAATGTCAACGAATTCGCTTATATAGTATAAAAATAATACAAAAAAACATCTCAACACGTACTAACTGTGCTTTGTTTGAAGATCTAAGAGTTTTTACATCAACTTTTATCCAAACCTATTCTGTGTTTGTATTACAGTGGTGTTGTAATATTTATTTCGTAGACAATTTGATTTTAGTGAGAAATAATTGAATATTTTATTTAATTTTCTAAATTTTAAAAAATTCTTGTAAAATATCAGCAAGGAATATCTAGAATTATTTGTTGAAATACTTAGCTTTATATTTCAACGAAAAGTGGGTCAAAATTGAGTTAAAATATCTATTCTATACTAACCGGTGGGATTACATAAAAGATTATTTTAAAATGGAGCATTGTTAAAAAAAAAACAGATTAAAAAAATATTGCACTTTGAATATTTATTATGAGAAATGCATGTTTCTTAAATTTCGTTTAACTTATTGAATATCATTAAATACTTGAGATAATTTCATAAGAAAATTGTTTTATACGAAGTAGTATGCAAAAATATTAATTTTAACAATGGACTATGGTAACCATCCGTTCGTTTGACGAAGAGGTTAATTAAAAGTAGGTGATAAATCAAGTAAGTCATTTGCATAATTCAATGTCCTTTGTATCCTACTAGCTAACAGCATTAATAACCAATAAAATAAAAGGTAGACGTCATTAAAAAGATAAAATTGGATCCTAGACATGCATCCAATAAAGTCAAATTATTTGCATAATTTTTGTGCCTTGCATCCTAGTAGATCGTAATCTACTAATAATATAGAAAAATGAAGATTCTAATTATATCATTTCCATCATCTTGATACATAAGCTTTCAATCTCAGGACATTTCGTTATCTCTACATAACAGCAATTTTTTTTTACACAAAACAACATACGATATTTGACAGCCTAATAGTTTAGCCAAATGTTTAAACTAAACGTCAAGTGATGCATAGTTGCTATTTTATATTTTTGATATTTTTATTTATAAAATTATATGTGTTATATATTTTAAGTATACGAGGTCTGTCCGAAAAGTATCCGACCTACCTTCATATCTCCGCGCTGGTGTTATTTTTCGTCATCGAGCGAGTGGCATCCTTCAAAGTAGTCCCCATTTGATTGAATAACACGCTCCCAGCGTTGTTTCCACTTTCCGAAGCAGTCCTGGAAGTCAGTTTTTGGAATAGCCTTGAGTGTCCTCGTGGAATTATCTTCAACCGTCTTTTTGTCGTCGAACCGGTGTCCTTTGAGCGGTATTTTCAAATTCGGGAACAACCAAAAGTCACAGGGGGCTATGTCGGGACTGTACGGAGGTTGGCGAAGCAGTGCGATATTGTGTTTAGAAACTGCTGCACCAGATTTTATGATATTTCCCACCGCTTCCACTTTATAAATTTGAGGTTATAATTTCCCAAATTGTAGTTTTTAGTATTCCAAGATCATCTTTTAATTCGCGCACAGTCAAACGTCAATCTTCTTCAATCGCAAGTCGCACGCGCTCGATATCATCCGGTGTTGTCGTCGTAGAAGGTCGGTCAGAACGAGGATCACTATCAACAAATGTGCGGCCACTTTTGAAACGATTATACCACTCTTTTATTTGTGTTTTGCCCATACACTCATCCCCAACTGATAAGGCCAATTTAAATCCATGGAAAACTCCTTTTCTCCGCTACACCTCCATCGATCTGTATCAAACGATCGTATATGCTCTCTCATAATTTAGTACACTCACCTCTACGTATGGATCGCGATTCCTTAGAGCCACCAACAAAGTATTTAGTACATAAGGGTCATCGATAAAATTGAGAGAACTAAATATAAAACCGCTCATACACTCTTTTTAATGACAATTTCTTTGATTGATATTTAAGGCTGATGAATGATGATTACCAGACACATATACACTCCCGTTCATAAAAATTGAACCAGTTGAAAAATTCTAAGTGTGATTGTATGTAATATACATATAGTTAATAATATATACGCTTAGAATGTGATTTACTGGTGGTTCAATTTTTACGAACGGGAGTGTACATCAATTTGGAATCAAAAATGACAATCATTATATTATTAGATCTAAATGTATTTATTTTCTTTCTTTTTTAAGTTGTTCTGTTTTAGACGTTATATAATTAGATAAATGTATTTATTTTCTTTCCGAGTTGTTCTGTTTTAGACCTTATATAATTAGATTTAAACGTATTTATTTTCTTTCTGTTTTAGACCTTATATAATTAGATCTAAATGTATTTATTTTCTTTCTTTTTTTAAGTTTTTCTGTTAGTTTTTCATAAGATTTCTATTTTAAATCTATATTCTAACATACATCAAAATATGTTAAATTTTATTTAATAGTTTTAACCAAAAAACATACAACATAAATGTAATATTTTGTTTTAATTTTTTTCGTTCTTCTTTAATTTTATAATAAGCATTACAAGTGAAATGAAAATTCACTTGCTAAGATTTTATTAATAATTTAAATATTTTATTTCGAAAGGCAATCCAAGAAAATAAAAAGTGACTTGAAAGTCACTTGAATTATAGTATGTTTATATGTGTTAAATTTTAAGTATGTCTTAACTCAGTATTACTTATATAATGCCGGTGTAACCAACGAAATAATTAAGAAAGTCTTAACTTGTATTACTTAGTAATGTCACACTTAAATATAAAACGATGAGAATGGACATTAGTACTATAATAATTTCTCACCTTTAATATTTTTGAAACTCTCTGTAAAGTTTTATAATTTATATATATTAACATGCACTATGATAATAATATATGTATAAAATGTCCATTAGTGACCATATAAGAACTTTCTATACATAATATTATATATGTATTCCGTTTGTATAAATACCGCACACTTGTGCCTGGTAATGCTCTCCTATTATTCTTAATCTTACGGATACATATTCAGTATGCACAAATCTTGAACGTGAAATAAATCTACCAATATATAAAAAATAGTCTATAGTTTTTTTTTAAACTATGAACATCAGGTGTTTAGTTGCAATTTTCAACTTTATGTGCGATTCTTTGTTTTTATATACTAACAAATTATGGTTTCAGATGTTTGTATATTCGACTGTTGTAACACATATATGGTGCGTTATCTTATATTTTAATAACACTCAATATACAGAGTGTCCCCTTCGTATAATAACTGTTCGAAACTTTTAAGAGTGGTAGTAATTTTTGAGGTTATAAACTTATGTCTGAAAATGCTTCTCTATCGAGATTTAATCATAATTTGAATGAAACTCACTATTCAAGACATGACAAATAAGAGAAACGTGTTAATTTAACGATTTGATGAACGATTTGTGATATATCGTCTGAAATCGAAGAGTCATGAATTCGTATAAAAAAGGTATATCTAGCAAACTATCTGTCAAATTTACTGTTTTTTGTTTGTTTGATGGGTTTTAATTATATAAACGCGAATATGTCAACTGTTAGACTGTTCAGAACTTAGGAATAACATTATTCGCCTCAATTATTTATATAAATTCGATCAAGCCACGCATAGGTAGGTTATTTTTTATTTTAACACGCTTTTATTAGCTTCACTTGTATCTAACTAACAATGTAATAAAATCTTTTAAGTCTATTTTAACCTACTTCTAATTGTCGTATCGAAATGAAACTTTGTATGTATATGTAGTTCGGATAACAATGCATTTTTATGGTAAGCATGACCGGGATCGAGAAGGGGGAAGGGGGTTTAGAGGAAGGGAGAAACACAAAATTTGGTGTATCTCTCCTAATATTGGAAAAATCGAAAAACACATAAGTGGTAAAGTTGTAGAAAATTAGTTTTACTATAGTTAAGTTTCTTATCATTTTTTCTGTTCCTCTAATATTTACAGAGATATTGACGGTTTAAGATTGAAAATTTAAATTCTAAATATCTCTGTACACATTCGAGTTGTAGAAAAAATGATGAGGAATGAATTGTAGATTGGGCTTGGTAACGACGGTCTGGTGATGGAGCCAGGTAGATAGTGGAACTCTTCAGTGACTACTAGTAAACCCCTCAAGTTTAGGCTCATATGATTCGTTGTAACGAGTCCAATGGAAAGCGTGTTTTTTATTTAACATGCCAAAGACTTGGTTCCGATTTCGTAAATTTATATACACTCAGTTTAGTGCCTTCCATTCTTGTCTTGTTTCATATGCTAAATACATGCTATATAGTAATTCTTCCCTTAAACGATTCCAAGAATTTGTCGCTATTATTAACAAAGTTGTATTTCAGATAGGTTAAATAAAAAATGTGTTTTAGATATCAATGAATTAACTGTTCGAACTGTCCAATGAAGTACAAGCGCTTCAATGGTATTCTTGTTTTTAAATTTGCAGTCGATTTATGTCGAATCCATTCTGTTTTCGAAAAAATGCTTAGAACAAAGATTGTTCGGATTTCTATGACGAACCATACATTTACAGTTCTGTGGACTGTTCAGATATTCCTCATACGAATAACTGCTGGGGTATGGTGGGACCCTTCACAAATTAATTTTCATCCTAATCGATCATATTTTCTTGATATAGGGATATCTTGATAAAAAATGGACTCCAATTTTTGTTCCCGATTTGAATGAACTTTACTAAATTATAGACAATTTGGACTCAAAAAGTACGAAAATCATACTAATTTGACGATTTGATGAGCTACACGATATTGTTTAAAATCATATAAAAGGCAGCATAAAAATCTTTTGAAATTACTTAAAAATTTCATATAAAAATTTCGGAGCCCCTTGCAATATATTTATACCTACGCAAGGAAAATATTGTAATTTTTTTGATAATTGTTTGTTCAATACTCTGACATGGCCTGCCATTTATCAAACCAAAAACTATTGTATTTCGCAGATCGGAAGTAAATTATATTTATATACATGTTTATTTGATTTTATGGTTGATTTTGTCGGTTTTACATGTATTTTATTAGAGTTATTGATTTCCTTGGTATATTAACTAGACTCGACTAGACACATTTAATCGTTTTTATTCAATGACAGACTTGATGTGAATTACTGCATGTAATTGCAAGTAATGTTTTTCTTAGCGGATAGAGATCATGGCTAGCCAACTGATATATTAACAACGTACAAACGTTAGTTTTATATCAAAATGAGCTTTAAACATGCATGTGGCCGTTATATATGTGTATTGATTATACAGCATTGGAAATTATGTATATTATAATAAAATATGAAAGTAACAAGTTTGTTTTTGTGTTTGGGCACAATAAACGACTTATATTTTTATGTTTTTCGGTTCCTATTGGCCTTGTTTAGAAAATTTCATCAAAATCGGGAACAAAAATTATTTTTCTGCGATTCTTGAAAATACTTAAAAAATTAGTATATAAAGTAAATAAAATTGATTAAGAGGGTTTGATGTGGTCGTCCACCTTCGTTTCCCAGTCGCCCACTCGCATCGCCCTGACATCTCCCAGCACATTGCCCATTCATCTGAGTCTAGGTCTTCTTTTCTTCCTTGTTCCATAGATCTTGACAGGATATTTATGAACATTCTAGCGTCTTCCATCCTCTGAGAGTATCCACGCTATCGTCTTTGGGATTTGATCAACTTCACAATGTCTTCGCCGTTCAGGATTTCAAATATTTCCTTGTTCCGGATACGCCATGCTTCCTCGTCTATTTTGATTACTCCAGATAAAATTCACTATACAAGGCAGACTAGATTAGGTTGTAGTAGCTGTCCGGGTGGGACACACTTATGCCATAAGGCCCATTGTGATACCTGAATAGGGAAACGTCTCACAGAAAGCCACCATTTCTTAAACCATTTGGAGCTGTTCACGAACTGCAAGAGAAATTTGACGTTGAGCGATTTTAGTTCGGAGACGTCATCAAAGAATGGCTGATCCACGTGTGTCAGTCTTCTCCTAGCAAGAGCTGGCCAGTTACAGAGAAGGTGGGTCGTTGTTTTCTCTTCCGCCTCAATTGGACAGTTCCTACAATAGTCGTTGTGCACTTGTAGGCCCATAAGCTCAGCATGTTTACTTTTATAAGGTGAATTGAACTCAAATAATATGAAAATCGTGCTTCGAATTACCAATCACATCAATTTCCAATGTTGTATTTAACATACATATATGAGATATCAAAATGGATACACATAAAATTTTTGCAAACATTTATATGTTTCAAAATGTGAATTTGAACTGTCTGAATAAGTATGATATTGTGCACATACATATTATACCTTCAATACTATCAATAAAATATATTATAATTTGTTTTATTTCAATGTACAAATAAATAATTGTACTTGGTATGTAATTGACAGACGATATAAGTACTTCTACGTACGTACATAATTATTAGACCGGCAGTAAAAACGTAAAAAATTTACGTGAATTTTCATACTGGGGGTCTTTAGGATGGCAAGTGACCTAGAAAACCGTGAAAACTCGGAAATTTTAAGGAATCATGAGATTCTGGAAATGCCAGAACTTAAATATTTTTCATTTGATGTAACTCTGTATTTCCTGGGTAGAAGAATACAAACCTCCCTTCTTGGAGAGTCTGTCACTGCGAGAGTCACCAAAGAATTTCCACAGGGTGGTATCTTATCCCCACTCCTGTGGAGTCTGAAAGTGAAAAGCTTCAACCAACCTCAACCAAGGAGGATACTACACACAGGGATATGTGGACGAGATTATAATTACAATCCAAGGACCCTGTGAAAACACAAACTCGGAGCTTATGCAAAACGCTCTAAGATTTATACAGAAATGGTGTATCAACGAAGAATTAGAAATAAACCCTGTAAAACCACACTAATTCCATTCACACTAAAAAAGGAAGGTGGATAAAATAGAACCACCCATCCTCTTCGGTGAAAGACTACAGATTGCAAGGGAACCAAAATTCATAGGAGTGATGTTAGACTCCAAACTAACATGGAACCCTCATCTGCAATACATAACAAATAAGAGCAAATCTTCTCTCATGCTTTGCAAAAGAGCATGTGGAAAAATATGGGGTTTTACCCAAAATGATCCACTGGCTGTACACAACAGTAATTAGGCCAATCATAACCTATGCTACTCTAGTGTGATGGCCAAAGGTAAATACTCGGGAAAATACTACTTTGGAGTGCATCCAAGAGGCTGTCCCTCGTTGCACTGAACATGAACAGGATACAGCTACGGATGAATTATGTGCAGACTGTGTGGCGAAGAGGAGGAAACATCCAGCCACATAATCGTTTACTGCGAACCTCTCGGTTACAGTAGATACAAGATATTCGGTGCATCTCACCCCGAATATATGAACTTTCTGAATATATAGCAAGCTCCTATAGAAGGGGCAACACAATGGGCCACAAGGTCGAAGTACAATTCATTTATATACCCCAAGATATATCTATATAAATAAACAAATCGCGGATGGTTTAACAATCGATATCAGTCAGGACTACCTTTAATTAATAATAATTTCTATTCATTTATGTATTTATCGAAAAATTCAGTACCAATCGAGTACTAAGCATAATAATAAAGGTAAAGTTAGGTTGACCATCTTTTACTGAGTGGAGAAAATGAAAAAAAAAAGTTATTTTCGGTTTGACAGGTATAAACATGTGAGTTGGTATTATCTATTTACACGTCAAAATTTTTTGGTATATAAAGAAGATCAAATATAGTTCTTAAAATTGGTGTAGTATAACATATTGAAAATAGAAATTGAAAGAAAATGTTCCCAGAAGTGTAGGTTGAGGCCCAACCGCTCCCAGAAGCGGTAAATTGGTTACCTTTAAGTTAAATTGAACTCATAAGATATAGTTATGCAAATTTGTATACTGCAAGTTTACGATACAATTCGACTTTTCATAAATTTGCAGAAGTTCGAAAGCTAAGTTTTTGGTCATATAGCCTCACTTTTAACTTCTGCATGTTTATGAAAATCCTAATTATATCGTAAACTTGCAGTAAACAAATTTGCAGAACTATGCAGATATATTGCAGATATAGTTATATCTTATGAGTTCAATTTCAACTTAAAGTTAACCACTTTACCGCTTCTCAACCTACACTTCTAGGAAAATTTTCTTTCAATTTCTATTTTCAAAATGTAAACCACACCAATTTTCAGAATTATATTCGATCTTTTTTTTGTTCAAAACTCTACACGATTGACCCCTACCTACACTCTCCGTCTCCAATGAGACTTCTGCAAAATGGGGCTCTTGCTTTGACGGATATCATGAGAAACTTATAAGAAAAAATCACGACTATATCCGATCAATTCACTTATGTAGCCAGCTCGTAGTCTATTAATTCAAATTCACTTCCCAACCCATTTGTTCCATCCAGGTAGAGCTAGAGGTTACTTCTCTCCAACGTCACCACAACCACAACATTTCTATGGACCAGCACAAATGGGACAAATACGTTTCCCACCTGGATCAATATCTATTCACAATGTTCATAACTCTGTGACCCAACTGGCCCAACCTTATGATGCCAGAGGTTTCTTTGTACCAAGGGTACCACAACCACAGCATTTCTATAGGCCAGATCCAATGAGACAAATACGTGAAAAACATCAGTGGATTCAACACCAAGAACAAAAACAAATGTTAGGTGAACGGTTGTACCCTTTAATTCAACGCATGTATCCAGAGTTAGCTGGAAAGATTACTGGAATGCTGTTAGATTTGGATAATGGTGAATTACTTCATTTGTTGGAACATAATGGTTCCCTCAAAGCTAAAGTGGAAGAGGCAATCCTTATGCTACAAGCTCATCAGGCTAAACAAACCAGCGGTGATGTAAATGCTCGAATGTTGGCAACGATTCCACCCCAAAAACAAAAACAAATGCTAGGTGAACGGTTGTACCCTTTAATTCAACGCATTAATCCAGAGTTAGCTGGAAAGATTACTGGAATGTTGTTAGATTTGGATAATAGTGTATTACTTCATTTGTTGGAACATAATATTTCCCTTAAAGCTAAAGTGGAAGAGGTAACTCTTGTGCTACAAGCTCATCAAGCTAAACATGCCGGTGGTGATGTAAATGCTCGAATGTTGGCAACGATTCCACCCCAAAAACAAAAACAAATGCTAGGTGAACGGTTGTACCCTTTGATTCAACGCATGTATCCAGAATTAGCTGGAAAGATTACTGGAATGTTGTTAGAATTGGATAATAGTGAATTACTTCATTTGTTGGAACATAATGGTTCCCTCAAAGCTAAAGTGGAAGAGGCAATCCTTGTGCTACAAGCTCATCAAGCTAAACAAGCCGCTAATAGAGTGAATTCTTTAATGTTGGCAAGATATTCAACCCAAAAACAAAAACAAATATTGGGTGAACTATTGTTCCCATTAATTCAACGTATACATACAGGATTAGTTGAAGAAATTACTGGAATGTTGTTAGAAATGGATAATTTTGAATTGTTTTGTTTGCTAGAAGATAACGAATCCCTTAAAGCGAAAGTAGAAAAGATGGTCAATGTCCATCAAACTCATCAATCAAAAGAAGCCGCTACTCAAGTCAATGATTCGATATTAGTTTCGACTACTCAAGATTCAAACCAAATGTTGAATGAACGATTGTTTCCGCCAAGTGAGCCTACACATTTAGAACTAACAGAAAATCTTACTGAAATGTTGTTAAATATCGATAATTCTGAATTCCTTCTTATGCTAGAACATAACAAACCTCTAAAAGAGAAAATAGAAGGCTTAGTTGGTGTCCATCAAAATCATCGAGAAAAACAAGCCGTTACAGAAGTGACTGCTTCAACGTTGGTAGGGATACCACCCTCAGAACAACAACAAAATAACTCAAAACTATTTTTAATTTTATTATATATTTTAAATTTTATATTAAATTTTTTTAATTTTTTTACTTATTTGTTTAGTTTTATAAAAGAATTTTTAAATCAAATTGTATTTTGTTATTAATTAAAATATTTATATAAAAAGTTTAAATCTCTTATCACTCCCTTTCTCACCCAAAAACATTTTGAAATTAAAAAATTAAATTAAGAGTGAAGTCTGGTTACTAGAAATAGGTTCATTAACCAAACAGGTATTATTATTTTACCCGAAAAATAATATCTCATTTCGTTTTAAAATTAAAATTTTGAATTTGTGAAAATAAAAATTCAGTGTGTGTACACAATTTTAAAAGTAAATATTCGTCAACCCTAGTAATTTGATTAATTGTATTTAAAATAATAAATAAATAATACTAAAGATGCATTTTATTGAGAGTGAACGAGCATTAGATAAAATTATATTTAGTGCAAATAAAATGTAATAAATTTTTAGAATGCCAACAATATTTTCTAAACTAAATCCATGGTTATTTTACAATGAACGTGAATAAATAATATTGTGTGGGCTAAAAACGTATTTACAATTTAACATTATATTAAGGGAATATGCAATTACAATTACATAATAAAGAGTGTTTCATTTAAGTTGGCACTTATATCTACTAATATTACGAAAAAAGTGTTAAGTTAGATTTGGTTGGGTTGTACCAGCTGTCCAGAGTGGGATACACTTAGACCACAATGTCCATTGTGATACCCAGATCCAGGGTCTGATAGATTCTTGCTACTACTCTTTAAACCATTTGGAGCTGTTCAAAGTACAGTAACGGGGCCTGGACGACAGTATTCCTTAGTAAGAGGTCGTCAAAGGATGGTTAATCCAAAAGGGTAAGTCTTTTCATAGTCTGGACAGTGACATAATAGGTTTATTTTTGTACCTTCTTCCTCACTGTAGAAGCGTCTGCATTGGTTTTGGCGCGATGCCAATCCCAAACGTTCCACAAGTTTGCTGCTCAGCGAGTGCCTTATGATGGCTGCAATAGCATTCCCTATAGATGATCTTCGTAGATAAATAATATCTTCGCGACTCCTCGAAGTGTATTCTGGTAATATCCGTCTGGTTGTACCCTAAGTACTATCAAGCCTATATCTACTAATATCTCAATAAAGTGTTAAAAATTCTTATTATAAATCGATTTCTTTGATTTATTTTGTACTAATGCTTGAAAAGGGCTATCAAAATAATGTAAGGGGACCTGCTTATAATGATATTCTGGATTATATTCGAAAAACTTTTTAATCAGATTTATTTATCCAACGCTAATGCCAGCTTTCAAAAACCAAATATCTGCACTATTATTTGAAAGGTGTCGTTTTCGTGATAAACAATGAAAGTTAACGAATATAGGATAAGAATACCTAATCTTGTGCTTGTTGGCCTTTGTTAGCTGGGTTTGTACTCCAGTTATAAGTGAAACATCCGGTACATATTTTACATTGACAGTATAAATACATGCAATATATTCTTCTTATTTCTATATAGATTCAATAATAAAATTGTGCCATAATTTATTATAGAGGTATTCATTTATATACAGAACAAAATAACATGGAATCAATATACGATTTTGTTTTCTTTGGAAGCGAAAAGATTACTGAAATGCTTTTGGAATTTGATAATTCCAAAATTACTTCATACGCTGCAACGTAAGGAATTCTTATTAGGAGTACTTAATAAAGTAATTGAATGTTGTTAGAAATGGTTAATTGGAATCACTTCATATAAGAAGACAACAAAAATCCCTCAAAAGAGAAGCAGAAGACACAGTCGATATACTTCAAATTTATCGAGGCATACAATTCGCAACTGAAATGAAAGCTTTCATGTTTGACATAACAAATTCCTTAAACTGAAAGTTAAAGAAGTAATCAGTGTGCACTAACAGCAAATCAAATGAATGCTTGAAAATAGATAGCAGCTATTCCTAAAGAATCAAAACAAATATTGAATAAACGATTGTTACCAATATAATTAGAAATTGATCGTTCTGAATTGTTTTATTTGGAACATAACGAATTTCTTAAAGCAAAAGTGGAATAGATCGGTGTGCTTTCTAACTCATTAAAACAAACAAATCGTTACAGAAGTGAATACTTCAATTTTGACCTTGGCTCCACCCCAAGACCAAAATAAATTATTCAAAATTTATATAATATCAAATGTACCCCTAAAAGTTTACTTTAAGTATCGTTATAAGAAAATTAAAAATACAAAATTATTTTTTGTGCGAAACGACAAACAACTTTTGTTTGAAAAATATTTTCGTCGAAAGTATTGTCGAGAGCCTTTTAAATTGAATATTTATATATTCATAACGGCACGGCGCGGCGTGCCCTACGCGGCTTGTTAATATAGATATATCATACAGAAATTTAAATCTTAAATAATAACACACATATCTTTGCTTTATCCGTCGGTATGATCCGTCCATCCGTATATACATATTCATGCATTCAATAAAATTAATATTTTATTAAAATAATTTTTTATTTTTTAATATACAAAGTTTTTAATATACATCAATATATAATAAATATTGAACACAAGACAGAATTACAACTTCGTTGTAACATAGTATATATTAGTGACATTCATATTGATTGGCTGATTTTGTGGCTATCTTAGATCTTCTACACCTAAATAAAGAATACATACTTCAATTGTCTGATTAATACTAAAGGATAGAACAAGATATTTATGTTTGTTTTAAATTCTTTGTTTATTTATTTATTACTGTATTTATACTTTTAAGGATTTTAAGCATTTTGATACAGAAATAATAATTATGTAGTTATTGCTACATTCAATACGATGTAATGTTATTTTATTTTGCAAGTTTCATAGATACTTATTAGATTAGAACAGATGCGTTAGGCATCAGAAATGACGTACTAGATTTATAAAAATTGGATAAAATTTGGTTGTAAGAGAGCAAAATAAATTTTTTTTCTCGAAATTTTATGATGTCATCAAATTATGACGTCATTTATTTACATAATTTATCATTATTTTAATTTTACTCGATTCTAATAAAACATCTTATTGGATCCCAACTAACTTAAAGCAATAATTTATTTTTCTGATATTGATAATTCGGCATTTCTGTTTATTTCTCCGAAATAAAGGCTATGACTTTGCTTTTTCGAAATCTATGATAGATATTGTGACTTGTAACACTGCTTATGATCACTGTAGCTCAAATTTGAATAATTAAGGACTAAGTTCATGAAAATGGGTTTTTTTCCATTTTTGGTATAATTTAGCGAAATATCCGATTTTAACAAAAATTGTTTTAAATTCCACTAAATTAAGTTTGTTTATCTGTTCGAACATCACGCAAAAACTACTGTACCGATTTCGATGAAACTTGTTTTGTTTAAAAGCTTATTGAGTAGACACTTAAAACTTGTAGGTATTTTATCTCGACGGCTTGAGCCGAAGATATAACAATAAAACCATAGTATTTCAGTATCTTTCACCAAAAAAAGGATTATATTTATTTATTATTTGATATTTCCTTTTTTGATTGTAGTAGGCAAAGAGTGCATTACTAAAAACCCACGCATGCATGCGAGGCATCGGGTGGGGAATGCTAGTATGGTAGATAGGTCATTCTTAATCTAAGAATACATGATCTAAGGTCTAAGATATTCGCCAGTATGATATACTTGAATCTTACTATTATTATTGTTTTTATGAGACGGAAAACCCGTTGGAGAATCAAAGGTATTTTTTTAATCCAAACTTTCTGCACTTTCGTTGTAAAGACAACAAAACTAAAATTTTCATTCTTTGACATCAAATGCTTGATAATACCAAGTTGATTTGAAAAATCATACACATTTAGGATGGGGATCGAAATCACGACTTCTGGTACTCCATGCCAATGCTATCCCAAATGTAAATGATCTTTCACTATCTTTTGATGTCGTTGTATTATTAATTTTGTTTATGTAAACTAGCGTCTATTTATTTTTATATGCATTGTTAGTAGTATGGTTGCTTTTTTTGCGTACAATTTTACTCTTTAATAAATATCTAACGTCACGCTGCATGCATCGAAAAAGAGAATTGAACGAAAAATTCGCATTATTAAATTATTCTTCACTACATATTCTACAATCTTACAATTGTATTCTAAAATTGATATACGAGGTCAAAAAGTAAGGTGACTTTATATTTTTATCGAAAACTTTTTATTTATTCATCAATATTTATGTTGTTCTCTTCAAAGTAATCCTCTTAAATATAATACACTTGTGCAACGCTTTTTCCAATCCTCGAAGCACTTTTTGATATAGTCTTGAGCTCTTCCAGCGATGCAGTTTTTATCTCCTCAATCGTTGCAAATCTCCGTCCTTTCATGAGTCTCTTCAGTTTTGAGAACAGAAAAAAATTGCAGGGGGCTAAATTCGGTGGATATAGTGGCTGAGGCATGATTGTGGTGTTGTTTTTGAAAAACACGCACAAGCAACAATGAGTGAGTAGGTGCATTATCGCGATGCAAAAGCCATGAATTGTTTTTCCTCAATTCCGGCCGTTTTTTTTTTCGTATCGCTTCTCGCAAATGGCGGAACTTCAAGGTAAAACTTCTTATAGACCGTACGACCTTGTGGTAAGAACTCTTGATGCACTACGCCACGCTAATCGAAGAAAACAGTGAGCAAAACCTTAACAGAGCGAGGTTCGTCATTGGCATCTTCTCGGCCTTCTTGGAAGAGCTTGTACCACTTATAAACATTTTTTTTACACAGAGTAGACTCACCGTATGCCACTGTCAACATTTCGAGTGTTTTGGAGCACTTAAATTCTTTGAAAAAAAAATCGCCGAGCACACCAAACACTTCTAAACTTTATGCCTCTCACAAACAAACAAAGAATGCTATATAGTTGAAACTGTGAACACATATGTTCGGGACGCGTGTACCAACACAACAAAAATCGAAAATCGAATGTACGTAGCGCGCGAAAATTGAAAAGTCATCTTACTTTTTGAATACACATCGTACATATCTCCCATATTTTGATCTTTATCGAGTTAATTAATATCTTATTCACTCCTTTGAAATAACTATCTATCTGCTAGGGAAATTTTAACTTTCTAAAAGTGATAAAGTTTAAAAAATATGAAAGAACGTTGCACATTGGACGGACAACGTAATTATACATATATGATGATTATTAATTTTTTTCATAAATATTAAATTTATTTGATATCGAAGTATATATATTTGAATGTAAAACTTGATGCAATAGAAATAACTAGAGAGAAGTGTATCTATAAATCGTTTCAACTATACATAAAGTATGTAGATTGTGGACATATTGGCATTGCAGGTAATCTGGACCACACATGGTGTTTTTCATAAGGGCCGACTAGTCATATCAGTAATGTATCAGATTTTATACAAGATATATTATCTCGTAGTCACAAAGTAAATAAAGCCCGTTTTATAATCTATCTAGCTAGATTATACTGACTTATCTAGCTAGATTATATATTGACTGTCTCTTTTTCTGGTTCTGTTTTGAGATTTTTGTTGTCTTGTTGCATATAAAGTGATTCCAATTATCCATTTTTAACAATATTCGAATTCCTTACGTTCCAGCGTATAAAGTAATTGATAATTATCAAATTCCAAAAGCATTCCAGTAATCTTTCCAGCTAACTCTAGATAGATCGATTGAAATATAGCGGACAAATGTTCATTTAACAGTTGTTTTTGTTCTTAGGATGAATTGGTAGCCAACATTGAAGCATTCACTTCCGTATAGGGTTTTTTATAGCTTTCTAGGCTTGTAGCACAGCGACTGTCTCTTCCAGTTTCGCTGTAAGGTGTTCATTGTTTTCTATCGTATTCTAAAGTAATTCAGAATTATCAATTTCTAATTACATTTCAGTAGTTTCTTCTCCTAGTCGTAGCGGTATGCGTCCAATGAACGATGACAGTGTTTTTATTTGCTGCCAATATTCTATTTCAGTTTCATCATTCGTTTCAGTATCGGCTGTTTAACCTGATGAGACTTTACCACAGCAACTGTTTTTCCATTTTCGCTTTCAAAGAAAAAAAATCGTATATTTAACCACTTTTCAGATAAATTTAAGCGTTAAACTACTCATTTCTTTCGAATTTCTTAAGGGACAGTTTACCGCGTACCAAAACACCCAGTCACGTAGTATGAATATCACAATAAAAGGCCCTTACTACGTAAAAGATGAAATACTTTTGGTTTGCAGATATGTTGCATATATCAACCTTTCCACCAAAAAACTAAGTTTTCGATCATGTACTCATTATGCATTTTTCGCCATCGTCAAAAACATCGTCGATAAAACGCAATTTTTCTAGTTTCTTTTTAATTATAGTTTTTTAACGCACTTCCGGTTTGTTGTAACCAGAGATATTGAACTGTAAAAAAAAGTATACGATTTGAAAAATCTAAAAATACCAAATTTTGCGTATATTAATCGTAAAACATAAAATGTCATTAGTCTAATTTTGATCACAATTGGACTGCGGAAAAAACTGGACTACGGTGCTCTGTTGTATGCCTCAATTGTGTCTTTGAATAATGTGGAAATATACCAGAGATTTCTTTGTACATCGACGAAGACGAATATTACGATTTAAAAATTATTATCACCCTAAGCGATGAATAACTGTAATTAGCTTCAGTAAGAGATCTACTCTCATCAATGGTATAGCCGTGCTTGGATCTGTTAGTTTATCTTAACCGTGGTTTATGTTTATTAGGCAGTTAAAAATTGACGAAATATTCCATTAGTAATATAAAATAACAAAATTCAAAAAGAACTACTGAAGGACTCAGATTATAAACGGGCTAGCGAGATTATAATTCGGTTAGATTTTCTGTGGTTACACCATTTATATTCTATTTTATCAAATGTGAATGTTCTACGGCTAAAGTCATGGATAGTATATCGATTCGCTGCTAATGTAAGAAGCCCTGATAGAGATTCATTTATTTTTAATATTCCAATCTATTTTCATAAAATACACTTTTGTAAGCTTAAAATTTTGGTTAAGGGATTAAAATTGAACGTGGCTTGGAAATTTTGAATTTGATGTTCTAGAATCTAGATCAAAAATATAAAAAACTAATTCAACTTGAATGGTATTAAGATTATCAAAGATAATCAATGAGAACTCTAAATATTTGAAATGAAATCTGAAAAATTATTCAATAATTTCTAGATCAATTATTTGTATTGCATAAATACGTGCTTCGACTACAAAGTATTCATCTTCAGCTAATCGTTATGAAATCGAATAAGCTTATCCTAATTATTCTTCTAGGAGATATCTTACTTGTAGTTAATTCTACTTTTGACAACTCGTCACACGGCAGTCATCAGACGTCGAAAAACGTATCTATATAATATAATAAATAATTGATTTAGGTTATGTATAAGCAATTTCTTGATGAATTGGATTATTTCCGTAGAGGCTGATCTAAATAAAGTTTCTACGGAAATTTTCCACATGTCTTTTTTACGACTCAGTCTAGTAAGAAATCGATTGTTAAAACTATTACAAAAATATCCTGAGCACAAATATTTCAATTAAGCGAGACCATCTTTAAACTAGAAAAGATCTTATTGATTTTCGTGGAAATTCGTTTAGAGTAATGGGAAATTTATACATTAAAAATTGTTGATTGGCACACAGACAAAGATTAGAAGCCGTTGAACATTGAGGATGGGAGACTCGGTGTTTTTCCTCGTTCTTCACTTGATTATCTTACAATTAAACTTAAAAATAACTTGATGCTCGTAAGTTAATTGTAAGATAATCAAGTGAACGAGGAAAAATTTTCGTCCTACAAATTCAATAGAATGGACTCCAAGTCTCCCATTCTCAATGTTCAACTGCTTCCAGAAAATTTCGATACCGTTTTCCAAAATTTTATAATTAAAAAAGTTGGGCGTCTTGCGAAAACGAACCTACTTACAAAGTACCAGCTTGACGCTCATCATCCTGAAAAAACCCTTTGGTCTCCCGGACTAGAATTCGACCGAAAGCCATTTTTCATAAAGTTTGTGAAGTGTCCTATCATTTTAAATTTGTTATTTTTAATTGTATTATTTTTCCATTAGAATTCCAGCTAGCAAAATAGCAAAACTACTTGGATGCGCAAATTCACCCGAATATGATTCCGATGAAGAAATTGAAATTGAGAATGATAAAAAACCATTAAAAATTCTAACATGCTCAAAAGGTAAAAATGATTTTTTTACGTATCTATTTTTCATTAATAAATCGTTTTTTTTCTTTCGCTAACTTACAGGTCCATATAGAGGACTACAAGACATTGCAAAGAGAATTTTCCCTGTGATAATCGTTTTGTTTTTATTAATCATTTACTTTAGTTATTATTTGAAATTTTAAGCTTTAAAACACATTCGGTTTTTAAACGCACGCATCATCGTTGCCGGATATATTTGTTCATTATTCATTTCAAAAATAATTTCGTTCTTATATCGTTTGGTGCAGTACGTCTAAAATCTACGTGTGTGTATGGGTGCTAATATTTCGTAAACGAGTTTCATTTTTTAATAATTCATTTATGGAATTCTTTTAGTACTTAAATGGTAAAATTAGTGTTGACGCGGAGTATACAGAATGTGATTTGTCGCAGCTATATATTTGTGTAAACGATCTAGTCTGGTTACTTTATTTTAGCGAATAGTTGTTAATTTTAATATGATTTTGTTCTAAAAGAGACGATTCAGAAACATACAACGAACTATGAGCTTATCACTTCTCGCGGTAATAAAAATTAGATCAGTGCAATATATCACTCTCTATGCCTCGACCTTTAAGGATTAAGCAACTCTGATTCAGGAATTAATTTATTTGATTAGATTCATCAAAATGAATCATTTCTTTAATTTTTCAGGGTTTATTTAAAAAAAGTGTCTATCTCATAATTCAAAAAACGCATCTGCAGAAAACTTTGCACACTTTGCACAAAATTCTATCTCCCTTGATGTATATCAATATGAATTACCGGCATCGAAAGAATAAGATATTGAATAAAATGAGTCAATTCCTGGATTCGAATTGTTCAATCCACCAACACTAGCTATTATGTAAACTGAAAACTTGAAATGAAAACCGTGGGCTCGAGCATTATAGTTGGACAATAATGTTCGATTGCTATTTTTCAATATATTTAAGTTTTCGCACCATATTTTGGCTTATCACAACCGCCATCTTTGTAGAGCCAAAAAAACTACTTAAAAATTACTACTTAGTGTGGTTTTCAATTCAAGTTTTTCTGCATGTGTATTTTAATAATTTATATTTATTTATGATTAATATTCTATATTTATTATTTTAATTAAGGGACTTCTCATAAAATACGAGTACTACAAGGGGGTGGGATGTAAATATTGATTTATTGCTCGTATAGAGAAATCATTGATCGGTTTTAACGTAAATGCAGGCAGGATAAGGTGCTTTAAAAAAAGCTTAATGTAACGTATTTTATGGACGAGCCTCTTTTTGAAATATGTCCAAACGCAACATAGTTGTTAAAACTTTTTATAGCATTCAAAATGCAAAATAAACGAGTAAATTTTTTAGCACCTCAAATCACAGACTGAATCGATTCGTTAAAGTAGAAAATAACTGTCCGAATGGTTAATGAAAGCTCATTTAATGTGTGCGGAAATCGTTTGTTTAACTCCGGTATTTGAGAGAAAATAAAATAGTGTAACATTAATGCCCAATTTCACCACCTCTGATTAAATAATCCAAGAAATATGTTTCCACTGCCATCGAAATTATGATGAAAGTAGGTTTATAAAAGATTAAAATTATTGTTAATTGATTGGATTATGATTTGAAAACAGAGGTAAAAAGCTCAGTTCAGTGCAGTGAATACTAGTTTTAAGATAATTTTCGATTATCACATTTTTTTAATTGTTATTTGAATAATCACAACATTCGAAATTCGTTTCGTCGTATTAGTTTTATTATTTGAATAACAATTATGGCTCTGGTCGAAATCAATAAAAATGCCTTCGATTGCTTTCTAATGTTTTAATTTATATAAAAAAAATAGAGGTTAACGTCGGAAATTTATTAATCGAAGTTGGTAGATGATTGGAGTCTTTTTTAAATGAATTTACACATCTTCTAAAAAATTCGCTCGTTAATGATATATTACTCGTTGTGATTCTTTTTTAAAGACAACTTTATCATATATTTATTCAGAAACACGTAATTTAAGCAAATATTGTTATGAAATCATTAATTATTTACAAATATATTTTTCATGTATTATAATTAATTAATATACAAAAAATAAAAAATATATTTTTTAATTTTGGGTTATCGATTTATAAAATAAAAAAAATATACGGGTTGACTTGAGAACCTCCTCCGTTTCGTCGTTTAAAAAATATAGCTATTATACAGAGATTATTTCTTCTTCTCATGGTAAATATCCTATATAAACTGTATCGCATATATCACCTTTTAGCGAATTTTCTTTCTTAAGAAAATTCAGCTTTTACAATTGTTCTGATGAAACGATTTCACAAAAATTTCTTCAAATGTACATCGCTCTTACTCAGTAGACTCTTATGCGACCAGATTTCGGTATTTGAAATTTCGTTCGTTGGCAAAGTCGGCCAAAAAGAAAGTCTTAGACGGAGGAACAAACTCAAAATTTAGAATATCTGTCTTAATATTTTAGTTACAACATCTCTTTTATATCTCTCATATTCATTATGATTGGTTCCTCTCAGAAATTCTTGTATAGTTTAAGCGGAGACCGTAAAAAAACGATGTCAATTTAGTTAGGAGATGGAAATTTCAGAAAAGATAGGACATATAGTGATTTCAATCACTTGCCTAGGCTGCCATGTGAGAACCAGATCGGATGCCAAATCGTTTATCGCGCATAACTGTTTTCTATAATAATTACGAGAAAAACACATCAATACTTTTTTCATAAAATTTTATTTCCAACAACTTTTGTATGCTAGTTTTTTTTCAAATCTGTATATTTCTATATCAATTATCTTTATATACCTATTTTTTGTGTTAGAAATATTAATAGATATGAAGAAAAGATTCATACAAATGTTTTATGTAAAAAAATATTGATGTGTTTTTCTCGTAATGATTATAGAAAAAACAGTTAACCCCCTGTCGGATCAGGTTCTCGTAGGATTGCCTAGACAAATGATTGAAGTCACTACATGTATTACATCTTATCTGAAAGTTTTATCCCCTAACTAAATGGGTACCGTTCTTTACGGTCGCCACTCCTACTATTAGTCTTAGTAGCTCCCAAGTGACTTGAAGTTTTCTGGATTAACAGTGTCGGTTTTAGATTTATTTTATCGCAAGCTATAGTTGGGTGTTAAAAATTTTCATAATTTCTGTGTTTTTCGTATGGTTGACTGTTATTTACATATTTGGAATTATTACATTATTTTTCATCAACATCTATAATGAGGTAACATAAACCTAAATCCGACATGGAATTGTAAAATTTTGTAATAATATTGGATAAAAATAAATCAACGAGCCCTTGATATACACGTGATATTTTGAAAAATTTAATAACAGAGTTGAGTCAATATTTATTTGGAAGAGTTTGAAATTTTTTGAAAAACACTTTAAAAATTTGTTCATGGTTACGTCTTGTTGATTAGCATTATCCGATGCTTTCTTAAAAAAAAAATAATTTCTATAAGTGTTAAACATACAAATAGTAAAAGTTCTTGTATAATTTACGACCCCATTTTCATAACGTCTTTAATAGCTGAATGTTAAAAACAATTATGACTGAACAAGTTTTCGCATAAGCTTTTTTATCCAATATTAATTACAAAAATCTTATTTTAGTTTTTAATCTGTAGATTATTAACTTTGAAAATATTGTTCTAGAATCACCTGCAGCTCAAAGCTCTAGCGAAGAAGATGAAGAAAGTTCTGTCGATGAAGATGAGGTAGTCCCGCAGAAAGAAACAGTTTTTAATGAAGACAATACTTGGGATTAATTTTTTTTGGGATTAATTTTTTAACGATGTACGAGTACTGAAGCTTTAAAAAGATTAAGGCTTGCATTCTTGTTTACATGTAGTTGAAGTGCATATAAATCAATTATAAAAGTTTCAAGGGGGTACGGGGTTCTTGAATTAATTATTTAATGTTAAAGTTCGAGTTAAATAAAGTTTGAATTAATGCATTGCTCTTATGGAGAAACCCACATTTTTACACATATTTTGATCATTTTCACTTGGAATAAAATAAGACAAATAAAAAAATCTATGCAATAGAAAATAGAAATATTAATAAAGAGATTAATCCAATAAAATTCCGGTATGATGGGCCTAACAAAAAAAGATAATTAAGAAAACAACTGAGATTTCGGGTAAATTTTATTTCTGTCGGCGCTAGCTTTTTTGTTAGACCCGGTATGACGGGCCTAAATAAAATTTTAATTTTAACTTACGACAAAAAGTAATAAACATTATTGTGGACTTTTATGAATGTACTATATAAGATTTTGAAGAATTTTATAAACGGACTATACATCAGTGCTCGTACATCCTTAATAAGAGTTTGTTAAGTTAATTTTTAATAAAAATATAAAAAATTTCAAAGGCGTTTTTGTTTTTAAAAAGTGTTGTGTTTGTAGGTTATTTTATCGCATAAAATCAATCACAGCAACCATATCGTTTGAAAAAAGACATAAGTTAAATGTTCAGTTGACAGTGACAATATTCAGTTACAATGTAGAACTCCAATTATCCGGATCCTTCTGAGGAAACAAATTTTTTTTCATTAAGCGAGGAGCATTGGGAAACGTATATCATATTCTACATTTATTCAGTAAATAATTATTCGAAATGTACATTAGGAAACAAACAAATTGAACCAGTTGAAACATTCTCATACATGGGCACGGATGCATGGAACAAAAATATATTGCATTATGTTTCGCTCTTTTAATTAAGCCACTTTTGTTTGAAGCATTTTTTTCTAAAATGCATATTTAAAAAAATTATTTGTTGGAAACTTTCCAAATGAACAGTATAAACAGTAATAGTTGCACTTAAAATGTGACGTACTGTTTCAACTATTCTGTTATTTATTCCAGGCAAAAGTAGCATCTGGGTAGCTCAGTTGACAGAGCTCTGACCTGAAATACCAGAGGTCTTGGGTTCAATACTCAGCCAAGATGTGTAAGATTTTTCATATGAAAATACATTGATGTCAAAATAATGTTACAAATGTTCAAACATATTACTTAAATGTCAAATTAAGTAAACGCTAGTTACCTCCGTTAGTAAAACATGACCGAAAAGGAAAACACTAACAATGGATGGATAGGCACCAAAAAGTTTACAAAAATAGTTATGTGTATAATGGAAAAGTTAGCAGTTTTCTTCAAAATAAAATCGAATTACATCGTAGAGAATTTTTGGTCGAACATTGGGTAACATATATTGTGGGTTTCATGATTGATTGCAACCCACTTACTTCAAAGCTACCGATTGTTTTCGGTAAGATGATGATTTGTTATTGTTAAGAATTTTTACGCTTACTCATGCTTTAATGTTTTGCAATTTATTAAGTGTTAACTGCTTTGTTTTATTTATGATTTGATATTAGTTATGTACACATGGCCACAAAAGTAGCGTTATTTTTTGAAAATTTTATAATTGATTAGTGCCTTTAATCATTCGGTTTTTGGGAAAATGTTTAATGTTTTAGAATAAAATTTATAATAAATAGTATATTTATAATAAACAACTTTTATCCGAAGATTTTTTTGAAACCGAATGAATAAGACGTAAATGAAATGAATTATAAAATTATTAAAAAAAGAACGCTATTTTGTGGTTATATGTACATTTATAGCCAAATATATATTATTATTATAATTGGCACCCAATGTGACGTGTTCCACTCGAGTACAAAAGTTTTGATTTACCTAAACCGACTAAAATAAAAATTCAAAATATAAAATTTCTTAATCTGAT
Organism: Nineta flava; assembly: GCA_963920215.1. Taxonomy (NCBI): domain Eukaryota; kingdom Metazoa; phylum Arthropoda; class Insecta; order Neuroptera; family Chrysopidae; genus Nineta; species Nineta flava. The sequence continues at coordinate 116,944,541 of OY986041.1, forward strand.
TTACTACAGGTAATTTGAAATGTTTATGCAGTGAAACATGAAATTTCAAATAATTGTTTATTTTATATGATTTATTATTCTATTTAATTAATAAATTTATTATTTTTTTGGTTTCATTCATACTGTGATTACTTTGTTGATAGTGTTGTACATATTTGGGATTTCCAAGGGCATTGCGATCTAAATATAGGCAAATGCCGCTTAGAAACCCCAATTTTGTTACAACTTGAATATGAAATAAAACTTTAATTAATAAAACATTTGTTGTTGTCGCTGCTTCGCACTGCAAAAGAAATATATTTTAATAGAAAACATTTAAATTTTTTTTCGCCATTTGGACTTTAAAGCTTGGAACCTTGGAATTAACTTTTAAGTATAAAGTTAAAATTGAATTTGAATCACTGCCAATGTTTCTTTACCTTCATATTAATAATATTTGATGCCTCTTGAATTATTCTTTTTGACATTTAACCTTTGTCTCGAGAGTGTGGGATTTGTGCATGTAATTACGTGTAACTGTATTTTTGAATACAGTGTTGGGGAAAGACGTCCTTAGAAGCCATGTAACCTGTAACATTATTAAACCTCAATAAGTTCGCAGCAGATATAGGACAAACACGGGCAATCTTCAATAAAATTTCCATATTTTGCAATAATTATACTTTCCTGGTGTGATACTTGGTGCGGTTCGGTGATTTACGTATCAAGGACCCAAAAAGCTATGCTTATCGGTGAATTTGTTCTGTGGAGAGTCATCAATGCAAGAATAGCTGTTGGGGAGAGATAAACTAAGAATCTCCCTCCCCGTCACCTCAATTCAAATAATGCGTGTCTGGGTCTTTTAATTGAAATTTGACATTTGAAATGACGCGGAATAACTTCAAACTTAGGAAAACATCAGGAAATTTAATTTTCCCACCGCAACTCCCCAAAAATGGGAAAACCCCCTAAAAATTACCTTTTTATTTTTATTCATGCTAGTAGGGTGCGGTTTTTTGCATTATGTCAAAGACGGGGAGCCAAGACCGAAGGCTGCCATAGAGGTCAATGGGGCGGAGCTCTTTTGCGAACAGAGCGAGTAATACTAATAATAATATTTATTTTGAGGACAACTTGTATGTACTATCATGATATTATGTTGATATGTTCATCTATGATAATTTTAATATATATAGAATTTTTCAAAAATAAATAAATGAATTTGAATATATTTTTATGAAATACGTAAATAAGAGAAATAAATGCGTGCAAATGTTGAAGATTACATTTTAGTCAATAATCATGACTGTTTTGTTTTACTCTCTTGTTTGTTTAAGGAGAGACTATATTTATGTTTCAGTTATGTTCATAAAAAAGTGCACTAGTGTTCTTGTTCAAAAAAAAAAAACAAGGTAAGTAAAGTTGTAATATCATGGGAGCATTTTAGACGCAAGCGTCAAGTGACAATGGAGAGATTTGACGCCCGAGCGTCGATGGCATTTTTTTTTGGCGACAACACTCTGGCATCAGTGCTTATTTTCAGGGCGTTAAACATACAACGGCCACCGAATTTGACAGAAATCATCTCATTTTTGTATCCGGTATATAATATATACCAAGGTAAATTAAGTTTAGTCTCGACATTGTAACGGTTGAAAATATTGATCGCAAAAAAAATTTTGGTGTAGGTGTTTATAAAATGACCTAATTTGTCCATTTTCTCAAGGTTGTCCGTCGTTAAACACGTTTACTCAATGAATAAGCAAAACTGTTTATCTTTGAAACCGTAAGAGATAGAACAAAAATTTAAGGGCAAAATATGTTTCTTTTAAAATAAACAGTTTTTGTTTGAAAATTTTTAAGTTCATTCATTTAATTCGTATAACACTGCATTCGAGTTGCAGTTTCTACGTAGATGATAATATAGGACGAAAATAGCGAATACAATAAATCAATTCTTATTAATACCGATTGGCGTCAAGCAAAGAAGTTGGTTGCATTCCAATTTCTATCGTCTTCAACGATGGCGAAAACAATCACGAGATCTATTTCGATACTCGACGCTAGCGTCGTGCGTCAGCATACAAGTGTACTTTAAAAAGAGTACTGCCTAAGGCCAAGAGCCAAGTTGACCTTCAAAACCGTGTTCTTTTGGAAAATTTACTATTATCCAGAAAACTATTCATGGTTTCATCACATTATCTTGGATATGTTACAATCCTTACATACCAACCTCCTTAAAGCTATAATATCAAAATACAATCAAATACAAACTGAGTACTATTGGTCAGTCAGGTGCACTCACAACTGATCTCAAGCGATCACAATAAAAACGATGAATACCATAATAATCCATTCCCCCCATTTAGCATAAAATAAGCATTTCGGTATTGTTCTTCAAATTCACTTTATTTTATCTTTATATGGAAATATTTAAATTTAATAATCGTGAACTTTTTGCACCTTTTGATAGTAAAATATACATAATAAAAAGTCTCGATGTGGTAAGTATAAATATATAAGAAAGAATTGTTGTTTATAATCAAATTGATCCTATTAATGTTGACTAGAAAAGGGGATTTAATCTGAATTGAATAATACTTTTAAATACAAAAAAATGTTGTTTATATAATAATTTGAATATTATATATATATATATATATATATATATATATATATATATATATATATATATATATATATATATATATATATATATATATATATATATATATATATATATATATATATATATATATATATATACGAAGAAGTATAACCAGGAATAATTTTATATATATTATATTATATTATGAATAATTAATGTTGTTTTTAGAAAGAAAAACATGATTTGTGTTAAATTATCATAGTAATGTACAGTCTTCTACAATACAGGGTCATTCAATTTGATGGGTAAAACGCACAAATTTAAATAAATCGACATATTCAGAATGCTCTTTGATCAGCAGTGAGGGATTCTCAGTATTTTAAATAGTTTTATTCGGCATCACTTTCGTCTATTTGTTTTAATGATGCCGCGAGAAGAGACAACCGTTTTAAATACGAAATAAAACGTCGCCATGTTGATACAAACTAACGTTCACAACGTCCAAAACGAACGTTATTTTCTGATCGATTCTAAGCGTTCGTAGAACGAACATGAACACCAATAATTTGTGCTAATAAGCGTGAGCGTTCAAAGCGTGTGAGCGTCCAAGACGAATGCCCCATAGAGTCCTATTGTGTGCAAATGCTTTCAAAGATGATAATATCCGGTGTTTTACTTTATTTCTGCATATCAGTCTATCGATATCGTTTCAAACTCACGATCATCTATGGTATGTTAGAAATCAAATTACAATTTAGTTTGTTGTGGTTTATTTATGCGGCGCTTTTGATTGAGGCAAAACAATTTTTTTACGTATCTAAAGAGGATAGATAAGATTGATTTTTCAATCGTTACTCGATTATAATATAAAACGAAAAATTAAAATTAAATAGCGTACATATTCTGTTAATAACATCATTTATATATTTTATGACATAGTTCATAAGTTCTTCAAAATAGATTATAAAATCATTTATTAATCGATCAAATGTTAAAAGGCATTAATTAATCTTTCGTAAATTAACTTTATAAATTATAAGCATCATTTAATTAACTTTAAACAATCACTATGTCAGTATAGTTATATATAACACGAAGGCCAAAAACCGCTTAAACTCGGCCTTACGCACTTCCATGCTCTAGATATTAAATCTATTAAAAAAAATTAAAACACAAAAATTCCAAATTTAAAATTGTCTTTATGAATCCAAAGTTATTTTTTTCCTTACTGTGAAATTACTGAAACTTAATGTCTAATTCGTAAATGAAACAAATCCGACCCAACTTAAAAATTATAAAGGAAATTTATACTCAAAATTTGTATTTATAGTATTATAGGCATAATAAAGTGTCCAATCGTAGCCTGACTAAAGCCGCCATCTTAGTTGACGTCATGAGTAACTTTTCAAATAATGAATAAGCCTTAGAAATTGAATACAATATTGCCAAATTAACAAATACGTATGTATGCAACCAGCGTCGGACTGGGCCTGAAGGGCCCGGTTAGCATTCTAGTCAAGACCACGCCACTCATTTATGAACGGGGTAGACGAAATTTTCTGTGTGTTTTCTAGAGCTAATGAGTTGGATCAAGTTCGTGAATAGCCTAGCATTACCAGACTGTACAAATGGCATCAAAAGTCGAGATATACTTTCAAAATTTTATAATTGATTTGTGCCTTATTTATTCAGATTTCGGAAAAATCTTTCGAATAAAAGTTGTTAGTATAGTTATAATGAACAACTTTTAAATCGTAAGAGATAGAAGAAAACTTTCAAAAATGTTCCTTGTTTGCCACAATTTCAGGTGAAAAATTAAAATAAACAGTTTACGCATTCATAATGTACATTTTGGGTGGTTTATGCAATTAACTCAGCTTATAGCTGTTGTTTCCACTTGTTTCACTATAGATATAGTCTTCATGTTTAGGGGCTTAGGGCAATGACTATTTTATCATTTTTATTTCTATATATAATAATAATAAAATTAAACAATTTAAATACTATATACAATGGACCGCGGTATTGTTGTAAATAATAAACTACCATTACCCTATTCAATCTCTATATAAAATATGGGTTGAACCTTACCGTTCAATTTGTCATGATTTGATTTCTTTATTAAACCTTACGTCAATTTAAATATTATATTATTTTAAAGTATAAAATTTAACTGATTTTTATTATTAAATGTTCATATCAACAACATTTCATTGAATTTAAAGAAATTATATAAACCAACTCTCTTAAGGATGTTCATTGGTTAGATATAGTATATTCGTAAAATTCTACAAAATATAATATAGTACATTCATAGAATCCTTCAAAATAATCTTCAAAATTCACAATAAAGTTTATCATTTTTTGACGTAAATTAAAATTGAAATTCATTATTTTAAGAAACAAGCTTGTTTCCAGTATATTTTGAATAACTGTGTATATTTTTTTATCATGAAAAAACAAATTAGTTTTAATTATGCTGATTAAAATAGCTAATAATTAATTTGAATGTTCCATAGCACTGTTTTTTTAGTTCAATTAATTAAATTGTATAATTCAAAGAATATTTAAAAAAAATTTATCACAGTGTCTAATTTATTAAAATAGTTACAAGTTGTTATAAAAAAAAAAATATATTTTCCCATGTTAAAAGTTTGATTTTTAATCGTGGATAACTTTTTCAAATGATCGATAAGAGGTTTTTTGTAGAAAAATGATTACGTCATTAAAATTGCCAAATACCAAAGATTAAAAGTTTCATCTAATATCAAGCCTCACACATGAACTTTCTTAAGGTAGTACGATCACCACACCTGATGGGGATAGATATCTTTGATATCTATCAGATGTGTGCCATATCTATTAAATATGGCACAGAATTTCAACATAGTATGTTAATATTTTGTCAAACTATGTGGCGTGATCATTTTTGTATGAATATCATTAAGTATGAATATCATTAATTTTGTTCATTTTTTTACAGGTTATAAATAACGTTTTTTTAATGAATCCCGAAGTTTCAGAATTTTGGACCGTTTAGAACGCGAGATAATTAATATCAAAGTTATCATTCTCTCTCTCATTAGAAGCATGTAAAACTTCATGGCCGCCCAGCTATTATCTGTTGTATTAGAAAAAATATTTGACAGAATTTAAAAAAGAACTAGGAGAGTAAAGCTAAATATTTATTATATAAATTTAAAAAAAATTCGTGTTTAAAAAGTTTAAAATTAGTATTTTTCTTCAAAATAACATTATTTTGTATATGTGAACAGTGTATTTGTCTATGTGTTGTCTATGTGTGTTTATATATTTGTGCTATAATAAAATCAAACCGGTTTTTTGTCCTGATTATGATTATATAACACAGTGCTGGAACGTCCTTAATGCAATATTTTTATGTTCATCTTTTCGATATTTTTATATCGGGTATATAATATATACCAGGATTTATTAAGTTTTGTCCCGACATTGTAACGTTTGGAAATATTGATCGCAGAAAAATAATTTTGGGAAAGGTGTTCATAAAATGACCTAACTAGCCCATATCTGCAAAGTTGTCCGTCCGCCTGTAAATACGATAACTCAAAAACGAAAAGAGATAGCGTTCTGAAATTTCGTATTGGTGTTCTAAAGCTAAAAAGTAAGGTCAAGTTCATGAATGTGCAAAATCGGACCATGTTTGGGCAAAATGCGTATAGCTGTCCATCTTTGAAACCGTAAGTGATATAACAAAAATGTAAAGACAGAATTTTACAAAAGAAAAATTTCTTTTGTAAAATAAGACTTTTTTTTTTATCCGTTTTTTAAAATAATTTTTAGTGCATTTTTTTATAACAGATTTTCAGTTTTTTTTACAAGCATTTTGTTTTTTTTTTGTAAAAATTTTTTTTTTTGGGGTCGGTTTATTTTTTTTTGTAAAAAATTTTTTGAAGTCGGTTTTTAAAAAAATTTTCTTATTTTCCCATTATGAATGAGTATACCCTTTAAAAAAAAAAAAATTTCGCAGAAATCGGTTATCAAATATAAAATGAGGATTTTCCTCGATTTCCCGGAGATCCCCTCATCAGAATGCGATTTGGTGACAATGGGAAACCAAACCCTTTAAAACAAAAAACAAAAATTCAAAATCGGTTCTTAAATGACGGAGTTCTGAGGTGACACACATTAAAAAAAAAAAAACAGATGAATTGAGAACCATCCTCCTTTTTTGAAGTCGGGTTAATAAACAACTTTTGTTATAAGCTTTTTTACATATTAACTCAGTTAGTTGTTATTTTCACTTGTTTGTTTCATATATTTAAATAAAAATAGTCAAAATGTGCCATTTTAATTCGAATTCTTCATAGTATTTAAATGTGCTATGAATTTTATGACAAATATGCGATTTACTCGACATTTCCCTATCGACTACACGTGTTCATACTACAATTTTTGAAAATTAAATACTCATAAAACTGGACGTCAGATAATTCTTAAAAATTTACTATTGATTAATAACATATTAAAATTTCAGAATTTTACCTATCTTTAAAGTTCCAGATCAACTTTTAGCACATTTTATCGTATATGTGATGTTCACATCCAATTTGTTTATCCTAAAATTCCAGGATCCATTCTTTTGAAGTTAATATAATAACTATTAATCTTCTGGATATGATGATAAAAGTGGGATGTTAGTTTAAAAAAAAAACGTTCTCAACTCTTTTTATTTTATGTAAAAGAAGAAATTGTTGATGACCCCGGACATGACGATGGATATAGATAGAGGGCGGATGATTTACATCTAACACAAGGAGACCCAACGGCAGTCAAGAATAATTCAAGTTTTATTGCACGCGACTACTATATGTGTAAGTTTCTCTAATACATTTGCAATTTATTTATCAAATCAAGTCGATCTCATGCTTAGAAATAAACTTGATTTGAAAAAGAAAAAATTATAGTTATTGATAGTGATATATTTCTTAAATCTGTTCAGATTGTTGTCAGATATCTGTTGTTGTTGTTCGATCACATTTTACGAAGTCTAACAGTCGAATTCTATTTACTTAATCGATTGTAACACGCCAAGGTAATTGAAATGTAAAAAATGGAATAATATTTATGATTTTTTGAGAGATATTTTGATGTTTTTAGAAAAATTAGGTCTATAAAAATATTCGATAGTTATAATGGAACCAGTCCAAGTAGCCGAGCGGTCTAAGGCGTTATGTCTGTGCAGTATGTAGAACTTGGAAACTGGGAGGTTATGGGTTCGAATCCCGACATCGGCAGTTTGCCAATTATAAAAATAAAAAAAGGGGCGGTTAATTGACTAAACTGTCGGTGTATGGACAAGAACGAAGTAACCGGCTATGCTTGAGAAGGTTTTCTGCAGTTTCCTTCACGAACTCCAGATGAATATCGGCATTGTTTTTCTGCGATCAATATTTTCAACCGTTACAAAGTCGAAACTAAACTTAATATACCTCTGGTATATATTATATACCGGGAATAAGAAATAAAAATTATAAAAAGTTTGGGTCTCTTTCGAATTTGGGCTATTCGCGTTGAGTTATTGTTTAATGCTACTAATCTAGATTTTTTTTGTGAAGTATATTTATCTGATAGATACATTGTCGTATTTCATTTCCTAACCATTTTTGAGTAAACATTTTATCGAAATCTTCGGTGAATGTACATACTAATAAATTCGTCCTGGGATTTGTTAAAATAATATCATTACACACTAATTTCCTACAGTTATGTATTAATCTATGCCTATATTTGATAGTATTTGATCAGTTAATAATATTAGAAGACTTGCTTGTAATATTTCGTCAATAAAAATAAAATACTATAATAATTTCAAAAAAATCTTTATAAATAGAGTTATGTATTGATGAAATTATAATAAATATCTCGATTGCATTGATTATAATATCAATACTATATATATATATGTTTTTGATATATACGTATAATACACATAAAAGGGATTTTATTTATTATATTAGAAAATTTTATATTTAAAATTGGTTATAGAAGAAGTCGAAGAACACGCGCTTGCCTACTTAACTTTGAAATTATTATAATAATATCTGTATTGAATTTATATATTATGTAAAATTATTATAAGTATAACATCTTAAGTGGTATATGTTACTTGTTTTATGTATTATAACCACTAACTTTATAATAATATGACTTTAGTTTAAATGCATTCGTATTTTTAGGTAAGTAACGAATCAATGTACACTTGCAAGGTCAGAAGTGTAGCTCTCATTTTTCAAAAAGAGAGACACACACCAAAGTGCAACGAGCAACATATCACTGACTCCATATCCCAGAGATAGTTACGATTAGCTAATTCATACTGATGATGACCTCCTTGTAGTCGAAATACGTATTTATAAAATACAAATAATTGTTCTAGGAATTGGGGCAAAATTTGAAATTAAATCAATCATATCATTTTTATGTTCTCGTAATAACTTTGTATATTAAATGTATAATATATTGATAAACCTTTATGTCTTGATAAATTTCACTAACTCTCTTTCAAACTGTAATTTTAACGGAAGAAGTGACGCTGGTTCTGCTTTACCACGAAAAAAGGTAGAATCATTGGTTTTAGATACAATATATAATTTTTCTATTGTAGTTTTTCACTACTATATCATTTTATTAATGAACTATATAATTGCACAACTGTACAATTGAAAAAAGTTATTAATCGATAATTTTAACTCCAGGATCTGACTTTTAACTCCTTGTACCGGCACTGGCATTGGCAAATGAAGTTGAACACAATAATTGAATACCCGGTTAACTCCGGGTATTCAATATGTTAAACATTATATTATGGAATGATAATTAGTGAGAACTCTAGGTTTTTGAAATAAAATTTCAAATTCGCCCCCTTTACCTAAATCAGTTTTTTGTATTATAAATACGTATTTCGACTACAATGTAGTCATCATCAGTATAAATTAGCTAGTCGTACTTCACTCTTTGACAATTAGAAATAGATAGAAAGTCGAGATCAATAGACAATAATAAAAATAAATAGAAAATTAACTAAATTAAAATATACTGGATTTAAAATATAATAAATTTTAAATTGTATTAATATGAGGATATGTTACTTGTTACTAATTTGGTGGCAATTTCACGTGAAATTGTCACCAAATTAGTAACAAGTAACATATCCTGCGACAATATAAGAGTAATTTTAATAAGAGTAAAATTAACAGGAATAAATGTGAATGAAGGAAATTTTAACAAGAGTAATTTCAATATAATTTAAAATTTATTATATTTTAAATCCAGTATATTTTAATTTAGTTAATTTTCAATTTATTTTTAAATTTGTCTATTGATCTCGACTTTCTACCTATTTCTAATTGCCAAAGAGTACGACTAGCTAATTTATACTGATGATGACTACATTGTAGTCGAAATACGTATTTATAATACAAAAAACTGATCTAGGTAAAGGGGGCGAATTTGAAATTTTATTCCGATATGTTGAAACCAATGTTATCTTTTGCAAACTTTTACTATCGACACCAAGTCCATTTATCAAAATTTTACAGTTGATATTTGTGGAAATTCTTTCAGTTTTTCGAAAAATTTTATTCGGCATAAATCGACTACAAAAATTTGACAAGTCGATAAGAAATTTGTGTATTATAAATGGTTCTTCGGAAACACGAGTATTTGTTACATCACTATTTTAATATATTATGTCTTCATGTGTTAGTTCCATTAAAGTGTAGAATATTTTGACGCCTACATAATTTCTAGATACAATTTTCTTTTCCGTTTAATAATGTGCATATCTGTATGGAGATATATATATTATGTACAGAGCAATTTTTTTAATGTCTACTGTAGAAAACCGATCTTGAAATTTTATAATTTATTATTTCATTAATTTGTAATATGCATTCTGTCTTATACAAATAAAATTCATGAACGTTTGTTAATTATGATTGCAATTAACGATTAAAATTGCAACTTGTATTAGTCTCTAAGAGATTTACAATTACATCAACTTTTATGGCCAAGTGTGCACTTTGCCAATCGTTTTTCATCAATTAGTTATATATGATCATCGTCGAACTGGGCCTAAGTAGTTCGGGTGGCATTATGCGGATTTAAGGGCCCATCATCCATCAAATCTAATGATACTAATAATCTAATACGCAAGAGTTTTTTGCAGTTTTTATTTTCAAAGACGTATATTTTTTTGTAAAAAGTTCCATTAGTTATAACAGAAGCTAGCCTGTTAACTTTTCTTTAATAGAGTAGAAATTTCAGCTAAATTGTCAATAAATCGTTCGTAAAAGCTGTTATCCTTGATTTGATCCAATTTTATGTTTAGGATAATCAACGATTCCAGCAGTTCTTGCCGCCCAGGTAGAGAACGAAGTATCGTCTTAATGTGTTTCAGCGCGGTAAATCGTTCTCGCAAGTAAATCACCAAAGGAAAAATTTTTAAATATATATGTACAATTATTGTTATTTTTGGAGGCGGTGTCCAAAAGTTATGTGAATTTCTCTATGTTGACACCGCCTCCAAAAATAACAATAATTGTACATATATATTTAAAAATTTTTGCTTTGGTGAACTAAAATTGGCACAAGAATATGCAATTATTTTTTTACTTTTTAGTGCATCTTTTGTTATATAATATTTGATTTTAGAAGTCGGGTTTCCATTTTGTCAAAATAGGTTTTATATATAAATCATCTTCGTCGATTTCCTGCTGCTCTTTTTCCGTGTACGTAACTATTTTGCGCGTATGTAGTTAGCCTTGGGGGGCCACGCAGGATAGGGCACGCGGGGGAAACACCACCTTGAATCTATGGCCAGTCCGACACTGTAAAATGACATAGAAATCTATGCTTTTATGAATCAAATAAATCGTTCTCGTAAGTCAATTGCGCAAACGAAATTGTGAGGATTACACAGTTAGCGACATTTAAGTGCGAGTACGTACTTATGTGCTTGTTATATTGGGTTAAAATTTTACATGTATAGGGTATGCAACTTTGGCAGACATCCGTCCTCTATCTCCGTGTATTAAGCCTCGGGAAACCACGCAGGCTAGGTCCCGAGGGGGTGGGGCACCACTATGACGCTATTACCAGTCCAACACTGTAATATGAGAAATCTATACTTTTAGGAATCAAATCATACCTAGATCCGGGTCATTTATAAATATATGAATAATTTATTCTACACCTAATAATTTTCATATTTCTTTATAAATGGTAAATTTTTTTTCTGTTACTTGAATTACAATTTAAAAAGTATCAATACTTTTATTATTATTTGTGTTGATTGTAGAGTGCATATAATAATCATTGGTTACAATTTTCCATGGTCCATTAACAATATATGTATGTATATATGTTATCGTTAATGTGCAAAAAACAAGCGTTAATCAGTAGATTACCATGGACAAACGCGTTAAAGTGTACAATTTTATTTTTGATTCAGACAATAGCGAATAATTTTACAGAATATCCAATTTATTGACAGAGCAAATATTTGTTTATGTACAAAATTTACTTTAAATAAATATAAAAGTTCGACATATAGGAGCTACGTAGACTGTATGAATTTTCTCAAAGGAAGGAATCATAAAATAAATATGAAATTAAGTAACCTCGTCAGAATCGTCAGAAAATAAATTGGGGTAAAATTAATTTCCTACAATCATGTAAAATTTTTCAATTTTACCAATATTAACAGATGCATATTCCAAATTTCGGTTTTCCTCTATACCTCCTTCCCCATTGAATGATTTTACATAATAATTAATTTGGGCTTTCAAAATGTATCGAAAGGACCACTCTCCACAAATCGTTTCATCGGTACAACCTTAATATTTACAATCTCGTTTTTAATTCAAATTATTGGATACATGAAAAAAACGTTATTTTTGTATTTTTTTCAGATTGTCTCTACCTTGTTTAAATGATTGTTTTTGGATACAGTTGCCTCGAGTACATGGTTGCGTAGAACAAAAAAAATCTCTTTTATAGAGAAAACCAGTGTCGTACCGGTCATAGAGGCAGGATGGCATTTGCCATCCGGGCTCTAACCTACGTGGGCCTCACACTTAATAACTACATGAAAAATATTTCTTTCACGGAGAAGGAAGAATGAAAAAGAGCAGGAAGAGATCGGCGAATATAGTTGGATCAAGCAGCAAAGAATGAAGAATCATTATGCTACTTCTGAAGTAGCATGATGATTTTATTCGCAGAAGCCCATTAAGATGAGGTTTCGTTCCCAACTGAGGTAAGAACTGCTGGATTCGGGGATAGCAGTTTTTACGATCGGTTTATTAACAATCTAGTTGAAATTTCTCTTCTATTAAAAAATGTGCTAGGTGATCTCCAAGTCATAATGCCACCCTGCCTCCCGAAACCCAATCTGACGCTGGAAAAAACTGCATTAAAATACATACCATTCATTTTATGTTTCTCAAGTTATGGACGCCTAAACTTGATAGTATCTAGAAAGGTTCAAATTTATTTAATTATTTTTTGAATAACTTGAAAATTAGGAATTTCGGTTTATAAATTTAAAAAACGCGTCGATTGAGATCATATCTAGAGATAATCTACATATCTTACGGCTTTTGCATTCTAACGGTAACATATTTATGTTTAATAAGAAAACCTACAGAACAACTAAAGGTGGTAATAATATGGTAGAAAAATGGTAAATAATATATCAAGTGTTGTGTAGAATTATTGTCATAATTTTTGTGCAATAGTAAGAAAATACCACTAGCTAAACAATAATTTATTTGAAAAACAAGTAATGTAACAACTAACTGAGTTAACTGTTTGAATACCCAGTATATACTGAGTTGTATATCAATGATTGAATTGTTAACAATTCTGCGTATTCGAATTGTTAACAATTCGCTTTCCGAGGAATATTTAATCACAAATTATGAGAAAACTATTTACGAGTTTTATGAGAAAAATTTTCAATCAAAAGTTGTTTATTTTAAAATGGAAAATATTTAATTTTTTTTATCTCTTACGGTTCCAAAGATGCATATTTACATAACAACCCCCCCCCCCCCCAAGCATTTATGTCAAGGATTAATATTTTCAAGCGTTACGAAGTCGGGACTAAATTTATTATACCTTGTATATTTACATAAACTGGGTATAAAAAGAGAGTATTTTATCAGAACAAATTAAACAAATAACACACAATAATATTTGTAATGCATTAAAGCAAACTATTGAACCGAAAAAATATTTATCTAAATGTTTAAAAAGGAAAAGAAATAGGATGCTGTAGAAATCATTTGTTTTGGAGGATTTAATTTTTTGTGAAAAATCGACAAATTCACCTAAGCAAAAATTTTTTAAATATATATGTACAATTATTGTTATTTTTGGAGGCGGTGTTCAAATTTTATGTGAATTTCTCTATGCTGACACCGCCTCCAAAAATAACAATAATTGTACATATATATTTAAAAATTTTTGCTTAGGTGAACTAAAATTCACACAAGAATATGCAATTATTTTTTACTTTTTAGTGCATTTTTTGTTTAAGAATATTTGATTTTTGAAGTCGGATTTCCATTTTGTCAAAATATTTTTTATATTTTTGTCTGTTGATCTCGACTTTCTATCTATTTCTAATTGTCAAAGATTAAATTACGACTAGCTAATTTATACTGATGATGACTACATTGTAGTCCAAATACGTATTTATAATACAAAAAACTGATTTAGGTAAAGGGGGCGAATTTGAAATTTTATTTCAAAAACCTAGAGTTCTCACTAATTATCATTCGATAATATAATGTTTAAGGTTATACTGTATTGTATCTAAATTTTTTTTAGGGTACAACGACAGTTCCTTAGTGTAGGTAATAATATTGAATACAGAACCTTTAAATTAAACACACATGCAATTTATTTCATCCAAATGATATAAATTATAATAAGAAATATATTTATTTGTTAACATATATTATCGCATATACATTGTCTTGCTGTCATAATTTTTAAAATGTTGTTGTAAATTCCTCTGACAGTAACTTGGGACTTAGCAGGCCAGTAGATTTCAAATAATACCCACTGAACCGATAAGGCCCTAATCATCATCAGAGATATTTATTATTGAATATAAAAATATAAAAATGTATACTTTAAATACTTTATCTTTAAAAAAACAATTAGCGTAAAATATATTTGGTAATAAATTTTATACTTACAAGAATGTGTGTTTGTTTGTTTCTCTGCTTTCTTTGTTCACGAAATATTTTTCTGGTTTTCAATCTGCAATCAAAAACGAAATAAAATATTAATTTTTGGGGGGGGGGGGGGTATAGTTAGTTAATACAGAGGTGTTGACTCTTTTCAGGGCTCTGATAATCAAACAGTAATCCTTATAGTTTCGAAAAGTCCGTCTGTATGTCACAGTCGTTTTACTTGCCGATTATTAGTGCTAAAAACCTGAAATTTGGCATGATTATACATAAAATTTCAAATTCGTCCCATTACCTAGATCAGTTTTTGTTTTATAAATATGTATTTCGACTAAATATGTATTTCGACAGTATAAGTAGTCATCATCAGTATAAATTAGCTAGTCGTAATTTACTCTTTGACAATTTGAAAAAGATAGAAAATCGAAATCAAGAGATAAAAATAAAAATAAATAAATATTGTACAAAATAAATTAAAATATAATAAATTTTATTGAAATTACTCTTGTTAAAATTACTTTCATTGAATTTACTCTTGTTAACACCACTCTTATTAAAATTACTCTCATATTGTCTCCGGATATGTTATTCGTTGCTAGTTTGGTGACAGTTTCACCAAACTGTCACCAAATTACTAAGTACAAAACAAATACACTTTTGAAGTTATACATTAGTTACTGAAAAGGGTTGAAATAGAGTGAAGTGTTTTTAGTAATAGATGGCACCACCACACATAACATAAATATATTTTAAAACATGAATAATACCGTCTATTTTTTATTGAAAAATATTTGAATAACTAAATCACTCATTCTAAATATACTAACAACTTTTATTCGAAAAATTTTCCCGAAAGCCAAATAAATAAGGCACAAATTAATTATAAAATTCTGAAATGATTGCGCGACTTTTGACGCCTTATGTACATGTCGACAATACCGTTATCAACACGGGTCTTAGTGTTTATACATATAGTATTAAAGACCATTTAACAACTTTCCTTTTATTTAAAATCTTTTTCAGCAAAACTAGATGACGTGCGACCATTTCAAATCACATTTTGTAAATTTGGAAAAGATCTTGCTGTATTCAAGTTTTTATTGAAACATCCAGTATAAAATTAAATTGACAGATTCTGCTTGTACTATATATATACGATACACTCAATTAAACAATATATTGTCCAGCACTAAAATGTACGCTCAGATTACAAATGAGATTCTGTCATATACTTTTATGATGCTTACAACTAATAACGACCGGGCAGAACGCGATATATCAAAATGAATATGGATCGAACATATACGTCATTATTTCTGTTAGTGAAATTGAATAATGTACAAATGTCTAATCAAGAACATTATTTTTAATCAAACCATATATCAACAAATAATTGAAAGACGTTTCAATTGATTCTAGCAGCATCCCAAAAACATACGGGATGGACATTAAGACTATGACATAAGCCACAACTTGGGGAAATATGCCACGGTCTTTCAAGCAGAAGTCTACGCCACACTGGCTTGTGTCCGTGACAACCAACGTAGAGGCTACATAAATCAGATGGTATGTATTATCTCGGAGAGTCAAGCTGCTTTAAGAAAACTCAGTTCTTTTTAAAAGCCTGCTTTAAAAGGAACTGAGGTAACCTCAGGGGTGGTCAAAGATTGTCTGGAGGAACTACTGGAGCTGGCAAAACGGAACGGCGCCATTTTACGTCGCTACGCCCCTGCCAATAGTTACCCATGGTTACAAATTAACGCTAGTTTTAGAAGCTTTAGAGGTATGCAAAAAATAACCTTTAACTAGCCATTAGTAGACTCTGATTGACTCTGAACGTGTGTATTTCTGAGATCTTATTATAAAATAGATTGGTTTATTTGGAAATAAAAATTATAGGCTTGTTCTTTTCCCAGCGAAATTACAAAAAAGAGCACAAATGATCGAGCCTAATATTGTTAAGATATTTCCTTATTTTAAAAGCATTTTGTAGATTAAAAAAAAAACAATATGATGCTACCAGAATAAAATATACGAAGACTTTAAAAATACATACATAATTTAAAAATAATACAAGACAAATATTCTTGAAGAACATGATGATCGTTAGTTTTAGTTTGTAGATAACAACTTTTTATAAAAATTAAAATCATATCGATTTCAAAAAAAAAAAATTTTTTTCAGCAATAATTTTTTATGAAATAATTTCTTACTAAACTAGCTTTTTTGAACGAATTAAATGAATCTGGGAGCTTTACTTGTGTGCCCCGTCGAACTTTATCTAAGCACTGTACCCGACGCACCTTCTAAGCTGGGGCGTGTTGCTAGTCAATTATAAAATTTTTAAATGATATCTCGAGTTTTGACGCTATTCGTACATGCATTGAGCAGACGACTTAAGAACCTATTCATATTTTGAAGTCGGTTAAAACACACGAAGTAGAAATGATATTGGTTTAGAAAATGATGAGCTGATATTATTATATATTACAGTACTCAGATAGATGATGCTCATGGTAGTTATAGTTAGTTATACTACCTATAGTGATACGTTACATTATAAATATCTTGTTCAATGTTCATCGCGTTGAACTGTTTAAGGTAAATGAAGTGAGTTATGTGATTAATATTTCATGACATGTCTGTTTAACTCTCTGAAGAAGAAGAGTCTTTAAAACTGATATACACAACAGATAATAAGCTCTCGTATCAAAAACTATTACATATTTATGTTATTATAATATTTATAATAATAATAATACTTTATTTTTAAGGTCTTATAGATTTTTTATACAGCGATGTTTATGTACAAAATATATTGTTAACTTGGGATTCATGGTGTGACTGACTTCGATCGAAGACCAGTCCGTGGGGTACAGTGGTTAAAGGCGCTCTACTCGGAACTGGGAGTAATTGTTGGTCCTGTTCCCAACACTGGTAATTTGACAATTATATTAATTTAAAAAAAAATTATTGGGACGGTTAGTTGACTAAGCAGTCGGCGTATGAAAAAGACCTACTTGAAATTTTCACCATTGTTTAAGGCCAAATGAAGTATATTGCCTGAAATTTCCAAATCATTTAGGGTTGATAGAAAAGTGACATCCATTTGAATATAGCGATTTTCCAAAAATTGATTGATTTTGAGAGACCATATATTACAGCGTAAGGGCCAATATATAAAATGAGGGTAGATATCAAAAGAATTTACCTGAAAAAAAATATGAGCCTTATTTGGCATTCTACTTTAAAAACTTTTGACCTGAGACGGTTTCAAAATTAAGTAAAATTACAAAATAAAATAGTGATCCAATTATAGACTGATAGCCGAGCCGGATTTTGGTTGGAAGAAACCAAATAAAGAAACCATGTTTTTCTTAAAAGTACAAGATAAGTGGTATAAAATGTCATTTGTTTCAAGTTTTTAAGTCATTTAAAGAAAGTGATATAAGCCTCTGAAAAAGACTTTTTTTTTAATTTCAAAAAATTCTAAAGCCGATGGATTTGTACGGCCGTAGTTCAAATTTTGAGGATCGTCTTCTTTTTACTACAAGACAATTGCCATCGTAATAAAAGCATAATTTGTTTTTCGTTTAACGAATTCTAGTTTTTAATTTTCTATGAGTTAATTCTACCAAAAAATACAATATATCGTGTTGAAAATATCTCATATTTCCCCTTTATGCCCCGAATCTATTTAGTTTTTGCCAAAAATTTAGAACAAAACTTGTTTATAAGTGTTATAATGAATGATTGATGTTTGATACTTTTTTTCAGTAGTCGGATAGGTTCGGCAAATATCGACTGTAATCGGCTGACCACTATATACAAATTTAACACTGTTCTCTTCGTGATAGTAATGTTTATTGTACACTTTTCTCCGTGTATAGCGATCAATATTTTGCTCGAATTTTTTACAATTGGTCCTCCGTGTGTAGTACATGGTACATTGTAGTCTGTATATAGAGGGTTAATAATATATTATTTTGTAGTTTTCAATTTATAGAGAGTGCTAAACTACAGTGCTTATGTAAGTACTATGTATCAATAATAATAAGCGTTGATGTATGTCATAATGCTATTCACGATTAGCTTATATGGTAATTATATTAGGCCTATATTTGGATTGAAAAAAAGAATTGGTTTGTTGACAAATGACAAATGTTAGAGATGAACAATTTGGCAAAACATTAATCACATGTAACAAGGTAAAAGGCTCTAGCTATGGCTAGCTGGTTTTACTACATTGAATTTATTCGTAATGGGCAATATATTTCCACTAACATCGTTATTTGAAATTCTAAACACGCATCAAGTAAAGTTTTTTTTTTGCAGTTATAAACAAAACGGAAAACTTCTGCCTGCTCATAGTCTTCAATATTATCCACATAAGGGTTGTGCACACTTGGCCACCAAAGAAGCTGTCATTTTTCAAAACTTTATAATTAATTTGAACAGTGTTGCCAGCGTGGCTTGATCGAAAGATACGTTGGTATGCCTGAAAAGTTACATTTTCAAACTTAAAGATACATTGTGATAATTTCGTTATTGATATACGATAAATTATTAATTTTGTGTATTATAATTTTGTGATTTTCAAAATTAGCTTATCCATACTACTATATAAGTGTGAAAGTAATTCTGAGTGTTTGCTACCTCTTCACGACTAAACGGGTAAACGGATCGTAATGAAATTTGACAAGGAGATAGATTATATCCTGGGGAAAAACATAGGCTATCTTTTTTTTTATCGAAAAACAATCTTGAACATTAAAAAAAATACATACAGTCGAACATAGAATCTCCTCATTTTTTTTGGAGTCGGTTAAAATTTTTGTTGATTTAATCATTTCCATAGAAACTATGCTTCAAAAAAATAACTATAAAATTATTTTATTAAAATTTTGTTTCAATTTTATATTAATAGCACACTATAAATCGTTGTGTATCGATATACATATACAGAAGAGTCTCATTAATCCGGCACTATAAAAAACTATAGGGTGCCGGATTATTGGACGTGCCGAATTATTGAAGTGCCGGATTAGTGAGACTCTATTCACTATTGTACATATTGAAAAATAAATATAAATAAATATATATATATATATATATATATATATATATATATGTATATATATATATATATATATATATATATATATATATATATATATATGTATATATATATATATATATATATATATGTTCCCCTTCGAAAAAATGTGAGAAAATTTTTGTTCTCGATTTTAATAATAATCATTTTCTAGGCTAATTTTGACCCAAACAATACGAAAATCAGGTTCATTTTAACGTCCGACAAACTCATTTCAAAATTTTGCCATCTCAATCCATACAGTTTGGAATATTAACACTATTGGTCTGATACCTTGAAAACCGTTATTCGTATCATATTTTAACCAAAGCCATCGTTTTCGCTAGGTCCATATTAGTTTTAATCCAAGTTTTTATCAAAATCGGGGACATAAAATTTTTCCTCCAATTTTAGCGATTTTTTTAAGGGGTACCCTTTGGAAAAAATGTGAAAAAAGTGAAGAAAATTTTTGTTCTCGATTTTAATAATAATCATTTTCTAGGCTAATTTCGATCCAAACAGTACGAAAATCAGGTTCATTTTATCGTCCGACCAACACATTGCGAAATTTTACCTTCTCAATTCTTTCAGTTTGGAATTTTAGCACTATGGGTCTGATACCTTGAAAACCGTTAATCGTATCGTACTTTAACCAACGCCATCGTTTTCGCTAGGTCCATATTAGCTTTAAACCAAGTTTTTATCAAAATCGGAGACAGAAAATTTTCCTCTAATTTTAGCGATTTTTTTAAGGGGTACCCTTTGGAAAAAATGTGAAAAAAGTGAAGAAAATTTTTGTTCTCGATTTTAATAATAATCATTTTCTAGGCTAATTTCGATCCAAACAGTACGAAAATCAGGTTCATTTTAACGTCCGAACAACACATTGCGAAATTTTGCCTTCTCAATTCTTACAGTTTGGAATTTTAGCACTATGGGTCTGATATCTTGAAAACCGTCAATCGTATCGTACTTTAACCAACGCCATCGTTTTCGCTAGGTTCAAATTAGCTTAAAACCAAGTTTTTATCAAAATCGGAGACATAAAATTTTCCTCTAATTTTAGCGATTTTTTTAAGGGGTACCGTATCGTACATCTTATTTTATTCCAAGTGAAAATTATCAAAATATGTCAAAATATATGTAAAAATATGGGTTTCTCCATAAGAGCAATGCATTAAAACTCGAACTTTAGTATTAAATAATTAATTCAAGACCCCCGTAATCCCCCTGAAACTTTAGTGATTTAACTTAAGTGATTTATATGCACTTCAACTACATGTAAAAAAAAAAATCAAACCTTAATCTTTTTGAAGCTTCAGTGCTCGTACATCCTTAAGTTTTCCCTGACGACATTTTAAATATTCCTTATTAAAACATTAAAATCGTATACATTGATGTAAGTATTAGAGTTGTAAAGAAAATGACCAGAAGATAAATTGAGTGTAAAATAATCCATACGTGTACCAGACTGTAGTCTTTTAGCTTGTTGGAATATACCAAGATATCCTGGTATATTCAGTTTGAAATCTATGTCAATAAAAATTAAATAAAGGGCTATTTTGGAGTTTCAATCAAACGCTTAATGAGGGGTCGGACTTCACCTTTAAGATTTAGAATCGAGTACATTACAAACTCAATTGGTAGTGGTTTGAACGATTCCACACATAAATTTTTGAGTCATCTTCAACGAGAAGTAGTTTATCGAATATGATGGATGGCACCACATATATTATGTGCATTTTGAATTTGTGTATGGAAATTTAGAAACGAATATTGAAATGTTTTGTAGCTGGCAATATAAATGCCGTTTTATTAGGCTAATTTCACAATAATCCGACAAAAATCGTGTAATTGATACCACCGGGTACACGATACATGGGTTTTAAAAATAATAAGATGTTTCATGTTATGACGACACCGTGTCGTTGTCGTTTAACCGACAGATGACCGTCGGACAGGTGATAGGGGGTCGAAAAGCCCCAGTGCTGTGACCAATTAGCGTGTCGTTTGAGTCTAGCCGGACCAGTGTTGTCATAGTTTAAACAAACAGAGCGCTTCACATCCACCCGACACCGGTAAGTCCGTTCACTAGCCCGCACTTTGCTTCTTCGAGTGCAACATATATTTAGGCGGGATACATTCCCTGAATGATGTGCTTTGGCGTTGAATAGTGTTTTCAATTCGTGCGAGAAGGTCGACGAAACTCGCAACACTCATACGGAAATATTAATGCCTCCAACTCATATCTTTTCAAAATCATTGGATGAATCCATTGAATCCTATTTTTTTCTTCTTCTATCATACAACATACAAGCTATTAACTGATCCCGCTTCATATTCGTAACCGATTGAAGAAAAATTGACAAAATGTGGAGATGGCGGAGTCGGTCCAACATGCCGCGGGCTGCTAGTTGGTATAGATAGATAGATTGTAAAAGCTGCCCTGGACGGGCTTCATTTCGACCATAACGTCCATTATGATGCCTAAGGATGTGAGGAAGCGAGTGGAGTGGAAGGAATTTTTGTGTGTAGACTATGAATTGGTAGGATCTGCGGGGTTGCAGCCGACTATAATAGGAACTATGCCGATAATCATCTGGAGTTCGTGAAAGAAACTGCAAAAAACGCCGACAGTTTAGTAAATTGACCGCCCCTTTTTTTTCTTAATAATTGACAAACTGCCGATGTCGGGATTCGAACCCATAACCTCCCAGTTTCCAGTAGGCATACTGCGAAGACATAACACTTAGACCGCTCGGCCATTTGGACTGGTAGTTGGTACATGTCAATAGATCTAAGTTTAGTGTCGTGGTCGGCTAAATGTCGTTTATACGACTGTCGGGTTGGTGTGATATAAGTCTTACCGACATTTTTCTGTGGAGTATTTTCTGTGGAGAGTATTTCATTGCGATCCATTGTTTGTTTCAACACGTTCAGTGTTTAAATCGCTCTCGGAAGTCAACCTTTATATTGGACATTTTATCAATTTTGTTAGATTTTTTTGTTTTGGTGACATATTTATACATTTTCTATGCACAGTTATAGAAATATATTGATGTCGTGTATGCGTTGTATTTTGTTGTTCAATAAAATGTCTGTCCCTATCACATCTTAAACTCTATAGGTATGTACCACATTTTCAAAGAGACCGACCGACTCAACTAAAACGTTCGACTATATTATTTTACAAACACGTATGTTACAAAGAAAATTATGACACCTGGTGAGAACTTGTGCCATTTGCAGCAATATCGTCGTTCGGTTAGATTTTATACAGTTGTTTTTTTATTGTTGTTGTTATTTTGTCATATATGAACGTGTGTGCTATATCATTTTATTTTATTTTATTATAAACGTGTCTTTTCTAATGTGTCCATTTTTGTATCTTGAATACATTATGTTTATTGTAGAATTGGTACACAAGTGTCAGTGACATAATTTAATGTTAACGTTTATTACAAAAATATTTCGCTCGAAAGTGAATATAATCTACCGATGTGTACTGTGGTCCACAAAACTGAAGCTGAACAGGAAGCAACTGCGGAGGGTTACCGAATTCGTTACCGGTCATTATCCCCTGCGGAAGCATCTGCATACAATGGGAATCCATAACGGGTCCATTGTGTGCGGATTGTGTAGCGAGGAGGAAGAACCATCCAGTCAGATTATCTTTGACTGCGAACCTCTTGGTTATAGCAGATACAGGATATTCGGTGCATTTTAGTGCATTTTAATCAATTAACCGCCAAATAATTTAAAAAAAAACTAATCTTACTGACAAAGTGCCAGTGTTGGGTATCGAACCAGCAACCTCCCAGCTCCGAGTAAAGTACCTTCTTTCTGAGTGGACCACACGGATTGGTTACTGCTGTTTAAATTCTTTAAATAGCAACTGCATCAACTTGGCGAATTTTCTCAGAATAATGATATTAATTTGATTTTGGAAATAGATCTTTATTAACTTCTATCTTACTAATGTTCGTGGCAAGCTGGGAACGGAAGAGTGGATACAGGCTCATTTATGAGTACACCTCCATTACCTCGACCACGTGGACTGATCGAACAGGTGATTTTATGTGTATAAATCAGTGATTCTCAACCAGTGTGCCGCGACACCTATGTGTGACGCCTAATTCTTAAAGTGTGTCGCCAAATTTTACAAATTTATATAGTAAAGTAATTACCAGCCAAGTAGCCGAGCGGTCTAAGGCGTCATGTCTGCGCAGTATGCAGTACTTGGAAACTGGGAGGTTATGGGTTCGAATCACGACATCGGCAGTTTGTCAATTATAAAAAAAAAGAAAAAAAAAGGGGCGGTTGATTGACTAAACTGTCGGCGTATGGACAAGAACGAAGTAACCGGCTATGCTTTCTGCAATTGAAAGTTTTCTGCAGTTTCCATCACGAATCCAGATGAATATCGGCATAGTTCCTATCATAGTCGGCTGCAGCCGCATATCCTATCAATTCCTAGTCTACTCACAAATTCCTTCCACTCCACTTACAATCTCACATCCTAAGGCATCACAATCGACCTCATAGTCGAAGTGTAGCCCGTCCAGGGCAGCCTTTACAATCTACCTCTATCTAGTAAAGTAATTAACCAACATAAAAAGGAAAAAAGATCGAGACTGTTAAATGTAGAAGATGATATGAGAGTAGTATTGTCATTTTTACCACCAAATATAAATTATCAAAAAATATCAAGCTCAAATTTGCCATTAAAAGTATTCTTATTATTAACTTGTAGTTGATCTCTTAAAAAACGGACTGTTGTTTTTGTAGTACATATTATTTTATTTTACATTCAAAATTATTATCAGAAACTATTTTCCACAGTGTGTTATAGGTAAGTAAACAACTTTTATACTTATCTTTTACTTTGTGCCGTCAAATTTTGAAATCGTTAAAAGTGTGCCGCGACAACAAAAAGGTTGAGAATCACTAGTATAGATTACAAGGGGTTGACAAAACGGGAACATCCTATACTATACAGACTGTGTTGGACAGCTTTTCCTATAGTAAATCAATGTTAAATATTATTTATTACTAGCTGTCCGTCTGGTACTGTATGAAGTCAGTCAGTACACATATAAATAAAGTCAGTCAGTTATCTCACAGCTATACTGTATGCGTATGGTTGATTGTTTGTCATTAAAGAGTGGGGATTTTGTGATGCACAATGCACATACTAAAGTGTACTTTCATCACATGTGTACTGACTGACTTCATACAGTACCAGACGGACAGCTAGTAATAAATAATATTTAACATTGATTTACTATAGGAAAAGCTGTCCAACACAGTCTGTATAGTTTTGGCTTGTAAAGTCTATCTAACAGCACTTAATCTTGAAAAACATCAATAAAAATAAAATGTTAGTAATAAGTAATAAAAAATAATAATAATAAAGAAATTTAATAATAAATATAATTTAATCCTAAACACAATGTAAATATGGCCATTATTAAAGGTTTGTTGTTCTTCATTGACTCTTAAGATGTTTATTATTTTCTTCTGTTTCGCTGTTTGTATAATATAATGCACACATATACACAAGTATATATATATTCAAGTATATACCTATAAAAAGGTGGCAGAAAAGTAGTCTAGAACATAAGTTGAAGTGTCAACACAACGAATATAACACGTGTAATGTATTGCAATATGTCTCTTTTTCTTATTCTTTAAAAAAAAAATAAAATAAAATTTATTTTTATCTTTATTTGCGACAGAGTATAGTGATGAAGTTTCAGCATGCATATCAGATTTGATTCTGAATGTCTTTTATAATGCACTTCTTATCGTTTTGTTTACAAGATGTGGCAGAAAAATTGTATTTATTACGCAAACATTGGTTTAGCATTGATAGATACGATACACTGATAGAATACATTTTTTTCCTCAAGAAAATATATTTATGTATATAAATGTGCCTGTAGCCACTCTTGCGTTCCCAGCTTGCCCCATAAAGATCTATTTCCAAAATCAAAGTAATATCTTTATTCTGAGAAAATTCTCTAAGTTGTGGAAGCTGATGCGTAAAGATTTTTATTTTGGATTCCTTGGAGACGAAAATCTGGATTTAAATCTAGTTTGAGTAACCAGTCCGTGTGGTACATTCGGAATGAAGGTGCTCTACTTGGAACTGGAAGGTTGCTGGTTCGATTCCCAACACTGGCAGTTTGTCAATTAAATTATTGTAAAAAAAAGTTAATTAATGGGACGGTTAATTGATTAAACAGTTGATGTATGGAAAGGGACGAATGTAACCGGCTTGTGAAGGTTTTCTGCAGTTTCCTTTCACAAATTGCTGATGAATATCGGCATAGTTCCTATCAAAGATTCGGCTGCAGTCTCAGAACTTACCAATTCCTTGTCCTTTTAGGAGTCAGTAAATAAGATCGAGAAAGGTTTCTTTGCCAGACTTCGACCTCTCGTCCGCTACTACTACTATTACTACTAACGTATTCTCATGAAACACCTGGTACACAAAAATATACACATAAAAATTGTATTCAATGTTTTGAAATAGATGTGAACAAGAAATTCTAGAGCAATTCAATATCTATACGAACTAAAGACATTAAAACATAATAATAAAAAAATAAAAAAAATAGAGGTAGAACTATAACGCAATCAATATCATTATTATTAATATTATTATTATTATTATAATAACGATTATAGTTATATGCGTTATCGTTATACAATTATTTATTTTATTTCTATTTTATGTACTGTTAAAACTCATTCAAAAGAGTTGGAGACTTGATTATAACAACATTTAACTTTTAATTTACAATGTTGATATTACCACATTTTTATTCACATTTTTATAGATTTTTTATTATATATATATATTATTATCAATTTATTTTAGTTATCTGGTCAGCAGTGCCGTAACTAGCCTTTTATGTGTCCGGTGCGAGCTTCTATAACTGCGCCCTTGACAAATTTTCTAATCTTACCCGGTTCTGACACTAAAATGGATTATGCTTATATATAAAAAATAAATCTATCATTTAAAAACTACATTTTTGTATACTTAATTATGAGTACTTGGTAGAGTTTTGAATAAGGAAGTATACAGACCGTTTTCAAAAGCATTTCTAATAGAGAATCAATATTTAATAAATACATAAAATATTAACTATAAAACTATACAGTACACCTATACAATACACATACATACAAACAACTGGATAGTGTACAGGTATAATGTATGCGTATGGTTGTTTGTTTGTCATTTAAGAGTGGGGATTTTGTGATGCACATACTAAAGTTAAGAATTCAATGAACATATTTAACCCACTCTCATTACATGTGTACTGACTGACTTCACACAGTAACCACACGGCCAGCCAGTTATAAATAATATTTAACAGTGATTCTCTATTGGAAAAGCTTTCCAACACACACGGTATATAAATTGCGTTTATGAATTAGGTGAAAAAACGTTTATTCGAAAATATTTCCCAAAACTCACAATTATAAAATTGACAAATGGCACCGAATACCGATTAGTACAGACAGATAGTAGAGATTCAAGGAAAACCGTAAACTTACTTAAAGACTTACAAACCATAAACTTACTTAGAAACTTTACGCGCTTTCTTCATTGCTAAGTCCTTGATTATATTTTCATACGACAGCGGAGCCGTGATATGTCGCGTTCAATTGACAAAATCGCTAGGCCAGGCAATCTTTCAAGTAGGAGAACCGGAATTCACCTAAATGGTACATTTGAATTAGACTAGCAGTCCGAACGCCAGCCGCAACTCGTAATGTCAATATATATACGAACGATATCATCGTCTTTTATATTTTTAATGTTATTTACTTCTATTACTTGTAAGAAGAATATATTATATTATCACATTATTTGTGGTCCTGGTTTGGTAATTTCCCCTCCCTCCAGGGTGTGCGCCCTGTGCCTGGGCACCGCTGGCACCGCCCTAGTTACGGCACTGTCTGTGAGGTGCACTGATAGGCTATAGATAATATGAGATATGTTTTATTACTTATTTACGCGATATATATTTTATACGCAATTATTATTATAAGTCTATATCTATCGAGAGAAAATATAATATATTACTTGTTAAATTTGTGATATGGGAACTGATAAGATCTAGATATCTCATATCTATTATTAATATAATTTCATTATAATTTTTATTACGAATTTATCACAGTTTTTATGATCGTTTATTGATTTGATTACAACAACAAGAGTTGTAATGTACTCTTTGAGGTGTGATTATTTTATATAGTTAATCTAATTATATGAAATTAAATATAAAATTTGGCCCCAATTCCTGTGGATCAATGATATGTATTTTATAAATATGTATTTCGACTATAAAGTAGTTATCATCAGTATGAATTAGCTAATCGTCTATCTATAACTATCTCCGGGATATGGAGTCGAAGTTACGTTACTCGTTGCTAATTTGGTGCGTGTCGAAATACGTATTTATAAAATACAAGGAATTGGGACCAAATTTGAAATTTAATTTCAAAA
Source organism: Nineta flava (assembly GCA_963920215.1). Taxonomy (NCBI): domain Eukaryota; kingdom Metazoa; phylum Arthropoda; class Insecta; order Neuroptera; family Chrysopidae; genus Nineta; species Nineta flava. The sequence goes on from OY986041.1 coordinate 116,972,998, forward strand.
ACCTAGTCGAGTTCTCTATGCTTATCTTAATAATCGTTATACTGATTATGTGAGTCTGACAAACTTTCGACAATATCATGATACTGGTTTGGTTTTATCGCAAGGGCATAGGTTTTATTTATTTAAAATGGTAAACGGAATTTTCTTACTGAAGATGATTGTGTTGTAATCGAAACACCGATATCTAGACGTAAGTCATGTGTATATTTCTGGTGTTAAACTTCTTTTAACACGTTATGATAATCCGATCAGAGTGTATTTTCAGCATGTAACGATTCGCTGATATAACACTCGACTGATAAAGCAGTCGCTCGATCGATGTTACACAGTATCTTGCTCTATTGCAATGTGCTTGGGAGACATTTAGTAAAAAATGTCGAGTAGCAAGACTAAATTTATATATACATACATTAGATGCTTAGTGAAACCGACAACAAGTAAGTTTGTCACATAAGTGATCCCACTCTTCAGTGGACAATACTTGTGTGTGCTTTGCTTTTTGTATATTGAAAGACATGGCAATATTGTAGATTATAGAAAGAAAGATGAATGAACGATGATTGATAATACAGCTGAAATTAGGTACAGGAATGCCTTCATCATTATTACTCCATGTTTCTGATAAAAGAATAAATAATTTTATTAAACTTTTTTGTCTTAATAGTAGTGTTGACCTTATTTAATATTATTGTAACACATTCTTACGTGCGTACATATGAACACATACACTTAAAAAACAAGTTTTCTATATATATATTATAACGTAACGATCAGTAATATAGAGATATTGTATATTTGGTTGGGTATCGAAAACTACCCTTAAGTGAAAGTTATTTTCAAGAAAGATAAAAATACAAGTAGCAAACGCTCATGCGCATTAGACAAAGAACGTCATTTGCCTGTACCAAACGAATGAAAACAAAATTATTAACATACTGATACTAGTGTTTCATTGGCTTATATCTACCCCTTATCATGAAAGCACATAAAGAATACAGTACATAGCCAGTGTTACACAACGCGGTGCCTATATTGTACGAATTGGTGAATTGTTGAACCACGGTAATAATGATGAAAATTAATGACGTAAAATAATACTTCACCATACATTTCCTAAATTAGTAATTTGATTTTATTAAGGATGTTCCAGCATGAACAGACTTTAGTAGGTATTATTATATTTTTTTCAGAAAATGTTTTAATTATAAAAAGAAAATAATAATAATTGATAGGTACCCTGTATTTACTCTATCTCTCTTCCTACCTCCCACTCAGATCTGAGTGCAGTCAAACCCTGCCCACCTATGTTATATAAGATAGTGCTGGAACTACCTTAACCGCTAATATTTAATGTTAAATTATAAAAAAGAAAACCGTAATCGCTTTGTTTAGTCACAGCGACAGGTACAAAAACCTATATATTAAACTAATTGTAAAAAGATTGTAAAAAAATGATATCACAAATCCTGTACACTTAATAATTTGATTAATCGTTAATTCTATTTATAATAATAAGTTGTATATTTTACAATGTCTGAGAGTATGTTTGTATGATAGAACAGAACCAGCGTCACTTCTTCCATTGAAATAAGAGTTTGAAAGACTATCATAAAATCCATTATTTACATTAGAATCATAGTTAGTGAAATTTATCAAGAGACCAGGTCAGGTTTTTCAATCTATACATTTACGAGCCCAAATAAATAGTATCCATTGATAATGTAGCTCGTAATTCTAATATACTTCTTTTATCAGAAACATAGAGTAATAATGATGAAGACATTCCTGTACCTAATTTCAACTGTACAGTCAAATTGAAATGCCCTATAATGTAAGAGGCGATGTAAATAATATTTATTTAAATAATATTTTTATTTCTATTTACCAAAATTATAACGATCACTTCAACTTTCTTTCTATAATGGATAATATTGTCTAGTGATTTCAATATGCAAAGTCATAGCACACACAAAATTATGGTCCACTGAAGAGTGAGGTCACTTAGGTGACAGACTTGTTGTCTGTTTCGAAAAATTTTTCAGAAGTGAAGTTGTAGGTACTAAATTTTACTGTAATTTTGTATTTTATCATTTTTTCTGTTATACTAATATTTACAGAAATATTTACAATTAAAGATAAAATTCTAAATATCTCTGTACACATTAGAGTTTGGAAAAAATGATCAGGTAATGAATTGTATCAAACTTGATTTTCTACAACTTTACTTCTTATACATTTTTAGATTTTTCTTTTTAGATTTTTTTTTAGATAATATTAAGAGAGGTATTTTATATTTTGTGTTTTCTTCTTTCTCTATGCCCTTTTCCCCTTGACCTATACCATTTATTAATAATCAGATACGACATTTCAATTTGATTAGACTATAATTGTGGCCGCTAGAGAGTAATTGGTGTAATCTAAGGAAATTCTCAACTTTACTTCTTATACATTTTTCGATTTTTCTAATATTAAGAGAGGTATTCTATATTTTGTTTTTTTCTTTCTCTATGCCCTTTTCCCCCTGACCTATACCATTTATTAATAATCAGATACGACATTTCATTTTGATTAGACTATATTTGTGGCCGCTAGAGAGTAATTGGTGTATCCTAAGGAAATTCGCTAAGGTGACTCGGCTCTTGCGTAACGATTTTTTTTAAAATCTCCAAATGACAATAAACAATTTTTTTTTAGGCGGTTTTTATTTATGATCGAGTCACTCGTTTTGCAACGTTTAATCATTTTCTCGCACATGTTATATAAAATAGACACAATTACCAATGTTTTATGTACTTACATAAGTCATCATCGCTATTTCCTTCTAGGCAATTCTATAAAGACTATTTTCTTTAGTTCAAACATAGTTTTATATTAAACCTTCAATCACGTATTACATATCGTATTGTTGTCATCATGGGTACATGAGAGATCAGTCAGTGTAGACTTGTAGAGTACACACATTCACAGAGAGAGAGAGTACCTAGGTATATTGACATTCATAACACATTTGTGATATAGGACATTTCTATTGATAGTTTATCGAAAAAAAAAGACGATGCCGACAGATAGTCATCATCCGTTTTATAGCCGACAAAACCATATCATTGTTGCCCATCACTTCCAATCTCACTACTTGATCATCATCATCATCAACATCATCATAATATCTTATGGTTTGTTATGGTTCCGTATTAAAATATCGTGCTCCCTTAACAAAATACGACGTGGGTCGTCAATTCAAAAAATCGGAAAAACAAATCCACTTTTTATTGATTTTATTTTATTTTATTTATTAATTTTTATTGAACAATTAATTAGCATAAATAATGTTTCAGTAATATACGAAATAATATGCGTACCCTTGATGTAACACATTAAGTACGTAGTTTTATTTAAAAATTGGACTGAAATTTTTGTTTAATGGGCCAAACCATGCTTCGTTATTAAACAAGTTTAGATATTATATATATCTTGGGGTTTATAAAAAGTATTGCACGTCGACCTAATGGCCCATTGTGCTGCCCCTTCTCTTCAGTCTGATGACATTCGCTTCTACCATAAATTAAAAGTATTCGCTTCTACCTTAAACTAAGGTTCATATATTCGGGGTGAGATATACCGAATATCTTGCAGATAGATATATAGATTGTAACGGCTGTCCTGGACGGGACACACTTCGACCAATAAGGTCCATTGTGATGCCTAAGGATGTGAGGATGTGAGTGGAGTGGACTGTGCGGCTGTAGCCGACTCTGATAAGAACTATGGCGATATTTATCTGGAGTTCGTACAGAAAACTGCAGAAAACCTTCACAAGCATAGCTGGTTACTTCGTTCTTGACCATACGCTGACAGTTTAGTCATTTAATTGCCCTTTTTTTTTTCTTAATAATTTACAAATTGTCGATGTCGGGATTCGAACCCATAATATTTCTGTTCCAAGTAGACATAACGGATGATTTCGTAGGTGATAATGTCCGGTGTTGAATCCGGGAACCTTTCAAACAGCTTCTTGGATGCATACGAAACAGTATTTTTCCGAGTTTTTGCTGCGGTATATTTTCCCAGTGATTTTTACATGTTATCTTTGGAATTCCTAAAATAGACTCTGGGAAAAATTCTTTCAGTTGATTTGTGCTGAATCCATCTGGTTTTCGACAAAACATTTCATATAAAAGTTATAAAATTACTTTTGTTTTAAACATGTTTTAGAAAGCCGCGTAGTTTCGGAACAAATTCGGAAATTCGGAACATATAGTATAAGTCCTATGATATAATATTTATCTTAAAATTACATCGACTTCAGTTTAATTTGCAATTAAATTCCTGAATTCATGTGACTACGGCGATTCCATGAACGCGTCTTGACTGTGGATAAAAACAATTTTAAAATTAAGATGTCAATATCATTTAGTAGGATCATACGGAACCACAGTTTATGCGTATACTTTCACGCCTTGACGTTTTCTTATAAAATCATATTAGAAAACAAAATCAATTTATATTTTACTTAAAAGCCTATACTTACAAACTATTATACTCCATAAAATGATGTCTATTCAATGGAGATCATTCCGAGAGTAAAGTAAAGAGCGAAAATTAAATGAGAAAAAAAAATTATATTTTATCTATAAAATGATATCAAACATTAATTTAAAAACACATCTGGTAAATTTATATAAAAACGGGTATGTAGCCATTATTATATTCACAATATAATAATATATAAATGGTTGCATGAGACACAGGCGAGGTCGAACAAGCGATCGGCACGGGTAAAATAATATGAAATATATATTGTTACTTAACCATAGAGCTGGTATTATAGTGTAGATATTAATGACATTAAACGAAAAGAATAATTGACTACCATAAAACTATACTTTTATCTTTTTAAAACTCGAAACAATTTTAATAGTGTCAATTTATTTATATAATGAAATTGTATTATCTAATAGTATTTTCTATTGCAATCTAAATCTTTTCCGTTTATTATTCTTCTTAATGCTCAAATGTTCTGAGATTGAAGGAGAATCCAATTTGTGTCTGTAAAGTAAGATTTTAAGGATTGCAATCTGAGAGTAAAGATGCGCGAATTTTTGTTTATTGTTTACCTAAACGAGTTTTACCAATCAAAAGGAAGAAATTCTAAATCATATAAACTGAAAACCTAACTTTCAATTAGTTAAAATCATTTTAGAATCTATCTATCTATCTTTATATATATATATATATATATATATATATATATATATATATATATATATATATATATATATATATATATATATATATATATATATATATATATATATATATATATGTAAATCGATGTGTATAGGTATGTATGTTCCCTACGGACTCCAAAACCGATGGACCAATTTTGATGAAATTTTCAGGCAATCTTCAGATTAGCCCAGCAGGCGATCCTGTTGGGTAGAGGTAGATTGTAAAGGCTGCCCTTGACAGGCTACACTTCGACCGTAAGGTTCATTGTGATGCCTTAGGATGTGAGGATGTGAGTGGAGTGGAAGGAATTTGTTAATAGACTAGGAATTGGTAGGATATGCGGGGTTGCAGCCGACTATGATAGGAACTATGCCGATATTCATCTGGAGTTCGTGAAGAAAACTGCAGAAAACCTTGTCAAGCATAGCCGGTTACTTCGTTCTTGTCCATACGCCGACAGTTTAGTCAATTAACCGCCCCTTTTTTTTTCTTAATACTTGACAAACTACCGATGTCGGGATTCGAACCCATAACATCCCAGTTTCCAAGTACTGCATACTGCGCAGACATGACGCCTTAGACCGCTCGGCTACTTGGCTGGTGTAGTTGGTAGTGAAAGGAAAAAATAATTTTGTTTTTGTTTTTTGGCCATTTTGTGTCATATTTTCAATTTTGTGTCATCTGGCTATAGGTAATTTGTGCTACCCGTGCGAAGCCGGGGCGGGCCGCTAGTAAAATATATTAATGGTCCAATTATTCATGTAATATTGGTACATCTAGCAACAGTTTCAAGTTTTCAAGCTGAGTAAGAAATTGCAATCATTGGTTATATATCTGGGTCAGATTATTTCCTATAATGAGTGTACCAGCAGTGACCTCATAGTTTCTGGCCATTTAAAGATATACTTCAACGAAATGTGGGACACACATAGAATCAGGAGGGAGAAAAGTAGGTAAATGTGCGATATGTAGGTTGCCGGTGGTTACGTGAGGTTTAAGATAGAGCCAAATGGAATTCGTCGAATAAGGCTTATTGACCCAGTACGTTTATTGCAGCCTTTTGCTTATTTAAAAAATGACCGCAAGTATCGAAACCTATGAAAAATCGGTTTTTAATAAACATTTAGTGGATTATGAAAAAATAAAAACTGTATCCCACCAAAAACAAAAATATTCGCATTCAAAAGTAGTGAAATCTATTATGTAAGGACCAAGTTTGTTAACGAAAATCAGAAAATGATTGGTATATATTTATTGTTTGAGTTTCTCACGTGTTCTCAGAGAATTTCATATTTTACATAGTAAAGTTTTTTCGTTGTATATTAAGTGTAATAAAATCTGACCACTTGCCACAAGTAAAATAAGAAATACCCTGCACCTGAAAAACTTACTTAAAAAATATATACCAATCATTTCGCTATTGAGAGAGGAGTTTATAAGTTTTTTACATTATTGTTATAATATTTGTAATTGAACGATACCGATTTAAAAAAAACAACAACAATTTTCAAAAAACAAACTCTTATAGTAAATTCATCCGTAAATGTATAACGTTAAAATAATGATGTAATTTATAATATTTAACTACCCACAATGTATTACTGTCAATATGTAATTGTTATATTACATATCACTTAAGATTATTATAAATGCGCATATATCACATGTATATGGTATATACTTAAGTATTTATGACTTAACATTATATGCAAGTATGATGTATATTATAATATTATATGCGCCAATTTTATACGCTGGTGTTTATAATGACCATTATTAAAAAGTTTAAGAAACCATTCAATACTAATAATATTCCAAATGACTGGTATATAACTGGGGTGGCCAACTTTTATGTGTTTACGATCTACTTTTTATCTTAAAAATATGTCGCGATCGACTTGGACTATTTGTTCGAAGGTACATATGAAAAAAAAAATCGTTTAAAAAGGCACAGTATGGTTGATAATTTGTTTTTATGATTCCACTTTCAAGATTTTAAAATAAAACGATTACAAAAATAACTACGCAATCGAAAATAGAAATATTAATAAAGAGATTGATACAATCAAATTCCGGTATGATGGGACTAAAAAAAACAAGAAATTTAAGAAAAAAATGAGATTTCAGGTAAATATTATTTCTGTCGGCAATAGCTTAATTAATCGAAATCCCAGGTTTATTTCTTAAATATATTTTTTGTACGCCCGCTATGACAGGCCTAAATTAAATTTTAATTTTAACTTACGATAAAAAATAATAAACTTTATTGTGGACTTTTATGAATGTACTATATAAGATTTTGAAGAATTTTATAAATAGGCTATATCTAGTGCGCGTACATCCTTAATGAATTGTTGTAGACATTGCAAGGACATTGTACTATTTTTTCGATTATTAATTTTACTAATAAAACGAACATTTCGAAAAGATATATTAATGATTGTAGCACAAATTTAAAGTCAATGATATGATATATAATTATGAGCATTTATTGTTTTATTAATAGTCAATAAATTAAAAGTACAACATAAATTGCAGCTACTTTTTTTCATTCTTAAAAGATGTTTGTCTTGTTACTTATACAGATGTACAGATTGTACATTATATCGTGGTCAAAATCGTTTCATCAGAATTGTATCGCAATCAAGTATTATCGACTCCAAGTGTGGTGTTCAGATTTCAAATATTTTGCAGTCAATATGTATTTGACCCAAATCAACTGTAACATTTTTTTTGTTTTTGAACATACGGTTCGTGATTCGTGAATATCTACGTTTTGAAGCAAAATTAATAGTGTCAATACTGAAAGAAATATAATGCATTTAAAATAAAATAGAAAATTTTAATAGTAATGTTGAATTAAATAAGAAAAAATATGAAAAATTTGAAATAACTTTTGGTAGTGAATGTACCTTTAATTTAAATCAACAAAAACCTATACCCATTTTCTTTCTATACCATATATATATATACAAGTAGCAAAGACATTCTTTTTTAAATTACTATTTATGATTTTCTTTCAACAACCGTTTAGTGAATGTTAATAAAATTGTGCAAAACTGTTTCTATATAGAGTTCAAATTATTTAATTTAAAAATTTGGGATGCTTTGTAGCTTTTTAATGCTAATTGATACGACTTTAATCTATTTAGTGAACAAATCTCCATAAGACCACTTTTTTAATTGCAATCACTTTTAAAAGGCTTAATACATCGTTTTGAAAATAGTAGCTTTAGTATTCAGTGAGGAGCATTCTTCTATATTTCATTCGGAGCATTTTGTGCTTCTCCCTGTGCAGAAGAACGCATAGAACGAGTTTGTTCATTCACGAACCTGATTTATTAGCTTTTGAACACACATTTCAGCTTGCCATTTGTCTTCGTTTTTGAATTAGTGTGTTGACAGACAAACGGACAGAGAAATGGGCATTCGGAAATGTACTAATTAGGTCATTTAATGATCACATATACCATAAATTTTTTTCTACAATCAATATTTTTAACTGTAACAAAAAGTCGGAATTAAAGTTTTAATAAAACCGGGTATAAAACACCACACGCACATTATAAAAGTCGCGGACAATGTGTTTGTCCAATTGTCCATGTTATAAATTTTTGAATGGTACATATAAAAATGCATTATTTATAGAATCATAAAGCTCTTTTTTAATCTAACATGTTTATGCAAATAATATATACGATCGAAGCTAATTAAAAAAATGTTCTTCAATATTATTGCATATTTATAAGATATAATACCAATACGATTATTTATATATTACATGTATAATAAAAAATATATATATGACCACGTATATAAATACACCACCAACTATAACTCCATTCACTTACTTCACTCTGATATTGTGAATCTTCCTTTTGGTTTGGTCTGGTTCACTTCGCATTGGTTATTTATTTTGTTTTCGAATGTTGAGATAGATAATATTTAGTTTTATTAACCGGACGCCTATTAAATTGTGTTTATAGTGTATACCATTTGTCGTCAAATAAATATCAACTCTGTTCTTCAGGAGTAGTATTTTGGTGTAATATCTTTTATTAGGGTTCCGTAGTCCAGACTGGAATTTTGTTGACAAAGATATTTTCTGTTACGTCATATATTTTGCAATTGTAAGTTACTCTCATTGGAATAATATTACTCAATGTGATTTGTTTTATTAAACATTTAAAAAGGACTCAATGAAGTGATTATCATCGAGCTAAAAACTCGAGTAAACCAGCTTTCAAATAAACATAACCCCATAGAAATCGGTATAGCTTCAAATTGACTTTGAGTCAGCCGAAAGTGCCGTGTAATTTTATATTGTATTTTAACATTACGAACATTTCACAGCGCTTCCGCTTCCTAGAGATTCCGATACCAACCATGGAAATTTCTCCAAACAGATGAAATCAATGAAGTGTTGGCCTAACGTTTAGGAAGACTATAGAACTCCTGAACAGATCAAACTGGTTGCAGTACAAAAGCTTTCTAAAAGAGACTTACTTCTAATCAAATCTAACTAGATTATAGTTAAAGATTATTTCATTTCAAATTTTTCCCCAATTCCTAGAGATATGTTGATTGTTTCTAATTTGGTGCGTGAGACAAAACCATCCGATTAAAGCAGCTTAAAAACGCATTAAGCGTTATCTAGTATCGATTTTGTACAACGATGTACTCAGTGACATAATTACCAAATTTAAATTATAATTAAATTCTGACGCAATTTCAAGTGATTACTGAAAACCAACTATCTTCAAGTATTGGTGGCGGTGTCGTGAAATATAAGAAATTATGTAATCACTAAGAAATGAAACACTCGTATGCAAAATTTCTTTACTACAGTTAGTTATCTTTGATGTCGGTTAATTTCTCTTTAACGAAACGATTCGTATCTACTTCAAGTAAACCGTTCATAAGTTAAAAGTAAATTATGACCAGTCAAGTGGGACATTGCGACAAATTCTATTGCGTTCTAGTTCTATTGCGTTCGACAATGGAACTGGAAGGTTGCGGGTTAGATTCTCGACGGTAGCAATTTTTCAATTAAAATTAATGGGGGCGATTAATTGAATAAATTTCCCAAACTTGAAATAGAAAAATTATAATAATGAAATATTCTTCAGTACCTATATACCTCTAATATTCCACAAAGTTTCAAGTTTAATAACTTTGGTTTACTTATTAGGTATTATCGGATTTCACAGCTACCGTTTTAAATAAGGCCTTAATTTATAATATAGGATTACGATTTTTTTTGCTTGACAGTATCCCATAAAATAAAAAGAGCGATTTCACATTGTGGTTTTTTTATATATGTGTGTCTTTAACAAAAATGATGTATACACCATATACACACAACTTAAAAACTTAAATTTATTGAGGAGTACTACTGTTGATTCAATAACAAGAGTCCAACAAAATTTGTAATATTATTACCAATATATGTAAATGAGGATATAATTCTAGATATATATAAAATATAACAAACAGTAAATCAACTAAACTAAATAATAATGAACAACACAATATTGCGTTTTAAAGATTATTACTATTTATGAATAAACTATACAGTGAACACTGTTTGTAGTAACATTAAAGTAGCCGTCATCAGAGATGGGCGCAGACGCTCGCCGGAGTCGAACGATTCTCCATAAGCTGGGTGAGAGTAAGTAAAAAAGGTATGTTTTGAAGTAAGACGGAACGATGTTTCAATACAGGTTGCCTACCGATTATTGCCCAATAATTTATTCAATCAATTTAGAATTAGTTTTATAAAACATTTATTGTTTAAAAAATATCTTTTACAATATGGAGAGATACACCAATAAACATAATAATAATAATAACAATAATAACAACAATAATGATGATAGCAATAACAATAATTACAACAACAACTATATGTATTCCCACTTTATGTAAAATTTAACCATTTAGAAATTAGTAACAAATTACCAACCCTTCCCCCCCCCCCCAGTTTTATTATTGGCATCTTTTTTGTATCCAGTGTCATCAAATTCCGATGACACTATACCCCCTACTAAGAAATAATAATTAAATCAAGTAAATAATTAAATCAAGTAAATAATTGTTTATAAGTTCTCCGATATGAATAGCTTAGGCAAATTATTCGGAATTTCCTAAAATATAATTCGGAAATCTAAACTAAAGCTAAATCATCAAAAAATTTACAAGCGGTAAATGTAAAAGATCAAAAGATTAATATTTTATAATTTATATAAAATTTATATTTTATTCATACCCAAATATATTAAAAAGGTACATTTTATGCCCCAAATTACCAGCCCAAAATTCCAGAGTATGTATTCAATGTATTGTATGTATTGTATACTTTCAATAATAGTGACCATAAAAAATAGTTGGTATTATTATATTTTTTTCAGAAAATGTTTTAATTAAAAAAAGAAAATAATAATAATTGGTAGGTACCCTATATTTACTCTATCTCTCTTCCTACCTCTCACTCAGAGCTGAGTGCAGTCAAGGTCTGCCCACCTATGCGTTAACCTTCCACAAGGGCGCAGTGTACTTAATAGGCGTACATTCAAAAAGACACCTACATAATAAAAACCTGATTAAGTTCTTTTAAACAACTTCCCAGTGATGTACATCATTATTTGGGGTGTCAAAAAAGTTTAACAAAATTTTTGACCAACTATGAAAAGTTGTATAAAGTAAAAAATATTAACGTGCAATATAAAAGTAAAAAAATCGCTAGGCAAAAAAATAAAAGTAAGAAATAGTGGAAAATATTCACAGTATTTATATATTTATATTAATCTTGCAAGGTAGGTTCACCTAATCTTCCAGGATAGAGCCCCCTTCAAAAATGTGTCGAAATTGAGCGCAATGAACTTAATTGAACAAAATGTCCTTTTCCAGATGAAGATTATGGTGAAACTAATTGAAAGGTTTGCGTAGAGTAGGCCGTAAAAAATAGAAAAAATTATTTTCGGTGTTGTAGTTTTATTTTTCATTATTATTCCCACGAGTAATAGAAAAAATCCAATTCTTACCAAAGAAAGTATATATCGAATATAGATAACATTTATGTCAAATAGTTTTTGCTCTCCAAATTTTAAGGTATTTCCAAACTATTATTAAGTTGTCACGATATTCACAATATTAGTAAAATGAATCCTCAGAAATCAGCTGAATTTTTTTAAAGAATTTATCACAATGGCCTTTTTGAGAAAATCGTTATGTAAATTGGAGAAGTTTAACATGCACCTTCATACACATGGTAAAATAAAATGCACGATTCCAACTGTTTTTACTTACGAACTCTCTCAATATAGTCACGGTTGTTTTGAAATTCGACACATACTTTCCTCAATTCCTTAGCAATATTTTTCCTTACAACTTTGGGAGAATGACCATCGGGTTGTTAAGTTTTTTGATAAAATATGCGTTAAAAAGTGCATTTTTTAATGCCCACAGTAGAAGGTTATTTATGGAAGTTATGATGGTTCAGTTGGCATCATGAGTACCGGTGCGATGTTTGAAAGTCGTTTGAAATTATATACTAGAATATGTATGATGACTAGTATATGTATGATATGTTATGTGACGAATGGGAACACGGACGACAACAGACTAGTGTTTCGCGAGGCACGAGGTGAGGCGAGGTTTTGGTATCGCCTCGCCTCGCCTCGGCCGAGGCAGAATGTTGGCTAGCCTCGCCTCGCCTCGGTTGGGTCAGCTATCGGCCGAGGCGAGGCGAGGGAAAATTTTTACTAACTTTGACTTATTTTGCATGAATGTACATAATATGGTAAAAAAACATTAGAGACGATGACTTTCGACATCTACTAGGTAGGATCGCTGGGCATTTGAAACATATTTGCCAAATAATCTATCTATTGCTTTATGTATCACTATATTATTTTTTTGTTGAAATTTACTTTTTGTAAATTTGCCTCGGCGAGGTTTTTGGGACAATATACCTCGCCTCGCCTCGGTTAGTAACGAGGATTAAAATTTTGACCCTCACCTCGTGCCTCGTAACCGAGGGCCGAGGCGAGGCGAGGTTACCTCGTAGCCTCGGTGAAACACTACAACAGACAGTTGCATTCAACAACGCGCAGGAGTACCAACATATTTTTTTACGCATATAATTTATTGTATAGTTCTTTTCGCGGGGATACCCGATCAGCTGATATAGTTTGGAAATACCTTACCAGTTGGAAATGTAATTTTTTTTTATTAAAATTTAGTTGATGATATTTCTATAGAAACTATAAACTATATTGCATGGCTACTTCTCTTAAACTTGGACATATACACTTTTGTGCTATTGATACATCATTGTACAAATCAATGTCGTTATAAACAGTTTTCACTGTAAATTTTTTTGAAATCATAGTGTGTTCTATACATACACATATTATGTGTGGTAATGTATGGTTGGTTACAATACTACAACTTAAAAAAAATTTGATTTATTTAAGCATCGATAGCTTTGGGTCATTTATGAACGAAACAAACCACTTACATTTTATATTTAATTATGTTGATGTCCATTTCGAAATGGATTTATGAAGTTTTAAATTGCAATAACAGCAGCCACCTTCTTTTTTCTTCAACTTTGTTAACCATATTGGTTTTTATTTAGTGTTCAGTATCAGAATTTTTTCAATAAAATTTGCCACATTTAATAATATCGTACGATGTATAAATGTTCACGGAAATTAATTTATGATGTGTATAAAATATTATGCCATAAGTGTCCATCATAATTCCTGTAAGAGGATTATTAATTAAAAGTAATTAAGTAATAATCTTTGAGTAATCTATATACGCACGCTATCTATGCAGAAATTTTTAAATAACGTCATAATGCTTCTCTTAAATTAAAAATACGTATTTAATAATTTTAAGTAACTTACGATGGGCGTGGTTTATCTTTAACTACGAACTTTTACATACGCAATCGTTCAGAATAGGGAATATGCATGAAAATTTTTTTTCACATTTATTTTCAGAATATGAAAATACTGTTAATACTGTAATAATATTTAAAAACGAAATTAAAATCCGACAAATATCAAGGAAGCTATAAGCTTTTAAAGATTATTATCTGTCTTTTTCTTGCAAAAATACTAAAAACGGAGTTTTACGTGTACTTTAAATGGTGAAAGTGTAATATGACGTCACATAACATATCAAGAGGGCTATCACCCTCTTTGTCTAATCGGGAATTTCAATGATTCATACCTCGCTTATTTTTAAAGTTATTTAAAAAGTAATTTTACCTTGATATTTGTCAAGTAAACATGCTTCAATTCAAGTGAAAAAAAAATGTTCATGCATATTTCCTATTACTTTACACTTAACCGAGCGTTATTCTTTTTTAAATGTTAATAATTTGGGGAATGTTCAATTAAAAATGTTAATTCAGGACACGGGCAATTAGTCTTGTTATTTATAATTCATGCAACTTTTATGAATTCGAAATCCTTTTCTACGCTTAAAATTGAACCAATTTGTATACAGTTTTTAATATAGGATACTTAAGTATTGTCTTAATTTAAATAATTGTATAACATACCTTAGTTTGACAGGTTTGATAAGTTGATTTTCACCATTCGCCTAAGAATAAAAATTATAATTGATAATAAAAATAATAATAATAATAACATGATTTTATAATATGGATTCTCAGTTACGTCTTTTTTTGTTCCAGAGAATAATCAGAGATTTCTTGGAAGTTCACCTAATCTTAATTAATTTGAGTAGAATTTATCATTAAAGCTGAAGTCAATGAAATGAGTATGGGAAAAGTAGTGAAACCACGATAAAGATTTGTACCATTCTCGCAAGATAAACACTAAGATTTTCAAGGAAATATGTTAAGACAGCTATGGTATATCATCTATAAGGCCTTACACATTCGGTTTTCGAAAAAATACGTCGTAAAAAAGTTGTTACTATATATTTAAAGTGAACAACTTGTATCCGAAACATTTTTTCGAAAACCGAATGAATGAGGGACAAATTAATTATATAATTAAAGAAAAAACGACCAGGCTATCTGTGGCCCATATAGTACCTACTAAGTGCAATATATTCTTTTGGGACCAATTGAAATCAGCTTTTATCCGGTATTTTCCGAGATGATTTAAATATCTACAGATTTATTTAATTTAAAAAAAATTGTTCGGAGATAATTTTTCGGTAATTAAAATTTTGATGATCAATCCGATCGGTGAATGTTGGAGGTACAAAGATTGACTGAGTTTGATGTTCAAGGAAGGGAAGATTCATACAATCTCTTTTGATAAAGTTGCTACAAAATTGTAATAAGCAAATGCAAAACCAGTAACCAGTGAGCATATTTGACTCCTGGAACAAGACTGTAGAAATCTTGATTTTGGTATTTTTGTTCCGTTAAAATTTGTCAGTATGTAATGAGTCTAGGTTTTGGTAGTATGTAACTATGTACTGATTTTACAATCTGGTTTTCTTTTGGGAAAATATTTAATCAACGTTTGGAAAATTTAAACATTTTAAAAATCTAAATCCGTTGATATTTGAACTAGTCTTGTTCTAATTTTTAATTTTGGTGTTGAAGTTTTTGGTATCAAGACCAAAAAAACAATGATGTTGTGGGATTAAAAATGTTGGATGTTAAATTACTGCATATAATATAGATCATAGTTGCCGATGACCTCTACGTTGCTTGGGTCATCTATTTTTTAAACTATAGAGCTACTAATTTTAAATTTATACAGGGTGGCGCATAAGTAACGTTATGATATTCAGTGAATGCGTATTAATGCATCATTTGGTTGTTACTTGTGAACCAATTGAATCTTATATGGGAAAAGGTGTAACGTATGTAAAATTCTTTGCAAAGACCGGCTAGGCATCACCAACTGTTGAGAACGTCGCCTGGTGGAAGTTTCGGTGTTTTTGTCAACACTTGTTTGCACCCGAGCAATGTTCACATCATTTCGAATTGAACGAGGTCTTCCAGCACGCGGAAGATCACAGACAGTCCCATGTTGCCGAAAACGCTGAACCAATCGGTAAATTGTTGGAGCGCTAGGTGCATTTCGACCATGAAAGAAATATGAATAATCGAATGCTGAGTTTCAAAATAAAATTCAACAACTTTGGTTCAACTTTGAGTCTTTCCATAATAAATTCCCCAAGTTTTTCTGAAGTTAATTCTGCAAAAAAAAAATACGTAAACAAAAAATTTATTCACTAATTAAATCATAACGTTACTTATGCGCTACCCTATATATAAACATATATTTGGAAGATTTCAAATATTGATCTTTTGAACTTTTATAAGATTTAATAACATATATAATAGAACCATCTTTCATATATTGTATTCTTTTTAATATATCGTGATTTTATCGACAAAAAAACAAAACTCCTTCTTTATTAAATACAGTAACGTGAAACTCATAAATCTATAGATATTATAAAATTCATTTAAAGTAATTCATTTAAATTGTGATAGTCAGAAAATGAAAGTAGCCACTAAAAAATAGCTTAAAGGCAACACAACAAAGAGTAAATAATACAAAAAAAGAATACGGAAAAAAAGAGCATCAAGAAAAAAGATACGCACATTCATTTTGGTTGACGACGCGACTGCTACATTAAAATAGGCTTCAGGCCATAATATTCAAGGAGTACTTGATACGTAAATGTGTATAAGTAATGTCTGAAGACAAGAGTCATCTCGTATGTATGCAGATATAGGTAGTACTGGTAGTATGACATTGTATTAATGGGTGATGATGAATCCAATATATATACTTACTATATAGTCAGTGTGACCGCATACTGTTTACTGTAGGCGTTTGAGAGTTATTCTATCGATAACTATCGAGAACACATTGCGAACTAATTTTATGACATCCTTGCACTAACTTTGTTATTTAATACATTATTATTGCTGATCTGTTTGGTTGTGGTTGCTTGCTTGCTTGCTTGCCTTGCATGGTCTTTCTAATCTATGCCATGTTCTTTTAAAATATATTAATATATGAATAAAATCTAATCTTTTTGACATACGTAAAATTATTTTATGAACTTTGTGTGCATATAGATAGTATGCGTTTGTGAGCTTATGTAGGTTTTAGAAGTAATAATTTTAGTTTTCAGAACAATATATATATATATATATATATATATATATATATATATATATATATATATATATATATATATATATATATATATATATATTTTATATAGTGTGTATCAGAAAGAAAGATACATAATGTATTAGATAGCTTACTAGGCTCGGCACACAAACCTTGAATGAATAAATAATAATGAAAAGAATTTGGTGCATTTCGATCTATGATCAATTGTGGTCCTCAATCTGGTGCCCGACGAGGAATGGTTTCGCCTTAAAGTACCAGTCCAAGTGGCCGAGCGGTCTAAGGCGTTATGTCTGCGTAGTATGCGTAGTATGGAAACTGAGAGGTTATCGGTTCGAATCCCAACATCGGCAGTTTGTCAATTATTAGGAAAAAAAGGGGGCGGTTAATGACTAAACTATCGGCGTATGGACAAGAATGAAGTAACCGGCTATGCTTGAGAAGGTTTTCTGCAGTTTCCTTCATATATGTGTCAGTAGCCACTGTAGCGGCCACTGTTTTATTCTGATCTGAGTTCAATTTAGAATGTGAGGTGCTTTTGGTATTTGAAAGGTCAAGTTCGTTAATGGACAACATTGAACACGGGAAAAGAGGATTTTGGAGTAACAAGAAAACACAAAATTTGGTATCACAATTTGATTTCTTATCATTTTTCAAATATCTCTGTATATATTTTAGAAAAAATGATCAGGTAATAAATTGTATAGTAAAGTCGATTTTCTTTCAATTTTTGGTGTCCGTTTATAAACTATAAACGGACTATAATTATTTTACACTCTGTATAAAATAATATTATATGAGTATTTTGTATTGAAACATGTAACTATAATATGAACTAAAAGTTATTCTGTTGTATTCAAATAGCTACAACACCTTCAAGCATAAAATTTGAATCTTTTTACTCAATATATTACGATTACAATATCTTTATACCATTCTATTCTTCTATACTAGCAGGCATTTATAGAATCGTCGATCTAAAAATTACTTAATTTTCTCCATCGTAAGATTTCAAGTGGTAAGATTAATCTAACTATATTAAATTACTATAAAATTAATCATGAAAATGCAATTTTTCACTTTATTAATAATTCATAAAGTTGACCGTGCAAATGAGATGCTCTTTTTAAATTATTGAAGTTCGTGCTGGAAACGGAAATTTTGCATTTTTTGAGTATTATTAAAGCTGGCCATGAAAATGAAATATAATTCGAATTCTATCAGTGTATTTTAATCAATGTTAATTAAGTTGACGATGAAAATGAAATTTGTCTCATTATGTCAGTTTTTTCTAATAATAATAAAAACAATTGATGAATTGTTATTTGTTTTAAATAACAATTCATGAGTTTGGCCATGAAAATGAAATTTGCCTCGTTATGTCAAATTTTTAAATAATAAATAATAAAGTTGGTAAAGTAATCGTGTCATTCTTATATTCACGTCTTTACAATTAAAGATTTGTTTCTGTAAAGATTTTGTTTTTAAAGATTTACTCTAACAGTTGAAGATTCTTACGAAGATAGTATTTTGCCTTATCGAAACTAAAATTCTTATTTTTGTAGCAACGTCTACTACAGATTCATCAATTATATCGACGACGTTCAAGAAAATGTCCCGATGTTTAAAAATATTTTTTTGAGATAATAGCTCAAAACATAAAAGTGGCATAAGGACTTAGTGATATAGGAACACTTTTGGTACATAGAAAGGTATTCAGGCGAGTTATCAGTTTTACCAAACTAAAGGGTTGACATTCTGGTTTTATTTCCAAATAGGAAATTTTGGACTTAGTAACTTTTGCTAGAACGCCGTAGAAATTAAAAATGTGAAAAAAAATAATGAAAACACTAGGATTCATACTATCACATCTTCTATTCGGGATGGTGCTCTTCCAGTTAAACTATTCTTCTCACATATTTTTATTAAAGGATGTACGAGCACTGAAGCTTGATTAAGGCTTACGAGGGTCTTAAATTAATTATTTAATGTTTAAGTTCGAGTTTTAATGCATTGCTCATAGAGAAACCCATATTTTTACACATATTTTGATAATTTTCAATTGGAATAAAATAAGACGAATAAAAAAAACTACGCAATAGAAAATAGAAATATTAATAAAGAGATTGATCTAATAAAATTCCGGTATGATTCCGGCCTAAAAAAAGATATTTAAGAAAACAACTGAGATTTCGGGTAAATTGTATTTCTGTCAGTGGTAGCTTAATTTCCCGAAATCTCAGATTTTTTTCTTAAATATGAATGTACTATATAAGATTTATACTTTTATGAATGTACTGTATAAGATTTTGAAGAATTTTATAAATGTCTGAATAAAAATTACCATTTATGAAACAATATGATTAGATAATTTTGTAAATGAACAGATTTGATTTGATTTACAATAAAGATTTAAAATTCTTTGAATGTAGAAAATATTTATCTCATTCGAACATGTAAATTAGTTTTTATTATATATTTTATTTTCAACATTTTTTTATGCATTTCCTTATATTATCTATACGCATAGCTCTCTCTCTCCTCTTTCTCTCTCTATGCAGATGTAAAAAATAATTCACAATTACATTACATAACATAAAATAGAATGAAAGAAGAAAATTTAAATTGGAATTCTTGCCTGCTCTAATAATGTATGATAGCTAGAAAACAATCGAAATTATATATAAATTGTGAAGAAATAATCTGTTTTTTTTTTTTTTTTGAAAAATACCTAAGAAACTTTTCTAAGGCGGCGTTATATACCGTCCTATGTATATTATATTGTATGTGTCGTGTAATGCATGTTTGTAGTATATTGAAGGTGACATTACTTCGACAATTTCTGAAAATAGACTAGTGGAGAAAAAAAGAATCTATAACTGATCTGGCTGATCGCTCATAATCCTATTTTCAAGTAATTTTAGAAGTACTTGTTGTTCCTATTTTGTTAGTGCTTTCGAACTGCGATAATCTATTTTCGCTCGTTTATCAGATTCTTGCTAGGATAGGGCTTACTCTTAATCATTTTTAAACATGTTCAATAATTCCAGAACAGAATCAAACTTATACTTTTTCAATTCTTCCCCTTTGCATTTCTGAGATGGAGGTAAAGTAACCCGTTCATTGAGCGAATGTTTAGTATTCTTTAGTTGATTAAAATTAGGTTCTATGATGTCGGTAGCGTCCTAAAAGAGACTTAATTTATCTTACGTGAGCATTATTCTTCCAAGTAATAGATCTTATCTCAATTTTTGTCATTACGCGGGATTGTCTAAGTGGTGTTGATGCTATCCGTTAACTGTAAACTGTAGTAAACGAACCAAATTAATATCCATAATGAATTATCCAAAATTTCATAAAGTATGAATCTCGCACAATGTAAATTGAATACGTATCATAGGTTCACTTACGCCCTATATCAACCTATATATTCTTTTATTTGTACTTCTTTTAAACGTTTTTTTCTTAATTTATTTAATGAGCAAGGATAAGAGGAATGACACATAATTTGCTGTCCTTAATAATCACTATTTTTTCAATGGAACACATTCATATTGATTCATTTTCAAGGCAAAAGGTGAAAAAAGGTGAAAATAGTATTTGAAGTACAAAGCTCTCTAACTTATGCTTGGGATATGTATACAACAGCGTGATTTGCTTTGAAAAAGAGGGTAGTAGTGACAGAAGTCGTGGGATCGATTCCCATCCTAGATGTGCATGATTTTTCATATCAAACATTTGATTTCAAACGAGGATGTACAAATGACGATTTAGTGCATCACGTTTGGGATAGAATTGGTTGATTTATTGTCCATGGACTTGGATATTTTAGGGATGATGTAGCAGCGGAGCAAAGGCGGATGAAGTCGCGGGAAAATGTTGAAATGTTATATATAATAATTAATCTATTTTGCCCCACAATTCCGTCTGTAGATAGATATATAGATTGTAGAGGCTGACCTGAACCGGCTACACTTCGACCATAAGGTCCACTGTGATGTCTAAGGATGTAAGTGGAGTGGAAGGAATTTTTGTGTATAGACTAGGAATTGGTAGGATATGCGGCTGCAGCCGATTTTGATAAGAACTATCCCGATATTCATCTAGAGTTTGTGAAGGAAACTGCAGAAAACCTTCCCAACATAGCCGGTTACTTCGTTCTTGTCCATACGCTGACAATTTAGTCAATTAACCGCCCCTTTTTTCCTACTAATTGACAAACTGCCGATGTCGGTGTTCGAACCAATAACCTCCCGGTTTCCAAGTAGACATAACGCCTCGGACATACACCTTAGACCGCCCGGCCATCTCGACTGGTATTTTCCGTCTGTAATCCAAGATATAATCCTACCATGAACAATCGATAAACTCACTGTATATTAAAGTATCTAATGGTTAACAGTAACAAACATATATAAGAAATAACTAACATCCGATTAAAAAAGATGAATGTATTTTAAATAAATGAACAATGTAAATACGTGCTATTTGGTATGCAAAACATGGATTATTGTACTTACCAATGTTACTTGTGAGTAAAACAGAAAGAACCAAACCTTCCTATACATATACGAAACAAACGAACGTTACAGCGAACCTGTAACGATTACACACACACACACACACACACACAAATATTCTACTTCTTCTATGAGAGAATAAAATAAATACCTACATAGAGAGTAATATAGAGGAGAGTATTATACAGCAGAGAGATTGTAATCGTGCGTATGAAAACGATCGATCTCTCGATAACTTTGTACACACAATTTTGTTACAAATTAAACATCTGGTATTTTTTAACTGATTATTATTTTGATCATAAATATATGATTTTGTGTTTGTTTTTATATTTTATAAATACAGTTGGTATGCATGCATGTGCTTGGTTGGTATGTTCGTTTGTTTGTTGTTTTGTTGTTTTGTGTATTTTAATACAAGCTCATATCAGAAACCAGAAACAACATATTGAAATTGGAAGTTTGAACAATCAATATTACACAGAGTGTACAAACGATTTGTTTTTATTATAAATCTTTATCTTTTCTTTCCATCTGAAACATTTTTGTTTTTGAATGAAATGGTTGACTGCTTACTATTCGGTTTGTGTAATTCATCATTGAGTCCTTCAAAAGAACGGCTCAGTTGGGCTGTGCCAACTGAAGTCATTCAGCAATTCACGTTCGGTGTATATACACACACGTTGAATTGAATATATTGTGTCGATCGTTAGGTTCGCACTGCGGTGTATATGAAGCGGAAATGATAGCCATTAGTGATGTATCTGAAAGGGTTAGATTGAGTAACGTGCAATGATATCACTATCTTCTCTGATAGGTGTGTCTAAGTTCGGTCTACCTATTTTCTAAGGTGGCACAGTATTGCAGATTTTCTGTAAAAAAGAACATAGGGACATGCCAGGGAATTGCAAAGCCGACGAGCTCCCCAGAATGGCACAAAGGTATCGGACACAAGCATCTTTAAACATCCTGGTGTACCCTTTGCGAACTGCAAGCTACTCCTGAATGAAACCATTCTAAGAAAGACCGATATTAAGTAGATAGAGGAATATACTTGTGGAAATTTAAGATAGTTATGGTCACAGTACCATCGGAGGCATTCCGTAGATATTATCTCCCTTCAAAGGCCCTCCATAAGCAATATTGTAGCATCTATTACGCGGCACTGACTGAGAGGTAAACATGCTGAGCGCATGGACCTACCAGTGCACCACGACTATTGCAGAAGCTGTCACAATGAGAAGGGAGACGAAACGATGACCCACCTCTTCTGTAACTGTCCAGCTCTTGCTATGAGCAGACTGACACAGTTGGGTCAGGCATTCTTTGATGACCTTTTCGTACTCAAATCGGTGACGTCAAATGATGCTCTCTTGCTGTTTGTGAACATCTCCAAATGCGAAGTAGATCCCTGTGAGACAATGGGTCTTATGGTCAAAGTGTGTCCCACCCGCCAATCAAATCAAAGTGTAGTTTCAATTAAACCCAAAACACAAAATAAACTAGAAAAACCATTGTTAGTGAAAAATATAAACAAGGTAATGCAATCGTTGAGACTCGAACCATCGATCTTCGTCTGTTCGGGGACGGAGTCTTCTAATCATGGGTACTAAATGTGTACATTACATTTGTTTATTTATTTTAATTTTTATTTCGAATTAGATTTCCTCATATAATTAATTGTTATTTTGTCTGAATACCAAATACAAATCTAAAAAAATTCGTTACGCAGGAGCTGCGTCAACTTAGCGAATTTCCTTAGAATACATAAATCACTCTCTAACGGTCATAATTTAAGTGTGATAAAAATGAAATATAATATCTGATATGACTTTAGTATTTACAAAAATTAAATTTATTGATAGCCAAAATAGAACGATGTATAACGATTATAGTTTATAGTTACTATGGAAACGACAATCAAAATTTTTTACAATAAAATATATTTCGTGTATTCGTGTCAAACAAATACAAAATATTAAATATATCTCTTAATATTAGAATAATCGAAAAATGTATAAGGAGTAAAGTTGTAGAGAATCTAGTTTGCTACAATTCATTACTTGATAATTTTTCTCAAATTCTAATGTGAACAGATTTATTTAGAATTTTAACTTTCAATCTTTAATTGTAAATATTTCTGTAAATATTAGTGTAACAGAAAATGATAAGAAACAAAACTACAGTAAAACTTAACTCCTGATAAATTTTTCGATTTTTCAAATATTAAGGGAGATAGTAAAATTTTGTGTTTTCCCCTCCCTCTAAACCCCCTTTCCCCTCGTCCGATTTTACCTATTAAAGAACTTGACCTTTAGAATACCAAAAGCGACTCAAATACCAAATTTCTAAAAAAAAACTGTGACCGCTAGAGACTCCACAGGCATTTAAAAAAAGTACATATATATATATATATATATATATAAATTTTAGCGATAGTGATCTAATAGGTAGGATCGATGAACATTTGAGGAAATTTTTACGTAATCCCAACATTGGTGCAAAAACAATAGCTGCATTTCCTGTCGAGGAAATTCGCTAAAAAAACAAATTATTAAATGTTGTTTTTGAAACAACGAAATACTTCATTAATTTCGATTAATACATTTTAATAGTAAATTTAAAAAAGCCATTTACGATAGAGGAATCTGGATGATTTC
The DNA here is from genome assembly GCA_963920215.1 of Nineta flava. Lineage (NCBI taxonomy): Eukaryota > Metazoa > Arthropoda > Insecta > Neuroptera > Chrysopidae > Nineta > Nineta flava. The sequence goes on from OY986041.1 coordinate 116,997,562, forward strand.
ATAAAATTACGATGTCGTATCGTTGTTTGTATCATTATGTCAAAGATACAGCCTTTGATGCATTGCTTAATTCAACTAGACTAGACGGCTACGATTTAAAGATACGAATATACTCGTATACCTATGTATATATAAACTGACTTAAGTATCGTATATTAAGTATAATAATTACTCTTAAATGTAAATTTGACTATAAATTTTTCCAATATTTTATATATTATTTACTTATACTTTTATAGTAATTAACATTAATGAGGTAATGACTGAGATAATAATTAATTACCATAAATAATGTCAATCACACAGATCGAATTATACGAAGAAAAGAAAAAAAAATTGTCAATGGATAAGAGAATTTATGGCGGTTATTAAGTAAGGGCTCTTCACAGACGAATATTACTTATTTATATTCTTAGTGTTTAATTTACTGATTCGTTTAAATGATTGTTATCAGATCGGTTATCAGTGCATCTATCAATAATTTATTTATTCTAAAATAGGTAACTTGCTGTTTTACAAGTAGGGATATCATAGCTACACGGCTTTGCACGGGACACTCACTATTATTATACATGGGATTTATATATAAGGGTATATTAAGTTTATTCCCGACTTTGTAATGGTAGAAAATATCAATCGTAGACAAAATTTGTTGGTATAGATGTTCAAAACATGGCCTAATTTTCCATTTTAACATCTTCCGGTCTGTCCGTAGATAAAATAACTCAAAATCGAAAAGAGATAACGAGTTAAAATTTTGTATGTATGTTATTTATATAAAAAGTGGGAAAAAGTGTGCAAAATCGTTCCATTTACTCGCCTGGAATGGTCTAAAATATCAATCTTTGAAACCGTAAATGATAGAAGAAAATTTTAATGGCAAAAAATGTCCATTTAAAAAAAAACTTTCTGAAGCATTATTTCATAAACTAAATCATTTTGCCACAATTTCAGCATAAACATATGAAATTACTCTTGATATCATATATAGTATACCATTATACACTACTTTATATTTGTATAGGTTTGTGCGTATGTAAAATCTAAATTAAATAGTAATGCTTTCTTTTAGCATGTTTTCGAGTGCTTCAAACTTAAATTCAAACTAGCTTCTTTAGCCATACCTGTGTATTACACTTCTCATGTTAGAGATATCATTGACACACCAAGAATTTAAGTTTGAAGCACTCGAAAACATGCTAAAAGAAAGCATCATTGATTTTAGGAGCATACCCCTACAAATTCTAATAAGCAATCAATCCAGTTGTAATTTTTTGTTGTAATTTCGAAATGAAATTTTGAATGGATCTTGTTTTACAAAACAATAAATAATAATCGGTGGTTATTCAAGCGGTTGAAAATTCTGTATATGCAATCGTTGAGTATTTTGTTGCTATTATGAAACCACGCGACGTCCGTGAAATCGTAGTCCGCAGAAAATATTGGAAGCATTTTGAATGTGTACTTGTGTGTCTATATTCCATTTTAAAATCATTATAGATAGCATGATTTCTTGGATAAAATGTACCTTGAGAATATTTTCTTTGGGCCCTGAGCTGGTTAAATGCTATATCAGCTACACCAAAACATTTATATAAGTGGTGAATAGTCTCATTGATGGCACATGGTAAATTTCGTGATACCAGGGAATGACCTCTAATATTTGAAGAGCCCTTTCAAAGAATATTTCGACACCCACTATTTCGTGAGTCTATTTGTAAGATATGTTTATGTTGTAAGAGGAAAAGAAACTAGCACTTGGCCGGTTTATACATGCCTGGATACAATAAATTTTATAATTTTTGCAGGTATGCCAATGAAAGCGCCAGGAAAAAATAAATCGTGGAAATGAAGCAAGACCTATCAATATTTATGATCACCATATAATTCATAAGTTGTCACATTATACACACATTTAATATACTTGAATATAGAGAGAGATAGTTCTCTTATAAAATCAACTGCTCAACTTTTTTCTTATAATATTTTATTACGTTTTAGTTCGAGAAACTTTTTTATGTGCTCTTTTTCATTACATATGTCAGTTAATCAATCGCTGTCATTATTCATTTCCTTTTTTTTATATTTCTAACCGTGTAAACAAGGATACGATATACACAATATATAATGTGTTCGATATTCGTTTTATATTAATAAGATAAATCGATATTTATTCTTTTATAGACGGTAGAAAAAACAAACATGTTGGGGGACGTACAGACGGGATACGTTTGACAAAAAAAAAACGATTTGGTTTGTGCAGTAATATTTCTTTGAGAATATGCAGTTAAAAGATTTATTTTTGACGGTGACCATTGACAAACAAACAAAATATTATAAGTAATAGTCACCAGTCCAAATGGCCGAGCGTTCTAAGACGTTATGTCTGCGCAGTATGCCTACTTGGAAACTGGGAGGTTATGGATTCGAATCCCGACATCTGTAGTTTGTCAGTTATTAAGAAGAAAAAGGAGGCGGTTGGTTGACTTAACTATCGGCGTATGGACAAGAACGAAGTAACCGGCTATGCTTGAGAAGGTTTTTCTGCAGTTTTCTTCATGAAATCCAGATGAATATTGGCATAGTTCCTATTATAGTCGGCTGCAGCCGCATATTCTACCAATTCCTAGTCTATACACAAAAATTCCTTTGACTCCACTCACATCCTTAGGCTTCACAATGGACCTTATGGTCGAAGTGTAGCCCGTTCAGGCCAGCCTCTTCAATCTATCCATCTATCTATAGTAATTGTCAAACAAATATTTCTTTCAATATTCTAATATTAAGGGGTTAATATCAAAATATTAACCACCTAGCATGTTATACTTAGTCAGCGCGAGTCAAAAAATACCAATTTTTTGGGGGAATTTTTCGGTGTACATAGAGTAGGTTATCATTGCGTGAAGTTTTTTATTTTAGTTTTTGAGCTGAAATTGGGACAAAAACTATTCAGTTTATGAAAAAAAGTTGTTTATTTTAAACAGTTTTTGATGTGAAACATTCTTACGGTATCAAAGATGAATTTTTCCCTATTGATGGAGGACTCAGGTTACTTGGACTCAAGTAACCCGTGACCGAACTCGAGGTTACTTTTCTAGCTCTAGAACATACACACACACACAAATTTCAGCTCGTTATCTCTTTTCGTTTTTGAGTTATCGTATTGATGGACGGACAGGCGGACACGCTACACTAAGCTTAAAATACCCTGGTATATATTATGAATATACCGGGTATGCATATATGAAGAAATGGTGATTCTGTAATTGTTTCTCAGAGAAGCTTTTTTCCAGGATCTCTGCTGTGAAAAAGAATATTCGACGCTTGATCATTTGAGAAAATTTGTTTTCGTAAGAATCAATCTCGTTCGTAAACGAAGAATTCTACTTTGCACATTTTTCTATCTAGATTTTATAGTTTTTGAGATATTTTTTGGACAACAGAAATAAAGATAACTCATATATCAAATCAAAGAAATGGTGTAAATTTAATTTGAGGAAATCCAGAGAAAACAAAGGCGCAGATGCACTCACAGGTTGAAATTAACACTCTTATTTTTAACCTCCCAACGTGCAAAGATTAGTATTAGAAGTTACAAGCCTTTCTCTCTCAGTCTACCTGTTACCAAAATGAATGGGAAAGGCAGCTGCAAAACGAATTATATGAGATTTATATGAGATTGCCGATTTATATGAGATATTTTTTTAATTTGAAGTCTGGATTAATCAGGATGGATCTTAACTTAGATTATTGAAAATCTGTTCAGCTGTTTAAAGATTTGCAGTATTTTTCCTGGTGCGTGTAGGCATCATTCAGAGGTGGAAGAGCTGGAAATAGTTATATAGTTAAAATATCTGACATTTTCACTTATGAAGTTGGATAAATATTTGGATTTTGAGATATGAAGTATGTTAATGTGACATAAATTAATCTGCAGTAAGTACTCTCAATCAATTATATAAACATAAATAATTATTTAAATTATATAATTTAGTGCTGTTTAGTGCTGTTTTTTTTTTATAGAAAGATGGTGTTAAGATGTACCCGTCAATGTCGTGGGAATCATATTATTACTTAAAGTTAAAAAAAAAAGTTAAATATAATAAAATTTTAAATTAGATAAGAATGAGACTACTCTGTCGTCTATAGGTAAAACTGGTCAACATTGTCAAGATAATCTTTATTTGAATCTTGTGGTAATATACATATTTCTTATATATATATATATATATATATATATATATATATATATACTACTCTGTATCATCATCAAAGGGTATTCTTAGTATTATTATAAGATTTACTGTAAATCTAGAGAATACTGATGACGATAATGATGATACGATGATACTCTTTGACGACATGTAACAACAGGAAGGGATTGCCGGTGTACATAGCTTAGCTAAGGCAACGTCAACGATTTATTATAATTATTGTTAAACAAGTTATTGATATGAATTTATTTATGTTGTTATATATGAACAAAATATATTAAATTCAAAGGGTTCTTTTGCTTACGAGTTTCATATGATAAAAATTCATCTGATACACTAGAGTAGTCATGCCGCGAGAGACGAGATGATAATAAGTCTTAGATTCTAGATTTTCGGTTAATTGACGGTAGATGTAGATTGTAGAGGCTGCCCTGGAAGGGCTACACTTCGACCATAAGGTCTATTGTGATGCCTAAAGATGTGAGGATGTGAGTGGAGTGGAAGGAATTTGTGTGGACTAGGAATTGGCATGATATACGGCTGCAACTGACTATGATAGGAACTATGCCGATATTCATCTGGAGTTTGTGAAGGAAACTGCAGAAAACGTTCTCAAGCATAGCCGGTTACTTCGTTCTTGTCCATACGCTGACAGTTTAGTCAATTAACCGGCCATTTTTTTTAATAATTGACAAACTGCCGATGTCGGGATTCGAACCCATAACCTCCCAGTTTCCAAGTTTGCATACTTCGCAGACATTACGCCTTAGACCGCTCGCCCACTTGGACTGGTTAATTGATGGTTAATTGAAGGGTCGGTTAATTGACTAAACTGTTGGCGTATGGACAAGAACGGTGTAAACGGCTATGCTTGTAAAGGTTTTCTGCAGTTTCACGAACTCCAGATGAATATCGGTATAGTTCCTATTTGAGTCGGCTGCTGCCGCACATCTTACCAATTCTTTGTCTACATACAAAAATTTCTTCCACTCCACTCATATCCTCACATCCTTAGGCATTACACGGGACCTTATGGTCGAAGTGTAGTCCGTCGAGGACATCTAGAGGGTAGTTTATTTATTTATAAATACCTTATTTATTCGTATATACTTTAACTTTTTGTTAAAAATTTTAAATTACTTGTCATAAATATAATATTTTAAAATAAATAATAATAAAATAAATTTATGAATTTCATTCATAACACGTAAATACATATATATACATACAAATGACTTCAAAAGTCGAGCTATTATTTCAAAATCTTATAATTAATTTGTGCCTTATTTATTCGGTTTATGAAAAAATGCTTTGGATTAAAGTTGTTCATTATAACTATACTAACAACTTTTAAACAAAAATTCTTCCGAAATCCGAATAATTGAGGCACAAAACCGTTATAAATTTTTGAAATGATAGCTCGACTTTTTGGCGCTGACAATACATACGCAGCGCGCATACCTATAGGTAATGCATGATATGACTTTAGTAATTTATCATTATGTTTATTACATGCTACATTATAAATATATATTTAATATTCCGTATTTATTGGCTCGCTGTGGCAGTGAGCATGTATACATTTTTAAGTTGCCACTAAAAGATCTCATCACTATCATCAATTTTATTTACGTTATGTTATAAGACGTATTTTGGTTGTTTAAGGATGTACCAGCACAGTGTACACATACATGCACATATTATCGGCACTCTAGATACTTACACATACTATCAAATATTTCCGGTACGGTGATCTGGCAACGTTGCTCTGTGTATATACCTATTTATTATTATTGCATATGTCAACAGCATATATATTCCCACTCTTTACTTGATGCAACTTGAGAGAGATTGGCGCACAACGTTGTCAGACCACTATTTACCATAAACGGAATGTGTTATAATTGGACAAAAATAATATTTTAAATTATTATATTTCGAAAACAAAACGGTAACACATGATTTAAAAAAAAAATTTATATAAGAAATATTAAAGAATCCTCTCCAAGTTTTTTTTTAAATTCAGTCGATTAGTTTTTTTCATACAACAGATAATAGTCGGGCGGGCATACAGTTTTACATGCTTCTAATGAGAGAATGATAACTTTGATATTAATTATCTCGCGTTCTAAACGGTCAAAAATTCTGAAACTTCGGGATCTATTAGAAAACGTTATTTTTAGCCTGTAAAAAAAAGAGCAAAATTTCTCGAAAAGTGATGGTACATCCTTAAAAAAAAAGCCAGAAACAAATCATTCATCTTAGTTTAGAGTGTCCGAAATATGTTGTGTGTAAAATTAAGATATAACCGCCTTGATATGTATATTTTGTAAGTCCTTGTCGAATCGGTTTATTAATGGCTTGTTTTGAAAATGTATTTATGGACATTGCCATTTTACATTGGTTTGACCATATACTGATTAAAATCTGATTTATCATGATGGAGTTACATGGAGTTTCAACGGCGAGATTTATGTATATGTTACGGGTAAATCCTGAATTCTGGATAATGCTAAGTTTAGCCGGATAAAGATAGGTGTATACAAAGACGACAGCATTTAAACAAGTGATCAACGAGTGGATGATGAACAAACACCCTGATCACTGAGAAAATAAACTGCCGCAAAATTTCGGAAAAATACTGTCACGGAATACATCCAAGAGTAGGATACAATTTCGAAAGGTTACCGGATTCAATACCGGACATTATCATCTACGAAAGCATTTGTACATAATAGGACTCCACAATGGACCCATTATGTGCATACTTGGCAGCGTGGAGGAGGAAACATCCAGACACATCATCTTTAACTGCGAATCTCCCGGTTACAGCAGATGCATGATGGTACATCTCCCAAGAAATGGGAGAAGTGAATGCCTTCAGACTTATTTATTTATTAATAAATCAATTAAAAAAATATATTTCGTGTATTTGTGTCAAACAAACACAAAATATTAAATATATCTCTTAATATTAGAATAATCGAAAAATGTATAAGGAGTAAAGTTGTAGAAAATCAAGTTTGCTACAATTCATTACTTGATCATTTTTCTCAAATTCTAATGTGAACAGATTTATTTAGAATTTCAACTTTCAATCTTTAATTGTAAATATTTCTGTAAATATTAGTGTAACAGAAAAATGATAAGAAACAAAATTACAGTAAAACTTAGTACCTACAAATTAACTCCTGATAAATTTTTCGATTTTTCAAATATTAAGGGAGATAGTCAAATTTTGTGTTATCCCCTCCCTCTAAACCCCCTTTCCTCTCGTCCGATTTTACCCATTAACGAACTTGACCTTTAGAATACCAAAAACGACTCAAATACCAAATTTCATTCTAATCAGAATAAAACTGTGACCACTAGAGAGTCGACAGACATTTAAAAAAGTACATATATATATATATATATTTATATATATATATATATAGATATATATATATATATATATAGATATATATATATATATATATACAAATTTTAGTGATTTGTTGTTTAGTGACTTTTAGTGATAGTGATTTTTAACATGTAATAGGTAGGATCGATGGACATTTGAAGAAATTTTTACGAAATTCCAACATTGGTGCAAAAACAATAGCTGCATTTCCTTTGGAGGAAATTCGCTAATAAAAGTATGGCTTTGAAAAACTGAATTCATAAATAGTTGATTGTTTGCAATTTGCAATGAATTTTTCTTTAAATTGTCTATTTTTTTCAAAGCATCATTTCTTAGGCTTTTATTTCATTATTAATTAGGCTTTTCAGTTACATTGATTGTATGATTAAGAAAAATATTCATGGTAGCAATTTATTTTTTATAAAAAAAAAAAAAATAGCGGCAAATAAAAAAGTTGATACGTAAAAATAATTAACGTACAATGTAAGTTAACACGAACGTGTATACTTTAAATAAAAGATTTTTTTACAAATTAATTAAAATTTTTTTTTTATTAAACTGATAATTATATATGTAACTAACTAATAAAAAATCATAATTATATACACTTAAATTAATTTAACTATATGTTACAAGTTGATGTATAAACTATGATAAAAGCTATATGGTAGTTATTTAAATTTATTGCAAAATAGAAAATAGATAGATTGTAGATACTGCTCTGGGCGACCTTACGCTTAGCGCATAAGGTCTATTGTAATGCCTAAGGATGTGAGGATATGAGTGGAGTGGAGGGAATTTTTTCTGTGTTGACTAGGAATTGGTAAGATGTGCGGCTGCAGCCGACTCTGATAGAAAACCTCCACAAGCATAGCCGGTTACTTCGTTCTTGTCCAAACGCCGACAGTTTAGTCAATTAACCGCCGTCTGTTTTTTTCTTAATAATTGACAAACTTCCGATTTCTGGATTCGAACCCACAACCTCTCAGTTCCAAAGTATTGTTTCGAATCGATAAAAACCCCTAAAAATGGACTGAGGTATATAAAATGGATATACAATAAACAAATCTAAATACTTTGTGAAATTCTGGAAGTAAGCAATCAGTGTCTAAAAATTATATATTCGATTACGTTAACATAATGCAATGATAATCACATGACTTCGCGTTAGTATTATTCAAATTAAAAATACCATCATCCTGTATCATTTGTCCAACCTAATCAATCAATCTGTATTTATTACACATACACTAATACACAAATAGTTACATATTTATAAATATTTAATTATAAATTAATATAAGTATTATATGACTTTAGTAGAAAAAAAAAGGTGCATAATTTAATGAATTTAATTAAAATTGTATCTAGATTAATGATATTAAACTGTATATTATCTATGTGTGGTTAATTTAGTTTATAACAGCACAATGTATGTACTACCTTCTATAAGTATTTAATTCATAATTATAAATTAACGTTGAATTTAAAAGAGTTTTTTTTTTTCAACTAAAAGAAAACCAACATACAAAACTATTTATAGTTATGTTAAAAGAGTTAGTTGGTCGTGACATGATCTATTTATATTATTATAATTATCTGATGGTGTTTAGATTGAATTCGTGATCACCTGGAATTGAAGTATACGCCCTCATCAATACTATCTTATGGTCGTAGATACACTACACAAACCGTATGTGTTGGAAAGCATTGCTAATAGAGAATCAATGTTAAATATTATTTACTATAATAATTAGACACAATATGCTTAATAAAGAAATAAAAATAGTGGGGGTACTCTTTAGTGTTTCTGTTGTGTACTGCTTGCTGGACTGTTTTGTACTGCATTAACATGTAATGAGAGTTGGTTAAATATGTTCATTGTTGTCTTCTTTAGCTTCACATTACTTCTAACAATTGCAAATTGTTTTTTGAATATCCCTTATTATCTGTATGTGGAATGTTTGAAAATAAATGATAGAATTGTATTAACGGTATAACATAAAACAACAATCCACACAAATTAAAAGAAAAATAAAACCTCAAAAAGATAAAAAATAGAATTCCGACAAAAAAAAGTTAAACCAACGGTTCGAATATTCCTCCATTATTTGCTAAACAATATCCGAGTCGGTTGTATAAATCTACCCGTTGTATAAATCTATTTTATAGTACTTGAGGAGAAATATTCGCACAATTATCAACAATTCTTTGCCTTAATTGTTGAAAATTTGCAGGCCTATTCCGCGAATAGATCTGTGTTTTTAAAAAAAACCCACCAAAAACAGTCGTTAGGAGATAGATCTGGCGATCTGGCTGGCCACTTGAAGATTCCAAAACCAATCATAAGACGTTCTTGGAAAGTTTGTTCCAAGAACAAGTAGCCTTATTATCATGGCATTGTGTGCAGGGCAACCATCTTGTTGGAACCATACAGATTCCAGGTTTAAATTAGGAAGAGCTCTAACAATTGTCAAAATATTATTTCGTAACAAACTCAAATATTTTTGAGAATCTAAAGATCCATCAATGAAGAATGGTCCTATAATATGGTCACCTAATATTCCAGTTCAGACATTCAGTTTCAGTATGCATGTTATGTATGGTTTTATAGTAAATATTTTGTTTATTTATTTAACATTGATTCTCTATTAGAAATGCTTTTGAAAACGGTTTGTATATATATGGTCTATTATACTACTTGTGCCATGTACTTGATCAATATGTAATAATTTTTAAATCTTTACATTGAACTAAATAATATTTGATAAGCATTAAGTATGAATTTGATTAGTTTGTAAATGGTTTCGTAGTAATAACAAGAGTATTTGTTGTGTATACAGATTGTTTCGGTATACATCCAAGATTCCCTTGATTCACTGATCCTGAAAAGGATACCATTTCGAAAGGTTACTGGATTCATCATCGGACACTATCACCTACGAAAGCTAATACACACCATAGGACTCAACAATGCGTCATATTTAACTGCGAATCTCTCGATTACAGCAGATAAAATATTTCATCCTAAATATATGAACCTTCAGGAAAACTTGAAATCCAATATATTGGAGAAGCAAACTACGTCAGATTGAAGTAGTTGGAGGGGCGGACATAATGGGTCATAAGATTGAAGAACAACACTTTTCGTATATCAAAATTTATCTGTGAATAAGGTCTTAAAACACGCATCAATTTCGATTATTGTTACATCTTTTCAATTCCCTTCAGTGAATTTAATCCAAGAGATAGAAGCCGTTGGTTCAAGTGATACACCTTCAAAATGTAAACCAACATCCGTCTACTTCGATTCATCTTGTTTCTCTGGTTTTGTCTAAAGACTTGTATTTGAACACCAGGAAATCAAACTTCTATTCGTTGCTCGCGTAGAAAATATGAAATTCTCTAAGACTACAATGGTTGCTAATGACAACATTGTGAATTACAACGTGAAATATTGCAACTACATCTTCTTATCCATCCAAGAATGATTTGCTTTGTTGTAGTGCAGCAGGTAGAAAATCAATGAGTATGAAAAGTCTATCGCCTTCACATGATATGACCTTGAAAACCTTCTCTTAGTAAATGAAGGGCGGTGAATAGAAACTCGTTTGTGAGAAGAATGATTTTCTATGAATCTTGGATCTGAATAATTATACAACTGTTTGCGAAATCAAATTAAGAGACCCGTGACTCATTTCTATATACATCTTGATGGGAGGGCATTTCTGGACGCAAGTAAATTACTAAGAGTTGTGTGCAGATTTTCTATTCATGAAATCGATTTTGAGATTCGATTCGTGTATATATTATTGATTGCGGGAGGTTAACTACATTAAACGTTAATAGAAACTCTTTTTATTAATTTTTAGTACGAAGATTAACATATTTACTGGAAGTATCGCCATGATTGACAAGTTCTATCCGACGAATGATAGAACTTGTCTAGTGATATGCATATAGAGCCATATAATGAGATACCGCAGTGAACTATTCAACAAACTATTTATTGTTTCTCGGCGCCTACACCATATTAAAACAATAATAAATAATTGTTAAAAATAAACTAAAAAAACACGCTTTTATAGAAAATCCAACTAAAAAATAGGAAATAAAATTTAATAAATTTGGATTAAGAAAAGTATAAATAAGAAACAAATGTATATTAATGGAAAAAAGCATGGGGTGCATAGTGTCAGCCGCAGGTGCATAGTGTGTAACTATTGACACTATGCACCCCACGCTTTTTTCCATTAATATAAAATCAACGAAATTTTAAATCAAATCTATGAAATTTTAAATCTATGAAATTTTATTTTCTATTTTTTAGTTGGATTTTTTATAAAAGCGTGTTTTTTTAGTTTTTTTAAACTATTATTTATTTTTCATTTTTTAGTTGAATTTTCTATAAAAGCGTGTTTTCTAGTTTTTTAAACTATAATTTATTTTTCGCTTTGTAGTTCGGTTTTGCTATCTATCAGCCGTCTTTAATATGTACAAATGTGTTAACAATAGCATCAAAGGATGCGGAAAGAAATTGATGAATCCTGGCGAATCTAATCAGGATAATCGGATAATCGGATAATTTAATCAAATTATTGCATTGTCATTGGTCTTTGACAGGTGTGCAAAATTTGAATTAAATCTGATCGTTCAAAGTAGGAGAAAATCGAGCCCAAAAGGGTCGGTTACATATATACATACATACATACATACATACATACATACATACATACATTCATACATACAGGTGAAACTAATAAAAAGCGTATAATAAATAGAATTTCTTTGAATAGAAATATGTAAATAGTCAAAGTAATCTGCATTGTTCGACTATAGCAATTATTTTTAGTCTACGGCATTCTAAAAATTTTAAAATAATCGTATAATACGCTTCAATCATTATAAATAATTTCGGTTTTCTAATCTTTTATTGAATTGATATTTCATTCATATTTTTTTAGACAATTGGAATATGTAAGCAGTTTTTTAATCTATTTATTTAACCCTACCCTAAGTTTTTGGTGAGTGCATTGGACCATAAAATAACTTTATATAGATGTATTTGTAAATCTATATGAATATTTATAAAAATATCATATTTTGTTAATTTATTCGACTTTTCTGCTATGAAACAGCTAATATTTTTATTGGTATGGAATTATTAACATAAAATAAATATTTAAAATACTTACAATTCATTGGTGACTGGCTTGATCGATCTTCAATAAAAATCTGCAAAAGAAAACCACATTTTAGTGATTTATATAGATTAATTAAGATATTTTACAATTAAATATAGATGTATTTAGACGCACAGTATACACAATTTAAAAAAAAACTAATATTAAAAAAACATACTACATTTATAGATATTTTTTAGGCTTTTTCCTAAAAAAAATATTGAGCGGACGGTAGACGTATTCCTTTTTATTGCTCCAAGAACCGATTGTGGAAATTCGAATCATTTTCGATCAAATCAAATTTTTTCAGCGGCAATACAGCCGGGCAGTCGTGTGATGAAACTGCCTAAAGGTTCCGTAAAATATCATTTTTTTCAAATATCTCGATTACAAATATAAGATTTATTGCAAAAATTCTTCCTAACAATATTAAGAAACATTAGTTTCGTAAAGTTTTTTGCTAAAGTCAACGGTTGTAGAGGATGGATATAATTAAATTTTGATCATATCGAAATTAAATGTAATTTTTGTTGACTTTAGACATTGGTTGAGGCATGTTATTCAAAGAATAACTTATATCGAAACAAAGCTTTGTTCGGAATATTCTCGTACAAATTTTACTATATGAATAACGATATCGATTAATATCTCATGTTCCAAATAAATCTGTGCAATGTTGGAGTTGGAAACGCAGTAGTCAATTAGTTGAGTCAAATTCAAGAATCCTATCCCCACTCTTCCATATTGGTTCGATTGTTAAAAATTGATTTTCAAAAAACGGTACAAAATTTTATGCAAATACATTTTGTATAGTATTTTGGGGCTCTTAGAAAATAATCAAATTTCAAAATTGATTTATTTCTCGCAGGCCTTAATGTCTTGACTAGTGGCTGGTTTACTCGAAAAGTGCTTTATTTTTTTGCTTTTAACAAAACTTCTTTGGACATCTGGCCAAATTGTCTGTAGACCAATAGGTAACCCATGTTGCGTTCTCTAAAAGCTGAACCGCAGTTCCTTGATACGTTCCGTAATTGTATGTATGAAAACATGATTAAAATGAATATAAAATTCATAAAATAACTTCCACCTTTGATAAAATATAATTGTCGATTCTTCTCGTTTTTCATGATTGTGAAGGTATAAAAAACATTGTAGGAGGTTATACTTGTTGGTGGTTGTCGTCGGCTGATTGTAACTCTGGTGTGGTTTGGTGATACTTTACAATCTGTGTGATCATTATAAAATATCAAGTAAAGAGATATAGTAACCATGTTTGGATTCCGATTAATCAGATAACTGTGTTTTTAAATTATATGTAAATAAGAGAGTATATTCTTTAATCGATATTCAACAACGATTAACGAATAGCTCTACAATTATATATATATATATATATATATATAATAAGATTTTATTTTATACTTACATAAACGATTTTTATGGACAGTTTTACATGCTGTTGTTACATCATTACTATTAAATACTTCCAATATATTATATAGTTTAGTTTACAGATGCTTTGAAAATTACAGACGCTTGAATTTTATCATCATTTTGATAATTTTGTTTATTCACAATTATTTGTGCTGTTCGAGCAGTATAAAATAAATTAAAGAAAATTAAGAGTTAAAAAAAACTGAAAAACATGGCACTTTTATGGCAATATGAACTAAAAAATGCTAAATAATTTATAATAGAATATAGAATAAAGAGATTGACAACAAAATTGATGTTAATGTAAACAAAAGCATGGGGTGCTCTCTACTTACATTTGTAAAATTAGATCCATTATGAAGACGTAAGTAGAGAGTATCCCATGCTTACATTAAAGTTAATTATGTTGTTAATCTCTTTTCTATCTTCTATTATATTTTACTATTGTATTTTAGTCTTAAAACAAAATTATTTTTTGTATTGTAGTTTCAATCTTCATTATTATTCGCACGAGTGATGGAATGAATCCAATTCTTACCAAATAAAGTATATTATAAATAGTTAATTTTTTTTAAAATTTTAATCGTTGAAAATGTCATTTTTTTACTAAGATTTTGTTAATGTCATTTCTATAGAAACTATAAACTATACAATCACACTATAGATAGATAGATAAATTGTAGAGGCTGTCCAGGACGGGCTACACTTCGACCACGTGATGCCTAAGGATCTGAGGATGTGAGTGGAGTGGAAGAATTTTTATGTGTAGACTAGGAATTGGTAGGATATGCGGCTGCAGCCGACACTGATAGGAACTATGCCGATATTCATCTGGAGTTCGTGAAGGAAACTGCAGAAAACCTTCTCAAGCATAGCCGGCTACTTTGTTCTTGTCCATACGCCGACAATATATTTAACATAATATCAATAGGGAATATGCATGAAAATTTGTATTCACATTTATTTTCAGAATATGAAAATACTGTAAATAATGTAATAATATTTAAAAACGAAATTAAAATCCGACAAATATCAAGGAAGCTATAAGCTTTTAAAGATTATTATCTGTCTCTTTCTTGCTAAAATACTAAAAACGGAGTTTTACGTGTATTTTAAATGGTGAAAGTGTAATATGACGTCACATAACATATCAAGAGGGCTATCACCCTCTTTGTCTAATCGGGAATTTCAATCATTCATATCTCACTTATATTTAAAGTTATTTAAAAAGTAATTTTACCTTGATATTTGTCAAGTAAACATGCTTCAATTCAAGTGAAAAAAAATTTTCATACATATTCCCTATTCTTAATTGTTTCAATTCCACATTCAATATTTTACAAACTGTTTGTATACGTTGTGTATGTAGGAGAATATGTACAATTTATAGACAAATTTATAACATGTAGGTTATATACTTTTTGAAATTTACATAAAATTTACATTTAATATCAGATTCGATTAATTATGAAATATTAATGGCGCTTGTAAGAAAGGTTTGGTTGGTATGGGTACTCACTCAATTTATAGAGAAAACAATTTCATATTTAAATTTAATTAAATTTTAATGTTTTTGTTTGAGAGCGATTTCTTTTAAATCTTGTAAATTGCTAAAGTTAGGTATTTTCAATAGAAATGTATTTCATAATTAGAATGCAATATCCGTTAATTAAAAGTTATTAGAAAATTATTCGATTAAACGGTATTAAACAAAAATTTAAGGTCAAATGACGTTATTGTAAGTTATGTGCCTATAAAGTATTAAGTTGTAATATTATACAATTAAAACTCCCTACAGTAAAACTTCTTTATCGGTTTGTTTACGATGTTTAGCATTTTTTTAATACCAGCTAAACACTTACAATACTGAAAGAAAATAAAATGTATTAAAGGGGATGATGAAAAATAATCGTATTTGCGGATACGAAGTAGATTAATATACAGACATATTTGAAAATAACTCTTACTTATTTTAAAATTTGGGCCAGACAACAAGTAAGTGTGTCACATAAGTGACCCCAATCTTTAGTAAATAATAATTTTGTGTGTGCTACGATTTTTGCATATTAAACGATACTGCAATATTATACATTAAAGACAGAAATATGATCCTTTTTATTTTGGTAAATAGCTACACCGCCAGCTAGAAAATTAGAACATTTCAATGTACCAAAACAGTTTAAATTAGGTACACGAATGTCTTCATCATTATTACTCAATGTTTCTGATAGAAGAAGAATATTAGAATTACGTGCCACATCATCATAGATATTATTTTAAGGGGCTCGTAAACTTTGTATATTAAATATATATATATTGATAAACCTAGCCTGGTCTTGAAAAATTCCACTAACCCTGATTCTAATGTAAATAATGGATTTTATGCCTTTTTTGTCTTTTAAACTTTAATTTTAACGGGAGAAGAAATGCTGGTTCTTTTCTACAAAAATAAAATATTAGATTATTGGTTTTAGATACAATATACATAATTGTTCTATTTCAGTTTTTCACTACTATATCATTTTATTAAACTTTTGTGTCTCAGTAATGTTGACCTTATTTAATGGTATTTTAATAAATTATTTAAAAAGAAGTATATCTTCTTACGTGCGTACATAAGTTTACACATTCTTTTTTTTTAAATAGCTTTTAGTACGTCATCAATTATACAATAAAACCATTTAACTTAAAATATTTTTTTTACTTAATTTTCGTGTGTGAATATCCTGTAAGATCGAACAAATATTAAATTTCAAATACCATAAAATGCATTACTTGATAGATAGATAGATAGATTGTAGAGCCTACCCTGGACGTATAGATTGTAGAGCCTACACTTCGACCATAAAGTCCATTGCGCTGCTTAAGGATATGATGATGTGAGTGGAGTGGAAGGAATTTTTGTGTATAGACTAGAAATTGGTAGGATATGCGGCTACAGCCGACTATGATAGGTACTATGCCGATATTCATCTGGAGTTTCTGACAGAAACTGCAAAAAACCTTCTGAAGCATAACCGGTTACTTCGTTCTTGTCCATACGCCGACAGTTTAGTCAATTAACCGACCCCCTTTTTTTTTCTTAATAATTGACAAACTGCCGATGTCGGGATTCAAACCCATAACCTCCCAAGTAGGCATATTGCGCAGACAAAACACCTTAGCCCGTCGACCACTTGCTAAATTCATTACGAAGTGTGTTTCTTAACTACTATACTAAATAGAAGTTTCACTGTATTTATCATTGTATTTATTTATTACAAATAGATTACTTTTTCAAATTGTATTTCTATAAATATTATTGTAAGATATTATATTTACCATTAAGTAATATTGTAAATTGTAAATAAAATAATAAATTACAACGTTTGACCTTTGTATGTTCTAATATAGTACTTACCAACAGTTTAATATTGTTTTTATTTTATTTTGTTTTTAATGTTATGTAAGATGATTTATACAAACTGTTTATATAATAAAAATGATGTGTTAAATGAAGTAGATAAGATATTTGATATTGTTTACCGGTAGGTTTATTTAGAGTACCGCCTTTTTATACTTCTTTTTTTTTATACCATAACTTATCTTTTACATTTATATATACATATATATATATATATATATATATATATATATATATATATATATATATATATATATATATATATATATATATATATATATATATATATATATATATATATACATAATGTGCCAGTTAAATTAGATACAAAAAGAGGTAAAACGAATTGATGATCCTCGTTGGATTTTTGTAGAAATGAAAAAGTTACACATAGTCAAAGATTACGAAAATAGTTTTTACGAGAACGGGACGAAAGAAATCGTTCGTCCTGTAATAAGGAAGAAACAAGTGCACAAAACAATTGACTGAATTAATTGCCAAAGTACCCGGTATGTACTCACATGGTATGCAATCAAAAGTAATTACAGTTGTTTGAGTATAAAATGGTGGCGAAACTATGAAGTTTATGAACAATTTTCGAATTATTGTTTGTTTTTAAAAATGGGACAGTTTTTTTTTTCATAATTTTGTATCTACCTGTTACGCTTTTAAAGATGGATATTTTCACTCTTTTGTAGAGATGCATAGTCCAATGTTGCCCACTGGATCTCATTTTTTGAGCACTAAAGTACAAAAAGGATAGACAGTTAAACGGATAAGCGAAAATGGACTTATTAGGTCAATACCTCTAACACCTATACCAAAAAATTCTGCGATCAATATGTTTTATCGTTACAAAGTCGGACTAAACTTTGCCGGGTAAATAAAGATAAATATCGTTTGTTGATTGATACGAAAAGTATCACGGCGACGCATGTAATGCACCAACACAACTCGATATTGAAACCAAATATCTCTAGTACATTGTACATTACATGTGAATACATGAAATTATATTTCAAATTTTGGCCCAAATCCTAGAACATTTTTTTGTATTTTATAAATACGTATTTCGACTACAATGTAGTCATCATCAGTATGAATTAGGTAATCGTAACTATCTCTGGGATTATTTTAATGATCTTTATGTGAATACATGTTAACGGGACTTGTCTGCATGTATATTCTACAGCTCGGATAATGTACCATCCGCGAAAGTTTACGGTTAATTATTTCGAAAACCCTCCTAGTACATAAAACTAACATAATTCCTGCTTAGTAGGATTTGCAACAGTACTAATTTGATTGGCGTAGGTAGGTAGAAATACGTACATATCAAATAAGATGTTACAACTGTTTTAAATGTGAATTGATGTTTTGCATTTCATTTAAATATAGACATTAAGGAGGGTCACTCTTTATTGTTCGTGGAATGGAAATTACGTAAGAGAAAACAACTCGTCAAGTGTGAATTAGCCTCCGGAATTATGTATACTCTTTGTATATACCTCTCTATCAGGAATCTTTAATCGAATTACTGGAAGCTAGGTTTTTTATGAACCGTCTAAATATTTCAGATGATAACACAAGAAAGGCGTGTTACTTAACGTCTTACTTAAGCACTTAGTATGTTGTAACAGTTTACGGATTGTTATTTGGAAATGAAAGTGTGGGACAGAATATTATTTACACCTGTAGAGTTTAAGAACATTCGTGCGCTACGCTCTAGAGTCAAGTGAGTACTGTCTTTAATAAAATTATTTTAGGATTATAAAAAAAGTTGTAAAGTTTATCAATAATCTTACAACGATTTATAACCTTTTTTCTTTTGTCGTAAATATTTTAAAAGTATTTATTGTAAAATATCAGTAAATGTAAATTAGAAATTGATTTGACTTGATTTGACGGATCTTACAATAAATTATGTTTTGTTTTGACGTACACAGTGTATATGTGTATATGTATGTGTATATATTTTTACTGTGCGCTGTCGCCAGTTTTCATAATATGGTAGCAAAAACAAACCTAAAAAAACAATTTTAATTTTATTAAATAATTAATTCAAACGTCCGTCAACACCATTTTTTAATGCAATTATATAAACTGCATACTTTATCGAATATTTATCAACATTATTTATTATGGTGTCTACTTTAATAATACAGTTATTATAATTTTAAGTACAAATAAATTTTGTTCTCCATAAGACGCTGTGTTTAAAGTTTGATTTTTAATTGATAACAACTCTTTGAAATGATCGACGACAGGTTTTTTTTGAGGAAAATAACTACATAATTAAGCTATTCAATTCACTAAAAATTTTTAATCTACTATCAAGCCTCATGCTTGAATCTCATGCATGTCCTTAAATGTTTCACATTTCGTAAACTTTATGTTGTAATGAAATATATATTTTACTTTTACGGCCAAGCTATTCAATGCGCCTTGATTTAACTATATGTCTTGCTAGTTACGTAAATCACTTAGTTCTTAATTAATTATGATCCTCCACTCTCCTCATTATTTGGTCCATATATTTGTCTTAATATTTTTCGTTCAAAAACTGTACGGCAGTTTATATCGGCTAAGTTTAGCAACTTATATAATTGTATAAAGTCGACACCTTACGGACTTATTTTGGAAGGAACTATTTGCCGAAATTTTAAATTAAACTCATTCAAAAAAAAATTATATAAACTTCTTGCAAATCCATCCTTGCTTAAGGACGTTCGAAAGAGGAAAATAAATGGAGAGACGTTCCTGTAAATTTAATATGCTATAAAAAAGTCAATACGAATTCATTGGTATGCTTCAAAATGTTATAAAATTTCAAATTCGTCCCCTTTACCTAGATCAGTTTTTTGTATTATAAATACGTATTTCGACTACAATGTAGTCATCATCAGTATAAATTAGCTAGTCGGACTTTACTCTTTGACAATTAGAGATAGTTATAAAGTCGAGATCAACAGACAAAAAATAAATAGAAAATTAACTAGATTAAAATATATACTAGATTTAAAATATAATAAATTTTAAATAATATTGAAATTGCTCTTGTTAAAATTTCTTCATTCACATTTGTTCCTGTTAATTTTACTCTTATTAAAATTACTCTTATATTGTCCCAGGATATGTTACTTTTTACTAATTTGGTGACGGTATCACAAACTATTTTGGTTTTACGCTACTTATATATGTTCGGCCGACTTTAGACGCTATTCTAAGACCACACCTGATTGACCACTCTAAAGATGTCGAAATACAAAGAACGTGTTCACTGCGCAAGGCATAACTCAGCACCAATCAGGTGCGGTCTTAGAATAGCGTCTAAAGTCGGCCGAACATATATAAGTAGCGTAAAACCAAAATAGTTTGTGATACCGTCACCAAATTAGTAACAAGTAACATATCCTGGGACAATATAAGAGTAATTTTAATAAGAGTAAAATTAACAGGAACAAATGTGAATGAAGAAATTTTAACAAGAGCAATTTCAATATTATTTAAAATTTATTATATTTTAAATCTAGTATATATTTTAATCTAGTTAATTTTCTATTTATTTTTTGTCTGTTGATCTCGACTTTATAACTATCTCTAATTGTCAAAGAGTAAAGTACGACTAGCTAATTTATACTGATGATGACTACATTGTAGTCGAAATACGTATTTATAATACAAAAAACTGATCTAGGTAAAGGGGACGAATTTGAAATTTTATTTCAAAAACCTAGAGTTCTCACTAATTATCATTCGATAATATAACGTTCAAAATGTTAGTTTAAATGCAATTTTTCGTTGTTTTTTTTAAATTTTGAAAATCATACTTTTAACATTGGGTCTTATGGAGAAGCTACAAATTTAATCTTTATAATCGAATCAAACATAGTTTAAAATGCAGAGAAGTTTTTATGAAACTATGTAAATTGTTGTTAAATAAACAAGGATTTATTTGAGCCAATGATGAAGATATTTTCAAATGCATTTTGGAAAGTATTAATGAATTATATGAGTATTTTTAGAGAAGCAAAACACAATATTTTGCTTTTTTATTTAAAATAAAAGAAACATTACCACAACAAAGTCACCACTCACGTGTGTTATTATTTTCCAAATAACCATAGAATATTTAAATCTAGTTTCAAAGTATACATTAAATCTGTAACGCTTGCGCAGTCACTTGATATCCCCCTTACGTCCTTCCCCGCAAAATGACTCTTTCGAACGTCCTTAATTAAGCCTGTTATAAAATTCTTATTTACATACTCTGCATATATGCTTTTCATTATATATTTTTAAATTACTCTCAGTATATATATATATATATATACTGAGAGTAATTTAAAAAAAAAAATATATATATATATGACAGTAGCTAATTTGCATTGGATAAGAATAAACATAATATAAACATATAATATATAATTATTTCAACCGAGATACAAAAACTTATTTTAAATAACCATTAAAAATGATTTGTGATTTTCTAAATTAAATCAAATCACTTCAATTTCATTGAATGAATGTGTTAAGTGGTATTTTTAAGTACAGAAATGAAAACAAAATCAATAATAAATCATAAGGTTTATTGAATTTTATTGCACCACCATTTATTATGATATCACTTACCTCCTTTTAGAAACACGAATGAGAAATGTTGTTCGAACATGTAATTGAAATCAATTCGATTTACTTTAAGTTAAGACTATTAAATTTTTTATATTATTAATCAACTTTTCTAAAATATAATTTACAGTATACAATTTTAATTATTCTACATCTAAACATTTGTGGATGACAGACAAATTTATGGATGACAGTTATGTAAATAGGTTTTATTAGACACGTTTGTAAAATTGCGTGATTAACATAATTGCATAGTTCAGAATGTTGTGTTAGATCAGTGATTCTCAACCTTTTTTTTTGTCGCGGCACACTTTTAACGATTTCAAAATTTCATGGCACACAAAGAAAAAGATAAGTTTAAAAGTTGTTTACTTACCTACAGAGCACTGTCTTAAATAGTTTATGATAATAATTTTGAAAATAAAATAATATGTACTACAAAAACAACAGTACGTTTATTAAGGGATTAATTACAAGTTAATAATAAGAATACTTTTAATGAGAAATTGGAGCTTGTTGTTTTTTGATAATTTCATTTATATTTGGCCGTAAAAATGGCAATGCTACTCTCATATTGTCTTTTACATTTATCAGTCTCAATCTTTTTTTCGTTTTTATGTTGGTTAATACTTTACTATATACATTTCTTTTACATTTGGCGGCACACAAAAGTGCCGCGGCACAGTGGTTGAGAATCACTGTGTTAGATTATCAAAACTTAAAATTTCCCCAACAGATAGATTCGTAAAATAAATATTTTACTATGTGTCTGGATGGCTGCGTGTCTTTAAACAAGCCTCAGAACGCAGATGGCCAGATATATGAAAAATTAAACTTAAGTTTGATAATTTACCCAATCAATTTCCTGAACGTTAAAAAAATTCGACTACTTTTTTAAAATGATTACCTATATCAACACTATTCCAAGAGATTAAACAAATTTTGATCATTTTTGTCGAAGTGACTTAACGTCGTTATAAAGCTAAGCTATTTAAATTTATACTATTCTTATAGAAAAGTGATCAATAAAAACTTATTATATTTTTGATAGACATGTTTTTGAGATTAATTAACAATATTGACAAGGTTCAAAATATAAAAAAAAAATTTATTAGTATGAGTGTTTTGTTTCATACAATCAATCATTTCAATCAATCGATCTCATTAGATCGTTATCAAAATCATTTATTACAAATTTAATAAGTAAGATACTTAATTTATTTTTAGACTAAACGAGGTGTGTTTCAAAAGTAAGGTGACTTTATATTTTTATCTTTTTATGTATTCATCAATATGTATGTTGTTCCCTTCAAAGTAATCCCTCTCAAATATAATACACTTGTACCTTCCAATCTTCGAACCAGTTCAAGCAAGTACTTTTTGATATAGCCTTGAGCTCTTCCAGCGATGCAGTTTTTATCTCCTCAATCGTTGCAAATCTCCGTCCTTTCATGGGTCTCTTCAGTTTTGAGAACTGGAAAAAGTAGCAGCGGACTAAATCCGGTGAATATGGTGATTGTGGTGTTATTTTTGATCAAAAAATCACGCACAAGCAACGATGAGTGAGCAGGTGCATTATCGTGATGTAAAAGCCATGAATTATTTTTTCACAATCCCGACGTTTTTTTCATATCGCTTCTCGCAAACGGCGCATAAACGGCTGCACTACGCCACGGTAATCGAAGTGAGCAAAACCTTGACAGAGCGAGGTTCGTCATTGGCATTATCTCGGCCTTCTTGGACGAGCTTGTACCACTTATAAACATTTTGTTTACTCAGTGTAGACTCACCGTATGCCACTGTCAACATTTTGAGTCCATTTTTTACACAAAATTTGAAGCAAATTCTTTGAAAAAAAAATCACTGAGCACACCAAACACTTCTGATCTTTATGTTTCTCACAAACAAACAATGAATGCTATATAGTTAAAACTGTGAACATATGTTCGATACGAGTGTACCAATACAACAAAATAAATAAAATCGAAAATCGAATGTTTATAGTCCGCGAAATTAGAAAAGTCATCTTACTTTTTGAACACAAATCGTATATACAACATACATATATAGATTTCATGTTTTAAATTAATAATTGTTTTTGGCAGTGTTTTTTAATTAAGTATTTTTTAATTATTTTTATATTATACAGATTTAATTTATAGATTGTTATCTCAGATTTGAGATTATATTATTCGATTATAATTTGTATAGTTGGTTTACGAAACATCAAAGTATCAAAAGTATTAAACAATCTGAGATGAAACAAGTCGGGGAAATCATTTTTGTAAGAGATCATTGTAGTTCTAAGCCATTCCATAGGATATTGAAAAAGTAAAAGGTAATTATTCACTAATGTTATAGGTATTCAGTTGGTGATACCACCAAATTCCAAGAAATTCGGAAAACAAGAAATTTGGCAAAATTCCTATTGTTTATTAATGATTTTCTATATCTTATTTTAGGCTGTAACTCTTGTGTTTATTTTAAAAGGGTGGCTTAAGAAGTACTTTCTTTATCGAACATGCATCTTTGTCGATTTATAATATTTGAACTCCAAGACTAATCTATGAGGTAGACGGATGAATATTTTTTTGATGGTGGGTATTTTGGTATGTAATAAATATGTAAACACTACCTGGAATGTGACGGGTATATTGTCGGGATATTGTCTATTACTTCATTGACAACCAGTCCAAGTGGCCGAGCGGTCTAAAGCGTTATGTCTGCGCAGTATGCCTACTTGGAAACTGGGAAGTTGTGGGTTCGAATCCCGATATCCGCAGTTTGTCAATTATTATGAAAAAAAAAGGGGCGGTTAATTGAAACTTTCGTCGTAAGGACAAGAACGAAGTAACCGGCTATGCTTGAGAAGGTTTTCTGCAGCTTCCTTCATGAGCTTCAGATGAATATCGGCATAGTTCCTGTCATAGGCGGCTGCAACCGCATATCCTACCAATTCATAGTCTATACACAAAAATTCCCTCCACTCCACTCACATCCTCACACCCTTAGGTATCACAATGGACGTTATGGTCGAAGTGTAGCCCGTCCAGGGCCGCCTCTACAATCAATCTATCTAATACGTCGATGTTTCCTGCCCAACTCCCGAGACGTACTCTTTGGCCAATAAGTTTCGTGGTCGCACTCTGTCGAACAACTTAATAACTATTGCTAGTAGGTTGAAATGTTGAGCTCCACTCATGGATGAAAAATTTTTCCATCTTATTTATACGCTAAATTTATATAGTCAATAGATTTTAAATTTGAATAATGATTTCTGGGATTACATCTTCCATTCTCGGGAATATACAATCTGAATGAAATTGGTTGACATAACCACACCTGTACCTGCTCGAAATTGAATACACCTATATAATATACTCTATTTTATTAATTTAATTAAAATAATATAAATAAAGAATAAAATAAATGTTATGTTTTTCGATAAAATTGATATAATGTTATTAAAATTGTCTACATAAACATAATATTTAAAATATTTTAATGAAAAACATAAAATAATCACTTAAACACAAATAAAACAAACATAAAATATAATGTCTAATTTATTTTATAGATTTCTTATTATTATTATTATTATTAAAATTCAACTGAAAACATGTTTATTATTTAGTAAACAACAAGAAAAAATATCAGACCGTGGACATGGATTTGAAATAATGCGGAGTTTAAAATGCTACACATGATTTTTATTTAATATCAAACTCGAGTGCATATTTTCTATACAGGAGTACAGGATGTGTTAGTAATGCAACACTAACAAAGACACGAATGTTAAGGCGCAATTCCACTGAGGCAACACTGAACAACATGTGGCTTGATACTTTTTTCCTAGGGCTGCCTATTGTAGGCGCCCGACTATGTGCGTTGTCATACATGAGTGTAGCATGCGTCTGAAGCGATTACATGCAGGCAATTTCAGTTTGGTACATCATGCCATTAACAAACAGTCGCGCCAGCTGCTTATTCGGCAACTGCGCTTTAAATCGTAAAAGGAAAAGAAAAACGCCACGATATTGGAGAAGAAAGCTGTATGTCGATGGTCAAGAAATTTAGTATAATTTGTACAACCAGTTGGTTGCTGACGATGATGCTTTATTTCGAAATTTCGAAATACACCAATTATTTTTACCTCCATCACCGTACAATAATTATATTAACCCGATAATTGTTTCAACTTATCGTTTTTACTTGATATTCAATTTTGTATGCGTTTGCTTTTGGTATTAATAACACAAAATTTGACATATTTGTCTTAATATTGTCTCTAATATGTCTGTAATTACCTGCTAATCATTTTTTCGATGTTTACAGAAATATTTTCAATTTTAATTTGATAATAATGAAAATCAAAAGTTTCGCCTAGGTAACCTAATTTCAACTCTACTATTATAAAATTGTAAATGTCTGTTTGTATGTTCGAGCATCATACAAAAACTGCTGAACCAATTTTGATGAAACTAATGTTGTTTAATATCTTATGATTTGACTTAAAAACGGGTATGTATTTTATCTGGCTATGAGAAATAGAATTTGATATTCGTTAAAAAAAAACGAAAATATATTCGTTAAAATAGAAATTTGGTGGAAGTGTCGATAAATATTTGAAGTAGTGGAAGCGGTGGGAAATTACATTGAGATTTTTAGTCATAAAATGACGGGTGCCGGAAATATAATAGCAAAACGAGTCGAAGCCGCGGGTATATGCTAGTATTAATTATAATTCCTTCTCCTTGGAAATTTCACTTTTAATAGCTTCCACAGTATTTTCTGAATAAATAAATTAAAGCCATAGCACCCTGGGAAGAGGTTCACTTTATCTACCACATTAATTTTCTTAAAAGATTTCGTCTATTGATAGTGAGTAGTACACTCATTATAAGAAGTATAATACCCAATACTTCGTTACACTTATACACATGGTATAAAAAAAAAAAAAATATATATATATATATATAAATATATATACCTATATATATAAATATATATACCTATATATATTTTAAAATATAATAGTGTTGAATCTTGTGTAATAGTTATTATAACTAATAGATAAAATCATTTTATTATACTTAACCGAAGACTAAAAGTAACTAAAGTTTTTTTTTAGTTAGTTAGTTAGTGTAGTACTACCTGTAATAGTAATTATTATTATTAAGCATATTCTTCCTTCGTTCATAACTACGTTTTTAATTAAATTAAAACAATATTATTTATGAACAAAAATAATTTATATACACCTGTAATAATTGTTAAAGTACCTACCTACCTATGTATGTGGAATATATTTACATTAAATTTCGTTCGTATAATAACAAATATTAATTTCGAAAAATTATGAATGTAAAATTGTTAATGTATACAGATAAGTAAATCTTCACAAGTGATTTAAGAATATCTATCGTTTTTATTTGTTGTTAAAATGGTTCACAAATATCATATGCGATAGCAGAAATTGAATATACGTTTTCACTCTGTGCCACCTCGAGACTAAAATTGAGATACGTGAATTTTGTACTGTCTATGATGTGTACTCGGCAATTATAGACAGATAATGATCTAGGTCTTCTTTCTAGTATTTCTGTTACAAAAAGATTATCTAAACATGAATGTATTTTTAAAATGGATGTATATTGCATATAGAATTGGAGTTTAATGGCCTTTGAATGATCCCTCTTATCATTGATAAGTTACAAAATCTCAATTTTATTCAAAATTTAGTTTAATACAATTTTATTACTAGCAATGCTTGCAATAGAGTTTAATCTCCCAGCGATTCACCTTTTTACGGCTGAATCATTTGTTATTATATATACCAATATACCATACACATTTTATCTTGTATGGAAATAGTACTATATCATTAATGTATTTCATCCTTGGCCCGGCATTCAGAACTAGAAAATAAAGAACAGTCTGATGAATTGGCGTTCTTCTTAAATTTTTGCAGTCCCTCGAATTCTACCGAATTCATATGGTCTTCGGAATAAAAGTATTCTTCATAAAAATATCTATCAAATCCATAAAATTTTACAAAACGAATGCCACTTTCTTGCCAACGTTTGTCGGAGAGATGTTTATTGAAATTATTACTTATTTATCGCGATAGTAAAAAAATATATGAGTTTATTTATTTATATATTGTGCACAGTGTACATATATTTTCCACATACAACATTTACATATATGCATTTATTGTTTATACATGCAAGTATTTATTAAAACATAAAATGTACTTATAATCAAACTGCCTAAAATAAGAGATCATCTGTTTTTAATTGTTGGAAATCGAAAAGAAATGCTTCACTTATTTTACTATTTGTATTATTTATATGTATATTGTGTACCTGTGAAAAAATCACAGTTAAAACGCAGTAATGCAAAATAAAAACGTGTGAGGTTAGAAATATGTAAATATGTCAAAATTTACAACTAAAGTTAACAAAGTGTACAAACTATGTTATGATCATAAAATGAATATTAATAGTTAAAATTAAGAAATTAAATTTTTCTTTCAAACATACACTTTCCTCTAATATTATTAATATTTAGTACTAATATTTTTCAATGAATAAAAGCAGAAGGTACAGTTTGAAAACTACTGTTTTTTTACTTTTGATAATGAATTTACTGTTTTTGTATATAAGAAATGTAAGCAATTTGAATTATTTTGTCAAACTTAAAAAATTATTATTTTGTTTAAATAAAATTCGTAATGATTCATTTTATATATGTAGAGAAACATCCTTTACAGCCTTCTACCTAAGCACGGCAGAATACATATTAATATTTACTATTAAGGACGTACGAGCACTATATATATATAGTCCATTTATAAAATTATTCAAAATTTGATATACTACATTCATAAAAGTCTACAACAAAGTAAGTGAAAATTAAAATTTAATTTAGGCCCGCCATACCGGGCCTAAAAAAAGATATTTAGAATTTAACCGACAGAAATACAATTTACCCGAAATCTCAGTTGTTTTCTTAAATATTTTTTTTTAGGCCCGTCATACCGGAATTTTATTGGATCAATCTCTTTATTAATATTTCTATTTTCTATTGCGTAGTTGTTTTTTTTTATTCGTCTTATTTTATTCTAAGTGAAAATTATCAAAATATGTGCAGAAATACGGGTTTCTCCATAAGAGCAATGCATTGAAACTCGAAATTTAACATTAAATAATTAATTTAAGACGCCCGTAACCTTCCCTGAAACTTTTATAATTAATTTATATGCACTTCAATTACATGTAAAAAAAAATCAAGCCTTAATCTTTTTGAAGCTCGTACCTTCTTAGTGTTCGTACCTTCTTAAATAAATACTATTAAAAACTAACTCTATAAATTTTACTCTTTCTATTCTTCATTTAGATATTCGTAAGTGATTGTATGCGCGCAGTGTTGGTCATATATCTGTTGTAGTAGTAGTAAATTCTTACTCTTCATAATTCATAGTAAAATTGCAACATTTTATTACAAACAAAAAAAAAATCGAATAGAAACACACCTTTAATTATTATAACTAATGCTGTATGATTTCATCTATGATTCCATTCATATTACTATTATTATACCTAGTTTAAGGGAGTTCCAGCATGCAATCACTTTTCGACAGATTTGGCTCATTTTTGTTCACAGGCTAAAAATAACGTTTTCTAATAAATCCCGAAGTTTTCGAATGTTTGACCGTTTATTACGCGAGATAATTAATAACAAAGTAATCGTTCTCTCTAATTCTCTTTCATTAGAAGCATGTAAAACTTCATTCCCGCCCAACTATTATTTGTTGTATTAAAAAGAACTCCACAGAATTTAAAAAAAAGTATAAGAGACTGTTTTTTCAATCATCGTTAACAATTAAACAGTTAAAAAGTTATTTTAATTCAAAAATGCAAAAATAACGGATACGCCCATAATTCTTCTTTATACACGATCATAATTCCAGGGCCTACACCATAAGAAAAACCGAAAGAAAAATTATGAATCACAAAATTTCTATCCCGAAATAGAAAATTTTTGCATATTTTCTTTTGATAAAATTAATATTAAAAATACATATAGAAATGTGATTGGTCCATATTCAATTTCAATTGGTCGAGCTAAATATTCGTGTTAGCATAAATATTTTACTTAAATTTATTGAAATACCATTTTAATACAATTGTTTGCCGAGGTATGATAAATATTTGTTAAATAAATCAACCGCGTTTTACCGTTTTGTTTTCGAAATATAATAGTTTAAAATTATTATTTATTTCAAAATTACATTTATTTGTATATATGAGTAGTGAATATATGTATGTATGTGTTGTATATGTGTGAATATTTATTTGTTCTATAATAACAGTAATCAGGTTTTTTGTCCTTATTATACAAGACAGTGCTGAAACTACCTTAAAACAAACTAGTATACATAATAAACTGACGACCGGATCAGATCGGACCGGACCGCAATATCATGTTTTGATAAATAGTATTTGATTAAGAACACAACAACTAGTTATTGTAATAATGTACCCAACAACACCATTTCAGTCAGCCATCAGAATGACGGACTGACTGAAATGACGGACTGACTGAGTGAGTGAGTGAGTGTGTGGTAAGCCATCTTTGATATCAAATATTTTCAATCTCTGAAAGAAGGCATTTTGCACAAAAAAAAAATTATCCTTTAGTACCTCTCAGTGTTTTATACAACCGTTATAGAATGTCACGCGTTTTATATAAATTTATATTATGTAATGATATTTCTGTAGTATGTAATTTAAGGTAGTTTCAGCACTGTCTTGAATAATCAGGACAAAAACACGGTTTTCTTTTATTATAGAACAAATACATATAATCACACACACACAACACATACATATATTTATATACAAATTAATGTAATTTTAAAAGAAAAAAAAATCATATTTCGAAAACAAAACGGTAAAACGCTATTTAAAAAAAATGTATTTAAGAAATATTTATCTTTACTGTCCTAGTTTTTTTTTTTAATTCTGTCGGGTTTTTTCTTCAATACAACAGATAATAGTTGGGCGGGCATGAAGTTTTACATGCTTCAAATGAGAGAGAATGAGAGAGAATGATAACTTTGTTATTAATTATCTCGCATTCCAAACGGTCAACAATTATGAAACTTGGGGATTTATTAGAAAACGTTATTTTTTGCTTGTGAAAAAAAATGAGCAAAATCTGTCGAAAAGTGATTTCATCTGGAACTACCTTAATGCATTCTATTCCAGTGTTATTAATTTCTATCAACATATTATTATTAAAATATACCAGTCTAAGTGGCCGAACTGTTAGAGGTGCTCTGCTCGGAACTTGAAGATTGCTGGTTCGATTCTTAACGGTCCCAATTTATTAGATTGTCAATTTAAATGATTTAAAAAAAAAATAAAGGGGCGATTAATTGTCCAGCTATGATTGTGAAGGTTTCCTTTTACAAACTTCAGATGAATATCGGCATAGTCCTTCGTCTAGATACAAATTCCTCGTCCCTAAGGGGTCATTAAAAAAGGCCTAGAAAAACTTACTTGTCAGGCTTCGACATCCCTTCTGCTACTACTCCATCATTAAAATATAGTGATCTTCTTCAATAGTTTTCTTATATTCGGCCATCGTCAAATTTGGTAATTGAAATTTCACCCATTTCTAGTCGTTCGATTTGAAAGATTGATGATAGAGTTAGAGAATATTCCGTAAAATAGAAACTTTGTGGAGTCGTTGGTACTAGTTAATAGTGGAAGCGTAGGGAAATTAAATTGTTGCTTAGTCTAAAAATAAAAATTTCATACTTTTGTAGCTTCAAATAAAATTCAGGTCTTAAATCACAACAAAACCTGTGATTTAACGTGATTTTTTGTAAGTTAAAGTGCTTCATTAAAGGATTTAAATTCAATGTTCTAACTGTTTTTGACAAATGTTTTATGAAATCTGCCTGAAGTTTACTTTATTATTATTTGGAAAACTTTTATATTTGGATATACCACAATCGTAACAGGTAATACAGAATAAAAAAAATTCGTTAGGCAGGAGCTGAATTTCCTTAAAATACATAAATCAATTTCTAGCGGTCACAATTTTAGTCTGATCAAAATGAAATGTCGTATATGATTTTAGTATTTTCAAGGCCAATTTTATTAATAAATGTCATACGTGAAGGGGAAATGGAGGCATAAAGAAAGAAGAAAACACAAAATACAAAATATCTCTTTTAATATTAGAACAAATATATATATATATATATGTCCATATATATATATATATATATATATATATATATATATATATATATATATAAATTTTACAGATGGTAATTTTTGACATCTACTAGGTAGGATCGATGGACATTTGACGAAATTTTTGCGAAATTTTGACTTCGGTACGGGACCAATAGCTCTATTTCCTTTCAGAAAATTCGCTAAAAAGCAGTACTTTTTCAGGTGATAAAAGTAGTGCAGTTGAATAAAACTACTGCTTTTTTACTTTGAAAAATGAATTTACTGCTTCTTTATTTCGGAAATGTAACCAATTTGAAATATTTGACAGACTAAAAAAAAAATTATTTTCTTGTTGAAATAACTATTCTTAATGATTAATTTCCAAATTGATAAGTAGAGAATTATCGGAAAAATCTATCCGCATCCAAATTAATATTAGTTAGTAAATGAAGATTCTTTTAGAGTTTTTGGAGATACTTTTGGGAAGAGAATTGCACGCAGAGTATAGCGATTGCGAGAATATTGGATATTTCAGAAAATTATTATATATAGTATGATGAATAATAATTGTGTACTGTGTACATAGAAAGTTTTTACTAATGCTTAAGTCGTGATGTATGTGATTTAAGTAGATAAATGAAAGTACGTCGTATATACTATATATGTATACGAACATACATATATATACTCGTACACATATACATATACGCATACATGTCACTAAAAATGTTATTACATTTATATTAAAACATTTTATTATTCATTTAATATCATGATCCTCCCATTGAGAGACACCTCCATAATTTGCTACCAGTTATTTGTTTGTAATTCCCACTCTCTCTCTGTTTGTTCCGTCACTGAAATAATACTTAAAACATAAACTCACACTCAATAGAGAATTACCTACTTATTTATTATTAGTAAATACAAAAATCATATATATATAT
Source organism: Nineta flava (assembly GCA_963920215.1). Lineage (NCBI taxonomy): Eukaryota > Metazoa > Arthropoda > Insecta > Neuroptera > Chrysopidae > Nineta > Nineta flava. The sequence goes on from OY986041.1 coordinate 117,031,031, forward strand.
ATATATGTATATATATATATATATATATATTCATATATATATATATATATATATTCATATATATATATATATATATATATTCATATATATATATATATATATATATATATATATATATATATATATATATATATATATATATATATTATGCGCATTTTAACTATTTTTATTTATTGATTCAATAGTAATAATTATTCAATATTTTTTATTTCAAATAATATTGTATTTATATACATGTTGCATTGATTTCATTGGTTCTAATGTCATTAAAAATAAATACTTAACAAACTCATCTTTTTCCATTTCTTTCTTTCTGGTATTGGAGAATTGAGTTTTTCATGTATGTACACGTCGTTCAGAAAGTGGGACGAAACAATATACAGTATTTTAGAATAGAAACCATATTGTATTTTGAACTTTATTTAGATATCAATGTTTGATAGGAAAAACTATAATCTTGGGGATCTATACACTATCTTGGGGATCAAAGCCAAACTATCTGGCTTTCCAAACTAGGGCTCAACAAATTAAGCTACTGAGATCGTAGGATGCCTAAAATTTCTAATTAGAAATAGCGTTAAAAGTATGATTTTCTGTGTGTTTTCTAGAGCTAATAAGTGGGATCAAGTTCGTGAATAGGCATTACCATAACTGCACAAATGGCATCAAAAATCGAGCTATCATTTCAATATTTTATAGTTGATTTGAGCCTTATTTTAATCGGATTTCAGAAAAATGTTTCAAATAAAAGTTGTTAGTATATTTTTAAAGAACAACTTTTGTCTGAAGCATTTTTTCGAAAACCGAATATATAAGGCACAAACCGATGTCGGGATTCGAACCCATAACCTCCCAGCTTCCAAGTAAGCATATTGCGCAGACATAACGCCTTAGACCGCTCGGCCAATAGACTGGTACATATGGATCTTACTTTCGAATTAATATCATTTTTAATTATGCTGTGAATGTCGTCAATTTTCTATTCGTCAATTATTTATGTACATAACTGTATGCGTGTACGCATGTATGTAGGTATACATATCACATACGCGCAGCATACCATGTCGTCACATCACACATCTTCACCATAGAATGTAATAATGTTTCCATAAAAATTAATGTTATCTTGTACAAATTAAAATCATGTACAAAGTACATTTAAAAACATTACTAGCTGATACGCGAATGATACATAAAGTACTTTAAATAAAGTACAACATGTTTTATATGGTGTCAATAATGATGTTTGTCTGTTAGTGGTTATATGGAAAACTATTTACGGTGTGTCACATGAATATGCTTACTGACGGATTTTAATATTCAGGGAAAACTGACTGTTTATAAGGAAAAATAATTACAGAAATCCAAAATTTACTGAATTGCGTCGCAAAAATATCTGGGATAACCTCATACGATACTGAATGCAGTATTGGAGACACTCTAGTCTCTGGTTTCGGAAGTTTCAAGTGAATTCTGTGTGATACAAAAGTATCAAAAGTTTAATATAGAATTATTTCTGAAAAGAGGATTATGAAGGGACTCAATACATTTTTTTTATACATTTGACCACAGTTTTGCCAAAATAACAATAATCGACCTAATAATAGTATGTAAGAAGTAAATTTCACTTTATTGAGATTTAAATAGAACTAAGATGCAAATTTTCATTTTACAATAATATGAAAAATTTTAATCTTTAAATTTTAATCTAAAAAAACTTAAAGAATGTGTCATTAAAATAATTATTTTTAGTTTTGGATGCATTTTTTTTTGGTAGGTTATTTACGTTTGCCCTAGCAAAATGTAAACATATAAACTCACTATAAGATAATCAAAATATGATTATGTTAAATTATGACTTATATAACTATAATTTGAAAATTATATATGTACAAGCTGCGGTCGTTTTTATCCGATGCCTAAATACCTAATTCCTGAATACCTCAGAAATTGTAGTTATGAATAAAAAAATAACACACAATACAGAAAATAGTTTCAAAAGTTGTTGATCTATGGAGAAATAAATAATTTTCAAATATTCAATCGAGTAAGATTATTCAAGTTTTTATTTGAATATGTTGAATTTTTTAATAGGCTAGCGGCCCACCCCGGGTTCGCACTAATTTTCTATATCCAGATGACACAAAATTGAAAATATGACACAAAATTTCCAAAAAATAAAAAACAAAATATTTTTTCCCGATCGCTACCAAACTCACAGGATCACCGCTGGGCTAATCTGAAAATTTCATCAAAATCGGTCCACCCGTTTTGGAGTCCATAGGGAACATGCATGCACACATCGATTTTTATATGTATGGATTTTATAATTAAAATATTAAGAGAAGAAAAACGTAGACAATTTTATTTTTCTATAATTTTATGATCTACAAGTTTTGTCTGAAACAACTCTTTTTTATTAGGGTAAAATACACCTGCGATTAACAATTCAGTACTCTAACGTTTAATGCATCGATTACATCGATGAATACGGGAATAATGAAATAAGTTTAATAAACAGTGGCAGTATGGAATCTTTTATTTGATGGAGGAGTAGTCGAACTTGCAAATGTTTTGGCGGTTGCAATTTTTACTTAATAACAGGTTTCACCTTTAAAATTCGTAAAAATTTGTATAATATTTAAATTAAATATGCAATGCAGGATTGTTACACCCTGTAAAAAAACATATTTATTACCATGAAAAAGTGTTTTACATTATCAATTTGATTGACATAACATAAAGATTGACTGTTTATTTTGTTATTTAATGTGACGGTAAACTAAACAGAATGTCCACTTAAAACATGCAAATACATATATATATATATATATATATATATATATATATATATATATATATATATATATATATATATATATATATATATATATATATATATGTTTATATATATTGTTAATTTTATACTCTCTATTTGTAAATAATTCACATTCAACGAACGACGGCAAACTATTCTCAGAAACTAAAAAGCTATATATTTTAATTGAGATAAGGATTATTTATATTTTTTTTATTGAAATTTATTAACCAACCCTATCCATATATTTTACACAGCCAGTAAAACTATACCATGTTTGGTAATACGGATGATAATGTTAATATTTTATTTAAAATGTTTTTGAAATTAGTGTGCAAATTTTCTCAGAGTTTCTGTCGTAATGTTTTTAAATATTAAAATATGGCTGAATTAAGGAATAAAATTATGTTATAAAAAGAAGAAAGACGCATTTTGGGTCTGTACCGTAGATTTTTCGTGAAAACGTCCTGTACATGATCCGTAGACGTATAGACTGCCACTGGCCGATGTATGTCCAATGGGCCAGCTACATAATCGCTTTGCGATGAAGATAAAGTTTCTGTCATGGTGTCGATTATGTTTCGAAATATACTCGACAAAACTATGTTTTTAATGTTTATATTTTATTTTCTTCGGTACCTAAAAATCTTGTAAAGAATGTAAAGTTTCGGCCACGGTGTTAAAGTTTTAATGCCAATTATGTTTCCGGATAAGGCCATGAGAATTTAAATTGTTAAATTTCCAAGATGTATAAAAATTTAGACAAATGATTTAAATTTAATAGATCCTTACCTGTGATTAGATCCTTACCTGTGAATAGATTCTTAACTTTAAATTAAAAATACAGATCATTCGAGTTCTTGTGAGTTCCTTTTTATATTAATATAAAAACACCATAAATGGCTTCATTCTCACACCTTTATTAATCATTGATGTCATTGTGTAATGATTGGATTTTGTCAAACGTAAAAAAATTTTAAATACTACTCTATCGGTACATGAAATAAATAATAAGTATAGAAGTTGTGAACGACATCAAACCTCCATATACAAGGTAATGTTTTTAAGACGTACTGTCTCGCGTGTTTCATACTAATGCAAGAACAAATTTCTTACAAATATTGATTCAAATCCATAAAAAATGTATTTGAGAAACATGGCACAGAGTGGTGAAAAATTACTTTATTTTTAATTAATAGAGCATTTGGTAGAACGTCCAAGATCAAGGATGCACTGCTACCTATAATATATATTGTGCTCCCCATCTTGTACCTAACGAGGAGTGCTGCTCCCCAGTCGTGTTTCCTTCAGGAAGTACTGGATCCGGATTGGGTCTAGGGATTGTAGCTCCCCTGGATGTATCTGGTCTCTCAGGCATTAAATTCTGAGTTTCTAACCTAACCCAAGCCTAACTTCCTAAGGTGTTCCCAGAGTCTACAATGCCCCATAAGAAACCTCGTCAGAAACCGCAACCTATTTTTTGCTCAGGCCAATGCAGGTTTCGTATCATTTGCAGTTATAGTTCTCGAGAAGGTTACTCCAGAGTGTTGCTATCTTGGTGTCTTGTTGCTATTCTTCCTTTCTGACCTCCTCTCGATAGAAGTGATCTCTTATTTCGCAAAATGGCCTTGTAGCTGTTATTCATCGTCTTTGTTTCCCAGATTGTTAAGTTTGTCTAGGTTCCACACCATCTTTAAGCTGATGGCGTTTTGATAGCCACTCAAGGATCAAGGATAATCATCAATATAAGACGATGGATGCAGTATTGCTAGTACTCACACCCCAAATTCAATAAATAGTCCGTAAGTTTGGAAATCGATGACTGAAGAAATAAAATAAAAAATATTTTTTTGCAACAGACGATTTTTTTTTTAATATTAAGTAAGCATATAAAGATTATTAAAATAATCAAATAGAACTCTAGGTTTTTTGAAATTAAATTTAAAATTTTGCCCTAATTCCTAGAACAATTATGTTGGTCAAAGTCGTCGCCAAATCGGAACTCGAATCAGAGAACATCTGGCTCATGTGAAATTTTGGAGAACTGAAAAATCGTGAATAGCTGCGCACGTTATTGAGAACAACCACAAAATTAACAAATCGAACTTTAAACTACTAAAATCAGTACAAAACCCCACAGAATTAGATGCATACGAAAGTATTTACATACACAGATTAAGAAAACAGATCATGAATTTAGACAAAGGCCCAATTCCAAATTCTGATTTAATAAAATTAAACTATTTTCAAAAAAATTTAATACTTGTATATCAAGGTTAGCTTCGATCAACACCTTCACCTTATCGACAAAAACAACACCGCATGTCCAGAAAAGGTTAGCGCCAATCAATGGGTTGGGCACTTCACACACTTAATCTCTTAATTGGTCAGTTTTCAGGTACTACTTCAGTCAGATCATATAAATGACAAAACTTTTTTAATATTATTGTGAGACACGCACCAAATTAACAACGTGCAACATATCTCTGACTCCATATCCCAGAGATAGTTACGATTAGCTAATTCATACTGATGCGATGATTACCTTGTAGTCGAAATACGTATTTATAAAATACAAATAATTGTTCTAGGAATTGGGGCAAAATTTGAAATTTACTTAAATAAGCAATAGGGAATATGCATGAAAATTTTTTTTCACATTTATTTTCAGAATATGAAAATACTGTTAATACTAATAATATTTAAAAACGAAATTAAAATCCGACAAATATCAAAGAAGCTATAACCTTTTAAAGAATATTATCTGTCTCTTTCTTGCAAAAATACTAAAAACGGAGTTTTACGTGTATTTTAAAGGGTGAAAGTGTAATATGACGTCACATAACATATCAAGAGGCCTATTATCCTCTTTGTCTAACGGGAATTTCAATCATTCATATCTCGCTTATTTTTATAAGTTATTTCAAAAGTAATTTTACCTTGATATTTGTCAAGTAAACAAGCTTCAATTCAAGTGAAAAAAAATGTTCATGCATATTCCCTATTGACGCGGCATGTTTCGATGTATGCACGATCATATTCCAAGCTCCTATTATGCATATCACGTGGAATGGTCTGTGTATATGGAGGTAAATAGAATTCTTTCGCGTTTCTTTTTTAAACGAATTATACGTATATTTTTCTGTTTTCTCATAAGTGAAGTGCAATAATACCAATAATAATAATAATAATAGTTACAATGTTGTCATTTGAAATGGATGACAATCACACAGCACGGTATAGCATTGCCTAGCCAGCCTAGCCAGCCAGCACAGCACCACTTTATCTATCTATATAACCATATATAGTTGGATAAAATTGGATAGATTATTTATTATCAAAGTACATCGTGTAAAATGTCAAGCATGCTTTGATTTTAATAACTTTTGTGTGTGTGTGTGTGAGTTTGTGTAAAAATCTTGTATTCTCTCAGTTTTTGTATTTACCTTTTTTCTGTACAAGATACATAAATAAATAGTTATGTTATTTAGAATGCTGTGATCACAAATTTATCTTTATGTATCGTCGTTATAGGAGCAAATTATACACAGGATGAAAAAAAAATATCCTAACCTTTGTACGATAGTATTTGGATTCAAAAATAACCACTTTCAAAAATATCTAAAAATAAACCGAAATATACTATGTAATCCATTGGATTGGATCCATGGATTATAGATTTTTGTTGTTTATAAAATATCATTCAAAAAACTGTATATTTACGTAATATACAGTGGCAAATATTAACATGGAATGGTAATATTTTAGAGCAACAACGTATCAAACTCACAAAACTCATATTTTATCTCATAGAATTCACAACAAAAATTTCTTACAACCCATTAATATGATCTATTGACCTATGAAACTCTTAACTAACAATGACTTATTGATCATATCTTGTAAAAAATTATCAACAAAAACAATTTGTGTAACATGAATTTACAGGCAAATGTATATATTCTTTTGAAGTATATTTTTTATTCTTTTAAAGAATATTTATTCTTGTTTTTTAGTGTTATTATTTTAACAACACCAGTAATTTCGTAATTGGAAAATTACCTAACATTTAAATAACTTAATAAAGTATCAAAATGTCAAAATACAATTAAAAATGTTTTTTTCTAAATGAAAATGTATAGAAATATCTGCCCCTTTATTCAGATTTTATAAGTGATTCAATTTTCATGAAAATAATTATTTGATTGAATACGATTCAAATTATCGATGGAAAAACAAATATTACAATTAAAGAAACATTAATTACTGTATGTACTACATGTAAAGCTGCTGCTTCACCTGTTGAAAAGCAAATATAATATGTGAAACAACATACCTATTCATTTATGTATCTTGATCTCTTAGTGTGTGATACTCATATATCAAGATGAAGCATCTCATGACACAATAAAGGAGTCCATGGATTTATCTGCATTGTTTAGAAAAAAATCTGGTGTCAACAGTCTCAAAACCTCTATGTATACAATATTTTATATATGGGAAAAAATTTTGATGTTATTCATTCTCAAAATTTTTGATATCATGAATCTTCAAACCGTAATGATCGAGTCCAAAGTCAACATTGACTTTCGTCCGCCTTTCCACCTGTTCATCTGCACATCTGTCTATCGCCACGATGGCTAAAAATCGAAAGGAAATAACGAGCTGAAATTTTATGTAAGTGTTATACAGCTAAAAAAATAGCTTCAAGCTCGTGCCTTAAAAATAAAATCGTTATTTTAATCAGTAGGTATCTTCCGTTTGAGTTTAATATGGAATAAAACGTAAATATATAGTATGTGCGAGTACGTATTTCAAGAAAGGTAAAACAAAACAATAAATTCAATTTAAAAAATAAGAAGTATGCGATTGGTTCGTGAAATATGGAATTGAAAATATTTTCCATAATCAAGTTGTTTCACAATATATAGGTAGTAGTGTTTTATTTTGAAAATCTTTCAATTGTGATAAAAGAAGTGTGTAGATAAATGTTAACGGCAAACGAAGAAATCAGTCAATTCGAATGGTGTCTATTTTGTATAAATGGCGAACACACTAAAGAGCAACCAGCTAATTGGTGGCAAAGGCGACAGCTACCTTTTTGGCTAGACAGATATATTGTAGCGGCTGCCCTGGACGGGATACACTTCGACCATAAGATCCATTGTGATGCCTAAGAATATGAGAATATGAGTGGACTGGATTGAATTTTGTGTGTAGACTAGAAATTGGTAGGATGTGTGGCTACTGCCGGCTCTGATAGGGACTAAGCCGATATTCTTCTGGAGTTCGTGAAGGAAACTACAGAAAACCTTCACAAGCATAGCCGGTTACTTCGTTCTTGTCCATACGCTGACAGTTTAATCAATTAACCGCCCTTTTTTTTGACAAACTGCGGATATCGGGATTCGATCACATAACCTCCCAGTTGCAAGTAGGCATGACGCCTTAGACCATTCGGCTACTTGGACGGTACCTTTTTTGATTATGTCAATAAACTAAGACGATGCTTATCATGATAGTTATTCTCCAGAAGCTTGATTACTGAGACGTGGAATCATCATTTCAGGTAATGTTGGCGATATATCTTACATTTTGAGATATTAAGGAAAAACATTCCCCAACTTTGGCATCAAATTTTCTTAAAAAGTATTGTTATATGAAAAAAAAATGTGTGTGTGTACTTATGTACGCACGTAAGACGTTATACTTCTTTTTTAATATTGTATCTAAAACCAATGATTATAAATTTTATCACGGTAGAACAGAACCAGCGTCACTTCTTCCGTTAAAATTAGAGTTTGAAAGACTGATATTAAATACATTATTTCCATTAGAATCAGAGAATAATGATGAAAACATTCCTGTACCTAATTGCAACTTTAAAGTCAAATTTAAATGTTCTAATGTCAGAGATGGTGGTGTAGCTTGTTACCAAAATAATAATGACCATTCATCTTTCATTCTATTATGTATAATATTGTCTTCATTGTGAAAAAATCATAGCACACAAAAAATTACTGTCCACCAAAGAGTGGGGTCACTTATGTGACTGACTTGATTGCTGTTTTGCTAATGTATTTAAGTATGAATTCAGTCTATCTTTTATATGACCCAAATTTATTTTAAATGGCTATCAAGCACTGTGTAATAGAGCAGGATAGAAATCAGTGTCCATCGATCGAGCGAGTGCTACTTCAGACAGGTGCTACATCGGCGATCCGTTACATGCTGAAAATACACTCTGATCGTATTATCATAACGCACGAAAAGAAGTATAACCCTAAAATGTCATTTTACGTTCAGAATTTGTCTTTCGATTGTAGGTATTTTACTTATAATATCCCGGTGTATTCAATCTAAAATTGAACAAAATCCCATTCAATAAAATTGAACATGTAAATTTTCTTACATTTCATAAAACTCCTCACTTTTGTAACTTTCAGAATATTATTTATTTATAAAAAAAGATAAGTAGTATATTTTTTAAATGTGAAAAAAGAAATGGAAGTTTTATATTTTTTATTTATGTAAACAAGACAGTGATAGAGTAAGAATATGTAATATAAATATATGTTACGTGTTATATCTCCATTTTACGTATAAAAATAAAATAAAATGTTGTATCTGTTAAAAACATTTACTACAAGAATAATCAAAATTGTGAGAGACTGATTAGGTTCAGGTCGGTTCAATTTTATTGAACGGGAGTGTACTTTAAACCAAATCTTATTTTTGTCAGTCTATTTAATAATAAATACAAAGATTGTTGCTGGTTACGTAGGGTAACCTGGCGACATATGTCTCACACTGCAGGCGACTAAATATTCCATGTCCAAGAATGCAGACATTAAAAAGATTGACGAATTTCATTTCAAATGATCATCTCAATGGTAATTATGAATTGTTGAATCATCGTCATCATCATCTTCATCTTCATCTTCTTCACAATATCCTGTTACTGTCCAAGTGTCCATATATGGCGGAGTATCGTGAAGTAAAACACAAATTTTCAATCAATTATTGTGAATAATTTTTTTGTAGTAGTATTATTTATCTACCTGATATGGAATATAAATTTCACATTAAAAGTCACAATGTCTAGGAAATTAAACATCAACAAAACACGATGTATTATAAAAAGAAAAATTGTTTAAAATCAAAAAGAAAAAAAAAACAGCAGAGAGATAGTGTACCTAGGTATATATAGTATGTGTTAGAAAGCATTGCTAATAGAGAATCAATGTTAAATATTATTTACTATGATAACTATACACAATATGTTTAATAAAGAAATAAAAATAGTGGGAGTACTCTTTAGTGTGCCTGTTGTGTACTGCTTGCTGGACTGTTTTGTACTGCAATAACGTGTAATGAGAGTGGGTTACATATGTTTATTGTTGTCTTCTTAAGCTCAGCATTACTTCTAACAATTGAAAATTCTTTTTTGAATATCCCTTATTATTTGTATGTGGAATGTTTGAAAATAAATGATAGTATTCTATTAACGGTAAAATAACAATCCACACAAATTAAAAGAAAAATAAAACCCCAAAAAGAAAAAAATATATAATTCCAACAAAAAAAAAAAGTTAAACCAACGATTCGAATATTGCCCCATTATTTGCTAAACAATATCCGAGTCGGTTGTAGAAATCTACCCGGGTATTTTTTAGTACTTGAGAAAGAAATATTCGCACAATTGTCAACAATTCTTTGCCTTAATTGTTGCAAATTTTCAGGCCTATTACGCGAATAGATCTGTGTTTTGAGAAAACCCCACACAAAAAAGTCGTTAGGAGATAGATCTGGCGATCTGGCTGGTCACTTGAAGGTTTCAAAACCACTCATAAGACGTTCCTGGAAAGTTTGTTCCAGGAACAGCCTTACAGATTCCAGGTCTAAATTAGGAAGACCTCTAACAGTTGGCAAATTATTATTTCGTAACAAACTGAAATATTTTTGAGAATCAAAAGATCTGTCAATAAAGAATGGTCCTATAATATGGTCACCTAATATTCAGTTTCAGTATGTATGTGTATTGTGTATGTATAGTTTTATAGTAAATATTTTATTTATTTATTTAACATTGATTCTCTAATAGAAATGCTTTTGAGAACGGTCTGTATAGTAGTATATAGATATTTGCACGTGACTCTTCAGCTTGCGCGGTAAAACAAACAATACTTATGTGTTTGTTGAATGCTTTTTTTTTTTTTTGTATAAATTGTATAAAACGTATTGATGAACAAACTAAACACAGTCAAGACGATCGACCACCTTTGGTATTTTACCTTGTTTATTACCTTATATACCTCCTGCGCCTATAATAATTAATACTGTACTTACTTAATATTATATCGATTGGAAATTATAGCCGGTGTGTGTGTTTCTATAACAATTGGGTTTTTATTTCCTGATAACTATTATTATATATTTTATGTAGAAACAATTTTTTTTTTGGAATGAAATATCGTGTTTAGAAATTGTTTTTTTTTGTTGTAAACATTTGAGAAAAATGCTGAGTTTCTTAACATGGTCAGAGGCGGATTAAATGTCCACAGCGCCCTAGGCTAGCAACTCATCTTACTTATATTATAAAAACGAAAGATTGTGATTATGAATGGATGAATGTTTGTTACTCTTTTACGCAAAAACGACTTTTTGAAGAAATTTGTATGAAGGTAGTTTATACCATGAATTAACACATAGGATACTTTTATCCCGGGAAAGTCACATGTCACGTACGCGAAGCCGTTGACAAAGTCAGGTATATTATAAATTTTAACTATTTGATGCGAGTGAAGAAAGCAAGAAGGATAGAACTTGGAAATTCGTGGTCTGATTGTTGCGCCACTGCAATTGCTGACTGCCGTCGATACGCACATTCTTAAGGCTATGTCAACGTTTGGGTAAATTGTAACGAATTGTTACGAATTTAAACTCATGCCGTTACTACGCATTATCATTACAAACCGAAAATTTCGGACGGATCCCAACGGCGACTTCACTCTGTGGGAGGACTTTAGGTTTTTTTTTCTTCATTTAAAAACTTCCACATGCGTCCTTTTGTAACATCGCGCCCCTAGACACGTGCCTAGTTTGCCTTATGGATAATCCGTCACTGAACATGGTACAGCACTGACTAGGATAGACTGAGTTTAAGGATTCAAAATTATTTATTGTAAAAATAAGGATTAATAAATATTTCTAAGAAACCATTTTTTATTAATATTATTATATAATATTTCATATATATGAAATATTATTTTCATAGATGTATATGATTTTTCATAGCTAAAAATTTCCTACAATAATTAAACATAAAAACACAATTCGCCGCAGTGATTCGTTTAATTTAATTTAAATTTATTACTGTCACTTCAAAATTGTAATATATCAAAGATTTTTAATAATATTAAGTGTCATTTTTATGCTATTGTAAGTATCTTTCTTTCTATGTTATGAAGTCTTCTCTAATGAACATGTCAAAAAGCTTTTATAAAACTTTCTTGAAAAAAACTACTACTTATTTATTTAAATGCTTGTCAATTAATATCATAATATTCTAATACTTTATTCTCTTTCAAGATTATTATAATAGATTGTCTTTCGATGTTGCTATGGCTTTTAACGAACCAATAATTGCTTAAAGGTTCCTTTATTTTGTGTTTAATTTGATAAACAAAAATAATATTAAAGTTTTAGAAAAATCCATTTGAATACAATTGATTCGGGGTAAAAATACTAACAATCATTTGTGTAGACACAATTTTTGAAAAAGAAAATTTTGAAGAAGTTTCGCTAACTTTTGGAGTCAATAGTATATGAGTGCGTAAAAGAGGACAAAGAAAAATGTTTCGAATTTAGTACAGCAAAGAATACTAAATTCAGAGCTGAATTTTTAATATGTTATTAATTGGTAAAAACACGCATAATTTAATTTTTTTAAGAGAGATCTGGCGTCCAGTTTCTTAGGTATTAGTTTTCAAAAATTGGAATTTTTCACGTAGTAGAAATGTAATATCTGGTTTGTCGCACATTTGTCATGAAATTGAACTATAACTGCTAAAGACAAAAAAAAAAAACTTGAAATTAAGTAGTTAAACTATCGTAGATTATGTTCAAAATTCAAAACTTCAAAACAAAGTCTTCTGATGTGTTCTATCATTCTCGAACTGCGCGTACAACCTTAACTATAAAATCTTATGCTTCTAATTATATCCTAAATGTAATATTAATACTAACTTTTATAGTGTGTCTAATTATTCTTATGGTGCCTTAAATTCTTTTTATTAACGATGGGTTTGCTGTCTACTTGATCGTTAAGGTTCCCATGTTAAATCGACGAATATAATAATTTAAATCCAGCAGGAATATAACTATTTCAAAAGATTTAACCATTAAACTGTTAACAAGGGAGGTTTTTTTTTTTAATTTTTTTAATTCATTGTGTAAAATATTCAACGACTTCAAAAAGTAGACTTCAAAAAGAATGCCACTTAATCAATTGCTAGCTAGTACTATGGGCCACAAAAGTAACGTTCTTCTTTCAAAATTTTATAGTTGATGTATGCCTTATTCGTTCGATATTTGGGAAAATCTTCCGAATAAAAGTTGTTAGTATGTTTTATCCAAAGAATTTTTTCGAAAACCGAATGAATAAGGTAGAAATCATCTATAAAATTTGGAAAATAGACCTCAACTTTTGTGGTCATGTGTACCTAGACGAGGCTGTGATAATAACCCATAATCGGTACTTAATATGGTGCATCAAACAAAATATTTTTTATTTGATCATGATTTGTACTGATGTATTTTGGATCTCATGTACACTTGGCCACAAAAGTTGATGTCATTTTTTTAAATTTTATTGTTAATTTGTGATTTTTTTTTTTTTAAATTTTGGAATACAAGTTGTTTGTATATTTATAATTAACAATTTTTATCCGAAGCATTTTTTCGAAAACCGATTCAATAAGGCACAAATCAATTATAAAATTTAAAAAAATGACATCAACTTTTGTGGTCCATAGTACTGTGAATATTCATTCATAATCAAGTGTGTTTTTTACATGTTTGTCACGGATTGGTAAATTTAAAAGGTGTTTTGAACATGACCATTAATAAAATCAAAATTTGAGGTCACACAAAATATAATCTTAAGTTTTTTATGAGAATGTTACAAAAAAAGATATTCTGTTATACTTAAGGATGTTCCACCATGAAACCATTTTTCGATAGATTTTGCTCCTTTTTTTCACAGTTTAAAAATAACGTTTTCTAATAAATTCAGAAGTTTCAGAATTTTTGACCGTTTAAAGTAATCATTTTTCGCCTAACTATTATCTGTTGAATTAAAAAAATACACGACAGAATTTAAAAAAAAACTAGGATAAAAAGATAAATATTTATTAAACAAATTTTAAAAACAATCTCGTTTTGCCGTTTTATTTTCGAAATATAAAAGTTTAAAATTATTTTTATTTCAAAATTTCACTAATTTGTATATTGAATAGTGAATATATCTATGTGTTGTATATGTGTGTATATGTATTTGTTCTATAATAAAAGCAAACCGGTTTTTTGTCCTGATAATATAAGACAGTGCTGGAACTGTCTTAAGGAAAGTGTATGATGAATAAAAATATAAACCATCATTTTTATTTTGTTTTTGAAATGGTGGACATGCAAACTACAAAAAAAAAAAAAACTGAACGAAAACGACACATTTACTGTTGCGGTAACTGAGAGATGCAGATCATTGCAGATCGACATTCCAGTTCCTGTCTAACGACTGTGTAGTATTTATATATTATATATTATACATTTATTATATGTCTGTAATCATCTTTAAACAATTTTAAAAAAAGAATATTCATTTCATAGAAAATATATACCGAGTGTTTTGTTTTATTAAATCCAATATAATTATTAACTAGTTTCGGAACACAGTTCCTTCTTCAGAAATAAAAATGAAATTTACATACTGTATTTTTTTACATACTGTAGCAAGTAAAAATTTTCAGGCACTTAACACAACGTTATTCATAAAATGAAGACGGAATTGTGTTCCGAAACTAGTCAAATAAAGGGATTTTACGAAAATTTCTTAAGTATGTACTATGCCTTAACTAACCTTAATGGAATTTGACATAAGAATTGTATTGTGACGCCGAAATGTATTGTGATATACACAAATAATTGTCGCGGTATCTGGCTCTGTTTTTAATTACCAAAAAGGAGTACTGTCGAATCTATACAGATTCAAATACTCAAATACTCAAACAAAAAAACAAACAAAAATTTAATTTTCTTCAATATTTTTTTTATTTATATTGTCAAAGATCTTTCGAGAACATGGTTGTTTTTTTGAATAAATATTTTTTTTGACAATATATTTTCGCATGGAGGCTTCTAGAATATTTTAGTTGATCAACAACCATGGACGTAATCGGAGTGTTCAGATTATTTATAAAAATTAAAAATTATAATACCTCTCCACGGTTTGAACCATAATCACCCCGCTTGGTTCATATTTAACTACCGACTTAATGAACACGGCCAGTGTGAATTCAAAATCTATACAAAATTTTACAATACATAAGCTTGCTTATTCTGTTTACTTAATCTTGTTTTTCCAAAATTAATTATTTGTAATGCTATTTATGTTATTAAAACATTCAATTTAGACTTTTGATTTTTTATTAAATAATATCTAAAAACTTGAAATCAAAGCAGTTATTAGTTTCTTTTCAATTTTCGACTTAAAAAAAAACTTAGTTTAAGAAAAAAAAATCAATCTAACTACATTATTTTCTTTTTGTACTTGAAAAAAAAACAACTTCTTTTTCCAAGGAGAAAAATATCGTTTTCTTAAATATTTTTCGCAACATTTTACTTAATATTCTTCTATTTCATAATTAAAATGTGTGTTGGATCCAGAAAAATTATTCTCAATAATTTTCATTACAACATAATAGTATGTGGAATGATAAAGTGGATATTTGACAACAAATTAATACTGTAGTGGTAAGCACGCTTGGCTAGAAATTCACAGATCCGAAGTTCGATTCCTGGTGGATGAGTTAATTTTTTCGTATCAATATTTAATTAGACAAAAAACAATTAAATACGTGTTTTTTATTTTTCCGATATTTTCCTTCGTTTATGAAAAAAACTGGGTGGACCATATAACTTGGGTCACCCCATAGATATAGAATATATAAAGCCCATATAATATTGTTGTGTTTGTTTTACGTGAATTAAAAAAAAACATATACTTAAGTTATATACATAAACTATACTTAAGATAGTTTTAAGTAGTATAAGTATAAATATTATTATAAGATAGGACATATTATGTCTTTTAATCTAAAGACAAGCAGAAGGGTGCACATTCAATATATGTATGATGATGCGATGTCATATGAATGCATACATACATACATACATACATATAGTAACAACATGCCACTTAATAAATGAACCATTTTATGGATTTATGAGATTTGATATGCAATTAAGGCATCATTGGACGACATTGTCTCTATATATACATACTTATACGTGTATAGATGGACGCGTTTCTTAAATATATGTCCTATAAGAATTTACCTATAACTAGACTCATCTTTTTACAGACCTAGGTGGGTATATTTATTTTATATATAAGAAGTCAATTCAATTGAATCCACATAAATAATGAATTAAAATGGTTATATATGCTTTTATATAGTTTTTATATATTTTATTTTAGTTTCATTGCATAATATTATACGAATTATGAAGTTGATTTTATTATATATACAGGTTGTGCGGAAAAATAGTACAAAAAAAAACTGAATCGATTATAACATTTATATAAAATAAGAATTTTTTTTAAGGTATTTCCAAACTATATTAGCTGATCGGGTACCCTCACAAAAAGAGCTATATAAAAAATTATATGTGTAAAAAAATATGTTAATACTCCTGCGTGTGTTGATGCAGCTGTCCGTTGTCGTCAGTGTTCCCATTCGTCACATAACATATCATACACATACTAGTCATCATACATATACTAGTATATAATTTCAAACGACTTTCAAACAGCGTACCGGTACTCATGATGCCAACTGAACCGTAAAAAATAACCTTCTGCTGCGGACATGAAAAAAAATGCACTTTTTTCGCATATTTTATCAAAAAACTAAACAACCCGATGGGCATTCTCCCAAAGTTTTAAATAAAAAAATTTCTAAGGAATTGAGGAAAGTATGTGTCGAATTTCAGAACAACTGTGACTATATTGAGAGAGTTCGAAGTAAAATTAGTCGGAATCGTGCATTTTATTACACCATGTTTATGAAGATGTATATTAAATTTCTCCAATTTACATAACGATTTTCTCAAAAACGCCATGGTGATAAATTCTCAAAAAAATTCAGCTGATTTCATTCAGAGGATTCATTTTACTAATATTGTGAATTTCGTGAAGTTCTTGACAACCTAATAAGTTTTTATTGGATTTTGAAGTCATAAATACAACTAAATTTCTCTTTTCTTTTTCCTTTCATATAAAAAATTGTGGATTAGGAACTTACAGCAACCTTATTTCCATATCATCCATTTTATGATAGTTATTATTTATTTATGAATATTGAATACACTATTATACAGTCTGTTTTCAAAAGCATTTCAATTAGGGAATCAATGTTAAATAAATAAATAAAATAGTTACTATAAAACCATACATACATACACATACTTACAAACATCTGGCTGCTTGTGGTATGATGTTTGATTGATATCATTTAAGAGTAGAGATTTAGTGATGCCCACTTAATTTATAATATTATTATTCATTACGTATATACACACACACTACAGACTACAGAGTACACCCACTATTTTTATTTCTTTATGAAACATTGTGTAGTTACTATAGTAAATAATATATAACATTGATTCTCTATTAGCAAAGCTTTCCAAAACAGACAGTATATATATTTTTATAATATTATTATACATCGACTAAGAAGAAGAGAGAATCGACGACCTGTGATCACAATTCAACTTTCAGAGAGACCGTCCCGTCCCGTTCCGATCGATAGACACATGAAGTGAGCTGCTCTCTAGCTTAGCTAGCTAGTCTTCCACAATAATAATAATGATAATAATAACACAACACACAAGAGAGCTAACCCATCGTTGGTTGTTTCTTTAATTTGTAATAAAATCTTTTTGCTACTGGCAATATTATAAATAATAATCATTCATCTGTAACAAACAATGTTCACTATATTAACTGATTTTGCTTCATAACCTCAACAAAAAAAATGATAAATGTTACATTATATGAATTTAATAAGTACAAATCTTGTGTGTGTATGAGTGCTTATAATAATATTCTTAATATTATTTATTTTGAATTATTATGATCATTTTTTTGTAATTCTTTTTATTTTTTCAGTGGGTGTGTTCTCTCCATTGTGAAGTAATTTGTTAACAGAAGTATTTTTTTTTGTTTGTATGTAACATTTTGTGGTTACGCGGATACGGGTTTTTTTTTCTATATATTGTTTTATTTGAATTATTATTAAGTTATTATGCAAGTGAGAATTTGTGAATTAAATATGCGGTTTTTTTAAATAAGCTAATTTTATTCGATTACTGTTATTAGTATATTGGATTTGATACTGTTGTTGATTTATGCCTTAGTCATTCGATTTTCGAAAAAAATTTTCGAATAAAAGTTGTTACTATACTCATAAGGAACAACTTTTAGTCGAAGAGTTTTTTCGAAAACTGAATCAGTACAGGTACAAATCAATTTTAAAATTTAAAAAAAATGACTTAACTTTTTTTACCCATAGTACCTATTAACAGATTGTGGTAATGAAAATTAATGAAATAATTTTTAAGACCTCAGCACACAATCTAATTGCAGAAAGAAAATAATATGGAAAATAGTTATTAAATTTGGATAATAAATTACATCAGACAGACATCTAGATCTAAAATTATCTTATTTCAAAAAGAAATTAACATAAACGCTTATTATTGTATAACTTATGTAAGTTTTAAATTGGGTTACTAACTTTATTGGGATAAACAAGATTTGTTTTTTTTTAAATGTTTGTTTTTGAATCGTCTAAACATGTTGTTGCGACGGTATATAAAGCCAGAGACTAACCCAATTGAAGTCAGTTGTTAAATTCAGTCCGAAAGGAACAGTAGTGCGGTTTGAAGTTACCATTGTTGAATTAATCATTGTTTAAATTAGTATTGTTTGAATATAAATAAAAAAAATATTGAAGAAAATTAAATATTTTTTTGTTTTTTGTTTCGAGTATTTGAATCTGTATAGATTCAACAGTGCTCCTTTTTTTTAAGTTAAAAAGAGAGCCAAGATATCGCGACAAGATATATATATATATATATATATATATATATATATATATATATATATATATATATATATATATTGATACTTGATTCTTTGAGAGGCGTAACCTCTTCAAGGATTAAAGTATCGTCTGATATCAAGTATACTTCTTCTTAGCGTAACCTCTTTTCCATGGTACAAGTCCCTTATCGGACGCCAATGTAAGGTGTGAAGGTTCCAAGAAGATCTAAAACCGAATCTACAAATAATTATCTAGACAATATTTTGGAATTCAAACCAAACGCTTATTTTGTCTAATAAATCTTGAATATCAATTTTGCAAGTAGTTACCGTGGTAACTCTAGAAAATATGCAAGCCTATGAAAGAAAATTGTTATTTAGAATCGAGTACATTACAATTTCATAACAATTGAAACCCTCCCATTAATTTTAATTGGCAAAATGCCACCGTTGGGAATGGAACCCACAACCCTATTAGTTCCAAGCAGAGCGTGTTGGTCCACATGGTTACTTGGACTGGTTAAATAACTGTATTTATCTTAGTGTTTTAGATATAATGATAACGTAATGAATGGTAGTAAAGTTGATTTTCTACAACTTTACTTCTTGTACATTCTTCATATACATTTTCTTAAGGGGAAAGAGGCCTCTTTCCATTTATATTCGTATACGTTTTTGTGTAATAGTGCTTGCCTATCTCATTTTTAAATGGAATTGTATATCTTTTTCACTACAATATAATTTTATTAAACTTTTGTGTTTAATAGTAGTGATGACTACTATTAAGATAGTAGTAGTGTTATTGAAGATTATTTTAATGAATAAATTTTAAAAAAAAAGCATAACTTCTTACATGCGTACATAGGTACACGCACACTTTTTGGGATATTTTATCCACAAGCACACCAGAATCAAATATTAAGATGACTCTAAGTTTCCCATAACATAATTCTGTTTTCCAATTGGTTAATTCATAGACACATTTCAACATTAAAAAATCAAAGACCAATTTCATAAAATTAAAATTGTTATAGAATTTAATTAATTAGTAGGTAATCTTGAAAATATTAAATTATAATTTCAAATTGAAAAATAAAAAAATAAAATATTCAAAACTAGCAATTAATATTATCCACCATTTGAAAGGCGAATGACCACCAGCAATTATTTGATTAATTTACCAAAAACTTAAAAGAATTAAATAGAACTTAGTGATGCCTTGTTGTTATTATAACACCAACCGTATTATATATAATGAAATGAATTAAAATTAATAATTCTAAACATATGTGTGTTATAATTAAATTCCAAAAAATTAAAATAATAATTTTATTAAAATTAAAAAATAAATAAATATCGTTTATGAAATATAAATATAATAATTATAAACAACAATTTTGTATAATTTATGCTTGTAATTAACTATATAGTAAAAATTAAATAATATTATTGACTTATATATTAAAAAAAAAAAAAACAACACATATTTGAAATATCATAATGTCAAGTTGTGCAAATTTAATTATTTATTTATACGCCCTTTTTTTTATATGAGTTTAAAGTAGAAAAAAATAAAAGATAACGTATATATTTACGGTCGTAGGTAAATGACGCACTTTGTTATGTCATTAAATTGAGTATAGTTGTATACTCAAATATATAAACTACCGTATTTATCGAAAAGAGTAATAATCTTCATTTATTGTCTTTTATTAATTTTGATGCAAATAGATTTTTCCGATGATTCTCTACATCAGTGATTCTCAACAATTTTTTGTCGCGGCACACTTTTAACGATTTCAAAATTAGAAAAAGATAAGTTTAAAAGTTGTTGATTTCCCTATAATACACTGTGTAACATGGTTTATGATAATAATTTTGAATGTAAAATAAAATAATATGTACTACAAAAACAACAGTACGTTTATTAAGGGATTAATTACTTGTTAATAATAAGAATACTTTTAATGAGAAATTTGAGCTTGTTGTTTTTTGATAATGTAATTTACATTTGGTCGTCAAAATGACAATGCTACTCTCATATATCTTCTTCATTTAACAGTTTCGATGTACAATTATTGTTATTTTTGGAGGCGGTGTCCAAAATTTATGTGAATTTCTCTATGCTGACACCGCCTCCAAAAATGACAATAATTGTACATATATATTTAAAAATTTTTGCTTAGGTGAACTAAAATTGACACAAGTATGGTCAATTATTTTTTTACTTTTTGGTGCATTTTTTGTTTTAGAATATTTGATTTTTGAAGTCGGGTTTCCATTTTGTCAAAATATTTTTTATGTTTATTGCATATTATACCACGGGGAAGAAAAAATAGTATAGAGAATGTATGATTTTAAAAGTATAGAGTTATACTATCCCAAAGTAAGTGCGGTAAGTGCGGAATTTACTATCCTCCTCAAACAAAACGATAACTTACATATTTACAATTAACATTTTAGATGTAAATAAAAAATAAAGATACGCTTATTGGTTTGTTAGAGCTAGTTGTAGCTATATGGTAATATGATAAAATATATGTGGATCCGGGTATATAGGTATATTGTAAAAATTTATCGATTTAATACCATGCAATAAATAATAATAAAATTTTTTGCCTTGAACACAGTGGCTGTTAATTAGTGATATTATCATTTTTTAAAGGGTCTCAATATAATATATCATTTGAATCAGGCGTGTATTAAGTATTTGATAAAAATTAATGATTCCGTACTCACAAAGTAATATAAAAATATCAAAATATTAAATATGAGTTTCACAGATATTCCTAAAATATCATTTCAGTTTCTGTCAGTGTAGAATGACAAGAAATATAACAACATACTGAGTTCGATGATTAAATACTCTGCTTATATTGAGTTCTTCATGTTCTTCAATGCAAAAAAATGTGACTGGCTTTTATACCAAGGTATGTATATGCAAACTTATATCGATGATTTTAAATCTACAAACCATAACTAGTGTTTGAGCTGAAATTGTGGTATTGAGTTTATGAAAACAGTTTCAAAGAAAAGTTGTGAAAAAAGTGTCATTTTATTGTATTAAAACTTTTCACAGTTTAAAAGACTTTTCTGAAAAGATGCAAAGACAGATTCTATCCATTTTCGTAATCGCGGGCGAAGCCGGATTTATACCAATAGATTGAGTAGCCCAATGTCAAGACCTTATATTCTCAATATAATAAATAAGTAAAATTATGTTCCTGTATAATCAAAGGCGGATGTAGGCCCGTGAAGGTAGACTAAAATCTTAAATCGATTTATCTAATTTACATATATTTTAATTGTTTTTTTGTAAACTAGCGTTTATTTATACATTGTTATTATGGTTGCCTTTTGGTTATATTATACCAAGAAGTGACTAGCGTTTACTTAATTTGACATTTAAGTAATATGTCAGATCATTGATAACATTTTTGGACATGAAATGCTTGGTATGAAGACGACCTCTGGGATTCTAGACCTACGATCTGCCTCCAAACTACCTGAGATGTTATGGTAGTGAAATGCATATGATTTTTCACTATCTTTGATGTCGATGTATCTAATTTAATCTAATAACTATAATTATTCTTCAAAAAGACGACTTAACTATTACAAATTAATTTGTCGTAAGGAATATTAAATTTCTGTTATTTTCTAAAATCTATTTCAAATTGAATTATGAGCGTTACCCAAAGTTTCAACAGGTTGGCCGTGGTATAAAATATTCAATTGTCATATATGAATTGAAGTTGAAGAACCACTGGATATTATTAAATACCATAATTTACACACATATTTATTATTAATTACTAATATAAGAAAATATTTAATAAGGAAGTTATTCAATAATAAAACCAATCAACTGCAATCAATTCTAGTTAAGGAGACGCCTTCATACATAATCACGTACAACTGCATATACAACAACCAACTGCAGTATCTACTACTGTATGGTAAGCTATCGTCGTAATGTGGCTGTTTTAGATAAATAACATGGGTGTAAATCTGCTATATGAGATAGAAGTTGGTTTTCAAAGAGCTTATATTTGTTTTGATTTTTGTTTCGGGTCAATTGAAAATAGTAGCGATTTTTGAGTTACGATTGATTTATTCTTAAAACGATTTTAATTCTATTAAAAATTCATTTTCTAACATAACTAAGAATATAAGAGAACTGTAAGTTTTTGAAATTAAATTTCAAAATATTTCCCAATTCCTGTAGTGTACAAATATTTATTTCGACTACTAATTAATCTCCGGTATGATATGCTAGATAGATAGATTTTAGAGGCTGTACTTCGATCATAAAGTCCATTGTGATACCTAAGGATGTGAGGATGTGAGTGCAGTGAAAGGAACTTTTGTGTATAGACTAGGAATTGGTAGGATATGCGGCTGCAGCCGACAAAGAAAACCTTCACAAGCATAGCCGGTTACTTCGTTCTTGTCCATACGCCGACAGTTTAGTCAATTAACTGTTAAATGTTTTTTTCTCTTAATAATTGACAAACTGTCGATGTCGGGATTCGAACCGATTACCTCCCAGTTTCCAAGTAGGCATACTGCGCAGACATAACGCCTTAGACCGCTCGGCTACTTGGACTTAAGATATGGTACTCCTAGCTTATTTGGTAACCGTTTTTTGTGAGACCACGGACCAATATATATCTTCCCGGAATTACGATTAGTTACTTCATATCAATGATGACGGTTTGTTTCTTAATTTTGGATTCGATTCGTAGTCCTTGATAATATGGATTCGATAAAAATGCAAAACTTGGAATATTTTTATCATTTTTCTATATTTATATGTGCCTTATTCATTCGGTTATCGAAAAAAAGCTTTTGGCTAAAAATTTGTTCATCATAAATATAGTAAAATCTTCTTCCTTTCGAAATCCGAATAAAAAAGGCACAAATAAATTATGAAATTTTGAAAAATGGCCAGGATTTCTGTGGCCCATAGAGTGGATCGAATTTGATATGTAGTGTAATTTAGACTTGTGAGTGAGGCATGTGTCCCATTTTAAAACTTATTTGGCTGGGTAATTCCAAAGTTACTGATGTTATTTGTATTAGACGAATAACAAAACGTACTATTATAAAAACGTTTCAAGAATTTTGTACTGTTTTTTATTTTTATTTATTTATTTTTTTTGAAGTATTATTTATTATAGATCAATAATTATTTTATTATTAAAGACTGCACAGTTTAAACTTGAACCATTATTCGCTCGCTATTATAAATGTCATTATTAATCATAATTTTTATTAATCAACTTGAAGTAAATATTAATATTTATATATCGTTAAAAATTTTTTAGATAAACTTTTAATAACCACTTAGAATCACATATGTATACCCAGTATATTTGTAAATATACAAGGTATATTAAGTTAGTTCCGACTTTGTAACGCTTGAAAATATTGATTGATCGCAGAAAAAATTTTTTGTTACAGGTGTTCATAAAATTACCTAATTAGTCCATTTCCGCATGTCCGTCCGTTTGTCCGTGAAGCCGATAACTCAAAATCAAAAAGTGTGTTTTAGAGCAAAGTGTGTTTTGTGTGTTTTAGAGCAAAAAAGTAAGGTCAAGTTCGTTAATGGGCAAAATCTGAACGGAAAATATACATCTTTGAAACCGTAAGAGATAGAAAAAAATAAAAAATCATTTTTTTAAAATAAACAACTTTTGTTTCAATAGTTTTCTCATAATTTGTGAATAAATGTTTTGAGAACAACCCAAATACGCAGAATTGTTAACAATTCAATCATTGGGTACTCAACGTATATACTGCATACTCAAACAATTAACTCAGTTAGTTGTTACATTACTTGTTTAAATATGTCTTCGAGGTTGGAACATTGATTTTTAACTAATGCCAAAATGATGATCAAAAGTCGAGCGATGTAATAAATTCGGCCTGTATATGTTTTTTGAAGTTAACTTCTCATGACGCGATATGAGAATCAAATCAGAGTGCATTTTCAGTATGTAACGAATCGCTGATATAACACTCGACTGATGTAGAACTCGCTCGATCGATGTTACACAGTTTTCTATCCTGCTTTATTGTAGTGAGCTGTATTGCCCGCTTTATTGTAGTACACTGTAAAGTAGTGTTTGGAAGATATTTAGTAAAAAATGCATGTCTTACAGTAGAAAGACTAAATTATTGTATACATACATTAGATGCTTATCGAAACAGACAACAGATAAGTCTGTCACATAAGTGCCCCACTCTTTTGCATTTTGAAATACACGACAATATTATACATTATAGAATGAATTATTATTTTAGTAAATAGCTACACCATTAGCTCTTACAGCATAATTATAGGTACAGGGATGTCTAGATCAATATTATTCTTGATTCTGATAAAAGAATAATATTCGAATTTCGAGCCACATAATCAATGATATCATTTTGATGGGCTCGTAAACTTTGTATATTATATGTATACAGCTTGTTCTTTAAAACACACCCAATCTGGAATACTGTATAGTGTATCTATCGCTCGTCCATATGTAATGTACTATGATATGGTTTACTTTGTCACACTTAAAAAATCAGTATTGTATTATAACATAAATAACTATTATATTATACTTATCAATCTCTAACTACAATCATTTGTATATAGTTGCATTTTACTCGTACATGTGTACATCGTCGATATTGTCCATCGTCCACCGTGTGCGTGTAATATCATATCATTGTGAGGGTGTAAAAAGAACATTAGATCATAGCAAATTGTGCATAAACAGTGCACTGCACAATTTTGCTATTAAGTCTATTTTAATTTACGTGGTGTATATTGATAAATCTGGCCTGGTCTTGAAAAATTTCACTCTGATTCTTAACTTCACATGATTGAAAGTTTAGTTGAGGCTAAATATTTAAATCATTTCAAGTTGTTCTAATTGACCTAGCGCTTTGAAATTTTGTAGACGTATATAAGTCACATGGTAATGCAATATAGAAAAATTGTTCGCATATCGTTCTGTATAGATCTAAATTCGAAACTATTCGCTGAAATAGAGTGAATTCGGTGGAACCGATGGGAAATTGGCTTCTTAAGCGAAATAAAAATAAATAAACAAAGTTTTTAATACAATAGAATAAAAATTAGGAAATAATACACATACAACTGTTTTTTTTAACACAAGCTTTTATTTAATGACCAAAAAGTACAAAATAAAATTTTCTCAGAATTTTCACTAATACGTGACTATAAATAATAGCTAAGGCTCTCATAAAAGCTTAAGGCAAACCTTTAAAACCTGACCGCCAAAATAGTCACAATGGTGACCCCGGGAAAAATGTTTTTAGACAAAAATTTGTATATATATTATTTTGATTTATTATTGGAAACTAGTCGAATATTCGAATCCTTTTTTTTTTCTTGAAACTGTAACATAATTTTTTTCCGATTTGATTTATAAAGAAGTAAAAATATTATTACACAGATTGATTAAAATCAAGTCAAGAAAATTATAGGAAAATTAAATATCTATCACACATTCCGAGCATAATAACAAACCATTTAACAGTATATAAATTATACATTTAATTGGCTTATTAGTTCGTATAACAACTTTAGTGGTACGAATATATTTTTTAAATGTTCGTTTATATTCTTGGTCTAAAGGCGAAACCTGACTATATACGTATCAAAATGATTAATATTGCTGCCAATTGGAGAGAAAATATTTGCAACAGATATTACTGCAGTCTGCAATTATCTTCGCGGTATTTAAAATAGTTATTTCATAATCAAACAGTATTTTATAAAACATGTAAAATTATATCTTAAACATAGTGTTTAGATAGGTTTGTTGAATATTTAAACAAAAGCTAGTAGTGTTTGGCAATATCGACTGCAGAAAAAACCTGATGAATTTTGCAAATCGTTTACCGTAAATCAGTTTTTACATATTTCAATGGATCATATTTTTTGAAATCGAGTATGCATACATAATGCCTAAGACATAACGCCTTAGACCGCTCGGCTACTTGGACTGGTATTTGAGCTCAAACTTACATAAGTGTTTGGAAATGTTAACATTAATTGGTAACGTCGATTGAAGAAAACTAAACCACTTTCTCCAGGTGATGGTGTCAATTCTCAATTCTCAATACCAATATTTTATCGTTAACGCTATGTGAAGGAAAATATGGTAAGCTGCTGGGTCGCAATGATGTTGTTAATGAAATGGATTTATTAGTGATGCCGCGAGCGAAACGCGAGACAAAAATTGATTGATTTTCGATACATATTCGAGAGACAGACGATAGTACTCTCTTTCAATCTCTATAGATTTTTAATCTTTGAAAATCTACTAATTATAAACAAATCGAATCTTTTTGGGTACCAATGTTTAAATTTTTTCTATAGTATTTTTAAAATTTCAAATTTGTCCCAATACCTAGATCAATTTTTGTATTATAAATACGTATTTCGACTACAAAGTAGTCATCATCAGTATAAATTAGCTAGTCGTAATTTACTCTTTGACAACTAGAAATAGATAGAAAATCGAAATCGATAGACAAAAATAAAAATAAATAAAAAATTAAACAAAATAAATTAAAATATAATAAATTTTATTGAAATTACTCTTGTTAAAATTGCTTTCATTCGATTTACTCTTGTTAACATCACTTTTATGAAAATTACTCTTATATTGTCTCAGGATATGTTATTCATTGCTAATTTGGTGACAGTTTCACACGAATAAATTAATTCTGCCCCCGTCTAACGCCTTTGGAACTTTTCCAAAGTTCCAAATCACTTTCACGGACATGATTTTTACATGAATATACTTTTTAATTTCCTGACTGCATATTTTACACTAATATTTGAAATTCTTAATCGTATGAAAGTGCCTTTATACATCTAGTGAACTATTTTAAAGATCAGAATATTTTTTAATAACCGTTTTATAATGGCACTATGTACTACAAGAAATGAAGTGTCTTTGAAGGTAATTTTTCTATTAATTATATGATTCAACTTGAAAAATAAAAATAAATATAATGAATAAAATATATTGGAATTGGATTACAAATTATATAATTACTAATAAATACACTGAACTGTCGTCATCTGAAATTATTTCTGAAATAAATCAATTATTTTTGTACTTGTTGTATTTCATGTTTTGAAAATATTATTATTATTATTAACTTTTGTATGAATTATTTATGAAATATTTTTGTGAAATTTTCTGAGAATTCTTTTGTTTAGATAGTGACAATAACAATTATATATAAATTTGCAAAATGATATCATAATTATCTCAAGAAATGAAAGTAAGTATGATACTGCCTCTATATAATGCCGAATAAGTAATATTCAAGGATGTTTGGTGAAAAATTTCGATCGGTAAAATTATATTAAAAAGAGTAAAATTAAATTCCATTTATGGTTATTGGAACACGTTATGTTTTCGTGTAGAATTAAAAAAAGTAATTTTCATTCTATTAATAGTGTTTATATCGTTCCTTTCGGCTCACTCTATACAGGGTGACACAAAAACAACGCAGGATAGTATAGATTCTTATTGAAATCCCATTAGAGCAGTCACTAGGATATACACATTCTTTTTTTTTACACTCAAATACAGTTAATATTGGAATTCACAATGGAAAATATTTGTTTAAATATATTATTCCGAGTGTGTTAGCCCGAGGATCGAGGTGTCAATTTTTTAGGGGATGAAACATTCAAAAAAAAAAAAAAATGTTTTCAATCCCTTGACAAAAAAATCGTGCGAGAACCTATTCCAACAGCGGGGGCAACCACCCCCAAATTTTTTATCACGTATAACTTTTTTTCTATAATGATTACATCAATACTTTCTTTCATAAAATTGGTACGCAATTTTTTTTTCTACCTACTACAATAGGGCGCAACCTTGTGAGAACTAGACAAGAGCCACACCCCCAAATTATTAATAAAAAGAGATAGTCAGAAAAACAAGTCTTCTGACGTGTTGTCCACGAGATATTTGATATAAACAACGAAAAATTCGAAAAATATTTTGTTTTAATAATTTAATTATCAAGTTCTTTAAATTGTGAAATATTAAGATTATTATTTAAAGTTACAATTAAACGAATAATTCGTTTTAAATGACCCGATTATCGATAAATGTTAAATTTATTTTGATTTATTGTTTACTATTTATCTTAACACTGGACGGTCTAAACAAGAAATGTGATCTTCATGTGATTTTATTTTGTTTTGAAATATTAATTGATCAATTGTGACTTCACTGAGATGGATTCGAAAAGCAAATTACTCATATTTTTATTAATTTGCAATAATAGTTTCCGTTACTATATAGAACGGTCGCTGTTTTTGTCACATTCTGTATAAATAAGATCTTCATGCGATCAAGGTGTCTCACAATGATAAATGATAGCATTATTTATCTAGTGTTGTATAAATTACAGTAAATCACTCAGTAAAATTACTTATTTTATTTTGCTAGAACATAATTCTAACACAGACAACAATAATTATTTCAATTGGCATCCATGCAAGAAATATATTTGAGTCTATATCGATCGTGTAGCCTTAAGTAACTTACTGGAATTTCTTATATTAAATATTGTTAATCGTAGAAGTATATCTATCATCGTATATATATACAGGACGTCCCAACACATGCGCCTGCTCGCCACATTTCGATTTTTCATATCTAAAGAGACCAAAAGTTTTATTATTTGTATACCCAGTATATGTAAAGTTACTGGGCATTAAGTTTAGTCTCGACTTTGTAACGATTGAAAATATTAATCCTTGACATGAATATTTGGAATGGGTGTTCATAAAATGGCCTAATTCGGCCATTTAGGCATGTCCGTGTGTCTGTGGACGCGATAACTCAAGAACGAAAAGAGATAACGAGCTGAAATTTTGTATATGTTTTGTATACGCACCCCATTGGGTTTGGAGTCCTTTCTATGGAACATCTGCCAACGGAGCTCAAATACTATGCCCGAATCATCAGTTCAGCCAATCATACTAGAAAGAAATAAGAAATTAATCTCCGCATCTTTGCATAGAAGAAGCGATATCGCACCTTCCCTTTCAAAACTGTGATATATTACCACAACACCACAGAAATGTAATAACTACTTTCTCAAGAGACCTAAAAATCGCGTAAAATTCGCTGTGGACCATATCCACTGGTTTGGTTGCTCGAATCGTCTTTTTGAGTATCAAATGATTGTACTTTACAGAATTGGACTATAGTATGACACCCGCTGAATTGATGCATTATTAATCGTGTTAAAAGTTATACAATCTTTTCTTGTTTTAGGCCATTCTGTACATGTAGTTCAAACTATAGATTATAATGAAGAGAATTCCAATATAAAATATATGTATATATATATATATATTTAATTTAAAATTATATTTCATTGAAACAATTTCATTCAGATATAAATTGTAACATAAAATAGTTGTATCCTTGTGCATGCTGAGCTAAACTATGAGCTATGCTGAGCTGAGCGAACCATATTTATTTATACTGAAGATATAGTAGAAGTATCTTTACATAAACATATACAACACACCAATATAATATGTTTTTTTGTTTTTTAAATAATAATATTATTATTATTAAAGAATAAAATTGCAATATCATTATTATATGTTTATATTATGAAAGTATATATGGACTATATGTAATCAATATTTCACTACATACATATATAAAAACATTATTATTGTAAGATTTAATTTATGATTAATATATAAACATACTTCTGTTACACACACTTCATGATGTTGTATTTATTTTTATATTTTTGTATAGACTCTTTTCATTATTGTATGATTCGTATTAGACATGGTTAGTTAAATTTTTGATGTGTAATTCAAAATACCGTTCAAATCTAAAATTATAATTATAGTTTTGTATTTGTAATATAAATTCATAAAATTGTGAAAAAGATAATGCAATCATTAAAATTTGAATCATAGCCTGTTTTTACACATGAACGTTTTGATAAAAGTTTTCAATCGCAATAAATGTATTTGATATAACTAGACTTACTTCTCTATCTACATGCATAATTATATGAATCTCATGTTTTGTTAATAGCTATAATTCTCGTCTTCCTAAATGTTTTTTTCTTTGTCAACCACTTCAGTCACATGATCATAGTAAACCAATCAAAAGGAAGTAGGATATAAACATATCGTACGCCCTACTCTTACATCTGAAGATTTCAATCAGTTGATAATTGTCCCTTACACACCCACGCCCTCCACTCACTCCAGGGTATATGAAAATATCTAACTTTAAACCCGTAAGCGATAGAAACAAAATTCAAAGACAAAAAATGTCCTTTCGTAAAAAATAAATAACTTGCACATTGTGCCCTACACACTCACTTCAACTAGGGTGTGTGAAAATATCTAACAAGGCCCACACCTTGGGGTGCAGGTGGCTAAGGTAAATTTTTGAAATATCTTTGCTTTTACGCGAGCGAAGCCATGCAGGTCAGCTAGTTATTAATATAAAGTAAGAGAAATCATCCGAAAAAAACCGATCCAGTATTTAAACACTCCTTCGAATTTCACGTTGTATAATATAAAGTAAACTCAACAGAGATTACTCAATAAATCACAAATATAAAAATCATTATTTCTAGAGTATTGTCAGATCGTTACAAGCAGTTAATATTGATTATAAATAAATATTTCTCTAGTTAATTAGTTGTTAATAATTATGCAATAGAGCAACAAGTAACAACTGTAATGCAGACATATACAAGAGCAAGAAGCATCATGGCAGGTATAGTCTAACTATATATGCTAACAACGAGAAGGTATATTAAAATCTTCACTGCTGCACTTCAATTTTTAATTAATTACTTCATTATTATTTAATTAAATGACTTTATTTATATCCGTAATTATTTCAAATATAGGAGAAGAAGAACTGCACTGGCAGTTCAGAGACAATCAATGCAAAAAGTGAATTAAATACCTATTATAGTATGATGGCTTCTTGGTTGGTGAACGTCATCTTCACCGAACGAAGGAAGATCAATCGATTGATCGGTGCAAGAAGTTAATTATTTACAAAGTGTTTCAGAATGATACTGATTTGTTTATTAGAATGTGTTTTACAAATCAAATTTTCAAAAAAATTGCGTTTAAATTAAAGCATTTAGGGGCTAGATGTGACCTTTTTCACTTTTTTTAACATGCTTTCCACCACCTTAGCATCTGGTAGCTCAGACGCAGAGCATTGGTCTAAAATGCCAGAGGTCGTGGGTTTGATTCCTATCCTAGAAGTGTATGATTTTTGATATCTAGCATTTGATGTCATAGAATGTTATCAATGTTCAGAGAATATAAGTAACCATGGATAAGTGAAGAAATCACTTATCCAATCAGTGTGAAATCAACATTGCTTCTCCTGGTCCATTAGGAATGTTGGTTTAAGGCAACCTATAGTAGAATAAACTGGCAAAGTTTGAGATTAAATTCGCTTATGTCCGCAATGCTTTCACATGTCTAAATTACACTTCAATTTTATTTTACTCGCCTCTTGGGCAAAGACGCGCTTATCTAATAAGCTCGGTTGCCACGAATAACCCTTCAGGTCACAAATTCATTTCTATCTAGATATTTGGAGATAAGGATAAATATCTTTAAGTCGGATGTTAATGTGGATAAACAATTGTAGATAGATAGATAGATAGATTGCAGAGGCTGTCCTGAACGGACAACACTTCGACCATAAGGTCCATTGTGATGCCTAAGGATATGAGGATGTGACTGAAGTGGAAGGAATTTTTGTGTGTAGACTAGGAATCGGTAGGATTTGCGGCTGCAGCCGACTCTGGTAGGAACTATGCCGATATTCATCTGCTCGTTCGAGTTCGTGAAGGAAACTGCAGAAAATCTTCTCAAGTATAGCCGGTTACTTCGTTCTTGCCCATACGCCAACAGTTTAGTCAATTAACCGCCCCTCTTTTTTTTCTTAAAAATTGACAAACTGCCGATGCCGGGATTCGAACCTGTAACCTCCTAGTTTCCAAGTAGGCATACTGCGCAGACATTACGCCTTAGACCGCTTGGCCACTTGGACTGGTATAAACAATTGTTTGGAATTTATTTAAATGCTTGCATATGAAGGTAGTTGCTTCGAATAATTATATTTATCATTAAATGTCTCACTAAAAAATTAATTTAAAGCAAATGCTTCTTTATATGAATTTGAGTTATATGAAGAAGCGAGCTTATCCATGTGACATTCTGTATGAAACATCCGATCAACTGAACTTTTAAAACATTTTGTGTTGAGTTCTATAAAATGTTTCGATTTCCGTTTGTATAGATTTCAATTAAAATAAGTAAGCAGGTACCCATACTACAGGTTGTATAGAGTTCTTTAATCATTTTTGTATTCAATGAATATTGGTTTTTTACAAATTCAGATATTGATTTATTCTATTACGTGTATTTTTGTAATAAGTAAATTTATTTATTGATATGAATTTATTATTACTATAATTTTCTCTTCTTTAAATATTTTCAGCGGAAGCTTAAATCCAGATGCGACGAGGTTTTTATACACACTTATTTGTAGTCTAGGTTATATTCATAAACAATCGCAAAATTTCACAGTGCTGAAAGACTAAATTTATATATACATACATGAAATGCTTAGCGAAACAGACAACAAGTAAGTCTGCCACATTAGTGTCCACACTCTTACGTAAACAATAATTTTGAGTCAGAAACGGTTTTTTTATATTGAAATACAAGACAACTTTGTATATTAAATTTATACCGTACGTGTTGGAAAGCATTGCTAATAGAGAATCAATGTTAAATATTATTTACTATAATAACTCTACACAATATGCTTAATAAAGAAATAAAAATAGTGGGAGTAATCTGTAGTGTGTCTGTTTTGTATGCTTGCTGGACTGTTTTGTACTGCATTAACATATAATGAGAGTGGGTAAAACATGTTCATTGTTGTCTTCTTAAGCTTAGTCATACTTTTAACAATTGAAAATTCTTTTTTGAGTATCCCTTATTATTTGAATGTGGAATGTTTGAAAATAAATGATAGTATTCTATTAACGGTAATTATAATGTGCATCATAACACCACCACTCTTAAATGACATCAAACAAACACCATACACCACAAGCTATATCTAGATGTATGTAAGTATGTGTATGTATGGTTTCATAGTAAATATTTCATTTATATAACATTGATGCCCTATTAGAAATGCTTTTGAAAACGGTCTGTATATACTGATAAACCTGACTTTGTCTCGGTAAATTTCACTAACTATGATTCTAATGTAAATAATAGATTTGATGCCAGTCTTTTAAACTCTAATTTTAACGGTAGAAGTGATAAAATGTACAATCATTGATTTTAGATACAACATATAATTTTTCTATTGTAGTTTTTCACTACTATCTCATTTTATTAAACATTTGTGTCTTAATAGAGTAGTGTTGACCCCATTTAATATTATTTTAATAAACTATTTAAAAAGAAGTATAACTTCTTACGTGCGTACACACACAAGTACACACACACACACACACACAGACTTTCTGGATGTTATAAAAAAGTTTTGTATATTATCCTAAAAAATATAATTTCCATGCACCATTTAAGTGGCATATTTTATCTTGCAAATGGCTGAGTAGTACCTAACGATTGAGATTTATATCTTGCAGTGCCGGAAATAAATCTGAATATAAATCCAAGATCAGTAAATTTCTAATGAATATGAGTAATTGATTATCCTAGTGAATCAAAGTAATCTCATTTATTCAAAAAGTATTTAAATTCCAGTATAAGAAAAAGAAAACCATCAACCGATTTTTATACTTTACAGGTCATTACTTTTAGAATAAAATTCCAACATCTTCCAACAGAAATAAAAAAAAAATCCGGAAGTTTTTTAATAAAAAAAAAGAAGCATAAAGGAATTTGATTTTAATATTTTAAATATGCCATTTTAAATATTTAAATATATATAAAAACAAGCATATCTGACAATAGTATCAAGTTTGAAAGTTAAAAGACACTAGCTGACTATCCATTGGAACGTTTTATATATTTATCATGATCACTGTGGTATACAGGGTGCTCAGGAATATATATATTTCACAACTTTCAAGCGTGACAGAGATTTTATTAAAATGAACAACTTTTAGTTCGAAACGGCGTCCGTGAGTCCATATCGTGGCGATAAGAAGCATTGATGATCACTAAATAACTAGATCTACCATAACATTCCACGTAGTTCAGAGGCAGAACTTGGTCTAGAATGCTAGAGGTCGTGTGATGGATTATCATCCAAGAAGAATGTGATTAAAATACGTTTAGTAATGATTTTGAGACCGGTTCAACAATTCTTCCAAAAGTTTTAAACTCGATACACGCGGTTGTTTAACTGAAGCTCAATTTTGCATTGATATATCGACTAAAATTTTAATCTTATTTTCAGTTTTCTTAGGTATTGAACCAAACTATTTTTTTTTAAATGGAAGCTTTATATATTATA
Organism: Nineta flava; assembly: GCA_963920215.1. Classification (NCBI taxonomy): domain Eukaryota; kingdom Metazoa; phylum Arthropoda; class Insecta; order Neuroptera; family Chrysopidae; genus Nineta; species Nineta flava. Next base: position 117,066,825 of record OY986041.1, read on the forward strand.
TTTTGCTAAAATTCGCTTCGTATTTAAAAACGTATGATATTTCAAATTTTGTTGGCCCAATTCCTAGATCAATGATTTCTATTTTATAAATACGTATTTTAAATTCAAAGGAGTCATCATCAATATGAATTAGCTAAACGATACTATCTCCGGGATATGGAATCGAGGATCCCACTTTTAAAAATTCGTTCACTACTCTATCTTGCCCGGCACTTTTGTTGTTTTTTAAGGATTTCAGAACTGCGCACAATTCACTTTTTAGTATTTCAGGTATTAGTAAGTGTAAAGCGGCTTAAGTCGAAATGGACGGGACATTACGAGCTACTTTATGGACACCGTATAATCGTACGCGGAGAAAAGACCGTCCGAATAAAAGATGGCGTGATGAGCTTGTATCCATTGCTGGTGGTTGCTAGACAAGACAAGGACACGATTACATGCAGTCCTTGGAATTCCTAAGATAGGTATCTCTGAGCCAATGAAGGGTATTCCGACTCCCTTCTTTCCTAACATCTTTGACTTAATAAATTTTGTGAATAATAATACTAAAACACTCTGTAAATTATAATATGTTTGAAACCATATAATAATACCATTTTATATTATTAAAAGGTACTAACTGTATTAAAGTTGGTGACCCTGATAAGAAAACAAAATGAGATGAAATGAACAAACAAAAAAATCTACACTGAAATTCCTCTTATAACAACTTAGATAGAGGTATCTGTATAACAATAGAATATAAATTTGATCAAAGTTTATACTATTTTATTATTTAAACTATTTATTTATACTTATTTATTTTAATCTTGTGTTTTTTATTTTTTATTTATTTAAATTAAAATTAGTTTTTTATTTGCAGAAATTTTATCTCCGGGAAAATATTTGTCATTTTTATGAATAGTACACGTTTATTTATAGTTTTTTTTATTGTTATTGTATGTTTTTTTCAGATTGATTTATCAATGAAATCTTATATAATGCTATATGTTTTACTATACGGCAAAAAAAAACTATAAAGGATTGGTTTTTTCAAATGGCAATTTAATTTAAATATCAACGAATCGATTTTTCGAAAATTTAAAAGTAGAACATAAAATAATTTTTTTTTTAAATATTTATTTTCAAAATTTAAATTTTAGCATATTGGTAGAGAATAGAGAATTATAATAAAGTTGGTTTTAGAACGGATGGTTTTTTAGATATGCCCTTTTTTTGAGTCCAGCCTATCTATAAAGTGATATTTATCGAAAATCCAATTATATAATTTGACGAATAGTTTCCGATGAATGTCCGTCCTCTTTCGAGTCCTTGGATTCGATTCAGACAATATTTTGCAAACCGCTAATCAAAACCGCTAACAAAACTAGCTTACACCCGTGACTTAACTTGCGTTTTATTATTGCATCTCTGGCTTGTATCTACCGTTATTTTAAGGCTAAAAAGCTCAATGTTATTTCCCATCGCTTCCACTAATTCAAATATATATAGTTCCCACCGCTTCCACTATTTCAAATATTCATCGATATTTCCAAAAAATTTCTATTTTAGCAAATATTTTTTAATTCTACCTCTCTATGTTAAATGCCTATTATGTCTGCTAATATTCATCTGTTCCCATGTTGGATCTAAGCTACTTGTCATATTTTCACAAATGAGATGTCGTTAGCTTCTTCTTAGACTTCCACGTGCCATAGGATATGTGACATCATATTAAATCCAACATGGTGGATAAGACTTGAAGTTTTAATTCACAGATTCTATTAATTTCAATACTATACTAAAAAGTCTTAAATTAATAAGATTAAAAAACTAAAACTCGATTCCGAAAAAAGCTCCAAACATGCAGTGTGCAGAGCCGTGTTTTCGTATTCAAAGGCCCCCACTGCGATGCCCAAAGCAAAACTGTCACAATTCCTGGCTGTTGACTACGAGGAATATTTACACGGCTTTTCAAACTTGTTTATTTAATTATTTATTTAATTTTTATACATAATTACAGAAACAAAAGTGCTTCGTTTCACACTGTAAAAACCAATTTACTAATCCAAGCGGTCTAAGGCGTTGTGTCGGCGCAGTATGCCTACTTGGAAACTGGAAGGTTATGGGTTGGAATCCCAACATCGGCAGTTTGTCAATTATTAAGAATAAAAAAGAAGCGGTTAATTGACTAAACTGTCGGCGTATGGACAAAAACGAAGTAACCGGCTATGCTTGTGAAGGTTTTCTGCAGTTTCCGTCACGAAATCCAGATGAATATCGGCATAGTTCCTACCAGAGTCGGCTGAAGCCGCACATCCTACCAATTCCTAGTCTATACACAAAAATTTCTTCCACTCCACTCATATCCTCACATCCTTAGGCATCACAATGGACCATATGGGCAGCCTCTACAATCTATATATCTATTCTCACAGTGTATATAATTTACATGCAGGGTACATAAAAGCACGATAATAACTACATAAAATATACAATCATTGTGGCTGTTTACATCACAACATAACAGTGTGTGGTGATTGATTTATAATATATTACATAAGAGAGTATGTAACAAAACAGAATAAGTCTTCCTTCCTTTGACACAGACACATAGACACACACAGAACAGTTTCTTCTCGTTTTACATATTATTCTAACAGAAAAAACATACATAAATAAATAAAACTATTATTTACGTAAATAACAATAATTTAAAGCAAAATGTTTTGTTGGTCGCGATGTGCGATAGATGGATAGATGGACGCGTGTCACTTGTTACTAAACGACACGTGTTAACATTGTGACGACATGACTCTATATGACAATATTTATTTACATTTGTGTATTATTGTGTGTGTGTGTGTTTCTTTTCTTCCTATGTATATATTTTAAATTGTATGTACCTATACGATTTGTGTTGTATGTATTTATTGTGAATATATTTGTTTGTTGTTAAAAGAGACTTTTAGTTCTTCATTATTAAAATATTCTGCGGTTGTAATAAATAGTCTGTCTATGTGCCAATTATCGAAGGTCATAAAAATCATACGCGTTTTGTATAAAGAAATTTTTTTGTTGAGAATTAATTTTGGATTTAGTGAACGAACAAATTATTTTGATATCAATGTTTAGACTGAATAATCATACATATCTGGGTGGGGATCGTACCCACGATCTATGGTTTACCAGTCTAGTGATCTACCAACTTAGCTACCGTGTTGCTACGTTAGAATGCATATAATTCATATCTATCTGATGGGCTTATAATTTTTACAAGTGGTATAATAATATTGATATAGCGATATATATAATAATAGCGATATATATATAATCTAATAAGGGTATATTCAGTTTAGTTATTACTTTGTAAATATTGACCGCAGAAAACCATCCACATATCCATCTGGCCGCCTGTATGTTCGTAGACAAAATAACTCAAAAGTAAAACGAGATAACGTGCTGATATTTTGTGTGTGTACTCTAGAGCTAAACAGTGAGGTCTGGTTCGTGGATGGACAAAATCGGCAGCTTCCTCCTGCCAGAGATGTCCATTGCAACCGTAAGAAAAGATAGATAGATTGTAGAGGCTGCCCTGGACGGGCTACATCTCGACCATAAGGTCCATTGTTAAAAGGTTCTAAGGATGTGAGGATGTGAGTGGAGCGGAAGTACTTTTTGTGTATAGACTAGGAATTGGTAGGATATGCGGCTGCAGCCGACTATGACAGGAACTATGCCGATATTCATCTGGAGTTCGTGAAGGAAACCGGCCGAAAACCTTCTCAAGCATAGCCCGTTACTTTGTTCTTGTCCATAGGACAGTTTAGTCAATTAACCGCTCTTTTTTTCCTAATAATTGTCAAACTGCCGATGTTGGCATTCGAACCCATAACCTCCCAGTTTCCAAGTAGACATACCCATTTCCAAGGAGCCCAGTTGGCGTTCCAACTTTGTAACAGTATAGGTACAGGTGTTCATAAAATGATCTAATTAGTTCATTTAAGCATGTCCATCTATCTGCCTGTCTGTGCGTTCTAGAGCTTGAAATTAAAGTCAAGTTCGTGAATGACCAAAATCGATCTGGGCTTTACTACTTAGGGAGGGAAAAGAAAGAAAGATGACAGAAACAAATTTTATATTTATATTTTTTGTTGGTATACAATTTCGGAAAAAGAGTGAAGCACGGAAATCACAAAGTTTGCATGAACTCAGAGCTTTTCAATGGGATAGTTTGTAATTAATGTATAGTTTTTTGTCGGTATAAATTTTTTTTGGCAAACTTAACCAAACAAATAATGTATGGCATAACTGTATTATTCGAATGTAATTATAATTTTTTTTTTGCAATAATGATGAATTTAAATCGTTTCCTCGTTAACATAATTTCTCACACACAATTAAAACCAAATACAAGAACATTATATCGATTTGGAATTGAAATAATGATTACAATCATCACAGCACAGAGATATATTAATGATCAATTGCAAGCGTATCAATCAAGTGATTTATGTTATAAACAAGTTTTTTTTTGTGTGTAGTTGCTTTTTAAAATCCTTCCGACAATGATCACCATTTTTAGTTGAACGCTTACGAAGAATTCATCTATATTAGGGCGTATTTAATAATCTTTCAAAAAATTTAGTGTATGCGCTACTATATATATATACATGTATATATATATATGTATATATATATATATATATATATATATATATATATATATATATATATATATATATATATATATATATAAATGTATTTTGAAGTTGTCATAACAAATGACACAAATCATTCAGAAAAAAACCGTCAAAACGTCATTCAAACAAGACATTTGATTGGTGGTTTCAGTTTCTTACATCATGATTGTTGCTCTATGTTCTTCGTAAGTAGTGAGTTTTTAAATTTAACGCAGTCATATGAGATTTTTAAATAACTTGTCATTCAGTCATTCAGTCCAGTGATGTATAATATTGATTGACGCTAAAAATTTATGTGTTTGGATGAGAGATGTAGTGTGTAGCTACCTACACACATTATCTCAAAATGTCATTTAAAAAAAAAATCATTAAAAAAATGGTAATAAAAGGTTCTATAGTTGCCAATCATATACAGATACGTGTGTCGGTTTATAAATGAAATCGAAGATTCAACCAATTAAATTGCATCAAAATGTAGTGACACAAAATGAGACAAGTCGTCACTTAATAGATACATTCTAATCTTGTTTCGTCTCGCATTTGACGAGTGAGATAATATTGTACAAGTTTTCGTAGAGAAACGGTATAATCTCATTCTACTGTGACTCATCTTTTGTTGATCTGTGTCGAAACTAAAAATTTTATTTCGAGATTCGGGAATATAATCTCTTAATCTCGAAATTAACAATAATTTATTTTTTCTAAAATGTAATTTTTCATGTGTTCTTACGGAGATTTGTTCACTTAAGCGATTAAATTCATTTCCCATTACCATTAAAAAAACGCAACGAAGCATTTCAAATTTTCAAATAATGTAACTTGAACTCTATAGAAACCATTTTGCATAATTTTATTATCATTCACTAAACGGTTGTTGAGAAAAACATTATAAATAGAAATAAACAAAAATTGTTTTTCTTTATCCACGGCAGAAAGTACGTACTTTCTGCCTCGATTACGAGGCAGAAAGTGTAACATTTATGCATCGGTAGTAATATACACTACACGGACAGAAAGTTTGAGAGCCCTGCTCTACGCGCCATTCCTCCAATATGGCTCGCAGTGCAGGAATGTCAAACTTTCTGCCCTTGTGGTGTAATATACTATTTGTCACTTATACGTATATGGTTTAGAAAAAATAAAGATATGTGTTTTTGTTGATTTAAATTAAAGGTAGGAAGTTGTCCGTCTAGAAACAAGATGACTCAAGAATGAATAGAGATAGCCAGCTAAAATTTTGTATGTGTGTTCTAGAGCTAAAAAGTAAGGTTCGTGGATTATGCAAAATCGGACCACGTTTGCGTAAAATGGACAAAACTGCCCATCTTTGAAATCGTAAGAGATAAAACAAAAATGTAATGGCGAATAATGTTCCTTTTTAAAAAATAAACAACTTTTGTAATATACTTTTTTTTACATTAATTCAGTATTTACCGAGTTTTTAAGCAATTAACTCAGATAGTTAAGATACTTTCACTTGTTTTAGCATAATTTTCAGTTATTTTAGAACTGACTAGCAGTTTATATGCAGATGAGTTTTACCCTGGCAGCAATAACACAACAATAATTCTAAATTACGGAATCTTATATTACTATAAACTATATTGAATTGTTTTCAAAAGTAAATAAAAAATAAATAATTGAAATAATTAAAAGAATAAATAATATAAAATAAATAAATGTACAAGCACTCTCAAAGTACAAATATAGAAACTCCATATAGTGTTTGTTTAATACTATTTGTAAAATGATACTCTTAAACTCTTAAGTCACTAATAAAATCCCAGTATCTATGTACAGAGTGTCACACACCCTCTAATCGAGTAAATTTGGAGATTTTATTAAAATTTTGCACAAAATACAAAGATTCTAATTAATATAGATAGTAAAAATATTCAAATAAATATCATTTTTTATTACAATGCAAGTTTAAACTAAAACAGGAGGAGATTAGATCGTAGCAAGGAACGTTATAGGTTATAAGTTAGCATTTTATGCATTTGTGTAGCGTGACAACTATGCTAAGAGGCTAACTATTAAATGGCGCAAGATGAAAAAAATCTTTAATGTTTATTGAATAAAAACAAACAACTTTTGTGTGGAACATTTTTTAATACAACTTTTTAATACAATTTTAGGAAGAATTTCAGTGCGAAGCCTGTGTGGGAAGCTAATAGTAAATATTAGTCAACGATTCGTTTAAATCGTTTAACAAAGACATTATACAGATTCCACAAGCAGGAAAGAAAGGAAACCAAGCAAGAGTTACATAAAGTAGATTTAATTTTTAGCAATGATCTGCAAATTGCTTATTTTCTGTCGAGACTCCATAGGAAACCATAGGAAACCATAGGAAAAAATCACCGATTGAATGCGCTTATTTTATCTATGCATGAATAAAGGATGATTCTACATGTGTCCTGAAAAATATGTTGTGTTCTCTCTATCAAACGCAGAATGGTGAGCTTTCGGCCATATCACCCATTCCAGGCTTGTCTATTTAAGTAAAGGATCTGTAATTGGTATAGGGATTTTATATTGGCTACGACAAACTGGTAGAAATCCAAGCATCTATCTGTCTCTCTTGGGTATCAGGGCGCTACAGAAGTGCTGTGGAAATTCCCTCAGCTCCCCCGCAGAGTCTCGAATTATTTTCGGTGAATCTGTAGGGTATATATTGATGCTAGTAGTAATAGCGGAGGGAAGATCGAAGCCTGGCAAGTCTTTTTTATTTTTAGCCTTTTTTACCGAACCTAAAGGACAAGGAATTTGTATAGACTAGGTATTGGTTGATTGTGCGACTGCAGCCGACTTTGATAGAAACAATGCCGATATTAATCTGGAGTTCCGATATTAAGCATAGCTGTTGACTATCGTTCTGGCCCACGCGCCCACAGTTTAGTCAATTAACTGCCCCATTAAGCTTTAATTTTTTTATTTTTATAAATAATTTCATTGAAAGGCTGCCACCGTCGAGAATCGCACCAGCAACCTTCCAGTTCCGAGCAGAGTGACTTTAAAAGCTTGTCCTCTCGGGTGTCCGAGATATCGTTGCTGCTTTTCTTACCTGATTAGCCACTACTTCATTTTTCTACATAAATGTCCTGGCATCCCGGCGAGGATAAGTTTATCATTCTAGCCTAGGTCACTGCCTCATTGCTCTACATGAATGTTCTGGCACCCCAACGAGGGTAAGTTTATTATTCTTGCCTAGATCATTAGACTTCTAAGTTTTTCTATTGAAGTATGCACCACCCTATATGTAAAAGTAAATACTTACATATAGGTGGAGTTTGAAAAAAAAGAACGTTATCAATGCATTAAAATCTTTAAAGAGATATCACACACACACATACACACAAACACACATACAAACACATACATACAAGTGTGTATTGTTGTATTTTCTTTTCTTTGTTCCTATTATATATTGAATTCAATAGATTTCTTATCATCATATTATTAAATGCAACAATTTCTGTTTTTGTAGTTGTAAGTTCAGACACATTTTGTTACACAAGTATCTAACTATATATCTATTTCTTGTTACTAATAAGTTCGTAATAATACAAAAGCCAAATATAGTTTTAATTGGAACCAGAATAAATTTTTTACGATAAATGATGTTTTCTCTAATAATAATAATTGGAACCATTATAAAATTTGTGTGTGCACAATAATCATCATTCTTTGGGAATGTTAAATGTTAATAGTATAAATTGTTAACAAATACAACTTCGAATTTATAAACTAGTTTCTTAAGTTTTCAGGCTGTCATCATTATATGACTTGTTCAGTTTGATGTCACATAACGTTCTATCAGTTTCTAAATTGGTGTTAGTTTATTAAAATTTTTGCAGTCAATTTGGGATTTTAGAAAAATAAAAATAAAAGTTATACGTCATTAAATTACTAACAACTTTTGTTCTAAATTTTGTTTTTTTTGAAAACCAAAGGGGTTCGGAAAAAATCTATTATGAAATTTTGAACGGCACATTGGCGTTTTTTTTTACTTTTCGTGGTTTTCCACGCCTTTTTTATTAAAAAATAACATGACCCGATGTTATTGATACCGGAAGCTCAAAGAACTCACAATTTAATTAATTGTGTTTCAATTAAATTGTATTTCAATTAAATTAATTATATAAATAAAAAAAAATTAAAAATTAATGGAGCGGTTAATTGACTAAACTGCGGGCGTATGGACAAGAACGGTAGTCACCAGCTATACTTGCAAAGTTTTTCTGCAGTTTTCTAGCACCTCCAGATATCCGAAAAAGATAAGATTCTATATTTCTAAATTTATATGCTCTTTATAGAATATATTGTGTTTTTATTCGGGAAATGATCCTATTTATACAGAGGACATTGGAAGCGTAACTAATAATTAATCAATAATGGATTTTGTATATATATATATACATATATATATACACATGTATATATATACACATGTATATATAGATACATGTATATGTATATATAAATACATATATATATATATATATATATATATATATATATATATATATATATATATATATATACATATATACATATATACATATGTACTTTTTTTAAATGTCTATGGACTCTCTAGCGGTCACAGATTTTTATTCCGATTGGAATGAAATTAGGTATTTGAGTCGTTCTTGGTATTCTAAAGGTCAAGTTCTTTAATGGATAAAATCGGACGAGGGGAAAGTCGCTTTAGAGTGAGGGGAAAACACAAAATTTGACTCTCTCCCTTAATATTTGAAAAATCGAAAAATTTATCAGGAATTAAGTTGTAGGTACTAAGTTTTACTGTAATTTTGTTTCTTATCATTTTTCTGTTTCACTAATATTTACCGAAACATTTACGATTAAAGATTGAAAGTTATAATTCTAAATATCTCTGTTCACATTAGAGTTTGAGAAAAATGAGTTAGTAATGAATTGTAGCAAACTTGATTTTCTACAACTTTACTCCTTATACATTTTTCGATTATTCTAATATTAAGAGAGATATTTAATACTTTGTGTTTGTTTGACACGAATACATAAAATATATTTAATTGTAAAAAATTTTGATTGTCCTTTTCATAGTAACTATAAACTATAATCGTTATACCATTTTTTTTTTTGGGCTATTAATAAATTTTATTTTTACAAATACTAAAGTCATATCAGATATTATATTTCATTTTGATCACACTAAAATTATGACCGCTTGAGAGTGATTTAAGTATTCTAAGGAAATTCGCTATGTTGACGAAGCTCCTGCGTAACGAATTTTTTTTAAATAAATAACTTTTGGTTGAATTAACTCAGTTAGTTGTTATTTTTACTTGTTTACGTGTAACATTTTTTTTTGAATGTTAATTAAAATAATAATAATAGTTGACTTGTCAACAATAATATTATTTACTCCATATGAACTCCTACACGTATAAAATTATTTCTCACACTAACTAGCTAGAGTACTCGACTACGATTATCTTTTCTATATTTCTTCTCAAGTAAAACTTCATTACCTTTTCACCTTCTCGTGTCTACAACAAAATTGACAATAAATATCCTATTTACATATATTAACTGTTCGTTCTGTTGTTTGTGCTATGGGTTTTGTTCGTTTGTGGATATGGTATTCAAATTAAGGTAAAATCGTATTAATTTTATGTATTATAACACGTAAAGCGTATATGCTGGCATGTATGTTCCGTTTGTTGTGTGCTAACAAAATCCTACGCAAAAAACAATATCTTACAATATATCAAATGTAATTAACAATTCATTGTCGGAATTGTATAAGACACTTACATACTCAACAAATGTACAGGATGTAACAAACAACGGGCATACCATACATTGCGGAAAGATCCAGAGGGAAGGATCCTATTTAAAGTTAATACAAATAAGTAAGATTTATTTATACAAATTAATATTTTCAACAACAACAAAATTATATAAATAACGCACTCAAAAACAAAAAAGAAAAACGTAGTAGAAGCGCGGGTGCCTTTCCTTCAAAGAACTATTATGGTTTAGTTTTAATGCATAGTGCCCTGATGCTTTTGCAGTATTTATACCCGGTATAAATATTATATATAGGGGTATATTAAGTTTGAGTTTGATTTATATTATTTTGATTTTTTAAATTCTCAATTCTTTTATAAACGTTAGGTTAAAAATTTGTAATTATAAAAATGTCCTCTAATAAGATGATGAGAATGATGATGAGAAGATGAATGATCAAACGATTCACAAAGGCAAACAAGTGGATTATTTCTTAAACGAAGATTTACTTGATTGAATATAATGAATCCGTTATCAAGTCGATAAGATTAAAAAAAATTATTTAAACCAAAGAGTAATTTAGTTTCTTTATTATTCTACTGACTGTAATTTTATGAAAAGTATTTTACAAGTTAATTGAACCCTGTAACACTTACCATGCGTAAAACTTACATACACAAAAATAAAACCACGCATGCGCCAAAGTCACGTGTCAGTGACTCCTCTGCCACTTATTTAACATTTCTCCGAACAGTGCTTTATGTGACTCTAGTGCAGAGATTTTTTTTTAAGTGGTGAGTAAATTTTACGTATAGTTTGGAGAATGTTAGATATGTAGTAGAGGAGTGACTGACACGTGACTTTGGCTCATGCGTGTTTTTTCTTTTTGTGTACATAAGTTTTACGCATGGTTAGTGTTCTAGGGTTATAGTGTTCTAGGGTGTTCTACACTTTTTATGATATTTTAATGTTCAAAATTGTTTTAAAGTTTTTATTTCTTACATATTTGGATCTTATTAAACAATTATATAAATATATTAAACAAAACTGTTAGCAAAATGTGTAATTATTATTTTTACTCAATCTCCATAAATCTTACGCATGGTTCGTTATGAAGGGTTATATTTTTAGGTTAGTGTTCTAGGATTAAATTTCGATTTTTGCCCCAATTTCCTAGATCAAAATTAATTCGAAAAATCCTAGAGTTCTCTTTAATATTATTTATAGTGTTCTATGGTTAAATATTCAGTAAGTAGTATTATTTTTTTTTTAAAATATTGATAATAATTAATGCTTATTTAATGCCAAATTAAATTCTAACTTTGACCACAGCATGCGCTGCAGCTGATTTTTTTATCCCTACCATATACTTTTCACGTTGCCAAAAACAAATATTTTCAATATTTCGATGAAAAATACTTTTAAACTGTACATTTCTAACAAGCTTTCGAAACAGTGATGAAAAACAATAATTTTTGATGCCACAAAATATTATTATTCTAAGATGAAAACATCCTTATTTAAATCAAGACAAACCCTTTTTTGTTACACCCTGTACAAATTGAATAATAACCTGTGAACAAAGAAACGATTATATGTTTCTTATTAACATTTGTATATTTATTTTATACCCTAAATATAGAAACTGAGATAGATATTCTATGTAGAATAATAATAATAAAATTAAAATATTTTAAATCGTTTCGTTGTAATTGTTATTATTATTATTATTATTGTGAAATATTATGTTTCAGTTTTAGCATTCCGTCCTAAAAGATAAATCAAAGTTTTGTTTAAATAGTTTTACTGCAAAATTGAACGTGTGTATTATATAAGTATTAATAGAGTCAAATTTATAGTTGTTTTTAGACTTTTTAACCAAAAATAATTAATAGTTAAATAAAACAATTATTTGAGATTTTAACAATAACTTAATTTTGATTAATTTTGGAACAAGGTCCTTTCATCTGAGAAAAAAGATGAATACAAATGAATAAAATAATAATAATAATAAAGATAATTGGTCAATGGACCTATTTTAATCCTATTTGTTAACGAAAACAAATAAGAGATGGAATGAAGTACGGGTAGAAGAAATAGGTTTATTAATCCATTTGAACTTTTTAAACCAAATACCACCAAAACCACGATTTGTTTTAGACATAACCTGGGTAGAAATTTGATATTTTTGCAATTATTGATAATTTGTTATTCTTTAATTTTACTCCAATTATATCTATCAAAAAACGATTATGAACACTCCCTTTCAAGATTATGTCGTACTTTTGAAAAAATCAACATTCCTCGTTGTTGTTTAAAAATTTTTAGGTCTATTTTTCGGTATTTTCAGTAAATAACTATTTATAGTAGATCAAAAGTTAAATAAAAATTTTATAAAATAAACATTTTTTTACATTTTAAAATTCCTAAAAGTAAATTGTGACAAAAAAGTTTAATCGCATAATACATACATTTGATCAGTAGACTTATTGAGCATGCGCAAAGCAACCACCAAACCACAAAAATACTTTCAAATCCTGAAAGTATAAAATATAAGCAAAGCTCAAAAATATTAAATAAGAGAAAGCATAAGTTCTTATTAGTTGATGTTCCCATCTGTTAAATGTTGGGTTTTAAAAATAAAATAATTTTAGTTTTAACTTGATTAGAAGACTTTTTTTCTAAAAAAGTATTGATTACTATAAAACATATTTCCATTTAATCGTATATTTATCCATGGTTGGACTACCTTAAAATATAAACTGCCTAAAATTTAATGAACAAAATTACCTTTTTTTTTACTTTCGACAGCATCTCAAGACACATTTTCGATATTAAACTGAGTATACAGAATTTGAGGTTGATAATTTATTTGTAAATTAATCGAGATACCAAAAAAAAAATGAAAGTGTGTAATAAAATTGATACTTTATTCATACCGAACCATTTCTGAACAAATATCCATACTTAATCGATTTATCATTTACATATAAATATATTGTAAATAGTTTATTTCATATCCTTTTTCATTTATTAGAATAATGGAATTACAAAAAAAAATTATTAGTAAATAGTTAACAGTTCATAAAATAGATTTTAATCATAATTTATTAAGCTTGTTACACTTGAATTTGTTATTCTTTGAATTATGTCTATTGACTATATATATATATATATATATATATATATATATATAATAAAATATTTATTTTCTTATCTTTTCTTACCTGTAACTCTCAAAGAGTTACAAACATTAAAAAAAGGTGTATTATTTGTACTTTATATCGAGAGCAAAAACTCTTATACTTAGATCGATCTCTCTAATTGAGAACAAGTGAAGATTAACATTATTAGTCGTTTAGTTTTTTTATACTAAATCATGTACCCACCTATTAATATTACTTCTTATTAGTAAAAAGCATTTTTTTCAAAAAGGAAATGAAAGAGATAGATTAGAATCAATCAGTTTTAATATTGGATATTTCAAAACTTAGTTGATTTGATTTCTTTATTTAAAAGTTTTGTCTGCTTCTAATCATTTTCGAAGTCCGTCTGCCTGAATGTTTCACTGAGCTGAGTTTTTTTTTGCTAAATCTTGAGTCAATTTGTACTCTTATTTCTATTTTTAAGGACGCATGAGGCTTGATATTACATAAAAAAATTTTTATCTAAAATTTATTGTCAGATCTGTCACATCAAGTCAAATCAATTTCGAACAGATAAAAAAAAGGTTATAAATCGTTGTAAGAGTATTGATATACTTAACAACTTTTTTAAAATCCTAAATAAATTTCAGTAAAGATAGTACTCATTTGACTCTAGCGTAGTAAATGAGCGTTCTTAAGTGCTTAGAATTATTAATTGACTAACATTTGATTACTTCTTATGAATTCAAACTTAGAAATCGTTTTTATAAAAGAGACTTTAATGACACACACGATGATCAGACCGTTAAATTGTTTTTCTGTTAAATTGTACAAGATAATATTTTAAGACCACTACAAACATAATGTCATCGACTCAAGATTGTATACTTTTGTTTAATAGGCCTACAAATTATGATATCTTAATAGATTACCATATATAGTTCTATTGGTGTCAACCATACTATTTCGAACCAGTATCCTCGAACTAATTCAATCAACCCTAGATATATAAGTAGGTACTTATGAGTATGAATTAGTGCATCTTATCTTAAGAACTTAGGAAACATTGATGTTATAAGTGCTGAATTTACGATACGGAACACTGACCCTACACAAATATATAAAAATATTTATATCGGTTCAACATCTGTGTCTAAACAAAACTTTTAAATAATACATTGTATGAAAAGTTAAAAGATATCACCCAAAATGTTGTAAATCCAGTTTTACTAACAAAAATGAAGTCTTTACATTGTTTTACAATAATAACTACCGTGTCCGAGGAGCCGACGCAACCCGGCAACATTTAAACAGAGAGCATTATGACACTGACATCTCATTACTACAAACAATAACAACAAGTCCATAAGCCACCCGAGCGAAAGAATACAAGCTGCCAATACGTGTGTATTGTTTAACATTTATCTCTCCTTTTTTTTTTTAAATAATGCACAAAATAAAATATTAGTTTCTGATATAATATATATATATATATATATATATATATATATATATATATATATATATATATATATATATATATATATATATATATAAAGGTCTAAACTGAATATACAAGAAGTCGGTCGATTACATTGGTTGCACTCTGTGAGACCTTTAAATTGTTAACCGTATTTAAAGATTAGCCGATTCTTAGAATAGAAATCTAAATTCTTCGAATAAACAAACAAAAAAGTTCCATACAGTTTTTCGTTTTGACGCTTTGTTTTTGAGATATAATTAATTAAACATTAATAAATTCAACCGTTGTGTGGGTGTCGCTACACTTATTGAGATCTCTGACAAAACAAAACTTTAAAATAATTTTATACATTTAATATATAATTCAAAATTTTATTTAAAAGATATGAGAATCATCATAAATTCAAATTGAATATCATAGCGTATAAAATGTTAGCTTGCAAAAAAAACATAACGCTTTTTTTTAACCCTTGATTTCACTACCCATCAAATTGTCGTACTGGGAGCTTTAAATTGAAATCGATTCTAAAGGAGTAAACTCCAAAGGAGAGACAGACAGACAAACGGACAGGCGAGCAGACAGGCAGATGGACAGATGGGCATGCAGAAATGAACTAAGTAGGTTATTTTATGAACACCTATACCAAAGTTTTTTTTTTTGCGATCAGCCGTTACAAAGTTGGAGCGTATGTCAGGAATAATAATATATATATAGAGTGTAAAAATATCCAAAGATGAACTTAGAATAAGCTTTTATTCAATTGTAAACCAGTCGTATATAGTAATACCTCTAGTACTCAAAGTAAAATTTTAGCAAATAGTATATACACCACGTACTTAACTCAGTACTCAGTACAGGCGCGTGTCTACTTAATACATACGGATTGTATGTATGTTATGTATGTATGTATATTACATATATTATTATTATGTTCTGTTACATAATCGTGCATTACTTGTATATATTATAATACAGACTCTTTTTTTTTTCTTCTCTTTTATGTATGTTAAAATGTAGTAAGTATTTAAACTTGTGTTAAAATAAACACAATGCAAATACAAAATTGCCTTTAGCGTACACACTAATTATTAAACATGAAATACTATTAATCTTTTTTTGCAAAATTCAAAAGAGTTTTTAATGCTCTAAGAGTACGAAAGTAGAGAGATATTATTTTAGATATTATGTTACTTTTTAAAAGTGGTATTATTATAAATACCGCGCGTTTTGTACTTATTTAACTGTTGCTTTTTTTTGTTTTATTCAATTTAAATTTGGCCTCTTTCATGTATGTATGCCTTCTATTTTGTTTTTTCCCGAATACGGAAGTGTGAGTTTGTTATTCACTATTCAATGAAGATATAACCATTTGGAGAATAGTTTTTATTTGGAAATTACAAGTATACTATCTTGGACAGAGAATTATTGGTCGGATAAAACTTCTAAATTTCAATCAAATCGGATAATATTTGGGTAAGATATAAGAAAAAATGTACTAGGCACTTGGTTTTTAAGGACGTCTTTAAAAAACAAATTTTACTTCAAACACCTAAATTTTATCCAATTTCTATGAACTTGGTGTCAAATACTAATTGTTGGTCAAGCTTTTCAAATTTGAGGTGTGATTTAATGTAATTTTTCCGGATTTTCAGAATACAGTACCATAAGTTACGTATCGTATGAGTACAAGACATCGAGCAGTACAAGCAGTGTTGGACTGGCCATAGAGTCAGGGTGGAGTTTTCCACACGAGCCCCAATCTGTGTACTCCCCCCCCCCCTGAAGTTTACTACAGACACGGAAAAAAGTAGATAAATACATGGAGTAAGAGGAAGGAAAAAAAGCAAGAACAAATCGTCGAAGATGGTTTTGATCAAACAGCAATGAACACTGTTTGTCTTGAAGAGATTAGGATACCTGCCGAACTTACATATACAAGTAAAGTTTCGTCTCATATAACAAGCACATTCGTCCGTACTCCAACATACAAGTCGCTTACTGTGTAATCCTCACAATTTCGTTAGCGTAAGTATCTTGCAATAACGATTTTTCGCACTGAAGCACATTAAGACGATGCTTCGTTCTCTACTGGGGAAGAACTACTGGACTCAATTATCCTCATCAAAGAATCGGTTCTCCTCTATTAAAACTAATTTGATCTGACTATCTTCAGCTATAACTAATGGAATTGTTTACATAAAAATGTACCGACACTGGGTACTAGCATCGAGATAGCAGGGTCGGTAGAAAATATCGAGATAGCAATTGCAAATTTTAGAAAATATGACTCAAACGTAGTAGATTAAAAAAAACTCATTAAAACCGGATGAAATTTTGCTGAAGAACCCAAAAAAGGGGTTTTTTAAATTTGATGACACCACCAAAAATTAAATAAATAAATTTTAGTCCATCACTAAATTTTATCCGATTTCCATGAATTTGTTAAATCGTATTAATTTTGGGCTAAGCTTTTCAAATTTAAGGTTAAATTTAAGAGTACCTCTAATATTCTAATAATTAATAATTTTATTAATTGAATAATTTTTTTAATTTGAAGTTCACTATCTAAAAAAAATGAATTGGTAGTAGCTTCAGTACGGTAGAACGTGTGTAAATAATTAAAAAGCTTTTCAAATTCAAATCGATTTGTTGTCGCATGATTAAATTTCAACGGAATGGAAATTATCAATTTAATTACGGGTACTACAAACAAATATCCAAATTAAATATAACTATTTTTCCCTTTATTAAAAATATGAATATAGTATCACAAGTATGTATATGAATTACATTATACATACAATTTATAATATCTTCAAACAAAACAATAATGTAAATATATTATATATATATATATATATATTTATATATATTCATACAATCGTTACAATTGTTTTGCATTTTGTTTATGAGACAATTGTTTTATTAAAAACTCTCATTGCAATAATAAATATTACTTATAGTTTACTACTGATTTAGAAAATATACCTATTAACTATCAACTACTAGGGTTGCCGGTCATTCATTCATGTATCTAGAAATATATATAATAAGAAATATTACATTCAATGTTTCAATATATTCGTATCCATAATATATAATAATAATTAATTCGTAGGAAATAGGACTAGGAGAATAAATGAATTAATTTAAATAAATTGAACGTTTCGTCATTTATTTATGACTTCCTCAGCGAGTTATTTTTATAATTCATACGTATGATAGTTAACATTAATAATAATTACATGACAGTTTATATGTAAATAGTGATATGAAAAAATTAACTCGTCAACCAGGTATCAAACCTCGGGCCTCTGGATATCTAGTCCAGCATGTTTACCGCTACACCAAAAACGATTCTGAGGTAACAGCCAACTTTTTCATATCATTCTTATTTTTTATTTTGACAGTAGGTATTACTTCTGTCGAAGTTATTATTCATATATATTTATTTGTGTATTGTTGACTTAAGCGTCAACAATACATGACAATCCTAAAATTCTTTGAATTTTTCTTAAGTTTACAAAAGTAATTCATCCTCGTATAATAAATATAAATAATAATATAATTTGAATTATTTTAGTCCACATATTATACACATACATACATACGGCTGACAGTCTAATATTTTACATTTGTACCATATTCAGTTTTTTTTTCCGTTCGTATTTGTGTTTTATTTATAAAACAATTTATTTTGAATACTGAATGAATTCTAAAGATTTATAATCCTATATGAAACAAAGATGGTCTTCTATCCTTTTTTATCATTTTTGTATTATCAGTTGACTAGATCAACAATTATCTAGAGTTATTATCTGAGACAGTGTTTTTCATATACATAGTGATTTAACTAGACCGTCTTTGATTGGGATATAAAACTACTATGATGTTGGCATTAATTAAGGATGTTCCAGCATACCACCACTTTCCGACATATTTTTCTCATTTTTTTCACAGGCTAAAAATAACGTTTTCTAATAAATCCTGAAGTTTCAGAATTTTTGACCATTTAGAACGCAAGATAATTATTATTCACTCTCATTCTCTCTCATTAGAAGCATGTAAAACTATATGCTCGCCTAACTATTAACAGACAATAGTATCAGAAAAAATACTCGACAGAATTCAAAGTAAAAACTAGGAGAGTAAACATAAATATTTATTATATAAATTAAAAAAAAAATGGTGTGTAACCGTTTTGTTTTCGAAATAAAGGAGTTTAAAAATTGTTTTTTCTTCAAAATTACATTATGAACAGTAAATTTGTCTATGTGTTGTATATGTGTGTTTATGTATTTGTTCTATAATAAAATCAGATGGTTTTTTTGTCCTGATTATTTAACACAGTGCTGGAACGTCCTTAAACGATATCATTTTAAATTAAAAAGAAGATATTATTTTCATGGCTTTGAAGGCTTGTATCTATTTCAAAGTTGGGAGGAAATGTCTGACACCTTTGACTGCATATTATCATTTAAGAATTTTCCGTTTGACTTGCGTTATATATCGTAGTCCGAATTTGCTTTTATACTTTTAAATCAGTTAAGTAGTCGGATTTTTGTAAATTATTATTTTTATGTCTTTTTAGTGTTCATATAAACTTATATCTAGAGCACGGTAGTGCGCAAGGCCGATTTATACTAATACTGCCGTGCTTAGGTTAAATAGCTATATCACTCTCGGGATTAAGACTAATCTAATAATACCTCGATTATTAACTCGCATAGTTGAGTTGTTTATGCATTTTTATTGGATAGCATTTTTTATACACAGAAAAAAATTTACATGATGTGTTTTATATATTTTTTATTTCTATAAATTTATCATGGAATATCGGTATTAGTATATATTCAAATCAAAGACAATCAATGACGGCCTACTAATGTCGAATCACCGTGTATAAAATCTATGGAAGGTAAAGGTATGCAATATTAAGCGTCGGATTGATTGAACAGTGATGAGCATATCTAATAAAATAACTTTACCTAAGGGTAAAAACTATGTGTAGAATTAATTGTCATCTGTTTAATATTTATTATGCGTATTATCCGTGTATATCACCGGATTAATATGTGCATAAAGTAACAAGGTTTTGAAATGTTCATTTGATGGACTATGCTACGATTCATCAAAAGAAATTTATGTATCAGATTGAAAATAAATTTTGATCCGGTTTTTATGTGATTAAGATAATGTAAACAAAAAAAAAACGTTCTTTGGTAAGGAGATACTTAAAATACCTGGAGGAATTTGCTGTAAATTTATTTAATATATAGATATATATATAATATTCTGCGAGTAAAACGGCTATGACAAACAGACGGGTCTTGAAAAACTATAAGGATATCTGGTTGACTACGGCCCTCTGATTGAGAGAAATAATTTTTATTTTCAAAATTTTGACAGTTTAAATTTATGTGATTGATGCAGGTATTTTTATAGAAACTAGAAACTATAGTATAAATCTTTCACAGCTATAACTTTGATTCAGCATGGGATTTTGAACTTTCTGATAGATTTTTGGAAATCGAAGCAAAAAAGTTATCGAGGGTTTTTTTTATCATTATTACGTTATCTCCTATAGTTTTCTCTATGTAGAGATTGTAAAGATTTTATATGTAGAGATTGTATAATCCTGAAGTACAGTTTATACAAAGACATAGATCAATGTTCAGAAATAGTATTTTTGGCATTTAAAGGTCATAAAACGTTATTCCTATCAAAAAAATTCTAATCATCAATTGAAATAATTTTAATTAGTTTTCAAATAATAATTAATCATTTAACAGATTTTAATTATATTAAGATGATTGTGCACTAAAAATACAGTTGATAAACTATTCGGTGTTGACCGACAACGAATTTTTTTGAAAATTAATATGTGAAGATCAATAGAATTTAATATTATAGAAATTTGCAAGACAGGTATGTTTAAAAAAATTTTGTATGTTCCCAAATGCGTGCTTGTATCTGTGCGGTCAATGTATAAGCCACTTATTGATGCTAAAATAAGATCTCTGCCATTTTCCAGAGGCTTTGGTTGAAATAAACTTCTAAAGGTGAAATAGAAGTCTTAATTTTGTATCATAAATTTGAATTGTACGTAGAATAACTTTTTGAAGTTTATTGGAGTTTACTCCTTAAGAATCGATATCAATTTAAAGCCCCCGGTACGACAGTTTTATGAGTAGTGAAATCAAGTGTTAAAAAAGTTTTTTTTACAAGCTAACACTTTGTACACTATGATATTCAATTTGTGATATTCAATTTATGATGTTTTACAATATCTTTTCAGATTGATTTTACATAAAATTTTTCGTAGGTCATTAATTTATTTAAGAAAAAAAAAATATTAAAATAAATTTTTTATAAAAATTTAAATAATATTTTGAATTGTATATTAAACGTTAGCTTCTAAAAAAAACTATAAAATTACTTTATTAATATTTTGTTGATTGTTTTTTCCACAGAATCTATACTTCTAAAAAATAACTATAAAATTATTTTATTAAAATTTTGTTTGAATTTTGAAATGTCAATTTTGATTGTTATTTTCATAGAAACTGTAAACTATACTAGCACACTATAAATCGTTATATATAAGTTAGAAATATGCAAATTTGTATTTTGACTATTAATAAATTTAAATTTTTTATAAATGAATTAATGATAGCGCCATCTAAGCAAAATATTTCAAAATTAAATAACTTTTAGTACGTAATATAGTTACGTAATATATATATTCGTAATATACTAAATAACTTAAAAGTAAAAATAACTTAAATGTAAACTCCATCACGCGTCGGAGCTGGAACGCATAATTTTTTGTTTGTCGTATTTGTCTTTTTTCGATTTGAAGTATTTTTCTCGAAATATGCGATTATATTCCGAGTATTCGCTGAATATGACATAATTATTTGATATTTTTATATATTTCAAGAAATACACTTTTGATCCAATAATGTCGCGCGATATTTATAAAAAGACAAATATGTATCGTAATAAATTATATATAATTAATAAAATATTTTCATTAATCATACAAATATTATTCATAATTATTATAACTGCACAATTAATTAGTAAATAAATATTGAATACCGGTTTTTGAAAAATTGTTTATCCTTTTATCATATCTTATAAGAACCAACACAGCTATAAAGACTTTGTGGTATGCATTTATTAAAAAAAAAAATTATTATATAATTCATAATAAAAATAGTCCACAGTACATTTACGTGTAAACATATCATTAAAAAAAATGCCGTATAATATTTTTATTCTACGTAATATAGTTTTTATCTTCGGTACGCAGTCGCAAAGAACGCTATTGACTATGCTTAAAAAAACCACACATATTAAAAACGCACTGAATAATATGTGCGAGAAAACGCTTCAAAGTTAAATTATACGCAGAACTCAAATAATATTTAAAAAAAATTGATTTGTGCCGAATATGTTGGGTTTTCAAAACAAATTGTTCAAAAGAAAAAAAACAAATTTCATCTAAAAGATTTTATCCAAAACAAAATGAACTCAGCAAAGAAATGAACAGTAAAAATTTCGAAATAAAAAAAACAGCATTTTTAAAGCAAACACTACCTACATAATAATAATTTTAATATTTGAAGGGGAAATCCTTAATAAATCATTCCACAATTAAACTAGGATTACAATGACTATAGGGCTACAATAACTTTTTGTAATGAACAATATTAAAATGTTGAGCAATCTGATTACATAATTGAAATTATGTATTGAGATTTAATTGGGTCGTTACTTAATGACAATTCGTTCCAATTAATGAATAAAATAAATTTTCGATGAACACAGTTTGTTCGTCTTCAGAAATGATTATAATATATTTTCTGAAGAAGGAAGGAACTATGTTTCCAAAACTCTAGTCAAAATAAAAATATTATTATATGAAATATTTGTTTTGTTTGATAACAAAAAAATTTTATTAAAAATATTACTAAATAAGCAATACACACAGGATTGGCAACATACAATTTTCATCTTACGTGTACTACTTCGGTTAAAATCGGTTTTGGTCAGTTTTTCAATAAATGTATTTTACAATTTTTGGTTTTCTATTCAGAATTAATATACATAAATTTACCTTCATATTTCGAGGGTTTTAGTGGTAAAATAAGAAAATATCCAGTATTTAGAAGTTACATAAGGTCAAACAAAAACAGCCTACCTTTATTATTGATTAAGTAACATTTAGTAATATTCTTATTTACTGTAGGTAGTTAAACACATAATATATTTATTTATATGAAGATAATCACTCATTCATTAATTTCATGTAATTAAAATCGACATATATGTATTTAATCGAACTAGATTAGTTTTAAATAACTTTTGTAGAAAAATGTTAATTTTATGTGACAGTTAACTTTTAATTACGTAGGATTAACATGTCGACCTTTGCTAATAACATCATTCTAATGAATACTGTTTCTTTTTACAAAAATTATTTACGATAATGCCTAATACCCAAATACTTCTCTCAATGGTATAAAACAATTCACACATATTAAACTATTGAATACAGCTCAGTTGGTGGGTGCTATTTCGGGTAGCTGAAGACCGAAAGATCAAGTCTTAAGTCTTCAATAAAAAAATAAACAAATTAATTAGGATTACTTGATTCATGATTTATATCTATGGAATTGAAGACTTAGAGGCTTATTTTATTTTGAATTTGTGCATGGAAATTTTGAAAAGAGTATTGAAATCTTCTATAGCTGGTAATATAAATGCCGTTTTATTAGGCTTATTTGACACCAACCCGAGAATCGTATATACGACATAATTGGCTTTAAAAGAAATGAGATGTTTCAAATTAGGCCTACATCCAATCGTAGTCATGTAATCTACATACGACAGCTTGTTTAAAGCTTGAACTTAAATATTTCATTTTTCATTTTTTATCAAAATATTACCAGTGGTACTTAATAATAAGATAAATAAACTTGACAACCACTGTTTTATTTCTTATAAATGTGTACTTACGATTAATTATATTATATATTTTATATTATAAAAATTTTAAACCATAGATATTATACATAACATGTATGAATAATGTTTATTTAATATGTATTATTTAAAAATATTACAGTTTGTTTTATTACCCACAATTCATATTATTTAACGTTCTTAAGGTATATAATCATTAGCTTAATATATTTTTCTTCTTTATTTTGTAAATGATATTGTGTTATTCGGTAGGTTCATATGAAATTTATGTATTTATAATATCTCTATAGGGTTAAAAATTCCAATTTGAGTAAGCTGTTATTATAATATTGCTACTTTTTTTTTATAATGCCTTACGAAATTTATGATTTATTGCTTGCTAGAAGTTTGTTGTTTTTTGTAAATATAATGCAATATAGGGAATAACAGTTGGTACAAATGACCACAGATGTCAATGTTTTATAATTAACGTTATTCATTCGGTTTTCGAAAAAAAAAAATTTTAAACCAAGTTGTGCATTATAAATATACTAGCAACTTATATTCGAAACATTTTCCCAGAAATTGAATCCTGAAAGTCCAAGTCAAATATAATGGTTTTTGTTAAAACGTTATTTTTGTGGCTCATAGTACCCTATGTAAAATATAAGTAGCTAAGATATTTTTATTTTGAAGTAACTTTGTTTAAATATTTTCGTTGCCTAAATTTTTACTCGTAAATTGCGTCAAGTTGGAAAAGATCCATATAGCTAATAAAAAGCTTTTATATTTTTTTCCCAGAAATCGTATTATGGGGAATTTTGTATTAATTTTTATTAGCACGTTGTTTTAAATACTTTAATTTTTGAGGGTGCATATAAAGCTTTTTTTTTCTCTATCATTTATACAACATATTAGAATAAGATCGGCTATATACTTAGAAAGGTGATAACATTACGACTACTACAATATCCTATAAAATTACTCCATGTAAATTTAATTCTAAACACAGGTTTTAGATTCCAAGCTTTTTGTTAAAACCAAAATTAACTTTTATACCTATTTTATAATTAAAAGCATGTTTTATAGGGTCTTAGTGCGCGGAGAAATCTGTCGATGAAGCCACCCTTCTACTACGCTAGTTTCACCCTTCTAGAAATATAACTATCTTTTACTTTTCAGTATAATTTTGGGACATTCAAAATACTTTAGTGCTTTATAATACCTAGAGTGTTATTTTCTAATTTATAAAAAGCTTCCATTTTTCATATCGCTTACAAAATTATTATTATTAGGATTGACTGAGCGTAACAATTGAAATTTTTCGATTGCAATATTTTTAATAAGATAAACTTGTGCGTATATGTTTTCGTCGCCATAAATTCATCACACACCTACTTTTGACCTGATCAAACGGTAAGAAATACACATAGTTCAATACAATTGAATAATACTTATGTTCTATAAACTAAATAATATCTAATTCAATAGTTAAATATATATATATAGAAGAATATCAATAAATAATGTATTTATACTCATTTTGTATTAAAATTTGTGGTTAAATATATTATATAAAATTGAATAGATGGATATTACATTATTGTTTGTGGACTCTTTATAATCTAACCAAACGATAGATCTATATATACTTATATACAAAAGTTGATTTTACATTCAAACACACAATTTGAACGATTACCTTTTAATACACATCTAAACACAAATATAGCATTAAAACTGTTTCGTTATTTGTATTATAACCTGTAACTATAATATCATTATGTAATACCTGTAAGCTATATATATATATATATATATATATATATATATATATATATATATATATATATTTATTGTATTTACTACCTGTAAATAATATCGAATATATTTTATTTATATATCATTTACAAATTATAAATTATAGGTATGTCTTATATAATATGTATACTAGAGAGTCAGAATCTACAATTATTTATGCAAATTATTCTGACAACATACTACTACAATCACAAATAGAATAATTTGCAAAACAGACAAACAAAATAGCAGAGTCTCTTGAGCAGATGAGATCTTTGAGTTGTAATAAGTAATACGTTAATAATTGCTAACATTTTTGTTGATGCGTGTTCTTTTGAAGAATTTATTTTTACCTTTCCTGACAATTACTGTATCTAAATAAACCAGAAAGTGAATTTCGTTCATTTTGAGAACTCCTGTAATAATTAATTGTAGATTTGTATTATAGAGTGTGTTATTGAAAAATATGAATTTAGTGCTACAATATCGTTCATTTTTAATTAATAGAAATAATCTCAAATAGATCCATATTTCGAGATATAGTGAAATTACATGTATAAAGATTAAACCTCTATGTTTAAATAAAAGTAAGAATGAATTTATATGTATTTACCTAAATGCATTCTTGCATAAAAATAATCTATACTCAATCAGAACCCTTTAAGGTGGAGTTTTTCTTAAATTTATAATGTAATACAAAATATTATTCACTTCTTTCAGATAAGACATAGTTTCTTCACATACAATTTATATTTCTTCACCCTTAAATATATTGTACAACTTTGTTTGAATATATCTTGCAGCAAAAAAAAGCTTTAAGCAAATTTAAAAAAAGATAATTTCGATTTTTGCTCCATACCTTTCCTCCATGACACCTTTTTCTTTTCTTTACTTTGGTTTTACTGTTTATTTTTCAAAATTTATTTTTCACTATCTAGTGAATGTAGTTGTGATAACTTATCATATAAATAAAAGAGTTACCATGATATCTTTGTAAGAAACGGATTGCTAAAAAATTTGAAAGTGGTGAGTTTATACGTGAACATATTTCAAAATTATTAACTACTAGCTTATACACCGGCGACTTCACTCGTTAAGTCATCGTTGCAAGATAAAATACACACCAGTTTTTAAGTGTAATCATAAGCTTTTAAACACAAAATTTGGTTTCACCAAATCTGTCCAATAGTTTTTGCGCGATGCTCAATCAAACAAACAGACAATTATAGTTTTATAATTTAGTAGAGATAGGTTAAGCGTTTATTTTTTTATTTCAATATTGTCAACATGATTATGAAAATTTGTGGTAGAATTGAAAAATATGCCATACAGAAATTTGGGAAATAATATACTTTTTTATATCTAAATGTGTACAATAACTCAAGTTGTTCCAGTTGATTTGGATAAAATTTCTTCGGTATTCGAAAATACATTTTGAACAAAACGTTTTGTTCCTCATAAATGTAGAAACATATTTGACAGTAAATTTTTTTTTCGAAATTTGTAGTGTACTTGCACAAGATTCTACACCTCAATAACTAGCCACCCAGATTACTCTTCGCATCCTCCAACAAAATTTGTATTCATTATTACATAGACAAAAATCTAGATTGCTTTAAAGTTCCATAATTGTTTTTCTCAATAACATTTATAAGCTCAGGTTTCAGATTGAATACACCAGGATATCCGGTTTATTCCTACTAATTTGACATATATCGATTGTAAAAATTTCACTTCTGTCCGCAATATTACTATCAACTTCAAGTTCTCAAAGTTTTAAAGATATTTTTTATAACGCAGTACCTTTATTCGAAATATTTTTTTCAAAAACTAAATGGACAAAACTATTGAAGAAAATTTAATAAATGTACACCACTTTTGGAGTCGATCGTTTAAAAAGACGGCTAACGGTAGTGTAAATGTAATTACTATAACAAAACCATACATGAATTGACAGTCTTTCTTCGTTTTGAAGAAATTAGGTTAATCTTCTGTTATGAATTTACACTAGGTAAAAAAAGCCATCATCAATAATAGAAATTCTTAACGAATGATCAAATATTATCAGAATAAAATATAATTTTTAAACAATAAATAATAGCCGATTGCAATAATTCAAATTTATATTATTTATGAATTTGTGATCATTTTCCATGACCTGAATATTATTATTGAATAAAATAGTAATGAACCAAGCCACACAGTTTTATATTATGTATAAAACTGTGCGGCCACTAAAGTAGCCATCTGTTTTCAAAATTATTTTATTAATTTTTGCCTTATTCATTTGATTTTCGAGAAAATATTTCGGGTAAAAGTTGTTCATTATAAATATACTAACAACTTTTATTCAAAATATTTTCCGAAAAAATCAAATGAATCAGGTGCAAATTAACTATAAGATTTTCTAAAAATTATCTCTACTTTTGTGGTCTACAGTATATTATATATATAATACATATATAGGGGAGCCCGGGGCTGAACGGGATATGAAGTTAAAAATGTTGCTTAAAAGTACAAAAGGGTTTATCAAGAGAGCTGAAAATATTTCTATGAACTGCATTCTTTTTTTCAATATTATTGATCTTTGCCTTACTCATCAGATATTCGAGAAAATATTTTGGGTAAAATTTGTTCATTATAAATATACTAACAACTTTTATTCAAAACATTTTCCGAAAAAATCAAATGAATCAGGTGCAAATCAACTATAAATTTTTTTTAAAAATATCTCTACTTTTGTGGTCTACAGTATATTATATATAATACATATATATAGGGGAGCCCGGGGCAGAACGGGGTATGAAGTTAAAAATCTTCCTTAATAGTACAAAAGGGTTTATTAAGAGAGCTGAAAATATTTCTATGAACTTATAAGGTTATAATCAAAAAAATACAATCATATTGTAAGAAAATAGAACAATATTTTTTTTTTCAATAGTAGAAAGTTATGTCATTTGCATCGCACAGACCTGGACATGGGGCAGAACGAGGTTGTATGGATAGGTTATTATAAACACATATGAAACTAATGGAAATTCATACACTAGGATAGCCTCATCATCCTATCTATTCGCAGGTGAAAACTGAAATGAAGAAACACCAGTTGCCAGTTGTCATACAAGAGCACACAGGAGTAGTAAAAGGTAGCCTGTTCACTTGAAGGCCTATCAAGTCTGATGTTAGTTGTGTCTGCTGGAAGATATTGTGAAACATTGCAGCAGAATGAGGTACTACATTCCATCCCACCCGTTCTGCCCTAGAGACATGATTCGGGTTAGAAGGGTAAGTTCACTCAAAAGATGCGTAAACAAACATTTAATTACACCAAACTAAAGACAATTAAACTAACTGCAAGCGTGTACTATCTGTAGTTGTATCTTGGGTTACAGGATCATCATAAGTTACAATATGGGAGCAAATAATCACAAATAGTCAATAGAAAATATTGTGCTGGACTAAATTACAGGAGTTATTTTTTTGTAAAATTTGGTTCAGTATTAAGTACTGAATGTAAATGAACAAAATCCAAATTTCGACCCCCGAAGTGCCGCTATTTTGAGAAAAAATGCAGATATACGCAATTATCTCAATTACCGTGTACTTGAGGCCAAAAATGGTAATAAATGGTCCTTTTTTTTTTAATTTTTGTTGTATCACTTATCAGTTAATTTATTATTATTTTATTGTTTAAACTATTATTAGAAGATCTATCGGTCAAAAAGTCCATAAATAAATAGTAATAGCCGTATAAGTCGTAAACCAGTAAGTGATACAAAAAAAATTAAAAAACAAAAAAAAAAGGAAAATTCAATTATCTACAAGAAAAGTTATTACCATTTTTGGCCTAAAGTGCACGGTAATGGAGATATCGGCTGATATGATTTTTCTCAAAATGGCGGCACTTCCGAGGTCAAAATTTGTAAGAATTTTGTTCATTTACATCTAGTACGTGATATTGGACCTAATTTTAAAAGAAAATAACTTCTATAATTAATATATTATAGACAAGAGCAACGGGTTTCTCTATTGATTGTACTGGACGAAGAAAAGTAGACTGACATGATTGTCGTAGTCGAACAGACACAGGTTGGTCTAGTTCTACGTATTGTAGAACGATCGCTAGTTGCATCCCCTTGACATCTAAATTCGTCTTACTTCATTACGCCCCGGCACCCCATTGTGCGGCACAATTTGTGCCCCGAATTCCCCTACGTAACTTACTAAGGTACGTCGTAATTAGTTAAAAGAGTATAAATCTAAAGTATTAAAATATAGAGTCAGTAGTATATATATACACGGTATATTCTTATCTAGAGAAATGTCTAAAGTAAAATTAAAATTCATGTTAGCTAAGTAATTTATTATCATATATTGAGATATCATTGCATTTTAAATATCAATGAAAAATGATCGTTTTTTTTAAATATATTTCTGTTTGAAATTTTATTTAGCTATTTGAGTGAGTATTTTATATTTAAAGGAAAGATTTCAAGGTGCGGTTTGTTTAGTGTTTTATTATTAAACAGAGGTTGTGGCTAGTAGTACTTGATTATTTTATACAGAATGGTCTATGATAAAGTCATTCAAAAGGGTAAAATCATGGTAAAAATAAATTATAGTTTAAAAAACGAAATAATATGAACTAAAAAAAAAAGTGTGTGTGTAATTATATTTAATAAAAAATAAAACTAAACAAAAACTTTATGATATTCAAATCTGAATTTATTTGATTTGAGAAAAATAATTTGAATTTAATTTGAATTTTTTTATTTCCACAATTTAAATGAGTCTCTTTCTCTTTTTAACACAACAATGTACAACTGACTTTACTTGAACAAATTTTACATTTGAAAGAAAAAAAATTCAAAATGAATATGTAATTAATTATAAAAAAAAAAAAACTCCTTTTTTGAGGAGAAAAATATTTCATCTTAAATATTTTTCTTTTATTACTTAAGACTTTTTTTAAAGTTTGAAATATGTGTTAGGTCCAAAAAACTTATTCTTATTAATTTTCAACACAACATACTAATAACAGCTAATATTGGTATGGGATTTAATCAGTGTTTTAATCAGTTTGACCTGAAATTCATTCAAGAAAACTATACCACGATGTAGAGCTGGAAAAAACAAACAAAAAAGTTTAATAAAGTTTATCGATTCGACGCTTAGTTTTTAATTAAACATTAATAATAAATTTAACTAATCACATTTGCATTTTTGGGTGTCGCTACACTACTCCACCAATCACAGAGCCCATAGTGTAAGGAGGTGGGGCCGGTAACAGTAGTAGAGTAGGGTGGCCATGCTAGAGTAGTGAAAGAGTTCTCAATAAGTGTAGCGACACCCACAAAAAGGTGGAATTAATTAATGTTTAATTAATTATATCTCAAAAACTAAACGTCAAATCGAAAAACTTTTTTAAACTGTTTTGTTTGTTTTTTCCAGCTCTACACCGTGGTATAGTTTTCTTGAATGAATTTCAGAACATACTGTATATACAACTAAATAGAATTATTATGAATGTTTATATACACATTTTTTTTCCAATATATAAATCAATGATATATTTCACGCAATCACATATTTACATATTATTATTATTATTATGAATGATACTTTATATTTACAACACTCACAATGGCATTATTATAATGGTTTTGTTTGTTTGTTTAGAACTTTATTTATGTATAACATGTCAATACTTTATGGTAAATGGATGCATTACTACTAACTTGTTTGTTTGTACCATAACAGAAAAACAATTATGGGTTTTCTATATATTTAAATATAAAATTGACTAAGTAGTCAGCAGGAGAATGAATTGAATATGTTTCGCTACAGAGAATGAATCTGTTAAACGGTTGCGTGAAGATGGCTTCTTTAAGATAATTCATTCGTTAACTCATTTTTCTTACATAATTTCATGAAATTTTAATATGACATTTAGTTTTTGTCCTTGAGATTATTAACATGCACCACTCCGAGTGGTCCAGTTGTTTAAAGCACTCTACTCGGAACTGGGATGTTGTTAGTTCGATTCCCAACGGCTGCAGTTTGTCAATTAAATTAATGTAAAGAAAATAATAATAATAATGGGTTGGTTAATTGACTAAACCGTCGGCGTATGAACAAGAACGAAAGTAATCGGCTATGCTTCTGAAGGTTTCTGCAGTTACCTTCCACAAACTCCGAATATAAAAAACCGAAAATATCGGTATAGTTCCTATCAAAGTCGGCTGCAATCGCACAACCTACCAACTCCTAGTCTACATACAATTTCTTGCCATTTAGGGGTCGGTAACACAGGCCTAAAAATGCCTACTTGCCAGGCTTCGATCTCTTTTCCACTATTACTTCTACCACTACTAACATGCACACACGGTACAGTTCTTGTTTTTCAAAACAGAGAAACAATTTTCAATTGGGAGCTCTAGCACTTGGATATGCTCTCTGGTGGATCAATTATAAACTAGAGTTAGTAGGTCGATGCTTCCTGCCCCAACTCCCTCACATACCCTTCAACCTACAAATTTTGTGGTTGCATTCTGGTGAAAAATTCAGTCACTACAGCTAGTAGATTTGTTGAACTCCCAGTCAGATTTGAAAAATTTTTTTTTCGTTTCATAGCCCGGGCAAGAACAAATTTGAATTTCATGGCAGCTGACCTAATAACCTAACTTTTAAACAGTGTGAGGTAGAGAAAATCGTTAAATAAAAAAAATGTTAATAAATGTCTTTTTAAAACTTTTGTATGTATTTTTTCATTCAACAAATAGTTCAGGTACAATTTTAGTACGAAGCCCGTACAGTTTGAAGTTTGACTATGTTTGGGCGAAAATCACTTTTGTAGATTTTGATTATACGCCATCGCAGTTAAAATTTTAGTTATTGGTGTATCATATCCAAGTTTTGTCCGATTTGAATGGAACTGTTATTGATACCTACTATTTTTGGTACAAAGATTGCATGTTTATAATTATAAATTAGCTAGTTATTGCTCAGATTGAGCTGCGGTATCGATACCTTCCCGACATCGGAAGATATAAATGGTTCTTTCTGTACAAAAGAGGGCTTATCCTTAAAACATTTATAAATATTTATTTATTGGAATACGTTAAAATTTAATTCTATTAGATAAAAACCTCCTTTTGTGCGTTTTGAATCTATTATCAAATTTAAATAAAATTGTTTTTTGAATATAAAATCCCATTTCATCCGATTTTAATTCTTTTTTTTAATCTTTTTTTTTTTTTGGTTAGTATGAAGGATGAATTCTGGATAAATTTGGTTTTTGTTTTATTCGATTTGATCCATTCTGTAGATTCCTTTTGTATATCAAATGTGGTACTCTCTAGTCTGTATATAGAAGTTGTGTGGCATTCACACCAGATTTTCTATGAAATAATTCAAAAATATGTTATTATAAATATTATTTATATAATATTAATGACTTATAACTGCTAAATAACTAATTACTTACTGTAGTAATATTGTATATGTAATATATTTTTATATTAAAAATCTATACAAGGTACATAAATTGTATCATATTCCTTTCGAGAGAAATATGTAATCAGTAAATATTATCAATCATATTTTAATATGATCATAATATATTCGATTTAAATATTTACAATATTTTTTGTAAATTAATGTTTATGAATATATGTGTAATAATAGAGAAGGATGTAAGTTCCGCATTTTATACCTGTATAATGAGTTTTCTTATTTTTAGCAAATTTCCTGAAAGGAAATAGAGCTATTGGTCCCGTACCGAAGTCAAAATTTCGCAAAAATTTCTTCAAATGTCCATCGATCCTATCTAGTAGATGTCAAAAATCACCATCTGTAAAATTTATATATATATATATATATATATATGTCTGTAATCACTCTAGCGGTCACAGTTTTCATTTTATCGGAATGAAATTTGGTATTTGAGGCGCTTTTGGTATTCAAAAGGTCAAGTTCGTTAATGGGTAAAATCGGACGAAGGGAAAGGGGGGTTTAGAGCGAGGGGGAACACAAAATTTGACATATCTCCCTTAATATTTGAAAAATCGAAAAATTTATAAGAAGTAAAGTTTTAGGTATTAAATTGTACTGTAGTTTTGTTTCTTATCATTTTTTATGTTACACTAATATTGATGGTTTAAGATTGAAAACTAAATTCCTCTCTATCTCTGTACACATTAGAGTTTGCGCAAAAATGATAAGGTGATGAATTGTAGCAAACATGATTTTCTACAACTTTATGCCTTACAATTTTTTCGATTGTTCTAATATTAAAAGAGATATTTTGTGTTTTCTTCTTTCTTTACGCTCCCATTTCCCCTTCACGTATGACATTTTGGCCTTGCAAATACTAAAATCATATACGACATTTCATTTTGATCAGACTAAAATTAAGACCGCTAGAAAGTGATTTATGTATTTTAAGGAAATTCGCTGAGTTGAAGCAGCTCCTGCGTAACGAATTTATTGTGGTCAAAATGATTTAGAAACATTATTTTTAATAAAATCGGAGATTAAATTTTTATCAAATTTTTTTTAAATTTTTCTACCCCTTAAAAAATCGAAAAATAATTATTATCTCCGATTTTATTATAAATCATATTTTCAGTCCATTTTCATCCATAAATTATGAAAATCTCCTCGAAAATTTGATTCGAGTTATAATTATTGAAGTAGCTAGCTATATATGTCTTGGAATCCAAAGTTTCTATTCCAGAATGGTTTATACATACGATATCATACGAACTACAAATCTGACAAACAATTAGACTGAAAATTTCATTTTCTTTGCGCGAAAATGATTAAGAAACATAATTTTTAATAAAATCGGAGATACAAATTTTTTCGCAATTTTTTAAATTTTTCTAGGGAGCGCCTTAAAAAAATTGAAAAATAATTTTTTTTCTCCGATTTTATTATAAATCATATTTTCAGACCATTTTTATCCATAAATTACGAAAACCTACGAATTCGAATCCAGAATGGATTATACAAGCAATATGGTACAAACAAAAATGAAGCATTTAGTCCGACTGAATTTTCGTTTTCTTCAAACTGGTTTAGGAAACATAATTTTCAATAAAATCAACAAACTGTTAAAGTTATCAACAAACGTGTAAATTACATGTTAACAGCTTCAGAAGTTTTTCAGTTTAATACGTTCGTAAAAAATATACAGAATTGACATTCTATCATATTTACTTTTATCAGTAATGTATGTATTTATAAATTGAGAAGAAAAACCCTCAAAGGAATTATCATCGTGAATTATCTTCTCGATTTTATTACTAGTGAAAGGCGGAATTTATCTACGCCCGTATAGATACAGAGAAAGATACGTAGGAGTTCTTCAATATTCATATAAATATTAGTAACATTATCTCTTGCTGTGATTAAGAAGGTTATTACATTCAATTAGGATGCTTTTCAGTGATAAATATTTGAATATTACTTACTATAAATTAAATAATTTATGCATTTATATTATAAATGTATGTAATCTATATTTGATATTTATTGATTTTCATAAATAATTTATTATGATTATATTTTTTATGTAATCTAAATTCTAATATGGTTAAATTACTATTTGTCAACTATTACTGGTCTTTGATAATTTTTTAAAGAATTTCATATTCCACGATGGGATACTACTGGGGATAGTCAATTGAGAATGGCAGCTCGTCATTTTACTCAACACGCCTAGTTCAACCAATAATGTCTGAAGAGAAAATGTATGCCAGATTTCATTCAAATAGAAACTAATAAAATTAGGTTTAATCAAATATTGATATGAAAAAATTTACTCACCCATCAGGTATCGAACCGTGGACCTCTGGATTTTTAACCCAGTATGTTATCATTACACCACATATGATACTGATAAATGAATCCATTTTTTCATATCTAAGGCGTTATGCGTATTTGGGGACTGGGAGATTATGTCTTCGAAACCCGACATCGGCAGGTTGTCAATTATTAAAAAAAAGAAAAAGGGCCGGTTAAATCACTAAACTGTCGGCTTATGGACAAGAACGAAGTAACCGGCTATGCTTGTGAAGGTTTTCTGCAGTTTCCTTCACGAAATCCAGATGAATATCGGCATGGTTCTTACCATAGTCGGCTAAAGCCACACATCCAATTCCTAGTTTAGTTACCAATTCCTAGTCTACACACAAAAATTCTTTCCACTTCACTCACATTCTCACATCCTTAAGCATCACAATGGACCTTATGGCCGAAGTGTAGCCCGTTAAAAGGGCAGCCTCTACAATCTATCTATCTATCTAGAAGTCAACAAATAATAACATGTGGAATAATAAGATAATATTGACTAAAAAGAAATACTGTCAATTATATGAAAAAAGTTGATTTATTCATCAAATCATCTGTGGTGTAATGGTAGCACACTGAGCCAAAATTCCTCAGGTTCAGGGTTCGATACTTGCTAGATGAGTTGACATTTTCATATCAATATTTACTTAAGAAATTCAATGACATGTTTGTCTATATAGTATACGCTAGTTCTTTTATATCCTCTTCGTAACCTCAATGGAAATTGATATTAGTATTGCATCGTGACTTGGCTTAAGTATACACAAATAAAAATATGCATAAAATAAGGTTTGTTAATTTTTCAGAAACGGTTGATTGTGTAAAAATTTTTTTTTTGCTAAATTTAATTGCGGTAAATAAGTCTGCGGAATTATATGGTAAAAAAGCATTTTTTCCATTTGCCAGGATGAAATCGCGACAACATAAATGAATAACCGTGTATTATAGATATTACTAGATAGATAGATTTTAGCGGCTGCCCTGAACGGGCTACACTTCGACCATAAGGTCCATTGTGATGCCTAAGGATGTGAGGATATGAGTGGAGCTCGTGAAGGAAACTGCATAGAACAAGCATAGCCGGTTACTTCATTCTTGTCCATACGCCGACAGTTTAGTCAATTAACCGCCCATTTTTTCGTTAAAAATTGACAAACTACCGATGTCGGGATTCGAACCCATAACCTCCCAGTTCCAAGTAGACATAACGCCTTAGACCGCTCGGCTACTTGGGCGATTATTACTAGGCATGGTTGGAAATAAAATAAACATGTTCATACTTAAAAACCTAAAAATTTATTGCATAGAAATCACGCCAATTGAACTTTGAATATAAATCATAATATAATATCGTTAAACTGGTAAATAAAATTAAGTTACGCTATGTTTACATAGCTCCTATGTGTCGCATTTTTTGTATAGTTTCTTACTTTATACAATTACAAACCTATTACAGGCACGTCTGAGCTTTGAACAAACTATTCAAAAGATGATGTTATACTTGAAATGCAAAAAATTTATAAGAACCGTTTGAAAGACTAGCAAGAAAAACGTGCAAATTCAATTATTGTATCAATATTAATCAATAAGAGAACAGGTATAATCTTGAAGTTAGTTTGTTAATTCTTACATGATATATTGGAGATAGATGGAATCCGCAAAAAAACATATTTCTATAATAAATATTTATTAATGAATTCTACAATGCCATTCAAATAAAAATATATATAATGCTGATATAAAATAGTTATTTAAGGGGTCACACCACCTTGAAATTTTCAAAAAATCGATTTTTTTTTGGCAAGATAATTTGTCAATTTTTTTAAAGCATATTTTAAACCATAAACCATTTCAAAGTTCCAACTATTTCCGAAGTTATAGCAATTAGAAGTGAGCGCGTCAGAGAGTTGACCCAAAACTCAGGCAGCGATCTTATTGGTACGAGTATTTAAAGTCTTGACAAAGGGTATTGTTCTGTTAGTCAGTTCTTTATAGCAATAATACCTTTGGGGAATTTTAGAAGGTAAAAGTAACTCAGGTCCAGGAATCACAGATTGAAGGTAATTAAAAAAAAAATATTTTTGGTTAAGACGCAGACACCGTACTGTTTTTTCTTTTGCGTTTTTCTCGAAACTCCTTGTTTCACACTGGTGTACAAAGATATCGTAAGATCTACTCAACCGACCTGGTTGAAATTTACAAAACATATTCTGTATAATATTATCTATTGGGTGACGTAGGATTTTTTGGGGTGCCATGTTCATAGGTTATGTTAATTTTTAAAACTCAAAATTTTGATAAAAATTTGAGTTTTTTTTTCTGTCATTTCTAAAAATTTTTGCTAGCTATAACCTTCCTAAATAAGAAAAAATTTATTTCTTTGGATTCAGATAATTTCTCAATGTTGTGTAAAATAAAAATTATTTTATATACTTAATAGCTTTGTCACAGAAAAATGTTTATTTTTATACCTATTTTCTCGAGCCTTAAGGTGGTGTAACCCCTTAATGAATTCTACAATTCCATTCAAATAAATACATATAGCTGATATAAAATAGTTATATAAGTTGTTTTATTTATCTTTTAAAACTTACCAACATGTTGTTGTTGTTGTTGTTTTTTAAATAATCCATTGCATGCGCCAGTAAAATCCTGTAATTAAATTATTGAATATTAATAGCGATATCGTAATAATAATAGTAATTAAAAATAATATTAATTATCAGCATGCAACAATAAATAATCATTAAATATAATAATAAATAAATACACACAACACAAATTACTATACACTATATTTGAGCAAAACAATACACGATAAATTTACTCTAAAGGTACTTAAGTTGAGTAACATTATTCTGTAAAATATACACGAAAGTACCTTGAGGATGATCATGCGTGAGACCTGATATATGATACAACTTTAAATCTTTAATATTTGACAAGTTTAATTATGTAATTGTGTTTCCCTCAAAAATCCTGATATCCGAATCACTCTAGCGGTCACATTTTCATTTTATCGGAATGAAATTTGGTATTTGAAGTATTTTTGGTATTCAAAACGTCAAGTTCGTTAATGGGTAAAATCGGACAAGGGGAAAGCGGCGTTTAAAGAGAGGGGGAATCTCTAAATTTGACATATCTCCCTTAATATTTGGAAAATCGAAAAATTTATAAGAAGTAAAGTTATAGGTATTAAGTTTCACTGTAATTTTGTTTCTTCTCATTTTTTCTGTTACACTAATATTTACAGAAATATTGACGGTTTAAGATTAAAAATTAAATTCCTTAATATCTCTGTACACATTAGAGTTTGAGCAAAAATGATAAGGTGATAAATTGTAGCAAATTTGATTTTCTACAACTTTAATCCTTACGCATTTTTC
Source organism: Nineta flava (assembly GCA_963920215.1). Classification (NCBI taxonomy): domain Eukaryota; kingdom Metazoa; phylum Arthropoda; class Insecta; order Neuroptera; family Chrysopidae; genus Nineta; species Nineta flava. The sequence continues at coordinate 117,105,928 of OY986041.1, forward strand.
GATTGTTCTAATATTAAGAGAGATATTTTATATTTTGTGTTTTCTTCTTTCTTTATAACCCCTCCCCCCATTCCCCTCGACGTATAACATTTATTAATAAAATTGGATTCGCAAATACTAAAATCATATACGACATTTTATTTTGATCAGACTAAAATTGTGACAGAGAGTGATTTATGTATTCTAAGGAAATTTGCTAAGTTGAAGCAGCTCCTGCGTAACGAAGTTTTTGTAAATATATTTTTAATTTACACGCTCCTAATTGACGCTATACAAAGTCGATTTTGAGGTTAGAACTTTATCTTAAATGTGTGTAGAACGGGAAAATGAATAGACTGCAAAAAGTGCAATGAAATGTCAAAGAAAAAAAGAAATTTATATAAAACAAAAACACCATTTTCTCATTCAGTCATTGTAAATCAGCCTTAACTAATGGGTGTAATTAATTAGACAATGTTAAATGAATATTAATTTATTCGTAACCATAAAATAAAATCTCATAAAATAATAGAAAAAATGAATTTTACGATTCAAACATACTAGATCATTTAAACATAACATATTATTTTATGCTTGTGTATCTAATAAATTTAATATAAAACTATTACTAAATATAAAATCATTTATGACATTTTTGAATCAAATAAAAATTTTAAACACAACCAATAAAATAATTATTCTCTATTAAACTGTATCTGCAGATAACATAATAAAAAAAAACATCTCCGCGAACTTAGTTCCCCTTAGTCTCCGAACTTTCCATACGTGCAATTGTTTGACAATCGTTTGACATCTAGATTGATAATAGACAAAATAAGTTTCTATTAAAAAAACATTTTTTAAAACAAGTATTTTATAGTAAAACTAACTTTACTTCTTATGTGTTTTTAGATTTTTTCAATATTAAGAGAGATATACCAAATTTTTTGTTTCCCCCTCCCTCTAAACCCTCTTTCTCCTTGACAATTCTTGTCATACTTATTATAAAAGCATTGTCATCGGAACTGAACCAACATGTAAAAATTCAACTCCGTAGGATAAGAGGAAGTGGTTCTAATTCAGCTTGCAAGATTTGACCCGTACATACATACATGCATGCATACATTGCATGTTAAATAAAAGCTTGTAAAATAGTAGAATTCTTTACAAAAAGTTTCAAAATAAAAAATGGGGGAATCGAGGTGGGAGGTGGTTGTTAACTCTGTACAAAAAAAAACTTTATAAAAATTAAACTATTTACTGTCAACCGTTAAAAGTTCTGAAATGCTAAAAATATGGTTGTTGATGCAAAAAACATGATTGTTTGAAAATGATCGGAGTGACCGAAACATATGTAACTGTTGATTTAATTCGTTATGAATTTCCACAAAGTAACGCTCAACACAATTTAAAAAAGGACATTATTATTTCATCTTATCTCGTGGTTCAATACTTAGAATGGTATGAATATAAAAAATGAACTATATATAAATTATATAAATTATTATATCGTATAATATTTATTTTGTTTTACATTTAATTATAAAAATGATTGATATTGATGAATAACATATTAATAAATATTCAATTATAATCTGGTCTGTAAGTATGTTTGGAATTGTTGGTTTTTCTTACATTTCTATACATATTTTCTATGAAATTTTTACGTTTCATTGCGTCTATAAATATGTATTGAAGAGATTTGTCTCTTTTTTTAATCTAACCTATTAAATTTCATCAATATTTTAAATTAAAAAAAAAAAATTGTTGAATGACGATTAATTCTGATTGACAGATGTCTCAGATCTTTGGATTCGTCGCACCTGATGATAAATATTTGCATTTAACATTTTTGTTTTGTTTTCGCAAATATTGAAACAGTATTTTTGAGTTCTCTTAGGAGACTTCCTTGTAATTAATTAATTACTATGTATTACAATTATTCTATGTATATTATATTATATTATATTATATTATTTATTTTATATTATATTATACTTATATATATGGACCGATTATTATCTTTGATTAGTTGGATTTGTTTACGCACCAAATAGCAGAGTATCTATTAAAACAGCGGCAAAATTAATTTTCTCATACATTTTCTATGGAACGACTTTTTTGATGATATTGATTCAGAGGCGGTACAAAGATCGCGGGGTCAGTTAGTTATTAAATAAAACAAATATTTGAGATTTGCGTAAGAAATTTTTTTCTTTTGACTATAGACTATAGTTTCGGATGCACAGTTTCTTCTTTAGAAAATAAATAATGAATAATATATAATTTCGACACTATATAATATCGGATTTTGAATATGTTCGGATCTCGTGAGTTTGACTAAAAGGATGACGTTGTGTAAAACGAAAAAGAGGGATGATTTTGGTGAAGTTTGTGGGAAATAGATGGATTCAACAAGCTACAGATCGATAAACTTAAAGTTCGTTTAGACTAACGACACTATACACCGTACACTCAGTGTACATACCGAGTGTCTATGTGTGCACACGGGTGTCTCTAATTTTGACATTTATTGCGATACTGTAAAGAGCGGCTGTGTAAACACCTTGTGTTCAAGTGTCCAAGTGTCTGTTCAGGATTTCAAACAGGTTTGACATTTTTTCATAAACTCCATACATTTCACATGCGTAATATATAGTACTAAATATAGCGTTTACGTCGTTGTTTAATTACAATATTAGCTGCAATAAGTTATTTTGTGTGTGAATAGCTCGGACGCAAGTTCCGCGCATTTTTATATATTTGTGTCTGGATAGTGTCCAGACACTAAAAATCTGTTTAAGTGTGACCAGTAAAAAAATTTATGCCGGACATTCCGACGGCAACGTATGTCGTAGTCTAAACGAAGCATTGCAATTAATTATGTTAAGTAATATATGTCTATACCTAATGTAAAAAAAAAAAAAACTAAACATATCTATAAGTAAGATCTAGAAAAGAGAAATAGAGAAAAATACCAATAATTAATTTAGAAAACAATAATGAATATTATTACGAAGACTCATTATATGAGGATGGTATTATACAGGTTGTCCCTGAACTATGCTTCTTTTTTGGACATTGGCAATATTGTCGATATGTACATCTTTCTTAAATTATAACGGAAATGAAAATATTTAATAGGGAAAAGAAAAGTTGGACAGAGAGTGATCATTCTTGTGAAATGTGTAAATGTTATTCAATCTTGAAGAAAGTGCAGCTACAGTTAGCCGTTTTTTTAAAGTATGAGTAAACTACCAACAAATAGGAGTTTCTTCGTGTTTTAAAAATCATTTGGTTCTCCTCGTGGTGCTCATGGCTTTTAGTTTGTTAACTAATATTTGAAATAAATTTTGGCGGTTGAAACATATAACTTCATCTCTCTCCCCCACCTTCGTGAATTGTTGACTGTACTAGTAAATATACCCTGTACATTACAAGTTTACTGCAAGATGGAAAACGATTGGAAATGTTCTTCAATTGTTTTAATTTCGGTTATGCCCATCTATCCGCTAACTTGATAACTCAATATGTAAAAAGAAAGAAGCTAGAATTTCGAGAGCTAAATTTTGACTTCAATTTTGCAAATAGACAAAGTCGATCCATGTAATATCTCTACCAAGGGAAATATATAAGAAATAACTATCCTTAACATTGTAAGAGTTGGTGAAAAATATAAACATAAAAATAATCCTTTTTAAAAAAAAAACAGCAACTTTCGTATAAACTTTTTTTCAAACAAGTTACAGTCAACGCAAAAATATTAAATACAATATGATTAAACTACTTGTTACAACTATGCAAATTGAACATATCTAGTATAACATATGTAGTGTTTTAATATTTATGATATAACTTACTTGGGGGGTAGGTGGGGGGGGGTGATTTATGGTATAAATTACTTGGGGGGGGGGTGATTGGATATTATTGCGATTTACGGTGAAAGTTGACGTCGAAGAGAAAAGTGTGCGGAAAAAAAGTTGTAGATTATACAAAAAACTACAACTTCTGTATCAATGGTTTTTTTACATAACCTGAAAATGTTCGAGAAAAATGCGAAAAAATCGTTTAATTTAATTTTTTCATTTTTCATTTCCATAAACATAATTTTGATAAAACTTGGTGAAATTGTACCTTTTTATGCCCTAAATATCCACACATTTCCGATAAAAAAATTCAGTTTTCCGAAATAATCACGTTTTTCGGCCCGACAAAATATTTTTCAAATCAAATTCTTACATGTATCATCAAATTCTTACGAAAAGTGGATTTACGAGTGAACTACCTTTAACATTTTTGCAGCAGTTTATAGCTCAGACGACGGACACCCTGTGCACATGTATAATGAACATTATTACATATAATTGATAATAAATATATACATACATTTTAAATCAATATAATAATATATAAAAAAAAAAAACGACTTTTTTCTATTTATGGTATTAAACGGCATTTTTATTCTTTATAGAAAACATTCTTTTATCCACCTTTTTTAATCATTATCAGCATCTTCAGATGAATAAAATGATGCTTTAATATAAATAATATGACCATGTTTAAGAGATAAATAGACAAATCTAAATTGTAAAAATTCAAAAAGAAATATAAATTTATTCTTTGAAGTGTACATACAATTAATTAAACAATTAATTAATATACAGTGAATTTTTCGTTTAGAATAATAAATGGTGGTTGGTATTTTATTGAAAATATATTCTATACATAATATGGTCATTCTAACATTCTTTTAATGAAACCATCTTTTTATGACCGGTATATAATTATATTGCATACAGGGTATCTAAGATTTTAATCCGAAAAATATGTTAGGCGAAAGATCTGTCAAAAATGAGAAGAAAATTTTAATAAAGTTTAGATTTGTCGATTACAAAATATAAACAATGACTTATACTTTCAAGCGGTTAATATTATACATCGGTCATACCCCGAGTTGGTTGGGTTTGCGTGTTTTTGGGCCCGCACTGAAAGGCGTTCTATATATTTTAGATATAGTGTCAAAAATTATTGAAATAAAATAAGGCAACTATTACAACCGAGTACTACAAACTTTCCCTTCATCGGTCGTATCCCAAGTTGCTCGGGTTTGCGTGTTTTTGGGTCCCGCACTAAAACGCGTTCTATATATATAAGATATAGTATCAAAAATTATTGAAATTCAAATTACTACAACTCCAACTCCAGCTTTATCCAAAGAGATTTGGATAAGTTTAGACGGATAAAGTCCAAAATCAATCATATTTTATGTTTCAAATCAACTTTATCCAAAAACGTTGGATACACCTATAGCTTTATCCGGCTAAATCAAGCATTGTCTAGAATTTGGACTATACCCGTAACATATACATTAGAAATAGATTTAAATTCATTTTAGTATACTTAATATTACTGAAAAATATAATAAATTAAACCCCCTCCATCTAGTAATTTAATTTATTATTCTATACATGTTGTGTTAATTATTGATAATAAACTGTTAATTTAATCTAATTACTATTAAATATATGAATATAATAACAAACAATGAAATGAATTATTAAAATATGAATAATATTGACATATTGTCATATAGTGTTTAAAAAGTTTATTCTACATCTATCTATAATATTAAAATATTATATTATAGTTATAAATAGTGAATTTAGTATTAATAATTATTGAAAATATATAATATATAAAATATAGTGTTATATTTGGGGTGTGGCTTTTTAAGTAGTGTTTGTGTTGTGGTTCAGTTACTTAATAGGTAATTTTTTTAATAACAATAATAATATAAAATTATTGTGTGAAATTATTATGCGTCGCAAACTCATATTTTATAATCAATATTTATATATATATATATATATATATATATATATATATATATATATATATATATATATATATATATATATATTTATATATATATATATATATATATATATATATATATATATATATATATATATATATATATATAATATTTTATATTATTAAAGATTCATTGTATACAATAAAGAATAAGAGATTATATATTACATAATCTCGATGAACAAGAAGTTCAGATAAACTTAGTTCTTTTGTTTGTTCGTTTATTTTTATATTTAAATTTATCGGAGCTCGAATTTTTAAAAATAATTCTAATAGATTCAAAATTACTAAATGTAACTAATAAAATAATTTATTTTTCATCACTTGTTACTACAGTGGTGATGCCACGAAAGACAAGAATAAGTCAGCGAGAAAAATTTGAATCCTAATTTTCGATAAATATTCGAGAGACAGACGATAGTATCCTCCATGGATACTACACAAGGATACCGAACTCAAACGGGAGAATTGACTAAATATGGCAACGTAATGGTAATAGTAATATTTACTTTTTATACCACTAGCGTCGCTAGTCTGTAAGAATATCTTATTCCCATCTACTCTGAAAACACCTCCAAAATAAGTTAGGAAAATTAACACAAACGCGTTGCATTTTGTATAATTAAGAGTAAATGTTGTGACGGTATTTGTACTCTGAGAATTTTATGACTATCCTCAAACAAGTGTTACGAAGAGTAAATAAAACAAAACGTTGGTCATCTATTTTATTAAATGTGATTTTATTACATTTGATGAATTATTTTATTCTGACATGTTTTTCAAAGTAAACCTATCTTCCTCTTGGAAAAACAAGAAAAAAACATTTACTTTAGGAAAACAACATATTATAGACATATTTTTTGATCTAGATAGATAGATTGTAGCGGCTGCCCTGGACGGGCTACACTTCGACCATAAGGTCCATTGTGATGCCTAAGGATGTGAGGCTGTGAATTTTTTTGTGTAGACTAGGAATTGGTAGGATGTGCGGCTGCAACCGACTCTGATAGAAACTATGCCAATATTTATAAGGAGTTCGTGAAGGAAACTGCAGAAAACGCCGACAGTTTAGTCAATTAACTGGTTTTTCTTTTTTCTTTTTAATAATTGACAAACTGCCAATACCGGGATTCGAACCCATAACCTCCCAGTTCCAAGTGGACATAACGCTTCAGACCGCTCGGCTACTTTGATTTTTTGATCTAAAAGAAACTTAAATCTGATTAAAGTTTGAAAAAATTTTCAAATTTAACATAATAATTTAACAAATTACTTTTCAGAAGTAATTTTTCAGTGAATTAAATAAATTTAACAAATTACAGAGTCTTTACATTTAAACACTCCCTAATCAAAATCAATTTAGGTCACAAACAAATATGCACATGACGTTTGTACACAAAATCATCTATTTATAAAGATTACAATGACTTACCTAAATAACAAAGATATACTTAGAAGAAGAAAAAAAATGCCAATAGTTAAAATAAAGTAATTGAAATGTCAAAATTACTTATGGTATTACTTAAATTATTGTGTCATTTGATATCTATACATACATACCAACACGCACGTACGTAAAATATGGTCGCACCAAAGGAATATTATTTTCCATTTGTAATAATTGGTGTGATATTAAATTTATTAAATCTGACTAATAAAGCTCATTAAAATATTAGACACTATAACATAACCACACCTAATGGCCTCTTTATTAGCTATTCTACAATTATATTTGTTCAGTTACTTGAATATTTGATGTTTGATGTCTGCTGTCTCAGAAATATCTCGAAAACTATACGACACTCACGAAATTTTGGCATGACCGCAGGTATTTATTATGGGATTAAACCAAATGTGAAATAGCCTATCTGCCTATCTCTCATGGTGTACGCAGTTGCTTCGTTGCAATGTTTACGCAGTACATCAAAATAAGGATGTAAACAATGTTAAATTAAAAAAAAACATTCTTATAATTTAACCTATTTAATCTATCTATCATCCTTTTTGAAGATTCAGTAGTTGATATTCGCCACATTGTGTATCATAAACTGCTAAAGTGATTTGCGATTTCCAAACTTTTAGTGTCTCCCTTGCTTCTCTTTTATATGTTAAATACATGCTATATAATTATTCTTTTCTTGAAGAATTCCAAATAATTCTTGGTATTATCAACAAAGATGTGTTCCATATATGTTAAATAGAAAATGCTTTTTTTGATATCAAATTTATGACATCAATGATTAATTAACTATAGTCGATTTTAAACAACATCGAAATTTTTTATTTATATCTATCAGATAAACCTCAACAATTCGACTCGTGCTTTGAGCCACAAAAGTCATTGCGCTTATTCAAAATTATTCAGTCGATTTGTATCTTATTCATTCGGTTTAAATGTTTCGAATAAAAGTATATTAACAAGTTTATAAAATTTATATTAATAAATTTTATCTGAAGCATTTTTTCCAAATCTGAATGAAGTTAAAATCAAATGTTTAAAAAATGAGTTCTTTTTAAAAAAAATTTCAGTATATTTTTTTGGTTTTGCTTTCAAACAAGTTTTGTTTTAAGCACTTTTTCGAAAACCGGATGAATTCGGGACAAATCAACTATGGAATTTTCTTAAAAGAACGCCGCTATTGCAAAAAACTATACAAATTATAATTTTTATGAAACTTTTTAAAATTAACTGGTGGGTTTTGTTGTTCAATCACGTCCATGGTATTTAAAATGATCACAAAATAATTTTAAATCAGAGGAATTTGGACGGAGTTGTATATAAGAATTACATTAATGTTTGTTATAATTTGTATACTTTGCTGATGAAGTCATAATATAATTGACGAAACGTCCAATAAATGATTAATTCTTATATAGATACAACTGGTAGGTTTGTTCTTTAGAAGAATAAAAATTATAGGTTTTGAACATCGTTGATTTTTCAACGAGTTTTCTGCCGAGCAATAATAATAATCAGAATATACTATTGAGCTCAATAACGAGTTACTTTAAACTAATTATTGATATTAAATTATATTAAATTTCTTTGCACTTAAGTCATAATAATAATAATAATAATATAATAATAATGATATTAATATTATTAATTATTATTTTTGTAAATAAAGTAATATGGTTAAAGTGTGTGTAATCTAAATAGCAGCCTACACACATTGAGGTAATTATTTTTGAAAAATAGCCTAACTCAAGAAAATGATGTTTACCTTTGTGTAATTATACATACGATATGTTGAAGTGGTCAATTTTATTCGTAGGTGTTTTTATATATAATTTAACATTAATTTAAAAAACTAATAACTAAGAAAAATTATTATAATTTCAGAAAAATATTTCTTTATCATATACAGGGTTAATCAAACCAGGCGCATAATAGGTATACGCCTCTATTTCTTTCTATAAAACGAACAACATATTTAGTGGACTATTTTTAATGGAAAGGGTATAATACAGCATATATTAAACAATACATGTGAATATATGTGTGAATATATATGTGAGAGGCATAGTATTGGGCTAGCATCTTAGTTCTGAAGATACGTATCACATGTAAGTATAACATTCTATTAGATGTTATTAAAAAAATGAGAGGATTATAGAAATAAATAGAGGCATATTTTATTATGCGCCTGGTTCGATTCATCCCGTATACCCTAGATGCTCTAATTAACAAATGTATCGCACATTAGACATTTGTTGTGATATCTTTCCCTATATCATTAGAGAAAAGAATAATTTATTCAAGTAAATATAACGGAGAAGTAATGCATTGACCAAATTTGAAGTTATAAGAAGATTTACTATCTTGAAAATAATAGTAGACTGATCACTAAGAGAATACAGTATTCTTCGTACTAAAAATGAGATTCTGTCAAAGGACACTGGGATCTATTTCTTATTTTAGAGAGTTCCCGACACGTAAAAACTATTTCGATAGCGGCTCCAATAAAATCAGTTTATGTTGGTGGATGGTAGCTTGAATAGATGGTATAACTCATCAAAATTATAGAAGAAAACTACTTTCATCTTGAGAAAAAAATCAATGCATATTCTCCATCTGTAATTTATAAAAATATTATTTTTATTTTCATTCTGTATATAACTGAAATTGATTCGAACATACTATACGAAAACACAAAAGTGATCATTTAAATAATTTATGATATACAGTAAGTAAATATATAAACAAACACAGACAATTGTATATAAGACAAAAATATTTGTTTTATAAATTGATCAACTTTTATAAAATATAATAAAAAGAATTATTTATATAATATAATGCGATTAGAGATTTCATTTAAAAAAAGAAGAAAAAAAGACTACCTTTAGTATAATAATATACTCCTAGAGAGAGCTCTGCAACTTATAAGCTCTCTATAGACTACAACTTTAACTACAACTGACAACTTATATAAATCAGTTAAATAGTAGTGTGTTTATGAACCGAATTGTTTGCATATTATGATATAAAAAGAGTTTGTAAAATATTAATAAAAGATGAATATTAAAAATTAGTCTACAAAGTATAATCTACTAGAGTCTAAGACAATGTCAAAACATGAAGAGTCATCTCATTTCAGTGAATAAAGAACATTTATTTGATCCTCAAACCCTTGTTATTTTGATATCCGGTATATAATATATACCAGGGTATATTAAGTGTAGTCTCGTATTTGTAACGGTTGAAAATATTGATCGCAGAAAAAAAATTTGGTATAGATGTTTATAAAATGACCTAGTTATTCCATGTCCGCATATCCGCCCGTGTTCCAGACCTAAATAGTCAAGTCAAGTTCGTGAATGGGCAAAATCGGGCCATGTTTGAGCAAAACTGTCTATTTTTGAAACCGTAAGAGATAGAACAAAAATTTAAAGACAAAAAAAGTTCCTGTTTAAAAAATAAACAACTTTTGTTTGAACTTTTTTTTCATAAGTTCAGTCTATGCCGATTATTTAAGCAATTAACTCTGTTAAAAGTTGTTTTAACTTGTTTTTCTACAATTTGTCTTTGCAACGTACAATGAAAGTTGTGAGATAAAATACTATACGCTACATACGCTGCAGTAATCTGGAAAGATAATTGGATAACTGGAAGGATAAATGATAATTGCACTATTGGGTTATCGGTAAAAACTTCACAGTCACTACCATCCGATCCAAACTCTTGTCGAACCAAATACTCATCACACTCTTGTCTAGAGGGGATTTTAATTCAGAATTTGTACCCAAAATTGGGAAAAGTTAGAATGTAGTCGGCATTGGTCGGGAGTGTATATTTTTAAAGGTTTTGGGAGTGCCCGTAGTGCTTCTCGGTGCAAGGTGAGACTAGATTCAGCCTGAGAGCTGCGATAGCCACTCATTTCTCTCCATAGAGATTAATCGACAGAAAGTGAAGAAGTATCTCCAGATGTCGTCGGTCTTTATCTAACTCCTTTAGGCGAACATCTTTTTTAGGGCTGGCAACCATATTAGCCACCCATAAAAGAGGATTGCTCTGAAGATCGTGGTGTACAGCCAGTTAATCATCTTGGGTGGTAGCCGCTATCTTTTGCCAATGACTCTTTTGCCGGTGTTTAATGCCACCGTTGCTTTCAGGGACTCTTTCATGCATATTAGGCCCTACGATCTAGAGAACTATTATACAGAAGTCTATCAACAATTGTTTACAAACTCTTTTTATGAAATATATTTTATTAAATCAAACATACACACATTTTAATGCGAATCTATAATACCAACATAACAAAAGTAAATGAAAAGAAAAATATAAATAAAAAGAATGTCTAACATTTATAATAATAATGAACCTGAATGATTTAAATGTTGTTATGGTAGGTGGCATTTGTGCATTTGTTATTGAACTTGAATATTTGAACACAAACTTGCAAAAACAAAAAAATGCCGTAGAGTTGGCGTTAATTATAAAATTGCAATATTATGTTTATGTGATTGTGGTGTGTGCTATCTTTCTGTGTATTTGACTACCGTGTACAGACGACAGGCAGATATTCACCTCCATTAAGCTAGCAGAGCAAAGTTCCGAAAATGAATTTACTACCTACCAGAATTAAGTGCTAATTGTTTGCTGCACTTAAAATTTTTGTGCTTTTTTAGTTTCGGCGGAAATTGAAAATTAAAAGTGATCGGCTACCTTAATATCAAGACAGCAGAGCATGGGTTATAAAGTGTCCCGAAAATGAATTGACTACCTACCAACATTAAGTGCTATTTATGTGCTAATTATGTGCTGCAATTAAAAGTTCATGCTCTTTTTTAAGGTCAGTTTGGATCGTCGAGGGTTTATTTTTGGGGAAATAAAAAAGTAATGGATTTGATTCTTCGACATTTGAATTTTAATATACAATTTTCGCCGAAACTAAAAATGCACAAAATTTTTAATTGTAGCACACAATTAGCACTTAATTCTGGTAGGTAGTAAATTCATTTTCGGGACTTTATAACCGATGCTCTGCTGTCTTGATATTAAGCTAGCCGAGCACTTTTCATTTTCATATTCCGCCGAAATGAAAAACGCACAAAAATTTTAATTGCAGCACATAATTAACACATAATTAGCACATAATTCAGGTACGTAGTAAATTCATTTTCGGTACTTTGCTCTGCTAGCTTAACGGAGGTCAGATATTCTTATGTTGATCGGGATTATTGTTGAATTGTTGTTACGTCTAAAACAAATTTTTATAGGGTTCCATAACTAATAAAATATCAACTCCGTTTTGTCCGTTTATGCACTAATATTCGTACCAATATATTTATTTTGAAGAAAACACAGTTCCTTCTTCAGAAAATATATAATAATCATTATTATAGATTTTCTGTAGAAAGAATTGTGTTTCCGAAACAATAATACAAAAGAAAATTGTAATACATGCACAGATGAATAAAAACATTCAAATATGTATACACTACGCTTGCTTTTGTAATCGACAGTAATTACAGATGTTTTAGTTAAAATTGTGGCAAAAAAATAAGATTATTAAAATAATCAAGTATCGGATCCTGAAATAAAATTTTAAAATTTGCCCCAATTTCTGGATTAATTATTTGTATTTTATAAATACGTATTTCGACTAAAAAGTAGTCATCAGAAGTAAAGAAACGAGTTACATATCTTCGACTCCATATCCCAGAGATAGTTACGATTAGATTATTCATAGATAGTGATAGATTGTTGAGGCTGTCCTGGACGGGCAACACTTCGACCATAAGGTCCATTGTGATGCCTAAGGATGTGAGGCTGTGAGTGGAATGGAAGAAATTTTTGTGTATAGACTATAAATTGGTTGGATATGCGGCTGCAGTCGACTATGCTAGGAACTATGCCGATATTCATCTGGAGTTCGTGAAGAAAACTGCAGAAAACCTCCTCAAGCATAGCCGGTTACTTAGTTCTTGTCCATACGCCGACAGTTTAGTCAATTAACCTCCTCTTTTTTGTTTTCTTAATAATTGACAAACTGCCAATGTCGGGATACGAACCCATAACCTTCCAGTTTCCAAGTAGGCATACTGCGCAAACGTAACGCCTTAGACCGCTCGGCCACTTGGACTGGTTAGATTATTCATACTTTGTAGTCGCAAATCGTATTTATTCAGTTTACGAAAACAAGTTTCAAAGTTACTTTTAAGGCAAAGCTAATTTATTTTTAAACATTTTATGTTTAACTTTTCTTCTTCAATTCATCTTGTTACCCAAGTGATGGATTTTCAGATATAGGTTTCTGAATTATCAGCGTTCTGTGGGATTCCTATACTGAAAACCGTAAATCAGATCGTATTTTAATCAATGGCATCGTATTCTCCGGGTCAAAATTAGCGTTGTGCACAGTATTTATCGAAATTGGAACAAAAAAAATTTATCGAATTTTTCAAATTTTTTTAAGGGGTAACCCCTTCGAAAAAATTGCAGAAAAAATTAAAATATTTTTTGTTCCCGAATTCAACAAAAATTATTTTCTAAGATCATTTTCACTGATAAATCACGAAAATCATGTCCATTTTGCTGCCACGGTGATGATTTTTCACATATTGATTTCTTAACCTTCAAGAATGTGTATTTTAGCACCATGGAGTTTTGTGGAGTTGATATCTTAAAAACTATAAATCGGAGCATATTTTAATCAACAGAATCGTTTTCACCGGGTCAAAATTACCGTTGTGCACAGTATTTATCAAAATTGGAAACAAAAAAAAATTATCGAATTTTTGAAATTTTTTTAAGGGGTACCCCTTTGAAAAAATTGCAGAAAAAATTAAAATATTTTTTGTTCCCAATCTTAATGAAAATCATTTTCTAAGATAATTTTGACTTAAAAATTACCAAAACCATGTTCATTTTCTTACGCGGGTTATGAATTTTTAAATATCACATATTGGTCTCCTGAATCTCATGAATTTGAATTTTAGCCTCGTGTAGTTGGGGATAATATCTATGATGTCTTCAAATTTGGCCCTTATTTATATATCAATTCTTTTTGTGACAAGTATGTGAAAACTTGGGACCCTTATACAATTGGTAGGTTGTGCGACTGCAGCCGATTTTTCTAGGAACTATGCCGATATTCATCGGGAGTTTGTGAAAGGAAATTGCAGAAAACCTACACAAGCATAGCCGATTACTTTCGTTCGTGTTCGTACTCCGACCGCGTTGTCAAATAACCGCCGCATTAATATTTTTTTCAAAGTAAATTTAATTGACAAACTGGCAGTGTTAGGAATCGAATCAGCTACCTCCCAGTTCCAAGTAGAGTAGTTTAACCAACTGATCCACTCGAATTGGTCGGTTTAATTGGTTACACTTTGGTTTCAAGATTGAATACCTTTGTATAAATATCTTGATATATTTATAACATTCCTTCTATGCACCCAATACTGTATGTACTGGTACAAGCTAAACTCACACTTGACCAAAACATTTTTTTGCTATTTAAAAAAATATTTTATTTACATACAAAGCATATGTTTGATATAAAGTTCATTTGATTCATTTAACTGTTGCATAGCCAAAGAACTGAATTATATACTATCGCAGAACTCTCAGAACTCATCCACTACAAGTGTGTATAGTGAATGTGTGTGTGTGTACCTATTTATCTAATGTGTTCTTCTTGTTGTTATTGTTGTTGTTTTTGTTGTTGTTGTTGTGTAGGTAAAACCATTAACAATAGTGTATTGAATAAGATCAATAACTTATATTTTTATTATTGAGAGGCACATTATGTACACCATTATTTAAATAAAGTACTATACACAACTTCTATACTAAATCCACCTACATCACAGTAGTTTTAAATGTATGTATGTACACTTCCGTTCAAAAAAAACTGAACAGACCTGAACCGAATCAGACTCCTAAAATTTTGATTATTCTTGTAGTAACAGATACAACATTTTATTTAATTTTTATACGTAAGAGTAAGATATAACACTTTACATGTATTAACATTGCATATATTTTTTAAATTCTCACTCTGTCACTGACACCGTACATACAAATAAGAAATATAAATTCAGTTTATACTTCCATTTCTTTTTTACACGCTTAAAATATAGACTACTTATCTTTGTTTATAAATCAATAAAATTATACATTATACAGAGAGTTACAAAAGTGAGGAGTTTTATGAAATGTAAGAAAATTAACATTTCAGGTCTGTTCATTTTTTTTGAATGGAAGTGTACGTGGAGATGATATGGTGTGTATTCAAATGTGAATTCTGTGGAACATGTAGTACTAATCGAATTTATTCCATACGGTTCGATAAACGTTAAATCAGTAGAAGATTTGTGACTACATCAAATCAAACACTTCAAATTAAGGACGTTCATTCTGCTTTAGACTTGTTATTAGATCAAACTTGTAAGCTTTGGCAAGTTAAATCACGTAAATATATTTCCTAAAAAGTTTTAAATCTCTTAGCGATTATTTGAAAAAATTATCAACGTTTAAAAATCAAATTTTTACTTATGGAAAAATATAATTTTAATCATTAAATATGTAACAATTATGTTAATAAATTGGACACTGTGATCAAGATTGTTTTAAAATATTCATTAAATTTTACAGTTTATTTAATTGAATTGAAAAAAAATTCTGATATAGAATTTCCTCAACAACTTCTGTCAATAATTACTTATTTTCTTAAGGTTTTGGTCCGTATTGAAGATGGAAGACGCATATGAATGGACCAGGTACTGAGCGATGTGAGTAACCAGCTAGGGACCGAATAACAAGGACCGCATTACAAAGAGGCGAATCGTTTACAAAGAGGATAATTACAAAGAGAAGATTAAGGTCTACCCCAGACTGTAGTATTGATTGATTGATTTAATGTTTTCTTATTCAACTTGATGTTGCTCAAGCGTACATACATAATAAATTCAGCGTTAAGGCTGATGACTTGATTACGAAAAAAGTTATATTACTAAACAATTCTCTTATTATTGGAATAACAGAAAAAAGGTAGGTGGCAAGGTTATAAATTGTAGGAAAATTTAATTCCTATAACTTCTACAACTCATTACAATTTTTTTTGATTTTACTAATATTAAGAGAAATATTTCTAAGTTTATGTTTCCTCTAATCCCCTCTTTCCCCACGGTCTATTGAATGGTTCAAGAGTGATGCTGACCAAAAAATAGAATTTAATACTACCGTTAATATACAATAATATAATGTTTAAAATTAGAATAATTCGGGATTGAAGCTTCTACAGAAACAATTTTATCTACGGCTAAAACTATATCTTCAATGGATCTAAATCATATTTGTATCAAATTTTATTTCCAACAAATATCACATAAACTGCTTGAAATTCTGGATAAGATCTATCTTTAAAACACGATGAACAAATAAAAAAACCGTTTACATTAGATTTAATCAAAGATTAAATTAAATCATGGCCATAAGTCATATTCTCTTCATCTTTCATAAGATAGGTTTTAAAATAAATTTAATGTCATTATAAATTCGATTCCGGTATACAACATGTATGTATGAACAAGAGCTGCTTGCTACAAGGGATCTTTACTCTTTATAATTTATATTATAAAAACTAATTTGAATAACATATAAAATATAAAGTAAAAGTAAAGGGGCCCATACACTTGCATTTATTTCTTTTAAGAATTTCTGTGCTATTCAACTTTTTAGATATAATTGTATCCTGCATTTAGTACCGATCAACTGAATGTATCCAGAACAGTTCGACTTTCTCGGAATCTACTGTAGTTCATTGACATCTGTAACGCAATTTTTATATGCATTCTTATTACATATCTGAGATACATCTTTGAAGAAAATACCGACATATTTTTGGTGGTGCACAAGGAAGGAAACGATACAGCATGTATTTAACATATGAAACAATCTATTGTGAACAATTTTTTGAATAATTTATTAAAGTTTATGAACTGAAACCATTCCTGAGGCAGGTTAACATCCAATAAAACAAGCAGCTTGTTCGCGATTATTAGTGAACAGGCGGCCACTGAGAACCCATCATCTCAACATTCTGTCTCTACCCCATCTCGTTCGTGTCTATTACAATGTGGTCGTTATTAAACCTATCCGTATTCTTTCTGAATAATGTTTTACCTCCGGGCTCTCTTTTTCGATCGAACTGACGGTTAGATACCCCAATGCAGCTATATAAGGATACTAAGCTCGAATGTGAACGACAATCATCTGCCTCGCTACAATCTCATGAGGGATTGCAGTGTAAAGGTGTAAAAGCACTTGAGTTGAATAATAGTGTTCCTGAGTGACTCAAGACTGTTCCTGAGTGAGAAACCAACTGCACAATTATTCCTTTTGACTTTTGAGCTGTTCAGTTATTTCTTAAAGGAATTTCCGGGCAGAATGGAGCAGAGAGACAATTTTGTGGAATATCTGAACAGTATGATTGGTCAGTGTATGTAACTGGACAGTGTATGGCGTCCTTAAGCATATCTATACTACAACAAACCAAATAAAAAACTTGTTAAAACAAACGTAACAAACACACAACAAACATTCTTGTGATATGACAGCAAACTAACAACGTCCATTTGTTTTGTTTGTTCAACTCATAAATAATATTTTTATTTAATAAATACAATAAAAATTGTTTTCTTTTTTTTAAATTAAAAATCTTTTGTTCTTGTTTGTTTTATAGTGTTTTTATTTGAAAATATGATGTCACATTACACATGATGTACCGCAAAACAAATCAAAGACTTGTTTTGAAAGACCATAGACGAAATGCGTTAAAATTTGCCAATGCCAGTGTCCATTGAACTACTTATTACTATATTTCATATTTGATTATTATCAGCGACTCTCAATTTCGATTGAACAAATTTTAATGACTTGTATTTCAAAGTTTTGATTTTTGGATTCGATATTGCACAAAATATGACAAATTACAGTTAATTAATTAAAGTTCAAGTTCTATAGGGTCTTTTAATTTCGCTCGAAAGTTGTTAGGTTATAGTAGCCGTTGACGTGTAAGTGAATAAACCGCAAAGAATTGATGTCCACTATGTAAACATCACGATCACCATCTAGCAAATTCAGCCAGACTTATGCAATAAATTCATCGAAAATTGGACCTCCCGAATACGGGTTTCCAAGTAAAACCGCGATGAACATTTGAACGTTGTTATATTACACACTTAATGCCATAAAATATTCTTTCAAATAAAAAACTTGAGTGGATTTCTCACACACAACTTGTTTTATTTACATTTAAAAATCAAGCGTTCTTATTGAAAGGCAATTTAATTTAAGTTCAATTTCTAGTACAATTTCACTCATCATTATTGTATTATTATACAGAAAACCCAAATTACGTATACAGAAAAGCAATCATCTTAATGGTCTTCCAAGAGTATTCGACGGAAACAATAGAAACACATAGAGAATAAGTAATTGAATCCTATGTTGTCGAATCCCAAAACACATAGGTAGAACTTTCGAACGCACATTGTTATTTTATGTGTAGTTACGTATGTTTTTCTTTTTTTTTTTGTTACCATATCCATTATACTTTATTTATATTTTATTATATTTTATATCTAAAGAAACAATATTTTATTTAACATAATTGAGTAGAATTTTATATGACATTATTCTGGACATGTAACTCTGAATTCTGAATATGTCAATAATCATCATATTTTCCAATATTGTTTGATACTATCAATATTGTTGTATTAATACATAAATCATGTACAGTAAACACTCTTTAAAATCAGTTGTGTACACACTATTGGTAAAGTACATATACAGGATGTTCTGAAATTCATTCAAGAAAACTATACCACGTTGGAGAGCTGCAAAAAAACAAACAAAAAAGTTCAATAAACATTTTTTTAACATCAAATGCTTGATATGAAAAATCATACACATCTAGGGGTGGGGATCGAACCCAAGACCTCTGGCATTCTAGACCAATGCTGTACCAACTGAGCTACCTTAGATGTTATGGTAGTGCTATGCATATGATCTTTCACTATCATTTTTGATGCCATTGTATTATTAATTTTGTTTATTTACTGTTAACATATTTTAAATTGTTTTTTGTAAACTAGCGTCTACTTATTTCCATTGTTAATATGGTTGCCTTTCGGTTATATTATACCAACGGAAGCGACTAGCGTTTACTTACTTTGACATTTAAGTAATATGTCTGAACATTGATAACAAACAAAGTATAATATATAAATTAATGTTTATATATTAATTGTTTATATTTTTGTTCGAAATAATTTTGTAATTTAAATTTTTGCTCTATGGCGTACTTTTTTTGAGAAAATTTCCAAAAACCAAACAAACGCCACAAGTACCATTTCTGGTTTGTGGATTTCAAACAAAATCTGAAATTTTCATCCTCTAATGCTATAGTATCTAAGTTAAAACTTTTGCACCTCTAGCTGAAAGTTTTTTTTCATTGTTCACCAAAAAACTAACTCTTTCTAACAAAATCAGCGCAGTGGCAAGTACCTTAAAATCAAGGTCTTAACAAGTGTAAGCATGATATAAATTCTCAAAAAACTTAAAAACATTAAAGATAAAGTATAGATATTAACAAATATGCTTGTTCATTCATACTTACGTCTTCGTAACCATTATGAAAATTGACATTGGTATAGTACTTTGACGTCTAACTGTACACAAAAAATAATATGTGGGAATAATGATACGGTACTGACAATGATACGAAACAGCTGACTCACCTGGCTATATCATCCGTGGTGTAACCGATAGTACACTGTCGCGAAATCCAGACGTTCAGGGTTCGATACCTGGCGGTTGATTAAACTTTTTCATATCAATATTCATTAATATTAACAATAAAGATTCAATTTCGGTTTAGCTATTTCCGTCAAAACACTACATGCCACGTGTAAAAAGGTGAAAAGATTGCTGCAAATATACTTGAGCCTTGTTTTGATACTTATAATTGAAAGCAGTTTAACTGTAGGTTTCATTTTTATGTCTATATTGTAACCTAACATATAACTTTAAAAAAAAAAAAATAAAATAAAATAAAAATTGTCCCTTAATATCCATAACATTGATGAGAGTACGGAGATTATTATATATTTGCAATATATATATATATATTTTTTTTTTTGGACGACATGATATTTAATGAATGTATGTGGAGCACGTCACAATGTTAACCATATAAGCAATATTTACTGGCAGCCAAGATAATGAATAAAAAATAATTCTATAATAATACATTTACAAAAAAATAAATAAATAAAAATATTATGTATCTGTAATGTTCATTACAAAATCAACGAGGAAGACATTTTTAAACAACACATTTCAATGCCCCCTAACTGCTTTTAGATAATTATTTTGATAGTGAATATAAGCCTCTTATTTGATTTGATTTGATTTTTGAAGGTAGTTAAAAAGTTTCAGTTCAGAACCTAATTGATATGTTCTGAACTGAATTGATGAATGGACTAAGATTGTCGACTATACTTTTTTGACTTGAATGTACCTCGTATACTTGTTCGCTTGGGTTATATAGAAATCATTTTACATTGTTTTAGTTTTTAGCCAAATTGCTCGACGCGTGTTATAAATATGACTAAAAGTGTGGTGGAATCACTACTTTCTAAACAACTGTAATGATAATCGTACAATTTTTGAGAGTGATTTTTATTAAAACTGAACAGTAAATACTTTTGAAATTTTAAACGCAGATACTTGTATTTTGAATAATTTATCAAAAATTCAGCCAATTTTGTAAACAGTCAGAATCTGTCACTTGAAAAATATAATGTTTAAGTATTCCATTCCCTTGAAATGTAGTTTAAAATATGTGTAAAGCTATGAATATTCTTTGCATTGAACTTTGCAGGAAAAACAGCTTGAGATTTTTTTAACAAATTGATTTTGTTCCATTTAAAAAAATCTAACAACATAGAAATTACGTTTTGTATAATTAAGTATAACTTTCGAATACTTTTGATAAATCTTTTCTGTCCATTCATTATATTTTGCTAGAAATGAACATATTAACAGGCAAGATATTAAATAAACAGCATACGCACTGATCAAAAACTCGGTATATATACAGGATATTTGAATAATTAATTCAGTGAGCTCATAAAGCTTTAAATAAATAACCGTAACTGACTCGAAATTTGTATGTTACTATAATTGTTGTGAAATGTAATACAATCGTAGCTATCTTGGTGGCCTGTCTATACGATACTTAAAATTCGAACACAGTTTCAATGAAAATTTATTTCAATTAAAAGTTTAATTGGTTTTTTTTTAGACTAACACTTTTCTTAACGTGTATTGATGGCAAAAAAGTAATAAAAACTAGTAGCCTCATTTACTGAATTCAATATGACGTTTAGCCCGTAAATGGCAGCAGCCAAACTAGACGATCTAGTTTTATATAAAAATAGTATACCAAAATATATAATAGAATTAAGTAATAAAATAATTATTATTGTCACGTATAAATACATTTAATTTACATTAATTTATCAAACATTTAAACAATTAATTAAATATTAATATATTTATAACTAAATAAAATATAATTGTTGGTATACAATATTGTAACAACCAATCAGAAATCAAACAAACATTAATTATTAAATTGTACATTGAGTGAGTGTATAGAACCATGTACTTTAATTTTATTACAAGAACTTGTATAATTTACAAATTACAAGTTAGTTATAATAACACTCTGAAACAGGGCTAATTATTATTAATTTAATTGTACAAGCATAGTAAATTTATTGAAAGTAGAGTTAGAAATCGGATAACATTTACAACGCTTAAGACGTTTGATAAATAGATAAAAGAAATTAAGCCGTCGCGGCGACGGCTGGCACGTGTGACACATCGAAACTATTTTGTATAGAAAATATGCATGAAATGATGGTTTCTTAAAGGAAATAAATATGGCATAATCAAAAACAAAATAAAGAAGAATTTGCATGAAAAAAGTTATTCTTTATTTAAAAAATACATATTAATAAAATAAAATAATTTGTAAAAAATTGAGACGGCTCAATTCTTTCAATCAGCTACTTAAACTTTTATTATTATTAGTAAGTATTTTGTAAAGAAAATATGCATTGCCACCTGTGAATGAGTTTTTGAACCTGTATATGTACCGCCATCTATGAGTATCTTTTTAAAACTAATTTGTTTTATGTAATATCACCTATAAACAACTTGATGATGGCCAAAATTTCACCAGGCCGTTGCCAGGTAACAAACGGTCTAACCCGCCCCAATAAATGTTTCACATTAAAAACCTGGGATATGAAAAGTGTTGCACTTTAACCATGCGACTCATTGTGCCTACCCTTTTACTTCAGCCTGGCGAGGCTCGCTTCTCCTCCTGCAATAGCCAGAAGCTAGCAGGTTTCTCTGAAGAATCATATTGTATCTGCTGTAGTCGAGATTTGCAGTTAAAAAGATTTGAAGAAGTCGTTGGATGTTTCTTACTCTTCGCCGCACAGTTTGCACATAATGGATTCATTGTGGAGTCCTATTGTGAGTAGATGCACCTTTAAGATTCCAACACCAACTAGGAAACGAGCTGATAACCTTTAACCGGACAAACAGATTAAAAGATGAATATATGTTAGATGAAAATCTATTCATCCATTTAGAGATTATCAACTGTTTTTCTAGCTGGTGTTTGGATTGGCTTTAAGTTTTGTAAGTGTTGGGAAATGTTAGTTTATGGTAAAATACTGTTAAAATTCTTTAACAATACGCTTTAATTTTCATATCCGATATATGTAAAATATACAAGGGTATATTAATTTCAGTCCCGACTTTCTAACGATTGAAATTATTGATTTCAGACATAAATGTTTGAAATAGGTGTTCATAAAATGGCGTAATTTGGCCATTTCCACATGTCCGTCCATCTGTCCACACGATAACTCCAAAACGGAAAGAGATGACGACCTGAAATTTTATGTGTTCTAGAGCAAAAAAGTATACCCAAGTTCGTGCATAGGCAAAATGGGCAAATCTGAAATCTATGAAACCGTAAGAGATAGAACAAAACTGTATTGACAAAAAATGTACCTGTTTTAAAAATAAACAACTTTTATAATACATTTTTTTACATAAATACATGATATACCGGGTATTTAAGCAATTAACTCAGTTAGTTGTTATTTTCACTTGTTAAATTAACTTGTTTCTTTATTGCTTTAAACTGAATTCAATATTTTATCCAGAATTTCATATTTTGTCTAGTTTATAAATGTAATCATACATTTCATGTCAAATCAGATCAGGATTTATATAGATTCACTTATGCAATGTGAGTATACCTGTAAGTACATAAATATTATAAGTAAAGGGCTTAAGAAACAACTTTAAATAATGATAATTGTTATTTGTATATATTTTATTATTAAAATTCTTTTCACTGGTTTTGTTTAAAAAAAACACAGCAGAAAAAGATGATGTGCTTTGCTTTGCTTTGCAGTACGTGTGATGACAACAAAAGCGACATAATTGTACGTGTAACACATTATTAATGGTTGAAATCAGCTATATTAAATAAATGATCTTGAGAATTACATGGTTTGGTTTTTTATTCGGTATATCTCATATTGTTTACGAGAACTACAATGATAGGTGATTGGATGATATGACCGTTTGGAATGAGATTTTAAATTTATTGACAAGTTTGTTGTGTCTCTCGCAAATTTTGTGTTAACAATGTTTGTTTGTTTTTTTATTAAATACTCGTACAATTAGTGTCATTGTTTTTGGAATTCCATAAGATGTTATTTTTCAGAAGAATAGTTTGCAATAAAAATATTGTAATTGTGAGAAGAATATGGATATTACAAATTAAAAAAAAACGTTCTAATTGAAATTCCGATGTATCACAATACATATGTAATTTACATGAAAATAAAAAAATTATCGATCTGTATGTTGTAGAATTTTTTTACAGGATTGAAATATTTATTCTGTTACGAAAAAACATTTAATCTTCTAGTATGAAAAACAAAATTCCGTTTTTGGCTTTAAAAAACATTAAAACATCTTAATAACAATAATAATAATTACATGACAGATTATATTTTAAACGTTGTGGCATTGATAAAAACTTTTGATTGACAAATAAGTTTGAATTAAATTAACAGCAATTACTTCAAACTATTGCAACAATAATGAATCGGATTATGGCAATAAAATTAATATATAAGGTCTTTCTCCATAGTTTCTAGATGTTAGACATTTGAATTATAAAAATAAAAATAAGGTATACAATCTAATATAACTTTTGTCTTAATTACAGTTATCATTTTTTCATAGTATGGGTTTTAATTTTTGGTTGCTGAGGAAGTCATAAATAAATGACGAAACGTTCAATTTATTTAAATTCAATCTTTTATTCTCCTAGTCCTATTTCCTAAGAATTAATTATTATTAAAACATCTTTTTATATTGTAAATAGAGGTTGGAGTGGCATTATATAAGAACAAATTTTTGAAGTTTTACACCTTAAATGTTTCTATGTTTAAAACACACATTCCGCGACAAACTTTTTATGAAATTAAACCATTAAATTCCACTTTCTTGTTTATGGATGCACACTCCTGTTCATGAAAAATTGCAACATTCTAAGTGTTCCTTTATGTAATATTATTAGGTAATATTTATGCTTATTGCTGGTTCATGTTACCGAAGCTATCCGCAAAATTCAAAATATTATCACGAGTGTGAATATTCAGGAAATCTTAAAAAAAGCAATGTACACATTTTGAAAAAAAAAAATGGCTAAAGTTGTTTTTGAAAATATCGGGAAATATGTTTCGAAAGTATCGTTGATAACTTTGTAAAATGTTCAAAAAGAAGTCTTGAATTCTTGATAAACATAATTACGTGATTAAACTTGCCAAATATCGAATATAAATAGTTTTAATTAATATCAAATCTCACGTATCCTCAAGATCATTAGAATTAAGTACTATGAATCACACAAAATCCATGTCAATTTTTTAAATTTTATTGTTAATTTGTGCCTTATTCGATCGGTTTTTGAAAAAAAACTTTTGAATAAAAATTGTTACTAAAGTTATAATGAACAACTTTTATTCGAAAACCTAATGAATAAGGCACAAATCAACAATAATTAAAAAAAAATTAACTTTTTTTTAACATTAACATTTGTGGCCAAGTGTACAAGTTTTTACAAACAATACGGCTTCTTTAGTGGGCATATTAAAATACTCAAAAAACGAGCTTCTAGCAAACGTTGCCAACCATAATATTTATATAAATGATAATATGTTCTAACATTCTTCTGATGTTCTTTTTACAAAAATAACTTCTGACACACTACCATAGTAGTCTTTATTAAAAATTAACGAAGTGGAAAAATACCCACATTTATTTTATTTTACTATTTTATTTGTATCTTAAACAAATAATGAAATTAAAATTAAAAAATATATAAAAGAAATTAATTCGAATTTATAAATTTGTATGAAATCAAAAACATGAATCACGTTTTTATATCGAATTATAAAATATATTTGATGTGTACGATCTCAAAATGAAAGTTTTTTTTGTTGTTGTTGATATATTAATAATAATAAAAAAACTGTATCTGGAAGTTTATTTACGGATCACTAACTATTTACGTTTACAATCATTAAAATATTTCAAAATATATTTAAATTTATTAATTATAATGTATATATTAAAAAAAAAAATTTAATTAATTCATTTTAGACAAAACGAAAACTTTGTATTTGTATGAAAAAATCTTCCCATTCGATTTTTGTGCATACTTATTCACCTGTGGGATATGCTCTTAAATAAGGATCAAAATTTTGCCATATGAAAATCTTTTCAAAGTTTTTTTCTTACCAACTCGAACGACGGAATATTTTGATAGGAATGGGTTTTTTTTATAGATATTTTGGGTCATTTTAAACAAAAAACATCTTATGTCATTTTTTCGTAAATATGAGTTATAAACAATTTAATGATTGAAAAAACGCAAAAAAGGCCGTTTTCAAGGTTGAAAAACAGTATAAAAATGAAATTTTTGAGAGTACCATTATTTATAAATAATATTTAAACATCTCTTAACAAAATCTTGAAGAGTTATTGCAGATTATTTCATTCTAAAGCTTTGTTTTTTAATTTTGACGTTTCCACTTAATTTGACAATCATTTACCAACGATTCCACAAAGCTTTTAAATATTATTAAATATTTTCTAATTTCATTTAGATAATAGCACTTAATTGTTGTATTGTAAAAATCAAGCAAGCAAATTAAAATGTGTTCATATAATATTTATTTTCTATATAAATAAAAATGTGAAAATGTATACGCAAAAACTATGATTAGAACCGTTGGTGTCTTTTCGAGTGGGTGCTGTTATTAATTCAGCTTTGGCAGTTGTATTTTACGCATACATTTCTCATTAACGTATCTGATTAATTACTATTAAATTCTGTTAGTGTCGCTAAGATTATCTGCAAAAATTTAATTTTAAGTTGCATCAATGACAGATTATATAATATTGACCTTACATTTTATACCCGGTATGCCCATGCCCGGTTTTATGCCCATCTTTGGGCAAAATGAGTAAAACTAACCATCTTTGAAACCGTAAGAAGTTTAAATTGAAAAAAAGTTTCTTTTTTTTAAATAAACAACTTTTGGATGAAATTTTTTCATAAACTCAGTATATACAGGGCATAAAGCAATAAACATAGTATGTTGTTTTTGTCACTTGTTTTTGAATATTTAAAAAAAATGGTTTCACATTAATGGTGATTTGAGCTCACATCCTTCAAGAGTGTAAAGAGCTATTCAATGATGTTCGATATGTAAATTTAATATAGAGATTGGAAAGATGAACAAAATTTTCAAATTGGAACAGGTACTACACAGAATACTTTTCCAAGTTCTTTTGATTATCGGAAATCCAGTAAATTTTCTTAAAATTTGTCCAAAAAAAATCCACAGTAAGATCACACGCCCAGCGGAAGATTGGTCCTAAACAATGCAAACAAATTCTACTGTATTTAATTTCTGTATAATTATGCTGTTTAATTTCTGACTTATCAAGTTGCTTGTTAAACTAATTAAATTGATTTAATTTCATTTATTGACAATGTAGGTATACAAACTCACTTTTTACATGTTTAACAAAAACGACTTTTGAATAATTCAGAGCACTTCTCCAGTTTAAAACACAATACTTCAGATGCAAAAAAGTACATAAAATTGTTTTTACACGTTCAATCATTTAAAAAATTGTCTTGAATGTACGATATGCACTGTCCAAGAACAAAACAAAAGATCTAAAAAGTTAAGATTTTGCATCGTGCCTGCATATGAAAATCTATTAACAAATACACTAAATTAGTGACTCAAAATTTTGTTCGTGAGTCTTTCTCGCAGTGCACGCAGTATTCCTTTGATAATGCCTCTCAAATAAGTGAGAAGAATTTAGACAACTGCAAGACATTTTTGTACATTTTAGAGAAATAAATATTTGAGTTTTTACCATTTTTGTACACTGAAATATGTCTATGACCCCCCAACCCCCCCTAACAAGTGTTGCGAAGAGTAAATAAAACAAAACACTAGTTGTTTCTATGTTATGAGATGTGATAACAAAATAAAACATTATTTATACCCGATTACGGAGGTTTTTGTGCTTGGCAATCAATGTGTGATATATTAATTTGTTCCCGCATAGCTCCTAAGTTTTATCTTACTATTTCACGTGCCATAGGGTATATGACGTCATATTGAATCCAACATGGAGGATATGACTTGCATAATACGCTAAGTATAAAAAAATTTCACCAATGTTTAAATTCATGGATTCTAAATATTATACTAAAAAGTCTTAAATAAATCAGTTTAAAAAAGCTTAAAACCGAATACGAAAAAAGCACAAAATAAGCTTGAAGAGACTAGTAAATATTGCTCTTAGTCGAAGGCCCAACTGCGTAGCCCAAAGCAAACCTGTAACAATTCTCGGCCTTCGACTATTAGAAATATTTCCAAAAGACTTTCCAAAATATTTCAAACTTGTTTCGTGCTTTTTCCGTACCTACGTTTTCTGTTGGTGTACCTAATACGAATCACTATTCGATATTTCATTAAATTTTTCAGTGTTATAAAACTTGTTTATTTGATTTAAATTTTTCGTGTAGTTTACACTGTTCAAGCGTTACTTACAAATGACGAAATCAACAAACTTTAATAACAGACATTAGAGCGTAATACAATTATTTGTCTCTTGGTTGTGTTTTCAGATACACACGCTGTTGGCAATGCACCCCCTTTCAAGTACAAATTATGTATTTTATAGAGCACCAGGTTATGTAAAATGATTGTATGCACGAACAAATCTATTACTTTTCTATAAACTAATAATTTTTATCCTAGTGGATAAAAATAAGGAAAGATTCGTCTTTTCTCACGGTGAAAATGAAAAAAACTTAGATAAAAAAAAAACGTTACGGTTGATTTTTTAACGGGTTTTCTGTATCGTCTAGAGAATAATAGGACAAAAACATAATTAACATTTTATAGGCTAGAATTAATTATTTAAATAAAAAAAAAAAACAACAACTAAGAAACATGAAACGGATACAATTAGTCTGAAGTTAGATAGATTTAAAAAGTCTATCTATATACAATAAATAAAATATGATTGATATTTCATTATATATTCACTGAAGCACACACACCGTTTGACAATGAATGTCAACATTTCAAATTTTTTATGTTCTAGTCGCCAATCAAAGGAGGCTTTGATTGGAATCATTATTATATTTCAACAAAACAAGTATTTATCATACCATATGTGATAATAGAGAGAATGTAATGAACTTAATATTACATATTAAGATGGTAAAACTTAAAACTTGTATTAAGTAATAATAATCATATAATATATAAATAAAAATGTCTTATTATATATTGAAAAGTAATAATTATATACCTTTTATATATGCAATTATGACGTCAATTACTTTTATGAATACTTAACACAAAATAATGTATTTATTGTTTAACATATAAATGAAATGTCAGAACAAATCGGGACAGATATTTAATTGTACGATTAAGATGGCGCTTATAAATAAAATCACGTATAAAAATTCAAATAAAATTCCATTCCTCCTTTAATTTTGAAGATATTTGATAAAGTTTCAATATTCGTATCCACACTATATAATACTAATTAATTCGTAGGAAATAGAATAATAAATCAATTAATTTAAATAAATTGAACGTTTCGTTATTTATTCATGACAGCCTCAGCAACTAAAAATTAAAACCAATAAATTTTACAATGAAAAAATGATAATTGTAATTAAGACATAAGTTAGGTTAGATGTCCAACATATAGAAACTATGGGGAAAGACCTTATATATTAATCAATTATTATTAGTATTTGATAAATTTTATGAGTTCAGTATAAAAAATTGTATAATGTGCTGAATAAATTGTTAAGAATTGAATATGCGTTTTATAAAGTTGTCTAAATACCCAAAAAGTTCTCAGGTAGCTCAGCTGTAAAGCATTGGTCTAGAATACCAGAGATGAATGGCACTAAATACCGAAATCGAACAGCTGTTGTCATCTTCTGGTCAGCATACACACTAAAAATTTTAAGTGACACAAAAATCGTACTTATACGCTTCTATGTATATTGTATTTTTTGACGATGCTTCGAATAGAAGTTGTTCATTATAATGATACTAACAACTGTTATTTAAAACATTTTTTCGAAATCCGAATAAACGCCATTTGTACATTAGTATGGGATAGATAATTATTTTTCTAGTATATAACGTCTACGATTTTCTTCGATATTTCTATTCTTTCTATGTATATAATGAATTTAATATATTTATGATATTGAAATGATTAAAAGGATAGTGACACCATTTAACATTCATAATCAATCAAATTCAACTTTGTACATATTATTGTAAATGATTTATTAAATTGTTTCTAATTGAATCAAGTTATATAGTTAGTTATATTAATGCAAACTTGCACACAAGTAGTAGCAAAGTTAATACATTATCGTTATATAGGTACTACTTATAGTTGTGTTAAAACCACACTTAAGTTAGCAACAGTTACGGCTTATTTATTATTAAGTAAGTAATATCACTGTTAGTTACTTACATATAGTGTAACAAATACAATATTAATATCTTTTCTTTTTTGTTATTAGATTTTTCATATTTATTTAACGGGTGATTTTAAATGATTAAATTTAAAAAGCTAAAATAAATCCTTCATGATGTAGGAAAAGTTTAGAAATGGATGGTTGTTGAAGCTTAACTAGCCAAAGTAGTATCAATCAAGGAGAGAAGATGATTTTTTGCAATGATATTTATTTCTAAACATCATTTTTTATCACATAAAATTTATCACCCTGTGTGTGTCCAAGCCGAAGTTTGTAACTTGTGTATAAGATATTCAAATAAAAATATACAAATTCATTTGTTAGACCGTAGAAAATTTGTATTATTTACCGTAATATACTCGAAATCATTGTACTGTTCGGGCTAATAGATTGACATTTTGAAGCAATTTTGAAAAAATGGAAGCGCTGGGAAATATATATTATAATTAGGTCCAGTTTTACGACAACCTTAAACTGGACCTAATTATATTATATACACTCCCGTTTATAAAAATTGCATCAGTTGAAACATTCTAAGTGTTATTGTATGTAATATATTTAGTAATATATACGTTTAGAATGTGACTTACTAGTGGTTTAATTTTTATAACCGGGAGTATACATATTTCCCAGCGCTTTCACTTTTTCATAAATTGCACTAATAAACATAGATATCGAGATAGATTCGTTGTTTATAACAAAATATCTTCAAAACTACACGTCAGAAGACTTTGTTTATATTATTAATATAATCAACGATAGTTTTAAGTACTACTTAATTTCAAGTTTTTTAAATTTTTATCTTATGCAATTGTAGTTCAATTTCATGTTCAATTCCAATTTTTGAATACTAATTCCTAAAAAACTCAGATCTCTATCAAAAGATTTATTTGTGTGTTTTTAATATTGATTTAATAACATATTAAAAATTCAGCTCGTTATCTTTACTTTGCCCTTATGTGCGTATAACCTTAAACTGTAAATAAATAAATAAAAATATGAGAAAAAAATATTTAATACTAAAATATAATGCTTTTCTATAAATGTACAAAATCAATGGATATATAAAGCTTTAATATTAAGAAGAATTTGTACGTGGCAGTCAGTCGACATTCAGCAGACTCTTTCTATTTGTATACCCGGTATATGTAAATATACAAGGATATATTAAGTTTAGCCCCGACTTTGTAACACTTGAAAATATTGATCGCAGACATAAAGGCTTGGAATAAGTGTTCATAAAATGACCTATTTAGGCCATTTCCGCATGTCCGTCTGCCTGTGGACACGATAACTCAAAAACGAAAAATGGACTGAATTTTTGTGTGTGTTCTAGAGCAAAAAATAAGATCAAGTTCGTGAATGCGAAAAATCGGACCGTGTTTGGGCAAAATGAGCAAAACTGT
This sequence comes from Nineta flava, assembly GCA_963920215.1. Classification (NCBI taxonomy): domain Eukaryota; kingdom Metazoa; phylum Arthropoda; class Insecta; order Neuroptera; family Chrysopidae; genus Nineta; species Nineta flava. Next base: position 117,137,927 of record OY986041.1, read on the forward strand.
CCATCTTTGCAAAGGGCAAGAGATCGAAAAAAATTGTAAAGACAAAAAAGGTTCCTTTTTTAAATTTTTGATATAAACTTTTTTTACGTTTATTCAGGATATACCGAATATTTAAGCAATTATCTCAGTTAGTTGTTATTTTCACTTGTTTCTCTTAAATACAAATTCAAAAATGAATATGCAACAAATTTGGCATCGTTCAAATCCCATTTTTTTTTCTCTTCTGCACCATGGCAATCTGTCCTAGAACAATAAGCCACTGTGTTGACCAATTTTTAGTCTGTATTTTAGTTTATTATTATGAGAGAGCTTCCAAAAAAAGAGCTTCCAAAAGAGCTTCCATTGGTTAGCGTAGCTCTCATCTTTCTATGCGAATCTAGTGCTGAGGCTGGGCATATCACATCTCTTCAGCCTCGTATGCTGTTGTCCTCCTAGTCCACTCTCAAGTTTTTTCTGATATCGTAGGCTATGCTGACATATTTCCTGCTTTACTGTTCGTATATTGAGGTCAAGGCACATGTGTCTGTTGCTTATACTTTGGTTTCAAATCCCAATGAAATGCTAAACAGATGTTTTTGGATATTTGTTTCCAAAATTTATAAAATGTCTCCAATAAAAGTTGTAACTCACGTTGTCGAAAACCGATTGTACTTGGAACAAATCGATGATGAAATTTCGGAGAAAAAGAACACGATTTTTGATGTCTATTATACTTTACGATCATCTAAGTTCACTGAAGAATGGCCAAGTATTTCATAACCGTTTGTTTGTTTTTTTTGCTGAAATATTTTTATTCTAAACAAAATATGCGTTTTTAATTGAAGAAGACAGCGTAATAACTTCCACATAATAATTGCTTCAGTAGAATTTTGTTTATCAAAGGATCTTATCAGAAAAATTGTTCTTTTATATATTTAATTATCTCTTTTGATTTTGTATATAGATATGAAAACTTTGTATTTATCGAAGAATCTCTCTCTTTTTATGTTTGATTGAAAACAGATTAAACTGTCATCATGATGGTCAATCAATTGAAGAAGAAGAATGCCCCACCCGGTACTAAATATATATATATATATATATATGTGTATATATATATATATATATATATATATATATATATATATATATATATATATATATATATATAATAAACGGGACACTGCACAGACAAGATGCGCCGTATAGACGAGACGGGACGGATACGTTACTCTAACATGTATGATATAATTATTTATAATCGGGTTTTATTATATCGCTGAATATATTAAATTATGATTTATACGGACTTGATTTATGTTAATTTTTATATGTTTTTTTTTTCTTCTACATTTTTATTGAAAATGATTATTATAAATCATATTTACAATTATGACAATTTTAAAACATATCATGTTTTAGATATTGAATTATTAATGATATTCTTTTTTTGTAATTTAAGGAAATTATACAGTTTGTATATCTTTGACATATTTATTAATCAATATCATGATGTTAGTGCAGAACAAAGTCCGTTTACCCCATTCTAGATAGATAGATAGATTGTAGAGGCTGAAGCAGTGTGCAGTGTGCAGCAAACTACAGTCATTTTTCATAAACGTTTCATATATTTGAAACTGTCACCAAATTCGCAACGAATACATATCCTGAGACAATATAAGAGTAATTTTAATAACAGTGATGCTAACAAGAGTAAATTGAATGAAAACAATTTTAACAAGAAATTGAAATAAAATTTATTATATTTTAATTTATTTTGTTTAATTTTTTATTTATTTTTATGTTCGTTTATTGATCTCTATTTTCTATCTATTCCTAATTGTCAAAGAGTAAATTACAACTAGCTAATTTACACTGATGACGACTACTTTGTAGTCGAAATACTTATGTATAATACAAAAACTGATCTAGGTATTGGGGCGAATTTGAAATTATATTTCATATATTTGTTTAATTTAAATAAATATGATATTTCAAATAGAATTTTTGGCCAATCATATCACCATAGGTATTATACGAGTATATAGACATTGATCAATCGGATCATCGTCAACAATATTTAAAATAAATAAATCACAAATAATAAATACATAAATGGTACATGAACAATATTCTTGTTATATTTCAATTGCACATAATATTATTGTTGCATTTGTTCATCATTAATTGTTTTTTCAAACCTGCTTAGTTAACGGCCAATTTTGTAATAAAAATATTTTTATAAATAATAAAATATGTACCATATACGTACTTATACGCAAGTAATTAACTACATATATATATATATATATATATATATATATATATATATATATATATATATATATATATATATATATATATATATATATTAATATAAAATTAAAATTTCATCAATAAATATTTACAATATTGTTATACACAAGAAAGAATATTAAATAACTGAAATTACCCTTTGCGGAGTGTAAAACCAGATGACGGTATATCACAATAAAAATTGTTATCAAGTGATTCCGACTCAAGCAGAGAGGTGACCCATTCATAGTCTTTTAATTTTGGATTCTCGACAACAAAGTATCTGTATTGAATTTTCATCGTGTCTTCACTTTGACTTTACTCTGATTAGGTAAAGACCTTAGATAGATAGATAGATACATCTTGGGGTCTAAAAAGTTTTGCACTTCGGCCTTATGGTCCATTGTGCTCCTCCTTCTACCGCTATCCGATGAGATTCGCTTCTCCCATATGTTGGAAATAGCCTGGAGCTTGCTTATCAGGTTCTCCCGTAGGTTCATATATTCGGGGTGAGATGCACCGAATATCCTGTATCTGCTGTAACCTAGAGGTTCGCAGTCAATGCTTATGTGGCTGGATGTTTCTTCCTCCTCGCCATACAATCTGTACATAATGGACACGTTATGGAGTCTCATTGTGTGCAATTGCTTTCGAAAGGGAAAATGCCTGGTAATGAATCCGGAAACCATTGCAGTTCAGCCTCAGTGCATCGAGAAATAGCATCTTTGTTGCACTCTGAATCAGTACCTTCCCGAGCTTCTCCGCGGTACTTTTTCCCAGTGATCACGGTGTTTGGAATTTTACCACTCGTTGATCACCTGTTTACATGTAGTCCTTGGAATTCCTAAAATAGGCTCTGAGGTATCTGCTTTTTCATTTCCTTCGAAACCACTGTGATCCGGAACCCAGATCAATTTAACATTGTTCCGTTTTGATAGTTTCAGAAGTACCTCCAGACAATCCTTGACGATCCTTGAGGTGACCACAGTTCCAGGCAAGGCTTTGACAACAGCTTGACTGTCCAAAAGAAAATTGTCTTCTATTAACATCATATGTCTCAAAAAACAAAGATTTGATCTAATTGTAATATTTGTATTCCCATTAATAAATTAATGGGAATACAAATACCTACACCCTTTTTTTGGTTCTGGACTAGGGATTTAGTACGAATTTTTCCCATTATTTTGATATCTTTTGAGAAGGAAAATGAACGTTACGCATGTTATAAAATAGACCAATTAATAGAATAATAAATATGAAATCTATTATGAAAATGTCCCAATTTTAAATTGATAATTCATAAAAGCAATAAATTATAACTAAAACATTAAAAATTAATATTTTAAAATACGAAAATGGGAAAATTTATGTAATAGTTTACTGTTAGAGCGTGGAGAGCTTTGTATAAAAATGATTTAATTTCTCATAATCTACCTCCAACAAATTTTCAATAAGAAACGCCCCTCGCTTTTACAAATAACCATTTAACTGTTGCCATTAATTTAGATTTTGTTGCTGTTTTTCTTTGCTTCTATTTTTAGTAAATAAGGAACTGTATTTCTTAATAATACAAGCTTGTATTTTAGTTTTTCATTTTATTTTTGGAAAAGAAGGAAATGTTACATTTTCAGTTTACTTAATATGAGACGTTTCATATTTTAATATTTCAACTTACCGGCTTCTGATATTGTATTGTAAAATAATTTTGTTTGTAAATTCTGCTAAACTCACCTGAAACAAGAATAAATAAATATTAAAATCTTCGGTGACATATTACCGAGAATAGATTTGCAAATTTCGGATACAAAATAACCAAATCTTAACATAAAATTGATGAAATTCTCCGAGACTATTTGATGGAAGCGTCGGTAAATATAAAAAATAAAAGTGGTATTCAAATGAAATTCATGATGAAATTAGAAAATATTCACTGAAGTAAAGTATTGAGTGAAAGCGTTGGTAGATATGGAAAATATAGATGTTTTTATATTCAAATAAGTAATTAAAATTTTAAAGAGACTTAAATATAAGCTTTAATTAATGGGTAACTGACTAAAATCAAAAAAATAATTAAGCAGTTCATCGTAAACGTGCTGGGGCGTTTTGTATTTAAAATTAGTTTGATCAAACTATGCTGGCTTAATTTAAACACAAACTTCCACAAGCTTTTATAATAAGCATCGTTATTATTTAAGTTTTAGTGGTTTAGCTATTAATATAAGCTTGTATTTTGATTTTTTTTATAAACCATTGCTTTTTTTTTTAAATTAAAATAACTACAACAACCTTATGTCCAAAAATTGTCTTTTTAACTAGCATGTTTTAGTTGTAGTTTAAGATTGTATATATATCGGGATATCTTGGTATATTCCTACACTAGCATACCATTGTTTAGGTATATTATAAATTTAATGATGAAGCGACACCGCTACAAAGTCATTTAAAATAATTGAGTACCAAAGTTGACTACACAAAGTTGATGCTTGTAAAAGTACAAAATTAAATATGACAAAAATAGTTAACGTGCTTGATTTTTTTATTTTATTCACTCACTGATTTGTACAAGAACGATTTGTTAAATAATACAATTAAATGGTATACTTTATTATACATATTAATATACATGATTGGTATGTTTACAAGAGTAAAAATATGTATTAATATATATATATATATATATATATATATATATATATATATATATATATATATATATATATATATATAGTTAAGGCAACAAATAATATTAATAAGAAAAGAATAATATATAAGAGAGCAAATCTAGCAAGAAGTAAGAGATGTATAGTATGAAACATTCGCGTGAGACATTGTTCGCATACATATTTTAATCTATGACAAATTATAATTTTACCATAATATGTTTGAAATTTATGTGATCTTGTACAACATTTTATGAGTCTTTTCAATATTAATAAATATATATTTTATATCTATTATTATTATTATTATTATACATACAATAATTGATTGCATTTATTATAATATGGTTAATATTTATAAATGTATGTGATCACATGTGGTTACTTACTTGATTGTTGACTGTGCAAGCGAAGGTATATCATATTATATATCTACATAATAATATGCGCTGTGCTTATGGATATGTGTCTTTGATAATACTGGATGTGTCATGTAACTTATGTGAAGTGTTACAAAAAATATGTCTGAGCAACTGTTAGCTCTACAAACAAGTGAAAATAACAACAAACTGAGTCAATTACTTACATACCCTGTATATATTTATTGTATTAAAAAGGTTACAAACCAAAATTAGTTATTTTTAAAAAAGGTAAATTGTTTGTTTGGAAATTTTTGTTCTATCTCTTACGGTTTTAAAAATAGACACTTTGGCCCATTTGTCCAAACATAGTCCGATTTTGTCCATTCACGAACTTGACATTCATTTTAAGAACAGATACGAAATTTCAGCAAGCTATCTTTTTTTGTTTTTAAGTTTACAGGCGGATGGTTGGACAACTTTACGGAAATGGACTAATAATGAACACTTATACCAAGTTTTTCTTTCTGCGATCAATATTTTCAACCTTTACAAAGTCAGGACTAAACTTGATATACTCTGGTATATTTGATATATACCGGGTATAAAAACTTTGTACATCATAGTTGTAGTAAAATTTATGTATATCAGCTCGTGAAGATCCTATGAAGGTAAATTAAATTTGTCCTTTTTTTGAAATTAGTAAAATATATAGCTTTTTGTTTAAAACAGTTTTGACAACGTAATCAAGCTCTATTCGGTAGAAAACTTTGTATTATAGATAAGAAGTTGTTATAGTTAATAGAAACTCACATAACCCATATGACCGAGCTTCTACTAAAGAAATGCAAAAGTTGCCTGATTTAGGGGATTAATGATGAGTCATTTACAATCAGAATCATGCAATTTTATGGGATATTTCATTACACGACCTTAGACAATAAACCGTCTGCAACATTTAAAAAAAACATATCATTAACTAACTTATAATAAGACAAGTGAAAATAACATCAGTTAGTAGTTGGTAAAATAACAACTAACTGAGTTAATTACAGAAATACCCGATATATACTAAGCTAATAAAAAAATTTCAAACAAAAGTTGTTTATTTTCAAAAAGGTATATTTTTTGCCTTTAACTTTTTATTCTATCTTTTACGTGTTCAAAGATGGACATAGCCCCCCCCCCCCCTTACTGGGGGAATCACGGTCCGGTTTTGACCATTCACAAACTTGAAGTTACTTTTTAGCTTAATAACACAAAATTTCAGATCGTTATCTCTTTTGTTTTTGAATTATCGTCTTCACGGACGGATGGACGTATTAATAGGGCCCGTAGAAGCTAAATATGTGTTCACTAATGAAGAATAAAAACAAACTATTGACATCTTGGCTAAAACTCTCGCTTTTTTAAATAATCAACCCTGAAAAAGGCTTCTCGTTGCTAATAAACCACTTGAATTTGGCCTTTTTTTCCTCAAACTTGTTGAATAATTAGTAGATATAATAAATAATTATTATTTAAATAAATAATAAATAAGTGTTAAAGATATAATTGATCTTTATTAGATTGAATTATGACATATTATATATTTATATGTAAATTATCAAAGTTGTTAACATTCAAAGCAACCGTGATAAAAGAGAGAAGTTATAGTTGTTAAGCAACAGATAAAAATGATAAATAAAATTATAATAATAATTTAATGAAAATGCGATACCGCTACATACTTCCCCCCATCAACTAATAAAGAAAAACGACTAGAAAAAGGTTGTAACATAAAACAACCTTGTTCACTCGGAAAAAACTTTAAAAGTTGATGTACATCTTATAATTAAATACAAAGTTAATTAAGATAAGATTAACATTGAAAAAAGTATGCAGGTTTTAGCCTGTCAATCGAAATAGAGGTAGGTTTGTTATTGATATCAATAACAAAAAATTTAGGAAATCTCTTGATAACAGAGAAAGGACCTCTATAATTACAAGATAGTGGAGGTTTGACATGATCCTCGCGTATAAAAACTTTTTTTGATGAATCTAAATTTTTGGGTAAAAATACATTTTTGTTGGTGAACTGTCTGGTAAAGAAAAATTTTGCGTTTATCATTCTATTTTTCAACTCTCGAGTAGATTGTTGAACAGAATGATATGTATCAACGTTTTCTGAAAAGAAATCATATGGTAATCGAAGAGGAATTCCATATAAAATTTCTGCAGAAGAAAGGTTAATATCCTCCTTGACCGAGGAGCGCAAATTTAGAAGTACCCAAGGTAAAATTTTGTACCAGTTATTATTTTTTTGACAGCAATTTAAAGAAATTTTGAGTGACCGGTTAAACCGTTCAATAATACCGTTGCTGTTAGGGTGATAAGCAGTAGTGGAAATATGCTTAATCCCTAGAGAAGACAAAAAATCTTTCCAAATATGTGATTGAAATTGTTTACCTTGATCAGTAGTGATCCTCGTAGGTAAACCAAAACGCGAGAACCAAGAAGCAATCAAATTGTTAATAATTTCTTCCGACGTGATAGTTTTGATTGGAATAGCCTCGACCCAACGCGAAAAACGATCAATGATAGTGAAGATATACCGATATCCTTCACTAGGAGGAAGAGGTCCAACAATATCTAAATGTAAGAAAGAAAATTTGATACTTGGTTCTTCAATTGGCATAAAATCACTTTTAGTGTGACGAGTGATTTTATTTAATTGGCAGATCGGACATGATCGAGTCAAATTTTTGATTCGCGAAATAAGATTAGGGTTAAAAAAGAATGTGCGTACTTTTTTCAAGGTTTGTCTAATTGATGGATGACCAAGATTATGGACAGCTTTCCATACATCTTCTATATCAATGTCAGGTACGAAGATTCTGGGAATTTTCAAAGAAGTCTCAAACTCAAACTTTATTTTTAAGAATATTTAATTCTTTATTTAACATAAAATTATCTGTTTTATGAATTTCTGAAACGGGAAAAGAACTGATATTAGATATAGAATTTAATTTATAAATATCATTAGCGAAATTAACAATAGTTTTCAGATCAACATTATTGTCAACGGTGACAAGTTGAATTTGAATTTGTGTGTCTAATTTACCAATGAATAATTCACGAATGAAATGTGAATCAAGATTTAGACCACTTGATAGGGATATCATTGTATTATATAATAATTGAGGAGTATCGAAATCTTTTTGAGATAAATTTAATAATTTATTTAGACGATCTTTACGAGAAAGTCCAAAAGTTTCCTTTAGAATATTTTTGAGTGTATCAAACTTATTTTCTTGTGGTGGATTTACAATAATATCTCTAACATGAGAAGTGTAATCCTCAGGTATAGCTAAAGAAGCTAGCGTGAATTTAGTTTCATCATCAATAATATTTTGAATAATGAAGAAACGAGAAACTTGAATTATCCATAATTCAATGTCTGTTACATTAAATTGTGGAAGTTTTTGTAAATTTGGAAGATGTATTGTAGGTGCATCTAAATTCGGTAACTCATTTCGATTTCTAGGCATATTAAAAATGAAATGTCAAAAAAAAATAATAAAAATATTTTTTTAGAAATCGAAATAGTTATAAGCGTAAAGCAAAAATAAGTATTATAACAGAAATAAAAGACTTATCTGTTAAATTTGGTGGGTGGTATGCTATATTTTGTAAGAATTACAATATTAAATTCGTCCAATCCAATTATCCAATAGTCATGTGTTGGAAGATTTTGGAAATTTTTTTCTTTAATAATATGTTAATTTACCACCCTCTTCGCTTACTTTTTCCCGGGGGCGCCAAATTGTTGAAATAATAGATTGATAAGATAAATAATTATTATTTAAATAAATAATAAATAAGTGTTAAAGATATAATTGATCTTTATTAGATTGAATTATGACATATTATATATTTATATGTAAATTATCAAAGTTGTTAACATTCAAAGCAACCGTGATAAAAGAGAGAAGTTATAGTTGTTAAGCAACAGATAAAAATGATAAATAAAATTATAATAATAATTTAATGAAAATGCGATACCGCTACAAACTCATATGGATAAATGACGAACCGGATAGTTGGAGTTCTGCTGTGCACTCTATATTACACCAACTTATGACGCAAACTATTGATGACAAGAGACGGAGACCGAACGAAAATTTACATCGAAATATAATGAGCTTTCATTTTCTAGGTGAGATTTATTCGCGTTACAAACTTTTTTGCAATATGCATTTAACTTGAGCATTCTGTATCGTGGTTGAAGTAGCAACAACGCACAATGGTTAAGATGAAAAAGGCGTTCATAAAGCACTTCAATGACATTTTCTGCGAATTAATGTTAATTATTCTTTTATTGAATAATGTAATAAAAAAAATTCAATAAAGGTATTTTACAACAATGTATGAATAGGTACTTATTAATCTGCTAAATGCATACCAATTTGATTGCATATTCTTCATGTATGCACGCGAAAAGAAGTCTCGATGGAAGCGTCAACCAAGTCGGAGCTGTATATTATGAAACGTATTCAAAGTTAATTCTATCAATTGAAAAATGATGAAAAATAGTCAAGAGCTAAGAAATGTATGAATTGTATCCTATGTTCAAATGGCGTCAAAAGTCGAACTATCATTTCAATATTTATAATCGATTTGTGCCTTATTCGGTTTTCGAAAAAATGCTTCGGATCAAAGTTGTTTGCTATAACTATACCAATAAATTTTATTCGAAACATTTTTCCGAAATCCGAATAAATCAGGCACAAATCAACTATAAAATTTTAAAATGATATCTCCATTTTGGCGTCATATATACACCAATTAAAATTATTGCAAATTCCAAGAAACTCTGAACATAGTTCGATAAATTTCATGACTGATGTAAATGTTGCTCTAAAAACCCTGTTGTGTTACATAATCAATCATTGTAACTGTGGAAACTTATTCCAAATCTTGCCAACATTCCAAAAAGCATATAAACATACATGTGGGCAATTGAAAGTCTTTGGATCCAAGTTTGAATGGTGTGACTTAGATTGGGTAACCACCAATTGAGCTCTCTAGAGTCAACAAAAATTCATGTATATAACTTTTCTTCTGCAACTGCAAATTAAACCTCATCCCATTACGGATATTTTCGGATTACTCAAGCGACACAAATCGGCGAGTTCAGTTACACCTTCCTGTCAATGTTGTCATCAGTAAGGTTGAAATATTACCATCCTAATTTTCATCATTTATCAAACACCTGCTCAAAATTTTGGATATTTATGTTTGCAAAAATTCAATTAAATAATATATAATTAGACAAAAAACGGTACATTTTTATAACTTGCTTTATGACATTTTGATACTTGCTTTATGACGAAATGATTTGAAAGAATGATTTTGCAGAATATAAATCTATTTGGAATTAAATTTCAAAAAAATAAAATAAAATTTTATATAAAGAAAAGAAAAATATTTGAATTTCATCAGACAAATGTCACCCACCATTGGTTGTCATCAAATTTAATAAAGTTGGCAGAATGATTGATTTTTGTTTGATTTTGATGTTTGTCTTTGTATTTTTTTCAATTGTAAAGCCGTGTGTGTGTATTTGAAAAGATATATTGAAGGACCTAGATGCGCGGTGAATTTTAATACATATATAGTTATTTATACAGGCTTGTATTTATTTATTTAAATATATTTTTTGGACCAGATCAACATAAATCATTCGTTTTTATTTTATAATTAAAATGTTACGTCACACGCATTCGGGTTGTAGTAACTTCAATTTAGGGTTCCGTAGGCAAATCGCAAAAATTCAGAATCCTTTATATCTCAGACTTAGAATAACTCCAAGAGCATCTTGTGTACAACGTTTGCTTCAGAATAAGTTCAATTGATTTTACCCGCAGATAAGACACCTACGATATTTTCCCTTCTTAAAATAATGCTTGTGAACTTCATAACTATGACCGTTTTTACACTTTAGACATTATAACTTCAGATCTAGTTATTCATGCGATTGATTTGGTGAACAAGCGCAGTAGTATTTTTTATGCATGTTTTTACTTTTAATGTAATATGTAAGAATAGTGAATACGATATGTTTATATCCTACTTCCTTGTGATTGGTATACTCTGATCATGTGACTGAAGTGGTTAACAAAGAAAGATATAGAAAACAAGGCGTGAGTTATAGCTGTTCACAAACATGCGATTGATATATTTCAAGTTAAATTCGTCGTTTGGACAGTAATGTAACTTTAGTTATATTAAATATTTTTATTGTGATTCAAAACTTTCATAAAAATCTTTCATGTGTAAAAACGGGCTATGGAGTTGTAAGCATGAATGATAATGGGGAGAATTTGGTGCACCGTGATCTTGAAGATCTATTTTGCTCCCCCATCCGTTGCATAACGAGGAGTGTCCTCGTCTTAGAGCATCTCATCTACCCCCGTTTCTTTCCAGGAAGTACATGATCTGGATTTGGTCCTAGAGACTGTAAGAACCCTGCACGTATCATGGAGGCTCCCAGTCATATTATTATTTTGTGTGTGAGCGCATCATAGTCTATTAGGAGGTGTTCCGGAGTTTCCTCCATTTCTTCACAAAACCTGCAGTTGCACTCATTTCAAAAGCTAGTTTCCTTAAGCATCCCCAGAGTCAAAGCCAATGCTGTAGGTTTTGTACCTTTTACGGTTAAAGTCGCGAGAAGAGTTTTTTTTCTGCCTGCGTCCCGTGTTATTAGTATATATTCACATATTATGAGATACGTTCCGAGGAGGTTGGAGTGTAAACAAAACATAAGACCAATTGAGACAGGAAAGGAGTCTTCCTAATCATGAAATCTCAATTGAAAAATTTCTTTGTGTATAGAGGTCGTTTGAGTTATTTATATTCTATTTTGTTAAATAAAATGTTGTGTTACAAACATTGTTTAATTAAATTGGTATTATTTGCGTGGAATTAAAATCGTATAAATGAATATGATTATTAATTCCACATATTTATGAATACTCATATTTTATTAGCATTGAATAATATTTCCGAGGATTTTTCATCAAGTCGCTGTGTATCAGACCGTGTCTAATACGGAATGCGTTTTAAATACATTGTAATTAATGACTTAATGAAAATGTAATTTGTTAAAGGTAAATCAAAAACTTTGTATTTTGATGCTATTTTTTAAAAATCAGCGTAGAGTTTTTATTTTGTTATTAATTTTGACATAGTAGTTTAATATTGTCCTTTACATATCGATCAATTAACATTGATTCGCACCTCAAAGAACGTCCACACCGCGTCCCGGTCCAGAAACGTCACGAGAAATTTACGTCATGCATCATTAACCAAAAAATTTGGTAAAAATATCTCGAGTTATTATAAATATGATTTTTGTTTGAAAGGAAAAATTTCTTTATGACAAGATAATAACAGTCAAAATGATCACGCAGGTGTACGTAAAAAAAACATCTGCGGTGAAATAATTAGACAACTATTATATTTCCCGGTTTCAGGATTTAATTATCAAAACAGTTTGCTGTATTGAGTACAAAAGTTCCTTTATCCAGATTTTAATTAAAATAAAACATGGTATTACATGTTTTTACCGTCCAACAGTTGTCATTGACATCATCAGTCACCAGCACAGCACACACGTGTACGAATACTTCTTTCTTTTATACAAAACAAATTTAGACATCAAACATTTTCATCTCCTTAAAATATCTCTATCATAACTTTTACAAATACAACAACAAGTTACCGGTGTACATTACCATAAAACTCTTTATTAAACCGATAAATAAGTTTTAACTACCTGTGATGAAATATAATTATTAATTGAATTACCATTTATATTGTTGGTCATAATTAATAATGTACAATAAGTCTTTACTAGTACAGGCTGGCACTTTTGGTTTTTTCTGATATACTATTGATGTACAAATCCATTATATACACCATAGTACCGTCTGTTTTGGAATGCTTTGCTAATTGAGAATCAATGTTAAATATTATTTACTATAGTAACTACACAATGCTTCATAAAGAAATAAAAGTAGTGGGGGTACTCTGTAGTCTGTAGTGTGTATGCAAACGTAATGAATAATAATATTGTAAATTAATCATTAAATCCCCACTCTTGAATGACATCAATCAAACATCGTACCACAAGTAGTATTAGTATCATAAATAAGTATGTGTATGTATGTATGGTTTTATAGAAAATATTTTATTTACTTATTTAACATTGATTCCCTATTAGAAATGCTTTTGAAAACAGACTGTATATCTTTGTGACGGTTGAAAATATTGATCGCAAAATTTTGGAATCGGTGTTTATTAAATGGCAAAATTAGACCGTTTCCGTATGCCCGCTTGTCTGTCCATCAAGACGACAACTCAAAAACAAAAAGAGATAGCAAGTTAAAATTTTGTATGTGTATTTTGTATGAGCGAAAGAGTAAGGTCAAGTTCGTGAATGGGCAAAATCGCGCCATGGTAAAATGAGTAAAACTCCCCATCTTACAGACAAAAAATGTCCCTTTTTTAAAAATAAAAAACTTTTATTTGAAATTTTTTTCATAAATTCGAAATATACCGAGTATTTCAACAATTAACTCAGCTAAATGTTTTTATTTCGCTTGTTTATTCTAATCGTACATTAAAATAAAACTATCGAAATTCAGATTTTGAGATGTCATCACGTGACGATGAATATTAACCTTCCTTATAGCTCACAGGCGCTCATCATAGCTTAAGTACAGGAATGGGAGGTAATCACTCAAGATTTCGTAGCGAATTTTATTAAAACTATGCCAAGAAAGCTGAAGGCAGCCAATATAGCAAATAATGATATTGACTCCGGACCAATTTCATTCGATTCGATTAACACGTGATAAGGTTTGCAAAAAATTTGAATTGCAGTTTTTTTTTATAAAAATGGTTAAAACCTATTATTTGATAGTTGAAATCATAATATTTCAATAGAATATATCCGGATAGTCGCATCTTAAGTTAGTTAAGTTTAGTTTTCATGGTCAATAATGGGAAGTTGGTAGTGTGGGTAGATCAGTCGCACCTAACCTCGTTTTATTTAATATGAATGATATTGTAAATGAATTAGCACATACATTAAAAATTCAGGATGACATATCAACGTACAGTCGAAAGTACTGAAGTAAAAAACATGAAATTTGGACAGTATATGTTTTTTGTGATTTTAGCCTTCACTAAGATATAATTTTTTTCAATCCAAGCTCTAAGGGTACCCAAAAAAAGGTTGTAAGATGCATATGAATATTATCCAATTGCAATGACACTGGATGGAATACGCTCTTCAAAAAATAAGATTTATAAAATTCATCAGTTGCCTTCCGTATCATTTGTATGTATTATAGTCCATTCTGTATCTCCAGTTCTATACTTTGATGCAGTCTATATAGCTTTCGATTTGCTTCGATCGAAAACAATTGATTTATTATCTATAAAGGTAAAACTCATTGATTGTTGCAGCAGCGACTTTGATGTGACTATTATAGTTAATCTGATTATGTTTTTTTAATTGCACTCTCAAATAATAAACAATCATAAACAATAATACAATTATTTTATTAGCTTACTTGTTGTAACTTGTATATAAAATCAATTTGTACTTTATCATGTTTCTTTTATTGTTATTTCAATTATAATTGTTTCTTTTTTTTGTTTGTTAGTAAGTTAGTATATTGTTATTGTGAAATATTGTTATTTATATTGTTAGATTGAATAATACTAATAAAAACTAATATAATATTTTATTAAATACCTAATCATAAATGTAATTAGTAATATATATTAACTAGTGAGAACGTGACTAATTTAATATGTCTTTAATTAAAAATACATTATATTGTCTAATTAATAATTAACAATTTATATTATTGATTGTGAATATAATATCCCACATGCGGTTGGTTGCAACGAAATATGGATATCATTTGTGTCATTCCATATTTGGAAAATGTATTGTTTTCTAAATTGTTTATTACTTTCAAGTGACAATGGTGTGGTATAAACGTATTTTAATTGAAAAGAAACAAAAAAAATAGTTGAATCTAATTCACTTCAGGATGTGCTAGATATAGTATATTTGTAAAATTCTACAAAATCGGCAATGAAGTTTATCATATTTTGCAGTAAATTAAAATTCGTTATCTTAATAAACATGATTTGTTGCAGCATATTTTTATAACTGTGTAAATTTATTTATCGCGAAAAAACCTAAATAGTTTCAATTATTCTGATTAAAATAGTAAATAATTTAATTAAGTCGTTCGATGGCGCTATTTGCTATTTTTTCGCTAAGTTCAATAAAATAAAATGTATAATTCAATAAGAAAATTTTAAAGCAATATTTATCACAGTGTCAATGTTTGAATGAACAAAATTTTATTTTATAATAAATTATTAATTTATAAATTTTCAAATGATCGATAAGGGGTTTTAGATTATTGCAGAAATATAATTGCGTTATTAAACTTGCCAAATTTCAAAGATTAAAAGTTTAATCTAATATCAATAGGCTTCAACGTCCTTAACGAATTTCAAAACTTAAAAGTATTCATCCATTGACTCTACACAATTGGACCAATCTAGCAAAAATAATTATTCAAAAGTTAAAATATCCAATAGTTTTAAAACATTTTCTTGTGGGATCCAATATGGCGTTCAGTAACTACAGTATAAATCTCTTTTTAATGTCTTGAATCGAGTATACTGATATATTGTAGTTACGGGACTCCCTATTAGTCACAACTGATGATAACCGATTATACTGTGTTTCCACAAATTAATATTCGTTTTTATGAAGATTTTAAACTTTTTGTAAACTTTTGCAAGCCTCTGTTTTTCTCTATATTTTAAAGAGGAAAAAATTTGTCGGTATGAGAGGTATGGCTGTTGAAAAGAAAATTAGTGTTTCTAAAAAAAACAAGTTTCTACAGGTTTGATTTTAAATTAAACTTTTACAGCTAATTAGGCAAGTACAGACTGCAATCACAATATTTGTTGTACCAATGTTTCAAAAAGACCACCAATGTTTCAAAAAGACAACAACAACAACAAAAAACGAATTCGTCATTCTATATAAATTTAATTTTGCTATACAAACAAAAAAATTCGATATTAACTGATTGATTACTTGAAATTAAAATACATTCATAAATAAAGGAGTACAAGGCAAATAATTGATTACAAGAAATTCGCAACGGGTGTGTATAGATTACAAATGTATGATTGTGCATATTTTTTTTACATTTAATCAATATTAATTACAAAAGATTTAATGTTGCATAATTATTACAGAAAGGTATACTACTACCGTGCTTAGGTAAAAAGCAGTAAAGTGTAAAAAGTGAAAACAGAGTAAACTGAAATTTGCACTAGAAACTGATTTTTCTAGAGCAAGAAATAATAATCAATATCGAATTGGAAATAATTCTGTAACTAATAATATATTGTCTTAAACATTATTATCAATTAACTTTTTCATTTAAGGATGTACGAGTACTGAAGCTTCAAAAAGGCTTGATTTTTTGTTTGCATGTAGTTGAAGTACATATAAATCAATTATAAAAGTTTCAGGGGGTTACGGGGGTCTAGAATTAATTATTTAGTGTTAAAGTTCGAGTTTTAATGCATTGCTCTTATGTGGAAACCCACATTTTTACACATATTTTGATCATTTTCACTTGGAATAAAATAAGACGAATAAAAAAAAACAACTACGCAATAGAGAATAGAAATATTAATAAAGAGATTGATCCAATAAAGTTCCGGTAAGACAGGCCCAAAAAAAGATAGTTAAAAAAACAACTGAGATTTCGGGTAAAGTTTATTTCTGTCTGTGGTTGCTTTATTACCCGAAATCTCAGGTTTTTTCTTAAATACCTTTTTTTTTAAGTTAAATTTTAATTTTAACGACAAAAAATATTAAATATTATTGTGGACTTTTATGAATGTACTATATAAGATTTTGAAGAATTTTATAAATGGACTATACATCAGCGCTCGTACATCCTTAATATTCAAAATTTTACGTTTCTCTATCTATCTAAACTTCCCTTTCATATTGATCGATTTTGCCCATAACGGACCTACCCAAATCACATCACATTCCAAATTTCACGTTGAGTGGACTAAAACTGTGGCTGATCATTTAAAAATTTACTAGTTCATAAGCTCAGACAATTTTTGTATAAATATCTAGAGGATCTTTCCCTAGGAACATCTTTTGCTTTAAATTTCACTGACAGAATCCTTTCGGCATAACATTTTGAGACTTGCATTATATGAGAACCGGTTAAGCAAGAGTTTGAACGGCAAAATGGATTACAAGATTTGATTAAATAAACAAATATATGGATCATAAAGCGAAATAAAACCGTTTAAATACAATTTTAATAATTATAATTAATAAAATACACGATTAGAAATGACTATCATTATTGATTTCTATTAAAAAATATGTCTACATAAATTAAAAAGGAAATGGGTTGATACCAACAACAAAAAAAAAAAACTTAATAATCATTTTCTAATTATTACAATACATATTATTTATTTGGAGAGAGAATATCTCTTGGAATATTATAATAAACTAATTTTAAAATAATTTAAAAATAGCAAAACGAAAAAAAATCAAATCTTTGTACATATATTAAATTTTAATTAAAATATTATTTGGTAAAAGAAAAAAGAACAGAGTTTGCAAACTAATTTATTTTTTTAATTTTATTGTCAAATTTAATTTAATGCATCTGTTTAACTTTATTTTAATTAATATCGAGTTTTTGAACTATAAATTATAACTGGAGTTTAATTAAATGACAATAATTACTGCTTATTAACTTCGTTTTTTTATTGCTTTTCTGAAAGTTTGGCTATTATTTAGTAAATTGCGATAATTTGTAGGGCGTTGCAGTTAATATATGAATTTAGTAATTATAATAATTAATGCCTTCATTTAAATTAGGCGAATTTTGAAGTATAAAAACATTTAATCAAAAACTAATATTATATTTTAAAAGTAGAAGAATTTTGTTTGAACAGTTAATATCTTGAGATATATAGCATTGAATTAACAGGATGTTCAGAGAGTTGTGGCGAAAAAAATTTGTTTATTTTATGTATATATTATGTGCCTTAAACACCATGGATCGATGTTATTTATTTTTAACAGAAAAGAAGTCGAAATAAATTAGAACCTGGTTGCGAGGTGATAAAAGACGAAAAATACCTTTTTTTTCTTTATATGCCAGGTTGTTTTGGGACGATTAAATCCAGTTTCATTCTTATTACACCCGGTATATCCGATTCTTCTTCTTCTCTATTATTATGAAATTGAAAATGATTATTTGTTTGTTATTTCAAGCATCACGCAAAAACTATTGGGGCGATTTTGATGAAACTTGTTTTGTTTCAAAGCTTATGATTAGATTTAAAAATAGGTAAGTTATATCGCAACGATAGATAGAATTCGAAAATATTAGCTGAATTAAAAATTTGATGGATGTTGTCGATAAATTTTTGAAGTAGTGGAAGTGTTGGGAAATTAGATTGAGGTTTTTAGTCTTAAAAGGACGGGAGCGAGAGATTGAACAATGAAACACCAGCGAAGCTGCGGAAAAAAGCTAGTAATATATAAAAAGGGTTATTAAGTTTAGTTTAGAAAATATTGATCACAGAAAAATTTGTTTGTTTATGTTTTTATAAAATGAGCTTAGTTGTCCAGTTAAGTATGCCCGTCTGCTCGATCGCCTGTCCGTCTGTCCGTCCGTCCGTCAACACGATAATTAAAAAAAAAAATACAGACGAATTGAGAACCATCCTCCTTTTTTGAAGTCGGGTTAAAAACGAAAAGAGATCATGTGCTGAAATTGTGTGTTTATGTGTGTGTGTACTAGAGCTAAAATATAAGGTAACCGGAAGGTAGAACCTGCATTCGTCCACCAGTGATACACATGTTGAATTGAGTACCTCCTTCTTTCGTCTGTAAAAATGAACAACTTCTTATTATTAAAAAAATAAATATTTGAGTTTTTCAATAATTTTATTCTGACTAGTTTCGGTATACAGCCCCTTCATCAGAAAATATATAATAAGCAAGGCGGAGCATTGGTCTAGAATGCCAGAGGTCCCGTGCTCGATGCTCATCCAAGATGTGTATGATTTTTCGTATCAAAGCATTTCATGCTAAAAAATATTATGGATTCGTTCAGTTTTTGATGATCTAAAGTATACACTTCTTACAATGTAATACACTTAGAAAGAAAGTATACACCTGACGATATAACAAGTCTTTAAAACATGTTTTAAAACAACCCTTTAGTGATATCATAAATTTAAAATTGTTGTTCCAATTAACAAAATATGTAATAATATTCCAAACGCTAACTGAACGTGATGTTCATTCACTGTTATAAAACTTTTTTTTTATAAAGAAAATGAATAAATAAATATTTAAAAAATAAAAATAAATCTAAAACCAACATTTTTGCATTTTATTAAAGTTTACACGCGGCCACAAAAGTAGCGCCCATTATTGAAAATTATTATATTTATTTTGTACCTTTGTCATTTGGTTTTTCGAAAAAAATACTTCAGTTAAAATTTTTGTTCATTGTAAATATACAAACAAATTTTATACGAAACATTTTCCCAAGTTTTGAAAAATGAGCGCTACTTTTGTGGCCAATACTAGAAAATATCTATCGTGCGTCGTTCAATGTAGTGATGGACTGAATAATTTTAATTCAAGAATTGATTCATCGCTACGAGTCAATTCTTTTTTCTTAGATCGGGCGATCTAAGGCGTTATAACTGCGCAGTATGCCTACTTGGAAACTGGGAGGTTATCGGTTCGAATCCCGACATCGGCAGTTTGTCAATTATTTGGATAATAAAAAGGGCGGATAATTGACTAAACTGCCCGCGTATGAACAAGAACGATGTAACCGGCTATGCTTGAGAAGGTTTTCTGCAGTTTTCTTCACGAACTCCAGATGAATATCGGCATAGTTCCTATCATAGTCGACTGCAGCCGCATATCCAACCAATTCCTAGTCTATATACAAAAATTTCTTCCACTCCACTCACAGCCTCACATCCTTAGGCTTTACAATCGACCTTATGGTTGAAGTGTAGCCTGTCTAGGGCAGCCTCTACAATCAATCTATCTATCTTATATACCAAAGATCAATGTGGGCAATATTAATCAGGCCGGTTCTATGAAACGCCTGATTCATCATACCGAGGTGAAATTACCAGAGTTAAATTACTGGAGATGAAATTACAAAATATTTTTCGAAATTATATCCATCAAACAAATGTCAAAAGGTTATCAAAACTTATATGTTTATTTTTAAGCAAATATTCTCTTATCGATGTAAGCTTTGATGAATGTACTCGTGCAACTGTCTAATAAGCAATGTGTATTGGAATGTTTGTAGTTTAAAATGTAATAGGGTCAAAGATTGTATACGGAAATATCAAACATGAAGCTATTTACAAAATTATTCGGCTAATTTGTCGGTGTCATTGATTTAAAAGATAATGTGATAAAAACGGAATCTAAAAGGATATTTCTCATACTTTCTGATGAGATTACATTGTGAATGAAATCTTTTTGTTGATTGAGTCTTGGCTATAACCCGTATTATACTATCTTATAGTTTTTCGCAACATTCGCATTTTTCTTATATACAAATAGAGATTACTCGTTTTGAGTTAAATAAAAACGAGTTAACCTAGAAAGGATGCATCATGTTTTCATATCGAAAAATGACATAATTATATGTTTTTTTTTTGAATAATGTAAACAAGGGTATATTAAGTCCTGACTTTATAACGTCTGAAAACGCTTGATCTTAGACAACAAGTTTTTAGTATAGGTGGACCTATTTAGTTCATTTCCGCATGCCCGTCCGTCCGACCGTGGACACGAGCACTCAAAAATGAAAAGAAATTTTGTGAGTGTGTGTTTTAGAGCTAAAGAATACCTTAGCTTGTTTTAGAGCTAAAGAATAACAAGTTCATGAAGGGGCAAAATCGATCCGTGCTTCTCCTACCTCAAAATATCCAACTTTGAAAGCATAAAAAATTTGAAAACGAAAAATGTTCATTTTTTTAAAGTAAAACCATATTTGCTTGAAACGTTTTTCCATTAACTCAGTATATACCGGGTATTTATGAACTAACGCTTTGATTAAGCTGTTATTTTCACTTGTTTAAAATTGATTTCTGTATAAACAAAAATTGATCAGACTGATTACTATGTGTTTCTTCGCTGATTGATGTCTCTACTATAAAGTAGATCAAAATGTTATTCCGGACATGCCCAGCCCAACATTAGTTCAAAGAATGTTAGTTGTGTGTATAAAGTTATGAATATTTCAAACATTTTTTTTTAATGTATAATTCTTGTCAACCAATAATAATGATAACAAAGTATGTTTGGATTAAACGATGAAGACGAGTAGTTTGTTCGTTCATTGATCGGGTTATTGGTATTTATGCAAAAAGTATTAAGTTGGTAATATTTTATGTTGATGATTTTATTCTTTCATACGTAGAAATATTATACGATATATTTTACTGTGTATTTAGAAAATAGTTATATTATTATACCTCGATTAACCAGTCCCAGTGGGAGGTTATGGGTTCGAATCCCGACATCGGCAGTTTGTCAATTATTAAGAAAAATACAAAAGGGGCGGTTAATTAACTAAACTGTCAGCGTATGGACAAGAACGAAGTAACCGGCTATGCTTGAGAAGGTTTTCTGCAGATTAATATCTACATAAAGAAAAAAAAAACGATAACTAAATTATTGACTTGAACATCCTCAAAGAAGAGCATTCTGCAACATTGAGGTAGAGGTAGATTGTAAAGGCTGCCCTGGACGGGCAACACTTTGACCATTGAGATGCCTTAGGATGTGAGGATGTGAGTGGAGTGGAAGGAATTTGTGAGTAGACTAGGAAGCAGTAGGATATGCGGCTGCAGCCGACTATGATAGGAACTATGCCGATTTTCATCTGGAGTTCGTGAAGGAAACTACAGAAAACCTTCTCAAGCATAGCCGGTTACTTCGTTCTTGTCCATACTCCGACAGTTTAGTCAATTAACCGCCCCTTTTTTTTTTCTTTTTTCTTTTATAATTGACAAACTGCCGATGTCGGGATCCGAAACCATAAAATCCCAGTTTCCAAGTACTACATACTGTGCTGACATCACGCCTTAGACCGCTCGGCTACTTGGACTGGTCAACATTGAGGTAACAAAGTCAATCATTAAAAAAAAATTTCATTAGAAAATAAAATATGAAGAAGAAGAATAAAAAGATATTCCGCTGACGATGAGTTCCTCTTTGTCTATTTATTACAAAGAGTCACTCCAAACTCAGTACAGTATATATAAGTATGTCTCGTTCATTGTGAAGTAAGTGTCTTCATCCAACCATAAAATTATGTTGATCATATGCAGTTAAAAATGCACAAACTGGACTGCCCGTCGCCAACATCCACACACACATACATAACCAACCATACACATAGTATTTACTAACTATTTACAAACAGAGATCCACTTTAAATTTACTTACTTAAGGCCAACTACGCTACTACGTTAATTCTACGTTAGATTCTTACATTAGTGTAGTATTATACAGTGTTGATGTTTCGAATTTTTTTGACGGGAAAACGTCTACTCTTTCGTTACACTGGTGGTTAGTTGAACATTTTTGTATTACACACTACCGTTAGATTCCAATCGCTTAAAGAATGGAGACTATATAAAGGAGATCTAACTCAAACGGGAAAATTGACAAAATATGGCAACGAAATGGTAGAAGTTATATTTACTTTTTATGCCGCTAGGGTCGCTAGTTGTTGATAGGAACTCATCCGTACCGAAGTGAAATACCATACGTTTAGTTTGTATACATTAAGCAATGTGTATGAGAAGGAGGTCTTAATGTATACATATGTACTCTCTCATACTCGTGGGAGATCTGCTATGCGAAGATGTAAACTAAACGTACGGTATAGTATAATAAATAGAAATGAAGTAGCCAAAAGTAACTAGTTTTATTTCGAAGTGATTATTTTAAAGTATGAAATTTGATAAAAAAAATTTATTAAATAAAAAACTGTTTAAAAAACATTTAAAATGGGAAGAGTATGTGCAGTAGACAATTGTAATAGTGGTAGTGCTTGTGACAATAAGCCTCGGGATCAATTGGGTTTAAAAAACCAGGACTTTTTAAAGTACCACAAGCGAGTATAAATATTCCAAAATTAATTAAATTGTATGACATTATATTAAATATTAATTTTCAGCATTATTATTAATAAATAAAAGTTTAATTTAATCTGATTCAATAATTTATTTTCATTTTTACACTTCCAACATTACAGGTTACTTTTTAATTATTGATGTAATTATCACTTCAACTTCAACTAATTCCTTATTGAAAAATTGAAATTACTTATAATTTATTTAAATAAATATTTTATTTGAAAAATACTTTGGCTTTTTATAATACTATAAATGCGTAATGTTTTTCAATTAAAACTCGCGCCTTATACTCTCTGTTCTGTTTCCGGTGCTGAAGGAACACTACTGACATCTTATTTTTGCAAATTATTTGTTTATATGGAGTTATGTATCCTTGTTCAGTGTCTATGGCTTAAAGCTTCAAGACTAATAATGAGTTTTCAATGACTGAGCCCATAGTAGATAGATCATTTCTTTACGTATCTGTCGCGTTTTATTTGTTTTGCATGTGATGTCGTCGTAGCAGTGAAGGTCGTTGTAGGTCGTCGTAGCAGTGTAACTACTCTCGTCTGCGCGAGAGAAGTTACGAATTAGCTTAGTGTAAAGTTATAAATTGTCGTAGCTTTGAAACGCGTGTAGCTAGAACATTGATTTTTGTGTCATCATGAAGAACTTGCGGAGCACTGCTAGGCGGCATAGTAAAACAAAAAAATATTCACCGGAATAAGAGTGAAAAAAAGAAGAAGATTTCGTCTCATATGACTCATAAATATGCTTGGAATTGTTGAAAACTATATCAGACAAAAGTACGCGTCGAAATATATCTACAACGAGTCGATTGAGTGTGATAGCTACGGCAGCGTTGAAAAGGAAATGAAAAATCGACAAAAAGCAGTTATGTTGTTGGCCCATCTGGTATATAGCGGCCAGTGACAATCCAAACGTCTATGGCTCATGTGCAGGACGTTTTTACGAACATTTCATGAACACCTGTGTCACCTTTTTCTTACAATCTTTATTTATAGCGATTACAAAGTTCTTTATAAACATCTTTATATACAGGTTGCCTTTTTTTAAACGATACACAGGAATATCTCTGCGAGGATGCGTTTTTGGAAAAAATGACTCGAATGGTAGTTGTTTTGTTCGGAGAATAAACAAAAACAAAGGCCTTGGTTCAGGTGGAAATCAACGTCACCATTAGTTGTCACAGTCCCAACATAAAAACTTTTGTTCGGGGTCATTTTTTCCTAAAATGCTTCCTTGAAGAAATATTCAGGTGCTTTTTTTAAAATAACACATCCTGTATTTTATGTGTAAATTCAAAGTAAAAAAACAAAAACTTTTATCTAATACATTTTCGACATAGTAACGCCGACATCTCATACTATATTATAATAATATACACACTGAGAACATATCGAACGCAAGAGGATGGTACCCAATCATTTATCATAAAATTGTTGGATGAAACACAGTTGTTTGTTGTCTAATGTTAAAGGTTCATATAAAATTTATGAGATCTTTTTTTTACCATACCCAATAATAATCTATAAATATCTAAATAACACCACATTAAATTACGCTTACAAATCGGTAAGTCGATATATTTATTATATTTAAATAGTTAATGGGTACTTGGGTGTACACTATTATTCGAAAATATTGAACTATATACAACGTATAACATAGCAATCGTATTTAAAGTAAGTATCTATCTACTATATACTTCATATAGATATCATCATCGATCTAACATGTTATACAAACAAACTGATGGAGTTTAAGTTGTAATGGACTCGCTATTTTATCTCAATATTCTTTCATATTTAGATATCTTTGCGAAATCACTACGTATGCTTCTTATTATTTAGGTAACTACATGTTGTTACCTCAGTAACTAGTAACAAACATATTCTGACATTAATTATTAGGAAAAATAAAGTTTGATTTGAATTCCATAAATTTGTGTATTAAATCATTGTAGAAATAGGTTCTAAGAAATTGGAATCATCTTTACGTTTTTTCGAATAGGCTTACTTGGAATCTTATCATCTACACCAACACCACTATTAGTGTTTATTCCTTAGGAGTATGCCATCTGGTGGAAATAATTAGAAACAGAGCAGTCGGGCACAACTGGGATAATTATATACGCGTTACTAGGGTTACGTTATATAAAATAAAAAAAAATTATAATTTTGTTAATGACGCCATTTTGGAATATGACATCATGAGTATCTTTACCAATATCGAAGCTTTAATGACATATAGAGAGTATAGGTAAAAATGAAATGACGTTCTCTAAAATAATCCTGTAAGTTTGACCAATACAGTTTCAAATCATCTATTACGGACGGTGCTCAGAGTTTTGTACTATAAAGACATGTTAAAAAGAATTCATGTTTTGGATATATAATTCCATAAACAATTACATTCATTTTTGTTTAATTGACGTGTACCTATGTATGAACTGATATGTGGTTCACTTATTATCCCTTTAATTATTTTCCTCCATATGCAGACAAACTATATCGTAGCATATCGAGTTTTATTATTATTTTATTCCGTTTATTGTCGAAAATTTGTTTCAGTTATACATTATATAATAGAATCTCTGTATAATTTTGAATTGGTACCAACTCCTGTAATAATCAAAAGATTTAAATACAGTATCATTATTATTATTATTAATATTATATCGTAGCATGTAATCTAGAGGCTTTGTTCAATTTTTGGCCATTCATTTGTGTCTTTTAATGTATGTGAATATCTCAAAAGCACTAGAAGCTTCAATGTTTATCATCTCCGGCAGATAAAAACTTTTCGCTGAAATAGTGATTTTTGGAATTTTCAGATATTTTCGAAAACAACATTGTTAGAATGGTTTAAAATTGGTTTTGCCAAAGTGTCTGTGTGAGATTGTCAATTTGCCGGAAGTCTAATACTGTAACATTTCTAGTGTACAGCTATTCCCGATCCTAAGGTATTCGGTTAAGAGATCATTTCGTGGGTTCGAAGTACTACAAGTGCCTCTTTTTTAATATGTTAACAATTCATGTTCTGAATGTATTTTTGTTTGGGTAAATTCATAAATAGTTTTCGAACTATCTTTTTCTACGTATGTTTTCTTTCGGGCAGTCAAGCTGCTTTAAAAGTCTGGAACTGAGGTCACTTCAAGGGTAGTCAAGAATTGTCTAGAGGAACTTCTGAAACTGGCAAAATGGAACCATGTTAAATTGATCTGGGTGGCGGGTCACAGTTGTTTCGAAAGAAACGAAAAAGCAGATACCTTAGCAAAGAAAGGAGTTGGAAGACCCTTCGGACTGAGGTAGAAGGGGGAGCACAATGGGCCATAAGGTCGAAGTGCAGATATTACTCTTTACCCCGATATTAATCAATAAATTTTTTTCTACACAAACACAAATATATTTATAAGAAAGAATAATTAAAATCATGACACAAGAGTGACTTACGAGCATATGTGGCTGAAGCACTTAGATTAGAAGTCTTATGTTCGCGATAACGAAGAGAGGTTTAATGTTCGGACCCTAAGAAATTATTTTCTATAGACAGACCGTTGTTTGTGGATAGAGGTTGTTGTGTATTACATATTTTTGTTCCTGATGTTATGCGTAAAAAGAAACTTCTGCATACGATTCCTCTAAATTGCTTATGTGCATGAAACATATGGTTTTTTTAATTTAAACATGCAATTATTTATTGTTCGTTATGAACAATAAATAACATTCTTACCAATGTAAGCAGACGAGAATTCCGTAAAATATATATAAAGACATGTTTATAACGTCAAAACTCGATTTCACCGAATTCTTATGTTCTGTGGAGTTTTTACGATATAAGTAACACGAAACGAAATATTCCAAGAACAAGGAATGCTTAAAAGTTAGAATATTCAATTTTAAAAACAATGTTATCATCGAAATTGTGAAATTCTTTCTTCATCCTTTCTCTAATTTTCAGAGAATTTTCTCCAAAATATATTGATCTCCACTTGTCTTTTTGGAAAATTTTCTGCAAAACAATTTCGATAAAGTTCGTCTATCGATAGTTTATACCAAAACTAACCATTTTAAGCTCTCTTGCCCTTTGACCAACTTCTAACTCCAAAAGCATTTATTGTTAGATAAGATAATATTATGCAATTTGAAAAAAAAGAATCTTATTGCAGAAATGAAAAATGTGAAAAAGATGATGTAAGAACTAAGACTCGAACCATAGATCTCAGTCTATCCGGAACGGTGTGCTGGCCAATTCCGCTACTGTTACTTAATGAATGTATTACATTTCGTTACTCACATATATTTTTATTTGCACGGGAATTCCTACGTACTGCTCGATGGTACACTTCCGTTCATAAAAGTTGAACCAAGAAGTTACATTCTGGGCGAATATTTCTCATGATATATACATGTATATAAAATATTACATATAGTAAAACGTAAAATATTTCAACTGGTTCAATTTTTATGAACGGGAGTATCCAAACTTGGCGATACAAATTTGTTTTCAAAAGACGAGTGAGATCACTCGCAACAGCTTTGAGAAAAACTCCTAAATATTTTAAATACAATGAAATGTCTAATAACGTTTTAAGGATGTTCCAGCATTAATCTACTTTTCGACAGATTTTGTTCAATTTTTTTTCATAGGTTAAAAATAACGTTTTTTAATAAATCTCGAAGTTTCAGTATTTTTGGTCATTTAGAACACGAGACAATTAATAGCAAAGTAATCATTTTCTCTCACTCTCTCTCATTAGAAGCATGTAAAACTTCATGGCCCGCCCAGCTATTGTCTGTTGTATTAAAATAATACTCGACAGAATTACAAAAAAAAGGATAGTAAAGATAAATTTTTCTTAAATAAATTTTAAAATCGCGTTTTACCGTCTTCTTTTCGAAATATAAAAGTTTAAAACTATTTTTTATTTCAAAATTACATTAAATTGTATATACGAATAGTGAATATAACTACGTGTTGTGTATGTGTGCATATGTATTTGTTCTATAATATAGCAAACCGGTTTTTTATCCTGATTATAAAAGAGAGTGCTGGAACTACCTTAAAGTGAAATAAACCCTATATGTAATAGTCTGGATTTTAATTACATTGTCAGAAGATTTCGTAACAGTTGAGTGTTCTTCACAATACGAACTAAACCACTAAAAAGACGATAATTCAACTTCAAAAGTGACATTTTTATATGCAAAGTAATGAAATTGATGGACTAATAATTATAATAAACTTAAGTATTAATTAACCATTATATAATTATTGTGTAGCGTTATAAAGAAGTATGAACTGAAACCTATTTACAAATATGGAACCTAATAGAAACTCTTCTATTATTCTATAATTATTATTGTGTATCTTTAAATAAAACCTATATCGATTGATTTTAATTGTATTCCTTCAATTAATAAGAGAGATAATCATAAAGAACAGAGTAACAGAAATAAAGAACGAATGAAACCAAAGCGTCCCAAGCTTTTATTTATAGTTACACATATTGGTGATCCAGTGATCCTATCGTCTATTTATCTACTGTTTTCAATGTATACCTATTGCTTAAATGTCAAAGGTTGAGAAATCTTTGTAAAACTGCGAACTTTGAAGTATTGCTCATGTTTTTCAAGCATGGGTAACAATATTATCGTGTGACATATATGTCATTTCAGAGACGTGTGCCATTAAAGGTTCATTGAGTCATATTGTTTTATACATCGAAATGCGGACCGTGAAATGAGCTGAATGGTGTTGATATTATTAATTTTTGTAAGTACCGTTATTTCCCACATATTCTGGTATCCGTTCTTATCATGGCGATCATGTTTTTAAGGACCAGACAGTTTTATTTTCAAGAAATTGCTTAAAAAATACATCATGACTAACACAAAATTAATATTAAAACATTTGCAGCATTTTATCAAAGAAGTTTGGCAATATTTAAATTCCATTCTTAAGGGGTTGATCGGACACATGTATAGATAAAAATTTGAATTTTTGTTATGTTATTAATTGCTCATATTTATAAAATAATTTTTTGAAAAAAAAGGGTTTTCATGTAATTAATAATTAAAAATTAGAATTTTATAATGAACGCATACATTTTTGATAATGTTGCTTCACCTTCTATAGACTAAAAAGTAAAAAATTTTTACTTTTATAAAGTAAATCTCGTGCATTACGTTAAAATAAATAAAAAAATAGTCTGACGATGAGTTTTGTAAATATCTTAATTAAAAAGATAATAAATTCACGAAAAATTTTGTCCGCCATACTTGAATAGAGTCAAAAGACGATTATTTATTATTTTTAGTAATTAAATAATTACATAAATCGGATTACTAGTGATATTAGATGCTAATTTACTGATTAAAATTTTTAATTTCTGTTAAAAAATATGTCTCTGTTTTTTATGATTTGCTGGGTACTGTCCGTTCAACCTTAAAATAATGATAATTCTTGAGATATATAGTTTAAAAACGATCTTTTTACGTATATTTTATTTGTGAGTATTATACATCTTTGGTGGTCTTTTTCACTGTTAGTTTTTGTCGATATATTAGCGATCTAAATATTGTGCAAGTTGCACGTGCACTGATCGATCAATTTAATAAAATCTGATCGATGATGCAAAAAATAACTGTTATATTTCATGATATTATAGGTACAATATCGATCAAAAAAGTTGCAAACGCAATTTATATGAAAAAAAAGGCTGTGTTTAAACTACATTTACCCTACGATTAGCCTGCTGCAAAGTTTGGAGGAAATTTTAATTGTTATTTTTATTAACAAGTATATATTGGTTATTGGGTACTTGGAAAATAAAAAATTTGATTTTTTGTTTACATAGGTTGCAACGTTTCATTGAATATTATTCAGGTTCTTTTACTTCATCAGGCAAACTACAAAACAATGGTACTACTTTAATACAATGAACAACAATTTAGGGTTACCATCTATCCAGGTTTAGACCGGAGACTCCGGAAAAAATAAGTTTTCCCGGGATCCAGATTTTAAAAATAATGGTTAAAAATAAATAATAATAATTTTTTCATTCTTATGAAATGAAAATACTGATTCTTTAAGAATAAATATTTAATTTATTATCGCGAGAAATTGATTTTTATTTATAATGTTCATACTATTGAAAGATGCTCATAATATAGGTACAATACTAAATTTTTACACAAAATGAGCTACTAAGCGTTATTTTGAATATTTATGCATGCGCATACGTACTATTTAGAGCTGATTATTTTGTCTGATTTTTTTAAATTGCTCAAAAACCTCTTTTTTTTCCGTTTCGCCAACTTTGAACGCGTGGCAAAAAAAATGGGTGGTGAATCGGTGGTTGAAAAATAGTAGGTCTTCATCTGGACTATCAGCCCTACAAGAATATGCAATTCACAAATGTAACGGAGAAGTGTCATAAAAATTCCTCTGTTTGAACCCATTTCCTGGATTATATATTTTGTGATTAAATAAAACAATTCAAGATATTTTGATGAATTTCTGAAGTGCATTGTGCAGAACGGAAGTGGAAAACCTGGATTGCTGGGGAATTTTAATAAATACTGTGTGTAGATTCTTTCATCCAAAGTAGCTGAATTTACTTATGAAAATTCGCTAATAATAGATTATTCAACGGGCTTTGTTTATATATCGTTTTGAATATATTATTAAATGAATAGATCCATATCAATAATTATACTATATAGTATATTTTATAATTTTACCTAGTATTTATATATATTCTGAAAGTATACTATTTAGTATATTATAAAGTATACTTATATATTATATACTTTAACTACACATATTATCGATATATTATATATATTTGCTTACATGTCAAATATAGTGATTGTTTCAAACATAATGAATTAATTCAGATTGATATCTTTGAAAAATTATTTTTCCAACAAACATTTAATTTTAATTTATCTAATAAGTAATAATGACTTATAATCTGTCTTATAGATAATATTTATTCTTATTTTCAAACTATATTGATAAATTGATTACTTTTATAATATATAATAATATAATGTTGTAAAATATATAATCAATTATTATTATATATATTATGCTATGGAATGTCCGGTGTGTATCAAATGTATGATATATCGAATAATACCACACATGCTCCAGAAATTGGAAGTTTTAGCTGTGGTGTCATGAAAAATTATGAGAATATTTTTTTAGTTAAACTGTTTCATTATAGGTACTATGGGCCGAAAAAGTAGCGTTCATTTTTCAAAATTTTATAGTTGGTTTATACGATATTCATTCGGTTTTTGGAAAAATTTATTGAATAACCGTTGTTAGCATAATTATAATAAAAAACTTTTAGCCGAATAATCTTTCCAAAACCGTATGAATAAGACACAAATTAATTATAAAATTTTGAAATATGAATGCTACTTTTGTGGCCTTTTGTACAATTTATGAAGTATTTATATCTAGAAAACGTATGAATCAATCTAGGAGCTGAAACTCCAATAAAATCGTTTGACTCAAATAAAATGAGTAATAAAATTGTAGAATCAATACGATTGAAAATATATACTGATATATATTGATTAGTAATATTAATTTCTGGCTTTTATTATATCCTCGATTGTACAATATAAATGTTTAAACGTAGTTTTACTAACAAAGTGTTTTTTAAGGTTCGTTCACACTACGGCACTAGACACCGTACACTCAGTGTATACACCGAGTGTCTATGTGTGCACACGAGTGACACTCTTTCCATACATTTGTGTCTGGTTAGTGTTCAGGCACCAAAAATCTGTTTAAGTGTGAACAGTTAAGAAATTTATGTCTGATATTTGTGTCGCAACTTATGTCGCAGTCTAAACGAAGCATTATAAATATTATCAATTTAACTATACTTCAATGCTATTCAGAAAAACAATAATGAAAATTTTTTAAAAAGAACTAACTACTATTAATTAATTAAGAAATATTTATAACTATTTTATTTTCTAAATAAGTGTACAACCAACGTATATACAGTATGTGTCAGTGTAAGTCCTTAACAATTAACTTGATAATGGTTTCAACAAACCCTATTTTGACAAAATGGAAACCCGACTTCAAAAATCAAATATTCTATAACAAAAAATGCACTAAAAAGTAAAAAAATAATTGTATATTCTTGTGCCAATTTTAGTTCCCCTAAGCAAAAATTTTTAAATATATATGTACAATTATTGTTATTTTTGGAGGCGGTGTCCAAAAGTTATGATTATTGAAAAGATATTTAAATTAAATATTTAAAAATCATCGGACACAAAGACGTGATTATACTCAAGCATGGAACAAAAACTGTACAGAAATTGTTTCATTCGATAGGATGTTACGATGCCACAGGCAGGCAAAGGGTTCAAACTTAATTTTTATCGAGAAGGGCCGAGGAGATCTAACACTTTCCAGCGCTTCCACTTCTTAAAGAGATGTGCACCAACTAAGAAAAGAGCTGATGTTCTTTACACAGATGAACATATTTTTTTCTTCAAACATAGCTGGGAACCATTCAGATTAAATTAATTTCACAAAAGTTTAAAAACTTATAACACCTCTATTTGTGACTGAGGGTTTAGGATATCAGAGGGCATACAAAACAGTTTTTGTAAAAGTCAAATTAGTTCTATATTCAAAATTCGATATCATAACAGAAAGATAATAACTTTTCATTTGTGTACAAATGTTTCTCATTTGAAATAATTCAATCACAGCTCATTGTTTTTACAATATAAAATATAGTCTTTTAAATTGTAAGTTTTAATTCTGTAAACAAAATCCATGATCTTAATTGTTCCAAGCACTTTGAAAACGGTTTTCAAATATTTGAAGTAGAAGTCTTAATATGGCTACAGAAATGTTAAAAATTATTTGTTTATATCCAAGAGATTGCTACCTACCTTCATTAGACACCCTGTACAATGTACGCTACACTATGTATGTTTGTATATATTGAAAATAAATATTCATTGTAATCAGATAATTCACCTATCATTAATATTTTCTTTTAACACTACATTTAAGTATCATATAACAAGAGAAAAAACGAAAAATACGTCAGTCAACACTACTACCTTATATCTGGTAACGTTTTTTTTTTAGGATACCGTTGCTTTTAACCAGTATTTAAAGACACTTTAATGTAGTGTTTATAATATGGAGGTATTGTTTATATTGTATAAAATCGATCATCAATCGAGTTTTCACAAGGTTTTTAAGTTTTGGGTTTCTTAATACTTATGGGCCGCGAAAATAAGTTTTGTTCGAAATTACCTGAATGTGAGTTTCATTGACGATTCAAATTGATGACGAGTTCGAAATTCATTATTCGTTCGCTGACTGAATACGCCACCTTTATGTGCCACTCCAGATACTCTTTGAAAATGGATCTAACGTAAATATAATTTATACACTAGCTTCATTCACTCTAGTGCGAATAACAGTTGATAGATGTCATTTAAAAATATTATTGAGTAACAACTATAAAATATTAACT
Organism: Nineta flava; assembly: GCA_963920215.1. NCBI lineage: Eukaryota > Metazoa > Arthropoda > Insecta > Neuroptera > Chrysopidae > Nineta > Nineta flava. The sequence goes on from OY986041.1 coordinate 117,172,096, forward strand.
TAATTTTTGGATTAAAGTTATACACAAATATATAAGTAATACATTAAAAAGTTAAAGATGTCATTTGAATTCATTCTTAAAAATAGATCATCATACCAAAGAAGCATTACTTGTAACGTGCGTATTAAGCACACACACACACACCTTCTTTCTTCAAAAATATGGTTATCTATTAATAGAATCATGGATTCAACAATAATTATTCGTGTTTGAATGTTGTCTTAGAATTTGAACATAAATCTTAACTTTAATTTAGTTGGTAGGACACCCAATATACATATACGATAGAATTCAACAACAACAACAACAAAAAGAATAATGTGTTTTGTATAGTAGGTAAACCGCATTGACGTGTTACCGCATTGCTGCAAACTTGTTAAATGAAACAAAGTAATTATGCATTGATTGGCCATTTAGATGAAAGGTGTATGCATGTACACAGATCACTTACATGCTGTGAACGTTGTTGTTGTTGTTGTTGTTGTTGTTGTTTTTGTTGTGGAATATCACTTCAAATAATAATAATAACGACACTCAAATAAGAGAAAAAATTCCAAAACAACAAACGAATGTTTGTTTTGTTGTGTTTGTTTTGAGTCGTACAGAAACTAAATAAACTGATTCAAACTGATTGTTTTTGTATGATATTTAATTATAGGCTGTGAAATAAGTAATTGTGGATTTCATGTTTCCCATTCGTTTTTTAACATTTAATTATCTAGACAGAATAATAAAACAATACATTAATACTGTACGATTTTTGTGAATAATAATAATAGCAATATCCTTTAATCCTTTAAGAGACGTATAGCTGGTATATCGGAAAGGATTGCCGCGAATCGACGCATTGGGTTGGGTTCAGCACACACTTAATCTTTTAATTAGTCAGTTAAGTCCTCTCTTAAGTAATACCACAGCCCGATCATATAAAAAACAAAACTTTTTTAAATTCATTGTGAGACACGCACTACTTAGCAACAAGTAACATATCTTTGACTCCATATCCTGGAGATAATTACAATTAGCTAATTCATACTTGTTGCTCCAGGTTTTCCTATCCTCAGCCACTTCTTTCGCTACTGTAGTTCTTCATAATGTCTTGGGTCGTTCTATTGCTCTGGGGATTGAAGTTCAATGTTTGGCAGTTGATATTTGCTTCTTTTCTTCTAATGGTGTGTCCAATTTATCTGAATTTTATTTTATTTTTCTGTAGGGCGTTGTTCACATCTTCTCCATAGCTCGTCATTTGACATTCATTATTTGGTCAAAATATACATAGAATTAGTCTTAAACAAGTGTTGATAAAATCTTTTATGTAACTTGTTATGGTTTTGGTAATTTTTCAGGATTGAGATCCATATAATAGCACTGACTTGACATTACTTTCAAATACTCTGAGCTTTGTACTTCTTCTGAGCTGATGGGATTTCGAGATTGGTCTTAATTGGCGAAAAACACATTTAGATTTTCGTATTCTTTGTTACCAAGCCATTAAAATATTGAAACTGTTCTGCCTGGTGTATGACTGTTTCGTCTACTCTTAATTGCTCCGCATTAATTTATTCTTCACTCCATTCTTCCATTCTCTCAACTCTTTACCCCATTTATCTTTAAGCCTTCATTTTTACCTTCTCTGTTGAGTTCTTCTAGCTTTTCTATCGTTAGTTTGGGGGACATTAACCACAAATCATCAGCAAAAGCTATATCTTCTAGTCACTCCTAAATAAATACGTTTAATTTCTTTCGAGTTTGATAGTTTAAAGTAAGCGGACGGTTGCGGTTTTTAACTTGCTGACAATAAATAACTTTATAATATAAAATTTTTGGTTATTCGTACTAGAGAAGTATGAACCATCATACGAACCAGTCCGTGTGGTACAGTTGTAAAAGGCATTCTTCTTGGAACTGGGAGATTGTTGGTTTGATTCCTAACACTGACAGTTAGTCAATTAAATTAATTGAAAACAAAATTAAAGGGACGATTAATTAACAAAACTGTCAGCGTATGGACAACAACGAAACTAACCAGCTATGTTTATGAAGGTTTTCTGCAGTTTACTTCCATAAACTAGATGAATATCGGCATAGTTCAAATCAAAGACGGCTAGAGTCGCACAGTTGAACAGTTTCTAGCCTACATGCAAATTCTTTGTCTTTTAGTAAAAAATGCCTAAAAAGCTACATGCCAGGTTTCGACCTCCTCTCCGCTATTATGCTACTCATACAACTACCATTGTACGAATTACTCAAAAGTCATTCCGGTTATTTAAATTTATCTAAGAACTGAATAGGTATAATTGTTTCGGAATTTAATAAGAAAATCATAGCAATGTCCATATTTTAGTAATATTAATTGATCTAGGCTATAAAAATGAAATAGTGTTCTCCAATTTTATAAACTTCGGGTTGGATAAACTTGGAAAAACATTTCAAGTATGGCAATAAGAAGTGGGTGAAAACTCACTTTCGAAATTTATTTACATAAAAGTTAATATAATAAAATCATATAAAAAATGATCAATAAAATTACCGTATTAATTCTTATTCACCGTCAGAATAAGAGCCTACATTTCGATTGTGTAATAATCAATCATTTATTTCATGGATTATATCCATATACATTTATAATTTTTTACCTTTTGTATTATTTAGAATAAATAAAACACATTAATAGCGGATATTTTACATAAAGTGTTTGATTTCGCTGATATTCGCACAACAAAATAGAATATACATTTTATGATGTAACAAAAAAATCACCTTAGGTGTTAATATATAAATATAAATGCAACGTTTATACATATTTCCTGAAACCATTTACTATCCATTTATACCCATGCAAAATTTATTTATAATTTACACAGGTTAACGTTTTAATGTGTCAAAGTTCCATTTCCTGCAGTCTTCATGTTTATTCCATAATTATCTCATAGAGTAGGTTAGGTTAGGTTGTAGCGGCTGTCCTGGCCGGACAGCTTTTTTTCTTTTCAAAGTAGTGCGCATTTATTTATTCTTTTATTAGTAACTATACGTAAAATTTACTCACCACTTTAAAAAAAAATCTCTTCAAGATCGGAGGCGTTGCACTTTAAGTAACAATCTGGATAGAAACACATTAAGCACTGTTTGGAGAAATGTTAGATATGTAAAAGAGTGACTGACACGTGACTTTGGCGCATGCGTGGTTTTTATTTTTGTGTACGTAAGTTTTACGCATAGTTTGTGTTCTATGGATATAAAAGATCATCTAGGTTGGGAATCGAACCAATGGCTTCACCAACGGCTATATCACTACTATCTTGATGTCGGTGTGTATTATTACTTTTAGAAAATGTTAATTGTAAAAGCCCCTTTTGAAAAAGCCTTAAGATATCTATGGTCAATGAATCTTTAATATACTCTGTAAACTAAATATATATATATATAAAATTTCTAAATAATTTTTCAAAAATGTGTTAACGATTTAAAAAAAATATCTCTTATGTTTTTCTACACGAAAAATATCACAGATAAATATCTAGTAAACGAACAGTAGCTATTATTAAATTTTTTTAACCGTTTTAATAAAACTATATATACAAAGTATATAATAAATACAGTTGGGTACTATGGCTCACAAAAAGAGCGATCATTTTTCCAAATTTTATAGTTTTGATTTGTGTCATATTCATTTGATTTGCGGGAAAATGTTTCGAATAAATGTTGTTAGTATATTAATAATAAAGAACTATTATTCGAAGCATTTTTTCGTAAACCGAATGCAATAGGACATAATTCAATTTTGAAAAAAGAAAACTACTTTTGTGGCCAGGTGTACTATTGTATATATATATAAGTATTATAAATACGTGCTATAGTCACATTTAAAGTGTAACAACACTTAATAATTTTATATCCAGTAGCAATTTAAGAAAAAAAAAAAGATGTAAATCTCGTGTTATAATACATTTCATAAGTGTCTTGTAATTTTGTAATTATATTATTTCTACAATTATCGCACTTATTTATAAAATGAAAAATTACATTTAAAAAATTATTACCTATGTTTTGATTCGTTTTCGAAAATTTATGCAAAATATTTCATAAATACTATATACAGAGTTTATAAACTATTAAAGGTAGATTACATTCTAATATTACAATGGTGGTTTATTGTTATCTATAGGAGGCGAAAATATGTTTTAACTGTAACAAACAAAAGAATAACAATTGAAAATAACAACTAAATGAGTTAATTGTTTAAAGGCCTGGTATATACTGAGTGAAGTTTAACGCAAAAGTTGTTTATTTTTTAAAAAAGGGACATTAATTCTCCATTAATTTTTTTTTTTTATTTCTTACAGATGGTTATTTTCCTACTTGGCTGAGGAATTTACTGTCCGATTTTGTATTCGGTATTCGGCCACTTTAACCACTATTCGGTTAAAAAATCGAATACTTAATTATGAAAGAAACCGCACATATTACTGAAAAATATATCTATTTTAATAATTATTATTTTAATACTTAAAATGTTTCAGTGGTCAGTTATGATGACTAAAAACAATTTTTCGAGCATTGGACGATTGTGCTTCTTTTCATAGTTAATACCTGCTTCTTAAGAAAAAAAAAGGTGACTAATTGACTACACTGTCGGTGTGTGGACAAGAACAAAGTAACCGGCTATGCTTGAGAAGGTTTTCTGCAGTTTTCTTCGGCATAGTTCCTATTATGGTCGGCTACAACTGTCCCACACACCACAATGAAACAAATCGTGACAGCCATCGCGCGCAAAATATACATTATTGCACAAATGCAAACTGCACACATCTTTTGTTTGGCCAAATATTCGGCTATTCGGTCGAGAGCGTGACCTAATACTCGATATTCAGCCAAATCACTATTCGCGGCATCTCAAGTATATTATATTATATATACTGGGTATAAAAAATTTATTTAAAATTTTTTTCAGATACCATAATTCTCTTTGAAATTCGATCTGTTAAGTTTTCGATCAGCGTTGAAATTGATTTTGTTACCGATTACATAATACTCAATATAAAATAATAGAGTGATAATTATTATTTTTTAAATACTTTGATAACATGTTGTGTTTTCATGTTTACAAAATATTGTACAAAAGTAATTTAATTAATATGCATACACAAACTAATACAGAGTAAGTCAGTAAGGAATCAGTAAATAGTAGCGGTGTATACAATTTCAAAGTTTATTCCAATTCCTAGATCAATTATTTGTATTTTATAAAAACGTATTATATATCGTTTTATAAATATGTAATCGTAACTGTTTCTGGGAAATGAAATTGACGATATGTCGTGGCTAATTTGCGGTCTCACCAAATTAGTAACGAATAATATATCTTCGACTACATATCCCGGTGATATGTACAATTTTCTAATTCATACTAATGATAACTACTGTGTAGTCGAAATACGAATTTAAAAAAAATGATCTAGGGAAGGGCTCAATAGTAACATAGAGCTCTGTAATATGGTAGAATAATCATCAAGCTGTAACTACAGTCCATAACTACAGATTATAAATTTCAAATGCTAGTATCTTGCTTACTTTTGAGAAGTACACCTTGCTGTACCCAAAGAACCTGAATAAATTCAACAAAACGCGGCGACTCAAACGTGTTAGTCATCCCCTTCTTAGTCTTTGATGTGTTAGATTATGTTAGGTTACCTAATAGGTTAGATCACCCATATTAGGCTTATGTGCAGATAGCTCAATCATAGAAAAACGGCAGTCCTGTGCCACCTTAGAGCATAGATAGACCGACCAGCGAAGTAGTCACGCTTGTAAAGGCGTTGTGTGTACTTGGAACCGGTAGGTAATGGGTTCGCATCCCGACATCGGCAGTTTGTCAATCATTAAAAATAAAACGGGCGGTTAATTGACTTAACTGCCGGCGTATGGAGAAGAATAAAGTAACCAGCTATGCTTGTGAAGGTTTTCTGCAGTTTCCTTCATGAACTGCAGATGAGTATCGGCGTAACTGCTATCAAAGTCAGATGCAGCCACACATGCTACCAATTCCTAGTCTACACACAAAATTCCGTGTCCTTCACTCCTTAGGCATCACAATGGACCTTATGGTCAAACTGTGTCCCGTCCAGGACAACCAATCTATCTATCTATCTATTTATCTATCGATAGACCGATTTTATCGCCACGTGCTGAAAGCGATATTATTATACGTTAGATTGGTCAATCTTACCCATTCAGATACTTAGTTAATGACTGATCAGTTAATGAATGATCATTTTCGCTTGATATTCACTGCAGAGATCGTAATGGTCACCTTCCTTCTTTTCATAGTAGACCTCACAGCCTTCTTTAGCTTCAAGCTTGAATCCGTCAGTATAAAATATCAGACCTTTTGATCTGACCAAGTTCTTGTCCCAGTCCTCTTTGATGCGTTACTTCTGACGCACAGTATATATATATATATATATATATATATATATATATATATATATATATATATATATATATATATATATATATATATATAAAATAATAAATACCATGGTACATATCTATCTATTCACTCTAGCTAGTAACACATATATAATTATTATAACACTTTTAATAATTTCTGCATTTTAATTTAACAAGATATTTTGCAAATTTTATAATTAATGCCTACAATTATCTACAACACAAGTGTAACATTTAATTTCCATAGCTGCCGTAAGAAATAAAATGAAGCAAAAAAAATGAAAAGAAAAGAAATTGAATATATAAACAAAATATATATATAATTACTATATGGTTCAATGACTCACATAATACTTGATTATAAATGTTTTAAAAAGTTATTGGTGCTCATTCAAACGTAATCACATGAGTAGAAAATTTAATTAATTACACTTAAATAGTCTTCAAAAACTTAAACTGTAAATATGAGCCTCAAAAGTAGCACTCATTTTTCAAAATTTGTTACTTGACTTTTACCCGATTTATTCGGTTTTTGGGAAAATGTTTCGCATAAAAGTTGTTTGTCTATTTATAATGAGCAAGTTTTGTGCGAAGTATATTTTTCGAAAACCGAATGAATAAGAAACAAATGAATTATTAAATTTTGGAAAATGAGCGCTGCATATCCAATCGATGATATTTACGATGATCTACCCATTCGAAGAGTTGACAATTGTTGTTTGTTCCTGAGGACTATGACATCTGGTGGCAATGATTAGAAACAGAGTAGTCAGGCGCAACTGTGATACATATGCGTTACTGAAATTACGTTAATAAAAAGTTTTGAAACTTTTTTTTCTGAAAAATATAAATAATTGTTTACATGTAGCCTGTAACACGATTAGGCTAAAGCTGTTCCATTTATAAAATACTGACAAATTTTGAGCTTAACCTTTTTTTCGAATCTCGAATGAACCACATCGATGTAATTCACATTTTAAAGTTTCATATCAAAATTTAAGGAGTAAACATAGGTTTCTCTTGAATAAAAGTTGTCCTATATTAATTAAAAATGTAACGATCTAAAATAAAGGTTTTAAGGGGATATCAAAATAATTAGCTAATGAATCCAATTATTCATTCTAATCTCCTGCATCTCAATTTTATTTTGAAAACTATAACAGATATGAGAAAACTCTTAATAACATAGATGTGCCTTAAACAACTCTTTTTGGGAGCATTATTTCCAAAATCGGACACAAGGGTCAAATTTGTGCTCTGTGTGATTTGACTTCAGTAGTATTTATATTTGGCAACGCCGCGTAAAAGTAAGAGAGATAGAAATAATTCTTCTGTGCAAGCATCAATGAGTAACATGTGTGTTTACTAAAATGTCTGAGTCAAAATTATTAATATTTCATTGGAAAGACTTTATGTGATAAATGTAACTGTATTAATAAAAATTACTTTATATGTTTTGTCATAAAAAAACTGTTTATAACATTGATATCCCCATATACTGTATTCGAGGTATGTTCGAATTTTGCGCGCGCCTCTTTGCTGGCGTTGCCACATGTAATTAACATAGTACATTTTTCGTAATTTTTTGCTAATTACTCTTATCACACACTCTGAACCTCTATTTGTGAGTAACCAAAATGTTAGAAAATTTTTTGTTTGTTGTTGATACCACTTTCATTGTAATCTGAACGGTACTTTTTGTGAAATAAAATAAAATCTGTGATTTCTCATAAGGATCAATGGTATTGGCAAACATTTTTTATATTAATATCTTTTTTCTGGTTCTCTGCAGCTGTTTAAAAATTTAACTGGTTCATTATCTAATTATAATGTACTAGTATGACAAGTTTCATTAAATTCTGAACAGTAGTTCTATAACCGAGGGTACTACCTTAAACAGATATCGACTGCAAAGTCTGAATAACATCATTTCTGTTATGTTTTATATCTAGGTTTTTTGCAATCGATTTATACCAAATAAATTCAATTTTTATGAAAATTTGATAAATTTGCTAAGGTCTTTCCTTAAAAATTAAGACTGTGAAAATTTTTAAATAATTATCACTACAACTAATTTTTCACGTAAATTTATAGTAAAAAACAATTTCAATCTACAATATATAAAAATCTCGCTCATATAAAACTTAGGGCCGGTCGGGACAATAAACAAATTCATAAATTTAAATAAATTTAAAAGAAGAGTAGTTTTAATAGATAGTCAGTAGTATTAGACATTGAGAAATATTTCAAATAACAAATGTAGAATAATTTTAAATTGAACTTCATCAAGATAGTAAATTACATTTAAATTTGATAACAAAATTCCTTCTAGTCATAATAATTATTTGTAACATCCAAAACAACCAAATCGTAGATTCGATTTGATGAAATCTATTTATTAATGTATAGAATACCTCCTCTAAAATCAAATCAAATTTGATAAATGTATTTACTCGGGTCTGTAACTATTTTACAAATGTACAGGCTGATCAAAGAAAAAACATTTTACTTATAATAAATAGTTCATAAATTTTTATATCCACTATATTGTAAATATACAAGGTATATTAAGTTTAGTTCTGACTTTGTAACGCTTGAAAATATTAATCGCAGAAAGAAATTTTTGTTTTGTTGTTTGTCCGCCTGTCTGTCTGTCCGTCTGTGAACGAAAAGAGATAACGAACTAAATTTTTTTCTGTATTCTAGAGCAAATATGTTAGGTCCAGTTCATAAATGGGCAAAATCGGACCATGTTTGGACAAAATGGGCAAAACTGCCTATCTTTGAAACCGTAAAAGATATAACAAAAATTTAATCATAAAATCTTCTTCTTTTTAAAATGAACAACATTTGTTTGAAAATTTTTTTCATTAACTCAATAGTTTTCTGATATTTTGTAATTAAATGTTCCTCGGAAGGCGAGTTGTTAACAATTCCAACACACAGAATTGTTAACAATTCAATCGTTGATATACAACTCAGTCTGTACTGGGTATTCAAACAATTAACTCAGTTAGTTGTTACATTAATTGTTTCTGTGATAAAATGGTTTAATCAATTTGAATTAATGGTTTTATCAACTTAAAAATGTACAAGCTTTGATGATTTTGACACGAATTTGACATGGAACACAAAACCCCATTACTATATAATAATTTGCAGTATATACAGTGTAAAATTTGCTGCTTAATAAAGACGATTACATTTAAAACCGACTAATCACACGCAATGCATTAGTGGCCCAATTAAAATGGTATTTTTATATAGAACAACTTTTACTGGAAACCTTTTTAAAAAACCAATGAAAATTGGAGCTATTTTTGATTCAATAAGTAAACTGCTTAAATCAAATAATATTTTTTAAAACATATCTATCATGTCAAAAAAAAAAAACCATGTCTAATTTATTAATATAGTTGTTCTATTTTTAGTTTTGCATAAGGTTATATATAAATATTCGATTCTTAATCCTTGATAACCTTTTTTTCTAATCATCAATAAGAGGTTTTGAATTTTTGAGAAAACATAATTACGAGATTATACTTGCTGAATATCAAAGATTAAAAGTTTTATCTAATATCAAGACTCGCGCAGAAACGTCTGTAATACTGATTAAATATTCAAAGAACTTATATGTGATTTCTCAATTAGAATTCAAATTCGCAATCCATTAACTATATTTATCTGTCCAGAAAGTAATTAATCGCAAATAGTCTGTCATATCTGATCACACTCTATATTATACATTTATTTTCCAAAATGAATCAATTATATATTATTGATTTGAATGGTAACGACATTGTTCATATTTTATGATTAGCCATAGAGTCAGATTTAATCTTGAATGACAGCTAAATTAATTTTTTTTTAATAGCATTGACCAGTAATCTATTTTAATTTCTTGTTATGTATTGATTTAGAAGAAGAAAACATCCGTTAAGTTTATATGTATACAGATATTTACAAGACCATCATAATTATAAAAAAGATGTTTTCTAATTGTAATTTAAAAAAAAAAACGGGGACGAATTAATTTATTATGATCAGGCACGTCAAGGAAACATTTAAGTCAATTTTTAGAAAAATATAATCTTAAATAATATTTCATTGCCAGCTAGCTATAAGATGACCTATCTTTATGACCTGCAATGATCGTCTACCAAAAAATTTCACATAGGACAAATTAATTTCGACCAATGCGGTGGATATGAAACAAAAATAATTGTCATACAAATGAATTTCATACATTTATTAATTTTTATATGAAATTAAATAATTATAAATAAAATAAAATTGCCAGTTTAATTAGAGCGGATATGTCATATTATCATGCAATCGATGCAACAAAATCTTTATGAATGAATGAAACATATTTTTATATCTTTTCCGGAAAGATAAGTACCTACTTTTTAATCACTTTTTAACTAACTTCAAAAAAGCAAAGATTTGATAGTAAAATCTCAAAATGTTGATAGAAAAGTATTTAATTCTCAAGACGTTTCAAACAGATATTAAACTTGTTTCAATTTCATGTTCAAAATGTTGAAACTAAATGAGTATTCGAGCTTTTTTTATGTTGTAATTGTCGTATCTATTATAAAGTTTGCAAATGTCTGAAATTATGTGTAAAAATAAGGAAATTTGATGGTAAATGATCTCTCACTATCTTGATGTCAATGTATTATTAATTTGTTTATTTACTATTTACATATTTTTAAATTGTTTTATTTTCCCCGTAAATTAGCGTCTATTTATCCTATGCTAGTAAGGTTGCCTTTCGGTTATATTATACCAACTGACATGATTTGATTTTTTTCTTAATTTGACAATTCAGTAATATCTAAACATGGATTACATTATTTGGCATTAAAATACTTGATATGAAAAATCATATACATCTAGGATGGGAATCGAACCACGATCTCTGGCATTCTAGACGAACGCTTTTTTATTTGTATTTATAGCAAACATAACTAATTTCAATTGGTAATTAGTGGTAACATTTCTTTGAAAAGAGTAAAATGGTTTATTGTCAGCTCAAAACACTTCAAGTATATGTTTTTGTATAAATGCTGCTCATACGTTCATCTGATTCTTAATTTTTAGGGTTTCTAAATCAGTTCTTTGAAATAATTAAAAGTATCTTTATGGTGAAAGCTCATTATTTCTTTATAACTGTGCATACTTCTGAAAAACATATCAAATGTTCTATAATCGATACTCCAGAAGGTCCACAAAATTAGGAAGAGAAATGTGTCCTTAAAAACGTAATTTAATCATGTTATTTTGACGGAAACGCAGTTCCTTCTTAAAAAAATATATGATAATGACAAAAATGTACCAATTTTAACAAAAAGGTAAAAAACAAAATAGATAATAATATTTTTAGGTAATTTATGGAAATACCTTGGCTACCTTTTCATTAAAATTTGTAAATTTTTGTAATTATGATATATTTTCTGAAGAAAGAACTGTCTTACCGGAATATTTATTTTATTTAATTATTTACATCATTTAATAGTTTTTGAAGACGGTTTCTTTTTGTTAAAATGTTTTATAGAATTATTAAAATGCAATTACCATTATTACATTCTTAATTGTAGCTGCCATAATGTTTGTTGTGTGACATTCATATCCGTGATGAAGAAGTTTATTTACTTTCTTTTTATTGGTATAACTTTATTATCATTATTTCCGATTACAGATTGTTGATATGGGAAATATTCTTTTCTATAGCAGATTATTAAAGTATTTCAAATTCATGTTAAATAATATATCGTCCCAATGGATGATTTTTCTAACGTTTGTTTGTTGTTTACGGATTGATCCAAATGTGACTTTTGGCTCAAACTATTTAGTAAAATCAAATATACAGTTAGTAATCGGGAAATCGTAACATTCATTAGCAAAGGCGTTGTGAAAATGTAGGAATGAGTATGAATTAATTATATTTTAGTAACATTACAAAGAAGTTGTAGCGGTATCGCATTTTCATTAAATTATTATTATAATTTTATTTATCATTTTTATCTGTTGCTTAACAACTATAACTTTCCTCTTTTATCACGGTTGCTTTGAATGTTAACAACTTTGATAATTTACATATAAATAGATAATATGTCATAATTCAATTTAATAAAGATCAATTATATCTTTAACACTTATTTATTATTTATTTAAATAATAATTATTTATCATATTAATTAATCACTTCAACAAAGTTATTCGGAAATTGGTCAATCATGTTCAAATTTTAATGAGGCCTTTCACATGTTCGAAATTGAAAATTTTATAGAATTGCAGATTTTATAGAGTAAGACTTGCATATCTTACCAAAAATCGAAATAGGACAGTTACATTTTAAATAAAAATAATCTTTATATACAATATAATCGTTGGGGCGTCTGTTAGTGATCGTGTAAGTTCTGAACGATTTGACCAATTTAGGTCATATTCATGCATTATATTTATTTTGTCGCGATGATATTTCATAGTTAGAATTCGATAGGCGACGCTGTAGAGTTACAAGTTATTATGAAATCAATTAATTTGGCGGATGTTCTGGGAAGTAAAATAACATTTTTACTCTGATAGTGGAAGCACCGGGAAAACGTGCTGCTTTGATAATTGTTAGCTTCCTTTTCTTTGTAAAAAATTCAATCTATAAATATTGCTGATTAAAACTATCAATTTAAATTTTAACTAGATTAAAATTAGAGGTATGAAGATTTTTAATTACAATTTGTCATTAGCTATCACCCATATAAAAATAAATAAGTACCAAGTTTAAAATTTATTTACCTTTATAAAACTGTAATAATAATATTTAAATAAATAAAGATGTTATTTATAATTAGAATTCAACTCGATAACATCAATTATTAACATTACGAGACGGAAAACCCGTTGATAAAATAACGGTACCGATTTTTATTCATTTCTTTTTTCTCTTCATGTACGTGGCAAAAAATTAAGTCTTTTATTATTTAATACGCAAGAAGGATAAACTTATTATTTTTTACAAAATACAGTGCTTCTTTTGTTGGTTTGTGTTATCAAGTTTTGAAAAGCTTATTTTGCTACAAAAAAAGTCATTTTTACATAAACGATGCATTTGTTTCTAATAGCTTTTGATATATGAAAGGACATTACACATCGCACATCGTATATACAATACAATTATAGATGTGAGTATTTGGATAGAATGAAAAAAATCAATTATATGATACTGTCTTTAATATAAAAATATTTACTATGATTAGCATATTAATAAAATTGTTCATTGTCAAATCATTTTTACAATCGATTTTGATGGTCTATCGATTTTGTTTATTTTAAAATTAAAACATATAAATATTTATATAAATATTTATAAATAATTTCATTTTAATTAAGTTCAAAAATTTTAATTTGCATCTGATTTATATTACAGATAAATGATCTATGTTCATCTTGATTATAGCTGTCAAATTTTTTTAACAAATTCTTAGAAATCCCCTAGAACGGCCGCAGGAGTTAATGCAGGCCTACTTGATCTGCAGGTCCCGGAAGGCCTACTTGCCAGGCTTTTACCTCCCCTCCATTACTCCTATCACTACGGTGGCAAAACTATTAAGTATATGAAAAGAAGATGCAATCAAAAGCTGTTTATTTAAAAAAATGAATATTTTTGTGATTTTTAAGTGTTCTTAAAAACATGCAAAAAAGAGAATGGACTGTTTAGAACGATCACGATCATAAAAAACAATTTTATTAAAGCTGTGAATGTTTTTTTTTTGTAAAACGTTTTCACCAGATTTTTCTATTATCATTAAAATTTATCATAATTATATCTGTTTTTTTTTTATTACGATTATTATAATAATTTAAATAATTATTTAATAAAAAAATCGTTACAAAATTATGTTCATGCAGACTACTCCTCTTATAGATACTATAATTTATTTAAATTCATTTTTGATGTGTAAGATTTAAAGATAGCGTATCGTATTCAAAAATGTTTTAAAGTAGATAATTATAGTTTACATCATCTATTAAGCGCAAAACGATAACAAATCAATTTCAGGCAACACTTACTTACGTACTCAAATCACTTTTTAACAAAAACATGAATCGAAAATCAGTTAAGATTGTATTCACTGTAAATTAGGTTTAGTTATTTTATACGGTTGTAACATTGGATTAAATCCAATCAAATCAAGTTTTAAATTATCATCAGTATGAATGAATTTTATCGTGATCTTTGGTTTGAAACACTTTTTTTGAAGACAAAATTGAGTTGGCACAAATCGAATGCCAAAATTTTGTTAAAGAATAGTATGTTTTTTTCAACGATTTTGTTTTGAGTTTGTAGTGGACTTACTAAATCTCAATATACTTTCTTATTTAGATACCTTTGCATAATGACTACGTATGCCACCTGTTACTTAGGTCACTATATGTTTGTTACCTCAGTAACTATCAAAAAACAAATTCAGACATTTTTATTAAGAAAACGTAAAGATTAGATTGAATCCTAAATTGTCTTTATATTTACATTTTTAAATAGTAGATTTCAGATACTGGATTCATTTAATATTTCAATTCTCCTACAAGTTCGATTTGGTTCTGTTTTTGAAATAATATTTCGATGAAAGTTTGTAAATATTTTAATGACGAAAAACTTAATGTTTTGGCTATCTCTTAAGTCTATCTCTATTTCGAAATAAAACTTAATGGTGAAAGTGGAGTCTTATAATCTTATAAGCGAATTCATATAAAAAGTGTTTGTTTTGGTCTTACAATATGTTCTAAACTTTTGAGTCTAATATATCCCACAGTTCCAGAAATAAACATTTTGTAGAAGTTTCTAAAAACGTTAAGAAACTTACTGATAATATAAGTATAAAGATTCTTGATGATTGGAACCCACCGAAGAACTATTGTACATTAACCATAGAATCTTCAATCTTGTACCCATGAAAGTATAAAGTATAATTCATCTGCATAATATATCATCCCACTTTTGTGTTTAGTTAGAAGCCTCATATTCAAACCTTATAACAGAAGCTAGATTTTATAACAAATCTATTTTTTGTTTAAATCTCACATCAAATGTAAGATCTAGTATGAACGCTATCAACCTCTATATACAGATAACTATGGAGCTAAAATATTGCAAAACGTTTTATTATATCACTAGTAAGCTCCGAAAACAATGAATTATAAGATTGCAAAGCAAAATTAAAAATGTATTTATAAATGAAAATACTAGCTGGCCCCACACGCTTGAAAATCTGTTTCATACAAAAGTGGTTAGTTTTTTATAGCTATGAACCATTGTCTCGACAAAACAAATATATTATGTAAATATGACCTCAATTGGTCAAATCGTTCAGAAGTTACACGATCACTAACAGGGGCATATGCATATACATATATATTAGTGTTGAGCAAAATCTGTCTTGTGCTTGCAGTCTTGGTCTTGACTGACTTAGTCTTGTCAAGACTAAGAGTAAGATCATACATACACTAGCAAGACCAAGACCAAGACCGAATGAACAAGAACAAGACCAACACCAAGGCCGAGAATGCAAGACCAAGACAAAAGTGCAAGACTAAACTAAAAATTATAACTTCCGTTCTAAATACGATATATGAGAATATTTGTCGTAACTTCAATATATAATTTTCATTTTGTGAGTTTTAGATTTCCAGTTTACTCCACATCAAATATAAAAAAGGTCCTGGTAAACTTTACCATTGTCTGAAAAAAAGGATCTACAAGAATATTCTTGAAGTAATAATATTCTTTTTCGATGCCTGGTTAACACATGGTTGATATAGAGCTGAGCTATTTATCTGATAAATCTTAATTAGTTATATATATTGATTGTTGATCAAGACCAAGACCAAGACTGAATACGCAAGACCAAGACTACAAGTATTTGAGCAAGTCCAAGGCCAAGACCAAGGCTGAATACATAAGACCAAGACTACAAGTATTTGAGTAAGACTAAGACCGGGTAATTAAGACCGAGACCGATACCAAGACTGTCTTGGTCTTGCTCTTGGACTTGCTTTGCTCATCACAAATATATATATATAAAGATGTATAAAAAATTAATTTTTACAAAAGTATTTAACAGTTCAATGAGATGTGAACACGAGTCCCTGAGTTCAAGTCAAACGCTGTCTGCATCATTATTCGTCTTTATGAATTCAGGAACAATATATTCATATTCAATATCTTCGCTTTCTAACCCAAATTAAATACGAAATATTCAATGAACTAAATTTTATTGTCTCATATCCGCTGGGGTTATTTAACATCATGATTTAACATTATAAGATCATCATTTAAAGATCCGGTGCCAACTCAATTGAGGATATCCAATGTAAATTATCTATATTACGTACATACTAATATCTACGTTGTAGTCTCTACATAGAGGTATACAAAAATCTACTAACAAGACAAATTTCTACTTTGCATGTCTCATGTATTTAATTTTGATACATCTTGAAAAAAAAAATTGTTTATTAATTACATTCCTATTAAAATTAATTTATAAATAAATTTAATTCAAGATTTATTTCATCAATAAAATGAATTATTATTACACACACTTTTTTTCCGGCGTTGTATTTCTGTTGCCTTTCAGTTTTGTTTCAAACATGCAATGTGGTCTTCGTTCGTATATTTTAATAAATACGAGCATAAAATATAAAAGATTATACCTACAATTGTGTCGTAGGACACAATCGCGTAGACAATCGTAGGAGTATTTTAAAACACATTAAAATATATCTATCTGCCTATATTGTTATGTGTAACACCAATAAATGAATGAAGTCAATTTTATTTTGTATACAAAATGATAATAGAAATTATAATTTAAAACTGTTGCGTTATCGGTTTAAAATATATTATTGACTTAGAGAATAAAGGAGACGCGATACAGACATTAAACATGACATTTAAACGTAAAATAATGTTATGAGTTTATATACATAAGTAGGTTGTTCTTATACATAAATTATTGGCTTTAGTTTAAGTAAAGTACGCAAACAATTGCTTTATCATAATTTAATAATTTTTTATTCAAAAAAAAAAAATGCTTTAAACAAAAAATAATTAAATTATTGATTGTTGAGAGCTTCAATTTGTGGAAGTCCATAATGAGCGGTTTTTGTTGAAGGTAAAATTAATTACTTTTACAACATTTATTTTTTGCAAATCTACGATTTATTTAATAAGATTGCTGACATGTTTCGGGTTTTATCCCATTGTCGAAACTTATCCCAGTCAAATAATATATCCCATAAACCCGAAACATGTCAGCAATCTTATTAAATAAATCGTGGATTTGCAAAAAATAAATGTTGTAAAAGTAATTAATTTTATCTTCAACAAAAACCGATTCATAAAATTATACTTGCATGCACAATTTTTCGAAAAAAAAATAAAAATTTTTCTTTAAAATAATCCCATATATGGTATACGGTATGGATGTTTATAATATGTATTAATAATTCCATTTACGACCATAGGGCAGTTCTTGAAAATGCCAACTCAGAAACGAAAAAGGTGATAAGCTGAAATTTTTTTTAGCGAGTTCTTAAGCTAAAAAGTGACTTCAAATCACGAATAGGCGTAATACCTTTCTTCCAAATTATTAGTCATAGAAAAAATCGATTGCGATTTTTTAAATAGATAACTTTATTATATTTTTCAATAATCTGCCTTTTTTTCCAATTTTTTTAAACTTTTATTACACATTTTTGCCATAGCTCAAACATTTATAATTAGTGTTAATTTCAGACGCAGGCATACATTTACCATAAGTCATATTTTTTGCACATATATTACGTACACCACACTTCATAATATAACTCATTACAGATAGGGTTTTTAAACAATTAATTTATTAAGTTATTTCTATTATATTCTAAAATTTTTGAAAACATGTTAGCATATACAGACCGGATTCTGGTATATTCCTATTAAAATTTAAGCTAATAAAAGTTAAGTAAAAACACAACATTTTTTACATTCAAAATTATTATTAATTTTTCAAAGCTGTTTTTATTATAAACTAGCAGACTCGACAGACGTTTTCTTTTCCAAATTTTCTTTCCTTTAAAACCATATTTGGACGATTACAAATTTTTAAAACAGAATTAACCTAATCGGCTCAGCCGTTCTCAAGCGATGCGCTTACCAACGAACAGCATTTAAATTTTATTTATATAGATAGATTTTTCACTTTATTTCTTATATTCGAAGACCTCTGCGACCTCAAATATTTAATAGTCGTAATCTATAATAATCGTATTTAGTATTCAGACATAATTACTTCACAAGAACAATAATTCAGTGTTGTAGATAACCATAAAAGTAGTGGCCATTTTTTCAAATTATATAATTAGTTTCTGCCTTATTTATTCGGTTTTCGAAAAAAAATGCTTCATATAGAACTTAATCATTACAAATATACTAATAACTTTTATTCAAAACATTTTCCCAGAAATTGAACGAATAAAATACAATTCAACTATCACATTTTGAAATACGATCTTTACTTTTATGACACGTAGTACAGTTACAAAATGATGGTACGGTAATAACACTTCAATATTGAAATTTATACATCCTGACTTGACTCGAACATACCTATCATAATAGAGTCATTATATATATATATATATATATATATATATATATATATATATATATATATATATCATAATATAATTGACATATACAAATGTATAGTAATTTGTAAATAAATCATCATTAAACAGAAAAGCTTTAAAATAAAACGAATTGTTTACCTACATCATTATCATCAGTATTATTATCATAATATGTGTGATACAGTTTGTATATTTACCTACCACAAACAAACACACACACACACACACACTGAATATTATGTAAATATTATTTATTTAAATTACATTAAGTTAAGAAGCTGTCATCATCAATATCACATCAACAAACTATAATTCAATTATTAGTTAAACAAACATCCAATGAATTTTTTAAATAATAATATGCATATACATTCGTTCAAACCAGTCAGGTGGCCGTGTGGTCTAATGCGCTCTCCTTGTATCGGAGCGGTTGCGAGTTCGAATCCTGGTGGTGACAGGTTTCAAACAATTTTTAATGGGGTGGATAGATAGAGAGATAGATTGTAGAGGCTGCCCTGAATAAGGTCCATTGTGATGCCTAACGATGTAAGGATGTGAGTGGAGTGGAATGAATTTTTGTGTATAGACTAAGAATTGGTAGGATATGCGGTTGCAGCCGACTATGATAGGAACTATACCGATATTCATCTGGAGTTCGTGAAGGAAACTGCAGAAAACCTTCTCAAGCATAGCCGGTTACTTTGTTCTTGTGAATACGCCGGCAGTTTAGTCAATTAACCGCCAATTTTTTGTTTTAATAATTGAAAAACTGCCAATTTGAAACTGTCTAATGTTGGGATTCGAGCCCATAACCTCACACTTTCAAAGTATTTGGACTGCTTTGGAGTGGATAAGTGACAATCGGCGTATGGACAGAAACGAAGTAGACGGGTATGCTTGTAACGGTTGTCTGCAGTTTTCATTCAAAAAATCCAGATGAATATCGGAATAGTTTAAAGTCGGGAACAGCCTCCCAACCAACCAATTCGTAGCATGCAAGCAAATTCCTTGTCCTACAATCACATCATTAATGTATGTATAACAAATAATGATGTGGGTGGCCTCTGTTATAGACCGTGGAATCTCAGAAATGAGTGATTAAGGCTCATTATTATTATTATTATTAATATTTATAGCTAATCATTTTCGAGTGTTTTCCATGTAAGTGGCACTGTTTACAGCGCGATTGTGACAGAACACTGTTTAATTACGTCACAAAGCATGGCGGGCTTTTCAGGAGCATTTTAAAAGTACCTTTTATGACATTTTAAGTTCGAGTAAACATTTGTTGTATAAAAATGTCTCGACAATGGTTTTTTTACTTTTAGATTACATTAAACACATTTTTTTTTTAATTTTTGATTATATTATTGTTTTGTAAACGTTAAATATACGAGTAGTTATTATTATTGGTACACATTTTCACTCTCATAAAAGCGTACATTTTAGCTTACTCTATTGAAAAACGCGATGCACAAGAAACTCTGGTACATGTAAGCAACTAGTGTAAGCAACGTTGTATTTAAAACGAAACTCGGAACATCGATTATTCAAATGTTCAAATAAAGTAATATATACAAATATAGAAAACGAAGAAAAAATATTGATTGATACTCAATAAATAATAAATAAAAACATATTATTTATATACATATTTAATAAGTTCAATATAATGTTAATATTACACATACTATATATATTATATATATATATATATATATATATATATATATATATATATATATATATATATATATATATATATATGCCGTACGTGTTAGAAAGCATTGCTAATAGAGAATCAATGTTAAATGTTAGTTACTAAAATAACTATACACAATATGCTTCATAAAGAAATAAAAATAGTGTGGGTACTCTTTAGTGTATAGGTTGTGTATGCTTGCTGGATTATTTTATACTGCATTAACATGTAATGAGAGTGGATTAAATATGTTCATTGTTGTCTTCTTAAGCTTAGCATAACTTCAAACAATTAAAAATTCTTTTTTGAATATCCCGTATTATTTGAATGTGGAATGTTTCAAAATAAATGATAGTATTCTATTAACGGTATAACATAAAATAACAATCCATACAAATTAAAAGAAAAATAACCAACCTCCCCCCCTCCACAAAAAAATAGAATTCCGACAACAAAAAGGTAAACCAACGGTTCGAATATTCCGAATCGATTGTAGAAATCTACCCGGGTATTTTCTAGCACTTGAGGAGAAATATTCGCACAATTGTCAATAATTATTTGCCTTAATTCTTGCAAATTTTCAGGCCTATTCCGTGAATAGATCTGTGTTTTGAGAAAACCCCACAAAAAAAAGTCTTTAGGAGATAGATCTGGCGATCTGGCTGGCCACTTGAAGGTTCCAAAACCAATCATAAGACGTTCCTGGGAAGTTTGTTCCATGAACAGCCTTACTATCATGGCATTGTGTGCAGGGCAGCCATCTTGTTGAAACCACGCAGATTCCAGGTATAAATTAGGAAGAGCTCTAATAGTTGGCAAAATATTATTGCGTAACAAACTGAAATATTTTTGAGAATCTAAAGATCCGTCAATGAAGAATGGTCCTATAATATGGTCACCCAATATTCCAGTCCAGACATTCAGTTTCAGTATGTATGTGTATGTATGGTTTCTTAGTAAATATTTTATTTATTTATTTAACAATAATTCTCTATTCGAAATGCTTTTGAAAACGGTCTGTATACATCTATACAATTTAAATTCTCACAATACTTTAAATACATGTATCAAACAATTTTACCTGATAAGGGCATATTCATATCAAATGTTGACTCTGCTACGGCCGCTGCTGTAACAGTCAGTTTTATAAGTTAAGTACACTCTGCGAATGTTGTTACATTTCACATCATTTTTTATTTTTTTTTGTTAAATAATTTTTCAATGTTAAGATCTAGTTTATATAATAATTTTATTTTGCATTAAATTTATCAAATACTACTGGAATTGTTGTTTAGGTGACACGCAATAATATTGAGATATAGTTGTAGTTTAGAATCAGTTTCCGCAAGAATCTATCTTCTCTTCTTGATCGATGATCGTAAACATCGATCCAATATAATTTTGATATATTTTTAAATTTAATGTAGGGTTATATATTATATAAAGTCTCAGAAGAAGTTCTCATAGTTTTTATATAAGCTTTGGTAGGTATACAGTCTCCAAGTACATATCCATATGTTCCAGCATGTGAATAAGTTCTTAGATCGATGAACTGCAGTCAAATACATGGGATAAGTTTGCCTGTTTCGAAAAGTTTTATTATTATTATGAATAATAATGCTTCAAAATATAAAACCTATTTTGACAAAATGAAAACCCGACTTCAAAAATCAAATATTCTATAACAAAAAATGCACTAAAAAGTAAAAAAATAATTGCATATTCTTGTGCTTTTAGTTCACCTAAGCAAAATTTTTTAAATATACTTGTACAATTATTGTTATTTTTGGAGGCGGTGTCAGCATAGAGAAAATCACAAAATTTTTGGACACCGCCTTCAAAAATAACAATAATTGTACATATATATTTAAAAATTTTTGCTTACGTGAACTAAAATTGACTCAAGAATTATTTTTTTACTTTTGAGTGCATTTTTTGTTATAGAATATTTGATTTTTGAAGTCGGATTTTCATTTTGTCAAAATAGGTTTTATTTCTTGCTTTTTAGTGACTTTGAAGTTCTATAACTGATTTTATTTGTCTAAATGCATTTTTTTATAACACTTTTTTTTATCCGTTTTTTTTTTTTACATTTTTAGTGCATTTTTTATAACAGATTTTCAGTTTTTTTACAAGCATTTTGTTTTTTTTTTGTAAAAACTTTTTTTTTTTGGGATCGGTTTTTTTTTGTAAAAAATTTTTTGTCGGTTTTTAAAAAAATTGTTTTATTTTCTCATTATAAATGAGTATACCCTTTAAAAAAAAAAAAAATTTCGCAAAAATCGGTTATCACATATAAAATGAGGATTTTCCTCGATTTCCCGGGGATCCCCTGATCAGAATGCGATTTGGTGACAATGGGACCAATAGGAAACCAAACTCTTTAAAACAAAAAATTCAAAATCGGTTCATAAATGACGGAGTTCTGAGGGGACACACATTAAAAAAAAAAAAATACAGACGAATTGAGAACCATCCTCCTTTTTGAAGTCGGGTTAAAAATAAAATAAAGTAGTTTAAAATTCGATGCCTCGAAAACGGTCAAAAAGTGCCAAAAATCCTATCAAGTAAAGTAATAAAACATCGTTTGATCATGAAACATGATGCCAGTATATAATAGCCATTGCAAACAAATAAAAGATAATCAGAGTTCAGGTAGGTGTGTAAAACTACGACTAATTCACCTGCGTTGAGTTCAGATCTAGTGTTTGGATATATATTGGTTGATGGCATAAACAGTATATTGACTCGCCATTTTACTCAACCACGCATTTAACTATCTACTCGCCCAATGCGAACGATCCTGAATTTTAAATGCAAATGCGAGTCTAGAACCATTTGAGATAAATAAGACTAGTTTCGTTATTTTTAAAATCATCCCTAAAATTTGACTGTCAATACTCGATGGGTAAACAGCAAAAGAGATAAAGTGGGCGAGTAGTTGACGAAGCTTCTAAATCCATTTACTTAGTTGAGTTAATCGGATAAAATAAGATACAATAATAAAATAAGTACACGAGAGACAAACTACTCAAAATTTTTGATAGATCAATCCGAATACCGAAAGATTCGCATAAATGTTTCGTACAAAATTTGCTAATTTGCTTTAATATAAATTTTTGCTCTATCTTTTGCTGTTTTTGAGCAAAATTAAAAAGTTGGAAAATGGAAAATCGCAAATTTGAAATTTGCGATAAATAAAACCCAATAACAGCTTATTGGATTAAATTTACTCCTCGCTTTTCTCCGTCTCCGTTTAACTTAATTTCTTTTGAGTTTATTACAATATTACAATATTGTTTACGATAAATCTCATTGTTTTCAGGATATTTGGCACGTTGAATTTATTTCTAAACCCTTTTTCCTTACAGACAGAGATTTCAATTCAATCTAAAGGTTTTATTAAAATCCAGTGAAGAAGAAAAAAAAGCATCATTTACTGTACACTTTTAAGCTAAATGCACTCAGATAAGTTAACAACACTTAAGTTAACAACAAAGACACTTCTCTTATTCTTGTTTACAAAACAAAGTGCAAATATTAAAATTAGTTCTGAGTGATTTAGAATATATGTTACGACTATATTTGTTCATTTATATTCATAAAAGAATAAATAAAAATTGATTATTTGTTGTTCCACTTTCGTTTCCGGTCAGTATATTATAAATATATATTACATATAGCTAAAAGGGTAAAGATTAAATGTATATCGTTTGACATTAACTTTTGTCCACAAATGTCCACAAAATCAAATGTGGATATTTTTACAGTTATACATACACATACATATGTGAATTGTATAATCAGATATCTAATGACAAATTAATGTAAAGTTTTACATATTATTCAAATTCCAAATTTAGATTATATCCGTCTTTATTTAGTGTTTATATATATTTGCCAATGTTCAATATGGGTATTTGATATAACCATATTGATCGTTCATGTATACATTTATATATATATATATATATATATATATATATATATATATATATATATATATATATATATATATATATATATTATATATACTATATGATTCCAGTTTATTTCCTCAATCTGCTTAAGATACTTTGTCTTCATATAATCCTTTTAGATCTTGATTGAATTTTAATGGAAATGTAAATATTTTTTTATCTTAAATTCGAATCAATTTATTTATTTTGTTGTGTTTTACCTCTATATACAGGTCAATAAATCTAGATATAGAGATATTATTTTCTAATTTTGTATTGACTTTGAAAACTAACGAAAATCCATAACGTTATTAAAATACGACAAATGTTTGAAATTTTCCTAAACAACACTTTTCAATTGGTTTTGTTAGTTTTAAAAAACAATTCTTTTTCCAGACAAAATAATAATATTTTTATATTGCCTTGTGTAGAAATCCGATGTTGAGATTGTATTATGGGCCACTAAAGTAGCGCTCATTTTCAAAAATTTGATAGTTGATTTATGTCTTATTTATCAGCCAAGTAGCCCGTTTGTAAAGGCGTGTTTGTACTTGGATCTGGGATGTTATGGATTCGAATCCAGACATCGGCAATTTGTCAATGATAAAAAAAGGGGGCGGTTAATTGACTGAATTGTCGGCGTATGGACAAGTACGAAGTAACTATGCTTGTGAAGGTTTTCTGCAGTTTCCTTCACGAACTTCAGACGAGTATCGGCTGTTCCTATCATAGTCCACGCACCATCCTCACATCCTTAAGCATTATAATGGACCTTATGGTCGAAGTGTGTCAAGTCCAGGCCAGCCTCTACAAGCTATCTATGTCTTATTTAATCAGTTTTATTTGTTTTATTTAATAAAAAATAATAAAAAATTTTAATGGTTTTTGGGAGTTTAACTTTGTGATATACAGTAACAATTGAACCAGTCACATTAAATGATCTACAGTAAAGAAAAGCTCGGAAACCGTCAGACATGTGATAATTCTATTAAACTCGAGATGCTAATTTCCTTCTCTCTCACCGATTTTTGCCTATACCGCCCTCCATTCGAACATTCAGTGTTTTATATAAGTTTTAAGTTTATTTGTAATAGCTTCATATTTATTTTGCGTTAAATTGAAATACCTTAAGCAAAAAATTATAATCATTCCTTAGTTTGAATAATATCATTCTTATAGCCTCTAAGGATGGTGCTACTGGGTAAAATATTAATATTAACACCTAGACAATATAACTTCAAAGTGATAATTTACAACAAAACAACAACAAAAAAGAAGACTGCTTAATGTTATCTATAGACAATTGATTTTAATGAACAAAATATTAAAAATTTCTTAACCATAAAAACATTTTGATAGTATATTTATTTATTCTATAGAGATAGTAAATTTTATTATTTTAAATTATAGTGATTTATACAAATTAATATGCGTAGATATTTAAAAATATATTATAATTTATATGCTAAATAGAATATATATTAATATTATTATTAATATTGATTATTATGAATAACAAATTCTAGACGTAGATATATTTAAATCATTCAGAGGTTGTTAGATTATTTAACGAACATATCAACAAAGTCTATAATTAAAATTGTATGGAACTAAGTTTAGAAAAATAAAGGAACATATATATATATATATATATATATATATAGTTTTATATAAAAAATGATGCTATTAAAATATAATTATAGCGTTTGAGAGCTCCTTTAATATATATAACAAGTTCGTTATGTCGTTAATTGAAACTGAGAACTCATTATTCGACTAATTTTAAAATCCAAACCTTTTATTATAGAAACTGATGTTTGATTTAAGATCGCCTATAGATGTCCAATATTTTACTTTAGGATGTCGTTTATTGAAGCGTTAATGATTTCACCTCTTAGGATCAATTCTTTATGACGTTAATTTCAAGAAAAAATGCGCTTTTTGGTAGTGTTTAATTTTAATTTGTTGAAACAAAACACTCCACTCTTTTTAAATTGATCATTGGATATGAAAAAAGTGACAACCTTACTAATAACTACCGAAGGTATCTATCACCCACCATGAAACAATACATAAAAAAAATATATATATTTGCATTTCTCTACAATGAAGTGAAAATATTGGCAAGGGAGTAAATATTTTATAATTTTTAGTGCGTGATAAAAGCGTTTTTGTTATTAGTTTTTTTAAACTATATATATTTATTATGAGGCATTTTATCGAACATCAAACGATTATGGGTACAATTCAACTATGGAATGTTGAAAAAAGAACGGCACTCATGTAGTCATGTGTACACTCGAGTATATATAGTTTATGGGAACCCAAAATTATTAAAGAACTTAACATTATTAATAATTACATTACATTACAATTACATTAAGATTTGTTGTTTTTAAAATAAAACATTAATTTTATTATTAATTTCATCATTAATATCATTAATATCATTTTTCAAACTAGATCATTTATTTGAATTCATTGAATAAATAAATAATTGATACAATTAAAATTAACATTTAAAAAACAAAATTTGACATATCGAGTTGTTTAAAAAAGATGTCACCACCATTATAAAAGAAATCAATTTTATTCATTTTGTACTATAGCACACAAAAGTAGCACTCATTTTTCAAAAATTTCAGTTGATTTTTGACCTAATTCGTTCGATTTCTGAGAAAATTTTTCGAATTAAAATTGTTAATACATTTATAATGAACAGTCTATGGTCGAAACATTTTCCCCAAAACCGTATGAATAAGGCACAAAATAACTATACAATTTTGAAAAAAGGACACGACTTTTGTGGGCCATAGTACCAGGGGTTACAAAAGTAGCGTTCATTTTTCAAAATTTCATCAAATTTATTCGGCTTTAAGGAAAATGTTTCGGATATATTCGGGTAAAAGCAAAGATATCTCAAAAACTTACCTTAATCACCCGCAATCCCTGGTGTGGGCCTTGTTTATTTTTCTTATTAAAATTTTCTTTTTTAATAAACACTTATTTTTCCGGAATTTTCCTACTTTCCGCGAAACTTTTCCAACTTTTCTTACTGTTAAAATTTTATTCGGACTATAACGAACATTTTTTTAGAAAAATTAGCTAAATCGGTCCAGCCTTTTTCAAGGGGTGCAGCATTTAAGTTTTATTTATATAATTTATGATACCTTGAGGTATATCATTGCAATTTTCATACAGATTTCTAATTTTTTTGACAATAAAATACAGCTAATGTTACTCGCTCATAATGTAGCTTTCAATAGGTGAACGATTTTTTTAAATCGGTTAAGTATTTTTTAAGTTTACCATTACAAAAAAAGTATTTATAATGAACAACTTTTGTCTGAAGTATTTTTTCAAAAATCGAATAAATACAAATAAATTATAAAATTTTGAAAAATGACCACTACTTTTGTGACCATATGTAGATGATGTATTTTCTCTTCAATTATACGTTCAATAAAAGTTACCACACCTTTTTTTTTATTTTTGTTGTTCAAATTAACTGTTAGAAAATATGTTTTTTAATATTCTGATTATTTTTTTTTAATGGTGTTAGTTGTGCGCGCACCTATCTATCTACTTACGGTACGTCGTATTAGTAGAATGTATTTTAAGAAATAATTTTACCCTTTTCTTGTGAGTAATAAATCAAGACATAACATTAACACGACATTTACACTAAATAGATAAAATTCTTTTCAACTTTTAATAAACACCTGTTTTCAATTTAATTAAAAGTTTTATTGAGCTGTTTTCGTAATTTTTATTTGATATTCAGCTATTGTATTTTATAATAAAGTGAAGATAACAAGCTGAATTTTTAACATGTTACTAATCAATAATACATACGCTAATAAAGTATTTTTGGTGGGTGCCCCAAAAATTTGCCGAGAATCATTCTCATCAATCTCTTCATAGGCATTATAAACATGAAAAGTAGTACTTAATTTTGTACCTTTAGAAATACTTTTTTTTTCTAAAAGTATCTAATTGTACTTATTGGAAGCTGCGCATCAATTTTGTCACTGGTATTTTATGTAATTATTTCTTTTTAGTTAAAATTAAAGTTGACTTTTTACATGTATATCCGTATTTTAACGAGTTTTGACAGAACCATAACTTAAAATAAAAATCACGAGATGGCGCAGTACTTTACTAGCGTATACACAAAAAATAATTGTTTGAGAAAGATCTGATGTCCAGTTTCTTTAGAATTAGTTTTCACAAATTGGAATTTAACACGTAGTAGATAGGAAAACTCTGTTTAATTTATCTTTCGTTTATCATGAAATTGAACTATAACTGCTATAGACAAAAATTAAAAAAACTTGAATCTGTTATACTATCATCATCGTAGATGATAGTTGAAACTTGAATCTGTTAAACAATCATCGTAGATTATGTTAAACATATAAACAAAGTCTTCTGACCTGCAGTTTTGAGCATAATTTGAAGATCATTCTCGGACTTCGCGTACAACATTAATTAATGTGGGATACTAAAATATTTATGAAAACTTTTTTTAAAGTATGTTGTTTGTAAACCAGAAACAAATGAATGCATTAGTCGGTTCGAGTTTATCGAACTTCTAGAAAAATGTATCAAAGTCAAATCTCCAAGGCAATTATTTAAGCCAATGATCTAAGTTAAATCTTGTTACAGAATATTAAATAATAGTACGAATTCTTGTCAAGTATTTTATTCAAAATTTATAACAATATTTTACTATTTTTGTCGTTTTTATGTTTAGCTAATTGACACTATGCTTAAGCGAGAAATCCGTATCTTATTTACAAAAAACAAAATCTCAGTTTTTAGATACGCTTTCTAGACTTAGGACAGCAATATACGTAAACACCACTGTGATATTTTTCAAAGTTTAAAATAAATAGTCAAATCTGATGGATCAACCAATACTACAAGCAATAAATTTGGGATATTTATGTCAAAACGAGTTAAATTTTAACAAGATGTTATTACTAATATTATTTGTTCAATAATGTAAACTCAATATTAAGTATCCGATTAGAAAATAAACTGTTGATTATGTATGGCGTTAATTTATATTGAGATAATTTTACACCGGAAGGTACACCCAATAATGATATGCATAAAAGCAGTATAATGTTTGTATACCTAATGTTATATAGTTTCTTTGGGTAAATGTTTTTGGGGGTTAATAAACTTTCTTAAAAAACTTTTGTTTGATGGTTAAAAAACACATTTTTCGAGGTCTATAAGCCAAATAATTACTCTTAATGAAGTAAAACTTTATGTTTATCTCGAAAAATGTATTATTCAATTTTCCTAGAGATACTTTCAAACTCAGCATACGCAAAAGCAATTAAATGGTATGCATATCATAACATATTGATTGCTTTCTAAATCTATTATATATAATATTATAACAAATATCATAAAACTCAGTTGATAGTCTTGTAGCAAAGATGCTGTTATTAATATTTGCAACATAGTTGGCATACGGCTAACTATCACTAAATAATTATTTAAAAAATTAAAATAATATCTGGATATGGCTTTGGACCGGTCGACATTTTACCATGGTAGAACAGAACCAGCGTCACTTCTGCCGTTAAAATTTGAGCTTGAAACACTGGCTTCAAATCCATTATTTACATTAGAATAAGAACAGAGTAAATTTATCAAGACCAGGCCAGTTTATCAAATGATACATTTAATACACATTGTTTACGAGCCCATAAAAAAGATATCATTAATAATTGAGCTTGTAATTCTAATATGTTTCTTTTATCAAAAACATGGACTAATACGGATGAAGACACTCCTGTACCTAATTTCAAATAAATAGTCAAATTTAAATAATGATCAATCATCTTTTTACAATAAATATGAATTTCAATATCCAAAAATTATATCACATATAAACAAAATTATTGTCCACGGCAGAGTGTAGCCACACTGCTTATGTAACAGTCAGACTCTTGTCTGTATCGCTTAAGCATGTAAGGTATGTATGCATAAATTTTGTTTACACAATGTATGACACAAATTGTTTCAAAATATCTCCCAAACATTGTGCCATAGTGCAGGTTAGGAATCAGTGTTACATCGATCGAGCGTGTGATACATAATTCGACTGTTATATCAACAATTTCTTTACATGCTGAAAATACATTCTGATTGCATTTTCATAACGTGCACTACAACTTCAAAAATCGTATAATTTTTGGAGGTACATCTTGTACAATCAGAGTATATATGCATACAAATGCAAGGGAAATATAGTCAAACATATATATATATATATATATATATATATATATATATATATATATATATATATATATATATACATATATATATACATATATATATACATATATATATACATATATATATATATAAATACTATCAGATAAATTTGTACTAAATCCTATTTAAGGTGTGGTAACTAACTATACCAAACGAAACGAAAGGATTCGCTTACCTACAATACTTTTACAAACTACATAGACAAAAACATACGGGACCGATCGCCAAGTTAAAAAAAAAGACAACAAACTTTATATATAATATTACTTCAAGTATATGTTATGTGGACGGCTTCATTCTTTTGCTTGTTATTATTTTATTATTGCCTTGTTGTTTGTTGTATTTAGAGCTGGGTATCAGCCATATAATCTCTAATTCTTTGCTATGTTCACATAACACCATCTTGCAAATGCAAATTATAATTAAATATTATCGATTTTTTGAATCAGAAATAACATTAATAAGTATTTGAGTGCTACTTTATTTATATGTATATGTTGGATTTTTGTTGTTGTTTTGTTTCGAATCAGCATTCCGTACCAGCATAACTATTTGTTAATTGTTCAAATCCATACTCCAACTAATCAAACGATTCTGATCAAAAGTAAATAGTGAACAAAAGGTTGAATTTTTGTTTTTTATTCGCTTGACGGATATTTAAAAAGTCCATTGGCCATTTTGAAAATTTGTGTTCACGATTTTCAAATAGGTTTATTGAAAAAATCTCTTCAAATACGTTGATTTTGAAAACGGTAAGATATAGAGCGATATTTTAAATTAAGAACTTATTTTTTATAAAGTTCCAAAGACTTGGTGTTTGTTTATTTGTTTGTTTGCTCGAGCATCATGCAAAAACTACTGGACCGATTGTTTTGTTTAAAAGCGTATGATTAGACTGGTGTATATTTTTTCGGGCTGCGAAAGATGGAATTCGCGAATATTCGTTGAAATACTAATTTGGTGGAAGTGTCGATAAATATTTGAAGTAGTGGAAGCGGTGGGAACGAAAAATATTTGAAGTTGTGACAGTGGTGGAAAATTAGATTGCAGTTTTTAGTCTTTAAATGATGGGCGCCAAAGATACAACAATTAAACGAATTTAGAATTGATTGTTGCATCTAAAATTCTTTGTAAACCGCAAAGAAGTAAAAGTAGATATTGCACCCATGAACATTATTTTTGAGAAACTTAACTCCAAATATTCATAAAAATTGTTCAAAAGCTATTATCAACATACACTCTGCTATAAAATTATTTTCCCACTTAATCGCTTTTTATACCCAGTATATGTGAATATACAAGGTATAATAAGTTTGACCACAACTTTCTAACGCTAAATAATATTGATCGTAGGCATGAGTTTTTGGCGTATGTCACTAATTCGACCATTTCCGCGTTTCCGTCCGTCTGTGGACGCGATAACTCAAGAACGAAAAGCGATAACGAGCTTTATTATGTGTTCTAGAGCAAAAAAGTAAGGTCAAGTTCGTAAATGGGCAAAATAGACAAAACTGTCTATCTTTGAAACCGTAAGAGATATAACAAAATTTAATAAGAAAAAATCTTTTTTAAATAAACAACTTTTGTTGAAAAAGTTTTCCATAAACGCAGTATATACTGGGTATCCAAACACTAAACTCAGTTAGTTGTTACATTACTTGTTAATTTCACATATTGTTTTAATCTTGTGTATTACAATTCTTAAATCCGTTATGAAAACATAACAAACAATCACACAATAGAGAAATTCATTTTGTATTTGAAATTAGTATTTTATGTAATATGTTATTATGGATTGGATAAGAAATCGCGAATAAATTAAATTATTTCTACATCCTTTTGTGTCCGCGATTATTTATTAAAATTATCATTCTAAACGATGTTTTATTTGAATATAGAAAGATAATTACTATTTAGTTTTTATCAAACAATCAATAAATTTTTAGAATTCAAAGATGAAGACATTGTAATAAATTTTTAAAAGTGTAACTAATAAAATATAAAAATTTTTAATAGCTAAAATTATTCACACAATTGAAATATGAGCCTTTTTAACCACCGACGCAAAAAAGAGGGTGTTTGAAGCCGATGTTTGCGTGTCTGCCTGCCTATCTTTTCTATCTATCTATGGATTTGTTTGTCGCATCGTAGGTCTCAAACGCGTCGACTGATTTGAATGCAGTTTATTTATTAGATTTCTGGTTTCCTTGCCGTGGTTTTTTGCTATGCTTGAAGATTATCAGCTCTTGTCCAAGACCATATAATAGGCATATTATTCACATTATTATTTTACGTATAAATTTGGTGGAGGTATCGGGAAGTTTTACTTTTTGTAATTGTTGTGGTAGACTCCATTTTTGATCAAATAAATGAGGAAGGTTTCCACGAGTTTTAACTTGTGGAAACCCCCATTTTACAGGTTTGGGATGAAAGGAAACAATATTTAAATATTTCAATTATTAATGGATATCCCACCAATAATTAAATTTTTTTCGGATTACTCATTCGTTGTCAAACTGTCGATTGGATCTAAATTCATTCAATTAACATTTGTATTTGTACCTTTGAATGAAATTATTAGCATTTTAAAACAAACGATCTACCATTTTGAAATTTACTCATATAATAATTAGTTTCAATATGGTAAAAATTATTTTATATTTTACCTTGGAAGAGTCCTTGTAAGCAATGGTTCCAAATCAGTAAAATTACGTACCTGAAACAGAAAAAAATATTATTATATTTTATTTTACTGGACGTTTTATTTAAATAAAATTATAAAGATACGAAATTGAATTATTAATAAATGCTATTAAATTAACATACAAATTAATAACTCAGAATCGATTTCCCTCATTGATACTCATTGATTTTTCCTCTAATTTCCTCTAGTATCATACTTGAACGTCTTTTAAAATATACAAATTTTGATTTATACAAACATACTGCAGGGCAGTTAATAATTAGCTTCACCTTGTGGGATCGTTCGAGGGGTTAATCTTCTACTGCGAAACACACTTTTGCATTTTTTTATAGGCGTTTCCTTGTTATCTTCCCAACTAGTTTTTTGAAAGAGTTGCAATTTTGTAGGAAATACAAATAGTCGTATTTTTGTTTGAATAATTTTATTAGCAACAATAGTTTAGGAAGGAATGGCGAAAAAAAGTAATTGTAAGTGTGAATTTTTTATTATAGTAATTTATTTTGTGGTGCCCCATTTAGGTATTTGAATTATCACTATTTCTGGCTTACCTATAAAATGACGCTACGAAAAAGTTGTTCTAGTGGTAAGTTCAAATAGTGGTATGCATGTTAGATAGATAGATAAATTGTAGAGGCTGCCCTGGACGGGCTACAATTCGACCACAGTGTCCATTGTGATGCCTAAGGATGTGAGGATGTGAGTGGAGTGGAAGTAATTTTTGTGTATATAGGAATTGGCAGGTTATGCGGCTGCAGCCGACTATGATAAGAACTATGCCGATATTCATCTGGAGTTCGTGAAGGAAACTGAAGAAAACCTTCTCAAGCATAACCGGTTACTTCGTTCTTGTCCATACGCCGACAGTTTAGTCAATTAACCGCCCCTTTTTTTATTTTTATAATTGAAAAACTGTCCATGTCGGGATTCGAACCCATAACCTCCCAGTTTCCAAGTTAGCATACTGCGCAGACATGACGCCTTAAACCGCTCGGCCACTTGGACTCGTACTATGCATGTTTATGGATATTTGAATTGAGAATCGAGACCAGAAAAGTAATTAGAGAAGTTATTCTTTTAATAATAAAAGTAAATGTTTAAGCATTTTTGTCATCAGTAAAGTTGAACTGTTAAGCATATCACATTATATTCAATATACTTTGAACACTTTGCATTGTAAAATGCGCTATTATTTTTGATGTAATTTAATGCCATAATAGATGAGCTACTGTTATGTTATGTATATACCTATATAGTATATATTATGTACCTACTTGTGTACATTAAATATATGCAAGATAATAATTACATTTTAATGGTAGACTGAGATAATATTAAATCTTTAATGACATTTTGATTGAGAAAAAATATTTATAATATAGAAGTTTTGTGATACGCCTTTTTGAATTTACATACTTTAATTCAATATTTACCATATAAAAACTATAGATTAACGTTCGTATATCCGTTCAAAGAGTAGTAATCTTTTATATCAATTAGTACCCAATACGTTTACACCCAATAGCTATAAAGAACACTTCTATGTTATACCTTCATACGTTAGTATACCTACATACATAAAATTGTAATGAGGGGTGGAACAAATCTGATTCGGAAATTGATTAGTTTGATCAATTTATGTCCTGAGATTTTCACATTGACATAATTCATTTCCAAAACAAACAACAATCATTCTAAAATATTCGTTACGCACGAGTTGCATCAACTTCGCGAATTTCCCTAGAATTAAGAAATCACTTCTCAGAAATACATCTGAATTAACTTTTATCACTTTAATTAATGTTCACGGCTTTTTTCAAGATCATTAAATACAGAAGACAATTTCATACCTCATATAGGTACTTTCGGTATTTGAAACGCCAATTAATGGATAGAATTGTAGAAGGGTAAAGGGGAATTAGAGAATTAACTACAATTCATTACCTGTTCATTTTTCTATAACTAATATATATGGTGATTTTCGACATCTATTGAAAATTAGAAAAAATTTATGCGAAATTTTACCATCGTTACAACGCTATTATCTCAATTTCCTTGAGGAAGAAATTCGCTAAAAAGTATAAATCTATTTCAAAAACTTCTAGAACAATGTAGCCTAATCAATTCATTATTTGGGCGTTTTTAACTTTTTACCGTTCAATCAAAGTAACATTTGAAATTATATTTCAAATTTTGCCCCTATTCCTAGAACATTTGTTTGTATTTTATAAATACGTATATCGACTACGTGAGACACGCACCAAATTAGCAACAAGCAACATATCTCTGAATCCATATCCCAGAGATAGTTACGATTAGCTAATTCATACTGATGATGACTACATTGTAGTCGAAATACGTATTTATAAAATACAAACAAATGTTCTAGGAATAGGGGCAAAATTTGAAATATAATTTTAAAAAAACTAGAGTTCGCTTCGATTATTTTAATAATCTTTAAAATAACATTTGTTAGGATTGAAGCTGTAGCGGTATCGCATTTTCATTAAATTATTATTATAATTTTATTTATCATTTTTATCTGTTGCTTAACAACTATAACTTCTCTCTTTTATCACGGTTGTTTTGGATGTTAACAACTTTGATAATTTACATATAAATTGATAATATGTCATAATTCAATTTAATAAAGATCAATTATATCTTTAACACTTATTTATTATTTATTTAAATAATAATTATTTATCTTATCAATCTATTATTTCAACAATTTGGCGCCCTGGAAAAAGTAAGCAAAGAGGGTGGTAAATTAACATATTATTAAAGAAAAAAATTTCCAAAATCTTCCAACACATGACTATTGGATAATTGGATTGGACGAATTTAATATTGTAATTCTTACAAAATATAGCATACCACCCACCAAATTTAACAGATAAGTCTTTCATTTCTGTTATAATACTTATTTTTGCTTTACGCTTATAACTATTTCGATTTCTAAAAAAATATTTTTATTATTTTTTTTGACATTTCATTTTTAATATGTCTAGAAATCGAAATGAGTTACTGAATTTAGATGCACCTACAATACATCTTCCAAATTTACAAAAACTTCCACAATTTAATGTAACAGACATTGAATTATGGATAATTCAAGTTTCTCGTTTCTTCATTATTCAAAATATTATTGATGATGAAACTAAATTCACGCTAGCTTCTTTAGCTATACCTGAGGATTACATTTCTCATGTTAGAGATATTATTGTAAATCCACCACAAGAAAATAAGTTTGACGTACTCAAAAATATTCTAAAGGAAACTTTTGGACTTTCTCGTAAAGATCGTCTAAATAAATTATTAAATTTATCTCAAAAAGATTTCGATACTCCTCAATTATTATATAATACAATGATATCCCTATCAAGTGGTCTAAATCTTGATTCACATTTCATTCGTGAATTATTCATTGGTAAATTAGACACACAAATTCAAATTCAACTTGTCACCGTTGACAATAATGTTGATCTGAAAACTATTGTTAATTTCGCTAATGATATTTATAAATTGAATTCTGTATCTAATATCAGTTCTTTTCCTATTTCAGAAATTCATAAAACAGATAATTTTATGTTAAATAAAGAATTAAATATTCTTAAAAATAAAGTCACTGAACTGGAAAATTGAAAAAAGTCACCTTCAAAGATCCAATATACTCCAAAAACCAATTTACACAAAGTTCAGGTGAAGTCTGTGTGTTGGTATCATAATAAATATGGTACCAAAGCACGTAAGTGTGTTTTTCCTTGTTCTTTTTGTAAATTAAATACTCGATGTATAAATTCAAATAAAACTTCAAAAAAATTCTAAGAGCTCCTGTTGAGTTGGTCAGTAGCTCTGTCAATAAAAAAACCCAATTCAATAACACAACATCATCATCGTACAACTTAATCTTCATGTACGATCTCTTACATGAAGGTACTCGATATTAAGTTGACACTGGAATTTCACTATCTGTGATTCCAAAGTCGTATTGTAAATCATGTAAATTTACAAATTTACCTTTTTCAATTATTGCAGCAAACAATACTAAAATTAATACTTTTGGTACTACTGAAATTTTTCTCAATTTTGGAAATGATTTGGTTTTTCGTCATGAATTCATTGTTGGGGATGTAATTCATGGCATTCTAGGTTTAGATTTTCTAAAGAAATTCAATTTGAATATCGATTTTAAAAATCAAACATTATTAAAACCTATTAATTCATGCGTTGAAGTGATCTCACTTCAAAATCAATTTACGGAAATCTTAAATTCTTTTCCAAATTTAACCAAATCAGAAAAATTCAATCTTAATGCTAAACATAATACTCGACATCGCATTGTGACAAACTCTTATCCGATATTTTCTAAATATCGCAGGCTATGTCCTGAAGAGTTGTCAGCTGCTAAAAAACATTTTCAGGAACTTGTAGATTTGGGTATTTGTAGATCTTCGTATTCTGAATGGTCTTCACCTCTTCTCATGAAAAAGAAATCGGACGGTTCTTTTCGTGCATGTGGTGATTATCGTCGACT
Source organism: Nineta flava (assembly GCA_963920215.1). NCBI lineage: Eukaryota > Metazoa > Arthropoda > Insecta > Neuroptera > Chrysopidae > Nineta > Nineta flava. The sequence continues at coordinate 117,210,423 of OY986041.1, forward strand.
GAATTCGATCACGGTACCTGACAGATATCCAATTCCTCATTTATATGATTTCAATGTAAAATTAAATGATAAAAAGATCTTTTCTAAAGTTGATTTAAAAAGAGCTTATTATCAAATTCCCGTACACGATTATGATGTCGCGAAAACTGCCATTATCACTCCTTTTGGTCTATTTGAATTTTTGAGAATGCCTTTTGGTTTACGCAATGCAGCTCAAACCTTTTCTAGATTTATGGCAGATTTATTCAGAAATGTAGATTTTGTTTTTACTTATCTTGATGATCTATTAATCGCGAGTGAAAACGAAGAAAAACACACTCAAGATCTCAAAACTGTTTTCAACATTCTCAATGAAGCTGGAATTTTAATAAATTCTTCGAAATCTATTTTTGGTGTCACAAAATTAGATTTTTTAGGACATCACGTAGATTCTGAGGGAATCACCCCTATTCCTTCCAAAGTTGAATCTATTTCAAATTTTCCTATTCCGAACGATCAAAAATCACAAATTTTCTTGGGATGATTAATTTTTATAATCGCTTTATTCGGAATTGTGGTGACATTTTAGCTCCATTGAATAAACTTGTTGAACACGGTAAAACTTCAACGAAGTCAGTTATTCTTGATGAACGTGCAATTTCAGCTTTTAATTTAGCTAAACAAAAATTAATTGATGTTGTTAAATTAGCACATCCTGTTTCAAACGCTGAAACTTGCATTCTCACTGATTCCTCCGGTACTGGCATTGGTGCAGTTTTGCAACAAAAAATTCATAACGTCTGGAAGCCACTCGCTTTCACATCAAGAAAACTGACAGACACTGAAAGACGATATAGTACATTTTCAAGAGAATTATTAGCTATTGTTTTTGGCATAAAAAAGTTTCGTCATTTCATTTCAAATCGAAATTTTTTCATTCAGACTGACCACAAACCTTTAATAAATGCTATTAATTCTCGTAATGAAAATTTATTAAATCGTGATATACGTCATTTAAACTTTGTCAGTCAATATACAACTGATCTTAGATACATTAAAGGTAGTGAAAACATTCCGGCTGATTGTTTATCTCGAATTAATACAATTTCACTACCTTCAGGTATTGATTTGATTGATATTAAGAAGATTTCTGATCACCAGAAATGTGATCCTCTTCTTATTAATTTGTTAAAAAATCCAAAATATTCTTTAGAAATTCGTACTCCTCCGAATTCTCTTTTTAAGGTTTATGTGGAGACTTCTTTGAAAATTCCCAGAATCTTCGTATCTGACATTGATATAGAAGATGTATGGAAAGCTGTCCACAATCTTGGTCATCCATCAATTAGACAAACCTTGAAAAAAGTACGCACATTCTTTTTTAACCCTAATCTTATTTCACGAATCAAAAATTTGACTCGATCATGTCCGATCTGCCAATTAAATAAAATCACTCGTCACACTAAAAGTGATTTTATGCCAATTGAAGAACCAAGTATCAAATTTTCTTTCTTACATTTAGATATTGTTGGACCTCTTCCTCCTAGTGAAGGATATCGGTATATCTTCACTATCATTGATCGTTTCTCACGTTGGGTCGAGGCTATTCCAATCAAAACTATCACGTCGGAAGAAATTATTAATAATTTAATTGCTTCTTGGTTCTCTCGTTTTGGTTTACCTACGAGGATCACTACTGATCAAGGTAAACAATTCCAATCACATATATGGAAAGATTTTTTGTCTTCTCTAGGGATTAAGCATATTTCCACTACTGCTTATCACCCTAACAGCAACGGTATTATTGAACGGTTTAACCGGTCACTCAAAATTTCTTTAAATTGCTGTCAAAAAAAATAATAACTGGTACAAAATTTTACCTTGGGTACTTCTAAATTTGCGCTCCTCGGTCAAGGAGGATATTAACCTTTCTTCTGCAGAAATTTTATATGGGATTCCTCTACGATTACCATATGATTTCTTCTCAGAAAACGTTGATACATATCATTCTGTTCAACAATCTACTCGAGAGTTAAAGAATAGAATGATAAACGCAAAATTTTTCTTTACCAGACGGTTCACCAACAAAAATGTATTTTTACCTAAAGATTTAGATTCATCAAAAAAAGTTTTTATACGCGAGGATCATGTCAAACCTCCACTATCTTGTAATTATAGAGGTCCTTTCTCTGTTATCAAGAGATTTCCTAAATTTTTTGTTATTGATATCAATAACAAACCTACCTCTATTTCGATTGACAGGCTAAAATCTGCATACTTTTTTCAATGTTAATCTTTTCTTAATTTACTTTGTATTTAATTTTAAGATGTACATAAACTATTAAAGTTTTTTCCGAGTGAACAAGGTTGTTTTATGTTACAACCTTTTTCTAGTCGTTTTTCTTTATTAGTTGATGGGGGGAAGTATGTAGCGGTATCGCATTTTCATTAAATTATTATTATAATTTTATTTATCATTTTTATCTGTTGCTTAACAACTATAACTTCTCTCTTTTATCACGGTTGTTTTGGATGTTAACAACTTTGATAATTTACATATAAATTGATAATATGTCATAATTCAATTTAATAAAGATCAATTATATCTTTAACACTTATTTATTATTTATTTAAATAATAATTATTTATCTTATCAATCTATTATTTCAACAAAGCCATTATATTGACTTGTTTGTTTTAAGGGGGTCATACCTACGCTATTTTTATAAGAATTTTTGAGAATTTACTGGGAATTTTTATGGAAAAAAGGCTAATTTTAATAAATTTAATTGTAGGAATGAGTTCTGAATCAGATTTACTTAAAATATAATTTCACACTAAAACAACACGAGAGTTGGTGTTAATTGTTATTAAATAAAAATAAAAATTTTATATTGAATTCTAAAAATATTTAAAAGATAATAAAAAATAAAAATAATTTTAAAATTATTATAAAAAAACATTTTTTCAATCATAAAAAAAGTATTTAAAAATAAAATAAAAAGAGACTTTAATGATCGATACAAAACTAAACTTTTATTAAATAAGCATCTTTAACGATCGGTAAGAATGCAAACCTCTTCACGAGACGTAGACAAATGGTCTCGATTAATTGGAATTTGCAAGAAATTTCTTAATGTAATACTTAAAAGTAATGGATATACCTACGTATTTTTGTTTATACTTATACCAATTAGTTAATAAAATACACACATTTTCAAGAACATTTCTTTTGAATCAATTTTGAAAATGTCTTCGTTAGTAGATATATAGCTAGTCTTGATCCAAGTAACGTCAACCGAAAAGTGTGACCCACCGGAAGTGTTGTAATCGTTTTTTTTTTACTCCAAAAATGCCTGTAAGATTCCGTTACCTTGGTGACAATTGTTATTACATTAAAATCGTGAATATTTTTGTATATCTTGAAGTAACAGAAAAAATTGTTAGTCAATTTTCTATATCTTTTTTCATGCCTTGCTAAATTTTTCTATTTTAACAAGAGTTTAATTTTTTTGAAAACCAAATGAATTCGGTACAAAACCGGTACTTTACTAATTGATTGGATGGCTATTTCAAAAGGTATTCCACACCGGAAAATGCGACACTCCATATTTTGTAATTCTTTGTTTAAATCAGAAAAAATGAATAATAATAAAAACTATCAATATCATAAAAACAATCATGATCTTTAATGATCTTTCGCGAAGAGAATAAATTACACAGAAGTTCTCATTAGCTGACGATTAATCTAGATATTACGATTAATTTAGATTGATAGATGGCTTGGCAATAAAAGAATTGGATTAAATAAATACAAGTTAGTTTTTTTCCATAACTGAATTTCTTAGACAGCGCTCAACACACTGTACTTAATCCACGTTATTGGGGTTGGGAAAAAACTTTTTTTAATTAAATCAATAGGACTCTCATTAAAATAAATCAAACAAAAATACAATGTTTTTATGAAATTGTTCTGAATTATATTTTATTTATTACCGATAAAATATTTTTTAAGAAATAACCATTTTGTAAACGAGAATTTCAATTGATTGATTCTATTATAAAATTTTTTTTCCAAATTACAATTTTTACCTCTACATATAGGTACAGAGTGGGACAATTTCGATGGTTTTATGGGGAACTCGGTAACTATAAGAGATAGAAAAAAATGGATGCCACATTCTCTATCTCTTTTTTTTTGACTAATTCATTAGTGTCACCAAAAATTTGCTAGCATCTATGTTTCCGAGTTATAAGCAAAAGTTCGATTTTTCAACTTTTAAACAATTGTGAATATCTTGGTTGTTTGTAAAGCTAGATGAAAATAATTTTTACATTCTTGAGGCACTTTTTTTGGTAAAATCCAGTGGTGTCGTGAAAGTTTGAGAAAAAAGTTTGATTTTCGAGATACGACCTAAAGTTGTGTTTTTTTAAATAGGAAGTATAGTTGGTTATGGTTTAATTAGAACGATTCTTTTTTCCTCTTTTGAACCATGTATCATTTATTGAGTCACTTTTCATCCATAAGTCTGAAATAGCCAAAATAGTAATTTCCTAGTTTAATTTTTGCAGATACATCTTGAGGTCTAAATGGTACTACACTTCGACCTTATGGTTCATTGTGCTCCGCCTTGTACCTCAGTCTGACGAGATTCGCTTCTTCCATATGTTGGCAATAGCCAGGAGTTTGCTTATCAGGTCCTACCGAAATTTCATATATTCGGGGTGAGATTATGATCGATCGAGTCCGACTTCTTTTTCTGTGACTGTGCTGATATCAAAAACTTTGTGGAACATGATGACCATTCTTCTACCTTTCTCTCTCTCTCTCTCTCTCTCTATATATATATATATATATATATATATATATATATATATATATATATATATATATATTCGTTACATGTGCAATAATTATAATTATGTCACTGATGAATATATTTACGTAATACGTTTAATATGTCATGTTATTTCAATGTTTTGTGTGATTACGAAGTACAGAAGAAAAAAAACAAAGATATACCGACAATATTTCCTGTAACATGTGCATGCTGTTGTCTCATCTCACATAACACTGGTGTGTATAATATGTGTATAATTTTAACTATACATAGTGTGAAATACTCACATCACTTTAGTCAAACATTCGGAAGCTTATTCATGGTTTTCGAACAAAACGAGTTTCCCATAATTACTTTTATTTCGATCTATTTATAAACTTTTCATATATAAAAGCTTCAATATAGCCTAATAAAGATAAAGGCTACATGCGGAGTTAGACCAATAATTTTACAAGATAAAAAATTTTATTAGATATATAAACTATATGTCAGCTTCCACAGTTCAATTCAAATATATTGAAAAGAAGATAAATACGTTGCCAGTCTCTGGTGTTAGTACGGTGGAATTATATAATAACACCAATTGGGGCAAAATTTGAAATGTAATTTCCAAAAAACCTAAAGTTCTCTTTGATTATTTTAATAATCTTTAGTTTCGTATTGCTTCATGCTTCTACAATACATAATATATGAAAGTATAATGATAAAATGTGTAAGAATTTTTTTGTATTCGACATTTAGAATGAACTAAAACAACATTGAACCGACGGCAATATCTTGTACATGTAATATGTATTTGTATTCAAAACAAGAAGTGTACCTATTACTTTAAGTTTTCAACTATATAGTTGCATATATCTATCTTGAAGCAAAGTAAAATGTGTGTATAAAAGTATTTCTGTAACACACAACAACGAACGGTCAATCTAAAAATGTTTTGAATGACTTGACTTTATACACAATATTCTATATATATATATTTGTGTATACTTTAATTCAAAAAAAATTGAAGCAACTTAAATATGATTTTTTATTCAAACTTTTTTTTTTATAAATAAACGTATAACATCCACGTGGATATTATAATCAAACGTCGTTTGTAATCATCGTTTATTCGTTGGGGACTACGATGCTCATGGACAGGTAGTCAAATGTTTCAAGCTTAAGCGGTGTATGCTTGTGACATCGTAGCTCCTAAGACTATTCGAATTCGTGAAGGAAACTGCAGAAAACCTTCTCAAGCATAGCCGGTTACTTCGTTCTTGTCCATACGCAGATAGTTTAGTCAATTAACCGCCCCTTTTTTTTCTTAATAATTGACAAATTGCCGATGTCGGGATTGGAACCCATAACCTCTCAGCCCCCAAGTAGACATAACGTCTTATATTAACACGTAGGAATCATTTCATTTAGTTCTATGGAACTATAATGCGAGATTGTAATACAAAGCATCATCGCTATTCAACTAGGTTCCGATTTCTTGATTCGGTATTTACAACGTGCTTAAAACAATTCTTTCATGCTTCTATTTACTAACTTATATAATAACTACTAAATTGTACGCCACTAAACATAACATACAAATAGAAAACGGTAAGCTAAAAAATAATATTGTATTTGAAATTTAAAAAAAAATTAGAAAAGAAACGCGCGCTACACTGCACAGTATGTATACTACTACTTATTGCTGCTCGTGATTTTGTAGTGTCAGTAAAAACACATCTAAGAGTCTAATCTATGGACGTGTGACAGTTGTATTTTTTTATAATGTCAGTCTAAATCTTTCTCTCGTTGCGAAGGTTTTGTGAGTCTTTCACTTTAAATGTTTGTTTGTGTTGTCTTTTAATATATATGACTACCTTGTAGTTAGTTTTAAAGAATTAAATATTGGTTTGTACTTTACTGTTTTTTTTTTGTTAAATGTTTATCATATATTAGATCTTACCCGGAACCACAGTTCTTGTCTTTGTTTGAAATAGAAACAAAATAAAAGATTCAGTAAGAATCTTATGAAACCAGTCCACTGCTCGTAACTGGAAGGTTGCTGGTTCAATTCCCAACTGTGGCGGTGTGTTAATTAAATTAGTTCGAATAACATAAAATTAATGGGACGGTTGATTGACAAGAGGTTTTCTTTCACAAACTGCCAGATGTGTATCGGCATAATTTCTATCAAAGTCGATTTCAGCCTTCAGCACAACGTACCAATTTCTAGTTTCCATAAAAATTCGTTATCCCATTTGGGGTCAGTCCCATTTGGGGTCAGGCTGCGATATTCTCTCCACTACTACTACTAAGAATCTTATGAAACTAGAAGCAAGGATTTTTTAAAAATTTTTATCATATATTAAATTTTACCCAGAATCCCATAACTTTAGATATAACGACATTAGAAACAAAATACAAAATTCAGTAAGATGCTTATGAAACTAAAATCAAGAGTTTCAATACAAAAACTGTGAGAAAACAGCTTATCGTTTGATCAGATTCAAGTATAAATAAGTTTCTATTAAAAAAACATTTTTTAAAACAAGCTTTTATAGTAAAACTAATTTTCTACAACTTTACTTCTTATGTGTTTTTCGATTTTTTCAATATTAAGAGAGATATACCAAATTTTGTGTTTTCCCCTCCCTTAAACCCCCTTTGCCCCTTGTCGATTCTTGTCATGCTTACCATAAAAATACATTGTCATCGGAACTAAACAAACATGTAAAAATTCAACTCCGTAGGATAAGAGGAAGTGTTTCTAATTCAGCTTGCAAGATTTGACCCGAACATAATATACATACATACATAAATTGCAAGTTAAATAAAAATAAATTTTATTTAAAGTCAGTTAAACAGGTAATTGGAGTTTCATGACCTCAAAGAAAAGGAATCATTTGATAAGGAAGCTGCTCTGAGTTCATAACATTGGGGAACCTCAACATACTCTAGATTTAATTTGCCGAATAAAAACCAACGGCATAAAAAAAAACTGTCGGGTAAGAAATTTTCGGTTGACAACATTGCTGATGGTGTACGCTGTCATAATTTTAGAAAGTATATAGAAAATAAATCCAAAAACATCCAAAGTACATTTTTTATTCATAATATTTTATTTCTGTAACCCAATCAAAATCGATCTCAATAGTAACCCAAATATTATTGAAATTTTCACTTAAGTAGATTTTGAAAACCATGGGTCGGTATGTTTTTGCGCCTGTCATATGGTCCCAATTTTCACATGTTCATAGATTGCACAAATGAAAGTAAAGGATTTTCATTGATAGTTTTCAATACTTCCTATACGTAAATAATTTCAAGAATAATTATAGTTTATTAAAATTTGAGGAAAATATTCTAGTGCAAACGAAATTTTGTCCCAAAATTTTGTGGTAACTGGTATATTTAGTGACTAAAAATACAAAAAAACCCTCAAAGATTTTGGATTTCAAGAAAAAAGGATACAAATAAATTGATAGATCCATTGTTCGCAAAGAGACCATAAAAATTATCCTTCACCAATACATTTATCAGTGTCACATGAATGAATGAACTCTTAGAAGTATGTATTATTGTTTGAGATCTCTCAATATATAATAACTATATAACTAACTACTTCTTTAATTAAATTAAACAGTAATAGAGTTCTTTAGGTCTATTAGGGAGGTCTTTTTGATTCATCTTAAGAATATGTACGGTATATATAATGACATTTCCAATGAAAAAATACAAAACGAATGGGCGGTATATTATTTTTTGATTAACTATTAGATAAAATCGGTTTTTTGATATCAAACAACCGATAGGATAGGTAATTATGTGTTCTCTGTGAGTGACAACACTATTTCTATTATCTTTATCTATTTAAATATATGAATGCAAGCAAGCAGCCAGCCAAACAGCCTCCAATTGAATGATGAGGTTCATTATATAAATAATGTATCTTAATCATCAATATCGGCATCGATATTGTAAAGAAAACATGAATGGATTTATTATTTTGATGCGAAATTCATAGAAACATAACGCCCGTTAGTCAGAAGATATTTGATGCGAATCAAGTATATTAAATCTTCTGTTGGAATTCCATTGAATCATGGAAATCACAATAACTAATATTTTTCGATAAAGAATTCCACTCCAATATATTATATTATATTTGGCATTGAATAAGCCCATTTATTGGCGAAAATCTACTATAATTATTAAAAAAACAATATATTTGAGATTTTCGTTACTATATTTTTATTTTGACTAAAGTTTCGGGAACATAGTGTCTTCTTCAGAAAAAATATAATAATGAGCTAGTTGTTACGAAAATTTTAAATGTTTGTGTTATTTAATAAATATTATATTTCATTGAATCTTGAATAGTTTGTGGAAAGATAATGTTTCCACAAATGAAGGAATTTTGACATATTTTGATATCATGTAGTTAGAAAACTTTCACCACCAGTCCAATAGCCGAGCCGCGTTATGCGTCTGCACAGTATGCCTACTTGGAAACTGGAAGGTTATGGATTCGAATCTCGACATTGGCAGTTTGTCAGTTATTAGGAAAAAAAAAAGGGCGGTTAATTGACTAAACTATCGGCGTATGGACAAGAAAAAAATAACTGGCTATGCTTGAGAAGGTTTTCTGCAGTTTCCTTCACGAACTCCAGATGATGCTCGGTATAGTTCCGATCATAGTCGACTGCAGCCGAATATCCTACCAATTCCTAATCTAAAGACAAAAATTCCTTCCACATATTATATATATATCTCTACACATATTCTCACATCCTTAGGCATCACAATGGACCTTATGGTCGAAGTGTAGCCCGTTCAGGGCAGCCTCTACAATCTATCTGTCTTTTGTGCGTTTCTAATAAAACACTGTTTTTTAATCTATCAATTATGCATTAAATGGTTTTTTTTAAATAAATACAGGCAGTTTCAGTTTCAATATTTCTCAAACTCTCTTTAAACAAATATAAATATTTCTGATAATTACATACAACTCATAAACATTCATAATTAACGAATATCTAGTAATGATTGTAATTATTACTTCATCTATTTCAAACTTAGATAAACCTAACATCTTCATTTGATTCGTTGAGTAGCATTATATTTTTATACAGGATGTTACCTAAGTAAATCCAAATATATTGCAGTTTGTGCAATAGTATGTATAATATACTTTGTGAAATTCCACATTAATAATAGATTCAATCATTGTTGCTTAGAATAAATGTCTAATGAAATCAAAAATAAACAAGACTTTAGAATTACATAATATTAAATTTAAACTTAAAAAAAAAAATAGACTGACAATATTTATATCAATATCTATACACTATACACTATATTTATTAATTCCAAAGAACAAAATAAAATAAAATACTATTTATACATAAACATTATATAATATAAATATTATATATATAATATAATGCCTAAGGATGTGAGGATGTGAGGATGTGAGTGGAGTGGTAGGATAGACTAGGAATTGGTAGGATATGCGGATGCAGCCGACTATGATAGGAACTGCAGAAAACCTTCTCAAATATAGCCGGTTACTTCGTTCTTGTCCATACGCCGACAGTTTAGTCAATTAACCGCCCCTTTTTGTTTCTTAATAATTGACAAACTGCCGATTTCGGGATTTGAACCCATAATCTGCCAGTTTCCAAGTAGACATACTGCGCAGACATAACGCCTTAAACCGCTTGGCTACTTGGAATGGTTTACATTATATATAATATATACATTTAATGAATATATGTTTTTACCATATACAAATTTAATTACGTGAATGGTCGCACGCGGGGAGGTAGTCCAAATAGTCCGAAAATTCTTATAACAAACCAATACTCGTACCTACTGATTGATCACGTCTCAACATGCAAAAAGTTACTGTATACTAAGAGCGTCTAGTTCATAGAGTAGGGAAATTTCCAATAGCAGATAGCGGAAAATTTTTCTATGGATTGTGAGTACGCGTACGACTACTGTAGGGTTAATTGCTAACTTTAATAGAAAGCATTTTGATAGGAATGCTCTTTTCCGACATTTTGTTTAATATAAAACTGTCGAGATTTAGATGCTGAAAGTTTTTGTACATCCCATGAACAGTAAACACCCGATACAAAATACAAATACCTTACTATATGAATTTGTTTTACCGTAAATAAAATAAATGAAATAATCTAGTAAACATGGCGTAAGTTATTTCTTTGTGATACACATTGTGGTAACAACACAAGCTACAAAAAAATAGTAGTTCTTTGGCTAGTTAAATGTTTTTCTTTTTTTTTTTTACTACTTTATATTTATTTTTTTGTAGAAAAGAAAGCTATTTACTACTTACTACTTTATAGTCAGTGAGATTTGTTGGCTGCCACTTGTAACTCCAATGTGGTCTCACAACTCTTACAATAAAACAGCAAAAACACATATTATATATATATATATATATATATATATAATACTTCTTACTACATTCCATGTAACCATTTTGACATTGATGGCTTTTCGAAAAACGTTCATTAATTCAAACATAATTCAAGTAGTAACATTGTAGAGTTTGTGTGTATGTTTTTGTTTTTAAACATTTATAGAAAAAGAACAGAAATACTTTCAGATATATGCCATTAATTTAAATGAAAAGAGATAGATAAATATCATAAATGGATGGCGATGGCGTAATATTAATGTTCGAAATAAATAATAACAGATGATACATATTTTTTAGTTTCAGATATTTATTAATTTTATTATTTTTTATGTGAAAATATCTATAGCGAGACTATATACGATTTAATATTGGGAGTGAAATGAAATTTCAGATTATGTAGGATGGCGCATAAGTAACGTTTTGATTAAATTAGTGAATAAATTTTTTGTTTACGTTTTTTCTTCTCAGAATTAACTTTGAAAAACTTGGGAAATTTATGATGGAAAGACTCAGTTCAGAACAAAGAACTAAAGTCACAAACAACAAATATCATATCGAAATTTATTTCATGTTCCGACAATGTACTGATGGGTTCAGTTTTTTCGGCAAAATGGGGCTGTCTGTGATATACCGCGTGCTGGAAGACCTCGCGCAGTCCGAAATAATGTGAACATTACAGATTCAATTGGTTCATGAGTTAAAACCAAACGATGTAAAATTGTGGGGTTGATATCTTGAAAACTATAAATCGGGGTATTTTTTAAATAACAGCATCGTTTTTAGCGGGCCAAAATTACCCTTCAATGAAGTTTTTATCAAAATTGGAAACACAAAAATTTGATCGAATTTTTGCAATTTTTTTAAGGGGTACCCCTTTGAAAAATGACGGAAAAAATGCAAAAATTTTTGTTCCCGATTTTAATGAAAATCATTTTCTAAGATCATTTTGATCCAAAAAACACGAAAATCGTGTTCATTTTGCTGTCCGGGTGATGCAATTTGACATATTGGTTTCTGAACCTTCCAGAATTTGTATTTTAGCACAATGCAGACTTGTGGGGTTGGTATCTTGAAAACTATAAATGGGGGTATTTTTTAAATAACAGCATCGTTTTTAACGGGTCAAAATTACACTTCAATGATGTTTTTATTAAAATTGGATACAAAAAAATTTGATCGAATTTTTGCTATTTTTTTAAGGGGTATCCCTCAGAAAAATAAGGGAATAAATGAAAAAATTTTTTGTTCCCGATTTTAATGAAAATCATTTTCTAAGATCATTTTGATCCAAAAAACACGAAAATCATTCATTTTGCTGCCAGGATGATGCACTTTGACATATTGATTTCTGGTGTTTCAAGAATTTGTTTTATCACCATGGTGATCTGTAGGGCTAATGTTTTGAAAACCGTAAATCGGACCTTATTTTAAAAAAAGCCATCGTTTTCAACGGCTGAAAATTGCCCTTGAGCAAGGTTTTTATCATAATTAGAAACAAATAAGTTTTATGGAATTTTTCCAATTTTATAAGGTGTATTAGAAAAATTGCGGAAAAAAATAAACCATTATTTTTTAATGTCATATTGACACTAAAAACATGAAAATCATGCGCGGGCGATGGATTTTTACATATTGGTTTCTAGACTCTCATGAATTTGAATTTTAGCATCGTGTAGTTCTGCGGGGGCTGATATCATATACAATCCAAAAATCGGAGCACATTCTAATTAACGTTTTTATCAAAATTGAAAATAAATAAATGTTATCAAATTTTTTCGATTTTCTTACGGAATAGAAAAATTAAGAAAAAAATTAAATAATTTTTTGTTCTCAATTTTTATGTAAATCATTTTCAAAGATGTTTTTAACCCAAAATCATGCCCATTTTGCTACCCGGGTTAATGGAACTTTGGCATCGTAGAGTGAAGCATTTATTTAATATAAAAACAAAATATTTTCTTTATTTCTATACTTTTTTTTTTTTCGCAAACGCCATACCCTATCACTCCCACAATTAAGACGTGGGAGGATATGTTAAAATCCATCAAGCCGTTTAGGCTACAAAGAGTGCCATTCATACATACATACATACATACATACATCCACATTCCATATTACATATATTACATCTTTGCGTGTGTAAAAACTAAAAGAGACATTACAACCATGGATAATGAACTCAATATATACAGTGTATTTATAGAGGCAATTAACTCAGTTAGTTTTGATTGTCACTTGTTAAGGACAAGATTTAGAAGTAATTCGCTGTAAAAACAGTCTATGTCAGTTACTAATCAATAAATTATTTTTTCTTCTGTATATACAGAACAATTATTCAATTATTTTTAACAAGAACAAAACGATAAGAGTATAAATATTATTTTCACTTCAATACCGAACAAATAAAATATGTCACGTTTATGCAAATTTACGACACAATGTACGAAACCGTTTATACAATTGATTTAAAGATACATATATATATATATATATATATATATATATATATATATATATATATATATATATATATATATAAATATATTAGGCTGTATCAAAAAATTGACTTAATTTTGTTTCTTCAAAAAGCACTATGAAAATGTTGTTCAGGATTCCGAAAAAATGACCTTGTTTAAACGGCAGCTCTTAATTTTAACATTAAGGAGGGCCTCATCGTGATTAACCTTTGGAATATTATAGCTTCTGATCGGCTAATCCGACCTATAAGACCAGAGCACATTCTTGTAGGAAATTCAAGACTCTACAAAAAAAGGTATTTTGTAATATTTTGATATATCTAATCCTTCAGGAGTTATTTAAGGTTAAATCAGAAAATTTAATGTTTTTTTTACTTTTTGGGCGAATTTATCCGAGTCATTGCAAAATTTTTCTCTAATTAATCTCTTTTAATATCTTTCTTTGATGCTGAGAGTATCTTAAGGTTATTTTAATAGTAGTTCTGTCCAAAAAACTTTTACTATCTTTCATATTTTTTCAGTAGAATTATTTTTATTTATAAAAATATTATCTAAAATTAAGAAAAGTCATCAATTGAAATTATTTGAGAACTTTAACCTTGAATAACTCCTGAAGGAGTACATATACCAAAATGTTACAAGATACCTTGTTTTTAGAACGTTTAATTTACTATAAGAATGTGATCTGGCCTTATAGGTCGGATAAGCCGTTCAGAAGCTGCAAAATTCGAATGGTTAAAAAAAAAAATGTTTCCATGTTATTCAAATGGGAAATGGAAAATCGCGATGAGGCACCCCTTAATGTTAAAATTAAGAGCTACCGTTTTAACAGGGTCATTTATTCGGAATCCTGAAAAATATTTTTCGAATTTTTTGATACAGCCTAATATATATATATATTACAAAATAAATATAATTAATAGAAATATATTATTTAAATTCAAAACCGGAATTATTTGCATAAAATAGATTCAGAAAAAAAAAAGAAATCAGTAATCGTTGTTCTCGCAATAAGGGTGATTTAAGCTAAAAAATTGATTAGGGAGCAAACACACATGTAATAATAACAGCAACTTTATTGCACGAGTTGTTCCATTAACCTCTCTTTCCAGTTTCACCTCTATTGTTTAGTTTAGTATAGCTTTTTTTTTTTAATATTATAATATCAATAATAATAATGAAATGTTGGACAACCCCATTTATTAATTTAAATACTGACTGTACAAGTTCTACCACGTACGCTCTGCGATGGACGGATGGATGATGATGCTGTGCGTCTGTTCATCATTTAAATTGCAAGATCACCTGTGAACCAGTTTTTCAATTATGTATGTAATATTTACGCCATTTTTTGTTGTTGTTTAATATATCAATTTTAGGTGTTCATTTTTTTTATAAACAAGATGTTGGTTTTATTTAAAAATACTTTGGTGGTTTTTTTGGATTGGATCGCTTTTGTGAAATTCAAACAAAAGTTAGATGTTTTTCAAAACGAGACATTTTTAGCGTTTATACGGTTTTAAAGATCGATGATATTCCCCCCAGGTTTTTAAATCCGTATACACTGTGTAGATTGATAGATAGATTGTAGAGGCTATCCTGGACGGGTTACACTTCGACCATAAGGTCCATTGTGCTGCCGAAGGATGTGAGGATGTGAGTGGAGTGGAAGGAATTTTAGTGTATAGACTAGGAATTGGTAGGATATGCGGCTGCAGCCGACTATAATAGGAACTATACTGATATTCATCTGGAGTTCTTGAAGGAAATTGCAGAAAACCTTCTCAAGCATAGCCGGTTACTTCGTTCTTGTCATACGCCGAAAGTTTAGTCAATTAACTGCCCCCTATTTTTCTTAATACTTGACAAACTGCCGATGTCGGGATTCGAACTCATAACCTCCCTGTATCCAAGTAGGCATACTGCTCAGACATAGCGCCTAAAACTGCTTGGTCACTTGGGCTGGTAAGAGCTTGAGTAAACGCCTACTTTAAATAAAAACACAGTTTCTCCGTTACACGGTGTATATGTAACTAGCATTACTCGTTGCGGATTCCTTCGCGAAAATTGTCAACGTAAAGACCTTCTAACTGATTAATATGATTTTATTACTACCCTTCCCTTAGTATAATCCCATTAGTAGTTGATTTTCGAAAAGTGCTCTTAGTGCTCCTCCACACTCTCTTAGGAACATATCTTACAAATTGCATGGCACTGCCAAAACCCGTGGATCTAGATGCATGAAGCAAGAAACGTAGATCTTGGTATATATGCATTAAATTTAGTCACTTGTTGCAGCGTTTCAGTAAATTAATCCATCAAGGAAGTTAAATAATGAACTAAAGTTTATATCAGATGTGCGCCTTTAATAACAATAATAATAATAATTGTATCAGGAAATTCAACCATTTGTTTGCTAAAATTACGAACGAAAGTTTGTATCAGAAGTGCGTAGTTCTTGAAGTAAGAAACGTGGAAGTTGGTATTTAGACTTTTTTCATTAAGAAAAGTCAGATGGTAAAGTAAGTAAAATAATGTCACTCGGTTATGAAGTTTCCTTCTTTGTCTATTTTGATTTTTAATGGAAGTTATCTTAAAATTGGAATTGACATCAAAAAAATACCCATTTTGAGTAATTTTTTTAACGAAAAATGACGAATAATTTTTTTGAAATATGAATTAAATCATTCCGATAAGATGAATCATAAATTATCAATTATGTACAAAAAATATGATGAATAAAAATAAAACATGCAATTCTATAAAATATAAATTGGATATAAAAATCAATTTCAAACTGTTTAAAAATGAAAGGCGTTACACCGAAAAATTTTGAGTGCTTTTGTAAAATGTATAACCATTAAAAATAATATCCTCAGAAAAAAATATTACTTTAATGTTTCATGTGATGGCAGAAGTATTTAATAACATAAACTTCCATTATTGTACAGGATTGTATTAAATATTGAGTCCAAATCTTAAAAATATGCTGATCATATTTGCTGATCGATTGGATTTCTAATACGCTTTTATTAGCTTCAATTGTAATTAACTTTGAAGTCAATTTTAACCTACTTCTAATTGTCGTATCGAAATGAAACTTTGTATGTATATGTAGTTCGGATGACAAAACTATAATTTGGTGCTAGTTTCTTGGAGCTAGTCCGATGATGGAGCCAGTAGGTGGATAGTGGAACTCTTCAATGGCTACTTGTAAACCTCTTGAGTTTGGGTTCATATGATTTGTTTTGACGAGTCCAATAGATTGGGCTTGGTTAAAAAGCATGTTTTTTAGTTTTTTTTTAAACTACATATTTAGTTTCCATTACATAACTCTGATAATATTGATTTAGTTGAATTTTTTGAGTTCTTTGCCGTATGGTTTTCTAGATAAGTGCTCTACCTATGAGCTATCTGAGATGTTATAGTAGTGTAATGTATATTATCCTGCATATGGTAGTGGAAGGCATATCATCTTTCTATCTTTTGATGACGATGTATTATTAATTTGTTTATTTACTACTTTTTTTTTTGCAAACTAGCGTTTATTTATATCCATTGTTAGTATGGATGCCTTTCGGTTATATTATACCAATGAAAGTGACTTAATTTGACTTTTAAGTAATATTTCTGAACATTGATTACATTCTTTGACATCAAATACTTGATATGAAAAAACATACTCATATAGGATGGGAATCAAACCCACAGCCTCTCGAATTCCACACCAATGCTCGGTCTCTGAGCTATGTGTCGTGGGTTCGATTTACACCCTAGATGTGTACGATTTTTCATATCAAGCATTTGATGTCAAAGAATGTTATCAATGTTCAGCCATATTACTTAAATGACAAATTAAGTAAACGCTAGTCACTTCCGTTGGTATAATATAACCAAAAGGCAACCATACTAACAATAGATTTAAATAGATGCTAGTTAAAATAACACACTTACTTAATATTGATCCATTGTCCCCTAAAATCAAATTTTGGGGTTAGAAACGGTAACAGATCGTGTTGAAGCTCAAATGTTGAATGAAATCAAAGCAATACATTTCCACATCCTCGGTAAACTATTTTAATAGAAGTAAAAATAATTTTTTCAGTTTGATATTTTTTTTAAATTAAAATTTTGTATGAATTACATTTCAGGATTAAAAACAAAAACCACAAGATTAATCTGACAATAAATGGTGTTAGTGTCAATGTATGGATAATCTTTATAAAGAAGTGGTGTTGTTTAATAATAATATGTGATGCCTTGTTTGATTACAACACACATTTTAGGCATTAACGAATGGAACATGTTGGTATTTTTATGAATTTTAAATTACTTACTGTTTTAACAATGAATTTTGTGTGTTTTTTTTTTGGGATACGGAAAATAAAATAACGAAATTAAATTATTTACAGTTGTATAATTTATTTTATGAAGAAAAAAAAATTACGCTCACAAATTAGATTCGCTTGGTAAGGGTTCCGTACTTTCAGTAAAGTTTAATTATCCATAACTTGCCAATTATTTACAAACAGTATTTTTAATTTAAATATAGGGCTACTATGATGTGATTGCAAGCATATATATGCGAAAAAATTTTTTTTCAAATCGTCAGAAATCGTTCTTAATAATTTATACTATGGGCCACAAAAGTAGTACTTTTTTTTCAAAATTTTAAAATTAATTTGTGAAGATTCAGAAAGTTCCTACGGTCAAAAATAAGTCACCTGATCACATTGCCATCTCTAGTTTTTAATATGGCTCTTTAAATAGAGTATAATATTTACGATTTTGGCTTCCCATTTGTCTAAGTGAATATGATTGATTGGAGAATAATTTTTTTTTACTACTCCACTGTATAAAATTTATTATTGATATTTTTTCATATTTTTATTATTCAAAAAAAAGTAATTTATATAATTATTGGTTTATGCTAGTTGAGAATTTACATAATTTCAACAAACATTTACTTAGATTGGATATGACTTGCGTATATCCAAGCTTACTTCGATATTTTTGCACATATTTCAAATCAGTTACAAAAGTCGTCTCATGGACGCAGTTACAAAAATTACTTCTCTCTGTGAAGTTACAAAAAGAAAGCAATTACTAAAAGTACTTGTCTCAAGACAGTTACTAAAATTAGTTGATTCACATGAATTAATCAGATGGTATTTAAAATTTTTATTTCTTCAATTTACAAATTGAATATTTTTTAATGGATTGTGCTGAAGTATCGAATGGGCGAATTAATGGTTTCTATCTGATTGTATCTAAGTATATTTTTTTTTTTTGTATAATTTATTTAATTCACTATTCCGAAACTTGTGGTCTCTCAAACTTGTCACAATTCAATACACATTTTAAACATATTTTTGTTGTACAATTTATATTTTATGTGAATATGCAATGACTTTTTCAATTTATAACTATATTGTTTGTATACGCTTGGCGTTTTTTTTGGCCGTGTATTTTTTTTTTACAGAAGCGTAATGTCTCTTTTATATACAACTATGTATCTGAATTAAATTTGTAATCCATATTTATATTTTGCAAATCAGACATATTTGAACATATTTTTTTTTACTGTAGTGTCGTTTTTTTTTAAATACGATATTTCTTTTACTACAGTTCAATCTAGCACATATTCATGTAATCTCCTTTTTCATAACTTGTACAACCAAAGTTAGTATTTTAAGGATAGTTGTACTATCAGCGTATTAGATTAAAAATTATTTATTTCAAATATATTTTATTTTAACATATATTTGTTTTGTTCCCTTTTTTGTACCTTTTATTTTTTTTCAGATTCGAATCACTTGTCGATAACTTAGACACTTACTGGATAGTAAAGATCTTACTACCTCAATATTATCTTTTTAATGGGCCCAGCTTTTATTGAAAGACTTTCGGTTCAAAGTGTTATTTTTTTTATATTTACGTGTATCGCGTTAGGACCGATCGTTTTCTAATTTTCATAATTCCACATACAATACTCTGCTTTGGATTTTTTTTCTAAAGTACCGTATATTTAGTTTTCATTATTTTTTTTTTTTTAAATACATCATAATACTTTTCTTTTAATTAAAATTGCTAAATTAACTTAATTTCATATTTATGAAAATAATTGATACTTCAATTATTTTCTATAAAGTGTTTAGTTTTTTTTTAAAACTAAACACCGAATTTTTTTTAAAATTAAACTATAATAATAATTTTTTACATACACATGATTACTCAGAGCCAAATGTGACCAATTGGAATTGTGCAATTAAAAATAAAATTGAAATCGATTTACTGAAAATGATATACATCCTAGTGTCTTTAAGGTTTTTCCAAATGTATCCAATGACATTTTTTTTATGACAATGACAATTCTAACAGCGTTCTACATGTTTCAAATCTCGTGGCAAAAATTATTGAAATTAAATAAGGTAACTCTTACAACTGTGTACTACAAACTTTCACTTCATCGGTCATACCCCGAGTTGGTGAAGTTTGCGTGTTTTTGGGCCCCGCACTAAAAGGCGTTCTATTAATTTGCGATATAGTGTCAAAATTATTGAAATTAAATAAGGTACAAACTATTACAAACCCGAGTATATTAACCCCGACTTGGTCGGGTTTGCATGTTTTTGAGTCCCGCATTAAAAGGCGTTCTATATATTTCAGATATCGTGGCAAAAACTATTATTATTATTATTGATATTATTCTGTGATTTCAAAGTTTTCGAGATATTTTGTAGGGGATTTGTCCGGGGACCAAAACGCATGCAACCATTTTTAGAAATATAATAGATAAAAACAATTTTCATTCATTTAAATAATCTTCTAACAATAATTTTACACCTGTCAGTGGTTTTTATTAAGATATCGTATCAAAAACCTTTAATCTACAAACACAGTGAATATAAAACCTATTTTGACAAAATGGAAACCCGACTTATAAAATCAAGTATTCTAAAACAAAAAATGCACTAAAAAGTAAAAAAATAATTGCATATTCTTGTGCCAATTTTAGTTCACCTAAGCAAAAATTTTGTAAATATATATGTACAATTATTGTTATTTTTGGAGTCGGTGTCAGCATAGAGAAATTCGTATAAAATTTGGACACCGCCTCCAAAAATAACAATAATTGTACATGTATATTTAAAAATTTTTGCTTAGGTGAACTAAAATTGGCACAAGAATATGCAATTATTTTTTTACTTTTTAGTGCATTTTTAGTTTTAGAATACTTTTAGATTTTTGAAGTCGGGTTTCCATTTTGTCAAAATAGGTTTTATTTCTCGCTTTTTAGTGACTTTGAAGTTCTATAACTGATTTTATTTGTCTAAATATGGGTAGACCTACTAAACGACCAACTAATTTTTAGTGCATTTTTTTATAACAGATTTTCAATTTTTTTTACAAACATTTTGTTTTTTTTTGTAAAAATTTTTTTTTTGGGGTCGGTTTTTTTTTGTAAAAAATTTTTTGAAGTCGGTTTTTAAAATTTTTTTCTTATTTTCTTATTATGAGTGAGTACATCCTTTCAAAAAAAAAAAAAATTTCGCAGAAATTGGTTATCACATATAAAATGAGGGTTTTCCTCGATTTCCAGGGGATCCCTTCATCAGAATGCGATTTGGTGACAATGGGACCAATCGGAAACGAAACTCCTTAATTCAAAAAAAAAAATTCAAAATCGGATAGTAAATGACGGAGTTCTGAGGTAACAAACATTATAAAAGAATATTAAAAAAATAAAAAAATACAGACGAATTGAGAACCATCCTCCTTTTTGAAGTCGGGTTAAAAATTAGAGATGACTTTGATTATACTTCTTTTTTTTTGCATAAAACATAGCAATATACATTTTTATTTGAATAACTGTGTATATTTTTATTAACGATTGCTATCAATTAAAACAACAAAAATATGATTATAATATAACTCCATATAACTATACAAAAATATTTTAATATCATTGATTAAGTTTAACACCTTCAGGTAAGGTTTTTTTTTTGTTGTTGTTTAAATGTTAAAGGCGTTTATGTTTTGCTGTTTAATAAATTGACATTGTCAACGAGTACAAATGATATCTTTTATAATATTTATATATAACAACATATGTTTAACATTCCACCATATTATAAATAGTGATGATTAATATTCGATAATTAAATAGGTACATTGATCAACAAAAAAATATCCAAACCTATGATCAATAATTATTATTATATGGAGGTCATATTATATATTTTACTATATTTTACTCTAGTATATTTTAAATAATTTTTTTTAATCTTAGGATTCCGTTGATTTCAAACACTTTGAGTTAATACGCTATAAGATAACTGAAAATATCAACTAACTGAGTTAATTGCTGAAATACACGGTATATACTGAGGTTATGAAAAAATGTTTCGAACAAAAGATGTTTAGTTTTAGAAAATTGTTCTATCTTTTACAGTTTCAGAGATGGATATTTTCCTCCTCAAAAGCAGGGTCCAATTTTGTCCATTCACGACAGTTTTTAAGGTAGTAATCAGTATGTAATCACTTTTCGACAGATTTGTTTATTTTGTTCACAGGCTAAAAATAACGTTTTCTAGTAAGAAGTGATCATTCTCTCTCATTAGAAGCATTCAAAAATTCATGCCCGCCCAACTATTATTAGCTGGTGTCTTAAAAATACTCGACAGAATTTAAAAAAAAAAATAGGATAGTAAAGATAAACATTTATTAATACATTTTTTAAATCGCGTTTTACCGTTATGTTTTCGAAAAATAATAGATTAAAATTATTTTTTTATTTCATTACATTAATTTGTATATAAATATATGTATATGTGTTGTGTATGTGTATTTGTTCTACAATAAAAACAAACCTGTTTTTTGTCCTGATTATACAAAACAGGGCTGGAACTGCCTTAAATAAGTTAGATGTTTTTATTATACACAAGGCCAGAAAAGCATCGCTCATTTTTCAAAATTTTATAATTTATTTGTACCATATTCATTTGGTTTTCGAAATAATACTTCGGTTAAAAGTTGTAGATTATAACCGAAAGTAAATAATATTATGATTCAATCTAGCACCTTTATTATGCTCCAATGAAACCGTGGAGTGTATATCACACGACTTAGAATAATCAAAAGATAGCTTTTAGTCAATCATCGATTGTACAATAAAACCGTTTAACTTAAAAAATACTTTAACGTAATTTTCTTTTAAGTTTGAAAAGTTTAGAAAGAGATTGGATTACCGAGCCGCAAATAAAAAATATTTACACAACATGATAAATAAAATACACTTAATAAAAAAAAACATTAAATTTTGTAATACATTTTGATGTCAGCCACAACTAAAGTATATGAATATATTCTTCTAATATTTAAATATGTAAATTATGTATCAAATAGTAATTATTTATTAATAATTGTTATAAACAAAGAATCCTAAAGGCATTATATACATGTATATATATTTATTTTTTTTTTTTTTAAATTTTTATTAAGATTGATTTAAGAGACAATTTTTATTATTTTCGCCCTAAAGTATGTAACTAACTTCGTTAAAAAAAAAAATTGCAAAATATAGAGAGCATACATCAAAAGTTGATGACCGTTATGCAAATCATTTTGATTAACGATTAAAAAAATAAAAATAAATTTTTTATTCTATTTATATTAATCTTCTTATAAACGTTGTGTCAAAATCTAAATTTATATCTGATTCGGGCCCACACACACATTTTGAAATACAAAAATTTGCAAAAAAAAAAACCGTAAGTAAATGATTTTACGTTGGTTTGCTTTAATTTATAAATCTAATTTCAAACTTGTTATCACACCTGTTCTCTTAAAAGAAAGGCGGGGCAAGAGACGAGGCAGAATGAATGATTCATTTATATTGATTAGACTCGAAATACAAATAAATCAATATAATAATATTTGGTGCTGATTGACAATTATTATAAATAAATATAAATATTAAATTGAGGTAAAATTTCAAATTCACCCCCTTTACCTAGATCAGTTTTTGTATTAAAAATACGTATTTCGAATACAATGAAGTCATCATCAGTATAAATTAGCTAGTCGTAATTTACTCCGTGAAATTGTCACCAAATTAGTAACAAGTAACATATCCTGCGACAATATAAGAGTAATTTTAATAAGAGTAAAATTAACAGGAATACATGTGAATAAAGGAAATTTTAACAAGAGTAATTTCAATAAAATTTAAAATTTATTATATTTTAAATCCAGTATATTTTAATTTAGTTAATTTTCTATTTATTTTTATTTTTGTCTATTGATCTCGACTTTATATCTTTTTCTAATTGTCAAAGAGTAAAGTACGACTAGCGAATTTATACTGATGATGACTACATTGTAGTCGAAATACGTATTTATAATACAAAAAAACTGATCTAGGGAAAGAGGGCGAATTTGAAATTTTATTTCAAAAACCTAGAGTTCTCACTAATTATCATTCGATAATATAATGTTTTTAGATAAATTGAGGTAAATAAGTTTCTTGGAACTTCACTCAAAAGTGCTGGGTCACAAAAAATTGTTTTGACATCAGAAATTAAACATAATTCTTGTCCTCACCATATAAATTATGTTAATGAATAAAATTGCAATAAAAAAACGCAAATATTACGACAACACATTAAACAAAGAATTTTTATAACATTATTAATATGTAATAAACCATATTTTATTGTAACGAAGTATTAAAAATTAGGTTTTAACACGATTTCATGAATAGAAAAATTAAGATATCAAAAACAGGGAACTAATATGCGAATAACATCTTTATTGTAATAATCTAGATACGTATATCGATCGTATGTATATGGTACATACTTAATATTATTTTGCCCTGCAGTAATATATGAAATTTTATGTAAATTTCACAAAAAAATATTTGCATTTTACATTTAGTAAAAATGTATTTATTTTTTTTTCATAAATAAATTTTTATGTACCTACATATCTCGACATGCTTTTTATATACAGGTCCAATTATTACATTCAAAAATGTTTTTGAATACAGGAAATTCTATAGCTAGGAGTGAAGTACAAATATACTGTGTATTATTTCTCTAAGCAATTTTCCTAAAACATTGTGGTCTAGACTCTAGACGATACGGATATTAATAAATTATTTCTTTATTTATAGCTGTACACTTTTTCTATGACGATAAGTAGGTACAATGGACCATAAATGTTGATATCATTTTTTGAAATTTTATAATTGGTTTGTGCCTTATTGATTCGGTTTACGAAAAAATGCTTTGGGATAAAAGTTGTTTGTTAGAAATATGGTAACAACTTTTATTCGAAATGTTTTTCCAAAAACCGAATGAAAAAGGCACAAATCAACTATCAAATTTTTAAAAATGATATCAACGTGTGGTCCATAGTACAAATAATCGCTTGTGATGAAACTAAAATGAGAAAGTTCATTTTATGGATAAACTACTGCGTATAGGCGATAATATAATGATGTGGGTGAAGGACAAAGACATTTTGCACGTAGACTAGAAATTGGCAGGTTGTGCTGATACTGCCGACTTTGACAAGAACTACGCCCATACTCATCTAGAGTTCGTGATTGGAAACTACAGAAAACCTTCATAGGCAGATAAAATTACTTCGTCCTAGTCCATGCGTCGACAGTTAAGTCAATTAACCGCTCAATTAATTTCAATTGGCCAATTGACACCCGTAACCCGCAACCTTCCAGTGCCTGGTAGAGCGAGTAGGAAAAAATGTTTGATATACAAGTTGTTTGTTTTTTTAACCCGACTTCAAAAAAGGAGGATGGTTCTCAATTCGTCTGTATTTTTTTTTTTTTTTTTTTTTTTTTTTTTTTTTTTTTTTATGTTTGTTACCTCAGAACTCCGGCATTTATGAACCGATTTTGAATTTTTTTTTTTTGTTTTAAAGGGTTTGATTCCCGATTGGTCCCATTGTCACCAAATCGCATTCTGATGAGGGGATCTCCGGAAAATCGAGGAAAATCCTCATTTTATATGTGATAACCGATTTCTGCGAAATTTTTTTTTTTTTTTGAAAAAGTATACTCATTCATAATGGGAAAATAAGAAAATTTTTTTAAAAACCGACTTCAAAAAAAATTTTTCCTTAAAAAAAAAACCGACCCCAAAAAAAAAAAATTTTACAAAAAAAAACCAAATTCCTTGTAAAGAAAACTGAAAATCTGTTATAAAAAAATGCATTAAAAATTTAAAAAAAAAAAAAAAACGGGTAAAAAAAAAGTGTTATAAAAAAATTCACTAAAAATTAGTTGGTCGTTTAGTAGGTCTACCCATATTTAGACAAATAAAATCAGTTATAGAACTTCAAAGTCACTAAAAAGCGAGAAATAAAACTTATTTTGACAAAATGGAAACCCGACTTAACAAAAGAAGCATAAAAAGTAAAAAAATAATTGCATATTCTTGTGCCAATTTTAGTTCACCAAAGCAAAAATTTTTAAATATATATGTACAATTATTGTTATTTTTGGAGGCGGTGTCCAAAAGTTATGTGAATTTATCTATGTTGACACCGCCTCCAAAAATAACAATAATTGTACATATATATTTAAAAATTTTTGCTTTGGTGAACTAAAATTGGCACAAGAATATGCAATTATTTTTTTACTTTTTAGTGCTTCTTTTGTTAAGTCGGGTTTCCATTTTGTCAAAATAAGTTTTATTATAAATTTAATTAAAAAATTAAAAAACAATACTTTTCAAATTTATTTATTACTCTTCATTTATTTTCATTAATTAACAATAAAAATAAAACAAGTGTGACATATATTTCGTTCCTTTATGGTCATTGTTCAAACACTGTGAAAATTTTACAAGTTAAGGAACCTTTTATACCTGAGAAATAAAACATGTAAAAACCGTTTTAAAGGTATATGTAGGTACATTTATATAAATTTTAATGAGGGTCATTGTTAACATCTATTGGGTAGGATCGATTTTTACGAAATTCTAACATCGATACAAAAACAATAGCTGTATTGCGTTAGGAGGAAATATGCCAATATCACATCTATATTCTTCTACTAATTAGATCTAATTAACATATTAAAATTATGAATGACTTATACATACACTTTGATGGTATAATATTTAAAAACAAACAATTATAAATGATGCATTAATTGAAGATGACTAAATAAATATTTAAATGTATCATAATATTTACTAGGTTTTCATTTATTTAAAAAAAAAAAAGTACAATACAAAGTAATAATATTTATAAAACTGATGCAATAATAAATACCTACATTAATTTCTTCTTCATTTGATTGAATGACATGAACTATTTAAATAAAAAGATATCTATTTGAAATACAATGTGTTTCAAAAGTACAAGAACGGTTTGTATTCACATTTAGGCCAAGCTACAGAGATTTGGTATGAGTATTTTGTATAAAAAGTGTTAAAGTGTTAATTTTATAGGCAAAAACTAAAATAACAGTGATTTTTTGCATAAAATTGTTAATAAAAAGGTTATAAATAATAAAGTCGAATGACAAACATCTCACAATATCATATGGACTATTGTTCTAAGCACTTTTATCCAGAATTGAATAGATAAGATATAAATCAAGGAAAAAAAATTTACCCTATTAACTGTCGCTACAGAACCGTTAACTTTACACCCGGTAAATAAGTATTAAATAATAAAAATTACAGAATTTCAAAAAGGATAATAATGATTAAAAGACCCTGTACCTAATAATTATATATTTAATAATAATAATAATATATTTTATAAAATAACACTTTTAATAAATGTACAGATCAATTGATACTTCATCAACATCTTATCTTATCTTAGTTAACTATAGTAACATATAATTTGTAATGTATTTTAAAAGATTGACATTTATATTCCATGTATCACCTAAAGCATATTTTGAATCAACATTTTTCTATAATAAGTTACATCACGGACATAACACTAAATACAAACGTTTATAAATATAAATAAACTACAGATTTGGAGCCCCAAACGTTGTGTTATGCTATAATACTTTTGTATATCTATAAGATGATAAATATCCTTTTTATAAACCTGGAAAATGTACTGGGTGTTGTTCAAACACTACTCTCAAAGTTTTTTAACCCCCCACCAAAAAAAGAGCTTTTTTTAAGTTTGAAGCCTGCTGTCTGTCAAACTATATAACTGTCTATGGCATCATAGGTCCCAAACAAATGAATAGATTTAAAAGCTGTTTTAATCGCATTCAATGCAAATTTGATCAGATGTTTAAAGATCATGAACACTTTTTTCTAGTTGAGGTAGGAATCTAGTTGAGGTAGAAAAATAATATATAAAATTTCTTACCAGCGCTTCCATTTTTCAGCCCATCATAATCACACCTTGTGACGGGGTTTTGAAAATTTTTAACAAACACAATTTTCGTTAAATTGTGAAGCACGAAATGAAAATTTGTATTTTATTTTTTAACCATAATAAAAATACAATTGAACCATCAAAATTGAACCATCAAAAATTCTTCGTTTCAGTTTAAAGAAAAATGAGACTGATATGTCTGTTGTTTATTTTGAAATATTTTATGAACAAAACTCACAAGACTCAACATTTTGAATGTACCAATTATCATGATAGATGTCATACTGTCAAGTATGACATGCTGTGAACTTGTAAGAATATTCCTGCCCGCTGCGCGGAATACAGGAATACAAGATGTCCGGGTATATTCGATTTAAACCTACGTTATAACAATTTTATAAAAATACAGTTTAGGAATTCAACCAAACGTTTATTTTGCATGAATGTTGATAAACATTAGTTTTGATTATCCATTTTGGTAGTTACCAGGGAACTCAAGGAAACATGTAATATACTCGAAGGTGCCTACATATTGAAGAAATCTTAGATTTAGAATCGATTTCATTACAAACTTTCATGGGTTAATGGAGTAGGTTGCTGATTGATCTTTTAAGCACTGGAACGCCGTTTATATGATCTGAGGTTTGTTCTGTGGAACATTAATTTCGAGTTACTTGCGAGTCATTCAACCCAACGAGTTGGTTAATAGCCCCGACGGCGCTTACAAGATAATTTTTTGCAAATAATGTAGAGACATTTTCCCTTCGCGCATATAGTAATTTGTCACAAGAACGATTAAATCCGACCCTATCCGAATTTATTTACTTCGATATGTTCGGTTTTTTAATATACAAGCAAATTCAAACAGATCAAAAAAATGTATGCCTTCTGAATATCTTTAAACAAAAACAATAAACAATTAATTTTCAATAAATGATAAATGTTCAACATATTTAAATATTTCAAACAATTTCATAACTGTATAATTAATTGTGTTATATTTCTGGTGTGTGAGTGTCCGTAAGGTGTATTTAAAAGGCAGGCTGAGAGGCAGGTTACAAAAGTTCACAAAAACAATCGAATTCAATGCATATATTTTTCTATTAATAAATTTAAAAAGATTTATATGTTTGGTGTTTAATAGATATGTTTTTTATATTTCTGTTATATAACGAACTTGAATTAATTATTCAATAATATAATAATTTTTGTACCCACATTGTAAAATAATTGATTTGATGATTGTTTACATTTTATGTTTAACATCTAAACATGTTACACTTTAGTTTTTAATAGCCATCCATATATATGTGTTGTTTTTTTTTCTCTTTTAAATAATATGTATATATATATATATATATATATATATATATATATATATATATATATATATATATATATATATATATGTATATATGTATATATTTATATATTAAATTGTTGATACACGGAATATTATTCAAAACCACCCACACGGTCCAAATATACAGTGAATTATTTTAATAATAATATTAAAATATTTGTATAATGTTACAGGACGATTTCAATTGTAACGAGCGGTACTTTCGGTAGTTTTATATGCTATTTTAGATCGTTAATGCTGCTAGATAGTATATGCATATACATGGTAGAGGCGATAATCGATATGCATGGTAGAGGCTGCCCTGGACGGGATACACTTCGACCATAAGGTCCATTGTGTTGTTTAAGGATTTGAGGATGTGAGTGAAGTGGAAGGAATTTTTGATGTATAGACTAGGAAGCGGTAGGATATGCGGCTGCTACCGACAATGATAGGTACTATGCCGATATTCATCTGGAGTTCGTAAAGGAAACTGCAGAAAACTTTCTCAAGCAGAGCCGGTAACTTCGTTCTTGCCCATACGCCGACAGTTTAGTCATTAAACCACACACGTTTTTTTTCTCTTAATAATTGACAAACTGCCGATGTCCAGGTTCGAACCCATAACCTCCCAGTTTCCAAGTACATACTGCGCAGACATAACGCCTTACGCCGCTCGGCCACAAGATCTGATCTACAACTATACAATAACCTTGTACTTAACTTTTTTTCAAACGTGAAGATAATGAAGCGTTAAAAGAAGAGATCTCGTCTCATTGTGTGAGAGTATGGTTCAAAAGTAACCACACAATTTGTAAACTTATTTATATGTAGCGCGTCGTTTACAGGGAAAAACTGAAATAGGTACATATTTTATATTTGATATAATATTTAAAATTGTTACATCTTATAGTTCTCTTCTTTTGATAAATGATGTACTTCTTGTAATAAAATAAGAATATTATTTTGCAAATACGAATAGATATAAATTAAATGAAATCTTCCTACTTTTACATGTTACAAAAAATTAATCACAAAAATGTTTGCTAGAATATACAAAGTGAACAAAGTTTCAAGGGAGAAATTGTTGACTTAAAAAGTAAAATTTTGATTTGAAACATCTAATAGAGTGTTTTATTATAGACAGTGATCATGATTTTGATTGTACGTCGCGTATAGTCTCCGTCCAAATGGTCGAAGGTCCGAGTGGTCGAGGTTTGCTGGTTTGATCCCAACGGCGGTAGTTTGTCAATTCAAAAAAAATTCATGGGGCGGTTAATTAACTAACCTGTTAATTAATAGACAAGAATCAAAAGTAACCGGCTATACTTATGAAAGTTTTCTGCAGTTTCCTTTCACAAACTCCAGATGAATATCGGCATAGTTCCTATCATAGTCGGCTGTAGTAGCCCAACCTACCAATTCCTAGTCAGCTTACAAATACTCATCCCTTTAGGAGTTGGTAAAAAAAGCCTAGAAAGGCCTACTTATTTGCTATACTTTCATTTTTACTTCGTTAAAATCAAAATATAGGTACTGTTAAATTTTTCATATAGGTACTGGCAGGAGTCTCCGAGGGCTCAATTTTTTTTATTTACATTATTTTGTCAAATCCGCTGAAATTTTGGGTTTTGTGTGTAGAATTTATAGCTTTTAAACTAATGCTTATTCAAACCGGCGACTAAAAATTTTTTCGATTGGTCCATTTTTTCTAGAGAGTTTGAACTTATCTAAGAAAATAAAAAAAATGTTTTTTCCCAATTTGGATAAAATTTACAATATACGGACTTTACCCTGATATTAATATATTTGTATAATAGTCCAAATTAGAGTAATTTATACAAATTGGACCAAAAAAAAAAAAACGAAAATTGTTTTTATTTGAAGAACTGGTAAACTGTTTATGATGATCTAGAACCGCATAAAATGGGGTAAAAACAAAATAAACACAGCGTATCTTCGAATCAACTCGTTAAATCTCAAATTAACGAGATTTTGTTTATTTTTTTGTTTGTTTCCAATTAACATTATATACCAATTTTCATTCAAAACTTTGGTGGTTCTTTCGCTTTTTTCTACGAGTTGTACCTACTTTAAAAAAATCTAATTAAAAATGATCCATTTAACAATTTGGTGAGCAGTTTACAAGATATCGCCTGATCATATAAAAAGCCTCGTACCTCGGAACCTCGGAAACCATCGATTAAAAAATGAATGCGATTGTTGTAGGAATTACCACTTTAGCAGTGTAATCATAAGAGAGTCCATGATGTAAGTTGAATTAAAAAATGTAAGCAGTAATGACATTTTAACATAAAATCGAATAAATTTCTGAACAACAAATATTTCATAGCCAATAACAACAATTTTTTATCAGCGTACGTTTTTTTTTGTAAAGTATTCAACGCTTATTAAAATTTAACGGATTAAAAAAAATATAAATAAATAAAATCGAACCAATTAGTCATATATTCATAAATTTTCTGGTTGTCTCTTTAAGCCAACCGGTATGTTTTAAAATACCAAAAACTAAAATACCGCCATGGCCATCAATTTGAATCTGTTTATTTCTTTCGCCTATAAACATATAGAGTGAAAAATATATTTTATTGAATTATTATAATCATTTTTTTTAATAATCAAAACTTATCGATTTGTAATAACTTCTAATAATATAAGTAATATGTGTATGAATTGAAAATATAATTTATCACATAACACAATATTAATATATATTTAAAAATACTATAAAATAATAAATAATATACATACATATATATATATATGAATGCATATATATACATTTTAGAAATAAAATTAATGTATTCATGAGAAATAGTGATCATATATATTGTATATGGTGTCATTCAAGGTTCTGTAACTTCCACGGGATAACAGAATGGGATCAGAAGTATCTAAACCAAATTCTTGTAGCATTTGCACAAAATTTTTGATTTCTGAAGACCCTTGATAATCCACATATTATTTCTTTTGTATACTTTTGGCGTCACAATACAATACTTATGTCAATTTCCATTAAGGTTATGTAAGACATTGCAAGAAAGAACTATTATATATACCATATAGACAGATATGCCATTGAATTTTTAATTAAATATTGATATGCAAATATTAACCCATCCACCAGGAATCGAATATAAGCCTCTGGATTTATAGCTCAGTGTGCTAATGGTAACACCAAGGATGACTCGGTCAAATGAATCAATTTTTTCAAAGCATTGACCCTGGATAGTTCCACTAATTTCTATCACCTTCCGATTAACTGTTAGAAACGGCACATAGCTATTATATGTCTGGCAAATAGCTCGGGAATGTCTAAATAAGTTAAACAACTTCGGCAAAAACAACAAGGGGTTCTACTGGATACCAGTACATGTGGGAATAGAAGCTTCGATTACTTGTTTGTATAAAACCAGAACGTCCCTTTGAAAAAGTTTCTTTCATTGATTCATGGAATTCGCATTCATCTTTGGTTGTCTGGTCTAGTTTCGTGGGGTGTCTTTAAGAAAGAAATCCTGCCCACAGCTGTGGCCCTTTTTTATCTAGGATTACACATATTTTGAAGATTTTTAATTGAAACACCTGCTAAAATACTTTGCAAGAGATGCATTCGTGCTTTTTTTCTTGCAAACTTCTTGTCTGTTATTTCACTTCTCGCTACTGACATTCAGGGAATTTCCAAAAATATTTCCGGTGGAATATCAGATACGATTGTTAAGGTACACTTACGATACTTTCGATTAACAATTAAACTAAGTTTTTCTTCCTGAAACTAATATTTCGTCTAAAAATATGCTGAATTACCCATAGGATATAAAATTTTTGTCCTAGGAATAAATATTCCTATCTCATCTGCTTCTAGGATGTACTTTATTATGGATATGAAGATTTAATTTTGGATATTCATTAACTAATCTATAGTACATTAGATGGTTCTTGGAAATTAAACTACGGAACTTATATTAAAATTATTATACAAATATTATAAGTATGTTCGAGTATGTATATAGATATATGATGTATCCAGGTGGTTCTCAAGATGAGGTACGAGTGTTCATCCTCCATAATGTATAATATGTCCTAGGCATCATGTATATTATCTATCTGTATAACTAACTACACATATAAATAAATATATTATTTGAATATAAGAAATACAAGCTTTTAACAGAAATCATTAAAAGTTAATAATACATTTGTAATATTCATGTACTATAAATAATATACAGTATGTTTATAAGTTTATGATGACTTGCAATAAATTATAGGTTAGAAGTTGGAAACAGTTAGACCTATTCGGACCTGTTCAAATGTAGGTATATTATCTACCTTTTTTTTTTTTGATCCGGCATCTCCACTATAATAGAAAATAGCGTGGTTGAAAACATACTTTTTAAATTTTTGTTATGTGCCTGAATGAAATATTTAGAACGTTTCTCTGAGTTCGATTTTTGTTTTTTGAAACTTAATCAATTTTCAGTCTCCAATGCCATGATCCATACATGAACCAATGCATGGCTCCATGACGTTGTATTTTCAAAAAACTAGGCATCTTAAATTTTATCTCAACTTTGGATACAGTGAAATTAATATTTTTTAAATATGATGACACCATCTCAAGTACAAAAAATCAATTTTTTTTTAGATATTTTAGCGAAATTTTATCCGATTTTAATACACCTTTTGTTTTAAATCTACTACTCTGATGTTGTATTTTAATATACAATTTCTGATGTATTTCCCAAGATCTATAAAGTATACCTTAAATTTTATCTTCAAATTCAAGTATAGTATAATTATTAAATATTAATTTTATTCAAATCCGATAGAATTTGGATAAGATGAAGGAAAGTTAATTTTGTTTTAAATTAATGTCGTTTTCAATGTCGAAGCAAAAAATTAGTTTTTTAGATATCTTAGCCAAATTTACCTCATATTATTTCAGTAATCTTTGAAAAGTACTATTTTGATATCATGTCATATCGATATCTATTACCATGTCTCCGATGAATAACCCATGACGTTATTAACCCATATTTGTAAATTTGTGACAGGTAATATTGATATGAAAAATTAACTCCCCCACCACTGATCGAACCCTGAACCTCTGGATTTCTAGACCACTGTGTTAACCATTGCACAACGGATGATTCGGAGGAAGGAATCATGATTTTCATATTATTGATAGAAATTATTTTGTAGTCAACATTAAAAGAACTAGCGGAAACTATATAGACAAATTTGGTTTAATTACATACCAAGTTTTACTAAATTAGATTAAATTTAGCTATGATAGAGCCAAACAATTTTTACTTATTTAGCTTAGAGGTAAAGCAATAATCCTGCAAGCCAGGTTTGGTTCCCATCCAAGATGGGTATGATTTTAGATGTCAAAGAACGTTATTCTCTTTGGTATTACAAAAATTATATTGGATAGTAGGGAAATTAATGATTGATGCCTCGGATTAAAGTATGGATGATACACATTTTCGAAGCATCCTGTATAATATATCCATCTCGATACACTGATCGTTTAGCATACCTTGTACACATTATGTTTATAATATAATAATAAAATAATTCTTATTAATCCATACATAATATTATGTAGATGAAATATACTGGAGTAAAAGTACATACAGTTTTACGAAGTAGGGAATCAGAATCATACCAGTTAATGACAGATTTATATTATATAGAGTACTCACACACACACACACACACACACAGACACACACACACACACACACACACACACACACTCTACGAACATATATAACGTTTTGATATAGGTACATACTACAAACGTATATAACATATCATCGAATAATATATATACTTAAATATCAACAGACTGGTCATTAAAATACTATAATATTGTTAAACATTCCAATTAAACTGGTAATAAACTATTATTTAAAATAAATATATACACACACACACAAAACTATATTATATCAATAAAAAATAATCATAAAGATTTATTATCTAATATTATATCATTGTAAAATATAATGCATAACTAAATAAGTTCAATGTTGCCAAAATTTATGTGTCGTACAGATGATGTCTTTGGGACATATCTCTGGACAATCTCACATATCTCTGGGTTCAGCTCGTTATCTCTTTTCGGGTTCGGAGTTATCGGGTTCACAGATGGACGGACATGCGGAAATGGCCGAAATAAGCCATATTATAAATACTTTTGTGAAGCATTTTTGTCAAGGATTAATACTTTCAAGCGTAACAAAGTCGGGACTAAACTTAATATACCTTGTATATTTACATATACTGGGTATAATAAATATAATATACCTTGTATATTTACATATACAAGGTATAAAAACCTAAGTGTGAATATTAAGTGTTTACATAAACATTTCTTAATATCAATAAAAAAACAAAAACAGTTACACATATAAACTCATTAATGCAAAAATATAAACATCCCTGTGGTGTAATCTTACAACATATTTGTTTAGTATTTAAATGTACATCAATTACTTTGTCACTATTGCCAACATACATACATACATACATACCTTCATATAGTTTAATTATTTATTAATATTAAAATATATAATTTAATATACCCAAGGAAGAGAACAAAAAAAAATCACAACTAAACACCATAAATAAAGTTAAAATTAATTTAATGCATTTAATATAAACTAAAGAGCAAAAAAAAAACTGTTTTTATAATTTAAAATTGATATTTTATTTGTAAAATTATACAATTTTATTACCCATATATGGAAGTTTATTAATAAATTTATATTTTCAATTATTATTCGAATATAAATTGTTTATTTATTTACAATTTAAGGAAAAAAAAATACAAATTAATATGGTAAACATACTCATTACGGCTATGCCATTTGCACATTAAAATATATTCGCTTAGAATGTGGCTTACTGGTTCTATTTTTATGAACGGTAGTGTACATTTCATCGTAGATAATAATGAAATTTAAGGTTGACCGAACAGTACAGTACATTTCATAATAAACAGAAACACTGCTCTTAACAGAAATTTAAAATTTTAAGATATTTACAAAACTCTTCGTCAGACTATTTTTGTTTTTAATTTTAACGTAATGAACGAGATTTAATTTATAAAAGTAGAAGTTTTTTACTTTTTTTTCTATAGAAGGTGGAGCAACATTATCGAAAATGTATGCGTTCATTCAACATTTGCTATTCACTAAAAATTAAACTTCCAATTTGCAATGATTAATTACATGAAAACCGTTCGATAGATCTAAAAAAAAAATTATTATTTTATACGTATGAGTTAGCAATTAATAACATATCAATAATTCAGATTTATATCTATACATTGCCGATTTTACCTATACACGTATCAACCTTAAAGTATAAAAATACGATTATCATATAAAGTTTTATTTAATTGCTAGTTTAACTATACTTTAAGGACAGTCGGACCAAATATATACCATAAACAAGAATTAAAATATTATTAATTGAATCGTTTTTTTAAAAAATAATTCTGTCATTTTAATTACACTCGAGTTCTAAATACTCGATGGCCGTTGGTAAAAATTACAAATAAAATTTTACAGTTGATTAAAAAACAACTGTCAATTCTTCGTAACACCATCACACAATAACATCATGGTTGTCCGATTTTAAGTAAAATAAATAACTGTTGTATTTATAATTCATTTTACGAGTGGATTCTTTTTGCCAAAATGTGATATAATAAATTGATAAGGAATATGTATTTATGTAAGTATAAACTTGATTATTACAAAGCATTATACCATATTAGGAATGTTGAATTTTTAATAAAAATAAAAGATGGTAACTAATTAAGCATATTATTCCGTAATAGCGATTGGATGGCGATACTTTGCAGACGTCTTAAGTAATATTTTCCAATAATACAGCGAAAAAGCGCCGGTATAAGGATTGCATCAGTTATTTGATGTTAAAGAATATTATCAACGTTCAGGCATATCATTAAATGTTAAATTAAGGTAACGTTAGTTATTTCCGCTGGTATAACATAACCGAAAGGCACCCATACTAACAATGATAAATGATAAATGTATATAAACAAATTAATAATACACGAAATCAAAAATAGTAAAAGATTATATGCATTCTAAATGATCGTAGGCAGAGTGTTGATCTAGAATGCCAGAGGTCTTGGATTCTCATCCTAGATGTGTATGATTTTTCATATCAAGCATTTGATGCCAAAGATTATTACCACCCATATTGGAGTGAGCCAACTTGGAATTAAACAGTCATAAAAGAAAACCTCGTAAAACATAAGTTTATTCAAATTATCTCAAAAGCTAGAAATTATTGCAAACACTATCATCAACATTGTGTTTGTTTGAAAGTGGCCACAGTGACCAAAATATACAGCTTGTAATTTAAAATACACCCAATCTGCAAACAATATATATTGCATCTATCACGTCTATGTACAGTATACCATGATACTCTACTACTCTACAGGCAGACGTCCCCACCAAAGACTAATCTAATGACAAATATCTGTGGTGAGAACGTATTAAACCCGCCTCCGATTTTAATGCAGAACAAAGTAAACCATATCATAGTACACTACATATAGACAGCGATTGATACACTTTACATTGTTTGCAGATTGGGTATATTTTAAAATACAATCAGTATATATCAATCGGTTTTTAATAAACCATACAAATTTTAGTAATCTTGCTAAAATAAAAAGTAAAATATAAATCAGGATAAATATTGTTGTTAATTGTTCAAAACAATTTCTGAAATATATGTTCTTGCAGTGCATCTAAGCATCTTTAGTGCAATACATATTGCACCAGGTTACCACTAATGTCGTAACCCCAAACAAACTGGTACATTCATTTTTAAATATTCAGGCAAAGATAAACATTAAGCTTGAATATACCAGTTGGTATATACGAATATTCCACAATCTTGGTATGTTCATACTCATTGGGTTCGCTTCAGGCATTGAACCCGACCTTCCTGGGTAAAAATCTCTCTCTCCTTTCTTTTTTTACTGGTCAATCTCAAAGCAGGGATGATTTTTATTATTCCAAAATCTGTTTTTTCAAAATTTCCATACTAAAGTTGTTATAAATAAAATTTAATGAAAAATATATTGATATTATTCGCTCGTAATTATTATTACAAAAAAGTTATGTACGATAAAAAATTGGGGGTAGGAAAGAATAACCCCCTGCCCAAGACAAGTGGTTGAAGTCACTTTATGTATTATCGTTTCTGAAAGTTGCATTCCCTAATTAACAGGGCAAGTTATTTTACGGTCCCTCTCTTCGATCTTAAGTCCGTTGACGTCAAAGCACTCTCGTTGTTTTTCATAATCAGCTCCAAATATTTCATGGAGTAGTGGCCGGGGATGGGCAAACCCATTTTTTCGGTATCACAACGGACTTAATGGTCCAAGTGTGTCTCAGCCACTCTAACCTAATCTAACCTTTACGGTCCCTGTTTGGACTAAAAGTGCCCCACGATTTTAACTAGAGTGAAATTTATATGTTAAATATAATTTGCATTTTCGCCTATCAATAAAAGCTTCCATTAAAACGCTTAAACCATTAAAAAAAAAAACAGATGAACAGTTTAAATTGTTTAAATATATGCTTGTAATGGAATTCCAATGCAATTCTCCCTATACATAAAACAATAATTGTTGAAAGTTCCTATAATCGTTAATTCAATACACATAAATCATTGTTAAATTAATGTGGAAACAATTAAGTAATTATCTAAATAAAATACCTTATATATTTCGAGATAAGAGAAATAGTTGAGCTATATTTGAAAATTGCAGTAAACAGCATTGTTTTTTTATTATAAGCGTACACAACTTATTATTCATGATGCGTAAATGGTTCTTCGTTTAATATAACCATTGTTATTTAATAAGCTACACAACAAGAGTTGTTTCTTGGTTTTCCACATACTACACATTTGGTAGATATAAATATATATATATATATATATATATATATATATATATATATATATATATATATATATATATATATATATGTTTATATATAATTCTGTAGTAATTAATAATAGTTTTATATTGAATTTATATGTTAAATGGTCACCATATTTGGATTTTAGTTTATTTACAATAAATAATCTGATTTGTTTTTGTTTTTTTGTATCACAATAATAACGGATTTGTATTTTAAACCATCGGTAATTACTACAATTTGATTCTGTTGGCTCTTGTAAGATCAGTACCGGAAAGTATTTATATATTGATTAAAGCACGCATATGGTGCAGAGCGGATAACTTGTTATACATGTCATGTTCTTACAATTAGTTCCGTTATCTGTAAAATGAGTCAATTTACAAAAAAAAAGTATGTAAAAAAGTGAGTCAAAAGCATGGCATGGGGGCTTTCCAAAAACTAACTAATGGTTTTTCTACGATTACGAAATTTTCTATTTATGTCAAATGACATTATTTATGAATTATTAATCAGAAAAATATATTAATTTTACCCGGATTCAAAAGATTATAAATTAAATATTTACAAATTGACATTATCGGATATGATTTATGTTTAAATTATCTAGAGAAGTTTCAGGAATTTGTACGTTTCGAAAGAAGCTTCATTTAAGTGTACACATTTAATATTACTATCAGGACGAGTGAGGTATAGTAACTTTTACTATACCACATAGTACTCAGTCTATGAAGACAAGGAATATAAAATATGCTGTTTGATGAGATTTCTTTACTTCTGGGACATATAATTAATATTGCTTTCAGTTAGATTACATTCCAAATAGTTTACTATGGAAAAATCTGCAATAGCTTGAACTTCCCGTACTTCCTGCACTGCATTTTTTTTTGCCAAATATTTAATACTTAGAAAAATTTGACCTTTTATCAATATTATTTTGATATCAGTACTTTTAGCTGATACCAAAAAGTACTGTTTAACAAACAAAAAAAGTTTAAAACAAGTTTACACACAATTAATTTATTATTACTAACCGTTTCATGGCATTGTTCTTACTTACGACTAAACTATTAAGTGAAAGGACTAGCATTTACTTATTTTGACATTTAAGAATATGTCTAAACATTGAAATCTTATACATTTTTATCTGGAATTGAACCCACTACCTCTGGTATTCTAGACCAGTGCTCTACCGCTAAGTCATTGGTGGAATGTATATAACTTTTCACTATCTAATTTGCATATTATCACATGCATTCCAAAAATATTGCAAATGGTGGGTAAGAGGTAGAAGACTGATCCAGAATCCAGAGTTTGTTGGTACGAATTTTCATAATCTTGTATTTGCTATCACAGAATGTTATTAATTTTCAGGCACATTACTTAAATGCCACAGTCAACAAATGCTGGAAACTGTGGTGTAACGGATAAGACATTGGGCATGCAATCCGGAGGTCTAGAGTTCCATACCCAGTAGATAAGTTAATTTTTTCATATCAAAATTAATAAATAATTCAATGACAAGTTAGTCTATATAGTATACGCTGGTTCTTACATACTTATGTCTTCTTAAACTTAATGAAGGTTGGCATTGGTCTATAAGTACTGTGACATTTAAGTATACACAAATAATAATATATATCCGTCTATTTAAAATAGCAACAACAACAAATTTCGCCGCGTGTCTGAAACATTGAAAATAATTAATGATTGTATGTTATGATATCATTATTCTAAATCAAATAAGAATTTAATAAAAAAAAAACATATATAAAAACATTTTTATTAATAAAAAATGCATTAATAAGAAAAAAATTAATTAGAAAACCTCATAAAAAAAGATATTAGCCCATGTTATATAAATAATAAACATACAAAAAAAAAGTTGAAAATTTGGGAACACTATAAAAGCCGGTAATCATTCGAATGATCACAGCGGGAATTCTAGGTCCGGGTGGGCAGGTCTCGCGCGGTACACACAAAAAAATATCATAAATAACCTAACACTTTCAACGGTGGCATTCATTAACCGCATAAGTATACGATCTAATGTCTTTATTTCAACTTCTGTGAACAATTTTTAAATTAATTTTTTTTACCTCTATATATATTGAATATAGAAGTAGGTTTTTCGATGCTAAAAATCGAATTAG
Organism: Nineta flava; assembly: GCA_963920215.1. Lineage (NCBI taxonomy): Eukaryota > Metazoa > Arthropoda > Insecta > Neuroptera > Chrysopidae > Nineta > Nineta flava. The sequence goes on from OY986041.1 coordinate 117,252,037, forward strand.
TCCAAATATTAAAGTTTATCTAAATAATAATATTAGAGGTAAGTGTATGTTTGAAAGATAATTTTAATTTCTTAATTTAAACGATTAATATTCATACACTTTGTAAACTTAAATGTAAACTTTGGCATATTTACATACTTCTAACCTCACTTATTTCTATTCTGCATTACTGCGGTTTACTTTTGACAAAATAATGCGTAATACAACTAATAAGAACAGTTTTCAAAAGCAGTAATTCTTCTTTAACAGAGTATAAAGGCAGTAAATGGCATAGTGTATGTTTGAAAAAAATTATTAATTTCTTTAAGCGATTAATTTTCATACACTTTGTAAACTTTGGCTTATTTACATACTTCTAACCTCAATTTAGAAATAAGTTCTGCATAACAGATATATATATATATATATATATATATATATATATATATATATATATATATATATATATATATATATATATATATAACTGATATGAAAAAATTAACTCGTCAACCAGGAATCGAACCTCGGGCCTCTGGATATCCAGCCCAGCGTGCTTACCGCTACACCAAAGACGACTGTAACGTAACCGCCAACCTTTTCATATCATTCTTATTTTTTATTTTGACAGTATTACTACTGTCGAAGTTATTATTTATTTGTGTATACTTAAGCGTCAACAATACGATGTTTGTCTAACATTTGTCTATCTAGTATACGCTAGTCTCCTACAGTTTGTCTTACGTAACCGAAATGGAATTTGGACAAACATCGTATTGTTGACGCTTAAGTATACACAAAGTAATATATATGAATATTAATTAAGTTTAGAAATACCCAAAACAAAAATTTTCAGTTTTCTCTATTTTCATTTTACTGCTTTTTATAAACACACGGCATTATTGTATCAAAGCGATTTATTAAACTTTGTATATGGTGGTCGTTTGAGTATTTCATACCATATTTTTTTTAATTCTTATATATTTTTTTTAAATATTATTTTTAAAATGAAATAAAAAAATCGATATACATTTAACAGTTATGATTATAAAATATTTGTTTTTATTACTTAATTTTTTTTTTCTTTTTGATATTTAAAGTTGGAATTGAATGCATGCGTGTAAATAAGTTCTTCAATTTGAAAAATATCCTGCTGAGTATATTTTAGTAAATAATATTTTTTTAATTAAAACCATTAATATCGAATGTTTTAATATGTAAAAGCATTTGGATATACATATATATATATATATATATATATATGTACACATACTGAACTAGTTAATTACAAATATTTTAATGTTTTAATCACAATAATATTAATAAAAATAATTAATTAATTTGAAATCATTTTTTATTTGAAACTCTACGGATGGTTTGTTGCATGTGCTACAAGTTAAATTTCTAAAATTTAAGTCATTTATTAAGAATATTTTATTAAATTGCTGTATTTTAAATTTTATTTGCAGATTTTTGGTGCGTGGAATTTATATGTTATGAATTTATCTGTAAAAAATGGGCGGTTAATGGACTAAACTGTCGGCGTATGGAATAGAACGAAGTAACCGGATATGCTTGTGAAGCTTTTCTGCAGTTCCTAACAACTGTCACCAACTGTGTGAAACTGTCGCCAAATTAGTAACAAGTAACATATCCTGCGACAATATAAGAGTAATTTTAATAAGAGTAAAATTAACAGGAATAAATGTGAATGAAGGAAATTTTAACAAGAGTAATTTCAATATAATTTAAAATTTATTATATTTTAAATCCAGTATATTTTAATCTTGTTAATTTTCTATTTATGTTTATTTTTGTCTATTGATCTCGACTTTATATCTATTTCTAATTGTCAAAGAGTAAAGTACGATTAGCTAATTTATACTGATGATGACTACATTGTATTCGAAATACGTATTTATACTACAAAAAACTGATCTAGGCAAAGTATCATTCGATAATATTATCTTTCATGTTATGTAAATATAATTTTGTTCTAATTTCAAATAAATAAATTTATTTTTATTGATTTAAAATGGTGATTTAGTTAAGTTTGTTTACTTGTATTCTGTAGGCGTGATTACAATTTTATTGTGATCATCGTAGAAGAAGAACAACTTCTAAACCGCAACATGGTACTCTATTTTTTGAAACTATTCGGAAAATATATTAACTGCGGATATTATCATATACACTCCCGTTCAAAAAAAATGAACAGACCTGAAATGTTAATTTTCTTACATTTCATAAAATTTCTCACTTTTGTAACTCTCTGTATAATGTATAATTTTATTTAATTATTAACAAAGATAAGTAGTCTATTTTTTTAGTGTGTAAAAAAGAAATGGAAGTATAAACTGAATTTATATTTTTTATTTATAACATGTTAAGTGTTAAATATCTTCCTCTTACGTATAAAATGAAATAAAAAGTATCTGAAACAAAAAGTTTACTACAAGAATAATCAAAATTGTGAGAGACAGATTCGGTTTAGGTCTGTTCATTTTTTTGAACGGGAGTGTACATATGGTATATTATTCACATTTTTTTATTTAAATTTACATTAATTTTATGTGTTTAGAAAATTTTGTGTATGTATTAAATTCAAAATTACGCGACATAAAAGTAAATTAACCAAAAGGTTAAGATCTTTGTGAGTTTGCTTCAAGCTCTGTTTTTTACACTTTTCGTTTACCGTCTTAGATGAATGAGATAATTCTCCTTCATATTTATTTAATTTCTTTAATTAATATTAGAGATAGTTTCAGACCTAAGAGAGAGCGATATTGGCTGTGAAAAGTCGAGTGATATACCTTATACTTTTCCTCCATACGAATCCAAGTAATTACGCTTTGGATTACACTTCTGGTCTCAATTTTGATAGAACAAGATAAATCGAAAATTTTTTTAAATAGTCTGTAGATGGATCGTATATTTTGGAACCGATAACTGCTATATTCTCCTACAAATCTCTATTGTCAAAATTGAAAGAACACCTCAAATGGTTTTCACCACATCTGGTGAAAACCATTACGATGCAATTTTTTATTCAAACCCACAATTTTTGTCAATAAATTCAATTTTTTTTAGTATTGCAATTAATAACTTATCGAATTTGTTTCTTCAAAATAAAATGAGAATCAATTAAGTTGTCTTCAATACAAATATTTATAAAATTAAACGATATTTTTCTATTTTAAAATATTGACAAATTTATTACAATAAAATGTACCAGTGTGTTAAATTAAAAAGTATTTTTCTGTTATAATTAGAAAATTCAACGTTAACAAACAAAAAAAAACGTATATAAATGAATATTCCATAAATACTAAAACACTGCAGTTCCTTCTTTCTTGCACTGATAAAATCTATTTTGTGAACATAAATGTCAAGTTTCATATATAAAGTACTGCACACCATTTTAATGGTTAAACTTTAATATTAATAAAAGATGTTTCTGTTTGCAACTATATAACTATACAGTAAACTTAAGCTATATAGATTTGTACAAATAATTATAGAAGAATATTATTTTGTTATTAAGCGATTTGTTAAACCTACAAAATAAATGTCATAATAAAAAATTTAAATAAGGTATCACGTGCATACAACAAGCAAGTAATGTACAAATACTGCACACATTATTTATTGATGTAATTAAAAACTTGATAATGATTTGAATAAACATATGTTTATTTTCAAATAAAATTTCAATTGAATATTATATATATATATATATATATATATATATATATATATATATATATATATATATATATATATATATATATATATATATATATATATATATATATATATTCGAAACAGTATTATATGTACCGTTCAAATGAATGTTATATCTTATTATTATTTTTATTGAAACTATTATAATTATACTGATTTTATTTCAGTGTACAGAATGTTTCACAATATTAATTGATTATTTTCATCGATTTACTTTTCACTGATCACCTAAGTGTACCATGATTATCTTTTTAAGACATACTTGCCCATACTGTAAGTTCAATAAGTATCAATAAGTTGTTCATAGGTGACATTACGTATAATAAATCAGTGTTAAAAAGATGCTCATAGATGGCTGTAAATATTCACAGGTTCACAAACTCATTCTTAGGTAACAATGCGTATTTTCTATACAAAATAGTTAATAATATCCCGCAATCCAATTGATATTACATTTTACGACAAAGATGGGTTACTTCGTCTAAACTGAGGAAAATTATTTATAATCAATGAAATATTGTGGGTACTAAGATTATAAATTCCATAACGGTTTCGAAGTTGGTTGGGCAGTAATTTGGATAAAAGTCATATTACTGCATCATCCGTGATCTTATGAAATATTTAGAGATATTTCAGCAAAAAATGATCTGAGTGAAATTTTGATGATTGTATTGTAACGCAAGTAACGACATTTATTTCCCAGCTAGTTTTTCCGCAACGAATTTTGGGTATATATGAGCCACATCCATAGTGTATATGGGATTAAGGGGTTTGATTGAACCAACCAAATATCCTTAATCAAGACTACTGTACATTGATTCTATAGATTTTTACAAATCTCTTATAAGTAAACCGTTCCTATTTTTATTATCAACGTTGAAAAAGTGTATGTGTTTTTTCCTTACTATCTATTTTAAGTATTCTATCAAATTATACCTAGTCTATGCCTTTGTATATCTCATCGACCTTGTAGTTTATCGAAATTAAGATCGTAAGGAAAAATTTTTGCCACTGTAAAAATTGTCTATAATTAAAATGAAGCTAATTTAAGTTCAAAAATGTAAAGTAATCGCGGTACAATAAATCATAATTTTATCTTGACAACAATCAAATAATTCTGAATCTTATGCATTTGTTTACATAGTAATGCTGTGTCATTGTTACATAAGAAGTGGCTCAACTTGAAAATTTTCGTGTCTATTTAAAACATCCTGTATCGATACATAGATTCGCAATATATGTAAATTCGAACTGGTTTCATTTAAATTCTGAACACATTACCGTGTGTGTTTACTCAAATAAAAGCTTATATATATATCTATACACAGAAAGAACGAACGATATAGTGATTTTTTAGAATCATCAACGTTTTACATACAAAAATAATATAATAAATGGTAATAAAAAACTTTAAAATGACTTTTATATTTCAATGAATACCTTTTAATCGAAAAATAGTTCGTATCGTATATATATATATATATATATATATATATATATATATATATATATATATATATATATATATATATATATATATATATATATATATATATATGTTCAAGAGTAAATATTTGTAGCATAACAATATATGTAAAAACATATTATTATTACTTCAAAATTATTATACCAAACAAGTTATTCGTATTTCTTTCTTTAAAAAATAAGTGATCACAAGCTAAGCTAAGCTATTTTGAATTGTAACTTATGCGATTTTGTGTTTTCATATAGTATACAATATATGTGTGCATTTTTAAGGATCCGTACAAAATAGCATCCAAAAAAGAATAAAAGCCTGGATCAAATATGTTGTAGAATGTTGAAATTGACTTATAACTCAATGAATAGTAAAATATAGAAATAATTAAGCATAAAATACTCTTTGTGTTGAAGGCTTTTATTGCTACGGGCCAAAAAAGTAGCGTTTATTTTTCAAAATGTTTTAGTTGATTTGTAGCTTATTCATTCTCTATTTTTGGGATAATGTTTCGAATAAAAGTTGTTAGTATATTTTTAATGAATAACTTTTAACCTCAATCATTTTTCGATAACCGATTGAATAAGGCTTAAAACAATTATATAATTTTAAAAATTGAACAATGTGGAACGTTGATCAGACTCAAATAAAATCGTTGGAAACTAATATCTAGTTTTTTACTTTTGTACTGAATATTTAGAGTTAAATAGCTTGTTATGCTCCCCACGATTTTTTTGGAGTTTAATCAAACTCTTTATGGATCCATAATTTTCCAGATTTTAGTACATCATCGATTTTACAATAAAACCGTTTAACTGAAAAAGTATTTTGCTTAATTTTTTTAAAGATTAAAATTTAAACTCGGCCTGTCGCACGACCGTGCTCTAGATATTCATCTTGTAATTTTTCACGAAGCCTCCACCAAAATATCATATCAGAAGATTACTGCCATATTTTCGAATTCCATCATTCGATTTTCATGAGAATGGTTATATTGAATAGGAGAAAAGTCTGTATTATGATTTAAAGCGAACAAATAAATATTCAACAATTTTTTTAAACTGATCTTTAAACTGGCGCTTAATAAGTTTTTAAATTTATTCGAAATTTTCGTAAGAATATTTTTATATTGTAAAATATATGATAGTATCATATATTGTCTGATGAAGAAACTGTGTTTCGAAACTACAATCAAAATAAAATTATTGTTACGAAAATTTCAAATATTAGTTTTATTTAAAAATTTTAATAGATTTTTGTCAAGTAAGACACATTCAATACAGGACATAATTCATAGTTTTAATACATACATTTTTTGAAATAAATCCTTTATTTCATAATCTAGTTGGGAAGGAGACGACTCCATACAGCAAGCATTCTACATTCTAAATTGCACGGAACCTTTGATACCTTTGTTAATTTCACACTTGGCCAGCTTTTTTTGTTATATACTGGGTGTCCCAGAAGTCGCGCACCCCATTGTAGGGATCGAAAGAGAAAAATATTCTAAGACGAAAAGTCCTGAGCCATTTTTTAATCAGACGCATAGGTAATTAATTATTAATTAATGAAAGTGACCAATCAGGAGCGCGCGACAGAAGAATAAAAAGTGAGTGAGAAGGCGGTAAGAGACGCGAGAGTGAGACGTAGCTCTGGCGTCTCACTCTCGCGTCTCTTACCGCCTTCTCACTCACTTTTTATTCTTCTGTCGCGCGCTCCTGATTGGTCACTTTCATTAATTAATAATTAATTACCTATGCGTCTGATTAAAAAATGGCTCAGGACTTTTCGTCTTAGAATATTTTTCTCTTTCGATCCCTACAATGGGGTGCGCGACTTCTGGGACACCCAGTATATATAACTGAAAATAGTGTGTATGTAAATTTGAAATTTATATTATGTGTTTATTCAACAAATATTTACTATTTTGAATTTAGTTTTCATATCTGTGTTCGTATTATGTAATAGCAAAATTATTTATGTTGCACAAGTAATTAGATGGAAAAAACACCAACTGGCAAAGTCAACCGAGAAGGTCAGTTTTAATAAAGTTACATTCGATGAAGTCTTCGATGATTTACAGAAAATTACAAATGGTACGCGGAAATAAAATTATTTTCTATTGCATATGAAATAATACAATACTCTTCCGAAATATCACTTATATACTAATAATTTTTGTTGATATTTGTATTATAGACTTTCCTTTAGGGCCTACAAACGGGGAACATTGAACAGCAACATTATGTAGCAACGTATTATGTTGCAAATGTGTAGAGTGGATGCAGCAACAAAAATCATGTCCTAGAACGGTTGCTGTAAAAATCAAAATTATTTGATATTTTGTAGGAGGAGTTAAATGTTCGTGTAAAAATTGGTCATATTATCTAATATTTTATGCTTTCCTAATATTTTATTATGTTTTATTACCTAGATTGGTTAAAATTTACATTATATATTTTATTATTTGTAATAATAATATATAGATATTATCCAACACTAGTATTTTACTAGATACATACATATAAATAAACTATACAAATTAAAGAGATAGATAGAGACAAGATGAGAAATGATTGAATTTTTATGACTAGCGTCATAAAATAATAAAATAATAGTTTTATGTTCCATAATTTTGGTTGCACGTCTGTACAGAAAGTATTTTGTAGGTGGAATTCAATGTTACTGCAACAATGTTCTGCGTCTGTTTCATACTTAGGCATTGACTCTGAACTTCCGGATAATTGTAACAATTTCTTTCATATACAATATTAGCAATTCCATTGTTCTGTTCATACTTATGGCAGCATATATCTTAAATGCAAAATCAAGCAGTATTATTAAGGGCTACGTTTCAACTAAAACTACACAATTTTTATTTGATTCAAAAATGTAAAAAAAAAATGCGTTCTTTAGAAAAATATAATTGTAAGAATATGAAATTTTCCATAAAAATTTTCCTGATGTAATCGCTGAAAACAGAAATAAAGGATATGAAGCTGACTTAATAGTTAAATTGTATAGCTTTAATTTGTATTTGTGTATCTTTAATTTGTATTACCTGTGAACTTTGTATAATTCTGAATATAGTTCTATCTTTTATTAAAATTATGAATTTGATCTCAACGAATCCTTTTCCGATTTTTCACTTTGTTTTTTTGTTAATATTTATCCATTTTGTCATAATAAAGTAATAAAAAATTCGTAACGCAGGAGCTGCTTCAACTTAGCGAATTTCCTGAGAATACATTAATCACTCTCTAGCGGTCGAATTTTATTAATAAATTACATACGTCGAGTGGATTGAGGGGAGGGGGAGGTATAAAGAAAGAAAAAAACACAAAATATAAAATATCTCAAATCATATTAGAACAATCGAAAAATACGTAAGGAATAAAGTTGTAGAAAATCAAATTTGCTACAATTCATCACCTTATCATTTTTGCTAGTCTAATGTGTACAGAGATATTAAGAAATTTAATTTTCAATCTTAAACCGTCAATATTTCTGTAAATATTAGTGTAACAGAAAAAATGATAAGAAACAAAATTACATTAAAATTTAATACCTACAACTTTATTTCTTATAAATTTTTCGATTTTTCAAATATTAAGGGAGATATGTCAAATTTTGTGTTTCCCCCTCCCTTTAAACCCCCCTTTCCCCTTGACGGATTTTACCCATTAACGAACTTGACCTTTTGAATACCAAAAGCGCCTTAAATACCAAATCTCATTCCGATAAAATGAAAACTGTGACCGCTAGAGTGATTACAGACACATATATATATGTAAATGTATATATATATATATATATATATATATATATATATATATATATATGTCCATAGATATATATATATATATATACATTTTACAGATGGTGATTTTTGACATCTACTAGGTAGGATCGATGGACATTTAAAGAAATTTATGCGAAATTTTGACTTCGGTACGGGACCAATAGCTCTCTTTCCTTTCAGGAAATTCGCTAATAAGAACGAAAGTAACCACCCATTAAATACAAACAAGAAATAACCAGCTTGGACTTCACTATCACGAATTTATGAATTATTTTTGCATGCCATAAAAAGTGAACATCAAATTTGCAACATAAAAACTTGGGAAAATAAACTTCTTAAAATTTACGATATAGAATCAGCACTTAACACAGTTTTATTCCAAAATAACATTAAATTTAAGACGATGCATTAATTATCCAATACCGGATAATTAAACAAACCAAACCAAAAAAAAAAATGACATTTATTACTTAAAGTTATGAATTGATCAAAATCTTTTGAAAACATTTTAGAATAATAATTAATTAGATTAACATATTTTATAGTTTAATTATAAGTAATTAATAATGGAATCTGTATCCTTCTTTGATTAGTCTGTGCAAATAATATAAATGTTTATATTAGTTAAACACACTTATAATTATTATTATAAATAATATTATTTGATCAAGGTGTGTTAAAGTGATTCAAAATACATAATATATAATTCTATAAGCAATATTGATTGTATATTTTTAGGATTCTGTATGTAATCGTAGAAAGAACCTTTTTAGTTTCGCCATGTTTGTATCTTGGTGACAGCCTTTTTACATGAAGTCTATTGTTAATAAATAGCTGATATTTGGTATGCTTATACATATTAATAACGCATATAACGTTAGGAAATGGAATTCTTATTATCTCACCTCCCCTGCGTGTAAAGTGAGCGAGTATGGTAGGGCCAATTTGGTATGTATTGTCCAGAGTATCGTTGATTAAATTTCTCAAAAATATTGGGGGTTTATCATGAATACTTTTTCGATAGATATACGCGGGAATCTATTTTCAAAATATTAGGCTTTAAATTGGTCACCACCGCTAAACTGGTCGCTAAACTATCCGAAAATAGTAGTATATACATGAAATTACCGTCCAAGTAGATAGAGCGCGTAATACCACTCGGCTACTTGGACGGTAATTTCAAGTAGCAATTGGGTGGTATTGAAATTACCGTCCAAGTAGCCGAGCGGTCTAACGCGCTCTGTCTACTTGGAACTGGGAGGTTACGGGTTCGAATCCTGACATCGGCAGTTTGTCAATTATTTAAAAAAAAGGGGGGCAATTGATTTTTTGTTGGCATATGGACAAGAACGAAGTAACCTGCTATGCTTGTGAAGGTTTTCTGCAGAACTTCACGAACTCCAGATTAATATCGGAATGCAGCCGTACAAAGTACCAATTCCTAGTCTACACACAAAATCCATCCATTTCACTCACATCCTCACATCCTTATTACTAGTTTACGAGTAACAGTGGAACAACTTACTGTTAGGTTTGTAAAAATTCATATGTTATTGACTTCGAAACCCTTCACTGTACGTGATTCGACACACACTTAACCGCTTTTTTTATACGTAGCGTAGAGTCAAACCAATCAAATTTTATGATTATTACACACAATATTGAATTATATAATTAATGTAAATTTAATCAAGATAATATTCATAACGTATTTAGTCTGTCTTCTGTATATACAACGATGGGCCGAATGACTTGAGAGCCGGTCGTTGTAAAAATACTGCTCGTCTATACGTCCGTGGATAGATAGAGGTCTTTGTTTCGGGCTCTTATGGTTGCATAATATAGATTAGATAGATTGTAGAGTGAGTGGAGTGGAAGGAATTTGTGAGTAGACTAGGAATTGGTAGGATATACGGCCGCAGCCGACTCTGATAGGAACTATGCCGATATTCATCTGGAGTTCGGGAAGAAAACTGCAGAAAACCTTCTCAAGCATAGCCGGTTCCTTCGTTCTTGTCCAAACGCCGACAGTTTAGTCAATTAACCGCCCTCTTTTTTTATAATTGACAATCTGCCGATGTCGGGATTCGAACCCATAACCTCCCAGTTTCCAAGTATGCATACTGCGCAAGCATAACGCCTTAGACCGCTCAGTAGCCACTTGGACTGATAACTAGACCCTCTTAGTATACATGTACTTTTTGCATGTTGAGACGTGAGTAATTAGTACGAGTATTGGTTTGTTATAAGATAATATTCTCCACATTGTAATTTTTCCCATAAATTGACTAATCTAAATAGTGGACAGCTCGTTGTTTTAAATGATATTTGTTACTGTGCGCTGCCGCCAGTTTTCAAAATATGGTGGCAAAAACAAACCTAAATAATTAATATTATAAATAATTAATTCAAACGTTCGTCAACACCATTTTTTTAAAGCAAATATATAAACTGCATATTTCAAAGAATATTTATAAACATTATTTATTATTAAAAGTGTGGTATAAATCTGTGACACATCCTGTACATCAACTAAACATATAAGACTTATATTTAAAAGATATATGAAAATAAAAAATAAACAATAATTTGAATTCAAGATAATTATGATATTACTAGCAGTAAACTTACTAAGCAATGCCTACTTAAGTTAGCAATTTATATACAAAGTTAGTAAAACACATAAAATGTTATTAAATGTTAATTTAGATTAATAATTTCTTCATTAATTCTTCTTCGTCGCATATAGTTTTAACAGCCGTTGTTGGTATATATATATATATATATATATATATATATATATATATATATATATATATATATATATATATATATATATATATATATATATATATATATATAGATATATATATATATATATATATAATGTTTGTAGTGGAACGACTAAGATCAACGCTATCATAACGACTCTCTAAGTAAATAAAATAAATGTTATAAAATATAAATCGAGGAGATAGGAGGCTCTACATACATACACATACGATACGAATGGGTACTTATAATAGTAGTGAGCAGCATTAAATGACGCGTACACTTTTTTTTTGTTTGTTTAAATTGTATAATAATGTGACTACACCACTTTGAAAAATTGTATTCTATAAAAATGTTTGTAATAATGTTATGGCTATGAAGCAGGCTGATGTTTAAATGATGTCTTCTAGATGTACAGAATGGTCTAACAGAACGTATAAAACTTTGCCAAAGATCAATTAAATATTGATTGTAAACAGCTAATATGTATCAAAATGGTATTCTGAATGAATATCTATCAAAAAAAAGCTGTTAAGAATTTGGATACTAGCGAATTATAGATTACAAATAAAAGATTTAAACATCTATGGCACAATTTGAAGGCACTTTCGCCGTATATAAGAGGTCCGAGGTTCTATTCAAAACTTTGAATATTGAATATTTGTAAAATTAACATTTAAAAAAAACCTCAAAAAATGAGCCGTGTGATGCTTATGAAGTAATTCAAATTTGGTACATGTGTTATGTATTCACTTGTAGATTGAAGGAGATATATATATATATATATGTATATATATATATATATATATATATATATATATATATATAGCTATACAAAACGTTATTTTAGCACAAGCCTGGCAAAATCTGTAGCTCTTTGCGAATTTATTCTAGGCAATATTTTTATTTTGTCTGCATTATATACTTTGTGGCATTCATATAATAGTTTTCTCTATTATTGAAGTAAAATAATACGAAAAACGACGAGGTTTACATTTAGATTGTAACGTTATCGTTACGCAACGGTATCAAATAATAAATAATGTCACGGTATCTTGGCTTGAATATTTTTCCTTTTATACTTTTTCTTATATCATTAGAATATGTGTTGGGATCAGAATAATTATTCTCAATAATTTTCAATACAGCAATATGTGTGTATGAATGAGGTACATGAAAAATATTGAAAGAAAAGTAACTAATATACAGAAATAATGAAGAGTTTACTTTTTACAACCTTTTAGTCAACTTCACCTGGTAGTTAGTATTTGTGGGTCAAATCTTTAACTAGTCAGTAGCAATCAAAATTTTGTCTAGTTCTAATTGAGTTAGAGCTTTCAAATATTGTACGAAATTTTGTGTTCGAAGTTACGTGGCAATATAATATGGTATATCGAATATTGTTCTGCATAGATTTAATTCGAAGCTGTAATAAAAATTTGGTGGATGTGTCGATAAATATTTGAAGTAGTGGTAGAAGTGGGAAGTTATATTGAAGTTTTTAGTATTCAAATAAAATCATACAAACATACAAACATTTTTTTAAATAAGCTTTTATTTGATGAACTAAAAAGTAGAAAATAAAATTTTTCCTCAAATTAATAATATGTGACAAAAGCTATAAACAAACGTTTACGGCGCTCAGGTTTTAAATGTTTAAAAATGGTATATGAGCACTCCAACTCATAAACATTTTTTAAACATATAAAACCTGAGCGCCGTAAACGTTTGTTTATATTCGCATATATTAGTGATTCGGAAAAATAACTTTATTTTCTACTTTTATTTCATTAAATAAAAGCTTGTTTTTAAAAATTATCTTTTAATATTATTTTTAGTCTAAGCCAAAACATTTGTCATTACACCTTAGATGTTGTATTGGGCTTATAGATTATACGGAATATTTTTTATTCAATAAAAGTTTAAATTCATAATTTATTTTAAGCCATCCTGTATAAATATCTAGTTGAAGGGGTAATTTAGAAGGCTTAAAACATAAGTATGGTATTGAAACTATGTATGTATTGTAAGTACTATGTATTGTATGTACGAGCAAAGATATTTTATATTCCTGGCATCATTATGTTCGATGAAATGATGATGCTTCTTTCTTCTCTTACCTTTTCTCTTTTTGAATCGTTCGTCTTCGATATATTAATGTTGTAAAATTCAATTACATTCAGTCAACATCATCAGTTGTGTAGAGAGTTACATATTGAAAAACTCAACAACAGGTGCTTTAACAACTATTTTATTTATCAGATTCATTCAATTCAGCAAAACAAAAATAAAATGAGAAGAAGAAAAAGAAAAGAAATTAAATCTAAAATGTTGATTTTATATTGTCTTTAAAACTATAAAGATTGTTTTCTGTTTTGTGTGTGTTCAATTTATTTTATATTTTGGAATTTTTATAATAACAAGTAATGTAACAACTAACTGAGTTATTTGTTTGAATACCCAGTATATACTGAGTTTGTATATCAATGTTTGAACAAGTCTTCAAATTCAAAGTTTATAAGGTATACATTTTTTTTCTGCGATCATTATTTTCAAGCGTTACAAAGTCGGAACTAAACTTAATATACCTTGTATGTTTACAAATATACTGGGTATAAAAATAGTATATATGGATGCTATGTACATGTATACATGCATGCCCTTGTTCACCTATCAATTGTATTTCTCATTTTCAACTTTGAGCACAAATTATGAGAAAACTATTGAGTTTATGAAAAAAATTTTCAAACAAAAAATGTTTATTTTAAAGAGAAGAAGATTTTTTGTTAACAAATTTTTTTTCTATCTCGTACGATTTCAAAGATATAAATTTTCCTCCCTAGAGAGGGGAAAAACTTTCCGATTTTGCCCATTAACGAACTTGACCTTACTTTTTTGCTCTAGAACACATACAAAATTATCAGCTTGTTATCATTTTCGTTTTTGAGTTATCGCCTTCACAGACAGGCAGACAAACGGACGGACATGCGAGAATGGACTAATTAGGTAATTTTATGAACACCTATAACAAAAATTATGGTGCCTACTTTAATAATATTGTTATTATAATTTAAAGTACAAAAAATATATTTAAATATCATAGTTTATCATATATTGTTATTGCTCTCTCGACATCTTAAACATTTTTTTTAATGTACAAGCATGGCTCATACTTCTGCATTTTTAAGAGAAGCATTTAACGTCAAAATTTGATAAGCCCTTTTTTCACATCATTTGTTTCAAAAAATTGCATACAAAATTTTGATGATTTTATGAACTACAAAAACTTTCGAATTGTTAAACTTGATGGTCAGCTACTGAACCCTAAATAAAATATAAATTAACAGCAAAGTGGCGTTCTTTTTTTGGCAATTTTATAGTTGATTTGTGGCAAATCTATATGATTTTCGAAAAAAAATATTAGTTTAAAAAAACTAATGTGAGTTCGCACAAAAATCGACAATAAAATTTTGAAAAAAAGAACGATTCTTTTGCTGATGATTTTATTGAGCTATATGAAAAAAGAGTTAAAAAATTGTATTACCAAATTGTTTCCATGTAGGATTATTTGTTGGTTTTATAATAATGATATGAAACTATATTTATAGTGTTCTTTTTTTTACCCGCATTCTTTTTTACTTATGATGGCAAGAGCAAATCAACGAAGCAAGGTATATGACCTTCCATTGTCTATTCAATACATTTTTTTTTTTTTTTGAAAGTCGAGCACCTACTTTTTTCTTAAAGAATTTTTTATGTATATGTGTTGAGATTTACATGCCGCTTTCAAATAAGTATACTATTTTTAGGTTCAATAATTTAAAAATATTTTCAAGTATATACATTTTTTTTTTTTGGTACATTCTTTTAGATACATATTTAGACAACCATTTTCGAAATGTGCAACTTTAACATTCAACTTTAACACTGTAACGATAATAAATTATCATCATATTTAATATCTTACATTTTTGATTCATGTACTTTTAATGAAGGGATGAAGGCACAATTTAATAACGATTTTTGTTTAGATGCAGATGTTTATTTGAATGTTGATTAATTTCACCAAGTTTTAATAATATGGTTGAATTACAGTGGCCCTCACCCCGGCACTGGATATTTCGGAATAATGTCAATTGCCGATATCCTAAAACATATGGTATCTTGCCGAGCTTTAAGCGTCAACAAAGCTTACCTTAGTTCAAATAATGATTCAATTACACTCTCTTGCTAATTACATCGCATATACGACGTTGTTGAAATAGTTGCTAATTCGAAGTATATTTAAATTCAACAATCCAATTTAGTAAAAATAATCAAATTGTTATATGTATTGTTACAACTTTATGTTAATAATCTGTGGGTAATTATACGTTTAAATGTTTCTTGTAAATCTTGTTAAAATATACTATTCTTTAAAACTCTTTGTTGTTAAAATATTTTTCTAACCAATTAGTTATTTTTTGAAAGACAGCTGATTAATTTTGACAGTGTATTTTGTTTTGATATGTAGTTGATTTGTTGCATAATCAGTGTGACAAACTATTAAATACTTATTATTTTAATTTAGTGAAATAATAAAGGCGCGATAAATTCAAAAATAATATTACTAATAATTAAGAAAAAAAAACAGAACAATTCTTTTTATTAGAAACATTATAAAATCAAGTTTGTTTCAACACTGTTACTTTAACACTCAAATGTAAATAATTATTTGATTTTTTGCGTCACATGTTGGAAGATTTAACTGTGTAAATTTCATTTTGAAAATGAAATCAACATAACATTTTGAAAATGATATCGAAAATCTTTACGTAATTGTGTCTTCAAATACAAACTGCAATAAAACACAAGATTATCAAAATATAGAGTGGCGCATAATTAACGTTATGATTTCAGAATTAACATTATGATTCAAAATTAACTTTGAATAACTTGGGAAATTTATGATAGAAAGTTGTTCAATTTTATTTTGAAAGTCAGCATTCGATTATTCATATTTCTTTCATATTCGAAATGCACCTAGCGCTCCAACAACTTACCGATTGGTCTAGCGTTTTCGGCAACATGGGGCAACATTTCGGCAAATTAAAACTGTTTTGTTAGCTTTGTTTTTGCCACCATATTTTGAAAACTGGCGACTGCGCGCTGTAAAAATATATACACATACACACAAATAAAAAAAAAGTTAATTGTTAGGTCTGTCACATCAAGTCAAATCAATTTCTAATTTACATTTACTGATATTTTACAATAAATACTATTAAAATATTTAGGTCAAATAAAAAAAGGTTATAAATCGTTTTAAGATTATTGATACACTTTACAACTTTTATTAAATATTAAACAAATTTTATTAAAGATAGTACTCATTTGACTAAGTGTAGCACATGAAAGTTCTTAAGTGGTCAGTAAATCCGACAATTAAATATTTGAGCTCTTGATAATCTAATATAAATGTTTAGTAAAATAGTAGCTCGCTGATTAAAATACTTAGATTTGAAACTATCATTATTCTAATCCGTAACAAAAATACCATATTTAAATAAATCAATGAAGTGTAACGTATGTATATCGGTATAAAGAATCATTGATCTATCTATTGGTCTAATTTTGTTGATCATACGATGTTCTATATTTCTTTAAACATCCAAAATACCTAGTAGTCCCAACGGAGACTTCAGAAAAGAAAAACCTATAATCATTTCGAGAAAAACACATCAATATTTTTTTTTCTTACAATTTCATTTCCAACTTTTGTATGGGACATTTTTGATATCTATTATGGTTTTTGATATCTATATTTCTGGTATCTATATAGAGATATAGATATCAGATATAGATAATAGATATGAAATAGTTTCCTATTAAAGTTATGGATGAATTTTATACAAAAAAGTTTTGTTGTAATTATTATAGCAAAAAAGTTAAGAGCGATAAAATATTTGTGGGTGGTTTCCCCGCTGCTCCGAATAGATAGATAGATTGTAGAGGCTGCCCTGGACGGGCTACACTCCGACCATAAGGTCCATTTTGATGCCTAAGGATGTGAGGATACGCCGACAGTTTAGTCAATTAACCGCCCCTTTTTTGTATAATTGACAAACTGCCGATGTCGGGATTCGAACCCATAACCTCCCAGATTACAAGTACGCATACTGCGCAGACATAATGACTTAGACCGCTCGGCCACTTGGACTGGTCCGAAGTCACTATATGTACCATCGTATATGAAAGTTTTATCCATTACAAAATCAACGTTTACGGTCACGGTGCTCACTGGAGGATGTTAAAATATGACATACAGGTCTTTTTCTATAAAAGTGTGTATAAGGTCCCTTCTTAAGATATATTACAGAGAAATAGAGCTGTAGGATTGTACACCCAGACAAAACACGAAAATAAAATTGATTTAAGGACTTGATGGAAAGTTTCTGAGATGTCCATTTTTTCATATTTTAAACGTTATGTGGTAAACTGCTCGTCAAATAAGCACAATTTATATTATTAAAATCCTTATAATTACATTAATGATTGGCAATGTGGCAACTTTATTGATTAGACGACTTCTTGCAATCGATTAATCGGCTAGTCAGGCAGTCGACAAAACATGCACATCGGTTATGGTGACACAACTAAAATTGAACAGGCATACTAAAATTTGTTGAAATAATTCAGTTTATCACAAAGTATAGAAACTTTGTGTCAAAAAAATTGCACCTTTGATTTTTCAACGGGTATTCTGTCTCGTAATAATCATAATCATAATATTAAAAATAGGTACCTATTTATAAAAATGTAAAACTACTTCACTTAGAAACAACGTAATTTTTTCTATTTAAAGCATAATATTAAATATATTTTTTTTATATTATATAATTATTGTATACAAATAAAAATAATAATTTATGTAAAAATATTATTATTTGCATAATTAATTTCAATTAATAAAATTTGTCCCTAATGTCATGTCATAGTTTTGATTGCATAAAATTGTCATTAATTAATACCTAACTATCAATCATATAAATCTTAGCATTGAGTACTTAAAAAGTAAATACAGCATTCCGTACCAAGAAATTAATACATTGTCAATCAATCATACGTATTTCATAAAACTGTGGACAGGTTCAAATCTGAAAACGGAAGATATTTTCAAAATAATAATTGTGTTCACGTCTTTAACCGGACAGTTAAACACCGAAAATCTATAAATAAATAAACAAATCTCATAAAAATAAACAACTTTTGTTTGTAACAATTTTTCGTGAACCCAATAGCTTTGGCGGGATAGCTATTAAGTAGTAAAGAAAATAACAGAGACGCATAAGGTGGGTATTCTTTCAAGAAACTCTGCAAAACTACAATGAAATATTGCGTAAATTGATCCAAAAACGACGGTTACAAACAAGTTTGTGGTTTATCGAACTTTTTTTTGGATTATGAATTGGGCATAAAATAGTTATACTATTTGTTTAAGAATTTATTTAGTAGGCTCTTTGTTTGCACTAAAAGACCTGGTGAAGGATTTTTCCTGCAAAAAGTTTTGTAAAGTGTACATTTCTATCAGAAACAAAAAAAGTATATAGTTTAAGTAAAAATACAATTTTGCTCTCGCACGTGTAGAACGGAACGGGACAACTTCATTTACGTCTTTAAATTTGCTTCCATATTGGAAGGCAATTTAAAAAACTGATGATAACAAAATGGGAGATACAGTTTGGTGTTGCAGCTACATTTTAACCATCTACATCCAAAATTTAATTACACTACTCGACAGCTAAAGGATCAAAGAATTTGTTACGTTGAATGAGGACTGTGATGCATCATGCGTGGTGGAGGGGAAAGCGCGGGCATTTTGAGGTCATTTCGCAGCGTCTCATAATTATAATAACTTTTGACTCGGAAAAGCTAGGATGTTCGTTTGAGTTTCAATCGTCAGCTCTCGCCAAGATCTATCGATTGCGTACATTAGTGTGAAATAGTGAATATATATCTTCGAAAAGCCAAATCAAAATATATAGATCGTATACGGTTGGAAAGATTTTCTCAAGAGCAATCCAGTAATACCCCGTTACGTTACCCGTTACGTACACGTATTCACGTAAAACACATGGCCATGTTCACGACACAGCCACACCCCTACTTTTAACAGTACCTCACCACTTGATCAAAACACGTATTTTGATTGCATTGATTAATATTATCAAATTTTTGTAGTAAATTTTAATTAATTAAAACAAGTCGAAGCAAAACTAAATATTGACATATTAATAATTATTCAGGGCGTTGGGTACATCCAGCCACTTTATCTTTGACTGCGAATCTCTAAATTACAGCAGATACTGGATATTCGGTGCATCTCACCCCGAATATATGAACCTTCGGGAGCACCTGATAAGCAAGCTCCAGTCTATTACCAACATATGGGAGAAGCGAATCTCCTCGGACTGAGGTAGAAGGGTGAGCATAATGAACCATAAGGTCGCAGTGTAATACTTTTTAGATCCCAAGATGAGTCAATCAATCAATCAAGGGCGTTGGGTCAGACATGAAAAAAAATTTTGAATCAACTATTGTTGATATTAACAATATTCATTGAAAATGTGGCATGCGCAAACACACTGAATACTGGATCACACAGTATCCAGTATTTCTAGAGTATATATCGGGTTAACTCGATGTACAACGATGTCAAATTTACAAAAAACAGGATTGCACGGATACAACGTGCTTAAGTGGATTTACTGAATCAACTTTTTTTTTAAATTCAGATTTAGAATTGATTACAAAATATTAATTATTAAACAGTGTCTGTGTGTAGCCTAACATACGCTCACATGATTTATATGAATTTGATTTTTAATATTTTGTTTTATTTTTTTGCAAAATAAGAATAGGCAGTGAGTAGTAGGCTGTATAATAAGAGTAGTATACGATTAATAATTTATAATTATGTAATCGCTTTAAGTAACAACTCACTTCTTGTATACAATGATAAATTAATAGTTCAGGTTATTCGATTACTTACGCCGAAATGATTAAAATCTAAATTTTTTATTATGTTTTAAAGTTAAATGAACTACGAAACCGAGAGCTTGGTAAACATCAACAGTATCATAGATGGTATGTTTTTTTTCTAAATATCCCACTTTGCCTTAGACTACTTGAAAAGCGCATGCACAAAAAATTCACCTAAAGTTTTACCGTAGGCAAAGGATGTAAGTATTACTAGCTTTTATCCGGGGCTTCGCCACGTTTTCTAATTCCATTTTCGGCTCACGTCATGCAAAAAACCTCAATTTAATTTCCACCTACTTCAAATCTTTATCGTTCCCATCGCTTCCACTAATCCAAAAATTTATCAATAATTCTACTAACCAACAAAAGTTTTAAAGCCTAATTATTAGCTTTAAAACCAAAAAAAAGTTCATCAAAATCGGTCCAGTAGTTTTTGTTCGATGTTGTTCGAACAAACAAACAAAGACCTTAAATAAAGAAATAAACAGACATAAATTTACAATTTTATAATAGTAGTGATAAAAATAAGCTTGGATAAGCTTTCCATTCCATCATCACTGTCATATGAAAAAAATCAATTTTTCGAAATATATTCTCCCACGAACAAGGTATAAGAAGGCAGAATTTAAAAAAAAATTTTTACTAGAAATGATCCAGCTTCGAGCAGTCTTTATAACCACAAAGATATTCTGAAAATAAAACTAACTCTCAGACCAGCTACATCCGCTTAAGTGAAATTGATCGCGAATTTGTCACACCGATATTCCTTAGTCCGCCGGATGAAAGAGAGTTGAATGTTACCATACAGAAATTATTTATATGAATGTTTTTTTTTTATCAACATGAAAAACTACTGATTATTGACTATTAGTTTTTATTGGTCCTTAAGAATATGACATCTGGTGTCAATAACTATAAACAGAGTAGTCAGGCTCAACTGTGAAAGTAACATATAATAAAATAATCAAAATATTATTATTCTGTGAATGTAACTCATCTTTTTTATGAAAAATATAACTAATTGTTGAAATGTAGCCTAGATAAAACCGTCATTTTGGAATATGACGTCATGAGTAACTTTACCAATAGTTACTTTTCATTTTTTTTCTTTTCTTTGTCCATGTTTGGCCATTGTTGTTGTAATAATTCATAAAATTTTGTTTTATTGTAAAGCCAATCGAATAACCTTTATAAATTTTTGCAATAGATTTTTCATAAAATATGATTTTAATATTAGTAATCAGATTATTCCTTTCTCTTTCTGAGAGATGGAGTCAAATAATATATTAACCACCCTAAGCGAATTTCGTACTGTTTTTTGTTTTTTTGCTGCTCAGTTGATTTAAACATCACTTTTAATAATTTATTAGGTTGCAAATACGTACGCGTCAGCCATGTGTTTAATATTATTGCACATTTTGATTTTAAAAATTGTTATTATTACAAAAATTGACAATGACGAATCGATTTACATTTTAAAATCAGGGACTAATTTAGTAGTTTTATTTTTAAGTGGCCTAAATTGTATATAACATTGATATTTTCCATTTAAATAGCTTTTTGTTTAATATTCGTCGGCTTTACAAAGCTATTACTAATATGAATATTTGGCTCCATTGGTTAATGAACGGAACCTTTTTATCAGGTTCGCCGAACTAATCAACACAATAAAAATTGTATTCCTTCCATCTGTAAAGATAAATAAAATAGTCAATTAGGAACTAACATGGAGGCGTGGCTTAATGAATATGGCTGCAATTAGAAATAGATAAAAAATCGAAATCAATGGACAAAAATAACAATAAATAAAAAATTAAACAAAGTAAATTAAAATGTAATAAATTTTATTGAAATTTCTCTTGTTAAAATTGCTTTCATTTGATATACTCTTG
Organism: Nineta flava; assembly: GCA_963920215.1. Taxonomy (NCBI): domain Eukaryota; kingdom Metazoa; phylum Arthropoda; class Insecta; order Neuroptera; family Chrysopidae; genus Nineta; species Nineta flava. The sequence goes on from OY986041.1 coordinate 117,274,724, forward strand.
TTAACATCACTCTTATTAAAATTACTTTTATATTGTCACAGGATATGTTGTTCGTTGCTAATTTGGTGACAGTTTCACCGTCACCAAACTGAGCTGAGTTTTCCGTCTCGCCTTTTTTCGAATTAACTTGCAGATAAAGCTATCACGAATGTGTCCAGCAAGAATGTCATCACAACGAGTTTGTCCAGCAGGTATAAAACATTTCAAAACATACAGAATCTTTAGTATATTCACATGTTTTCCGTTAAACACTTCAATATTTAACAAATTACCAAGTATTTACCAACATATTTTTTAAATTAAAATCTTGTAGTTCAAAGTTATTGTTACCCTCTAGTGATGAATATTTTTTAACAAGATTATTATAATATTTTTTTGTCTTAATTGAGTTACCTATTCAGAAAGAAATATTCAGTAATTCGAAAATGTATATTAAGTAATTAAGTTACATATATAAGTATGTATGTATATATGTGATTGTATGATCGTAGATTATATTTAAAGGGCGTATCACATTTTTAATGAACAGTGACACGGGAATTAAAATCATGAATTATTACTTATCATATACGAAACTATTTGTTCGTTTATTAAGTTATATTAAAAGAAATGACAAAAAATATATATATAGTTTTCAGTTAAATAGAACAGTTTTTTAAGATATTTGCCAGCCATATTTATTATAATTTGTGTTGTTTCGGTCCATCTTTGAATCAATCAATTTTAATTTTTAATTTTTTAGGTTTTATTTAATATGTAATTCTGTTCTAATTATTGTAGAGCCCTGATGAAGTCAGCAACGACTGACGAAACGTTGGCAATGGAATAATAAAAATTTTTTTTACATAATCGAATAGTTGTCAATATTTCCCTTAAAAAATAATTATTTATTTATTATAATTTAAAAGAAATTTATACTTGGAAAATAAACTAAAAACTTTGTTTCGAGTATTGTGGCATAAGTTGTTTGAATGACTGAAAATCATATCGCAGCGCTCAGAAGAATTTTGAAACCAACATATTTAACAGCTTGTCAATTTTAATTGTTTCGTTTTGGAATATTTAGAGGTTTTAATATAATAAAGAGATTTACAAACTTTATCATTTCGTTTTTTATATAACATTTAAACACTCGATTTCTCAATAAAATAGTTCAAAAATTTATTGCTGGCAAATGTATCGCTTGTTATACCCGGTATATTTAAATATATACAAATAAATAAACGTACAGAAATAATAAGTTTAGTCCCTATTTTGTAACCATTGAAAATATTGATCGTAGAAAAAAAATTTTTGGCATAGGTGTTCATAAAATGATCTGATTATTTCATTTCCGCATGTCCGCCCGTCTGCCTAATATAATATACCTAAATGATAACTAAAAAAAGAAAAGAGATAACACGCAATATTTTGTGTGGGCGTGTGTATTCTAGAACCAAAAAGTAGGGTCAAGTGAATAAGGACAAAATCAGACCGTGCATCCGTCAGTAGCGAAAATATCCATCTTTGAAATCGTAATAGATAGATAAAAAATTGAAAGACAACAAATGTTCCATAACTTTTGTTTGATACTTTTTTCTTAAACTGAGTAGATATTGACTGGCTAATAAAGAAGGTTAACCTGCTGTTATTTTCATTCGTTTTTAATTTAATTACAAATAGACATTTGGACCACATCGCTTATAGACAATTCATTTAATTAGGAATCATCACACAATGTTTTGTTCAATAAACCTGAAATACACCATATTAAAGTTTGTGAGTTTTTCAAATCGTTTTAATTATAGAAAAATATTTCAATTTTTTTTTTTTCATGTATAAATTACTATATTATTTTGATACTAAAATAACTAAAAAGCAATAATTCTTTCTGTTGTTTTTTTATTAGAAGATATTTAATTTTTTATTGATATTATAAATTAAAGTTTTACTAGGTCTAATCTATAACTATACAGAGTAGAAAACAGTATATTTAAGAGCATTTACATAATAATAATAAATATAAGAGTCATAGATAGATATTTAAATAAATTTTATATCGTTGACTACGATATCAACTTACAATTTATGTTTTGTTGATAAAGACATTTTATATTTGTTGATAAACAGACATTTTACTACCGGTATTTTAAAATTATCATTAAAAGTCTCACTTTAATAATTATATACGTAACGAAAGCATCATACCAATACACATTTTCAATATTATATCGGCTCATTAAGTAGTGATCAAACATTATAACGTTGCTAGATTAGTATTAAGTTGAAAATATGGTTCGATATAGTTAATTATATTAAGCTAGAAAAAGGTCGGATATCAGAAATTTTTTGTACTTGTTGGGACCAGTAGTAAAAGGTCAAGTTTCCCTGTTCAAAGGATCCTCATCTAAATTCTCTGTGGTCTAAATGCCATAAAACATTTATTATCAATTTTAAAGAAGATAAAATTTTAAGCAAATTTTACAATTACAATTTTTTTCCAAATCCAATAAGAAGAACTCTGTAATAAAATAGAATATTTTTTCCAACTTCACTAAAAAACCCTCAAACAGGGCCGTACACAGAGGAATGTTTTATAATTACAAAAATATGGTAATTATTGATAAATGGTCATGAATTTCCGAAAATTTCTTCCTGCATACGCTCCTGTCCACAAATTACAAGACTAACAATAAATGAATGACTGTTCATGGAAAAATATCTACTTTACATTATAGTAAAATCTTCGTGAACTATTCTCGGACAATAATTACGATTAGGTAATGCATACTAGTGATGATAGTAACTTTGTAGTCGAAATGCGTATTTAAATGTTATGACACTGATAATCGTTCTCACTTATTCTATCTGTGAATAAATATTTAAATTATTTTGTTTCACGATGTTAAAATACTTGAACTGTATATTACTTTTAAGCATTCATAATTTTGAAAAATGAGTTTGTATATTAATATTTGCTGCTGTGGTGTATTTTTTCGTTATCTTTTTAATGTGTTAATTAGTAGCAGTGTTTTTGTTTAGTAGTAAAAAAAAATGTAGTCTAGTTATAGGTCTTGCAATGAATAATAATGGTAATTAATAAAAATTGGAATTGAATTTCCGTTCTTATGCAGACATAACTGGTTTAAACGTCTTATTTTTATTTCTAATATTGTAGGCACAGTAATAATAATAATAATAATAACCGTTATTCAAAAGATACAATTGTACTTGTATTCAATGTCTTGCAATCAATAAAGCGGAATACAATAAAACGCCCTCAAATCTAGAGCACGAAAGTGCGCAAGGCCGAGTTTAAGGGGCTTTTTGCCCCTTAATTATTTTTTATTTTTTTTAGTTTTTCTAAACAATAAACTGAAATTCATAGCTGAAAATATGTAAACATAATTTTGAGTCAAATATTGAGACAATCAAATTTATACAAAATTCCGAAATACGTATTTAAATATGTTTAGCCGTCAATGATTTGAATATTGATATATAGTTAACTAATGACTTCAGAGTTCACATTACCAAAATAGGAGACAAAAATTGTATCTCGAATTTACAGCAATAATTGAAAAAATTCCGAATTTATTAACTGTAAAAATTTAAATAAAGTATGCTAATTTAGAGGTTATCAATTAAAGTATGCTAATTTAGAGGTTATAATTTTGGTTTTTGTTTTGATTGCTTATATTAAATGTCTTGCGCGTATTTAAAATGAACCGTATTTGTATGTCTTTGAAAACTATAACATACCATATCCAAATTCATCAAATCCAGTATTGACATAAGAAATTTATAATCTCACTTTCCTTGAAACCCAATAAACTATTCAGGATACGTCAAAATAAAATTTATACATTTATATAATAAATTATATTATAGATATAGCAAAACCAATTCCATACCAAATTTAGTATTGAAAGGTATTGGAAATAGACAATTTATATTATATAAATTGAATAAAATCATATAGTAAGAATACACATTGAGAGAAAATCTGAGCAAGAAAAATTTCACTCGAAGATAAAGTTTTTTCTAAGCATACTTTGAACTATTTGAACTATTAAAAAACTATGGATGAAAATATGGTGATTTGGTAATATAATTAACAAATCATATCACAGAAACTATCACTGTGTATATTAAACTATATTCATGCAAAACTGCCATTAGAAAACACACAATTGATTAACATTTTATTTTTATTATTTTCCAGGTAAAAGTATCCGGTTTTCAGACTTTTCTGGGAGGTTTCAACCAATGAACTATCCTCCTTCCAAATATCAATTTTCTAGGATAACTAGATGAACCCTAGAGCTTTGATGATTATTATGATGAGTGAGTGAGTCACCCAAAATGTCGATTTTAACGCTAAATATCTCGGAAACTATTAAAGCTGTAATGTTGACTGTAATTTGGCACGAAACGTCAGATGGTGAGTCTCACGCAACGTTTTGAATTTAGGTGCATAGCTTTTTGCTTCCTGAGAAACAGAGGCCTTAAAATCATATCAAATAATTGCTCCTGTAATACGGGAGACGTCTATTCTTAAACTTCATGCGCTACCATGCTATATGATTTAAAAATTGCACAGTAGAAAATCACAGCTAAGAAGGCTCTTCACGTTGAATGTGCTCGTTCAAATTATTTTATCACTTGTAGTTGTGTGTTTACAAGAAATTCCTACCTTCTCCGAAGTAGTCTTCAACAAAATGTCTAGGTTCATATTTAACCGTACTGTTTGCGGAATCTTACCCTAGGCGTGGTGCACTTTGTCGGCTTATCTATTCTAATATAATGCACCTTCTAGTGTAATTAAAAACCATCTATAAAACATGCCATAAACATTTATTTCCTCGCTATATATATTTGCTATAAGATAAAATATAGTTTTTTATTTATTTTTTAAAAACGTTCATGCATAAGGCTTGATAGTAGATTTAAAAAAATGTTTTTTTAGTGAATTGAATAGCTTAATTATGTAGTTATCCTCCCTCGAAATTTTAAAACCTGTCGTCGATCATTTCAAAGAGTAATTATCGATTAAAAATCAAACTTTTAACACAACGTCTTATGGAGAACATAATTTTTTTGCACTTGTAAATTAAATAACTATATTATTAAAGGAGCCACTATAATGATCACTATAATAATTTGATGTTTGCATTAAAAAATGGTGTTGACGAACGTTTGAATTAATTATTTAATAAAATTAAAACTTTTTTGTTAGGTTTGTTTTTTCCACCATATTTTGAAAACTGGCGACAGTGCACAGTACAAAAAGCATACAAATATACAACTCAGTTTATTGTCAGATCTATCAAATCAAGTCAATTCAATTTCTAATGTGAATTTACTGATATTTTACAATAAATAATTTTAAAATATTTAGGACAAATAAAAAAAGGTTATAAATCGTTGTCAGATGATTGATGATACTTTGCAACTTTTTTTAAATGGTAAACAAATTTTACTAAAGATAGACTCTATCATTTGACTCGCAAATGAACGTTCTTAACAGTCAGAGGAGAATCTTGTCTTGTGGTGGTCGCTATACAGGAATTAAAACTATTGATTTATAAGAGAAGGTAAGTTGATATAAATAAATATTTCCTATGTTCCAAGTCAAACAACACCTACATCCAATTCATCAGACATGTCAAATTGAAGAGTTAACAATATTATATGTATCTAATTCCTTTTTATATAACGTAAACCAATACCTATTATGTATATTATGTATATCGAGACAGAGACTAGTGTATAACGGATCTTCGATGTCAATTATTTTTGAATATTATTAAATAAATTAATATCAAAACATAAATATATATATATATATATATATATATATATATATATATATATATATATATATATATATATATATATATATATATATATATATATATATAATATTATTTATTAGTTTCAATATACTACCTATTACTAATTTGCTTATTATAAAATATTCTATATTTCAAAACATAATATATTTCAATTATACCAATATTCATGAGAGTGAGTTAGTATACAGGCTAGAGAGGTATATCCTTACTAGAGATTTGAATGATCGATTCTAGTTTATTTAAATAATTGTTTCACACTTGTTAAATAAGGTGTTCGATACAGAATGTTTCAATAACGATTAATTTTTAGAGAACTTTATAATTTGTTGGAGTCTATCATACGGTAATGTATTCAATTCATCATATGCTAGCTTTCTAGTCGTCATAAAAATTTAATTAACCGATTTTTTTGAATGTGAATATCATCAACACTTCATTGGTTTGAAACTTTTTTTATAATTTTTGAGGAACTAACCCAACAACTTAAATGAATGCAGCGGTTAATTGACTAAACTGTCAGCGTATGAGCAAGTAAGAAAGTATCCGGCCATCATGCTTGTGAAGGTTTCCTGCAGTTTACTTTCACAAACTTCAGATAAACATCATTAGAGTTTCTATCAAAGTATATCAAAGTCAGCTGCTTGTCCTCTGCCCACATACTTAATGTATAGGTATCAAAATGGACCTTATGGTGCATTAAATGGTCTAAGTGGACAATGGACCTTAGGTCTATCTTAATGGTCTAAGTGTACTACTGAACCTAACCAATCCCAACAACATAAACGCCTATGAAACCTATGATTACCTATGAAAACTTAGTACTTGGAAACTGGGAGGTTATGGGTTCGAATCCCGACATCGGCAGTTTGTCAATTATAAAAATTAAAAAAAAGGGGCGGTTGATTGATTAAACTGTCGGCGTATGGACAAGAACGAAATAACCGGCTATGCTTGAGAAGGTTTTCTGCAGTTGTCTTCACAAACTCCAGATGAATATCGGCATAGTTCCTATCATAGTCAGCTGCAGCCGAATATCCTACCAATTCCAAGTCTACTCACAAATTCTTTCCACTCCACTCACATCCTCACATCCTAAGGCATCACAAGGCAGCCCAGGGCAGCCTTTACAATCTACATCTACCTATGAAAACATGCCTTATCTTGTACATTTTTTGCTCTCGAAGAGTCCTTTTTTAAGATTTTTGTCATATGAAAACTTATAAATTTTATCCTTTTTTGGCCGGCTCTTATCAACTATGAAATGTTCAACTAACGAACGCAACTTTTAAGGCAGACTATGCTATTCATTAAATTATGCCATTGTGTTTGAGACATCCTGTATGTACCAATACACTAAAACACAAACTGTTGATCATCTAAGTTAATTATATATGGCCTTTAGGTAGATTAAATCTACCAATATATATATACAAATATATATATATATATATATATACACTATATATATATATATATATACATATATATATATATATATATATATATATATATATATATATATATATATATATATATATATATATATGTATATATTATATATTATATACACTACGTAAATTAAAATAGACCTAATAGCAACATTGTGTAGTGCATCTATCACTGTCTATGCACAGTATGTCATGATATGGTGTTACACTCACACGACGGACGACGGACAATAACGACGATGTACACATGCACGAGTAAAATGCAACTATATATAAATGATTGTAGTTAGACAGTGATAAGTATAATACAATACTGATTGTTTAAGTGAGACAAAGTAAACCATATCATAATACATTACATATACCAGTCCAAGTAGCCGAGCGGTCTAAGCCGTTATGGCTGTTCAGTAAGCAGTTCGAATGGGTTCGAATGCCGACATCGGCAGTTTGTCAATTATAAAAATAAAATAAAAAATAAAAAAAGAGCCGATTAATTGACTAAACTGTCGGCGTATGCACAAGAACGAAGTAACCGGCTATGCTTGAGAAGATTTTCTGCATCTCACATCCTAAGGCATCACAATGGACAGCCAGGGCAGCCTTTACAATCTAACTCTACATTACATATAGACATCGATAGATACACTATACAGTATTCCAGATTGGGAGTATTTTAAAAAAAAACAAGCTGTATACATATATGCATATATGTGTGTATTACAGATGATCGCCACAGAAACTTATAAATCATTTGACAAATAAAGATTTTTATCACAGATCTATTCAGAGTATTTAATGCTTTTCATGTTTTTTTACTAAAAGTGTTTGTGAATACATTTTATACACTGTATCATCGTACGATCATACCTACAATCTTACTGATAATAAAAATTATTGTATGTAAAATAAAACGTTATAAATATTATTCATCTTCTTCTGTTTTAGTTGCTGCTTTTTAATGAAAACTTCAATTTTTATTGCTCATTAAAATTTTGATATTTTTGCATTTAATTTGCATATCATATTCATATATTAACATTATTTTATGTAACCAGAATACTTTTATATTGGTACTACTGGGAAAAACTTATTTATCTTAACTTGACCATAAATTGTTGTAAGTCGATTATAAATGGTTTCGTGTTCAAAATTGTAGAATCAATAACGATTCAATATTTTAAAAAATTCGACACGTAGGTTAGAGGCAAATTTTCTCAGAATTACATATGAAATTTACATTGGAACCAGGAGGTTGCTGGTTTTTGGTTGGCGGTTAATTGGCAAAACTGTCGGAGTACAGACAAGAACGAAAGTTACCGACAATGCTTTTGATGGATTTTTGCAGTTTCCTTTCACAAACTCCACATGCATATCGGCATAGTTTATATCAAAGTCTTCTGCAGTCATAAAAACTCCCGACCTCCAAAGCACAAGGAATTTGTATGAAGACTAATACAAATTCCTTGTGCTTTGGAGGTCGGTAAAAAAGGTCTAGAAAGGCCAACTTACGAGGCTACTACTACTACTATTAACTAGGCAACAATTTCAAAATTGATTATCATAACATTAAAATCTAATTATTTTTGTAAATATTATAGTGAGAAAAAAATGCCCCGTAGATGAATTGAGAAAAATTAATTTCCTACAACTTTAATCATGTCAAACTTTTCCATTTTACCAATATTAAAAAAGATATTTCAAATTATCCATTTGCCTCTTCATTTAAGCTTTCTATTTTCCACTGATTCTGCCCATTAATGAACTTAGTTTTTCAGATACCAAAACACATCATATTTTAAATTCCTTTCCGATTGGACTACCAAATGTGTCCTGTAAAGCGCGCACAGAAAAGAAAATAATTTTTTTTTTTCTGCATCAAAGATACTATGTTTATAAAAAAGTCCTAAAAGTGAATTTATAAAAAGTTCTTGCGCATTAAGTTTTCTACACACCATTGTTTTCTAAACCCACCTAATACCCATCTAGATACGCATTTTATACACTGACTACAGAACCGCACACTGCGCTTGTCAGACGAGTAATTGTCCGGTTTTTTTAAACTATTCTAAAATCGAAGTTGGTGAATATTCATTATTAAATTTGAACGGTGGACAACCAATAGGATGAAGATCGATTCAATTCTAAATTCCATATTGTTCAGTCCAACACTATAATGGAGTATTATTGTTTCTCTATAATGTAAAACAGTAGTGTGAACAAATTCAATTTCATAAAATATTATAAAATAATTTTTAATTTCATAGTTTCCATCTTAAGTATATTATATTTTATCTACTCTAAGAAAACAAAATCAATAAAAAAGAATCTTCTAAACGATTTCTTCATACATATTAAATCGTAGTATTTACCAAAACTAATTTATTACAAAAAAAAAAATTGTTACAAATATTTATTATTTATATTTAAAATAATTTTTAAGAAATCAAGTAAATTAAAATTGTTTTTTTCTTGAAATACAATTTTTTTTTTTGTAACTCAATATTTATTATTTAACTATTAACAAACAGTTCATGTAATCAGATCATCAAATCATACTGAAAAAGATTTTTAATTTGATTTTTACTTTGGAATTATAGAACAAGTTCAATGACGCAACTGTTCACTTTTCGTTCTGTAATTATTCTTCCAAAATAATCATTCATTTCAATTCATTAGCTATTAGTTTCAAAATCTAGAGCACGGTAGTAGGAGTTTAAGGTAAATACTATTTGTAGTATCAGTGAAAATCTAAAATTATTTGTTCTTTGTCTTAAGGTAGTCTGGCCGTCCTTTTAGTCAAATCGGCAATTAAATAACACTTAAATAAAACTATTTTGACAAAATGGAACCCCGACTTCAAAAATCAAATATTCTAAAGCAAAAAATGCACTAAAAAAATAATTGCATATTCTTGTGCCAATTTTAGTTCACCTAAGCAAAAATTTTTAATTATTTATGTACAATTATTGTTATTTTTGGAGGCGGTGCCCAAATTTTGGACACCGGGTTTGCGTGTTTTTGGACCCCGCACTAAAAGGCGTTCTATATATTTCAGATGACAAATGATGATTTCTGACAAATCTATTTTTATTTTTAGTAGTATTATTGATATTATTTATTGCAATTTCAGGTTTCAAGTTGTTGAGATATTTTGTCGGGGATATTTGGATATTTTGTCCTTGAGAGATTTCGCCAAGGATATTTTTTAGTCTGGGGATATTTTGTCTTGGGGATACTTTGTCTGGGGATATTTTTTCTGGGGATATTTTGTCCCGGGGATATTTTGTCGGGGATATTTTGTCCGGGGACCAAGACGCATGTAACCTATATATTATATACACCGGATATAAAACTTTGTATTGAAATGATTTATATGAAGTTTACTGTACATTTTGGTAGAACTAAATAATAAAATGAATACTTATAATGACGAAGTAATTATTATGAGATAAGTTTAAAAAAAACTTTAATTAATTTTACCATTATCACAGTCAACATCCGCGTGTGGACCGTCTAAAGATTTACATCCGTGTATTTAGAGTTATAATCATAATAATAATAATAGTAATACTAATAATACTTTAATTAATTCTTGGTAGACGGTTTTTTTTTATATTCGAAAGACAATTTTTTTCTTCTCATTTTTTTGAACATTCACTGATTAACGAAATATAAAAAGTCTTTGCGAATAAAGTTTACAGCATTTATGGCAATTTGCAATCACTTATTTTATTACAATTTAAAAAAAAAATCTATTTGTACTTGAAGTAATGATTCTAATTTTCAAAAGTTGAACAAATCTTAATCGATTTGTGATGAGAAATCGATTTGTCGGCAGAATTAATTTTTCTGCCGACAAATTTGGAAAGGTGGCCAACTTACGCGATCGACTTGTACTATTTGTTCAAAGGTACATATGAGAATGCACAGTATGGCTGATAATTTGATTTTAACCAAGAAATTATAATTAGGTGTATATTCTGACAAAGATAATAATAATGAGTCTTCAGTATGGGAATTAGACTATCCTGAACGTTGTTTAGTCTCCGTTGACAATGAAAATGCCGATTCACACAAGTATGCAGATCCGAAACAAGAATCAATATATTCGCTATAGTGGGTGATATTGGAATATTTTTCTCGGTTGACGTATTTTCAAAAATCTTCTTCGAATTTTCTGACTTGTATAATTAATTCAGTTTGTAAAATTATAATTTCTTTTTTATTGCCTTTTGCTCCATATGAATAATTATTTGGCTAATGCGTTTCGCACTTAAATCTTTTTTAAAAGCAAAAGATATGTGTTCCACAATTGTCTTTATTTTTATTTTTTCAAAATCTTGAAATCTAACTTGAAATTCTTCAATTAATTTTTGCCAAGACATCGCGGATGATTGACCAAAATTGGCTCCGTGATCGATTAGTGGGCCACCCCTGAAATATCGGAGGTTGATACAAAATCCACTGGTCGAATTCAAGGATGAGTGAGACAATATATAAAAGTTGTGCTTTAATTTAGATGCGTATAATTCAATTGTTGAATGTTGATCATTTTTAGATCATAACAGGACCGGCCAAGTAGCCGCGCTTGTTAAGGCGCTCTACTCGGAACCGGAAGGTTATGAGTTCGAATCCCAATATCGGCAGTTTGTCAATTACAAAAATAAATGGGGCGGTTGATTGACTAAAACTGTCGGCGTATGGACAAGAACAAAGTAACCGGCTATGCTTGTGAAGGTTTTCTGCAGTTTCCCTTCACGAACTTCAGATGAATATCGGCATAGTTCCTATCAAAGTCGGCTGCAGCCGCACATCCTACCAATTCCTAGTCTGCATATGAATTCCTTCCATAAAAATGTATAGTTTAAAAAATTAATAAAGGTTGAAAAAAAATGATGTGGGTGGCCTATGTTTTAGACCGTGGTGTCTCAGAAACGGAGGTAAAACCCTATTATTTATAGATCATAACAGGGATAAAAGTTATAAAGTTATGAAGCTGATAAAATTTGTTGAAGGCAGTCCATTTTCGAAGTTTGCCTGTAAGGTTATGTACAGAAATATAACATCACAAAATATGCTAGACAAGTTAACAAAAGAAAACCCACCCAAATTCGAATAAACTCTCATAGAAATATTTCCATTTTCTCTTTATGGATCCTTTCATTGCACAGCCTGTAAAGAACGTTCCGTATATATTAAATTCGAAATATATTATATTGTGTATAAGACACAGCGGGATAATATGATTGTAATCGTTTTGAGATTCGAAATTAATATCGATGACCGTATAGTTTTTTTTTTAATGCTGTTCCCCACCGAAGATGAAGATAGAATTATATTATTGTTTGTAAGTATATTTTATTAATATCTGATAATTACTTTTGATATTTACTATGGGGTTTGTGTTCTTCTGAAAATCGAAGAATCATACAAACAAACCACACACAAATGTAGTATTGTCTTACATTTTAAGGACGTTCATGTGCTATGCTAGAATCAAATGAGTACTATCTTTAATAAAGGATTTAAAAAAAGTATATCAATAATATTTTTATTTGTCCTAAATATTTGTAATTGTATTGATTGTAAAACGTAAAACGGAAATTAATTTGACTTGATTTGACAGATCTGACAATAAACTATGTTGTATATTTGTGTGTATGTGTATATTTCTTTAATGTGCGCTGTCGCCAATTATCAAAATATGGGAAAAACAAACCTAACAAAATAGTTTTAACTTTATTAAATAATTAATTCAAACGTCCGTCAACACCGTTTTTTTCAAGCAAATAAATAAACTGCATATTTCAAAGAATATTTATTAACATCTAGGGATGGGGATCGAACCCACGACCTCTAGCATTCTAGACAAATGCCCTACCAACTGAGCTACCTTAGATGTTGTGGTAGTGCTATGCATATGATCTTTCACTATCATTTTTGATGCCATTTTATTATTAATTTAGTTTATTTCATCATATGCATAGCACTACCATAACATCTTAGGTAGCTTATTTGGTAGAGTCTAGACTTAGGTCTAGAATGCCAGACGTCTTGGGTTCGATCCCCATCCCTAGATGTGTATGATTTTTTATATCAAGGATTTAATGTCAAAAAATGGTAAGAATGTTCAGACATATTACTTAAATGTCAAATAAAGTAAATGCTAGTCGCTTTCGTTGGTATAATATAACCGAAAGGCAACCATACTAACAATGGAAATAAATAGACGCTAGTTTAAAAAAAAAAAAAAAACAATTTAAAAATATGTGAATATTTATAAACATTATTTATTATTGTGACTACTTTAATAATATAGCTATTAAAAGTTTGATTTTAATTTTTTGATAATTACTCTTTGAAATCGTCAACAGGTTTTAAATTTTTGGGGGAGGATCACTGCATAATTGCAGCTATTGAATTTACTAAAAAAAATATTTTATCTACTATCAAGCCTCATGAACGCATGAACGCATGAACGTCCTTAATAATAAACAGTTTCTTTTAATTTATTATTATTGTATCATAATTTTGTTTTAAATAATGAATGATACAGATCGTTTAATTCACTAATTGTTGGCTATTCATGTTATAAAAATATTATATTTCATTTTTGTAATATCAGATTCTTTTAAATTTAAACGATTAGCAAATTTTTCTTTGATTGGTTTATTACACGTCGTGACTAGTCACACGCTATGTAAGAGCAATTTAGGCAACTTCTAGTGGTGCTGCTATGAAGGACAGCATAAAATATTATACATTTCTTAAGTAACAACTCAATTCAGTTTGCTTGGTTTTAATTATATACACCGTATGACGAGGTAACCGCATTTTATCAATAGTTTCATAAATTTTAGCATTATTTGATTTTTAAATGAATTTTAACGAATTTAATTGATTATATTAACTGACCAATTATAAAATTAGCTATTAGCTAATTTCCGCGAAGGAAATGCAGCTATTGTCCGTTTAATAATCCGGCACTATTATAAACTTGAGAGTTCCGGATTATTGGAATGTTCGGATTACTTGACTGTATAGAAAAATTCATAAGAAATAAAACAAATGCACTTCTTATTGCGTGGAGCGGGAGTAGGGTGCGGGATTAGGCTGTAAAAATTTCGGATCAGTGAGACTACTGTATATCAATCCGTACTGTTTTTAACGTTGCAAATTCAGAACATTCATTGACATCAAATGCTTCATATGAATTTATAAATTTCTTGGATGGGAATCGAAACCACGACCTCTGGCGTTTCAATTTGACTCTCTGCCTCTGGGCTATCTGATATGTTATGGTAGTTGAATGCCTATGATATCTTACAATCTTGACGTCAATGTATTATTAATTTGTTTAATGACTATTAAACATTTTTTTTTTTGTAAACTAGGGTCTACTTATTTATTGTTAGTATGCAAATCCGAATATAATTACAATTGCAAATTCAAATCCAATTACAATTGCGTGAAATATATAAATTATTATTATAACCTGTGAATCGACACGGCATTTTTTATAACTTCAATTAACCCAATAATTTATTTATATTTGATTTTTATTGATAACAGAACTCATATTTTCGGCTACCTTGTGAATATTTTCGATTAAAATTGACCAGGTATATTAGTCTCTATATATATTGGTCTCTATTTATTCGGTAAATTATTTCCACTACGAAATGATTCACTCGTATTCAAGCAGATTATTTTTAGGTATTTTGAATGAAAAAGTATAGTAATACAATGAATACTAATGACTATTGATCTTAAGTGTGACAAAATATTGAATTACTCTACTATTACTACTTATATTACTACGTATATTAATTTTTTTTAACAAGATTTCCTTTTTTTTTTTGAGACTTTAAAAATTCGATGATAAAATGCTATTTTACCGATTTTTTAACACAAACAAGAATTATTATAAAGAAAATTGTTTATTGAAATATTTTTATTGTGTTGACAATGATATTCCTTAATTTTGTATTTCCATGAAATGGAAAAATTAAATTATTACAAATCAATCGACGACATATTTATTAACATTTTAATTAATTTCCGAATACAACAATATTCTATCAACAATATTGAAAAATATTATACTAACCATAAAATCTGAAGGTATGGACAATTCCGATCATGGAAAATATTGGCCTTGAAGATTCACTCATTCGTCGCCTAATGGACTGTACTGATATCATATAAGAGCTATAGTAATCGTTTTCATTTCAATAAATATCTTTAAATATTTCACAAATGTGAATAGCTTCATTATGTAAATCTAAAAGAAATTTAATTTTAACGAGTAATGTAACAACTAACTGAGTTAATTATTTGAATACTCAGTATATACTGAGTTGTATATCAATGTTAACAATTCTGCGTATTCGACTTGTTAACAATTTGCTTTCCGAGGAACATTTAATCACAAATTATGAAAAAACAATTGAGTTTATGAAAAAGTTTTTCAAACAAGAGTTATTTATTTTAAAAAGAGAAAGAGTTTTTGTTATTAAATTTTTCTATCTCTTACGGATTCAAAGATAGGCAGCTTTGCCCATTTTGCCCAAACATGATCCAATTTTGCCCATTAACGAACTTGACCTTACTTTTTTGCTCTAGACACATAAAACAAATTCAGCTCGTTATGTCTTTGCGTTCTTGAGTTATCGTGTTCACAAACAGACAGACAGACGGACATGCGCAAATGTCCAAATTAGGTCATTGTATGAACACATATGCCAAACATTCATGCCTACAATCAATTTTTTAAAATTTTTTTATTGATCAATAATTAAAATACCTTGTATATTTACATATACTGGGTAAAAACAGTGTAAAATAATGTATATTTAATTGGAAAAAGTGGCCTATTAGGTTGATAAAACTATTTTATTTCTGAAATTGTATATTTAAAATGTTAATATCCGTCGGAAGTTATTTAAACCACTTAAGACTATAAATAAAGCAATAAAATTCATAAGTTCAGCAGTTGACGAACAAAAAAAAAGGAAAGAATCAAATCTATCACAACAGTAAAAGGCGATGATTTTTTTCAAATTGTTTTAATAATAAAAATCTATTGAACATTCTTCATTTTATTATAATTTTAGGAGTAATTCACTTGGCCATCCTCGTCCAAAATGTAAAATCTCGTCATTGGATAACTAAGCCATAAATAGCGAATTTCGGAAGAAAATGTAGCTATAGGTTTTGTACCGATGTAGAGATTTCGGACCAATTTCTTATGTTTATCGGACCACAATTTTAGTCTGATGGGAATGAAATTTGGTATTTTTCTGTGTTTTGAAAAGATCTTTTAAAAGGTCAAGTTTGTTAGTAGGCAAAACTGTACATAGGGATTTTAGAAGAAGCGGGAAAAACTAAACTTGGTACATTAAATAATGAAAATATGTAAAATTTGCATTAAATTCTGAGGAAATTCGCTTTTACGCAGCTCCTGTGTAACGGATTTTTGAATACAAATTTTTGTAAAAAAATTTGTTTACCAAATTTTATAAAAGCTATTTTAAATAAAAATTACATCCAGGCCGCAGGGAACAGTTAGTTATGTATATAATTTTAGACAAAAATGATCGAAAAACTCTAATAACTAATGTAAATATACAAGAGATATATTAAAATAATAATAATTAATAAAAAACAAAACCTATTAATAGCCTCTCAAAACGATGGGTATATTTAAACCGAAAAAAAAAAACCTTAAATGTAATAAGTAACTTCCGCACTTACAAAAATGATAGTAATTAGTACTTTAACGCTTTAAACATTAATTTAAAAAAAGTAGTAAAAAAAAATCCGAAGAAAAAAAAATTTACTTTTTCAAAAAACATATACAGGCGGTTTTTCTACAAATACAAATACCAGAGTTTTAGAATTCTTTCTTGAAATATTCGTACATATATGAAAATAAAAAAATCGATATGAAAAATCATATACATCTGGGATGGGAATCGAATCCACGATCTGTGGTATTCTAGACTAAATTAAATAAACGCTAGTAAGTTCCGTAGGTTTAATATAAAGGCAACCATACTAACAATGGATAAACATACATTCGTTTACAAAAAACAAAAAACAATTAAAAAATATTTTTGCCCAATTTGTTTTTATAATGTTTCGGTCAATGTGTAGGCACGTTAAAACGCAAAGCGTACTGTCTCGAATAGACGAAGGTCTATAATTAGAATCTTATTGGTAGCATCAGTCTTTACATACAGTAAATGTAAAAATACAATGTATATTCGGCCATTTCCGCATGTCCCACTGCCCGTCCGTCTATCCGTGGACACGATAACTCAATAATGAAAAGAGATAATAAGCTGAAATTTTTGTGTGCGGTTTTATGTAGAGCAAAATAGTGGTAAGAGTTTAAGTAAGGTCAAGTTCGTAAATGTACAAAATCTGACCATGTATGAGAAAAATTGGCAAAACTGCGTATCTTTGAAACCGTCTTCTTCTTTTGAAAATAAACAACATTTATTTGAAAAATTTTTCCATAAACTCATAATAGTTAAATAATAAACTCTAAATAGTTTTCTCATAATATGTGCTCAAAATTTCTCCGGAAAGCGAAAAATATGCCCATCTTTAAAACCATAAGAGATTTTTTAAAACTTGTGGTTTTAAAAAACTTGTGATTTTTTCAAAAATTGTTAACATTGATATACAACCCAATATATACTGGGTATTCAAACAATTAACTCAGTTAGTTGTTACCTTACTTGTTTTTTACTTTTTTTTAATTAACAACATAAATTGATTAATTTAAAAAGGGGACATTTCTTTGCTTTAAATACAAGTCATTTTAATGAATCGTTTTAGATTTGACGTTGATATTTAGTTATTCCGGCTTAGATACTATGGACCACAAAAGTTGATGTCATTTTTTTCAATCTTGTAATTAATTTGTTGCCTTATAAATTCGTTTTTCGAAAAAATGCTTCGAATAAAAGTTGTTCATTATAAATATAGTAACAACTTTTATTCGAAAATTTTTTTCGACAACCGAATCAATAAGGCACAAATCAATTATACAATTAATTTTCTATGATATCAACTTTTGTGGTCCATAGTACATACTATAACATGGTTCATCGACTAACAAGAATTAGATTAAATGAAATACTCTATATTTGATAGAGAAACACCCAATATATAAAATGTTTTACAACACATATATAATTAAATTAATTTAATCCGACGGTGAATATTTAACAACAACATCAAAAAAAGTTAGTTATTTTTTCCTTTTTAAATATTATTATAAAATCTTCTTATTAAATAAAAATAATTTTTAAATCGTTTATAATTTAATATAAAAAAAAACAGTTATGAAGAAGAAACGTAACCGAACCAACAAGTAAGCTACTCTAAATACGATGTTTTTTTTTTAATTTGAGGTGGTATTGAAATGGTTTTTTTTATTCTGATTCCAAATTAACAACCACCTGTATGCTTTCATAAGTAGATGATTATTAACATAAAATCGTTATAAACTTTGATAATAAAACTTCGTTACGTAGGAACTTAATTAACTGTTATCTTATTAATATTCAGGGCGATTGGTGATCGTTAGAGCGGCTACATACATATATATATATAAATACATTTGTGTTCGTATCTGCTATATTTTTGGTATTTCAAATGACAAATTCGTTAATGAATCGCTCTGATCAAGGATAAGGGACATTTAGAAAAAGAAGAAACCACAAATATTAATATTAGAACCAGTCCAAGAGGCCGAGCTGTCTAAAGCGTTATGCCTGCGCAGTATCACAGTATGCATACTTGGAAACTGAGAGGTTTTGGGTTCGAATCCCGGCATCGGCAATTATTAAGAATAAAAAGGGGCAGTTAATTGACTTAACTGACGGCGTATGGACAAGAGCGAAGTAACCGGCTATGCTTGAGAAGGTTTTCTGCAGTTTCCTTCACGAACTCCATAATAATAACGGCATAGTTCCTATCATAGTCGGCTGCAGCCGCATATCCTATCAATTCCTAGTCTACAAACAAATTCCTTCCACTCTACTCACATTCTCTCATACTTTGGTATCACAATCGACCTTATGGTCACAGTGTAGCCCGTCCAGGGTAGCCTCTACAATCTATATATCTAACATTAGAAAATTACAATCCATTACAGTCTGTATAAAGTGAATATTGTTTCTGAAAGTATAAAAGAAATTTCTCGGACGTGATAGAATTTTTTTCAATTTTGAAAAATATATCCAAAAATATGAATAACTTGAATAAATAATTTAGAAAATTTAACATTGACTCCAAACAGACTTGTTTTACTATAAGTTTTACAATTGATGATCAGTAGTGTCAAGTAAATTAACAAAAACACGTACGCAATTAATTAGGATACAGAAATTGTTGAAGCAAATAAATAAACATTTTTCCTTATAGTATTATACAAATTTTTTGCATCCACTTTTGTGGTCAATTTCCTTGATCTACACAAGGAAAAAATATTAAAATAGACGTAAAAAGCAGTTGCAAAGTCACTTAATAGGGCGGTTAATTGGCTAAAATGTCGGCGTATGGATAATAATGAAAGTAAGCGGCTACGCTTGTAAACACACAAATTCCGAGACCTTTAGGGGTCAGTAAAAAAGGCCAGAAAAGGCCTACTTATTAGGCTCACAGTATCAACTAAGTGAATATCCTCAATTTAAAAAAAAACAAATCCTGTTTTGTACGTTATCTGACTCCGCATCAACTTTTTAGAATATTTTTATACGATTTGACAGATTTACATAAAAACTTTTACATCTAATAAATTTTTTAACCAGATTTTCGTTATTTTCGTGTCCAAATTAGTTTAGAAACTGATTATTATAAACATCGGAAACTAAAATTTTTCATGAATTTTTGCGATTTTATTTAAGGGGTACCCCTTAGAAAAATTGAGAAAAAAGTAAACAAAATTTTTGTCCTCGATTTGCATAAAATTCATTTTCTAAACTAATTTTGACCCGAGAAAAACGAAAATGTAGTTAAGAATGTCGATAGAGTTGTAGTTTTTGTGTAATAGGTTATAGATTGACTCCGAATTAATTTTTTTAATGTTCCATTCAACTGGAACCATTAATTTGTAAACCGAACCATTAATCAATTTTTTATGTAGATTTTCGTTTTTCTCAGGTAAAAATTAGTTTAAAATCTGATTATTATAATAATCGGAAACTAAAATTTTTCATGAATTTTTGCGATTTTATTTAAGGGACCCCTTAGAAAAATTGAGAAAAAAAATAAAAAATTTTTGTCCTTGATTGGCATAAAATTCATTTTCTAAACTAATTTTGACCCGAGAAAAACGAAAATTTAGTTAAGAATGTCGATAGAGTAATAGTTTTCGTGTAAGAGGTTATAGATTGACTCCGAATTCATTTTTTTAATGGTCCATTCAGCTGGAACCATTAATTTGTAAACCGAACCATTAATCAAATTTTTATGTAGATTTTCGTTTTTCTCAGGTAAAAATTAGTTTAGAATCTGATAATTATAATAATCGGAAACTAAAATTTTTCATGAATTTTTGCGATTTTATTTAAGGGGTACCCCTTAGAAAAATTGAGAAAAAAGTAAACAAAATTTTTGTCCTCGATTTGCATAAAATTCATTTTCTAAACTAATTTTGACCCGAGAAAAACGAAAATTTAAAATTTAAAAATGTCGATAGAGTTATAGTTTTTGTGTAATAGGTTATAGATTGACTCCGAATCAATTTTTTAAAATGTTCCATTGAGCTGGAACCATTAAATTGTAAACCAAACCATTAATCAATTTTTTATGTAGATTCTCGTTTTTCTCAAGTGATAATTAGTCTAGAAACTGATTATTATAATAATCGGCTACTAAAATTTTTATGAATTTTTTCGATTTATTTTATCTAGAATTTACCCATTAGAAAAATTTAGAAAATAAGTAAAAAATTTTTGTCCTCAATTTGCATAAAAAAACATTTTCTAAACTAATTTTGATCCAAGAAAAACGAAAATTTAGTTAGAAATGTCAAATTTACAAATCCAACACGCAAAAATGGTGAATTAGTGAAAATGGTGAACCCAAAAATGAGACAAGAAATTTTTTGCAAATAATGCTCTTTGAATTCGATATACAGCCTTGAAAAATAGTAGCAAAAATATACTTCTTTCGTTAACATAGCTCATTTTTTAACATAGCATTGTGTCGCAAACTAATTATTCGCTGGATTGTACGGTTCAAGTGAAGTTTTACCATATTTTGATTAATAACATCAATCCTAGACATTGGAAAAGTATACTCCCTCAGTATTTTGCGGGTTCTCATTTCAAAAACAAAGTAGTTTTTGAAAAAATGTTCACTAGATTTTTTTCTCATTTAGACGAGATGTTTGTATTCCGACATAAAATTTATTATCGCGGGAAATAAGAAGCCGGATTTGAAAAGAGTATTTTTACCGGTATTTGACCCGAGATTCTAGAAAAAACGAGATTTATCTGTTTCTCGACGAGAACATTACATTCACGACAAGTCACTATTTTTAACAGTGATCAAGTAATCTTAACTGTATACAGGGTGGCCGGTAAATAGTCAAATTCCATAAGATGGTAGGTAAAAAGTACGATTTTGGAACGAAAAGTCGTGAGACATTTTTTTATTAGACTAGGTTGAAATCAGAGTTGCAAAAAGTGCATTCTTTTGATAATTCATTTTTGATTTAATTATCAATTTTTGGAAAAATATTGCTTAAATCTTTCAAATTTAATAATTCCTTGAAAAGTGTATTAATTAAATTTTTTTATTTTTTTTAAAAATTTAATAAATAAATTGTTTTAATAAAAAATTGAAAAAAAAAATGCGCAAATTAAATTCGTTAAATTATAAAGGTTTCTCAAAAGTGCATTAATAAAATTATATTATTGATTAATTTTTTTTAATAATGCAATAATTAAATTTTTGGAATTATCAATTTTTAGAAAATCGCAAGACATGCATCCCCATAAAACCTAGATCGCACCCCTTAAATTTTACTTTCTTGTTTCAGTGGATACGAGCGACAGATAAAATTCATAGTAGCCTTGGGACACATAGATAACTAGCTTTACATAGATACTAGCTATTATTTGGTTTCAATCTAGTTTCCTTAATTAATTAATAATTCATTAACGGTGCGCCTAATAAAAAAATGTCTCAGGACTTTTCGTTCCAAAATCGTACCCTCTACCTACCCTCTTATAGAACTCGACTACTTTTGAAACACCCTGTATATACAAATTTAAATATTATAATGTTACGAATAAAACAAAATTGATGTATCACAGCTATGTACGAACTGACAGCCATATAATATGCTCAATCTAAAATGTTAAATACAAAAAAAAAAACATAAATTCTATCAAAAGAAGTTAAATAATAATTTATTATTTCAGAAATTTTTGTATATTACAACCCTATATACACAAAGATACATACATACATACATACATACATACATACATACACAGTAATAAATAATGATTTTTGTAAAGAAATACTGGCAGTATTATGAATATATTAAACACATTAATAAATATAAATATATATACATATATATAACAAAAATCAACTCGCTTTTGAAGATGGACCAATGAGCCACCAATGTTTCAAATCTTTTAACATCATTTTTTGTATTTAGAAGGAACTGGATCTAATAAATTTTATTTTCAAAGAGTGTTGTATAAAGATATTATTTATTAAAAAAACGGATGAATACAAAATATTTCGAATAATTCACATATAGTATATATATATACTTCACATATTTAAAATTTGTTATGGTTTTTTCTCTCAAGAGAGAGAATTAAGAGATTTCAATTATCACGTAAGCTATGCACCAATATTTAATGCATACTTGTGATGATATTGTATTGTATGGTGACTTTAATGCGCGATCACTTAGGTATGGTATACCAATTTATGCACATTTAGAAGATTTATACGGGTTAAGTTAATGTTTACGATGTACAAAATTTTTATGATTTTACTTAGGTATGGTCAAGTAAAAGTATAGCCGCGCTTGTTAAGGCATTGTGCTTGGAGTTAGGAGATTATGGGTTCTATTCCCAACATCGGCAGTTCGTCAATTAGAAAATTAATAGGACTCTCATCATAAATAATGTACAGTAAAAATTAATAAAGGTTAAAAAATAATGTTGTGGGTGGCCTCTGTTATAGATCGTGTTGTCTCAGAAACGGAGGTAAAACCCCATTATTATTATTATTATTACTTACGGTTTGAAAGCCGTTTTTTAACTGATGTTGTCTTCAGGGTGGAATCCAAATTTTTAGAGTAATTTGGAAAATCAAGTGTATTTATAGAGATTTATCAACTAATATATTTGATTGAGGTTCAGCCAAAAACATCTCAAAACCTATAATTTGCAATTTGTGCATAGTAGTAAATTTCTAAGACGTTTCTTATTGCACTTGAGGTAAAATCAACCTTACAAACAAACAAAACTTGTGATATTGTATTGTAAATGCATCTGACGAAATCAGTTAAATATGGTATCAATTTATACCATTTAGAAGATTAACGGTTAAACGTATGCTTTTAGAGACGTTTTAAACGAATTTTCAAAAAAATTATTTGCTTTTGGTTATGTAAGTACCAATTAAGGGATTTTGGAAAAATTTCTTCAAAATCTTCAGCGAACCTACCTAGAAGATATCAAAAATGGGTATCGCTAAAGTTTATATGCTGACATTGTCTTCCAAGATGGAATCTAAATTTTGAGTAATTTGAAAAATCAAGTTTAGATAGGTATTACGATGTTTTAACTGTTGAGGTCTAGCCAAAAACTATCTCAAAACCTATAAGGCCTAGTATTTTGAACTTGTGTATAATCGTAAATAATATCTTAAGGATGTGCCCAATAACATTTTCGGAAAAATCAATCTTAAACGGAAACAAGTGGGCTCTGATTTAGTACAAATTAGTAGCATATCTACGGATATAAATATATTTTAAAAAAATTTTTGTTTATTTTTCAAATAAATAATTAATTGCTATGGGCCACAAAAATTGCGTTCTTTTTTCATAATTTTATGATTGATTTTTACCTTACTCATTTGATTTTTGGTAAACGTTTTGAATAAAAATATAAAATAAAATTTTTATCCGAAGCAATTTTTCGAAAACCGCATGAAGGATAAGGCACAAAACAATTATAAAATTTTGAAAAAAGAACGCCACTTTTGAGGCCAATTGTTCCTCTATGCAAATTTTATCATATATATGTAAGTTTTTCTTTTTATATATTTAGTGCTTATACAATACCAAAACAAAAATACAAAAATTTCCGTTCAACAAAATGGTACACTTGTACCATTTTGTTAGTATTTCAACGGGGTTCAACTTATATTTTCTAGGTAATATTTCGACTGTACCTACCCACTTATGTAGTCGTTGAATGGGAATTCGCAGTATTTGAAATAATATTTGAGCTAAGAGATACCAAAAATTATGATTTAACAATTATTTTCTTTCCTTCGTAGAATTTTCAAAATCAAAACTTGATGAAATCTTATTTCGTAGTGTGTAAGCAAGTCATTTCAACTCAGCGTTTTAAACTTTCCTTCTGAGCGTAAATTAATATTAATTGTGAGTAATTAAAAGATCCTGCTACAAATACTAATATAAATATATTTTTTACTAAGTCAAGGGATAAACCAATAATTTCATCAATATAGTTTTAATTCTTAATAAAATTGCTAAGGCAAGTAGATATCTGATCCCAAATGCAACGATACTAAAGATTCACAATTTATATAGAGGAAATAGCTGTATTAATTTAGAAAAAAAAAATTGTATATTGAGAATTTTTACACCTTCAATGGGCACTTCATCTCTAGAAAATTCATACGATTGTCTCAAACACTCTAGACAATACTAATTAGAATGAGAGTTTTATACAAATCTCTAAATGATAATTTCATTAAACTCTCTATTAAAGAAATTTATTAAGAAACTATAAAATTTTGTTCTAACTTTTCAGGAGTTAATCCTGAAAAATCAGAGATATGTTTAATTGTACCTTTTAAATACAATCATTAAAAGAAATCTTTAAGAGAAAATCTCACTGAACTAGAAATTCAAATACATTTAAAGAAAACTGTATCAAACATTAGAAATTAATCAATTTATATCAATGAAATATAAATAATAATAAAACTATGTTTGTCTTCAATATACAACAAATTTTTACTTACCAAAATCAAAGGAAAAAAAAGTATTCAAAACACCGAAAAGTTGTAATTATTAAAATAAATCAATAATTAATCGACACAAGAATATACACAAATTAAAAAAAAAAAAATCAATATCTTAAAACACACACCAATATATCGATATATATAATCAATCACTTTTTTACGGTATATTTTTATTTTTTCTCTTTTATTTATAAAAAATAATATTATTGATTAAATCACTTAATTTTCAGGGCAATGACACAACATCAAACATGCCTTAATGTCATATATGTATAAGACATATTATATATAGTTCTTAAATATACCACGTGGGTGGGTATATAAAATACTCGACATAATCTTTAAAAAGTTCTTGAGAACGATTCGATTAATTCAACTTGAAACGTTTTTGATTGGATTTTTTTTTGGAGTCTACTAAATTTTTCTGTAACTGTTTAAAGGATTTTTTGTTTGTTTGTAATTTTTCAAGATTTTTTTGGTTTGATTTTATTTCAAAAAATTTATTTACTGATTTTATTTATTAATATAAAAGTCATATTACAGGTAACAAACCAAACAGATTCAACAACTAATCACTCTAATGATTATTCAGGTGGTACTGAGAGATGGTCAGTACACTGTGGCTTGCGCGACCAACTGTTTTGAAACATCCACTGTATTCACTGTGGAAGAACATAACAAGAACTGGTTCTTCAGATCACCACTTCTATACAGAAGTGTATCTCTCTGTAAATATGTATAGGTTATGTATCTGCTACACATATATATACATACATATATGTAACATGTTTTAATAATATAAGCTAAAAAGTTAGCTATCTATCTAAGCTAATACTTCTTGGATTTGTTGCATATTAAATATTATATGTATTAAATTGTATAAAGTATGTATCTATTTGAGTACCTTTATATATATATTTATATATATATATATATATATATATATATATATATATATAGTTGACTTTAGTTATTGACTTAAATTCCATAGAGTTCTAATTATCACCTAGTTATATTTAATTAAAATTATTTTAATTAATTATTTTTATTTTTATATTACATTTCAAAAAACTTTAAATAATTTTTTTAAATAATTTCATAGAATTTAAATAAATTCTGATATGAAAAAATTTTGTAAAAATTCTGATATGAAAAAATTAACTTGTCATCCAGGAATCGAACCTAATAACTTCGATAGAAATAATACTGTCAAAATAAAAAATAAGAATGATATGAAAAAGTTGGCTATTACGTCACAGTCATCTTTGGTGTAGCGGAAGCACGCCAGACTAAATATCCAGAGGCCCAAAGTTCGATTCCTGGTTGAGGAGTTAATTTTGTCATTTAATTTGGTATTTTGGCAACCCGCGGATTTACTGCTTGAACCCGCGCGTATTTAAAATTTTTTAATGTACCAAATTATTGCACAGTTAGAATCCATAGCAATATTCTCAAGTCAAGCATCACATTCGTCCGTCTATTTTTTGTTTCCGGTTAAATAGTACATCTAATTTAGTTTTTTGTCAGGACACTGGACTAAGCAACTCAAATTGTGACGCCATTTTATTTAGTAAATTCTACCAGATTAAGGGATTTTCCTCTAAATTTAGTGGATTTAATAATTAAAGCTAGTAGAAAATTTAGATATTTGCTTATTTAGATTGTCCTTTTTTTATTATATTTTTGTATTCAACTGGAATATAACGAATCAGAATACAAAGTGTTTATTTAAACAAAATTCAACTTAATTAGGAAAAAATCCCTCAATTTTCAACAATGCTGACAAGTTAGTAATACGCTGTCCTCAGAGCTGAACTTGATGATCAGAAAAAATTAAGTTACCATGATGCCAGTAGTATGTATGCTTGCGAATGTATATTTTCGAGTGAATTATAGAGAACAGGACATTTAATTAATATTGAAAAAAAAAATATCATTCAAAATTTTATGTTTCTCCGTCTCTGTTGGCTACACTTTCTTTCGTCTGATTTTAGAAAACATAATGATGGCCATAGAGAAAAAAAAATTTGAATCAGAAAAAAAATACGATACTAATTTTGTCAATTTCAATTTATAATGATGCAAAAAATATCTAAAGATCAAGATATTTTTTTTCTAAACAGAGGATGAAAGTTGTCAGCATTAGACAACTTGTTGCATTCAATCATTATTTCATTATTATTATTTCTGGAAAATGGAGAATGTTTCCGAGGCTATAGCAAAAAATATTTATTATTTAATAAAAGAAAAAAAGCTCATTAGCACAAACCTGTCCCTAATCCCGAATCTTCGATCGAGATTCGGAATCCCCCCATTTCAAGTAAGGCAAGTCACATAGGTAACTCATTATGAGTTTAACTGAAATACCGCAAATCTGCCAGCGATTTGCGGTATTCTAAGAATGTTAGAATCGTTAGATATTTGAAAAAACTTCGTTTCATTGAGCGCTTATTTTACTTGCTTGAGAAGATAGATAGATAATTAAATCTCGAGAAATGCATCTTTCATATCTTGGCAACAGCCAGGAGTTTGCTTATAAGGTTTTCCTGAAGGTACATATATATGAAGTAAGATACCCCGAATATATTTTATCTGCTGTAACAGAGAGTTTCGTAGTTAGAGATGAGCTGACAGTCTGCACATTACGGATCTATCGCGTGTAGGTGTTTTCGTAGATAATAATTTCCGTTGATAAATTCGGTAATGCTTTGAAGTTGTATTCTGTTCAGGTCGAGTACCTCGAGGTACAGCCTCTTGCCTCTTGAATACATTCCGAAACAGTATTTTCTTCCCCAGATTTTGTTGCGGTATACTTTTTCAGTGACCACGGTGTTTAATATATATATCCATTCGTTGATCACTTGTTGTTTTTGGAATTCCTAAAATAGGTTCTGGACTCATGAAAGATAATTCCGCTCCATTCTTCGCTAAAATATAAGGTAAGTTTAAAAAAAATCCACTAAAATATTTAAAGCTTCGAAATTTGCACATCATTTTTAAGTTAATGAAAAAATTATGAGCAAATTTCGAAGATTTCGATATTTTAGTGGATTTTTTTTAGCAAAGAATGGAGCGGGATTATCTTTCATGAGTATATATATATATACATATATATATATATATATATATATATATACATATATATATTTATACATATATATATATATATATATATATATATATATATATATAGTGGTATTACACATTTGATAGCCATCTCATATAGTAAAGAGTCTATAGTGAATGCTGCGGTTGAAATGTCGAGAGTGAGGTGTCCAACACACACGCGAGTATTTCTGATCTAACCATTGCATTCTAGCACATTGAATCGTCATATATATAATAATCAACTATATACCATCATCTTTGTTATTGTTATATAGTTAACCCTTCCTTTCACGTGTTTTCAGATACATACATGTTACACGTACATTCTACAATAGACAATACATACATGCATCCTCGTACATACATACATATGTAGATCTATATTTATACAAACACATGCCATCATTATTAATATATAGAATTCTTGTCGTCTATTTACATAAGCCAAAGGGGAGTTTTGTATATTTGTGCCATATATATATATAGTGCAAGTAGTCTTAATATATTTTGGCAAATTAGGGTTGGCTTGAATAGTTGTATTGTTTGCAAGTATTTAGTGCAGGGTATAAAAATGCACGATTTGAAAGACTGTTGCAATGTTATACAGATTTAATATATGGAATGTTTATATATTTTTTCATATCTCTAAATATGTAAGGGAAATATATTGTGTGTATATTTGCTTGAATTGTAGAAAACTATAGGAGATAGCGAAATTATTATGAGCAAAGGCCAATGGTTGATTTTACGACTCCAGAAAAACTACCAGAAGTTCCAAATTCAAAACCGTTCCAAAGTTACTGCCGTTTTCTGACAGCTTTCTGGCGGCTTGTTCTCTAATAACGTTTATAGTTTCCATAGAAATACCTGCATGACCAAAATTTGTGATATAAATTATTTGTCAATAAACTTAAAATATAAAATAATTGACGTTTTGAAACTGTCAAAATTTATGGAGGGCTTTAATACCGAATTTGAAACAGTTGAATATATTGACCGTAGAAAAAAATTTGATATATGTGTTCGTAAAATGATTTAATTAATCTGTTTTCAATTGTTCTCTTGTCTATCCGTCTGTTTGACTACTTTTGTTTGAAACATTTCTTACATACACGAAATAGTTTCGCCACTATTTCAGCTTAAACATGAATAATTTCATTTCAATATACCGTATATTTAAGCTATTAACTCAGTTAGTTGTTATTTTCACCCGCTTCAAAATGTATATGATATTGTGTTGCAGTGTATGGGCAATCCCTATCTACTCTTAGTCCGAACCAGAGTTAATGAAATTTCCAAATAAAACAAAAAAAGGTAAAATACTTTCAATTTCTTATTTTTTTAATTTCTTTAATAATTGTTAGTTTGTAACCTAAGTTACGGATACATATGGTGAACAAAGAAAACAACCGCATATGCCCTGCACTATTATAGCATAGATTTTGGACATAATTGCAACAGAAGAATTTTACACAACAAAAATTACATTCGATGTTTTGTTAGTTGGTATGAGTTTTAGTTTTTTTTTTTTTTCAAACTAGTATTTACATAACATAAATTTCTTTTGATAAAAATTCAAACATTTTGACAAAATTATTATCTCAGTTTCTTTTGTTGCGTGTTGTTTTTTTTCCTCTGAACAATCATTCTCTTATTGTGGTATAAAAGCCATCGCCATATGGATGAACGTTTCTTTTTTTAGCTTTAAACATCTCTAATGTGGAGAAGATAATTGATAAATATAACCTGTTGTAAATTATTTTTTTAGAAATATTAAATGCTTTTAAAGTTTAATTGGACAGTTGACGTGCTTTATTAGAAATAACATTACACGTCTTAATGTATACTCGTCAAAGTTATAATGAAATTAACGGATGACATCGTTTTTACGTTGCACTTATTTCTTACGGATGAAGAACGCTTGATTGCTGAGAAATTGCTGTAGTTTAAAAAAATTGAGACAACAAAATGTAGCACCATTTTCCTTTTCATTATTGTTTCGTTTTATAGGCCGAGATAAAAATTGATCTCGTTCCCATCGAGAAACAACCAAATACCTTACAGAAAAAGTATTTTAAGATTCTTTTCAACTTACAAAATATTGTATTTGAATACAAGATTTATTTTACGTTTGACCTTCTGAAACTTAACTTTTGACACTCATGATACGTAAAATTTAAGACCACTGAGTAAAATCGCCATTAGCAAGCTTTTTATATCAGCGTCACTAAAATACAAATCTAGTTTCTAAACCGTGTTTAAATCTTTAGTAAAAAAAATTAAAACTCTATTTTTCCGTGGTATTGGCCTCATTCACTTTCAGTTAATCTCATTACGTTACGCGTCGCCGCGAATACTGTACGTTCGACATAGCGTGATCTTGACATAGAGGTATATATGAGGTGTTTTTGTGTCCAAACAGATCCACGATTGGTTATTTTTTTATAAATTTTAAATCCGGAAAATTAATTTTTATATTTTTAGATTTGAACTGTTAAGTTAAAGTTTGTTAAAAATTTTCTATTCTAAAGAAAGTTTTCTTTTATTCCACCACGTACTGTATTAAAAGGTTTTATTTAGCTTCAATTTTGTATATTTTTTTGTTCATTTAACCGATTCTGATGACAATACAATAATTAGGTACTATCGAAAAGATCAAATGGTTCGAAATTGTGGTGGAGGTGGGGTGCAAAATTGTCAGTAAATTTTTTTAAATACTTGATACTTTGTGGACAAAAGTATTAAATTGCTACTATACACAAATTAAACATTTTAGGTAAGTTAGAAAATATTTACTTTCATATGTTTGCGAATGGGTTTATCAATTTTCAATTTCAATTTCCACTGTTTGTGTGAATCTTTTAGAGATTTACACCCAAACTTATATTCAATTAATATGTTTTCTTTACCTAGCATTGGAAAATAATGAATCGAAATTTCTGGGTTTCTTCTTTTATTTGATGAACACAAAGGCATTGAACAAGATTGAGACATAAAATTATAAAATTATTTGCTAAAAAAACGCTTACAGAATTAAATTTACATGCCATGTAAATTATGTAAATTATTAAAGTTTCCAGTTTTGGTTTTTTATTAGTTACATCAATGACCACACCAGAGACGTAACGCTTAGCGAATAGGGAATATGCATGAAAATTTTTTTTCACATTTATTTTCAGAATATTAAAATACTGTTAATACTGTAATAATATTTAAAAACGAAATTAAAATCCGACAAATATCAAGGAAGCTATAAGCTTTTAAAGATTATTATCTGTCGCTTTCTTGCAAAAATACTAAAAACGGAGTTTTACGTGTATTTTAAATGATGAAAGTGTAATATGACGTCACATAACATATCAAGAGGGCTATCACCCTCTTTGTCTAATCGGGAATTTCAATCATTCATATCTCGCTTATTTTTAAAGTTATTTAAAAAGTAATTTTACCTTGATATTTGTCAAGTAAACATGCTTCAATTCAAGCGATAAAAAATTTTCATGCATATTCCCTATTGGGACCATTTCGGTCGATTCCATGTAAGTATAAACTAATAAAACTACTATAATTTTAATTATAAGAACTAAGATTTCCATATACCAGACAATCCGTATAGCAATCTGTAATAACATCTATACATCGAACATATGTCTATATATATATATGAACTTTATAGCTCTTTTTTTTTAAAGTAAGCTTATAATAAATGTTCGATACTTCTAAAATATATGTTGACTATAGCACAGGTTAACCCAATCTGTTGTATAATATTTTAGTTTATGTTATAGAATAAATAAAAATTTTGTAGTAGGTAAGATATTAAATATAAAAGTGTGAGGTATGAAAGAAGTGGTGTGTTAGTCGACCTCCTATGGTGTAAATAAACGTTAGCGATGACAACATAAGCACCATAGTTATACAGTCATAAGTAAGTTATTTTTTTTTCATTTTAATAATATTTATATTTAATAAATTAATAACAATATTTGTAAGTGAATATTATAAAGGACATACACAACATAAGTTATAATCTATCTATTATGTACACTCCCCTGTCAAAAAAATTGTATTAACTGAATTTGACTTTCAGAAAAGTCCAAGATATGGATATAGTATACAAAGTTTAATATATGTACAGTCAAACCTGGATAAGGGAGAGTTCAAGGGAGCACAATCTCATTCTCGCTTATAGAGGTTTCTCACTAACCCGAGTTTCTCGCTAATGCAGGTACATGGGTAGCGTTTCTCTCTTATAGAGGTACGCAGCAATAACAAGTCACAGCAAGTACGAATGTAGTTATAGTTCCTCCTAAATAATATAAATAAATAAAGCTCGACTGTCGCTTATAGAGGTATAGATAAGTAACAGTCTCACTTACGGAGGTCCATGAAGGAAAAACGACTCTCTCTTACAGAGGTTTCTGTTTCTGCTAATAGAGGTTTTGGGAGCTTAAAATGACGGGTCTTGGCTATTACTCTCACTTATAGAGTTTTCTCACTTATCCAGTTATCACTTACCCAGGTTTGACTGTATTTAATACACGTAATACAATGAACACTCTGATCACTGGAAATAATATACTGCAACAAAAACTCGGGAATATACTGTTTCGGAATGCATCCAAAGGGCTGTCCCTCGATGCACTCCATCTAAATAGACTGCAACGAAAGGTTTCCGAATTCATCACCGGACATTATCACCTACACACAATAGGACTCCCCAATGGATCCTTAATGTATAACAGGCTGTGTCACGAGGAGGAAGAAATATTTAGCCATATCATCTTTAACTGCAATTCTCTCGAGCACAGCAGATACAATATATTCGGGGCGCCTCATCCCGAATATATATGAACTTTCAGGAAATTTCCATGATATGGGAGAAGCGGGAGAAGGGGTAGCACAAGAGGCGTAAGGTCAAAGTGCAATACTTTTCATCACCCAAGATTTATGATAAACATATGAGAAGTCTATATAAAAAACTACGCAACGTTTATTTCTAACTAATTTTTTAAAATATAAATATTTTTAATTAAAACAATCACCAACAATAATATTGGAAATTTTTTTGATTTAGCTTGGTTCAATTTTATTGCAAGGGAGTGTATATATATATATATATCCTATTTGTATACACATATATTATTACGCTATTCCTCGAATATGTTTTTTATTGGTTGATATTCATCTGAACAACTTGGAGATTGTAATCATCCTAGTTAGAACTTTTTTTTTATATTAATTTAAATAAAATGATTTATTTTATAAAGATCTTTTAAACACTTGAAAACAAGATTATTTGTTTTTGAAATTAAAATCAAATTTTTGAAACAGATATCTTCAGTTATATACTAACTGAAGTTATATAATAACTAAAACAGTACTTGATTCGGAAAATCGTATTCTTTAAAAGTTTTGAGAAACTCTTTTCGAACTTTCAATTTGGCAACTTATAGGCACAAAATTAATTCGATAAATATTGTACCAAATATTTGTTTCCCAAAAATCATATTCTTTCTCAATACGTACTAGTCGAAACACATTGTAAACTTCTCTACTTCTGAAATTTCTCGCTATACTTCCTCGATTCCAGAAAATTAGTTTGATGAATAACAAATACTACAGTAGTAATGGTAAATTAGCCTCCAATCCGGGTTAAGGATTACGTCAACTTTGTGCAAATTTTTAATGTCATTCTGTATACATCAAGGGACACACGGAAATCATCTTTTTTGAATTCTACTGAACTGTCCACAGAGATATATCTTGACTATTTCTATTTATAGTATTTGAAACTTCATATAATACCACTTGAAGTGGAAATAAGCTAATTAATACGAATCCAATAAAAAATCAATAATATCTAATTTTAACTGTAAAATATTCATGAAGATTTATTAAAACGAAAAAAATAAAAACAACTTACAAATTTATTAAAAATGTGACATGTAATTTCGATTAAAAAATAAACTAAAGATTAATTTATTTGACACAAGTATTATTATAAGGTATATTTATAAAAATAATAAAAAAAACGACATCAAATTCCATTCAAAGTCGTGAACGTGTGATCTGGTTATAGGTTTTATATTTATCACAGTGTTTTAGACATAAATATATCGATCGCTGTCTCTCTATTCAAAGGCTAGCGTTATAATAATTCTGCTTATTTTACGCGAATTATATTTTCGAATGTTTAAAAAGTTTTGTCATAAAAATAATATTTATTTTTAGCCCATTTTTTCCCTGAAATTATCCTTATGAATCTGTTATCAAACCGTTATCGAATTTATGTAATTTTGAATTCATCACTAGCTATTAAGAGATGGTATTACAGTTGAAGAATATCTGTAAAAAATGTATGACAATTGTAATTTACAAATCTGGCAATAAATTTTATCTTATCTTATCTTATCACTCATATTCTAGTTCCACAAATTGGTAATACTTTAAAATTGGCAATACATTTTATCTTATCTTATCTTATCTTATCACTCATATTCTAGTTCCACAAATTGGTAATACTTTAAAAAGCGTAAATTAAAAATTTGAATTTTTTTAAATCTATTAATAAGCCTTTAAACACGAAAAGTTTCATCATAATCGGTCCAGTAGTTTTTCCGCGATACTCGAACAAACAAACAGACAATTACAGTTTTATAATAGTAGAGTAGATAATTAATTTTTATGTGTCACCAATAAGTTGACGTGAATCGAATTATTTGAACTCTAGCATGTGATTAGACGCTTCCATATAATATAAATAGTTACATTTTTTTTTTTAGAATATATAAAAGGTATTTGAATTAATATATTCATTCACAGCAGAAGTGTATTCAATTTATATACATAATCAATTTATATTAATTTTTTAAATATGTTTATCTTATTAATTATTATAATTAATTTTTATATAAACGGATATATATTATTTCTAAAATTGGCAAATTATAATAATTTATTTCGTACCATTTTTTTGTTTTCAAACCCTATATTTATATTATTAGTTATTATTATTTTCAAATGTTAATTTGTGTAACTAAATTGACATCCGCATTTTTTTTAAATATATCGTTTGCCTATATTATGCATCAAATATGTAGAGTATTTATGTATGTTTTAAATTGTATTTATATTCCAGGAGTCCGTAGGTATATAAACATAAAAAATTCATGAAATTATTACTGAAATTCATTTTTTATTTTTTGTAATAATATTATATTATTTTACCTAATATTATACAGGATGGCTTTGAAAACAACTTTGGTTCTTTGTTCTGTGCTGAGTCTTTTCATTATAAATTTCCCAAGTTTTTCAAAGTTAATTCTGAAAAAAAAAAAGAAAAAAAAAACATAAACAAAAAATTTATTCACTAATTAAATCATAACGTTAATTAAATCGCTACCCTATATAAACTATCTATTTGTTTAGGATTAGATTTTTGTATCAATATGTTAGCATATTGTTTTCTAATGCTTATAAATATCGAGTAGGGAGTATTTAAATAAGAACATACAGGCGAGGGTGTATTTCTTACCAATCCGTAAATAGATTCAAACCTTCGTCTGTAAAGATTTTCTTTTCGATTTTTAAAAAGTAATTGATTTATTTTCCTTTATTCATACTTATTTTTTAAGTGAGTTTAGAAACCGAACGCAATATCTTACTGCAATTGACTGATTTTAGTAATTGAGTAGTTATAATTGCAATTGTTTTTTTTAAATAATTTTTTTCAAAATCATATATTCTTAGATCATTTAAAAACATAAACTTTTGTGATAGAAAAATAGTAATAAAATATATTATGCTAATTAAAAAAAAAAAAAAAATTACTATTAGAAAGGGTTGAATATAATACCCAGCATCTGCATGTCACTCGTCCATACCTGTACTCGTTGTCCTTCTTTTGATAATAATGGTCCAGTTTATTATGTAAATAAATACACAAAAATAGATTCTGCACAATTTTTATCAAATTCACCCCAACCTGATTATGATGTAGCAAACATTCAATTGTGCCACAAAATACTTCTGCATATGTTTTTTTTATACTTTTTTTTTAGCTAGATACTAGTTTATAGTATTCCTAATTTATCATTTTATGCAACTCCTTTGTTTAAGATAAAAACAGAACCGGATTTGGTATATGGGGTTCAGATATTTATATTTTTGTTGGTGGATATCAATCAAATTATGCACGTTTTCATACATTAGATTCGTGTTGTTTTTATGGGTTATTATTCAGAAGAATTTTTGATAAAGGGCGAATTATCATATGGTCACTGTACCAGGATTTTTTTTTTGGATTATTATTGAATTGAACATACTTTAACTACATTGTATAAGTAAATCACGTGTTGGTTTGTGTAATTGAAATTTATTATTTGAAATTTAAAATTTGCTTGTACTATGGCATTGTAGTTGTGTTATTTTTTCAAAATTGTTTAGTCATTTTGTGTCTTATTCAATCGGTTCTTCAGAAAATGTTTCGAATAAATGTCTTTAGAATATTTATAATGAACAACTTTTCGAACCAATTTCCCAAAAACCGAATGGATAAAGCACAGAATGATAAATATACAACTTTTCATTATAGATATACAACTATTATTCATAACATTTTCCCAAAGCCAAATTAATAAGGCAAATTCAAATAATAGGTTTAATTTGTGGCATTGAGTATTTTCTTTTTGGCTCATCCTGTATAAATAGTGGTAAAAAGACAATCGATTTTCAAAAACAAATTTAATTGATGGATTTAATTTTAAACAAATAACTATATTCAAGAATTCTTTATAAATTTTACCTTAAAGGTTCATTGTTTCGAAGTTGGTCCATTAATAGGAAACATTAACATACATTAGTCAAATTTATGCACGTGGATACATTAATTTTACTTAATGATCAATAAGAAGGTACTTAAGATCATTTTGAATTTATTAAAAATTAAAAAACCAATTCTATTTTAAAAAGAGCTTATCAAAATTTTTGTAAAATAATTTGAAATATTTACTTTTGATTGCATTTATTGGAAATCTTTTATAATTCTTCGATATGAGCTTGAAGTACCGTAAATACTTTCATATTAATCTAGCCAACAAGTTAAAAAACGTGTTAATTATTGCTACTGCGAATTAAAATACGTGCGATAGCTCGTTGAACTCGTTATGATGTCTAGAAAAATGTGCAAAAATTTCAAACCCGCACATAAACAATTGCAAAATTTATAAACAGTTAAAGATTCCAAAGAAAAGGGGTCTACTTTTTTGAAAATTACTCAAAAACTATTGGTGCTAGAGGATTTTACAAACAGTTTCTTAAAGAGGAGAAAATTTCCGAAAAAAATGTCTACTCCCAGAACTTGATCTCGTTCCTTGTTTCGTAACATCTATGCTTCAAATAATAAATACGTTTATTGGCTGTTTCAAATTCAAAGGTCTACAATTTAAATTAAATGGTAATAAAGTGATAAGGATCCACTCTTAATTTGAATGAACTCTCTGTAGTTAGAATTTTTACTTAGATAATTACCAAAACAACTGTTCAAATTTGTTGACTTAGTAACCCAATGTATCTGTGCAGGCAAATGTACATGTCAAAAAATATGCTATTAAAATCTGGGGCATATTATCTCTTACGAAGAACTTTCACCACCGGAAAGCTTAGTGAATTTAATCCAAATTGTCCATCCAAACAATCTGCACGAAAACCTCCATGTGAACCAAAACCACCAAAATGTCCGCCAAAAGATCCCACTAAACGAGGGCGAAAAGATAAAAGTACGTGAAAATATTTTTTTAAATGTAAGTGCAATTAACAATCCGTTAATTTTCTCTTTTAGTGTTACCTTGCGCTTCTGAAATTGTTACGGGTAAAGAAAAAAGTGAATTATGTGCACTTGAAAGTGGTAACACGGATCCATATAATAATGAAATAGTTCGACGTATGAAAGGTAGCAGCGAAAGTTGTCCAAATTTATTGAAGAGTGTCAATTGTGAACGTATTGTGGGTTGTATCTGTGATGAGGATCAGTATCAACCATTTTTTTGGATAATTTATGCTGGTAAACCGACCCGATGTATGTGTGGTCATTGGTTTGAACTGGTCACAGTGCCAAAAGTTGTGGAAGAATTCACTGATGAACCAGATGGCTAAAACATTTTTCGACATTTTTCTTTTGTATATTTTTCTGTCCTAAATTAAAAAATAAAACATATTTAAGAAATTTGTTGAAGATTTAGTGAACTACATTTATTTTAAATCTTTCAGAAATCTTAAAAATCTCACCCGGTGATTCGAGTTTGATACTTCTAAATAATGATTATATATCTTTTAGATTATAAACTAATTCTACCGAAATTTTCGGTTTTAATCCATATAAACATATAAAAGACGTTTCAATATAATTAATAAAAATAATTTTTTTTATTACCTACTTTCTTCCGTATCTTCTTTAATTTACATTTCACTCAAACAAGTTCTCGGAATTCAAGCGGAAACTGTCTTCGTTTAAGATAAACACCCAAACCTCTACCCCATAACTTAAGAAAGTAAGATATTATTTAATGACACTGTTTTTGATAAATCTTAGTTTTCAACTTTCTCTGCCAAGTCGTCTTTTGGGACATGCAATTTAGAACCCACTAATTTGCCTACTATTTAGACGGTGGTTATCAAAATACAACACGTTTGATGAGTGTTTATGTTTATTGTGATACCTAAATAAGATGCCAGCTTATGTCAACCATAACCGTTCAAGTAGCCTAGCTGTCTAAGGCGTTATGTCTACTTGGAACTGGGAGGTTATCGAATCCCGACATCGACAATTATTAAGAAAAAAAAGGAGTGGTTAATTAACAAACTGTCGGCGTATGGACAAGATGGAAGTAACCGGCTATGCTTGTGAAGGTTTTCTGCAGTTTCCTTCACGAACTCCAGTTGAATATCGGCATAGTTCCTATCAGAGTTGGCTGTAGCCGCACATCCTACCAATTCCAAGTCTACACACAAAAATTCCTTCCACTCCACTCACATCCTCACATCTTTAGGCGTCACAATTTAGCCCGTCCAGGGCAGCCTCTACAATATATCTATCTATCAATGAATATCTATACCAAAATATGTTTTCTATGATGAATATGTTCAACAGTTACAAAATCGGGACAAAACTTTATATGCCATGGTATATATTATATACCGGGTAAAACGAAAACGGAAAAACAACACAATCTGAATATGTTATTTAGTCAGTTTTCGTCTGTCTGGATTTTGGCAATCAACATAGTTATACAAAAATGAGATGGAAGACATATTTATCAATACATTAAATGCATGTAAATATTTGAGTATATGATTCGTAAACATTTCTTGAGAAATTGTTTTGAGATTGGTTATTATTTATGCTTACAATAATGATTGTATTTTTATGTTCGGTTAAAATAACATTATTCAATTTTGCAACAATATAATCTGATTATAAAAACAAATTACATGAATATTGAGATCAATATCTAAGTAATTGAAATTTGTTTGAACATACAATGAAATAAATTGACTGAGTAATATACAGTTCAATAAAACTGAACAAAACTGATATAGATAAAGTAATGAAACATGTTTTCGATCGTCACTACTACTCTCTTAAACATGACCAGGCATGATGGTATATAAAACTAACTAGAGAACCTCTCTATAAACTTTATAGAAAAACATAGAAAATTGGTTCATATTTTCTCTAATCATAAGCACCCTGTCGGGTAGAAAACCAGAGAGACAGACAGGGAGGCTTTTGGTTTTCTAATGAATAAAAATACATATTAGATGAATAAAACAGGCATATATCATTAGCTGCAAAATAGTTTCGACACGTTTTTCTACTTAATTGGGTGGAAATCTGGGCAGACAAGCTAACTCAAGTGAGTTACCGGGAGATGGCAACTGTTCAAAGAAGAGGGGCCCTGCGGTTGTCGCACGGTATCCGAAGCTGCGGTACTCATCATAGATAGAGATCAGCCAATTGATCTAGTAGCAACGGAAAGGGCAAAGCACTATTACCTGAAAGCAAGAGAAAACTGCATGAAAGAAGCCCGAAACCAGGTGAAAGCAGAAACCATGGATGAATGGGAGGATAGATGGAAGAAGGGTGTCAAGGGCAGACGGACAGCGCGCATGTTCCTTAACATTAAAGTTTGTCTTGCTCGTAACCACGACGAGACAGATTTCTTTCTGACGGGCCACGGCTCATTCAACGCATTTCTTTACAAAATGGGTCTACACCATTTTCCGACGTGTTAGTACTGCCCGAACACCACCGACGACGCAGTGCATACGTTATTCGAGTGCAAGCGCTGGAAAAACATCAGAATCGGCAACGAATCAAGCATAGCATCCTACTAGCCAGGTCGAAAACATACTGAAAAGCGACAAAAACTGGACTGCAATAGTGGCCTATGCACAGTGCCTCCTAAAAGAGAAAATTTTAGAGAGAGACCAGTAAAGCCAGAATTGATGTCGTACGACGTATAACGGACTAGGTTGAAGTAATGCTAACGTGGTTCCAATCCAGTCTCCCTGCCTACAAAGGAAGGGAAAGAGAAGAGGAGGTGGAAATCCACACTACCATCATACTTTCAACGGTGTCTTTGAAAAAAAAACAGTTCCTCATTTAAAAAAAAAAACAGTTTGGACAAGTTACATAATTTTTTTTAACTCGTTTGTACCACATCATTTATTAAGAAAGATCAATAAAAATCAAAATAGATTTATTTAAGAAGGCCGTTAAGATGAATTCGTCGTCAGATATGTAACGCGTGAGAAACTACTAACCGGTGCATGACCTTATAGGTCAGCATCCCTACAGTGCACTAGATGACATAAATTAGGGGAGATAAATAGTGTCTTTTTTTTGATATTGTTGTATCGAATGCGCCTCACCATTTGGTATAACAAATCTTTTATTATATTCATTATTATTCAAGAATTTCATAAATATTATTATTCATGTCCTTGTTCGTCATATAAAAATATTATTTTTATTGAATATGTCCATCGTTTTAGCGACGAACAAAAAAAAGTGTTAAGCAAATAATATTCATAAGCACTTCTCACTTAGAGATAATATATTATTTTATTT
Organism: Nineta flava; assembly: GCA_963920215.1. Lineage (NCBI taxonomy): Eukaryota > Metazoa > Arthropoda > Insecta > Neuroptera > Chrysopidae > Nineta > Nineta flava. The sequence goes on from OY986041.1 coordinate 117,316,522, forward strand.
ATTTCAGTTTTGCTACTTATATTCAATCCAAACGATTGGCCAATAATGTTGTCACTCATATTGGGAATGCCAGAGAAATGTGGGTCTTCTCACTGACCATAAGCAACAGCTGCTTCATTGATTTTATATATTTTCTTTTTGTTTTTTAAATTCTGTCGAGTATTTTTCTAATACAACAGATAATAGTTGGGCGGGCATAAAATTTTACATGCCTCTAATGAGAGAGATGAGTGAGAGAGAATAATAACTTTGATATTAATTTTCTCGCGTTTTAAACGGTCAAAAATTCTGAAACTTCGGGATTTATTAGAAAACGTAATTTTTAACTTGTGAAAAAAAAAAGCAACATCTATCGAAAAGTGGTGGTATGCTGGAACATCCTTAACTTTAAATTCATTTTTATAAAAAATTTTCATAAAAAATTCATTTTTTATATTATCAATATTAAATTTTGTTTCGAGAATTACGGCCTTATAGATAAGGCACCGTTTTCCAGAATTTATAGTTAAAAATTAAAATCACTTTTGACTGGACAATAAAAAACAGTTTCTTTTTCATTAAAAGAGAAAACCTTTTAAATATAATAAACATTTTATTACAATGTAAGAATGTGTGTGCTTGTAGAAAAACGAGGGGTATTTTTGTTACAAATCATTAACAATAAATGTATTTTTGTAAACTGTTAAACTGAAATAATATCATATTTTTAATAATATAAAATGTTGTTTCTTTACTGGTTACCTTTTTGAGTACAATCGGTTTTTTTTTTTGTAAACGTATATTGTAAAGGGTTTTACGTATTTTAGTGACATTAAGAATAAGATATAGATTATGTCGTCAAGTTTTGATTGTAATTTTATGCAAAGTATATGGTTTCTGCATTATTATTATTATTATTATTTTTCAAAATGTATTTTTCGATGTATATTGAAAATTATTATTATGAATAATTTAATAGTATTATTTGCATTTAAGAGTTTGACTGCGATTACCATCATTAAACCACGTATCTGATAATAATATCTGAATTTCTTCATTGTAACATTTAACTTAATACCGGGTGTTCAATTAATCGTACTGTAGTCACGTTCTATTTTCACATACCAATAAATATATACTTTCTTTTTTTTAATAGACTGACAATATTTATATCAATATCTATACATATTGATATAAATATTGTCAAATATTGTGATATAAACAATATCTATAGGATCACCTGCTGGGCTAATCTAATAAGATTGCCCGAAAATTTCATCAAAATCAGTCCACCCATTTTGGAGTCCATAGGGAACATACACACATCGATTTATATCTATACAGGGTGTTCTAAAATTCATTCATGAAAACTATACCACAGTGTAAAGCTACAAAAATACAACAAAAAAAGTTAATAAAGTTTTTTGATTTGACGCTTAGTTTATGAGATATAATTACTTAAACAATAATAATAAATTCAACTAATCGCATTTGCAGGCCGAAAATTCACATATGAAACCTATACACGCACTGATTGATCATGTCTGAACATGCTAAAAGTTACTGTATGAAAATTCTAAAATTGAATCTCTATAAATTTTCAGTCTGTAAATGTACGAATCAAAAAACAGTAAATCATTTTGAGTTGTAATGATTTCATTTTTTCTATAGTCTTTAATGTTTTGATTAAAATATAAAAGATTAAATAAATTAGAAAAATAGGTACTTTATATGAGTAGAAAAATGATTGCACTTAAGTATAAAAATTGATTTTTTTTTAAATCTTCAATTGTAAAAACGAGACGAGGCGAGACGGAAATAACTTTTACAAGTCAATTCAATACAAGAGACATCATGCTATCCTCGTCTCGCGGCATCACTAGCTGTTATTCATCGATTTGTTTCATTCACTATGACGGCATAAAATCAGTATTGTCAATCAGAAAATAATTAGAAATCATTGAGCTATGAATATTAATCAAGGAAATATAATCAAAAATTTCAAAATTTTACCATTCAAAGACTGTAATATTATATGCTCGCTGCTTCCTAAGTAAGTTACGTCCCTATGTTTTTCTAAAACAATTCGTGTATCTCAATCCACCATTTTGGAATGTCACATGTCTGTTTGAACCAGTAGTCGAATGAACGTTCTATTTAAATCTATAAACATAATAATTATGATATCAAAAATGATTAAATAATGATCTGAATAAAATTTACAATCTATTTAATAAACAACAAATATTTTAAATCATATAATAAACTGTTAATTGGAATGTTAACAACAGTGAAATTGTATTTACAGAAAAATTTTTATGAGCCGTCATTTGATAGAACACAAGCTAATAAATAAATTTGATTGGAATAAAATAGTTCATTTAAAAAGTAGTAATTAACACTATGTTAAACTGTATAGAGGAAGATTGTGGCAAGTTGACGCTTTTTTAAGTTTTTAATTTTTAATAATTTATTTATTTTTTTGGAAATATTTGTTTATACAATTTAATCAGAAACCTTTTACGTACAATATTTCCGATACAAATATCGTAAAGATTTATGAAGGAAGTGCGACATATATATTCACATCGGGCAGGGCTTGTTTACCTTGTAGCGGTATCGCTTCTTCATTAAATTATTATTATAATTTTGTTCATCATTTTTATCTATTTCATAACAACTATAACTTCCCTCTATTATCACGGTTGCTTTGAATGTTAACAACCATGGTAATTTACATATTAATATATATAACATTTCATAAATCAAATCAATAAAGATCAATTATATCTTTCACATATATTTATTATTTATTTAAATAATAATTATTTAATATATCAATCATTTACCTTTACAACCTCTTACCTAAAGGGTAAGCTGTCACACATTCAGAAAATAGAAAATTAGTTAAAATGCTTCATTTTTGTAAGGAAAAACTATTATATTTATATATTTAGTAAAATAATCGAAAAAAGCTGTTGAAAAATAAAAACGTTTTCTAAATAAATCTTCTGTTGCCTTTTTTCTACTTTCTATTTCCTCAATTTTTGTTTCCAAGCTTCATTTTCATATACAATGTACTCGAATCTAAAAATGAGCTTTCTTCAATATTTACAAACCTATGAGTGCAGCACATGTTTCTCTGAGTTACCTCGTAACTACCAACAAAGGCATGCATCATTATTAAATATTCAAGCAAAATAAACGTTTGGTTGGAACTCCAAATGGTCTTTTTATTTACCAGAATATACCAGGCCGAATATACCAGAATATTTTGGTATATTCCTACATTAATTAGCTACTCTGTGGAGAATCCAAACTCGCTTTTCCACGCTACTTTTAAATTAATTAATTAATTAATAAATTAAATTTCTTGGAAGTATCTGTTAAATAAATTTTATCAGTTGTAATATCGACGAAAAGTAACATTCATTTTGATTCGAAAATCAAAAGGATTTGACATAAATCAACTGTAGAGTTTTGAAAAATGAACTCCAGGTTGCCGGAGGGGATACTGTGACTGACAACGTGATCTTTTCAAGAGAAAACCAAATTAAAGAGAATGCATGTCATTGACCAAGTAGTCAACTAACCCCGATCTCTCCTATACGTACATTTGGCTGTTGCGCTAGGTAATAAATCTATATGTAAATATTCTTATTTTTTTATTACCACCATCAATAAACAAAAATTTAATGATTGCTGAACGTTTAGTGGTTTAAGAAGAGAAGGATATTAAGATTATGTGTTTTAATTTATAACTAAGACTAATAATTATTAAATTGTAGGTTTTATTATAAATTTTATATGACTACTGTAAAAATTTAAATATGTTGTAAATATATAAAACACCACATCATGTAAATTACGTAATTGGTTAATTACTACTTTAATTTAGTTTAACCACGTTTAAACTTTAATAAGTGCCTACATTAAAAGGGAAAAAACGTTACAAATATCTTACACAAGAGTTTATTTCATATATCAATCTCTAAACCTTAATGTGGGCTCGATTAATCGGATTATTTGAGGTGGGCTACTTAATTTTTTGCTCATGCTCTTAATAATTCCGATATGGGTAGTCGCCAAGAAATTTTAACCTACTAGGCCCTAATTTCAAGTTGCCTATGTTCAATTCATTTGATTCAACAGTTATAGAGCAAGTCGAACGCAAAAATTTTCGGTGAAGTACAGCGAGTCGACGAAATTTTTACATCGATTTTCGGATTCTGTGTGTTTTCAAAATGAAAAACCTCAAATTTTAGAGGGAGGGTTAATCCTTACTTTTTACCGTCGTTATTATCGGAAACTATGAATCTGAATTAAGTAAAATTTACAAAAACTGCTTAAGAATCAAGTTTTGAATATCATATTTTCTATCGAGTTGAATGCTATAACAATTTGAGTCATGGCTTCTCACTAAAGCTACCCACAAACTCTCAAATATGACAAAAATGTTTAGACACACAGCGTACAGCACACGGCCAATGCTTATTGTTCGATTAACGGATTCTTTGGCTTTTCAAATGGAAAACTTCAAGGGTGAGTCCTCTAATTTTCTAACTCGATTGCAAAGGTTTAGTATTCTATAATTATATTATAATTATATTATAATTTATTATTATATCAAAATATGATAACAAATCAAATGGTCACGCCTTAATATGAGAGTTACATAGTTATTTGTTCAATTTTCTATTTGATAGCATTAGTTCTAGTTTAATTGATCTCTTCTCTCGAAGGCTTTGTCGGTGGAACTTTTGAAATGCGGCGCCCAATAGAATAAGGTATATAAAAAATCTAGATATATTCTTACTTCAGTTGAAACAAATATTATTTATTTTTATTAATTAAATCAGGTGAAAAGACCAAATACTTCAGCGTTAATATTATTTATTGTTAATGCAACGTTTCGTCGGTTTTATTCCGACATCTACAGGTATCTTGAATAATTCATGATACCTGAAGATTCCTGATACCTGAAAAATGACATCTGAAGAGTGACGAAACGATGTATTAAAGACTAAATAATATTAACGCTGAAGTATTTCGTCTTTTCACCTGATTTAATTAATACATATTCCAAATTAAGACCTGAAAATCTTAACTATTATTTATTTTTAATTATTATTTGTAATATTTATATATTGTAATTGTTTCTAAAACCAAATCTTGGCTCTAAGAAATCAATTGACACTGTTCAACATAGTATGCATGCATCTTAATTCATTTGGAAGGCTATTAATACAAAAAGTCAACTATATACATACTGCGGATTGTAGCTAATTTAACACATTCTTTAGGAACAAAAAGAGAGCTAAATAACCAATACCGTCTATATTCAATGTAACATTAAAAAAATTTGAGTGGTGAATTATCCAATAATTCCTTATAGGTCGTAATAACAGAAAGCTTTGAGACAAACCAATTAAAAATTAAAATAAATAAAAAATAGAAATGTAGCTGCAATGTTATTTCACCTGTGTAATACAAGTTATCTAAGTAAGTAATGCTATTGTGTATGAATCAGAAAATTAATCCATCAGAAATAGCTTTGATAAATTGTATTATTATTTTAAATTACAGGTATTTCCTGACTTTACACGAATAAAAATAACCGTTTTATGATTTATACTACTAAAATTGAGTATTATGGTATAGTTTTTTTCCGGGCATGGGATTTTCATCTCGTCTTAGTATAAAAGGAAGCCGCCCTCCGCGTCTGTCTGTCTGTTTAACCGCTAACTCCTTCTAAACCACTCAACGGATTTTAAAACAGTTTTCACCATCATGTAGATAATGTTTTCCGGAAGGTTTATATGTATAGTACATCCTAATTAAATCGTATGTGTAAATAACCGTGTGAAGACGGACCGGGTATGCTAGTTAACTATATTTGATTTAATGAATCAAAAGCACTGTCCAATTTATAACTGGACAGATTATCCCATGATACGCCATTTGCTTGAATGCAAGGTATAATCATCGCTTCTTCAACAAGCCAATGTACTAAATTTTTCGCAAGTACGCCTGCACGGCGTTTGTATTTAATGCTATTTTTGGTAATGTATGTGTGACTGTTCAAAATATATTTCCGCTAACCCACATTATATTTTTAGTCATGCAAGCGCACTGAAACAAAATTTAGTACCTGGGATAGTTGAAGAGACGCTGCCTTCCCTTTTGATTTTGTGTGTTATTTCACGTTTGGGCCCATAAAGATTCTCTAACCAATTATATAGAGATCAATGATCAAAAGCAATAACAGAAAGAGTGTTGGTACTTAGAATTTTAAATATTACAAACATTCTTTCATTTATTCGGTTTATTTCTGATTTACGCAAATTTATGGGGATTCTCGAGATAAAATTCGCGACAATTAAGATATTTTGTATCACACATTATTTTGCATCAAATTAAAGTATATGCCGCGCGATTAAAGTTTTTTCAAAACTATTTTCTTAAATTTATTGTACAAATAGCGTCAAAAGTTGAACCTTATTCGATTTTCGAAGTCATGTTTGGAATAACACTTTTTAATTAAGGCATACATCAACTATAAAATTTTGTACATTAATATTATCAAAATTTTATTTTATTCAATTGCTAATTTGACAAGACTCAAAGTTCGACAGGAGTGGTCAGACCATCGTGATTGTGAAATCTTGGAGCTAATTTGCATTGAAATTAGAAAATTATCAGCATATCATTTTTTTAGTGGAGTTACAATCATAAAAGAATGTAACTCTTTTCTTTTTGAAATAAAAGTTTTTCCAGGAAACAACAAGCAGTTATTTGTCTATTTTGCGACGAATGTAAGAAGAATTTTTCCTCCCGGCAAGGAAAAGATATTGAATCCAGAAAGTGACGTAATAACGACATAATGTAGAAAACAATATCATTTCATTCTCACGGCAACACTAAAGAAAGTAAAAAATTAAAAATTATATTTTATAAAAGGCGGGTTTTTTAATGAATATATTACTTCCGACATAAACAAATTATTTTAATTTCATTGTATGAGGATGAAACATATTTAGGAAACAAAAAGGTCAAATGTTAGGTTCAAAATAATTACAAATGTTTTTTTATATAAATACATGTACTACTTAATTACATTTATTTTATTTTAACACGGAAAACATTTATTATATTAAATTATATCCTCTAGGTAAATTTATTGATTTTATAAATTAATGAAATAATATTGTACGCGTTCAATATGGCGAATCACGTGCTACATTTCAAAAACAAGTCTGCAAAAAAAAAACCACTTCAGAAAATGAATGAACAGAGAATTTTTTTTTTAAATTGAGTACTCGTATTTAGTAAGACTAATTTAACTAAAAAGAAAATCGTTAAGTAGGATCTGCTACAGCTGCTCCAGCGAATGTTCTCAGAATAAATACAACACTCCTCAGTTGGAAATAGATCTTAAATAACATTTATCTTATTAATATTTTATCTTATTAGTCCATCTAGAGGCCTGTGACCGCTAGATTGAATACTCTTTAGAGATCACAATTTTAGTTCCATCAAATTTCGTATCTGATATTATTTTGATATCTTAAGAGACCAAGTTCGTTAATGAGTGAAATCGGTCAAGGAGAATGAAAGGCTTAGAAGAAGAAGAAAACACAAAAAATAGAATATCTCTCTTAATATTAATTTTGTTGTTGAAGTTTTATATTATTTTGTGCTGCATTTGTCCGTGATCAAGGGCCTAGAAATGTATTTTAAATAAGAACAGACTATAAATTTGCTAACCTTGTTAAAAGCCAGCCATCTATTCAAAATCGACCTGATTTTGGCAATCAGGTTCACTAGGCGTTGGCAATAATCCTCTCTTCCGTCTCTCAGCATTCATTCCGTCTCTATTTTCTTCAAGCTATCTGTCTATCTATCTATCTATCTAAGACCAAAGGACTCCTGGAACAGCTTTGAAGGAAAGTATGGGCAATAGATTAAACTGGTCGCGGTACAAAAGCTCTTTATAAGACTTGCTTGTGATTCGAATCGAATCTAATCTAATCAAGTCTGATGCATGCGAACGCGTCCTTAAATAATGCGCAATTACACTTTGTGAGTTTACATTATTGTAAATAAATATATTATGTACTTTTTGAAAATAAAGTACTATGGCTGGAGCAGTAGTGTGTTGTGTTTGTTTTGTTGCTGGCTGCTTGCTGCCGTATTACATTTTATTTTATAACTTTAATTTTTTGTTCTTTTTCTTTTCTATTTAACAATGAATAATTTACTTATCTGTATGGGCGGTCTATTTTATATATCAATAAATAAGAATAAAATTAAAATGTATGTAGAAAAAGTATATTTCTATTTAAACTCACGCGCAATGTTCAATACGCGTAGGTGTGTTTCTTATTTATGGTATTATATTCGCGTACCAATTGTTCGTACGAAGTATCAAGCTAATGTGTATGTGTGTGAGTGTGTGTGTGCATGCTTATCTGTGCACACACATAAGTGTTTGTCTTTAGAAAATTATTTGTTTAAAGTTTTGTTTATTTTAAGTAGCTCTAAATAGTTTTACATTCTATTCACAAAGTGTAGTATTTCTTGTAGTACGGTTTCTTAAGGAAGTTCGATTACAATCAATACTAAGAAAATTTTTATTGATAATGGTGGAATGAAAAGACTTTCATTAAAATCGGACACAATTTAGCTGTATAGTCAAAAAGTTGTTTTTTTGAACCTGCGGTAACGATATCAAATTTTGATGAAATTTTTTTTTTCTCATATATTTTAAATTTCACTCAAGGAATTTAATTTTGATAGAAACACCAAGATATCTTTATTAGTTTTTTAAATGGTCTGTACATGGGGCTTGCATTTCAAAATTTTAAGCGCTCTGCATTTCTTTATGGAAAAATGAAAAATATAAAAAATATAAAAATATAAAATCGAACAACATTTGGATGTGTTAGTCACAAAATTGATTTTTTAATATTTGACGTCACCAAAATCCAAAAAATTATCTTTGGTCTATCACGGGCATATTTTAACCGATTTTAATGACTTTTTTTTAAAAACCACTAAATTACAATCAACGAATTCAATTTTTAGGAAACGAAGAAGAAGCACGAAAAGTTTTTTTGATGGCAAGTACACCATCTCTTCATTTCTATTAGTTTTTGAGATGCAAATATTATGAAAACATCCAATCGGGGATTGAGCACGATTTTTGAACTTTTTCGGTCAAAAATATGTTGTATACTGAGTTTTAATAAAATCGGAAACAAAAAATATTTTTTCTTAAAATTTTAGAAGAAAACCCCTTGAAGAAAAAAAATTGAGAATTTTAGACTTCGATTTGAATAAAAATTTGTGTCTAAGGTAATTAGGACCCAAAAAACATAAAAATCTAGTTGGTTTGACGGTTTAATGGATACTTTTTGAGATATACCCAGCTTTATACGATTTAATTCCCCTTTATTCGCTTTTCGGCGGTATCGATTTTCGTGTATTCGATTTTCATGTATGTTGGGCTAAATTTACCTTAATATAGGGAATTTCATCCAAATCGGGAACAAAATTATTTTAAATTATATTCATTTTTATATAAAATTCCATTAAAAGATGTTTAATAAACTGAAAAAAATTGTTTCATACTATGTTCATTAACTGACCGTATTTCTAGCGGGAAACCGAAAGAACCGTACTACGAGAAACAAGTGAAGTTAACAATTATTAATACTTTAACCAATAGATCCGAATACATGCATTGCATATTGTCTATGTAAAATATGTTCGAAATTTAATTAATCTATTCTAGAAACATGTTATTTAATATACCATTTATTGTCTTTAATTCGAACACTATTGAGCTAGAAACTTTTATTTAAGAAATTATATATATGCTCTTAATTTATTGGGTATTTCGATCTAATTTTTAAGTTCGTAACAGTGAAAATTTTATCGAAATAAGTAAAAATTAGTTGAGATAACAAAACTATTATTTAGGCTTTATTGCTTCATATCCGAAAAGTTTGTTCATATGACATGTTTCTCCAAATGTAGGTACTTATTTCGGTATTGTTTTTGAAAGGTTAATGTTTTTTTTGTTACATACGTTGCGATTGGTCTAATTTTTTTTTGTAATACCGTAGAATTGACATTATTTTAATACAAAAATATTTTTTTATCCAAGTATACAGTCGTCAATTTTGATGTCAAAACTTTACTTTGTTATGTTCTGGGCCATTAAATAAAACAATTACATTGGTGTTTCTATAGGGATTTAACCGAAACTTTACCATTTAGTCGTTATAACCGATCCGTCGTTTTAAACGATGTCGGTATAGCCGGTTTCGAATATACCCTCTAATGGTAACAATTTTAGTCCGATCAAAATGCAACTTCGTACCTGATTTGCTTTTGGTATTTGAAAGGCTGATGGCCAAAGCTCGTTAATGAGATGGAAAAGATGAGAAGAAAAAATGGCTTAGAGAGAATAGAAAACACAAACTAAAGAATATCTCTCTTAATATTAGAAAAATAAAAAAATATAAAAGTATCGTAAAGTTGAAGAAAATCAACATGATACAATTAATCACTAATCATTTTTAATGATTGTCAAATCTAGTTACCATGGTGACAGAGTTGTAATATTGTGAGTATTATTATGGAAATTGCAAATATTTCTGAGTTAAATATGAACAGGTAATGAAAACATGGTTACAGAAAATAATATATATATATATATATAAATTTTAGTGATGTTCATTTTCGATATCTCATAGAACATATGAAGAAACTTTTCTGAAATTTCGTCATCGATAAAAAACCAATAGCACATTTTTTTGGATTATTCGGTAAAAATGAAGGCCAAGCAATGGATAAAAAGGTTTTCCTATCCAGGTGTATTGTACCTACTATATGATAATAGTAGTATTCTATTTGAATATAAAAATCGTGTAAAATAAACCTATTTTGTTCAAGATAGGTAGTACATAAAACAAGAAGACTATTTTTGGTTATCTTCCTTATTTCTAAAAATTACCATTGTTTTATCAAGATTTATATAGGCAATTGTATATTTTAATAATGTGTGTGTGTATATGTGTATAGTATTTAAATACAGAAGCCACTACTAGCCACAGATGTTTTTGTACAATTCCAAAATTTATAGATACGGTTTATAAACCACACGGTGTCCCATTTTTACATTCGGATTGAACTATTTTGAAATCTGAGTATCCTTCCAAAATGCTTTGTATAAATTTTAAAACGTGACCATTAATATAATTTTTATTCAACTGATTATTTATTGAATTTATTAAGACAATAAAATAGTAGCGGAAGGAACGCCGAAGCCTGCCAAGAAGATCTTTTTTTAACGACCCTTAAGGAACCTTTTTCTTCAACATCTTGTATTCGGTACCTTCGCTTACTCTAGCCTTGTGTTCGTTATGGAACCTACCAGTCCTCTTACCGTCCAAGCGATCGAGTTGTTAAAAGCCTTCTGTTCGGAACTAGGAGGCTGCTGGTTCGATACCCAACTGTGGAAGTTTGTCAAGTAAAAAAATAATAATGAGGTGGTTAATTGACTAAACAATCGGTGTATGGACCAGAACGAAAGTAACCGGGTATGCTCGTGAAGGTTCTCAGCAGTTTACTTTCTCAAACTCCAGATCATTCCCAGTCTACATACAAATTCCTGTCCTTTAGAGGTCGGTAAAAATGGCATGAGATGCCTATTTGTCAGGCTTTGACTGCATCTCCACTACTACTACTATTACTACCCGGCCTCTTTTAGAATGACAAGGCAGAGCAGGGTTTACAGAGCGCCACTTGACTTGAAATTGAAACGATATTAAAATTGCTCACCGTGTAGATATCTATTCTGTGCAATTGCTATACACAAAATAATTGTTAATCGTATTTCTAAAATGTAACTCTTGTATGTGTTTTTAGTAAACGATTTATTTGCATATTAAATAATTGAAAATAGAGACGATATATGTTTGGCTTAATGCATAATTGGATTATGACCAGCGGCGATCAGAATGTGCGGGATGATGCTTTTTAAAGCAATAATTTACGAAATTACTTCCGCATCTAGCCAATACCTAAAACTCTATTATTTTTAGGTAAATTTAATTGAAGTTTTATTGAATGGGGCAGTCAATTGTTTCCAAGTGAGTCATGAGGCATAATTTAATGGACGGGAGGACCATTTGTACTTTTTTATGAAAAATGCTCGGGCAGAAATTCTATATTTTGTTGATACAATTATTTAATTATTTTCTCACTGATTTAAAATTTAATATTTGAAATTTGATGGATAATAAATTATAAATAAATAAATAAATTTATAATAACTATATAAAAAACACATTTAAATTTTTTATGAGTATTTTCTCAAATCAATTCCATAAAATATTTGATACCAATTTATTGCCCATAAAATGTAATGAATTGTAATATGAAAATATCAACAAACAAGGTTACCACAATCTTATAGTCCAATAAGAAAGCTGGAAAATCTGGAAAAGTGGTGGAACAGCACCGATTTTAAAAGTTCTTTTTTTCCTGGATTCCTTAGACATTCAGGAACCATCTGCAGCACTAACCCTTGCGTTACCTCGAAAAATGATAAAATTAGGAAAATTAGGAGAAAATTTTTCGAGGTAATGCAGGGGTTAGTGCTAATAAATGTTCCTGAAGGTCAAAGAAATCCATGAAAAAAACCAATTTTTAAAATCGGTACTGTTCCACCACTTTTCCAGATTGTACAGTATTTTCCGGCTTATTTACTGGATATCATAAATATAGATCATAATTATATCCAATATTCATTCCGATCGAATCTGTAAGTATATAAATTTTAATAATGGTCATATTCGACGTCTGCTAGGTAGGGTCGAAAGACTAATTAGTAAGTGACAATTTAAAGAAATAATGCATGCTCCAAATTCGTGTGAAAAAATCACAGTAAGAAAAATGGTTAGAACTTTGTTTTATTTCCAGATCGATAACTGTTTTTAAACAAAGTGGTTGGTTATTTAAATACGATTATTGGTTTTCGGCAAATATTTTATATGTGATTGTAAATAACGACGACAACCGTGAAATTTTTTTGTTGCTAAAGAAAATTTATTTTATTTGTTTTTTGCTTATATGATTTTTTATAGATTTATGTTAGCGAGAAGGTTATTGTTACTTAAAAAACAAGTATTATACAGATTAGCGTAGATTAGTAAGATTTATTGGCAATCAGTTAATCATCAATGTCGCCGAATCGCTTGGTTGAAAAATACAAGTTCGATTTAATTTTATTATAAAACCATTGAATCACGTGCAATTTTAGACCAGGCCAAATAAAAGCCAATCTGTTGAAAGAATCTAAGTTGGCTTTCTATTTTACACACTTTTACAACCGTACAATTTTATACACTTTAATACAACTTTTCTACAACTTTTTTCAACTTTTTTACAGCTTTATGCATTGTATATATAAATGTAAAAAACACTAGTTTGTCAAATATTTTTTAAGTTAACGGTTTTATTGTACTATGGGGAATAGAAGTTTTTTTTTTTCAAAATTGTATGGTCACTTTGTGCTTTATCCATTCGGTTTTTGGGAAATTGGTTCGAATAAAAGTTGTTCATTATTAATATACTAAAGACTTTTATTCGAAACACTTTCCCAAAAACCGAAGGGAAAATGCACGAAATGACTAGAGCATTTTGAATAAAATTTAGTGTTTCAAAAAACTAAAAAAACGTGATTTTATTACAATATAGATTAAAAAATGCAAAATTGTTTAAAAAAGAATAGAATAAAGAGATTGACTTTTATGTAAGCAAAACCATAGGGTGGTGCTCTTTACTTGTAAGGGAGCGTCCATAAGCCACATGGTTCTATTTCAACCCTTCTGGAACCCCTCCCTCCGTCCATATACCCTAACGTAGCCTTTTCTGTGATCCCGGACCCTCCCCCCAGATGGAACGTCGTTTTTTAAAGCCAAGTCCAGAAGAATAATAATCCAGAAGAATATTAATAGTTTCTGTTGCCAAACTATTAAAAAACTAATTTATTTCAAATGGATAAGACTGATATTTGTTAAATATATTTATATATTTCTTATATTATAAGCATTTTGACCTAAATTACGTAAATTACGTAGCTTGACTCTCACGCCCTCCCTCCCCTTACGTAGCTCAGAGTAGTATTTAAACTGATCGCCTTTCTCTTAACCAAGCTACGTGATATATAGACGCTCCCTAAAAGTAGAGCCATTATGAAGACGTAAATAGAGAGGTTTTGTTTACATCAAAGTTAATTTTGTTACCAATCGTTTTATTCCATTATATTTTAAATTATTTTGCATTTTTTAGTTCATATTCCAATAAAAGCATGTTTTTTAGTTGTTTTTTTTTTACCTCTAAATTTTATTTTTCAATTGCTGTCCATAACCGGATCCCTGATTGTTTAAAATCTGTGACAGATATGAAAACAAATAAATTTTCTTTTTATCTTAAAATAATAATATATTACAAATGTACGGTTTCATGCCACTGAAAATTTTTCTCATGTATTAATATTTAATTGGTTGTACATTAATAAAGCTGTCATATTCGTCATATAAATGATTTTGATACAATAGGGAATATGCATGAAAATTTTTTTTCACTTGAATTGAAGCATGTTTACTTGGCAAATATCAAGGTAAAATTACTTTTTAAATAACTTTAAAAATAAGCGAGATATGAATGATTGAAATTCCCGATTAGACAAAGAGGGTGACAGCCCTCTTGATATGTTATGTGACGTCATATTACACTTTTACCATTTAAAATACACGTAAAACTCCGTTTCTAGTATTTTTGCAAGAAAGAGACAGATAATAATCATTAAAAGCTTATAGCTTCCTTGATATTTGTCGGATTTTAATTTCGTTTTTAAATATTATTACAGTATTAACAGCATTTTCATATTCTGAAAATAAATGTGAAAAAAAATTTTCATGCATATTCCCTATTGCAACCACTGCTTGCAATCAATATATTTGATAAGAATTATGGTCAAGAAAATACAGGCTTTATATGATCGACTCATTCTGTGAGTTTATCAGATAAAGCACTACAATTAAATAAAAACGAAAAATTTATGACGATATCATATTCAATTTAAAACGTATAAAAAATTAAATAAAAAAAATATATAACTTAAAACTTATTTAGTGTAGAATAATTTAAGTAGTAACTTGACTTTTAATAACAAATCATTTATGGTGAACATATAAGAATTAATAATAATTATTAGCGGCTAGCACGCTAACATGTAATGAAATATTTTTTTCCAAGTCAAGTCTCAAACCGAAGAGAATGTTTACCAAGTGGGTGGTAGCAAAACAACATTACATTTCATCATAGAAAAATATTATAATATACATTACATATTAGTCTATACCTATAACAGAAGAGACTTCATAGAGTCTTCAAAGATATGAACGGAAATATATTATAAATACCTATGGTACTTACTTTATCTGTGTGTAGTATACATTTGAACAAAGAGTTGTGCTAAAGTTGAAGGGGCAAATATTATTTTTCATTGGTAGATTATTGACGTTGGTTCCCTTCGAATTCAATTAGGTTTAATTTTTGTTAATTATTAATTAAAAGAATATATAAAAGCAAGTGAAAATAACAACTATGTTGATTGTTTATATATATGGTATATCGAGCTGGAATTGCAGATGTTTGATCTAAAATCGTGTTATAACTTTTCAGGTTACGAGAAAAAGTGTCAGGCAAAAGTTATTTATATAAAAAATTTTTCGTCATAAAGTTTTTTGTCTATCTGTTATGATGGTGAGGCGCGGTCCGATTTTGCCCATTCACTTGTTCGAGTTTTTGGATTATGCGGAATTGAACTAATTACATTTATTTATCACTTATAGCAAAAACTTTTTCCTGCGATCAATATTTTCAAAAACTACAAAGTCGGGACTAAACTGAATATATTAATGTATATATATATATATATATATATATATATATATACTATAAGATCGAAATCATAATAAATATCAAATCGAGTTACAATTCCGACATTGGAAATATCAATTATTTGAAGTATCAGAACACTAAAACTGCCAAAATATCTGTGAATATTAGAGAAAAAATGACCAGGTGAAATTGTAGTAAAGCGTATTTTATATAATTTTACTTATGGTAAACTTTTCCATTTAACTTATATTAAAAGCTATTTTCAATATTTTGTGTTTCCTGTTCTCTCTAAGACCCCCCCCACCTCTTCGCTTACAACTTATCCGATTCCTTTCAAAAAATAACTGAAGAGATGGAAACAAGTTCTTATATTCAAGCCATTTTACATATACTAAATCACTCACGGGATAAAGACAAATCTAAAAACACTTCATTTATTTAAGTTTAAGTCCAGTCTTCATTTAAGTCCAGACAGCCGTTTGGGTGTTACGAAAACATTAATAATGTTTTACTTTCTTCAACAGTCGAGTATAAAACATCAAGATACAGAATTTTTAAGGCAATTGCAATATTTTATTAATCTGGTTAGCCAATAAAAAAGTTTTTATTATGATTGTCAATAAAATTTGTAAAATTATCAATAATCGTAAATTTTTTATTTACCTACAAAATTCAGTTAAAAAAAAAAAGGTTTCATTGAATTTGCAGTTAAAATTATCTTAAAATTTGTCTGTATCTTTATGATTTATTTATTTAAACTACTTGTTATCGTAAAATTTGACATTGATTAAAAAAAAAAGAAGCGGTTTACGACTTAAATGTTGTGAATATTTTGAAAAATATTCTCTTATACAACAAAGAGGCTATCTCTCGATGCACTGAGGCTACACAGGATGCAACTGCGAAGGGTTACCGGATTCATTACCGGGCATTATCCCCTGTGGAAGCATCAGCACAGAATGGGACTCCATAAAGGATCCATTATGTGCAGATTGTGTGGCGAGGAGAAAGAAATATCCAGCCACATAATCTTTGACTGCGAACCTCTAGGTTACAGCAGATACAGGATATTTGGTGCATCGCACCCAGAATATATGAACCTTCAGGAGTACCTGATAAGCATGCTCCAGGCTATTGTCAACATATGGGAGAAGCGAATCTCGTCGGACTGAGATAGAAAAGGGAGCACAATGGATCATAAGGTCAAAGTGCAATAGTTTTTAGACCCCAAGATGAATAAATCAATCAGGCGAGTAGTTGAAGCAGCTGTATATTGAGCAAAGTGAGTATAATTACTTTAGTCACAAAGTGCGGTCGACATACATACAAATACAGTACATTGTTGCTATGTACAGTGATTAATATTGCAAAAAGGTACAATATTGTACAATACATATAAACTTATTCAATATCAGTTAATTAAATTATATTAAATTAGTGGTCCTTCGTGTGTTACGAAGCGCCATTATTTGCAACGTACTGGTGAGTTTATGTCCGGTTCAATCTGTTTGTATTGAGAATTTATCATAGAGATAATGTAAACAGAGTAGGCAAGTCAAAGGCGCGCGCGTAATTGGAAACGTCTTGTCAAATAGAAAGAGAGAAAATACCGATGAGAGAAAATACTTGTCGCTTTCAATAGCTTATGAGTTAGCGATACCTCATCGATTCTCTTTTTCCTTCTATCTGCAGAACAACTTTTGACTCGGCTTGCCTACTCTATATATATATTATCTCTATGTAATTTATAGCTTCCAATTCACAAACAAATATTCTACAGTTACTCCACCTTTAATATATTACGAACTTACTGTATAATATTATTATGGTTAGAATGCGTACCTTTCGAAATAATATATCATAATAGACATTATAATATATAATATAGGTAACGCGAGAATTTTTTTATTTAATATGCAACCTAAACTTTTTTGTATTAAATTAAAAATGAAGTAAGTAGAAAAGAGATAACATTGGATGCTTTGAATACTTTATTAAAATTAATTAATTATTATTGCACGATACACATTTTGCTTCCTTGATTGAAAATGATTTAAAACTTTATTAATTAATTAACGTACGAAGGTCACACTTCTTATACGTGTTGTATGAGTATACACGGAGAAACATTTCTTGTACTACATGTTGCATTGCTGCATATTAAGGATGTACGAGCGTTGATGTATAGTCCATTTATAAAATTCTTCCATATCTTATATGGTACATTCATAAAAGTGCACAATTGAAATTTAATTTAGGCCCGTTATACCAGGCCAACAAAAAAGATATTTAAGAAAAACACCTGAGATTTCGGGTAGTTAGCTACCGCCGACAGAAATAATATTTACCCGAAATTACCTGGGGGTTCCCCCCTTGACTCCCTAGGTGGCCTTTGGCCTTGGCTACACGTCCCAGAAAATAACATTACATGAATTGTAAAAAAAGTTTGGGGAGGGTGTTTTTCCAGATTTCCGGTGGGTTAAAATGAAAAAATTGAAGTTTTCCGATTATTCCCGTCAGTTTCAATCAATTTCGTGTCGAATGCAAAAAACCGCATCTTTCTAGCATGTCTAGAAGTGCCTCAGAATGTGTATACATGAGTCAGTCAGTCAATCAGTCAGCCAGCGTCACTTAGAGCTATATGTAATATTAAATGAAAAGCATTTATGTACACCAGATATTTATGCATTTAACTCAGTTAGTGGTTATTTTCATATTTCACAGAAATGGTCAGCCCACAACGTAACGTCAAATATTAGTATTTTTTTGTACGTTTTGTATGTAAAAATTGTTCATTTCATTTTTATTTCTGATGAAGGAACTGTGTTCCGAAACTAGTCAAATAAAGTGATTTTACGAAAATTTCAAATATTTCTTTTATTTAATAAATATGAGTATATTCCTTGACAAAAATATACTTACACTGGTCATTTTACAGAAAATGAAGGTAAATATAATGTTTCATAAAAAAAAAAAAAACAATATATTTGAAGCTATAAAAAACTATTACAATTAAAAAACATATAACAATTTAATTCTGGTACTAACAATAAATTATTTTTAATAATAACAATAACAAATTACTTTTAGTAATAATAAAAAATTACAATTATTAATAATAAAAAAATAATATTTAACAACTGATTGCCCAGATAGCTAGAGCTAGGTAGGTAGGTAGGTAGGTAAGTACATAGGTAGGTAGATGATATTGTACGGTTATATAGTACAATGAAAAGTTGACGAACGCCGGTGGCCACACAATCACGATGTAAAAACATTTAATTTGCCATTAATTCAATAAAATCGTTGTTGGTTGTGCATTATTTAGATAAATATTTCTACTATCCATTACGAACCAATAGCATTTACTATTAACGAGATATATACCGAGTATATTTCAACCGCAAAACATATAGCACGGATTCATAAACAAAAAGTAAGTAAAACTATTTCTTGAGATAAACATAATTTTTTTGTACAATAAATAGATGATGTACTAAAAAGTACAAAATAATTATTAAATAAATTTTTGTTGACTTCGATTTGAGAGAAAGTTATTCAAATAATAAAATGTGTACCACAATATCCGAATTTATTAAGATATAATTAAAATATACGCATTAGAGCTATGTCTAAATACCGGTATTTCGATTGCAACGCGATCATCGTCAGTAGGAAAATTCCTCATTATAGAAATAAAATCAAACCTTGAGAAAAAAACAAATACTTAAACACACTAAATGAACTTTTAATAAAGTTGGAATAAAACGAACGAAACCGCATATACATAAATTATAATAATGGCCACTTTCGACCTTAAGTATAGCATATCGGTAGACATTTGAAGACATTTTTGTGAAATCTCTCTTTAATGAAGATCGCAATAGAATTTTCTCAAAAAAAACAAAAAAATCGCTTATTTAAACATCCAATAATTAAGAATCCTACAAATAATAAATAAAATGACACGAATACGGATATAGATGATCTTTTATTAAAATGAATTTATCAAAATGTCTAAATGACTTTTTTGATAGTTACCAAAGTAATAAACATAAATAGTTACCGTGATAACTCAGGGAAACTATAGTTGAAATGCAAAGGTATCTAGTAAACTAAAATATATTTGATTTTAGTAGCCGATTTTATACCGCTACAACCTCTTTTAAATTCGGCTGTCCACTTATCTATGAAAAAAGTAATAAAAGTTTTAAATAGTCTATAACGGGGCTGGCCAAATTTTGTATGTATAAGATCTACTTTTATCTTAAAAATGTTATAATAAAAAAAAAAAAAACATACAGACCATCAAACAACAAACAGACCAGAATTGAGAACCATCCTATTTTTTGAAGTCGGGTTAAAAATATACAGTATGGCTGATATTTTTTAAAAACACGAAAGATTTCACTTTCGTGATTATATTGTTATTTTTGTGACAATTATTGTTATTTTTGGAGGCGGTGTCCAAAAGTTATATGAATTTCTCTATGCTGACACCGACTCCAAAATAACAATAATTGTACATATATATTTAAAAATTTTTTTGCTTAGGTGAACTAAAATTGGCACAAGAATATGCAATTATTTTTTTACTTTTTAGTGCATTTTTTGTTATAGAATATTTGATTTTTGAAGTCGGGTTTCCATTTTGTCAAAATAGGGTTTATTTCAATTAATAACTAATTACCTGTACGTCTGATTAAAAAATGTTAAAGGACTTTTCGTCGCAGAATTCAAATTTCCTAATTTTTATTTTGACAAGCTATAATTATTTTTCCGACTCTCTGGGGCAGTCAAGACACATTCTATCGAAAAAGTTAATAATCCTAATGAAAAGCACATGCCAGCCACCATTGTATAATATGAGTTTGGGACATTACTTTTAGTTATTTGGTTCGTTATTTTATGTAAATGAGTGTATATAGAGTATATAGTTGAGGAAGAGGGTACACACGTGAGTTATTTTGTGCCATATCTTTGTATGTACTTACAAAACTACAATGTGTATATAGTTAGTAATAATAGGTATACTAATACCTATACACACATAGAAATGGTTTTTTGTTTGTGATGTCGCTATGCTGTTTAATGCCATGTTGTTGCTGGTTGCATCTCGCACCACATGCAAAACAGAAAAACCGCCAGTAATACAACAAAATGTTTTATTCTGGAATGTGTAACAACCATTACAAGAAGGACGGTCTCCTATTATTAACATTGTCGCAGGCATTTAGAATTATTCGGTTTTTAGCTAAAAGTCTAGTCATTTGGTGAATGCAGAGCTCAAATAAAGCAATAGCCTTAAGGTAGTTTGGTAGCCACATCACTTAAACTTGATCCCACATTTTTCTATATTTTTTCAAAAGATTATAATTAAATGCACGTATAGAAAAAAAAATCATTTTTTTTAATCACATTGTTTAGAAGATGTAATTAATTAAAGTTATGAAAAACAAATATATGAGCTCTTATGAATGTCTTTGTTCAATAACACCGGAAATTAATGGTTTGAGAAAAATCGACAAACTTGACTACAAAAAATAACCACTTTTGAATAGAAAGAGCGATGTTTCAAACGTACACTAGAAAAAATGCGAAACGATTCACCACACAGTTAAATTTAATTAATTTTTTAAATATTTTAGTTTTGCTTCTAACTCTGTTTTTCACACATAATGTGTTATTTAAATTGATCTCGGATTTCGACTACCAAACTACCTTAAGTAATCTTAATGGAAATTGACATTAACAATAATAATATGAGGAATAATAAGTTGATGTTGACTACAAAGTAATACTGTCACTGATATGAAAGGATTGATTCATTCGTCAGAATCATCTTTGGTGTAATGTTGAGCACATCTAGAAATCTAGGACTAGAAATCCAGAGGTGCAAGGTTCGATTCCAGGTGGATGAGTTAATCTTTTCATATCAGTATTTAATTAAAAATTCAATGACATGTTTGTCTATATAGTTCTTTCATACTATGTCTTACGTAACCTTAATGGAAATTGACATTAGTATTGTATTGTGACGCGTAAGTATACACAAATTATAATATACGAAACAATTGTCCTGTAGATGCCAAGCCGATTCTTTTGATTCGAAAATCCTCTGCCTACCTTATAGTGAATAATTACGAATTCCAATGCGAGCGTCGTAGGAATGAGCGAAGACGTCCCCATGATGCGATTATAAGAGCAATAATAATGAGATAGGTGGGAATGCTAGTTAATTTCTTAGCTGCTTAATTATAAAATAATTATTTTGCAACTAAAGGCAGTTATCCTTCCTATATCGAAAAGTTATTATATAGGCCTTCACTGGAAACTGAAATGAATTTGTTTTCTTTAAATCAACAACCCAATTGTAGTATTTATATAAAAAAATATAATGTCTAGCCTTTTTAAGTAATCGATTAATTTTGTCCAATTAAATATCAAAGCATAATATTTTCATCTTTACGGCATTTACACAAATGACTAGACTCTAAACGAAAAACTAATTACTCTGAATACCTGCGACAAATCTATATACTACAACAAACTACAATCAAATAACATTGTATGTGCAATATCAGTATTTATTATAAACAAAACATATATTGGTTTTTAGTGTGATAGTCGTTGTTGTTGTTGTTGTTGTTGTAGTCAGTAGTGGCTGAAGTGGCTGGCTACCACCAATAATACTTAAAGTTAATACTTACCTTTTAATAAAACTATATATTGCTTAAGTATAAACCCATTACACACAAAATAAGATGAAACAAAAAATTAACAATAATGTAAGATATCATATATACATACACAGAAGAATTTATGGTGTATTGAGTGTTTAAGAAAAAACGCAAGAAGAAGATTAAAGGCATGATAGGACCATCCTTTCCTAGGCATAGTAGGACCTTGACACTGGTGGAGAGACTCGAGTTATGTTACTGGCAGGAATATCAATGGCATGAATACCAATACGGACAGGATAACCTTGAGAACCACAGAGGTAGAGGTAGATTGTAAGGCTGCCCTGGACGGGCTACACTTCGACCATAAGGTCCATTGTGATGCCTTAGGTTGTGAGGATGTGAGTGGAGTGGAAGGAATTTGTGAGTAGACTAGGAATTGGTAGGATATGCGGCTGCAGCCGACTATGATAGGAACTATGCCGATATTCATCTGGAGTTCGTGAAAAAAACTGCAGAAAACCTTCTCAAGCATAGCCGGTTACTTCGTTCTTGTCCAAACGCCAACAGTTTAGTCAATTAACCGCCCTTTTTTTTTAAATAATTGTCAAACTGCCGAAGTGGGGATTCGGACCCATAACCTCCCTGTTTCCAAGTACTGCATACTGCACAGACATAACGCCTTAGACTTGTATAAATGCCTTCACCCTCAAGGGGCCGATGGGGTAGTAGACGGCCCGATTTACTCGGGGGACCAACAAATGGTCAACAATAGTAAAAATATTAATAACTCTGGGGCTCAAATCCCCCCAAAAAGTGAATCAGCCGACGCTAAGCATGCTAACCTGTCGGGGCACAAAAAACTGCATTTGCACCCCACCCAGCAGAAAATCTGGACGATAAATTTCAGAATCCTTTCCTGAAAGAAAAAAATCGGGAGC
This sequence comes from Nineta flava, assembly GCA_963920215.1. Classification (NCBI taxonomy): domain Eukaryota; kingdom Metazoa; phylum Arthropoda; class Insecta; order Neuroptera; family Chrysopidae; genus Nineta; species Nineta flava. Next base: position 117,340,103 of record OY986041.1, read on the forward strand.
ACCCCGGAGAAGAGCAGCAGTCAGGGCTTAGGATTCACAGTCTTGGATACTTCACATAATGGAGATTCTACTCGTTTTTTTCGATGATTCAGATTTTAACTTTTTTCTTTATCGTCTGTAGGTTCGAGTATTAGATATCTACACTAAACTTCATTATTTCGAGTTTTAATAACTTTTGACCCTGACGCTGCAGGTCTAACCTTGGGAAGAGTTTTTCATGCCATGTTGCCACAGTCTGTATGCTACAATAGCCCGTAGCTCATATACTAATGTGATATCTGTCTTCATATTGCCTTGAGAGCAATTGGCTTATAGAAAAATACATTTTGTCCTCCACGATTTGTTATCTCTGCAATATTTTCCGATTCAAGTAAAAACGCATACCTAGAAAAGTAAGCAAAGAAATTAGGTGATAATCTCGCCTATCGCGAAAAGTAAGGATACACTTTCCTATTGACTGTTAAGTAGAAGCAGTTAATTCTCTTAGTGATATAGAGATGGAGGTTAATTCGAATTTACTGTTCAAACTGATACATAATGCACGATTTCATACATTCAGCCCGAAAAGAATCAAAGAAATGTGATCGAACATATGACCAAATTTAAAGATATCCTCTTTGATCGCTGAATGGCAAGTTCATAGAATACTTTTTCTTTTTATACCCAGTATATTTGTAAATATACAAGGTATATTAAGTTTAGTCCCGACTTTGTAACGCTTGAAAATATTAATCCTTGACAAAAATGCTTCACAATGGTGTTCATAAAATTGCCTAATTCGGCCATTTTCACATGTCCGTCCGTCCGTCTGTGAAGCCGATAACTCAAAAACGAAAAGAGATAACGAGCTGAAAATTTTTTTGTGTGTTCTAGACCAAAAAAGTAAGGTCAAGTTCGTTAATGGGAAAAATCGGAACGTGTTTCCCCCCGCTAGGGGGGAAAAATTATATCTTTGAAACCGTAGGAGATATAAAAAAAAGTTGTTTACAAAAAAGCTTCTTCTCTTTAAATTAAACAACTTTTGTTTGAAAACTTTTTTCATAAACTTAACAGTTTTCTCAAAATTTGTCCTCAAAGTTGAAAAAAATGAGAAATACAATTTATAGGCGAATGAAGGCATAGTCTCCATGGACCCGTAGGTATACATACCAACTATACATACTATTTTGATACCCTGCATATGTAAATAAACAAGGTATATTATGTTTAGTCCCGTCTTTGTAACGCTTGAAAATATTAATCCTTGACAAAAATGCTTCACAAAGGTATACATAAAATGGCCTAATTCGGCCTTATTCGCCTGTCCGTCCGTCTGTGAACACGATAACTGAAGAACGAAAAGAGATAACGGGGTGAAAATTTTTGTGTGTGTTCTAGACCAAAAAAGTAAGGTCAAGTTCGTTCATGGGCAAAATCGGAATGTGTTTCCCCCGACCAGGGGGGAAAAATTATATCTTCGAAACCGTAGGAGATAGAAAAAAAATTTGTTAACAAAAAATCTTTTTCTATTTAAAATAGACAACTTTTGTTTGATAACTTTTTTCATAAAAACCACCGTTTTCTCAAAATTTGAGCTTAAAGTTCAAAATGAGTCGATCGAAGGCGGGCACATGTGCAAACATAACATACATCAAATAGTATTGTTTTTATGTTTATTTCAGTTTTGTTAACCAGGTGTATATATAAGGTCAAGGTTTAAGTGATTTTCTTTTTCAAACAAATAGTTGGCCTCGTACAGATGTCAAAACTTTGCAAAAAGTTTATTAAAGTTTCATCTGTCCTATCAAAAATCATCTATAAAGTTTTTATACATGTATATATATTCATGTACATAATTATATACATGTATATATATATATATATATATATGTATATATATATATATATATATATATATATATATATATATATATATATATATATATCTATATATATATATATATAAATATATATATGGTGATTACAATATACATATAGTATGTATATATACTATATACATATATATATATATATATATATATATATATATATATATATATATATATATATGTATATATATATATATATATATATATGTATATATATATATATATATATATATATATATATATATATATATATATATCTATATATATATATATATATATAGTATATATACATACTATATGTATATTGTAATCACCACTATATACATATATATATATATATATATATATATATACATATATATATATATATATATATATATATAAATATATATATATATATATATATTTATATATATATATATATATATATATATAAATATATAAATAAACATATCGATATATATCGCTACTTACGCGACTTTCTAACGCAGCATCGGCTATTGATTCGCGTTGATGGACTAACGCTTCACGTCGCCTTATTTTAACGCTTAGTTTTAACGATCGTTAAAAAACGATCGCGTTGAATAACTAACGCTGCCAAACCATCGCTTCAAGTTGAATAATCACCACTTCGCGTGACTAACATCGCCTAACGCTTCCCATGCACTAACGTTTCGCAATGACCAAGGTTTCGCGTTTACTGACTTACGGTTCACTTAAGCTTACGCTACGCTTTGAGTTTAGCGTTGAGTTGCTTACGCTCCGCGTTAACTTTCTCTTCGCGTTAACTAGTGCTTAGTGTTGATTGACGCTTCGAGTTGACCTAACGCTTCCCATTGACCAACGCTTACGCTTACGATTCGCGTTGGTTGACGCTTTGCGTTCATTAACGATTCGTGTGAAATCACGCTTCGCAAATCATCGACGCTTCGCTTTGAATAATTAACGATTCTCAGTAACCAACGCTTCGCGTTGGCTGACTTACGGTTCGCTTTAGGTTACGTTTCGCGTCGATTTACTAACGCTTCGCGTTGATCTGACACTTCCTATTGACTAACGCTTCGCGTTGGTTAACGCTTTGCGTTAATTCACTAACGTTTGAATCACCAACGTTTCGCTTTGAATAACTTACGTTTCACATTAACCAACGCTTCGCGTTGGCTGACTTGCGGTTCGATTTAGCTAACGTTTCGCTTAAGCAAAGAGTTAACCAACGATTCGCGTTGACTTAACACTTCTAGTTGACTAACGCTTCTCATTGACCAACGCTTCGCTAACTTATGGTCCTTTCAGCTTACGTTTCGCTTTGGTAAACGCTAAGCGTTTAGCAACGCTTTGCGTTGATTTACTAACGCATCGCATTGACCTACCGCTTTCTATTGACTTATGCTTCGCGTTGGGTGATTTACGGTTCGGTATAGCTTACGTTTCGCGTTGGTTAACAATTCGCGTGAAATCACGCTTCGCAAATCACTGACGCTTCGCTTTAAATAACTAACGCTTCTCATTGAACAACGCTTCGTATTGGCAGACTTACGGTTCGCATTAGCTTACGTTTCCCGTTGGTTTTCGCTTTGAATTTACCAATGTTACTAACCCTTCGCGTTGTATAACTGACGCTTACTAACGCTTCGCGTTAACTAACGCTACGATTTGACTAACTTTTCACGCTTACTTTAAGCGTTAACGATTCGCGTGAAATCGAGCTTCGCGTTGAATCACTGACGATTCTCTTTGAATAACTAACGCTTCTCATTGACCAACTCTTCGCGTTGGCTGATTTACGGTTCGCTTTAGCTTACGTTTCGCGTTGGTTAACGCTTTGCGTTTACCAACGCTTTCCGTTGATTTAACAAACTTTGCTCCGCGTTGACTAACTTTTCGCGTCGCCTAACGGCTCGCGTTGACCAACGCTTTGCGTTAACAGTCGCTTCGCGTTGATTAACTCAATTATATAACTCAATATTTAAATATATAAAAATCGCAAGAACATTAATATGAATTTTTTTAAATGCAAGAAAATTTTTACTGTTTCAATATTAATTATTAACACAAAACAAACATTTACAAAAATTCATATTTTATAAACATTGAATAGGCAGAAATATTAACAATTCAAACATTGATATACAACTCAGAATATACTGGGTATTCAAACAATTAACTCAGTTAGTTGTTACATTACTTGTTTTAAACTCAAATATTTTTATTCAAAAATGTTTGTATGCGGGGGGCACTCAATACAATTAACTGAGAATAAGTTTCGAATTAGACTATTACCAATATATTTATGGACAATACAAACAATGTTATGGTATGGTCCGCAGATGTCAGCCTCTACCACAACGGTTTCTTTATATACGATTATTACGAGTATTGTTATTAATAGTACTATAGGCGCATATTAAAATACACACGATACTTATTAATCGCATAAACCAGATATTTTCAATAAATACCTACGATTTGAAAATCATTATATTGTTTAATTTATTTAATTATTGCCATATATTTTATTAATAATACGTAATTTCTATGAAATTGTTTTAAATGTATCTTCTGTGCGTGCTTTTAAAGTAAATTATCATTCATTATGTTTATTCAGTAGCAAAAATTAATGTCTATGGTTAATGAGAGTTCAACTTCGAGGAAATGGTATATATGTTTTTGAAGTATTTGGGCTATATTCGATATCACAGTTCGAACATTGAGAAAATAATACTAAGACCCAAAAAGCTGTCTAATAAAAAAATCATCTTAAACTGTAATCACAATAATTATGCCACAAACCCTTTAACTGTTCGTGTCGACAATTTTACACTTTTAGGTTTGGTAATTATACATATTTGGAATTTTTCTTAGAGGTGAATGAACCTATGGAAAAACATTAGGCCACATAATGTTAATTAATTTAATGCAGTTGTTTGTAATAAAATGTATATTGAAAAGTTTAATATTTCGGTATAAAAATTCAATCTTCTATAACTTGTTTCATCAACTTCATTGAAATTTTATTTTTGGAGCGCAAAAAACCATGAGAAAACGCAAACATATATTATTCATATAAAATTGATACGTTATGAAATATACTGTTACAATTTCAATTTATTTTAGTGTTTACTGTTTTGCTAAAATCACTATTCATTTAATTAATAATATGTAGTATATTCCCATGCGCGGATTCACCGTTGTGGGCGCGATGGGCATACCCACATACACACAGGGCTAGCTCTCCTAAATATACACAAAGATTTGAACCTGGATATCCATGAAATTATCATCATTTTCGCGAAAGAAACGTAAGACTGAATTTGTAATTTAAGTAAGCACCTAAATAAAATAATTTAATGTAAAATGTATACTATCGTTTAATTTATTTTGATATCCTTTGAAGTTGTAAAAATTTCATCAAAATCGGTTCATCACATGTGACACTGTGATGTGCAAACAAGCACACATTTACTTTAGTATATTTCGTGAGCGAACAAACTAACATTTTACAGGTTTATTAATTTACTAGTGTTCGCACCACGGCTTTGCCACGTGGAACTATATACTATACAAAATGTTGGTCAGAGCGTCATATATTTTGTAAACATCTCTTTTGTTGCAATGCACTATATCGATCATGGGCGAGTTCATAGTCCAACTCGCACTTGGCCGATTTTCGGGTGGTTGTGACCACAAACATTTTTGAGGGCTGGATCCACGCCTGGATCCATCCTTGTTAGAAAAAAATATCTCAAACAAAAGTTTTTAAAGAAGAAAAAGCTCAATTTAAAGAAGCCAATATAATACAATAATTATAGTTTTGTTCCATGCATCCGTGTCGCGTGTTATATATTATCTTTAAACGGTGCAAAATAGGGAAAATCTTTAAATGCACAAAATGTTTATCTCATAAAAAAAACATGTTTTGTTTGAAACCGTTTTTTTATGTAGGCCATAGAAAAGCTGAAGTCTTTCTTATTGGAAAACTTGCTTTTTTGCTACGGGTCTCAACATATACAAATAGAAAAAAAACAACAACAACCGTTTGCGCACTAAGGCCAAATATATGCCTATTGCATTTCTATAAAAATAAACATATTTCACACTTATGGATCATAAACTTATCGATTATGAATGCAGCTAAATTTACCATAATATCTAATTTCATTTTAAATTGCAGAATGTATAGAGTGTTCCAAAATAATATACAATATTTATGGTGGCTGTGGTTAAAGATAGCAATGTGTGGAAAAGCATGAAAGCCAAATTGATCCAGATCCTGAGTACATTGTACTCCACTGAGCTACTAAGTACAGTAAAGGTAGAGACGCTCCTTACAGAATGTTGAGCATTGGTCTAGAATATAAGAAATCGTGGGTTCGATTTCCTTCCCAGACATGTATGCTTGTGTATATCAAGAATTTGATGTCAAAGAATGTTATCAATATTCAGACGAATAACTTAAATGTTAAATTGAGTAAACTCTAATCACTTCCATCTGTATAATACATATTATCGAAAGGCAACCGTACTAAAAATGGATAAATAGAGGTAAGTAAATACATCTAAATAGTAATAAACGTAAATTAATAATACATCGGCATCAAGATAGTGAAAAATGATCATGCTATTAATAAATCCATTTCTTTCACCTTTTTCTAGTTCGCTAATAATTACAAATTTTATCTTTTTATTTATACAAACAGAGAAATTTTAGAGAAGTATACTCACATTACAGGTATACCAACATCATAATATTTGGTTTTCATTTAGCTAGAATATCACCCATCAGCATTAAATAGTTTAATATAATGGGCGTACTTACAATGTACAAAATTTTTTTCAGGTTGAGGCCAGAGCAAGTACGCCTATTCTTGTAAACGTTTTAATGCTGATGGGTGATAAATTCTAGCTAACTGAAAACCAAATGGAAAAATATTGTGATGTTGGTATTCCTGTAATGTGAGTCCATAAATAATGATCGAATGAGATATTTTCGAATTCGATTGATAGTTTCCATTTCTTAATTATATATATATATATATATATTTATATAGGCAATTGCTAGTAATATGATGATGGATTTAGAAAATAAATTATTAAAATAAAAAAAACTAGATATAAAAGAGCAACATATTTATGTTAATATTTACAAGATGATACACGACAACTCTGACTTTCCACAATTTAATTGCATTTGGTCACTAATGTTCATGTCAAATGATAAGTGGTATTTGAATTATACAACAAACTAGAAAGACTAGTTTCATTATTGTACTTACCACATTTATTTTTCTCTCATTTTTAGTGAGATGAAGAACGGACGAATCATATTATTTTAAATCGTCTTCCTATTTATTATATACTGTCTATAGTTAGAGAGTTTGTGACAACGGATCTTGCAAATAGGATATTGAGTGTATTAATGCTTGGATGCTTACATGCTTTCAGCGCTCACGCTTATACGCGTAATTTATTGATGTTATACAACAAACGCTTATAGAGTATTCGTTTTTGGAGTTCGTTTGGGCAATTAGATTTGGCGCTTATGCTTTTGCTACCCTACCTTGACGGATAAAGCGTCTGTGAGCGTGATGTCTATCGTTGAACACAACCTTTAGCGCGTTTTGTCAGCATACACAACGTTAAGTTGAACTCTAAGAATATCGCTTGATAGCCAAGTGACCAAAACGAAAATACACATTGTAACATACACTCCCGTTCAATAAAATTGAACAGATCTGAACCGAATCATTCTCTCACAATTTTGATTATTCCTGTAGTAAATGTTTTTTACTATACTTCCAATTCTTTTTTCACACTTAAGAATATATACTACTTATCTTTGTTTATAAATGAATAATTATACATAGAGTTACAAAAGTGAGGAGTTTTACGAAATCTAAGAAAATTAACATTTCAGGTCTGTTCAATTTTATTGAACGGGAGTGAACAGTAGCTCGAATCTTAACAGTTGCAACATAAAACGTTGATTTAAGTTCTTTGTTACACGATAAGGCAGGAACTCAATCAGAATTTCACCCAGAAGTTCAACCATACTGAATTTTTTACTGGATAATTCTGTTTTTGTTACATTACTTAGATTAAGAATAAAAAAGTTCGTTGATCATGATTTTAAATTTAAAAACTATACAATTTATCTCAAATTCTGAAATTGGTTGATTTCCGAAAGGAGTGTCAAATAAGGTGGTTAAAATATTTTGTACTTGGTAATGGTCTGAACTTCAAAACAACTCAGCATAAATCGAACCAACTACGATTTAATTACATGAAAACAATTACATTTTTTTATGCAATTTTGTGTCGAATCCGTGCGGTGTCGAAAAAATACTCTGGTGTACAAAAGTTGATACCATTGTTATTAGGAATAAATTGGCACTTTATCTATAATCGTTTTCGAAATCGACATAGGTTCATAAACTATTTTGAATCAATGTACAGAAATATTGAACAAAATAATTTTTTTTCGTGAAATAATCCATTTTGAAATTTAATGTTACAAACTAAGAAATCTAAATCCGTTCAGTTCAATTGTTTCCTGGGGTTTTTAAGGGTGATTAATGTTTTCGAATTCCAGAGGGACATGTTTTAATAAATTTTTTTTAAAAAGATGTTTATTTTGTCTAGAAACAGCTTAATTACAATTAATTATATTTAAGGCGATCAATGAATATGATTAATGACGAATTTACTTTTAAGTTTTGGATTGTTATATGACGAATATAAACTTAGCCATAGAACTCGTTATAGAACTTAACATTCATGTTAGACGCTCTCACCAGTCCAAGTGGCCGAGGAGTCTAAGGCGTTATGTCTGCGCAGTATGCATTCATGGAAACTGGGAGGTTATGAATTCGAATCCCGATATCGGCAGTTTGTCAATTATTAGGAAAAAAAGGGGCGGTTAATTGACTAAATTATCGGCGAATGGACAAGAACGAAGTAACCGGCTATGCTTGAGAAGGTTTTCTGCGGTTTCCTCCACGAACTTCAGATGTATATCGGCATAGTTCGTATTATAGTCGGCTGCAGCCGCGTATCCTACCAATTCCTAGTTTATACACAAAAAATCCTTCCACTCCACTCACATCCTCACATCTTTCACAATGGCATCCTTCAGGCATCACAATGGACTTTATGGTCCAAGTGTAGCCCGTCCAGGCCAGCCTCTACAATCTATCTATCTATCTCTAGCCATACTCTCTTAGACTAACACACATTAAATTTATTGAATTCTCATATGTGATGAAAGTTAATAAAGCAATTTTCAATATTTATTTTGTAAAAAAAAAATGGTATAAAATACTCATATCACATCTGGACAACAGCTATATTATGTTTTTTGTTTGATTCGTTAACTGAATATAACCCCTTAAGAGGGTGTGAAAATGCTATAGAGGAAGAGTAGGTATAATGGTTTAATTTCAAACCACCCAGCGATATTACAATTATCTAGGCCTCGCGCTTTTAATTAATTTCTTTATAAATACCTTATTTTATGCTTTCGTTTAGTTAGATTTATACGAATAAATATAAGCTTTTTGTCAAAATAATCAGTAAAAAATTTTTCAGATGTTTACTCGAAAACCTTTTTACGAATTTCCTCCAAAGAAAATGCAGCCACTGTTTTTGTACCAATGTTGGAATTTTGTAAAAATTTCTTCAAATGTCTATCGATCCTAACTACTGGATGTCAAAAATCACTTGATTTTGAGGCTCTTTTGGTATTGAAAGGTCAAGGGGGTTTTAGAGGGAGGGGGAAAAACAAAATTTTACATATCTCCCTTAATATTTGAAAAATCGAAAAATTTATCAGGATTTAAGTTGTAGGTACTAAGTTTTATTGTAATTTTGTTTCTTATTATTCTGTTACACTAATATTAACCGAAATATTTACAATTAAAGATTGAAAGTTAAATTTGTGAATATCTCTGTGCACATTAGAGTTTGGAAAAAATGATAAGGTAATGAAGTATAGCAAACTTGATTTTCAACAATTTTATTTGTTATACATTTTTCGATTGTTCCAATATTAAGAGAGAAATTTTATATTTCGTGTTTTCTTTTATCTTTATGCACCCCTTTCCCCTTGACGTATGCCATTTATTAATAAAATTGGCCTTGAAAATACCAAAATGATATCAGATACGACATTTCATTTTGATCAGACTTAAAATCTGACTAGAGAGTGGTTTATGTATTCGCTAAGTTGACGCAGCTGCTGCGTAACGAATTTTTTTTTTTCATTCCCGCCAAAGTTACTGGGAGTTTGGATATTATACATTAATTTAATAATCTTTTATTGTTTCATTTACGTTTATTTTACGTTCGGTATGTTGTACAAAACATGATAATCAAACATCTGTATTTAAAGTTAATATATATTAAAAACTAGGATGAAACGAGTATCTAGGAGTATGGATAAAATAAGTTGTAGTCTGTATATGGAGGTAAAACTATCCAATAAAACTACTTTATCTAAAGATTTAACGTAAAATGACTACAGTACAGTCTTTAAAACCTGAACAAACTTCAATTCGCCAATCTCGTAGCTCGAATGTCGACTACGGTGGAATTAACTCCAATCAGTTTACCGTGTACTCGTATAAGAGTATTATATAGCTCCGACTTTGTAATGGTTGAAAATATTGATCGGAGTAATAAATTCTTGAATAATTGTTGTTCTTAAAAACGACCTAATTAGTCTATTTCCGTGTGTTCGCTTCAAGATAATAAGCCAAAACGAAAGGAGATAACGAGCTGAAATTTTGTTTTTATTTTATTTTATATTCACCTATTTTGAAATTGAGGTAAGCGAGTAAACCGCAGACAATCGGCTGAATACTCCAGTAATGTACCAAAAAACCTTATTTTTTTAATAGGAAGGAGATGCGATTGGTGCGGCCCCTACTGCAACAACGAAGATCTAAAATTTTCCATTCAATAAATATTCAAACATAATCAATTGGATAGTGTTAAGGTATATACATTTTTTGGCTTAAGAGGATACTATGTCCACCCTCTCAGTCATGAGTACTTTGGTACTATTTTTTAAAGGTGACAACTTGTGTGCAGATATTATTCGACAAAATTAAATTCACAGTTTTTTCGATTTAATTCTTATTAAACTTCTTAACTATCATTCTGTTACAACCCCGTGTATGTAATAACCTTGGGCCTGCATGGAAATAATAATTTGTTTTATAGAATATTTCAACAATTTTCAATTGCAGTTTTTCCGAAATATTCTTTCACGCTTTTTATGAAACAAACAACAAATCACTGAAATTTTCGTGAACAATAAAGAACAAACAATTAGAAAGCGTGACAATGTAACATTTATAATGCCATTGGGTGGCATTAAATTTCTTATGAAGACAGAAAGAAATGAAATATTGAAGCGAAGCTGTTCCGTATTAAAAAAAACATACTTTAATTATTCTGTACATTTTGTCTTGTATCAAATCGAAACTACAGTCCTAAGAGTCCAACCGCATAAAATCGAAAACCTGCTTCAGTAGTAGGTAATATTTCTTATTTCTTTTGACAATTTCACCGTTACCATTATGGAAAGCAAATTAAACCTCCTAATAAGTTGTTTCTAAAAAATGGACAATATACAGACTGTAATAGAAATTTTCTCAGAAATTATTTAGAACTGTATCTCACTATTCAACCATTCCGAGTGGTCGAGATGTTGAAGGCGCTCAGTTCGGAGCTGGAAGATTGCTAGTTCGATTCCCAACGGTGCCAGTTTGTCAATTAAATTAATTAAAAATAAATATAAAATTAATGGGGCGGTTAATTAAACTTTCGGCGTATGGACAAGAACGATACAGTTTTAACAGTTTCCTTTCACAAACTCCAGATGAATATCGGGATAGTTCCTATCAAAGTCGGCCGCAATCGCGCAATTCCTGGTCACAGCCTACCAATTCCCAGTCTACATACAAATCCCTTGTCCTGTACGGGTCGGTAAAAAAGCCGAGAAAAGCCTACTTGCCAGACTTCGACCTTCGACAATAGCACAGTTTATTTGGATATTTCTGATACTTTTGGAAGGTGGATGTAGTCGAGCATTTAGATTTAATGTCACCTTCGTCATATAAAAAATATTCAAAAATCACAACTTTCAAATTTGATACAGGGTAGCTTTCATTTTGATAGTAAAATGAGGGGGGCATCCAATACCGCCTTCATTAGTAAGCAACATTTCTTTTTAGGTGGCGAAATAAACTAAACAAAATTTTCAAATTAATAATAATGTTTATCAAAGTTTAATAAAGTTTATTAAATTAATTTATTATAAGTGTAATTAAATTTTTAATTAGCTGAGTAGGAACAATGAATTTTCAAAGACCGATATTCAATTAACATAAAATGAAATAACTTACGCAGTTATATAAACTCGGGGGAGGGGTATACGCGATTGTAATAAATATAGGTTTTACTAAAACAGTAGGATATGTTCCAATATTTACATTAAAATTTTTTGACGTTGAAGAATTTGGGAAATACAGTATTCATCAAAAAACTAAAAATAGTAAGCAGGCGTCTCTGCGAAATGTAAATTAGATGTCACAATAGGATAGCTTTTATGCCTGTTAGTGATCGTACAACTTCTGAACGACTTGGCCGATTGATTAATATTCATTTGTTTTGTCGAGAGAAATATCTATAAATACATATCTATAAAACTTTTCTATGAAACATTCTTTCAGTTCGAAGCCAGTGCGGGCAGCGAGTTAATTATCAAAATTTAACGAGGAATTTTAAAAATTTTGGTTCTTATATACAAATGAATCAAAAGAAACACTCCCAGCGTTGGTAGTATTTTCTAAACCCAACTGTTGCAATCCTATTGGTGGGTTTATTCAACATTTAAATGCGTACGAGCGTCATTTTAGGATTGTTACGCAAGAGATATTATACCAATTTAAAGGTCCTTAATTTACCAAAATAGACGCTCATTAAATGCACTAATTAAAAATTAAATGCTCTTTTTTTATTCGGTAACCACATGTTCTGCTCGCTTAAGGTTAACCTAGCAGCACAATGGTTCTAAATTCAATAAGTACTGAGTGTAATATGATTGAGATAATTAAATGCTAATTAAAAGCACTAATTAACAATTAAATGGTCTATGCTTTAGTTTATTTTCTTTGTTAAATGTTTGAAGTAGCTATTACTCGATTCTAAATCTTTGATTTCTTCAATATTTGAATTCATATGAATATAGTACATGTTTCCCGGAGTTACCTGCTAACTACCAAAAAACTCATTATTATTATTAAATATTCAGACAATATAAACAGTTTGTTGATTGAAGTCCAAATCATTGCCTTTTATTTAATTTTTATAACGTTGGTTTCAGATCGAATATACCATTGATTGATTGATTAATATCGGGGTAAAAACTATTGCACTTCGAACTTATGGCCCATTGTGCTCTCCCTGTTACCTCAGCCTGACGAGATTTGCTTCTCCCATATATTGGCAATAGCCTGGAGCTTATCAGGTCCTCCCGAAGGCTCATATATTCGGGGTCAGATGCACCCAATATCCTGTATCTGCTGTAACCTAGAGGTTCGCAGTTAAAGTTTATGTGGCTGGATGTTTGTTCCTCCTCGCCACACAGTCTGCATATAATGGACCCGTTATAGAGTCCCATTGTGTGCAGATGCTCCCGCAGTACCATATCTCTGAAGCAGTACCTTCCCGAGCTCTTGCCGCGGTACTTTTTCCCAGCGATTTCCTTCTTCAGTTTTGGATCCGCCTGTATACCCGACGATTCTTTTCTTGCGGTAGGGTGATTATCTTCCCGACCACATGTCCCTATCCCATACCTTAGGATATCTTAGGATATATTCCTACATTAACAACTCCAAATAGCTGCTTAATTGCTACAAACATATGGAGAAATTTCCAGAACAGCTTATGGTGAGCCTATCTTTGTTTCTTCATCCGTAAATTGGTTTGACGTATATATATTATACTTCAGAAACTTATATTATTTAACTTGAAGTAAATAAATTAGCTCAGAAGATTTAATAAAGAAATTTTCGTGACTCTTAATAATTACAAAACCACTTGATAGATGACACTGTAATATAAAATAAAATGAATGTTTCTCAAATAAAGACTTAGATATAAAGTCTTTTATTAACAAGTTAAAAGTATATTATTATATTAAATAGCCAAGATCTAGAATAAATATACAAAAAGAGAAAAGAAAAAACACAACTAGCAAAAAGAATTGACCGTTATACAGCAATAAGTAATAAATAATTGTCGTAATCGTTCCAAATCAATGATTATCAAAAAAATATTTTTACCTGTAGTAATACTACACATCGGTAAGCAATAATAATAATCACATAAAAATTATGGTGACAGGATAACGTTTGATATCTCACTTGGTAATAAGCTATGGTAAGATCATGTGTAATTATATAGAAGCTTACGTACGTCTGATGATGAGTATAACGAACGAATCATCCTCGTAAATCATCGATCTTTGTTGTGTTATTCTCTTCAACTCTTACTTGTATTTACAATCAGTTATATGGTCTCAGTATATAAGTATATATATACATACACAGAATGTACCAGAATAGCTTCTTCAGGAAATCATCAACATCACAAGTGTTAGAAATTTATAAATTTGTGTCCCGAAATGCTTCTGTATCTAAAAGAATCGTTTAATTCTGCTATAATTGTAAAACCATATGAGCAAGGCGAGATAAGATAAAAAATTGCCATTCTCATTTCTTCTCGAGTTTATTTCCATCTCGCACGTCGAGTGAATAAATTGTTATCGCTCTCGCTAAGAAACATTTTTAAAAAAATCGTTTGTAACAATTAAAAAAAAAGCATTTGAATAACACTATTTTTTTTAGATACTTTTATTTCTTCACTTTTCGTCTCGGCTTTCAACAATGTGTTACTCAAATCGAGATTTCGAGATCTTTCTTCTTGACGTCACTCGAGATCAAATTCCTTAGCTCGAGTCTCGACTGTTGATAATCTAATTAAAAACTATCGGGGTCACATTTCAGAACAAGTCCCAAAAAACATTACGTTTAAAAAACTTTTCAATAAAGTCTATGTTTTAGACAGATGAGAATAATGAAGATCTGAATAATTTTTAATCGAATTCCTTGAATTTCACTTATATTTTGAGGGGCTGCAAAAAAACTATTCTGTCGATCGATGCGCATCGATACTTACTTTCTGTTGGTATAGTTGAAACTTCCTGTTAAAAGTGATTTACGGCACATTTGACGACAGTTTAGGCACTTAAAGATCAATTCAGAATGCAAATGAGAAAATCCTCCAAAGGAGTTCTAATTGATGGAAATAAATAATACAAAAAAATCATATTTTACCCAAATAGATCACAAATTTGACATCAAAGATTGATTGGTATTAATGTCTCAAGGTTTTTTATCTGAGATCTAAAGAAATATCATAAAAATCGGGCGATATATGCCTGAGATGGACCAAAACCGTTTATGTTTTGATTTTTGGGGACGTCTTCAGATTTCAAAATCAATGTTTGTGACTATAGCAGCTAAATTTTGCCCGATTTTAAAGATTTTTTTTTTTTGAAAACCACTATTTTTAGAGTGTAGTTTCCGTTTCTACAGTTTATAATTATATTACGTTTATCAATTTCGAAATACAAAAATTATGTACCGATCATCTCTAAACTAAAGATCTGGGACACTCTGTATATCGTGTATCAAATTATAAATATTATTATTATTTGTATTTTTTTAGATAAAAAGAATTATACCTTGTCCAACTGATTATATTCATTGACTTCGTTGTGTGTCTGCTGAGTAACAAGTTTTTATTTTAGTATATTCCGTAACAAAATTCATGAATGCTTGTTTTTATACGCTTAATAATGGTAAGAAAATGGATGACATCTGGTATTCAACTGGTGCATAGCATATAATATACTATTTGAAAATTGTCTGTTTCGAATCAATCATCAGATAACGAAGCTTCTATTAATTCTGGCCGTTGTATTGGTCTGGCAGAATATGGTGCAACGTTATTTGGAGCATCGTAATTTTTAAAACAATGCAATTTTTATTGCAGGGTCTAAGCAGAAACACTTTTTTGGGGTCCTCCCATAATAAAAACTCCATAATTTAAACCAAATTTCAATATATATATATAATAATATATGGTTATTGACAGGAACATTATAAAATTTAATATCAAATTTTTCCCCTATTCCTATAACATTTGTTTGTATTTTATAATACGTATTTCGACTACAATGTAGTCTTCATCAATATGAATTAGCTAATCGTAACTATCACTGGGATATGGATTCAGAGATATGTTACTTGTTGCTAATTTGGTGCGTGTCTCACAATGATATTAAAAAGTTCAGTCTTTTTATATGATTTGACTTGGGGTATAATCTTACCTGAGGATTATTTGAGTTGCCTGACTATTGGATTAGTTGTGTGGAAAGCCCCACCTATTTATTGGCGGTAATCTTTGGTGATTTTTTTGTCACTAAAGTGAGTGTATCTTTGTTAACCTTGACATTCAGGTTTTGGATTTTTTTTTTTTTTGAAAATAGTTTAATTTTATTAAATCAGTATTTGAAATTGGGCCATTGTCTAAACTCATTATCTGATTTTAAAAAATTAATCCATTTTCAAAAATAAAAATAAAAATCCAATACTTGAATGTCAAGGTTAACAAAGATACACTCACTTTAGTGATAAAACAAACGCCGCATAGTCACCAAAGATTACCGCCAATAAATAGGTGGGGCTTTCCACACACCTAATCCAGTAGTCAGGCAACTCAAAAAATCCTCTGGTCAGATTATACTCTCAGTCAAATCGTATAAAAGGACCGAACTTTTTTAATGTCATTGTGAGAAACGCACGAAATTAGCAACCAGCAACATATCTCTGAATCCATAATGGAAGGAATAAGAAGGAAATCCAAAACTATAGTCAAAATAAAATTATTCTTACGAAAATCTCAAATATTTGTTTTATTTAATAATTATAATGGACTTGCGCCAAATAACGACCCATTTAATACAAGACATATTTAAGATCAACAAAAATTTGGCCTTCATTTCATTTTTGTAACGGCCGAAATGCAATATTGCGGTCAGATTACAGAAATCGAATACCTAAGGTAAAATAAAATGCAAATGGTCAACACACACTCAGACACACGTGTACACATAACAGTTAAGGTACACCAGGCCACGCAACTTAATTATAAATGAAGTAAATAAAATCATTGTAGTATTTTTATTATTATTAAACAAATAAAATACAATATCAAAATATAAAAGACTGAAAATTTTATGACTGTGACTATATAGAAATCTAATGTTCCACAAATTAAGCCGAGAAAAAAGCACACAATAATTTATTATTAGCAAAATATATTATATATAGGTTAATATATCAAATATTGAAAAATTAAATATTATTTTTCATAATTATTGTAAAACAATAAACTATTAAAAAAATGATATCTACAAAATGTAATGTTTGATAAAATAATAATAACAACAAGTTCATCATTATATTCAGGGATGGATAATGCATGAAATATGGTGCAATTTTTAAAAATGCCTCCTTTTTAAATAATTTATTCAAATAATATTAAATAAGGTCAACACTCTACAATATTAAGACACAAAAGCTCAATAAAATGATATAATAGTGTAAAATTACAATAGAAAAATTATATATTGTATCTAAACTAAAGCCAATGATTCAACATTTTATCAGGGTTCAACAGAAACAGCGTCACTTCTTCCATTAAAATTAAAGACTGGCATTAAATTCATTATTTGAGTTAGTGAAATTTATCAAGAACAGGCCAAAATTTATCAACATATATATTTAATATTTAAAGTTTATGATCCCATAAAAATCATATCATGGATAATGTGACTCGTAATTTAAATATTCATCTTTTATCAGAAATATGGAGTAATATAGATGAAGACATTCCTGTACCTAATTTCAAAAGTATAGTTCTCAAATTTAAATGTTCTCAAAGAGCTGGCGGTGAATCTATTTACCAAAATAATAACGATCATTCATCGTTCGTTTCATAATGTATAATTTTGTCTTTTATTTCAATATGCAAAAATTATAACACACACGACATTATTGTCCATCGAAGAGTGGCTTCACTTATATGACAGACATAATTGCTGTTTGTTTTACTAAGCATCGAATATAACTATTTTATGTTTATTAAATAAGTTTAACCCATTTCCATTTAGCATTATAAATGTATTTTAAAGAGCATTTCACCATCTTTATTTTCAATATGTTCCAAAAAGACTTTTACCCATCCCTGGTCCTTTTTACATTGAGAGAGAAACGTCCGCCCTTGCCGTTGATACTATATTTGAATTAGAATTCATATAATATAACCTAATAAATATATTGTTCGGTTTATCACTAAGACACGATATCCATTTGACTTTCATATAATTTATAATTAACAATCGTTTTGTAAAATACTTCCATTTTTACTTAACTCATAAGAAAAATAAGAACTGTGTTAATTGTTTTAATATCCTGTGTGTATTGAGTTATTTGTCAATGTTTATTTTAATTTTATACATGAACTAGCACACGTAAATAAAATCATATTATCAATAAAAATGATTCCTAAGATTTGATTTGGAGTTGGAATGGTTAAAGAACCCATTTCTACCATCTACATTACTCATTAAAAAGTTTATTTCGAAAACAGAATAGCATGAGCACAATTTGAATTAAATTTTTAATATTTACAAACTACTTTTGTTCGTAGTGTTTGTTAACCAGTTAGAATATCATCCTGTATAAAGCGGGCTAAGAAATTAACAACCGCATAATAAATTAACGACAATAAATAAAGAGTAAACTCTAATTATCACATTCCTAATGTTTAAATGTCATCAACCTTATAACCAAAATAGTACCTACCTACCAAAAAAAAAAAAAAACAAAAAATCAATAAAACATTTATATGATTATATAAAGTAATTAATATAATTGAACAGTAGTTATACAAAATCAATAAATTACAATAATTTTCGAATTGTTATTAAAGACTACTTATAAATTATAAATGAGAAACCTATTCCATGTGAATATTTAATTAGACTTAAAACTTAAAGTATAATTGAACCTTTAAAATGAAATCTCATCACTATACTAACTATAATATAACTCTTTATATAACGTAAGGCCATTTTATAAGTAGCAATGTGTTAATGAATTATTACCTATAGTTTACAAATACAAATGACGATTATTAGAATACATTCCAATTAAACAATAATTAATCTGTCATTATAATATTATTGGTTAAGTATGTACAGAGTGGCAACTACATTTAATATTGTTTTTTTTTCCGAAGATTATTATTATTATTCTGAAAATATTATTTAAAAAAAACTTCTATAATTAACTTATTTACACCTCTTAAAACCTTTATCAGCTGGGTAATAATTTGTACAACTAAACCAATAAAAGGAGTGAAGGACGATATGAGTGGTGACATTTCAAATAAAACATTAAATGTTTAGTGATATGAAAACATTTATAGCGAGACTATACAATATTTTGTGTGTTTTAAATGAAATTTATTATAAGACTCTAATACAAAATTTAGAGTTTATAAAATCGAAAAAAACATGCTTTTATTGCAATATGAATTTAAAAATTCAAAATAATTTAAAATAGAATAGAGCAAAAATATTGACAACAAAATTAACTTGGGGTGCTCTCTACTTACGAGTACTCTTAAAAGTAACTAGAGAGATCCCCATGCTTTTGTTTACATTAACGTTAATTTTGTTGGCAATCTCTTCGGCAACCCCTCACCGGTATACCGGAACGTGTGTGCCAGGCCAAGTTATAAAAGCCTAATTATTTGCCCCAGTGTGTAATGATATCCTGTACAAATATAATAGTCATACTTGGTAGCAATTGTCAAATTTTAATGTAAATTGTAATAAATAACATTTGAGTCTCGTATATATATATATATATATATATATATATATATATATATATATATATATATATATATATATATATATATACAATAATAAAGTATAAAAACCAGTCAGTATTATATAAAGTAATATAAAAACATATATTTAAAACAATCATAATTATATATACGAACATATATATTTATACTAAATCATTTTGTGATATTCAATAACCATTAATACTTAAGTAAGTAAGTATATCAACTATATACAATACTTATATTTCTAACGTTCGGACATTTCTACAAAATGTTTCACGATTGCACTATTATGGCACTCATGATGATGCGGGCGCAGTCAGATTTATCGGTTAGCATATACGAATCCATTATAAATGACTATTTGTTCGATTTTGTACGAATTCTAAAGTTAAAAATCGGTCAAGTACCAAACTATACTTGAACATGGTATGTAGCTTCGGTAGATATCCGAATCTCTTCGAACAAAGACGTTGGTTGCTGTTTGATCTAAACCGTCTTCGTAGATTTATTCATGATCTTCCTCCTCTCTTCTTTCCCTTGTTTGAACTTTTTGCGCATAGATTAATCCTGGTCCCACACAGGCTAGGACAAAGATAAAGTACATCAATTTGTATGTATTTTTCACGTAAGATGTTTATGCATCAAAAAAACAAATATAATAATTTAGAGCGAGATATTTTCTCTGGAACTAGAACGATTTCAAACTCTCGAAAAGACCCCTTTATCTCCGCAAAATTAAAAAAGCTATTACAATATAACTCCAAGTATCCGAATGCCCAATTTATCCGTACCATATACGAATATTCAAATATCGGGATAAAAAAGGTAATTTCTTTAAAACGAAAAAACTAAATTTGTTTATACTAATTAGGGTTTCCCAATGTTAACTGCTGTAAACCACTTAACGATGGTATAGTTTCCTCAAAGCGATCCGGATAGTTCGAATATTTAGAGCTGTATTCATAAAACGAAACAAGAAAGCATTAAGGAAGTACTTCAGTAGCTCAGCTAATTTCGTATCATACCTTGAACATATTTATAAACTAGTGCCTAGCAATTCTGAAACATTGTGTATACTTCTAAGGTTTGGTACATAAAATTATATATATTTAAGATGCGTGACTAGCTTAAATAATACTTTAACATTGTAACACAACTAATATTATACAAAAGTATATACTGGCTAAGTAACTACTATTTATAAAATATAACCAATTATTTTCTTCAATTTGATATTTTATCATAGAAACAGAAGCAACAGTCACTGTATTCACAAAATAACAAACATAGGTACCTACCTACATATTTATAGGCCATCATTGTGATTGAGAAACTGTTATTTATTAATTTAATTAGACATCTGTCCAGTTGTTGTCTGTTCAATTGGACCCAAGCGAATTGAATTTAGTTCATTTTAGCTTAGAGTAATTTTTTAACAAAATTTAACGATGTTGCGTCATTACAATCATCTTTACTACACTAGATTAGTCATGTTGATTCAAAAAAAGGCTTATCCTACATTTGTCTCCAACATATGATTGCGGGCACTATGACGTCTTGTTACTGATTTACGTGAGCGAGCCACTGTACAAACTATATAATTTTATATTTTAAAATTGTTTTCAAAAAATAAAAAGATCCCCGTCGCCTAACTGATACTTTAGAATACGCTTTCGGGTACAAAAAGGTTTTAGGATAATAATTATAGGATTTATAAAATTAGGATTTATAAAAATGTTACCTGACTTGGCATTAAAAAGCTCACCTCTCACTCAAAGCTTTTAGGATAACTTAAACTCCATGAAAATATCTTACTTTCACTTGCTTTGAGGTGGTTACTTTCTTTTCGGTGTGTAGGTAACACTGTGAGCACTATGGTATGTATCACCAGTTCAAGTGGCCGAGCGGTCTAAGCGCTCATGTCTGCGCAGTATGCCTACTTGGAAACTGGGAGGTTATGGGTTCAAATCCCGACATCAGCAACTTGTCAAATATTAAGAAAAAAAAAGCAGTTAATTGACTAAACTTTCGGCGTATGGAGAAGAACGAAGTAACCGGCTATGCCTGAGATGGTTTTCTGGCATAGTTCATATCATAGTCGGCTGCAGCCGCATATCCTACCAATTTTTAGTCTATACACAAAAATTCCTTCCACTCCACTCACATCCTCACATCCTTAGGCACCACAATGGACCGTATGGTCGAAGTGTAGCCCGTCCAGAGCAGCTTCTACAATCTATCTATCTAATATCATCGACAGCAATAATGTAAGTGATGTTGTTTTTTCTAAGTTGTGTAGTTGATTTGAAAAATGCTTAGAATCAAATATGAGTATTAAAAAATACTTTTATTTGAAACATTTTTTTCGAAATCCAAATGGTTTCGACACAAATGTAAAATTATTGACACATGTTTAGATATAAATATACTATAAAACATTTAATTAAGTAATGTGAACGACATTAAAATAAAAATGGCTCATTAATTAATTTCAAAATTTAATGATGATTAATTGACCGTCCGATATATCTAACAAATAAAATTTTTAATTACCAAAACCGTATATAAAAACTATACGATAATTCCAAGTAGCCAGAGTCGACTCAAAATTGTATAGGGCTCTATTTTAAACTTCAAATGCATTTTGGATAGTGTTTCACGAGGCATGAGGCGAGGCGAGGTTTTGGTATCACTTCGCCTCGCCTCGCCTCGCTTTTTTAAATATCAACCTCGCCTCGGCCGAGGCAGAATGTAGGCTAGACTCACCTCGCCTCGGTTGGGTGAGCTATCAACCTCGCCTCGCCTCGACCGAAAAATTTTTAATAATTTTGACTTAT
Source organism: Nineta flava (assembly GCA_963920215.1). NCBI lineage: Eukaryota > Metazoa > Arthropoda > Insecta > Neuroptera > Chrysopidae > Nineta > Nineta flava. Next base: position 117,362,862 of record OY986041.1, read on the forward strand.
TTTGCATGAATGTACATAATATGGTAAAAAAACTTTTATATATATATATATGTATGTATAGGTAGGATCGCTGGACATTTGAAAAAATATTTGTCAAATAATCTATCTATTGCTTCAAGTATCACTATATTATTATTATTTTTAAATTTACTTTTTGTAAATTTGCCTCGGCCGAGGTTTTTGAGATAATATACCTCGCCTCGCCTCGGTTAGTAACGAGGATTAAAATTTTGAACCTCGCCTCGGCCATCGGCTAAGGTTACCTCTTAGCCTCGGTGGAACACTAATTTTGGAACTTTCATAAGCTTTGTATTTTGTAAATTTTGTTCATTAGATTTTAAAAAAATGAAAGGATAGAATACAAATAGTTATACTAGAAATAAGTTCCAAGTGGATGCATAATATTTTTTATTTTTTAAATTTTTAATTTATATAACAAAATCTGAAGGTTTTGACGGACTTTGATAGGAATCATCTAGACTTCGTGAAGAGAAACTGCAGAAAACCTTCTTAAGCATAGCCGGTTACTTCGTTCTTGTCCATATGCTGACAGTTTACTCAACTAACCGCTCTATTAATTTTAATTAACAATGGGCCACAGCCGGGTTGCGCACCCGTAACTTCCCAGTACAGCGCGTTAGACCACTTGTCCACTTGGACTGGTTTCCATTTATTTTACTCGAGTTTCCATTTATGCTAACTGCGATCTTGTCCGTTCAAATAAAATCCGACACTGTATATCGAGTTCTACATACAATGAAAGTATATTTTTTGTATAACAGGTCCACTCTTAGCTAGTACACAATTTGGTTAATAAAAAACAACATATTATGTTTATTACGAAAACACAATTCAACAATAAACTTTTTGAACTGATAAGAATAAGAAATAACCTTGATTGAATTTATACAAAATTCAATACGCTCTGCTGTTTGTACGGGAATTTATTGATGAATCCGTTAACTTTATATAGATAGGAATTTTCTTTGTTAAAAAAAAAACAACCCAATAGGTACTTAGTTAGCCAGATCTAACTGTTCTAGCGGAAGACAACATTGTATTAGACACATAGTGTATATGAAACGCGCGCGTGACCATAATGAAAACAAGTACCACTCTAGATAGAGAATAGTGAAGCGGAAGTTGTGAATATACCGCCTACAAAATATACATAACACCAGAATGTGGCTCTTATACAGAGAGTGTTAGATTCACATTTTAGAGTTATCGACAACTTTAAGCTAGTGGGTTCAAAAATGATTTTGAATCGAGATGTAAACGAAATGGGTCATCACCAATAATCAAGTACCGAGGAAGTATCCAAGAATTTCAATAAATACACAGCTCGATTATATAAAAGTGTCCAACATAAACAATAATCCATGTTACTTTGTAGTACTAGTGGAGGGGGAAACCGAAGCTTGACAGTAAGGCCTTTTTTGGCGTTTTTTTACCGAGCCCAAACGAACTCATCCCCTCAACCTTTCCTATTCTCTACCATATCTGGCTCAATTCCTCGACTACCTGTCGCCCCACGTTAATTGTTTTACCTCAGTTTCCCTAATTTCGATTGAGCCGAATACTTAGTACCTCTTTCTGGCTCTGCAACGATATTCTACCAGAGGCGGAAGGGGTTATCTTCCACTCCGCTACCGTACGGTCAGATCAGAATGTCCTCTAAGTTCATAAGGGATAGATGTCTTTTGAGTCTATAATTGTCGGTAAGTGCCTCAACCAGAAGGTACGTCGCTTTCTCTTTTGTCAATAATCCAGGTTGACCTTGACTCATTATATCCAGCTATCAGTTCCAATATCCTGCTGTACATAACAATCATTTTCATAACTCTATTGAATTATTACAGAAATTGCGATGAATGGTCTCGAGTATTTACTAATTTTCCGATAGATATTTCGTTGAATATTACTACGGACTACAGACGATTAACGGAAATACAATGAAGAAATATATAATAGTCTAGTTGAAACTTTTTTGAAATGGGTTCTTGCTTGTAATGTGCCACTTAAAGGCCCAAAAAGTCCTTTTTTGATATTTAAATTTTAATGAACGCACTAAAACGCTGTCCGGTCGCGATGCCTCGTTCAAGTCCATCACTCTCATAATAAATGTAGTTGTTTTACATCTGACCTAAGTGTACAAGCTATGATTATAATATGCAAAACAACGATGACATTTGATTTTTATTAAAACAGAGACGTTAAAAACTGTTACTGGACAGCGTTTTCGACGATTTGCATGTTAAAAAACATCTAAACGCTACAGCATATAGTTTTATACTTAAGTACTGTCACACCTTGAAATTTGGACATTCTGTACATGAAATCCCGTGTAGTAAGTTAGATAACCTATGTCTATTCAAAAGTTTATCTATCATGAACATTAAACGTAATACATTCGTCCATTAAATTCAATTTTTATTACGACGGACAAAAATATACAAAGTATTCAGAAAAATTGAAGTTGCAATTATAAATAAATAACAAGTTTTTATAATAATATTGGCAGTGAGAGATCCAAGCAATAAAATATTATGTACAATTATTAATAGCAGATCATAAATGTCTAATTGAAAATTTTTCACCTTGAGTAATCCGATTACAATTTACAATCCGATTTTTCCAATCAAATTTATCAAGGTTCAACAATAGTTATTCATATCAATGTTTTTGAAATCAATGTAAAATTTTCAAACATTGCAATCTTGTCTTTTGTTCATCTTACTTGCCGGGAGAGAAAATTGTTCTCGTTTTCGTCAAAAAACATACAAACCCTATCTCGTTTCACGATAAATTTTGTTTGAAACTTTTTTCCATGTACTAACCTCAGATTTACGACCCAGTTTTTACACCAAAACTAGGGGATGTGTAAAGAAAAAAAATAGTTTGTTTTTATGACATAAACATTTTTTATACTAAAAGATTTCCCTATCTGAAACCGTTTAAAGAATAATTTTTTCTAATATTTACAGAAATATTTACAATTAAAGATTGAAAGTTAAAATTTTAAATATTTCTGTACACATTAGAGTTTGAGAAAAATGATAAGGTAATGAATTGTAGCAAACTTGATTTTCTACAAATTTATTCCTTATAAATTTTTCGATTGTTCTAATATGAATAGAGATATTCTATATTTTGTGTTTTCTTCTTTCTCTGTGCCCTCTTTCCCCTTAACCTATGCCATTTATTAATCATCAGTTACGACATTTCATTTTGATAAGACTATAATTTTGGCCGCTAGAGAGTAATTGATGTATTTTAGGTAACTTCGCTAAGTTGACGCGACTCCTGCGTAACGAATTGTTTTACTAACTGGTATATAAGATTCGACAAGGAAGTTAAGAAATATAACACTTTAAACTGAGCATTTGTTATCGAAAAATATTGACTGCAAAAAAAAAAGTGTTGTCTAAACTTGAATTTATTAGCTACAAATACTCTTAAATTAAATAGATACTTTTAATTAATGGTTATCGATAGACATTCTCTCTTTTACTTAGATCCAATATCTGCATCGATCTTAAAAAAAAATAGTTTAATCTATAGCTCTAGCTAGATATCTGCAATAACTCTACATCTTATAATATTTACTTAAAGAATAAGAAATACTATACACACACATATATATTATGTATATATGTGGTCACCGCCCCATGCAGAGGAAGTCTACTCCGATATATTATAACTGTGTGTAGTGATGTTGATGAACAAGTAACAAAACAAACAGGTCGACTTGAGCGAATAATGTCTGACGGTTTGACCTTAACATGACCTTCACGCGCTTTAACACCATATGTAAGTAGGTAGTGGCATTTATACAGTTGCAACACGCCAACTTCTTCCTCCATGGGTATCTATACAGCATTGCTTGCTTGCTTCAACGTTATTACTATAATACACCAGCGAACGTAGTTTACAATATTATAGTATCAATTTAGATTGTCATCATATTTTATAAAATCAGGATTTAAAAAAATAAAAACCATTTTCAGGTTACAAATGAAAAAAAAAATTCGTTACGCAGGAGCTGAGTCAAATTAGCGGATTTTTTCTTAGAATACATAAATTACTGTCTACTGGTCACAATTTTAGTCTTATCAAAATGAAATTTCGTATCTGATATAATTTTAGTATTTGCAAGGTCAATTTTATTAATAAATGACATAGGACAAAGGAGAAGGTGGGCATAGTGAAAAAAGAAAACACAAAATATAAAATATCTCTCTTAATATTAGAACAATCGAAAAATGTATAAGGAGTAAAGTTGTGGTAAATCATGTTTGCTACAAGTCATTACCTTATATGGCTTGTATAAACCTTTCTGGATTCGAGTCTTCCAAAACATATATAGATAGCCACATTTGGAAAATCATAACTCGTATACAATTTCAAAGTAGAATTTCTTAATTTGTGGATAAAAAAGGTCTGAAAATATGATTTTCAATCAAATCGGAGACAAAAATTATTTTTCGATTTTTCGATTTTTTTTAAGGGGCCCTTCGAAAAATTTAAAAAATTGAAAAAAATATTTTATCACCGATTTGAATAAAAATTTAGTGTCTTAACCATTTGAGCCCATAGAAAACGAAATTTCATTCTAATTGAATGTCAGATTTGTAGTTTGTATGATATTGCATGTATAAGCCCTTCTGGAGTCGAAACTTTGGATTCCAAGCCACAGATAGGTAGTTACTTTAAAAATTAAAAATGGAATCAAAATTTTGAATAGATTTTCATTATTTATGGATGAAAAAGGTCTGAACAAATGATTTTCAATAAAAACGGAGACAAAAATTATTTTTCATTTTTTTAAATTTTTTTAAATTAGAAAAATTTCAAAAATAGAGAAAAAAATTTTATCACCGATTTTATTAAAAATTATGTTTTTTAACCATTTTCGCCTAAAGAAAACGAAATTTCAGTCTAATTGATTGTCAGATTTGTAGTTTGTATGATATTGCATGTATAAGCCATTCTGGAATCGAAATTTTGCAGTCCAAGACACATATAGGTAGCTATATTTCAAAACTCATTATGGGAATCAAATTTTTGAATAGTTTTTTGAATAGATGGTATGTCAGTCAGGACATTACCTTGAATATAGATAGATAAGTCATTAAAAATTATTAAGCGTTAAGTAGTTATGAAATACATAAATAAATCAAATTTTAATGTATGTAATAATGGGTCGAATTCATAGTAAATTGGACACATATAGGTAGCTATACTTCAAAACTCATTATGGGAATCAAATTTTTGATTAGTTTTTTGAATAGATTTTGAATTTAGGACATTACCTTGAATATAGATTGATAACTTATTAAAAATTATTAAACATTAAATACTTATGAAATACATAAATAAATCAAATTTTAATGTATGTAAAAATGGGTCGAATTATGCTCGTTGCGTTGCTCATAGTAAATTGTCGCATAAATTTTCGTGATTCAGCTAACAGCACGCGTTACTTTTACATTATATATATATTTTTTTTGTATACAATCATGCCCGAAACAAACCAAAAAAAAAAAACAATAAAAATTTAATACTAAAAAAAAAAAACAATATTATTTGAAATAATATGTGAATGTTTTGTTTGAAAATTTTTAAAACAATTAAATTACAAAACATGTATGTATGAGTTTACGATTGTAATCAATATACCAAATATTCAAGTAACTTTCCACACAAAATCAGTTTTTTAATAATAATTTAACGAACATTTTAATAGATAAAAAAATGGTTTCAAAGGTGACGACTTTAAAAAAAAGATAAAATTTCATATTTTTATAAATATAATTTAGAGTTTAAGGATACGAGCACTGAAGCTTCAAAAAGATTAAGGCTAGATTTTTTGTTTACATGTAGTTTTGTTTACAAGTGCATATAAATCAATTATAAAAGTTTCAATTATAAAAGGGGGGGGGGGGGTTACGGGAGTTTAATTAATTATTTAATGTTAAAGTTCGAGTTTTAATGTGATGCAATGTCTTCGACCTTTGTGATGCCTAAGGATGTGAGGTTATGAGTGGAGTGGAAGAAACTTTTGTGTTTAGACTAGGAATTGGTAGGATGTGCGACTGCAGCCGACTCTGATAGAAACTATGCCGATATTCATCTGGAGTTCGTGAAGGAAACTGCAGAAAACCTTCACCAGCATAGCCGGTTACTTCGTTTTTGTACGCCGATTGTTTAGCCAATTAACCACCCCCCTTTTTTTCTTAATAATTGACAAACTGCCGATATCGGGATTCGAACCCATAACCTCCCAGTTCCAAGGCATAGTAGGCATAACGAGCGGTTTCAAGACGGAATTCAAGATTTCTTTTTGCATTTCATTCTCAGAATGGATCCATTCCATTCTCAGAATGAATCTTTATTATATCTTGTGTTCTGATGTCATTCTATTTAGAATTTTTAACCGTCCTGGAATAGATATCTTGGGAAAAATAAACGACCGAAGATGAAATACAGAATACTATAATACGCCTATATAAATGTTACTTTATAACGTAATATTTTTTTTTGTAACTACTTTAAGACGACGAGCCGACTGTTGTAATAATAATAATATGTAGACATGAGTGATGAATGGTTAGACATATAAACTTTATATTTTATCAATTCAATAGTAATGTTGAGTTAAAAATATCACTTAATAAAATTTTACTTGACATTGACGGTCGCGGGTGCGGTATTGCTTTTTAATAACAGAAGATCAACACGGAAAATTCAACAAAGACAAATAGGTACTAAATAAATATTAAAATAAAATTTCATTGTGTAATTTTATTATATTGTGTTTCGGCTATATATAGTATTTCGAAAAGTTTACTACCGTGTTCCATTGAGATTATGCATCAGCCTAAAAATAAATACAGCATTAATAAAAATATTATGATATTTTAAGTATGAAAACTTTTTTCTTTAACTTGTTGTGTTGCATATTATTTTAATAATTTTCAACACAACAAGTTAAAGAAAAAAGTCTATACAAGAGACGTCTATACAAAAATATATTTTCAAAATCAATATTTTTCTAAAAAATCGTCAATCATAGAAAAATCTATGATGGGTATAAAAGCCGCGGCAATTGCTAACTTAAAATCAGTCTAAAGTGACAGTCATAACTGTATAAAAACGAGATAAAAGACTCAATTATTAATTGTGGAAATAAAAAAAAAATTATTAAAATTCAAATTATTTTTCTTTGTTCAAATCAAATCTTTCAGGTGTCATCATAGAATTTTCAAAATATAATATAAATATAATAAAATTTTCAGATCTTAGACTTATATAGTTCGTGTACCGAATTGATGGTATAATAATATTTTTATGCGTACTGTATACATATAATAGTTGAATATAAATAATATGATATAATTGATTTTGTACATTCAAATCAAAACAATAATTAATCATTTTCACTAAGATAACAGTTTTTATTTTAAATATTATTGCGAGTATAATATGTAATGGCTACTGACTGGCATCATTAAAATCAGATGTTATTTAAATTGACAGATTTAATAATCATTTTCATTGTCTGCCATTAATATTATTAATAATTTATTATATTTATATAAAGATTATATTTGATTTATATTTTTATAAATAGAACATATTTGTATTTATAAAGAATTATATTGAAAATTGATTTTTATTAAAATACGAGAAGGCCAACCCGTTGAAAAATCTTCGTTACTATTTTCGCGATTTCATGTTAATGAACTTTTCAAAAAAAAAATATATGCTTTTGTAGGGCCAAAAATCATTTTTTCTATTTATGTGACGTCATTAGGGTTAACAAATCAATATTGTGTGAAGAACAGCTAGATTTTATCCAATTTTAATATGAATCCATTATTTTTGGGGTGTTCTATCCATTGCTGCAATATAAAACAGTATAGCGTTTATCAAAGATTTTAAGATGCAAAACCCATTGTATAGGGTGATGCATAAGTAACGTTATGATTTAATTGGTGAATACATTTTTTGTTTACGTATTTTTATTTCTTTATTTTTTTCAGAATTAACTTGGGAAAAACTTGGGAAATTTATGATGGAAAGACTCAGCTCAGAAAAAAGAACCAAAGTTGTTCAATTTTATTTTGAAAGTCAGCATTCGGTAATTCAGACACAAAGATCATATCGAAATTTCTTTCATGTTCCGACAATTTACCGAATGGTTCAGCGTTTTCGACAACATGTCGGTGATCTTCCGCGTGCTAGAAGACCTCGTGCAGTTCGAAATGATGTGAACATTGCTCGGGTGCAAGCAAGTGTTGAGGAAAACCCCGAAACTTCCACCAGGCGACGTTGTCAGCAGTTGGTGATATCTAGGCAATTTGAAATTTGTTGCCGTAGCGGCTACACACTTAGGGTAAAAAAACATAATTGTCACTGTTTAATTATACTTTTGAAATTTGTTGCCGTAGCGGTTGCCGGTTTATATCGAAAAAAACTCATATTTAGAAAAATAATTGTTTGAAATTTGTAGCCATGTGTCTACTCTCAATAAAAGTCAATTTGAAATTTGTTGACGTAGCGGCTACACACTTAGGGTGAAAAAACAAAATTGTCACTGTTTATAATACTTCTGAAATTTGTTGCCGTAGCGGTTGTTGGTTTATATCGAAAAAAACTCATATTTAGAAAAATAATTATTTGAAATTTGATGCCATGTCTCTACTCTCAATAAAAGTCAATTTGAAATTTGTTGCCGTAGCGGCTACACACTTAGGGTGAAAAAACATAATTGTCACTGTTTATAATACTTCTGAAATTTGTTGCCGTAGCGGTTGTTGGTTTATATCGAAAAAAACTCATATTTAGAAAAATAATTATTTGAAATTTGATGCCATGTCTCTACTCTCAATAAAAGTCAATTTGAAATTTGTTGCCGTAGCGGCTACACACTTAGGGTGAAAAAACATAATTGTCACTGTTTATAATACTTTTGAAATTTGTTGCCGTAGCGGTTGTTGGTTTATATCGAAAAAAACTCATATTTAGAAAAATAATTATTTGAAATTTGTAGCCATGTGTCTACTCTCAATAAAAGTCAATTTGAAATTTGTTGCCGTAGGGGCTACACACTAAGGGTGAAAAAACATAATTGTCATTGTTTAATTATACTTTTGAAATTTGTTGCCGTAGCGGTTGCCGGTTTATATCGAAAAAAAACTAATTTTTAGAAAAATAATAATTTGAAATTTGTAGCCACGTGTCTACTCTCGTTCAAAGTCAATTTGAAATTTGTTGCCGTAGCGGCTACACACTTAGGGTGAAAAAACATAATTGTCATTGTTTAATTATACTTCTGAAATTTGTTGGCGTAGCGGTTGCCGGTTTATATCGAAAAAAAACTAATTTTTAGAAAAATAATAATTTAAAATTTGTAGCCACGTGTCTACTCTCGTTCAAAGTCAATTTGAAATTTGTTGCCGTAGCGGCTACACACTTAGGGTGAAAAAACATAATTGTCACTGTTTAATTATACTTTTGAAATTTGTTGCCGTAGCGGTTGCCGGTTTATATCGAAAAAAACTCATATTTAGAAAAATAATTGTTTGAAATTTGTTGCCATGTGTCTACTCTCAATAAAAGTCAATTTGAAATTTGTTGACGTAGCGGCTACACACTTAGGGTGAAAAAACATAATTGTCACTGTTTATAATACTTCTGAAATTTGTTGCCGTAGCGGTTGTTGGTTTATATCGAAAAAAACTCATATTTAGAAAAATAATTATTTGAAATTTGATGCCATGTCTCTACTCTCAATAAAAGTCAATTTGAAATTTGTTGCCATAGCGGCTACACACTTAGGGTGAAAAAACATAATTGTCACTGTTTATAATACTTTTGAAATTTGTTGCCGTAGCGGTTGTTGGTTTATATCGAAAAAAACTCATATTTAGAAAAATAATTATTTGAAATTTGTAGCCATGTGTCTACTCTCAATAAAAGTCAATTTGAAATTTGTTGCCGTAAGGGCTACACACTTAGGGTGAAAAAACATAATTTTCATTGTTTAATTATACTTTTGAAATTTGTTGCCGTAGCGGTTGCCGGTTTATATCGAAAAAAAACTAATTTTTAGAAAAATAATAATTTGAAATTTGTAGCCACGTGTCTACTCTCGTTCAAAGTCAATTTGAAATTTGTTGCCGTAGCGGCTACACACTTAGGGTGAAAAAACATAATTGTCGTTGTTTAATTATACTTCTGAAATTTGTTGGCGTAGCGGTTGCCGGTTTATATCGAAAAAAAACTAATTTTTAGAAAAATAATAATTTGAAATTTGTAGCCACGTGTCTACTCTCGTTCAAAGTCAATTTGAAATTTGTTGCCGTAGCGGCTACACACTTAGGGTGAAAAAACATAATTGTCGTTGTTTAATTATACTTCTGAAATTTGTTGGCGTAGCGGTTGTCGGTTTATATCGAAAAAAAACTAATTTTTAGAAAAATAATAATTTAAAATTTGTAGCCACGTGTCTACTCTCGTTCAAAGTCAATTTGAAATTTGTTGCCGTAGCGGCTACACACTTAGGGTGAAAAAACATAATTGTCACTGTTTAATTATACTTTTGAAATTTGTTGCCGTAGCGGTTGCCGGTTTATATCGAAAAAAACTCATATTTAGAAAAATAATTGTTTGAAATTTGTAGTCATGTGTCTACTCTCAATAAAAGTCAATTTGAAATTTGTTGCCGTAGCGGCTACACACTTAGGGTGAAAAAACATAATTTTCACTGTTGAATTATACTTCTGAAATTTGTTGCCGTAGCGGTTGCCGGTTTATATCGAAAAAAACTCCTATTTAGAAAAATAATTATTTGAAATTTGATGCCATGTGTCTACTCTCAATAAAAGTCAATTTGAAATTTGTTGCCGTAGCGGCTACACACTTAGGGTGAAAAAACATAATTGTCACTACTTAATTATACTTTTGAAATTTGTTGCCGTAGCGGTTGCCGGTTTATATCGAAAAAAAACATTTTAAAAAAAATAATAATTTGAAATTTGTAGCCATGTGTCTACTCTCGTTCAAAGTCAATTTGAAATATGTTGCCGTAGCGGCTCCACACTTAGGGTGAAAAAACATAATTGTCATTGTTTAATTATACTTCTGAAATTTGTTGCCGTAGCGGTTGCCGGTTTATATCGAGAAAAAACTAATTTTTAGAAAAATAATAATTTGAAATTTGTAGCCACGTGTCTACTCTCGTTCAAAGTCAATTTGAAATTTGTTGCCGTAGCGGCTACACACTTAGGGTGAAAAAACATAATTGTCATTGTTTAATTATACTTCTGAAATTTGTTGGCGTAGCGGTTGCCGGTTTATATCGAAAAAAAACTAATTTTTAGAAAAATAATAATTTGAAATTTGTAGCCACGTGTCTACTCTCGTTCAAAGTCAATTTGAAATTTGTTGCCGTAGCGGCTACACACTTAGGGTGAAAAAACATAATTGTCACTGTTTAATTATACTTTTGAAATTTGTTGCCGTAGCGGTTGCCGGTTTATATCGAAAAAAACTCATATTTAGAAAAATAATTGTTTGAAATTTGTAGCCATGTGTCTACTCTCAATAAAAGTCAATTTGAAATTTGTTGCCGTAGCGGCTACACACTTAGGGTGAAAAAACATAATTGTCACTGTTTATAATACTTCTGAAATTTGTTGCCGTAGCGGTTGTTGGTTTATATCGAAAAAAACTCATATTTAGAAAAATAATTATTTGAAATTTGATGCCATGTCTCTACTCTCAATAAAAGTCAATTTGAAACTTGTTGCCGTAGCGGCTACACACTTAGGGTGAAAAAACATAATTTTCACTGTTTATAATACTTCTGAAATTTGTTGCCGTAGCGGTTGTTGGTTTATATCGAAAAAAACTCATATTTAGAAAAATAATTGTTTGAAATTTGTAGCCATGTGTCTACTCTCAATAAAAGTCAATTTGAAATTTGTTGCCGTAGCGGCTACACACTTAGGGTGAAAAAACATAATTGTCACTATTTAATTATACTTCTGAAATTTGTTGCCGTAGCGGTTGCCGGTTTATATCGAAAAAAAACATTTAAAAAAAATAATAATTTGAAATTTGTAGCCATGTGTCTACTCTCGTTCAAAGTCGATTTGAAATTTGTTTCCGTAGCGGCTACACACTTAGGGTGAAAAAACATAATTGTCACTATTTAATTATACTTCTGAAATTTGTTGCCGTAGCGGTTGCCGGTTTATATCGAAAAAAACTCATATTTAGAAAATTAATTGTTTGAAATTTGTAGCCATGTGTCCACTCTCAATAAAAGTCAGTTTGAAATTTTATGCCGTAGCGGCTACTCACTTTGATTGAAAAAACATAATTGTCACTGTTAAATAATACTTCTGAAATTTGTTGCCGTAGCGGCTGCCGGTTTATATCGAAAAAAACTCTTTTTTAGAAAAATAATAATTTGACATTTGTAGCCATGTGTCTACTCTCAATAAAAGTCAATTTCAAATTTGTTGCCGTAGCGGCTACTCACTTAGAATGAAAAAACATAATTGTCACTGTTTAATAATACTCCTGAAATTTGTTGCCGTAGCGGCTGCCGGTTTATATCGAAAAAAAAACTCTTTTTTAGAAAAAAAAATTATTCGATAATGCTGGACTTTGTACCCATAACCGCTTCCCGGCTTTAGTTAAGAAAAACTGTTTAGTTGTAAAACGATACTTTTGACATTTTGTGCCATAGCTGCTTTCCCATTTAAAACAATTTATTTTTATTGAAAGAAATTACTTTGATATTTTATGTCATTGTAGCTACTCTTGTTTAGTCAATTTGAAATTTGTAGCCATAGCAGCTACCCGTTTTTAGTTTAAGCAAACCTTTTTTTCTGTAAAACAATTCTTTCGATACTTGTAGCCATAGTGGTTACCTGTTTTTAGTCTAAAAAAACGATTCTGATAGCAAAAAAATACTTTTGAATATTTTATCCCTAGCCGCTGCATGTTAAATTACACTATTTTTACTGTAAAATATATTTTTGCATTTGAAATACATTTTAATTGTTTCTATCCCATAGATCTTGGCCGGCTACAAATTTTTATGCACTTACAATTGTAATTCGAAGCTTCCAAACATTGATTATTGTGGTATCCGCTAGCTTCATATTAAGCTAGCGGATACCTAATTTTTTTAATTTTGGCTAAGGCTACAAATTTTTTAATAGCGTAACAAATTGGCTACAAATAGGCTACAAATGCCCAACTAGGTCCCATTTGTAGCCTACATTTTTAGTCCGCTAGCTTAAGAGACCTGTAAAAAACTATTAAAATACAATAATGACTTATTTCATTTATGCTAAGTAAAGTTATTACAGCTCGTGTGGGATACAATTAAGTTATGTTTTAATTACGTTTTTAATGTCGGTATTGACGTGCCGCTTAACGTGTATGAATAATAGCTACAAAAAAAATGTTTTTCAAACAAATTGAAGGGGTGTTCATTTATTTCATAAACGTAACACCTTTGCGACCAAGTATTAGAAAGTATTAAGTATTAAGATAATGTATATCCTCCGATGAAGTAATCGGCGTAGCTACGGGTATGAGATGCACTATAGTACAACATTTCATTTTACTAGTTAACGTGATACACCCAAAAGTACACGGGCAGATTTATTTAGTACGGTATGGGCTAGGTCCCTTTCACCTCCTGACACTTCTTGCATAACAAAAGAACGCCATATAGTATAGGATTTACCAAACTCTGGAACTGGTAAGAAAATCCCGAGAGGTGCGTTACTCACGGGGATGAATAATGGGTATACTCCACAGTTTTTACTACTAGTTTACACAGTGTCCCCTCTCCTTCCCACTCCAATTATTTTTCTTCTCTGTATTTATATTGAATCCATTGTAGAAATCGAACGAACGATCAATTGGAGTGGCCGAGCTGTTAAAGGTCCGATACTCGATACTTGGATGCTGATGGTTCGAATCCAAACGATGGCAGTTTATCAATTAAATTAAATAAAAAATGTGGCAAAAGAAAGAACGAAAGTAACCGGCTACGCTTGTGAAGGTTTACTGCAGTTTCCTTTCATAAGATAAATTTTAGCGGCTGCTCTGGATGGGCTACACTTCGACCATAAGGTCTATTATGATGCCTAGGGATGTGACGATGTGAGAGGAGTGGAAGGAGTTTTTGTATGTGTTGACTAGGAATTAGTAGGATATGCGGGTGCAGCCAACTCTGATAGGAACTATGCCGATATTTATCTAGAGTTCGTAAAAGAAGCTGCAGAACACCTTCACAAGCATAGCCAGTTACTTCGTTCTTGTCCATACGCCGACAGTTTAGTGAATTAACCGTTCTTTTTTTTTAATAAAAATTCTTAATAATTGACAAACTGCCGATATCGGGATTTGAACCCATAACCTCCCAATTCCAATTAGACATAACGCCTTAGGCATAATTCCTTAGACCGCTCGGTCAATGTGGACGGTCCACAAACAAAGTTTCTTTCACAAACTCCAGATTGTTCAACTACAGTTGCACAATCTTCCAATTCTTAGTCTACATACATATTCCAAGTGACTTTTTACTTGGATGGCTTCGACCTTCCTTCCATTACTTCACTACAAAACCACTCACCCTAAAATCTTAAAACACCTATTTTTAAACCGCGCTCCACCATCGAAGACAATAGAATTTGATGGAAATAAATTATAATTTACACTTAACAGGTATCAAATGGGATCACAAAAGTTAAATATTATAAATGGTGTATCATATCATAATACTTTAATACGAATGCAAGTCCAACATAAGTTAACCACACTGTTTACTCCATGACCAATTAAGAAAAGGTTTCCTTAAAGAGCTGGTTTTTTTGTGTGTAAAAATTAATAGGATTTTTCCTTCTATTCTAAAAGATTACACAGGAGTATTAAATACCTGTTTGGTCCACACGAGGTATGTCGGCTGTATATATCAAGATAATTCTTTCGGCTAAATATATTATCGACTGCACTCGTTGGCTAACGATTGTGTGTGCAATCATAATGTATGCAAAAAAAAATATATATATAACCCAACTTATATTACCTCCTATTGATCGTCTATTCAGTTGTCAGATGTCGCGGTCCACTAGATATATCTCAATAGTAGTGATTTTATTAATATGCAATGGGAAAATAATAAATAAATTTATATAAAAACATTTTATCTATGCGGCTATTTAAAAATTAAACTATTATTTAATTTTTTTTTTTTGAATATTTATTTATATATTCACACTATCCATATATTCAAATACATTAAAATAATTTCGTTTACAATTTATTTTTGTTTTATTTAAAAGTAAAAAAATACCCGGACGATTAAAACTGATCATCGATGTGAGTTAAAAAGTGGAAGCGTGGGTAAAGAATTTTATATCGAATTGTAACATTTCCCAACTCTTCCACTTCTTAAAGATTTCTACATTTCTGGAAAAAGAACTGGTGTTTATGTTTAAAAATTGCTGATTTTCATAGCTAAGAAACATCCCGATTAAATTAGCCTTAATCGAAAACTGTCCAATAGGAAGGTACGATGTCCCAGACACATACATAGACAGAAAATGGCTTATGACATACTTAAAACATTCTTCAAACTTATAACATTTTGTGTCGGGGGTTAAAATCGTTAGTAGGGAATTTGTAAACCAAAAAAATGTATAGAGATAAATTTCTTATCTTAGAACCGGATATGTATCCGATATTTCGCAATTTCTGTGACACTTTGGTTGACACTCACTTTGTTCTACCAGATTCATGGGCCATTTCAATATTTGCAAATACATACTCGTATATCTTCTAAGTTTTCTATTTATGGCTCACAGAAACTAAATACTTTTTCAATTTGTTATCCAAAAGTAATATTTAATTTTTACATCTAAATAAGGACTGCGAAGCAAACACTAAATATAGCAGCTAACAACATGAACTAAATTAAAGCCACTATTTTGAAGGACGGTTTTCTCGTTTGAAATTCCAGACTGATGAATAATGACAATTTATGATTATTATTATTATTATTATTTGGAGGTTATTAATCACTGCGACCAATATGATCCACAATTTATGATATGTTAATGACATGTTAAGTTATAATGACTATTATTCTGTCGGAGTTGATTTTTCTTCTATGTCTAACAGTTTCAAAGATATACTTGAACTCCAGAAGGAGTTTCAAATAGCTCTTCTCCAATAGCTTCTCTTCTGAAAAGAGGACTCACCGTTCTATTTCGCCCATTAAACGTACTATCTTTTAAGTTCCAGAACACACATACAAAATTTCAGCACCATACGTTTTTCGCATTGACAGACTGACAGACGGACAGACGAATATATAAAAATGGACTAATTAGGTCATTTTATGAACGACTATACCAAAAATTTTTTTTCGCTACTTGATATTTTCAACCGTTTCAAATTTGAGACTAAACTGGGACTAAACTAATACCTTTCTATATATTATCTCATGAAGTAGCTTACGAGTTCCGAGTTTGAATCCCGACGGCAGCAGTTTGTCAATTAAAATTGACTAGACTGTCGGCGTCGACTAGAATGAAGTAACCGGCTATGCTTATAAAGGTATACTGCAGTTACTCTTCACGAACTCTAGATAAATATCGGCATAGTTCCTTTCATAATCGGCTGCAGCCGCACAAATTGCCAATTGCTAGTCTGCATACAAATTCCTTGTCCTCCACATCATAAAAATGTATCGTTAAAAATCAATAACGGTTATATTATATTATATACTTCAACTATCGCCACTTTGATGGTGGCGCTAGTGTGTGTATCCCATTTCTAAACTTTAGGGCAGTTAGCCTATATATATGGAGGTGAACGCGTAATAAAATTTATGAGGAAGTTAAAATTATAAAAAACAATATAGAAGTGGTAGGTAGGTAAGCTCTAGCGTAGCTTGCAATCTTTTTTCTACTGTATGCAAATGTCAAGTATACACAAATAATAATAAAAAAACAACTGAATAAAAGCATATACACGATAGAGAACGTAGAAGTGGAGTGTAATACAAGCATAACGTAAGATATGGCGGCAATTCATAATGTCGTGGTAGTTATTTATGTGAGAACATCTTCATCGACAGCAAATAGAAATAACTTCTTAAAGCAAGGCAGGCACACACACACACACAAACGCAATCGTACGTATTAAGATGTCCTTCTCCAATATGTTATAGTTTTTATTCTTTTTCTGTACGTGCGAGTTAAAATATTGTAAAATGTTTCAATGACAACATGTCACACGTTTCCGATTCGATCGTAATATCTGACAATAATTCAAAACTGTTGTGTCTGTTTGATATCACAAGAAAAAACGTCCGTAAAATTATTCATAATTTATATACATACTTATAAGTCAATGAAATTAAGAAAATAAATTCTCACGTTTATAAGTTTATTTATGCAGGTCATGCGCAAAATCAGACAAAGTGAGTTAGTTGTCAGTTCAAAGTATTAAATTCAAATCATTATTTCGTTGATTCAATAGTGTACCTATTTTGTTTGAGGATCAGCATATTTTACACCCAGCCTTTTTTTTATAATAACTATTATGAATAAAAACCCTAATATTTATTTCGAAAATGCTTCGTGGATAAGTTTTGTCCTGCCGATAAGAGACAATGTTTGATAAAACAAGTGAAAATAACAACTTACTGAGTGAATTGCTTAAATATCCGGTATATACTGAATTTATGAAAAAGAGTTTCAAACAAAAGTTGTTAATGTTTAAGAAAGGAACATTTTTTGCCATTAAATTTTTGTTCTATCTTTTAACGTTTCAAAGATAAACAGCTTAGCCTATTTTGTGCATACATGGTCCGATTTTGCCCATACTTTTAAACTCTAGAAGAAATTTCAATATGCTGTCTCTTTTCGTTTTTGAGTTATTGTGTTCACGGACAGGCGGGCAGGCGTTTATGCGGAAATGGCCGAATTAGGTCTTTTTATGAACACCTATGCCAAACATTTTTTTCAATAACTGTAACTATTTTCAAGCATTATAAAGTCGGGACTAAACTTAATATACCTTGTATATTAACATATATCGGGTATACAAACATGTCTTATTTACAATAATAAAAGTGGTCCAAAAACGTTAAGTAGAAGCTACGTAGACCAGCGAATTTTTTCAGAAGAAAGATCCATAACGAAAATCTAATAAAATAACCATGGCCACATTAGTACCATCAATTCATTATTGTATTAGTTCAACTGGCGTCAAAAGTCGAGCTATCACTTCAAAATTTTATAATTTTATAACTATATTTACAACTTTTATTCGAAATAATTTTCTTAAATACGAATAAAAAAGGCCATTTGTGCTTTAAAATTGTAAATATATCAATCCACCCACGTCACAGATGATACCAAATTTTAATCCAACCTACTAATATAAATGGCGTTCGATAAAGAAGTAATTTCTTTTAAGCTTAATTTTTTTGTAATGGGTGTTATACGAGAATTTAGCTACTGATGATGCTGATTGCGAATTTTATGTCGAATATTGTGGTTTAAATTTTATTATTTTAATAACCCTCTGTCTTCCTTGAATTATTTCCAAATTATAATACTCTGATCAAAAAACCATGAACCAGGACCAGCAAATTATATCAATAATAAAATTACCATAAGAAACGATCCCTAGTTCTCAGACTACATATTTTGTACTTATTTAGAAAATGTCTTAGTGAATTCTATTTGCATTCTTTTTATTAAGCAATTGTCTCTCTATAACTTTGTCGGATTTCTTTACAAATAAAATATATGCCAATAATTTAGTGTGGTTTGTTACATCGAGCATTTATTATTAAGGTATTAAACTTAAATTTACGAGCTTTGAAAAACTGACACCGAATTGAAAATAAATTTAGTTATTTCTCATTGATTGAGAATAAAAGGCAAAAAAAAAACAGTAAGAAAATTATTGAATGAGTAAATTAAATATCAGACTTTAAAAACATTTTTGGAGTTTACTCCTTAAGAATCGATTTCAATTTAAAGCCCCCGATACGACAACTTGATGGGTAGTTAAATCAAGTGTTAAAAAAAGCGTTATGTTATTTTTTACAAGCTAACACTTTATACGCTATGATATTCAATTTAAATTTATGATATTTTACTTTTCAGTTTGATTTTACATTAAATTTTCCTTTTTCGTAGGTCATTAATTTTTTTTAAGAAAAAAAAAAAAGAAAATAATTTTATATTAAATGTTAGCTTCTAAAAAATAAGTATAAAATCATTTTATTAAAATTTATTTTTTGTCATGTCCATAGAAACTATAAACTATAAACTATACTAGTACACTATAAATCGTTATATATAAATTAGAAATACGCGAATTTGTATTTTGGCCATTATTATATTTAAATTTAGATTTTTCACAAATGAATTAATGATAGCGCCATTTAAGCAGAATATTTCAAAATTAAATAACTTTTCGAAAAATAGTAAATACATATTCATATATTCGTAATCTAGTAAATAACTTATAAGAGTATACTTCAGTCGGAACTGACAAATACAATTTATCTGGTGGGTTAAAATTTTTTTTGATATGATATTGTTTTAAAGAATTGGTGCTTATTATAATAATACTTATAATAACATATTGTTACATTGGAAAAATTTTACTGATTACATTTGTGTATTTATGTCATAGCAAATTTTGAATTCAGTATTATTATATTCCCTCTAGCCGGAATATATAATCTGACCGCTAGATTTCAATCTAGTTTTTTTACTATTAAATATAAAAAATATTTAAGTTTTTCATAGCAATATTATTATTTTGACTATAATTTCGCAATGACTGTTGCTACTTCAGAATACATAGAATAATAATAATAATTAATTTTTTTAAGATGCAACGATTATTGCGAAACAAAATAAACATATTGTAACAAAAATCTCATATATTTGTTGAATTTTATAATTTTAATGGATTTTCGTTTTCAAGTCTTATTCCATTCAATACACAACTATTATAATATTCTACAATCTGACTGAAATAGTCTATCAAAGTTAAAATTTTTTATGCCATATTGTATTTTTTTTTGAGATTCTCATGCAAAACTGATTTAATTAGAATAATGAAATTAATTAAGTTAAGACAAATAGTCCACGGGTAGCTGCCACTACTGCCAATCCGCTCCTGACTCGTGGATGATTATATATTAATGTATTTCTGTATAAAAAATATTACATGGCCAATCTTCGTCAACTCGACCCGTAGAATGTTGGTTAAGCCACTTTAGCGGGACTATTTCAGCCAGAATGTGAAATGAGAATATTAAATTGAGAATGCACTGGCAGATTATAATCAGGCTAGCGGGATTATATTATACGATTGAATTAAATTTTGATTACGATATATACAATTAAAACTATATATTTTTGTTATCACATTGATTGGCACCTACGTGAAATTTTACCTTTACGACAAATTTTATTTATAACAAATTTTTTGTAATACGGGGCACAAAAGTAGCCAGGCCATTGTAGTCAGTATTTTGGTTAGCTAGTTATGTAGCTGAGGCTTCTAATTTTATGGCATGACTCTAAATTATGTAGTCATAAATACGAACTCTTTATTATTCGGGAACAACTGTAAAGTTTTGCCCGTAATACGCAATTGTAAAAACTGTCGGTGATGTAAATCTATTTTCTATTCTGTTGACTTACTGTCCTTAGTAATTTGGAAAGCCAATGTATGTATAATGTCCATACATTCTAGAAGCGAGGAACCAATTTCTGTTGAATGGTCAGTACACTCGATTGTGCGTTTAGCGCTTTGTACTCTGTACCCAGCTCAGTATGCTCCATTGAATGGACCACGTCGATACGTAGACGGTGGACCACGTACCGAATCATTGTACTCTCCATTCGGCAGCGTGGTAACGGCGTCGAGTGTCATCCCTCGGGTACAAAACTCACCACCAATAAGGAACCGACGTCCTGATCTGGTGGTTCTAAACGACTCTAGATGTTACTCCATAGCAGAAGCTTGGAAATATTACCAACTTGCTGCCGAGTTAACCACGAAAGGCTTTAGGGTTTTTATTAAACATATATGTTATTGGAGTATGTACTCATATTTCATTATATGTGTTTATATTATTGTTTTACTTATTTCTTGGGTAAGCAAATCAATTAGCAAATACAATGTATAAATATGATCACTAATAAAGAAGCATTTAGTTGCTAGTTTAAATTACAAGACCGTTTTATACGAACAGTCTTAATGGGTGCATTTGTCGTCGGTAAAAGGGAAAAGCGGGTTGCAACGTCACGGGGCAGTGTGCCGAAATATACACAACCCATAACACGGTTGATAGCGTAGATAAGGAACCGCTGGTCGCGTCTATTATATAGAACACTTAACCGGGCAGAAGCCGTATCATAATCAGCCACCGTTACCAAGTACACAGATACTTGATGGCGTATACATCTGAACCATCCACCCGTTAAAAATAGCGATTTGTCCAGTAATTTTTTAGACTGGAATCTGGCACTAGTGCGTCTTAACTTGTTTATTATTATGTGTTATTTTAAATGTATATTTTTAAATTTTATTATAATTTATTGTACTAGAAAATAATAGTTCCTGGTCTAAAACAGGATCCGTGTACACTTGCTCAATTTGCATAATCATTATCAATGTCTTTTGTTGTTATTGAATGAATAGATAGATTCTTGTTAATAGTTTGACAAAAATATTTCTAATAAACAAATAATAAAAAATAAAAGCAACATAATGTATATACATATATATAGGTATATATTTAAATACATATAGAATAAAATAATATAATATGTATTATTTTAATTTAATCAGACCAAGTTATCAGTGAATATTATACATATTTATATTGTTCTCTTTCTAAGTACAATAATATGTATATATATATATATATATATATATATATATATATATATATATATATATATATATATATATATATATATATATGTATATGTATATATATATATATATATATATATATATATATATATATATATATATATATATATGTATATGTGTTGTGTTTTATATCGGGTCACGAATATGACCTATGTCTTCAGGCGTGTGCCTATTCCACACAACTATAGCCACACCTTTTAATATATGAATTTATGTGTACATCAATATTATCCAAACATATATTACTACTGTTTTATCAACTATGTAATTTTTTTGTTTAGTTTAATAATTATACATGTAAACTAGTGGTATTGGATTAAGCAACTTTCAGACTATTCAGAAATTCATTTAACTGAATTCATCCTTTGGTACAATATACTACCATCTTCAAACGGTGAAAATTTATCTCATACTGTCATTCTTTAGAATTATTTAAGATTTGGAATCATCATATTTAAAAAAGTTTCTATTTAAAAAAACATTAAAAAAAAAAACTTTTCATATTAAAACTAATTTTCTACAACTTTACTTCTTATGTGTTTTTCGATTTTTTCAATATTAAGAGAGATATACCAAATTTTGTGTTTTCCCCTCCCTCTAAACCCACCTTTCCTCTTGTCGATTCTTGTCATGCTTACCATAAAAATTCATTGTCAACTGCACCAATATGTAAAAATTCAACTCCGTAGGATAAGAGGAAGTGGTTCTAATTCAGCTTGCAAGAATTGACCCGAACATACATGCATACATGGATACATAGATACATACGTACATACATACATACAGTGCAAGTTAAATAAAAGCTTGTAAAATTGAAAAAACGTTATCTTGAATGTATGTAGTAGGCTAAGCGTAGATAGTCTTAGATTCAAAAATTGTGTGCCTTCCCTCTTACCTTGATGATTGGACTCACCAACGAACTTGATCTTACAAATATCTAAAGCTTGTCACATACTTACTCTTATTTCGATGGGAAAGGGGGGGGGGCACTTTGAGTGTAAGAAAATCTATCTATACATATGTAGGTATATATAATTGTAAACAGAATTATTGAATTCTGGCAAGTAGCTAGGGCCTTTTTTTCCTTTTTGGGTCTTTTTTCTGCAACTGACTTTAATAGGAGCTAGAATAGCACAGCCACTTGGGCTAGAAAAATTTATGAACTTAAAAACTTTTCAAAGGACTTTTCAAACACTCTTCAAAGGAGTGTTTTTTTGAAAAAATTACCCGAATTAAAGTTGTGTTTATTGGAGAGAGTCATGTTGTGATGACTTTGATATTGCTCCTTGCCATGACCATCAAAGTTATTTGAAGATCAACTTGTGTTTTATAAATGGGAATCCATATTTTTTATAGATAATCGGATAGCTGAAGAAAATAGAACATTAAAACTGATTAATATAGTCTAATTTGGTTAATAATTAACCATTTTATAAACCATTTTTAGAAATTAATTTTTTTAACCCTACAACACTAACCATACGTAAAACTTACATACACAAAAATAAAAACCACTCATGCGCCAAAGTTACGTGTCAGTCACTCCTCTACTACATATCTAACATTTCTCCGAACAGTGATGTGATTCCATCAAGATTATTACTTAAAGTGCAACGCCTCCCATCTTAAAGAGATTTTTCTTTTTTAAAGTGGTGAGTAAATTTTACGTATAGTTAGTAATAAAAGATTAAACAAATGCGCACCACTTTAAAAAAAATCATTTCAAGATTGGAGGCGTTGCACTTTAAGTAACGATCTTGATGGAATCACATAAAGCACTGTTCGGAGAAATGTTAGATATGTAGTAGAGGACTGACACGTGACTTTGGCGCATGCGTGGTTTATATTTTTGTGTACGTAAGTTTTACGCATGGTGTTCTAGGATTCTAGTGTTCTAGGGTGTTCTACACTTTTGATGATATATTATATATATTGTGTCATGTCTGATTCCAGACTTTGACAACTATGCTTTTCCAGGATGCTCTGTCCTGGGCTTTATGAATAAGATCTGTGGTGGTTTGAAGTTTTGTAATTGGCAAAATGCTGTTCAAAAATTTTATTCTTTTTCGACCTCTTCCTCTTTTTCCAACCATTTTCCCTGTTAAAGAAAGGTGTTCTAGCTTTTGCATTCGGATGATGTGACCAAGAAATTCCAGTTGCCTTTTTCGAATCCATTTTATTACGCATTTATCTATTCCTGCCTTTTTCCACACTTTATTGTTTGAAACAAAATCTTTCCAACTAATTTTGAAGATTCTTCTCCAAAACCACACTTCGCAAGCTTCGATTTTTTTAGCTATACTTTCGCATATAGTCCAAGTTTCACATCCGTATGTTAGAACCGACCACACACAAGTCTTTAAAAGTTTATGTTTAATGTCTAATGTCACTGATTTATTGAAAAGAACTTTTTTTAATTTATTAAATGTTACTTTGGCAAGGGTAATACGTCTGTTTATTTCCTGAATACACTTTCCGTCATTAGTTATTAAGGACCCGAGGTATACATGTTTATCACTTATTTTAATATTTTGGTCATTCAGTTTTAATGAGGTTTCTATTTTGTTCTTTGAAATGACCATTCCCACCGTCTTCCTTGGGTTTATTTCCATACCCCATTTTTTGTTGGCTTCCTGCAAATTATCCAGTAAATACTGCATTTTTTCTTCGCTGTCTGCGATAAGAACTGTATCGTCGGCATACCTAATATTGTTGATATTTTTCCCCCCTATTGTGATACCTTCAATGTCCTTGATATTATCAAAAATTTCTTCGGTGTATATATTGAATAGAGCTGGCGATAATATACATCCTTGCCTCACTCCTTTTTTTATATTGATTTCCTTCGACATACCATTGTTGCTCTTCATTTTCGCTACTTGGGCCCAGTACATTTTCACAATGATCCTTAGGTCTTTGTCGTCTATGTTTGTGTTCTTGAGCACTTCAATAAGTTTTTCATGCTTCACGTTGTCGAAGGCTTTGGTATAGTCCAGGAAGCATAGAAAGATGTCTTTTTGCATTTCCAAGCCCCTCTCCGTAATTTGCCTTAAGATGAATAATGCATTTCTAGTCCCTTTTCCTTTAACAAATCCCATCTGTTCTTCGCTGATCTTTTCCGATATTTTCCGATTTATTCTATTCATGATTATATTAGTAAGAATTTTCATCGTATGGTTAATTATGCTGATTGTTCTGAATTTTTCGCATTCGACCGCTTTATTTTGTTTTGGAATGGTAATGAACGCTGAAGTTAGAAAGTCTTCTGGTATATCGCCTGTTTCATAGATATCATTCAGTATCTGAAGCATTTTCCCAGTCAGCTCTTCATCGAAGCACTTTAACATTTCTGTTGATATGCCATCTGTGCCTACGGCTTTATTGTCTTTCAGTTTTCTGATAGCCTCGGTTACTTCATCTTTTAGAATTGTGTTTCCAGAGTTTACGTTGATCACAATTTCTTCCCCTCTTTCCTGGTCGTTGTATAACTCTTCAATATATTCGACCCATCTGTCCTGTATTTCTTCTTTATCCATCAGCAATTTTCCACCTTTACTTTTTATTGCTCCTGTTATTGTCTGTTTTGATGCATGGTTCCCACATATCATTTTCAGAACTTTAAATTGTCCTTTTGGGTCGTAATTAATTGTTGTACTCAGCTCATCACAAACCTTTCCCAGCCATTTATTCTTTTCTATCCTACATAGTTTCTTAATCTGCTTGTCTAGCTGTAGGTATTCATATCTATCGACGTTTTTGAACCTTCTCCTCTGCTCCATTAAGTCAATTATTTCATCTGTCATCCAATTAGTTTTCTTTTCAATTACGTCTTCCTTTGTTTTTAACTGCATAACAGATTTATGTATTGCTTGCTTCAAGCATAGCCATTTTTGTTTCACATTGACGTTTTCCTGCCATTGTCCTATATTTACTTTTACTTGGGAGGTAAGTAAATCTTGGTCTTCTTTATTTAGTTTTTTGCGATGATTTATTTTATTCGTTCCATTATTATTTTTCTTTGTTTTAAAACCTACTTTTAATTTGGCCATTACCAAGTTATGGTCGCTACCACAGTCAACATTTGGATACGCTCTCGCGTTTTTAATTAAGTTTTTATATCTATCGTTTATGGTTATATAGTCTATTTGGTTCTTAACTGTTCCTGTGGGACTAATCCAAGTCCATAGTCTGCTGTGCCTGTTCTTAAACCACGTATTGCATATCGTATGGTTTTTCATTTTGCACCATTCAATCCACCGTTGCCCTCTTTCATTTTGCTTTCCTAACCCAAAAGGTCCCACAGTTTGCCCATCTCTCATATTTCCTACTTTAGCATTCAAGTCCCCCATTACTACCACAATATCCTGCGACTTAACGACGTTATATGCTATTTCTAGTTGTTCATAAAATTGGCCGAGGTGCAATTCATCACTGTCTGATGTCGGAGCATACACTTGGATTATGACCAAATCATACGGTGTTGTCTTTATTTTCACCGCTAATACTCTATCGGATATCAACCAATAGTCCTTTATCTTTTTAATCATTTTCTGGTTAAAGATAAAACCAACACCATAATCATGTGTCTCCCCTCCCGAATAAAGAATACAATAGTTTTCTGACTCGAATTTCCCAATTCCTGTTAACCTCGCTTCGGCTATTCCTAGAATATCAATTTTCATTTTGTTCATCTCTCTGATCACATTTTGGAGCTTTCCTGGTTGGTATAATGTTCTAACGTTCCATGTTCCGATATTGATTTCTTTATAAGTTTTTGATTTTTTGATTTTCTTGTTTGTATTATTTTTATTAACGTTCATATCAATGTTTTCATTTTTAGTTTCAGTATTTAGTAAAAAAGCATAGTTTTCCTGAGCAGATTTAGTCGGCAGTTTGCCATTTCCTACCGACTCGATTTTCTGTACATAATCTGATTTGTTTGTTCGATTTTTGTTTCCAGTATTCGTTATCCTTGATTCATTTCCAATTGTCACCGGTTTTGTCAATCTGTTTGACGCTGCTTGGCTTATATCTTCGTCTTCTGAATGTCCTTGCGAAACGGTTCTATGTCGGACGTAGATACTTTTCGTACCAAAAAAGAGCTTATTAGCCGATTTTCTCGAGTTTCGTTATCTTTCTTTGTTTGCTTATTCTTCTGTACAATTTTGTTTTCTGTCGCCGTTGTTGTTCCCAGTTCTGTTGTTCCCTGTTCATCTTCTTCGTTACTATCTTGTCGCTTGTTTTTAGTCCCAATGCTTGATACCTCTTGTTTCGTTTCTGTATTTGGCTCTTGTTCTTTGAAATGTCTAACTTCTTTTGTACCATTTTGTTCCAGAATTTGTTCGGTATTTCTATTCTTTATTTGTGAGTTGATTCGAAAAACTTTTCCATCAACTACTAATTCATCTTGCCTAAAAAATACTTTTTTACCCTCTTCTCTGAATTTGTTCAAAAAAGGCATCATTGTTTTTCTAGTTTGCCTTACATGTTCTGGGAGATCCTCTGTGATATAAATTTCGCTGTTATTAAGCCTCTTCTTGTTTTGCATTATCAAAATTTTTTTGCGAAATGCTAACAAACGAACTACAATAGGCCTATTATTTTTGTTTTTTGAACCAATTCTATGAATAAAATCTATGTCTTCCACTGAAAAATCCAGCATTAATCTTTCTCTAAATAGACGAACTACTGTTTCTTCCAGTTCATAATAGTTCTTTTCATGCTGTTTAATCCCATGTATTATTATATTATTTTTTAAAAGTTCTTTTTCTATGAATTTGTTTTTTTCTTCTTGTATTTTTAGTTTACTCATTACTGCACTATACTCGTCACCCACTATTTGTAGCTTTCGATCAAGTTTTTCATTCAAGTTCTTAATTTCGTCTTTCATCTCTTGCTTAATTTCTTGCAGGATTATTACTAATTTTTCCATATCCATTCTTCTAATTACAATTAATACTAATGTTGTTCTGTTTTTTTTTAACACTAAGATACGTCACAAACTTCACAAACACTTTCTGAATAGCAAGACAACAAGACAAAAATAAACCAATTGCAAAATAATTCAATTAAAGATAAACAAAAAAAGTTTAAAAAAAATTTTAGATGCCTTTGCTCGGTATCGAACTCAACTTAATTGTTACTGTTTGTTTTGAAGTCCGATATCATAACCACTCGACCATCTAATTGCTTGCAATTAATACAAAAACTGTGAGGATTTTATGTGTTTAATATTCTATTATTGTGAATAATATTAAAATGGGATAAAATAACCTTATTTTATTGTTTCAAATGTTTTGAAGTTTTTTTTTTTTAAGATTTTTCACTTTAAATTTAACTACACAGTTAATATCACAAGAAAATATTTCTAGAAACACTTGTTATTATATTTGCTTTGCACGATTCCACTTTTTACTACAATTTTATAACAATTTTTAGCAGCTCTTCTAAATCACGTCTACACAGATTGACAGTTTGCTCACTTATTATTATGATATATTAGTCTCAATAAATAGAAATTATTACAAATATCGAGCCAAAATATTCGTTGAAGGGCCACCCTACTTTACCACACCATGAACACAACACATTGTTTATGATGTTCTGACAACTTACTAAATACTAAATTGATATAATCCATATAAAATATAGCCGATTTGATTGTAGTTAAAACATTATAATTAATTGATGCAAAGCAATCTTATTAGAATAATCTTTTGTAATCGTACACCACAAATATAAAAGTGAATATAAAACAGTCTTTCACCACTTAGACCGGCAGCTGACATATGTAAATGTGTTGTGTAAATTTAATAAACACCAAACACATTCCATGATGTTATTTTCTAATAGAAGAACAATTTTATAATAAACGCAGTCCTACGGCTTAGTTAAAGCGCAGTCCCAAAAGTAACAGCTTGATCCACTATTGATTTTACTTAATATTTTTAAAACTTCTATAAAAAATTTAAAGAAAAAAAAAACTTCTTAGAACTTTTCACGACGTTTCCACCAAAATTTCTAATTTCTGTTTCCAACTATATTTTATAATTCTATGCTTATATCATCTCGATAGATAGTTAGATTATAGAGGCTGCCTTGGACGGGCTACACTTCGACCATAAGGTCCATTGTGATGCCTAAGGATGTGAGGATGTGAGTGGGGTGGAAGAAATTTTTCTTTATAGACTAGGAATTGGTAGAATATGCGGCTGCAGCCAACTATAATATATCTATATATATATATATATATATATATATATATATATATATATATATATATATATATATATATACATATATATATATATATATATATATATACACATACGAGTATATATCAATACATTCAATAGGCTTTTTGTTCCAATATATTTTTGTGCATGAATAAATTTATATCTAATAGTAATTTCATAATATTTTATTATAAGTTATAATTATGTAGGAATGGCCATTCTTTTTCAAATGGAATTTATCTTGAATCTATTTATTAAAAAAAAAATCGATTAAGTGTGTGTGTGGGGTCATCTCCATCTTTTTAAGGGTCCATGTATTATACTACTAGTCTTTGAGCTTGTAGCTAGCTGACATAAAATAATCTCGTAAAGTGCATACTCAGTTGAGTTATTCTATTAAACTTACCTCACATGGAATGCAGATGTCAAATCTCGGCCGGTGAATCCTTCAAGAGCTAACAGGTTTTGTGGTTTCTTTTGACGTTTTTGAGTTAAATAACAACAACAAAATTAATATTTATATGAACAAATTAACTGTTCCGTTGGTATAGGAGTTCAAAACATGTCCTAAGTAGATCATTTCCGCATTTCCGTCTGTCTGTCTGAATCTCGAAAACAAAAAAAGATAACGAGCTGAAATTTTGTGTGTGTTCTAGAGCTAAAGGTCAAATTCATGAATGGGGGGAAATTGGACTGTGCTTTTCTCCACCAGGAGGTAAAATATCCATCTTTGAAACGGTAAGAGATAGAAAATAAATTTTTGTTCGAAACTTTTTTTCATAAACTCAACTTATACTCAACCGGGAATTTAAGCGATTAGCCCAGTTAGCTGTTCTTTACAACACAGTTCCTTGACAAAATTTACAAATTTTAACAAAAAGTTAAAAATATTTAGGCACTTAAATAATATAAATTTCAGCTGAAATTTTTAACAAACCTGTAAGGTTCTACCATTAAAAGCTTACAGGTTTTTTTAAAAATGAACCTACTAGCCGTGATTTGGATTCCGTATTTCTTGTGACGTAAATCTTAAATAGAATTACTCAAATCAACAAAAACCTTACTGAAATTTCGTAAAACTGCCTCCTATTAGCTTTTTGACTATGTACAAATAGCGTCAAAAGTCAAGCTATTCAAAACTTTTATTAATTGATTTGTGCCTTATTAATTCGGATTTCAGAAAAATGTTTCGAATACAAGTTGTTAGTTTATTTATAACGGACAACTATTAGCTTAATGTAACCGAATAAGTAGCTCGACTTTTAACGTTATTTATACAAGGTGAATCGAGCAAAATGTACAAATATTTATACTCACAAATACCAATATAATGACTGTAAAACTGTCGCCTGTATATAGTTGTATATTTAGCGTTCACAATAAATTTATATAGTTTGCTGTATGAATTATGTAGTCAAAACAATATTGTTTTATTTCATTCATATATCAGTTGGCATCACGTGAAAAGTATCCTATTTGTATCTATCAGAAACAAATAAAACGGTTTCAAGGTTTTCTTTTTGCAATCAGGTATCAATCAAATTTACCAATGTTTTAAGTATAGAATATAATCAAAACAATAGAACTTTGTATATAAACTGATTATACAGCCGTCATTGTGTTCCATGCATGTGTTTTAAATTTGGAACAACAGCTAGAGTTACCTTGATATTTGTAGTGAATGCATGCATAGATATTCAGAAAATCATAATTCTTTGAGATTGGCATATAAATTTAAACAGAAATGTGTGAGCAAATAAAAGCTAGAGTTTCATTGGAACGGCATGTAGCGGCAAATGCGAATATCAGAAGGCAAACTCCATAGTCGAGTCAATTTGTATAAAACCACGAGACGGTACTTTAGCAAGACAAACTATTGACAGAAAACATAATAATTTACAAATCGTTACGGAATAGGGAATATGCATGAACATTTTTTTCACTTGAATTGAAGCATGTTTACTTGACAAATATCAAGGTAAAATTACTTTTTAAATAACTTTAAAAATAAGCGAGACAAAGAGGGTGATAGCCCTCTTGATATGTTATGTGACGTCATATTACACTTTCACCATTTAAAATACACGTAAAACTCCGTTTTTAATATTTTTGCAAGAAAGAGATAGATAATAATCTTTAAAAGCTTGTAGCTTCCTTGATATTTGTCGAATTTTAATTTCGTTTTTAAATATTATTACAGTATTAATAGTATTTTCATATTCTGAAAATAAATGTGAAAAAAAATTTTCATGCATATTCCCTATTGTTTCTTGACTAATTCTACATACTTTAGCAGAAAGAGCGATTAGATGAATTGAACTCTTCAAAACTGACATTATTTGATCGATGATTATTTACAGTTTTTGATATATTTGACGATTTTTTTCGATAATCTGCGTATCTATACGAACATTAAGCGGGAAGCTTATCGTTGCCGGAAAATATTACTTTTTCATTTCAACATTGACTATTGTTGGTTGCCGTCTATGCTAAGACGGTAAGCAAATGTTGGCTTCTGATTGGTCAACGCGCTCGTTGGTATTGTATCAAATGCAGTTCTAGCTGAACTGAGTGAATTGGGAGTATGCATGAAAATTTTTTTTCACTTGAATTGAAGCATGTTTACTTGACAAATATCAAAGTCAAATTACTTTTTAAATAACTATAAAAATAAGCGAGATATGAATGATTGAAATTCCCGACATAGAAGGTGATAGCCCTCTTGGTATGTTATGTGACGTCATATTACACTTTCACCATTTAAAATACACGTAAAACTCCGTTTTTAGTATTTTTGCAAGAAAGAGACAGATAATAATCGTTAAAAGCTTATAGCTTCCTTGATA
This sequence comes from Nineta flava, assembly GCA_963920215.1. Lineage (NCBI taxonomy): Eukaryota > Metazoa > Arthropoda > Insecta > Neuroptera > Chrysopidae > Nineta > Nineta flava. The sequence continues at coordinate 117,394,963 of OY986041.1, forward strand.
TTTGTCGGATTTTAATTTCGTTTTTAAATATTATTACAGTATTAACAGTATTTTCATATTCTGCAAATAAATGTGAAAAAAAATTTTCATGCATATTCCCTATTGCTTAAATATGCATGTTATTACAGATGTTGGTGCTGAAATTACAGTAAAACTATTTGGTTAATAAAGAAAAAATTTTAAAAAAAAGTTGTTGATTTTATCAAAAACAACATTAATAATTAGCAAGAGGGGTATTGCAAATGGGTCCTTAGCACCTAGACCAAGGAGTTCTCTGTGCCCTCCTTGAGAACAACCTGTCACCCAAAGGCGAGACGTCTCCGGGTAAGAGGTGCTATTTTAAAAGGACATTGCTTGTGTTCAAATCTTTTATGGTTTTCAATGTACGAAAACACCAGGACCGATTTTACCCATTTCTCGTCAACTTTCTAGTCATTTTTAAGCTTTAGTTTTGGCAACACAGTTCCTTCTCCAGAAAATATAAAACTATTATTATTATCATATATGAATACCATTATGATATAATTTCTGACGAAGGAACTGTGTTTTCGAAACTGTAGTCTAAACAGGGTATGTATGTACAGGGTATATATCTATATATGTACAGGGTATAAAAATATATATACAATTAAATGATTAAAATGTCAAATGATAGTGAAAGATCATATGCATGGTACTACCATAACATCTAAAGGTAGCTCAGTTGGTAGAGCATTGGTCTAGAATGCCAGAGGTCGTGGGTTCGATCCCCATCCCTAGATGTGTATGATTTTTCATATCAAGCATTTGATGTCAAAAAAATGTTATCAATGTTCATACATATTACTTAAATGTCAAAGTAAGTAAACGCTAGTCACTTCCGTTGGTATAACATAACCGAAAGACAACCATACTTACAATGGAAATAAATAGACGCTAGTTTACAAAAAACAATTTGAAAAATATGTTAATATTAAATAAACAAAATTAATAATACAATGGCATCAGAAATGATAGTGAAAGATCATATGCATAGTACTACCATAACATCTAAGGTAGCTCATTTGGTAGAGCATTGGTCTAGAATGCCAGAGATCATGGGTTCGATCCCCATCCCTTGAAGTGTATGATTTTTCATATCAAGCATTTGATGTCAAAAAAATGTTATCAATGTTCAGACATATTACTTAAATGTCAAAGTAAGTAAACGCTAGTCGCTTCCGTTGGTATAACATAACCGAAAGGCAACCATACTAACAATGGAAATAAATAGACGCTAGTTTACAAAAAACAATTTGAAAAATATATACAATTAAATGATTAAAATGTCAGATCATTTGTCATCGTTTTTATAATATATCCTACCGTATTAAAATTCAAAACCACAAAATAAATAAAAAACTGTGTATCAAGTTCTAATTGTATTAATTTGTATATATATTGATTATACTACTTTTAAATTATAAAACTTTTAAATTTCCATGGCTCTTGTTTTGTGGCAAGGAATGCTAAAAAAAATTAATGAAATAAAATAGTAGTACTTGGTCTCTGGCACAGGTATTAGACTAGTTTATATAAGAATCCGTTCAATATTATTATATATTTACTTCTCCATACGAGTATTTCATTCTAACAATTATGAAAGATAGATAGATACGAACCTGGAACTACATCACACAGAAGTTAGAATAAAGATCAAATCACACGATGATTTTAACTATTTGTAAGAGAGCTGATCTTGATGAACCTTCCCGGATAATATTATTTAAATTGAATTATTTTATGATGCTTCTTAATAAGCTACGGGTATTTATATACCCCACAAAATTTTCCATTGAATTGAATTTCCCGCAATATTTCGTAAACCACTCATCAAATCGCCAAATTATCTTATATAGTAAATTTTGAAGCCGCGCAATAAAAATAAATAAAAAAGTTTTAATAATCGATTTGAACGAAATTTAGTTTATAAAGTAATTAGGACTCATTAAACACAATACATGTTGATTTGACGATATGTCGTATAGTTTTCGTGACATTCTCTGTTTATACGATTTTTAGATACCTTTGCGTACACTGTACATATTTCCTGAGTTACCAAGGTAACTACTAACAAACTATTATTCATTCATTATTTATTAGGCAAAATAAACGTTTGGTTTCCCAAAATATTGTCTTTAATTTAATTGTTTATAGAATAGATTTAAGATTACTTGGAAGCTTCACTCCCAACATGGTCATGTGTGCTCCATATCCATCATGCTCGTCTCTACTGCTCTAGTTCATAGGTGGGCAGACCTTGGCTGCACTCAAGTCTGAGTGAGAGGTAGGAAGAGAGATAGAGTAAATATAGGGTATCCTACCAATTATTATTATTTTCTTTATTTAATTAAAACATTTTCTGAAAAAAATATAATAATAACAACTATTTTTTATGGTCACTATTATTAAAAGTATACAATACATACAATACATTGAATACATACTCTGGATTTTTGGGCTGGTAATTTGGGGCAAAAAATGTACCTTTTTAATATATTTGGGTATGAATAAAATATAAATGATATATAAATTATAAAATATAAATCTTTTGATCTTTTACATTTACCGCTTGTAAATTTTTTGATGATTTAGCTTTAGCTTAGATTTTAGAGTTAGATTTTAGGAAATTCCGAATAATTTGCCTAAACTATTCATATCGGAGAACTAATAAACAATTATTTACTTGATTTAATTATTTTTTCTTGGTAGGGGGTATAGTAGTGTCACGGGAATTTGATGACACTGGATACAAAAAAGATGTCAATGATAAAGCTGGGTGGTTAAATTTTAAATGGTTAAATTTTACATAAAGTGGGAATACATATAGTTGTTATTGTTGTTGTAATTATTGTTATTGCTCTCATCATTATTGTTGTTATTATTGTTATTATTATTGTTATTATTATTGTTATTATTATTGTTATTATTATTATTATGTTTTTTTTGTGTATCTCTCCATATTGTAAAAGATATTTTTTAAACAATAAATATTTTATAAAACTAATTCTAAATTGATTGAATAAATTATTGGGCAATAATCGGCATGACAACCTGTATTGAAACATCGTTCCGTCTTACTTCAAAACATACCTTTTTTACTTACTCTCACCCAGCTTATGGAGAGTCGTTCGACTCCGGCGAGCTGTCTGCGCCCACCTCTGCAGTGAGTCTAGTTCATCATTACAGTGTGAATGGGCCATTAACTATGCATCAATAAAAATACACTGTTAAAGTTTTTAACACAACAATATAATATTAAATTAATATTAATGAACTTTACTTATTATACTTTGTACTTACACGAGAAAGAAAAATCACAGATAAAAGATATTTAATTATTTATTAGTGTTCGTTATGTATGTGTGTACAATTAAATTTTTTCTTATATTATATATTAAATATAAAAATTCCTTTTGTAAAAATAATAAAAATCAATCAGATTATTATTATTATTAATATTATTATATTATTACTATTTTTACAACATAAATCTTGTACTATAAAAATATGTTGTACTGTTTTATTATCCATTTGTCTATCTCTCATCATACATAACTTTATTTTATGTTTTTTATTTATTTATTCATTTCAAATTATATAAATATTTACACAAATGTTTTTTTTTTATATGTTTGGTCACTAATGTTGTAATTGTCATCAGAAAGAATGTATACAGATTGTTTTAGAATTGATAATAACACTAGACTTTACGGAGCAGATACGAAGTAGTGGATTCGTTGGCACGAGAGAGGTCATTTCAAACGCCTCTTTCACCGGAGCCTATCATTCCCATAGCTAGATGCTCCGTAATTTACCGAATCAAGAGGTGGCTGTCACAAGCTCTTCTCGATTTCTGGGACCTTGCACAGGACATGCGACAGGCCAAGTTGTGTATAAGCACAGCTTGACTAATCGCCTGTGCTCGGTTAAATCTGAAATTAGTCTAAAATCTAAAATTATTATTAATTTACAAAATAAACTATGCTTCAAAAATATACATTTAAATGTATATAACCGATAAGGTTTCTATAAAAATTCTGGATTAATGTTCGAACGAGTAATTTAACATAAATTCTACAAATTGTCATCCGAATAATTTTTTGATTTCTTATAAGGAGAATACAAGGTGGTATGCACAAATATACAAGAATATAAAATTAAAAGAAACATCGTGACTTCATCAGATTGGAATGCAATAAATATAAAACATAAACTATATTATTACTATTTTCTATTTGCTTAAATTTAAAACTATAACAATTTTCTTCTAAACATTAATCACGTTTTTCAAAACATTTATTTCTTATCTAATATCACGTGTTTTTCATTTTCTTTATTTTATTTATATATATATACCCTGTATATATATAATATATACAAAAGTATTATAAATCTTGCCGCGACCTTGTAACGGTTTATAAATATTCATCCCAAAAAAAAGTTAGGTCATAGAATAACCTAATTAGTCCATTTCCGTATATCCGTCGGCCCGCATGTCAATGCGATAACTCAAAAACGAAAAGAGATAATGAGTTGAAATATTGTGTGTGAGTTAAAAAGTTCGACCATAGACCGCTAGAGGAGGAACGGTATATATTTTTTAAACAGAAATAAATATTGTTTTCATAAACTAGTTTTATTACTAGTTTCATTAAATAGTTTTGCTATTTTTTTCCATTTCAGCTCAAAAATTTTCAGTTTTCATAAACTTTCTGTCTTTACACATTGATGCGTGTGTATAAAGTAAAATAAACAGTGCACGCATTGATAATGAACTCTTATGAGCTCTTTGAGCTTATATCGTGTATGTGTGCAGTTTACTTGGATATTTTACACTTTAAGCAATGGTTAAACGTCTTTTTAATCAATCAATTAAGTCCTTAGATGCACTTAAATTAGATGCACTTACAAAAACAAACAACTTATAACAGTAAAAGTGACCGAAGTAACTTTCTTACGACACTTATTCTTTCGTCTTCACTATTTGAACGATCTTTTTTCGACTGTAACAAATCAACCCCCGCATTTGCTTTATTTATTTTCACTTCTTGATGTGGCATTGCACGCTTTTTTCTTCCAAACCAACTAAAGAGTTGTGGCTGATAAACAGCCTTGTAGTAATTAGATTTTGGAAGTTCAATAGTGTCGTCAATTTGAACGATTTGATTTTCTTTATCAGGTGAAACAATTGCCGTATTTTTGAATGGATTACTATATTTTCTTGGCCCACTTCGATATTTTGGCACTATATGTTTACCATATTTTTCATTCTGGGTAGCCTGAGAACGACGTGCCGTTTGCTCTTGATCTTGTTCTTCTACAGACTCGGCCAATGGTGTCACTATACTCGGATTTCCAAATTGATTTTCCCTTGAAGGTGGTGGATTTTCTTGTGTCGGAGCTACATGTAGTGATCTTATTAAGTCCTGTTGACTATTCGATAATTTCCGACGATTAAATGAGCCATCTGGTGCACTCGGTGCAAATTGTTCCAAACAAGGTTGCTGTAGAGTTGGATTTCTTTCTTCAGGTAATAAAGGCATCTGAAATTGTGGAAGGTGTTCTTGAATTGGTACTTGATTGTAGTCCTGCAATGGTACCAGATTATAATGTTTCACGAGAGCCTGCTGTATTAGACGAAGATAATATTGCATTAGCCATGGATTATAGTGTGGCGTTAGGAATGGATTGTGCTGATTTAATTGATCCGGGTTGTCATATTGTGATAAATCCACATTGTGCTGATTTAATAGATCCTGATTGTAATTTTGTGGCATCTGATTGTACTCTTGTGGTATCCGTGTAAGTGGGCTTAAATTATATTCTTGTAACGGATATTGGCTATACTCATTTAACGGTGTTAATGATACCAGTGATAGTGGTGGGTTTTTCTGTTCGACATTTCGTATTTGTAAAGCTTGATTGTCCTGTGGTAATAATAAACTTCTTTTGTATTGGGAAATAAATGCTGTTGGAGTCTCTTCTACGCTACGAATATTTGGACCTATAAGAAGAAATATTTAAATTTAGGAACTCATAGATAAAAAACAATTAGTTATGTTATAAATTAAACTAGAAACGTTCAGTTATTGGTTATCTTTAAAACTTTTCAGAAGTAATAAAAATGATCTGAATGAAAGTTTGTCTGTTAGATATTTGAACAAAATTTGTGTACAGTTTTAGCGTTATGAGACTTCGCCCTAACTAAGTTATGAAATGTAACCTTCAAATTGTAGATATGAAGGTTGAGGTTTGATTAAAAATTGTTGTATCATTCATAACTCTTAAAACCATTACTTTGTTCTAAAACGAAATTTGTATAGCACTTATTTTTTCGGTCATTTTCATAAATTAAAGTACTAACCATAAAATTCTTAACTCAATGTTCTTGAAGCAAAGAAACTGCGATACAACATCACTATTTTCCGAATTTATTAAAAGCAAAGTCATTCTAATTTCAATAATGTTAACTTAGAATGCAATTTATGATTTTATCAGTTTTGAGTGGTTTAACGATCATTGTCCTGTCCTTTTTTGCAGTAAGAATAACATTAACACAAAATTAGTGAAACCAAATCGAAACCTCTAATAATACTAATATCACAGGAAAAGTAATATACCACGCACTAAAATTTCTAAATTGATGCGTAATCTAATTTTTAAACATACAAATAACTGATTAATCATCGCCGAGCCGAAACTACATTTAACCTAAAAACATTAAATTTAAACTGTAGATACTGTTTGTGATGTCAATATTCGATTAGGAATTTTTGAAATAAATATCCCTAAGGATAAAAAAAGGAGTCAATGACTATACTTCTAAAAATACTGGGGTATGAATATACTCTACAAAGTAAATAATTTGTTCCATTATTTGAGATTTTCGAATTTCAATCCTTTGAGATTCTATAGTGAGACAAAGGGATATGAAACTTGATCAAAGATCAAAAATATTAATCAAAGGGAGATAAAAAATGGCGTTATAAAATTTTTCTATTAAATACGATGACGACCGCTATGAACTACAACAATGCAATTTATCCATTGCGGTTAATCTTTGCAAACCACATATTAAATTCAATAAATTTTCAACAAGATGAAATTTTGAAAATGTCATCCCATTTTGAATGCATAAAATTGGAATAACATTGGTGAATTACAAATATTCCAAAAAATAAAAAAACCTATTAAAAGCTCGTTATCAGATTCCGAAACATTTTAGCAAGTAAAATAAAACATGAAACATATTACGAACTTCCCGTACCCTCCACTAAATTTAAATGTAAAATGATAATGTTAATAATATGCCTGTACATCATGAGGCAAGGGTCCCTACTAGGCCTGTTGAGCTGTTAAATAAATATACATTATTTTGGAAAAAAGCTGATAATCTAAGGACTGAACAAATTTTTATCAAACATAGCTAAAAACTACTGCAAGGAACTCAGTTATCTAATAGAAAAAAATGCATTCAAATCGGTTCACGTGTTTGAGAGCTACGATGCCCCACAGGTAGACACCCACGACAGACAGACAGATTCGCATAGACATAAAACTTATAACAGCTCTCTTTTTGCGTCGCAGGTTAAAAATAGCAAGAGCATGTATTTCTTAGACACGAGATAAAATATACAAAAATAGTAATCAAAAATAAAAATATGATATTCAAGCAATGCTATTAATCCGTACGGGATAACTGTATTTTGATAGATTCTGTAAGTAAATTTAGCTAACTATATTTTGATATATTTACCAAAACTCTTACACTCACCAAATAAATCCTCAAAAATTGTGGCAGACACATTTCCACTTAAAATGCAAACAACGATTGCGAATAAAATTAAAATATTTTTAAACATATTTAAAATAAACAATTTCTTTTTAAAATTTTTATAATGATGACGATTTGTTAAAACTTAAAAAAGAAAAAGATAAACTTTTTAATTACTGTATGGAAAGGTAGAGAGATTTAAACTCCAGTATATATTACACACACATGAGGCCTGTTTAAAATATGGTCGTATACTAACAAATTTTTCATAAAGATTATTCGTTTTATGTTGATAATGTAATAATTCAATTGATTACAATATAGTATAGAATCAAAATTTTTTCGGTCCCAATGGCATATTTAATAACGGCCAGTTGGCATTTATAGTATACATATACAGAAACACACACATTGTGTTGTGTTTATGCGACTCTGTCAAACCTACAATGATTTAGCCAATTGACTCAAGTGCGGATCCAGGGCGGGTTTTTGTAAAACTGATATCCTTAAAATTTTATATGATTTTATTTTAAAACTCAGTCTATATAATAAAAATTAAATGCTGTCCGTTAGTAGCTGCACCACTTGAGAATGGCTGGACCGATTTTTCTAATTTTTTTAAATATTCGAAAATAGTCCGAATAAGGTTTTAAGGGAGAGAAAAATTGAAAAAGTTGCCCGAAAAGTTGGAAAATTCGGGAGAAATGAAAGTGCTTATTTCTATGGGACTTAAATATGATTTTTTATGTTTACTTCTTTTAATAACCGGAAGCTCCAAAAAAATCGGAAAAATTCAAAGATACTGTGCGAATGTTGGGTAACTTAATCTGATACTTTGGCAGAAACCGATTTAATCCTGTCATTGTTTCAGGCGTAAATTATTCGATTGCATAGGATATAACACCTCTTGAAATTCAAAAAAAAAATCGGGAACATTGACATGGAATATCTCGGAAACCTCGTTGGAAATGCATGGAAAAATAATTAAATTTTTAGACATTTAGATGATTTTGATATTTCAATATTTCAATTTTTTTTGTTCAATTTATTTATTGAAGAATAATTTATTTCCAAATACAGGTTTTCCTATAGAAACCATAAACTATATTAAAGGTATAGCCCTCAGAAATTGATATTGGCGTCAGAAAACAGCTACGGAACGGTTTGCACTTTTAGACTTCTAGTAGTTTTTCTGGAGTCGTAAGGGAAATTCACTTATTTTAAATAATTTCAATTTTAATTTTTGCAATTATACGTTAATTTCATGACATAAGTTTGACCCTGCAATTACCCTATCCACTAGATTCAAAAAATACAATTTTTTTTAATTCATTACCGCAAAACTGGACGGCAATTGTCACTTAAAATATTAATTTATGTGTATTTTCTTTCGATTACCAACATTATAATTTTCAACCTATTGTCTTAACTTAGCTCTAAAATCTTCGGTCAAAAATAAGGATATCCGTACGAATAGCGCCCTTAGATCCGCACCTGAAAGGTGCATAAAATTTTCATATGTTCACATTTTATTTTGAGTATAACAATCATATTGTTTATTTTTAATGTATTAACTAAACTTTTATTTCATTTATTAATAATTACATGGAAAATATTTGCAAATAGACCGAAAAAAACCAAGCCCGGCAGAATGAGTCATTATAAAGGAATAAAAAGTGGAAGCGTTGGGAAGGAATCTTATACCGTCTGTTTAGTTTACATCTTCGATAATAGATCCCCACAAGTATGAGAGAGTACATATGTATACATTAAGTAATGTGTATGAGAAGGAGGTCTTATAGGTTTGATAAACAAGCATATTTTTCAAAATAGTGAATAATATTCATAACGAGTATGGGAGAGTACATATGTATACATTAAGCAATGTGTATGTGAAGGAGGTCTTGTAGGTTTGAGTGGTTGGAGACCACTCGAACAGTTATGAAAAATATGCTTGTTTATCAAACCTATAAGACCTCCTTCTCATACACAATACTTAATGTATACATATGTACTCTCTCATACTCGTGGAAGATCTACTATACGAAGATGAAAACTAATCATAGTGCATAGTATTTTAACACAACCTTACATTTCCTAGTTCTTCCACTCCTTGAATATCCCTCCATTAAATAGGTATGTAGCTTATGATCTGTGCATAGATTTTCATCAATCGTTGCTAATAAACCAACCCGATTAAACTAGCATTCAAATAAAAGCACCGCATTGGAATTGGTCCGTCCATTGTTGGGAACTACAATGCCAATGACAGATACACAGACGCCCAGACAACTTGAGGTGTTTTTGTTTACATTACAGTTAATTTTGTTGTCAATCTCTTTATTCTATTTTATTTTAAATTATTTTGCATGTTTTAGTTTGTATTCCAATAAAAACATGTTTATTTAGTTTTTTTTTTAATTCTAAATTTTATTGTATTATTATTTATTGAAAATAAATGTAAAAACATGATATCTCGGTATGTTGTAATTTTACGACACATTGCAACTATGGTATTGACACATAGTAAGCCCATACTTATTTTAAACAATGGCCATATTATTAATTCTTTTTTTCAAATAATCATAAATTTTCTTACTAATAAATTTTAAAAAAACAATAATTCATTATTAAAAGGCAATTAACATAAACACACAAAAGAAATAAATGTTCACGGCACAAAGGGAACAGCTAATGCTACAGCCTTGTAATTAAATGATAATATCACTTGACGCATAAATATCGAGATAAGGTTTTCCGGCCGTCCTTTGAGTATAGTCAAATTAGCAACTCGATAAAACTTTATAAAATAATCATCTTTTATATTATAAAATTCCTAGCGGAAAACTTTGATAATATTAATCTTTACTATTACAAAATTAATAAATTTCTGGTTGTTTGTTTGTTCGAACATCAAACTACGGGATCGCTTTTGTTGACCAATTTTGGTGTAAAACCTCATGATTACACTTAAAATGTGTATTATATATAATATGTATTTCGGAGATAGAATTTGAAAATAATCGCTGAAATCGAAATTTGTTCGAAGTTTCAAAAAATGTTTGCAGTAGTATAAGCGGTGGGAATGATAAATATTTAAAGTAGTGGAAGCGGTGGGAAATTACATTGAGTTATTTTTTAATGCTTGTGTGTGTTCTAAAGCTAAAAACTAAGGTCAAGTTCATGAATAGACAAAATCGGACAGTCCTTCCCACCGCCAAGGCGGGGGGGGGGGCGATATTTGAGACCATACGAGGTAGAAAAAAATTTAATTTCAAAAATGTTTCTTTTAAAATATCATATTAAAATAAATTAAATAAATAAATTATATTAAAATATAATAAATATATTTTAAAATAAACAACTTTTGTTCACTTTTTTTCATAAACTATATACCGGATATTTAGCAATTAACTCTAGTTAGTTGGGATTTTCCCTTGTTTTTAACTTAAAATATCAATTGATTTCCACTACTTTACTAAAGCTGCCACATATACTAACGCCGGCGTTTTTGTACATTATTCAAAATATTCATTGTTACCAGTATTTAATAGTTATTAACTTCATTGTTGCAATCCAATAAATTGTAAATGATAAAATTGTAACTCACGAATTAATTTAGTGAATGTAGTACGTATATAGGTTACGCTCTAAGACGGTACAATGATTAATAACTATTTGCAAAAATTGGAACAAATCGAAATATATATTTTAAAGATCAGATATTAAATTAAATCAATAATGGAATGGAATGTGAACGAAACTCTATTTCCATTGTAAATAAATTCGAGTAAAATGATAATACATTGAGAGACATCTATCCGTAAGAATTATTACCTTTTGTTTTGGGTTAACGAAAGGAGATTTCATAACAAAATCAATCATTTAATATTAAGTCGTCAAAAACTATTTAGAACAATTTCACATCAATATTCAAATAATCTAATAAAATTCATTTTAAAACTCACAAATTATTCTGTAATAAATTATTTCAAAAGCTCTAAAAAGTTAGCACTGTGCTACCATCTATTAGACATTATGAATAGTTTGAAGTTCAGATAAGTTATACGCAGTTTTATAGAGGACTTATATTTTGTTGTTAAACATTTCATTAAGTTATTTTCCAAACAAGAAGTATATGAAAACTTGCTGAAACCAGTTGACAAAGATGAATGTCAGTAGAACATTGTCACAATGAGTTTTCATTATTTGAAAGTTTATATATTTTGAATTTCTTACCATTTAAAAAAGAGGTTTTGATCATTTTAAAGAATACATTTGACATTGACATATAAATTGATATATGCCTGTGTCAAAAAATTAACAAAATGTTTCATTAAATTGGTAAAACATTCTGAATTTAAATTATGAAACACATTATGTAAACACATTGTGCTAAAGTTTCTTGATATTAGCTCTTTTTGTTCCAAGATACATAAAAAGTGTATGAGACTAATTAGGCAAGGTTAGTTAGTGTTCATGTTACAAAATATCGAATACAAAATTTCGAACGACAAAATACCTAGCAATAAGGCAAAATATCGTATTAACAAATTAAATTTTTTTTAAATTCATTGGTACGGCTCCAAATATAGCCTTAGGTCTTAATGTTTTGAGTCTTATCAATATAAATATACCTATATGTACACTCCTGTTCATAAAAATTAAACCATTTGAAACAGTCTAAGTTTTATTGTATATAATATTATACATATATCTAGTAATATATACGCTTAGAATGTTCCTTACTGGTTGAATTTTTATGAATGGAAGTGTATACACTTAGTAGTAGGTCTAGTCCATAATAATAAATAGCTGATATATTATTATATGTGTATACTTATACGTCACAATACGATACTAATGTCAATTAAGTTACGAAGACAGAGTATGAAAGAACGGGCGCATACTGTATAGACAAACATGTCATTAAATTATTAATTAGATTAGATTAGATTAAATCCTCAGATCTAAAAAGTACTGCACTTTGACCTTATGACCCATTGTACCCCCCTCCCTTCTACTTCAATCTTACGAGATTAGCTTCTTCCATATCTTGACAATAGCCAGTAGCTTGCTGATCAGATCTTCCTGAAGGCTCCTATATTCAGAGAGAGATACACTGAATATCTTGTATCTGCTGTAACCCAGAGGTTCACAGTTAAAGATAATGTGGCTGGATGTTTCCTCCTCGTCGCCAAACTTGAGCCTATGCACTACACAACGAGGCATATGCACTACGCCCCCTGTCCAGATAGCAACCCCGATACTGTCGGCCCTCAACGAGCTTTGACTAATGAGGATTAGCAGCATTGAGAGTGGCACCTTTTCCGATTATTTCTGAGTCATTTTTAACGTCAGGATACCCCTGCAGTGCAATGCACATCTTTGTTGTTGAGGCAGTTTCGGCAAACTGCACTGCCCCCCCCCCCTCATATGTTTTTTCGAGATCAGTTTCGGTCTTGGAGTATTCAGATCCTAACCTCTTTTCCTATGAGTTTTTCAGGGGTTGATTCCCTGAGTTGCCACCAACCCCCCCAGGTGTCAGTGATTTAGAAACAAGGGCTGTAGGGTTTTTGTCCGATTTTTCCTCCTTCTTGGAGTCGGTTTCCCCTCAACCCTGGCTCTTCTCCGGGCTGCACCCGAGATATTTGTTTTTTCTTCCCTCTACCAGGAAAAATAATGAATGAGCTAATCATTGACAGTATTAATTTCAAGTCAGCCTTCAGAAGCACAGTATTAATTTCAGATTGCCTTCAGAAGCACGACCAAGAAACCATGCAAAGCGAAGCTACGGTGCGAGGCATTGTTCCTAGAGAAAAGCCGATGGCTAGGGCAACAGGGTTAAATGCTGTCATAAACAATCCCCTTGAAGCAACTGGCGAACTCCACTGTATATATGCCTTCCTCATTAAGGGGCCGATGGGGTAGTAGACGGCCAGATTTACTTATGGGACCAAAATGGAAACCATAAAAATATAAACTCTGGGGCTTAAATCCCCTCAAAAAGTGAAAAAGTGTAGCCGTGACACAAAAAACTGTAGGTGCACCCAGCCAGCAGAAAATCTGGTCGATAATTTCCATTATATTCTGGAAAATAATATTTTTCAAAAATTCAGTTCATACCGTGTAATTAACTCAAGTAATTAACTCAATTCGTTGTTGTTTTCACTTCTTTATACAGAAAAATACTTTTCAAGGTAACCCACCCAGCTAGGTAGGCCCAATTTTTTTATGTGTTTGGGCGACTATAGCTTTAATTATAAGTATATGGATGTAAATAGTATATATATATATATATATATATATATATATATATATATATATATATATATATATATATATATGTATATATATATATATATATATATATACATATAAATAAATAAATATATATATATATATATATATATATATATATATATAATAACCTCCTTTTAACCTAATAAAATATCAATACCTGCAATGTGCTTCAACATAAACTAGAAAAATTTCGTTCTGCTTTCTTTAAAACTTAGCTAATTAGCAAGCAAATCAATCGACCCAAAACTACTTGAAAATCTTTCAAAACTTATGTTTTCTTATATATTTCATCATAAATGTGGGCGTGAATTATTATTATGAAAACTGTTCTATAAGTTTTGTTAATCTCAGTGAACCAGATAATCCGAACATATTGATACAATAAATGCGCATTCTAATTAATAAATAATCTAATATATCCCATATTCTACTATACTCGTATTATATATTATGTAAATTCACGCATTGATTTATGCTCACATGAGCGCCTTATACAATTAACAAGAAATTATTAATAAAGAAGAAAATTCACACCAACAACCTCAAAAATTCACCATTATAAAACTATTCGACATTTTTTCATATACACACCAAAAAAAAAAAAAAATGGAAATAAGTTTTCTTCTAAAAACATAATTTTTAGTTACAAAAGTTTTCTTGTTATTTTATTGACAAGAAGATAATTAAAGGCAAAAAAAGAAAAACATTACTAAAAGAAAAATTAATAAGATATGATTTGAGGAACAAAGAAAGCGATACATAAGAAAAACCTTAAAAAGAGGAAAATGTATAAAGTTTTTTACAGACAAAATCTTTTATTATTTAACAAGGAAAACTAAATAAATCGGTTGCAAAAGGAATACATTATGCTATCCTTGTTTTTTTTTTCATACTGTAGGAAGTATAATAGACGCGAAGAGAATATGAGCAGTTGACAGGGCTCACAGATATATATATATATATATATATATATATATATATATATATATATATATATATATATATATATATATACCCGCTAAAAACTTTATACCAAGTTTCTCAAACATACACAAACACATACACATACACACACACATGTAGATGTAGTAAAAACTGCATTCAACAGAGAGAAAAAACTATATCAACTGTTTTGTAACTAAAAACAAACGAGAGAAAATTAATTTTCAATTCGGAAAATTTTGCAGAAGTTGATTTAAAAGAAAACTGTGCACAAAAATTAATGAAAAACGAAAACACAAAAATTACTTAACCTTAAATTTTGGTTGAACAAAAAACAGTGAGGGAAGAAAAACATAAAATAAAATTGAACAACAAGAACTGAACATTTTACGAACAACGCGAATTAATATATTAGTGTGAGAAAACAGTACAAAGTATATATTGCTATCTTTGTCAGTGATGTGCTGTGTGTGTGTGTATATTAGAACGAAGAGCGAGCGTGTCGTTATTGATTTTTATCGCGCGCGTTAGAACATCACCGCACACTATATTGTCGCCGAACGCCATCTATACCCGAGTGTATGGTTATGCGCATGCGCGCAGCACAATATTATGTTATATATACATATATATTTGTTTTGAACTAACTTTCACCTACTACAACTCTCATACAGACTCATATACGAACATTAAATCGAATAGAAAGAGATAGTTATGAGTGAGGGTTGAAAAGACGAGAGAAATACTTGGAAACTTTTTATTTGCGACCCCCTCTGTTTCATGTATATATATGTTTATACGCGTCACCTCACCCCCGTAAATGTCCGACCATGCTTTGACAACTTTGCACGTTGTTGTCTTCTATTCTGATATATCTCTGAATGTAAAATCGGAGAAATACATGCTGGTTTTTTTTTGTTGGTTTTTTTTTAGTGGTGGTTTGTTTGCTTGCCTGTCGCTTGTTTTTAATAAGTTTAAGTGAACTTAAATCCGGGAAAATATAGAGGTTATATTTTACAATAAAAATAATGTTTATAACTACAATAGAAACTTCAAACTATGATGATGATGATCGGTGTTTATTTACCATTTGATTGTTTTGTGTGTGTGTTGTGATTCGTAGTGAGTGTAGAGTTGTTCTTGGTGTTGTTTCTTGGTGGTGAAATGATTTTGTGACATTTTCTGTGTTGTTTTACTTGTGTTACAGGGTAACGTATACAAAGGTAAGTTCGAAAACAACAAATTTTGTGATAACTATTTTTATCACTATATGTGTATGCACTCTCTGTTCATGCGTTTATCTATGTGTATAGTATAAGTGGGGCGGGTAGTGGGGGGTGTATTTTAAGGGTAATAGACACTTGTAGTCATGTTTTCGTGTATATATATTTATATATATATATATATATATATATATATATATATATATATATATATATATATATATATATATATATATATAGACTAGGCTAACGACATATATGTTTGTCTCTCTTTTGAAAACTATATGTCATATACACGCCAGCTGATTTTATTTATTATCTTTTTCAATCAACGCAAATCTCTGCAAATTTTGTACCATGTAAATAAAAATATTACACAACAAACACAAAATGGATATTAATATAAATTCATTGTATTTTTTGATATAATAAAAAAGGGCTTTTTTTTATGCTGAAGGTATTTTGTGTATTAAAAAAAAAAGCTCTCGTGTGATTTCGCATACATACAGCTTCTCATACATCATCTCAAATGTATGTATGTATATATGTGTATGTATGTATGCGTGGATACAAAAGCTCTCGCATACATTTGATGATAAACATTCATAATAAAGCTTTTTGAATATATGAGAGAAAAATGAAATGATATAAAAATTATTAAATATGTGTTTAAAATTCAGAGAATGTTTCCATTCATTTTCAGTACTTTTTTTTTTCTTCAATGACCCTGTTTTTATTGTAGTTTTGCAAATTTTTAAAAAAATTGTTTTACTGTTGATTTTCAAAGTCTTTTTTTTAATTTCGATTTTATTTTTTTAATTTCTTCTCTTTGCCTTATTGTTTGTGCATGCCGTAATCGTTTATTGTTCGGAAAAATATGTTTGACTTTTACCGGATGTATCAGGAGAAGTGTTGCTAATGTGTATCGAAAGGTTAAACATTGTTTGTTTAAGTGAAATGCAACATTATATCAAAAAGTATATTATATATATAAGTAATTAAAACTATTATTTTGCTTAGAAAAATTTCTGGATAAAAGTTATCAAGGTCTTGTTTATTTTGACAAAACTAACACTATTACGAAGAAAACCTTGTCTTAGGCCAAAAAATGGCGACTCACCTAAGAAACACATGAAATTAAACTGTGTTTGATAGAGAAATATTCTGTTTATGTTTTTCGAAATAATAGTTTTAAGAGCATTCTGCTGGGCTATATAATAATTACATCGTTTAAGGACGTTAATGTGTTAGATACAGTATATTCAGAGAATTATACACAATCTAATATGTAGTATATTGATAAAATTTTGCAAAATCCACGATGAAGTATATCATTTTTTGTCGTAAATTAAAATTAAAATTCATTATTTTAATAAACATGCCAGTATATTTGTGTGCCTGTGTACATTTTTATAACCTGCTGTTGTTTTCATAGTAGTTTCAATTATACTGATTAAAATAGTTAATAATTAACTATAACGTTCGATAATATTAGTTTTTGAATGCAATTAGATAAACTGTATAATAATTTTAAGAATCTTTTCAAAGAATATTTATCACTGTGTCATAATTGATTAATAAATATAGTACAAGTTTAAATATAAAAAAATAAATATTTAATCGTTGATAGGTAACTTTGTCAAATGATCGGATAAGATATCTCTCTCTTAAACTTGCCAAAACATGTCCTAAACAACAAAAACAGATTGCATGCCCCATTTTTTAAAGTCTTCTTCACTAGCCACCCGCTTAGTCTTCAAACAATAGATCTAAGAGTATATCGTTTACTTGATCAGCGTCAAACATAATTATACTTCTACTGCTTACGTAATTATTATGACGGAGTAAATATTTCTGTCACTGCGGCAAAGCCATTTATTTAATGCTGAATATGGTTCTTCGACAGGTCTTGAGGTTATTCAAGTTTTACTTTGAAAGTGATATTTTTTGAATGTCATGTGCTGGTGGTCATGATATAACACATTATTTCATATTTTTCTTTTTTAATGTATAAAAGGAATGTTATTTTTATATTCTCAAAATACATATCTCAAAAACTGGTTTCGAACGAAAGAGTTATTTTTTTCCAATTACCTGGCTTAATTAACACCGATTTAATTATAGTGACCATTTGTTCGTCTAAAAATCTTATAAACTTGTATACGATTCATTTGTTTGTAATATTGACAGTTCTTTAGATAAATAATTTTCACGTTTTGCACACTCTGTATATTATAATGTGAAAAGTAGTAGACAAATAAAAAGGCAATCGTCGATCATCTTTGTATGCTTTGTTTGATAAATATAGCATCTTGATTCGTCTGTCTGCTTGTCTCATCCTATCACGTGTATGTAATCTTTGATTGCAGAAATTAATATGTCGTATACATATTATAGTGCTTGACAAATAAAAAGCTACTTGGATTATTCTAAAACTTTTTTCAAACTATTTTAAAAAGTAATTATAAAGTTGTGGGTTTCAACACAGCAAATATTAAGGTTCTGATCGAGCTTGTGCTTGTGTTTACTCAGTTATTCTTTCAATAATCCTCTGATCAGGTAATTGCGAAGAAGGGGCTGACTTTCGAGGGTAAATATTTCTTTTTACCAAGAATTTGCTTGGGTACTTGAACAAACTGAAATGAAGTCAAAATATATAGTTAAATGATGTGATGTAATTTGTTACATTGATTTCTATTTATTTACTTCCAAAACATGTTTAGAAACAACATCACATGGTTCGGAAATCACAATGTGAAATGGTCAATTGAAAGATGAATTAGAAAATGTTCATCATTGATTATTGTATAAAAATACAATCACTGTAATAGACGTTATACTAAGAATCACTTGTTCAATATGTTCTAGAAGTGGCATTTAATTTGATAAAGAAAATTTACACTATGTTATGTTTACCAACAATAAAATATATTAAATCGGAAAAAATCTAAAATACCTGAACCAAAAATGTTTACTTATTTGATGTTTTGAACTGTTAATTCAACCAGAAACAAAAATGTGACAGAGGCCTAATTTTCGCATATAAAAAGTAGTGATATCCCAGCACAAACTAATATGTTCTTCTTCGGAAGTAGTGAGATATATGTAAGGGCCAAATTTTCTAACAAAAGTGAGAAAATAATTGGTATATAAAGGATGTATCACGCAAAATTCGGAGTAAATAGAAAACGAATTTTTTGTATTTTTTTTTATTGAAGCATAAAGTACACTCCCATTCAAAAAAATTGAACAGACCTGAACCGAATCAGTCCCTCACAATTTTGATTATTCTTGTAGTAAATATTTTTGTTTACATAAATTGTTTATATGAATAAAAAATATAAAACTTCCATTTCTTTTTTCACATTTAAAAAATATACTACTTATCATTGTTTATAAATAAATAACATACAGAGAGTTACAAAAGTGAGGAGTGTTATGAAATGTAAGAAAATTCATGACAGGTCTGTTCATTTTTATTGAATGGGAGTGTACAAATGATAGGGTTATGTATGGAGTAGCACTTCGGGCAAATGTCACTATTTTGTCGAAATTTTCCATGACCATTTTGCATAAATGTGGCTGAATTTCATTGATACAGCGTTGAATCTTCTCCTTCAATAGACGGGTGATTGTGGGCTTGTTGACATAGACGTTTGAGTTCAAATAACCCCGTCCTATGATAAATTTGAAATTTGCGGGCTGTAGCAGCCAAACTTTCATTATTTTTTAAATATATTTTTCAACAATGAAAACGCGTTGTTTTTTCTTGTAGTGCTCCATTTTTACTAATCCTAAACTGTCAGCTGTCAAACTGGTTTCAGGATAGGTGCAGGGTATTTTACTTGGCAAATGTTTTTCTTTATACATTAAGTGTTATAAAATCTGAAGACTTGCCAAGCAAAATATGAAATACCCTGCACCTGACCAACTTACACAATAAATGTATACCAATGATTTTCTCACTTTGGTTAAAAAAGCTTGCCAGCACCCGTATAAGTAATACCTTATGCATAGTCTTAGGAGCCTGGCTAAAACACTACACAACCAAAGTTCCATCACAATCTACACCAAATCATGACGATTTAATCACAAAGAACTCGGTAGGTTTTTTTAAATGAAATTTCAAATTTTTGCTCCAATTCCTAGAACAATTATATTTGTATTTTATAAATACGTATTTCTACAACAGAGTAGTCATCATCAGTATGAATTAGCTAATCGTGAGTAGCTAAGACGATAATAATTGCTAAGACGACTTACTTTAGTTAAATAATTTGACCATGCGAAACGTATTTTGTTTTGGGTTTCACCTATAATCATTATATTTAGCATAAAAATTTTGTTTCGGATTGGATCTTCCAATACTTTTGATTAAATCAACAGCTTGACCAGTCTATAGTACAAATTTTTGCAAATGATTTTTTAAATACAGATACTTCGTCTCATAGGCTATAATGTAGTTTTAAGTTTTCTAACTAAGTTGACAGCTTACCGCGAACAAGGTTTATACACAAATAAATATTTTCCATGGAATATCTATCATTCGCAGTACGTGAATTCGGCTGATGCCTGGACTTTCTACTCATAACCAAACTTTTTTAATTACTCATAACGTGTTGTGAGTAAGAATATGTGTCAATATTCACAGATATCGTTGGCATTGTTCTGTGGATGAATTGCATGTGTATGTATGTATGTAGGTGTCTCGATGCCCAAAAGCTGAACAGGATGCAACTGCGGAGGGTTACCGGTTTCATTACCGGGCATTATCCCATACGGAAGCATCTGCACACAATGGGACTCGATACCGGGTCCATTATGTGCAGATTGTGTGAAGATTGTGAGGAAGAAACATCCAGCGACATTATCTTTGACTGCGAACCTCTGGGTTACAGCATATACAGGATATTCGGTGCATCTCACCCCGAATACCTTCGGGAGGACCTGATGGTCCAGCTCCAGACTATTGCCAACATATGGGAGAAGCGATTCTCGTCGGACTGAGGTAGCACGGGGAGCACAATGGACTATAAGGTCGCAGTGCAATAGTTTTACCCCGATATTAATCAATCAGACGTTAAAATGAACCTAATTTTCGTTCTGTTTGAATTAAAATTGCCCAAGAAAATGATTTTTATTAAAAATGAGATTAAAACTTTTCTTCACTTTTTTCGCATTTTTTCCAAGGGGTACAAGGGGTAAGGGTGTAAAAAATCGCAAAAATTGAACAAAATTTTATTGTCCCCGATTTTGATATAAACCTTGTTTTAAGCTAATTTAGACCTAACGAAACCGATGGCGTTGATTAAAATACGATACGATTAACGGTTTTCAAGAAATCAGACCCATCGTGCTCAAATTCAAATCTGTATGAATTGCGAAGGGAAATTTTTGAAATGTGTTGGTCAGACGTTAAAATGAGCCTTATTTTCGTTTTGTTTGGGTCAAAATTACCTTAGAAAATGATTATTATTAAAAACGAGAACAAAAATTTTCTTAACTTTTTTCGCGTTTTTTCCAAGGGGTACCCCTTAAAAAAATCGCAAAAATTGAACGAAAATTTTTTTGTCCCCAATTTTGATATAAACTTCGTTATACGCTAATTTAGACCTAGCGAAACCGATGGCGTTGATTAAAATACAACACGATTAACGGTTTTCAAGAGATCAGACCCATCGTGCTCAAATTCAAATCTGCATGAATTGAGAAGGGAAAATTTTGAAAGGTGTTGGTCAGACGTTAAAATGCACCTGATTTTCATTCTGTTTGGGTCAAAACTACCCTAGAAAATGATTATTATTAAAAACGGGAACAAAAATTTTCTTCACTTTTTTCGCATTTTTTCCAAGGGAATTGTGGCAGTCTTTACAACTATATATACAACCCCATTTTCAAAACAGCTAATCATATGAGTAACTGTTCGAATGCTTGGCGATTGCATATCCTCAAATGCCACAATAAATAAATTGACACATTCCTATGCCGAATGTCCCCCAAAGTACCATTTAATAATTTGCACTTTTTCTATTATTGTGTAATAACCCATTATTGAAGTACGGCATTACAATTAAAACACACAACCCAATATTTCCCATGCATTCACATACGTAATAGTAAATATTATCAATTATAATGTGCATCATAACATTCCCACTCTTAAATGACATCAAACAAACACCATACAGGCATACACTTAAAAAAATCGCAAAAATCGAACAAAATTTTTTTGTCCCCGATTTTGATATAAACTTTGTTTTAAACTAATTTAGACCTAGCAAAATCGATGGCGTTGATTAAAATAAAATACGATTAGGTAGTATTACATTTATCAGCTATCATATTACTGATTTTGAAGCCAATTATCTCAAAATCAGCCTTCTGCGGGTTAACTCTTTTTATTTGCATAACACCACACAATTAATCCCACAAAAAGTAATGGGCAAAACATTGCAGCAATAGCCGAATTTTCTCATTGCGAATAATAAATATAATAATACTTCTATACAGTCAACAAATGCATATACAGTGTATCTACTTAAATTGGCTCCATATGGAAAACTTTTTTATTATAAGGTTTACGAAAAAAAGTTACTTTTTATAAAAATCTCTGCTTTTGAATATATTAACATTCAGCTATTCACTTTTGACATCGAATGTACACAGAGTGTCTACAAATTGAAAAAGTTCGATAGGACCACTTCAATTATAAATTAAATTTTGCAAATCCAACTTATAAAACACATTAACTGTTATCCTAATTAACCAGTCATCGTACTTTAAATGCTTATTTGCTCATTTGAAGCATTTAATGAATGATATGTAACAAAATAATTAATACAAAAAATTTATTTTTCATACATTACGTTACAAATACAATTATTATTGTTGACGTAAGTAACAACAGTTATCTACAGTTCGTTTTTGCCTCAACGTATCCACTTTCGCGTACTGTACATGTAATTGTTATTTTACAAAATTCTTTAAAGACACTCCTACATGTCTCGGGAGTGATTCTTGAACCGTTTCCCTTATTATCTGTTCTAAATGGTTTACATTCAGAACAAAAATACGCAAAATTTAATTTAAAATTGAAGTGGTCAAAACATTCCTATCAAACTTTTTCCATTTGTAACCACCCTGTACATTCGATGTCAAAAGTGAATAGCTGAATGTTAATATTTTCGAAAGCAGAGATTTTTATAAAGAATAACTTTTTTTTGTAAACCTTATAATAAAAAAGTTTTCCATATGGAGCCAACTTAAGTAGACACACTGTATATATATACGAACTATACTAATATGTTTGACTACCATCTGTAAAAGTTTGTTTTGTAAAGTTTGTACCCTGCATCAAGTTTAAGCGTATAAATACGTACATAAAATATACAACCAGCCAATAGGTTCGTACTTGGAGGATACGACTATACATACATACATACATACATACACTAAACCTATACACGTACAGTAAATATGTTATATATTAAAATGGACATGTAGTAGTCGAGTTTTCACCACCGATTTTCATAAGCATAGCAAATAATCTTATGCGAATGTGTCTGTGATCTATAACCATAAAGTTGGCAGTGTATAAATCAAGACTGAAAATTGATTTATATAGAACCTTGGGGTTGTTGGAATGGTGTCATAATCAAGATATTCCGGTCAATTCGAGCTGAAATCTCATCTTATGAAGATTATTAATCAAAGAAAGTTTGTGGATTTTAAACAAATGTTTATTTTGGCTTTAGTATTTTATCATCTATATACAAGTTTATTCGTGGTTACCAAGTGTTATCTAGGGACATGTAAGCACTAATGGCGTCTAGATATTGAAGATCTAGTTACGAGTACAGTACATAACTTCTCCAACCATCTAAAAAAGAAAATTTAGAAAATAGGCAAAAACGATATACAAAAAAACAACGTTGTTCTCCGCAGAAAACCTAAAAACGATTTAAAAAAACGTTACTAGATGATAGAGTACCCACACAAAAATATTTACAAAACCTCTGTATTACAGACTATAGATCTCTATAATCACAAGATAATCACAAGGAAGACTTGATCACAAGTAAAGGTGCACTGTTTCTCAGTGCTCTAATACAGAAACCAAACGTATATATTTCTCAAAAACATTGCAAACTTTACAGATCTTAGTTTCATACTAAGAAGAAACGACAAAGATAGAAAATACCTAATTACAATTGATTAAACTGAGAAAAATATTCAATTTTCATCAAAACATTCAATGCATACTTATGTTTTATATGCTTTAGGATTGCCATTCGTCCTTCATTTGGCGAGGTTTCCATTTGTCCTCGTTTCAAGGTTTTCAGTTGAATTTTATTTAAAAAAATGTTTTTCAAGATCTGATTTAATAAATATTTATCGATAATTGGTCATTTTTTAAGATAGTTGCCTTGTAATTACCCTGTTAAAAAGTTTAGGTTCCGAACCTACATCAATTATATGTCAATAGACTGAGATAGAAGACTGTATTATTTTACTTGGATGAACCTCATGCACACAATAATAGTAATATGTGGGAAAATACTGTTTCGGCATGCATCTGTCTATCGATATACTCAACCTAAACAGGATACAACTTTGGCAGGCAACCGGATTAGTCATAAGACTCCACAATGGACCCATTATGCGCAGACTGTGCGGCGAGGAGGAAAAAACATTCAGCCATATCATCTTTAAATGCAAATCTATTTGCTGGAGAATCTCACTCCAAATATTTTAACCTTTAGGAAAATCTTATAAGCAAGCTCTTGGCTATTGCTAAGATATGGGAGAAGTGAATCTCGTCTGAAGTAAAAGGGGCTGCCCAATAGGTCATAAGATTGAAGTGTAATGCGTTTTATATACCACGGTATAGAGACAAAAAAACAAACAAAGAAGTTTAATCAAGTTTTTCGATTTGACGCTTATTTTTAAATATATCAATTAAATACAATCAATTAAACATTGATAAGTTCAACCAATCACACAGAGCGCATAGCGTAAGGAGGCTTGGCCTAAGCAGTAGAACTTGGCGCTTTAACTTTTAAAGGCTCGCAGACGGTAAGAGGCCCCGTTTCCTTACACTATGCGCTCTGTGATTGGTTGAATTTATCAATATTTATTATATTTAAGTGATAAATAAGCGTCAAATCGTAAAACTTTATTAAACTTTTTTGTTTGTCTTTTGCAACTCTACACCGTGGTATAGTTTTCTTGAATGAATTTCAGAACATCCTGTATAATATATATGTCTTCGTTGAGCACTTTTTGAAATAGCGGCAACCCTAGTATAGATGTATGCGGTTATAAGTGGATGTATGAGTTAGTTATTGAATAAAATAATATTTTTCATTAAATATTTATAAAGATATTTGATGCTATTGTACTCACCATTTGTTTTCGAAATTAAATTAATATGTTTTATTTTATATTACTTTATTGAAAAAACATTATAAGCAAATACAAATATGGTTCCCAATGTATTATTGAACTGTGAATTTTGTGTGATTTTATCTGTATAATATGTTGTATGAAACCCGTTGAAAACTAAATTGTACAATAATAGATTTTTGACAAATACAAATAGTATTTTAATTAAAATCAAATAATTCATTTATTTGAAACTAGCTGCTCGCATAAACTTCGCACTTTAATTCTACCTAAACTATTTCTTGTACAATCAAATGTTTCATACAAAATTGTTGTTTTTATTAGCTAAACATTTTTTAAGATTTTTTCTATCTCACATCATGAAAAAATTAGGTTTCTAGCGTAGCTGCCACTCGGAATAGATGCTTGTAATAAATGTAAACTTTGTATAGCCTATAACCTTCCTCAATATATTTTGTGATGATTTGTACAAAAACACTGATAATTACATATCAATATGCATAAAAAAACTATACCGTCGGTTTTGGAAAGCTTTGCTAATAGAGAATCAATGTTAAATATTATTTATTATAGTAACTACACAATGCTTCATAAAGAAATAAAAATAGTGGGGTTACTCTGTAGTCTGTAGTGTGTGTGCGTGCAGACGTAATGAATAATAATATTATAAATTAAGTGGGCATCACAATAAATCCCCACTCTTAAATGACATCAATCAAACATCATACCACACGCAACCAGATGTTTGTAAGTATGTGTATGTATGTATGGTTTTATAGTAAATATTTTATTTATTTATTTAACATTGATTCCCTATTAGAAATGCTTTTGAAAACAGACTGTACCTATAATGACATTGCTGTATAATAGCTGTGGATTTAATTTAGTTTTTAACTGCAATTAAGGCAGATTTTTAACATCTTAGAAAGTGATTATAAATGTCTATACTGTGTTTATTGAGCGCTAAGGAGATTTATTGATCTTGTTCACTACGAAAGTCTTCGAAAAGAGTTTTCAATAGCAAAATTGGCAGTTTCCAATATATAATTATCGATTATTGTGAGTACGTGTATGACATTTCGATTTTAATTCCTCCACTCTTCAAGATAAATCAAAACTAAAACTGTCTGGACTTTATTATTAATTATTGAGTTATTATTGACCGAACAGAGGACATTGGACATAGAATATAATAAAAAACTGCTAATTGCTAATTGTTAAATTATTTGTATTTAGCTCGTAATAATATATACAACATATTTGAATATTTGCAGAAGGACATTGATCTCAATACTTATAATCATTAAGTATGCCAGCGGCGGGTACAGAGTTCTGTGACCAAAGAGGGAGGGGCGGGGGAAGCTTTTAGGGGAGAGGTTTCAACAATTCAATAATATACGCAAGAGATTATATATATAAAAAATAAATTATAAAGTTGTTCTCAATGGTTGGAATTTAAATCATATAGGTTCAAATATGTTTTATCATGTCAGAATGTGGAAAGTGTTGCTCACGTTGCTGTTTTTCGAATTCCAGATATAACATTGACTCTCAAGTCATAGAAAATATAATTCTTTGAAACTGCTTTTCTGAAAACTTTTTTCTCAGAAGAATAATAGATTATAGAGGACGACTTGAGATCGTATGCCCTTCACAGTCAAAGCCAAAAATATAAAAGGCAGTATGATAAACTATCTTTTGTTTGATCATGTTTCAACATGTCTATGCACAATCAGAAGTATTGTACTAAGACAGCTCACGTGTGTTGCTCATGTTTGAACATATCAACTAAAAGTCTACACTTTACAGAGCACAATCAAAAGTGTTTTAACCACTGACCTTTAAAGAACTGGACAGATTGTTCAATCTTTCGTCATAAACCGTAATTGAAGCCTTCTTCAACTAGCCAAGGCACTAAGTTTTGCTTCAGCACACCTGCGTGGCATGCATGTGTAATAAGAATATATGTTAGTGTACGTATGGCTGTCGCATGTATTTCCATTACACACATAAAATTTTATTACGTTGGCTAGTTGAGGCAATTAGACATCGCTGTTATTTATTATTTAAGGGTCCGTTATTTCACGTTTATACCCATGAGCATACTCTGTCCAGTTATATAGAGGTCAGTGATTTTAATCTTTGTGATATATACTACAATGCACCAATGCCTTGTACTAGGCCAGCTTAGGATTAGGTTGACATTGATTATAGGGACTACAGACGTGCAACCTGTGCAGGGACATTTTAAAGACAAATGAATGTTCGGTAGTAGGTTGCTAGTCTATACAGCTGTTGCAGAACAAAATTATATGTCCTTGATCTGGTTGCTGTAAAAATCAAAATTATTTGATATTTTGTGGGAGGAGTTTAATGTTGCTGAACAAGTTGCTCGTGTGTAGCCAACATATTATCTAAAATTTTATGTTTTCCTAATATTTTTTTAGGTTTTATTACATAGATTACTTTATATACTTTATTATTTTTATACTTTATTTATTTTATTTATTTTATTTTGTATTTGCACACAACAAACTTAAAAAAACTGTAGAGATACATACAAATAAACTACTAGATAAATAAACTACAAATTAAATAAGATAGATGGAGACTAGATGACAAGTGATTGAATTTTTAAGATAGAGTAATAAAGTAATAAAGTAATGTTTCCAATTTTGGTTGCACGTCTGTAGGCAAAATAATTTGTAGGCGGAGTTCAATGTTGCTTTACAATATTCCGCGTTTGTGGCCTACTTTATTCATAATTCTGGTATGGCTGTTCCCAATTATCATTAAATATAAAAATCTTCTTATACTTTTTAACACTGCTGTATGTTTTTCTTATATTATTTTTGTAAAATTCATCTGTACAAATTATTTGGTTTTCAAAGAAATATATAGTTTTCCAGGAAAAATAAGGTATGCACGAGCCATTTACATATCGTGTGTATGTTAAAATTCTCAACTTTGATTTCGAATATATGTTAAAAGCAGCAGATGGTAACTAAATGGTATTATATGGACCACAAAAGTAGCGATCATTTTTCAAAATTTCAATATTTCATTTGTGCCTTCTTTATTCCTTTACTTTAAAACTAAGCGAGATATGAATGATTGAAATTCCCGATTAGACAAAGAGGGTGATAGCCCTCTTGATATGTTATGTGACGTCATATTACACTTTCACCATTTAAAATACACGTAAAACTCCGTTTTTAGTATTTTTGCAAGAAAGAGACAGATAATATTCTTTAAAACCTTATAGCTTCCTTGATATTTGTCGGATTTTAATTTCGTTTTTAAATATTATTACAGTATTAACAGTATTTTCACATTCTGAAAATAAAAGTGAAAAAAAAATTCCATGCATATTCCCTATTGCGATTCTTATTACAAAAATATCACTATACTATTCTATAGAAACTAATGAATTCTATAGAAACATGGATTTGATTCAAAAGGTATGAATGATTTTCTCCTAAGAATTTTACGCACTGATTAATATTGTACAAATTGAAGCTCGCGCTATAATTACGCCTCTTAGATTCCAGGACTATGTTTATCTCAGAACTATAGTCTAAACAAAACCCTTAATTCATGCCATCACATCATTATGAGAATACATTGGCTAAGAAACATATCTTAAAACATATTTTAAAACTTTTATACAACATTTGAATAAATTAGAAAAATAACTCTAAATACCTACACTGATATAAGTAATTCCTTGCAGTAAGAAATAATTTTTTAAACCAATACTTTCTGAATCTCATATATAGGGAAGATAATATATATTGGGTATAAGAAAATAATTATCTTGACATCTATAGTTTTGACTTGAGAAAATTATCTTAACTAAAGATAAACTGACTCTTGACTCAAGAATCTTGAAATTCTTAAATTGAAATGATCATTTCTTTGGACCAAGATGCTAAAATTTCGTACCCAAATAAAAATTTGTTGAATCCAAACAAATGAAACTTTGATATACTTCAGTTAAATATATTTCAGTTAAGTATATTTCAGTTAAATATATATACTGCAGTTAAACAAACTGCATAAACTTTCTCTTCTTGAGTTTTTTATTTATTTTTAATAAGAAAAATACTTTTTTTTACAAGAATTTCTTTTTCTTGAATAAAGAATCACAAGAGTATTTGGCCAAGAAAGACTCTGTTACGCCAGGACTAACGAACTCTATTTTAAAAAAAAAATTTTAGTTTCTTTGCTCAAGTAAACATATGTTCTTAGTTCGACTGCGTAGTCTTGAATGAAAACAAGGGTTTCTTTATTGAAGCAAATATTTGGAAGAAAATATATTATCTTGAGCAAAGAAATTCCTTCTATCAGTGTACATGAATTTAAGTTTTACATTACAAAAATTGTTTTTGACTGGTTCATATTTGTTTAAGCTGCATTATTTTCATAGAGTGTAGATTATAAAAAAGTACTATTTAAACATCTTAAATAATTTATATAAAAAGTTCAAATAAAAAGAAATATAAAATTTTCTTTATTCAGACTATTTATTCAACTAAAAATTATAATTAGACAAAAACGTTTGTGAATAAATTTAAAGCATTTCACTTAATAAATATTTTGTATGTGCACAACCAACAAAACAACCATGATGCAGCAGTCAACTACCCCCTCCATCCCCCACCCAAACAGCTCAGGTAAAATTATTTGTGTACGTGAAGACGCAAAATAAACATTATAATATATTTTAGAAGAAGGTGGAAAAGAAAAAAACAACCGTTCGTCGGTGATGTTATTCACTAATATTTTAAATAATTCATTTGATTTTTAACCAAGTGAAGGAGAATGAAGTGTTAAAAGTTAAGAGAAAAGAGGTTTATTTACTACTACTATCCAACAACATGTCTACGATCATTTTTATCCCAGTAATGTACCCAGTGTTTGGTGCAAAGAGAGAGTAAGTTGATTGGGTAAAGGTAGTAGTCCACAGTACAGCACGGGTTTTTTTTTAATGATTAGTAACAGGCTAAATTTTTGTCAGTAGCTTCCTTTCGACGAGACGACCAACTTTTCTCTCGGCAAAATTCTCGATGATAGTCACTAACGAAGCGCGTAAGAGAGTAACTTTTGTTTATTTGACAATAGCAAAAATTTTATCAGTAACAGTTAATTTGTTAGTTAAATTGAGAGATAATGTAATAAAGACTTAAAAAAGACTTTAGTCCTACAAAAGGGATGGTGTGACAGGCAGGTCCTCCATCCCGAACTTGTTCAAATAACGGGGTATACATAGTTATTAGTAACAAGCTGATTTTTATGCTGTTAATTAATAATGGTATGTATAATTTGATGGCCACCTTGTCCTACAAATTCAGTGGTTCAATTTCCCAGTTCTACGCTCTGAACATGTCAATGTAAAATTTTCATTTATAAATTAGAAAAATATTTTCTTATTTCAAAGACACACAACGTTTCTATATATTGTAGGTCTCATTTCTTCAACCTTTAGTTCATAAAAGTCTACTAATATTGTTTTTATCGTGAATACACTCAACCGCGCCAAGTAACGGTTATTTAAGTAGCGCCAAGTAATAACTATGTATACCCCGTTATTTGAACATGTTGGGGTGGGGAATCTGCCTGTCAGACCATCCATTTTGTAGGACTAAAGTTTTTTTGAAGTCTTTATTACATTATCTCTCAATTTAACTAACAAATTAACTGTTACTGATAAAATATTTACTATCGTCAAACAAACAAGTTACTCTCTTACGCGCTTCGTTAGTCACTTTCATCGAAAATTTTTCCGAGAGAAAAGTTGGGCGTCTCGTCGAAAGGAAGCTACTGACAAAAATTTAGGCTGTTACTAATCATTAAAAAAAAAACCGTGCTATACTGTGGACTATAGATAGATGCCTCTCTGTAAATACCTGAAAATTATTTTCACGTCATACTATATAGATGCAATATAATGTACGTTTCTTAGGTTATGTTATTAAGAAGCTGTGTGTGTGTGTGTGTGTTCCTTAGAAAACTAATTCTAGTTACCTCTTAAATTTATTATTGTGCATAAAGAATGAAAGAACTTGATGTATCAAAAGTAGAAGTGAGCTACCTACGTAGTACAAGGTATGTATTTCGTCCGTGGAGCTAGGCTAGGGTTGTTATGAATGATAAATGTAAGTTAATTTATTTTTAAACATGAATTCGACGTACAGAGGTTGTTTACTTATTTTAATTTTGTATGAAAACAGTTGTTTAAGGCCGTTGATATAATGGTAGGTTCACATATAAAATTTTAAATATGTCGTAAATTTTGTCATTAATAAAGAATTGCAATGTCAAATTCTTGGTAAATGTATCAAACCCTGTGGAAATTACAACTTACTGAGTTAATGGTTTAAATACCTCGTATACATTGAGTTTATTACCAATGAAAATGTATAAAAAGTGTATAAAGGTAGGGTATAATGGTACAAATGCGGCCATATTATGCTTTTGTAATCTCGAGTATTTACAAATTTTTGAGCTTAATTTGTGGCAAAAGCAGTTAGTTTATGAAATACCTCAGTTAATTGCTTAAATATCCGGTATATACTGAATTTATGAAACAAAGTTTCTTAAGAAGTTGTTTATTTTTAAAAGGGGAACATTTTGTGTCTGTAAATTTTTGTTCTGTCTATTACGGTTTAACATGGTCCGATTTTGGCCATTCACACTTGGCTTTACTTATAAGCTATAGAGCACACGTACAAAATTTCAGCTCGCTATCTGTTTTGTTTTTGAGTTATCTTGTAGCCGGACGGATGAGCGGACAAACATATTTTCGCATAAATCATTTATAAATTTTTGAAATGATAGTTCGAGTTTTGACGCCAATTGTACATCCCTGTTTATATAAAAACATAACATTACTTTTACCTTGTAACTTTATAGTATAGTTCTTAACTTAAACTTTTCATGACAAAAACATTTCCACTGCAGGGTATTTAACTTTTTGTATGCTTTTCAAATTGGCTATGTTTTTACCGTGTTAAACAAATTATAAAATGTTAATGGAAGCTTTCATACCGTAGCAGCCGTACAATATATTATTATATGTATGTTATAGTGTAAAGGGTCCCATATACTGGCAGTAATTAGTTTGAGGAATATTTGATTAGTTCGATTACGTTAAGATATTCCTGCATGTACACGTTACTTCATGTAAACCAGCCAAGTAGCCGTGCTTGTAAAGGCGTTATGTGTACTTTTGGAACTGGGACGTTATGGGTTCGAATCCCGACATCGGCAGTTTGTCAATTATTTAAAAAAAGGGAGGGGAGCAATTAATTGACTAAACTGTCGGTGTATGGACAAGAAAGAAATAACCGGCTATGCTTGTGAAGGTTTTCTGCAGTTTTCTTCACGAACTCCAGATGAGTGTCGGCACAGTTCCTATCAAAGTCGGCTGCAGCCGCATATCCTACCAACTCCTAGTCTTGGTAGGATGTGCGGATACTTCTTTTCGGCCGCAAAAGAATGAATTGTTATACATCATGTATTTAACATATGAAATAAGACTGAAGTGGGATACTTTCTGCTACGATAGCGCGTAATTAGATTTACTGGCATTTCGTTTACCAAATTAACAAAGATTTTGCGGCTAGTTTGAATGGTTAACAAATCCGGCCATACCTTTAAAAGACTACAACTTAATTTTGTTATACTACAATAAAGAAACTACCTACGATCGGTTTATCGAAGCTGTGAAAATACTTGACGCAAGCAAATATTGATATTCACGGAAGACTTATAGAATCAACAAAACAAAACTGATCTGAGCAACAAACAAGCTTGAAGACAAACAGATATAAGCTGTGCAGTGAATGGGACCCTTTATGTAGTAGAGCTACGGGTCACAAAATTAAGGATCATTTTTTAAAATTTTATAGTTGATTTGTGCTTATACATACGGTTTTTGGAAAAATGTTTCTTATAAAAGTTGTAAGTTTATTTATAATGAACAATTTTTATTCGAAGCGTTTTTTCGAAAAGCGAATGAAAAACGCACATATCAACAATAAAATTTTGAAATATGAACGCTATTTTTGTGGCTCATAGTACGTTCCTAGACTCACAGTACTTACAATTAGTTTAAGAAACAAAAAAAATTAACAAATACGAACACAAAAAAACAACAAAACGGAAAAACTTCCTCTGTAAGAAAAACTATGTTGTAAAACATTTTAAAATATTTTGTAAGTATTTAACATGATTAAAACATTTATTAATTAATTATACTCGTACATTAATTAATTTTTAATATTGTTACTGATCGATGCTTTTAATTCAGGTAATTTCTAGACGTTCTATTAAAGGATTAATTTACATTCTCGAAGTTAAAAAAATTTTAAGCCTAACAAATTGAATATTTTAAATTGTATTCGAAGCAAGAAATTTGTGAAAAGAACATAAATACTCAACAAAATAAATATTCAACAGGAACAAAAATATTATTTATGGATCCGCGAAAGTGCCTACGTCTATAAAAATAATTAGTATATCAATATGAGCAATCCTCTAGAGTAAGATCTACCTTTGCAAGTCTGAGTTGTTGAGATACTTTTGGTCGTATAGAGGCTTCAGGGTAAAGACGGCAAAGAATATTTAGAAAATTATAAATATTGTGCTTTCCGTAACAGAAAAGTGCAAAATCCTGTTTTATTATGTTTCTTACGAGAACTTCTAGGTCAGTTTCACAGACAATAACATTTTCATGCTGGTTGTTGTTCAGAAATGTACATAACTTCGAAAGCACGTTAACCTTGATTGCTCTAGTCCTTTAGTAGAGCTAAAGTTAATCCAGAACTAGTGAAGGTCTGGATTGTTGATGTCGGTTTATAACTGTGAGACATCGCATGTTGACAATTACTACCTCAAACTCGTCCGCAATTTCCATAATTGTTATTATGGCTTTATATGATTGCATAACCTGATGCTGTAGCCCAAATATATACATGGACTTGGTCTTTAGAAATATACGAAGAATAAGTTTAGGCTGGGACATTGTTGATCACTTTGAACTTTCTTACAAGTAAGCTCACGGGCTCCAGCAATGTTTTCTCTGATAAACTACAATAATCATCTTTCCATAAAACTGCATGGACAATCCTATTTCTTAAACTTTCCATAGTGTATAAATTCTGAATTTTACTAGAACGATTTATCGGAGAATAAATTTTGTCTGCATGAGGTAAGCAAAAGAAGAGACAGGGTCTTAGATAGAGGTAGATTGTAAAGGCTGCCCTGGCGGGCTACACTTTGACCATAAGGTCCCTTGTGATGCCTTAGGATGTGAGGATGTGAGTGGAGTAGAAGGAATTTGTGAGTAGACTAGGAATTGGTAGGATATGCGGCTGCAGCCGACTATGATAGGTACTTTGCTGATATTCATCTGGAGTTCGTGAAGGAAACTGCAGAAAACCTTTTCAAGCATAGCCGGTTACTTCGTTCTTTTCCATACGTCGGCAGTTTAGTCAATTAACCGCCCCTTTTTTTTATTTTTATAATTGACAAACTGCTGATGTCGGGATTCGAACCCATAAGCTCCCAGTTTCCAAGTACTGCATACTGCACAGACATAACGCCTTAGACCGCTCGGCTAATTGGACTGGCAGGGACAGGGTCTTTATTTCATTCTTATTATTTTTGGTTGCAAACACACTTATGTGTGTGTTGGTGATCACAAAATGGTCAGTTAATTTATGGCCATAATGCTTCCCCCCCCCTTAATTAGGGTAACCACAAATTAGTATATTACTACAATACCTTTGATATTCCTAGTTTTTCTACCAAGCTGTGCACACTATATTGACATGACTGTTCAACAAATTTCCTTTTTTCTGTTTTCAGGAGCAGAAAATGGCGGCACGTAAAACACGACAAAATCATTCGATTCAACATCTACTGGAATTACCATCGACAACATCAACAACAACAGCAACAACAACAACAACACAAACACCACAAACATCATCGGTATTATCAATAGCAACAGCAACTAGTGATGGTGATTCCGGGAGATCTAATGTCGGTCGCGTCACCATTAGGAAATTACCATCACAGTCGCCACCACC
Source organism: Nineta flava (assembly GCA_963920215.1). NCBI lineage: Eukaryota > Metazoa > Arthropoda > Insecta > Neuroptera > Chrysopidae > Nineta > Nineta flava. The sequence continues at coordinate 117,430,728 of OY986041.1, forward strand.
ACGACAACCGCGTACATCTTTGCTGACCCCAGCAGCGGAAATAACAACAGCCACATACTCTACACCATCCATAACATCGTCAATAATGTCACCATTATCTTTAACGACGGGTGTACGATCAATTATACCGACACCGAAAAAGGTAAAAATACACATTTATTTTACACTTTATTAAGATTTTTTATTAGGATTCCGTTGTCAAAAAACTAGAATATTTTAAGAGGTTTCAGAGATTCTACATCTGAATTTTTAATATAGATATTAAATGAAGTGCAAATAAATCAACTTTTTCACTTAATCTGACGTTAAGTTTCTGAGTAGCCATTTTTTTACCCACGACATAAAAAAGCGTTGCCTATCTATCTGTCTATCTGTGGGCCTATCTGTGGTATTGGCGATCTCAAACTCCGATAACTGGTACCTTTGCGGGGGTTCTTAGCAGTGTTTGATAGAAAGAACTTCCCGTTACCTCCACCATATTTATATGTAAAATGAGCATGTTAATAATATGCTTATTCATCATCCAGGTAAAGACCTGACAATCTTCAAACGACTGATTTTTTTGCCCAACAGCTTAGAACTACCGCAAGGAGACGAGCATTAAAAACCGTATTCAAATCCGATCATGCGTTTGAGAGCTACGATGCCACAGACAGGCAGAAAACCATAGGCTTCAAACTTATAACACCCCTCTTTTTGCGCCGTGGGTTAAATACACTCATTAATCGTGTAATTTTGTTGAAAATTTGATTGTTATAAAATAATATTATCGAATCAAAATTAGTGTTCATATAATTAAAGCGTTTGACAATGCTTGGAAAACGAGCGAAATATTTCATTTTTTCTAATAATTGTTCAGTCGCGAAATTTTGTTTCAGTCGCATATGATTTTGAACTTTTGTTCATGCGATGAAAATCACTACCCATCCATGTTCACCAAACTATATACTTCAAGATGTATTGCTAAAATTGGTTTGACAGGGTTTTTATCTACCAAGGGCAAATTATAAATTTTTGGTTAAAAGTCTTATATCAATAAGAATAGTCTTTTCTACGTTTTTGCCACGTTTAATGGGTGCGAAAATATGGAGGAATTAAAATTTGTTTTATTATATCAAAATGGGTTTATTTCGCATGTTTATATCGTACTTTATTAGGCCTTACGGTAATAGGAGGAGCAAAACTTTAAATAACAACGTTGTTTCTTATAAAACTACTGTTAATAACTTTGGTCTCTGGCAGATGGGCAAACCGCCATATCCACATAACATCATATCCCGAACTGTTCCAATACACCCTATCTCCCAGAGGGTGAACTAACGAACATTTTTATCGTATTGACACAAAGTAGGATCACCTAGTCTTCGCGCTTCACTTAGCCATAGAACTGTGTCGACTAGATACATGTATTGATACACACTTAACTGAATTTAACGTGTTATAAGTTTTTGTTCATATCAATAAACATAAATAATCATAATCTTTTAAATCAAATTTAATAGCTTTCAGAAATATTTGTAACATTTTTATCGTCGACAATCATCTTTACCAGAGTCCACATTTATGTTGTTGTTCTTCGTAAATAAACATTAAAAAATATGTTACAGTTATTATTATTATTATCGCACCGACCAAGCACGTCCGTCCGTCTGACAAATCGACAATTGTGAATATGACCACTGTGCTATCATAACAATAATTATTTTAAAATGTGTGTTCAAATATTGTCACATATTTTTGTTGTAAACAATAATTTTTATTTGTTTACGTTACTTTCATATGACGTATGAGTGGGATAGTGATGTTTTTTGTTGACTTTGATATGCTGTTGGATGTTTTCCTGAAGCGCAGATGATTTTTGATTAAAATCAGCCTCTCGATTCTTGTACAATATTTAAATGAACTAGTAATTAATGAACCTAATAAACTAAAATGTGAAAAGTGAAAACGCGTTGAAAATTTCACTAATCGAGCTTCTTCCTCCAAGAATCGTTTTCCAAAATATTAACTTAAATTAACTAACTCAAGCTCTTGTAATTTGATAAATGTGTAGATTTTACGACACAAAGAAGAAAACACACTATGGATCTTTGATATTAAGGGGTCCGAACCCCTCTCATAGTTTACGCAAAAACGCTTATATTCGCTGAATATGCAAAAATTTACTTTAGACCTAACGTCATCATCAGGCATTATGCCCTGTGGAAGCTTCTGCCCTCAATAGGACTCCATAACGGATCCATTGTGTGTAGACTGTTACAGCAGATACAAGATATTCGGTGCATCTCACCCCGGATATATGACCCATCAGGAAAACCTGACCAGCAAGCTCTGGGTATGGGAGATATGGGGGAAGCGAATCTCGACGGACTGAAGTAGAAGGGGGAACACAATGGGCCATAAGATCGAAGTGCAGTACTTTTTATACTCCAAGATATATCTATTTATCTATCTTAACTGAGTCCAATGTACCCATAGTATACCGATGCAAGAACTAGATAACTTTAGTGCTTTAGTGCATTTGTTGGATCCGCCACATGTGAAAGCTATAGATACGCCAGTGTTTGTATACACTGGTTGTAAGTAAAACATTTTACATATTAGTTGTTAACATTGACGAATACTTGTAGTAGGGATATAAGGGAGGAATTTCAGTAATTTAACACATTCCGATATTTACGAATTTGAGCTGGTTTCTGTCATTTTGTCTTATTTTATATCATAAACGCATGGAAGCCGGGATATCTTCTTCCGCTTACGTAATAGGTACCTAGTCCGGATCTCTTCTTCAGCTTACGTAATGGGTAACTAAATAACTTAGCCAGAAGTAATTATGCTTGGTAGGTTTTCAAATTCTCAACTTGTAATGTATAAAATTAAATTCTAATCATACGGAGAAATGAAATCCTCTAATAGAACTCAATGGTTTTTGTTTTCTATGAGACAGCATTATTCAAAACAAATATTTATGGAATTGTTTTCGAGAATTGATCGTTAAATCAAAATACACAATTATATATATTTGCTCCAAATATGATATTTTCTTTGCATAAGATATATTCTATGTTGTACACATGAAAGTCATTTGGGTAATTCGGTTGAGTTATAGTTCTTGTAAAGTTAATTGTGCTTAAAAATATTATTTATTTTATGAGACCACTTTTAAAGTTTCAAATCTTTCCTGGGTAGTCACAAATATTCGATTTCCAAGTTTGTATTTTTATAATAACACAAAAAAATTTATTGTTTGCTTATACAATTTAAGTTAAAATACAAAAGTAGAATCATAAAACTTTCAATTATAAACTATTAGCCATGCTTCATCGATTTATCCATAGTAAATTACGATTTTATCACTTCTTACCTACAAATTTTTCACTTATAATATTAGTTTTTACTGTAAAATGTCAGCGCTATCGATTTATTATGCTCCTTCAGAAATAAGTGCATGCAAGATTTTCGTGCAGACATGGACTAATTAGGACATTTTATGAACACCTATAACAAAAGTTTTTTTCTACGATCAATATTTTCAACCGTTACAAAGTCGGAACTGAACTTTATATACCCTGGCATATATTATATACCGCATATAAAAATATAACCAACAATCTCTATCTATTCACATGCTTGATGTGGACCGTAATTAAACATATTAACTAAATAAAACAGTTTCCAATTCCAGTTAAAATCCAAATAAAAAATGATGCATCTTCATTAAGTCTCGCTATATACACCTTCGTCGGAATTTTATATTTTAATGTAATTTTGTTCGATTTATAGAATATAAACTTGCTATTATTCATGTTTATTATATATATATATATATATATATATATATATATATATATATATATATATATATATATATATATATATATATATATATATATATATATATACAAAACAAACAACGTTCAATGACATCAATTTTATATGTCTGGTGATCGACAAATTGATTTATTTTATTTGTAAACATAAAATCTCACAAATGTTTGTAAATTGTAATTGAGCTACTTTTTTCTGTCTGTTTTAAAGTACTCGTTCCGTCGTCCAGTTCGTTAATATAAAACCAGCGTGAGATTATATCGAATTACATTCGGTTTTCTTAAAATTTCCTGAAAATAATTGTAAATAAGTTTCTATTAAAAAAACATTTTTTAAAACATGCTTTTTATAGTAAAACTAATTTTCTACAACTTTACTTCTTATGTGTTTTTCGATTTTTTCAATATTAGAAGACATATACCAAATTTTGTGTTTCCCCCACCCTCTAAACCCCCTTTTCCTCTTGTCGATTCTTGTCATGCTTTTCATAAAAATGCATTGTCATCGAAACTGAACCAACATGTAAAAATTCAATTCCGTAGGACTAGAGAAATTGGTACTAATTCAGCTTGCAAGATTTGACCCGAACATACACTCCCGTTCAATAAAGTTGAACAGATCTGATCCGAATCAGGCTCTGACAATTTTGATTATGTTTGTAGTAAATATTTTTTACTATACTTCCATTTCTTTTTTCACTTAAAATATATACTACTTATCTTCATTTATGTTTATAAATGAATTATTATACAGAGAGTTACAAAACTGAGGAGGTTTATGAAATGTAAGAAAATTCACATTTCAGATGTGTTCAATTTTATTGAACGGGAGTGTACATACATACATGCTTTGCAAGTTGAGTAAAAGGTTGTAAAATACTCTGTTTCAACGTAGGTATACGTTATATTTGAGCCGCTAAGTATCCTTATTACGTGATACGACCTCGTCGTAACCCGGAAAAATATATTGTCGTTACTACGCGAGACAGCTTAGATATGAATAAAACAAATTATGAATGTTTAGTATAGCATAGCATTTTTGAATATTTTGTTTACAGCCACATTTCACTTAACTAAAAAAACAATTAAATTGTTTAAAACAACTTTTTGTCAACAGACACACCACATTTTGATAAACTGACAAATAGTTAAATTGTTTATGATCATTTACGTGAAATAATCTCCGGGATAAAAAAGTCAAACTAACAGGCAGACTCCAAAGGTGATTCATAAGTGTTCCGTTTTTCCAAAATACTGAAAACTAGAAATTCAATTAAATACAATTCTCACAAAAAAATAAATAAAATGCCTTTCATTTTTAACAAACACGTTTTGTTTAATTAAAAATAATCAATGAAGTGTAATTTATTATATTGAATAGAATTCATAATAAAAAGTACACACACAAAAAAACAACAACTCCAGAGCGTATTCACACAATACATACAACAACAGGTTGTATAGTCAATGGCATAGAAACTTGTATATGTAGATAGATGTACTGTGAGCCCCAAAAGTAGAGCTCAATATTTAAAATGTTTTAATTGGTTTATACTTTTTTCGTTCGGTTTTGTGGGTGTTTCGAATAAAAGTTGTTAGCGTATTTATAATGAACAACTTTTATCTGAAGCATTTCTTTGAAAATCGAATAAATACGGCACAAATTAGTTATAAAGTTTTGAAAAATGAGGCGCTACTTTTGTGGTCATGTGTACACACAATTATTTAGAAACTTCTATAACGATTTGTTTTCTGTATTATATACAGAAGTTTTGAAACTGCGCATTAAACTTTTCTCTTCTTTCACTTGTTATTTTCATTTCAGTTATTCTAGAATTGTTCGAATACTTGTGATGATTTTGTGTATGTTGAACGCAACAAGATCTATTATGTACGGTCCCGCCATCTATACAAAGCTTTCGTTTACTTTCAATGACAATTGGTTTGTTTCTGAGATAGTTCTAGTGGTTCTACACAATTCTGTGACATTTGTGTAGATGTCAGATGGTATACTGAATTTAAGTGGAAACTCTTGTACTAGGGGGTGAAATTTACATTGAAAATCATTGGGGAAACTTTACTTTCTGTGTTCACAACATGAGTTAACAGTTGACACAAATAATCCGCTAGATAGAGTGATGGGTATTAAAAACTGTTTAAAGATGTTTTTATACCCGGTATATGTAAATATACAAGAGTGTATTAAGTTTAGTCCCGACTTTGTAACGCTTGAAAATATTGACCGTATTTCTTCAAATATTGGCATAGGTGTTCATAAAATTGCCTAATTCGGCCATTCCCGCATGTTTGTTTGTCTGTCCGTCTGTCCGTAGACACGATAACTCAAAAACGAAAAGAGATACCAAGCTGAAATTTTGTGCGAGTGTTCTAGAGCTAAAAATTAAGGTCAAGTTCGTGAATGGGACGAGAAAACCGGACAGTGTTTGGGCAAAATGGGCCACACAGACCTTCTTTGAAACCACAAAAGGTTACAGTAAAAAAATGTTCCTTTTTTAAAATTTTTTAATAAACTTTTTTACATAAATTCAGGATATACCGGGTATTTAAGCAATTAACGCAATTAATTTTTATTTTCACTTGTTTATATTATTTTATAAAAATTATCAGTGTTGTATGAGATAAATCTTTTAAGGTTTCTAGAATTGCAAAAAAACTAGGCCTCTAGGATTGTTTTGCAAGGTTTAACTGTTTATAACTTTTGCAATTGAGTATATAACTTTCGCACATTTTTCTACAGCTTAAGTTTTCAGCAAACGTTTAATACTAATAATCATTCTTGAATATCAATTCGGATGAAATTGCGAATTTTTAAACTTTTTACATTATTTAGATAATAGCCACACGCAAAGCTTTTCAGTATTTCCTGTATTGTATTGTTGATAAATAATTATGGTCTTATTAGACATCCAAATTGTTTTTGTTATTGTTTTGTAAGAGATATAATTTTCATATTTACCTCGAGACACAGACAAGGATCTTCGAGCTATATATACATCTTACAGTTCATATGTAGGTATGTGTGTATACACTGCGTTAGAAATATAGTTGAATAAGCGTTAAATGGTGAATATTGCCGAAACTAAAACTAAGAACAAACAGAACGAGCAGCAACGGTAATAGTAGTAAGGCATATAATACAGTATTACCTCAAATTTACGCGATCGGTACATATACATATAAATGTATACACATACATATAAATGTATACACATATGTATTGATAAAATGACAAAAAAAATTTTGTCATTACGTTTTTCGTTTTTATTGGGTCCAATTTATCTTATATGATGAATTTCATCCACATCGGGAACACAAATATTTTCCCAATTTTTTGTGATTTTAAATCGAAAAATGACAGAACAAATTTTGTCCTCGATTAGAATAAAAATTAGATTATAAGATAAAATAAACCCACAAAACTCGAAAATCCAGTTGGTTTAATGATTGGAGGAATAGTTTCCGAGATATGCTCTCTTTGTACGATCTTACTTCTCTTATAATTCGATTTCAGATGATATCTCGTAAACCATTGACCAGATCGTCAAATGAATACGTTTTTCGTATTTATTGGGTCCAATTTACCTTATATAACGAATTTCAACCAAATCGGGAACACAAATTTTTTCCCAATTTTTTGCGTTTTTTTTAAGGTACACCCCTTTAGAAAAAATCGAAAAAATGTAAAAAAAAATTTTTGTCCTCGATTAGCATAAAAATTAGATTACAAGATAAAATAAACCCAAGAAACACGAAAATCCAGTTGGTTTAATGATTGGAGGAATAGTTTCCGAGATATGCTCTCTTTGTACGATCTTATTCCTCTTATAATTTGATTTCAGACGATATCTCGTAAACCATCGACCAGATCGTCAAATAAATACGTTTTTCGTGTTTATTGGGTCCAATTTACCTCATATAATGAACTTCATTCAAATGGGGAATAAACTGTCGGCGTATGAGTAAGAATGAAATTATCCGGTTATGTTGGGTTCGTATCATTGTCTGCTGCAGTCACATAACCTACCAATTCCTAGTCGTATATAAAAGGTCTACTTGACAGGTTTCCTACCTTTCCATTGCTACTTCTACTACATTGCAAAAACGTAAACCGAAGTTAATAGAGGCCTCATAAGATCTAACAAAGTCGTCTAGCTATTCAAGGGTTATTTCTTCTCCACACAAAATTTCCTCTTTGTACGCATTGGAGTAAATAGTTTCCCAAATTTGAAATCCTTTTTCAATTGTACTGTGGCTAAAGAACCATATTTTTCAATGTCTTGCCCTTGTGCCTCTCGCTATGAACTCATCAATTGTCAGCTCTTGATTATGTGAATCCAACTGGTCTTTATTAGCATCACCATCGAATGAGGAATCGAGAGTTTCGCACACCATCACGAACCTTCTACTTGTTAGGTAAGGTAAAATAACTAGAGATAGATATATTGTAGAGGCTACCCTGAACGGGATACACTTCAACCATAAGGTCCATTGTGATGCCTAAGGATGTAAGGATGTGAGTGGAGTGGAAGGAATTTTTATGTATAGACTAGGAATTGGTAGGATATGCGGCTGCAGCCGACTATGATAGGGACTATGCCGATATTCATCTGGAGTTCGTGAAGGAAACTGTTACTTCCTTCTTACTTTCTTCTTCTTAACGGTTACTTCCTTCTTCTCCATACGCCGACAGTTTAGTCAATGAACCGCCCCTTGTTTTTTCTTAATAATTGACAAACTGTCGATGTCGGGATTCGAGCCCATTACCTCCCAGTTTCTAAGTAGGCATACTGCACAGACATAACGACTTAACAACATAACGACTTAACTAACATTCAAAACTCCGCTTAACTCGGGATTAGCGGGATTAGCGTAAGTCGAGTTACACTGTATATAGTAAAGGTACCTTTTACTATCAACCAATACTCTCTGCTACCATATGTAGGATGTGTGGAATGGTAAGAGTGGGAAAACTTCGCTATTTGTTGTATGCAGCAAGCAACCGCCCGCCACACGAGCAGAGCGACACTTCTATATGTTTATGTATGTATGGAGAAGAGATGATAAACTAACGATGGTATTTTATTATAATAGCAAAGATATAAATCTCGTAAGTTAAAATGTGCTTTAGGTGTCCGTAACAACAAATAAGTAAACAATAGATATATTCGAGTAAATACTTTATAGGTTAAGGATTTCCTCATAAATAATGTTCAAAATAATATATTATTTGTTATACAGGCTGACTCTAATAGCTGAATCGAATAAACGATTTTTGTACTCGGTATATATAATATATACCAGGGTATAATAAGTTTAGTCATGATTTTGTGACGATTGAAAATAATGGTCGCAGTAAAAAAAATTTTGTATAGGCGTTAAAATAATCTAAATAGTCAATTTACGCATTACCGTAGATCCGTGGACAGACTAAACGTGGTTAAACAGTGCGGTCAAGTTCGTGAATGAACAAAATCGAAACGAGCTTCGCTCCGTCAGGGGAGAGATATCCATCTTTGAAATCGTAAGAGATAGAAAGAAACTTATAATCCAAAAAATCTTCCTTTTTTTTTAAAACTACACACCTTTTTATACCCGGTATATGTAAATACACAAGCGTATATTAGGTTTATTATACCCGGTATATGTAAATATACAGGGGTATATTATGTTTAGCCCCGACTTTGTGACGCTTGAAAATATTGATCGTAGACATAAATGGTTGGCATAGGTGTTCATAAAATGGCCCATTTCGGACATTTCCGCATGTCCGTCTGTCTATCCGTGGTACCTACTTGCTTGAATTTTGTGTGTGTGTTCTAGAGCTAAAAAGTAAGGCCAAGTTCGTGAATGGGCAAAATCGGACCATGTTTCTGAAAAATAGGAAAAACTGCCCATCTTTGATACCATAAAAGATAGAACAAAAATGTAAAGATAATAAATAAACAACTTTCGTTATAAACTTGTTTACATAAATTCAGGATATACAGGGTATTTAAGCAATTTACTCTGTTAGTTGTTATTTTCACTTGTTTTTCATAAACTTAGTATGTAAAATCAGCTGCAAAAGTGTCGTAATGATTTCAAAATTTGATAATTGATTTGTGCCACATTTATTTGAATAAAAGTTGTTAGTTTACTTGGTTACTTGTTAGTTAGTTTACTAATGAACAACTTATATCCGAAGCATTTTTTGGAAAACTGAATAAATTACGCACAAATCAATTATAAAATTTTGTAAAATTTGCTATACATATGGAGTTGAGTGTACCGGGTGTATAAGCAATTAACTCAGTAAGTTGTCATTTTCAATTGTTTTATTATATAATCTGTTTGTTTATTTGTTCGAGCTATACGTAAGAACTACTGGATCAATTTGGATGAAACTTTTTTGATTTAAAGCATAATAAGCTGGTATGTATTTTATATCGCTACGATGAGCCGATGAGATATAAATTAACGCGGGTAGTTATATAATAATATTATTTGTTCAAAATTTATTTAATGGCGTTATATTATATTAGAACTTGTGATACGTTACCTATTGTTGATTTTGATGGATAATAACGGTAGGGAAACTTGGGCTAACATCTTATAGTTTTATACTCACGATTTACAAATTGTGTCCACGAGTACATTTTGCAATATGAATTGGGAAACATAAATTATATTTAAATTTGTCAAGTATTCAAAATTATGTTTTCTAATAAATATTGAACGATATAATCATGGGCATCATTTATATTCCTGCATAAACGGCGTTTTGATTGGGGTTTTCGTATAGTTATTTGCCATCCAAATCCATGATAGATAACGTATTAGATAGATTGTAGAGGCTGTTCTGGACGGGACACACTTCAACCATAAGGTCCCTAGTGATGCCAGGGACCTTCGTTCTTGTCCATACGCCGACAGTTTAGTTAATTAACCACCCTCTCTTTTTAAATAATGGACAAACTTCCGATGTCGAACCAATAACCTTCCAGTTCCAAGTACACACAACGCCTTTACAAGCGCGGCTACTTGGCTGGAAGGTAACGTATTACAAGAGCTATTATAAAATATTGCGACATTTGAACTCGATAAATTTCGATAAATTTTTGTATTCATGACCACAAAAGTAGCACTCATTTTTCAAAATTGTTTAATAGATTTGTATCTTTTCCATTCAGATTTTGGGAAAATGTTTCGAATAAAACTTGTTGGGATATTTATAATGAACAACTTTTGTCTTAAGCTCATTTTTCGAAAACCGAAGGAATAAGGCACAAATCACTTATGAAATTTAAAAAAATGAGCGCTACTTCTGTGATCATGTGTACAAAATATCTAATCAATTAATTATAGTTGTAAACAAAATAAATTAATTTTAAATAATCTTATTCTCGAATAATATTAATAAGATATTATTTTGAAAGTTGTACGTTAATAAGTACACATCAATATTTTAACCGCATGAAATGGACGGGTTGGGGTGGAGTACCCGGTATGAACAGATAAATGATAGATAGCTGATAGTATAATTATAGTAAGTAGTTGGTATATATCTTATAAGCTTATTAAATTCAACCAAGAAGTCCATTCTCAGCTCCTCATAATTAATGACAGATGTTATTGTAACAGATTTAAACCATCTATTGTTTACCTATATTAGCTATAAACATATACAACGACTATATCTACAAATTTATCAGGATTTAAACGTATTAATATTTATATTTTTTATCATAATTATTGTTTAACTTCGATTTTATATACTCAAAAAGTCGAGTATTAACTTCGATTTGAACGAAAATTAGATTATAAGATAAAACACAAAAATTTTAATTGGTTTAATGATTGTAGGAATAGTTTCCGAGATATGCCCTCTTTGAACGATTTTATGTTCAAAGTCCAGTTCATATCGTCATATCGTCCAATATATATATATATATATATATATATATATATATATATATATATATATATATATATATATATTTATATATATTTACTTTAAATGAATATCATCCAAATCGGAACCAACAATTTCTTGCGATTTTTTTATTGTACACCCTTAGAAAAAACCATCGAAAAAATTACAAAAATAATTAGATAAAATAAACCTAAAAAAATAAAAAATCCAGTTAGTTTAATGATTGGAGGAATAGTTTCCGAGATATGCTCTCTTTGTACGATATTATTCATCTTACAATACGATTTCAGACGATATCTCGTAAACCACGGACCAGATCGTCAAATAAATACGATTTTCGTCTTTTTTGGGTTCAATTTACCTTATGCAATGAATTTCAACCAAATCAGGAAAACAATTTTTTTCCCAATTTTTTGCGATTTTTTTAAGGTACACCCCTTGAAAAAATCGAAAAAATGACAAAAAAAATTTTTTCCTCGATTTGAATAAAAAAATTATTCTCCATTAGATTATAAGATAAAATATACCTAAAAAAATCGAAAATGTATTTGGTTTAATGATTGGAGGAATAGTTTCCGAGATATGCTCTCTTTGTACGATATTATTCATTTATTATTCATTATGAAATGAATTTTATTCCAATCAGGAACAGAAATTTTTTCCCAATTTTTGCCATCTTTTTAAGGTAGCCCTTGAAAAAATTGTCTATACAAATCCCGATCTGTACAATATCGGGCTGTACATAACATATACATCACAAACATACGAATGATATCAATTCTTGGCCATTCTCGCTTCTCCCGTAATCCTTTTTCAATTCTCGCGAATATTATCTCGTCTCGTAACAAAATTATAATTTCTCACGACAATACCAGGACGGACATATAACTACATGCACTACTTGTAAAAATGCCCTAGTTATAACAAATTTTTTACCATTTATGTAAAAAAAATGCTTTAACTTTTTAACTGCCAATTTTTTTTTTCGTACTAAATTCAAAAAAACAAAAATTAAAATTAAATAAATACAAAATTACCTGTAGGTATATAAAGAGTCTCCAGAACTTAAGATGTATTTTCAAATACAACTTGAGAACGAATAATATTATTCATAAAATTATATGAAGTACATTTTCACGGTTACTTAAATCCAATTAATGAATTAAAAGCATCTCCATAGTGTACCTAACATTTGTAATAAAAAGTACTTAGTACTAGCAGGAATAATGTATACCGAGTGTGTCACGTAAATTGTTGTTCATCTAAAAGGCAGCTGTTGTAGTTTTATAAAATATGTGACATACAATTGGGTACATGATTCGAAGGAGGGCACTAAATGACTATGTAGCTATATGGAAAATGTGATATAAGTAGACTCTATGAAGGTAAAATTGAAGTGCATACGTCATTATCTTTGTACGAAGCTATAAGTAAAATATGAAATTTTAATTCACGTTTAAAACGAATCCACGTTTTGAGAATTTCGATAAAAGGAAATATTTTATAAATAATAAACTTAATCGCATTGTATAGTAACTTTTTCAAATCTACTATTGATGTTTGTTCCTCACGACTTTGCCATCTGGTGGAAATAATTAGAAACAAAGTAGTCGCGCTCAACTGTGATAATTACATATGCGTTACTAGGGCTACGTTTATAAATAAACTAAAAATTATTATTTTGTTGAAATGAAACTGAAAATTAAACTGTTTAAATGCTTCCTCACCTAAAGTCGCCATTTTGGAATATGACGTAACTTTACCAATAGAGGCATAAATCATATTAACCAAGTATTACAATATTAAATTTGTAAATATTTCCATAATTTTCAGAGTTACAGAATTTAGTTATAAAGTTTTTCCGAGATTTCTTTGTCGGAACAAGATCAATAGCTAAATTTCCGTAAATTCGCTAAAATGATCCAACAAAAATTTCATTTTTTTACTTCCAATTTTGGTTCTAACACAAAAACGGTTTTTTACATTCAAAAATAAATAAATTTTGATGATCTTTAATAATTTTAAAGCCATCCAAATAAAACTATTATTCATACCACTTTGCTTTAATTTGCGTAAATAACTATTATAATAGCCTACCCTACGTAAACCGTAAGGTGCATTACTTTATGTGAAACATGCTGTATATTTCCGTATTCATTCATTATACTTTAACGATAACCATTTTGATTTGTAAATTTTCATCAAATACGGAAGAATATATATGTACGTATAATTTTCTTGTATTCATTAAATGTAATAAGTATAAATAATATTGTAATTACTTATTTATTTTTCATTGAGAAGCTATCTGGAAAATTACAAGAACACTTCTTGCGAATATATTTTATAATGAAGGTACACTCTTTTTCAGCTTCATAAAGTTAAGGTTTTTTAATCATCTGTGCCATGAATTTACAGTTAATCATTAGGAGAAAAAATTTCGAAGACTTTTTACCATTGTATATCGTTTACATATTATTATTATTATTATTATTATTATTATTATAAAGTTAGCTCTTACGTCAGAGTCGCCTTTGGTGTAGCGGTAAGCACGCTGGACTAGATATCCAGAGGGCCGAGGTTCGATTCCTGGTTGGCGAGTTAACTATTTCTTATCAATATTTAATTGAAAAATTCAATGACATTTGTCTTACGTAACCGAAATGGAGTTTGACAAATATTGTATTGTTGACGCTTAAGTATCCACAAATAGTGAATATGAATGATAATTTTGATATCTGACAACACATATGAAAAAATCAATTATATGCGAAAGTTAGCTTTTACGTCAGAGTCACCTTTGGTGTTGCGGTAAGCAACACCAGTCTGGATATCTAGCACGCTGGACTAGATATCCAGAGGGCCGAGGTTCGATTCCTGGTTGGCCTGTTTACTTTTTCTTATGTGTTCCATTAAGTGGAAATTGACATTATATTTTATGTAAGACATAGTATGAAAGAACTAACGTTGTATACTATATAGACAAATATGTCATCGAAATTTTAATTAAATATTGTTTTGAAAAAATTAGCTCATCCAGCAAGAATAGTGCCTCGGACCTCTCGATTTCTAGCCGAATGTGCTTACCATTACACCAAAAAAGACGAATGAATCAAACTTTTTATATCATTGACAGTATTTGGTTTCGCCTATTATAAAAACTACAGTTAAATTTTTGTAATAAACTGTTTCGATCAATCGATTTGAGCAAGTTAAATAAGTAATTTTTTTATATGGATAGAATTCCAATCCGATTATGTCATCACAATATCCCAATTTTTAATTCTCATTTTTTAACTGATTTTAATTGAAGCGTTCAAGCAAGTATAATTTTTATTTTACATACAAGTTAACATAGTTATTTCATAATTTATCAAGAAATTACTTAAAATTTTTCATATGTTCGTGTATAGTTTTAGAAAGAAAATCATAAAACAAGTACCCTCTGAATAATCTCTACCCATTCATACATGAATGAGTACCGGGTGGAAGTTACAATTCCGGTACGACAATGGTTTCGAAAATTGATGTTTAATAAATAAATGGAATTTATTTGAATCAAATTCGATGTTCTTCCTTCCTGGCATTAGTTTGTAGCGGCAGGCACAGTTAGATTATGAGATCCATTGTGATACCGAAAGACGGCAGACCCATCCTCGCCACTTCTCCTTAAACCATTTGGAGCTGTTCAAGTACAGCAATAATAGTAATGCCGCGAGATTAAATAAGACGAGAGTAGCATGTCTCTTCTATTGTATTGACTTGTACAACTTTTTATCGGCTCGTCTCGTCTTGTTTTTACACTTGAATATAGGTTTTGTTGAATTATAGTTGTGAACTCTAGGTTTTTTGAAATTAAATTTCAAATTTTGCCCCAATTCCAAGAACAATTATTTGTATTTTATAAATACGTATTTCGATCACAAAGTAGCCATCAATAGTATTAATTAGCGAATCGTAATTATCTCCGGGATATGGAGTCAAAGATAAACTACTCGATGCTAATTTGTTACGAAACACGCAACGTAGCAACAACCAACGAGTAACAAATCTTTGTCTCCATATCCCGAAGATAGTTCCGATTAGCTTATTCATACTGATGATGACTACTTTGTAGTCGAAATACGTATTTATAAAATACAAATAATTGTTCTAGGAATTGGGGCAAAATTTGAAATTTAATTTACAGTTGAAGATTTTTTTGAAAAAATTGAACTTTTTTGAAAATGTAACTCTAAATCTATTTCTATTTATACAAATTGCATATTTTTCTAATTTTTTTAATTTTTATATTTTAATTGAAACAATAAAGACTTCGAGTTGGTTTTTCTATGTTAAAATACCGCAAGAGGCTTCAAAAGACACAATATTTCTCAATAGTTGAAAAGAACGCTCTCATTTTTTACTAATTTTGAATTTTTTTTTGAAAAATACTATACTTGGGGCACATTATCAATTTATGGCTATCTCTGTTTTTAGAATATTTTACATTCCCTGGTTCAACTCAAAATTGGATGTCAAACGCTTAAATAATTAAAATGTCTTAGCGATCTGACGAAAACAAATCACTTTATTTTTGAATTCGAATCTAAACTTGAGTTAGTTGAATCTAAACTTGAAGGAAGGTGGGCCATTCTGTACATAAATGTACATCCAAATATGTCCTGGTATGATAGAAGGACGATCCATACACCACCATATTAAACATGTACTACAGTACAACTAAGTTATTATAGTTTGATAAAATAGTTATTTGGTACGATTTCATACTGGTACTGTGGGTACAAACAAGCCCTTCCTCCCGCCGCCCACACTCTTGCCCAAAATATATGTGAATGCATCATCATATTATTATTATATGGTCTTATGTATGTATGTATGTTCTATAGCAAAAGCCTTGGCTGCAAGGTTTGCACTTATTTCGTGTGCATATTACATATTTAAAGGGGGCGAGCGAAGAGGGTAAAGGGGTTATTAGGTATACTACTAACTACACAACATAGTTGATGTCTCCCAATTGTTTGCATGAAATAATAATTCACTTCCTTATGAAATGCTTTGATTGTTATATTTTTAGTGTGGTACTTTTTATTAGAACCCTTTTTAAAACGGGAAAGGGTTTTCTAATTTTGTTAATATAAACATTTTTATTAATGAAATGAGTTTTGATTCCCTCTGTTTTCTTTTAATAAGTTTTCTGTTAAGAAAATTGTCGAAACTGTATAGTTTTTGTATTTAAAATTTATTTTCTTGTATTGTGTATTTTTGTTTCATTTTCAATTCAAGTGGTATTTCATGTACCACTTTACCCTAATAGAAAGTATTTTTTCATAATAAAGGAATAGAAAGTTTGTCAAATAAAAGTTTAATATGGGGCATTAACTGATTTTGTCCAAAGAAACAAGTAATTATTTATTGTTTCGTTTTTTACCTCAAAATCTTTGTTTAAGAATTCTTTTTTTAAATATAACTATTTTTAGACAAGAATAAAAAATGGCCTTGATAGATTGTGCTATTAAACTACCCTCCACCAGCATTATAAAATTTTTTAAATGATTTATTTTCGATGCGATGTAACTTTGTTCAATAAACGTTTACAGCAGTTTTTACATGGCACACTTGGTATATCTTCTATTTAATACTGCGTGTTAGGTAAAAAAAATTTTTACTCGAGTTTACGAGATATTTGAAGCCTTATAAAATATCTTATAATTGGCTTGTGTGAAAGGGACTTTAGATATACATTCAGGAATTTGACATCATAGTTGATAAATGGTAATTTGTAAGCCAACAAACAATTGAATCTGTATAAATTTGCTGCCCTCCTCGGAAGTGTGGAAACAATTAGTGACGCGTAACGTGCATTTTTGAAATGCAGTAATGTGAATATACTATTCACTTAAACGGTACGCACAATAATAAATTCGGGTACTTAATGTTGGGAATTCGTAATGTACTAAACGGTTGTTCGAATACTAAAATATGTTTGCACCCTCCAAAAATCACTCGCGATTAGTATGCCGACCTCTTTCACCCACTCTAGTGGCTGGAAGTATGGCAATTTGCTGCCGATGGATTTTTAGTTTCATTTTTTAACAGTTTATAATAATTCAACGACATGTTAGTCTAAATAGCATACGCTTATTGTTTCATACTTACACTGCACAGCAAAAAAAAGTGGCGCATTTAGAAAAATTCATTTAAATTATTTTCTTTAGAATTTCTTTGCATATCAAATTCATTTTATAAATGTGAATATGTTTCTGTTGGTCTGGGCGTAAAATTGCATAAGAAAACCTTATAGTTTACGAAAAAAAAAACTAATTAAAAAAAAAGACAAATTTGCATAAATTTTAGAATTTAAAAAAATAATTTCATTTCGAGCTTTTTAGAAGGAAAAAACTTTTAATAGTAGATATTACCTCCTCTTGCTCTAATGATTGCCTCAAGTTTTCTAGTCATACTTTTAATAAAGTTCGCTACACCATGTACTGGGTGATTACCTTCCATTCCTGGACTGAAGCTACTGTCAGCTACCAGGAGGGTTAATTCATCTTCTTATACATCGGGCAAGTTCATTCCAGATATGTTCTGTTCAGTTTCACTCTGGGATACGTTGTGACCATATAAAAATCCGAATTTCGATAGTTTTATTTTAATCTACACCCTTCGGAATCGTTTCTACACTGCTTCTGAGATTGCCCAAAGAGTCTGTATGGATCGTAATGTTGCTACTAGTGCAGATATTGTTAGCAAAAAGACTTGTTAAATGAAGTTACGACCCAGAAAGCCAGTCGTAGCCTGAGAGTCGAGAGTAGCCTGAGAGTCGTCACTGTAAATCATTGAAGAATCCACTGAACCACATCCATCTCAGAGCCACCTCCGAATTACACTCTTCAAAGTAATACTGTCAATGATATGATAAAATTGATTCATCTAGCTATCTCATCTGTGGTATAACGGATAGCACACTGGGCATGAAATTCAGAAGTCCAGGGTTCGACACCTATATTTAAAGTTAATAATAATGTTTATTTGTGTTTGTGTAATATACATTTTTTTAGCACCGTTTCAAAAACTGGCCATTCACTATACTTTTTAACTTTATGATATACTGTGTAAGATATAATTATATACCAATTTTCGGGAGAGAGGGCTCATG
The DNA here is from genome assembly GCA_963920215.1 of Nineta flava. Taxonomy (NCBI): domain Eukaryota; kingdom Metazoa; phylum Arthropoda; class Insecta; order Neuroptera; family Chrysopidae; genus Nineta; species Nineta flava. The sequence goes on from OY986041.1 coordinate 117,449,650, forward strand.
CGCTATAAGTAGAAATTCAGTTTATAATTTTACTAATTTGTATGGTAATTTTATAATTCCTTGCGAATATGAACTTCATATTTAGCAGCCTTCAAAAGCCGTAATCGTTAATTAAATGCTACTAAAATAATATTTAATTGAAATTTTTCTAAATCTAGTAACTAGATTTAAAAAAAATGTGGAATATTTCTCACGACAAATCAAAATCTAAGATTTATTTTAGATTGTCTTTTTGCGTGTCATAACCTACTAATCATAATAGTAATATATAAATGTATCTATATTTAAACCTCCTATAATAAAGGAAAGTGTTTAAATGTACGATATTATGTGAAAATTTTTATTTTTATAGCTAATGATACTTCCATTATTTATACCCAATATGTATGTATAATAATATATACCAGGGTACATTAAGTTTAGTCCCGGCTATGAAACGGTTGAAAACACGATTACTCAAAAATGAAAAGATATATTGAGCTGAAATGTTGTGTGTGAGTGTGTTTTACAGCTGATAAGTACACGAATGGGACCGTGAGGGAAAAATATCTATATTTGAAACCGTAAGAGATAGAAAGAAAATTTACAGAACAAAATTTGCTTGAAACTTTTTTCTATAAATTCAGTTTGTACCGGGTATTTAAGCAATGGACTCAGTTACTTCAGTTACTTGTTATTTTTACTTGTTGTATAATTTTATTATTGCTCTTAAGACAGTGTACATCACATAGAGAGTATTTGTATTTGATAACTACCCTTTTCAAGTCCCTAATAAAACTATATTCCCATCATGCCATATATATATTTTGTTTTCTTGAATTATCGATGTCGGTTGTTCTCTGTTCCACGACCTTTGGTTTGCCTAAGTAAAATTGTAAGAAATCATGGAAAGAATATATAAAGATTATCAAAAATAAATAAAAAAAACTTTAGATTTTTGAAATTAAATTTCAAAATTTCCCCTACTTTATAAATACGTATTTCAACTATATAGTAGTCATTATCTAATTTTGAAAAATTGATTGATTTTTGGGGAAAATTTTGCAATTTAATGGAAAGAATATTTTGTTAATTTAAATAAACTTTTCTTCTTTTATGGTTTGACCTATCGATTAGTGGGAAATTGCTGTCTCTTTTTGAATTTGATACTTTCTAAGCAGAGATTGAATCGATTATGAATCGTATGAATCGATTTTAAAGTAAGGTGTGTTAAAAACTTCGATGGAAAGTATATTTAAAAAAAGTATAACTATTGTGTGTTCAAAAAGCTGTGATTGTCATTTTGAACTTTTCAACGAGTTTCATCCATTTAAAAAATCTAAATGATAAAATATGGGGCTACAAAACTCAAATGGATATTTTGTTATTCACTATTAATATTTTGTCATATACTTACTTACATTATATACATACATAAAATCAAGCTCATTGAAGGTAATTCACATGCAAACTGGTCCACGGACAAAATAATTGGCTTTACAAGTGAAAATTCATGATATAATGTGTTTTCTTACTGAAAAGCACTAACTTATGTTATAGTATGTATAAATAAATATATATATAGATATCTTTATCATACACATTTAGATTTACATATCATCTATTTCATAATATTTTTAATATAAAACACAGCTGAATGTTGTAATAAAAAAGGGTTGAAATGCGTTTCGTGCAGTGGTTTATTGGTATTATTTTATGAATTTAAAATCATGTTACTTTCTTACAAAATGAACACAAATGTTCATCTAATGTAATAAATACCCTTTATAACGTTCCATACATATAGAAACTTCTATACAAAGAAAATTGAACACAAAATAATCGGTCAGGTGCAAGCAACCTATACTTGCAAAATTTTTAATGTATAGTATAACATGGATTTTGAATTTTTTTGAAAATTTTGTTCAAATTGGCAACCCGCAATGTACTAATGTTTTGTAAGAATAAATAAACAATATTTTGACAAAATGGAAATCCGACTTCAAAAATCAAATATTCTATAACAAAAAATGCACTAAAAAGTAAAAAAATAATTGCATATTCTTGTGCCAATTTTAGTTCACCTAAGCAAAAATTTTTAAATATGTATATACAATTATTGTTATTTTTGGAGGCGGTGTCAGCATAGAGAAATTCGCATAACTTTTGGACACCGCCTCCAAAAATAATTTATATTATCATCGTCGTATAAATCATATAAATGGTAAATTCGTGCTACAATTATGGGACTAATTTACGTTGTTCAGTGAATTGTTTGAAGTTTGACCATTTGCTGAGCGGTTTACGAGACGGTCTGGAACAGTATAAAATAGATCGTAAAATGTACAGTTTTGTTTTTTTTACCCGGTATATATAATGTATACCAGGGTACATTCAGTTTAATCAGGACGTTGTAACGGTTAAAAATATATATAGCAGAGAAAATATATTGGTGTCGGTGTGCATAAAATGACAATTTCCATACAACCAATTAGTCCATTTCCGCATATCCGTCCGTCCGTTCGTCTATCTGTTTGTCCGTTAACAAGATAACTCAAAAACAAAAAGAGATAACGTGAATGGACAAAATCAGACCATGCGTCCCTCTCAAGGGGTGTAAATATCCATCTTCCGTAATCCGTAAGAGATATATTACGGACAAATTTCCCGGAAAAACATTTTTTCATAACCTCAACATGTATGGTGTTTTTAATCAATTTAATCAGTTAGTTGTTATTTTTACTTGTTTTATTAAATAATTTTATCCACAAAGTTATTTTGCAGTATGTTAAAGTTCCTGCGGCAGACATCTTATTTTGTATATTATGGCCAATTTAGAGGTAAAAACAGCAAATGAATAAAATGAAAACATTTCCTTTTAAAATATTTCATTCCGTGAAAATTTTCATTTTTCTGAGCTTTGAACAAAGTTTTTCTGCATAAACTTTAAAAAACTCTTCTATAATCCATCAATTATAGATTTGCGTAACATCCTGTTAATCAAACATAATACAAGCAGTCAAAAAGGGCATTAATAATAATTATTTAGAAAACAACAAATAAATTGATGGAGTTGAGAATAAAGTCAATCATTTATATAATATATAAATCATTTGTAATAATAATATATTAATAATAATTGATTTATTATGATACAATTAGTAACGTTTTCTTATTGTTCTACACAATTCAATAATAACGATGGGGTTCAAATATAAAACAACGTTTATAATACAGTAAAACCTGTCTATTATGTGAATTAAGAAATCAATTGAGTAGTTGACGGTCCTAAAAATTATATACTATTTATTTAAAATTGTCATGTAGGAGCTATGGAAATTAAGTGAAATTTCGTAGAGGAAGGAATTATAATCAAAATCAATATACAATGGTGACTGTTGTAAAATTAGTTATTAAAATGTATCAAAAACAGAGATCGAGAATCCCTTTCCGAGTACGGTCCTCTTGTGGACCAACTCATGAATGGAATGGTGAAGAAATATAACTTCGAGAAGCAATTCATCACGGATTTAAGGCATAAGAGTGAGTGGAGCAGTGAAACCGAGATGTATTCACTCAAAGAACATACCATTAAATGGTATACTGATGGGTCAACGACTTTCAAAGGAATTCGGGCAGGTGTATATAAAACAATAGTCAAATTCTTGTAGTCAGATCTTCAATTCTTTGCAAAATTACATGTACTAACAGTTGAAATTAGCTTTATTTAGACCAGAGTAAATGTTTTGACGACCTTCGTATCCAAGAAATGAATTTGTAAAAATATTTTTATGACTACCCTTAAACAAGTGTTACGAACAGTAAATAAAACACTAGTTATTCATGTTATGGGATGATGTGCTACCAAAATAAAAGCTTCCTTTCTTTTATATACTTGCTGTGCCTAGTACGAATCACTATTTGATTTTCCGATTTCTAGTGTTACATAGTATAATTTTCACTTTAAATATGAGATAATAGATAAGTTTCACTGTAAATCATCGAGGTGAAAAGAACGAAAGAGGTAGTTATTAAAAACAAGGGATGATGTAATAAAATGATACAACGATTGACTTCAAGATATAAAGATCACTTGATCAGATTCATTTTCAATAAAAGCGCTTAGCTAAAGCTATCACAAAACAATCAAATACGTATAATATTATCGTATAGTCAAATATATATCTAAATGTATGTATGTATGTATGTATTGTTCAGTTCAAAAGCATTCCAATATTTTTGTATACACGAATTCTCTCAATTCGATTGAATTTTGTTGTTGAAATTGAATTGAAATGTTATATATCTTTCTAAAGTTGGGTTTTGTTACAAATTGCGTTTGTTCGCTGCTGTATTCCGTATGAAAATGTTACTGCACACATATCATACAGAAAAGTAAAGTAATAGTGAAAAACGTGTTGTCAGTAATAATATGTTAGATGTAGAGGATGTTTCAGAATAACTTTTCCTAATTTTATCTGGAGATACTACTATATCTCTACCACTTTTTTCCCCAACCCTTAAAGAATACGGAATTTTTATGTAGAGTAGAATGGGTAACAAGTGAAAATAACAACTAACTGAGTAAATAAATTCAATACCCGGTGTTTATTAAGTTCATACAGTTTTGTAATTAAGAGTAATTGTATATGTTTGAGCTGAGTTTATGAAAAAAAGTCAAACAAAATTTGTCTATTTTTCAAAAGAGAAAATTTTTACGTTTAAATCTAACTTCTATTGTTTTAAAAATGGAAAGTTCAATCCCACGGGTAAGGAGATGCGTGGTGCGATTTTGCCCATTTGGATCCTTTTAAGCTCTAGAACTCACACACAAAATTTCAGCTCGATATCCTTTTTCGGTCTTGAGTTATCATGTCTACGGATTGACAGACGCGCGGATATGCGGGAATGACTAATTATGTCATTTTATGAACACACATATCACAGATTTGGCGATTAATATTTTCTAGCACTACAAAGTCGGCATTAAACTTTATATACTCTGGTATATATTATATACCAGCTGCCCGCATAGGCTTTGCAGTAAAATTGTGCCAAAACTATTTATTGTATGAGAAATAATTGATACAAAAGTTGTTTGTTTTGATTAGATAATCATTTTTATATTTAAATTTTTTCCTTATCTTGCATCGTTTAAAAATTAGGGCTTTTAACCGTATACTATAACCTTCGTCTAACGCAAATGGAATAACTAACGCAAAATGTAGAAATCGGTCTGGTTAATCCTGAGATTAGCTCATTCAAACGAACACTCACGTTCGTTCAGTAACACTTATAATTTTTCGACTGGTTCAATTTTTATGAATGGGAGTGTACAAACTCTCCAGCTTCATATTATAAATATAGGTATATATCGGGTATAATATGTGATATATTTAATAAAATCTGACAATCAGCAATTTTTATGAATTGGAGTGTACAAACTCTCCAGCTTTATATTATAAATATAGGTATTTATCGGGTATAATATGTGACATATTTCATAAAAACTGACAATCAGAAATAGTTCTTCTGGAACACAATGTATTTATGATTGTGAGAGAGCTTTAAAGCTCACATTCTACATACAGGTCTATTCGTTCGTATTTTATTATTATGTTTATTGTATATTTGTTTGTTTGTTTGTTTGTTCGTATGTGTCTTAATTCTTTCTACAATTTTCTGATTTTGTTATATATAGCGAGAGATAGATAGATAGATGTAATATATTTTAAAGTAATCTAAATATCTTTAGTGTGGTGGATGGATTATATACAAAGTGGTGCTAAAAAAGGTGTAAATCTCTATCTTTTTTACCGCATTCAACAATAAATTTACATGTAAAAACTTCCAATGGTCATCCAATTGTCGTCTGTTCACACCATCTCAAAAACAAATTAATTCACTTAGTGATCATTAAGGAATTTAATTTAATAGGAAATCGAAGATATACTCCCATTCAATAAAACTGAACCGACCTGAAATGTTTTTTTATAAACAAAGATAAGTTGTACATATTTTAAGTGTGAAAAAAGAAATGGAAGTATAGTAAAAAACATTTACTACAAGAATAATCAAAATTGTGAGAGACTGATTCAGTTCAGATCTGTTCCATTTTATTGAACGGGAGTGTATCTTTAGTTTTTTATATATGGTCTGTACATCTCGAAATTGATAATTGCTCTACAATTTTATATAATAATAATAATAATAATGGGGTTTAACCTCCGTTTCTAAGACTCCTTGGTCTATAACCGAGGCCACCCACATCATTATTTTTTTAACCTTTATTAAATATTTTTAACTATACATTTTAATGATGTGAGTGGATAATAAGGAATTTGATAGGAACTATCGATATTCATCTAGAGTTCGTAAAAGGAAACGTTCACAAGCATAGCCGGTTACTTCGTTCTTGTCCATACTCGTTCTTGTCTCTTTATTTTAATTGACAAACTGCCAGCGCCAGAATTCGAACCCATAAGCTGCCAGTTCCATGCAGGCTGAACGCCTTAGACAACTTGCTCACATGGGCTGGCTATATAGTAGAAATGGAAAGAACACCCCAAAAATAGTGGGTTACATTAAAAAATTTCATTAAAATCGTACAAAGTTTAGCTGAACCACTCGAAAAATTGATTTTTTGTACTTGGTGACGTCATCAAAATCCCAAAAAAATGATTTTTGGTCCATGGCAGGCCTATTTTATCCGATTTTTTCCAAATCCACAAAGGTTTTGACAAGGAACTCAATTTTGATAGAAAAATCAATATATCTTTATTCGTTTTTGAGATGGTCTATTCGAGGATGTTGTATTTTAAAATTGATATACGCTATACAATTTTATATAGTTGAATTGCATAAAATCGGGTTAATTAATCAATTAAAACGTGATTAAAATCGGGAAAAAGTTACCTGTGCTAGGCAAAAAATTGATTTTTTAATCCTGGTGACGTCACTAAATTCCAAAAAAATGAATCTGATTTTGATGAATTCTTTTTTTTTTAAATTCACTTAATATTACTGAACGAAACTAATTTTGTTAGGAAATCCAAGAATTAATAACATCATTCAGTTGATAGATAAAATTATAAAAATAAGGTTTTACGTCCGCTTCTGAGACACCACGGTCTATAAAAGAGACCACCCGCATCATTATTTTTTTTTACACAATTACTTTTTCTATGATGTGAGTGGAAGAAATGGAATTCATTTGTACACTAGGAATTGGTAGGTTGTGCGGCTGCAGCCAACTTTAATAGGAACTGTGCTGATATTCATCTGTAGTTCGTGAAGGGAATCTGCAGAAAACCTTCACAAGTATAGCCGGATACTTCGATACTTCGCTCTTGTCCATACGTCGACATTTTAATCAATTACCCCCCCCCCCCCCCATTAATTTCTTAATTGACAAACTGCCGATGTTGGGATTCGAACCCACAACCTCCCAGTTCCAAGTAGACAGAGCGTATTGGACCGCTCGGCTACTTGACTGGTTTGATAAATAAAATAAAAATATTTGTTTTTATTCGAGCGACCATATTTAGACCAGGTTGTAATGAGGAATTTTTTATGAACCATATCGTATTGTATCTTATAATATGAATGATATAGACTCATATATGTGTATAGACACATATAAGTATATTGTTTTTGTTGTTTAGAAAATAGCGTATATTTTACTATATTTATTTGTTTTCCAGAGACAAAGGGAAGGATTGATTCAACCTTTCTCACATTCTTCTTACGTCTCTACAACATGTTTACTAAATTAAATTTTCAGAATGTTTATTAGGTTAAATATTTTAGTTACATATTATATGAAATTCTCTATTTAAAAAATTTTAAATATTACAAAATATAATCGAATTAAAATGGGATGAAAAATTTTGTTTCCTTATTGAACATAAAATTCTTTAATACTTAGTTAATGAAGTTTTACCAAATACTATTTATAAAACTTTAGATAGGGTCCATTTCGTTCAGAAATATTTACAAAATAATTTTAAATTTGAAAATAATTCTAAATCGGTTTGATATATTGGTAATCGATGCCACAAACCAGTCCAAGTAGCCGAGCGGTCTAAGACGTGATATCTGGGCAGTATGCATACTTGGAAACTGGGAGGTTATGGATTCGAATCCCGACATGGCCAGTTTGTCAATTATTCAACAAAAAAAAGGGGTGGTTAATTGACTAAACCATCGGCGTATGGACGAAGTAACCGGCTATGCTTGAGAAGGTTTTCTGCAGTTTCCTTCACGAACTCCAGATGTCGGCATAGTTCCTATCATAGTCGGCTGCAGCCGCATATCCTACCAATTCCTAGTCTACACACAAATTCCTTTCACTCCACTCACATCCTCATATCATTTGGCATCACAATGGACCTTATGGTCGAAGTGTAGCACGTCCAGGACAGCCTCTATTAGTTTGTCTATTTATTTGTCAAAGGAACCACGTTAAAACGACTGAACCGATTTAGATGAAGCACAAAAAATTTGTTTTCATAAATATCAACAACTTTTGTTTTAAACAATTTTGACTCAATACTTGGACTAGTAATGGATTTAAATATTTATTTACGACAAAAAATGGTAGAAAAATCTCAATGATGTGATAGTTTTCGGAGGTACATGATTGTGGCTTCATAAAATACATTAAGGTAGTCCAGGACTTTCTTAATATAATCAGGACAAAAAACCGGTTTGCTTTTATTATAGAACAAATACATATACACATACATACAACACATAGATATATTCACGATTCATATATTCAAATTATTGTAATTTTAAAAATTTATTTAATATATATTTATCTTTCCTATCCTAGTTTTTTTTTAAGTATGTCGAGTATTTTTTTTAAACACAGATGATAATTGGGCGACCATGAAGTTTCACACGCTTCAAATAAGACAGAGTGAGAGAGAATGATTACTTTGCTGTTAATTATCTCGCGGTCTAAACAGTCAAAGATAAATAGATTGTAGAGGCTGCCCTGGACGGGCTACACTTCGACCGAGGTCCAATGTGATGCCTAAGAATGTGAGGATATGAGTGGAGTGGAAGGAATTTTTGTGTATAGACCAGGAATAGGGAATATGCATGAACATTTTTTTTCACTTGAATTGAAGCATGTTTACTTGACAAATATCAAGGTAAAATTACTTTTTAAATAACTTTAAAAATAAGCGAGATATGAATGATTGAAATTCTCGATTACACAAAGAGGGTGATAGCCCTCTTGATATGTTATGTGACGTCATATTACACTTTCACCATTTAAAATACACGTAAAACTCCGTTTTTAGTATTTTTGCAAGAAAGAGACAGATAATAATGTTTAAAAGCTTATAGCTTCCTTGATATTTGTCGGATTTTAATTTCGTTTTTAAATATTATTACAGTACTAACAGTATTTTCATATTCTGAAAATAAATGTGAAAAAAAATTTTCATGCATATTCCCTATTGGTAGGATATGCGGCTGCAGTCGACTATGATAGGAACTATGCCGATATTCATCTGGAGTTCGTGAAGGAAACAGCAGAAAACCTTCTCAAGCATATGCGGTTACTTCGTTCTTGTCCATACGTCGACAGTTTAGTTAATTAACCACCTCTCTTTTTGTTTGTTAATAATTTACAAACTGCCGATGTCGGGATTCGAACGCAAAACCTCCCAGTTTCCAAGTAGGCATACTGCGCAGACATAACGCCTTAGACCGCTTGGCCACTTGGACTGGTAAACAGTCAACAATTCAGAAACTTCGGGATTTATTAGAAAACGTTATTTTTAGCCTGTGAAAAAAAATGAGCAAAGTCTGTCAAAAAGTGGTTTCATGCTGGAACATCCTTAAGTGAGATTTTCTTTTAAATTACTTTCCAGGAATTACCACAACAAAATACTTTAGGAAAGCATGCAAGCAATAAAATCATAAATACGAATTAGATTCCTTTGTCACTTTCTTGAATATGAAATAAGAGACACAACGAGGTTTAAATAATATTTTACATAATTTTCGAATAAAATGTATACTCCTATGTATCAGAATACATTTTGAATTACTGATAGTACAGTTTCTATGAACTGAACTACAAAATAATACGAAAGTTTAGACGACAGAGCCCATTTGACAAAATTCAAATTATTTTGTAACTCTCAATATTTCAAAATCTATTTATTTTAAGTAGTATGTCCGTGACAGACCAGTCTAAAAAAACCTTATCATATATACAGCTTGTATTTTAAAATAGACCCAATCTGGAAACAATGTATAGTGTATCTATCGCTGTCTATATGTAGTGTACTATGATATGGTGTACTTTGTTACGGTATACTGTGCATAGACAGTGATAGATACACTATACATTGTTTCTAAATCGGGTCTATTTTAAAATACCAGCTGTATGTAAAATGTCTGTGACATCAGTTGTGATGTGTTCCATAATTTTTGTAGATACTGTATGTACACTGCCGTTCAAGAAAAATGAATAGACCTGAACCGAATCAATCTCTCACTATTTTGATTATTCTTGTAGTAAATGTTTTTTATAGATACAACATTTTATTTTATTTTTATACGTAAGAGGAAGATATTACACTTAACATGTATAAACATTACATATATTTTTTAAATGCTTACTCTGTCACTGACACCGCATATATAAATAAAAATATAAATTCAGTTTATACTTCCATTTCTTGTTTACACCCTTAAAAAATATACTACTTATCTTTGTTTATAAATAAATAAAATTGTGCATTATACAGAGAGCTACAAAAGTGAGGAGTTTTATGAAACATACAAAAATTAACATTTCAGGTCTGTTCATTTTTTTTTGAACGGAAGTGTACTTAATACTGAGACATTGCATGCATACATACCACTTGTAGCACTTGTCGAGAATAGCTAAAAATTCTATATTTTATTAATGTTGTATCTTTACAACAAATAGGGCAAAAACTGTTTTCTCGGTTTAAAAAAATTCGTCATAAATTAATGTATCGATAAGTTGTTTTTGAAAAAAATCTACAGAAAAGTTTTTAATTTATGATGTAAAATGTGTTACTTTCAGTCAACTGGTACATTTTAACCCATGCAAAAAGTTTCATCTTTGATAGTGAATATCTATCTCTTTTATTAGATAGGCAAACAATTTCAAATTTACCAATAGGGAATATGCATGAAAATTTTTTTCCACTTGAATTGAAGCATGTTTACTTGACAAATTTCAAGGTAAAATCACTTTTTAAATAACTTTAAAATTAAGCGAGATATTAATAATTGAAATTCTAGCATTAATAATTGTATTTTAGCAAGAAAGAGACAGATAATAATCTTTAAAAGCTTATAGCTTCCTTAATATTTGTCGGATTTTAATTTCGTTTTTAAATATTATTACAGTATTAACAGTATTTTCATATTCTGAAAATAAATGTGAAAAAAAATTTCCATGCATATTCCCTATTCTAAAAGGGACGGTTATTTATAACGTCTACTCAAAATTTGATAAAATTCTGCATAAAAAGAACTTTTAACTAGATAAATTAGTAATTTAGAGAAATTTCATTTACTGTTAATAAAAGGATATTTTTCCTATCTAAAATATTATTAGTCATTGGACCTTAAAAAAATTGTGCTAATGAAAATTTATACATCCATAATTTCAAGTCATTTCTCTCACCCTCATTATATTTTTACGTTCTCTATGTATCGAACTGTAGTCGACTGAACAAACAATTGTTTTTGTTAAAGTTCAACCTAAGGAGACTGTACTCTAAGTTCAATAAAATATGTTATTAAATGTAGTTATATACAATAATTGGGATTGATATTGGTTCTCGAATATTCTATGAGTAATATAATTTAAATATTAAAATATGTTAATAACAATAATTATAACAATAGTGTGAATGTAACACATTTGAATTGTTTTAATTGCTCAAATAATTCACTATATTACATGTATGTGTCTCTTATACAGGATGTCACAGAATAACTCTTCCTAATAGAGTAGTGACCCCTACAAATTTAAATCCCATCCCAAACCCATCCAACAAATATGTTGGACTTTTGTTGGTCATTGTTGGGTGAATTTTTGCGTACAGATATTATTATGGGTCTTATACCATAAAAAAATGTCACATGTGATTTCATTTTTTGGTTCACATTGTAGTAATATTCATATTGGATAATTGAGTTGATTTCGGAGCTTATTCAATCAAATTATTAAAAAATAAAAAACTAGCTCTTCAAATCTACTTAATTTTTTTGTAATTGATCAAAGTTTAGGCATACAAAAATTATTTGCATAATTTTTCATATTTTTTAATATGTTTATAATGACTTGAAATCACTCCAAAACATTATTTTTACAACTAAGAAAAATTCCTAAACTAATTATCTTAAAACTAACTTAAACTATATCTTAAACTAACTTTATTGCAAAAAGAAAAGAGGTATTTATTGTTGAAATTTACTAATACCAAATGGATCCGGCACTGGAAAGTTTTGGAAAAGGAACACCACGTTTTTAGAGTCGATAATATTATGACCACAAAAGTAGCATTCACTAGCTGAATTTTCCGGCGTAACCCGTGGAAAATCACTTTTTTTAATTTTTCCCGGCGCTTCTGCTATCAGAATTAAAATGTTATTTTGCTTCCCGGAATCTCCACCAAATTCAAGAATTTGTAAATAACTTGACTACAGCGTCACCTATTGGATCCTAGCAAAACTATGATTCGAAAACAAATATTTTGTGTGAATATGCCCTAAAATAGTCAAGTCGTTCAGAAGTTACACGATTTTTAACAGACGACGCACCAATGATTTATTATATAGAAAGATTTGTGTCTTATTCATTAGGTTTTTGTGAAAATTGTTTGAATGAGGCTTAAATCAGTTTAAAATTTTGAAAAATTAATTTTGTGGCCATAAAATAATAATTTTAAAATGTAACATTATTGATGATGGAAACAATGGCGATCGGGGTTTTACCAGGAATAAAACAAGATTGTCTATATAAATTCCGGCAAAATAATTCAGCCTCTCCATGTGTGCATATAATTTAATTTATTAATAATATCATTCCAGAATTTTAAGAACAGTTAGTCTGGTACACCTTATACTTACGTGTGTGGAGAAAGCTCACCAAAATACTCTCCTTTAATTCTGAAGATGATTATGATTATTATGATGATGATGGTGTTGTGTCTTCTAATACAAGTGCAGAATTTTAGAGATTTTGGGATATCGTGTGGTGTGGAGAAATAGTAGTCATTGGATGTTGGGTGTTGGGTACGAAAATAATACAATAATGATTACAGCAATGATTACATGTACTATTACTACTATACTACGATTTCTGTGTATTAAAAACACCCACCCTAAACTATCTTAGTGGATAAATGTTACTACAAATAGAGGATGATTTTAAATGATAGATTTAGTTTGAATAAAAGTGAGCCCTATTCGATAAGCAATATAGTAGCAACCATTAAAGAGCATTGGCTGGGAGATAAATATGCTGAACGCTTGGGCCTATCAGTGTACCATGGCTATTTCAGGAGCTGTCACAATGAGGAGGAGGAGCAAGCGATAACCCACCTTATCTGTCACTGTACAGCACTTGCTATGAGAAGACTGACACGGTGGGGTCAGTAATTCTTTGACGATCTCTCCGAACTAAAATCTGTCGATGTCAAATGTCTTCTGCTGTTCCTGAACAGTTCCAAATGGTTCAAGGAGTAGTCGCTTCTTGTGGGAAGGTCCTCTTCTTTAGGTATAACATGGTTCTCATGGCCTAAGTATGCTCCACTTGGAGAACCACTGCAATCTAACCTAACTATATTTAACTTTGTTCATCCATAGAGTTTAATCCGCAGGACAATGATGTCGAAAGGAATAAAACTGCTGACTGGCCAATTGGTGCAGAAATATGATTGGTAGCGAACGGCTTGGTATCGCTTTGTAGGACATCTTGCAGAGCATACGCAGTGGAAAAAATTATTCATTTATGTATCATTATGCAGCCGTTTACTTTCGTTCGTGACTATACGCCGACAGTTTAGTCAATTAATCCCCCTCATCAATTTAAAACAAAAATTAATTTAATAGGGAATATGCATGAAAATTTTTTTTCACTTGAATTGAAGCATGTTTACTTGAAAAATACCAAGGTAAAATTACTTTTTAAATAACTTTAAAAATAAGCGAGATATGAATGATTGAAATTCCCGATTAGACAAAGAGGGTGATAGCCCTCTTGATATGTTATGTGACGTCATATTACACTTTCACCATTTAAAATACACGTAAAACTCCGTTTTTAATATTTTTGCAAGAAAGAGACAGATAATAATCTTGAAAAGCTTATAGCTTCCTTGATATTTGTCGGAATTTAATTTTGTTTATAAATATTATTACAGTATTTTCATATTCTGAAAATAAATGTAAAAAAAATTTTCATGCATATTCCTTATTGACAAGCTACCGCTGTAGGGATCGAACCCGCAACCTCCCAGTTCCAAGGTGCCTTAATAAATTGGAATACTCAGACTGGTACTGCAGGTATAGGTTTGATACTGAAATAATCTGTATTGGTGAAATATATACAATATTCTAGAAATAAAGGATATTCTTAAAGAATAATATCACCCCCTATGTGAAGATAGTTGGAAAAGGATGAGTAAGAAATAGTGAAGTGATTAGGATAGAATATGCATGTGGTTATGAGGAATAGGGTGGAGTACCATTTGGAGGAAGCGACTACACTAGCTATATATATGTAGTGTAACAGAAGAAGGAAACCAGAAGTATGCATATATAACGCGCTATATGTCGACTCATGCAAAACTCATACTCTCTTAATATCATTTACGATGTCGTCATTGTTGCTTGAAGATTTCTCGCCTTCTTCTATATAATAAATAGTCTGAGCCAGCAATGGAAATAGCTTATGAATTTCTTCTGCATCTCCTTACTGCATTCCTCCCCGTTTGTCTTCTTTAACGGCTGCATGTGTAATAGTGTAGTGTGCTACAATTATAAATGTCGTCTGTATTATCGTGTGAAACCATTCCTGTAACTAATTTTAAAATCTAACCATATCATTAAAATACATTGAACTTGAAAATGGAAGACTATTCATTGTTTGGGTATGTTTTAGTTTTCCAGCATTTGTTGACGGCATTTATACAACATTATGTTGCTGCAATGATAAAGTGTGCTTTCAATTTCCGAAGTTTCTCCCATACTTCATGTACAAAATATATCATTTTTATTTGCAATTTTACATTTAATATGGTCAATCATCTCCAACTTTATTGTACATATTATACATTTAATTATTTATATTACAAATAGTAAACACGTTCTATATTTAGAAGTATCGAAGACTGTAAACAATCCGACGTGACTATTAAATAGTAGTGTCTCGCTTGCTTAGGAGTTGTTGTATTGAAAATTAGTGAAATAATTTCTAAGACCTCAGCACACAATCATCTAATTACAAAAGTAAGTCAAGAGAGGAGTTTTTTTTATTAAAATTGCGAAAAAAAATAATAAGATCTTGTTTGATTTATTTTTTTAATCTTTAAAAATATTTTTTTCTTAAATCAAGTAATTATAAGTTAAAAATTGTCATTGTTCAATGAAAAACTAATTTTGTTCGAGTATAATCTCAGATTGAAAGTACCATTGTTGGATTGATATAATCAAAATTATAAATAAAAAGTCATTGAAAAAAATTTTATTCAAATTCTTTTAAAATCAAATAAAGTCAGGTTTGAATTTCATAAAAATTAAGTTTTATTTAATTTTTTTTCTTCAAAAAAGTGCGTGTTGTTCCAACTGACCGATATTTAGTAAAACTTTTCGTAATATTTGGTTTTTTTTTGTGTCGAGTATCGGAATCTGTTGGTTCGGCAGCGCTCCTTTTGAAGGTGAAATAGAGAGCCAAGATACCGCGACAGAGTTTTACATCAAGAATCTGCTTGAAAGAATCTCAACAATATCATGATAATGATTCCATTGCAAAATATGTATTCTAGTTAGGAATATAAAAAAATATTTACCCCACGTTAGCATTTCATTTAAAAATTCGTTTTGGAAGATAAAGTTCATCAAAATAGGATTTTGATAGTATTCTAGCGCCAGCCCTTTTCTCTAGATAAGTAAATAATATATTTCTAAAACAGAAAGATATTTAGCTATAAACTCTAAATGAGTTAAATGAAATATACCTTCGTTAATATATTTACTTTTATTCGGAACAATTTATTTGAAATCTGTACCTCCAATAATTATATTCACTACCAATGTTTGCATTAGTTTTCTTCATTTATTTTCTGATTACATTTGGCTTTCGTAAATTGTTTTGAACAAAAGTTGATAGTATATATTATAAGGAACCATTTCGTTATTGAAAGACTTCGAAATAAAATTAGTACCTCTCGTAAATGGCTGAGTTTGGCTCTACGCTATTAAGGGTAGACTGAAAAAGCGTTTTCAAATATGGTTTATGGTTAACAATGCAGGTTACTTTGAATAAGTTTCATACTATCGCTTGAGACTTAGACTATAAATCAAATATATTATCTGGCCACTAAGCAATCTCGCCTATGCAAGCAGGAACACCAGCTAGCAGGGCTTTCATTCTAATATTTATCATACTTTCTTTAGTCTAGACTTGTTTGAAATTTACTCTCACGAAAAATTGTTTTTTTTTTGTCATTGTTTCAAGTAATAAGCGACTCCCATACGATAACTTATTGCCCATTATGAGAGCTTATTGGTCAAAAATTTGAATAGTGTTAAGAAAGAAGACAAATTTTATTTAAATTGAGGTTTACCGAATCCGAGACAGAAAGCAGAGATACCATTTTATATTCAAGTTCAGTGGTATAAGTGTAATATTTATTTAAATAATATTGGAGTGGATTTATGTATAACACCTCAATATTTTGTACCAGAGAGATTAGAAAAGGGTAACATCATCCGTGTTAAATAATTGTAAGACCATATAACCCACCAAACCCCAGTACTTATATTTACACTTATTATACATTTGAAATATTTTAAGCACTTAAAATATCATGCTCAATGCTTAAAATAAATACTACTGATTAGTATTAGGTTTGTTCGTTACAAATATATATATAGTGTATATTTGTACAAGTATACCTCGTCTAGTTTAGGTATTTACGATGGTCTTAATCAAAACCTCAATGTGGTTGTAATTGTACGAAGGAATGTGTTATAATATAGCATTTACCTTTTTCGAAAGTTATTCTACTTACATATATATCTACCTACCTACATGCAGTTCTAATTCTCTCATATATTTAAGATTGTATCCTGAGCTAAGACCCTGAGGAGTAATCCACACCACCAACTTGCATTTTTAATATCAAAACTATTTTATATCCTTCTAATTTTTCTTCAATAGAAACAAAAATGAATTATTTACAATCGTTTTATTGAGACGTAATAGGTGTTTTTTGATCTTAATTACTCTAAAATTCTATTTAAAACGTTTTTTTCTTAAATCGAAATCTTTTAAATTTTTAATTAAAAATTCCCTTAATTTAAATTAGTCCATATGTATACGGAGGTCAATTCACGCACTTTTGTTTATAATTCGTCTGTCAGTAAGTTAATATAACCTCAAAATTTCACATGGGGTATTAACACACTGGATAAAAATAAAATATTAATCTTGCTTTTATTTAAAAAAAATATATATTTAATTTAGTTAAACAATTAATTCTGCGAATTAATTTATCCTTTAGTAACACAGGTATGTATGCATTTCATATATTTTGACTAAAGTTTTGTTTTATTTAATATATAAATATGATACATACACTTTGCAGGTTACAAGTTTTTAAGATGTTATTTCAAAAATGCATTGAATTTATACACACTAACAGTTAAACAGTTTTGAATAATTAACAATTACACGAAATAACAGAATACAGCAATTAAACACGAATAATAACACGTTTTAACGGTTAACAATAATTAATTTAATTGACAATAATGTCTGTAAATATTCCGAAATAAAACGTATTGGAATATTAAGTAAATTCCACGTTCATCGGGCAGTTTCGACCGTCTTGATCGATAAAACAAACGCAAGAGAGTTGATATTTTAATAAATCACCATGGAGGTAATTTTTCAATTTGGCATAATTCCACAAAACAAATCAAACAGTCGGTCATCTTCCATATCAGACACGAATCCTATTGTCGAATAATTGAACTGAATAAGGTTTCTAAAGTTTATACCGATGTCATACTTAAAAAAAAGAAATTTATAAAACATAATTCAGCACCTGAAGAAATAAATATCAAAATCAAACGATTAGATTTTGAGATGTTTAAAATAAATAATGGTGAGTTTTATACATAATTTATATAAGTTAATCATAAATTAACCACAAACTATAGCCTTAAATGATAACATAATAATGACGATTATTTTCGTTTCATTATGTGAAAAATTTTATTTACGTGAAAATTAGAACAATAAACAACTTTAAAAAATTACCAATGAAATAATTATTATCAATATGAAAAAAACTTAACTCATCTGGTAGGTATCTAATCTTGGACCTCTGGATTTCACGTCCAGCTTTATCATCAGTTATACCACAGATGATATACCATGATGAGTCTATTATTTCAAATCTTTGACATTATAGCTTTGAAGTCAACATTAATATTCTCACATATTATTTCTGTTAATAATTTTATTTAATATTCACACATATTATTATTTCAGTATAAACTTTCGCCCTAACACCTAGATAAGTTTTTGTATTCTAAATACGTATTTCGACTACAAAGTAGTCATCATTAGTATAAATTAGCTAGTCGTAATTTACTCTTTGACAATTAGAAAAAGATAGAAAATATAGATCAATAGACAAAAAAAATAATTAAACCAATTAAATTAAAATATAATAAATTTTATTGAAATTACTCTTCTTAAAATTGCTTTCGTTCGATTTACTCTTGTTAACATCACTCTTATTAAAATTACTCTTATATTGGCCCAGGATATGTTATTCGTTGCTACTTTGGTGACAGTTTCACCAAATTTGTCTTAGAATTTCAGGTCCTAACGACCTCTCTTCTTCTCGGATATTGGCCTTAAGCTCTTGGATAGTTCTTGGCTTATTGGTATACACCTTACCCTTTATTGAGCCCGAAAGAAAAAAATCGGGGGCGAACACGGCGGCCTGTTAATATCAAAAATATGCGATATTATTCGATCGCCAAAAATTTCGCCTAGAAGAGCCACAGTTAGACGAGCTGTGTGAGTTCCGGCTCCCTCTTGTTGGAACCACAATTCTGAATTGTTCTCTACTTCTGGCCTTAAAAAATTTTCAATCATTGCTCGGTATTGTATGCCACTCACATTGACTGCAACTTGATCGTCGTTTTCGAAAAAAATATGGGCCAATGATCGTTTCTGAACTTATTCCACAGCATACTGTGCATCCAAGTGGGTGCCTTTGATCTTCAACAATTATTCTTGGATTTTGGGTGCTCCATATTCTGCAATATCGAACATGAATTCTGAACATGAAAGAAATTTCGATATGATCTTTGTATCTGAATAATCGACTTTCTAAATAAATTTGAAAAACTTTGGTTCTTTGTTCTGTGCTGAGTCTTTCCATCATAAATTTCATTCAAGTTTTTCAAAGTTAATTCTGAAAAAAAATACGTACACAAAAAAATGTATACACTAATTAAATCATCACGTTACTTATGCGCCACCCTATATATTATTTAAAAAAACACAAAATAAAAACAAAAGTTAATGTTGTTACAAGCTAAACATGTTTATGTTGAGGGAAAATAATTTTAACAAATCATGTACAGGTATTTAAAAGGTAAACAAGATGAGATTATTTATGTTCGAAAATATTATAAATATAAAATATACCTTTTATACTATCTACTCCATTTTATTTTAATTTTTAAATGCACGTCAAACTTTCCCGCCAGGGTGATGCTTGCTTGCTTACCAAAAGAAAAACAAATGAATATGTACGTGAGTAAGTGTATCCCGTGTGAGTGTGTATCTGTATTTGTTTTGAAACAACTAAAGAGTTTTTACGGATACAATAAACAATATCAGAGATACAGAATGGTCCATGATATGCATATTTTTATTTTCAACAAGAAATGTAACATTTAACTGACATAATAAGTTCGAAAAAACAATAGCTAATTTCTAAATAACAGGAGAAAGGAGAAAAATGGAATGCACTCACTAAGTAACTGTGACGTAATTGGTTAACGCACCAGATCGGATAGATAGAGAGCTATGGTTTGGGTCCTAGCAGTTGATTGATTATGATATAAACAATGGACACTTCATTGGTGCAAAAACATTTAAAAAAAATCGATTTTGGATTTGACATATTCAGAGAGAATAAGTTCACAAAAACAACAATTAATTGATAGAAGCCCAAGTAGCTGAGTGGTCTAATGCACTCTGCATGCTTGGAACTGGAAGGTCGAATCCCGACGGGTGTAGTTTGTCACTTAAAATTAATGGAGCGGTTAACTGTAAGTAAATGGCTATGCTTGTGAAAGTTTTCTGCAGTTTCCATTCACGAACTCAAAATGAATATCGGCATAGTTCCTATCAAAGTCAGCTGCAGCCGCACAACCGACCAATTTCTAGTCTGCATACGAATTCCTTGTCCTCCACTCGCATCATAAAAATGTATATGGGGGCTTCTGTTATAGGCCGTGGGTGCTCAACGGAGGTGATACCCCATTGTTATTGTTATTATAATTATTGGCAATAAATTGGCTCGCCGGTGTGCTAAGGGTACCATCCTTGTCATTTTTAACAAAACCTTTCATTACACACAACATAGGCACAAAAATATATTTAGAAAGTTTTCTTTCTAAATATATAAAAGAACGAAAGAAAGGTGAACTTTTTTGATCATATTGGGTAACAATAAGGCATATATGAAAGTCGTGAATACTTCCACTGGCGCCCTGGTATCGCCGATGATCTCGATGAATCAACTTCGGCCTATAAAGAATTATCTAGCGTGAATAGACATTGATGAGGACATGACACTTTCAAAAGATATCCTCAGCTATTTACGATAACTAATATATTGCGAGAAAACGGACTCATGTTCTTGAGCTTAGAGCCATTTTGAATTTGATTTGTGTAGTATAAAATTTAGTGACGACGACATTCTGTATATTTACTGCACTCTTTTTGAAATGAAAAACCACAGTAACCACTGTTACAAGTATTTTGTTTGTTATATAGATCTAACATAAGACTGACAGACTTGATATTTCATTCTTGGTGATCTTTAAAACACAGCACAGACATTATAAACAGATAACTCTTCTACTCACGAGAAAAACGTTGGGAAGAGAACTCTGGGTACAACAGCAGCACAAGTAGATGTTACAACGCAGTAGCTTCTTCATCTTCATCTTGTATATTTACTTGTATTTTGTTACAAAACCACGTTACCACATCAGTTATTTATTATATGATCGAAAAGAAAATACTATATCCACACACAGAGTAAGTAGTACGCAAAACTTTTCGAAAACAAAATGAACTTAACATAAGAAGAAACCAACCATATATAGATACATACATACATACTCTTCTGGCCCCCGTTTACATATTATGTATAGGGTGGCGCATAAGTAACGTTATGATTAAATTACTGAATACATTTTTTGTTTGCGTATTTTTAAAATTTTTTTTTTCATAATTAACTTTGAAAAACTTGGAAAATTTATGATGGAAAGACTCAGCACAGAACAAAGAACCAAAGTTGTAAAATTTTATTTTGAAAGTCAGTATTCGATTATTCAGACACAAAGATCATATTGAAATTTCTTTCATGTTCCGACAATTTACCGATTGGTTCTGCGTTTTCGGCAACATGGGTCTGTCTGTGATCTTCCGCGTGCTGGAAGACCTCGTGCAGTTCGATATTGATGTAAACATTGCTCGGGTGTAAGCAAGTGTTGAGGAAAACCTCGAAACTTCTACCAGGTGACGTTTTCAGCAGTTGGTGATGTCTAGGCGGTCTTTGTAAAGAATTTTACATACGTCACCTTTTCCCATATAAGATTCAATTGGTTCACGAGTTAAAATCAAATGATACACAAATATGCATTGATTAAATAAATCATAAGGTTATTTATGCGCCATCCTTTATATCCATATACTCTTTGTATTGTTCACTTTATATTCTTAAGCGTAAGGGTTCATTATCGTTCGATACAAATTACGGTGTTTGATCGTATCTTGCCGTGACCAATATTAATTTGTTGCAAAATGCCTCAAAACCAGCCATGTAGCCGCGCTTGTAAAGGCATTCTACTTGAAACTGGCAGGTTGCGAGTTCAAATCCCGGCGGTGATAGTTTCTCAATGATAATTAATAGGGCGGATAACGGACTAAAACTGTGGGCGTATGTGCAAGAATGAAGTAACCGGCTAAGTTTGTGAAGGTTTTCTGCAGTTTTATTCACGAATTCCAGATGAATATGCTAAGTTCCTATCAAAGTAGGCTGCAGCCGCACAACCTACCAATTCCTAGCCTGCATACAAATTCTTTGTCCTCAATCTACATTATTAAAAGTAAAATACATATTTTATTAACCTTCACTTGTCAATGATAACTCTCGCCAGTGACATGTTCCAGTGTGATGGGTGTGTATAGTTTTCAAACCATCATAGCAGCTAATTATGGTCAAAATTTAAATAGTGAATGCAAGCAAACACCATGTACTCGGAATTAATAATGAAACTGAATGAACTCTTTACACAGAGATAGTATAGTGATCAGTGACTTAGTCAAGTCGAAACCACAAGTGATAAGGAATTTGTTCATAATTCGGTAAAAAAGATGCTAAACTACTTGAAATAAATCAAGTATATTGAGTGTTTAAGTAATTAACTCAGTTAGTGGTTATTTCCACTTGTTTTTCTAGTAACACAGGTTTTTACTCAGGTACAATCTTAAAAAGAACATCAAATTGCTTCCAATTAAAGGATGTACTATTTTTTTCCAAAATAAATTTGGCATTCGCTCTTTTATTGCATTAATTTATTCGATAAAATGAATTATATAAAAAAACTGGATGACGAGAAAATGATTTGATTTGGTTGATTGCGTTTGTCGATTTTACTGATCCCAATGGATGAGATACACAAATTGGTGCATACTTGATCGCTGGTTTTTTATGATATTCATCATTCATATTCAATGTTTGATATATTTCGAGTATATGTAATGTAATGTATGTTCGTATTTAGTTTTAAAACATGTACAGTACATACATTTTATATTATATCAAATATGAATGTTATATATATAGTTTGTATTTTATATTCATAGCATTCCAAAGCATGTTTTTTTATAATATCCCATTGTAGAGACCCAAAGTAATACTTAGTTGCATATATGAAAAACAATATTATTCGAAATAAGAAGGGGAGACCACGGAAAAATTGACTTCGGGATAATAAATTATATTTCAAATTTTGCCCCTATTCCTAGAACATTTGTTTGTATTTTATAAATACGTATTTCGACTACAAGGTAGTCATCATCAGTATGAATTAGCTAATCGTAACTATCTCTGGGATATGTAGTCAGAGATATGTTGCTCGTTGCTAATTTGGTGCGTGTCTCACAATAATATTAAAAAACTTTTGTCTTTTATATGATCTGACTGAAGTTATACCTGAAGGGTTATTTCAGTTGACTGACCAATTAAGGGATTAAGTGTGTGAAGAGGTCAACCCATTTATTGGCGGAAAAATTTTTTGACCATGCGGTGTTGTTTTTGTATATCCCAGAGATAGTTACAATTAGCTAATTCATACTGATGATGACTACCTTGTTGTCGAAATACGTATTTATAAAATACAAATAATTGTTCTAGGCATTGGGAACATTTGAAATTAAACTTTTAGTTCAAATTAAAACAACAAATGTTATATTTGTATTACTAATATTTATTTTGCATAATCCACTTTTAAATTTTTCAAAAGAAAAATTAATTGTTTTACATGTATTCGATCTATTTGATCATCTTCAGAACAATTTAAAAGTGGATTATGCAAAATAAATATTAGTAATACAAATATAACATTTGTTGTTTTAATTTGAATATGGAATTCCATAAAGTAAATCTCAACACAATGAAAAACTTTTATTTTATTTGTGAAAATTACAAACTTTTTATGGGCGTGAAAACAAAAAATCACTACGAAATCAATAGATTGGAACTCTACTACTATAAAAATACGACTACAGTTCCTTATAACAACACACATGTTGAAAAAATATAACATACACGTTCAAAGATATGTTTACATTTTGAAATTGGTTTAAAATAACTATATACGTACAATTTAATTTCATGTACATAATAATAATGGTATAGTTTTCAATTATTTTAAAATCTAACTTTTCCGTTATTAAAACTTGTTAATAAAATATTCTGTGGTTATGTATATCACAATACTTGACTTTCCTGCGGATGGATAAAGAAGAAGATTGAATGTTCGGTGTATAAATAATATATTAAATTTACAGATTGCTTTATTTTACGGAATATTAGTTTTTTAAAAAAGAAAATCGAATACACTATGTGAAGTTTTATTTAGTTTTGTAGTTTTTAGTAAATTTTAATTCTTAAGAAAATAAATGCGATGTTTAATCCGATGTATAAATCAAAAACTTTTCATTCGAATCCACTTGTTTGTGATCCTATTTTTCTTATTTCTATCGAAATATACAAGAGATGTGTTAAATATGGCATAATATTTGGAAAATATGACTCAATTTTAGTAGAATTACATACTTGAATTATTGAAATCGGATAAAATTTTACTAAGTTAGACCAAATTTAATTTTCTGTTATTTAATAATTTGAATAATTTCTCTATTGAATAATTTAATCTAAATTTTCTACGATGTTAATGAAATGGTGTTTTAAACCCACCAATTTTCACTCAAATTTTTCATATTTGATGTTGGTAATTCGTCAATAGTGACCATTTAGCAGCTACTGGACCCATAGCCTAGCTTTCTTAAACTTAATAGATATATTAAATTTAATAGTGTTTAATAAATCTGTAAACAAATATTAAATATAATAAAAGAAACAAAAAACTCTGTGAAAAACATTGCGTAGATAAAAAAAGCGTGTCAAATTTTATTAGGAAAAATGTTACTCCAGTTCTTGTGGTGGTGAGATTTTGTTTTCAGTTACGGCTTGGAATGATGGAATTTTTCATTTACGTTTTCAAGCTTCAAGGAAATTTTTATTAGTGAACAATCTGTTGGCTAAAGATTGAACCTACCGAAGAAATATTACGAACTACAAAAAAACAAGCACTTTAGCACGTGGGTGGTAAGTTTGCCCTACCATAGCAGGCAGACAAGTAGGGAGACTATATTGTGATCATTTGAAATCAAAGTTTTCGAAATAACTTTAATTCTCATAAAATAATAAATAAAATCGTATGCAATCGATTGAAAGCAATAAAATTTACACTTTAAATTCACATATTTAATAAATGAATGAATAAGGATTAGTTTGGTGGGGCAACGACTGACTGAGGAAAAGGGGGATAACATTAAGGAAACATATATACGTAGTGAGGAAATGGAGTATGAAATATATTTTCATGGAGAGAGTATGAGTATCGTCAAAGGTGTATATACATACCTATTAGACGAAGAAAACTTGTCTATTTAATACAAGGTACGTTGTATATAATATATATATATATAAATATATATATATATATTTATATATGTATATATATATATATATATTATATATATATATATATATATATATATATATATATATATATGGTGGATTAAAACTTTTACTTACATTTTGCTTCACCACAAGGACGAGGACGTGGATATTATAAGTCCATGTTGTTGGCTCTCATGAGTTAGTTTTATGTATAAAGGTGTACAATAATGGCTACACTTTATCATCGAAAAAAATCTGGTGTGAACATTACATAACCTCTATATACTAACTATAAGAATATCAAACTTGTTTATTGAAACCAATTTAACTATCACATGAAATGAAACCCAAAATTGAAACAAGCGTTGTTCGTTCCAATCAATTCAATTTCCAAAAAAAAGTTTGGTACGTATTTCAACAGGTGATTATAAAACTGAAAAACTTTCGTGATTATTTCGATTTCAAAAGTGGCGTTCTTTTTTTTTAATTTTTTTTTTGTCGATTTCAGTCTAATACATTTGGTTTCACAAAAAAATGTTTCGAATAAACTTTTAATTCGTTATAAAATACTAAAAACTTTTCGAAAGTTCCGAAAAACAAACGTCCCTTTTGAAGTCTATAATACATAGAAATAAATATATCTTTGTAATAATAACGGAAAGTATTAATAACGGAGTCTGCGAAACCTAGACCGGTACATCAAAGTTTTTATTTACCTGCTTCAAAATGGGTCAAAAAACAAAATAAGGAAAATTGTTAAAATCATATTGGAAAATATCACAATAAACACTAGCATTCATAAATAAGCATACACATACACACTCGTATCAATGCATTTTTATTCTTGTGAAATGTTTCGATTGGATATATCATTTTCAGACTGTTAACACGTTTATCACAATTTAAAAATATTCATTTAAGAATGTCGACTTTCTCGTCTCGTCTCATATCCTGTCAAGAGAAAACACTTTTTTCGCTTTCGTTAAGAATTAAACATCCTGATTTAATCTTAATAAAGCATAATTTTCGTATTTTGAAACTCAACTTCTCGTTTTCATTTTTAGTATGTGATTCTCGATTCTTGAAAATGTGTTTCGTCATTTCGTTTGGATTTTGGCTGAGATCTAAAGTTCTAAATCTCATCTCGACCCTAAACAATAAGATCTCTTCTCAAAATTATCATTTCAGGTGGTAATAGCACAAATTTACACCCCCATAATACGTTTTAGTGTACATACAGAGGTGAAAAATTTCAGTGTACAAAATGGTTAATACCCCTTATTTTATTCGTACCTAAATGAGATGATTATTGTTGTTGTTTTCAACAATTAAAACATTGTTTAATTGTCAACTTTTAGTAACTCATGTAGACTTAAAGATGAATAAAATTAATATTAACAGACTTAAAGTGTACACAAATTGGATTATATCTACAGAAATATCAAGAGTCATTAAAGCGCTTTAATGGAAATTAAAGTTGCATATATTATTAGCTTTATGTTTTGTGTAGAGATTGACAATAATATTTGTTTGATAAACATCGATAAACATTTCAAAATGGTGTTGGAAAAAATAGTATAAATTAATAGAAAGTATCGTATAAATTTTTTTTTTATTAGATATGGAAATATATTTACATTGTTTATGTAAAAAGAATTTAATTAATGATTTTGATTACAATACAGTTTTGTACAAAGTTTAATTAATATATAGAGAAAAGAAAAACTAGTAAAATAATAATTATTGAAAATATGTAAAGGTAAATTTATGATTAAATTATGTGTAAATATAATGTGCACACCTATAATTTGAATTGTTTATATAATATTGTGTATAGTGTTATATAGGCTGGCCAAATAGATTTCTAAAGAAAGACTCATTTTCAACTTCTTTCTGGAAACTTGTTTTATGTTATTTCGTACAATAGGTGAGAGTCTCATTTTGTTTCTTGTAAAACTGACTCTCTGAAGAAAAAGTTTTGAGTCCGGGACTCAGGAATGAACGGAAACCATATCATACTAGCTGAAAAGCCGGCATTGCCCGGGCTTCAAAAAAATATTATAGGAAATTTACGTCAAATGATTTTTTTTTTAAATTTTAAACCATCAATTTATTACAAGCTTTTATTTAATTAGCAATGTATGTATGTTCGGGTCAAATCTTGCTGAAAACTAGCTTTTTAAA
This sequence comes from Nineta flava, assembly GCA_963920215.1. Taxonomy (NCBI): domain Eukaryota; kingdom Metazoa; phylum Arthropoda; class Insecta; order Neuroptera; family Chrysopidae; genus Nineta; species Nineta flava. The sequence continues at coordinate 117,477,621 of OY986041.1, forward strand.
ACTAATCTCTGAATTTGCTGATTTGCACTCCCGTTAGAATATGTACGTATGTATGGTATATTTGAGACATAAGTCTCTACATCATATGAATATGACTTTTATAATTATATAACGGGAGATTTAATTCACATATTGGTTAGTTGCACAGGTAACGTATTGTATGTTTGCAAACTAATGAAGAACTTTCAGGTATGATTTATATGCATTTTAATAGTAGTTGCCTGAACATTCTCTGCCCACTTTCGTCTCATAATCCAAGACTATAAGGAAGTTAAATTTTTTACATGAACTTAAATCTTGGATAAAGATTATGAGATACGTTTCAATGCGATATATCATCCAGTAAACGAGCTATTCTCTGCGATTTAAGAAAATTTTTATACCCAGTATATGTAAATATGCAAGGTATATTAAGTTTAGTCCCGACTTTGTAACGCTTGAAAATATTAATCCTTGACAAAAATGCTTCACATAGGTATTCATAAAATGGTCTAATTCAGCCATTTGCGCATGTCCGTCCGTCTGTCTGATACGATAACTCAAAAACAAAAAGATATAACGAGCTGAAATTTTGTGTGTGTGTGCAACAAAGTTAGGTTTAGTTCGTTAATATGCACAATGGGAACTTGTTTCTCCCCGGCAGAAACCGTAAGAAAAAATTTTGTTAACAAAAAATCTCCTTCTTAAAATAAATAACTTTATAAACTCAATAGTTTTCTCATAATTTATGCCTAAACGTACCCCGAAAAGCGAAAAATTTGCCCATCTTTGAAATAAAAGAATAAAAAATGATTGTTTTTTCAAAATGAAGAACTTTTGTTTCAATAATTTTTTCATAAGCTCAATAGATTTCACTGCTCAAACATAAGAGAGCAAATTACGTACCTCTCAATAGTATGTAGACCTATAAATAGTGGAATGAATGCGGATATATGTACATACATAACATATCAAATACTGTTTGTTTTTTTAAATTTTAATCTCACTTTTGTATACCAGGTTTTGTATACATTAATATCCATTTTTTCAACTCAAGAACATTTTTATTGTTTCAATATTATTAAAATAGGCTGAATAGGCTGAATTGTGTATTCAAACAATTAATTCAGTTACATTACTTGTTTTTTTTAGTTTAAAATTGTTATAATTTATAAAAAAGTATTTTTGAAGATTTATTCTTTTCACGATACGAAACTGTAAAAAATTTGGGTGAAAGAGAGTATTGATGATTATTTAATGGGTTTCAATCTTACAGGTATTATTATATTGTTTTAAATGCAGACATGTCTATGGAATGTCCTCTAACTTATGTATGCTTAAAAGTTATTGAGTTTTGAAAACTGGTGTTTATTCTAAATATAGTATAGAATATATGATACAGATTTTTATCAAACTGTTCAGAAAATCTATTCTGAAAGTTTCTGAATAGATTGACGTTGAAATATTTCGCCAAAAATTATGAAATTTCGTTAAAACCAATGAAATATTGGTGACAGATATCTCAGTAAAATTTGGTGATAAACAAATTGCAAAAATATTCATACTGATTTCCATATTGATTAGGAGATTATCTCGCCACACGATCAAAAACTTGTTCATAGGTTATATTACATAATAACAAATCAGGTTTAAAATTACGATATGCATTGTCTGAATGATATTTATTGGTTTAAAAAATATATGTTTACAGTACATAAAATACTTTTAATCGTGCATGTACAAAGAAAAAACCATAACAATTGCGACTTGGGAACACACTGGTAGAAGAAAACAGGTTAATTCAAGTTATCTTTGAGAAAGTCATACACACCCATATATTAACCGAAACATAGTACAGAGTATTTTAAAAAAACTGTGTCATAGACCGATATTATCCTGTAAAAGGTCTTTTCTAAAAGATTTTATCATATTTTTATACCCGGTATATACAATATATACTAGGGTATATTATTATACCCGGTATTTACAATATATACCACGGTATATTAAGTGAAGTTCGATTTTGTAACGGTTGTCAACACGATAACTCAATAACGAAAACCTTAATAATTATGATTACTTTCTTGATTATGCCATATTTTTTTATTATGCCATATTTTTTTATTATGCCATATTTATATCCTTCAATAAACCGTCCTTTCATGCATATTTTCTATACAAAATAGTTTCGATGTTTCACATATGCCAGGCGATGCCGCGTTTTTTTATATTTATAATATAACTTTACCTACACAACCAACGTCCTTAAAAAAAGCTACATGCATCTTTTCTATATAAGCAAAACTTCAAAACTACAATAACTCAAATATAAATATGTTTTCAATACAATATATATAGTTCACGCCAAAACAAAAAAGATAAAAAATAATTAAAATAAATCATAAAATATAATATCCATAATAATAATATTAAGAATACCAAACATAGATATAGATAAACAATATCTATTGGTAATAATAAGAATAATAAATAAAAAATTAATATCAAAAACAATAATAAATGTCAAAAATAATAGGTTAATATTATTTTTCGTTCACATTATTATATAAATTCTTAAAATATATAATATTTGAACAATACAAAAATTATTATTGTTTTGTTAGCCGAAAAAAAACATACACAGTTGTACAATATTAGTGTGTATCGATATAAAATAATAAAATATCTCGAGAAATCTCTAAACATATAATAAAAATCAATCTCATCTCATATATAATGATGACCATTTATGTAGTAGGTACCATCAACAGTGGCGTAGCTGGAACAATATTCATTGACGTTTGAATATTCACTGAAGTTCATTCGAGTATTGAAAGATAAAGTTTTTTACGTGGCTACATGTTCTTTAAAGTACAAAATAAATCTAAGCAGGTATAGCTCTATGAAAATTAACATTTATTGCTCTAAAACTTAGACAATATTTAGCTTGTAGTTTACTTATGATTTCAATTCAGGTACAGATATATATCTGAGTTTGCTTTTCATGTCCATCTCTAAAAATCTCCAAAGAAATTCATCTCAAAGTATATCGATTTCAAGGCCGACTATGAACCAAATGTACGTGTTTGGTCTAATCTAGAATAATCCTTTATATATTAATAAATAGGGAATATATTCAATAAACAGTTTCGCCCGTAGGTTTTCTACAGTCTACTAAAATACCATAGATTCATCCGTAGATGACTATCTTCTTAAAATATGGTTCATACATGGTAAATTTTTTAAAAGCCTTGCCCCAAATTAATTTCCCTTTTTGAATATCGGTATATATTTAAAGTGGGACACATCTGGATATCTTATTCAATAATTGCCTAAATTTTGTTTAATATGTTTAAAATGCTAAAAAGTCCTAATTTTGACCCTCAAATAAACAAATTTTCGATTATTTTATTATCTTGTCAAGTATTTAAAATGATGGACATCCCGCAATTGCAGTAAAAAATACAGATTCCTATTTGAAACTTCAAAGTTATTATCGACTTGCGAATTCAAAGTATGAGGATTAGTTTTGCGGATTGATATTCTTCTCTAGTGCAATTTTTTTCAAAACATTAGGATCAATATTTCTCAGCACACATTTCAAATGTCGGTTTCATCTGTTTTTGCGAAATGATCTTTTTACAGATAAACATCTGTTGAGTGTATAATTCAGCACTCAATATTATTTTCAGGCTTTTAGCCCAAATTGAGCTAAAATTACTACGTAATCGAAAGAAGAGACGAAAGATAAACGTATGTTCTTCGCTATAAATTCGCCACTGAATGCATGACTCCCATATAAAACAATATACAAGCAGTAGTAGGTAATAATACATTAATTTTCGTGTAGTGTTCTTCACGATTCGTTTTCAAAGATTTATTATTGAATAAAAAAGAATTATTAAGACAATTTTAAGTGTTTCAACAGTGGAAGAATAAGAAGAAGAATACCATATATGTTTAGTCAGTCTAATGTCGTTGTTTTGGAACACCCAAAAAAACTTATTGCTTTACGATATCAAATAAACTGTTTGAGATCGACATACTCCCAGACACACATACATATACACATACACACCTGACTTGAACATTTAGTGTTCTACTTATATTGTTGTATTGTTTTTAACAATCTATTACTGTTTAGGGAATTTCAATCCAATTTTGTGTACCTTACGGTACAATGGTTAACAAAAATGTTAACATATGAGAACACAATCTATTCTATGTATGTATGCACATACAATAATACCTTCTGCTCTATTAAAATGTTTGTTACGTGCAAAACTTACAAGAAATTCATGGTATTGTCTCTGTCTATTGGTTTTTTTGTTGCATGATTGTTTCGTTTGTTGTTTAAACGGTTTTAATTTAAATTACTTTAAAAATAATTCAATTTATCCAATTTTTAGTATTCCGTATCAATATTTGAAGAAAAAAAAGTAATGCAACAATTAACTGAGTTAATTGTTTGAATACCCAGTATATACTGAGTTGTATATCAATGATTGAATTGTTAACAATTCTGCGTATTCGAATTGTTAACAATTCGCATTGCGAGGGACATTTAATCCATAAACTATGAAAAAACTATTGAGTTTATGAAAAAAATTTTCAAACAAAAGTTTTTTTTCTATCTCTTACGGCTTCAAAGACGTATATTTACCCCTTTCCTAGCGGGCGGAAACATGTTCCGATTTTGCCCATAAACGAACATGACCTTAATTTTTTGCTCTAGAACACACTCAAAAATTTTCAGCTCGTTATCTCTTTTCGTTTTTGAGTTATCGGCTTCACCGACAGACGGACGGACATGCGGAAATGGCCGAATTAGGCCATTTTATGAATACATTTGTGAAGCATTTTATAGTGTTTTAACATTTATGATAGAATGTAATATATTTTCAACAATGCAAGACTTTTGTTGACAGTAATTATTAACTAGTTTTGATGTAGCAGTTGCAATTTACCACCTTTTAACCTATATCTTTTTACAAATTTTGCAGTATATGTATTATTTTTAATTCATTTTTAGGCTAATGTTTTAGAAAATCAAAGTAAAATAAAATTTCTTCTGACGATTTTTATTTAAGAAATATAATATACTCAATACAAAAACTTTTCAATTAGGATGATTGTAAAATTCATCCTGTAAATTTATATATATATATATATATATATATATATATATATATATATATATACATATATATATATACATATATATATATACATATATATATATATATATATATATATATATATATATATATATGTATATATATATATATATATATATATATATATATATATATATATATATATATATATATATATATATATTTATATAATACGCTTTATATGTATAAAACAATAAATATATAAAAGAAATTTGTATTGAGAATAAAGGGTTAAACCACATAGCATCTTAATATATATAACACATACACCATATATTGTGAATAAGAAAAGGATTTTAAGCCAATAGATTGTTGAAGCCATTTCCTCTATTGTCCTTTAAACTATACTCTCGCTGCTACCACATAAAGGGAATCCGGTAAAGACGGCAACTTAACATTGAAAACTATAAGCAAGAAATATACTAAAGAAGCTGTGTATGCGATATGTATTCTCTTACACATATACAATGAATATAAGAGAAATTTACAGGGGGTGGGGGTTAAATTTCTACACAACATATAGAACGACGCCGTTTATTGTATTGTATATATATATATATATATATATATATATATATATATATATATATATATATATATATATATATATATATACAAATATATACTTAATACTACTTACTTAACATTGTGGCTGAAATAAGACGCTGACTTGTGTGTTCGACCAGTTTACTTCTTAGAGAAAGTTTTGTTTTATATGAATATACTAAAATTTATATAGTTTATTCATTTTTGAATGGACAATATTCAGACTTGAGTTACCGATAAAATGGTAAAAGTCAGATTTAAAATACGGTTGAGTAGAAAACTTGTAGCTGGAAAAATTGAAAATAGTTTTCAACTCGTTCTTTATGTGTTTCAAACACGTTTTTCAGACAAGCTTGGACCTGTAACAACTATGTAAGCAAATCTTATAACTCACTTTAACTACCCACTTCTAACAAACCTTATCGATTTAAAAATTCGCAAAAGCATGGAATTCTTGAGACAATAGAGCAATTTTGTATCAGTTGAAGTAAGGATTCGAAAATATGCACACACAAAATAGATAGAAATTCGGTAGGAGCGTTGATATAATAGGAAAAATTAAATTAATTTTCTTTATTAAATAATGCTTCCTGATCTGTTATTTTTCGGAATAGAGGTTTCTAAAAAAAAAATAGCGATTTAACGCATCGGAAAGTTATATACCAGTAAGCTGGGGAAGCGACCTATTTTTAATATTATTTGATATTAAACCCTTGATATGAAAATCTTACATATCTAGGGTAGAAATCGAACCAATCTGACATTTTAGACCAATGCTCTACCTCTGAGCTATCTGATATGTGATGGTAGTGGAAGGCATATGAACTTTCACTATCTTTTGTTATCGATGTATTATTAATTTGTTTTTTTACTATTTCCTATTTACATATTTATTAATTGTTTTTTTTTTTCTAAACCAGAGTCTATTTATATCCATTTTTAGTATGGTTGCCTTTCGGTTATATTATACCAACGGACCAATATGACATTTGAGTAATATGCCTGAACATTGATATCATTCTTTGACAATGTGAAATATTATTTTATTACACGTCTGCCTTTTGATTTCCGGTATCTGGAATAACAATGACTGAATAAATTGATAGAAATTATCCAGGCTGGATTGTCCACAAAAAGATATCGTTCATGATGTCGAACACCGCGACAACTCCGAGAACGTGGTCCATCGCGATAGATCACTTCCTACAGTTGTTCTATAAAATAACTTATATCTCATGAAGCGATCGTTGTATGATTACAAGTGCTTACCTCTAGGCGTAAATAATCCCAAGCTAAAGTTGATGATATTTTATCCACTTACAATTGAAACATGAATAAATAATAAGGTTGTATTGTATTATTATATATATATAATGTTTATTCTACTTATTGGTGTTTAACCCTTCGTATTCCTTAAAGATTATTATGATGTAGGCGGGGGTAAACTACACATACATTATATATATATGGTATATGTGGATAAAATAGTGGGTGGTAAGTATTCACTTAAGTTTGAACTTCGACAATAAACACATTTTCACATACTCTATAATAATACATAATATTATTATTATATGTTATGCGCAGAGAGAATCACTGCTATTCTATTCAAATCATTTGCACTCGAAAATGTATGAATTATGGTCAAATTTCATTTCAACAGAATAATTTTTTTTCCATCGAATTATACATTTGATAACGTTTAAAATAATTTTTCATTGGATTTATAAATTCATTTTGAATGGTAGTTGAATCAATACAGGATCTATTTTGATATGACAGATTTATATTTTGCGGATAAAAAAAAAGTGTTCAATATTTAAATGAATCAGAATCCGACCATGTTTTATTTCTTTATAGTTTTATCACTCAAAAATCTTTTTCCAATGAATGTTGTTCATATTTCGATAATTTGCAAAACTTTAAAAAAAATAAAAATACTTAACTTTGATAATGATGTGCGTGGTATCTCTATTCCAAGTAACAATGTATCAAGTAAAACCAAATAATGAAATTGCTGTCAGTTGAGATGTAAAAATCAAAATACTTTATGGGATCACCACCTTCTTGAGTTTGTGTTTGTGTGGGAACCAGATTTGTTGAAATATACCTAGATATCCTAGTATATTCGGTCTGAAATTTACTCCAATAGAAAGATAATAGTTATTCATGAAAAATGTTTTTGCTACCATTTTCCGGAATCATATTTCGATAATATTTCCGAAACCATATGCGAATAACTTCTCACATGAACTTTTTTCATTTTAATAAGTTCAATCGCTTCTCAAGGTTACGAATTTTGCCACACTTGTGTTTGTGAAATAGGTATGGATCATTAACAATTATGCTATTATGCACAAGATCAATCAATTCAAAAATTGAAAAGTATCTGCTCTGAACAAAATTGTATTTTGTGTTGAACTTTAATGTTTCAATTTCAATCGACAAAATGATAATTTTGTTTAATGAAAAAATGATAATTCACATCCTTACGTGATAACTGCTATTTCTAAATTTTGATTTGACTTTTCTTTTCGTAGTTTATAAACAAATAAACCAATCATAATTTTCCACTATAATATTTGAAGTATACGTGATAACTGCTATTTCTAAATTTTGATTTGACTTTTCTTTTCGTAGTTTATAAACAAATAAACCAATCATAATTTTCCACTATAATATTTGAAGTATGTCCCAAGTTATTTAGTCTAATATTTTTTTTTTGATGAATTTTCCTTTTTAAAATTATATTGGTGTACAATGTATCTGAGATTATAGGACTAACATGTTAAACTGTTAAGACATAATATTCACGAACGTATATCTATATATATATATATATATATATATATATATATATCTATATACATATATATATATATATATATATATATATATATATATATATATATGTATATATACATAAATATATATATATATATATATATATATATATATATATATTTATATATATTATATAATATGATAATATATATAGTCTAATCCTGATGGGATTATTATTGAACAGTTTTGACACATTTAGCTCAAACTATTTCACGCACTTATTGTATACAATATGTTTTTCGTATAACTATTTATTGAAAATCGCTATTGAATTTTAAGGGACAATTCAGTTTTGATTCTCTTCATACTAAAATAAATATTAGTAAGTTTTGGCTATCTTTTACTTAATTCATCAACATTATCTAATCTATATTTTTTGTGTGTGTACTAATTTCTACCAAAACTTACCTTATATGGGGATGGAGCTTACTTTAAAAATATTTTTCGTTAAAATCGGAACTAAACTTTTTTATCTCCAACTTTTACAAAAAACATTATTTTATGCTGGTTTTTCAATTAGGTCGTGCCTAATTCACACTGATGGTGACTACTTTGTTGTCGAAATACGTATTTATAAAATACAAGAATTTTGATCTAGGAAATTGGGGCAAAAATCGAAATATAATTCGAAAAATGCTAGAGTTCTCTTTAATATTCTTTATATTTATAAAAACATATCACGGAATTGTTTAAAAAATAAACTACGAATCAATTGTAATCGTATCGGCACTTCTGCTTCAGACAGCCATGTCATACATTTTTAATGAAACACTCTATATATTATCGTATAAAATATCATTATACAAAGTTAATTCATGTCACGACATTAATTTGATCAAACCCTAGTGTGTGTATGTGTTTTTTTTTTCTTTCATAATAAACGCATCGATAGTTAAGTTAGGAAGGTGGGTATTAGAACATACTTCCCCTCTATATATATATATATTTCATGTTTGTTATACTTACTAAGTATAATACTTGAACTGTATACTAACATCGGAGTTAACAAAAACAATATTGATTTACTATCCATATCAATTGTGTATGTATCTATGAGCCAGGCCGACGATATATTTGCTGTTTAGTAGCACACAAAACGGTCTAGTTTCAAATCAATGTCTCCTAGTAGACGTTAGTATATGTACTATTCGGGTTCATTTTTCATAATTTTACAGATGTAATTCATTCGAATGTAACAACTAAAACAGGAATTGTTTTATGGATTTCGAAAAAAAGCATTTTTGTGAGACACGCACCAAATTAGCAACAAGCAACATATCTCTGAATCCATATCCCAGAGATAGTTACGATTAGCTAATTCATACTGATGATGACTACATTGTAGTCGAAATACGTATTTATAAAATACAAACAAATGTTCTAGGAATAGGGGCAAAATTTGAAATATAATTATACCAACAACATTAATATGGAAGACACATACTTTTAAATTTATTAACACATTTTCCATTTTAAATTTATTAATCCATCGACAGAAAACACCGTTACAATTTTTAAACGATACTGCAGGTATTTTTAGTCAATTCAAAAACTGACTTAATGATAATTACCCTAGAAATATAACCTCATTTGCAAAAAATCAACTTGAATTTTATCTGGATAAATATAAGCATCTATAGTTAGCTACTAAATATCACTAGATCTACAACGTAGCTACTATTTTTATGCAACTAATACACCCATTAGTTAACTCAATTGCATATGGCTAAAGTTAAGTTAGTAAATGAACCTAAGCGAAAAACTTGGGATTGAAAACTCAATAAAATATTGAAAGTTTTAATATTTGTTCTACTTTAATATCACCCAATTTGATAATCAAAAGATACTTTTTATACCCGGTAATAATATAAACAAGGGAATATTCAGTTTAGTCCCGACTTGGGAACGGTTGAAAATATTGATAGCAGAAAAACAATTTTGATATAGGTGTTTATAATATAGCCTAATTATTCTATTACAGCAAAGTTGTCAAACGGTAAACATGATAACTCCAAAATGAAAAGCGTTAGTGAGCTGAAATGTGTCTTCTAGAGCTAAAATAAAAGGTCAAGTTCGTGAATGGAGAAAATCGGACCATGTTTGCGCAAAATTGGCAAAACTACCTATCTAAGAGATAGATCAAAAACTCAAAGACAAAAAACGTCCCTTTTTTAAATATTAACAACTTTTTTTGAAACATGTTTTCATAAATTCAGTATATACCGGCTATTTAAGCAATTAACTCAGTTAGTTGTTGTTTCCACTTGTTTATAGTGAATACAAGAACAATTTTTAACTTAGGAAATTAAATTTTTGATGTTTTACCTAAATTCTTCAGATACAAAAAACATATCGTTTTTTTCTTTGTATTGCCTAAATATTTATTAAATTGTTACATAGAATTTGAAATATTTAAATCCCCAGAAAAACACATCAGCATTTCGAAAGACGTATGTCGTATAAGAACAGACAGACAGGCATATATGTAGACTACTCTACATATATGTATACTTGTAACTTGTACATACACATTATATACGATACACGTTTCTTATAAGACATATAATTTGTGGATTTTTACCCTTCGACTCAACTCATTCAACTACCTACCTACCACTGTGATGTAAATTTGTCTATCTATTCATTTTAATGACTTTTAATTAATTTTATAAATACATCAAGTAATCAAGTAACATATCTAACATTAAGATGATATTTTAAAGTAAGTTAAATGAAAGTAATTATTTTAATATATTATTTGTTGTTCACACTGATACAGGCTGATCCAACAAACATATCATTCTCATTGAGAAGGTTTTCAGCTACTAAATCCATGTCCGCATTCATTAAACCTAATTTTTAAACGGTGCTAGAATGTGGTTACATATAAAAATGTTTATCTAATAAAAATAAACAACTTTTGTATGATACATTATTTCACACAACCAATAGTTTAAACAAAATGTCAGCGCAAAGCATGTGGGGTTAATCGTGCAGTACTTCACTTAAGAGGTAATCTCTGGAGCTACAGAACCGCTTCTGAAAAATTATTTCACTGATAGAAAAATACACTATTCTTGAGTGATATAGGCTTATAAGTTTGCATTTAAACGTATCCGCGTGGCACGCTAAAAACTAAATTTTTAAACAATGCGAGATAGAGAAAATCTATAAACCAAAAAACTATTTATCTAATAAAAACAAACAACTTTTGTATGAAATATTTTTTCATACAGCTAATAGTTTAGAAACAATTTCAGTACGAAGCCTGTGCGTGTCAGTTATAATAGATAAAGAAATACACGTTTTTCGAAGATCAAGCTTTATGGGGTTCAAATAAGGAGTTATAGGTTCGGTTTTTTTGAAGCCAGCGACATAAAAATTTTTATTTCAGTTATATATTATAAAATACGAGAGTTTGGAAACCCTTAAAGTGATGAAATACGGATTGAGCATTTGTATGGAAATTCAGTATTTTAAAATTAGAGACATGCAAATTGATATTTAAGTAACAGCGTATTAAGACAATCAGTCCTTGACGGGGAGAAATATTATGTTACTCAGTTGTAAGGGTTTTACATAATTTTTGCGGGTGAAACCGCTGCGGGTAATGCTAGTACGCTATGAATTGAAGATATAGTATATTATGGTTAATAATCTAATGCTTTCTGCTCTGGTTCAGAATTTATCATAAACTCAACAATTTTAAAATGAGGTTTTTTGTTTTGTTTGTAATGCGTATGTTAAAATAAATGATATATTTTTAATCGGAAGAAATGAAATCAATAATATATGTATTTATGTCATCTGAATTACAAGACGCCACTGGGAGATGCACTTTTATTATGAATTGAATTTACTGTCTTTTCGTTTCATTTTCGTACACAAAAAAAATGTATAAAGTAAAAAAAATAACCAATTAAATATTTTGTGTGTATAACTATTCTAAGGAGACAACCTGTATATTTTACATATATTCATAACCTCAATATGTGTAATTAGGAGCAGATAGATCATTTACAAAACAAAGTTTAAACTTTAATTATAAAATATATTTAATTATTGAATAATCATTTCTAAGTGTTTCTGTTTCTTCTTCTATATTTCTTGATGAAGAGTAACTCTTATGACTGTCAAATATATATGAAGAAATATGTTCATATGTTATTTGCAATGTGCGAATTTTGCTATTCATCGTATTGTTTACTCAGAACGCGATGTAAGTATAGTTTTAACATACGCGTCAATACGTAGTAGGGGCAATTTCGACGGCACTTACTTTTGGTGATAATATGACGTTATATGGATATAACAATGTTTATATAAAATTGTGGTGAAATGATATCTATCTAAATTCATCTTTGACACCCACCATGTGGTGGGACTGTGGTTCAATAGACATTATCAAATGAATACTGGAAATAAATATTTGTTAAATATCTAAAGGTGCGTCCACATATACGCGCCACGAACCCCGAGCGGTGTGCACGTCGCTCGCCTTTGGTTCGTTGGAATTGTTGTTTTCAACGAACCTCCATCGATCCATAGGAAATCCACGAACATATATTCATATTGCAGTGAAGTTGAATCAATCACAAAAACCCGTTATTTAAGCCTGAAAATAATCTAAAGATATTAATTAAAATGTTTACATTTTAGTTCAGCTTGGAAAATGTTCAAGTTGAACTAAAATACTACATTTCAATTAATAATAAAAAAAAACAATCACATGCGCGCTAAAAACGACAAACCTTTCAGGAACACATCCAAATATGAACAGCGAACATACAAAGTGTTCGTTGAAAAAACCGACTTCAGATGGATCGTTGTGCGCCGCCAAATATGACGAATTTGATGCGCACGAGCGGCGCGTGTGCCGCGCAGCGGGCTTATGTGGACGCACAATATGACAACACCAGTATTGTGATTGCATACAAAATTTGGTGAAAATATTTTTCCCATGCCTACAAAGTTATAAATTATGGGACACTTGTGTAGCTTAAGTGAGTGCTGCCCTCTATTTTTCATTTAGTTAAATGGTTTCTGTCATATGATTTTTAGTAGTAGGTTTTTGTTTTATATAATTAGTGGCCTTAACAGATTGAACAGTTTTCAGATATTCAACAGTATACGGTTTTAGCTTAACTATAATAATTTTGACTTTGATGGTGATTTCAAATTTTAGTTTTTTTTTTGTGATTTATGAAACGTCAACATGAATACTCAAAACGAACTGTCACTACTAATCAAATCTCTAATTTATATCCTTTTCATTCAAGAGGGAACATTTGCGATCAAGTTCATGAATTACTGTATGTATGAACTTTTAACCCATCACCTATCACTAAGCCTGCATATTACGAGTTATGCATAAAAATCTCGAACAATAGCAAAATTCTTCTACTGCGAATAACAAATATAATATTATTTAATAAATAAGAAAGAATATTTACGCATGAGTGCTGAAGAAATGATGTGAAACTACATGTAACCTGTTTCAGAAATATTGTAATGAATGAAATATTTATTATGAGAGTTTTAAAATTATAATAATGATATTGGTTTTGTCTGTCTGTGGTTATTATAATTATGTAGTTCACATGGAAGGGATTAAGTTTTAATTGGAACCTTCTACACGAAAAAGTTTGTTCATTTTTTTTAAATAACCGGGTAGGTGTTACCCTCCCGTAAGTTTTTGAGTTAAACGTAGTATATTATAAAATATATATAAAATTAATAATGCTTGCTTGATATGCAGACTTCGATTAATTTTATAAATATTTGTAATATTGTCCCTATCTTGATTATTAAGGTAATTCACTTGTTACAGTCAAATCAAGGAATATAAAATGTGCCAATTGAATATATCTAGTATAACATATATAGTGTTTTACACATTAAAGATACAATTTACTATGCTGTACAATGAAAGAAAAAATCTGCAATATATTATTTTTTTTTTTAAATAAGTTTTTTAAGTTCAACTTTGTAAGATATTTGTTTTCGAAAGAAATGTATTTAAAAATCCTCCATCAAATTTCAAATTCACCCCAATACCTAGATCAGTTTTTGTGTTATGAATACGTATTTCGACTACAAAGTAGTCATCATCAGTATAAATAAGCTAGTCTTAATTTAAGTGAATTTGAGTGAAACTGTCACGAAATTAGCAACGAATAACATATCCTGAGACAATATAAGAGTAATTTTAATAAGAGTGATGTTAATAAGAGTAAATTGGATGAAAGTAATTTTAACAAGGTGTAATTTCAATAAAATTTATTTTATTTTAATTTATTTTGTTTAATTGTTTATTTATTTTTATTTTTGTCTATTGATTTCGATTCTCGATAATTCTCAAAGAGTAAATTACGACTAGCTAATTTATATTGATGATGACTACTTTGTAGTCGAAATACGTATTTATAATACAAAAACTGATCTCGGTATTGGGGCGAATTCGAAATTTTATTTCAAAAACCTAGAGTTCTCATTAATTATCATTTGATAATCTAATATTTAAAAAAATTTCCAGTTTTATAAAAAAATAGAGTATGCGTATACCATGCACGTTAAAAATTTCAACTTTGCGAATATCTCGCTTCACAATCGGTCAAAAAGTTTAATGTCATATTTCAATTTCATCAAATTCTTAAGAACATTGGCTTTACAAGTGAACTACCATAAATGCGAAGAAGTCTGTATGAAATTTCAAACCATTTTTTTTAATGTAAAATTTCGGACCCATTTTTTTATGGTAATCTTCAATTGTATTTACCATCCATGTTGTTTCAAAACAAGAAAGCATGTTGTTCCTACATATTATATATCTATCGTTGTAGTATTTAGTTACACAAAAGTTAGTTGTTTAAAATTTGTAAGAAGGGTAAATGTGGGTAATCTATGTCTGATGGATTGTCAGTTACAAACTTTACCTATACTTCTGTTTGTGGTGAAACTTTCTCATATAAAACATTTACTTGGATACTTTTTCTTTTGTGGCTTTTATTCTACCTAGATTTTTAAAGTAACGTTACGACAGTGATAATGGTTTAAAAAATCTGTTGTAGACTCCCCATAAGTGTAGACTCCTGCTACATATAGGCAAGAAGCTCAGTTATTCATACAGGAATGTGGTTAGATTCAGAAATTATTTATTATCTTGAGCTTTATTGTGGAGTACCATTGTAGATTACTTGATGGGTTTGAAAAATATAATTTACAAATTTGTTTTATCTTAAAAATTTATCTTAAAAACATAACTGAAAAATATATAAGAAGCTAACAAAATAACTGAAATAACTGAAAAATACAAAAGACCAACCGTTCGTTGGTAAATAGTCATGGTCAAGATCATGCAAAGAATCTTATAAAAAGCTTATCATGGAAAAAGGCATCTGAGCGTTTACAACTAGGGAAAAACCAATTGAGGATACTTACTGGCCTTCTTAGATTGATAGATAGATTGGAGAGGCTGCCATGGACGGGCTACACTTCGACCATAAGGTCCATTGTGATGCCTAAGGATGTGAGGATATGGGTGGAGTGCTATGAATTTATGTTCATAGACTAGGAGTTCGTAGGATATGCGGCTGCAGCCGACTATGATAGGAAATATGCCGATATTCATCTGGAGTTCGTGAAGGAAACTGCAAAAACCGTCTCAAGCATAGCCGGTTACTTCGTTCTTGTTCATACGCCGACAGTTTAGTCAATTAACCGCCCCCTTATTTTTCCCTCATATTTGACAAACTCCGATGTCTGGATTCGAACCCATAACCTCCCAGTTTCCAAGTAAGCATACTGCGCAGACAGAACTGGCCTTCGTACTGGCCATTGCAAACTCAATAAACATATTCACAAAATCAATCTCACAAGAAATGATCACTGCAGATGTTGCCATGAAGAGGTTGAAATCGGAATTCACATTTTATGTAAATGCGAAAGTCTCTCTCTCAAAAGGCACATTTGGGATGAACAGACTTCCAGCTAGATCAAATTATTGAGGTGTCGCCGAAGAATATCCCAACGTTTATCAAGACCACAGAACTTCTGGGACCCCTTCGAAGGGAATGCGGTACAATGGATCAAATTGGTCACGGTAAAAATGCTCTTTATAAGACTTGCACCTGACTCAAATCTAATATATTCTCAATAAGAAGTTATAATTATTTATATCTAGTAAATTACTCCTTAGCACGATTTTCGTATTTTTTGACAAACATTTTTGCTGATCGATTTAGATGCAAATTTGTGCATAAAGTGAATTGGAGACCAAGAGAAATCCAATCGACTTGGCAATTTGATAGAAAGTTTCCAAGATAAACACTCCTTATACAATTTTATACCATTTCAGGCGATATTTCATACATTACTGGGCATGAAACAAATATACATTCAGAACACTTTTAGCCAGCCTCGTTTTTGCGTATTTGTTTTATGGGTTACATTATCAAAATGGTCCCACTGGCATCATGGGGATGATTTCAAATGATACTGTTGAAATAATCGATATATCATCTTTACAGGCTTGTCAATAATAAAAATTTTTGATAAACAGGTTTGGTGCCCAGATTACATTTTTTAAAAATTTAAAAAAATCAGAGAAACGCAAATAAAAAGAATATTTTAATGACTGCAGTAGAGAAGTTCGAAAGAAATATATAAAGAATCGATTAGAAGAATAATAATAAACACTCTCTAAAGTGATCGTAGAAGGATGACGATGAAGTAGCTCTAGGGGAGATTGAAGATTGTGTATAATGAGGTTGATATGGGTGGCGTCAGTGATTGTTTCAATATATGAATGAAACATAACATTTATAAATGTATGTATATACAACACACAAGCCCTAAAGGCTTTTATATACCATAAGCAAAATTTAATTATTTCTGGAATTCAATTCTAATTAACTTTGATTGAACGGCCCTCGAATTACAAATTGCGTGTATTTCATATACAACAACGTCAATACGAGTATATATAAATATATATGAAAAAAAGAGAGTTACTTATCAAATTAGATGAGTGGCTTTCTTATATTAATGGAATTTTATTTTCTGCGTATTTAAAATTATACAGGAGGAATGGTTTTCTTCCTGTGTTTAGTTGATACATATTAATTTTTAATATTGGCGTTAAAAAGTCGTTGACTACAAGGACAAAATGTTATCTGAACTTTCAGAGGAATGACGCGCTTTGTAATTTCAGTAAAATCATTTTTAAAATGAACTGCAATACTGTAACTTTTAATTCAAAATCCTAGTCGGCGAAAATAAACACCGCCGTATATCACTGCAATTCTATTTTTATTTGGTTCAACTCTAATTAGCCACATCCTTTACTTCTTCGATGTGTGTGTTTATGGCTGAAATTTCATATCAATCAATTTTCCGAGAACTTGTTAGACTTATTTTTGGAATATTGTCGGTAAATTATGAGGAATCTGAATCGAACGATTTTTCATTGAATAAATATATTTATTACAAAATCTCAGTTCAAACGGATAAAATAATATAACATTTTAGTAAAAATTTTATGTTGGAAACAATTGCACACATACAAGCCGAGATAAATAATGAAGTTAATTCTCGAAGGTTATCTACCATGGTTAAACCTCTGACTTTTTCCTTTCACACTTATAGAATAACCCACAAATACAAATTTGTCTCATCATTAATATTTATTCCATCTAAAGAATTTCGATGCAGTAAGTAAAGAATCACATTAGAATTAAAATAACATCTTAAAAATATAATAAAATTGTTTGATGATATATTGCCGAGTTTTATGACTTCCCAATTGAATAAAAACCCATGATGATGCTTTATGAATTGTAAACAGCTTTGTGTTGTTTATTTAAAGTTTTAGTCTATGCTTTTATGATCAAAGATATTTCACAAACAATAAAATAATTATTTTTATATCGAAATTTTATGATTTTGAAGAGAATTTTTATGATTTTGTAAGTTGTGTGTAGTGAATCTGTTATGAAAATTAAATTATTTCGTGCAGAACACTTAATACAGATATGAGACACTTATTTGGCTAGGTAGTGTTTAAGCAATTAGAGACAGATATAATTATTATCGATGGTCAATTTTTTTTTTCAGTTGGTAATCGGCAATAATTATTTCCAGAAATTATCCGATATGGTACAAATCGTTAACGTTAAATGGCATTAATTTTTCAATTATGTTTTCGCAAAAAAGTCTGTATGTTCAGTAAGCATTTGCTAAGTTGACTTCTGTGTTTGTGAACAAAACTGGAAGGTCGATTTGCAATTTTGTAAATTTATAAAATTCTGATAACAATACAACAATGTGCTATGTGCAATCATCGAACTGTATTCATGGAAAAATTTGGATAATACGCCTCGAACTAGAAATCTGATGTAGACATTTGTAACACTTGTAACGTTTTGTTAGTAACACACTAAAAGGTAAAAAAAATCATCATCGGTACTACAATCCGTTCTGGATTTTGGTCACATTTACAATATTGCCCCATATTTCTCATCTAATTCACTTCCTCCTCCAATTTCTGATCTAATTGTCGAACCATCCATGCCCAGCCCACAAGAAATATAATTATTGCTAAAAACTGTCTCTAAGAACAGATTTTGGGGAAAATATTCCCAAAATATACAAAAATGAGTGTAACTCAAAATGAAGCCAATATTCTAAACAGTTTCAATTGATAACTGACCATTTTGGTCACGACGTCTAGTGGCAATAAAAGGTACCAACTTTAGTGTACAGTATTATTTTCTTTACATATAAAAGTTGACTTCTGTGTTTGTGAACAAAACTGGAAGGTCGATTTGCAATTTTGTAAATTTATAAAATTCTGATAACAATACAACAATGTGCTATGTGCAATCATCGAACTGTATTCATGGAAAAATTTGGATAATACGCCTCGAACTAGAAATCTGATGAAGACATTTGTAACACTTGTAACGTTTTGTTAGTAACACACTAAAAGGTAAAAAAAATCATCATCGGTACTACAATCCGTTCTGGATTTTGGTCGCATTTACAATATTGCCCCATATTTCTCATCTAATTCACTTCCTCCTCCAATTTCTGATCTAATTGTCGAACCATCCATGCCCAGCCCACAAAAAATATAATTATTGCTAAAAACTGTCTCTAAGAACAGATTTTGGGGAAAATATTCCCAAAATATACAAACATGAGTGTAACTCAAAATGAAGCCAATATTCTAAACAGTTTCAATTGATAACTGACCAATAAAAGGTACCAACTTTAGTGTACAGTATTATTTTCATTACATATAAAAGAGAAAATGTCCTCCAGAAAACAGATCAGTAGTTCCAAATTCCAAGCCTTCCAAGTAATGGCTGTTTTCTGATTGCTACAAAGTTAAAGCCATTTGCTACAAAGTAATTAACAAAATGTTGGAAAGAAATTTTTTTTCAATAAATTAAAAAAAATTGACATTTCAAACTGAAAATTTAGAAAAAAATTATTATTTGACATAAATAAAAACACATATATAATGGATTACTCTTTCGGTTTTACTCAATATTTAGCCATGTTTTTCCAGCCTCGCCTCAGGTCAGCTCCTAATACTAACATTTTTCCAATTTACAAAATTCAACGATTTACAATATACCTAGAATCCTCTCTCTCGAAAAGTAAATATATTTTTACGTGTAATTTGAACAACATCTGAAAACTTATTATCTAAAAACAACTTCATAATATGCATAGACACAAAATTGGATGAATGCGTTTAGAATATGTAATATACTTATTGGTGTGTGTACTTATATACCAGTTTTACTTGTCAAATAGTAATATCATCATCATTTCTAAGTAAATTAAATTCATTTTGGACATAGAACATCTTTGAGAATAATAAACTAACATATCTAATGTTATATAGTTTCGACTTTCGAACCAGTGAGTGAGTTGGCCATCCCTACATCTCTATATAACTTGCAACTCTTATTACAAAACTAATATTATATGTATATTTGTGGGAGATACGTGAACTCGCATATATATATATATATATATATATATATATATATATATATATATGTATATATATATAATACGATAAATACATTTTAGTTTATAAGAAGTCTCTTAAGATGTTGGTTTGATAAGTTATGAGAACCACCGCAAAGGGATATATATATATATATATGGAGATGGAATGGAAACTCGGACATATATGTGTATCGGTATGGCTGTCAGGTATCCATTTCAAACCACATAACTTGTTTTCTTAAAAACACTTCGTCGTATGTCTTCTCGTTCGTTTCTTAGAAAGGAGAAAACTAAAATGTCTTTGACGATATCATCTTCATCTTCATCATTATCACCATCATGTTATTGACCACGTTCAAAAGTTTTGATCAAGCTTTGAAGTTATTATTTATTATTGCTGTTGCGTCTTCTCTCTGTTCATACTAAATATATATATATATTTATATATATATATATACATATATATATATATATATATATATATATATATATACACATATATATATATATATAAATATATATATATATATATATATATATATATGTATATATATATATTAACAACTTTGGTAACTTAAATATTTATTAGATAGATTTGGAGAAACATTAAGGTATACATTTACAGGATGGACTACCAATTATAAATGAAACTAATACAATTATAAATGACTCAAAGTATTTTAATAACATTGAACGTATGTGTATCTAAGACCATGTTTTAATTTCCTCAGATAAAATTGGGTAGATACATATAATTTTTCGTTTATTACAGGACAAAATATCAAAGGAAGGAAAATGCAGCTATCAAAATCTAATTTTTTAAATTTATTTTTAAGTATTACATCTCTAGGAATCTATATGCGCGCTAGACAGCCAAGCTGCGCTAAAGAAGCAGTCTGCTCCGCTTAAATATAATCTATTCTGGTTCTCGAGAGCCTGGGAAGGACGAAATATGTCACCTTGATGTGGGTACCAGGATACTTGGTACCGGAATACCGGATACTTGGTACGGAATTGTGAGCAGCAAAGCGATCAACGAACTCACCATTAAAGGAGCTTCACTTACATACCAGAGACCGGAATCATATCTAGGAACAACTAGGAGACAGACAACTTCTGTGCTCAATGAATGGGTAGATAAGTCTGTGAACAGAAAACTGAAAGATACAGCAGACTGCAGACAAGCCAAACAAATGAAAGATTGGTACATTGTCGCTGATCGACTGAGCTTGTTAAAAAAAAATCCGGAAAGAGATCAACCTTCTGGTGGAGGTATTTACCGGTTATTGAAGCTCAAAAGGCACCTATCTCACATGAGGTTAGAGACAATTAAGATCTGTCTGGTCTGTAACGGAGCGGATGATACACCCTTTCAATTTCCGACATAATGTCCTTACAGAGCCAAAAAAGATACCTAGGTTGGGCTTAACGAAAATAGTGGAACCTGAGGTAAAACAACTAAAATATAATGTGTGCTGCCATTCACAAAGATGGGTTGGTTCGACAACGAACACAGGGTCAGAGGGACGGTATAGGTGTGGTATAGGGTATAAGAGGTTGAGGGAAAATTCTCCTAACGGTCGGTAAAAATGACCTAGAAAGGCCTACTTACCCGGCTTCGGTCTGCCCTCCACTACTACTACTAGCACTACTAATTTAGCTTCTTTTCATTTCGAAATTTCTATTCGAGATTGTAACTAACTAATTCGAGATTGCAACAGGTGGCATACTATGCCAGTTTGACAGTATTGGTTGATATTTTCACTAACTGAGAGCATACTATGTCTCAGTTATACACAAAATTAATTATATTAGTTTATTTGTATACATTATTTCCAATCAGGCCAGAAAACTGTTACCGTTTCATAAAATGATTTAATGAACTGGAAAATTTTTTGTTATTTGTATGTCATCTAACTCAATAACTGAAACTACCTACATATAAATTAGGTTTCATCGGCTACATCTGTTATAAAAAAAAAATTTCTTGAAATTTCCAATTTTCTTGTCAAAAATGTGATTTATTATATTTTTCAGTAAGACACTCTGTAAACAGTTTGGTGTATAGATGGGAATAGTTTTCGTATGAATGAGATATCTCTTATTTATTAAGATGGTTATTACTTATGAAAAAACTATCTTAATTATAATTTTAGTTGAATAGTAAACCAATATTCTAAAGTAGCTGTGTTCCAAAACTTTGATCACGTTTAGTTATCATTTTATTTACCTATTTTTAATCGTTTAATGTCATTTTTGCTATCCTGTTACCTCAGAAAATTACGAAATATTTTCGATGCAAATTTTCCGGGTGTATAATTTCATAAAAATTATTCTTAATACATGACTATTTATTCATTTAGGTTCCGTTTTGAATCACCATGCATAAAATTAGCTTCATTGATCGTTGTTGAATAATGAAAATAAATAAAATAAATTTGGAAAAATCGAAACTCATCTGTACCTATTTTACAAAGTATTTTGATCTTTACTGAGTACTTAAAGCTTTTTTCTTCAACGTTAGCTAATTTGCTTGAGTTTTTACTTTCATTTTTCATACATATAAAAGTCGAATAAAAATAATTCATATCGAATTTTTATGCTCGTCAATTTTGATAAAATTCACTTTAAAATCAAAATACAATCAAACATAGTTTTTGAACTGTTTTGAAAACTATTATTGAAATTTGTTCGGGCTAATTTATATAATTTCGTGTATAAAATTAATATTTCCTGTAAAGCTGGTATCTTAAATATTCGATGGTAATAATGAAAAATAAATATAAATAAAGCTATGGAAATAATAATAAATACATACTGATTAAAATGAGCTTGAATAAGATTATAACATTCAATGCAAGAGCTTTTTTGTGGTATGGTAATTATACCAAACATGTAGGATACTACATTTAGTGAATATTATTATTAGGGTTAGACTAGTAAAGATGTGCCTTTTTTTCGAATTCCACTTCGCCTTCTCAGAAAATTACGATCAATGAGTCATTCGATTCGTAATTGCATCTAGAAAGTTTTTGAAAAAGTTAAGTCCCGCGGAAAAAAAATTTCAAAAGTTATAAACAATTGAGTAAAAAAAAGGGGGTCTCGTTTTTGCAAATATCTCAAAAACTATTGTAGATATCGGAAATGGAAAAAAAATTCTTGATAAGCAGAAAATCTCCTAAAAAAAAAGTCTTAACTCCTAGAACTATCCCAATATTTATTTATTTTAATTGAGAGAAGAAAATAGATCTTGAAAACTAGTGATTCGGCTCAGCTTGATTTTTTTAACCCATTAAATATGAATAGTAAGGAATGAAAAAATGCACGTACTTACTGGATACTTAAACAAACAATAATCCGTCGGGAAAAAAATGTTTACCCCATTTTTTAATAAATTAGGCTTTTGTTAATTAAAAAATTTTTCCAATTTGGATAATCCCGATAATTTTTAAAATAAAAGTCTGTTATTTTTTTGACCTCTGGGAGCTATTTTTTGAAGGATTTAAATAAGATCCCCGTTGGAAAATTGAAAAAATTTTGATTTTCCATTTTCATTTCCAATAGATTTTTCAAATCTTTGATAAAATCTTTGATAAATCTTTACTTTCGTTCATATTAACTTTATCTGTTTAGTATTTCTGAAGAGAATAAAATAAATTGTTATGAAATACGACATATCTAATTTTCTATGCGAATTATGCTGGCCAATTCATAAACAACCGTTATTATTGCATACCCAGCGTCACTATTGACTGCCTTTAAAATATAAGGGATTTAGAGGTAGTTATTTTTGGTTGAGGAGCAGCATAGGGTGTGTATAAATCTATGTGTAAGTATTATGTGTCTCTGTGGATCTGTAATTAGTGTTGCGTTGTCGATGTTGTGTTGTATGCCTTAGGATGAAAGAAAGATAGTGATGAATCTGTAGGATATGAATTCCCCATGAGAAATCCATATGTACATAGATTATTACCACATAAATATTGAAAGTTGTCAGAGATCTGTAGTAGAAATAGAGTGTTCTGGGAGAAACGCAACAAATTCAAGGAGTAATTATGTTAAAAAAAAAAAAAACTGGATGCCTGTCATGTTGTTACCAAAAACCCAGCAGCAAACAAAAAAAAAACTGGATCTTAATAGATCCCTGATTTTATATCTTTTCAAAACCCCCCAAACTACATTTTATAAATTTGATTACATTTAGATAATATTTACGATCGATATTTTAACTTTCTTTTAAGGTAGATATTTCGATACTATATTTACTAGATCGCGAACTACGACTGAAAAAGTAAAGCGGTGGGGAGGTTGAAGCCTCACAAGTAGGCCTTTCTATACCTTTCTTTACCGACCCCTAAAGGACAAGGAATTTGTATGTAGTCTAGGAATTGGTAGGTTATGCGACTGCAACTGACTTTGATAGGAACTATGCCGATATTCATCTGGAGTTTGTGAAAGGAAAGAAAACCTTCACAAGCATAGTCGGTTACTTTCGTTCTTGACAGCCGACAAAAGCCGACAGTTTTGTCAAATAACTGCCCCATTCATTTTTACAGCAACCAGGAACATTCCAGTTCCGAGTAGAACGTATTAGACAACTATGCCACTTGGACAGGTAATTGTTAATTTTAGATCACTAGTTTTGTCGTAGGATAGAGAATCAAAATTTCGTCGGGATTTATTTAATAAAGTTTGTTTAGACGCTTTAACTTGAATATAAACAAAACATGAAAAAAAAGTATGAATTAATTTAGCGTTTGGTTTTTTTTTGTATACGTCAATGAGGATTAATGCTTTCTTCCTGACTCATCCTGTACATATGTACAAAATATATTATATATAATTTTATGTCAATAATAATATAAAATAAATAAGCATTCGTTGATGATTATGCTGTGGTCTGGTCTTCGTATAGTCATATCATCTCCGAAAAAAGGAAAATTATTTACAGGATGATTCATAAAATACTCGACTATTACATATTTTAAAAACGATATGGTTATCGTTATATCTAAGATAAATTGGAAAATGCTAGTAGATACAAATAATTCACAATAATCAGAGATTCGATTTTTCTAGATTTTTAAGCCACTAGGAAAGCAATATCACCACTTTTAAATGGTGATATTGTCAAAATAAGTTAGGTTTTGTATGAGGTAAATAACTCAATAATTAGCGTTATATTTTTCCCTCAAAATTGGATTAAAGTGGTACGACCCACCCTTAAATAGATAGGTTGTAGAGGCTGTTCTGGAAGGGACACACTTCGACCATAAGGTCCATTGTGATGCCTAAGGATGTGAGAATGTGAGTGAAGAGACTAGGTGTTTTGTGTGTAGACTAAGAATTGTTAGGATGAGCGGCTGCAGCCGACTTTGATAGGAACTATGCCGACACTCATCTGGAGTTTGTAAAGGAAACTGCAGAATACCTTCACAAGCATAGCCGGTTACTTCGTTCTTGTCCATACGCCGACTGTTTAGTCAATTAACCGCTTACACCAAAATTGTTTTTCTGGGATCAATAATTTCAACCGTTACAAAGTCGGGAATAAACTCAATATACCCTGGAATATATTATGTACCGGGTATAAAAACCAAATATATCCACTGAAATTATTATGAATTAGACAAAGACTCTACTGTTATTGAAGAATCACACTGTAAATATATAATTTTTAATAAAATATTTGATATATAATAACTGTATTGCAATTATAATTCTAATATAAATGTGAAATAAAGGCAAAACCATATTACCTAAATACCTTTTTGCCGTTCGTGAGTTGGTATTAGCCAGCCCAACTACTTTATTTATGTATACTAATACATGTATATTAATGTATATCAATCTATCAGAATAAACTTTTATAAAACCATTTTAACTTATTAATGCATACATACATTTCATATTATTTATAAATTTTATACTTTAAGTTGTGTATTTAAAATGTATATGAATTATTATTTTGTATATAAATATTATATTTTAAATAACAAATACGGTCAATACTATATGTTAACTTATTATTAGTCTATCGTTAATATCATATTTGTGTATTAAAAAAAGGTCATTTTTACTTCTATTTATTTTGTCTATGATGTGCAATGTTATAAAGAAGTATTGCTATAACTGTTGAGTTTATATACCGACAAGGATAAGGAAGCTTAATTAAAATTAAGGGAAATGGTTGGGGTATTTTCAGCGGTATGTCAAATTTAAACTAAAATTTGATAAAACTAATTACGTTTATTAAAGATTCAAGTTGATAAAATTAACTAAATTCACTAAAAATTAAAAATTAACTAAAGTTTAAATAATACAAAACTTAAAATAAAATAAAATATCGCCATAAACTAAAAATACAAACAAATTAATTTTTCGATTTTATAGAAATTTTATCCAATTTGAAACTTTGGTACCAGTAATAGTGAAAATTTGCTCACGTTACATGAGAGATTTTGATGCTGCATTTTTTGATTCGATAAGAAACATGTTAAATTTAATACAAAATTAAAAATTTCTTTACAAATTTAGTATAGCTTACACGTCAAGAATTCTAACCTAGCGTGCTTAGATAGATTGATAGATTGTAAAGGCTGCCCTGACGGGCTACACTTCGACCATAGGGTCCATTGTGATGCCAAAGGATGTGAGAATGAGAGTGGAGTGGAAGGAATTTTTGTGTATAGACTAGGAATTGGTTGGATATGCGGCTGCAGCCGACTATGATAGGAACTATGCCGATATTCATCTGGAGTTCTTGAAGGAAACTGCAGAAAACCTTCTCAAGCATAGCCGGTTACTTTGTTCTTGCCCATACGCCAACAGTTTAGTCAATTAACCCCTTTTTTTCTTAATAATTGACAAACTACCGATGTCGGGATTCGTACCTGTAACCTCCCAGGATCCAAGTAGGCATACTGCGATACATAACGCCTTAGACCGCTCGGCCACTTGAACTGGTGTGCTTACCACTACACCAAAGATGATACTGACGTATGAGTTAATTTTAAAAACTTAAAACCATTCTATTTGGTGTCTATCGAAGCAAACAAGGATATTTGTACATACTTGAAATGTGATTTAAAACTTTTTTTTTTGATTGTAATAGAAAAAATTTAATCTCCACATTGTCCCTCATACTCTAACCATCATCTTCATTGTGTCATTTTGATAAGTGGTGGAGGTGCTGACGAAGAAGAAAGAGTTTTTATTTTCTATTTGTATAGTAGTACACCAAATCATAATCAGTATAAATACGTATGTACACGTTGACATGAAAATGTCAAAACTTTTCATCATCACTCTTAGAAATTGTTCATCTATAATGATGTACATGTCATATGCGTATACATGTAATTTTTCATAATTTTTTTTTTCGACTTCTTCATAATAATATATAATAATGTATATATTACATACACACGTATACGCACCAAAAAAAAAAAATTATATTTTTATACAAAACTTTCATAATTAATAATATTTTATATCAAAAACACCGGATAAGTTTTCATATCGTCAAACTCTTACAATATAAGTGTTCTAAATTGTTATAGTAACAAAATTGGCCATTTATGGGCTCCTGGATGCTAGCACCCCATAAATGGAATTTCGAAAAACCAATTATACCATCTAATTGGTCACTAATTGCTCATAAATGGTCAGGTAGTCCCATTAATTGGTCAACGATAGAAAATTTTTTATTGATCTTCTAATTTTTTCCTAGGTCATACACAACTTTTAGCGCCTCATCTATTGACTTTCGAAAAACCAATTATACTATCTAATTGGTCATAAATGATCAGGTAGCCCATTATTTGGTCAGCGATAGAAAACTTTTTGTCGATGTTTTAAGTCTTTTTCAAGGTCATGAAATATATTTAGGCGGTCTCCAAGGAAATCGATTTTTTCCAGGAAATAATTTTTATCAGTGGATTATTCTCAATCTATTAGTGCCATTGTTTTTTCTCTGTATGGAATATGGTGCTAAATTTTTTCATGACCTTGAAAAAATTAAAAGATCAATAAAAAATTTTCTATTGCTGACCAATTAATGGGACTACCTGACCATTTATGACCAATTAGTGACCAATTAGATGGTATAATTGGTTTTTCGAAATTCCATGGATGGGGTGCTAGTATCGTGGAGCCCCATTTATGTTCGCAGATATCTTCTATGTAGTACACTGTATACAAGTGTAATGTGGGGCATCATTACATACGATTTTTTAGCCATCATATGCTGGGGCGAATTAAATAGTTTTAGGCCAGAGACTAATTTACTAAAAAATGTTGAAAATTTTGTATCCATGACTCCTTTGATATTCAGGATAACAAAGTTTTTTTGTAATTTTCTTATTTATTAGACGATTTGTTGGCAAAATAAACAAATAACTTAAATTGTTAACTTAAAAAATCATACATACTTTTACAACATATGGATTGTTTCGGGGACAACTTAGACGTGCTCTACAAAGCAAACTAATTGATGAATCGAAAAGAGTTCCAAGCGGTAGTTGTTGGAAATTTAAGCTCAACTTTGAATCAATATATTTTTTTTTTATATTCTAGTAAATTTTGAATTATCAATGAAAAACTTGGAAAACTGTGTTGGGATATTTTGTTTATGTTTTAAGAGTTCATTCTAGACTTGACTTTGATTAATTTCTTTGAATTTTTTCATGGTATTTGATATTTTGTATTCTTTAGACACGTTTGGGTTAACGCGGACAGTAATTAGTAAAAGGATACACATTGGATTGTTTGAATGAGCAACTGAAAATAACAACTCACTGTGTTAATCGCTGAAATATTCGATATATGCTGAGTTAAAGAGTAATAATAGATGAAAAAAGTTTGTTAAAAAAATTGTTTATTTTCAAAAAAGAAACATTTTTACTATTTAATTTTTTTTCAATCTCTTACAATTTTAAAAGTAGATATTCCCATCTTTGGCGGCATCGATTATATGGCCCGATTTTGTCTATTCCCGAACTCTAGTTCACTTTTTAGCTCTAGAACACACACACAAAATTTCAGCTTTTGCTGTCTCTTTTCGTTTTTGAGACAAACATTTCATGAATATCTAAAGGAAAATTTTTTAAGGAATCGGCACTATGTGTTTCCTGATTTATATATTAAAGTGAAAATTTGTTGATGAATACGAAAAGTATCATGGCGACGTATGTATTGCACCAACGCAACTAGATCTGGAGCTCAGTACACAACATGTCACCACATTTGATTTATATTGTAAATTGTTAAAACATTCTGTACATAAACTTTCAATGTACTGACATGTTCTAAAATGCATATACATACATATAATATATACAAACGTATATATTATATATAGACGTACTCGACAACCCATAACAAAAGTTTTAACAGTTTGAAACTCACCTACGATTACCTGTTTAAATGTATGTTATATATATATATATATATATATATATATATATATATATATATATATATATATATATTTATATATATATATATATATATATATATATATATATATATATATATATATATATATATTTTTTCACAACAAAACATTGAGTGCATTCGACGAGAGCTACACTATATACCAAGCTACTTCGTTACCTCCTACCATTTTATATCATCAACATCGTCAAACTAACTCATACTCTGGTGATAAGAGTGTGTGTACACTGTTGCTAAATACAATTAGTTTAGATAATGTACACTTTATACTACGTTCATAGAGGCATCGATATGTATGGATACGGCAGCTCACCTTTAGTGCATTACATACATCGCCAGGATACTCTTTGTAACCCCGTTCTGCTACCAAACTGTTAGGAATATACCAAAATACCAGGCAAAACATAATGAAGTAAATTTATAAACAAAGTTTGTTGGTAATTACAAAGTGTATCCTGGTGACGAATGTATTGCAATAAAGGCGACTAGATATTTTTCAAGATCTCAGTGGACAGTACAGTACGTACCATTCCAAAGATTCCAATCTGTTTTTCCAAAATTTTTTTTTCTTCAAAAACCAAATGACACAAGAAATTTTTAGCTATAGTAAACGAAATTTGTTAACTTGGATGTATTTCTAGTATACCGTTAAAAGCTCTTAGACTTCCATATTCAGTTACATTGGTGCAATGCTTGGGTCGCCAGGGTGTTTTCATCTTATCCATCAACAAGCATTGTATTTGCATATATAGATCAGGAAACATTATCGTATTTATCAACAAACTTCGTATTTTCATATGTATATCAGGAAAATAGTAAATAGCAAGATGATTGATGAACTTTAGATCAATGTCTATCCAGTTTTTCCTGAGCTTTATATGAAAATACAAAGTTTGTTAATGAGCAAGAGTGTACCCAAGCGACGCATGCGTATAGAAATCGTATCAAGATCGGAAATAAGTGTGATGCTAAATATAGCTTATTATAGAAAACAGGGCGTTACTTAATATAGAAAACAGGGCGAAACATTGTAATTATTTGCAAAAGATCTTGAGAAAAGTGGTCAAAGATTTGTCTACAAATTTGAATGTATTCATTAAAAAAATACTCTGAGATAGTTTTTTTTTCAATTGAATTATTAAGAAATTGCTGTAGAAAAAAATTGTATGTTTGGTATAATTGTAATTATAGGTACAATTGGCTGCAAATGTCCATGTTATTTTTTTAAATTTTATAATTGATTTATTGTCTTAACTTTTATTCGAAATTGTTTTTCGAAAACTGAATGAATATTGGGCCATATTCAATATTAAATCAACTATAAAATTTTAAAAAAAAAAATCAAATTTTGTAGCCAGTTGTACCCATATTCAATTAAACTTGATAAATTTGAAACTTTCAAATTTACGATCTTTGGGGATAAATTAAGGTTATCGTTTAAAAAAAAACATTTAAACCTTTAGTAATACTCGTAAGAAGTTAAATTTCGAACATTTCATATACATAGATTGATCATTTTCTCCGTCAAACGGAGTATAGTTACTACATGTACATGTGGGAGTGTGTTATGTACCTCCTAGATATTCTACCTACCTGAAGTTTCCTCATTAGCCCATACTACATTTGTTTAACGCCACCTCGTTAAAGTATCCTCAACAAACCAAACAAATCAAATGTTGTCCCAGCCGTCACTCTTCCGAAGCATACAATGTATCTATGTATAGAAACCATATAGAGGGTGATCTGCTAAAAAAGCGCACTAAGTAAATTGTCCGAATTGTGTCCCACTATTAAAATGTCAAAATATTAATTGTCAAAAATTACAAAGCGTCACGAGGGCGGGTGGGGATGGTATATGAATATGTGAAACCGTAAGAGATAGAACCAAAACTAAAAAACAAAAAATGATAGTTTTAGAAAAATAAACATTTGTTTTTAAATTTTTTTTTCTTAAACTGAATATATACAGGATATTTTAGCAATTAACTAGTTTGTGAATTATTTTGCACTTAAAAATTAAAACGCACTTTGAAAATTAAACGTAGTTATATCACACAAAATTTTTAGTTTTTATGATATCTCTGTATTTATTTTCTTTTATTGTTTATAAATATATTTTCATTTGCTTCGAAAATTAAATATGTCTGGTGATTAATACAATAGATTTCCTTGCAATGAAAGATGTTTATTAATTTGCAGAAACAATGTGTTTAAAGTAGATTTTTATTATATTATATAATAATGACCATTGTGTAACACTCTAACAGAAGGACACTCTGTACATTTTGTACTCGTGAATATTATTATGTAGATATATATATATATATATATTCTCAAATATAATATTGCCTCAAGTCTTAGACGTATTATTTATACATGCATTGATGATATGAAATGATCTACGATATTCTAGAAAAATACTCAAATACTAAACTTGGAAAGAAAAGCAACCAAATAATTTCGCAAAATTTGTATTTCTTTTAATAATTCATGGTTTTTAATAAACTTTTGATTAATTCAACAGTTTCTTTCCTACAGTAACCATGAAAAAAATAATCGCGTTTCAACCCCCCAATGTAAGGTTCGAATTTAGTTACGGAGAATCTAACTTTAAACCCTGTTTCTAGGATATTTTGATCGACAAACTGAGAAAACTTTACTTAAAAATTTGATTACTTATGTGGTTTGCAAAATAATTAGCAATTTACGTTTTCGAAACAAAAGTCATGAAATCGAAAAGAGATTTACATGTTATATCTGAGAAATAACGAGTTTAATATTAAAGTTGACTAAATTTTCGTTATTCTTGGGTCCAAATTAACTTAAAAAAAATGATCCTCATGGATATTGAAGGCAGACAAATTTTGTCGATTTTTTCAATTTTTCTATATCCCTTAAATAAAATCGAAAAAATTGTTTTCTCTTTAAATCTGTTTAAAATCGTGTTTCTAGGTCATTTTGATCCACAAATTATGAAAATTCACTTAAAAATTTTATTAGTAATATGGTTTTCAATGTAATTAGCAATTTCCGTTTTCGAAGCCACAGTCATGGAATCGACGAAGTGAGTTACATGCTGTATCTTAAAAACAAAGCTTCTTATATTAAATTTGACTAAATTTTCGTTATTCTTGGGTCCAAATTACCTAAAAAAAATGATACTCATTGATATTGAAGACAAACAAATTTTGTCGATTTTTTGATATTTTTCTAAGGTGTACCCCTTAAATAAATTCGAGAAAATCGGGAAAATTAATTTCTGTTGAAATCTTTTCAAAATCGTGTTTTTAGGTCATTTTGATCCACAAATTATGAAAATTCACTAAAAAATTTGATTAGTAATATGGTTTTCATCCGTTTTCGAAGCCAAAGTCATGGAATCGACGAAGTGAGTTACATGCAGTATCTTAAAAACAAAGCTTCTTATATTTAATTTGACTAAATTTTCGTTATCCTTGGGTCCAAATTAACTAAAAAATTTGTAAATTTACATAACTAAAAAAAAAATTTATTAACCTCATGTCCATATTGGGTAATTCCATTTACAACTATGACAAATTTAAATCATTTGATTGAAACAGCCTCTGAGATAGACAGACACCGAAGTGATTCCATGAGTGTTCCGTTTATCGAAGTATGGAACACTTAGAACAAAAACAATCTGTTACACTTTGTACATGAGTCTACAAATATCTATCCAATAAAAAAATTTTCTTTTGAATTAATTAAATTGCAATAATACCAATATAAAGTAATAAAACAAATAATTCTAATAAATAATTTCAGTATAAATAATATTAATATGCATATGAATATGTTCTTGGTACACATGTATGTACCTACAATATATGTATGTGGATGACTATTTTGCATAAGGTAAACTCCAATCAAATTATTGTTCTATTTCTCTGGAGTATTTAAATAGTTTGTATATAAATTTACATTTCTTTATTCATTCATTTCATAGAAGTTTTTTATCATAAAATAATATAGTGAAAATAATTATAATCGACTTCAGACTAACACATTCTTACAATTAAAATCCAATATAAATCAAGTAATGTAACAACTAACTGAGTTAATTGTTTGAATACCCAGCATATACTGAAGTTGTATATCAGTGATTGAATTGTTAACAATTCTGCGTATTCGAATTGTTAAAAATTCGCTTTCCGAGGATCATTTAATCCATTAATTATGAGAAATATAGAATTTATGAAAAAAATTTTCAAACAAAAGTTGTTTATTTTAAAGAGAAGAAGATTTTTTGTTAACAAATTTTTTTTCTATCTCTTACGGTTTCAAAGACGTATATTCCCCCCCCTCCTAGCGGAGGAAACACGTTCCAATTCTGCCCATTAACGAACTTGACCTTACTTTTTTGCTCTAGAACACACACACAAATTTTCAGCTCGTTATCTCTTTTCGTTTTTGAGTTATCGGCCTCACTTCAATCTCCAGAGTTATAAACATGAATATCTATTAAAAAACAAAACAAAGTAACAAAACAATGTACCAGAGCTCCGATACATAAATTACCTCGCTATATTTGTTGCTTATATGATGAATATTAAAACAAAGTATATTCTATGCAAGTCTCACAAAACCCCCATATAGTATGTAGATAATAAAATAAGTTTCTACTAAAAAAACCATTTTTAAAACAGGCTCTTTATAGTATAACTTAATTCCTACAACTTTACTTCTTATGTGTTTTTCGATTTTTTCAATATTAAGAGAGTTTTACCAAATTTTTTGTTTCCTCATCCCTCTAAACCTCCCGTTCCCCTTATCATGCTTACCACAAAAATGCATTGTCATCGGAACTGAACCAACATATAAAAATTCAACTCCGTAGGATAAGAGGAAGTTGTTCTAATTCAGCAAGATTTGACCCGAACATACATACATACGTACATACATTGCAAGTTAAAAAAAGCTTGTAAAATCATTCAAGTTATTTTCGTAACATAATAGTTATTTAAAAAATAAAATCAGCTTTTTCAAAGCAATCACAACTTTGAATAGTTTATCAGGAAACGATCTTGTTTTCTTAAATCTTATTGCCTATACGCGAAAAGCAAAACCAGAAATTAGTGATTTAACAAATAAATTTAAAAGGAGAAGCTTTAGCTTAGATAGATAGATAGATAGATAGATATATCCTGGGGTATCAAAAGTACTGCACTTCGACCTTAGGGTCCAGTGTGCTCTCCCTTCTTCTTCAGTCTGATGAGATTCGCTTCTCCCATATCTTGACAATAGCCAGGAGTTTGCTGATCAGGTCTTCCTGAAGGTTGGTATATTCGGGGTCAGATGCACCGAATATCTTGTATCTGCTGTAACCTAGAGATTCGCAGTTAAATATATGGTTGGATGTTCCCTCTTCCTTGCCACACAATCTGCACATAATGGATCCGTTATGGAGTCCCATTGTGTGTAGAAGCTTCCGCAGGGGATAATGCCCGGTAATGAATCCGGTGACCGTCCGCAGTTGTATCCTGTTCAGAAGCTTTAGCTTCATTCGACCATAGATTGTTTGAGGGCAATCCCTGTACACTGGAATCCAACGAGCGTAAAATTCTAGCAATTAAAATATAGAAATAATCAATAAAAAAGTTATTAGTAGATCTTTTTTTCAAAAATTTACTTTTGTTATAGCCAGGTTATATTCAAAGAAGAACTATGCAACGAACTTTTAAATCAACTGGATAATACAGTATCGAGCGTGAAAGCCATTACAAGATGAATCTCCTGATGAAATAAAAAGAACTATTTTTTGCCATCTAAGCGAATAGTTTTATGACATTAGCTTCCCTATCAGGCTTCGCACTGAAATTGGGCCAAAACTATTTGTTGTATACAAAATGTTTCACACAAAAGTTTTTTGTTTTTATATTCGATAAACATTTTTGATATTTAATGATTTTCTCTATAAAGTTATGTTATATTCAGTATATATGTATATGGAGGTTTTATGAAAAGGTTTGAGTTATGATGTAAGTAAGATAAATTGAAGGATATTGGTCAATATACGATAGACTGTTATTGTCGTTGCTTGACTAATGTTAATAAGGATAATATGTTTCCATTCGCCCGCCCCTATTCATAATAAAACATATTATTTTATAGATTGGTTTATAAGTAAACAAGTATTGTTTGTTGCATATATTAACGGGCAACATACAGGGCGGTCTACCATAAATCAAGCACATCATATTATAGTTACTTAAAATAAAGTGTAAAAACTTGGTTTTATGTATTATCAAAAACTACATAAAACAATTCTAAACAACCCAAATAGATCTTGACAATAAAAATATTTTCACGGCCTTGACACGGTACTCCTTAAGGACGTGCATGGGCCAGTTATAGTACTTTTATAAAATTCAATATAGTAAATTCATAAAATTTTACAAAATTCACAATAAACTTTCATTTTTAATTATCGTGCAAAAAAATTTTTATATTGGAATAAATTCATTGTATGATTAATTTTTGTTGTAAATTATTATATTAAAATAAATTAATTGTGAGATTAATTGCCTTGCTAAATTATTCGTTCAGAAAAAATTATTATTATATTTCTTTTCAATCAGAGTGCAAATTTTTAGAGAGGGTTATTTACGACGGACATTCGGTTATATTTAATAAATACATAAAATTTATGATTATCATTTCAAAACTTTCATTCATTTTATTATTTTTATTTGTTAAAAAATATTATTTATATTTGAAGCTAAAAACTAAAGAAAAACTAAAAAATAATTATGGTCATAAATTTTCTAATTGAACCTAATTAGAATAACAGCATACTTAAAAAAGCGAGATGAGTCGAGGTGATACCAAAACCTCGCCTAGCCCCGTACCTCGTGACACACTACTTTTGCTCTAATGAATTAAGCCTAACTCTAATATGGATGATTTCAGTACATTAAAGTAACTAAAAATAGGAGAATATGTTTGAACAAAAGTGAACGTCTATGGGTTGCCATAACTGTCAGAATTGCTGAACTGATTTGATAATTGTTGCAGACAAACTTATATAACCGTAACGTATTGTTATTCGTTGTACACAAGATAAATTCATAAACAATGTGTTATAATGCATTTTCTTTCTTTAATAAAATATAATCTTTTTCTTTATTTTATTCCTCCTTAATTGGTAATATTGTGATGAAGAATATTATTGTCTGCGGAGAGTAGACTTCTCTAACTCATTCTTTATATACTTTGATGAGGACTTTGTTCGGGCATACTATAGGGTAGTCCATATTCTTTTCAAATATTTAAGTGCTAAGTTTTGTCTTTCCGCTAATACTTTTTACTATACATTTATACATTTATATATATATATATATATATATATATATATATATATATATATATATATATATATATATATATATATATATATTTATATCTTTTTATATATGCATTTATATATATATATATGTATGCATGTATATATGTATGTATTCAAGTGCCAATGAATAGGAGTGAAATATTTTTAATCGAAAATAATGTGATCTCGATTGAAAATATCTAATTGTAATTCTTGGAAGCTGCTCATCAATATTTTCACTGGCATTGTATGTAGTTATTTCTTTATAGTTAAAATTAAAGTTGACTTTTTAACCCGACTTCAAAAAGGAGGATGGTTCTCAAATCGTCTGTATTTTTTTAAATGTTTATTACGTCAGAACTCCGTCATTTATTATCCGATTTTGAATTTTTTTGTTTTAAAGAGTTTGATCTCCAATTGGTCCCATTGTCACCAAATCGCATTCTGATGAAGGGATCCATCCCCTGGAGATCGAGGAAAACCCCAATTTTATATGTGATAACCGATTTCTGCGAAATTTTTTATTTATTGAAAGGATATACTCATACTCACTCATAATGGGAAAATAAGAAAATTTTTGTAAAAACCGACTTAAAAAAAATTTTTTATACAAATAAACCGACCCCAAAAAAAAAATTTTTACAAAAAAAAAACAAAATTGTAAATTGCTTGTAAAAAAAATTGAAAATCTGTTATAAAAAAATGCACTAAAAATTAAAAAAACGGATAAAAAAAATGTCTTATAAAAAAATGCACTTAAAATTAATTGGTCGTTTAGTAGGTCTACCCATATTTAGACAAATAAAATCAGTTATAGAACTTCAAAGTCACTAAAAAGCGAGAAATAAAACCTATTTTGACAAAATGGAAACCCGACTTCAAAAATAAAATATTCTATAACAAAACATGCACTAAAAAGTAAAAAAATAATTGCATATTCTTGTGCCAATTTTAGATCACCTAAGCAAAAATTTTTAAACATATATATGTACAATTATTGTTATTTTTGAAGGCGGTGTCCAAATTTTATGTGAATTTCTCTATGCTGACACCGCCTCCAAAAATAACAATAATTGTACATATATATTTTAAAATTTTTGCTTAGGTGAACTGAATTTGGCAAAAGAATATGCAATTATTTTTTTACTTTTAAGTGCATTTTTTGTTATAGAATATTTGATTTTTGAAGTCGGGTTTCCATTTTGTCAAAATAGGTTTTATGTTAATAGTTGTTTGTCCAATCAATATTTTATTAAGATACAGCATGTAACTCACTTCGTCGATTTCATATCTACGTATATTCGTATGTTTACGAGTTTGGACATACCTTAATTTAAAATATAAAACACAAGACGGCGCAGAGGTCGCCCGCCAAAAATACTTTACTAGTGTACACAATCGTATAGTCTTTTGCCTGTAGAAAGTAAAAAATTACACTCATTTGAAAGGATATATTTATAATGCATTTTGGATTACATCATGTGATTTCTACAGACGGGTATTATAGTCATGTTTCTTTGCATCAATGTTACATGATTTGATATTTTGTTTATGTAACACACATATTCCCCAAACACATTTAAATAATAACAATATGCATAGAAAATATATATGTTACCGGCTAAATCAGTTTACAGATCAGATTAGTCTTTCCTAGACCAAAAGAAAATTAATTCAATTCAAGTTTACTCGACGATTTAATCAATTGTTTCCGAGATATACCAGCTTTTAGAAGATTTCAGAACCAAATTATCAAATTAACATGATTTTCATTCTTTTTGGTACAAATATACCAGATATAGTGACTCTCAACCAGTCCAAGTGGCCGAGCGGTCTAAGGCGTTATGTCTGCAGTATGCCTACTTGGAAACTGGGAGGTTATGGGTTCGATTCCCGACATCGGCAGTATGTCAATTATTAGAAAAAAAAGGGGCGATTAATTGATTAAACTGTCGGCGTATGAACAAGAACAAAGTAACCGGCAATGCTTGAGAAGGTTTTCTGCAGTTTCCGTCACAAACTCCAGATGAATATCGGCATAGTTTCTATCATAATCGTTGCAGCCGTATATCCTACCAATTCCTAGTCTATACACAAAAATTCCTTACAATCCACTAACATCCTCACATCCTTTGGCATCACAATGGACCTTATGGTCGAAGTGTAGCCCGTCCAGGGCCGCCTCTTCAATCGATCTATCTATCTATCTAGTGACTCTCATCCAAACCGGACACAGAAATTATTTTTCGATTTTATGCGATGTTTTTAAGAAAAAATATACGAATTTGTAGCCAGTGAATTGGTGGATAATTAGTTTAAAAGGCAAATTGGATCCAAAAAAAACGCAAAAATTATGCCCATTTGAAGTTTTGGCAGGCGATATCGGAATATCGTCTATCGCATACGAAAAGATAGTATTACGATAGTTTCCTTGCCATCAAATCAACTTGGCATACGTTAGTTTTCTTTGAGTTGCGGCTATAACATATTTTGAAATTACTGCTTTGGTCTAGAAAAACTATAGTTGGGCCGATAAATAGTTTAACCAGTCACATATATAACAGAACAGTACCTTGACTTTTTGAAATGATTACTAACAGTGTGATGGTTTACTACGTAGTACAAGAATGGCATAAGCACATGGGGTCACTCCCATGGGATTGTTTGTTGTGTTGCAACTGGACATAACTACGTACAATAATGCTTACTTATGTGGTCACGAATTGATATTCTCTTGAATATATCATTCAAATTCGATTGTCGTTATTTAATGTAGACACAATTTAGAAAAATTTTTCTTGCAATTCTTCTTCTAAACTTTGCAAAAATCGATGATTGATATCAGGATATTAATAATATTTTCATATAAAACAACTCAAATTTGTTCCTCTTTTTACTGAAAGAAGTGAATATATAACATAAATTAAACCAGTAAGTGATTATGAGGTCAAAAGCGCTCTGCTTGATACAGGAAGGTTGCGGTTTTGTTTCTCGATCGTGACAGTTTGTCAATTAAAGTTAATGGGATGGTGAGTTGACTGAACAGTCAGTACATGGGCAAACAAGTAACCGATTATGCCTGTAAAGGAGATTTTCTATTGTTTCCCTTCACAAACTTCAGATGAATATCAGCGTAGGAATTAAAGTAATGAATTTGAGATTAATAAAGGTTAAGAAAAGAAAAATGATGTGGATGGCCTCTGTTATTGACTGTTTGTCTGATGAAACGGAGGTAAAACCTCCTTATTAGTTTTGTGAAAAACTGTAATAATAAAATTTGTTAAAATTTTGTCTCCAGCTGATAACTACTACAGCTGTAGTTAAACCAAGCAATACTGAGATATTCAGAATAAATATGAAGTAAAGAAGTATTCAGAATAAAGTAAAAAAACAGTAGATTCCAGGTAGAAACTTTAATAGAGATCTTTTAAGTTGGAAAATTTTCACTTCTGATTCCCACCTTTTGCATGGTAAATGTACACAGCTACTGAACAAACTAATTTTGACTCAGACGGTCACTTCTGAGATATTTTTAAAGACTTCTAGAACTCAAACGGTGCAAGTTGAGGACCTTTTTATACAAAATATAATATTTTTCCGTAATCGAAACCAAAATGACATTAAAAATGAATTTTGTGATAAAAAGTTTTCGTTAAAAATTTCAATATGTCTTCAGAAGGATCAGGTAGCAATAACCCGTCAATTCGATGAGCAGCAGCAGTAATCCTAGTAATTTGCTAATAAAATGTACAAATTTTAATGTTCTCCAACAAGAAAAAAAATGTTTTTTGAACTCTTAATGCCCTGCATTTCTAATACTGAATCACACCTTGAACTTCCTTCACATCTTCCATGCACACTCTGTAATAAACACGAACACATGTTTGGGGCCATAACTGTACACAAACAAAAACAAATATACAAATAAATAATCCAATATAAATTTTCATTAGATAAATATTTTTCTTACAACGAAAAGATACAATTTTTCATTTGTCAATATATTTCTCTGTTATATATGTATAAAAATTATATCTGTCAAAATATATGTACGGTTATATAATACATTGTCTCCCAAAACTCAAAGGTATTGTGTTATTTTACATATTATTATTATACCCACAACAACAACACACACACAGAAAAAAACCCGTCATATTCGACATTGATAACGGTTTCTTGACCATTTGTCCTTGACTGACAACGTCATCAGTATGTATTATAATAAATATGGTGGTCACTCACACACACACACACACACACACAAGTTTCAGATATTTTATATGGGATATATTTGTATCTCATGAGAAGAAGGTCTCATGTGTTTCTATTTGAATATATTAATGAAATATTGTATTCATATAATAAATAATAACAAATAACTATAAACATTATCCATCATTTACAAGATATATTTGGTATCGTCTATGAGAGAATCAATCAACTTACAAGTATCGTTAAAGATACTAAGTGGTGGATTTATTGGGTAGGCAAATGTTCTAGGAGGTAAATTTTGATCGTTTACACTAGATATAACGCTGCTTGGTAGATCAAAGAAAATCATTTTTCATTTGAAAGCATATAATACATGATACATTCACTGAAATTAAAATTTTTATTTATTTTTAAAGTTCAAATTTTATGGGAACGTTTTCGACGACAGCGTCAAGCATCGATGGAGTGACGTTCTCCAAATTGGCGTTCGAGTGTCGTTGGTGTTTTTTTGTCATCAACGCTCTGATGTTAGCGCTTATTTAAGGTGTCAAACATAAAGCGTCGTACTTCATGTGCTCGAGTTGTAGTTTCTACGTTAATGACAATCTTGGTTTCATTTCAACTTCGAAAACTGGCGTCT
Source organism: Nineta flava (assembly GCA_963920215.1). Taxonomy (NCBI): domain Eukaryota; kingdom Metazoa; phylum Arthropoda; class Insecta; order Neuroptera; family Chrysopidae; genus Nineta; species Nineta flava. The sequence goes on from OY986041.1 coordinate 117,519,847, forward strand.
TCGACGATAGCATCAAACCGGTTACTTGAGCGATTACGTGGCTCATTTTGACACCCTACGTTAGCTTCAAGCGTTAGCTTGAAACTGTACCTTAAAAGGAGACGGCGGCAATATCTCAATTGCCGAGAGTGGCGAATTGTCTTAATTCGTCTCTGGCATTAGTTTGTATAATAATCTTCCGTCATTGAACAACCTGAAAATTGCAGGTAAATTAGTTAGTAAACATACTCAAAAAATGAACTTTCTTCGTGTGCATAGTATTATTAGCTTCCGTTACGAAAGAATAATAGAAAAATATGCGTCGTTTCATAATTATCTTGTTTATGCTGTTTTGTGCAAACCGTCTTGTATAAACTGAATACTTATATAAATTTAATTTCATAATTTTTTAAATATAAATAATAAAGAAATTTAAACCTCTTTCTGAGTTCTGTAGTCAAAACAGGAACCTGCAAAGTTTCGCTAGGTCCGTTTGTATGTCAGTGATTTTACTCCTTTACTATTCGTACTATGAAGTAAACCTATTGCATAGTAATACATATTTATAACCGCAATATTGTTAGAGCTATGTGTTAAACCACTATTGTTGAATATCTGAAAATTTGAATATTTGGATATGCTGTCCTGAAATATACTATCAAAAAATAGTTTCACTTGCACATAGACCAAAACAATTTTTTCCAACTATATTAAGTTACAGTGATTAACTGCTTGACATCGCTCCTATGCGCAACGAAACGCGACAGTTTCGTTTCCAAGAAAACATTGACGAAATAATGTTTGTTCATGCTCGTGGTTTTTGGTGAATACGAACCATAAAATTGCCATCTATAATTGTACAATGAACAGTTGACGCGCTGTTTTTTTTTTCGCCAACTTGTTCAGTTGGCGTTTCGAATAAAAATTGTTAGTATTTTTATACGGAACAACTCTTACGCATTTTTTCGAAAATCGCTTGGATAAGGTACAATACACCGAATATAATATATTCACCATTTATTGTCAGTCGGATAGTTAGAAAATCATTAACAAATACTATATGGATACCAGAACATAAACATGGTCCTTTAAAAGTTTCTCAAGTACGTATATAGAAATATTATGTTACACATTAGGAAAATAATTATTCTAAGACGTTGAAAATTTCAAGAGTGATCTAATAATATTCATATTACACAAGAGATATAGAGTACCACATGTTCATGATGACCGTCGACCACCGGAAGTATATATGTATACAAGGGTCGATGAATAAACCACCCTGAAGGGTTAGTTTTGATACCTTCAAATATTGGTTCAATAGCGGAGAAAATATGTTGACCAAACACACTAACTACTACTACTCTCTCCATGGTCAGTGAAACAGGTATATAAGCTTCATGTTAATATTTACATTCTCTGGAGAGTATGGAAAATTCATCAGAGCCATTTTCTTAAACATTAACTTAATAGAAGAAACATTTTAACATGCATTTATTCAAAAGGTCTTCAATTAGTGTTTGATTTATAATGTAGTGAGTTATTTTTTAACCCGACTTCAAAAAGGAGGATGGTTGTCAATTCGTCGGTATTTAAAAAAATTTTTTTTTTTTATGTTTGTTACCTCAGACCTCCATCATTTATTAACCGATTTTGAATTTTTGTTTTCAAGAGTTTGATTTCCGATTGGTCCCATTGTCACCAAATCGCATTGTGATGAAGGGATCCCCTGGAAATCGAGGAAAACCCTCATTTTATATGTGATGGCGATTTATGCGAAAATTTTTTTTTTTTTTTAAGTGATATACTTATTCATAATGGGAAAATAAGAAAATTTTTTTAAAAACCGACTTCAAAAAAATTTTTTACAAAAAAAAAACCAACTCCAAAAAACAAAAATTTAAAAAAAAAAAGACAAAATGCTTGTAAAAAAAATTGAAAATCTGTTACAAAAAATACACTTAAAATTAGTTGGTCGTTTAGTAGGTCTACCCATATTTTGGCAAATAAAATCTGTTATAGAACTTCAAAGTCACTAAAAAGCGAGAAATAAAACCTATTATGACAAAATGGAAACCTGACTTCAAAAATCAAATATTCTTTAAAAAAAATGCACTAAAAAGTAAAAAAATAATTGCATATTCTTGTGCCAATTTTAGTAAATTTTTAAATAAAGCAAAAATTTTTAAATAAAAATGTACAATTATTGTTATTTTTGGAGGCGGTGTCCAAATTTTATGTGAATTTCTCTATGCTGACACCGACTCCAAAAATAACAATAATTGTACATATATATTTAAAAAATTTTGCTTAGGTGAACTAAAATTGGCACAAGAATATGCAATTATTTATTTACTTTTTAGTGCAATTTTTGATTTAGAATATTTGATTTTTGAAGTCGGGTTTCCATTTTGTCAAAATAGGTTTTATATTAACATGCTTTTATTAGCTTCACTTGTATGTATCTATCTATGTATGAATGTATATTAATGTAATGGAATTTTTTAGGTGAGTTTTCACTCGCTTCCGAACGTCGGAATAAACTGAAATTTTGCAGACATATTAAGAATCGATGATAATACAATAATATTTAAATAACAAAGTAAAAATTTATTAATAGACAAAATACCAATAACTTATATATAACGATTTATACTGAAATAGTAACAGTTTATAGTTTCTATAGAAATGTTATCAAGAAAATTTAAATTAGTAAAAATGATATTTCCAACAGTTTAAATTTAGAAACAAAAAAATACTTTGACATAAATTTCGTGTGCTATATTCGATATACAGGCTTTTCTGAAATTCATTCAAGAAAACTATACCACGGTGTAGACCGGCAAAAAACAAAAAACTTGTGTCATAGTTTCATTCTTCATTATGATTCCCACGAGTAATGGAATGAATCCAAATCTTACCAAAGAATGTATACAGGATGTTCTGAAATTCAAACTATACCACGGTGTTGTGCTTCAAAAAACAAACAAAAAGTTTAATAAAGTTTTTCGATTTGACGCTTATTTTTTAAGATATAATCAATTTAACTTTGATAAATTCAACCAATCACACAGAGCGTGGGAATAATAATGAAGAATGAAACTATAATATAAAAAGATAATTGTTGTTTTCAGACTAAAAAACAAAAAATAAAATTTAGAGTTAAAAAATACAAAAAAAACATCCCTTAATTGCAATATAAACTAAAAAAAAAAAAATAATTCAAAACAGAATAGAATAAAGTGATTGACAGCAAAATTAACTTTAATGTAAACAAAATCATGCGGTGCTCTCTACTTACCTCTCATAATGGTTCTACTTTTCCAAGAGTAGCTAAACACCATTGCTTTTGTTTACGTTTAAGTTAATCATGCCATAACGTTGAAAGTACTTTTACTTTCTGTAGATGATTCGAAAACAAAGAATTTTACGGAACACACAGACCACATTAATCTTTTTCTGCATTTTCGTTACGTCTATTTTAATTCTATATTGTAACTTTGTGCAAAATTTCAAGAACAAAGCTATTGTTAGAATTTTGCTTCAAAAATAGATCGATAATAGAAACATTTCTGTCTCATAAATTAGTTTATAGAGAACAATTTTTTTTTAAACAAGAGAAGGGTGAATCGAAAAAAGCCGTGTGGTTATTAATCCCCCATTCTAACAATACTACAGTTATTTCTATATTGTAAACATGAGAAAATTAGTCCATTTGATTCATAATTATTACCAACTATAACAATTCAGATTATGACTAAATTAATCACATAAATATTAATGATTATGGCCATCAAAATAAACCCACAATGAAATAAACTGTATATAAATGTTTATTTTTTTTATGGTTGAATAAACATTTCGATTTTATACGAATCATAAACGATTCGGTAATATAATCTTGAGTGAAGACACAAGAATACAATAATTGGGTAAAGATAAGAAAACAATGTTTATGTATTCAAGGAAAATAATTTTAATATGACTACATAGGACTGTTTTTTTGTGATTTTGAATGTTTGAAAATTAGTTAAGATTCTTATGGATGTCTAAAGCTTAGAACATTCTGTTATACGCTCCTATGGATGTCTTTTTATGATATATAAGATGCATGCTGCATGTAATGGACTAATGTAGAAAACAGTGAACACTGACTTTATAGGACGAGGAACAATTACTCATTCTATGGCGCTTGTGTCACCAAGCACTTTGAATGAAATAATCCGTACTCTAACCTATAAAAACGCCGTTTGTAAATTTTAGCATTGTAAAGATGGATGGATAAACAATCACGCAGTAATTTATAATTGATAAGATTCAATATTTTCAAATTAATGATTTAATCTCTGTCTATATGCCGCTAAGTGCATACATGCCTTGTATTTCAAATTTAAACAAAACCGTTTTATACTCAACTAGCTGATACACGCCCGTTTCGCTCGACCCGGCCCGACTATATATCTATCCATTGGTGAAAACAGCATGAAAATCGGTGTAGTAGTTTTTGAGTTTATCGCGAACAGACATACAGACGCGGCGGAGGACTTTGTTTTTAATATGTAGTGATAGAAGTAGAGTGGATCAGTCTATTTTCAAAATGACGGGGAGGAAACGTATATTTAATACTAAGTATTAAATATATGATTCAAATATGGTTTAAATAAGTTGCGTTTCTACAACAAATTAATTCAGCTCTAGTGATAGTGATGACAATCAAAATGGTATTCAGTTCAATAACACATGTAATATAGATGTCGCTAACCAATGATGTCCTTAAATAATTTACTTTGTGTAAAAAAGAAATAACCTTCAAATAAAAGGACATAAAACAGTGATAATGTAAACTTTGGACATTAATTAACTGTGTCACAGTTTTAATTTTAATTTTTTTGTTTGTTATTTTAAATATTTCATACTTTTACTAATTTATGTTTTTCTTTTATTTCAGGTAAGCTGATTAGTAAATATATGGAATTACTTGGGTAATATATAAAATTTACATAAGTGAATGTCATATAAATTTTCGTGATAATATGTGAAATATATTGATGATTTCCCATCAGTTATCTGTAGTTAAATGGATTTTTGGCGCATTACTTTTAGATATCACATTCTCACAATCTGAAGACAATCAAAGACTATCTGTTAGTAGCCTGTAAATTACACGATGGGAAATCTCCCATTGAAATTTTTTAATTTTTTTTAGTATTTCTCGATGTATTGAAATTCAATAAAAATCCTACAAGCTTACACGCGAATTGAATTTTGGATATTACATCATATTTGGTAATTACGAAACACTGAATTTTAAAATTGCATGGCGTATTTCAACATGTCATAGACATGCCATCATCAAATTTGGATAGTATTTTTATGTGAAAATGGTGTATTAAGGATGTACCAGCACTGTGTTGTGCAATCAGTAAAACAAACTGGCTTGATTTTATTAAAAGCACAAATACATAAACACACATATACAACACATAGCCACAAAAATTGTTCACATATACAAAATAATGTTGATTTGAAGAAAATAAATCAATTTAAACTTTTATATTTCGAAAACAAAACGGTAACACACGATTTTTTGTTTTTTAATTTATATAATAAATATTTAGTTTTACTCTCCTAGTTTTTTTTTAATTCTGTCGATTATTTTTTCTTATACAACTGATAATAGTTCGGCGGGCATGAAGTTTTACATGCTTCTAATGAGAGAGAGCGAGAGAGAATGATTACTTTGATAGTAATTATCACGCGTTCTAAACGGTCAAAAATTCTGAAACTTCGGGATTTATTATAAAATATTATTTTTAGCGTGTGAAAAAAAAAGAGCAAAATCTGTCGAAAAGTGGTGGTATGCTGGAACATCCTTAAGAAAGAAAGAAAGAAAAGAAGATATATTATATACATTGGTTGCAAACCTTCCTAAATAAGTAGATACAGACGCGTCCTTACAAAGAATAGAATATATTTTCTATAAAATCGATGTGTTCATATCATTAAACTAACATATTTTATTATACAAGAGATAAAAACCGTTTACTGATATTTATCACTATTGTGGCAGTATCGATATATATCTATAAATGTGAATGAGTTCAGACAGACAGGTGTTATGGGGATGAGAATATGTTACATGTGAAGTATGATAGTATACATGTACGGGGTGTATTTAAATGGGGCACCAACAGTACTTAATTTAAATAGAGCAACAACAACAAAAATCGTGATTGATAATATACGTTTATAGTATGTTATATTAAATTATTTCAATCTTGCATATATTAACAGTTTAATCATTATTCAAAAGATTGTGGAAGTTAGATTCGCGAGAAGAAGATCCACACTTTATTTTAATAGTAATTAAAAAGCCTCATTTTTCCTGTAAAATATAGATGAATTATTTCAGATTTTTGGCACGCATATTTGGAGATAAAGAAGGGAATGATCAAAAACTATGTCATCTAAAATTATTTAAAAACTTACTTGGAATTTGCAAACAAAGCAATTTCATACGACACCCTACTTGCCATAGTAATCCAACCCATTCAGATTTCAGTATCTTATTTTAGACCTTACATCCAATACCTGTTTTATCATTTTGGTTCGGAACTCTTAAAATCACACCAACAACCTTAAATTTCCTCAAGTTATATACTTTGTAAAAATTGAAATTATTATTAACAGAAGCTATCCTTTAAAAAGCGTGTTTTCAGTTACAGTTTAACATTTCAAATTCACTCCAATACCTAGATCGGTTTTTGTATTATAAATACGTATTTCGACTACAAAGTAGTCATCATCAGTATAAATTAGCTAGTCGTAATTTACTCTTTAATAATTAGAAATAGATAGAAAATAGAGATCAATAGACAAAAATAAAAATAAATAAAATATTCCACAAAATAAATTAAAATATAATAAATTTTATTGAAATTACTATCTTAAAATTGCTTTCATTCGATTTACTCTTGTTAACATCACTCTTATTAAAATTATATTGTCTCAGGATATGCTATTCGTTGCTAATTTGGTGACAGTTTTACTAGCTAATTTAGACTGATGATGACTATTTTGTAGTCGAAATACGTATTTATAATACAAAAACTGATCTAGGTTTTGGGGCGAAATTGAAATTTTATTTCAAAAACCAAGAGTTCTCATTAATTATCATTTGATAATCTAAAAGTTACACTTTAAGCTAAAACTGTGGATATTTACTACCATTGTAGTGACCTGGTTATATTAATTAAGGTTTAAAACAATACAGATTCACGATAAGTATTATAAATATGACGTTTATAAATATGTTAGTAATCCATTTACATATTAAAGCCTTATTCGAAACAGGTAAGGTAATAAAATTGGTGCCCCATTTATATATAAACCTCATATAAGTATCTCTTTATTTCTATTGTAGATGATATGGGTTTAGATGACACTCATCAGAGCTATATGATGTTCGCGACGACATTGTAAATTTCACTCAAGGGGCTCGTTTTCAACAACGATGCTCATTGCTTTAGTAATGTTGTTACCATTTTATGATGCGACAGTCTATACTTTTATCTCCTAATTCATTTCATACAATCTCTTGTCTATTGAAAACTTGCATTCGGAAAATTCGTTCGTTCTTTTCGTGCATAGATTCTATCTGTAAAAGATATTCTGTGCAATATGTAATTGAGAAACTAAGAAAAAATGAAAAGAAAACCATCACAAATTTGCCACATCAAAATATTTCTGTATCTTATTAATGAGAATGTGATAAGAATTGTAATTTTTTCTAAATATAAGACGCTTCCATTTCTGAAATTCCAAGTGATGAATATTGGAAGTTTGCGCCGTCTTACTTTTGCGCCATCTTGTACATTGTCACGGTGTTCAGGATAAAATTAGGCATTTTTGTTTATAAAATCGCTTGAACATTATCCGTAAACATATCTCTGACCTCTAGACGTTTTGAAACATGGTATTATCTGAAGAATTGTATTAATTATTATTTCAAACATATTCGACATTGTTCCCAAAACGATAAATATTATTCAAAGAGTAAACAGAGTGCAATAATTGTATTGATAAAACACTTTTTGTTCTACTATAAATATACAGTCTGTCATATAAATATTTTACCGAAGACTCAATAGACTTATATTCCAAGTTTTATCGCGGAAATATCATAAAGAGGTCCATTTTAAAACATTACTCGACCAAACAATTAGATTGATTAACCGTTACATACAGATCTTGTACGAATTGAGACAAGGTTTATATTTTCGTGTTGCCGAGAGTGAGACCAAGCGAGAGAAAAGACGAAAATTAGAATCCTGATTTTCGATAAATATTCGAGAGACGGGGGACTTTTTTTCAATCTCTTTAGATATTTAAATCATTTTGTGTGGTATTTAAGTACACAAAAATTGATTTTTATTGTTGTATTTTTACAAGAATATCTGCAACTGTAAAAACAAGACGAGACGATACAATACAAGAGACATCTTCTTTTGTCGCTACTCTTGTCTCGCAGCCTCACTAATTCACTTATAAACAAGTTTTTTTTTTATCTTTCAATCCTGCATATCATGCAAGAATTCATAGAAACTATGAAATTTCAGCCAAACAATCCCGTCTCAACGAACTCCCCGTCTCTTATATTTTACATAATCCCAGAAATTGAATTTTCACGAATTCGAACAGGATGTTATATAGAACCAACACTATATCTTCACATAATCTGCTACCTTTCGCAAATTTTAGATCCAGCTGTTTAATCTGTACTCTGAGTTTAAAACGGCTTATGTGAATATTCAATACTAGCAGTAATTCTTTTCAGATTTATGGCGTACCTGAGTTCAGCAACGGTTTTGGATACCATTGTCTTCCTTAAGATTTCGATGGCAGAAACGATTTCCTAAACTGTAAAAATGATCCACCTGTTCCTAGATCTATTCATATATCTTACCCGAGCATAAGGTCAACGTATTATTGACATTTAACATGGTTATGCATATGTGTGTGTGTGTATTTAGTTCAATTTTTTTTTTTAAACAGTATCGTATATGCATAAAACAAAGAGGCGAACATTCATATTTTCCTCCTGACTTTTATATGAGTGCAACCGACAGGTGAGTCAAACGTTTTCCCACAACTGTTTTCTCGTGAGATTTTCCTATACGTATATCCTGTCGAAAATTCAAATACGTATATATAGATACGAACTCCCTAATTTCATCTCATACCCCAATTTCATATTTAATAATACACCAACTTACCTGATACCATATTTTATATACGTATTCAAATCTATTTCGAAAAAAAAAATCATTTGGCAGGAGTTGGCAAATTTGAATCGAGGGGGATTTGAGAATGTTCACAAGAATAGACATTTTTCTTGAGATGTTCTACAATGGGTGGCTTATACAATTATACATTTATTTGATAAAGCTTGTTTCAAACCATCATATTTTTATCTTTATTAGAGATAAAAATGAATGTTAATTGAATTGTGCTATTGGTTATAGCGGATTTGAAATTTGTATAATGCCTTGAATGAATTTTTAACGAATGTTTCAATCATAAAAAACAAAACATAAAACCCGAATGCATAAAACTACAGTTCTGTCTCAATCGGGAAAATTGAATAGGCGATAGATATTTCAAAAAATAAGAAAAAAAATTCATATGAACTTCGATAAGCTTCGTTTTCGAGTTAAAGTTAATAAAATAAACTTTTTTCTTTCAAATTATTAAAAAAGTACTTGGCTGATTTCGGTACGCTTAACACGCTTTTAGTACTAAATAAGTGGCTTAATTTGATGTAATTACAATATTTAAATATTAATTTAAATATTTACGCGCGCTATAAGTCATTCTAACTCGATATTTTAAAGAAAAATTTGGGTGCTCCACTGTTTTTTTGTAAGTTTCATATTATCTTTAGAAAAAACGGCAATTTTTCCTTCTCTTGCATTTTCTGTCTATCTTGCTAACTCTTCGAGAAAATGACAAAATTTCCCTGGAAAAGTAAATTTAATGTTATTAATTTAGGCGGTGTCCAAATTTTATGTGAATTTCTCTATGCTGACACCGACTCCAAAAATAACAATAATTGTACATATATATTTAAAAATTTTTGCTTAGGTGAACAAAAATTGGCACAAAAATATGCAATTATTTTTTTACTTTTTAGTCCATTTTTTGTTTTAGAATATTTGATTTTTGAAGTCGGGTTTCAATTTTGTAAAAATTTTTTTTATACATGTATAGCTTAGCCAATCGTTATCCAAAATTAAAATAAATTGTAATTAAGTTTTCACCTAAATATAAATATATATGTAAGACGATGTTGTGATACCTAATGTGTGGCAATAATTCAATATTACTAAAGATATTTTGTTATATCCCATATCCGTTCGTATATGTCGAGTTGACTATACAGTACTACTACTATAGTATAGTAATCTTTGTAATTTCCAGTCCAAGTAGTCGCTGCTTACATTACAAAACTATAATGTTTGTAATGTTTGCTTTTCCATTCACATCGATGAGTTCATATATATATGCTATTCTGATGCTCGTTCTCGTTGGAAAAGTTTTCGTTGTACAGGCTGTGAGACGGACTATATGTCTTTATCCTTACATAGTATAAAATAAAGTCCCTCAGCCGCGTCTGCCTGTCTGTTCGCGATTTACTCAAAAACTACTGCACCGATTTTCATGCTGTTTTCACCAATCGATAGAGTGGTTCTCGAGGAAGGTTTTAGTATATAAATTGTCAAATTGTTTTTGTATAAATTGGTCCTTACATATTGTAAAAAAAGGTATAGTTGTATAATTTATTGATGTATAGGTGTATAATTTATCAGTGCATACTAACAAATGTTGGTTGCTTCTAGGTGCTGTGTGTTATACATTGTCTGTTAGGAGTGGGGTTGTAGACATTCTGATTGTTATTTATATAAGCATCAACAGACAGCAGTCTGCATAAAGTGATTGATATGTAACAGTGGATCATACATTAATACAGTCCATTGTTCATATGCAGACGTATAAGTGTATAATTTATCAGTCCTTGACGGGAGAAAATATAATGTTATATGGTTATAAGGGCGTTAAAAAATTTTTGTGGGCAAAGCAAATATACAAAAATAATATTTGTATAGGGTTGTAGTATCATTGTGTAAAGGATTTTATAGAATTTGTGCATAATATGAAAATTTTGATTATCCGTACGATTTAAAGCTTATACCTCAATCAGCGAAGGCCAAATTTCAATTTATAATAATAATATAGATGAAAATTCAATTATTTAGGACTTTTAAAACTTTTAAAACCGTTTTTTTTTTACTTCGTTTACTGAGCTATAATTGTAGTTATAAAAAGTTCGTTTCAATTTGATTATTCGATGAAAACATGTTTATTTGTTCAAACACAACTGAAAAAGCGAATTCAAAAACGTGGAAAACATTTAATATGAACATGGGTTCAAAAATATCTTGTTTCCGAAAAGTATAAGCTTGGAAAATCGTTACACTTCGAAAATTGTGAATAAAACTGAATTAAAGGTCTTTTTCGATGAAAACATGTTTATTTGTTCCATCGCAACTGAAAAAGCATATTCAAAGACGTGGAAAACATTGAATATGAACACAGGTTCAGAAATATCTTGCTTCCAAAGTATAGTTTTGGAAAATCGTTACAAAAATTAATTCTTTTTTGTGAATAAAAGAGAATTAAACGTCTAGAATGATAAGTATTCGTTTATTATGTTTCCAAAATACAGCCAGAAACAAAAAATTTCATTATTTTTCGACATCTTGGATTACGTATACAATCAAACAGAACAAGATCCTATTCCAATTCAACCATTTTTCTTATTTTGACAAATTGCATTGGTTCTAGATGTTTATATACTTTTATTCATGGCAAAGTGATTTTTTTGGTCACATTTCTTGGCGCTATAGACAAAAATAAAGTATTCGTGAAATAACGATCTATTGACTTAAACTGCAAGGATCACTGAGTAGTACATTTTCCCTAAAAATAAATTATATTAAGTAAATGAACGTGCTAACGTGCTCTCGTAACGTGCTAAGCACGCTGGTAACACTACTTATCGAATGATTCGATACACATTCTGTACATAAAAATCTATATAGAGATATATGATAAAATAATACTTTTTAGGCGAATTCCATTTGTTTGAACTGCATATAATATCGCCTATATACTATTTATATTCGATATTCGTTTTTGTGGTTTAAATATTTAACTTACTGTGAATAACGAATTTGAATTCAATTGTATTCTCTAGTCGAGCTGAACCTCTTGCTTCAAATCAACTCTCTTTATTATATTTATTTTTTATACGATCCGAGACTAATCTGAATCTCATATTTGTGATTTTATTAATTGTAATTTCAGCTGAAATAAATTCTTCGATTTAAATGCATCACAATTTGATTAAAAAGTTTTGTCGGTAGAGCAGATCTCTACGTATTTCACCTACAACTTTAAAAATCACATCGATAAAATAGAAAAATCAATTATAGACAAATCCGTTCTGAAAGATGTTTTTTTGTTAATAATTTTCCGAAGTGTATAAAATTTATGGATAGGTTTTTTCCTAAAATCGCAAATCATAGAGAGTTTCTAGAATTTGAGAATCTCTAAAACAAACAAACTCTCATGAAAAGTGAGTATATACTCAAATAATAAAAGTATAAACAGCTTAAGAATTATACAATCCTATATTTTTATCCAACATAAATCAAAAAGAAAATTATAACATTTTTCATAATTATTTAGGAAAGAGGGTAGAAACCATGAAAATATATATGCGTACACAACGCTTAAATAATTGTTTGAATTCACGCTGAATATTAATCACAAATGTCACGCATGTTACGACAATTTTCCTTACCTTAGCAGTCGATGCAAGTCAGACTTTATTTTGTGTCACGATCAGTGGTTTTATATTAGTTTGTACACTACATGATATAGAAATTGTTACATGCAAAGTAGTTTTAGGGTTTTTTGTTTACAATTTATTCAAAGAATTAGTGTTTATTTGTACCTTTACATTTTAATTTAAAACTAGCCTTTTTTTGAAAATGCTTTCGAAACAAGTTGGAAATCATTTATGTCTAAAAAAAGGAAAAAAACCAAATAAATAAGAAACATTATTTTATGGAAAAAATTTGTTTATGTATATGTCAATTTCTCGGTTCCATTCGATAGCATTCCTTCAAGTTTCTCAGAATAAACACACCACTCACCTTTTGGAAATAGATCTTTATTTACTTTTGTCTTTTATGTTGACCTGTGACGCTAGACTGGGCACATATACATAAATTAAAAATATAAATTATAAATTTTCCATATATTTGTATACTCTCTACCGGTCACAATTTTAGCCCGATCAAAACAAAATTTCGTATCTTATATGCTTTTGTGATTTGAAAGACCAAATTCATTAATGAGTCGAATGGGCCAATGGGACAGAGGAGCTTAGAGGAAGAAGACAAATCAAAATATAGAATATCTTTCTAAATACCAGAAAAATATTTTAAAAATTATAAATAGTAGAGTTGTAGAAAATCAATTTTACTACTAATTCATTTACTGATCTTTTTTTCCAAACCTTTATTATATACAAAGATATTTCGGATTTTAAATTTCAATCGAAAATCGAAAATATTATTAGATACCATGTGCTAGGCACAAGTAAGGCACATGAGAAATAATAGTATCGCAAAGACTATCATGCAAAAATTAGATAAAATTCTGATACTAGAGGGGAAAATGGCAAAAACTTTATTTTAATCTTAAAGATGCCAGTAAAATAGGATAATTTTAGTTTGTACCCTTCTTGTTTAATATGTTTCAAATTTATTTTGGCATTGCAAGAATATTTGAACAAACATAGTTTTTTTTTAGAAATGTATAGCGTCTTTCATCGTCGTTCAGAACAAATTGCTATGAAATTACCGAAGGAAAATAACTACTTTAAATTTTGTCGAAATTATTAAGAAACCCCCTTAGAATTATGTTGTTTAGAGCCATGATGACACTATAATAATGATATTAAAAAAAACATACTAAAGGAATTGGCTGCGTGTCAAATATCCATAAATAGAATATCATTTAAAACATTGAGAAAATAATGAAACAAATGACATTTAACACGATTTCAAGAAGTATATTTTTAGAATAAGCGCTTTTACTATTATACTTAACAAATACAAAACTGAATATTTTTATTTATTACGAATGTTTATAATAGCTTTGAAATGTCTTTTAATTTAAATATACAACCCGAATTTAAGCTATAAAAATTAATTCATGTAAATAACTATTAACTTTTGTTTTGAAACTTATAAAATTTTCTAATTATTCTATTATTTCTGTGCTTAATATTTCACTTTTAATTTTGTTTGTCTATTTATTCACAATAATTTCTTTTACATGATCGTTTTATGTTCATTGTGAAGCGTGTGTACTATTGGATCTTAAAGTGGCGTCTCTTTTTAGTCCACTTAATATGGCAGAAAATCTGGAAAAGTGGTGGATAGCACCGGTTTCAAAAATTCTTTTTTTTCTGGTTTCCTTAGAACTTTAGGAACATTCATCAGCACTAACCCCTGCACTACCTCGAAAAATGAGAAAATTATGGTAATTTTCCCCCTCTCAATGCACCCACAATAGTAATAGTAGTAACAAAAATTAAAAAATTCCACCTCGGAAATCATCTCTCGGGGGTTTTCGGGATCGTCTCTGAGGTAATGCATGGGTTAGTGCTGTTGAATGTTTCTGAAAGTCTAAGGAATCCATGAAAAAACGAATTTTTAAAATCGTTGCTGTTCAACCACTTTTCCAGATTGTAGAGCATTTTCCAAATTTTTTATTTACAGGACTCGATTCTCAAACGATATCCATTCAGAAGCGAGTAATACACACTATTTCGAGAATCGGCGTCCTATTTATCAAAATCAGGCTTTATGTCTTTATCTTTATTGTAGATTCTATGGACCACAAAAGTTGATGTCATTTTTTTAAATTTTATAATTTAAGGCACAAATCTCTTATTGATTCGGTTTTCGAAATAAATGCTTAGGATAAAAGTTGCTCATTATAAATTATAAATTGGAGCAACATTTTTATCGAAATTTTTTTTCGATAGCCAAAAAAATTCAAATCAATTATAATTTTTAAAAACATGACATCAACTTTTGTGGTCAAGTGTACAACATAAAATAAACAATTTGTCAAATAAACTACGTGGTATAGTAATTTAAAGCAATAGAAGGACATGATCGTTCCAACACCATAGTGAACCTATTAAAAGAATATGAAAACGTACAAACAATTAATTTGGATTGACTGGACGAGACACATTCTGTTATGAAATATTAAACATTGGTGCAGATTAAAACATAACTATTTGAATCAGTGACCATTAGTTACGAATTATCTTTGCGAAATTTATTTTTCTATAGAAAATACTTACAGCAATTACGAATGTGAAATTCGAAACATTGATTTAAAATTCATACACGGAACCATGAGATCGAGTAAAATAATAAACGAGTTAGCCCATCGTTAAAAAAAATGAAAAGCGGCTAAACAAATTTCCTTAATCTTCGAATGGCTGGATGGGGTACTTTCTGTACCCTATGTATACATTTTGTTTGTTGAAACTTCAACAGTTAAAATTGTCCTTCTAATAAATTTTTTTATTTATTTTTCACAAGTTCATTTTCACTTTTGGTTATTGTACTTTCTGAGGAAAGTCAACTAAACGTTAGTATAAAACTGGGGCATTTATAGTACCTCACTTGGCCATTAGAGGCAAATTTTAATCGTGGCCACTTGAAGGTTAAAGGAGGTTTTTTATAATTTTTTTCATTATATTATACAAAAATTTATGGGATAATTTGAATAAACCATAAACATTTGATTAATTATGAAACTCGATTGGTCAGCAATTATCTACCAAACAACTTGATTAAAGAACTTTCGATTGATTTCACAGATGTTTTTAAAGATTACAAATATTTCAAAAAGAAACTCTTGCGTAATATTTTTTAATCAGTTTTGGTTTCTCGACCTGTAACGAATTAGATAATTAGAAAATTTTTCTGTATAAACATTTAGATTTTAGACGCACAACCAATACATAGTTTTCATTTGAATTGAAAAGTATCATTTTATTTAAAAATTCATCATGAAATGTTTTGTCATTATTGGAATTGTAATAAGTATGTTTTATCAATTTTTGTCGGCGTTACCCTCGGTTAGCGAATCGGAATGTAATATTAGCTCATCTGATCAATATGAGCGAGGTATGTATATTTTTATTAATTGAAGATAATATTTTTTTTTTTAAATATACGGAATGATATTGGATACTTGGACCATCAATAAGCAAACGCTAAATTTGCTATGCTTCGTTGACCGTTTATCAAACTGCTTCAAACAAGCTAGAATGCAAACAAAAATAAATAATTAATTTTCTAAATACAATCAATATTTTGATTAGTTTCTATTATATCTTCCCTGAAGAAGTTGATTAACAGTCAACGAAACGTAATTAATTCAGATAATAAACATTTACTGGTCCTTGGTGATGATAGTACATGTGTTTTAGATCTCATGCGAAAAAATCTACAGAAGTTTTCATTAGAACGATAATAATGTTTTATTTTTAGACTTATTATCACACAAACGACAATTGAATTTGAAAAATCCTTCTAATAATCCTTTCAACCATGTACCATCTAGAATACACTTCGATGATAATCATAATAACCTGAATGATTCTAAAAACAGGAATCGAAAGCTAAAAACAGCGAATAATACACCCAATTCTGTCGCTATTGATGAATTGAAATCATTTCTGGAAAATAATGAACAAGAAAATCTGCCATACATTTCACCCAATGAAGGTGATGCTATCATTCAAAATATTCAAAGAATCAAAGATGCGTTTATAATGCACGAAAATAATGTTAATGGAAGAAAACCGCATGTTACACCGACTGTTGCGGATAAGGTGAAACCCATTGGCCGCACAAAAGTCGCATTATCTACGCGCACGAAAAACTTTATTCCAACAGAAATTGTTGGTACACCTGCTAATGCCAATATCGAGAAAAGTGGAAAGATAGTTAATATTTTACCTGGTCCTATTTATGACCATAATGTTCTTGAAAATATTGCGGAGGGAAGAGAAACGTCTGCCACACTTGCTGAAACCAACATAAATATTCAGAAAGTAAAAGTGTTGTACGCTTCAAATGCTAATGTCAACGACATCGTTCAAAGAATTCTAGGTGGAAAAGTAGCGTTTGATATTTTTGCTAAAAATGACAATAATATTAGAGGAAGAAATATTTCATCTGCTAATTTTAAGCATATTCCTCAAAATGTTGTAAAAGGATCCATAAAAAATAACAATAATTATCACCCAAACCCAAGAGTAACGGATTATAAAGTTCCACATGTCAGAGCAGAAATCAATAATGTTTTTGAAAATATTGAAAATAGAAAAGTAACATGCGTTACCCTTTTTGACGATAAAGGAAATTTTGAAAGCACAGGAGAATCTTCAGTTACGTATCGTGCCGAAGCCAATTCCGAAAAACGCCAATAGATTAATGTTAGGAAGTTATTTTTTAACTTCCGTTGACTTTAAGACTTAAGTTGATCATTGTAACAAAAAGTTTACTAACTGACTGGCTTGTCCGTTTAGTCATTAGTTTGAAACACGACAAACGATAGTTTGTTAGTCGTTAATTTAAAATACTTCATATATTTTGAACATTACTATAAAAGAGGTCTTGCCGTTTTATATAAATTGTTGGGTTTTAGGTCTGCAATGTTAATAGTCTATTTTAAGTTGACCGAAATATGCATACTGCAGTATTCCAGAAAATACACATTTTAGGATAACAGCAAAATTGACCGAAAGGTTGCTTGACTTTATATGCAAATTATAAAAATATTTAGCTTGTAATTATTATTCGAATAAAGATGCCAATTATAAAATTTGACAATTTTGATTTTTTTCTCCCTAATAAATACATTTATGCATCATTCAAGTGTGATGTCGTGCAAACGGCTCAATTACTTCGAAACCTGTCAAGTTGAAGTAGTTAAAAACACCTTGTAGAAGACATCGTAGATCGGACTACGTGCAAATTAAATTTTCGTATACTTCAAAGATATCTCTAGACTACCAAAAATTACAAAAACCATCCGCTCCCCAGCTTTTGTAAACTCATCAGCGTCTTGGGTTTATGAAGGCATTGGACAAGATTGAACAGAGCTTTAATGTGATATCGTTAGTTTAGAGATATAATATTTATATATTTATTGCACAAAATATCACAAACAATTTGTCAAATAAACTACGTGATATAATAATTTAAAGCAATAAAAGGAGATGATCCTTCCTACCATCATAGTAAACATATTAAAAGAATATGAAAACGTACAAACAATTAATTTTATTGGGATTGTATTTGGACGAAACATATTATCATCTGTTGTGAGATATTGGGACATTATTTGATTATTTTGAACATCTTTTAACATTTGCACTTGTGTTAGAAACAAAATACATGACGAATATTATTGAGTGGTCCATTTGAAATCATGGGTATGGCAGGGTGGCTCAAATTAAAGAATGCACTTGACTATTTCTGTGTTTATTTTTCTAGAGAGGTCTCTTATTGTGACTCTGATTTTGACCTTGATTTTGGACCTCAAGGTTTCTTTGGGGCAGAATCAGATAGCTACGAGTTTCTATTTTGCTTAATAGTTCACGATTCACGGTTAATTGTTTTAAAAATTAATTTTCCATGATCAGATTACAAAAATCTGGTTTTTAAAAAAATTTTCAAGAATTATAAATTTTGGCCAATGGATTGAAAATCTTTTTCGTTTAAAATGATAAAATAAAAATAACCCTATTATTCTTAAAACATGTATGTCGTTATCTTGAACATCTAACGATGTTCCAGCATGAAACCACTTTTCGACAGATTCTGCTCTTTTTTCACAGGCTACAAATAACGTTTTATAATAAATCCCGAAGTTTCAGAATTTTTGACCGTTTAGAACGTGAGATAATTAATAGCAAAGTAATAATTCTCTCCCACTCACTCTCATAAGAAGCATGTAAAACATCATGCCCGCCCAAAAATTATCTGTTGTATACTCGACAGAATTAAAAAAAAAGGATAGCAAAGATAAATATTTATTAAATAAATTTTTAAAAAAATCGCGTTTTACCGTTTTGTTTTCGAAATATCAAAGTTTAAAATTATTTTTATTTCAAAATTACATCAATTTGTATATAAGAATATAATTATGTGTTGTGCATGTGTGTGTATATGTATTTGTTCTACAAGAAAAGCAAACCGGTTTTTTGTCTCGATTATATAAGAAGGTGCTGGAACTACCTTAAAATATATATTGGTAAAAATGGTTAATTACTAACCAAAGTAAACCTAATTACTCAGTTTTTCTTCAGATATCCGATTCTGTCAAAAAAATATGACTTCTTATACGCAAAAATACCAGTTGACCTTCAACAAAACCTTGTAGATCAAGGTCAATATTAAAATTAAGGTCACTATAATATGCCTCCCTCCGAACAAAACAACTTTTATTCAATTTTAAAATATCTTTTTAAATGTTTATTAAGTTTATTAAGAAGTAAAACAGAACAATAAATTTTGTATTTCAACGCCACAAACTAAAAAAAAATGGACGAGTTTTTTCCAAATCCAAAATGAAACCAGTTTAATTACATATTCACTTTGTAGGGCATGTCGTATTTCGGTAGATGAACATCGTCCAAATGAGGTTCCTGGCCTTTAACATCTGTAGATAGACTTTCACGAGCTGTTAAATGTGTCAGCCTCAAATCAGGTTCAGCTTGTGGAACATTTGTGTCTTGAACACCTTCGTATTCCGATAGATAAACATCGTGAGATTTCTTTCCTTTACCATCTGCATATATATTGTCACGGTCTGCCTGCTTAAAATTAGATTGCGATTGTGGAGCATATACGACGACTTCAACATCGTATTCTGAGGAATGAATATCATCCAAGTGAGGTTCCTGACCTTTAACAACTGCAGGTAGAGTTTCACGTTTCAGTTTTACC
Source organism: Nineta flava (assembly GCA_963920215.1). Lineage (NCBI taxonomy): Eukaryota > Metazoa > Arthropoda > Insecta > Neuroptera > Chrysopidae > Nineta > Nineta flava. Next base: position 117,540,006 of record OY986041.1, read on the forward strand.
CCATTTCCTAAGTAATTTAAAATAATGAGTTATCAAAAGTATATAATGTTAATTTTAAGATCCACCTTGTTTAAATATTATCAATATAATACCGATAACGAATAGACAATTCATGACAAATTTCAAACAATGAACAATTTTCGGACGAAAACGAATAACTTTCACTTAGTATGAATAACCAAATTTATAAATATAATTTTCTATATACAAAAACAAAAATAGTTTTTGATTCAAATCAGTGAAATATTGCAACCGAATTATATCAGTGAAGTAATAAAGGGTATCTAAAAAGCAAATCATTTTCACTTTACCGCACATGGAACATTAATAGTTCACGTATGCTACCAAAAAGCATTAAGACCAAGTAAAGACAATCAGCCAAGTTTAATGCTCAGCAATCCTAAACTAAAAAATCGTCAACGGATTATTCCGAATTTTCCAGTAAGGATGCTGCATCATTCCAAACGACTTGGCTAATATAAAAAAAAGGAAACTCTTAATAATTCAATTTGCATTACATCCGTCGACCGATAATGAGCAACTTTTATCCACAAAAAACTGTATGAACAAAAGACTGTTGGACGGTAAAACTAAGCCTGATGATAAATTTTCGAAATTTTTGTGTGTTGATCGATTGTGAAATATTTCATGGCTTATAATCTTGTTGATGACGCTTATAATATTTTCATGAGAGCATTCGAAAATGCTAGACAGATTTCTAAATGTGGTAAACGTTCATTCAGGACGCGTTCTTGAGACGACCGAAGTCTACTTGTGAAATAGCAGCCAAAGAAAGTTGTGAAATTTATTGTGTCTGATAAAAAGAAAATATCGGGTTATGAAAAATAAAAAAGTTCTTGAACACTCGTTATAAAAACTGAAATTTTTATACACAAATAATAATTTATTTATCTAAAAAGTCAAATAAATATTAGCCAATACAAATTTTAGTATTTCACTGGATAAATATTTATCAAGAAAAATAAAACAAATGTTTCTAATTAGATCGGTATTATTACGAAACAAAGTATAATAAATAATAGTTACGCTTGATTTAATCATTTATTGTTATTATGTTCTAATTTAAAATAAAAGATTTACCAGTAAATCGTTATCACAGTTCCCTTATAGCTGGACTTGCTCCTATTGATGAAAATCTTCAATAGCTACAATTTTGGGGTAACCAAATTCCACTTTGACCGTCAAAAGTTGTTGATATGTTTTTATCAAAAATAATATTGTCTCATTGATAAGTACTACAATTTTAATTTATCTTTCGACGGTTGGAGAGGGATTTGGTTATACCTCAGAACTGTATACTAACGACACAATCTTATTATTTGAGGTTAAAATATCTTACGGCAGAAATTTCATTTGGTAATAAATCGAAGGTTTCTAATAACATATTATTATCTGAAATTTAATTATTTTAAAAGAATTTATGGCCTCAGTATAACTAATTTGTTATTAATTTAATAATTATATACGTACATACAACAATAAATATGTACATACAAGTGAAACTTATGTAGTGTTTAATTCGAGTTTATGCACGTTTGTTTTTTCATAGCTGACAGTTTTTGCATTCCATTAAAACTTTCATTTCTATTGCCGTTAGCTTTTGACTGAAGCTTCTTTTTACAGTGTATCTGAATGATGGCGAAACCATTACAAAAGTTAAATTTCGATTGTTGCCCCAATTTCCCAGATCAAAAATTTTTTTTGTATTTTATAAATACATATTTCAACTACAAAGTAGTCATCATCAGTATGAATTAGCTATGTGTAATTATTCTCCGAGGAGATGTTACTTGTTGCTAATATGGAACAAGAAAATTTTTTTGATCTAGGAAATTGGGGCAAAAATCGAAATTTAATTCGAAAAATCCTAGGGTTTTCTTTGATATTATTTACATTACAAAAGTGCTTGCCTACATAAGGAAAAGGTTGCAATAGACTGATTCTTTCGTAGATATCTATGTATAGTTTTTTTGGAGAATATACGAGAACTTCAAGGTCTGAGTCCTGACAGATGTGCATTTTTTTTCCATATTATATTAATTTAAAAGAATACATGCATGTTTCAGTATAGTGATCGAAACCGTTAGTTAATTTCACTTTTATTCGTCAGACTACTAGAAAAAAGAAGATAGATATGAAATATTGTATTTGGCTACCTCTTATTTAAAACATATATAAGTAGGTATACCCAACTACTGCAAGCAAAAGCGGAAACTTTTAATGTAAGAACGATGAGATGTAGGAAATAGTTTGAAGTATGTGTTTAATGTTGCGGAAAATAATGACGAATCGATGTAATCTACACCACCACCTACCTATACAGAAATATTCTTTAGATATTATACTAGTGTATTCTTAGTTCGAGTGTTTAATATGATTTTTTTTCAACATTACGTTTTTCAATGTTTTGATAAAAAAAATCATACACATCTTGGATGGAGACAATAGATTCATAGACACAAACTTTACAAAAATACATGCACACTCTCATTCAGAAAAAATGTACCAGTAAGTCACATTCTAAGCGTATGAATTACTATATATACATATATATCCCGTGTAACAGAGACATCGTGTTTTTATTTAAAGTAGGCGTTTACTCAAGCTCTATGTATTTTTTGTAAACCTATTGTTAAATTATTGTATTTTTTCAAAAAGGAGGATGGTTCTCAAATCGTCTGTATTTTTTTTTTATGTGTGTCACCTCAGAACTCATTTATGAACCGATTTTGAATTTTTTGTTTTGAAGGGTTTGGTTTCCCATTGGTCCCATTGGCACCAAATCGTATTCTGATGACGGGATCCCCGGGAAATCGAGGAAAATCCTCATTTTATATGTGATAACCGATTTCTGCGAAATTTTTTTTTTTGAACGGATATACTCATTCAAAATGGGAAAATAAGAAAATTTTTTTAAAAACCGACTTCAAAAAAATTTTTTGCAAAAAAAGACTGACCTCAAAAAAAAAAATTTTACAAAAAAAAAACAAAAAGCATCTAAAAAAACTGAAAATCTGTTATAAAAAATGCACTAAAAATTAAAAAAAAAAAAAAAAAAACGGGTAAAAAAAAATGTGTTACAAAAAAATGCAATAAAAATTAGGTCGTTTAGTAGGTCAACCCATATTTAGACAAATAAAATCAGTTATAGAACTTCAAAGTCACTAAAAAGCGCGAAATAAACCATATTTTGACAAAATGGAAACCCGACTTCAAAAATAAAATATTCTATAACAAAAAATGCACTAAAAAGTAAAAAAATAATTGCATATTCTTGTGCCAATTTTAGTTCACCTAAGCAAAAATTTTTAAATATATATGTACAATTATTGTTATTTTTGGAGGCGGTGTCCAAAAGTTATGTGAATTTCTATATGCTGACACCGCCTCCATGGTTTGTTTATCAAAATATTGATAGTTGACCGCAGGTGATACGTAATTTAATAAATAATTCGACGATTCACAAAATAAATATTAATAAAATTTGTAAACAAATAACTAAAATAATATCATACTTAAAATAATAAAAATACAGACGAATTGAGAACCATCCTCCTTTTTAAAGTCGGGTTAACAAATTACATAAAACACTTGAAAAATTGCTATTTATATGTAAATACCAATTCCTGCCATCTATCGATTAATATATTGAAACACATTCTACATTTTTTCAAGGTTATATGAAACTTTTTGCGAAGGTAAACATCGTCCTGTTCAAGTTTGGATTGAGAAAACCGTTACATCTTGAAATTACCATTTCGATAATCTTAACAAATTTTATCAGTTAAATATTCCTTTGTTCCTCCCCATCCTCCTCAAATGATAAAAGTTAAAAATGACATTTTAGTATAAGTATATTTCTATATAAAATCCACACTGTAGAGTAGAAAGTCCACCGCCGTATATGCAATATACTTTGTTTCAACAATTTTTCTTTATCAACTATGAAAATGAATGAAAAACTTAGTTTGGTAAGAAATTAAATGAAGATTCAAAGTTTGTAATTTACCACCCAAAATAACTTTTTTTTTCTACTTAACTTATTCAAGGTCAGAATAACAGTTTACAAGGTCAATAAATTCTTACCAATAAATTTGTTGTAAAACTGTGTGTGTCTGCTGTGTCTGTAGGTACTGACTGCAGTTGTGTGTTCCCGAAAAACTTTTATTATGTTGATTTCAGTTTCTGAAACTGTTATTATATACTTCTTTTTTTTTTCGTCTCTCTCTCCAATACAAATTTATTTTGGTATTAGTTAAACTTACTTTTTGTTTACAGTCTCAAAAGTTGTTGTGATTTTGTGTTTATTTCGTTTTGTAGTCGGTATTGTTGTTGTATAGTTGGTAGATTTTACTATTTATTCAAATTTTGTTTAAAAAATTTTTTATTTTCATTATCACAAATTATATGGAATTTATCACATTTGAAATTTTAAGACTTTTACCGTCGATCTATTCACTGAGAAAAAATGCACATTGTGGCTCAATAAACAGAAGAAAAGAGACAAATTTTGAGTTATTTTGATGGGTTCAGTAAATCTAGTACCTAAATATAGTGAAGTTTCAAATTTTTTGGTGTTTCACGTTACATTATTGGTAGTTTCAGTTTCTGAAACAGTTATTATATACTTCTTTTTTTTTTTCGTCTCTCTCTCCAATACAAATTTATTTTGGTATTAGTCAAACTTACTTTTTGTTTACAGTCTCAAAAGTTGTTGTGATTTTGTGTTTATTTCGTTTTGTAGTCGGTATTGTTGTTGTATAGTTGGTAGATTTTACTATTTATTCAAATTTTGTTCAAAAAATTTATTATTTTCATTATCACAAATTATATGGAATTTATCACATTTGAAATTTTAAGACTTTTACCGTCGATCTATTCATTGAGAAAAAATGCACATTGTGGCTCAATAAATAGAAGAAAAGAGACAAATTTTGAGTTATTTTGATGGGTTCAGTAAATCTAGTACCTAAATATAGTGAAGTTTCAAATTGTTTGGTGTTTCACGTTAAATTATTGGTAATTTCTTGTTTTGTTTTCCTTTTTTCTTAAATCTCTACTCTTGCAATTAAAAAATATGATCGCAGATATAAGATCTTGTAGAAAAGACCTAGTTTGACCAACAAAATATATCTTCTTTGCTTCTTGCACTCACAAGCAAAAAAATAATGACATAGTTAAGGTTCGTTTAGACTACGATACTAGATACCGTACACTCAATGTATTCACCGAGTGTCTATGTGTGCACACGAGTGTCTGTAGTTGTGGCATTCATTACGACACTATAATTAGTTTCGAAGCAGCGGCTGCGTAAACACCTTGTGTCCAAGTGTTCAAGTGTCTGTACAGGTTTTCAATCAGATTCCACATTTTTTCATACACTTCATTCATTCCATATACATATTACATAGTAATAAATATAGCGTTTACGTCGCTGTTTAATTACAATATAAGCAGCAATACGTTACTATATTTGTGAACAGCTTGGATCAATATAATGTTCCAAAATAAATGTAAGAATTCCCAAAGAATGTTTTCCTGTATTGGGGAGTTATCACAAACGGTCTGAAAATTGAAATCAAATTTTCCACGTTTTGAGGTCACCGGAAATAACACCATTTTTGGAAAGATGCCTGTGTGTGTGTATGTGTTTGGTGGTTTGGTGCAACGATTTCGCAAAAATTTGTTGAAATGTCCCAGCATTAGATATTTACGAAAAGTTTTCGCACAAATAAAATAAATACTGGGAAGTCAATTGTGTAGACGCCATTAGTCGAAGTTAGAAATGAAACATTCGGAGACAAATCCATCTAACGGTTTATGTTACGTATTTTAGTGCGTTATAAATAAAAGCGTAAATAGAAATTATAAAAAGGCATGAATACATTGAAGTGTTAAATATGTTGATGGTATATAATGGTATATTGTTTAACCTTGAATAAGAATGATGACGTAGTCTCAGAGTTATTTGAATAGTATAATAATTACAACAAACTTTCCACCTAGTTACAAAGTTACGAACCTAATTTAGTTTTACTTCTAGAATTTAATTCTCTGTACCTCTCTTTATTCGAAACAATATGCATACATAGAAATATTTAACTTATATAAATCGTTTATATCCCTATAGGTACACATAAAAATTCGATTTAAGAATTTTTGCACAATAATTTTTATGTTTTCCAATATCTCTAAGCAATCTTGGTTAATTGAGTTTCACCGGATAAAACGTGTTAAATAAAGTTTCTTATACAAAATTCACACAATACCGAGAAAATTTTAACAGTTCACAATAAAATTTAAGTTAATTATCTCAATTAATTCGAGTTCATCATTGCTATACTGTTTATTTTACTTTTTACACACCCACAGATGTATGTATAACAATTCTAAGAAGTGTATAAAGGTGTTCTATAAACAACATATATGCTTTTGTAATCAAGAGCATACACAAATTTTAGAGTTAAAACTGTAACAAAACTATAACAAATTTTCAAGCAACACATTAGTTTTGCTCTCTCTCTAACGATTGTAAAGGGGGTGATTTTCCTGCCTTCTTTACGGTTTTTAAGAGTCTATGCATCTACCCTAGCGGAAGAACAAATAGCCAGATGTTTATTAATGAATAATTTTTCAAATAAACGTTTCCTTTTCTGTTATAATATCTAGTTACCAAAGCAATCGATGAGAAATATAAGAACCCTTGTAAGGGAGTCTTTATCATTTTTAAGGAAGGAAGTACTTCTCCCAAAATTGAACTTCTCGTGTCTACGCTTCTGGTCTTCAATTAGCATGAATTTTTGAGTTTTCCTAATAATATGTACAAAATTTCCATATATTTAAATTTATCCAAAACCAACGATTTATTCTGGAATAAAAATTGTTATTAGCAATATTTATCAGCTTGAAATTGAATTTAAAAATATATTAGAAGAGGACCAATCCTTTTGGGAAATCTTGTTTCACTTTTGTACTTGAGGGACATGAGAAATTTGAGACATACATCCAACAATTTAAGGTGAGTTTTCCACATGTTTTGCTCCTATAGCTTTCAATTACATTTGTGATATTAATGCCTAAATCTTTGTGAACTTTCTGCTAAATAACGAGTTTTGAATGATTTGCGAATTTTCTACGTTTCATTAAGCTTCTTTCATTAAGCATTCTTCTGTATCAAAAATCGACAAATATTGAAAATCAGAACACGGATCGCTTAAATCCGCCTTGTTATTTACGTAAAAATCAAAATCTATATTAAAATAATAGAATATAACGCTCTTCTTGCATATACGTGATTAAAACCAGCACCTATATAGGAGTAAAACGACGTAAGTGGAAAAAGTGAAAAAAGAAAAGTGCTATCCAACACAAAACGGTAAATGAGGCGGTCGATGTATGTATGTTACATCGAATGCTACACAACTATACACAACACACGGTGGTGGTGACGTCAATACCACCCTCAAAAGTTTCTATTCCATATTACCGCCGTCAGTGAGTAGGCGGCACCACGGACGCCAATAGCGCCGAGAGCCACTGACAGGACGCTAGCCCCCAAGGCGGTACCACGCACGCGATTCTACATTGCCCACCTGGAAAAAAAAAGTTGATAGAAAGTTTGTTTTGTGAGTTTACCTGTGTGCACAAACGAACACACCTAAGTCTCTGTAGATACATTCATATACGTACGTAGATATATAGAAAGTTCTCGCTATTATAAAGATAGACTCTATATATATTCTAAATGCATATATTTTTCCATATATATATATATATATATATATATATATATATATATATATATATATATATATATATATATATATATATATATATATTTGAATATTATTATCGCTATGTAACCAAACTTCACTGAATAATGTATGTTTTCATATAACAGCTAATAAAAATGACCTTATTTTCTCGTCAAATAGAGAGTCTCAGTGATCCAACCAACATTTTATCATGTGTGTATGTAAAAATGTTTTTCTGAATGTTGATGATGGAGAAATATTCTTTTATTTAATTTTTATATTAATGCGTTTTTTTTTCTGTCTCTAATGAAATGTAAATATTTTTCGTACATCATTTAGAAATTTTTTTTTTTCATTTTTATTCTGTCTGCTGAAAAAAAAAATAAAATGATAAAATAAAATAAATATTTGAGATTTTCGTTTAACAATCTTTCTATTTTGACTATAGTTTCGGAAATACTCTTATATATTTTTTGAAGAATGAACTGTGATTCCGAAACTTTTGTCAAAATTAGCTGTAATAGTAATTGGAGCGAGCTTTCTAGTAGTACCAGTGATGATTTATTGGAGTGTGAGATCTGGGGTAGCTGCTGTTCGAGTGAAAATCTGAAAACTTTAGTATGTATTAGCATTTAATTTCTTTAACGAAATAATTGGTGACCCCAGATCTACTTCTAATTAAGCAATAACTGTTGAACTGGGCATTCAACCGATGGATTATCCTAAAAAAATCACTCAATTTTTACCGAAGAACTTCCGCTTCAGATAAAGATCTACAGAAAGAATGTATGAAAAATGGATTTTCCAATCAGCTGATACGTACCATAAATCTATATGAAATAAAGGATATATTAATCAAAACCTAATTTTCGATTAGCTCAGCTGCTATAAAGAAAATTCTGCAGGACCATTTCCTCTAAATAGTCCTGCAGAAAATCGAAGAATGAAAATGGGTAGCTTAGAGTGTTGAAGAAACATAAAATTTTGAATTTATTTATTACAAATTTATAATAATTCATTAATACTACTAATGTCTCCTTGATGAGTTGATTCGGTATTCATTATAATTCCTTTCCTACGAAAATTAGTCTACATGGCTTTTTTTGGCCATATTCATGGCCATATTCATGGCCATATTTCTGTCATATGAATGAACAGAAGAAAATATCAAAAATCATGCTTAATTGATGATTTGATAGTCGGTTTACGAAAAAACGTTGAAAATCCTAACCAAAGAGAGCATATCTCAAAAACTATTCGTCGGCTTGATCTTTGTATTTTTTTAAATCCAATTTACCTTATATAATGAATTGTACCCCAAGCGGAACCAAAACTAGTTTTGCAAGTTTATTTTCAAGATATAAAACAAGATTGTGCAAAAAAAAAAATTTTTGTCATCAACTTGGAATTAAAACACGTCATAATTTTTCTTATTTTTGTGGTTTACGAAATACCATCTGAAATCTTATAGATATGTCGTAATCAATTTTATGGCAGCTGATTTTGGTGAAAAGTTAAAAATCAACTACATTTTAAACAAAAAAGTAATTCCAAAAATATTTTTATGAAGAATATCTGTTGCTATATTCGATTTACGAAGATTATCACCAATACCTCCCACAAAATAGTACAGAAATCATACTCAGTAGATATATACAATTACAATTACGTGGTAGTGTAGACTATGCACGTCCTAAATATATATATATATATATATATATATATATATATATATATATATATATATATATATATATATATATATATATATAAATATATATATATTTATATATACAGAGTGAATCGAACCAGGTACATAATAGCACACGCCTCCACTTCCTTCCTTGATCCTCTCATTTTCCAACAACATCCCATAGAACACCTCCTCTCAGGGAGACAGCCTCTTAATTACACAAATATCGTCCTACTTGCTAGCTCAGACGGACATGGCACTCTTATACTGATGCATGCCTGCAACCTACAATTCAACTGATTACCAATGTAACCAATGATTACCAATGTAACTATTACGGAGTCTGATGTATTACGCTTTAAGTCTCACTTAAGTATAATAAGAGGGGGGGGGGCACAAACACACATCAATACAAGAACACCATGTTCGTCCAAGCCAACACACATCTAACAAAACAACATTATGAACAGACCGTCTCCCTAACAAAAAGTACTTCTCTATTGGATGTTGTTGGAAAATTGGAAAATCATGGAAAGAAGTGGAAGCGTATGCTATTATGCACACGATATAATCCTGGTTCGATTAACCCTATATATATATACATATATATATATACATATGTATATACACTGTGGGTTATGGGTAAAGAGAGATACATTTTGTGCTATTTGAGAAAAGCCACAATATTCGATTATCTTGACAAGGTGAGAATTTGGTGACATATGTTTCTACGAGTAGTTAAGACAAGTAAGTAATGTTGGTGTGTGTATTTACCGACAGATGGACATACTGATGTGGTTTTAGATAGTTTTAGAACTAAATGAAAATAAAATAGAATATTTATAGTATAATTGTTTTAAATTTGTGTCATTGCATTCAATTGCATTCCAAAAGTAATTTATACGTTTGTTCGTAAACAATTAATATTCTAAATTAACAAGTGAAAGTAACTACTAATTGAGTAAATTGCTTAAATCCCCGTTACATACTGAGTTAATGAAAAAAAGTTTCTAACAAAGTTTTTTAAAAATAAAGGATGATTTTTGTGTGAAATTTTTTTAAAATCTCTTATCGCTTCAAAGATAGATATCTGATATTTTCCATTCACGAACTTGACATTAGTTTAAAGTCTGGAACACACACACAAAATTTCAGCTGGTTATCTCTTTCCGTTTTTAAGTTACTGTGTCTGACAGACAAAATCTCAGCTTTAGTACACACAGATACAATTTCAGCTCGCTATCCGTTTTCGTGTTTGAGTTATCGTATTGAGGAACAGGCGGACATGTCGAAATGAACTAATTTGGTAAGTTTAAGAACACCCATACCAAAAATTTGTACTGCAAAGAATATTTTCAACCATTATAAAGTAGGGATTAAACTTATGACTCGGGACTAGACGATATATATATATAGTAGACGATATATATATATATATGTATAGTCTAGTATAGATATATATATACTAGACTATATATATATATATATATATATATATATATATATATATATAAATATGACCCATATATATTATAATATATATATATATATATATATATATATATATAAATTTATAAATATGACCCTGATATATATAATACCCTGATATATGGATTCAGTTGTATACCGGGTATAAAAATGTGGAAATATCGAGATATATATATATTTAAAATACCGATATATTGAGTTCAGTTGCTTTCCCTCATCACTGGCAGTTTGTCAATTAAATTAATTTAAATAAAAATATAGTGCGGTTAATTAACTAAACTTTCGACGTATGGATTAGAACGAAAGTAACCAGCTATACTTGTGAAGGTTTTCTGCAGTTTACTTCCACAAACATTCCAATATTCATCGGGAATATCGGCATAGTTTCTAACAAATTCGGCTACAGTCGCACAACCTACCAATTTCAAGCCTACATACAAATTCCTTGTCCTTTAGGGTTTGGAAAAAAAAGCCTAGAAAGGCCTACTTGTCAGACTTCGACCTCCTCTGCGCTAGTACTACTGACATAAAAATATACTGTTTCAAGTGTAGTAATTTAAATAGAAGTGATGAAATTCGGATGGTAAAACAAATGGATAACATAATTCTATATGAGAGTGAGATAGACTTGTGTATATGAGGTTAGGGGATTTAGTGAAAAGTTACCTACTGTTACGTATATAAGACATTAGTAGAAGCACTAATTGCTTTACCGCCTTCTTGAATTTATCCGGGCAGAAATAGCCGTTGACATGGGTACTGCTGAGACCTTGCGTCCAACACCATACATACTAAATACATACATACATACATACATACATACATACATATATGCGATATAAGTAAATGTAAGTAATACAATTTTGTTCCTAGAATATGTACAGTGGAGGAATGGACTGACGACTACCTTAATTATGCAGGATGTCTCAGAATAAATATTCCTACAATTACTGATACTACAGACATTTGATACATATCGTTGCCATTTTTCATGAAAAACTGCCCCCACAATATAAACAAGATTTTAGCTATAAAAAAAACTTCGTATACAAAAAATTTTTTTTGTATAATGAAACACTCTTATCACTAATTTTTTTGTGAGCCTAGATAGATAGATTTTAGAGGATTGTATGGATGTGAGGATGTGAGTGGAGTGGAAGAAATTTTGGTGTACTGGTAGGATATGGAGTTTGGGAAGGAGTTTGGGAAGGAAACTGCAGAAAACCTTCTCAACCATAGCCGGTTAGTTCGTTCTTGTTCATACGCCGACAGTTTAGTCAATTTACCGCCCCTTTTTTTTCTTAATAATTAGTTGCCGATGTCGGGATTCGAAATCATAACCTCCCAGTTTCCAAGTAGACATACTGCGCAAACATAACGCTTTAGACCACTCGGTTACTTAGACTCGGCAAGGCATTCATACATTCACAATTTTCTCAAATATAAGTTGTTCGTCATAAAAATATAAGCAATTTTTGTACAAATAATTTCTTTGGAAACAGATTGGGTTCAGCACAAATCTACTATAAAATTTTGGAAAATTACTGCCACTCATGTGGCCGGGCAGATTACGGATGAGAGTCTCTTTTTCAGTTCATTGTTAGTTCATTCAGTTAATTGTTTCAAGGCATAAACGTAATAGGCACTAGATGCGACCTCAGTACTTTTTCCTAAACTACATTCTATTTTAATGGTAAATTTGTTCTTGAGTTGCTACTTTTAATGAAAAGAATATTTCTGAAGTTTCGACATAGTTATTCTTCTGCAACATTCTGTACACTCATACTGAATAAAATATAAACAAACATCACCCACATCATCATCACCACCCACAATGAAATACTATTAAATGGTAAAATACTTATAGTTGTGTATTACACTATTATACATTCCTAGTTACTCGTTGTATTTATCGCAAATGTATGAGCTAATACTATTACAGTAGATTCAAAAATACCTACAGTTATTTTAAAATAAACCCAAAAATAAAAAGAAGCGGGGTGCCACTGGTCTACTTATACTCCCAACTTTCGATTCGTTGTCGGCGACCAGTCTATTTAAGACGCCTCGGCAATGGAAATATCTTGATTTCAACTATTCATTAATTAATTCAAGTCATACAATTAATTATTATGCTATTCTTGAAGTGCATGTATAATTATGCACACACAGGATAGCTCAAATTGTAATCTGGAAAATTGAACAGACAATAGATGTCCCAAAATTAAGTAGAAAAGCTCATATGAAATTGAATGTTTTCACGCTTCATTTTCGAGATACAGATTGTTTAATATCTCTTTAAAATATCTAGTTAGGATGCCCCAGGATCGTCCCTGGAATAGTTAAATTAAATCTAATTACATAAAATTAAGGCACACTTATTTAGTACTAAAAACGTGCCAAGTGTATTTGAAATTAGCCTAGTAGTGATTAAGACATTTGAAAAAAAATATTTTTTTCTTAACTTTAACAACATGTATCTCGAAAACAAAACTTGGAAACATCCAAGTTCATATGAAGTTTTCTGTTTATTGTGTGGGAGATCTATCGCTTATTCAATTTTCCGGATCCGAAGCATCCTGTATATATTAATTAGATTATCCCATTTTGCACGTGTTGAGCTCGAATGAAGTATTCCTGTCTCATATTATCGTAGGTCAATGATACGTCGAATGAAATTGGTCCGGAGTCGATATTATTATTATTTGCCTACACACACAAACAGGCATCTTTCTAAAAACGATGGATTTGGACTGTAAGGACCTTGTTACGTGAAAATATGTTGAAATTTTTGATTCGAAAAATGGGACCTACAACATTTACTTCCCAAATGGGAATTTAAAAATCATAAAAACATAAAAACAAATAGCTACCTATAACTACCTACCAGCTAAGTAGCCCCGCTTGTAAAGACGATGTGTGTACTTGGAACTAGGAGGCTATGGGTTCGTATCCTAACATCGGCAGTTTGTCAATTATTATAAAAAAGGGGGCGGTTAATTGATTAAACTGTCGACGTATGGACAAGAACGAAGTAACCGGCTATGCTTGTGGAGGTTTTCTGTAGTTTCCTTCACGAACTCCAGATGAGTATCGCCATAGTTTCTATCAAAGTCGGCTGCAGCCGCACATCCTACCAATTTCTAGTCTACACACAAAATTCCTTGTCCTACACTCACATCCTCAAATCCTTAGGCATCACTATGGGCCTTAAGGTCGAAGTGTGTTCCGTCCAGAACAGCCTCTACAATCTATCTATCTAACTACCTTGATTTTATATGAATTTCGAGTTTGGGAGAAAACTTAAGACACTTCCTTTTCAAATTTTTCCTTTAGACTTTGACTTTAAGTTTGCCAAAACCTAAACGAACTAATAACATAAATTCTAAAAAACAACTAATGAATAGATTTCTGTATCAACTCTAGTAATATAATGTTCTTCTCTATTTTATTGTAAATACAGTTTCCATATTCTGTAGTTAGGTATGTTATGAGAGTTTCGGCTAGGCACGTCACTTGACCGCAAGTAACAGAGGTACATAACATCTACTTGACTAGTAGTTAGTACAGAAGCAGTTTCCTTATACAACCAACAACCATCTCTCAGTACATTCAACTATTATCTAATAATAATTGTTATTTCATTTCCACTAAGTATTAAACTCGACTAATGATCTTTATACACATAGACGTTCAGTTCACCTCATGTACATGAATTGGTATTGTATTTCGTTAGAGAGTGTAGAGAGATCTCCTCTGAAGAAACTGGTCACCACCATTATTATTATTATTTATTTAGATGATTTGAATTTAATTTCAATTTTCTAACTTTTTTGGTTGTTATCGAGGTTAAAGATCAATGTGGCATCCAGTGGCTACAGTTTACATCAAGGTACATCTCTTTTTAATTCAGTAAATTAAAAAAAAGATGTATACTGTTGCCACTGGACGCCATATTGATGACAAATCAGTGTAATCGAGTGTACATTGAAGTGATAATCTTTTCTAGGAAATTGTATTCGTAATTTGATATCATTACTTGATATGAAAAATCATACACATCTTGACGAAAATCGAACTAACAACCTATGGCTTGTCGGGCGAGTGGGATATATATAATTGTTTACTATCTTCATTCTTGGAAGTATTATTTTGTTGTTTTTTATTATTTACATATTTTAATTGTTTTGTCAACATAAAATATATTTGAATTCAAAAATCACGGAACAAACCTTTAGTTTCCATTAATTAGTTTTCATTAAATATATAAAATAACAAACCTTAAAGCTTAAGAATCGTTAGAAGTACGCATACTTAAAAAAAAAAGTAAAATAACAGAGGTCCTTTATTTTGACATTTTACTAAATCGTTCTTGATTTCTATAAAATATCTTTACTTCACGTAATCGGTCCTCTTGAACCAGGAGGTTTTGAGATTTGGTAGAGAGATCTCTAGATTTTCCTGTCTTGTGCCAGTTTCTTTGCTTTTGTTCACGCAATGTCTTTAGTTCCCTCGGTTCTTGCTTCCCATGTCTGGCTTGGTAACCTAGTTTCAGGCATTATGTGAAGGTAGCCAAACCAATGTAATTGGGTCTTTTCTATTGTCTGATGCCGAAGGTGTCTCTGATGTTATTGTTTCTAATACAATCTTTTCGGGCCATTAGTTCTACTCATCTCAGGTATCTCATTTCAGCTGCTTAGTAGTTTGCTCGGGCAACTCAAAATAGTTCATGCATCTCTTTGAGATAAGATCTTACTATCTCCAAGCAGTGCACTTCCTGGACTTCTTCTTCTTCAACTTTCTATGGGATTGTGTTTAAAAGTATGGAAATAATATGAAACTGATTCTATATTGAATATTAATAATTGTATTTTATTTTAGGTATGTTTTATTGTTCCTCACACTTTCAAAAACTACTCGGTCAAGTCTAGGTTGAAGGACGCTTCACAGGTAAGTAAGTAATACGACTAGTTGTCACTTGTTGAAAATGCTAAAACAAGTCCTTGCAAGGCAGCGGATCGAGGAAACATGATCGCATATGTTAAATGTATAGAACTAGTATGCCATTATCAACGGGGCAGAAACAAAATCAGTGTAATAAAACTTTGATATTTTTTCTTGTAGTTGACTTACATTTATAGAGTAAGCAAGGAAGGGCAAAAGTAAGGAAAGGATTACACAAATCTCTAGCAGATAGATATTAGTTAGGCTGTAAGAATATACCAAGATATCCTCGCAAATGCTTTTTGTCTTAATATTTAATAATCAATATACAAGTTTGTTGGTGGTTACGACTTGTCACCTTGAGACATAAGGTGACTAGATATTGAGGTCAAGTATATAAGAAGTTCGCATCTGATAAGTAATGCATATTTATAATGAAATTATCATCAGGAATGTTTCATCAGGATTTTGATGTTTGTTTTAATGACGTTTAGCCCAGTCAATAGTATTACCGTGGGACCCCAAACTCTTTATATTTGTTTTTTTGCTAAGTATGATATTATTTTAAATGGCAACACTAAAAACCATTTAATATTATGAATTAGAGTATGCGCAATGTTAATAAAAAGTTTTGTGTGTTTTTCTCGATTTATATAAATAAATATAATAATATAATATAAATTGATCAATATAATGAAATTTTACGATATTACTTTTTATGATACCTACCTACATTACCCACAATAAGATTTTTCATACAATAAATATATTTCTTTCTTTTGTTTTTATTTCAATAGTAATAATAATAATATCTATCTGTGTGTTTTATTACTTTTTTGTTTGGATATTTATTGAAAATCAATTTCTATTTATTTAATATTATTGAATTATAAATACAAGCTGTCTCAAAAGTCACTGATCGATTACAAAATGAACGCGCTACCGTGATTGTTGCTACCATGTTTTTCGACTATGAGAAAATTCGGATTATCTTCATAACGGAACCACTTTTGGTTAGAATTTTTTCCCGTAACTTTAACGCAATAAGTACCCTTTTGCTATTTTTATGGGATGAGACGCTTGTCCTAGAAAATATTTAGAAAACCTTTTGATTATAAATTTCAAATTTAATTTTGTTTTATTTTATTGGTGCAATAAAAAGAAATAATTTAGATTTAAAAATTCTTCTAATAATTTTTGGAGCATCATGTATGTATTATATGTGTATATTTATTTGTTTGTTTATTTGTTTATTCGAAAAAACTCAAAGATATCTAACTCAAACTATCAAACTAGATACGTTTTTATCTCGATTTAGGTTGCCTATTTTTCTCTAAATTTATTCACATAATTTTCAGGTACAATTTCGTACATGTAATATATGTGCTTACCGACCACCACCACCCCCCCCCCCCCGATGAAAGGTAGAATGAATTTTTAATTAAATAATGATAAGAAAAAAAGTAAGTGTACACAAATAATATGTATATGTGAATAATAATGTTGATATTTGACAAAAAAAGTAATACTGCCAATGATTTCAATAAGTTGGCTCCTACATTAGAATCGTCTTTGATGTAGCGGTAAGCACGCTGGACTAGATATGACGAGGTAATTTTTTCTTATCAATATTTAATTAAAAATTTAATGACATTTGTCTATAAAATATACGCTAGTTCTCTCATATTTGTCTTACGTAACCTAAATGGAATTTGACAAGTATTGTATTGTGACGCTTAAGTATACACAAATAATAAATATATAATTGGTAGAATGAATATTATTATTGGACAGCATGTATTATTAAGTATTTTAATTTTTATTTGACACTGGTTTCGACATTTCTTCTAAAAATTTTAGAATAAACGATTTTGAACAGATAGTTTTTCGGATCAAAGAATGAAATTTAAACTGTATATTGATACAATTGGCCATGCTTTAAAAGGTAATTTTTACAAAGAAATTAATTGTTGATGAGGAGTGTTTCATTATATAATTTTCTATCACCTTTCCAGTCATACAAAATAAGCCTATGTATAAAATAAGTATGTTAAAAATTTAACCTTATTATAACGTTAAATTACTTTAATATATGAAGCAATGCGCTCACTGATACTTAGCGTATGTGTGAATATATATATATATATATATATATATGTATATATATATATATATATATATATATATATATATATATATATATATGTATGGTGTGTGAAGTGACTTTTGTTGTATAACTAAAAACATCAGTTACACATTAGTGACACTAAAATAACACTATAGAAGCTAATGTAGAGGGTAAAGAGGAGCATTTTTTGAATGTGAGCTTATTAGCGAAGCATATAGAAGGAAAACATATAGGTATTAGTTATAATATTATTGTATACGTACTACAAAGGTACTTATGCAGACATATAAAAAGCATCATTCTAAAATATTTTAAACTGTAGCACAAAAACTGACTCCAATTTGTTAAGATTTTATTCAGTACACTTTGAATTTATCAAGTAATAAGTAACTAAACAAGTGAAAATAACAACTAACTGAGTTATGTGCTTCTATACCCAATATATACTGAATATAATTTAAAAAAATCCATACCAAAGTTATTCATTTTTAAAAAAGGAAAGTTTTTAGTTTACCTCTAACCGTTTCAAAGATGGATATTTCTCCACTCCTGGTGGGGGGAAGCACGGTCCGATATTTCCCATTCACGAACTTGACCTTTGAAGCTCTAGAATGCACACACAAAATTTCATCCTTTATCGCTTTTCGTATTTGGGTGATCGTGTTCACGGTCAGACAGACGGAAATGAACTAATTAGGTCCTTTTATGAACACTTACTTTATAAACACCTTCACATTTTTTTTTCTGTGATCAGTATTTTCAATAGTTACAAAGTCGGGACTAAACTTAATAAGCCCATGTATATATTATATACATGGTTCCAGTCGGTCTCTTCTAAACAACGCACCAAATAATTAAATGAACACGTTTTTCAATTAGAAACCAAGCGTGATAGAATATTAAATAAAATACGTATTAGTGATCTAAGTTTGGCATAGACATCTGTGATTGATACACAATGTATGCATGTAGGATATGAATGAGCAAATATAATACGTATTTATTCCGAGTATTTAATTTCATTAACCTACTAATGCATAGAACATTTATTAATTATACTCATGTAGTACATGTAAGTAACGTTTAAGGCTCCATTCACACTTTACGATTTCGGATCGATAAAGTGATTTTGCAGAAGATGCAAATCAGTAAATCCATTCTGGTTTTAATTCCATGACACTCCAATACCTACATATCAACGTTATAAAGACTAATTTATTTTCGGTTTTGGAAAGTTAAACGATTTTGGTATCTGTTTCGGTTTTAAAATTCAAAAATAAAACTGTTTAGGTTATCTACAAATAATATTATTATTATCTGAAAACGATTTCGGTTACGATTATTATTAAATATTATGAAATAAAGCCTATCCAAGTGCCATGAACTACAATAAAATTTAAAATATAAATGTTTAAAAACTTATCTGGCTTGTACCTTTTAACATGGTTCATAAAGAAAAGATAAAGAAAAAAAAAAAAAAACCTTAAAAAATTTAGACCTTTTAAAACATACAATTAAAAAGCGTAATTTTAGTTCGTATGTTTAGTCCTCTAATACTAAACTCGCCAGTATTATAGATGGCTCTGGTGCATGTCTCAATTTGAACCTTCCAATTTGGACGCTTCAATATGCACCAAAGTTCATTTGGACCCTTCAATATTGACCAAAGTTCATATGTATGCCATTTATAATATAGACACATTATAAACTAATAAAATAACAGCGTGATTACGACTAATTACAGCATTTAACGAGAGACGATTCTCCCTTAGGCCGACTCACTCAAATTAGACGTCGAATGACGTTGTGAAATAAGTAATTAGTACTATTCAAGTAGAAAAAATCAAATTTATCTTTTATCTCATATCCAAAAAAATTCATTATTTAAAATAGTAACGCTTTCGGTTACGATTAAACAAATCTAAGGGTTTTAACCGATATTCGGTTTCAGTTATGGTTCGTTTAGAACCCCTGTTCAAAAGACCGTGTTAAATATTCACTAACACTTATTTTGCCTTGTAAATTAGGGTATGTTGACATTCTTCCAAATATTATCCTTTATGTTTCGATGGCTTTGGAATCATCATCTGTACAAATTACAATAGCTAGTAAAAGTGTATTCGAAACCTAAACATCAATATGGATATGAGACCATTAAATCCAAGGGAGACCATATGGAAGTCTACAGTAGAGTGTGAATCGAGCTTAAAGTTACTGTCATTAGTTAATATGTATCAGCAAGGATTATGTACAATATATGAAAAATTTGTTAAATGGATTGTGAATAATCAGTTTTTACTAATAGAAGAAACATGGCAAAAAACTGACCCGTAACGGGATTTTGTTACATAAGAGTATTTTATTTTTTATTTAGACTATTGCACGTGTTTAAAATACGTGCACATAAAAAATTTAAAATACATTTTTTTCCGGTAAATGATAAGGTTTTTGTTTGCAACACTTGGTCACTAAAGTTTATATGTTTTTTTTTTTAAATTTTATAATTAATTTGTGCCATATTTATTTGGTTTTCAAAAACAAATTTCGATTTAAAATTGTTTTACTATATTAATCTTTTATCCGAAGCATTTTTTAGAGAAACGAATCAATAAGGCACAAATCAATTATACAATTTAAAAAATGACAGAGACAGACTATTGTGGTCCATAGTAGGGGTACCCGGGGTAGAAGAGCAAATACAAAAAGGTTTATTAAGAGTGCTGAAAATTTTTCTATGAACATATTATAATGTTATAATAACTAAAAAATTATGCCATGTGCCTCGTTCTACTCCGGGCATGGGAAAGAATGAGATGGTAAGGACAGGTTTTTATAAACACCTATAAAACTAGTGAAATGCAGAAAATATAAGTTTGTGTACAAAATTCATACACTAGAACAGCGTCATTATTTTCGCTATCAATTCCTGCAGGTGAAAAACTAAATGCAGAGACTCTGTTGTCAGTTGTCATCCAAGAGCACCCAGGGGTAGTAAAATTAGTTTGCCTCTTCGCTTGAAGCTGAATGGGGTCCCAATTCCGCTCAACCCGTTCTGCCCCAGAGACACGATTCGGGTTAAGGCAGTATGTTCACTCGAAAAAAATTACACGTAAACAAACATTTAATTACACCAAACTAAAGAGAAATAACGTAGTTTAAGCATATACTAACTGTAGTTGTAATGCAAACAAGAATGTATATAGGGGCAAATATAGGAGCCAAAAATTACAAAACTAAAACTCCACGCACCAACGACCAAGAAAACTAGACTAACATGAATGTTGTAGGTTGCTCTAGTTCTACGGATTGCTGCTGGCGAGTAGCACCACCTTGACACCAAAAGTCGTCAAACTGCATTGCACCACGGCACTGCGTTGTGCCCCGGGTTCCCGGGGCACAACGTAATATCAATGACCATAAACCAGTGGATTGCTAAGCATGTTTTGGCTCATTTTTTGAGAATGCATTTTTGGTTGTTATTTCTTAAACTAAATACCTTCAAGTAAATTCATGTTACAAATTATGATATATTATTTCGATTCCACCCTCATTCGATTCCACCCAAATTCGGTCACGTGATGAAAATTTATCATGCGCGCCATCTAGAAAAAATGCAGCGATAAAAAAAAAAGCTAAACTTAATTTAGCTTTTCAGCCGGGTTATATTAGCGTCAACGTAATACCTCGAACAATCGCATCGATAGTAATTGATCTTTTCAAAACAATAATCAACTGTTACTTGGTGATTTTATAAATATAGCGAGTGCAAAAATAAATACGAATACATATTAAAAAATATCTGATACAGTTCGATACATCGATACATCGACTTTCGATACGGATGTCTAAGTTGACGCTAAACGCTGTAAATTCTAAACCAGTGTCAAGCGTCAGCATGAAAATGCACATTAAAAGAGGAAAAAAGAAATCCAAAATAAATGATAAACCGATAGTAGAAATATCGACGTTTATTCCTTACAACTCGTACACAATCAAAACATACATAAACAATTTAACTAAAACATTTAAGTGATTGTTTGATGATTTTCCCTTGAATAATAATAATATTACCTTACATTACAACCAACCGAACTCTCCACTATATACTCGTATATATATTTGGTATATTTGGTATATAATATAACTGCAGATTATTCAAGTGTTAACTTGAAGAATAATAATATTCAACCAATGCTGCATAATTTATTGGTATTAAATAAAGTGTTGAAAATACAGAAAACTTTAATGGTGGGTGGTTGTAATGTTGGGAGAGGATATAGGGGGTAGTGTTCGTTGGTATGATGTATTTTAAGTTGCCTATACAATAATAATATAAGGTAACTTATAGGTGAACGGGGAAGGTTGGGAAGAGTTATACTACTATATTATACTCTCTTTTATTCTAAACGTAGTCGGTAGGTAGGTAAGTAGGTAGGTAGGTAGGTAGATAGGTTGTTGGGATGTATTTATAGTATGAAGTACAACTTCTCCGTTAATTTGTTCAATGCTACACTATACTGCTTATGCTGTTACCGCGTTATTCAATTTTCGCATCAATGATTTTAACCAATATACACATTATGAAAATTTACCTACCATATACAGGATCTGGGAATAGTAGTGGACCCCCTCTGGTATATCAAACACAATGCAGTTTCTGGTAGAGTAGACCTTAATGAAAAGGTAATGGAATCACTATTTATTCTTATTTAATCATCTTATCTCATTTCTTCCACCAACTCAAATTATAAAACCTATTTTGACAAAATGGAAACCCGAGTTCAAAAATCAAATATTCTATAACAAAAAATTTACTAAAAAGTAAAAAAATAATTGCATATTCTTGTGCCAATTTTAGTTCACCTAAGCAACAATTTTTAAATATATATGTTTAATTATTGTTATTTTTGGAGTCGGTGTCAGCATAGAGAAATTCACATAACTTTTGGACACCGCCTCCAAAAATAACAATAGTTTTACTTATATATTTAAAAATTTTTGCTTAGGTGAACTAAAATTGGCACAAAAATATGCAATTATTTTTTTACTTTTTAGTGTATTTTTTGTTATAGAATATTTGTTATAATCACTTTAAACACCGTGATCACTGGGAAAATATACCGCAACAAAAACTCGGAAAAATACTGTTTCGAAATGCATCCAAGAGCATGCCTTGGGTTTCCTCAATCTGAAAACAGGACACAATTTCGAAGGGTTACCGGATTTATCACCGGACATCATACGAAAGCACCTACTCGCAATAAGACTCCACAATGCATCCATTATTTGTAGACTGTGTGGCGGAAAAGAAGAAACATCCAGTCACATCAACAGCATACCGTAGATACAATATATTCGGTGCATCTCACCCCGAATGTATGAACCTTCAGGAAAACATGTAACGCAAGCTTCTGGCTATTGTTAAAATATAAGAGAAGCCTCGTTAGGCTGAAGTTGAAGGAGAAGCACAATAGGCCATCAGGTCGATGTGCCATACTTTTCATACCTCAAGATTTATATATCTATCTATGTCTATCCGCTATGTTTTTGGTCAAAGTTTAGAAAATTGACAATGTGTTGCGGTGATTTTGAGAACCTGAAGATGTGACGTTTGGTACCGCAATGTTGTTGAACAGAATTTATTGCTGAAAACATGTGAGTGCGAATAATTGATCCTTATTCCTCCAAGAAAAAATTAATTAACTTACACTCAGCAAAGCAACCGAATTCCGACAATTTTCATTATTTCTACTCAGCTTTTTCCTTTTATTATATTTATCTCATAAAATTACGTATATCTGAAGATTGTAATCATAAGAGGGTCCACTATTTTCCGGAGATCCTATATACTCTCTAGACTTGAATGTATAGTTCTATATACCTCTTATACCTATTGTATCATGGTTGCTATCAATATTTACTATCACCCATTGGACAAACCACCCTCTATAGTACTGACTATGGTTTTCTCCAACTATATGTATTTTATTATACAGGTACATACACAGATATGTATGTGTGTGTGTGTATGAGTGTGAGTACGTGTGTGTATGTGTCTATGAGAAATCAGTCAATGCTTTGGTTGAAAATAATTAATTTATATTCTTTGTACTGAATTATAATGAGTAATTATAAATGATTGATGGTAATTCAACATTTTTTTATATTAAATTCGATCACCATGATAGTATTTAAAAATACGCCACAATATAGGTATAAGAAAATTTGGTGACATTTCTCGGAAGACGAAAGCAAATTTTAAATATGTCTGAATATTTTTCAATAGCAATGTAAATACCTTAGAGAAAAGTGTTTTTTTCAAAATAATATTTTGTTTATTGTTTAGAACTAAAACTTAAAAGCAGTTGGTTCTTTAACAAGTAATGTTAAATTTTTTTTTTCTATTTACTGTTTTTATTTATATAGACGGTTAATTCATTTATTAATAAAATCAATACTTTTAAAGTTACAGAAAACGTCATTTCGTTTTTTTTTTTAAATTATCCACCAAAAAAACTTGGCCCAGATTTGATATTCGATTTTATTTACGTTATGTTCTATGATTAATTTTATAAATCAAGTTCAATGTTAGAGTTGATTCATGCCGAATATATTAGTTTTGCTAAAAATTTTATAACAAAAGTTGTTAATATTTAACGATTTTGATACCGAGTTTACCATTAATATTTTGTATACACAGTCTAATTTTTATGAAAACAAGTGAAAATAACAACTGATTTAATTGATTAAATTTGTTTTATCTCTCCGGTTTCAAAGATGGGCACAAGAGGGCCCATTTTGCCCAAACATAGTTAGGCTTGGTATGGATGCCATTCAATCGTCAATTCATTTCTATATGTGTTACATAATAATACCTCCAGAATTAAAGAGAGACTTCGAAAAATATTGATGTATTTAATATATCTAGATTGATAAACTAGCGTCTTATTTAGAGGTTCTTGGGTTGAATTTGATATGTAGGTAATCTATTGTAAATATTAGATTTCTTTAATATTTAGGCAGGCACTTTGGAGTACAGTAAATGTTTTCTTGAGTTACCTGGTAACTACCAATAAACTCACATATTCATATTAAATATCAGGCAAAATAAATGCTTGGTTGGAATCCAAAATTATATTTTAATTAACTTTTTAAGTTTCAGATGGAATATAACAGGATATTATGGTATATAATTCTTACAACTTTCTCAAATGGTATATAATTTCTACAACTTTCTTAATTCCTCTGAATCTTTCTCAAATGATAATATCTTTTTAGGAAGATACTTTTGCATTCTCCTCCTCTTCGTGACAAAATCTACAGAGGTCAACTTGATGTCATACTTTTTTAAATGATCTTTTATAACATATTTTTTCCTGGATAACTCTTTCTCAAACTGATTGATCGTTGATAGATTCAATTTGAGGAAGTCCATTATGATGATTTTTTGTGAAAGGTAAAAACAAATGACTTTGACAACTTTTATTTTTTATTTGCAAATCCACTTATATTTAATATAATTGTTGACATATTTCGGGTTTGTCCAAACAGTTTCGACAATGGTATAAAATCCGAAACATGTCAACAATTATATTAAATAAAAGTGGATTTGCAAATAAAAAATAAAAGTTGTCAAAGTCATTTATTTTTTCCTTTGAGACAAAAAACGATCTTTCTCCAACTCTTTCTACTTATCAAGTAATAAAAGCCGTCGAGTATTACATAATAACTAATATATTATAACAATATGTTGTACAAACATCCCATCGTCAATTAAAACAAATTCATTTTGTCGTTTCTCTTTACCATAATAAAAAAAATGAACGTATTCTCTCATTTAAACATCCATATTTTCTTGTTATATAATTTGTTTTTGTAAGTACAAAACCAACAATATTTTAATAATGATTAATGTTTCAACGCGACCATTCACAACATATACTTTACGGGTTTCATAATTTTCGGGATACCTTTGTTTTATGACGTGATGTATATGTGGTTTCTTCATTTGTTTTAATAATAATATTTACCCAAAGTTTCTAAGAAGTTGTTTTGTTAATTATAAAAAACATTTTTTTTTTTGTTAAGAGGAAAATTATTTCAATGATTTTTGTTTTGTATACGAACAAAAAAAAAGGTGGAAGCGGCGGGTGCCACACAGGTAAGGGGAAACAAATGATAGAAAACTACTTTTTACGAACAAATATGTAGAACCGAATTCAAAGATACCTTGATATAAACTTTTTATTTCCGAAAAGTCATTTCCAAAAATAATACTTATTTTTACTATTATGAATTTCTGACTAATACGACAATCAGGTCTATTTTACCCATTATCGTGTTCACAGATAGACAAATGAGGTGGACGGATTAATTAGGTGGACTAATTACACCTATACCAACAATTTCTTTTTCGATCAATATTTTCAATCGTCCCAAAAGTCTGGGCTATACTTATTACACCATACCACCTATTATATATGAATCACATTCGTATATCAGGTTGTACGTATGTCCGTCTGAGGACACGATGTCTCAAAATCGTAACAAGCTGAAAATTTGTGTTTGTGCTCTAGAGCTGCAAAAGGACAAGTTGGTCACCGGGCAAAAAGGACTTTGCATCCACCCGCCAGAGGGAGGGAATATATCCATCTTGGAAACCATAAGAGATCATAAGAAACCATAAGTAGACAAAAAAAATTTTATTTTAAAATATTTTTAAATTTTCTTTTAGTACCTGAATATTTTGGACACAACTTCAGCTCAAACATGTGGAACTAACCTCGATTACAATAGCGTCTATCTATGTAGTACTTTTATACATTTGTGCTGATGAGTAAAATAAATAGTACACGCATGAATAAGGAGCTAGTTGTTTTTTTCACTAGTTTTTCATTGACTTGATGTTAAAGGTTTTTTAAGCTAGTTTCAGAGATTTGTGGGCTCCTTGCAAGATACACTGTTTCATCTTGGAGTATTTGTAGTTCAAAATTATTTCATTCGTTCTGTATATAGAGGTGAAACCGTCCAAGGAGCCGAGCGGTCTAAGGCGTTATGTCTGAGGCGTTATGTTTACTTGGAACTGGGAGGTTATGGATTCGAATCCCGATATCGGCAGTTTGCCAATTTTTAAGAAAAAAAAAAGGGGCGGTTAATTGACTAACTGTAACCGGCTTTGCTTGTGAAGGTTTTCTACTGTTTCCTTCACGAGCTCTGGATGAATATGGGCATAGTTCTTTTCAGAGTCGGCTGCAGCCGCACATTTTACCAATTCCTAATCTACACACACAATTTCTTCCACTTCACTCACATCCTCACATCCTTAGGCATCACAATGGACCGTATGGTCTAAGTGTGGTCCGTCTAGGGCAGCTGCTACAACCTATCTGTCTATATAGAGGTGAAAATTATGTAGATTATACTCTATAACATATAGAATTATATTATGTACATATTGAATCTATAACAATTTTTCTTACTTAATAAATTTATTATATATTAAAAATCAATATTAATATCTCATAATGGTTGAAGCAAAGTTTTGTAAATTATGGTTAATTATTGTGACTATCTTATAAATCATTCCTTCAATGTATTTTCTCTGAACATTAATGCGACGAAGTGATTTTCCACTAGTTTATAGAATCTGTTGTACCTATTTGGCTGTCTATGAATATAATAGATGTGATTTCACAATAGGATTAATATTCTCAAAATACCCTTGCAGGTGTTTCGTTTTCAAATATCTACGATTATTTGAAATAGGTTTAACACACAAAAATTATGAATTGTTTTTTGTAAATTTAGCGTCTATCTTTCCATTGTATGTGTGTTTGTGTTTTTCAGTTATGTTATACTAACGGATGTGTCAAGTGTTTACTTACTTTGACATTTAAGTAATATCTCTGAATATTATATATATTCAGACCAGTGTCATGGGCGTTCCATTTTATGAGTCCGTTTTAACGTGCATGCGTTTTTAAAATTCTGCTAAAAGCAAAATTTTGTGTAGATTTAACGAAAGGTTAATACATATATCATTGACTTATTTTAATTGGGCAAATTTTGTCGTAGTAATTACGGGAACTAATATTATAATATATTTGAGAAATTTAATTCTACTGTCTCGAACAATTTTATACTAGATTCGAGTTTGATTCTATATAAACATATCGTTGTATTTTTTAAGTTGTTATATTTGAAGATTATTGAAAGACACAATTTTCGTGTTACGTTACACAGGCGGCAAACCGTTATACGGACAGCTTCACAGCATCATTTCTAAAAATATGCTATAGTAAACTCAAACTAGAGAGTCCATTCATGTAAACAGACCCTTGATCAGAGCACATGGTGAAATGTGATTAGTTTGTTTGATAACTTGGACCTTTAAATCTGAATTAATAAAAGTCTCAATTCGCCATTGCTATAATTTTTGATCCATCATATCGATGGATGTTTGTTTGATTTAAAAAAATATTTTTTTATAGTTTTTATTGTTAAATTTGCTCTTGTTATTATTTTTATTGTTTCCATTCGTTATATTCATGTTGATAACAAAATAGCATGAATAAAAATCGAAAACGATAGAACAAAGCCGGTCTGTTTTGACATATATTCACGTTTTCAGTGAATATATATCTTATTGTTGATTGAATGTAAGGCTTGAGTTTACTATAATTATAAAAATAATATACCAATAAGAGCAATGGCAGATTTTTCTTTGAATCTTGGATTTTTCTCTTGATTGTTTGATTAAACTCCGTTTACGTAAGCTCGACATTTTTGTTCATTGACATAGTAATTATTAGATAACATAGATAGATAGCACAGATGTGATGAATAGTCTTGTATGTATTATATAATGAATATAACATAACATATATATAGGAGGTATGTTTAGTACTCCTACATGGAGAGGTGTAAAACTAAAGCTATTTTAATGTACGCGTTCATCTATACAAATACAATATTATATCACATTCTAATAGATACGATGTTAGAGGTATTATAAGTTAGTCAGTTAGTGTATTTTTTATACCAATTGCATTCCATTTTGATGATGTCATTGTACATAACGTAAACCAGAACCTATACATTCTCTCGAATAGTCAAGCTATTCAAAAAGCATTGCCAACCACTCAAATCACCTCAAGGCGAGATAATTAATAGGAATGTAATCATTCTCTGTCACTCTCTCTCTCATTAGAAGCATATAAAACTTCATGCCCGCCCAATTATTATCTGTTGTAAAAAAAATACTCCAAAGAATTAAAAAAAAAACTAGGATAGTAAAGATAAATATTTCAAAAAAATCGCATTTTACCGTTTTCTTTTCGAAATATAACAGTTTAAAATTATTTTTTATTTCAAAATTACATTAATTTGTATATATCAATAGTGACTATAACTACGTATTGTGTATGTGTGTATATGTATTTGTTCTATAATAAAAGCAAACCGGTTTTTGTCATGGTTATATAAGACAGTACTGGAATCATGTATCGGTAAGAATGTTTTGGAATTCGATGAATATAAAAAATAAATTATAGTACAACGAACACACAATCAGTTAAGTCATATCCCTGCACTAACAATATATGACACCATCATTAACAATATCTGAAGAAAACATCAATCTTACAATATGTTATACCCATATTGTTGTTGTTATTCTTGTTGTTGTTGTTGTTGTTAATGTCTTTGAAACAAATATCAGAAAATATATTTACGTTGGTAGAGGTAGCAGAGATTTCTTAACGTTAACTAATATCGTAAAACAGCAGAGGCAAATCTATTGCTTATCTATGAACTGAAATCTTGAGAATCTACCTAAATTTTATGTAACGAAACTTTAAAGGATTAATCATATCTAAGAGATTGGGTATGAGCTTTTGATACCTATTATGGATTGAATCTTGCAAAAACACAAATAAAATTGTGAATGTATCAGCGTTTTTATGTAAAAATAATCGATACCGATACTATGCCGATATTCATCTATAGTTCGTGGAGGAAACTACAGAATACCTTCAGGAGCATAGCCGGTTACTTTGTTCTTGTCCATACGCTGACAGTTTAGTCAATTAACCGCCCACATTTGTTTTTATTAATTGACAAACTGCCGATGTTTGGATTCGAATCCATAACCTCCCAGCCCCCAAGTAAATATAGCGCGTTAGACTATATCTAGCCGAGCGACTTGGCTGGTTAAACCCCATTGTTATTATAGTTATTATTATTAAAAAGTGCTATTTTCTCTATTTTTTTAACAGTCTCATTTTTTAACGCTTCCACTATTTCAGTCTTATTAGCGAATTTCGTCCAAAGGAAATGCAGCTTTTGTTTTTGTACCGATAATGGAATTTCAAATGTCCATCGATCCTACCTATTAGATGCTAAAAATGTATCAATAAAATTAGTAGGCTTGGAAACGGATTAATGACTCTCACGTAAATCTATTCTTCAAATTGAATGAATTTCGCCATTCAGTTTATTATCCAATTTGAAATTTTTTGAAAGTAATTGATTCGCCAATATTTTTTTGAAAAATATATATTATTCAATTAAAATCAAATACGACCCTTCGTCGAATTGAATTAAATAAATATTTTAATAGAAAATGTTTTCGGAAGGAAATCAAACAATTGAAAAACCATGTTATTGAGAAACAAAATACAAAAAAATTATAATTTCAGTTTGTTTTCATTCAACGATAATGTTTTCATATCGGATATCGGAATAGATTTGTAAGTTATCAATTAAAAGGGTTTCTTTTTTTCTTCTCAAAAAGCATTATGTTAGTGTCCAGTTTATTTTCTTCGAAAAAATAAAAATGCTCGAAGTTAAGGCGTTTCTTATATCGTGATATTTCTATTCTTAAATTTTGTTCATAGACATACAATAAGAAACTGATGACGTTATACTGGAAAACGTTCTATACGAAGTTTTTTGAAAACAAGTGACCAAAAGGTGTTAAAGAAAAATTGAATTTTTAAAAGTTATTATGAGAAATATTCGGTATTTTCTTCGGATCTATGTATTTGGATAAAATCTGTTAGTTTTTAAATATTTTGAGCCAATTTTGTCAAGTCTAGCTGTATTACTTTTGACGGACTCTCTATATATACAATCTGTAATCATAAGTTGTTCTGGAAATGTCGACAAATATTTGTACTATAAGTTTCTTGAGGTAGATTTTTGTTACGACTCCAGAAATACTATCAGAACTTCAAAATTGCAAACATTTCAAAAGTTATAGCCGTTTTTTGACGGTAAGATGTCTAATATACTTTATAGTTTCTATAGAAATAACTGCATTCAGAAAATTTTGAAAATAAATTAGTTGCCAATAAAATTAAAATAAAAAAAAAAATGTTTTTAAATGTGAAAATTTAGATATAATAACTAATAATAATGGGGTTATACCTCCGTTTCTGAGACACTACGGTCTATAACAGAGGTCACCCACATCATTATTTCTCAACCTTAAATTAATTTTAAACTGTACATTTTTTATGATGTGACTGGAGGACAAGTAATTCGTATGCAGTCTAGGAATTGAAGTTGGGCGCGGCTGCAGCTGGCTTTGTTAGGAACTATGACGATATTCATTTGGAGTTCGTAAAGGGAACTATAGAAAACCTTCTCAAGCATAGCCAGTTGCTTCGTTCTTGTCCATACGCCGATAGTTAAGTCAATTAACCGCCCCATTAATTTTTATAATTGACAAACTGATATCCATAGGTGATCACTTGATATATATAGAAATATTTCGAAGCCCGGACAACGCCGGATTTTTCTCAGTTACTAGTAAATATATTTGCCAAAATTTTCCATACAAATTTTCTCTACTAATATAGTACTACGGGTCACAGAAGTCGTATCCTTTTCAATATTGTATATTCATTTTGTACCTTAATCATTCGGTTTTTGGGAAAATGTTACGATTAAAAGTTCTTCTTAAATATATAATACCCACTTTTATTCGAAATATTTTCCCAAGAATCGAACCAATAAGGCACAAATCGACTTTAAAACTTTGGGAAAAAAGAACTCTACTTTTGTGACCCATACATTACAACACATTCACTAAAGTATGGTGGAAAGTTTTACCTTTAAAGTTAGTTTTTGAATCCTCTCAATTTATTATATATTTTCTTCTTTACTCATTTCCATTTATTTCACTCGTTCTTCATCGCAGTAATCAAGGATAATGCACACATATTAATACATGAATATTGGTGACAGGGACGAGAGTGGGAGGGATGGTATAAGATTAGTGTGTAGAAAATTGTAGCAGTCAATGTACATACACATTAAGGATTAAGTGAAACAAATCCTTATTCTAAACATAACTCTGTACGTGAATATAACAATACCAGCAGATTATATTATATTTAAGATATTGTGGTCATTAATAAAAAGATTTTTTTTTTTGTTGTTGTGTCCATTATTCCTGCCTACAATATTTATTGAACACAATACACCTATTGTTGTAGAATGTAAACTGGAAAAATTTGTTTCTAATATAAACAGCGATGGTCAAGTTAATTGTTGGTATATTTACATTTTTACTAAAGCAAGGATGTATGTACCTGGATATATTTTCTTATTTAAAATCTGTTTAATAATTTTACAGTTGGATTGGAAAAATCTGATTTAGGTATAGAGAATATTTCGAAAATATCAACAGTTCAACATTTTTGGAAGTAATATTCGATTCGAGCGCAACCGTACTCAGCGCCATGCGTGGTCAAAAAAACAACGTCATGACTAATGTCAGTATATAAAAAACCATAGGCGTTTAACAAAAATCATTAATTTAATTAAATAATCAACATGCAAAAGCTAAATTAACAGTAACTTTTTATTAAACGCCTATAGTTTTTATACACTGTCATTGGCCATAAAGTTGTTTTTTTTGACCACGCATAGCGCTGAGCATGGTTGCGCTCGGAGTGAATAGCTAAGAATTGATCGTTAGTATATTTATTATTTTTGTGCATATATAAGCGTCGTCACCATACAATATTTGTCAAATTCCATTTCGGTTACGTAAGACAAATTCAAGAGAACTGGCTTATACTTATAGACAAATTCTTATAGAACATCGGACCTCTAGATATCTAGTGTGGATATAGCCCTCTGAATATATCATTGACAGTATTATTTTAGTATTATCATTGACAGCAGAGGGCGAGGATCGATTCCTGGTTGACAAGCTATTTTTCATTATCGATATTTAATCGATCGTTAATTTTTATAACACTGATGAAGAAGATCAATTTTCAATTTTAGCATAATATTAATTAACTATCTAAGTTCGAAAACCAAACATTATAAACATAAATTTATATGTCTAGTAAAAATGTCAATAATTTCAATGCCAAGAGATGGTGCAGTCTTAGTTCTGTAACTTGGTAATTTAAGCAATTTAAAATTAAAAAAAAGAAGAAGATATTTCTACTGTTAAAATATTTTTTTGACATAAATTTTCTATGCTTTATTCGATTTATTATACTTTCTTTGGTAAAGAATTGGCTTCATTCCATTACTCGTGGGAATAATAATGAAGAATGAAACTACAACCCAAAAAATAATTATGTTTTAAGACAATAACAAAAAAAAAAATAAATGTTATAAAAAGCTAAAAACACATGCTTTTATTGAAATCAAAACTAAAAATTTTAAAATAGATTTGAATAAAGAGATTGGCAACAAACTTAACTTCAATGTAAACAAATTCATGGGGTGCTCTGTACTTACGTCTTCATTATGGATGGCTCTACTTTTACAAGAGTAAGTAGAGAGCACCCCATGCTTTTGTTTCCATTAAAGTTCATTTTGTTGTCAATCTCTTTGTTCTATTCTATTTTAAATTATTTTGCATTTTTTTGTTGATTTTTTACGATTTTGAGTTATCGTTTGGTCAGGTAAACAATCAGACAGATAGACAAACACTATGAAATGTACTAATTAGAAAATTTTATCTATACCAGAATATGTTTTTCCCATCAATATTTCTAACCGTAACAAACCTTGAACTTTACATATAATACGTCTTATATTAAGGATGTATGAGCACTGAAGCTTCAAAAAGATTGAGGCTTGGTTTTTTGTTTACATTCAGTTGAAGTGCATATAAATCAATTATAAAAAATTCAGGGGGTTTTGCATTAATTATTTAATGTTAAAGTTCGAGTTTTAATGCCAATATTTTCCATATTTTCACACATATTTTGACATATTTTGATAATTTTCACTTGGAATAAAATGAGACGAATAACAAAAAACTACAAAATAGAAAATAGAAATATTCATAACGAGATTGATTCCATAAAATTTCGGTATGACGGCCTAAAAAAAAGATATTTAAGAAAACAACTGAAATTTCGGGTAAAATTTATTTCAATCGGCGGTAGCTTAATTACGCGAAATCTCAGGTTTTTGTCGTAATTATATGTTTTGTTTGGCCCAGTATTGCGGGCCTAAATTAAATTTTAATTTTAACTTAACGATATCGTTGATACGTTTCGTTGATTTTTCAATGGATTATAGTTAAAATAAATAAATAATAATTTGTTTGAATAAAATTAGTTAGTGACTGTTTAACATGATTAAAATATATTCAAAAGCAGGAGGGAAGGATGAATGAAAAAGTAGGAAGTTAAATGTTCATCAATTTTCGTTAAGTATAATTATTACAATCTCTCTCATAACACCTCCTACTATCACTATACACTCGTATGTTATAATATATGAATATATATATATATATATATATATATATATATATATATATATATATATATATATATATATAATATCATATATAATATACCGTCGCTACATACATAATTATTTAATATTATATAAAATAAATTATAATATGAAATGATAAAGTAATTCTCATATTATAATATAAAATTGTTATACTAATTATAAACAGTTTGTCATTTTATTATTTATATTGTGATTTATTGCATAATAACTCTTGAATAAAAATTAATACCAATTCCCAATACACAAAAATTGGGTATGTTGAAAGAAACCGAAGTTGATTAACATTCACGAGCGGGAGATCAGTTCTGTGAACTACGATGCATCTGTACTAGAACTTCGCGGCGTATTTGAAAGAATTATACTATGATTGACGCAAATTTATGTTAGTTATGGACTATTTTGCCTAATAATTAATAATTCATTCTGAGTTTGTTAGTAGTTACCGAGGGAAATATGCACTGTATGCAAAAGTATCTAAATATTAAAGAAAACTACGATTTAGAATCGAGTACATTACAACCTCGTGGAGAAACAGTAAAAATTTGTATTTTCGACTACAAACATTGACTACAAATTTTCAATATAGGGAAGTTTAAAATAGTATTTTCGGGATCAGGAGTCAAGCAAAACGTAAAAATTCCATGACAGTTCAATGAAATACCAAAAACCATGACTCTTTATTACATACTACGTTGTATCTTTAAAGTATAAAGATATATATATATATAGCAAAAAAGGAACCAAATCATATTGTATAATCGTATTTATAAGTTTGTGAAAAATACACCGGAAAGAGCACTGTGACAAAAACCATTAACAAACTAAGAGGATGTCAAATGCGGAAATGTGGTTTTATAACTAAAAAAAAATAAAATAAAATAAAGTTTAAGAACATCGTAGTAAAGAAATTATTTATTATTCGAGAAAGAAAAGTTTATTTTTTTTTTAGTATTTTTTTTTTTGTACCATAGACTTTATAAATAATAATATTATGTGCATTTAATTTCAGTACTGGTTTATACCTCTATATATACTTAAAATATAGGGACATTATTTTCTGAAAATCGATATTGAGATTTTGCTGAGGTCCCCTGATACCAAACAACCCATTTTTGACCATTGGCAGTTCTGTATATATGTATGTGTGTCTGTGAATCTCAAGAGCGATATAAAACCTTAAAATTAATGGATCTTTATAAGTAAATTGAAATAAATAAATAACGCAATTAATTTTTACTTTTTAGTGCATTTTTTCATAGCAGATTTTTTTAGATCCTTTTCTGGAGTCGGATTTTGTTTTTTTGTAAAAAATTTTTTATTTATTTACAATTTACACATTTTTCAATTGTTTGTGTAAACAAGCGTCTATTTATCTATGGTGAGTATGGTTACCTTTTGGTTATATTATATCAATGGGTGTGACTAGCGTTTACTTAATTTCAAATTTAATTTTGATAGTAAATGAATATGTGTGTATGTATATATTCTACTCCATTGTAGGCTTCAAAGATATATTTTTAAGTGATTTGTTACATTCTGTATTTAGAAGTCGTGAGAGTGTTTCACACCAGATTTTTTCTTCTATTTTGATTTTCATTCGTTCGAAACAGAAACGTTATTATTATTTTAATGACGTCACTATTGTGGTATTTGTTTATGTATATATATATATATATATATATATATGTGTGTGTGTGTGTGTGTGTGTGTGGGAATGTTTGTGACATCACATTCTATTCACTATATTTTATTAACAACATTGTTTTGTTTTTTTGTAATTTTTTCTTCTCAATATGACCGTAAGTTAAAAACTATTTAATGTTTGTTTTGAAACTGTTTATGTCGCAGATTTATTATCGAATTTAGTTAATTACAAAAACTCTAGCAAAATTATAAAAATACCGAACTATGTATAATGACTTTATATAAGTTCACTAGCTGAAAGGCGTTGTCCAGGTTTCATACATAGGAAATTAATGTCAAATAATTATTTTTTTCTAAATTTTGGCAAAACAATTCAAAGCGTAAAATTTTTTTTATATTTTAAATTTATTGTTAAATAATTTATTTTCAAAATTTTGTTAATGCAGATATTTCTAAAGAAACTATAGTAGAGATTTAACCGCCAGAAAACGTAATTCCAAATGAATATCGCCTATCATAGCCGGCTGCATATCCTACCAATTCCTAGGCTATACACAAAAATTTCTTCCACTCCACTCACATCCTCCCATCCTTAGACATCACAATGGACCTTCTAGTCGATAGTAAAGTTGAAACATTATTAAACAACAATATTCAACACCCACTTTTACTAATTATTTATAATAAATAATGTAAATACACTAATTAGTGGATGATATTATAATAACATAAAATAGATGATTGTTTGTTGCGAATGACATGACGAACATTATGTTGTTGTAAATAAATTTTATGCTAACATTAAAGTTAAGTATGAAAATAAATACAAACATTAACGAACAACTCTCTATACTAACTACTAATAAAGATGATTGTAAATTTAATTGCCTTGTAAACTCTTAAAGACATTTATTATTAAATGTCTCTGACGATGTCTCTATTATTAAGGTTGGTTGGTTGTGACTATAACATGATGATTCCACCGTAAGTATTTTGTGGTCGTTTAATTACTTGTTTGTGTATTTTTAATATCGTTTGTTTGATCAAAGATAGGAAAAGTACATTAATGATAGTTAATATACGTTTTCTAGAAACGAATTGTATAATTTGATGTGCGTTTAAAAAAGAAATTGAAATTGATAATTGGTAAACCCATTCGCAAACATATGAAAGTGTTTTCACATTATTTCAGTGTCAATGATTACTTTTATAAAGGTGAGAAATACTATAGAGACTGCCGAATTTATACAGCTGTATACAGCTGCAATTTTATAATTTTGTATGGCTATGCTTATGATAATCATCATAAGCATAGCCGATTACTTTCGTTCTTGTTTATACGCCGACATTTTAGTCAATTAAACGTCCCATTATTTATAATTTTTTAATTAATTTAATAGATAACGTGCCACCGCTGGGAAGCGAACCAGAAATATCCCAGTTCTGAGTAGAGCGCCTTTAATAGCTCAACCACTCGGCTGCTTCGTGGCCACATGCACTGGTAATCAAACACAAAAGCACGTTGTTATATTTATAAACATTATAACTTGATTTAGTTTTTTTTAAGGTCACACGGCGATACCATCTTCAAAAATTTCAATGCAATGAGTAAAACATCTTTTTTTTTTTTAAACGTTAATAAAGTTCGATAATTAGGGACGTTCATGCCTACGACTTAATATTATTATTTGACAAGTTTGTTTTCGTAATTATCTTCCTTCAAAAGTTCAAAATAATTTATCGATTATTTGAAAAATTTTCTAAATAATAAACATCAAATTTTTAACATAGTGAGTCTTTTTAGGAAAAGAATCATTTTTAACGAATTTTTGAAGTATTATCTTTTCTGTTACTATGGTATACAAAAGTATTTACAACTTTAAAGTTGTAATACTTATAATAATAAAAGAATTCGCTCAGTCTACGCAGTTCTTAATTGATAATTGTTAGTGCGATTGTACGCGGTCAAGTTGTTTTACTTTTTCAATATACTTTTTTGATTTTTTAAAATGTTTTTTGTGTGTAGAATTAAAAAAAAAGACATTTTTCTACAAAGAATTAATACAATAAAATAACGTTATGATTTGAATTTTGAATGTAACTGCATCATATTGTTTCCAAAAAGCTTGTTAATTATTAATTAGCTAGAGCTACCTTCTAAATTTTAGACAATGCTACATTATAATATGTACATAAATAAAATGGATACTTACTTGAATAGATATGTATACATGTACACAGTGTTTAATTGTATTCGAAATTATGGTAGTTGCCTTACGAATGACAAAATTTGGATTAAGTATAAAATGCAAAATAATAATAATTATGGTTTGTTTTTATACCTGGTATATAATATATACCAGGGTATATTAAGTTTAGTTTCATTTTTGTAACGGTTGAAAAAAATGATCGCAGAATAAAAAAATTGTGGTATGGGTGTTCATTAAATTACCTAATTAGTCCATTTCCGCAAATGTGTCCGTCCGTCCGTCTGTCCTTCAACACGAAAACTCAAAAACGAAACTAGAGTATACTAGAGCTAAAATAAGGTTACGAAGGTTAAGTTCGTGAATGGGCAAAATCGGACCATGTTTGGGCAAAATGGGAAAAACTGCCAATCTTTGAAACCGTCAGACATAGAACAAAAATTTAAAGCACAAACATGTCCCTTTTTTAAAAATACACAAGGTTTGTAAGAAACTTTTTTCAAAAATTTAGTATATACCTAGTATTTAAGCAATTAACACGGTTAGTTGTTATTTTCACTTGTTTTAACTCGAATCACTTCGAAAATATCAATACTTGTATTATCTGTTGACCAATATTGAGTCATTCCGCTACATTTTTAAAACGAGAAAGATATATTAATATGCTAAGAAAATTTTAGAAACAAGAAAATACAAGTGTACTCACTACATGGGGTGGGCAATTTTTTTCATCCCCGACCAAAAACAGAGGTATTTTCAGTTTGATGTCTTGTCTATTTGTCTGTGGCATCGGAGCTCCCAAATGAATGTACCGATCTGACAATGCGTTTTTTTAATTCGTTGGCTGGCTTAATCGTGGTGGTGTTCAAGTTTGAGAAACATTTTTTTCAACCGTTTAAGGATCGATCCACACTATAGTGCCGATCACGGTTCGTTCTCGGTCCGATCTTGGTCTGATAATATTAAGCGGTAACATACGCTTCAGTGGGTAATAGCTGACTGAACCGGCGACAGAGAGCATTCACACTATCATACACATGCCGTTACAAGTTCGATCTAACTCAAAAATATTTTTATTCTTCGTGACTGGAGTGTGATTGGACCGCGACTTGACTGTGACCGATAGATACTATGAATTCACACATTGTTTCTTAACTTGATAATTTTTTTACCAGACCTAGATCGAACCGAGATCGAACCGTGATCGGAACTATATCGTGGATCGACCCTATAGATTATAGCTCTGTTTCTAGTTGATGTCTGGATCTTTAAGTAGTGGAACTATCAGCCTTGTCCGAAAAAAAAGGTCGTAAATAATATATTTTGTAAACTGTTAAAATTGGACACATTATAGATAGAATTTTACAACAAATAATTTATATCATTGAAGGGAATAGAGGTCATATAGAATTCATAATAATATAATAGAAATTGAAACAGGCGTTAACAAGCAACCGGGAATGACAATATGACCAAGCATACATACATATAGTTAGATCATAGTTGAACGATGATCTGTTAACGAGGTGTTAGAACACTGATATAGAATTTTATTTAATAATAATACAATTCATAGAACGGTTTCTACACTAGCATCGTAATTTTCGTATCGTCAGTATAGTCCCTGTCTTATAATCTGGTTCAATAAAATAGAACTGCAATTGAAACGAAAAATGATCTTTGGTTGCATAATTTTGTCGTGTAGTTAGTTATAAGTCTATTGCGGTACTGAGAATATTCGTAAATTAGACGTTTTTCTGGAGGTTTAAATTATGAAGTTCTTTACCGTCGAAAAGAAGGAGGTACTCAATTCAACCAGTTTTTTTTTTTTTTTATGTATGATCACGCATAAATTTTTACAGAGTAGTCCGTTTTGATAATTCTTTTTTTGTTGTATAGGGTATTCTTCAAAGTTGGTCCTATATAAATTTAAAAAAAAATTCAAAGTTAAGCGACAAAAAATAAAAATAAAAAAAGACTTCCCAGCGCTTCCACTAAAGAATAAATATCGTAGGGTAGAAAAATGGGAAAAAATAGAATCGACAAAAGAAGAAAGTAACTAAAAAGCAAAAATAAAAACTTTTAAACAAAAAATTAAACCTTCGAAAAAAGAAAGGAACTGCAAAACAAAAATAAAAGAGAACCTTTTTATTCTAACTAAGTCTTACACTAATGTACATACCTAAAAAATTTTGAGTCGGCGCCATAAAATCACCATCGATTTTCGGTTAATAGTAAATATTAAAAAATATTACATTTTGAAATATTTGGTTTGTTTGGCGCCAACTCAAAATTATTCACAGTTCCTTTCTTTTTTCGAAGGTTTAATTTTTTGTTTAAAATTTTTTATTTTTTGCTTTTCAGTTACTTTCTTCTTTCGGCGGGTCTATTTTTTGTTAAAAAGTTTTTATTATTTAAGCAGTTTATAATTATTGAGGTTAAAACTTCGAAGTTAAAACCTAATTTCTGTACTAAGGTCATTGTATAATACAACTGAGCCACATTTAAATTATTTACGTGATATAGACTTTGAATCTGAGAAAAACAGAAAAACAGACGCTGAGATGATTCCATAAGTACAAATCCGTTTTTATATAGGAAGCGAAATGAAATTTCTGATTAGAGTGTGACGACTGTTTTATTTTTGTACCGATCGGCTATGTGACAGTCGGCAATTATCAGCAATCGTGTTTTAAATGGAAACTTAACATTGTACATGAATATTCATTGCTATTGTACACTTAGCGTCAAAATTTTAGCTATCATTTCGAAGTTTTTATGCTTTTTGGTCTTATTTATTCGGTTTTCGAAAAAATGCTTGGGATGAAAGATCA
Organism: Nineta flava; assembly: GCA_963920215.1. Classification (NCBI taxonomy): domain Eukaryota; kingdom Metazoa; phylum Arthropoda; class Insecta; order Neuroptera; family Chrysopidae; genus Nineta; species Nineta flava. The sequence goes on from OY986041.1 coordinate 117,581,504, forward strand.
TTATAACTATACTAACGAAATATTTCCCGATGAACGATTCAAAAAGGCACAAATCAATTAAATAATTTTAAAATGATAGCTCGACTTTTGACGCCAAGTGTACTAATCATATTTTCCCATCATGTCTGATTCCCGGACTCAAAAATTTTTTTAAATCTATTATTTTCACAGAACGCTTATCGACAATATGTTAAAATATAATTATGGTAAAATACAATATAGTTAGTTCTCTACCAATTAATCTTTTTGCTCCTCGCCTTTATGAAAAGTTTGACTCTACCTTTGTTGGCAGAGTCATTGAATGGTAAGGTCGTTTTTCTATGAATTTGAGTGTGCCTGCCTCTCAATAAAGTCTACATAATAATATAATCATGTTAGGTTACGTTAACGATGGGTAGCGAGTAAACTATATATACATTACACACTTATATACAATATGTCAGCAATTCTATTGTATGTACTGTGCTAATTAGCCGAACAACCATGATTACCATCACTCAATCTATACCCTATACTTCTATATATAATCATCAACAACAACTACCTACACACCTACACCTATAGTGTAACTAACACTCATTATTACACCGAGTGAATTCACTATAACTGTAATTGTCTTCTATTTCGACTCCTATATCATCCATATCAAACCAAAACATTATTTCCACAAATTTTCTTATTCGTCCAATGATAGAATATTCTTTTATTTTAATTGTTGCGAGAGTTTGTTATCCAATTAATTTAGTTATGTAAAACTTCTTCATGACCAGGCAAACAAAGGTTGATCAAATTTTTTGAAAAATAATTCATTTATGGTTCTTATTTTTTATGGTTTTGCCTTATCGGTTATAACCTACGAAAGCATCTGCACACAATAGGACTTCATACCAGTCCAAGTAGCCGAGCGATCTAAGGCGTTATGTCTGCGCAGTATGCATACTTGGAAACTGGGAGGTTATGGGTTCGAATCCCGACATCGGCAGTTAGTCAATTATTAAGAAAATAAACGGGCGGTTAATTGACTAAACTGTTGGCGTATGGACAAGAACGAAGTAACCGGCTATGATTGAGAAGGTTTTCTGCAGTTTCCGTCACGAACTCCAGATGAATATCGGCATAGTTTCTATCACCGTCAGCTGCAGCCGCATATCCGACCAATTCCTAGTTTACTCACAAATTTCTTCCACTCCACTCACATCCTCCTTAGACATCACAATGGACCTTATGGTCGAAGTATATTCCCGATTAAAATGATACTCAAGGCATACGGTCAACAAACCTTAAAAAAATTGCCTTCTAAATTAGTTTCATAACAAATCCATAACAAAAATTTTTTTGTAATGTTTCAATTTTTTGTACCTAAGAAAACCATAAAAAATTCGAAACAAATTTTTTTTCCCGATTAGAATGAAACTATCGACATACGATCAACGAAGCTTAAAAAATACGAATATCGTGTTTATTTGACGATATGGTGGACAGTTTGAAATCTTGTTTACCAAAAATTCGCTGAGAATCATTGACATCAATCTCTTCATAGACATTAGAAACATGAAATGTAGTACATAATTTTGTACCTTTAGAAATTTTTGTTTCTAAATTTATCTAATTGCACTTCTTAATATATCTAATTATATATCTAATTATTCTTCTTCTCGTATGATTACGAGTTTTGACAGAACCATAACTTAAAATAAAATACTTTACTGTTTTTAATACTTTAATACTTTTTTTTTAATACTTTAGTGTTTAGAATGGCCGGACTACCTTCAAATGATTAAAACATGTACGGAGATTTATTATGTCAAGGTATCCTTTTAAAATTATTTTGATACATACAATTTCTTAAATGAAAATTGTATGTATGGAAATTGTTTTAAAAGAAAATAATAATATATAAAACACAACACATTTTTGTATTCATGTATACAAAAATGAATGAAGAGTTGGTGTACAAAGTTTTTTTTTCTTACGATGGAGTATAGAAAATACATGTACATACGCTTGGACGCGTTTTCTTAACGCTCGCTACTCACGATTCCCGGAAACAAAGACTTTGGTGTTGTATTGTGTACAACGTGAAGGAAGAATTGTATATATGAAGAACAAGGGACTTCTCTTGTGTTTAGTTCATTATTTTAATATATAATACTTGTTGGACACAATTATATAACATTGGGTAGGTACTGTTGTCGGTTGCTGCATTTATTCTTCGAATAATAAATACTTACCGAATATTCCTACAGTAATGTGAATAATATACAGTACAACTTAGGTAATAGTTCCACTTGCCCGTATTTTTTGAGCATATTGCTATAAACATATTGCTATTTCTCAAATGAAGAGAGCAATCAGGATACAACAACTATTTATGGTTCCAAAAAATCCCTCATTTTGGCCGTCAAGAAAGTTTACTTTTATTAAAATGACTTGTACGTGTATTCAGTCGACTGCATAAAAAACGGTTGCCTTACTTTAAATAAATACACAATTGGCTGCAAGAGTCTTTCGCAGTTTCTTTCGACAAGCGGAATATAAAAAAAATTTGTCCTTATTAAATAACCATTTTGAGGCCTATACGATCGCTCAACTATCTATAGCCTATATTCACAAGTTTGGTTAATTTTGTATTTTTTGGGCGGAGACTATGTGAATGTGGGAGATGAAACTGTGAAGTCAAATGTCTAAGATCAAATTATGACGTTATTATATTCACTCATTTTTTGACATGAAATGCTTGATATGAAAAATCATACACATCTAGGGATGGGGATCGAACCCACGACCTCTGGCATTCTAGACCAATGCTCTATCAACTGAGCTACCTTAGATGTTATGGTAGTACTATGCATACGATCTTTCACTATTATATTTGATGCCATTGTGTTATTCATTTTTGTTTATTTACTATTAACATATTTTCAAATTGTTTTTTTGTAAACTAGCGTCTATTTATTTCCATTGTTAGTATGGTCTAGAATGCCAGAGGTCGTGGGTTCGATCCCCATCCCTAGATATGTATGATTTTTCATATCAAGCATTTGATGTCAAAAAATGTTATCAATGTTCAGACATATTACTTAAATGTCAAAGTAAGTAAACGCTAGTCGCTTCCGTTGGTATAATATAACCGAAAGGCAACCATACTAACAATGGAAATAAATAGACGCTAGTTTACAAAAAAAAACAATTTGAAAATATTCACTCAAAAAGAAATTTTCATCGTTTATAGACTCTAATATGGTCGGTTTTTATTGTTAAAAAAATTACCAATAAAATTTGCCCTTTTGACAAATCTAACCACGACAGTAGGTGGTCATTTTAATACATTTGAGCACAATCAAAGGATATGAAAATTTATACAAAGGGAAATATTTGGTCAAAAATTGTTAATCAGAAGAATTTATTCAAATTTATCCCCACCACACCATTAATTTTATTTAAAAATCGGAAAATTTTGACAAAACTCTAAAATTATTGTAAATTTATCAGAAATTGTATAGTTTGTCCTGATATTTGTTCATAACAATGGAAAACACGTACAAACGGAGCTAAGTTGAGATCTTAGGGTAAAAGACATGAGTTTTGTTGTGACAAAAACGTTTAAGGGCCAAAAGTTTTTCTCAAACAAGTTTCAATAGAACTAAAAACTTTTAACGATAAATAACTAATCGTAATAACATAACTTCCCACAAAATTTACTGTTAGATACAAAGTTATGCAAATATTTCAAGTTGTCATATATAACAACTTTTCAACTTTTATAATGCCAGAGATCGTGGGTTCGATTCCCAACCTAGATGTGTATGATTTATCATATAAACGTATATCAAAGAATAAACCCTTTCTTAATTTAAGTAATGTTTACCATAAATGTTTGTTTCGATTAAAATGTAGACATTACCAGAAAAAAGTTACCTTCTAAAAAATATTCGAGATCACTTACTTGTTACTTAATTATAGTTTGGCGAATATTTCACTGAAGAGTTTTACTGTAATTCAGTAAAAAACAATTTAGTAAAAGTAACAAAACGGTAACAATATATATATATATATATATATATATATATATATATATATATATATATATATATATATATATATATATATATATATATATAATAAAAGTAACTCTCTCATATAAAACATTGCCGCGTATTTCCTGTTACCACACCTTTCAACAAAACAATTCAAATTATGTACGCTTCCTGTATTACATTGCTCGAACAGTACAATTTGAAAAGTATTTAATACAATGAATACAGTTACTTTTTTAATACTTATTCAGAAAAATCTAGACAAAAACATGTTAAATTATAATTAAAAAACAATCAAACTTGTTTATCTCTTGTATTTTTAATTTTCATGGAAACACATTTTTTTGAGAACAATTAGTTGAAATATAATTAGGATGAAATTATATTGTTAATGAACTAAGTTATTTCCAGAAGAAAAAACACAATTGATTTCGAATTAAACTGTGGAATATTTATTTGAATTCCCAGACAAAATTCCATTTCGGTTCAATAGATATTGTTAGTAGTAGTAGTAGCGGGGGTGTGGTCAAATCCTGGCCAGTAGGTCTTTTTTACCGACCCCTAAAGGACATGGAATATATATGTAGACTGGGAAACTGGTAGGTTGTTCGGCTGCAGCCGACTTCGATAGGATCTATGCCAATATTCATCTGGAGGTTGTGAAAGGAAACTGCAGAAAACCTTCTCTTTCGTTCTTGTCCATCCGCCGACAGTTTTGTCAATTAACCACCCCATTATTTTTTTTTTTAAATTTAAATTAATTTAACTGACAAACTGCCAGTGTTGGGAATCGAATTAGCAACCACCTTGTTCCGTTCAGAGCACCTTTAAGGACTCGATCACATGGAGTGGTTAATTAAATAAATAGAACACATTGTAAAAATATTCATCCTCGAGGTAAAATTAGTTGCCATAACCCTCTGGCAGTATGCCAAAGGGTTTGAACACTCAAGAAATCGTCATCGATTGGAATTGCGATGTTGAGTAACAACAAAATAAACTAACGTGGCAAAAAGAACTAACGGAGAAATTGCTTAAATACCCTGCATATTTTGAGTTTATTATCAATACGTGAACTATATGAGAATTCAACGATTTAAATCAAAGGGTTGTTGGTTTCAATTTGGATTTATCTCCAAGCATTTAATTCTTGCAAGTACAAAATAATTTTAATATTTCAATATTTTAAAAGCATTCCGGTCTCATAAAAAGTACATAAAACAAATCCAACATCCATTACGTATTAAATCTATGATTTGTGTACAGAATGTCTCGGAATAGTACGGAACTATTTTTTAAGAGAGTAAATAAACAACAGTTCATCGTACAAACAGTTGTCCATGGAAATTCATTCTAAATTAAATTCGTTCCTAACCATAATTAAATTTAAAGTTTTGTCCCAATTCCTAGAACAATTATTATTTGTGAGACACGCACCAAATTAGCAACGAGTAACATATCTTTGACTCCATATCCCGGAGATAGTTACGATTAGCAAATTCACACTGATGATGACTACTTTGTAGTCGAAGTATGTATTTATAAAATACAAATAATTGTTCTAGGAATTGGGGCAAAACTTGAAATTTAATTTCAAAAAAACCTAGAGTTCTCTTTGATTATCTTAATAATCTTCATACTGTTCCTAACCGTATTTTTCGGAAATTGATGTTCTGTTCGTCGAACCATCGCACCTGGAACCGCTGCGCGGAAACATTTCGGTTTCTGCTCTCTGTCTATCAGAGACTATCTTCATATGTAATCGTTGGTGCGTGTGTAATAAATCGTATTACTTGTGAACGTTTTGACCGATTAAGCAAGGATCTGGTAGTTGACGCTGTAGTAAAGTTATTTTATATTATAAAATTTGGTGGAAGCAATGGGAAGCAAAATAACATTCGCGAAGGCACCGCGAAAAACTAAAAAAGTCGAATAATTCACTGGACAATATTGACTCCAATATCGGCTTTTTGAACACCAGGGAAAATGAGTTCTACGGACGATGCGTGGGAATTCAGCTAGTTTGGTATAAATGATCTGGCATAGTTGTAGTTTGCATTAATCCAAATACGCGCAGGAAGTTTTAAGTTAAGATGTTAGTTTGGGAAGCTCAAACGGGAAATATAAACATATTTTTTTCAAGATTATTGTGTTAAATATCAATTAAATGCTCTTTGGAGCACCATTTCAGAAAATGTGTAATTTCATTTGTGTAATTTCAAATGTTTAAGTTTCTTTAAAATTTTGTTTAGTTTCTGAAAAAAAAACGTCGGTATCGTCGGTCAATATTTGAATGAAATAAAATGATGTAAAATTTGATGAAAAATTATCAGAATTGGAAAGTTCTCACGCGAAAAATTGTGAAAAATAATTTAATTGTTTTCTAGTTCAATATATTGTGGCTTACCTGTTTGAACAAAAGTTTCAAAAATCATGCTTTAACATAAAAATTGAAATTTTTGTATGTTAAAGTTTCGATCCATAAAATAAAGCCGTTCCATTCCGTGGAACACCTTACATATACAACAGATAGATAGTAGGTAGTTGGTACTACCTTATTTAATAATGAAATAATACTTTTCTGTATTTTATTTCAAAACCTAGAGAGAACAGCACACAAAATATATCCCGCGGTGATAAAATATCCTTTTATTTCAAAAGGAAACAACAATTTTCAGGTGTTAAAATTGTTAATTAGAAGTGACAGTTTGTTGTCGAGACGTATAGTAAGTACTTATACACTACCTATCTATCTACCCTACCACCCTCCCTTCCTTCTCCATTGTCGCTTCTTTACCTATACAAATATCAAGCAAGTAACTTCTGTATATAATAACTAAGCTATAGCTACTATCTCTCTCTCTCTCTCTCTGGTAGCAGCACTAGGTTGGTAACTTTTGTATAAAATGTGGGATGAGAGTTGTGTGAGAGGATAAGTAAGCATCACATCACACAGTTGTGTGATAAGGTGTAGAGGATAGAAATGGGATACATATTACCAACTTGTATATAATATTTTATAGGTGGATACAATGTGGGTTACATGGATGTCGGAACTGGGATATTCCAGCACTGACAAAGGCATTCAGCTTAATATCCTGTAAATAAATGGAAAAATGAATAATACCTCATAAAGGTCGAAAAACAATATAAGATATGAAAAATCAAACTGCTATATCTAGATCCCGTTCAGAAAAGTGAAACCCAGGATATCTATATGTTGAATTTCTATACGTTGACTATCGACTCCTAAAAGTTACCTTCCATTTTCAAAGTTTTACAGTCGGTTTTGAACAAATGTTACCAACAAAAGTTGTTTTAATTTTAACAAATTTTATTTGAAATTACCGGATACCCGCGATATTTTAAAACAAAATCTTAATGTGATTTCCCACCGTTATCGATACTTCCAACAAAATTCTATTTCAGCGAATATTTTCGCATTCAATCTGTCGTAGCGATATAAAGTCTAATTATAAGCTTTTATACAAAAAATGTTTCATCAAAATCAAAATCTAATAAATATAATTTTTGTACAATGAACACCGCTTTTGGAGTCGGTTGTATATACGTACCTGTGCCCAGAAAACTTTGACGGGAACTGTTTTATTAATCGTGCAAACTCTATACCATAACCGGTATGGTACCTGAAGTCAATTTTTCATTAATATCACGCTTTCTCAACAGATTCTGCATAATTCAATTGGATCTATATAATGAAATTCTGTATTAAAAAAGCTTGGATTGCTTATTTTTCTGGAATTTTAAATCGCATGAACTACTCCTAAAATTGATTGGTCAACCTATATCCATGAATGTAAAATCTGGCATTGTAGTATTCGCCGCGAAAAATAAGCCTGATAACGTTTCGAACAGACAGAAAACATTTGAAACAAATTTTTTGGACCAATTCTATAAAAGTTAACTAAAAGTAAAAAATAATTTTATAAAATGCGACATAAATCATTTCTTTATGGACAGTCCCAAATATGTTGTCTGCATAAAGTAAGGAGTAATTATTGATAGAAAAAGCACCTGACCAAATAACTATACGTTAAATATTAAGCGTGGTTAAATCTTTATCGCAATTTCTTAAGTAACACTATAATCGATAAAATTTAAAATTCGCCCCAATACCTAGATTTTGTATTATAAATACGTATTTCGACTACAAAGTAGTCATCATCAGTATTAATTAGCTAGTCGTAATTAACTCTTTGACAATTAGAAATAGATAGAAAATAGAGATCAATAGACAAAAATAAAATTAAAATTAAACAAAATAAATTAAAATATAATAAATTTTATTAAAATTACTCTTGTTGAAATTGCTTTCATTGATTTACTCTTGTTAACATCACTCTGATTAAAATTACTCTTATATTGTCTCAGGATATGTTATTCGTTGCTAATTTGGTGACAGCTTCACGATAGTTTCAAAAACCTAGAGTTCTCATTATCATTTGATAATCAAATATACTATAAACGATGTTAATACAACCAGACCCTACTCTTTTCAGTTTTATAGCAGTTTGGAAACATATTTTGAACCATCTTGTAAATAAAGGCTTTAAACTGGTTAGATATAATAATACACAAGTTAGTTGTTCTACATTCATGTTCTTTTATTATATATATATATAGGTACCTATCTATCTACCTACCTACATAGAATTATATATAACAATGTCGTACTTGTTTTTAGGCGAAAACATGGTTACAAACATTGGTTACTATTATTAGTATTATTTGACGCATTGCATTTCATTCACTTCAATAATTCTTTTCGTTAATTCTATGTTTTACATATTTTATTTTACAATTCATTGTCTTTTTTGCACATTCATAATTATTATCATACAACAATATATAAGCAAGAATTATTGTTGATAAAGTCCTTGCTTCTGATTGGCGTAGTTTCTAGTATACGAAAACTTTGTGGTTGATATCCTAATTAGGAAAAATACTTCCATTGTTATGCAATAGTACAATTGGTGTAAATTGACTTATTAGCAAGCTTTCGAATTTTGGTTTATTACAATTTTATTATCGGTTAACGAATTTCGGAAAAATTTCTTCATAAAACCATAAATCCGAACTTAGACATGTATTCATACCAATATATTCATACAGTATAGTAATACCAAATTTCATATGTATTTTTATTACAACTACACATATTTCACATTTTGTATTGACCATTGACTCTGTGCCCTCCTTCGCCCTTGAGCGATTTTGCCTATGAATGCCCATGAACTTCGTTTATGAATGAAAGTGTGCCGCCAAATTTTAGAAATGTATATAGTAAAGTATTAAACAACATAAAAGCGAAAAAAAAGATGGAAACGGTTAAATGGAGAAGACGATATGAGAGTAGCATTGTCATTTTTACGGCCAAATGCTCAAACTTCTCATTAAAAGTATTCTTATTATTAACTTGTAATGAATCCCTTAATAAACGTACTGTTGTTTTTGTAGTACATATTATTTTATTTTGCATTCAAAATTATTATCATAAACTGTTTTAGACAGTGTATTATAGGTAAGTAAACAACTTGTAAACTTATTTTTTTCTTTGAGTGCCGTCAAATTTTGAAATCGTTAAAAGTGTGCCGCGACAAAAAAAAAGGTTGAGAATCACTGCTCTAGAGCTCTACAGAAAGGTCCGCGTGCACATGCACACTTTTAGTATATGATGTGCTTTCTGTATTTCATTGACCATTCATTAATAGACAAAATTATATTTTCTGTATCTCTAATATTAACAGAAATATTTGCAACTTTAAGGTTTTTAATACATAAAATTAATATAAGAGAAGCGTGAATAGAAGTGTGAAGTGAGAATAAATATAAGAAGTTTCAATCATTATGATTCTTGTCTTTGAGAAAATTGGCGATTTAGATTAGATTTCGTAGCTTTTCAGCAGATAATTTAATTGCATACGTTTTTAAGCAAATTAGAGAAAAGTGGATTTTTGAATGCCATATTCCAAACCGGGAATATTTAAAAAGGCGATTACGAACACAGTCAAGTATATCCAAAAAAGTATCGAAAAATAGCTAAAAATCTATAGGGTATAATATATTCTTTTTCTAAACTTAAAATAATTTGCATCCGACAATATCCGAAGCAGAATAAAATAGTACGTAAAAGTTTATAATGTCTAATTATAGAATTGTAAAGTATTAAATGTTAAGTACACTGACTTACAATACAATATTAAAATACAAATACACCACTGGCTGGCTACATACAGTATGTCCAAGCAGTAACTGCAAGGATAATAATTAAATTCGGATGTTGCAACAAAATCATAGACGTCAAAAATTATGTTAATATATTCGCTGTTCATTTAATATATTTCCCAAAAACAAAAATACTTTTCATTTTCGTAACCAGTCAAATCCTCAGAATTTTAAAAGTGTTTTTGTTTGTTTGGTAACAAAAACCTTGCTAGTAGTAGTAACAGTGTGGGGGTAGCAAAAACCTAAGGTAGGATTTCTTGCGTACAAGCATATTCGTACTTTGAACTCTTTCCATTCCCTGAATTTCTGAATCTCTCATTCTAACACTGCTCCTTCTTTCATTTTCCTTCTCTATATACTCGATAGGGAATCTACCTGATATTTTTTCGAAGATATATAGTACCCCAATTTATGCGTATAAGGTCAATTCTCATTGGTATCCTTTCAAGGAGATGATATTGCCCTCGTGCCCTCTTTCAGTCAAAACACATTGAAATGCCTTATATTAAATGAGGCTTATAGTTGATTTTATGCCTTTAGTTGACGTTATCCTCGAACCCTTGCACATTCAATTATATCTTACCTGCAAACAGCAAATCTTTTCGGTTCTTATTTATTGGGGGATGGACCCAAAAATAAGTAGATGAAACCTCTTTTCGCACTATTCCGAGTTTTGGGATTATAAAGTAAATTCTAAAAGAAGATTTGTGCAAAAAATATGCAAATAAACAATTATTTATAATATGGTATTCACAGTCAAGGTTAATACTGCGGTACCATGGACATACTATGGACCACAAAAATTGTCCTTTTTTTAAATTTTAAAGTTGATTTGTACTTTATCCGAAATTTTTTTTGGAAAACCGATTGAATATGGCACAAATCAACTATAAAATTCTATAAAATTACATCAATTTTTGTGGCCAAGTGTACAGCGAATATTCGTTGCCTCCGGTGATACCACTTTATTGTTTCACCCTGTATATTTAAATATAAACTACTATAGTTGTTACTTGTATTCCATACACACAAAACACAAGTTTTTAGGTCTAAGAACTTTTATTATGAGTTTTGGCAAACTGTGACAATTATAATACTTTTCTAACAGATTTAAACTATTTACCTACCATAAATAGTTTCATATACTTCTAGTCTTGTTTGTTGAATAAAAGTTTTTACACCTTAACAGAAAAAAAAAAACTATTATTATAATTTCGGGAAAAACTTTCTTTCTAAAAATTAGTTAATTATTCATTTTACTTTCGACAAAAAAAGAAATACACTCAAGCTAAATCAACTTGTTACAGCATGTTTTAAGGAGATAAAATGTTTTCTCTATCATAAAAGTGGAATATTATATTAAACTGTATGTTTATGTAAAAATTTCGATGAAGCAGAAATCGAGACTATTTTTATTGATTACAAAACGTGTATAAGAATCTGCACTATTCAAAGTTATAGGTACTATTGTAGAATTTCTTTTTCAAAATCAAACTCACATTTTTGGTTGGAGATTCGTTTTTTAAATTTGACCCAGTGAAAATGATTCTATTAATACAGTTCGATTAATGGTTTCTAATATATCAGCCGCACAGAACTCAACGATGATAAAATTCAAATTTTGTGAGAGTCCAGAGATAGAATATGTGAAATTCCATCACCCGGGCAGCAAAATGAACATGATTTTCGTTTTATTTGGGTCAAAATGATCATAGAATATGATTTTCATAAATATCGGAAACAAAATTTTTCTTAATTTTTTCCATAATTTTTCTAAGCGCCCTTATAAAATAGCAAAGTTTTTAGTTTCCAATTTTTATCCGTTGAAAATGATGCGTTTAATGTTTTGCCGTTGGTTAAAATATGCTCCGATTATTAGTTTTTAAGATTTCTGGCCCGCAGAATCCCAGGGTGCTTAAATACAAATTCTTGAAAGTCCAGGAACCAATATCTGAAAATCCACCATCCGGGCAAGAAAATGAACATGATTTTCATGTTACTTGGGTTAAAATGATCATAAAAAATGATTTTCATTAAAATCGGGAAAAAAAAAATTTTAATTTTTTCCATAATTTTTCTAAGGGGTACCCCTTAATAAAAAAAAGCAAAATTTTGATAAAATTTTTCAATTTCCAATTTTGTTAAAAAATTTGTTAAAGGGTAATATTTATCCGTTGAAAACGATGCTGTTGATTAAAATATGCTCCAATTTAAAGTTTTCAAGATATTCATCCACAAAAGTGTATGGTGCTAAAATACAAAGTCTTGAAAGTCCAGAATCGAATATGATAAAACTCATCACCCGGGCCCCAAAATGCACATAATTATCATATTTTTTTGGTCAAAATGTTCTTAGAAAACGATCTTTATAACAAATCGGGGACAAAATATTTTTTAAGTATGCCCTAAAAAAATCGCAAAAATTCGTAAAAATTTTCTTGCCTTCAATTATGATTAAATCTTTCTTTAAGAGTAATTTCCCCCCAAAAACCGATACAGTTGATTAAAATACGATTTGATTTATGGTTTTCAGTAAATCAGCCTCAAAGAGCTCAATCCACGGTGCAAAAATATCCATTGTTAGTATAATTGCCTTTCGGTTATGTATTACTGACGGAGGTGACTGGTGTCTTTGCATTGACTTGATTTGAAAAATAAACTATAAATTTGGGCAATGTACATCAGAAGTGATGTGCCTTTATCAAAATTTTATAGTTTATTTATACTGAATTCGCTCGGTTTTTTCGAGAAAAAAAAGTTTATGAAAAGCAATTTTTCGTGTTTTATCCAACAAAAGACTTATTCGAAACCGATTGGCACACAGCTTATAAATAATGCAACCGATGCTTTTTAATAAGATGTTTGAGTGCAACCTACAAAAACTATAAATAATTTTTGTAAATATATTTAAAGAAATTTATCTTAAAGAAGTTTATTTATTTTACAGATATAGTTATAAAAAAAAACATCATATCGAATATGATATACAGTTCATAAATAAACTCTATATTTTTATATGGTCACACGTGAATTCACACAAATTTTTAGATTTATGCTTTATTTATACGAATTAGTTAAAATATTTCCCTCCCCTAACTATATATAAGTAACAACATCTAATATATAAATAAATCTTATATCCAACTTCCTTAAGATGCTTTCAAGCAAAGATTTTATTATCATATTATTAACTACTTATAAGGTAATTTTTTATTGGCCCTTATGTACAGAATGATTAGGGAATAATAAAATAGTTAACTTAGATATAGAATCTTGCAGAATTAAATGGCATTTGCTCCCGTTTTATTTTTTTCTAATACAAATATTCCTTAACTCGAATACTCACGAGAGTTCTCTACACCTTAGATCTTACCGTTTTCGAGTTTCAGTATATACAATCTGTGCCTGTGTATCGAAAGTCCTGATATAAGCTTTAAACGGGTTGAACTGTGAATGTTTTTCGAAAAAACTCTTTTAAAAGAAAATTCTGAAAAAAGGTTTCACAAACTCAACACATCTTGGCTTGGAATTCAATCCAAGACCTTTGACATTCGAGCAGTTTTGAATTGAAATTTGTTATACATCGTTGGGAAGGTTCAGAAAAATAAAAACTCTGACACCGCAAACGGGCCTCTATTTACTTTAACTTCGTAGTTAAATACAGTATCAACACAAATATCGATGATCTTTTCACGAGGATGAATTTGCGATTTACATTTGTATTGTAAAGTGAAGGTTATTGGAATTTAAATCAAATATGACTTATAGTCTGTTTTACTGAAACACATTGTACATTCAAGAAAAAAATTATCTTACAAAAAATTTATATTTCCGCATCATATATTTATAAGCTTTTGAATTTGAATATTTCAAAATATTTATTTTTTTATTGCAATAATTGGTTTTTTGTGGGAAAATAATATTTAGATTTGGAAACGTGAAATTACAAAAGATTGTACCAAAAAAAACAAAATTATTTGTATAGTAATTCATATGGCCAATTGTGGATTATTGATCCTAATAGTTTGATGACCTACCAAAAACCTATCTTGTACAACGATTAAGCAATAATTCTTAAATAGTAAAATAGTAAATTCTTCTAGATATCTCTACGAAAACCGACCAGCTTAACTGCTAAAATAAGCTCACCGCATTTAACAACGACTTTACCATCTTTCGATTCCATGGCAACCCGATTGTTCCACAACGGATTCAGAGAGTTTGCGAGCTACATCCATAGTCAACAATCAAATCGAAAAGTTGCCAAATTAGCAAAACAAAATAGCTATTTTTAACTATTTTAACAATAAACTATTTTTAATAAGCAGGACTGTATCGATCCGACATTATCTTTGACTGCAAACCTCTAGGTTACAGCAGATATAGGATATTCGGTGCATCTCTTCAGGAAGATCTGGCAAGCATGCTCCCGGCTATTGCCAACATATGAGAGAAGCGAATCTCGTCGGACTGTAGTAGAAGAGGGAGCACAATGGACCCTAAGGTCGAAGTGCTATACTTTTTAGACCCCAAGATGTATCTATCTATTTGTATAGATCCGACGCTCTTAAATATAAGCTTCTGTTTTTGTTTTAAATATCTCTGCGACATATTTTCATACATATTTTGCAATGAATATTAGATGTAGATTGTAAAGGCTGGCCTAGATGGGCTACACTTCGACCATAAGGTCCCTTGTGATGCCTTAGGATGTGAGGATGTGAGTGGAGTGGAAGGAATTTGTGAGTAGACTAGGAATTGGTAAGATATGCGGCTGCAGCCGTCTATGATAGAAACTATGCCGATATTCATCTGGAGTTCGTGAAGGAAAATGCAGAAAACCATCTCAAGCATAACCGGTTACTTCGTTCTTGTCCATACGCCGACAGTTTAGTTAATTAATCGCCCCTTTTTTTTTTTAATTGACTAACTGCCGATGTCGGGATTCGAACCGATAACCTCCCAGTTTCCAAGTATTGCATACTGCACAGACATAATGCCTTAGACCGCTTGGCTACTTAGACTGGTTGAATGAATGTTAACTCTCTAGTCGTATTAAGGATGTTAAGGATAGAAAATCGTCGATTGTTCTTTAAATAAATATTATGAAATAACAAATATTATGGATAACTTTTGTAGTGAATGTACCCTTAATTTAAATCAACAAAAACATATATCCTTTTTCTTTCTATACTATATATGACGTATAAGACATATTTGTTTCTGATTATTATAATTATTTAGAACCGATTATAGTGAATGTTTATAAAATTGTGCAAGTTATATGATTTGAAAATTTGGGACGTTTCGTAAGCTTTTTGAATGATAATTGAAATGAATTTAATTAATTGAGTGATCTCCATAAGACCACTTGTTAAATTACAATTTTTTTAAATTAAAAGTTAAACAGCTTAGTAAATCGTTTTGTAATATTCACAGTACCTTCAGCATTAAGTAAGGAATATTCTAGTAAATTTTTGTTCTAACATCCTTCTTCCTTCTTTCAATTATTACTTCATCCTTCAGAATGAAGTGATAATTCTATTTAAAATGTTACTCATTAATCCAAGCAAATAAAATAAAGATGGGTTGGTACACAAAATATTTCACAACTTCATGTCATGAAAATTACAAGAAACTGTGTACTTACACTATTTTATACATTTACATAATTTTCACTCAATTTTCACAATAAAAAGAAAGTTTTGAATACATTTACATTCTTTTTAAATACAATTAAATCTATAATTACATTATTTGATTACTTTTAACAAGTTTTTTTATGTAATTTGATTTACATAATTATTATTTTTACATCATGTTAGCTTTTTTTGTACATATATAAAGAAGTAAAGCTCTATTATATAAATGATAAAAAGCTCAATTTTAATGTATATTATTTTTTTAGTACGGGACCTGTATAGAATTGTTAATTTTACGTTAATTGTTTTATCATTGACAATTTTATAAATTGATTTTTATTTCTTTGCAAAAAATATAAAACAAATTTTTCCTTTAATCTTAGATATGGCTCAGATATCGAATATATATATATCTAAAAATGGGATAAAATTTTGGTTTGATTTGACAAAATTTTTAAGATTTCTGTCAAAGCATAAGAACAAAAACTAATTTCTTAGATATCTAAGACAAATTTGATACGGATTTTTCTTTTAAATCCAGTATTTTGAGGTCGCATTTTTTGTTTTTGTTAGTGTCATTTTTCCGATAAATGAAACATGGCGTACCAATCTCAAAATCTTAAAAGTAATACCTTAAATTTTACTTCAAATTTGATAAATATAGCCCAGCCCATATATAAGATTATTACACACACAGTTTATTGAAATCGGATTGAATTTTGGTTTTGTAGATCAAAATTAGTGGCGTAAGAATGTACAAAAAAATATTTTTTTTGGATATGTTTGTGAAATTTGATCCAATTTTAATGAACTTTTTTTTTAAATCTATTATTTTGAGGTTATATTGTTTATTTCTGGATATGTCATTCCGTTAGGTGTACATAATCTTTTTAAGAAGGACAGCATTTTTTATTACAAAATAAAAAAAAAACTCCATCCCACAAGTGACATGAATTGATCCGTTTTAAACACGTTTATATTAGCTTAACTTGTTTGTATGTATGAATGTAATGAAATGTTTTATTCAGCCTTTACCCACTTCCGGGCAATCGATGACAATACAATACAAAAAAGGCCAACCGCGTTTTTTGGTTAGTATTATATTCTGAAATTTCAGTACGTAGAAGAAGAACCATTCAACAACTTTCAAAAAATAACTTCTAAATAAATATTTTTGGACAAAACAAAAAATGGATAATCATATTTTGTGTATATTTTTCTTTTGTAACTTACCTAGACTATTTAATATTCGAAAAAATTTTCTTTCTGGATAATACAATTTTATATAATAAGGATAAAAAAAACCTTGAGGCGTGATGAATGGAATATATGCGACCATTCTTCTTGTACAACTAAAATAAACTAAATAAAATTATTTTGCTAAGACGAACATGTGAACATATCGTTACCACAATATTCAAAATAGAAGCGTACTATAATTCAGCTAGTCGTATTTTACTTTAGCCCCAATGTTTGTGTTCATTTCTCATATTGTATTTTTCTTCATTTCGAATGGAATATTTTCCACTTTCCAAATAACAATATTTAAATATGTGGAATTTTATCGTCTGCAAATTCATAACTTCCTTTGTTCACGCTTACACATTAAATTCGCATTGGGTAACGAATTGGGCGGGTCATTTTTTATTTGAAGTTTTAATATTGTACAACTATAAGTATGGAATTAATTTTCATAAAAAATTAATTTTTATATGAAAGATTCCGGAACAGATATTTTCATATCGAACATTTAAAAACCACTCATTAATTTTGGCTACGGGAGGGCTACTCAGTCGTAAGCAATTGATTCATCAGATGATCGTCAGATAGCGCTGTAATAGATCTATAGGTATAACGGTTGACTCATTTTCTGCAAATTTGCCTTACTTGAATTTCAGGTTGCATAAGTTAAGTCGAAACAAACATTTAAAAACAGATTAAAATTGACCTTATGCATTGGTATATGGAGGCTAATAATTATTAAATGACTAATGAAAATAAAAAAAACGTTGTCAAACGTTATTTTGACATAACAAAACAGAATGTTTTTCCGATCCAACCTATACTGCCCCTGGTGACGATTGAGGGGAATCTCAGTTGAGAAAATGGTCTGTGATTTTTACTATGACAAAGACTCATACAAATACACTATAAATAATGTGAATTATGGAAAACAATGGATTTAATTCATTGGAGACTGCAGGATTTAATGTAATGTTTTTTATATTATATCTAAAAATTGATATGATTCAATTTAGAAACTGCAATTTTGATTTGGCTCTTATGTTCGTGTATATTCTTGGTATAAATTGTCTCATATTCTTTGGTGGCAAACACATTATAATCTTACTAGCGTAATAAAAATACGACTATTTGTATCCTATGATCACAAAAAATATACATATATTGTAACAATACCTTTTTCATCATGCATACAATAAATTGAATAAATTGTTAGTTCACAATTTGCGCACGGCTAGTCAATAGGGCGCAAATACTATCAACTTGATTTACATATATTTAAATTGAAAATATGTGAAGAAAACGTTACATGTCTTCAACATATAACGTTGAAGATATATATATATATATATATATGACAAAGACGTGAAAGTGTATATTATTATATTGTTTGTAGAGAATGAATATATCAGTGGCCAACGTCCGCTTTATTCAAACGTACTTTTAAAGTTCCCACTCACGTAGGAACCAAACAAAATACATGTGTAGTTGGGATATGTGTAAAAAGAAATAATATTTTTTTTCTTCAATAAAATTCAATTCAACATCATCTCCCTCGCAAATTTTATTTAAAATATATTATTTACATAAAAGTTTCAATATTTTCAATAAGAATAAAAATGTGTGCGTGTGTGGGTGATTCTGTTTATTAAGTTATAAATACTTTGTGGTTCAATCAATATCTTCTTTCATAACTAAAGCGACCCACACATTTGCAGCGCTATGTACATGAAAATTTCCACTACAGGCTGGAAATTCTTCAGTGAAAATAATTAATATTTTCGTATTTCAATTTCTGTAAACGTCTCTCGAGAATCCATTGTTAGTATGAATGCGTTTTGGTTATGTTATACTAGAGGAGTTAACTAGTGTTTACTCAATTTTACATTTAAGTAATATATGTCTCAACATTGGTAATTTTGACATAAATTTTTTGTAGCAAAACATCTGACACATCTTGATGAAAACTCCCAACCTCTAACTGGCCGGATCAATGCTATACCAAAAAAGCTACAAAGGTGCTATGTTAGTTACTCACAATCATAAAATATTTGAACATTGATCATTCACTGAGTTTGCACATGCAACTGTACAACAAATTTTCGGATGAACTAATATAATTATCATTTCGAAAGTTGAAATTACTGGAGTTATACAGATTACTATACAATAAGTTTCGAAGTATGTCAGCTGTTTTAGTCTAAGGGCCCATAGCCAGTATTTCTTCCGCATTAGTTTACTCTTAAACTCTGTAGGCTAATGAAAAAAACTATGTAAAATACTTGGTTTTCTATAAAAATACAAATCTAGCAATAATTGAACCACTACGCCTAATTTTTTTGGAAGCAGCAATGTATTGCCGCCCACCGCGGAAGGACTTCATCATGGCTTCGGCACAATTCTGGAACATACAAAATTACGACCGATTACTATTACGACCATTGAACATACAGTGCTTAAATATGTTTTAATGAATCTTTACCAATCAATATCCAGGTAATAGACATATATATGCTTTATAAAATGCATACAGGTAGTATACATTCCTATATATTATATGTCTACATGCACACATTCTACAAATGTATTAATTTGAAGTTGACAGGTAAATAATAAACTAACAAAACAAAAGTTGTTGCAAACAGGGGAAAATAACTAGAGGCACAATATAAAATACCTCGTATAGTGAAACTTGTTTAATACAAAATTTCTTTCTAAAACCGAAACAGGGAATGTACACTTATGTATTAGCATGTATTATGTACCACAAAAGTTGATGTCATTTTTTTTAAATTTTATAATTAATTTGTACCGTATTGATTCGGTTTTCGAAAAAAATCTGCGGATAAAAGTTATTAGTTTATTATAAATATAGTTACAACTTTTATTCGGAATTTAGAATTTAGAAAACCAAATAAATAAGCCACAAATCAACTATAAAATTTAAAAAAAATTACATAAACTTTTGTTTCCAAGTGTACAACCAATAAAAACATTAGTCTGGAACTACACATCCATGTAGCAGGGGATTACCTGGATTACATAGGTATTTTATTCTCGTTTAGAAAAAATTATATAATAATATAGGAATATTTTCAACGCCTTAATAATAAAAAAAACATATTTATGTTGAATCTATATTAGTTAATATTAATACTAATAAATATAGTTTGATTATATTTCATCGCAATTGGCGCAGCCGGTTTCTTTAAAACAATTTTTACTGTTTATAAATATTTATGTCTAGAAATGCAGTTTTCACAACTCTGTTTATATTTATTTCTCTATCCAACTAACATCTCCCTCTAAACCCCCTACCACCTCACCCCTAAAATAAATACCCATGTGTATATGTATGAAGAACATACAGTTATAAAATAATAATAATGTAGCAATACAAACGTAATTTTCTAGTATTTGTATATACCACCACGTAACTACATCTGGTTTGGACACTTTCATTTCGAATTGTTGCAATGTAGAAACAGATTATACACAAACGTTAACGCTAACAATAAATGAACGAATCAGGATTTGTTACAAATACCACATGTATAGTACAATATAATACCACTGTAAAGCAGAGCGGTACATAGTCGAATAGTGAGATATTTTCTACCTTTTCTAAATACCACATTTGAGAGTGAACTCAAACCATGTTGTGATTATAAAGTGAATTGAAAGGAGGTGGTATATGGTATCACACCTGATTATTATGTTGGCAGGTATACACAGGGGTGATTAGAAAATTAATGAAAACCATTAAACTAATAAAAAATAAAGGAAAAATGAGTGCTCTAATAAATCAGAAATAATTTTTTAATGAAGCATAGATAGATAGATTGTAGCGATAGATGTGAGTGGAGTTGAAGGAATTTTTGTGTTTAGACTAGGAATTGGTAGGATGTGCGGCTGCAACCGACTCTGATAGGAACTATGCCGATATTCATCTGGAGTTCGCGACTGCAGAAAACCTTTACAAGCATAGCCGTTTACTTCGTTCTTGTCCATACGCAAACAGGTTAGATAATTAACCTCCCCTTTTTTTTTCTTAATAATGGACAAACTGCCGATCTTGGGATTCGAACCCATAACCTCCCAGTTCCAAGTAGACATAACGTCTCAGGCATACGCCATAGACTGCTCGGCCACTTGGACGGTTAATAAAGCATTCTTAAGCATTATAATGCCATGGGTAATTTAATTAAGCATCATAATGCCACACTTCAGCCAGAATGAGTCGGTCAATTATAGCAAAAATATTAAAAGATTCATCTTCCAGTACCAACTTTTGAAGCTGTATTCATAAAATTGTTTTGAAATTTTTTAGAGCACTTTTTGGTCGTAGTCAAATAGTATATACCTCGAAATCTTGGTATTGATCCTAAAACCAGATATGAAATGAAAAATGTAATTATTTATAAATTTTGTTATTTCTGATCTCTTAAATGTAAGTTTGTTGATGGATACGAAAAGTATCCTGCCTACGTGCATATTGTTATGACGCGACTACGTATTGACATTAACGATCTAGTTCACAGCACTAAATTCTATAGACTCATCCTGTATGTTGTGTTCAATTGTATCTGCAAGGAGTTAGTAGTCAATCGACTACAAAATAAAATGAACAAATCTGTCTTACATCGAAATCACACAACAAAACCAAATCAAATTCACTATTTTACCTTATATTATCAGTTATCTATTTATAAACAATTGTAGACTATGTGCTATAATTGTTGTTGTACTGGCACGTAAGAAACTTTAGAAGTTATTT
Source organism: Nineta flava (assembly GCA_963920215.1). NCBI lineage: Eukaryota > Metazoa > Arthropoda > Insecta > Neuroptera > Chrysopidae > Nineta > Nineta flava. The sequence continues at coordinate 117,603,448 of OY986041.1, forward strand.
AAGGTAAATGTTAGAATTGAAAATCAATGAGATTGCGAATCTCATTTTTTTCGTTCACTTCAGGTATTTGAAAAAATTATGATAACAAAGAAAAAAAAATGATAACAAGAAATAAATAAATGACTATAAAAATAGTATTCAACTGCGCGTATTACGGGGATGACCTAAGATGTAGATTGTAAAGCTGCCTTGGACGGGCTACACTTCGACCATAAGGTCCATTGTGGAAGGAATTTGTGAGTAGACAAGGAATTGGTAGGATATGCGGCTGCAACCGACTATAATAGGAACTATGCCGATATTCATCTGGAGTTCGTGAAGGAAACTACAGAAAACCTTCTCAAGCATAGCCAGTTACTTCGTTCTTGTCCATAAGCCGACAGTTTAGTCAATTAACCGCCCCTTTTTTTTATTTATTCAATTGACAAACTGCCGATGTCGGGATTCGAACCCATAACCTCCCAGTTTCCAAGTACTGCATTATGCACAGACATAACGCCTTCGAATTCAATGTTTACTTGATATTGTACGTTAGGTATTTCTTTAAAGTACAAATCAAGTAAAAGGATAAGCAATAATGTTTGTATGCATTGAACGAAGATTAAAAAACGCGCGTGTAAATTTAGATACTGGACCATTGGCTTTGTTGGCTCAGCCTGTAGGCAACTAAATACATAACAATGTACAATTTTGAAGATTCATTAAATATATGTTTTCTGCAATGAACAAACGAGAAACGTTCACCATATAAACTGATTTGTTCATTTACAGATATGACCACAAAAAAAGGTTTGTTGTATCATTATAGACAAGCCGTTTTTCTAACCCCTTTGTATCGACATTGAACTTGTGCCAGATATAAAGGGTGTTCCAAAATTAATTCAGGAAAACTATGCCACGGTGTAGAGCTGCAAAAAAACAAACAAAAAAGTTCAATAAAGTTTTCCGATTTGACGGTTAGTTTTTGAGACATAATCTTAAGTTAGTTAGTTAGTTTTTTGAGCCTTTCTTACATACTTAACAAAACCTAGATGGTTTAGAGTTGCCAGTATCCGATCATCAATTTATAAACAACGCCCCGCTCAATGCGCTCTGTGATGAATTTATTAATGTTTAATTGATTATATCTCAAAAACTGAGCGTCAAATCGAAAAAGTTTATTAAACTTTTTTGTTGGTTTTTTTTGGAGCTCTACATCGTGGTATAGTGAATTGGTATTTTTCTGTATGAATTTCAGAACACCTTCTATAATTGTTGTATATTTGAGGTGACTAAACAATATATTTTCTATTAATATATTGATACATATTATCTTACAGAGTCAACATATGGTATCAATTGAAAACTACAAATTACACTTCATTCTGACAAACATAGAGTCTTTTACAAATTTTAAAATAATTATGATGTGATGTATACACATCTGTTGGGAATCCAATCTTGGAACTCTGTGCTTGTACGTTATGTGCCTTTTCCTTCAACCACAAATGATTTGTGGCTTTATGTAATCTAGGCCATATTTTCTAATGGTTAACATTCGATTTAAAAAATATTAAGCACAAGCAAAAGGCAGATATTCAGCACTATTAAGCATAAGGTAATAGCCCATGGCAAATAATAATTTCATAAAAAATAAACCCCACGATTTTATTCGAGTCTCACTAGCATCCCAAATTACAGTCATTTTTTGTACTATGGACTACAAAACCGAATGAATGAGGCACAAATCGACTATAAATTAAAAAAAAATTACATCAACATTTTATTGCCAAGTGTACAATAAAACCGTTTAACTTAAAAAGTTAGACTTTATACTTAATTTTTACCTTTTATAATGCTAATTTTACACACTGTGTTATAATTATGTATAAAGTTAAAAATTTAATTAATTCTTCTTGAAGTTTGCGACAGACATCCACACGTACCAAACGCATTATGGCCACTCATTTGGTGAGGGACATAAAGAAACTATAATATGAAGCTATTGACTTCGAAATCATTATCAATAATATACTTCAACAAGAGGTATAAAGCAAATGAAATAATCGATCAGATTAATGATACAAGAAACGTCGGAGTATAGATGAATCGACGTAATATACATACATACATACATACATACATACATACATACATACATGCACATAGTGTTAGAAATAACATCGAACTTATCACAAACAATCACTTTTCTCATTCTAACATTATTTAACAACTACCTTGCTGCTGCTACCTGTAATAATTTTGTATGTAGGATGGTTTACGTTTCGCTGTTCAGTGAGTGCATAAAGAGTGAATATTTACTTTGCAACTCGTTTGCAGCTCAACAGAAACTCGAAAACTGTTTGATAGTACATTTATACATCTATATATAGTTATTATATGTATAGCACCTAGCTAGAGCTGTACAGAGTGTTTCAAAATTAATGTAGTTAATGCATACATTTATTTTATAGTTAATGCTATAAAGATTAGAAGTATCTGTTACTGACACCTAAAGGACAAGGAATTTGTTTGTAGGCTAGGAATTGATAGGTTGCGATACTGCAGCCGACTTCACCAGTGACACAGGCACCAAATTAGCAACAAACAACATATCTCTGAATCCATATCCCAGAGATAGTTACGATTAGCTAATTCATACTGATTATGACTACATTGTAGTCGAAATACGTAAACATCGTATTGTTGACGCTTAAGTATACACAAATAAATAGATATGAATATCAACCGGGAAGTTAAATAGTTGATTGAATGATAACTCTGTAGAAACTGTCAACGCGTGAAGTTTTCATCGATTTTTTTAGTGCATCATTTAGTATCTGTGACAGACTGTTTTGAGACTTCCTGTATAGTTGAAAAGACCTAAGTGATGGTGGCACTGGCAGTAGATGTTGGTGTATCGTTCGATATTCTATATGTGTAAGGTACTTCGTATAATACTTCGCTAGCTCGTTTGCTTGGTTATAGTATTTTCAGTTAGTAAAAGTTTTGTGATTGAGAGTAAAGTTAGAAATCAGTAAACAACCATCAACACACTACTAATACAACTGCTTGCTGTATTTCGTTTGACATGACGTCGTTCCTATTCTGTGAGAGTCTGTATATATATATATATATATATATATATATATATATATATATATATATATATATATATATATATATATATATATAATATGTCCGTATATATCAACAATTACCGCCCATATATTTTATATCTTAACGCCTTCCTAAGTTATCACTCATGTTTTGTTTTATTTTTATATTTTAAATATTTTAAATGATTCCATTTTGTTGTTTTTATTTATATTAAATTTTTAATTTGTACGTACATAGTTCCTGGTAAGGATAATAGGTAAGGATAATCGTTCGTTTTTGAGACACACAGTCTATAAAAAAGGCCTCATATCAAATTTTTTTTTTAAACTTTATTAATCTCAAATTTATTTCATTAATGATGTGGGTGTAGAACAAGGAATTATGTGCAGGAATTGGTAAGTTGGATGACTGCAGCCGACATTGATAGGAACTATGCTGATATTCATCGGAAGTGCGTGATGGCTAACTGAAAAAATCTTTACATGTATAGTCGGTCACTTTGTTCTTGTTTATATGTCGACAGTTTTGCTAATTAACCGCTCCACTAATTGACAAACTGCCACTTTCAGGAGTCGAACCGGCAACCTTTCAGTTCCAAATAGAGTGCGTTTGACCACACAAATATTTGACTGGTTTATCCAAGTGTATTTTGAATAAAATTAGCGAAGTAATTTCGTGCTAGTGAATGTTTTTTCTTAAGGAAATTCAGCGTTTTACGTGGAAATATTCGGACACTTTGAGAAAATTATAACAATCGTCTTATAGGAATTCGTAACGAAGACGATATCTCAAAGACTACCAAAATCAGTTACCATCCTGACAATTATAATCTTATTTGTTATATTTATTAGAACATTAAAATTTCAAATGTTCTGTAAATATTTCTTATAGAGATTTAGAAAAGGACTAGTTTGTTAAATCAGTCAAGTCCAAAGAGGGTGTAATGGAAGAGGAAAATCCAAATTTTGAATATTTCTCTTAATTTTTGGAAAAGGAAAATAATGTATCATAATGTGAAATTGTAGAAAATGAATTTTTCTAAAATTTTTCATTATGATAACTCGATTTGATATTCTTTATGGTCCTTTAAGAAAATCCGATTACATAAACTTCTATGTGATGAGTTTTTCTTCAAAAATTTTATCACATTTGATCTCGATCTTTGTGTTTTGTTTTTCATTTCTTTTTATATATTTCCAATATTTCCGAAAAAAACAGCCAATTTTAATCTGATTCTCCAATGTATTCAATTTAAAAATAAATATACAAACAAAAGAATAATTCGAAGATCACTCTCAAAATTCAAAATTGATTTGAATTGGAATCAAATTCTTGTTTATTAAGAAATGAAAGAATAAATTATATTATTGTATTATATTAGTAATATTAGTGTTTCTACAAATGTACAGCGATAGTCGTTAACATTGTTAAACCCTCAAATATCGGATACTTGAGGAGGGACATGTGTAAAGGGTAGTGTTTCACGAGGCGATGAGAGGTTTTGGTATCACCTTAACTGGCCTCGCTTTTTAAATATCACCCTCGCCACGCTTTGGCCTCGGTCAAGGTAAAATGTTGACTAGCCTCACCTCGGTTGGACTAGCTATCATCCTCGCTTCGGCCGAGGTAAAAATTTTACTAACTTTGACTTATTTTGCATGAATGTACATATAATATGGTAAAAAAACTTTTTGTAAATAAATGTCTTCGGTTACTAAATAAATATCTATTGCTTCATGTATTTAGTAAAAATACATGTTACTGTATTATTTTATATAAAAAAATTACTTTTTATAAATTTGTCTCGGCGCAGTTTTTGGGACAATATACCTCGCCTCGCTCCGGTTAGTAACGAGGATTAAAATTTTGAACCTCGCCTCGCCTCGTGCCTCGTAACCGAAGACCGAGGCGAGGCGAAGCTACCTCGTAGTCTCTGTGAAACACTAGTAAAAGGAAAATATTTGTCAGAAATGAACCAATTTGTTATCGCTGCAAGTTTTTAAATCATTTAAATCAAATGTTTTAACGGATGTATCTGAAAGATGTATTTAATCCTGAAGATCTTAGTTTGTTTGATCTAATATATTTTATTTAATTTTATGTACTTTCAAACTATCTGAACATTTCAGTCTACTAAAATAACATATTAAGCGCGACACTCGAAGAATGTTTAAGACAGAAAGTATTACTTAAACACAATAATAATGTATAACTTAAATGACCCTGTAAAATTGTTACTAAAACATATAATAGAATTTTCTATGTTTATAATATACGTACTAAAACACAGTCAAGGGGTTAAAGAATAGATCACTATGTGGTTGCGCTTCGGCCATTAGGTACCACGAGGTCAGAAACAGACACAAACAACCTTTCAAGTGACCATCGTACTACAATGAACAACAACAGAGGCGGAATACAAAGTTTATAACAACAAATTGTTAATGTCGTTTTACCATAGTATATTACAGAATGTTACAAGGACTGTGGCTTGAAAAATTGAAATAGCGAATGAAGAGAAGTAGAACATGTTATCATGTTCGTTCTTTGATTTGTTGACTAAAAAAGACAGTATTGTTGAAGTTAAAAATTTAAAACCGAGCCAAATAGGTCTCTAGGTCTTAAAAGTGGTCTCCTCGATATATGATTTCAGTTTTATATCATGAAACATCATAGCGATTAAATAACTCACTCGATTTTTCCGTATAGTTACATGAATGATTGTGTGTTTCAAATTTTAATTGAAGTTCAAAATGATTGCATAATGTATTATTCCCCAAAAAATGTGAATGTCAGGTTCAAGGCAGAAAAGTTTGACCAAACAAAAAATTATTGCGGATCTCTAAAAAAACAACCATATCAACCAAACTTTCTGTAAAATTCTGAAAATAAATGATTACCAATATCGTATATTTAACCTAAAAGTAGTAAAAGCACAGACAAAACCAACGATTGTGGTAAGGTCGAATCCACGTTAACTTTAATTATCTTGAAAGTATTATAAAAAGGGGGATTTAAAAAATGGGTCTCTTAAAAAAAATCGTTTGTTTTATCTCATTAAATTACTCATAAAAATTTGAACTACACTCTGAATAAAGTTAAGATCCGAATTGTAATTGTGGTTGTTTTTGCAAGGTCTGCTGTTTTAAAATAACTGTATCGAACTTTTCCCAAACCTTGACGAAAGACAAGATTAATCTTCTATTGTACATTAATTCTATATTGACCCATTTTCGTAGTGAAATAATGAAACACATTTTAGTTTCATGGGTGCTGTTTGATCAAAAAGCTTGTTTTTTTCAGGTTACCTTTTATGGGCCAGAGGAAGCTTTATAAATAAAAGAAGTTATTTTACATAGAATTTTTACCAACCACTTTGTTGATTTAATGAGTAAATAACTTTCAAGACATCTATAAAAATTTTAGACTCTGGGACGACTCAGCCATGATGTGAAAACATAAACATAATCTCGAATTAATTGTAAGCAATGTTGTGTTTGGTCAAGGAATGAGATTGGCTGCCAAACACAAATGGATATCTCCTATCTTAAGAGTGCCGATAATTGCCGACTGTCACATAGCCGATCGTTACAAAAAACGTAACATTGTATAATTGAATGTCATTTCATATCCCATTTAAAATCTTGTATAGTCTCGCTATAACTGTTTTCATATCAAAAATCCAATTTTCCCCACGAAGTTGACCTTACTTTTCAGCTCTAAAACACACTTACAAAATGACATATAGACAACCGTTACAAAGTCGGAATTAAATTTAAATGTACCCTTGCATATATCATATATACCAGGTATAAAAAATTCAAAACCGGTAAGATAATGTTTGTCTCCGCTAGTTTTTCACGACCGTATATTTTATACCTAACTTTGCTCAGAAAAGAGTTTAAAATTATTTGAAATTGAAAAATTTTAAATTTTTCGGATTTCATTTTAAATGTTAATTATATAAAAAATATTACATTAATTTATTAAGTAATGGAAACATGTAATGTTTCCGCACCCTCGAGGGCTGGAAGAAGCCTGAGATGAGATAATCATCCAGGACCATGACAGAAATAACTAAATCCATAAAATTTCTACTATAAATTATTTTCGAATTAAAATACGTGCAGCATTCTGACTTATTTCAATTTGAAATAATATGACCAGCGTCGGTTTTAGAGTATCCTGTATATGTAGTAGCTCCAAGTACTATTATATACGTACTCGAACATATTACGTGTAACAGAGTCTATATATATATATATATATATATATATATATATATACATATATATATATATATATATATATATATATATATATATATATATATATATATGTGTGTGTGTGTGTGTGTACGTTACATTTATAGTTAGTAGTGCAAGAACCCAACCCAACCGAAAACCTTTTACTTCAATGTGCATTCGACCCTTTATACTTTTCTGACCATAACATCTTTTATTATTATATAATTCGTATAAAAATATGTTCTCGTATGTCGTCGTCTGTTTTTGCTATTATGGTAAAAAGATTTTAATGTTATTTAATATTTACAATTAGTTAGTATATATAAGATATATTATAATATGTTCTTCTTCCCACCATTATCATTCGGGCCCATAATACGATTTTATGGTTGATTTTCTGTGATCCTTTTTGATAAAGTAGCTTTAATCTTAGTTTAACACACTCTTAATGAATTTTTTTTTGAAGCATTATTGAAACATATTCTATTGTGTACAGCAAATTTTGTAAGAAAAAAATTATTCAAAAAAGTAGTGTTATTCGATTGGTTGAACAAATTGATATGGTTTATTGAATACAGTGGAGAAAACTAGGGTGCAAGGAATTTCGTTAAATGGTTTTTATTGTTTGCTATGTCTGTTTGACATCTAAAAATAATGAAATGATGAAATCACAAAGTGCTTCTAAATTCAATTTTGTGCTCTTGAGAACGGCGTAACTGTTCCATTTTCAATGTTTTAATATAGCTGAAAAACTAAGAAGAATTGGATAATTTTACACAATTAAGTTCTTGTAGATAATTGAATTTTCCATCAAAATCCATTACTTAATAAATTAATGTAATATTTTTTATATAATAAATATTTCAAATCAAATTCGAAAAATTTAAAATTTTTCAATTTCAAATAATTTTAAACTCTTTTCTGAGCAAACTAGCGGAGACAAACATTATCTTACCGGATTTGGATTTTTAATACCTGGTATATATGATATATGCAAGGGTACATTTAAATTTACTTCCGACTTTCTAACGGCTGTCTGTATGTCAACTCGATAATTCAAAGAGATAGCGAGCTGAAATTTTGTTAGTGTCTTTCAGAGCTGAAAAGTAAGATAACTTCGTGGGTAAAGTTGGACCATGAATGGGCAAAATCGGACCATGTTTGGGCAAAATGGGCAAAACTGTCTATCTTTGAAACCGTAAGAGATAGAACAAAAATTTAAATACAGGCAATGTCCCTTTTTTAAAAACAAACAACTTTTGTTTGAATCTTTTTTTCATTAATTCAGTAAATACCGGGTATTTAAGCAATTACCTCAGTTAATTGTTATTTTCACTGTTTATTTTTCTTCTGGTTTTAATAAAAGTTTTTTATTTTTCGTAATAAACAAAAATTTGTTAGTTGATTTAATAATAATAAAAACGGTTCTTCAAAGTTAATAAATTAATTTCATCGTTTTAAAAAACAACACCGGTGTATATTATACACAAAACTTTCCAGCAAAAATTCTCTAAATGTTGGCGAAACTGCACAAAAATCCATCGTAAAATTTAGTATAAGTAACCGAACAAACAGAGTGCCGAGGAAAGTTTCTTTGTTTTATATTTACAAAATAACAACAACGTTTTCCCTAAATTTTTTTGCAATAATCGAATGAATTCAGCACAAATCAACTACAAAAATGTGTAAAAACAACGCCACTTATGACGTTGATGGTACACAATGTTCAAATATGTTGACAGAAGATATAAAACTCATCTCGATTTACAAATTCTGTATCAAACATATCAAAACAGAAGAACAAGAGCCATCATCTATTGTATTGAATTTTCTCCATGTAATAAGATTTTATTATATATTATTTTCTTAAACATAATAATATAGAAACTTATACTCATAATAATAATAATAATAATCTCAGGTTCACTACTTCTATAAATTATAATTATTTATCAGTTAAGCACTGTCATTAATATTTGTTGGTGGGTCAAACAATTGAGCTTTTGTCTTAAGATATTATGCATATGGCTTGGTTATATACCATCCGTTGTTATAATAATATTATAGTGCAAACCAAATAAATTGAACATATTGTAATTTAACTAGGTTTTAGTTCAAACGTTCACCAGTTCTATCTGTAGTAAATATTAATTAACTGAACACTTTGGTCATACTGATATACAGTCAGGACCAAAAAAGAAATCAAGTTAAGGGTGCAATATAATCTTCTATACATAAAAGGGAAATATGTTGTGTGTTTGTCCCAATTATTTGCAGAAAACTATGGAGATAGCGAAATAATGATAATAGAAGAAGTAAAATTTTCCTTACGACTTCAGAGAAACTATCAGAAGCTCAAAACTTCAAAACGTTCAAAAGTAATAACTTTTTTCTGACCGAGATAGTTTCTAAAGAAATACCTGCAAAATAGAAATAAATACTATAACTGATGGTAAACAAATGAACTATTATTTCGTTGCACACAATAGTCAGCAATGTTTTTAAGCTCCGCCCTCAGTTAGATTCTCAATACGTATTTTATTACATGATTATGTAGGAATATACTAAGATATTCTGGTATATTTAGTCAGAAACCTCAGCTTCACAAATAAAAATAACAACTTAGTTTTAACTGCTTAATATCCGGTAATTAAAGGTGTTTTAAACGGAAAAATCGTCGTCATTCATTTTTTTCAATCTTTTACGGTTTTAAAGATGAATATTCCCCCATGGCGAGGGATGCACGACCCGATTTTACGTATTCAATAACTTTTAATTTTTAAGTGATCGTGTCTACTGATGAACAGACAGACGGTCAGACGAATGAACACGAGGAAATAGACTAATTAGATCATCTTATGAGCACTTATACAAAAAATTTTTTCAGCAACAATGTTTTCTACCGGTGCAAAGTAGGGAATAAACTTAATATACCCTAATATACCAAAGTAGGGAATAAACCGTTTAAGTGGCCGAGGGATCTAAGACGTTATGTCTACTTGGAACTGAGAGGTTATAATTTCAAATTGGGTTCGATGTTATGGACTCGGTATATCAATTATTATGAAAAAAAAGTGGGACAATTAATTGTCCAGATGCAAAAGACTTTTCCCTTTACACAATAACAAATATGTGACACTAAATTCCAAATTAACTGAAGTATCACTATAAAATTACCACCAATCACCCGATAGACTTATAGACTTATAGTTCCTTATTAAATTGAATATGTTTTCAGATAATATACCACAGACATAACAAATATGACATATGATATCATTTTATTAATACCGAACACACTTACATAATTAGTTAGTCAAATATTAATATTTGGGTTTAAAGGTATATAACATTGTAACAATACGTAAGTTTCTATAAAGAGCATCATCGTGTCGCAAGCGTTCCTTCATAATATAGCGTTCGTTATTCACTTATATAAAGACGATTTGTTTCTGTTGAACCCTTTCCCAATCACATATGACTCTCTCTGCAAAGATGCTGTTTAGAGAAGACCACCAGGTGTTCCCAAATGTGTATATATTTAATATGTGTATAGAGGGTGGTAGTGGGGGTGTATATGTATTGTCCGTTTTGTTATCTAAGTTTTGACTATGATATTGTCATTATATTTATAACTTGGCTCTATAGTATATGCATGTATAGGAAACCATTTTCTCAAATGGTCTCAGATAATTTTACGTAATTACCGAACAATACGGTATTTAATTGATACAATACACAAACTACTAAAACATATAACCTCGAAAACAAATACTTTGAGATTGTGTGTGTGTGTGTGTACTTTAAATCTTATGTTCTATTAAATTACGAGTGTATTTTCTCTACCTTATTTTGTTTATAATGAGAAAACATTAATATACTGGGTGATCCAAAATTAGGCGACCATTAAATAGATCAAATTCAACAAAATAATCTATACAATTAGTAATTTTCTGGATATCTCTTGAAATGACTCTCTAGATAAAGGTGTGGAATTCTTGATGAAAATTCTGTGATTTTTCGATATTTTCGGTGGTAACATTAGATCTACTTCGTGAAGTCTACCCACTACTTAGATGTAAGTGACCCACCGAAACTGTTCTAAAAGTTTTTTTGTATCCTTATTTCATGTTAAGATATTGGTTTTGTTGGCTAAAAAGGTTACAAAATGTACACTTTCAACAAGTCAAGATTTTGATTAATAGGATTTTCCTTAATCCTCGAAGAACTATATAAATTGAATTTTTAATCGGGAATAAGCTTATCCATCATGATAATCTAGTAAGCCATTTTAAAGATTACCAAGTACCAAAATTGGAATATTTTGGAGTATAGTAATGGAATAAGTTAAGGTAAATATGGCTCTCCAGGTCAATTTCTCTGGCGGCATTTGAGGTCACCTCCTACTCGATAATCAGTCTATTTGCAAATGTATTTAAAGTAATACTTTAAGGCTATCTTCCTCAGTTTTAGGAAGACCAAAATTGATGAATGGTATTGTTATACTTTGTTAGAACTGGGAAATAACATGATTTAAATTATCTGAAATCTATTTCTATAAAAATAAAATAGATAGAATTTTGGGAGTCAAATCAAACTTTATTTTTCTTAATAAAGAATGTCAAATACAGTTTGTTGATAGATACTGAGGTAACAACATATAGTTACCTAAATAACAAAGGGAATACGTAGTGATTCCGCGTATCTAAATATGACAGTATATTGAGATTTAGTAGCGAGTCCGTTGAAGTGGATTATTTAATAAAATAGAAACATCCCTGGCATTAAATAATTCTCTAAGTACACTTGAAATGTGAAAATAATCATAACATAATACCATTTTCCTTATCACCTTCTCTTTATAGGCAGATGGTAGGAAAGGTTCTTAGAATGTGAATCCTTTATTCGAAAATTTTATTATTTTAAATGGTAATTAAGGAATATGTAATGTTTATTTCGATAATAATTAGTATAATTTAGGATTCATTACAAATGAATAACAACTAATTTTGATTAGAATTCCTTTTTAAATTGGCTTGATTTTGAATATTGTAATAAATGTAATTTATATATTTTATTAAGTGATTTAAAATATTTTAATATTAAGATATCCGGTATTTATTTGTGGTAGGGATTCTAAGAGACATGTTTGTGTTATTTTAAGCCACATTAAAATCTTTTTTTGTTAGTTTACAATATAGTTTGCAATATATATTGCAAGTATTTGGATGGAAAATCAAAGAAATTTCCCTATTCTATTTTTCTATTTTACGAGTTATGAATTATACGAATGTAACTTTGATGTAATATTTTACACAAACTAATCGTTTAACTGAAAATAATATTTATGAAAAACTTTGCGATTTTTGAGTATAATAATTATTTTTTACTCTTTTGAGCGATTTGTTAAAAAACAGATACTTGTTCTGACATCATTCAGGATCTATTTTGATTAATGACCTTCCAAATCTTTTCTCTGTCTCCTGGCTTGGTCTGTATCTATACAAAGTTATTTCCGAGTTAAAATATTTTACAGATATAAATGTATACAGTGTACAAGAGTCGATAAAAAAGGTCTATATCCATATAGGTTAAGAAAAGAATACATTATTTCATCTTAAAAGTATTAAATCAGGACCGATAAACAAAGCCAGGTCCTGGTATTTTATATAATTTTCTTAGAAAAGTTCTAATAAAACAAAATTTGGTTAGAACTCATAGGAAAAATAAATGCACAAAAATTACAATAGTAATCCAAAATATTTAAGTAACATACAGTACCTAGGTTGGAAAAAAAAATTCATCATTTAAACTTAAAAGTCCTAAATCTGGGCCTTTAAATAGAGCCAGGTCGTTTTATATTTTTCTTGAACAAAACAAAATTTAGTTGAAACTCAAAAAAAACATATGAAAAAAACAGCTTAAATACCCAGTTAATTAGTTTAATTGCTTAAATACTCAGTATATACTGAATTTACGAAAAAATGGAAAGCACATGAAATTTCAGCTCTTTATTTCTTTTTGTTTTAGAGTTATCCTGCCTTCGGACAGACAGACGGACTTTCGAAAATGAACTAATGAAGTCATTTTATGAACATCTATAAAAACTTGTTTGGGACTAATCATAATCTAATCTTATTTCTAGCTTTCTGAAAACTATAAGATCAGCGAATTAATGCTCAAAAGATCCTGTTTATGAAAAAGTCGGGACGTAGAGTATGTTTTTAGAGGCTTATTCCATTTTCGTTCATATCTCGAACGAAAAGTATTCATATAAAGAGTAGAACATTAAATATCTTTAAAAAATTTACCTATTGATTTATTGTACGAGTATATGGTCAGTTATGGTTTAGACGTTTAGGGTATGCGGACATATTCGTTAATTGCATTCATTGAACCGATTAAAATTACAATCTTCATTCTTACAATATTTCCAACAATAAATTATAATACTTTGTTGCAATAACAATTATAGTGTATATTAAAAAAAATATTAAACTTCTATTGATGTACGAACCTAATTAATTATTAAGTGTTGAATATACAAAATTGTAATAATTATTTTATAATAATATATAATATTTAAACAATTAGTTCGGTTGTAGACCTGGCTAGAATATACACATGTCAGGTAGGTATAGATACTATCGACAGCAAAAATGGCGTTCATCTTTCAAAACTTTACAGTTGATTTTTGTATAAATCTACTTGGGTTTTCGAAAAAATGATCGCAACAAATGTTGATAGTATTTTTATAACGAATAATTTCGCGGAATATTTCTTTGTTAATCAAATAAATTCGATCCAAGTTGACTATAACATTTTGAAAAAGAAATAATACCAGTTTTGGGCACGATAGTTTCTTCTACCCCCCTACCTATCTGTACAAAGTTTTGTGTTGTAATACAATTGTATATATATATATATATATATATATATATATATATATATATATATATATATATATATATATATATATATATATATATATATGTATATATATGTATATATGGTAGAGTCGTATTCCGTATAATGTGTCATCAAGTTTTAGTAATGCACTCAGTCACGTTTACAACTTCAGGTTCAACTTTGTTCAACTTTCTAGTATAGTAGTACGTTTATGCCACCACCATTATGTAAATATAGAATATTCTAAACTTCAATAAATAGATTCGATTCCTAAATATATAATTTTAGTTGCTATTGTTGTTGAGATAGTGTAACATTCTGTTTTTCTTATAACAATAATAGTCCACAGTACAGCACGGCTTTTTTTAATGATTAGTAACAGGCTAACTTTTTGTCAGTAACTTCCTTCCGATGAGACGCCCAAATTTTCTCTCGCAAAAATGTTCGATGATAGTGACTATCGAGGCGTGTAACAGAGTAATTTGTTTTGTTTGACGATAGCAAATATTTTATCAGTAACAGTTAATTTGTTAGTTAAATTGAGAGACAATGTATTAAAGACTTCAAAAAAACGTGTGTCCTACAAAATGGATGGTGTGGAAGGTTCCTCACCACTACATGTTCAAATAACGGGGTTTACTTAAATAACCGTTACTTGGCGTGATTGAGTGTATTCATGATAAAAACAGTATTAGTAGTCTTTTATGAACTAAAGGCTGACGAAATGAGACCTACAATATGTATAAACGTAGTGTGTCATCGAAATAAGAAAACACTTTTCTAATTTATAATTGAAAATTTTACATTGACATGTTCAGAGCGTAGGACTGGGAAATTGAACCACTGAATTTGTAGGACAAGGTGGCCACCAAATTATACACACCATTATTAAATAACTTTTCAGCTTGTTACTAATTACTATGTATACCCCGTTTATTGAACATGTTGGGGGTGGGGAACCTGCCTTGCACACCATCAATTTTGTAGGACTCATGTTTTTTTGAAGTCTTTATTATATTATCTCTCAATTTAACTAATTAACTGTTACTGATAGAATTTTCGCTATCGTCAAACAAACAAAAGTTTCTGTCTTACCCGCTACATTAGTCACTATCATCGAGAATTTTCGCGACAGCAAAGTTGGGCGTCTCGTCGAAAGGTAGCTACTGGCAAAAATTTTGCCTGTTACTAATCATTAAAAAAACCGTGGTGTACTATGGACTATAATGTTTTTTGAATTTTGTTTTCATGAAATTATTGAAATTGTGTTTTTTGATTTGTTTCAGGTTAGTAACATCACATTCCTGTTTTCATCTCGAATACATATATTGGTAACCTGGTTCATTATGCAGTAAGTGAAATACTAAACTTTGACTCATTTAAATTAATTTTTGGACCAAATCAAATAGTCGGTGAAAAAATCCTTTATAAATGTTGGAGAACTGAATTTTTGATGCTGGGAGATTTTTACCCTAAAAAAACATAGTTTAAATGTATGGGTTGATGCTGCGTAAAGAGGAGATAAAAAATACTAATAAAAAAATGTATCAGATTTTTGCTCATTATTAAAACATTGCACAAGATGCGCATAATAGTTTCAGACAAAAGTTGTAGATCATAAAATTATGGACAAATAAAGTCGTATACGGTCTTTCTCTATTTCGTCAACAGTTAAACTATTAAATTATTGTAAAATTCAATAATTCAAGTAAAAACTGAACATTGAATTTCAACAAATTAAGATATAGTCAAAGGCAAAAAGGTTAATCAAGTATGTCAATTAAATTTTTTACCTAAATCTGTGTAATTCTGTAATTGTTTTTTATATAGATAAACTATTATAAATAAAGGAAAAACATGATTTGTCTAAAACTACCTATATGCCAGTCACTAGAGGTATTGTATATTTCAGAAAGTAGTGTAGTACTTTTTATTTTTTAACTTGTATAAATGGGATAGAAATATGTAAAAAAATGCGAAAAACTCGGGAAAAATTTGGCAGCCAAAAAACCTCGGAATTATTGGTATTTAATCTAATAATTCGGTCACGTAGTATCGTCGCGTTTCGACCATGTTCCTTGACCGAATTATTATTTTGGGCTGCCAAAAGTTGTCCATAGGTCGCAGGTATTAGGGTTTTGGTGTTTCACATATTTGTACCCATACATACAAGAGGAAAAAATAAAAGTGTTCTATATCACCTTTTACAACATACAAAACCTCTATAGACAGTCGTGATAGTTTACAATACGTTTAGAATATATTTTTTCATTTCCAATTACACCAGCTATCACGGTTAAAAATTAATAAATATTTTTCTGTTTAAAATATCTTAACCTTTTTATTAAGTACTAATTATAAAATATAAAAGATTTGAAAATTCACAAAAACATGATATGCAGAATAAATAACATAATGTATGTTCAGTAAACAAAATAAAACAAAAATATCGTAGCCAGTGGAAGTTTTGAGTAGATACGACGCACATAAATGTTTATAATATAACATAATAATATGTATGCAGTTGTTGGTTATATAGACTACTATACTAGGTAGGTACTACCTACTATAATACTAAATACTAGAAGGCAAAAGGCACTTGCTACTACCTACCAGAGTACAAAGTAAAATTATAAGTCTTCTACTATAAACTAGTAATAATGAATTTTATATATATACATACCATATTTATTATTATATAAAATATATAAATATTATATACGACGTACAACGACGTGATACAGAACGCACCACTTCACGGAAGTTTTAAGGATCCCTCTTCAAGGTTTTGCCAGAACTGTCCAATCTGAATAACAACAATTTATCTGAATAATTTTAGAATAATATTATTCGCTTTAAGGATGTTCCAGCACTGTGTACACATAATTACACATATTATTGGCACGTAGATACTTACACATACTATCAAATATTTCCGGTACGGTGATCTGGCAACGTTGCTCTGTGCATATACCTATATATTCTTATTGCTTATGTCAACAGTAACAATTCCCACACTTTACTTGATGCAACTTGAATGAGATTGGCGCACAACGTTGTCAGACCACTGTTTACCATAAACGGAATGTGTTATAATTGTACAAAAATAATATTTTAAATTATTATATTTCGAAAACAAAACGGTAACACACGATTTTTTTTAAAAATTTATATAAGAAATATTATGAAATAGTAATAATTCTGTCGAGTATTTTTTCTAATACAACAGATAATAGGTGGGCGGACATGAAGTTTTACATACTTCTAATGACAGAGAGTGAGAAAGAATGATAACTTTTGTCGCGGTATCTTGGCTCTCTTTTTAACTTAAAAAAAAAGGAGCACTGTTGAATCTATATAGATTCAAATACTCGAAACAAAAAAACAAAAACAAAATTTAATTTTCTTTTATATTTTTTTATTTATTTATTCCAACAATACTAATTTTTAATAATGATTAATTCAACAATGGTAACATCAAACCGCACTACTGTTCCTTTCGGACTGAATTTTAGAACTCACTTCTGGATTGGTAGAATCGGGTCTTTATATACAGCCAAAATTCAGACATGTTAAAACGAATAACAAATAAAAACATAATTTTTTTCAAAACATATTTTGTGACATTCTAGTTTACCAATCCAATATTTGTATATACTACAACATAATATTCTATTCGTAACTTGCTTGTGTGAATTTGGTTACATAAAAAAAATTATTTACTTATTTACAACATTTTAACTGTTATGTATAAAAATTATTTTAATATCTGTAAATAAATTTTATATATATTTTTTTCCAAAAATAATAATTTTTATCTTTGATTTTATTAAAAATTTAAAATCAATGTTCTATAATTATTTGATTAATTATTCTTTGATTTGCAAGTTTGATTTTATATTCAGTCCTTTTTTAAAGATTAAAAATAAATAAATCAACGAAGATCTTATTGTTCCCTTTTTAGCAATTAAAATTGTGCGTTGACGCTTCAAAAATTATTTCACTAATTTTCATTACCACACTTTGATATTAATTATCTCGCGTTCTAAACGGTCAAAAATTCTGAAACTTCGGGATTTATTAAAAAACTGAGAAAAATCTGTCGAAAAGTGGTGGTATGCTGGAACATCCAATGTTTTTATAACTTCGATTAACTAAGTACAGGTAAAATTTATTTTTAACATGCCAAAGATCAGACAAGGATTCCAATTCGTATATTTTAATAAATTTCAAATGAAAATTTTTATAAATTTCAAAAAAATTCAATTAACTAATTAAAAATGATGAAAAATCATACACATCTAGGATGAAAATCGAGCCCACGACCTCTGGCATTCTAGACATTGGTGGGTTTCCATCATAGATGAGTATGCTTTTTCATGTCAAGAATTTGATGACAATGAATGTTATCAATGTTCAGACATATTACTTAGATGTTAAATTAAGTTAACCCTAGTCACTTCCGTTGGTATAATATAACAGAAAGGCAGCCATATTAATAATATATAATAAATCTTTAGAATTTTTTATGAAAGTACCGTAATGGTTAATAGTACTATACTTGCACTAATATTAAATTAAACGTTATTGGATTAGGCACCGAAACTTGTTAATATATTTATCGATATGTATTAACTCATATATGCTGAATTAATGTTTTATACTACCAGTACAAAAAGTTGTAGAAAAAATTCCTCCATATTATTATGATAAACTATTTATACTTCTAAGCGAGATATATTTTTCAGAAGGTATTACATCAGGCTATAGTGGCATTCCATTTGAAAAATACCTTATGTATAATTTATAGTGTGACATTCTGTACCATAATATTAATCCAACCAAACAATTCATTGTTTGACATTTTGCGGTAGTGTTACTCTTCTAGATATTGGATTTACCGTCAAACCGCATACACTAGCACAATATTGAAATGAGTATATATCAAGTAATAATATTCAGCTTAGGGTTTTTGAAATATATGTATTGTATATTATATTTTCTATTGATATAGGACCAAATATTAGTCAGTTAGTCAATTATTTATTATTCATATATTAAATCACAGTTTACCATTTATATACTCGATTATGGGCACATCATCATCAACGGTTTGTTAAATATTAAAACAATGAAATATATCTTCAATTTCTGCAATTATTCAGGTTGAATTTTATGGATAACCCATATTTTTGCCGAAATCTAAAATTGAACGTTCAATTTGAAAAATTTGATTAAAAATTCATAAAATTACTATTTAAGTTTATTAAAATCGGATTTAATTAGACTGTGTTTGGGTAAAAATTACATTTTGAGTCCTGATAAAAAAATGTGTATTTAATAAAAATTGTTATGTATCCCATGAATTTTGGATCAGTATTTTCATTTTCAACAGTAGTAGTTGCATCCATTCACTTTTATATCAAACGAGCTTATACCCGCGGATCCGCTCCGCGTTAATTTGTTATATCTCAGGCTTCCATCATCGTAGTGTTACAATAGGTACATACTATAAATATTATTAAAATAATCAAAGAGAACTCAAGGTTTTTTGAAATTAAATTTCATATTTTGCCCCAATTCCTAGAACAATTAATGGTATTTTTTATAAATACGTATTTCGACTACAAAGTAGTCATCATCAGTATGAATTAGCTAATCGTATGAATTACCTAATTCATACTGATGATGACTACTTTGTAGTCGAAATACTTATTTATAAAAAATACAAATAATTGTTCTAGGAATTGGGGCAAAATTTGAAATTTAAGGTACATACTAGTTATAAGTCTAATCATAAGCTTTAAATAAATAATAAATAAGTGTTAAAGATATAATTGATCTTTATTAGATTGAATTATGACATATTACATATTTATATGTAAATTATCAAAGTTGTTAACATTCAAAGCAACCGTGATAAAAGAGAGAAGTTATAGTTGTTAAGCAACAGATAAAAATGATAAATAAAATTATAATAATAATTTAATGAAAATGCGATACCGCTACATACTTCCCCCCATCAACTAATAAAGAAAAACGACTAGAAAAAGGTTGTAACATAAAACAACCTTGTTCACTCGGAAAAAACTTTAATAGTTGATGTACATCTTATAATTAAATACAAAGTTAATTAAGATAAGATTAACATTGAAAAAAGTATGCAGGTTTTAGCCTGTCAATCGAAATAGAGGTAGGTTTGTTATTGATATCAATAACAAAAAATTTAGGAAATCTCTTGATAACAGAGAAAGGACCTCTATAATTACAAGATAGTGGAGGTTTGCATGATCCTCGCGTATAAAAACTTTTTTTGATGAATCTAAATTTTTGGGTAAAAATACATTTTTGTTGGTGAACTGTCTGGTAAAGAAAAATTTTGCGTTTATCATTCTATTTTTCAACTCTCGAGTAGATTGTTGAACAGAATGATATGTATCAACGTTTTCTGAAAAGAAATCATATGGTAATCGAAGAGGAATTCCATATAAAATTTCTGCAGAAGAAAGGTAAATATCCTCCTTGACCGAGGAGCGCAAATTTAGAAGTACCCAAGGTAAAATTTTGTACCAGTTATTATTTTTTTGACAGCAATTTAAAGAAATTTTGAGTGACCGGTTAAACCGTTCAATAATACCGTTGCTGTTAGGGTGATAAGCAGTAGTGGAAATATGCTTAATCCTTAGAGAAGACAAAAAATCTTTCCAAATATGTGATTGAAATTGTTTACCTTGATCAGTAGTGATCCTCGTAGGTAAACCAAAACGCGAGAACCAAGAAGCAATCAAATTGTTAATAATTTCTTCCGACGTGATAGTTTTGATTGGAATAGCCTCGACCCAACGCGAAAAACGATCAATGATAGTGAAGATATACCGATATCCTTCACTAGGAGGAAGAGGTCCAACAATATCTAAATGTAAGAAAGAAAATTTGATACTTGGTTCTTCAATTGGCATAAAATCACTTTTAGTGTGACGAGTGATTTTATTTAATTGGCAGATCGGACATGATCGAGTCAAATTTTTGATTCGCGAAATAAGATTAGGGTTAAAAAAGAATGTGCGTACTTTTTTCAAGGTTTGTCTAATTGATGGATGACCAAGATTGTGGACAGCTTTCCATACATCTTCTATATCAATGTCAGATACGAAGATTCTGGGAATTTTCAAAGAAGTCTCCACATAAACCTTAAAAAGAGAATTCGGAGGAGTACGAATTTCTAAAGAATATTTTGGATTTTTTAACAAATTAATAAGAAGAGGATCACATTTCTGGTGATCAGAAATCTTCTTAATATCAATCAAATCAATACCTGAAGGTAGTGAAATTGTATTAATTCGAGATAAACAATCAGCCGGAATGTTTTCACTACCTTTAATGTATCTAAGATCAGTTGTATATTGACTGACAAAGTTTAAATGACGTATATCACGATTTAATAAATTATCATTACGAGAATTAATAGCATTTATTAAAGGTTTGTGGTCAGTCTGAATAAAAAAATTTCGATTTGAAATGAAATGACGAAACTTTTTTATGCCAAAAACAATAGCTAATAATTCTCTTGAAAATGTACTATATCGTTTTTCAGTGTCTGTCAGTTTTCTTGATGTGAAAGCGAGTGGCTTCCAGACGTTATGAATTTTTTGTTGTAAAACTGCACCAATGCCAGTACCGGAGGAATCAGTGAGAATGCAAGTTTCAGCGTTCGAAACAGGATGTGCTAATTTAACAACATCAATTAATTTTTGTTTAGCTAAATTAAAAGCTGAAATTGCACGTTCATCAAGAATAACTGACTTCGTTGAAGTTTTACCGTGTTCAACAAGTTTATTCAATGGAGCTAAAATGTCACCACAATTCCGAATACAGCGATTATAAAAATTAATCATCCCAAGAAAATTTCGGAGTGATTTTTGATCGTTCGGAATAGGAAAATTTGAAATTGATTCAACTTTGGAAGGAATAGGGGTGATTCTGTAGCGGTATCGCATTTTCATTAAATTATTATTATAATTTTATTTATCATTTTTATCTGTTGCTTAACAATTATAACTTCTCTCTTTTATCACGGTTGCTTTGAATGTTACCAAGGGTCCAGGGTTCAAATCCCTGCTCGGGCGCCAAAATGTTGAAGTGATTGATTGATATGATAAATAATTATTATTTAAATAAATAATAAATAAGTGTTAAAGATATAATTGATCTTTATTAGATTGAATTATGACATATTATATATTTATATGTAAATTATCAAAGTTGTTAACATTCAAAGCAACCGTGATAAAAGAGAGAAGTTATAGTTGTTAAGCAACAGATAAAAATGATAAATAAAATTATAATAATAATTTAATGAAAATGCGATACCGCTACAAGCTCTTATAACACAAAAGGCTCAAACAGACAAACAGACAATTACAGTTTTATTATAGTAGAGATGTAGAAATCCAGACGGTCATTAGTAAATCTACAAGAGATATCCTTAATTTAATATAAATTTAAAAAAATAACAACTTTATTTTGGCATTTCTACGAAGTAAGTTTATTAAAATCGAATTTAATTAGAATTTGATACAAGAAAATTTATTCTTATAATCCATATTTATCTCTTTAGTATAGACAAGATAGTATGCCTTCAAGCGGCTTTTCTTATTTACCAATTGCCATGATCAATTGCAAAAAATGTGAGTTATTAATCGTTAATCGTAAAAACCATAAACTTAAGTAAAACCTACCTAGTAAAAGATGCAACTAATATTTTTCGCAAAGTGAACATCACAATTTAAGTTTCAAATCAATTATTTGTTCCATTAGGTTTCTCGTAAAGCCAATATTCTTATAAATTTGATGAATTTAAAATATATAATTAATATAAATGTTTCTCATTTATAATAAAACTAAATATTTTCTTGATCAATTGTGAAGCGCCATATTTGCAATCAAAATGGAAATTTCCAACAAGCATGGATACGTAACCGATTCGTCCATACTCTATTTTCGCATAAAACTGGAAAAATGTTCTATACATTTCTGTCAAAAACAAATATCTTATAAAGTTGAACTTAACAAACTAATTTAGAAAAAAGCATATATTGCGGATTATTTTAATGGTAATAATTTGTAACTGCGATCCCAAAAATTTCAACAATTCTTGCCTCTGACAGAAAAATCAAAAACACGTATTTAATCATTTTTAGGCTAGTTTATTTTCCGTGATTTACCCCTCTTATAAAACCCCAATATCACGAGATATAGCATGCAACTTTTGTTATTCAAATGGAACACTATTAAATAAACTAGTAAATAAACAAAATTAATAATACAATGACATCAAAAATGATAGTGAAAGATCATATGCATAGTACTACCATAACATCTAAGGTAGCTCAGTTGGTAGAGCATTGGTCTGGAATGCCAGAGGTCGTGGGTTCGATCCCCATCCCTAGATGTGTATGATTTTTCATATCAAGCATTTGATGTCAAAAAAAATGGAACACTATATATTTGTGTTCATATTTAAATAGAATTTGAATTTCTGAGAAACTAAAATTAAAAATTTATTGAAATTGGTTAAGGTTTCCAAAAATTATGGAAATATTAAATATGAATAATAAATATGTTTTTATTGGAATATGAACTAAAAAATGCAAAATAGTTTAAAATAGAATAAAGAGCTTGCCAACAAAATTTACTTTAATGTAAACAGTCGCATGGGGTGCTCCCTACTTAAGTTTTCATAGTGGCTTTACTTTTACTAGAATAAGTAGAGAGAACCCTATGCTTCTGTTTACATTAAAGTTTATTTTGTTGTCAAACTGCTTATTCTATTATATTTAAAGTCTAAAATATTAGAAATCAATCAGGCACGATTTGAACGTTGATATATTGAGGGTCATTTCAACGAAAAAATATTTAAAGCAAATTCGTGCATATTTTTGTTCAAATTAGTTCATATTTTTGTTTTTCTATTTTCGTGTTTCGTGGGCTATTAAGGTCATTTTTTAAGTACCTATATATAATTTATGCGCGGCTATTGGCAATTCACATAATGTATTAACATTTGCTTAATGTTATTCTCAAAGTAAATTATATAAATATAAATATATATATATATATATATATATATATATATATATATATATATATATATATATATAAATAAATATATATATATATATATATATATATATATATATATATATATATATATATATATATATATATATATATATATATATATATATATATATATATATATATATAGATAGATATAGATATAGATATAAATAAATTATTTTGCAATACTATATTTGAATAATTCTCTGTATAAGTAAAGTAATAAAGTAGGTATTTCATATTATATTGATTGAAATATGTATTTATATTTGATTGTAAATATTAAATAAAGTCTTTGTTGTGGCTTAAGTGGCTTAAGCAGGTCTCTCCTTATACTTGCATACTGTTTTAATATTAAGTATAAAATTCTACAGTATTTTATATCATTTTATAGTAAAATATTATATTGGTAATCGTTTGTCACTTTTGGTAGTCCACTTGAAGATTTCCATTTTGAGAATTGTCTCACAGTATTTTATTACGATTCAAATTTCTCAAAAGTGTTTATGAACAAATCAGACATGACAGTTTGAACTTAAACGAATAGCATAAACAAAATTTTGAAATGATATAAATCTTTTTCCTTTTTTTTTACTATAACCATGTTAATAGAGTTTTAAGTACTCCATTTTCAATCTGCACTTTCAATTGATTAATTTTTTAATGATTTAGGCAAATATTTGAGATCAGAATGAATATAGGTGTGATATAAATAAAATAATTCAATATTTTTTATATTTTATTTAAAAAAGTTCAGTTTGTTTTTAGAATATTATATAAACATTCACGGTCCTTATACCAATCCCCGAAAATATGGGTTCGATCATGATACGCCCCTCTCACCTCGAGCATTTCATCTCACCTTACTCATTTTAATGCTACCGATTCCATTCAAACCGATTCAAAGGTATTGTAAATAAAGTCATCATAATTGGTATATTACTTTGTAACACAAATGGAAAATATATCCCAAAAATAGTAGATTTTAAATTAAATGTCATAAAATAAGAGAAAGGTTAGCTTGGATATTCCAAAAATTTAACTAGTAACGTCACCAAAATAAAAAAATTGGTTTTTGTTCCATCTCAGGTATATTTTATCCGATTTTGATGAAATTTTTTCAAATCCACTAAGAAAAACAAAGATAGGTCGATTAGTTTTTGAGATGGTTAGTACACCGGCCACCTATCGTATTCGTATTTAAGATGGAACTGAAATGGAAATAATGCATTTAATCACAGATTGAACACGGTTTTTGGGTGAAAATTACCCAATATCCCAAATCGTACATAAAGATTTTTTTTTGGAAAAAATTTCTTAAAAATTTTGTTATTGATTTTAGTGACAATGAATTTACTAGGTAAAAGGGACCCAAAACAAAAATCCAGTTGGTTTGACGATTTAACAAATAGTTTTGAGATATGTCCATCTTTATACGATTTTATTCCCCATTAGCTCTAAAACCAAATAAACTTTTGTAATAAACTTTTTTCATAAATTCATTATATACCGGATATTTCAGCAATTAACTCAGTTAGTTGTTATTTTCACTTATTATTAGCTGAAATTATTGACTGAATATACTAATTTATTCTCAAACAGTAAAATAGTAATATTTTTAATTACCACTTTAGTTTCGGATATAAATTTCCATCTTCAGAAAAAATAATAAAAACGAAATTTTATTAAGTTTTACAGATAAGGAGAAACTGTTTCCGAAACTATGAACACAATAAAAAGTGTATTTTTTACGAAAATTTTTTTACAGTTCAAAACTATTTCAAAATCAATTGTCAAACTTGAATTGATCAATTCATCTATCAAAACTGAAAAACAAGTATAAATAGTTTGAATTTTCTAACAAATAAAATAAAATTTGAATCGTATGAATTTTATCATGTGAACTTATTTACATTTAAAGATCTAATTAATCTTCCTTCTCCCCTACCTCAACTTTCTCGTTGCGCTAGTATGATATAAGACAATACAACCTAAATGTATATATAATACGTATATTGTGTTTCCATATTATATAATTTCAGTTACATCATCTGAAAATAAGAAAGATTGGTCTCTCTATGAGAGTCGCTTGCTTTCTTGCTACATATAACACTAATAAGAGTTAACATATACATATATATATATATACATACATGTATATAGTAGATTTAAACTGCGATCTAGTGTATGTATACCACCAGCAATGAAGGCAGCGAAAGCACCCAACACCATCAAAAGTGTATAGTTGTTACACCACATATATAGAAATATAAGTAGTGGTATATAGAATCAGAGAAGCAGCTCGACAGCCCGCAGGCTAATGTGGTATCATCATCAGTAATTAGCCGACTGAGACTACAAGATAATGTACTTCACCAATATAAATCTTTCTACATATATTCTCTTCGTTGTATTCACTATGTACAAAATCGAAATAGCTTCATACGCAGGATGTACCAAAAAACCAGTGTGCTTACAATATAAAACATATCTGTCCAATATAATCCAAAAAGAATAAAATCGCAGAGTTGCAATAGGGAATATGCATGAAAATTTTTTTTCACTTGAATTGAAGCATGTTTACTTGACAAATATCAAGGTAAAATTACTTTTTAAATAACTTTAAAAATAAGCGAGATATGAATGATTGAAATTCCCGATTAGACAAAGAGGGTGATAGCCCTCTTGATATGTTATGTGACGTCATATTACACTTTCACCATTTAAAATACACGTAAAACTCCGTTTTTAGTATTTTTGCAAGAAAGAGACAGATAATAATCTTTAAAAGATTATAGCTTCCTTGATATTTGTCGGATTTTAATTTCGTTTTTAAATATTATTACAGTATTAACAGTATTTTCATATTCTGAAAATAAATGTGAAAAAAAATTTGTATCTTATCGTCCATGGTCGTTTCTAAAATTAAGTATAAAGTTTTATTTTCATTGGGCACCCTTAATATTAAGTGTACGGATAATATGTATAAAAATGATATTCTGCCTAGATGTATGATGATGGTTTAATTTCATATCTTCTAGAGTACGTTGGAAACCACTTGTTTCCACTTATCTCTGTCTTCGACAGACTGCATGAGTTGTTTCATTGTCATTCCGGTAACCTTCTTTATATTAGTATCCCACATCTTTGGATTCTCCCTCGTTTTCAATCTTTTTTAATTCTTTTTTATTTCATGAAATGCCCAAAGTATGAAACCTGACTTTTTTGTGCTTCACAAATGTTTACAATTTGAACATTTTAATGGCATCTGTCACCAAAATGGTAAGGAGCTTGACGCTCTTAAGAGATTCCGATTTCCGACTTCTGTAAGAGATTCCGATTCCCGACAGATATCAGATTTTTTCACGTTAGTGCTTTTAATACATTTTGAATTATTTTCCAAAAAATCAGACTATTACTTCTCCAGACTATTACTTCGCTTACGTATTCAGTGGACGAATCTTTGTATCAACCTGTATATACACAACCCTTACTTACTTAAATATATATCTCAACCCCAAATACGATGTTATTTATCTCATTTTAATACATGTATATATCGTTTATTAGTCATCTTTGTTTATGCCGCGGGTCGAGAACTTTATGTGTATGAATGAATATAGTATGTATGGTGTTCAACCGTGGTTTTATTTATGCTAAATGAAGAAAGCACAAGCCCAAAACTCTATATATTTATACTCGTATGTTAAAATACAACGAATTGCATTTATTGCGGATGTTCAACGAGAAGATGTGATATTCTAACAATAAAATTATAACGACTGCAATTTATTTAATTACGTACATTAATTTTTTTTTTGTTTGGTTTGTTTCTTCTTCATGCCTTTCTTGCTATAAGGAATATATTTCTTATCCTTATTGTCTTACCTTTCGTCTTCGAATTATTCGAATTAAAATTGGTTAATAATGTATTTAAGCTGTAAAGATATGATAAATTGTTTAAAAAAAATTATTTAATTATATTTTTACATTATTGGAGTAAATGGTAAAAATTTACTGTAAGATAAATATGCTACAAAATTCAGCTATATTTATGGACGTTGTCACGTAGGAGCTACGTAGACTAAGCTAATTTTCTTACAGAGAAAGAAATTATATTGGATATCAAATCAAGATTGCAATGCGACGGTTATAATATTAATATCGCCATCAATGTTCCAAAAATTTCCTCGTTTCCCAAAAAACAAAACAACGATTTGACTTGCTAAGTGAAAGATTCTCTGAGCACGAACGTATGTTTAGTAAAGGTCGTTAATCAAAACACCAAGCACAGAAATTTTGAGTGATTTATGAGTAAATTATGATTGGAATCCGTTTTACGGAAAACTCACGAATTTTTCGGGAAACTCGATATTCCATATTCGCAGTAAAATTTAAGCTAGGGTAAAATTTAAGGCAAAAAAATTGGTTCTGATTTTTGAGTTATTCAATAGTATGAGGTGTCTCAGAATATTCCCGTTTCCAGAAAAACTAAATAAAAATTATTTGACTTCGAATCAAACACTACAGTGGGCATTGCTTATGTAACAGAAGGTGGTAAAATGACTAAGGAACTAAGAAATTGTTTTTGTTTGTATGGAATATAAAAAGCTTCCTTTAATATATCTAACCTATTAATTTATAAAACACGCAATTAAAGCGAAATTTTATTGAATTCAATATATAAAAAAGGTTAAATTTAATACTCTTAATAAGGCTCGGACCTTCTTAGGATACAATTAAGTGGGCCTTATTACAGGCAGTTACAGGCAATATCATAAATATCGCTATAAAAATATCGTGAAAATATCATAAATATCGTAAAAAATCGACTTGCTTTCAATGATGAAAAGCTTAGATATTAAGTAAATCCAATAGTAAAATTTTACAAAAACGCCAATTTTTTTCCAAAAAATTTCAAAAAAGTGATAAATCCATATTATTAACAGAGGGTCTTATTGAGACAATATTGATATACACGGGTTTGCGGTTGAAACGAAAACGCACTCAATTTTGTCTATTGATGTTTCTGCTTATATGTTGGATATTTGAATTAATTCAATAATTTCATTGACGACTCTTCATCACTGAGTTTCATTAGGGGCCGGGCCTTGTTAGGTGACAGAACCTTATGGCTTCTAGAGTTTTTGTCATTCAATTTTTGAATTCTGAATATATTAAATCGTAAAATCTGTGTAAACTTAAGAAGGTGGTCACACTATTTCGATTCAAAAAAGTTCGACTTACGGTCTCAAAAAAAACAACAATTGAGTAAGAAAAAGTTAATCACCTGATACTTACGCGAAGAACATCATATTCGTAAGTACTTTTATCCTACTTGTTGAACTAAAATAAATAACATATTATTATAATGTAACAGGCTTGTTTCTTTTATATATATATATATATATATATATATATATATATATATATATATATATATAGGGTGTCCCGTAAGTAGTCGAGTTCCGTAAGAAACCTACCCTCTTACGAGGGAGATGGAGAGGGTACGATTTTGGAACGAAAAGTCCTGTAAAATATTTTTATTAGACGCACCGTTAATTAATTATTTATGAATTAAGGAAACTAGGTTGAAAACAAAGAATAGCTATCTATGTAAAGCTAGTATCTATGTGTCCGAAAGCTACTATGAATTTTATCTGTCGCTCGTATCCACAGAAACAGGAAAGTAAAATTTAAGGGATGGGATCTCTGTTTTATGGGAGTGCATGTCTTGCAATTTTCTATAAATTGATAATTCCAAAAATTTATTTATTGCATTATTAAAAAAATTAATCAATAAAATAATTTTATTAATGCACTTTTGAGAAAACTTTATAATTTAACAAATTTAATTTGCACATTTTTTTTAAAATCTATTATTAAAACAATTTAATTATTACATTTTTTTTTAAATAAAAAATTTGATTAAAGCACTTTTCAAGGAATTAATAATTTTAAAAATTTAAGCAATACATTTTTCCAAAAATTGATAAATAAATCAAAAATGAACTATCAAAAGAATGCACCTTTTGCAATTCTGGTCTCAACCTAGTTTCCTTAACTAATTAATAATTAATTAACGGTGCGTCTAATAAGAAAATAGCTCAGGACTTTTCGTTCGAAAATTGTACCCTCTACCTACCCTCTTATGGAACTCGACTACTTACGGGACAGCCTGTATATATATTTATAATTTTTTATTTAAAGTACTGTATTTATAAGAATTTTTAAAGTTTAAAGTTTATACACTCTTATATTATATATATAGATATAAGAACGTATATATAAGAACATATAAATAATAAAAATAAAATAATAATAACAAAGAAGCAAAATACTAATGACCATTTAAAGTAAACAAATTGTCAATTCAAATTATAAATATTGCAGAAAGATAGAAAGAGAGTCAAGATGAATGAATACATCAAAGCATCCATCTTGTTGTTGTATAATCAAAGATAAAATGTTATCAAATTTTTTTTTGTGAAACAGATGTATATTATAAATATGAACGTGTGAAAAAGATAGATATATAAATTTATATATGTTTTTTATTTAAATAAAAACGTCATTTTTTATGTTTTATTTTACGTTTTTAAGTATTACAAAGTTGGTATAGTGAACATAAACGACTTCCATAGAATCAAATAAATTCGTTATGTTAAATACTTTATAAATTCGATCATTTTATTCTTAAAGATAGAATAGTTATTTGAGCTGTTGGGTCAAAAACATATCATCAGATTGGGACTTTAAAGTTAAGGTAAAGAAACGGTTAAACTTAAACTCCCCTAAGTAAAATAAAAAGATAAACTTGAGTAAGTAAACCGGCCATGTGGCCGAGCGGTCTGAGGCGTCATGTCTGAGACGTTATGTCTACTGGGAACTGGGAGGTTATGGGTTCGAATCCTGTCATCGGCAGTTTGTCAATTATTACTAGTTTGTCAAAGAAAGAAGGGGCGGTTATTTGACAAAACTGTCGGCGTATGGACAAGAACGGAGTAGCCGACTATGCTTGTGAAGGTGCTTAAGGAACTATGCTTATCAGAGTCCGCTACAGCCTCACATCCTACTAATTCCTAGTCTACACACAAAAATTCCTTCCACTCCACTCATATCCTCTCATCCTTAGACATCACAATGGGCCTTATGGTCGAAGTGTATCCCGTCCAGGGCATCCTCTACAATCTATCTACCTAACTTTAGTAAAGGAACAAAATTATTTCCTAGAGAAATACTCACAATTTTCGTAAAAAAATTAGTTTTGGACGAAATTTTTGATGGTCGATTTCTGTCGAATTCATCCATTCTACGAAAAAACCTTCCCTAAGTAAAAAAAGAGTAAATTTTAGTAAAAGAACATATTGTTTCCTAGAAAAATATTCATAATTTTTGTTCATCCATTTTTTTTTTTGAACGAGATGTATTCCGGTCAATTTCTGTTGAATTCATCCGTTCTACGAAATTACTTTCATAAAATCCACTCAGGTGTATTTTCAGGAGGAGAACGTTGTATTTTAAAGTTATATTTCTTTCTCTCTTATCGTTTTATAACTTATAGTAATACAACATAGTAATACTATGTTGTACTAATTTTTAATTTGATTATAATTAATTTTACTTGCCTGAGGAAGTATAAATAATATACGAAACGTTGCAATCATACAATAGTTAACTGTTGGTTTTTTGTTCAAATTCCTGTTATTCTGTTATTTAATTGATTACTGGACGTTAACATCATGGAGAATTATAAATATAATGATGTATGGAAGTAGAATATTATCACAAGCTTGTGAATTTAGAAGCTTTGTCCAATTAACGAAGTATTTTTAATAACATTATACATAATGTTACAACTGGTGGCCGTCTCTAGGACTTACATATAATACAAATATAAATATATATGTATATATACATGTATATGTATACTCGTACATGTAGAAGAGATGTAAGTAAATTATATTCAAGTTGGTTTGGTCTTAAAGAGCTGTTATAAACAGAGCGTGGACACTTGATGGAAACATGAAAATGTCAACTTTTAATAATTAGCACAATTTTATATTTCCCTATTTACTTAATACTACTTGTGTATGTCAATTTTAATGTCAAATACAAAATAAAATAAAAACTTTCACTTTACGTTTGACGTTAATATTTATTTTTTGTATACTTTCTTCAAGTGATGATGATCATGATGATGCTCTGTTTGTGTATATTTATTAATTTGTGATTTTTTCTTTTCTATTTATTTGAAAATCATTTTGTTGTTTTTGTTTGATTCGCTACATACAGAAATATATATTTTTATTTAACCTAATGGTTTTTTTATTTTCATAAGCTGTAAAAAACTTCGGTAAAGGAGAAAAAAAAACCGGTGTGTTTTTAAATGTGAAAAATTTCGAAGCGTATAATGGCTGGATATTTATATTTTTGAACTTTAAATA
The DNA here is from genome assembly GCA_963920215.1 of Nineta flava. Lineage (NCBI taxonomy): Eukaryota > Metazoa > Arthropoda > Insecta > Neuroptera > Chrysopidae > Nineta > Nineta flava. The sequence continues at coordinate 117,636,269 of OY986041.1, forward strand.
CATTTCTAAAGACTTAAATAACCGATGGACTGAATAATTAATAATCCTCATAAGACTCTCAAGTCAACCTTAAATTTTGTTATTTATGACGAGTTTCATTGCACCAATTCATTAATATACTCGATTTTATGAATAGTGGCACTCTTGTATCGCTAACCGAATAGTATGGTCCAGGGCCAGATCTTAAATAGTCTCTGAAAAAATGGTCAGTATCTTAAAATGGTCAGTCATCAATTTTGTGGGACAATGCCCGTCAGTCAGCAAACAAAGAAAAAAAAATTTCACTCGAGCAATATGTTTGTGTACGCAACCACCGTAATAAACAGTAAAAAAAAAACTAGGCTTTGTAAATTCAGAGACTATTTTAGGCTCTGGCTCGCAGTCTAGTACCTCTCTTGCCAAAACACGTACGTCTATGAAACTAATGAAGAACAACTGGAGAGTCTTCTGCTGTTGGAGGCCACGTAATGTGTACAAAAAAATTGTATCGCTAACCGAATTTCCTAATATGTGCATATATGAAACTAATGAAGCACAACTGGACAGTCTTCTATTGTTGAAGACCACGTAATTTGTAGCAAAAAACATTGAATTTATTATTTACGATAGTAAAAGGTATTTTTGATTGATTCTCATAAGACTCTTACATCATTCTTAAATTTTGTAATTTATGGCGGTTTTCATTGCTGCGAATATTCATTAGGTGTTATGAATAGACCCACAATTATGTATTGATCCAAATTTCTTTCGCTATCTAAATTTCTTAACACGTGCATCTATGAAACAAATTAAACACAAGTGTACAATCTTCTACTTTTGAAGGCCACGGAATTTGTAACGAAAAACATTCAATTAACTATTTACGATAGTAAAATTGTATTTTTGATAAACGGCAGTGATAATGGTCCATTTTAAAATAAAATATTACGTCGATTTTATCTATATATATTAAGTACAAGCGTCTACAGTTTTTTTCGTTTTTTGACATTCCTTATTGAATAGAACGTTCTAACCCGAAAATAATATTCTACACAAAATATTTTAAAAAAAATTTTGCTAATAAGATATTTCAATTTAAATTGACCGCATACTTAGAGACAATTAAATATTTATACATAGTAAAAATTCGTCGAGACCTACGTCGTCTAAAAAATTTTCCTTACGATTTGCGATTGTATACATAGTAAAAATTCGTTAAATAAGACCTACGTCTTCTTTAAATTTTCCTTATGATTTGCGATTCTTTATATGTTATCAAATTATTGACCGGAAACTGTCATACCTATACTTTATAATGAAATCGCCAATATACTAATCTACGTTTATCTATTTCGTTTTCTGACGGCTAGATCTATAATTAAGTTGATAGTTTCTATAAATAAACCTGCATTAACAAAATTTTGGAAAAAAATAATTATTTATGAATAAATTTCAAATATAAAAGAATTGACATTTGGAAAAAAATAATTATTTGATATAAATTTCCTATGCACTCTCTCTAAGAACCTTTTGAAACCCCGGCAATGCCGGATTTTACAGCTAGTATGTTTTATAAAATCTAAAAGACAATATAAAAGATAATTTCTAGTTCTAGGTAATCATACTCTCATGTTTCTTTCGGTGCGCTCTCTAAGTTTCAGATGAACCTAAAAGGTAACAATAGGGAATATGCATGAACATTTTTTTTCACATTTATTTTCAGAATATGAAAATACTGTTAATACTGTAATAATATTTAAAAACGAAATTAAAATCCGACAAATATCAAGAAAGCTATAAGCTTTTAAAGATTATTATCTGTCTCTTTCTTGCAAAAAAACTAAAAACGGAGTTTTACGTGTATTTTAAATGGTGAAAGTGTAATATGACGTCACATAACATATCAAGAGGGCTATCACCCTCTTTGTCTAATCGGGAATTTCAAACATTCATATCTCGATTATTTTTAAAGTTATTTAAAAAGTAATTTTACCTTGATATTTGTCAAGTAAACATGCTTCAATTCAAGTGAAAAAAAATTTTCATGCATATTCCCTATTATATACCGTGGTTGGAGATTTGGGATTGTATATATGTTATCAAATTATTGACAGGAAACTTTCATTTCATACGATATTAATTATTGATTTGGAGATTTCCAGAGCTAACTTAAAATAGGTATAATACAGATATTATTTAAATGAAATACCTGTGTTAACCTGAAAATAAAAATCTAAGAATCAAAATATGATCATTAACTAAGATTTAAGTTTATATACAAAACGACTACACATGAATTTGTTGCATTATACGTTCAAAAAATGAAGTGTAGTACATTCGTCAAATAAATTACATTACATATAATAGAAAATTATATCTTGACTTGGGGTGTATTAAGAAAAGTATAAAAATACTAACGAAACATACATTTATTACTCATGAAATAATATGTACTTATTTATTTCATACAAACTTAAGTATCATACATTATATTCAACATGTTATCCAAATAAAATGACTTGAATGGAAAACGTAAGTTTTGAATCATTATTAGTTTGGTAGGTAGATAGATAGATTGTAGAGGTGGCCCTGGACGGGCTATACTTCGACCATAAGGTCCATTGTGATGCCTAAGGAAGTAAGGATGTGAGTGGAGTGGAAAATATGTTTCTGTATAGACTAGGAATTGCTAGGATATGCGGCTATCGCCGACCATGATAGAAACTATGCCGATATTCATCTGGAGTTCGTGAAATAAACTGCAGAAAACTTTCTCAAGCATAGCCGGTTACTTCGTTCTTGTCCATACGCCGACAGTTTAATCAATTAACCGTCTTTTTTTTTTCTTAATAATTGAATCTTTCTTAACAAACTACCGATGTCGGGATTCGAACCCATAACCTCCCTGTTTTCAAGTAGGCATACTGCGCAGACATAACTCCTTAGACCACTCGGCCAATTGGACTGGTATTAGTTCGGTAAGTGAAATAGTTCGATTATAGGTTGAATGTTGAACTGACGTATACACTTGTAGGGTGTCATACGAAGGTACTAATTCAGAAATATATATGAGGTATTTGATTTATTTATTTTGTCTAAACAGTTTTCTTGAAACAAGGTTTAAAAATTTAAGCTCAAATATTTATAATTACTTTTTAATTACAAAAGCATCAGCTGTTATAAAGAACTCAGATTTGATAATTTATATCAGATATAATAGATCAGATATTTTAAATTGTTTCATACCTTTTTTTTAAATTAAAAATCTAGCAATCTACCATTTTTTGCCATTAAAATTTAATTCTATCTCTTACGGTTTTCAAACATAGGCAATTTTGCCCAATTTACCTAAACATGGTCCGATTTTGGCCATTCACGAACTTGACCTTATTTTTTAGCTCTAGAAGACACATAAAATACAATTTCAGCTCGCTATCTTTTTTCGTTTTTGAGTTATCGTGTCGACGGACGACACACAGACACATTTGTGGAAATGGAATAATTAGGTCATTTCATGAACACCTATACCTACCAAAATTTGTTTGTTTGTTATAAACCGAGTATAAAAAGCATTTTAGCTTACATGTAGCTAAGAGGATATTCATTTTATTAAGAGAAGACTACTACTTTACCAACAATAATATAATTTCATGTTACTTTCTCATATCAGACACATTATTTTCACTGAAAATGAAAAATTATTAAACAAAGATAGTGTTTATATATTACTCAAAGAAAATAATATTGTTGTTTCATATTATTAATATTATCTCTATGTATGTATGTATATATGTATGTATATATGTATGTTTGTATGTATGTTTTGATACAAGAGAAACAAAATGAAAATATATTTAGGTACATTTTAGTTGTTATAAAGATAAAGGCACCAAATTAGTATATGGCACATAAGGTACAAACATACATACCATATTATACGGAGTACTACAGTATATTATATACGATACGATGATGCCTTATGGGTAGATATTTATTCTTGAAATTAGTTTTCAAGTGTTTAGAGACATTTATCTTTAGGACACACCGCACATCATATTATCATTCCTCTACACATATATCTAAGTTACGACTTACAGAGCTATGTTTTCTTATTCTTCATTTATTGTGTTGAATTCATATTCGTAATCATATACTCATTTTCTCTCTGATTATATAGTTGTGTTACCTATTGGCTTTTTCTTCATCATATATCTATGTCGAAGGTATCCGAAAAATGGTTTTACGAAACTGTATATTTTAGGGAATTCCCTTTCTTCAGAAATATTATTAGGAATTAGCTATTTTGTTGTTATTTTATAAGTATACTATTTTATGTCTGTGTGCGCTTTCAAATTTCATATCTTTGATGGTCCTATTCGCTATACGGGACAAAATCCGTCTAAAAGAAAGGAAAATAGAATTTATAAAATGTTAGTAGGAAAGTTTGTAGAAAAGAAATTTTAATGCAATTTATCATTTAAGGCATTCATGCGCTCTACGCTAGATTCAAATGAGAACTATTTTTAATAAAATTTATTTAAGATTTAAAAAAAGTTGTAAAGTATATCAATAATCTTACGATTTATAAGCTTTTTTTATTTGCCCTAAATATTTTAAAAGGATTTATTGGAAAATATCACTAAATGTAAATTAAAAATTGATTTTACTTGATTCGACAGATCTAACCATAAACTTTGTTTAGTTATGACGTTCACAGTGTAAATGTGTATATGTTTTTACTGTGCGCTGTCGCCAGTTTTCAAAATATCAGTTCACAATGTAAATGTGTATATGTATGTGTATACTCTTTTACTGTGCGCTGTTCCCAGTTTTCAAAATTTGGTGGCAAAAACGTTCGTCAAAGAATATTTAGAAATATGATTTATTATGGCACTTTAATAATACAGTTATTATAATTTTAAGTACAAACAAATTTTATTCAATTTAATTCACTGAAAGAAAATTTTTTATCTACTATAAAGCCTCATGCATGAACGTTCTTAATCATTATTATTATTATTATTTATATAAATATTTGCAGTTTTAAACGCCTAATAATTTATTTACTATAATAATTAATACTATATGTGCCGCCGCTGAAATTTCATTTCAAATTCATTTGTAGGTGTTTCTATATATATTTAAATCTGGGTTAATGATTATATTTTCATTCATTGATTCTTATTTTCACTTTTAAGACATAAATTTTAAGCTACATCTAATTGAAATTTTTATTCTTAAAAATTATTTATCTCTTAATATACAGTGGAGGTATGTGCTAATATGCGGCAGGTTCAATTCACCCTATATATATATATATATATATATATATATATATATATATTTAGAAAAGGGAATTATGTAATACGAGTGTGTGTCAGTAATTATTAGAAACTTTTGATAATTTTTCTGGAGCCCTATGGAAAATTCGAATTTATTTTAATTCGTCTGTCTATTTCGATGTTTTAATCAGTTTAGCATTGGTTGCCATAATCGCTTATTCACAGCAGATAAATTTATAAACGCTAATATTAATTAAATAGAATTTTACAAATCGAAGTAGACACTTTTTTTTTGGTTTTCGATATATTTTTAATCAAAAAGTTTTTCCAACCAAAACAAAAACAAAGTAAAAGTATATATTTTAACAAAAATAATAATAAATAATAATAATGAAAACATATAAAATCAATTATAAATGAAAATATTTGTTATAAATAATGGGTAATCTCTAATTTTAATTCTTCAATATATATATATTAAAGAAATATAAGAGAGAGATTAGTTTTTCATATGGAAAGTTTTATAAAATAACCCTTTCTTTTTCTTTAAGATATCTTACTACTACCTATCTACACTTTAACAGAAAACATACGTTGGTATATTATTTAGTATAGAGAGCGGGGCCAGTAAGCGGAGTTGAGTGTGTAACAACTAATGAGTAGAGGTTTTTTTTGGTTCGTTTAGAAGAACCTATCTTATAAACGTAAACTGATATTTGTACTTGGAAGTGTGGTTTCTAGAAGTGCGACTATAGTATAAAGATCCTAAAGGTATTTTTCGAATTTAACCCATTTTATTTTTCTCTGTGGCATTTGATTTTAAATAAAAGCCGCAGGTTATATCACGTTGAAAAATATCTCATCAACCCCTTTGGGGAAAGATCCACCGTTCAATCAAATTTCCTTCTTATAACTTTAGACTTATGAAAGGACAATAGACTTTGGACGGAGGTTGTTTTTCAATAACTGAAAAACAACTGAAATTTTCTAAAAACTCCCTTTAGTATTTTTTAATTTTAAACTTGAGTAACATATCAGATCATTATTGAATCGGTTTTGTGGGTAAAAGAACATGTCGCCATCTGATAACCTTTTTTATTTTTGTTTAGATAGATAGATTTTTATGACCCATTATGCTCCCCTTCTATGACAGTTTGACGAGGAGGTGAGATGAACCGAATATATTGTATCTACTATAATCCGGAGATTTGTAGCTAAAGATGATGTGGCTCTACAGAATGGATCGATTGTGGAGTCTTGTTGTGTGTAGGTGCTTTCAAAGATTATAATGGTCGGTGATGAATCCGGTAACATTTCAAAGTTTTATCCCGTTCAGGTTAAATGCGTCGAGGGACAGTCTCTTGGATGTATTCCGAAACAGTATTTTCCCGAGTTTTTGATGCGAAATGTTTTCCAAGTTATCACAGTCTATCTACAAGTTGATCTACGAGTTTTTTGCATGCCATTTTTTTAATTACTTAAAATGGGTTTAATAACTATAGCAGGTATTCCGACTCCCTTCTTTGCTTATTACATTAATTTATCTGCATTTTTGTTACCTTTGAAACCATTGTCACCTGGTATCCAAATCAATTTAGCATTGTTTTTTTTTGTATACTTCAATAATTTCTTGCTAGAAAACTCAAATTAAAAACGCAGCTCATTGACTTTTGCACACTCAATCCCGACTAGGACACACTCTAATACAATAATACCATTCAGTCTTATCACTAATACATTTTAAGTAATATAAAATCTTTATGAAAATTCTCCATTTTCATAATCCGTACAGTAAACATTCACGGTGTGTGCAACTCAACCAACATTCATGCATTTTCAATTTAATTTCAATATAATCTGTGTTTTTTAACCGTAGCGTTCGTGTAGCTAGTAGCTGGCTGCTGGTATCTTGTTATTTGTCAACGATAAATATTGAATATTTAAATCACTATTGGTTTTGAATAATTATAAAATTGTTTGTATAATACTATTTGATTTTATTTTACCTTTATTGTATTTCTTATTTTCAAAATTGTTTTTGTTATAAAGCATCAAATTATCTTAGAAAATACGATGAAGTTCTAATAGCCACGCATTACCAGCCTGGTGGTCGAGCTTATAAAACTGCTCTACTCGGAACTGGAAGATTGCTGGTTCGTTTCCCAACGGCACCAGTTTGTCAATTATATTAATTATAGGGCGGTTAATTGATTAAACTGTCGGCGTATCGGCTTTTTTATCTTATTATTTGACAAACTGCCGATGTCGGGATTCGAACCCATAACCTCCCAGTTTCCAAGTAGGCTACTACTACTACTAATGGTACGCATTATGGTCAAGAAATTGAGAAATTGGTATTATAACTAATCAATAGTTGTGTAGAAAATGTTGGTTAATATTGGCAGCAGCCATTGAGAATCCACTATAGCAGAACCATTTTTTAAAATTTGATTATTTTTTTACATTCTGAATGGGTAGTATAATTTTATTACATTTAAAAAAGGATGAACACATAAAAGCAATAAATGAATAATTTAAAAAAAGTTCTTGTTAGCTGCGGCCTGAAGTTCATATAAGTCAATTTATTTACAGACATTTTCCACAAATTTTATGATTATAGTGATTGTACATATGTTGACTAACCCGTACTCTTGAAAATAGAATTTGTTATCAAAGGGGAGACTTTGAGTAGGGATAAAATGGTTTTGTCAAACATCTAGTAAATTCTAAAGTTTATCGAAAAAATAATTCCCATCAAAAAAAGTATTTTAAAGGTAAAATAAAAACAAGTAGTTTAACAACTAACGGAGTTGATTGTTGAATACCAAGTATATACTGAATTGAATGAATAGTATGCCATTTGCTCTTTGAGCACAAATTATGAGGAAACTATTGAATTTATAAAAAAAGTTTTCAAACAAAAGTTGTTTATTTAAAAAAAAAATATCTCTTACGGTGTCAAAGACGTATATTTCCTCCCCTCCTAGCGGGGGGAAACACGTTTCGATTTTGCCCATTAACGAACTTGACCTTATTTTTTTGCTCTAGAATACTTATACAAAATTTCAGCTCGTTATCTCTTTTCGTTTTTGAATTATCGTGCTCACGAACAGACAGACAGACGGCCGAATTAGGCCATTTTATGAACATCCATTCCAAGCATTTATGTCAAGGATTAATATTTTCAAGCGTCACAAAAACGACACTTATCCAAACACATCAAATACATTATACCAAAACGTATATTTTGCGAAACGAATAAAGATAGCGTGTACATCGACATAATGATTCGATTCAAAAGTACTTCAAATTATTTAAAAACCTAATAGCCTCGCTAAATTAAATACCGAAAGCGTAGACATAACCCTTAAGAAAACAAAGGAGTTCTGGCAAAAGTACTAGGCCCCGTTTTTATTAAATGTTCGTTAATTTTGTTAACGGCAGTGTTCACAATTAACGTTCTATATTTCCAAAAAATATGGAAAAAGCATAACATAAATTTTATACCCGGTATATCCCTGCCTGGAAAAGGTACTAATTCCATAGGATAAACCTCCATTTTATATTTAATATAATATCGAATTATGTCTTGTAACTTTTCCAATAATCTAAGGAAACTAATAAAATATTAATATGATTAATAATATTCAATTTAATGAACATCATTTTTTTTCTCTTATTCTCTAATATATGTTCATATAATAGTTGGGGCGGATTCGAAGAAGATGACCATACGGTGGTGGTAACCCTAAACCAGTGGTTCTTAACCTTTTTAGCTACCGGCACCCCTAAAATTTTCAAACAATATTCTCGCACCCCTTATTAGAAATTATTGAGTTATATAAATTAAAAAACAAACATTATGCAAAACATATTTTTTATTAATTTTATGTGCGTAACAAATTTTTTATAAATTTTAATTGTTAGCTGAAATAATCAATTATAAATTATCAAAGTTTTTATTAATGGCTTTTTTGTTGTTGCTTTTCCTCAATTATTTTTGAAAACCGGGGGATCTTTTTTGAAATAGCTACACGCATATCATTACTAGCATTAAGTCTATTTCTAGCTTTTGTTTTTATATGCACAAGTGACGAGAATCCCATCTCACACAAATATGTTGTGGCAAATGGAACAAGATGCTGAAGCGCTATTTTAGCTAATCGTGGATATGACATTACTTGAGCACACCAGAAATTTTCCAAATTCTCTGCTTCAAATTCCATTTGATTATGTCCATTTGTCCGTAGTTCAACAAGGTCATCTTTCAATAAATTACTGTCATCCATTGAGTCCAGATTATAAATAAATGGATCTAATATCCATTTTTCTGATATATCTATATCTCCAGTAGCAAAATATCCCTCAAAAGATTCGCTCAACTTTTGCAAATGATCTTTAATTTCGGTGGTAATATTGTTTCTTTCATCATCTGAAACAAGAACTTCTTCAAGCAAAGAGAAGTTAGCATAATTTTTCTTGTCAACACGGTTAATCCAAATTGAAAGTTTTCGACTAAACGCAGTCAACTTCTCTTTCGCTGTTATAGTGTTCACTCCAAATCCTTGGATTGAAATATTTAATTCATTAAGGTGCGTGAATATGTCTGCCAAATACGCTAGCTGAATTATAGCATCTCTATTGCTGAATTCATCAGCTAAACTACTGCCTTGATTATTAAGAAACTGCATTATTTCACTTCGCAATTCGTACACACGATTTAGCATACGTCCACGCGATAGCCATCTTACTTCTGTGTGAAATAAAAGGACAGTATGCTCGGCACCAAGTTCTTCGCATAAAGCACGGAAGAGACGATGATTTAAAGCTCGACCTCTGATAAAATTTACAACTTTGACTGAAGTGATTAATGTTTTCTTTAATTTTTCAGGCAATGTCTTTGTAGCTAGCGCATGTCTATGTAAAATACAATGGGTAATTGTAACGTGAGGCACTTCCTTTTTTACATACGCTACAAATCCAGAATTTTTGCCTAACATGGAAGGAGCTCCATCAGTACAAATTGATCCTATTTTGTTCATCGGTATCTCATATTGTAATAAAAAGTCTTTGACTTTATTAAATATATCAATTCCTTTTGTAGTCAATTCTAATGGTTCACAAAACAAAAATTCTTCAACAATTTCTTTTTCTTTTACATATCGTACAAACACCATCAGCTGAGAACAATTTTCAACATCTGTAGATTCATCCAATTGAATACCCACTGGGACATTACTAGCTTTAATATCTTCAATTACTTGTTGTAAGATGTCTTTACTTATATCAGAAATTCTAGTACGGATTACGTCATTTGACAAAGGAATTTGTTGAAGCTTTTGTTGTGCTTCAGTACCCAACACTATTTTAGCCATTTCTAATGCACAAGGCTTTACAAGTTCTTCAGCTATTGTATGTGGTTTCTTCTTCTTGGCACAGATATATGCAACTTGATAAGACGCTTGCAACAGCGGCTTTTCGTGTGATATAAATCCAAAAGTTGTGATAGTTCCACTTTTATCAAATCGAACTCGTTTAGATTTCAAACTTTCAAAATCATAGCCAGCATCTACACCACCATGCTGTTTGGTAAAATGCTCATTTAGTTTCGACGGCTTGAGATTGGCGTTTGAAAATTTATTGCAGCACAGAATACATTGTGGTCGCTGCGTTCCATCCTTCTCCGTTGTAAATGTAAAACCATAACGAACATAATCGTCATTCCAACATCGTTTCTTTGACATGGCGTAAACTAAATTAAATTTTTTAATAAAACACTAAAAAAATATTAAACTTCTATCTATTATTGCTATATTTTAGCTTACCTTTTGAATTTGACTTTAATGTACCAAATTATATTCTAATAATTAGAATATAAATATTCAACTAAACTTGTAAAATTAACTTGTATTAATTATTTTATTATTAATATTTAACTTTTAATATTCAACACAAAAATTCAAACTTGTAATAGTCGACACTAAAATTCAATTATTTTTAAATTTTTATTCAATGTAATGTGCGCATCAACAGTATTTATATTTCTAAGAATAATCGTAACAATCAACTGAAATTTCGAGGAAATATAAAAATTACTATAGAAACTAGAAACGCATTTGAATTTTTGTAATTGTAGAAAAAATACAAAAATTAATTTGTCTCGATGGTTTATAATTTACAAACATATTTAAAAAATGTTTAGGGAATAAAAAATTTACTAACCAAAATGAATTTTTAAGATTAGTTTTTTATTTTGCTAGCTACACGTGAATTTGTAAAATTACAATTTCGCACCCCAAAATATTCAAGCTCGCACCCCTAAGGGGTGCGTGCACCACCGGTTAAGAACCACTGCCCTAAACAAAAACATTGGTTATAATTTCATTAGTCCGTTCTCGGTACTCGCAACAACTCTACTAGCAGAGAGAATATGTGTCGTAGTTAAACTTCTGTGTATATATGTTGAATTCACAAAACTGTAAATGGGTTTTCAACATGTTGGTGTTGTTGTCACATTTCTTGTACGGTTATTTTCCTAGATGATAATGATAATGATGATGATGATGATGATATTTCTAGTTACGAATTTATTTTTTTTCATTTCATATAACAACAAGATAAGTCTACTTACTCTATGGTCCGTTGTTTCGTCTAAATATACAGAATGGTCCATCCAATATCACACTCATATTTTCTCAAAATCTTCACCTAGACGCGTTTTATATTTTTGTTAAAAGTGCAATTTTAGCATATGCACACTATTGCAAGCTAATTACAAGCTCAGTTTACTGTACTCATTGTTCATCATATCCCCAGCCGATGGCAAAATATTTGTTGATATTTTCACTAATAGATAGCAAACTATGTATCAGTTATACAGTTATTAAGATATTTTTAAGCAGATGGCTACATATAAATAAATATTTGGTTATTTAATTTACATTTCATCAAGTATTTTACGTCTGTATTTACCATCTAGCTTCATATCTTTTATTAATTTACTTGTACAATTATTTGTATCCACAAAATTTAGTTTTTTAATAGTAATATCTTGCACAATTCCAAAATAGTACTTCCTATGTAAGACTAAGTAGTAATTTACCAGTTGTCAAGCATTCACTATCGATAATATGTTTCTTGCTGATTATTTTGCTAGCAAAATCGTTAGGTATATTATGCAAAGCAAACAGTTTGCACTATTGCATTGCATTGCACTAATTTCCGATTCAAATATCTACAATAACTTGGGTCTTAGTTTTTTAAGATTTCTTGTGAATGATCCGTACATATTCCATAGTATTCAAATATTTCGAATTGTTATTTTCATGAGTTTAGTCTAGTGTAGCATTTACGATGAATCACCCTGTATCCTTATTTACAACACATGTTGTCTTGTTTAGTTATTTCTTTTTGTAACAGATTTGTTCTTCTTTTTTAATAGTGTTTGGAGAGAACACTTTTATAAATGAGACTTCATTATATTATTTTGTTGGACACAAATTAGGAAATTTTGTTTATTGAAGTTTTATGAATCATATTAGACGGCGGCCAACCATATTGGCAAAATTGGATGTAATTTAGATTTATAATGGTTTAGTTATTTAATCAAACTTATTGATTTAGATACGAATAAGTGTATTGTTCTACGAATATAATCTATGAAACCAAATTTCTTCCTCATTTTGCGATGTTATTCACACATATAATATCCTCTTTTGGGTATTAGGACGTGTAGAAGAGATTAGTGTATAAATAATGGAAACTCCAAACCCAACCTTCCTATGGATGAACTCTGAATTATGTATTGTTGAGAGAGATATATCAAAAAATTTGAACTAAAAACCACATTTTTTTCTGCGATTAAACATTTATTACTTAACCACAGACAGCAAAGAAAATTTCTGTTCTTATTCTTTTTGGGTTGCCTTATATATAATTTGAATTTTTTCTTCAGTGTCGATAAGAAAAAACGTTATTAATCAATACATTAAACTTTCTGTCGCCTCAAAAAACAAAAACACCTTGGTGATAGACTTTCTGCTTACGAAAGTTTGCATTATAGATTTTTGTCATCCTCCGCCAGAGGTCTTCTTTGATTTTGCTCCAAACATGTCATGCACTCAAAATTTTACACTAATAAGAACTCCAGGAAAGCTGAAACGCGTACTGCGGTGAGCAGTAAACGATCCTGGTGACATGATAAACTTTAATGTGAAAAACATCGTTTGCTACGAAAATGCTTATTAATCCCTACTTATTAATCATAGAAGATTTTTTGTATTTGGAAATTTTACCAACGAAATGAAAAGGTATTTTAAACTTATGACTTTACATCCATACCACAAAAGGAAAGTTTTACTCAAACAATTTCGTTATTATTTCAAAAAGCAATCATATTAATGCTGTCTCTTCGCTATGAAAATATCAAAATAAAAATATGATTGAAAACTATAAATAGACTGTTATACAACATATAAGCCAAAATATTTGTATCATTATCAACAACAAAAGTTTTCATCATCTTTTTATATCATCGATATTATCTAAATCATTTGACATAAATTGGTTGTAATTTTCCGCTAAATTTTTCTTTAATATTGTGATGAAAAATAAATTTCTTTATATCAGTCATAGATTGAAACCAATATACGTTGCAGTGTATATACTCGTAGATATACATATATAAAGGTTTCTCTCACATAAATGTATATAACTACCAAAATACATATACATTAGGATAAATTTTTGAAATAATTATTTTATTGGTTTCAGAAACTTTTGTTATTACCATGAAAATTACTAAATTCTGATATGTGATTTGTAAATTTCTGATAGTTTTGTGTAAAATAATATTTTGTGTAAAAGGTAGTCCCCGGCTATCCGTAATAACATAAAATTGTTTTTAAGAAAACATTTATTATATTTTAAAATTCTTAAAAGAAACTTTTGATAATATTAATAAGTACAACAAGTTTAATAAATTAGTTTTCAAAAAAAGTTTAGTCGCACAAAAATAATTATGAAACCCGAGAATAAAACCAAGTCAAGCACAAAACTAAAGTTTAGGTTGTTGACTTGATACAATATTGTCAAAAAGTTGTGGAGCGCATTCGTATACTAAGAGTAAAGGAACGTATAGCAAAATAAGCCATAATTTTTGTCCAAGACTATACCGGTTGACACGTTACACATACGATACGATATTTTAAATCAAAAACTGGTAGAAATACTGCTTAAAATGGATAGTCTCCATTGCTCCTCATGATAATTATTCTAACTTCATTAGTTTTTCTCGAGTTCAATAATTATGCCCATTAGCACGACAACTGTATACTTGTGTTGTGTGTTAAATACAAAATTATTTCAGTCTGATCACAGTAAGAAGCGGTTTTTTCCACCATTTTCAATAAACAGTACATTTATCCGTGGCTGGACTACTTAAAAACACTGTTTTGATTCAATAATAAGTTTCTATTTAAAAAAAAAATTTTAAAAACAAGGTTTTTATAGTAAAACTTATTTTCTACAACTTTACTTCTTATGTGTTTTTCGATTTTTTCAATATTAAGAGAGATATACCAAATTTTGTGTTTCCCCCTTTCCCTACATCCCCCTGTCCCATTGTCGATTCTTGTCACTCTTACCATAAAAATGCATTGTTATCAGAACTGAACCATTATGTAAAAATTCAACTCCGTAGAATAAAAGACATTGGTTCTAATTAAGCTTGCAAGGTTTGACCCGAACATACATACATACCGTTTTCAAAAGCATTTCTAATAGAGAATCAATGTTTAATAAAAAAATAAAATATTAACTATAAAACTATATAGTACACCTATACAATACACATACATACAAAAATCTGGATAGTGTATAGGTATACTGTATGCGCATGTTTGTTTGTTTGTCATTTAAGAGTGGATGCACATACTAAAGTTAAAAATTCAATGAACATATTTAACCCACTGTCATTATATGTGTACTGGCTCACTTGGAAAAGCTTTCTAACACACACAGTATATTGCAAGTTAAATAAAGGCTTATAATAGAATGTAGTTGCTTGATAATGAAATCCTAGGCGAGTCTAATATAACTATCACCCTGTATACAATAATAGTTTCAATGATCAGGAGAACAGAAAGAGACTGCCCACACACTATATACAACATTCAATATTAAATATTAAATATTACATTCAATATGACAAATATTACATAATTTATATAACTCATACAATCTATATATCTCTTAGATATTATGTAATATGTAATATTTTGGTCCATTACACGATTTGCAAGTACAAATAATAATCATAATAATAGAATTTAATCAAAGTAAAATATCACACTAAACTATTTTATAGATGATGGAGAATTTTAACGCAAGAATAAATTCTAGTATAGCATTGTAATAATAACAATATCCATCAGAGAAGTATAAGTAAACTCCATGACGACGGCCCGAATAAGAGAATAGTAACCAGTATCCAAGTCCATCTTCAACATTTTATATACCTCTAAAGACAAATGAATGTGTAAAGTGAAAGAATGTTTGTATATATATATATATATATATATGTGTAAAATAATAATGGTCTGTAGATGTTATTTAAGATGGACGTGAAATGGACAAGTATAAAATGTGTATTGTCAGAGATATTATATACAATACAATGTCTTCTTGCTGTGATGTGTATACGTATAGAAAATTATTTTTGGCAAGACATGCATAGGACCATACATTTAATGATTACGTATTAGAGTCCGAAATTTTGTTGGAAAAATTACTTGCATAATTGAGATACTTTTGAATAGTTAGATTATTAGAGGATGACTTTAGACTGTAAAATAATTTATAACAATATTACTAAACACATCATGGTCCTTCGAAAAAATCACAAAAGTTTTTAGTGATCGATTTAAATGAAAATTTTGTCCCTGATTTTGTGTCCACGACTATATATCCGGTAACGAAATCGTCACATAAATACGATTTTCATATTTTCGGATAGTTTACGAGATAACTCTTTCATTTACAATACTTGAATTGATATATGGTCAAGAGTCTTAGCCCAACTTCAACTTGTGAAGTCTCCTTACAGCTAGTGTTTCACCGAGGCAACGAGGTAACCTCGCCTCGCCTCGTAACCGAGGACCTAGGCGAGGCGAGGCGAGGCGAGGCGAGGCGAGGTATATTGTTATTTTTTAAATAATAGTAACATGTATTTTTATTTTTAATGCAGTTACATGTATTTTGAATTTCCGGAAAAGAAATAGAGCTATTGGTCTCGTACCAAAGTCAAAATTTTGCAAATATTTTGTCAAATTCTACCTAGTCATCTACCTAGTAGATGTCGAAAATCATCGTCTCTAAAATTTATATATATATATATAAGTTTTTTTTAACCATATTATATACATTCATGCAAAATAAGTCAAAGTTAGTAATAATTTTCCCTCGCTTCTACTTTTCCCTCTACTATCAAGCCTCATGCATGAATGTCCTTAAATGAATACGAATTTTTCAAGAAAATCTTGTAATTCCAACGACGGAATCCTACTGAAATTACATATAACATGAATGAATTGTATACCATATTCTTAATGTATAACTTAACAAAGTCAGTCTGAAAACTTAATAATTTAGTTGAGTAGTAGAACACACTACTTGTCTACAAGTAGTACGGTGTAGTGTTAGTATTCTATATTACACTACCTAAAACATGTTAAGATAGTGTTGTTACAACCATTTATGATAATAATTATAATATGTTTCAAGTAGAAGTTTTCATTTCAATTTAGTTTTATTTTCAGTTGCTCTGTGTACACTACCGTCTGTACTGAGTCCTGAGTACTGAGAGTGAATGAATGTCTTTCTTATATGTATATTCAGGGTGTTCTGAAATTCATTCAAGAAAACTGTACCACGATTTAGAGTGGCAAAAAACAAACAAACAAGTTCAATAAAGTTTTTTGATTTGACGCTTAGTTTTTGAGATATAATTAATTAAACATTAATAAATTCATTTTGTGGGTGTCGCTACACTTATTATTATTTATTATTATTATTACACTTATATATCTCCCTTCTCCTTACACTATGCGCTCTGTGATTGGTGTAGTAGGCGGTCACAGTTGATCATGCTAATCAATTCAAAAATGCAAATGTGATTGGTTGAATTTATTATTAATGTTTAATTAATTATATCTCAAAAACTAAGCGTCAAATCGAAAAACTTTATAACATTTTTTTGTTTGTTTTTTGCAGCTCAGCACCGTGGTATAGCTTTCTTGAATGAATTTGAGAACACCCCGTATATATTATTATTAATAATATTATTATTATTATTATTATATTTGTGGTAGATGCGATGGCATTATATACCTATCTAAAGAGACGAAGACGAAGATTTTATAACAAACTTAACTTGACAAAACTGAAACGGACTTGTTTTATAATAATTGTAAGACAATTTTACTTTTGAGAATATTTGTTTGTAGGTTGTATTTTAAGAGCAGCGTGTTTTTAAAATGTTGAAGGTGGAAACTTTTAAGTATCTTACAAAATACTATAATATACCTACCTGTAGAATTTCGCGATCTTCTAATTCAAAATAACAGGAATGAGTGAGTATGTTTATACTTTAGTTTTTAAAATACATTACACTGATTGTTTTTATTATTTTTATTGCTGAAAATGAAAAAGTTTTGAGTTTGGGACTCTTGATGTGAAAATATCAACCTTATTGTCATATTTATTGTTCGTAATGTGTCAGGTCACACAATGTCATTGGTTAACCAACACAAATGGATTTATCCTATTTTAACAATGCCGATGATTGCAGACTGTCTCATAGCCGATTGTTTCAAAAAACGTGACATTGTATAATTTGAAATTTCATTTCACTCCACATATATGAACTTGTAGTGTCTCGCTATAGATGTTTTCACATCAAGCATCTCATTTGTAAATTAATTTGAATTATGGGATGCTTATGTGAAAGGTGATTTTATTACTGTAATGCTATTTAGTTTCATTTTCCAATTTTGTAATGTGTTCTAGAACAATTTATAATATGGGTTTTTTAGATTATATCAGTTCTCACACAAATAAAATAGTCAAATAATATGTTACATAATGGTTTAAAGTGGCCATTTCTTAAGGATGTACGAGCACTCATGTATAGCCTTCAAAATCTTGTACATTCATAAAAGTCCACAATAATGTTTATTACATTTTTTTTCCGTAAGTTACAATTAAAATTTAATTTAGGTCATATTGGAATTTTATTGGATCAATCTCTTTATTAATATTTTTATTTTCTATTGCGTTTTTTTTATTAGTCTTATTTTATTCGAAGTGAAAATTATCAAAATATGTCAAAATATGTGTAAAAATCGTAAGAGCAATATTTAATGCAATGCATTAAAACTCGAACTTTAACATTAAATAATTAATTCAAGACCCCCGTAACCTCCCTGAAACTTTTACAATTGATTTAAATGCACTTCAACTACATGTAAACAAAAAATGAAGCCTTAATGTTTTTTTAGCTTCAGTGCTCGTACATCCTTAATTGTGAATATAATTCATGCAGTTATACTATACAACAGGAAATCCACTGCCAATATTTCGCTAATTCTTTGTACGTGTTGTAATAAAATGTATATTATATTGCAATTTTGGTCAGTTTAAATAGCATGTATTACGTTTTACACATATTTGTATGTGTAAACAATTGTTTCAGAATATTAAATCAACTTTTTGTTAGAAGATATAAATTTATTTTGTCATTCATTAAGAAACTTGTGCTCACGTAATCGTAAACAACATTCTGTCTTACCGTTCCACATTTTGCTGTATTAAACTGAAAATGCAATTCTATTATTATGTTAGCATACTCTACTTTATGAAGTTTTACTTCTTTAAGCGTGTTTTATACGTTCATTCAGAGTGTAATTTATGCATGCAAGCGTAAAATATTTACTCTATCTACACTGAAGTAAACTGGAAAATGTAGTTAAGTTAGCGTATTTTCTATACAATCTAAGTTCACTCGAATACTTAGCTTCGACCGCTTGGTCGAACATGGTAAAAATTCTTTGAAATCAATGAAGAAACATTGTTGATATTAACAGTACTTAATACATTAAATAAATAAACATTATTAACTATTACTCATACATATAGCCACAAAAATACCGTAATTTTTTCAAAATTTTATAATTTTTCGGTTAAATGTTTCATATAAATGATTGTTAATATTTTTATAATGAAGAAATTTTGTCAATTTTCGACAATCAAATGAATAACGCATGAATCAATTACAAAATTTTAAAAAATGAATGATACATTTGTAGCCATGTGTACGAGTAATAGTTAATAATTGTTTATTTGATTGTATATTGATTTGAAATAATTTTGATCACTTTCGACCAAGTGGCAAAGTGTAAATACCCTTAAGCTCTATCAAGAAATCTGTCTTAGTGACAAACGCCACATGATGTGACGGCCCTAACACATGTTGAATTGAATGACATTGTCTTTTTTACACCACTGAAATGAACAAGTAAAATAAAATACAATCAAAGTAAAAATGTTATAAAAAAAACATTTATTAGATTTGTATAACTAGAAATGGAAATAAAAGTAAAAAGAAGGGGAACTTGATTTTTTTTTTTTGTATATGTTTAAGAAATGACTTTTTCTTTTCTAATTTAAAAACATTGTCTCTCTAACCCCTAATATTTTAACAATTTCAATCAAGTGGTAATAGTCAACCCTCATTTCTTATTACAACAACGAAAAAAAAAACGCATTCTTTGTTTTTTTAATTTTAATTCACCTTCATTATATACCACTTCCCGCTTGTGTATTCTTTACGATTTATAAGCATGTTCACAAGGTATAAACCATGCATTTAAGTGTCTCGAGAATAACAATAAATTGGGTTCATAACAAGTATTGGAACTATAATTTTATGGTCACAAACCAAAATTCGTCAACTTTACCGCATAATTTTTTTTTTACGATTTGCAAAGTCAAGATAACGGCTAACACACTCGAAGCTGTGTAGCACATAGTCTGTAGGTTTTGTTTAGAAGTTCGTTGCATATGTCTTCTTTATTTAGTTAGGGGTTACAATTTACTATTGGATTAGAGAATAAAGAAATAATAAAAAAAAACAGAAATTATTCAATTTATATTGATTCAAAGCATTCCTAGCTGATTGTTTTTTGTAAATCATACATGAAACTTTTTTAGATAGTAGCGCCGTGTGATAAAAAAGCAAACTAAATCTAGAGCCAATGTTTATGCATATAAGATGTGATTTTGTGTCTTTATTTTAATACTTTATTATTTTGTAGCGGTTTTAGTAATTTTTTGAGGTTGTTTCATTTAAGAATTTTGATATTTAGTTTTGTGACCAAAAGTATTCAATTTCAATTGTATACAAATTCGACATTTTAGGTTAGTTAGAATATATTCATAATTAAGTAAATATTACTTTCATATCTTTGCGAATGCGTTTATTAATTTTCAATTTCCACGCTTTGTGTTTATCTTTTAGAGATTGCACCCCAATTTATTTTCAATTAATATTTTTTCCATACCAAGCTTTGGAAAATAATGAAACGAAATTTCTGAATTTTTTCTTTTCTTGGATGAACACAAAGACACTGGACACGATCGAGACATTCTTAAATTATAAATTTGCTAAAAAAAAACCGCTTATAGATTTAAATTTGCGTATATGCTTTGTAAATTTACTTTTTATTTTGGTACTTTCGTTAGATACATCATAAAAAAACCAGAGGCGGAACGCTGAGCAAGTTTCGCGTATAGCTACAATTAAGAAGACATATGAAACGAATTATAAACCAATTTTACCCAATTGTACCCTTTTAATTGAAATGCGTACATTTTTTCAACATGCTGAATAGTTCCCTAGGTTTCAAAAAATGATTTTACGAATATTTTAACTATTTTTATTTTATTTTATTTTATTTGAAATTAAATAAAAGGTATGATTTATGTCTACCTGCAATCTATTGTTTGTAATCAAGACTCTGTAAAGGTCCGTTGCCACCCCCAAACAAAATGAAAAAATTTGTACCACAGGTGATCCAAATTTTCTTAAAGGACTTTTAAGAGTACTTTTTGATTATATGTGATAATCGTGAAATTGTAAAAGAAAAGAAGTTTTTATAATAATTGTTTAAAAAAGTTTCTTACGATAATGTAAAGAAATTAAAACTTTCGTTGTATAGCTGCTCTTGGAGGAGGGTATTACGAAATTAGAAAGGTTTTAAAATAATAATAAAACTAAATTGCAATCAATAACTAAACAAATTACATAATAAAATAATTCAAAACAATAAAAAGAATTTATTTAACAAAATAAAACACTCTCTAAGGTCTCAATGTGTAAAAATATTTGTCATTTCATCTGCAAAAAAAAAATCCTCGTACGTTTCAAGTTTATGATGTGATACACCGCTTAAAAAAAACGGTATAAACAAAAATATAGAACAATAAAATCTGCATGTAAATTATTGTTCTTGTTGAAGACGACACGGTGTAGATTTGAACCAAGTGGTAGTTGGTGTTGATGGTGTAGACTGGTGTAGACACAAAGAACACAGTCAGTGTATCTTTCAACACATAATTTTCATCAGTTTCATTATTATTATTACTAAAGAACACGCATATATATAGTAAGTTAGTAATATACACAAGATTTTTATACGCTTTTGCTACACTTTTTATTATTCGTAAGCCTTGCATACCTTATTATATAGCGTTATATTATCATTCATACCTTATTATGTACATATATACCTACCAGCGGCAATGCCCGTTGACTTTAGTACTCTTCATTTAGATATACAAGATGATGTAACATCACTTAAAGTATTTTGAAACAACAGAATATCATTTCTTTTTCATATTCGAGTGGAAATTATGGCAGAAGATTGCATGAAATTGACTTGACTTGCGGCCGACTCAATAGTGACTGTTAAAAAATTGATTATAATTCATATTATATTCGACGAATCATTATAAAAATCAACACATTATATCGTTAGCTTTGTTCTATTTTGATATATAACGAACCGACATTAGTTTAAGAAACTCAAAATTCATCATTTCTATTCGAGTTATAATTAAGTGAAAAGTCGAGGCTGGTGCGCTAATGTATGCAAGGTTTTTGATTGCCGATAATTTACGAGTAGAACAATTTATCAACTTTTTAACTTAGCAATTGAGGGCCTTGATGCAAAAAGTACTGACACACAAAAATTATTAAATAAGACACCAAGTGACTATTAGGCTTGAAATAAATCATCAAACTTATTCGAGTTAGGGCATATCCGGTTTTTGCACTAACGGTTTAAAATCTTTTATTTGGTTTCTATTGACTGGTAATGTAGACTTTTCCACACCATTTATCACACAGGAGAGGACTGATGTTAGAGGACTGAAGTGTGCTCGGTTTTTGACCGAACGAAACAGTTATATTATTCACAGTTAAAAATGAATTTAAAATAAAATTGGAAAATTTGGACTTTCCTGTGCTTGCATCAAGGCTCTCAATTTACCAAGTGTTTTGAATGATAACTTTCATTTACGACGAAACGGATATAAAAAGCCTGTTATCTCTGTATAGGTCTTTGCATATTTGCGAAATTTTAATTTATAATTTAAGGCTTTTATAATAAATAATATATAAAAATTTTTTCATATCAGTATTTCATTTAATTAAAAATTCAATGACAATGAAATTTGTCTGAGTATTATACGCTAAAGTCTTATACAGTTTGTCATACGTAACCGAAAGGAATTTGGACAAACATCGTTATGTTGACGCTTAAGTATACACAAATAAACAAATATTAATAATAACTTCGACAGAAGTAATACTGTCTAAATAGGTGTAGTACACCACAGTCGTCTTTGGTGTAGCAGAAGCATACTGGACTAGATATCCAGACGCCCAAGGTTCGATTTCCGGTTGACGAGTTTCATTCATATCAGTATTTAATTTAATTAAATAATATATACTTTATGTGAAGAAAGTGCGAAAAGTTTTCACCAATTAGTTAACTGAAAAAGTCCATGTTAGGTTAGTTTGTATTATGTCTACTAATAGGAAATTGTATTTACCAAAGCTGGAAAAGTAATTGCAATTTCGGCATTTTCTCAGTGTTTTTTAATTTATTTTGTCCATACAAGAAAAGCAGCCATAGTTTTTACTTACTGAACTGAACTATCTAAAGAACGAACACTTTTGTCATTAATTTCATTCTGCAATTTTGTTCTATTCGTAATAGATGAAGGACATCAACACTTCATGAAAGCTTTTTTACAATTTAGTTTGCTTTGTTACTCTCTGTATATAATATAAGAGGGTAGTTTTTTTTTTGTAAAGTGAGTAAAATATACTTGGTTTATTTATTTTTTGTTATTATACATTTAAAGGATAATCACGCCTTATGTTTCATTACATGTATATATATAAAAAAAAAATTGAACAGATTGTGTGTGTGAGCACTTTATTAAGACACTTTAGTTAAAATAGGAGGATAAATGGTGGATTATTTTTGTTTATATATATATATATATATATATATATATATATATATATATATATATATATATATATATATATATATATATCTTTTTTTTTATATAAAAATAATCAAAGTAAACAACTTAGTGATTTTTACATTTTTATTTAAAAATAATATGACGTGCGTCGTTTTTATTATTATTTGAATAAGGCTGGCTTTGTAATGTACCCTTGTATTTTTTTTATTAGTTACTTTATAAAAATGAGCTGCTTAAAATAAATATTTGTAGATATTTTGTCTTTGTGTTGTTAATTGTTATTAACAGTTTATTGGGAAACTTGTTGCTGGTTAAAAATACAAATTGATGATACAGCACTGAAAACTGAAAATATTTGACACAAAATTATGGATTTGTTGGAAACTGGGAGGTTATGGCTCGAATCCCGACATCGGCAGTTTGTCAATTATTAAAAAAAAAAAAGGATGTACATCACTGGGAAGTTGTATAAAAGAATAGTCAGGTGAAGGTTAAATTCATTTCAAATGATATAAGCAATTTAGAGTACCTATAATTTATATAACATTGAGTATAAGTACATAAATTCCGAAATAGCTATTTAATATAAAATGTAGCTAAAATATAATCTATGTTGTATATGTATTTATTATTATAACCGTATAATATAATAAGTATTAAATATTAAATAATATTAAACCTTTTCTTATCTATAATTTTATATATTATTATGATTATTATGAATTGTATATACACAATAATTATACAATAATTTTGAAACGTGATTTTAGTTGTAAATGGACATAATCACAAGTACTGTGGACTAAACAAGTCCATGTCATTTTTTTAAATTGTATAATTGATTTGATGCCTTATTGATGCCGTTTTTCGAAAAAATTGGTTCGGATAAATGTTGTTCATTATAAATATACTAACAACTTCTATTCTTAACATATTTTCAAAAAACGGAATACATAAGGCACAAATCCATTATAAAATTTTTTTAAATTGACATCAACTTTTGTGGCCAAGTGTACACTGTTTATATCATACAACGATCATATTTTAAATGCAATGACTAATTGTACTTATTGTTAATTATTGCTATTGTTTCGTTTATAATTTATATTATTTTTGTCTGTAGTTAAATGGAACTGTGTAAAGTCAAGGAACATTAAACATAGACGTTTTAAAGTAGACATTTTTTGAGAAAATGAAACAAATTAATAATAATAATAATAATAATAATAATGGGGTTTAACCTCCGTTTTTGAGACACGACGGTCTATAACAGGCCACCCACATCATTATTTTTCAACCTTTATTAATTTTTACTTTTTACATTTTTATGATGTGAGTGGAGGATCAGGAATTCGTATGTAGACTAGGAATTTGTAGGTGTGCGGCTGCAGCCGACTTGGATGGGGACTATGCCGATATTCATCTGGAGTTCGTGAAGGGAAACTTCACGGCCGATTTCGGCCAATATCAGAATATCAGAGTCGATTAAAATCGAGTTAAAATATATATATATATATATAGGTTTATTCTATTCCTATGAATTAGGCGTTTAGTAGGAAAATTTTGGGTTTGATAGATTTTGATGAATATTAGAAATATGACGACATAATGTATTCTAGAATAATTTTATTAAAAAAAAATCAAGCTTTTATTTGTTGAACTAAAAAGTACAAAACAAAATTATTTCACCAAGTGGCCAATATGTGACAAAGCAAAAATGCTCTAAATATCTAAATATGAGCCCTCCTAATTTTTATTTATAGTCTACATGGAAAGTCGGACAAAAAATTTACTTTTATTTTTTTAAGTTAATAATTTTACAAGCTTGTTTAAATAAAATTAATGTCTCTTATTTAGTTTGTTATTTTTACTTTTTAGTTTATTATTAAAAAAACTTTTGTTAGTAAAAAAAAAAAAACTTTATTGAATTTCACACCACTTCCACTACTTTCCAATAGTTATCACTTACCAAATTTTTATTTTACGATACATTTGCGAATTGCTTCTATATAGAACGATACTCATCTATGTAATATATTGCATACGGCATTTTCACGGGTCTTTTCAAATTTCAAACCTCTAGCTCAAGTAGAACTAGTCAAAATTTTGATTGTAAGATTTTTCCCTCACAAACAGAGAGTGGAGTTGAATAAAAGATTGTAGCTTGTACCAATTTTAAAATACTAATGACGGTCGTACTTTTTAGTAGCCATGTATAACGGAAACTCCATGTCAGTATTTTTTTGGTCTATTATCTACTATAGCCTTATTTCTACTAAAGCTTGCACAGCCATAGTTTTTAGTGTAAAAAAAATGTATCAGAATAATATTTAGTTCGGTACAAGTTTGGGGAGACGGGGTGCATAGATGTATATATTCTGTGTGATTTTGATGGCTCTATTATAATATATTTCGAACATTTTATCGCGGATAACTGCTTTTGAATCATTTGTGATGTTATCTGTGAAAAACCACACATTCTCAAATACAACACAAACTACATTACCTATTCTCAAAAAATTACGTTTTGATTTTGCTTTAAAATTTTCTTCTTGGTTGTTCTTGGATGATCGAATAATCTGTTAAAATAAATAATCGAAAAATCTGTATTAAATCGATCTTAAATGTGACGAATCATTTTCATCATATGATAATACAATCCTATTATAAAGTTTTTCCATGGAAATTAAATAATATAGTATTTGCCTCAAAATCTCAACTTAATTGATAAATAATGTTTATTTTTTCATAAACGGTTTTGTTCCTCTAATCAACACTTTAAAGTTTGATATATATTTATAATTTATTACATCCTTTTTTCATAATTTTTAACCGTCTTTACTTTCTACATAAAAAGGCCTTTTTATGTAATTTGAATGATTTATAAAAATGTATATATATATATATATATATATATACAGGATGAGTCAAAAGTAATGGAGTTTTTTGAAATGGTGTATAGGGGATGCAATTCTAAGATAAAAAGTCCTTGGAAATTTTTGCACCTAACTCACCGTTAATTAGATAATAGTTAAATAAAGTAACCAATTAAAGAAGCGCGTTAACGTGACAAGAAATGTTGGGAAATTAATGCAGCGGCAACAAAGATACGTGAGGGGAGCGAGCTCTCCCCACCACTAACGTTGAGCAAGTCAATCTTATGTGTTTTAAATCCGGTACAGTTTTTATTGTAGAGTTTTGAAAAATTTTGGAATAAAAATTTACTTTTTTTTTCGAAAAATCTAATTAACTGAATTATTCAGATTTTATTTTTAAAATTTGAAAATAATTATTATTTTAACTCCAATAATTGTCTAGGTGCTTGCTAGGGACACATTTGCGGTAACCCTCTGATTATTATTTTTAACTCCAATAATTATTGAAAACAATTTTTCAGTAAAAGCACTAAATAAAAATTAAATAATTTATGTGACTAAGTTTCTGTGTGAAGCAAAAGTTGATAAATATTTATTTAATGAAATTCGATCGTAGTAAATCCAATAAAACTGAATAATTCAGTTAATAAGACTTTTCGAAAAAAAAGGGTAATTTTTTTCCAAAATATTTTAAAAATCTACTGTAAAATCTGTACCGGAAACGCATAAGATTGACTCGCTCTACGGTAGTGGTGGGAGAGCTCGTTCTCCTCACGTATTTCCGGTGCGTTCATTCCACACAATTTCTGTTTTTGTTGACGCTAATTAACCGTGGGTCAGGTGCAATAATGTCCAAGGATTTTATCTTAGAATTTCATCCCTTATCCACCTATCCAAAAAACTCCACGAATTTTGACTCACTCTGTATATATATTTTTTTATCCTTGCAAAACGTAATATATATTTAATAATATAAGTCCAAAGCAATGTTTTATTTAATGAAGGCTTTTTGAGGTAATTTCTATTTAGAAGTATTTGTTAAATATATTCTTTGTTTACCGTCTTCAACCCTTACTATGATGTATGTAGTAACTAATTGTAGTTACAAATAAAAACTTTTTTTCATGGTAATCAAATAAAATCCTTTTATCACCCACAAAGGTGATAACACACACACACACACACACATTCACACTCACACACAGCTATCGGTTGGTAAAACAGGTAGCCGAGAAAGTATATAGTGGAGTTTACTTGCAAGTGTTAAATAACATATAGAGAAATCATGGTTTTATTCCTTCCGAAAATAGTACGTTAGTGGATGGTTAGTTGTTTGGTACAAAAAGGTTTTTGGTTTGCTCTTGTTGTAGATTGTGCCCACAAATGGTGGTTGTGCTTCCTATATCTTTCCTTATGTGTGACGTGTATGTTGTTGCTCTAAGAGGGTACGTTATGGAGATGAATTTTTACAGGATGTTTAAGAAACAAGCAATTCCTTACTTAGATAGATAGATTGTTGAGCCTGCCCTGGACGGGCTATACTTCGACCATAAGGTCTATTGTAATCAGGTCCATAGCCGGTTACTTCGTTCTTGTCCATACGCCGACAGTTTAGTCAATTAACCGCCTCCTTTTTCTTAATAATTGACAAACTGCCGATGTTGGGATTCGAACCCATAACCATCCAGTTTCCAAGTAGGCATACTGCGCAGACAAAACGTCTTAGACTGCTCGGCCACCTGGACTTGTTAAATTATGTTAACAAGAGACTGTAATTCAGGGCCACCCTGTAAAATTGTGTATCTGTTTAACGGTAAATTTTATGTGTTTGTCTCATGTTGAATTTGAAACATTGGTCAAGTGATAAACGTTGTTTCTTAGACTTTGATGGTTTGTACGGTTTTGGCCATTTTATGTGAAACATTATCCATTTCAAGTCTTTTTGTGTCGTTTTAACACGAATAGTTTTCTCAACAGGCTATACTGCGAGCACTATTCAGTGCTCTTACTGGGAAGAAGCTCGTTCCGTTATTGCAGCCAGTATACTGCCACAGTAGCCTAGAGAAATAAATGACGTCATAAACCACTGACATTTTTTTACTGCGAGTAGCAGCGTATTCGAAGTAAGGTGGTCAATTCTTGCATCAGTGGTAAATATAAGTGAAATATTTATTAAACTTAATTATTAATTGAATTAATACCATACTAAAATTAAGTATCAATAAAAAATGTTATATTTAACAATTTATATAAGACGTATTTTACCCTTACAAACTAATTACTGAAATTAGGTTATGGATGATAGAAGTGAAATTCAAAACAACTTTTTAAGATTTGCCATTTTTTGATGGACACAATCGTTTGTTAATAAAATTTGTTTTGGTTTGAAAAACCGCATCACTGTAGAGGTAGCAGTATACTGCACTATGTTCCGTTTTACACAGGATATGTTCCAAAACTTGCTACCAGCGCTGTGAGTGTTAACGCCATGAATCACGCTGCAAACAGCGTTCCAAAATTGCAAGCGCACTACTACTGCTACTGCAGCCGTGAAAATTTGAACGCGGTTTACAGCACTTACAGCACGCCACCATGTTCATTGCTTTCACTGCTTCACCTTTTCAGCGGCAGCAGTCACAGCACAAAATTCATAACGTCATTTTTTTTCACAGTACTGCTGCAGTGTGTTGGTATGAATTCGGAAACGCGCGGTGAAGCACTGCCAGGGATCGCAGCAAATTTTGGAATATACCCACACTAACCAGTATAGCTGGCTATAAAGGAACCGCTTCGCAGTATACTAAATTGACGTCACATATGATTGAACATACCCAGTAATGATCACATGATGGCGACCTTAATATTGACAAATTTTTTTCATTTGCTTCGTCTTATCAATGAATACAGCTCTTGCTGGGAAAGCAAGGGTTAACCTGGAATAATCTTAAATAACGTTTCATAAACAGTGATACCAACTGTAATAGTAAAAGATGGTAGCTAAGTACATCTAGTTTGATAATCATTATGATGATGATGGTAGAAATGATGCTAGTGGTCAAAGCGTACCGTTTACATAATATATACACAGAGACTGTATGCTCAGAAGACCTAATGACGCCCTATGGGTATGATGTCTCATACTTTACTTAACGTGTATACTACCAACATACATGTTAGTGTTTTCTCTTCTATACTCTGAGTAAGGTAGGTAGGTAGGTAGGTAGGTAGGTAGGTAGATATGTATATATACATAACACTTTCTCTATGTACAAAAACAGTAGTTGTAATAGTAGTAGGTACCTACCATCACCAACCAACGCACCCCGACCGACTGAACCACGAAGAGGTCTTATTGAATGTTGATGTTCTCTTTGATGTTTATTCTCCTTGTATAGTATGCTGATGACCAACATCATAATAATAATAATAATAATCAACATCATCACTATCAAATGACGTATTTTACTATTCGGTGTAAAGAGAGTTTGTAATTTAAGGAAGGTAAAAAAAAACTATCCCTAATTTTAAGTTTTTGTGTTATTTGCAATCAGTTAAAATGACTGCTTGTATTTCGTAATATGAAGGAGACAGCCGTTTAATTAAAAAGAGTTATAAAAAATATAATTTGAGCATCAGGCGATATCCCATTTTATGTTAGATCGAGAAGAGTTAAGTTTTGCACGACTAAATTAAAATACCTCAGGCCGAGAGTATATTGGCAGTCTGAACTTCCTCGGAGTGATTCGTACCAAACCATGAAACATCTTTAGTAATTGACAAATCTAAATGAAAAAATCGTTGGTTCCATAGCTGATTATCTTAAAAATTTGAAAAATTATCTCATATATTTTATTTAATAGTAAAAACTTCTCACTATGTATCAATACTTCCAAATTTCTATTTCAGGAAGATATTTTCGAATGTTCTCTATATGGAAAGATGAAACATATTGAGTCAACAAAATTCAAAAGCTCTTGCTCAATTAGAATTAGATAAAATTTTGAGTCCAATATATTTCTTTCTCTCACAATCACACAATCAGAAAGCAAAGTTTAATAGAAGCTTGTAAAAAGGGCCAAAGTGCTTGCATATCTTCCGAGAAATGTAGTGATGTCTGCGTTATTACAATATTTATTTTTACCTTGAAATATTCTTATAACATGTTATATATAATCTTTCCAAGTAAAATATTAAAAAGCTACTAATAAATAACTTAGAGAATATGAGAACTTTACTCCTGTTTACATTGATAGTTTTATTCGGAATCGTCTTCAAAAATTACAAATTAATTTATTCTTCAAACGATGTTAGATTCAAAATTTTTGTATTTAATATTTAGTTTTAAATTGAATAGTGAAATTATTACCTCGAAAACGGTAAGAGATAGAGCAAAACTTTTAATTAAAAATTAGGCTTTCATAAAAATACTAACATCCCTTATTTGAAGTCTCTTTTTCGAATATTCATTTCAATTTTTATTTATCTGAATAAAACTATTTCAAGAAAAAAATAAAATTGAAAAACAAATAATCTGACAAGAGGAATAATTTATTTAAAAATAAAAACAAATTGATTTATAAATATTTGAAATAAAAAAATAAAAAGCAACCCCATGTATTACAAACACATAAAGCAATAAAAAAAAATTTGTATCAGAAAAATTGCTGCATACCAAGTGTCGAATAACACTTTTATTTGAAAGGTTTATCACTTTCTGGTCAAGTAAATGTGATATGGTGGACATATTTCCTATACTTTATTTATCTAAATCTATATACATATACGAAAAAAAAAACTTAAATGCTTGAGTGATTTTTAAAATATTTATTCTGATATCGATAAATATAATGTTTAACGTTGTGGTGTATACACTACCAACGTGGAGTCTCCACACACACCACCACCACGTTAGGGGTGGCTTTGTTTGTGAGTGTGTCGACTATCATAAACATTACTAACCCTCAATAAAGTCATATCATCTTTTTATCCGCGCCATATCCAATTTTACGATACCAATTTAATGTATACACTATAAATTCTTTATCAACCACTGAACTAACGCATTTTTTAAATTTTTAAATTCTTCGATTCAGCTGTAGCACTTTGAAAAATATTGTGAAATTACTACGCTGTTTCCAAAAATGTCACGAAATTGAAGATATCTGTTAATTCATGAAATAATTCATTTTTATTTCAAAATAGGAGAACGTAACTTACTTCAATTATTTCATCAATGTTTTGATATGACCAAGACCTCGCATTCTAGATCAATGCTCTACAAACTGAGCTTTCTAGATGTGCTAGATTTTTCATATTAAAATATTGATGTCAAAATAATGTTACCAATAACCTCAGACATGTTACTTTCATGTTAGAAACCCTCGTACAAACACAAAATACACGTGTATAGGAATCCTTGAAGTCTGTATGAAGTCTTGATTAGTGATAGACAAGAGAAACGAGACGAGACGAGAATAAGCTTACGAGAGACGTGAGAAAAATTAAAATCCTAATTTTTGATAAATATTCGAGAGACTGGCGATTGTACTCTCTTTCAATCTCTATATATTTTTAATCTGTAAAAATGTGGTAATCACAATACTGCGAATCGTTTTGGGTGGTCATGATTTAATTTTTTCTATAGTCTTTTAATTATTTCAATTAAAATACAAAAATTAAATAAACTAGAAAAATATGCACTTTATATGATTAGAAAAAATATTTTACTTAGTAAAAAATCTTCATGAGTAAAAACGAGAACATAGAAAATTTTAACAAGTCAATACAATACAAAAGACACACTACGAACAATAGTATTGACTACGGTACTTGCGTTTGACCGATTTTTTAATATAAAGATGACAAAAATTTGTACCTTTAAAAACATTTAGCCAAGATATGAAAATATAACATAAAACATAGATAATTTTCAATTTTTTTCAAGACGCAGTAAAATAATATAATTGATAGAGTTCAGTGTATAATTTTTATGAAAAGTAAACATGTCATATTGAATAAAAAGTAGTGTAAAAGTGTACATCCTTTATCAAACCCAATGTCTGCATATTTGTTTTGATTTTGTGATTTTTCTATAAGCACACGACATGTCCAAATGTAAAATGATAAATGGAAAGAAAAATCAAATAGTTTATTGAATTCATATGATATATCATACACTTTATTTCTATATATATCTATGTATATGTATATAATATATATTATTGTCCTTGTTCAATTCTATCCCATTCGGAAACAAACCACTGTGTACCTATATATCTTTCTGTATAATATTTTTTGAAATATTTAAACATGATATATCATCATTTCATCTCACTTTGAATTTTTTTATATCATCTTGATGGAATACCCGTTGTGAAATTTTTGTGGTACCTATTTTCGATTTAAACTTCCTTCACTTTGATTATGTACGTACCTTTAATATTATGTACGTACTTTTAATAATATTGCAAGAATGCAAAAATAACATATTTATTAATTTATTTTTTTTAAAAAATCCCAAAATCAAATAACTTTTCTTAAATTATTCGAAATATATTAAAATTTTGAAAATAATATTAATTAAAAGTTGTAAATTGTTAAATTTGGGATACAAAACTCTTGGGAAGCTTACATTTCGTGAATTAATTGGCTTAGTAGAGCCCGTCAAAGTTGCTTCCAAAAAAAACCGTAACTCGTAGGGCTATAAACAATTGAATTAATTTGTTTGCAATAATGTTTTTAACAGTTTATTGAAGAACGTATTGATTGTCATTTGAGGATTCAACTAATCTTCAAGAACTTGCTGTTCCTGCAGATGGGTATACTCCTCCCAGAAATATTTTACGTGTGATAATGGCAATTTATCCTTCGGGAATGAATCAACTCACAGAAGGCCATGCCATATTTATAAAGAAATAAATTATTTTCTAACTAAAGTGATTTACCTACTAAAGTGATTTATCTCCTAAAAATGAAAGCAATTAGCAGTAGTAATAATAGTAGCGGAGTTGAATCCTGGCAAGTGAGTCATTCTAAGTCTATTTACCGACCCTTAAAGAACAAGAAATTTGTATGTAGACAAATAATTCATAAGTTGTGCGACTCCAGCCGACTTTAATAGAACTTACGCGAATATTCATCTTGAGTTTGTTAAAGGAAATTGCAGAAAATCTTCACAAGCATAGCCGGTTAGATTCGTTCTTGTCCATACTCCGATAGTTTAGTCAATTAAACACCCCTTTAAGTAATTATTTTATTAATTTATTTGACAAACTGTCAGTGTTTGGAGCCGAACCAGCAACCTGATGGTTTCGAGTCTTTAACAAATGAACCACACGGGCTGGTCATGATGCATTTAGCAACTGGCAATGTTTGTGGTAAGGGACTGTTAATGACGAGTACAAAGAACAAAGAACAAAATTCGGATTGATTCGATTGGTCAAATAAATCTGACACTGAAGAAGAACGTAAAAGCAATCACCAATCGCTGATAATAATGCTTAAGAAGTGATGTTGATATCAACCCAAGACGTAAGACCAAGATCCTGTGTGATATCAATATCAGTTCCATTTTTGCATACAGCCCAAGATTTACAGACGAGCAATGGTACCGCTTTCATCGAATGCCTGTTAATGAAGATCGCGAAGTAAATAGCTCGTTTTCTGGAGGATAGGATATCATGTTGACGATATATCATACACCTCTTTGAAGTACAAGATCTTTGACCTTCTTAACTCTTATAGTTTTTGATATGTGAGATGGAACCTCATACAGATGATATTCAAGACAATTACATCTATATACATGATACCACCCTTGGTGAACAGAAGTAAGTTGTGGCTGAAGTAAGTTTCTTGAATCTTAAAACAGGGTCGAACAAAACTTTTCTCTTCTGATATAAATATACAAGAACAGAAAGTTTAAAGATGCTATCAGCGTATCCGTATATATCGTCCGTTGTACGAGTACGTATGTAGTAAGCCAAGTGAATATATTGTTTCATATTATATATAAATACATTTTATGAATCGTATATAATGCGTTTTATTATTGAACATTTTTGCAATATTATGCTTTTACATATTTTATCATAGATTTCGCTTGACTTATGCAGCAGCTTGATGCATGTAGAAATAATCAACTACTTAAGACGCATAAGATAATTTCAAGGTGAAAAAAATTATTGTAAATATAAATGCATTTAGATAGATAGATTGTAGAGGCTGCCCTGGACGGGCTACGCTGTGGCCATAAGGTCCATTGTGATGCAGAAAGTGAGGATGAGAGTGGTGTGGAAAGAATTTTTGTGTACAGACTAGGAACTGCAGGATGTGCAGCTGCAGCCGACTCTGATAAGAACTATGCCGATATTCATCTGGAGTTCGTGAAGGAAACTGCAGAAAACCTTCTCAAGCATAGCCGGTTACTTCGTTCTTGTCCACACGCTGACAGTTTAGTCAATTATCCGCGTCTCTTTTTTTTTCTTAATAATTGACAAACTGCCGATGTCGGGATTCGAACCCATAACCTCCCAGTTTCCAAGTAGGCATACTGCGCAGACATAACGCCTTAGACCGCTCGGCCACTTGGACTGGTAAATAATTGCATTTAATTAGTTTTAAAAACTTTGGCGTAGTATATCACAGTATGGACAGAACATTTGAGATTTGTCAGAGATTAATTCTTTAATATAATTATCCACAATTTCCTTAAATGAAAGCAAAACATACTTATTCATATTTATCCATGAATAATAGATTCATAGATATTCATAAATATCCTATTAAACAAATATTTGTCAAGGATTTTAAATCGTAAACATCTTACTATAGTAGAGTCAAACTAGCATTTTTCAGGCAATCGACATGTTTTGACGTCTTGAATAAGACCCTAAAGTTTTATGTTCCGACTCGAATTTGTTTTTCCTTAATATTTTTTTTAAACTAAATATTTTAGTATGGGAATAAATATAAGTAAATTCTATATAAAAAAAAACGAGCCCATAAACCACAAAAGCGGTTTATTAGAACTCGAGAAAAAAAAGCTAAAAAAACGCAGTAATTATAAATTAAAATTAAAATTACTACAATTATTTTTAATTATAGCAAAGTTTGTCTTTTATATGTTAAAAATAATGTGCCAAATTTTAAAATTTGGTTCCCGAAATAAATAAAACACTATGACACCTGTTTTTATAAATAATTAGGGTGCAAATAATGCTAGATGAATAATTATCAAATCTTAGGGTCCGTGTTCAGGACGTCAAAAAGCGTCGATTGAAAAAAAATTACGATTCGAACAGCCTCCCTAAAAACCCTTTTTTGAAGCTAATTTGACTCAAGTACTATGAGTAATATTTGATTCTAGAAATAGACATAATACTTACTTAGATTAGTATTGATATGAAATTAA
Source organism: Nineta flava (assembly GCA_963920215.1). Classification (NCBI taxonomy): domain Eukaryota; kingdom Metazoa; phylum Arthropoda; class Insecta; order Neuroptera; family Chrysopidae; genus Nineta; species Nineta flava. The sequence goes on from OY986041.1 coordinate 117,672,433, forward strand.
CTCATCTACCAGATATCGAACCTTGGACCTATGGATTTCATATCTAGTGTGCTCTCCGTACACTACGGATGATATTGATGAGTCAATTTTTTTATATCATTGACAGTATTACTTTGAAGTCAATATTTACTTATTATTCGAAAATATTATTATTTATGTATACTTAAATATCTCAATTATGAATTAATTCTAAACCTTAAAAGATTTCTGCACAATTTCCAGTAAATATCAACAGACCATATTTGTCAAATTGTACCTATAGATTCTTAAATATTAATAAATATTCCGTAAAACGACATACTAATTAGTTTCAGCATGAATCATCCTTATAAACGCCTTGAAATCGAATTTTCCAAATGACACAAAAAGAACTATTCTACATCATTTAAAAACCATTTGTCGCATATAAATAAATAAATATATTTTATAAGAATCACATACAAACGTTAAATTTGACATGATTTCTTGATTTGAAAAAAAAAAAATCAAACGTCTAAATAAGAAGTTTGGTGTGTATAGCAATAACATAAGTCAAGTGAGTGTAAGGGGCCCAGAGAGAAATAAAGAAGAATTGATATCGTAAATCAGACGAGATGTACTCAAGCGACAAACTTCACTGTAATGCTACGATCTTACTATTTTCTCTCGTTCTTCTATACCTAAAACGTTGTATATACTGTGTATAGTTAACCGTATTCTACATACATATATACGTATCAGTTTCTTCAATGTAAGTTACATATACATATTCTAGAAAAGTCGAAATAAATGAAACTTTCTTATTTTTATCAAATTCTCTTACCGTCATGGATAACGTATCATGATGAGAGAGTATTATTAGACCGGGTAAAAATGATACAAATGATCGAAATTTAAAAATTATTTTATACCCGAAACAAAGTATTGAAAATTTTCTCCTCGGGTCAACTATAAATAAAAAGTTGCAGCGATCAAGTTTTAAATGTTCTAAACCCCATTGATTACAATTAATATACGATAAATCGATTTAAAAATGTTGAGCGCCCCATGTTTTTATTTATAGTCACAAATTTTCCACTTTTTAGTTCATTAAATTAAAGCTAAAGAAAATTTTGTTTAACCTATATCTAGTCCACTCGAGTGTAGCTTTCTATCAGTACAAAATTTCAGAATCGGATAAGTAGTTTCAGCGAAAGCCCTTACAGCCTGTATAAATGTATTATGCATATGGGCTTCATATGTCTAATCCTGAGTTTGTAACGGTTAGAAACATTGGTCGGAGAATAAAAATTTTGATGTTTGTAGAGCAAAAACTATTTTTAGTAGTTAATCTAAGTATTTCATTTCGAGATATCCACTTCGGGATAACAAGTTGAAATTTCTTGAGCGTTAAATTTCTAAATAGAGTTCCAATTCGTGAATGAGTTATTCCAGCTCATGTTTCCCCCTCTCTAGGAGGAAGAAATGTTTAAAAACAAAAAATGTTTCACATGTAAAAACAAACTTTTGTTTGAAACTTTTTTTGCATGTATTGTATAATTTTGTCTAAATTTCAGTTTAAACTATCAGTAATTTACTATAAATTAATGAAGAATACACCAAAAGTTATATATATATATATATATATATATATATATATATATATATATATATATATATGTCCGTATAGAGAAGTAAACCAAACAGTACACGTACTGACAAAAAACTCAGTATATACAATATATTTAAACAATTAACGATTTTAACATATCTTCTGTTATTTATTTTAAAATTGAGTTTTTAAACTTTCTTATTTACAGCAGAAGTAATTTGATATGCAGGTGACGGTTTTGAAGTTGTTTTTTTTAATATTCAGAGTATAAATTCAATTGTACCAATCGGTTGCACCATTTTTACTCGGTCTATATATACATATTTTTCTATTTTCTTCATATGAATGTTGTTACTGCAAGAATTATTGTGCAAAGGTATTTTGTATTGCTACAATAGTGTCAGAAACTTTTTAAATGTATATAATACATTTGAAGTAGGTGTTTCTCGTATTTCTTTTTTGGTTTCTATAACATAAATTTTATTAAACTACTACTCTACTGCATTTTTATTCGAAACATTTCGAATTTATTTTCTATTAACTTAAAGAATGTTTGTAAAATTGATAAAATTAGTTGAGTTCGCTATTCATAGCCTCCGGTCCTGAATGTAAAATGAATTAAATGTATAGGAAATATATCTATCCACAGGAACAAATAAAATCGATTTTCGTTAAGAAACGCTATGTACATCTTAATTTTGGCGCTAATTAATGTGCTCAATGTATAAACGCTGTGTTTGGTATAATCACATGTAGATATTTTCGAAACATTTGCTTAGAGTCTGTCTTCATTATTTGGGAACTGATTTCCAAAAATTTTTCAATCATCGATATGTTTTTTTAAAGTATATTATAACTAATAAAATTTATTGTAATTATAATTTAGATTTCATATTTTTTAAATACATCAAAACAATTCAATTTCCAATAAATAAAAATTATACTGTTAAATAATTTAAAATATATCTGTGAGAAAATTTAACTGTTAAAGGTATTCATGTTTTTAGAAAAGATAGCGAGATCCAATAAGCTGTATTCAAATCAAAAACAGGTTCACGCCTACAAAAATATCTAATTACGCCAAAGGAATTGTATGATAATTATTAAATTAAAGAAAAGTACGCCATTAAATAGAAAATGCTTGGATATATTTTAATTTTTCTAAAAGTTTCAGAAAGTATTAAGACAAATACTATCAAAAACAGTTCGAACTCTTCGCCTATTTATCATAATTTAAGCGTTACAGCATATAAGTTGAGGTATATTTATTTTAGAAAAACATCTACACAGTAAAATTGAAGAAAGTCGTAAAATCTCATACAATATCGAACTTCGAAAAAAACAAAAAACTTCGAACTTCGACTTAAAAATAAAACCAGATTTATTCATTAAAAAATATTAATATATAAAATAAAGACATATGTTTATTAATAAATATATTCTGAAGAAAATGTATAATATTCCGTAGGCAGGAAAATTATTATAAGTTTTCAAGAACAATTCAATTTTGTATAAAATGTTTTGTCATTTATTTTAATACATTCGTCTGTATTTATTTCATATATTATTAGTTATATGTAAGGTATATAGATTAGATATTCTTCATTGTACAATTTTAAATATGAAAATAAAATTACTGTTGTCTTATTTACAAAATATTTTAAACTTTTCTAAAACTTATATGACTAATAAATGATTTATTTTCTCATATATCATTTATGATTCTATTATTTATGTCATTTTGAATTCAAGTACTTGTTTTTATAAATGACATCAAAAAGAGACACCCAAAAATTAATACATCATTATGAATTGTATTTTATTTGTAATTACAAGTTATTAAAGAATCTTTTTGTACAAAAATTATGGATTATATGGTACTTTTAAAACAATTTTTTATGGTTCTGGAAAACAAGTAGGTGGAATTAATTCGGTTTTCGAAAAAATGCTTTGGATAATAGTTATTCATTATAAATATAGTAACAACTTTTATTGGAAAGTTTTTTTCGAAAACCGTGTAAACAAGGCACAAATCAATTATAAAATCCACTTTTGTGGCCAAGTGTACACAATATCTATACATAGTATAACAGGAAGTCGCCTTTGGCGTCTGTCTGTTAGTTTATCCGTTAACTCCTTCTGAACCACGCAACGGATTTTAAAACGGTTTTCACCATCATGTAGATTTTTTCTGGAAGGTTTATATGTACAGTACATCCTAATTAAAATTTCGTATGTGTAAATAATAAAGATATTTCAAAAAAAATTTACTTTCATGGCTCTCGTATTTAATTTTAAGTTAATACACCAAAGTTACATATCACTTTAGTTACATATAATACTCTTTTTTTATACTCTCACATGTGAGGTGTCGTAAAAGTGTGGATATAACCATACATTTGCCTGCTGTATGTTATCAATTCTCCGATCAATGAACTCAGATCAAATTGTAGTAATTAACCGTACAAAGCCGGGCCGGGTCGCTAGTACCAAATAATTTAAATAATTTCTCGAATCTCTGATAATTATCAATGAATTATATTTACAAGCAAATAATTGAAGTTCATTCATTGTTTTTAAAACTATTGACGATTTACATATTTTAATTGTTTTTGTAAACTTTTAAATTTAATTTTGGTCTAGAAAGTTCTCTAAATCTAGATGTGTTTGATTTCCATATCAAGCATTTGCATGCCAAAGAAATTAATGTCAATGTTAAAATTATAAAAACTAAATATTTGTGCGATTTATTCGTGCTTTATATCATATGGTACAAGAATTAGAAACAGAGTATTATTCATCATGTTGAAAGTCAAATTTAACGAGTAGATGTATTAAGTGAGTCCAGTGTCTGAAAACTACTTCCTAAAAAAGTTATTTTAAACAGAATTTAGAATTTAATCTAATCTTAATTACTGAGGTAGCAACATAAAGTTACCTAAATAACAGAGGACATACGTAGTGATTCCGCAAAGGTAACTAAATATAAAAGTATATTTAGATTTAGTAGCGAGCTCACTACAGACTCAACTGTGATAGTTACATATGCGTTAATAGTTGTATACGGTAGTTACATGTAAAGTTTCACTGAGAAAGGCGACAGAACATATTGTAGTGCGTATGGATGCTCAAGTAGAGCCAACAATAACTTCACTGTGTGACTCCATAAATTTCCTATATTTGGGCAACATCGTATAAAAAAAATAAAATATTTATGGAGAAATTAAAATAACAAGTCATGCCCAACTTTGGATGAATATTTTAAATATTCCATGTGATTCGAATAACCAAAAACAGTAGTGTATTCACTGCATTCTCATGAAACTTTTTTTTCATCTGCCATGAAATTACGAACATAATGCAGAATCGATTGATGAAACAATTTTTGAAAATTAACTCTATACTCTGTTCGTAGATATTTAGCATTTACCTATTTTTTTCCTCAATCTATTTTTCTATTGCAAACATTTTTTCACCAAACCACTTGGTTACAATATTTTTGTGGAAAATTCGACTCAAATCAAACATTAAAAACAATATAAAAACAGTTTTGAATGCAATAATATTCAAGTCGCCTTAAATAACATCCAAAACTGTTATATATATAGAATCTATTAACCTAATTACAAATAGCTTATATTTGAATAAACTACCATAAATCTTTATTTATAAAATATACCTGTGTATATAAAGTATAATTGTATTTCGATGTAATAAATCGAATATATTTTCGAGAATGCATTTCTAGATGATGACAGTAAATATAATTTTCTAATATTTGTGACACAAACAACTTTCTTTACAAAATTACAAATAAAATGATGAAGAAATCTACTTGTATTCCTTATAATAAATATCTTCAAGTTATATATATTATCATCATTCACAGATAGGATATTTATCAACCAGGAACGGTTTTATCTATGTGTATATTGTGTTTGATATCTATTTGATGAGATGGTATAGGTAGATCGTAGAAGGTAGAAAGTATATATGAATGGTTTTATAATTAAAATGAAAGGTATTTTGTTTGATTTGTTATAATATGTTCGTTTTCTAAAACTATATACTAGAGAACGTTTGTTTCTACGTGTAATATAATCAGAACTTTATATAGTCTTTTGTAAACAACAAAATATAACATTTTCTTTCATATGATTTTAAAATTGGTTAAGTTGTTTTTCACTCGTAGCGAAAGTAAAAGACTTGACTGCACGAAAATTTTTGATAAATCTAATATATTTTATTTATGAATTATATAAAAACAAAAAATCGGTTAATTGTTCAAGCAATGCTCTTGCACTTCAAAACATTTATAAAACAAGTGAAATTACAAGTAACTGAGGTAATTGTATAAGTACCCGTTGTATGCTAAATGTTGTTTATGATAAAAAGTTTATATTTAATAAAAATTCGTTACGCAGGAGCTGCTTCAACTTAGCGAATTTCCTTAAAATACATAAATCAATTTCTAGCGATCACAATTTTAGTCTGATCAAAATGAAATGTCGTATATGATTTTAGTATTTGCAAGGCCAATTTTATTAATAAATCTCATACGTGAAGGGGAAATGGGGGCATAATGAACGAAGAAAACACAAAATACAAAATATCTCTTTTAATATTAGAACAATCAAAAAATGCGTAAGGCATAAAGTTGTAGAAAATCATGTTTGCTACAATTCATCACCTCATCATTTTTGCTCAAACTCTAATGTGTACAGAGATAGTGAGGAATTTAGTTTTCAATCTTAAACCGTCAATATTTCTGTAAATATTAGTGTAACAGAAAAAATGATAAGAAACAAAACTACAGTAAAATTTAATACCTAAAACTTTACATCTTATAAATTTTTCGATTTTTCGAATATTAAGGGAGAAATGTCAAATTTTGTGTTTCCCCCTCCCTTTAAACCCCCTTTTCCCCTCGTACGATTTTACCAAACTTGACCTTTTGAATACCAAAAGCGCCTCAAAAACCAAATTTCATTCCGATAAAATGAACACTGTGACCGCTAGAGTGATTACAGACATATATATATATATATATATATATATATATATATATATATATATATATATATTTATATATATATATATATATATATATATATATATATGTATATATATATATATATATGTATATATATATATATATATATATATATATATATATATATATATATATATATATGTATATATATATATATATATGTCCATAGATATATATATATATATATATATATATATATATATATATAAATTTTACAGATGGTGGTTTTTGAAGAAATTTTGACTTCGGTACGGGACCAATAGCTCTATTTCTATTCGCTAAAAATTAACATATTATGACTCTAATTTTTTTTCTATATCTTTCGGTTTCAAACATGGATATTTTCCTCCCTGGCGAAAGGAATTGAACGCAGACAAAATTCCATGTGGTAATCTCGTTTTCCGTCCATTAAACTCTCAGAACTAACCTTTTATCTATTAATCCGCAATTCTAATAACTTTAATCTATACTTTATTATACGTGATTTTATTGAAATTTTTTTAAGTGATCCTTTCGGAGATAAGATTCGGAGACATTAGATTTTGCATTATAATGTTTAAACATATGCGTAAATAATTGAATCATATAAATGTATATATTATATGCAACCCCAAACCAAAATTAATTCGAATTATATTCTAAACTATGCTAAATTTCGATCATTTTCGTGAAATAGTCTTTAAGAAAAAGGTCTGTAACATACGGGCAGGCATAGAGGTGATTTCTATGCCAACCAAGTTTGACTTGGAACACTAAAAAATGTGTCAAGATGTAATTAACGTGATAGGTATTTTCTAACCATTCTATATAAACAAGACATTAATTTTGCAATCAGAAGATAAAATACAATCCATTCAGTTAAAAGCAATTGAAATGAATTATCTTGAAAACTTTATTTTCTTCTATTATTGTCGAAGAAGAAAGAGATATGTCTACATAATATTATTGCAATATAATACAGTTCCGTATTACGCATATTTTCGTCCAAATTTATGTTACCTTAAATTTTAAATTTTATAATATAATACTTCAAAATACTCCATGAAACTCCTTAACTAATTATTTGGAGCTTTTGAATGGCATCTAATTACCATATTAGTTTCTATCGTTCTACGCTCGCATCTAGAGCACGGTAGTGTGCAAGGCCGAGTTTAAGGGACACATTTGGCCTTCTCACTTACAATGCTATTACTTATCGAAAAATCAGATCAGATTTAACCCCGAAATATCTTCTGAACGAAAAGAGTGCTAATTTTTCGAATTTATTTTAGTGAACTTTTAATATATACACAGAAAGGATGTATTTCATTATTAAAAATATTCACCAAAATATTTTACATATACTAATAAATTTTAAGCAGATACCTATGTAGAGAATCCCTTCATATCTTTCAAAATAAAGATAATATTTTTCATATACCTCGCAAATCAAATATATATCAACTAATAACCGTGCTTGTGCTATTAAGACAGATATAATATTTAGGTGATACCTTCGAGAATTCATTCAAAATATTTTATACAAAGTAATAATATATGGTACCTACTCGTTCGCCCACATATACCCGCCATATATGTTAATAATAATAATAATGTATTTATAAAATGAATGATTGTGAATTTACCCCTTTTTCAGTTTTCAAGTACTTTACCTATATAATATATACATGTGTGTGCATTGTATGTTTCAGGAATTTATGTACGTATGGTTTATTAAAACGTTGCCCGAGGCCCTATTCAGTCTCTTTCGTTGGCCTGTATTCATAATATTAAGAATGGATATCACCTAACCATAAAAACTACAATTCCGAGGCAAATTTACAGTCACTCAAATTGAAAATAACTTGCTTCAGTGGGACTGTAATGCCATCAGTACACAGTTCTGCCGGTATTACAGTTTTCGTTCAGTCAATAGATGAAATAGTTGTAGGCGTTGTTGCTTGGGTAAAATTCATGTTATGTCGTGAGCGAAGACGAGTGTGCTTTACCAGTCCAAGTGGCCGAGCGGTCTAAGGCATTATGTTTGCGCAGTATGCATACTTGGAAACTGGGAGGTTATGGGTTCGAATCCCGACTTCGGCAGTTTGTCAATTATTAAAAAAACAGGGGGGCGGTTATTTGACTAAACTGTCGGCGTATGGGCAAAAACGAAGTAACCGGCTAAGCTTGAGAAGGTTTTTCTGCAGTTTCCTTCACGAACTCCAGATGCATATCGGCATAGTTCCTATCAGAGTCGGCTGCAGCCGCATATCCTACCAATTCCTAGTCTACTCACAAATTCCTTCCACTCCACTTACAACCTCACATCTTTAGGCATCACAATGGACCTTTTGGTCGAAGTGTAGCCCGTCCAGGGCAGCCTCTACACTCTATCTATCTAACCTACCTAATTAGTCCATTTCCTCATGTCCACCCGTCTGTCTGTGTCTGTCTGTCTGTCTGTCTGTCTGTCTGTCCGTGAACCCGATAACTCAAAAACGAAAAGAGATAACGAGCTGAAAATTTTTTTGTGTATTCTAGAGCAAAAAGTAAGGTCAAGTTCGTTAATGGGCAAAATTGGAACGTTTTTCTCCCCGGCAAGGCGGAAAATTTATATCTTTCAAACCATAAGAGATAGAAAAAACTTTTGTTTGAAAAATTTTTTCATAAACTCAATAGTTATCTCATAATTTGTGATTAAATATTCCTCGGAAAGGCGAATTGTTAATAATTCAATCACTAATATACAACTCAGTATATACTGGGTGTTCAAACAGTTAACTCAGTTAGTTGTTCTTGAAAGATTAAATCCTGGTTGATCCGGTAAAAAATGAATATATTATATGTATCCCATATATTAAAACATACACATATATATATATATATATATATATATATATATATATATATATATATATATATATATATATACATATATATATATATATATATATATATATATATATATATATATATATATATATATATATATATATATATATATATATATATATATATATGCCTGTAAGCAATACACCGTCATCTGATGAACACACAACATATTACTGAATTACATGATCATTTTCAAAATGTTTTATTTTGTTCATTTTATACTCTAACAGTTCTTCTTAATTTATAATGTGTAGGAAAGAGTCTTTGTTGCTCTATAAAATACAAGAATATTATTATTCATAATCTGTATGAATATAACCTCCTGAAACATGATGGGGTCGATAATATTATTTTTTAACCCCCGGTGTACCCAATGATGATAATAAACTTTCCACTTAATCCAAAATTGTAAACATATACGCAGACGGATTGGACGTTCTATATTTATATATTTGTATTGGACTTTCGAGCTAAGAGAGTCTCTAGCGGCTTAAACTGAAACCATTTGTGAAATTAAACCAGAAAAAACAAAACATATTTATTTGTAAGCGCATATTTTCTACATATAATTTTCGGAAAATTATAATGTATCAATATGTGAACCTCAAAAAAGGTAGTTTTATATTAATTTTTAAAATGTTCAGAAAAAATATAATTAAAAATATTTATTTAAGAGGTTATGCAACGGTAAAGACACGATTTTTTATATAAATCCATAGCAAAAATTTTTTTCATTTTTTCGAATTATTTGTGAGGAGCCTTAAAAAATCGCAAAAAATGGAGAAAACTTTAAGTTCCCGATTTTGATATAAACTTCGTTTTAAAATTACTCTAGATAATCATTGTTATTAAAATTGTTATTAAAATCATCATTTTTTCGCATTTTTTCCAATTTTATGTCCCCGATTTTAATATAAACTTAGGTTAAAGCTAATTTAGACCTAGCAAAAACGATGATTTTGGTTAAAATACGTTACGATTTACAGTTTTCAAGATATCGGATCCATAGTTCTAAAATTCCTACTATATGAATTGAGAAGGCAAAATTTTGAAATGTGTTGGTCGGACGTTAAAATGAACCTGATTTTCGTACTGTTTGGATCAAAATTAGTCTGGAAAATGATTATTATTAAAGTCGAGAACAAAAATTTTCTTCACTTTTTTCCAAGGGGTACCCCTTAAAAAAATCGCAAAAATTGGAGGAAAATTTTATGTCCCCGATTTTGATAAAAACTTCGTTTTAAGGTAATTTGGACGCAGCGAAAATGATAGCGTTGTTTAAAATAGGATACGATTAACGGTTTTCAAGGTATCAGACCCATAGTGCTAAAATTCCAAACTGTCTGAATTGAGAAGGCAAAATTTTGAAATGTGTTGGTCGGACGTTAAAATGAACATGATTTTCGTACTGTTTGGATCAAAATTAGTCTGGAAAATGATTATTATTATAGTCGAGAACAAAAATTTTCTTCACTTTTTTCCAAGGGGTACCCCTTAAAAAAATCGCAAAAATTGGAGGAAAATTTTATGTCCTCGATTTTGATAAAAACTCCGTTTTAAGCTAATTTGGCCCGAGTGAAAATTGGTTGGCGTTGGTTAAAATTCCAAACTGTATGAATTGAGAAGCGAAAATTTTGAAATTTGTTGATCGGACGTTAAACTGTACCGGATTTATGTACCGTTTGGGTCAAAGTTACCCTAAAAAATGACTTTTTATTAAAATCTATACCAGAATTTTTTTCGCATTTTTTCTAAGGATCGCAAAAGTGTGAGCTCAATGATTTGTATCTGATTTTGTTAAAAACTTTGTTTTCAGATAGTTTGTAAAATATTTTTGACCTAGCCAAAACGATGATGTTGGTTAAAATACGATACGATAAACGGTTTTCAAGATATTTAGTCCACAATCGTAACATAAATACCAAATAGTGATAATAAAATCGAAATTGTTGTAATAAAATTATGATGCGTTAGCAGGCATTGGTTAAGATTATATTTTTCTATAATTGAAAATAAATTTTTTTTTAATGGTAATTGAAATAAATTGAATCTTTTGAGTGAATAAATCACAAGAACATATAGAAAATTACAGTTTTCGCAGTAGCTTTAGCAAGAATTGAGGAAATTTTCGTTAGTTTTGTATCATTTTGACATACCTCCCATACATCCTTAAGCTATGCAAGAATTCCATAATCAATTCCGTATATATACAATTAAATTTTAATAATAACTAAACCTTTCGTTAGCTATTCTTTTACATTTAATAAACTCATTTCATTTAATGTAAGCAATGGCTGCTGACTGCTCTGAATGATGTTCTCTCTCTTGTTCAAATTTTACATCAATTGTAATTATTTTGCAATAGAATTTTATAACAAAAATCAAACAAAGTTATTAAAATAAGTTTTTGTTTCTTCTCATCATCATCATTATTATTATGATTGTACACAAATAAAACATCTCACAGCTTAATACTTTATTTTCTATACTTTTCTTAATAAAATTGTAAAATACTCCGTTGTTGGTTTACATAGAGCAATGTAATGTAAGATATATGTTAGTACTTATATACTCAATGCCAGCCAGCAGTGTTCTTTCTCGTTGATATAACAATAATAGTCATCGTAGTATTTAATGAAAAATATATATAATATATATTATATACAGTGAAAGACATATTAAATGTCATCGATGGCAACAAAATATTTTTGTGATCTTTATGAATATGTAATAACTATTAAAAACCGACGAATAAACCTCTTTTGCATTAGTCACGAGTCTGACTCGTGAAAACTTTTTTTTACTTTGTGAAACAATCACGAGTCTGGCTCGTGTAAACTTATTTATATATTGTAACAAAATCACGAGTCTGGCTCGTGTAAACTTATCTTTACTTTGTAAAACAATCACGAGTCCGACTCGTGTAAACTAAATTTACTTTGTGAAACAAAGTAAAGTGTTAAAACAAAGTAGAGTCTTAAAATTTAAACAAAGGAAAGTCTTGTTGCATTACATGTTCTTACGCGTGATTCGAAAAGTATCCTTCGTGCTTCGCAAATCCTTGGTGCTTCGTAAAGTATCACTCACTGAACGACTATTAGTTTATTTTTATTTTACACTGTAGTATGTCAGGTTAATAATTTATACAAATAAGTAATCATTTCAGATTTATAATTTATTTAAACAATTAAAACCATGAGGGGTTAATAAAATTCAATGAAATTTTAGTCTACTTAGTATACGCTTGTCCTTTTATACTGTTGTCTTCGGAACCGTAATGGAAATTGATATTGGTATACGTTTAAGTAGACGTTTAAGTAGACACAAATAATTATATGTGGGAATAATAAGTTAATGTTGACTAGAAAGTAACACTGTCAATGATATGAAAAAATTGATTCATCTAGCTATATCATCCATGGTGTAATGGAAAACGAAACAACAAATACCTTAGCAAAAAAGGGGAGTTGGAATTCATAGGCCCCGAACCTATTTTAGGAATTTCGTTGTCTCTCAATGCATTTAACCTGAACAGGATACAACTTGGGAAGGTTACCGGATTCATCAACGGACATTATCACCTACGAAAGCATGTACACATAATGGAACCCCATAATGACAGACTGTGTGGTGAGAAAGAAGAAACCACCAGCCACATCATCTTTAACTGCGAATCTCTCGGTTACAATAGATACAAGATGCGCGGTGGACCTCAATACGAGTATATGAACCATTAGGAAAACCTGATAAGCAAGGTATTGGCCATTGACAAGATAATGGAGAACAAATCCCGTCAGATTGAAGTAAAGGAAGCTCAATGGGCCATAAGGTCGACGTTTGAAACTTTTTATACCCCAAGGTATATCTATTTATCCTTCTATATTTGGTGTAACGGATACATTGGACATATTGGACACGAAATGGTATTCTGTACAATCATTTGAAAACGGATTAAAAATAAATCATGCCCATAAAAGTCAGTGACCCATCCTAATTTTGATTGTACTAACAATTCGCAAAGAACCTTAAATCTAATGACCGCTCCCGATTCTACACACCATTTCTTTTTGTTTTCCAGAACATTTTATTTTTCCTGAAACTGTACATATAATATATGTATATATAGGATGTTCTGAAATTCATTCAAGAAAGCTATACCACGGTGTCGGCCTAGAAAAGAGCAAACAAAAAAGTTTGAAAAAGTTTTTCGATTTGACGCTTAGTTTTTGAGATATAATTAATTAAACATTAATATTAAATTAAATTCCACTAATTTAAACTCCACTAATCACAGAACGCATAGTGTAAGGAGATGGGGCCACAGTAGTAGAGTAGGGCGGCCATGCTAGAGTAGCGGCAATCGGAGTTCTCAATAAGTGTAGCAACATCCACAAAATGATAAAATTTATTAATGTTTAATTAATTATATCATAAAAACTAAGCGTCAAATCGAAAAACTTTATTAAACTTTTTTGTTTGTTTCCAGCTCTACACCGTCGTATAGTCTTGAATGAATTTCAGAACACTCTGTATATATATATATATATATATATATATATATATATATATATATATATATATATGTATATATATATATATATATATATATATATATATATATATATATATATATATATATATATATATATATATATAATGAGTTAGCTCGTCGCATATTCTTCTTATTCTGACTACATTTCTTTAACGTCATATTTAATGTTCTCACATAGAAAAGTTTTTACCTAAGTGTGTACCAAAAGCACACTAGGTGGTAGTGAGTGTATGCATAATGGTAGTTTTAAGAATTGTGTTGTCGATGTCGCGTTGATAGAGTACGGAAAAAAACCTATTTTGAATAGAAATATAATTCATCCACTCACTTTATACACACTGAATGGTGTAAATGTTTTTGCATTACGGCTCGCTAACTTACATCAATTGCTGCTGCTCTATATTTCATGTAAGATGTATTTTTATATAAAATGAAATGCATACAAAGATTTCAAACCATTACGAGATCCTATTACCTTTATTTTATAAACTTTACTACTTAACGAATATATTTATTTGAAAAATTTGCATTGAATTTTATTCGAAAATAATTTATAGGTAATATTTTCAAAAGTATAATCTACGATTTTATAAGCGTGAGAGCCTTGTTGAAAATTTTATTAAGAAAGACTATTATGGTTTAACACAAAGCACCCCGTGAATTTACATTGTTTTTTTAGACTATTTTTCGCACTTTTATGATTCCAATAAAATTATAATTTATATTTGGTGGAATATTTTTTAGTTCCCTGATTGCTTCAAAACTTATAGCCATCATTCAAATAATAAACACTTCTACCATAGTACTCGATAAAGTATTTCAAAAATATAATTAAACAATACACATACGAATACGCCTAGATATCGGTATTTCGATTGCAATGCAATCTTCGTTGGCAATTAAGTAAAATTTAGAGTTAAATAAAACTAGAAAAATATACTTTAATTGGAATATGAACTAAAAAATGCAAAATAATGTAAAATAGAAGAGAATAAAGACATTGACAATAAAATTAACTTGAATGTTAACAAAAGCATGGGGTGCTCTCTACTAATGTTTTTATAATGGCTCTACTTTTAAAAGAATAAGTAGAGAGCCCATGCTTTCGTTAATTTTCTTGTCAATCTCTTTATTCTATTCTATTTTAAATTATTGGGCATTTTCTAGTTCATATTTCAATAAAAGCATGTTTTTCTAGTTTTTATAAACTCTACATTTTACTTAATTGATATTTTTTGAAATAAATTTTTTACACACCATTTTGATTCGCGTATTGTGGTCTCAGTTTTTACTATTTGACTACATAGTGAATTAATTATTTATTTCAGCACTTTTATAAATATAAGTGTTCATATCGGTGTAAGCTAATTATATTTTGTGACCATATAAATTGTTTTTTACTAATAAAACAAAAAAATGTCATATAATTTTTATTCTTTAGTAAAAATTATGAATATTGATTAGTACTAGTAGTATAAACTATAGCTTTTTGTATTCATTTATTGATATACTTACTATATATATATATACAACATAATACATTACTTGCCATTGGTGAGATGCTGTAAACTTTTCATATCATAAAGCTCTGCCCACAATCTCACATACACAAGTTTATTAATGCCATGGAAACAGAGTTTATTTATGAATGCTTAATATTTTATTATTTTATTTTATCTAATATTAGTTCGTCGTTTTACTCATTGGCTAAAAAAATATTTATGGTATACTCGGCCACAAAAGTTATACTCTTTTTTTAAATTTTACAATTAATTTGAGTTCCATCTATTGTTCAAGGAATTACTTTACAAAGATACTATCTTTGTGGATAATGTGATTCATCCCCGTAGACAGGCTGTATTTATGAATACGAGCATTATTCTCAGAAAAGTGATAAATCTACTCAAAAATGAAAATTACAATGGTAATAGCATTTGTGTAAGATCCATTTTACGAGATGAAAACACTTCACAAGGAAGTGATTTATGAAGAAACTCCACTAATTAAAAAGATTCGGACACACGAATGATTCGAACAAATTTTACAGCGAGTAAATATAGTATCAGAAAAATTAGAGTTATTTTTAAAGTTATTAACTTGTAGCGGACTCGCTACTAAAACGAAATATAATTTCTTTATTTTAGACACCTATGCATATCCACTGCTTACTCCCCCTGTTATTAAGGTAATTATTTATGTTTATTACCTTAGTAACTATCAACAAACACATAATGTCATTCTACATATTTTATTAAATAAAGATCAATGAAAATCATAGTTATCGTCTTTTTATATAATTTCTTTATTGGTAGATTTTTAGTTATTGGATTCTTTATTTTCATCCAATCTCCTACAAACTCATCAAAGTAAATTTTTTCCAGAATAAACAATTTTTGACAAATAAATAGATGGTTCATTGAAAAAATTAGTCCAGGTAGAAAAAAGTTGTGGATTTATGATATTTTGTAAAAAAATTCAACAGTGGCAAATAAATCTATTTGATTTATCGAAATTTTTAAGTCAGTCTATTGAAAGCTCAAATAATTTGAAATCATTTTGAAACTGCTATTGGAGATAATATTGGCTTTGTAATGTATCCCTGATATCTGTCTAGTGAGTTAGTTTTATTAAAACATAGAAAGAAATATTATTAATTTTATAGAAATATATTATTATTATGGTTGGTTCTTGTTAGCTGTAAGGAATGAACAAATATTGTTTTATAATTATCACCGCTACTACTATTCCGTTCCTGACTCTATATAGATACTTTACTCATATCATTTCGTTCATTTTCAATTTTCATTCATTTCGTTTTATCATAAATAATATAATATGTGTATAAATATATGTTGCAATCGTTCATTCAATTGGACCTGTTACTAATTTACTAGACAAGAGTCTACTGGAATAGTTTATATTATAAAAAATATAAATGGTTATGTTATTATATATTTTTTCATTGGTGATATCTAAATGATTTATTATACCCTCATCTCTAAAGAGATCTTCGTGTGTTTGAGTTCAAAGTATTTCAAAAAAGGTATTTGTAGATATTGCCAATTGCAAAATTTGCAGTGGGCTTTCTTTGATAATAAACACATTTCATTTTTCATGATATCTTCAACTAATCAATTAACGTTTATCTAAATCAGATAAAGCTTTTCCTTAAAAGCGAACATTTTACTTTGAAGATTTTAATGACGTTATTTTCGCGAAATTTTGTCCGATTTCAATAAAATATTTGTTGAAATCTACTATTTTATGGTAATGGTTTTTGTATTTCTGCTATTGCTGTAGCGACGTTTCTGTGGAGAAAAATGAAATTTGTTTGAGGTATCTTCAATTAAACACAAAATATGAAATGTATGACCCTGAATTATGTTCCAGGCTTATCACAATCAAATAAAATTTGTCTTTGAAACACATGAAACAAACAATGAAATCTTTTTCAAATCTATTATTTTTAGGGGAAATTTTTTTTTGAAACTGTTTTGAGTAATTTTTCTAACATTAATTTTAATTTTTCCATCAAAACTTCTAAGCGTTACAATTTACAGATTAGGGTTTAAATCGGTTTGAAATCGGTATGAAGTTTCGGTTAAAAAAATTGTATAATTACCATTTTTAATTAATATAAAAAATCACAATATATTTAATCAATTTAAAAAAAAAACACATTCGATTTTTTACTATATAATGAAAAAAAAGTTCCTTAAGACAATAATATTTATCAGTTATGCGTAAAACGTGTTGATTGGGTAAGTAATACCCAAAATTACCTTTCCAAATAATTCTTCAATAACTAAAGAAAATATAAATATTGAGATACCTTCATTTGAAACATTCACGATAACACGAAAAATATTTACGGTAATCTTTAATTATTTTATGTAGTAAAAATGAAAATCGTATAGGCTTTGTATAACATCAGTGTCATTTTTTCGCCATCAATCAATTTAGATTTAGATGACTGATGACTGATTTAGATGACTGAATGTAATTTCGTTCAATACAAAATTTTTCTTTAAACAAGTATAATAAATTTTATATAAAAGCTCTCCCGATTTTTCTGTCATGACTTGAATGAGCTAGTAATATAATGTAGACATTATTGAAGTAAACGTATTTAACAACATGTATGTAATCTTTTATATGATATTTCAATTATTACATAAGCACATGTAAGTTATAACGTCCAACAATATTTCTCTCTTCAGTTCTGTTATATAAATAATAAAATATTAATAATATGAAATATAATATATATATACATGTAATTTTTATTAACTTATATTATACAAAACTATTTATATATTATAAATGTTTTTATTAGATAATTGAAGAATATTTTACATGTTAGTTTTATTAAGGGGTTATACTTTTCAACTACTCATGAGATATACAATCTCTTCATAACCAATTAACTTAAATTTAATTATTAATTTATTTGTTATTATATATATTTACTCTCAAAAATTATTATAAATGTTTTTAATTGAATTATTTAATAAAAAGAAAGATTGTCGAACTATAATATAAAAAAAAAAAAAAAAACTGATCCAACTATGCAAAAAGATTCGTGGTGATCATTCGTGGTGAATCCTTTAGTCGTGGTGATAATTCATCAAACGAGAAATTCAATAATGCCACTTATGACCTAATCAAATAGTACTTTTACCTCTTTAAAAATATAGTGGATTATATATATATATTAGCACTAGGAAAAAATTACAAAAATTCCATAGTGAAATCGTGCTTTCGAAAAGAGTTGTTAAAGGTCGAAATAATAAAATTTTCTCAAATATCTCGTAAACTATTGTTACAGTGTCAATATACCATAGTTACATAGTGATTTCATTACTTTTCTGTATTCCCACATATGTAATTATTAAGTACGAATACACTTCACACTGATATTTACAAATACATTTTGTGAACTTTTCTTGTATCAAAATATTGTATTTGAAATGACATGTTCACCATTTAGAATTAAACAATTATAATTTAAAATGTTATAATTTAAAAATGTGAAAAAGATAATTTAATCATGGACTTGATTAATAACATCGTATTACTTTCTTCTTCTTCTAATACGATATTTAAACGTTTAATTACAATTATCAAAAATGCTAATTTGTCAAAGTTTTATCCAAAATACTACAAAATAACCCACAAAAAGAAACTAATAAATATTCAATTTATATCTCTAAAATTATGTAAATTATGATTAGGTTATCGTTTTAAAAGATGATCGAATTTGATCCAATATATATATATATATATATATATATATATATATATATATATATATATATATATATATATATATATATATATTCATAGCAGATACCTTCTTTACCACGAAAATTATTTTATAAAATACATATTTCGATTTATAAATAAATATATGCATGTGTATATATTAAGTGATATTACCTACCACCGACCCCATCATATCGTCACCCAGTTAGTAGGCCCTCGCGTATACACATAGATAGATACACATTATAACCACCACCAACCTAATAATAATTAATTCCAGTGTGGTATTTTATTACTTTCAATCCTTAATTATAAAATAGAAACCTTTAAGCTGCCCCAAATCAATTTGAAAATCCATGATAATCAAATTCTCATAACGTTTTACTTATATATACATATAAATATCTACTACCGCTATTCAGAAATAAATAACGTTTAAGCATTGCTTTCGTTGTTTGTTTTATCTCTCTTTTCGTATCCTCTAAGTACTTTATATACCGTGGGTGAAATAAATATTTGAAGGGATGTGTATCAAAGCTTATTTTTAATTTTAATATGGATTTTTTCGAAAGATTTTTCGAAAGAGTTCGTTGAATATTTTGTTCTAAATATAAGATGAAACGTCATTTGAAATTCATTTTGTTAGCTTTTGGAAACACTAGTTAACAAAGTTGAACAGTTGTGTATAAAATTGTACATTTAGATGCTATATTTAGAGGCAATCTAAATGGTTAAGATAAATATTGCAACACATCTAAACTCGTAATGTTGTACAACGATTTCAACGGATTTGTATGGATTTGCAGCATAGTTCAGCATGGCCAACCCTCCATTTTCCATGGATTCACGGAATTGTATTATCATTATAAATATTATTTATTGATATTATAGAGTATATTTTATATCTTCTAATCTCGAGAATAATATATCGTTTTGTCTCAAAGTAATCGTTTCACAAAGTACAATACTCAAAATTTTGAGCTAGTAATTATTTCAACAAGCAAATTCAGTACTTTAAAAAATATTTCAAATGTAAAAGTTTTCTCAAGTAAATAATTACTACTTCAATATTTTTTGTGCTGTTGTCGAGAATTTTAATACGAGAGAGGTAGATAGATTGGGGTTTAAAAAGTATTGTACTTCGACATCATGGTCCATTGTGCTCCAGCTTCTTCTTCAGTCTGATGAGATTCGCTTCTCCCATATCTTTCGATACGAAATATTCGTGAGGGTTACCTCAAATTTTCTAGTATTGATCATAATAGTTTTTGAGGTTTTTTTTAACGACAGTAAAACTTATTCTATTTTTGTATTTGATACACATCCTTCTCTAAATAAATATATGTATATATTCGTA
Organism: Nineta flava; assembly: GCA_963920215.1. Lineage (NCBI taxonomy): Eukaryota > Metazoa > Arthropoda > Insecta > Neuroptera > Chrysopidae > Nineta > Nineta flava. Next base: position 117,693,101 of record OY986041.1, read on the forward strand.
TTTCTTGGCGTTATTTCTATATCTATATCACAATGACTTAACTTATTGTGGTATTTCTCTTCTGAATAAGGTAGCAGATATACTTATAAGATGTGGTGAATGGTTCAAAAGATTGTCATTATATACAAATCCTATGTACGTTATCTAACCACGATTATTGTTATTTAAATAAATATAAATATTAATTTGGAAATTTCGGGTAATTTTTTCTTTGAAAAGTTAAACTAATTTAGACTACAATCCACTTCCATTTCATTCGATTTGACGTCAATATAAAGACTACAATGCAGTGTGTGATTTAAGGGTTGTGAATGTGATGTTCTTAATCGATTTTAAATTTTTCTGGATCTGTACGTCGCGTGGTTTACTCTCCTTGATATGTAAAGCATGTAATCGTCAACTGTTAATTTAAATTTATCCATCAGAAAACAAAAACTGTCATTTTCAAGAAAATGACAGTTGAACTAAAAACTTTGCACCATAGTTTTGTTATATGAGGCCTAGATTTGATCCACTTATATTATGGAACAGAAAAAGAATCAAAAAACGGAAGCGAAAAATCTCCAAGGGGATAAATAAAGGGCTGTTCGAGTTTGAAGATTTCGACCAAACTTTTTCAACATTTTGTGAATATACGTGAAATAAAATTTTAACGTGGTATCTATTCCTGTTCTGGAAGTATTAATTCTGACTTGAAATTCTTAGAGATCTTTCAGTGATAAGTTTGTACCAAAGAGCATATACGAACAGTTAAAATTTGGATAATTATTTTTTTTTTGAAAGTTGAAGAAATATTCTTTATGAATATATTTGGAACAAAACTTTGAATTAAACAGCCACGACTTAAGGCTGTATACAGAGGTAGTGTGCATATTTGTGTAGAAAATGTGCGTTGTGTAGAAAATGGGGTGTTTACACTACCTTTTTTTTAATTGATGTTAATTACGATTGTCTTTTTCATTTTAATCGACAATAAAAACTCATGACAATTTTTTTTAATCCTTAAGAATTAAACAAAATTTATTGTTATCTTACGGTATTGAAAAGCATATCTTTATTTTACGTAGCATAACAGTACTATCAAGTCAGGATAACCAAGTTAAATGTATTCCAAATCACTGTAATTTGCTTTTACCTTTAACATTGAATATATGCATTTTTAGCTTATAATGAACGTAACTGTTCGTATCCTGCCGGCTGCCCCATCAACCAAACTCAATACAATGTAAATTGTGTAAGACGCAGCGCACTTTTAGAACTTGCTGAACGTATTTCGTTACTCTTCGAATGATTTGTCTACTTAACAATAGACATAAAATTATCGGAACATCAATTTAACAAATATTCATCATGTTTGTATTTCCTGTTCTTACAACAAACAAAATTCTTTAGAACTTTACAAAATTATGCAATATTTAACAAACAGACACACACACATTGTTGAAAATAATATTAAATGTTAATAAATCACACTACCAACATAAACATATGGAATACATATAATATGGAAAGGTTGTTAGATAAGTTTACATAAACACCGATACACGAACGAATGGCACGGCAGCCCTCATATCAAAAGGGATAAGCAACAACATTATATGGGTGATTCTTTGTTCACGTAATTTTTTCAGTGTCTAGTGTCTCTTTTTTTCTTTCATTTTGGAAAGGGGGCTCAGACGGAGGGGGAAACACAAAATGTTGTATATCTATCTTAATATTAAATTAATAATATTAGCTTTAAAAGCTAAATAACTATTTTAAAATCAAACAGTTTAACAACAATCTAGTCCCGAATAATCTAGACGCTCACCATTTCCATCATGCTCCCCTCTAAGCTTGCATGAGGTCCATCATGGGGCCGTTCATGGGCATACTTCGACGCTCATTCCCAATAGGTTTAGGAGAACGGTCCAGGTTAAACGCATTAATAGGTTTGAAGCAGTTAAAGGGTTTGTGTGGTAAAGTTTATAAATACTAAAAATTTTGGTTTTTGCCTCTGCACACGGAGACAGTAGTGGCGGCCAGTAGTACTAGCTTGTAATGACCGCTCTTAATTATCCCTCTATTGGCCCCGTGTCCAAAGGTACTTCCGCTTCAACGTTCAGCTAGTGGCTACTGGCTACTTGCGGTCATCAAACTTTTACAGGTTTGTGGATGCCAGTAAATAACAGGATCACGTGACCTATTGAAAGTCGTTATTAGACGCGTCTTAAAAGGTACCGAGCGCCAGTAGTGCCCTAAACTATCCTTCCTCGTACGATTCGCCAACTTCTTCCATTTTCTCACACATCCTCTGACAATGTTTCACTCACCACGCTCACACAAAATTGACTACTTGCTGCAAAGTAATGGAAGACCAATTTTAGCTGTCCGTACTGGCTGCCATTACTGTTCCCGTGTGCAGGGGGCTCTAGTGAATTTTTTTTAAAATTTGATTTAAAAAATGTAAGTTAGCAGAGAATCACCCATTCATATATAGTAGTCTGACTCCAAGTTTAGATGATAACAATTTGTAATATTAAGTATTAGGTGAATGAGGTAGATACAAAATTCTGGTTAAAGAAGGTGAAGATGAAGAAGGTGAGAAGGGTATACGTACACATATATAGATACTATAGTGAAATGTCAGACATCATCACAACCCGAAAATTTGTATGTATTGTGTGACCACTTGCTTGCCTGCATACACATTTGGGAATTAATAATACGATTATCATCATCACCAGGAGATGAATATACAAACATTCACAGAGTGTAAGCATCATAATAATAATAATAATAATCATCATCATCCCCTTAGCTCTTACACCGACCATCATCATCTTTCATCAGAGTTTAGTTGTTGTAAATCGTTGTCGGCATTCATCGTCCATCTTCTCCACTACACCTACCCCATCTCTACCCTATCTGTTAATTCTGAAAGTCTCCCTCACTTCTGTACCACACAATAATATATGCAGATGCTTGTTTAAACATCTGTAAACAACCAAACATATACAGTGCTTTAGTAGTTGCTACTTCTATTCGGTTACCTACCTACCTACCTACCAAGCAACCTAGTGCTAACTATCTAGTTGGTAGTAAGTCCATGCTTAGATGGTAGCTATAAATATACATTATGTTTCTTTAAAGACAACTTGGGTCTAGTTATCGGTAGTAAATTATTTAAATATTTTATTGGTTGATTTATGAACTATAAAGACAGAGTTAAACTGTCTCTTATTACAATGCTTTTATAAGCTCGTTTTCTCTTTCCAGGTCGAATTTCTAAACAAATTTTACTAGATACATTTATCCAAAAACCGAAAAAATTTGGTACAAATCTAAAAAATAAGGTACTATGTGCGCTACTTTTGTGGTCCATGGTACCATATTAATGAACATGAAGCAGAGGCGCAACAAAAATATATTTTAATTTATTACACTTCTTTGTATATTCAATTACATACACCCTTTGATACCATAATGTTTATGGTATCAAAGACATTATACCATAATGTCGTTGGAAATGTTTTTGTTCATTACCTTGGTAACTAATAACAAATACATTCTGACATTCGTTCAATAGTTTCAATAAAGATAATTTATATCTTTCAACTTGTCTTCTAATTTATTAAATGTATTATAATTATTAATGATTCAAATATAATCATCTATCATCTAACAAACTCATAGTGGAATTCGATAATATTCACTGAAACAAAAATTTGGGAGAGTCGTCTATAAGAGTTAAAGCGTAAATTAAAGACAACTTCTGTCCAGTTATTGTGTATGTAAAAAATAAAATTAGAGTTTAATTTAAAAAAAAAATTGTGTTGTTTAGTTTTAAAAAAAAAACTAAACACTTTATAGAAAATAATTGAATTATCAATTATTTTCATAAATATGAAATTAAGTTAATTTAGTAATTTTAATTAAAAGAGGTATTATGATGTAAAAAAAAATAATGAAAACTAAATATACGGTACTTTAGAAAAAAAAAATCCAAAGCAGAGTATTGTATGTGGAATTATGAAAATTGGAAAACGATCGGTGCTAACGCGATACACGTAAATATAAAAAAAATAACACGTTGAACCGAAAGTCTTTCAATAAAAGCTGGGCCCATTAAAAAAGATAATATTGAGGTAGTAAGATCTTTACTATCCAGTAAGTGTCTAAGTTATCGACAAGTGATTCGAATCTGAAATACTGAAAATAAAAAAAAGTACAAAAAAAAGAACAAAACAAAATATATGTTAAAATAAAATATATTTGAAATAAATAATTTTTAATTTAATAAGTTGATAGTATAACTATCCTTAAAATACTAACTTTGGTTGTACAAGTTATAAAAAAAAAGATTACATGAATATGTGCTAGATTGAACTGTAGTAAAAGAAATATCGTATATAAAAAAAAAACGACACTACAGTAAAAAAAAAAATATGTTCAAATATGTCTGATTTGCAAAAATATAAATATGGATTACAAATTTAATTCAGATACATAGTTGTATATAAAAGAGACATTACGCTTCTGTAAAAAAAAATACACGGCCGAAAACGCCAAGCGTATACAAACAATATAGTTATAAATTGAAAAAGTCATTGCATATTCACATAAAATATAAATTGTACAGCAAAAATGTGTATAGAATGTGTATTGAATTGTGACAAGTTTGAGAGACCACAAGTTTCGGAATAGTGAATTAAATAAATTATACAAAAAAAATATACTTAGATACAATCAGATAGAAACCATTAATTCGCCCATTCGATACTTCAGCACAATCCATAATAAATATTCAATTTGTAAATTGAAGAAATAAAAATTCAAAATACCATCTGATTAATTCATGTGAGACAATTACTTTTAGTAACTGTACTGAGAGAAGTACTTTTAGTAACTGCTTTCTTTTTGTAACTGATTTGAAATATGTGCTGAAATATCGAAGTAAGCTTGGATATACGCAAGTCATTTCCGATCTAAGTAAATGTTTGTTGAAATTATGTAAATTCTCAACTCGCATAAAGCAATAATTATATAAATTATTATTTTTTGAATAATAAAAATATGAAAACAAAATGATAATAAATTTTAAACAGTGGAGTACTAAAAAAATTATTCTCCATTATAGGTGGTAAATTATTTAAATATTGTGATTTATTAACTGTATTTTATTTTATTGTCTATCGTTTTATGAGCTCGTTTTGTTTTTCCAGCTCGAAACTTCCAGTTAAATTTTGAATCACTCAACGACTTCAAATTGAGCTAAAATTTTACATAAACGTGTATTTCTTAGGATAATACAATCATACGATACTATAGACCACAACGGTAGTGCTCTTTTTTCCAAACTCTTTAGTTGATTTATTCGGTTTATGAAAAAAAGTCTTCGACAAAAAGTAGTTTATTATAAACATACTAACAACTTTATTAAAAACATTTCCCCAAAAACTGAATGATGAATAAGATTAAATTAAATTAACTAAAATATTTTGAAAAAACGACCGTGATTTTTTGATCATGTGTCCTATGGAAAATATGGTTCGTATGGAAAATAAATTTCAGTTAAATTAACTAAATGTAAGATATACTGTTTGAATATGTAATAAAAAGCTGCTGTAGAGTCATAAATATCCAATTTGGTGAATTCCATTCACCCGTAAATATAAGTTTGTTGACGAGATAAATCTCTGAATTGAAAGGTATGATAACTGGAGGCTTCTGTGAGTCTGAAACTGACCATGTTCATATGTTAGGCTTGAGAATTTCCTTTTATCTAATGCACTTTAATTATAAAGCAACATGTTCCCATATCATACAAAAAAAATTGTTCTGATTTTCATTGTTTATTAAAAAAATATATTTATTGCACAACGGAAAAGCATATGAAAAACTTTTTCCTGTATAGGTGAAAACAAAAACAATATGACCCCCATAAATACATTATTATTTCGAATACAACAATACCTAATATAGAGAACGAGTTTTTCAAAAAAAAAGTTTAATTTAATTAATTAAATATTCAATCAAAAATATCTTTATAAGCAACATTGTATTTAAAAAATTTTTTTTAAATGTAATAAATTATTAACGAATGCATCTCTGCTATAACGTATTTAAAAAAATATATGGTGTGACACACTCACACTATCTCCGTGTTCTGGCATAATAAAAAATTACGTCTTGATACCCAATTCTACCTAATAAGGGACTAGTCTTTTAAAAATTACATAAATTTTTTGTCAACAAGCATTTATTAAATTTACTATAAAATTTAAATCTTTAATTTGAATAGGTTCTTTCAAATGATTCATCATGTCAAAATACTATAACTTCTAACGTACGTACATAAGTACACACGATCTTCTTGTTTGTGACGTGAAAACGCCTATTCTCTCGTTACGCTGGTGCTCAGTCAAGCATATTGTGTGACCAAATAATATAATACTTCAATCGCTAATAACGTGGAGAATAATCGTTTACAATGGTTGAGTCCACATCCGATAGACGAGAGCTGATTTCTATACGTATCTGTAGCACTGTATTTGGTTTGTGTGTGACGTCATCTTATCAATATAGGCGCAGCATGCGCGTCAATGGTTTGGCTTTCAATATGGCTTTCGTCAATATGACTCATAAATATGCTCGGAATTATAAAAAACGCATATCAGAAGAAAGAGTCCAAAACGAGTCAACGAGTCTAAAAAGTCTGGTACCAAACGTAGCTAAAGCTACGGCAGAGTCTAATAGAAAATATGAAAATAAATTGAAAATTACACAATAATTAAAGTCTACGGATCTTGTACAGGACGTTTTCAGGAAAAATCTACGGCGTGGACCCGAACTGTGCCTTTCTTTTTTTGTTTTTATACAATATTTATACCTTATGAATATCTCTTGTAGTGTCCTGCTGTATAAAACAGATAAAAATGTTTTTATACATCCATGCGTCAATAAAAGTAAAATAGTTATATACAGGAACAGAGTAATTAAACAATTCAATCAGTTCTTTGTTGTATTTCTTGCTGTTGTAGTTTATAATCGCATTTCCACATATATTAACTTTAAACTTTGAATAGCCTAAACATGAGAATATAATTCAATTATAAACATCGAACATAATACCATGCTGTACATTACAACGTTGTATATATATATATAGAGGTAAAAAAAAAAGGTTTATATCTAACAATGTTGTTTCATAATATTAAGATAATGTTATTTTTATTTAAAATCCAGTTAATTTCTAATGGAATTGGTTTTTTGTTGAAAAAATATATAAATTAAATAAAAAACCATATAGTCTCATAAGAGAGCAAGTAGCAAATACCAGCACCACCTACATACGCTCACTTCATCAACACACAAGCAGAATGTAGCAGGAAAAAAAAGCGTGTAGAAAAAAAAACAGCATATAGATGTATATATAACACAAATATTTTAATACTTTAGGGAAAACTCAGAGCTCTAACGAAATAATAATATTTAGGTACTATGATTTTGCTTTTCTAAATGTTTGGTAATTAAAAATTAACATTCCTTCTCTCATGGCAGTGGCGGAGAAAACATTGAGAAAAAGGTTTGGGAATTTTATAATAATGTAGTATAATTCAATTATGAAGGTTTTTAGACCCGATATATATAGTATGTACTAGTTTGTAATAGTAAGTTTGTAATACTCAGTAAGGTTTTGTTGGCATAGGTGTTCATAAATTGATCGAATAAGTCCATTTCCGTATATGCGTCCGTCGAGAGATAACGAGCTGAAATTTTTTGTATGTATTCTAGAGCTAAAATGCAAGTTGAAATAGGATAAAACGTAAATCTGAGCAAAATTCATTTTTGTTTTTTGATGTCACCAAGTTAAAAATATCAATTATTTTGGGAATCTCATATTCTCTCAAATCTCGTCAAATTTAATACAATTTTAAGGAAGTTTATTTTACATAAATAATATATTTGGGTCATATTTTGGGTTATAAACAAATAACAAAATTTGTATACAAATTTAAAGAAAGGAAAAGAAGGTATACATATTACAATTATACAACAAATTTTCCTACATATATTGGCAGAGCATTGAGAGAAGAAAAGTAACAATCCATAGGGTTAACATCTGTTATATACCTTTCATTGTGATGAAGGGTAACATCAACCCCTATATATATATAGGAAAACTAAATACATACACATATAAGGATCGTTGTGCTTTAGATATTATGTGTCCTGATGGTTGATGACGAACAGTTACTATTGGACTTGATTACCTATTATCACAATATTTGTTCCCTTTTAATACTGTATATACATACATACAGAAGGATAAAGCTCTTAATGAATGAAAACGCGAATGCTGACTTCTGATTTTATTATCTTCGGTAATTAGAGTTACTACTACTGACTGGGTTTTATTTAATTTTTTTTCCTGTGATTTTCTCTTATTATTATTGACCTTTTTAAATTAAATCAAGCAGCCTGGGAATGGTCTACGTCATGCGTTTGGCCATCATCGTTCCGTTCGTGTATTTAACACCAAACACGTTTTTATTTAAGATAATGGTGTTTTATTAAGTTTTATTTTTTTAGGATTTTTCTGTGTGTGTCAATATGTATAAAAGCATTGATGATATTCTTTTTTCCCTGTTTGGTATGTTCGCGTGTGGTTTAACCTTTTTTTTTACACTGTTTATGTTAATGAAAATGTTAAAAGGGTTTTATACAAATATGTTTATGGAATGAACAATTAAATAGATTTTATTTTTTTTTTATGTTTAAGAGTAGCGTAACCCGAGTTTACTTACGTTACTTTAAATACATAAACTATTTACATTAGGTATTAATTAATTGATTTAAAACTTACAGTGTGTTCATTTGAAAGGCTACCATCTAAACACTTCTTAAAACATGCATTTTAAATACAATAGTTTCAAACATACGGCAATATTTATAAAATAAAAATAAAATAAAATTATATCTTTTGTTTGAAACTTTTTTTCATGCATGGCGTAAATCGAAAATTTTCAAAAACATGTTTAGCCAAAAGAAACGCTGATAGAAGATTAACTGAGTCTTAGGTATTGGTTTCTCACCATTGATTAACCCTTTGTATCGAAAAAATTTATTTCAATTAAAAAAAAAATAAAAATTTTTTTGTATTCTACAAACAAATTGTTAATAAATAATTTATGACAGAAATTTGGATAGAGTTCATCGGAAAGGCTTTAACAATAAATTTAAAAATTAAAGCCAGACGCGTGGCAGATTAGAAATACCGAAACTGATTTTTATAGAAAATATGCATGAAAGGGTGGTTTTTTAAAGGAAATAAATATGGCAAAATCAAAAATATGGCATAATCATAACATAAAATATTCATATTTATCTTAAAGAAAAAAAAAAGCTTTATTTAAAAAATACATATTAATTTACTACCAAAAAATTAAAAATTAAATAATTTTCTTAAAAATTGAGACGGAAGCAGTTACTTAAACTATTATTATTATTATTAACTCTTTTGTGTAGAAAATATGCATTGCCACCATGAATGAGTTTTTGAACCTGTGTTTGTACGACCATCTATGAGCATCTTTTTACAACCGATTTTTTTCAATGTAATATCACGTATGAACAACTTGTTGATCGCGTGGCGAGACAATCTCGCCAGGCTGTTGCCAGGTAACAAAGTTTTCAAGCAGTAACACTGACGAGGAAAGATGACACATGTATAGTGTTCAAAAATTAAGTAATTTTTTATTTAGATAAATTATCCAATCGAAAAATAGTACTCGATAGAGTTATGTAATACATTAAAAGTCCTTAGCGAGTAACGTCAATGAATACAATATAGCCCACATTTTAAAATAAAGTTACTTAATGTAATATGTAATATATTATTATTATTATTAAATAGTAAAATAAGTCTGATGAACAAATAGCACGGACGGGGCGGGTGTATGGAGTCGCAAGTAGTAACAGTACAGTACCACCATGATTGAATACTTTATAACTTTGTTTTGGAACTTTTGATCGTTTCAGCTGTCTGTCAAATGTGTATATATTGCAACATTAAAAAGTATTTTCTACTGTATACAATGCTCTACATATGTAGTTGTTATGTGTATACAAAACTCTATGAGTTTAAGTACAAGGTGTCACTGTACTTAAGAATGCATACCTTCAAATGGGTAGTAAAATATAAATATACACACTTGAAAATATGCTTTTAGCTAAAGAAGACCTCTCAGAAGTCAAATTCAAATAAGTTTATTTAAAAAAAAGTGTAGTAGTTCTACTGGTCATTCAGAAAGAGTGTCTTTCTGTAGTTTTGGAAATGAGCAGCCCAGCGTTTATGAAATCAAGGAACAAACTAGCCGTAGCGGTAAAAACCTTAAATTTCAAGGATGATTGGGAAGAAAAAGAAGAGTAGGTCACAAATCATGCATGCGCGCACAAACTCTAAACTCTTGTAATCTGTATCAAAGATACAAAGTTTGGATGTATATTTTAACTTAACTTTGACCACCACCTTCGAGGTTATTCGAAGTTTAACTTTAGAAATAGAAAGAGAAACCACTCTTTACATCGGAAATGTAATAAACGAAATATTTTAACTTCAGTGATGGTCTTTATTACCCTTTGAACAAAATTCATTATAGTGTACCAATAGCGTCAAAAGTCGAGTTATCAGTTCAAAATTTTCTAACTGATTTCTGCCTTATTTATTCGATTTTAGAAAAAATGCTCCGAATAAAAGTTGCTCATTATAACCATACTTACAAATTTATTCGAAACATTTTTTCGAAATCCTAATAAATAAGGCACAAATCAATTATATAATTTGTAATTAATTGCTCGACATTTGAGACTGTTTGCTCCATCAATGCCAAAAGTTGAGCTTGTGTCTTATTTACTGGGATTTCGGAAAAATGTTTCGAATAAAAGTTGTTAGTATAGTTATAATTAACAACTTTTATCCGAAGCATTTTTTTAAAAACCAAATAAATAAGGCATAAATCAATTATAAAAATTTTAGTTCGACTTTTGATGCTATTTATACATTTACTTTACATTATTTGGTTAAATTTGCATTTCATTTACAGTTTATCATGGAGGGAGAGAGAGGACATTCTGTATACTTCGTTTGATGGGTGGTAAATATATGTATGTTGATTGTACTCTTGACGGGCAACTAAATAACCAAAATGCTGTGATATTGTACTTGTATGTAATATGTATATCAAACTGGTTGATATGTTATTTATAAAATAGATTATTAATTTCATTAACAAAATTGATATATGATAAGAACTCACTCACTCACATGTTAAACTTATCTTACGTAGGCATGTATGTGTATGTATATGTAATGTAATAGACATTTAATATAATATGTAAAAGATATGTTTTAAAATATTCGAAATTATTTTGATTTAATTATCTGGAATTAAAAAAATTTGGGTAATATTAAAACTGTTTGCAAACAATTATGTTTTAGTGGGTGATGATTGATTGGATTAAAGAAAATTATTTTTCGAGTATACCTGTATAATATTCAAGTAAAATTAAAAGTTTTAAAAACCTCTTTCCAAAAAAAAAAACAACAAAATGTACAATTTGAATACATAAAACAATACAAAAAGTAACTTCCAGTAACCGCCACCAAATTTATATGCAAAATGATGATGTTAATAATATGCCTATACATCATCTTGGAAAAGACCTGATAATCATTAAACGAACAGATTTATCATATATGGCTAAGAACCACCGCAAGAAAAGCAGCTATCTAAGAAAAAAACCGTATTCAAATCAGTCCACGCGTTGGAGAGTTACGAATCCACAGACAGACAAACAGACACACATAGGCTTCAAATCTATAACATCCCAGGTTTTGCATCGGGGGTTAAAAATTGCCTCTATCATAATCATTGTGTGCAGACCAGTAGACCAGTCCAAGTGGCCGAGCGGTCTAAGGCGTTATGTCTGCGCAGTATGCGAACTTGGAATCTGGGAGGTTATGGGTTCGAATCCCGACATCGGCAGTTTGTCAATTATTAAGAAAAAAAAGGGGTGATTAATTGAATAAACTGTTGGCGTACGGACAAGAACGAAGTAACCGGCTATGCTTGAGAAGGTTTTCTGCAGATACCTTCACGCACTCCAGAGGCATAGTTTCTATCATATACACATAGTTTCTAATATATACACAAAAATTTCTTCCACTCCACTCACATCTTCACATCTTTAGGCATCACAATGGACCTTATTGTCGAAGTACATCCCGCCCAGGGCAGCCTCTACAATCTATCTATCTATCAGTTTGTACTCTTTTAATAGCCTTTCAATAATCTATCAGTTTCGTCTTAGTTTGAAACAATTCAAAACTGTTTTCAAATATTTCATATCGTAGGAGCTTCAATAAATCGAATAAGTTTTCTAAATGCTGTTGGAATTAAAACAAACTAAAAACCACCTTTTTTATTTCAAAAACACTACTATGGGCCAAAAAAGTGGCAATCATTTTTCAAAATTTTATAATCGATTTGTGCCTTATTCATTCGGTTGTTGGGAAAATGTTTCAAATAAAAGTTGTTAGTATATTTATAATGAATTAACTTTTCATGAATAAAATAAAATATTTTGTAGGTAAATCTCTATTTATTAAAAATTAATAATTTAACAAATTTTTATAAAATTTTAATGCATTTCGACCAACATGGTCATCATCAGAAATACATAAATTATTTCTGCTGATGGCCATGTTGGTCGAAATGCATTAAAATTTTATAAAGATTTTTTAAATTAATAATTTTTAATAAATAGTGGTTTAGCTATAAAATACTTTGTTTTTCTCATGAATAGTGATTACCACAAATTAAAGCTTGAAAATATTTATGAATTACCTTTTATTGGATGAATTTTTTCGAAAATTAAATGAATAAGGAACAATTCAATTATAAAATTTTAAATAAGGACCGCTACTTTTGTCGCCTTGTGTACTAAAAAGAAACACACTAAAAAGTATTACTAATGTTAATTGTTCTAATTAGCATGTAAACAACTCTTTTATTCCCGGTCTATTAAAATTAATTTTTTTATACTTTTTTATGTATAAAAAAACATATAACAGGTGTTCATATAATGTTATAATTAGTTCATTTCCGTATGCCCACCTTTATTTTTCCTTATGTTAAACTTTACTTGTGTTAAATTTGCCCATTTAGTTCTTAGAGAGTAATAAAACTTTGTTTCTCCATTCCCTCTGAGTCTCACTTGCCCTTTGACTGAATTCTGGTTTGAAATTTATTTCAGATAATATTGCCGTTAATATGTTAAGAATTAAAAAAGACTTCAACAAAGTCCATATCATTTTTGGTTCGCATAACTTCTCACCCTATACAGAAAGGTTAAAAATCATTTTTACTAAAAAATTTATAAAACTTGTTTATGCGAATTAAGGATGTTGCTGAGTATGTCAAAATGCTACGAAACGAATGAAATTTAGTAGAAATTAAAACGATTTACTAAACCGTTTAAAAGTAATTAAAATTAAAAAAAAAAAAACTGTAATTTTCCATGTGTTCTTATGGAGATTTGTTCACTCAGTTTAAATTCATTTCAATTATTATTAAAAACGCTACGATGCGTTCCAAATTTTCAAATTGTATTGAACTCTATAGAAACAATTTTGCATAATTTAATTAATATTCACTAAACGGTTGCATTCACTAAATTATAAATAGAAATTTATTAAATTAAATTATAAATAGAAATTTTTCATATTATTTCTTATTTAATTCAACATTAATGGTAAAATTTTCTATTTTATTTTAAATTATATCTTTTAGAGTTAATACCATTTATTATGCTACTAAACGTAAATATTCACGAATTTCTAATTTTCGTATTTTTGCCTTATATTGTATGGCCCAAACATCCTTGTTCCAAATATATTTAAAAAAAATTTTTCAATTTTGTATTTCTTTTGATTATTTATGACATTTTATGTTATTATATACAGTACAAATAACGTCTTATACAGTACAAAAGTCGAGCTATCATTTTAAAATTTCATAATTGATCCATGTCATATTTATTCAGATTTTGGAAAAATGTTTCGAGCAACAGTTGTTTTAATGAACAACTTTTATCCGAAGCAATTTTTTTCAAATAAATAAGGCATAAATTAATTATACAATTAAATATATATTCATATAAAGGACTAAATGACAAGTTCATATTTATATATTTATATCATAGACTGGATATTATTGTAATAATGGTTATTTAAAATGTAATTCAATCACATAAAGTGATTCTTTTATTCAAAAAACTTATATATTTTTCTAATGACTATATTTCAATCATTTTTATATAATAACTGAATATGATGATGTCTATTAAAGAAATGTATATTTTATTCAATTTATAATAATAATATCTATTGTGTCTTTTATATAATTTTTTTTTGCAAATGTTTAGTTCAAGAGCTATCGGGACGAAAACACACAGTACTTTCGCAAGGATGGAAATGTGTCAAAACAATCGTTAAAGTTCGTTATGATCTAAGAGAAAAACCTACTCATTTTTCCATGTTTGGGAATATACGTTAATTACGAACTACGTATCAAAACATTCAAAATTCAATTTAATGAATTAAGGATGTACGAGCACAAGAGTTAAAATTAAAATTTAACTTAGGCCCTTCATACCGGGCCAAAAAAGAAGAGATATTTAAGATATTTAAAACCCTGAGATTTCAGGTAATCAAGCTACCGTCGACAGAAATAAAAATTACCCGAAATCTCAGATGTTTTCTTAATTTTTTTTTTAGGCCAGTTATACCGTAATTTTATTGAATCAATCACGTTATTAATATTTCTATTTTCTATTGCGTAGTTTTTTTTTATTCATCTTATTTTATTCCAAGTGAAAATTATCAAAATATGTCAACGCTCACGGGTATCTCCATAAGAGCAATGCATTAAAACTCAAACTTTAACATTAAATAAAGAATTCAAGACCCCCGTAAATCCCCGTGAAACTTTTATAATTGATTTATATGCACTTCAACTACATATGTTAACAAATATCAAGCCTTAATCTTTTGATGCTCCAGTGCTCGTACATCCTTAACTGAGACAAACTCTGTTAAAACTGTTAAAACAAATTACATTTCTAATCATTAACAGTTTCAAGTTGTCACAGGTAAACCATTTATTGCACTTTTCATACAAATTAAAACTAATTTTTATCCATCTGACCTTAACTATTTAACTGTAAATAAATACTATAAAAAAATCGACAATTTTTCAAAACAAATTCGTAAAAATAAAAAAATAAATAAATAAAAAATATCCCATATATATCTAAAAGATATTTAAAAAATATAAACGTATATATCTTTTAAAACATAAACATACAGTCTCTACTAAACACATATATGAGAGTTGCCTAGCTGCTGTGTACAGTACAAATACGATATAGGAAGGTATGAGGTTTCATGTAGGTAAAAGGTTTTCGATAGAAACGAGAGCTAGTAGGTAGGTAGAGAGAACTAACTCTGTATGGTGAACGCGAAACGAACGAACGGAGGATGGGTTGCTTGTAGGTTGGTGTAGAGAGTAAATGTGAGAGTATCAGTGAATGGTTTGAGAGAAAAAGTTTTGAAAAAGTTTTATCCAAAAAGAAAAGTAAGTTAGTAGTAAGCCTATCAGTAGAGGCGTGTGTTTTGTCGTCAAAACGTTGGGTATGGTATACGAGAACTTTTTCTGAAGAGTATGAGAAAAGCTATATCGGGATAAATTAGAGTGAGTACGGTAGATATATATATATACATAGAGTATATACAAGTCCTGATTATTTGTTTGTCTTTTCTCTTTTCAGTAGTGGGAGATGGTAATTTTACACGCATGCGCACTTCATATTTTATACTGTTGTACACAGTTTGTAGTGCATTCGTGCCTACTGCGCGTTGAGACAAGCTCTATATAAGACGTGTATTTTATTTGATTCCAGTAATTCTATTGTTGCGACGAAAATTACGATGTTTATACTCTTTTCCTTCTAGAAAAATCCACAATTACATTGGAAAAAACTACTATTCTATTTTTTATCCCTGATAAATTTTTCTAAAATTTTTTTAGAGTTATCGAAAAAAAAAATGTCGCATAACAATATATAAATTCTCGAGATTAAATGTTGATTATGATGAAATTTTATCTTTGTTAAACACATTTAGAATGTTCGCATCTCATTTTCATGGTTTTATGCAATCAATATGGGACGAGAAAGTTCGTTAGTTAGTTAGGTTGCGGCGGTGGGTGTCCATCTTTGTCTTACATGTTGGGGCGCGTCCAACTACTATTTAACTGGGCCTTCTTCAAGAGCTTCACCGCCTCCTATAGCCACATTATGGTGGAGCTCGCAAACTTCTCCAAACAACGGCTCAATTCAGACGTGTTAGCTACTATAGCATCTACTATAGCTCTTCATCTTATTATTATATATAAATATATATATACAGTGCAATTCATAATAATAATCATAATAATAGCGGCCTATCTATGTCGATAGTTCTCGTGTCATTTCGCTTGTATTCGGGATTTTACAACAAAATACTTATATTATTACTGAATGGTGTTGCTTGCTTACCTTTAAGGATGAAGTGGAAGTCCATCATCTATGGCTACTAAGCAGTTGTTTTCTTGAAGATTATATAGGTGAAATATAAGTTTAAGTTCATAAAATTATTGCTGGGAAATTTTTAAGGTAAATGTTTTTACAAAAATTTTCTTTTGATGTTACTTGTTTAGAAACAATAAAAAAATTTTTTTTTAAAGTCGTATTTCCCACCTTGTCTGTAGTAAACGCCTGGCTCTAAAAAAACTTCACTTCATCAATTAAACACACACATACAAAAATACATAAATTTTTTCATATACTTGTGTGTGAAAAACTTTTAGTTTTCATATAATTTTATGACAGTTTTAGGAAAAAGTTTTTTTAATGGGTACCGCCTTGTTTTAAAGTTAACTTACTTAGAAACTGTTGTATGTAGCTTCCCCTTTTTAATACACTTCTGCGCAACTATAAGAATAATTTCTTTGGATAATAAAATATTTGATCTTAAATGAATCAAGTAATCTCTCACCAACAATACAGGAAATTTGTATTTAAAATAGAGATTTGATTATTCATTGTCACTTCCGGTGTGTGTTTACAAAACAAACCAAAAAAAAAAAACGCGTACCGTCAATTAATTATTTATTAATTATTTTCATTAATTACGTAATTAATTACAAAATTATATTCAGTGTTGTTAATTGGTGTTAATTGTTATTTTTATTTAAGTGATTTATTTTAGACATTTTTTTTGTTGTTCTTGCTAAATTGTGAAGTGTCTTGAATTTAGCCAATAATTGTGAATAAAATGTTTTCGTAATTAGTTTAATTTTCATTTAATTTGTATATTGACACCATTTTCTGAAATTGAATTGCGGAGACATTTTATTTAAAATTGTGATTTGTGTTATTTAAATGATTATCAAAAATTTTCCTTATACGAAATTAAGATAATAATTAAAATAAATATTATACAGCTTCTTCATTTTGATGAAAATGAAATAAGGAAAATTAAGATTTTAATCGTAAAATAAAATGTATTTGGAAGCATAAGAAAAGCACAGAGAGAAGCTATCAACTGTAGTAATGAAGAAATTGGTTTAAAGAGAAATGATGTTGTGTTATATTATGGGTATAAACAGACTGTTTTTCTCGTAGTGTGTTTTGATACCAATTGACTGATACCGCCGTCGGTTCATTATATAATATTGTTTGGTATATGATGTATAACGGCATATTATAGTGTACGTCGCGACGATACTTCTTATTCAATCCCCGTCGCTATTTTCGTCGTTCACTTTTGACCACACTGTTTCGTATACAATTATATTTTAAATTTATATATATATAAATAAAGGTATAATTAATCATTTAATCATTTTAATTTGATATTTTAGATAGTTAATTTTAAATAAATGTTTTATTTTTATTATTATTTTTGTTATATTTTTTATTATAATTTTTAGGGTTTCATAGATATAATCAGTTTCATTTGATTTAATTGGACTTTTTTTAATTTAGTTGAAAACTATTTCGGTTCTTCTATTTGAGAAATTTTTGCAATAATTTTTATTTTACATGAAAGCTTTTTAGGAAAAGTGAGTTTTAATTATTTCATACAATGCTTAGCTAGTTTTATTCTAGTTGAATCAGGTGTATAGAGGAACAATTTAACGAAATAATAGTTTTAAATTTGAACCAAACTTTTTATAAGTTTTTTAATTTTTTTAGGAACATACTTTTAAATTCATAAATAAATAATTTTACGGATGTTTTACACAATCTTGGAGTCGTTATAATAATATAAATGTATGGAGCCTTTATGAAGCTTTAATAAAATCAGCCAAATCATATAAACATTATTTTTTACTATTTTCACCATTTAAATTCTATGCGGTTTTCTTTGGTCCAGAATTGTGCTCACCATTTGTTTGCTAGTTGAAATTTTAATAATTTTTTAGTTTTAAACCAAATGTGTTCATAATTTCATAATAATATTTATCACATTTATCTTAAATAATAAATTTTTGAACGTATTTTACTTCGACAAGCCTTCAAGAGTTGTTTGAGATTCGTATATTTGAGAACAGAATAGTGATAAACAGCAAGAACAGAGAATTCGATTTATTGGAGTGGCTACTAAATTCGGCACATTAATTATATTTCGACCTCTAGTTGCCAGAATCCAATTTTATAATTGGCAAATTGAAAAATTAAAAATTTTCACTAAAAATCCGAATGAAATTGACAAAGCATAAAAAAATATCAATATGATAATTCTCGTTACCATACAATAGGCAAGTTTTTTTTTCAAATGGATTTGATATTGTTTGTAATAGTAATGTAATAAAATGTAATAAATTGTCAAATATTGAATTTACATTTTATGTAAATTTTCCAAAAAATAATTTCTTTTATTCAACAAGCTTTTATTCAACTTCACCTATTTCTGAGTATGTGTGGATCAAATTTTGCAATCAAAATTTGTTCTAATATTCGTTCCTTGTAGATAGAATTCGAAAATATTCACTGAAATAGAAATTTAGTAGAAGTGTCGATAAATCCTTGTGCTAAGTAGGGGAAGCGATGGGAAATTACATTGAGGCTTTTAGTTTTAAAATAAAAGAATATACAAAATAATCTGTTTAAAAACAAACTTTTATTTAATGAACTAGAAAGTAGAAAAATCAATTTTTGTCTCGAATCACTGAAATGTGACCACAAAAGCTTGAAATGCGCATAAAAACTTTAAAAAATTTAAAACCTGAGCGCCCCAAGCTTCTCTTTATAATCACATATTAGTGTTTCGGGGAAACAATTTATTTTGTACTTTTTAGTTCATTAAACGGAAGCTGGTTTTTAAAGAAGTTTTTTTTATATTAATTTTTTTATATATAGGTTGTAAAGAATGCATGAATGAAGGCAGTGCGGTCATGATGGTTTAAACCGTGACGTCATTGGCATAAGAAAGATCAAACGACATCGTTGTTTTGCACATAGCTCAAGTATACTGCCGAGGGTTATGATATTCAAAACAACGATGACAATTGTTGTTTATTATGATAGTGAAGTCACTTAAAACAATATTGACGGACAGCGTTTTAAAGGTTGTGAAAGAAGGATTAAAAACACAATTTGTATTCAGTTAAAACCAGCGTATTTCGGTTCCGCAGAGAATTAACTATGTTAATACATCGCTTGGTCCTAACTATTCATTTTTATCAATAATATACAGCTAAAACTAGTTTCACGAACTGATATTTCTATTAACAATTACCTTTAATAAATCACAAAATGTAAAAAAACTAAGCTAATATGATTTTAATTTGAATACATGCAAAAGAAAAAAATATTAATTGAATACACTAAAATATTATTTTACATACACTAATTATCAAATTAATGGTCAAATTTAAACTAAAAAATTATTTAAGTACTCATGAAAGCAGTATCTTTATATTTTCAAACGTATTATTTATATTAATTAGGGAAAAGCATTTTTGGGTTCTATTTATATATTTAAAATTGTACAGAATACTTTAAAACAAATTATTCATTTTTAATTGAATATAATATATAATATAATATATTCAATTAGATGGATGATTCTTGATAGAATATAATTATTTTAGTATGACTTAATTGATATAAATTATTTTATATTATTGTTTATAAATAAACGGTTAAGTTACTTTATTAATTAGTTATTGTAGTCCACAATTTCATTATATAATTGTCTTTCATCATAAAACGGAAACCCTTAAAATCATTTTACAAAAGAATCCACTATTGAATCTATTTTATGAATTGAGAATATTTTTCTTCATAGCTAATTATTATAGCACAATTGCAATTATAAACGTAGTTAATAAACAAGTGAAAATAACAACTAACTGAGTTATTTGCTTAAATATCCAGTATATATTTGGGTTTATACAAAAATTTTCAAGCAAAATTGTTTATTTTTAAAAAAGGAATATTTTTTTAATCTAATTTTTTGTTTCGTTTTCTTATCGTTTCAAAGACGGATATTTTCCTCACTGGCGAGGTGAAACGCAGTTCGAATTTGTCTTTTGGCGATCTGGACTCGACTTTTTAACTATAAAACACACACAAAAAATTGCAGGTCCTTGTATCTTTTCGATTTTGAGTTATCGTTTCTACGGACAGACGTGCATAGACGTGCGACGTATTATGTGGTTTTATAAACACCGATACCAAAATTTTTTTTTCGGCGATCAATATTTTCAACCATTACAATCATATATAGATATACCCTAATATACTAGCTGTAAAAGCCGAAGTTGCCCGGGCTTCAAAATAACTTAATAATAATTATTTTTTATAAATTTTCACATTTTAAAACGTTAATTTTTTATATTTTAATCTTAATGACACATAATTTATTTCCATGAATGCAGGTTTTTCTATAGAAACTATAAAGACCGAGCCGTCTGAAAACGTTATTGCCGCCAAAAAACTGCTATATTTTTAGGACGTTTTGTAAGTTTGGACTTCTGATAGTTTTTTTTTGGTGTCGTAAGGAAAATTGACTTAGGATTTTCACTTATCGTGATTTCTCTATTTTCTATAGTCTTCTCCAAATTATTCGGATAAGCACACATACACACAACATATTTCCCTTTTATATATAGTGAGATATTTAAATAAAGTACTTGGCCTTGTTGGCCATATTATAAACCATTATGCCCAAAGAAAATGTAAATTCAATCTGATAAAATGCTAAATTTGTTGTTAGTACCATAGTGTTTGTTAAGCCATTCTGGATTCAAAACTTTGGATTCCAAAACATATATAGGTAGCTATATTTCGAGAATCATGACTCGAATCAAATTTTCGACTAGATTTTCATAAGGTATCGATGAAAATGGTCTGAAAATATGATTTTCTAAAGAAACGGAGGCAAAAATTATTTAACCATTTTTTCGATTTTTTTAAATGGGCTTAATAAACCCCTTAGAAAAATTTTAAAATTTATCAACGATTTTGTTAAAATTTATGTTTCTTAACCATTTTCTCTCATAGAAAACGAAATTTCACTCTAATTGATTGTAAAATTTGTAGTTTGTATGATATTGCATGTATAAGCCCATCTGGAATCGAAACTGTGGATTCCAAAACACATATAGGTAGCCACTTCAAAAATCATTACTGGAATTAAATTTTTGAATAGATTATTTATAGATTCAAATGGTCTGAAAATATGATTTTCAATAAAATCGGGGACAAAAATTTTTTTAGATTTTTTCAATTTTTTAAGCGGTTAAGAAAATAAAAAAAATTTTTTTCAAGGATTTATTAAAAATTCAGTTTCTTAACCATTAAAAACGAAATATAGAAAGCCCATAAAAAACGAAATTTCAGTCGAATTGATTATCAGATTTGTAATTTGCATGATATTATAGGCCTTTTGGAATCGAAACTATGGATTTGAATATTTTAAATTATAAATAAAGTTAATTTATAAAAATCATCATTTACGACGCGACAGATCGAAGGCGTTATACTTTCATGGCATTATTTATCGAGAGAAAATAACCCGGTTTTATTTATTTACCCATAAATTTGGTCTCATATAAAAAATATTCTTTGCTAAACGTAAATTACAAACCTCATGGGTTCTGCCTCATAAAACATTAGAATATGTGTATATTTGTTAACTCTTCATAATTACTAACAAAATAGGTGCTTTTAATTAAAAATAAAAGTTTATTCTAATTTGTATCAAATTAATTAATAACTAAATTGTAGCTAATAATTTATATAAAACACTCGGTTTTTTTTTTCTCTCTCGTATCAATTCACACACACATTTGTTATAATTTATACGAGCTTGTATATTTTATATGTTTGGTGTTTGAACGTAAATAATAAAATTTCACACACACACAAAAGCTCTTATTTATTTGTTTTTCACACTGTGATTGTGAAAAGTTCGTAGTATACCAGAATATAGCTAGCTGCGGCAGTGATATATACTGATTTACGCCTACATAGTTTGTAATAGTATAGTATAGAGTATAGTTTGTAATAGTATACCGTATGTGTTGGAAAGCGTTGCTAATAAGGAATGGTTGTTAAATATTATTTACTATAATAATACACAATATGCTTAGTAAAGAAATTAAAATAGTGGGGGTACTCTGTGTCTCTTGTGTATGCTTGTTGGGCTGTACTCAGTACTGCATTTATATGTAATAAGAGTGGGTTAAATATGTTCATTGTTGTCTTCTTAAACTTAATATTACGTCTAACATTTGAAAATTCTTTTTTGAATATCCCTTATTATTTGTATGTGGAATGTTTGAAAATAAATGATAGTATTCTATTAACGGTATAACATAAAACAATAATCCACACAAATTAAAAGAAAAATAAAACCCAAACAGAAAAAAAATTGAATACCGACAAACAATAATGACAATTGCTAAGCAATATCCGAGTCGATTGTAGAAATCTACCCGGGTATTTTCTAGCACTTGAGGAGAAATATTCGCACAATTGTCAATAATTATATGCCTTAATTCTTGCAAATTTTCAGGCCTATTCCGCGAATAGATCTGTGTTTTGAGAAAACCCCACAAAAAAAAGTCGTTAGGAGATAGATCTGGCGATCTGGCTGTCCACTTGAAGGTTCCAAAACCACTCATAAGACGTTCCTGGAAAGTTTGTTCCATAAACAGCCTTACTATCATGGCATTGTGTGCAGGGCAACCATCTTGTTGGAACCATGCAGATTCCAGGTCTAAATTAGGAAGAGCTCTAACAGTTGGCAAAATATTATTTCGTAACAAACTCAAATATTTTTGAGGATCTATAGATCCGTCAATGAAGAATGGTCCTATAATATGATCACCCAATATTCCAGTCCAGACATTCAGTTTCAGTATGTATGTGTATGTGTGGTTTTATAGTAAATATTTTTTTTATTTATTTAACAATGACTCTCTATAAGAAATGCTTTTGAAAACGGTCTGTATATAGTTTGTTTGCAACACACTAAATTATATCGTAGTTTATGTGAAATTCAATGAATGGAATAGGTTTGTTTGTTCATTTTCCCATACGATTTCAATTTATTAAATTAATTTACTAATAGGAATACAATTTATTTCAATTAATTAAAATTTATTTTTGTGCAATATTCTATTTTTGGTGTATAATTAACTATTTTATTAAAAGTTTTATTTGTTAATTGCATAAAACTTTTATTATTAATATTCTTGTTTGTGTGTTCTATTACTTAACTCTTCGTTCAATTAGTTTTATATCTTAATTTTGTGTCACTTTTGAGGTTAAGTTATTAATTGGGTTGAAATTAAAATTAACAAACAGTGTTCCAAAATATGGCTGAAACAGCACGAACAACTTAAGTTTTTTAGTTTGAAATGTTTTTACAACTTCATTAGGTTGTGGTAATAAAAATAAGTCGTGGATAAAGATACAAATTCGTTTCTATAAATAAATTTCCGACGACACATTCAGGCATCAAATAATGTTTCTTTGACAAATTATTTAAAGATACGAAGTCCATACGGTCTGGTTTCATAGTATAACGAACCTATATTTAGACGCTTGTATTGCAACAGTGTTGAAAGTGTTATAAAGTAACAATTATTTTACGTAAGAAAAAATATAAATTAATAACAGATTGGAATCAATATGATGCGAAATCTAAGCCAATTTAGGTAGAAAAATCTTAGCAGACTCTCTTCCCGATATTCAAGACCCTCGGGGTATCTTTCTATATATTATTAAAGACTATATCAGGTAATCGAATCAAAAACAAAAGTTTTTGATTAATTTCTTTTAAACCAACTCATCGCTTCGTAGCGATACTTTCAAGGAGCTCAAACTGAATCTTTTGAAATTAAAAATTCGAAAAAAAAAATAAATGAAATAGCACGAATATGACGTTGATGAAATTTTATATTTTTGCTAAAATAAATTCAATAAAATAAAATTCCTTCATTACTTTAACTCATTCCTTCATTCACAAACGAGCTTCAAAAAGTTGAGGTAAACTTTTAAAATTATCAAGTTATCATCTCTATATCAAGCGGTTAAAAAGAATTGATTTTGAGAAAATAGCGCTTAAAGAGTTTAACTTTGATTTAAATCGTAATGAATTGATTGTTCTTAAGACTGTTCGAATCAATTTTAATCTGATTTGGATAAAATATCGATACAAGCGATTGTTTAGACAATTATGCTAAAAAAAAGTGTCAAAATCCAAAAATATTTGAAAATTTTCTTCTTACTAGGACCTTTTTTTCAAATCTATCACAGTTTCTGAGAAAATAAATAGATAATAATACATATAGATATAGAAATATATAGATATTAGAAACTGCAATAGAAAAAAATTTTCATACAAAAGTTGTTGAAAATAAAATTTTAAAATAAGATATTGATTACTCGTTTTATTATAGAAAAAAAGTTATATGCAATACAAGATTTCTGGATAGTTGCCCCGATTTCGGATCAACACTATCTTTTCTGAAAGCTTCATCCCTTAAATAAATATACCATTTTTACGGTCTCCACTTTGACTATTTGTAACTTAATAAAAAATAAATAAAATAATTTTAATATATATATATATATATTAAAAAAATGCAAATCGAAAATCAACAAAAATCAAATCATGAATAAATATTTAAAGAAAAAAAAACACAAATAATATTTATCAAAATAAATACTAAAAACATATTTAAATAATGTATAAAATATTCTTTTTTTAAATTATTCATTTTATTATGAATATCATTATAAGCTGCAGTAATTTGATATTTTGATTGATTGCTGTGCACCAACTGTGTGTGTTTATGGGTGAGTGTGTTGTGATTATTTACTTATTCATTTCAATCTTCATCATCATCAGTTAGTTTATTGCTGCTGCTGCTGCTAATAATAATAATAATAATAATGATAATAGTTGGTCGATTAAAACATGGAGAAGTCACTCAAAGACAATAATAATATGTGGAGGAGTAAAGAATATTGCTTATACATATCAAGGATATTAATATGGAGAAGTATAAACAGTTGGTTTAGCAGGAGGAAAACTATAAATTGGTATACAGAACTTTGCAAAATTATGTTTCATAACATTAGAAATCTTTAAAATTAGCAGAAATAGTCGAGGACAAAAGTTAATTTAATGGTAAAGAACTGATGTTTGATGATAGGTGTATTTTACCATAATAAAATCATATTGTAAATTATGGGAAGTTGTAACCAACCCGACTGGTCCGATTGGTTACGGCACTCTACTTGGAACTGGGAACTGGGAATTGTTTCTGGTTCGATTCTCATCGGCGGAAGTTTGCCAATTAAATTAATTTAAAAAAATTAATAGGTCGGTTAATTGACTAAACTGTCGGTGTATGGATAAAAAAAGAAGTAACCGGTTATACTTGTGAAGATTTTTTTCCTACCAAAGTCAGCTGCAATTGCACAACCAACCAGTTTCTAGTCTACTACATACAAATTCCTTGTCCTTTATGGTTCGATAAAACAAGCCTAGAAAAGCCTATTTTCTAGGCTTCAACCTGCCCTTCGCAGGTTGCTGCTTTGAACCCCAAAGACGGCAGTTTGTCAATTAAATTAAAAAAAAAAAATTAATGGGCCGGTTAATTGACTAAACTGTCGGCGTATGATGAACGTATGAAAAACGGAAGAAGTAACCGGCTATGCTTATGAAGATTTTTTCCTATCAAATTCAGCTGCCGTCTACTTACCAGTTTCTAGTCTACATACAAATTCCTTGTCCTGTAGGGGTCGGTAAAAAAATGCTTGGAAAAGCCTATTTTCTATGCTTCGACCTCTCTTTCGCCAATACTACAACTTATTATTTGTGTATACTTAAGCGTCACAATATAAAATAATGTCAATTTCCATTAAGGTGACGAAGACATAGTATGAAATAACTAGCGTATAATATTAAGACAAATATGTGATTGAATTTTTAATTAATTATTGAAATCTAGAGATTCAGGGTTCGATCACAAAATTTTGAAGTTTGTTGTACGTTGAAAATTATTATGATCGTAAACATGATATCTGTGAGTCATCGTATCTTATATAGAGATACGTAATGTGTTCAACACATTAAACATGCAAATTACAATAACAATGCATCTATCTATCGTCTCTCACATTATAAATCATTTATTTAATGTTTTACTGCTGATCTAACACGTTCTTTTTCACACATTAATGCAAGCGATTACGAAAAATACATGATTATATTGTATTTAGTATCAACTGAAATGCAGAAAAGACCCAGAGCATGAAGCTGGAGTTTTTTCATTAGCTCCAGGCAATATCGTTGCTTAATCTCCTATTTTACAAACCAAACGGTTTCTGCTATCGACGTGTTTGACCTAAATGCAAGAAAAAAAAGAACACACCTGCATTAATTGTATAATAACTGTTCTATTTATAGTCAGCTTGTTATTGTATAGATAGATAGAAAGATTGTAGGGACTGCCCTGGAGGGGCTATACTTTGACCATAAGGTCCATTGTGATGCCTAGGGATGTGAGAATGTGAGTGTAGTGGAAGGAACTTTTGTGAGTAGACTAGGAATCGGTTGTATATGCAGCTGCAGCCGACTATAATAGGATCTATGTTGATATTCATCTGGAGTTCGTGAAGGAAAATGCAGAAAACCTTCTCCAGCATAGCTGGTTACTTCGTTCTTGTCCATACGCCGACAGTTTAATCAATTAACTGCTCCGTTTTTTTCTTTATAATTGACAATCTGCCGATGTCGGGATTCGAACCATAACCTCCCTGTTTCCAAGAAGGCATACTGCGCAGACATAACCCCTTAGACCGCTCGGCCACTTGGATCTGATATTTTATAATAACCCAATCAAATATGGATTTAATCTCAGAATGGAAAGTATTTAAACAGAAAATTTGCATAGAACTTTCTTTTGATATTCGAAACTCTAGCTCTTAGCCTCATACAATCACGTGTCTAGGCTTAAAATATTCAAGGAGAAAAATCGCGAAAATCAATTTTTTGGAAACATCTCGTTCGCTATGCATCAAATCATGTTTAAAGTCATTATGCAACTTCTAAAGCATAAAATTATTTATTATTAATTATTTATTATTAATAGTAGTTTTTATCACTTACCGTCTATGTGACAATGCGATTTTATTGAAATGCTTATCTTTCAAACTGAGGTTAAAACCTTATTTGATTCGGTTATAACACTTTTTTGATTTCAAGTGTGTTACTTTTTTTGAAAATATGATCTATATATAGCACGGCTGTGACACGGATGTGACCTTGCATACTGATGTGTGACTCGGCCCTTTGTTACATTTGTTTTTTTCATCGGATTTTGTATTCTTCAGATTAAACTTCAGATCAAATTCGATTCAAATTAATAAACATAAAACAATTGACAGGCATGTCAATATCTTCTTGAATACTTCTACACACTAAAATGAAATATTTTCAATATAAAATATTGAGACATCTGCAAGGGTTATTAAAAAATGAACGGTATAAAATTTAAATGATATATATATATATATATATATATATATATAAAGAAAATAAGTTATGTACTTGAAGTTTGTTGTTTATTAGAAAGGCAGGCACAAGCACCTAAACGAACAAAGTTTTAGTAGTTGAGTACCCAATATAATATTACGAAGATATCCATCCATACTTCATTGGTATGTGTCTCCTTATCTTTGTTAAATATTGAATTATGATGAACGTAGACAATACGAAAATTATATTACATATATATATATATATATATATATATATATTTATAGGTATCCACATCCTTCAGTCTTATGTACTTATTACAATATTAAGGTATGAACTCTTGAGTCAAGTTAAAATTGTACTCACCTGAAATGATTTGTGATATGGAATACTCAGACTTTTTCATATTAAGGACGTTCATGCATGAGGCTTGATGGAAGATACGAAAATTTTTCTCAAATTCCGAATGGATTGGCACAAACTAACAGTAAAATTCGAAAAAAGAACTTTCTGAACCTGCCGAAAAAAAAACGTTTTGCAGACGGTGTCCATTGTGATTTATCATTTAGTGTATTTCGGAAAAAATAATAATTGTCACAGATATCTTGGAGAATAATTTTTTTTAGTACTCCACTGTTTAAAATTTATTATTATTTTGTTTTCATATTTTTATTATTCAAAAAATAATAATTTATATAATTATTGGTTTATGCGAGTTGAGAATTTACATAATTTCAACAAACATTTACTTAGATCGGATATGACTTGCGTATATCCAAGCTTACTTCGATATTTCCGCACATATTTCAAATCAGTTACAAAAAGTACTTGTCTCAAGACAGTTACTAAAAGTAGTTGTCTCACATGAATTAATCAGATGGTATTTTGAATTTTTATTTCTTCAATTTACAAATTGAATATTTATTATGGATTGTGCTGAAGTATCGAATAGGCGAATTAATGGTTTCTATCTGATTGTATCTAAGTATATTTTTTTTGTATAATTTATTTAATTCACCATTCCGAAACTTGTGGTTTTTCAAACTTGTCACATTTCAATACACATTCTATACACATTTTGGCTGTACAATTTATGTATTTTATGTGAATATGCAATGACTTTTTCAATTTATAACTATATTGTTTTGTATACGCTTGGTATTTTTGGCCTTGTAGTTTTTCTTTACAGAAGCGTAAAGTCCCCTTTATATACAACTATGTATCTGAATTAAATTTGTAGTGTATATTTATATTTTTGCAAATCAGACATATTTAAACATTTTTTTTTACTGTAGTGTCGTTTTTTTTTTTTTTATATACGATATTTCTTTTTACTACAGTTCAATCTAGTACATATTCATGTAATTTTTTTTATAACTTGTACAACCAAACTTAGTATTTTAAGGATAGTTATACTATCAACATATTAAATGAAAAATTATTTATTTCAAATATATTTTATTTTAACATATATTTTGTTTTGTTCTTTTTTTGTACTTTTTTTTATTTTCAGTATTTCAGATTCGAATCACTTGTCGATAACTTAGACACTTACTGGATAGTAAAGATCTTACTACCTCAATATTATCTTTTTAATGGGCCCAGCTTTTATTGAAAGACTTTCGGTGCAACGTGTTATTTTTTTTTATATTTACGTGTATCGCGTTAGCACCGATCGTTTTCCAATTTTCATAATTCCACATACAATACTCTGCTTTGGATTTTTTTTCTAAAGTACCGTATATTTAGTTTTCATTATTTTTTTTTAAAAATACATCATAATACTTTTTTTAATTGAAATTACTAAATTAACAAAATTTCATTTTTATGAAAATAATTGATAATTCTATTATTTTCTATAAAGTGTTTAGTTTTTTTTTTAAACTAAACACTTTTTATTCATTTTTTTTTTCAATACACATATGGAAGCAGAGCAAATATCCATATGTGTCTTTTGTTTTCGATAGTTTTCACAAAGCTCGACTTGTGATTCTGAAATTCTTTTTGAAAGTTGAAATGATTATAATTTTTTCTTTATATTTATACATTTATATCTTTTACATTCTCTTTAATTCTATAATTATATTTAACTTAGTGCTAATTTTTTTCTCTTTCTTCTATTTTGTTTGTGGTTTAAATTTTCATTATGCCGAGAACAACTCGTAATACACCAGGTACCCCAGGAGATGACGATCCTCCAGCTTCACCAGATGACTTATTCATCACGCCTCATCAAGTATCAGCGGTTAACTTAGCGGCTATAACTACGCAGATGCAGACTACAGCTCAACAGTTCCATGCGTCAGTGCTGCACGTTTCGGATGTACAGCAACAAATACAACAGCAAAGCAAGCAGATTAGTAGCATTACCGATGCCTTGGCAACAATAACAACTACTCTATCAAATAATAACACTAGTTCAAATCAATTAACTTCAAATTTTAGTTTTTTTGCAAAACCGAGTATAGATTCCTTTATAAATAAAATCACTATTCTGGACATTTCGGTTCCAGAAAATATTATACAGTTTATTGTCGATACTCAACATTTAGTTGATATTAATTTTTTACCTATAGACGTTCTTTTGAAATCTTTAATCAATAGGTGTGCTTCGAACGCACAAACATTTTGGTCTACTTGTTTGGCTGACGCTTTGTCTTGGCAAAATATTAAACATAATTTATTACAAGTTTATATTCCACCTTTGACTAAACAGATATTAATTGATAGATTGGTCCGGCGAAATCAACTTGACACTGAAAAATTTTCGACATTTGTTCCTTCAATAATAAAATTCGCGAACATCCTACTTAATGATTCATCTGAATCCGAAATCATACAAATTATTTTTGCTCATGCCAATAATTCTGTCCTAACTATTCTTGGTTTATATCAAATTCCCGATACTTATAAAGATTTGTATCAACTAATCACTAAAATTGAGGAAATTCAAGCGCGAATATCTACAACACCCCTCAGTGTAAACGTTAGTTCAATTCAAAATACGCATAATGACACTAAACTTTTTTGTACTTTCTGTAAAGGTACTAATCACAATTTTAAATTTTGTTTTAAAAGAAAGAAGGATAATATAAATGTTAGTACTACGGTTCCAAAAAACTCGCAATAGACCCCAAGTTTCTTATTAATGATGTTATTTTAAATTATACTATTTTACCTCTACAAACCATTTTCATTCAAGGTTATCCTTTATTAACACTTTTTGATTCCGGTGCTACTGTTAATGCTATTAAAACTGCGACTTTTAACAAGTTAAAAGCTAACAATAGAAACATCGTCACCGAATCAATTGATAAAACTATTTCTTTGCCGGGAAATAATTTTTTAAAATGTAATTTAACTGCGAAACTTCATTTTAAATTGGCTAATTTTTCATGGACTCAAACTTTTTTTATAGTAGATTCATTACAGTTTGAGGTAATTTTAGGTGTTGCCACACTTAAAAATTGCAACATCATTTTGGACTTCTTTAAGTCGACGATCAAATTTTATTTTCATCCTAATGTTGAAATACCGTTTTCGGGTTTTTGTAATAATAATCGAATTATTAATACCATTGTCGAAGCGAAAGTAAATCTTAATAGCAAACAAACCAAAGTGTTGCAAACACTTCTTCAAAACTTTAAATCGATTTTTTCTGACATTCCTGGTCTTGCCAAGGGTTTTGAATATAAAATTAAGTTAATCGATAACATTCCGGTTTGTAAAGCTCCTTACTATCTAGCACCCGATAAAGCCAGACTTTTGGACGAGCATGTTCAAGAGCTTGTTACACAAGGGGTACTTTCTCCTTCGAACTCTAATTATAGCTCACCCGTCTTCTTTGTTAAAAAGAAAGACGATTCTTATCGGTTAGTCGCTGACTATAGGTTTGTTAACAAACATATAGAGTTTGATCCGATGAGTACAGCCAGTATGGCTCATATTTCGCTAGCTTAGGTAATTCGAAAGTGTTTACACTCCTCGACATGAAATCCAGTTTTCATCAGATAAAATTATCAGATGACTCGAAACATGTCACCGCGATCGTCACACAATATGGTCTGTTTGAGTACAATACCATGCCTTTCGGGCTAAAGGTGGCTAGTCAATCATTAGCTCGTTTTTTAAATTCCAGTCTCGCAGAATTTCGTCATAAATTTCTTCTTATTTATTATGACGATTTAATTGTACATTCACCCGACATTGAATCACATTTAAATCACCTGAATCTCTTGTTCACTAAAATAAAGTCTATCGGTATCACTATTAATCCTTCTAAGGCTCGATTTTGTATGTCGAGAGTACGTTTGTTGGGTAGCGTAATATCCGCTGAGGGACGCTTTATAGACCCTATTAAGGTGCAAGCAATCAATGACATGCCAACTCCAAAAAACGTCAAAGAAGTTATGCGTCTAGTTGGGGCTGCGGCTTTTTACTCCCGCTATATTCCCATGTTCAGTCAGATTGTAGCTCCGTTAAACGATTTAAAAAAGAAAGGTGTTAGGTTCAAAATTACTAAGGTTCATCTTGATGCAATCTCTACTTTAAAAAAATCTTTAGTAAGTGCGCCTGTCTTAAAACATCCTAATTTTGACAAACCTTTTGTGCTACAAACTGACGGATCAGCTACTGGTCTGGGCGCGGTATTACTTCAAAAGTATGATGACGGTTTGCACCCCATTATGTACTGTTCTCGAAAATTGAATCCAGCCGAATTAAAATATAACAGTCATGAATTAGAACTTCTCGCAGTAGTAACGGCCCTAGATAAATTTAAAGATTTTTTAACCGACCGCAAGTTTACTCTACAGACTGACTGCAGGTCGTTATTGTGGATTTTTAATACCCCCAATAAATTTAATAAATTATCTAGGTGGATCCTTAAAATTTCGAGATATGACTTTACCCCGGAACATATTAAGGGCAAATTGAACAATATGGCCGATTTTCTATCTAGGTTATACGAAACTGACCATTTAATAGTGAACAAATTTTCTGATTCAAATCAAGATTCAGGCAAAAATTTCATTAAAGTTAAAGAGTTGCATAGCAATGATCCAGGTTATGCAAACCTTTTAAAAAAGATAACCAATACTTTGGATCAAACTGACTTAGAATCGGTGAATGAAGAAATCAGGAACAATGCGCAACTGAACTTTATTAACGTTTTAGCTAATACAAATTTTGATTACCTTTCTATTAAAAGCGAGCAACGTAACTCTCCCGAATGTAAAATCATTTATCAGAACCTTAAGGCTCAGATGAATGTCCCTCATTTTTGCATAAAGGATGGGTTAATATATAAGTTCGTCGGAAAGAATCGACTAAAACGTATATTTTTACCTGATAATTTACTCGACTATGTTCTTCGATATTATCATGATTCCAAGTATGCTGCGCATAATTCAGTAATTAAAACATTCCGTGAAATTAGTAAAATATTTTACTACAAAAACCTCTATGCAAAAGTAAGGGACTATGTCAGAACCTGTAAAGTGTGCCAGGCTATAAGGCCATTTACACGTAACGATAGGGTTCAGTTGAGTAGTTCCGTGCCGGAGTATACCCTACATACTTTGTACGTCGACTTTATCGGTCCTATTATTAGATCAAGTGAAGGTTTTAAATATATTTTTTCTATTGTAGATGGATTTTCAAAATTTGCTTTCGCCTTTCCATGTAAAAGGCAGACCAGTGACGTTGCCATTTCACTGATACAGAAGATTTTCCTGCAAAACGGATATCCGACGGTTGTTGTAGCCGACAACGGACCAGCCTTTGCGTCGATCAAGTGGAAAACCTTCTTATTTAATAATGGTATTAGAGCTGCCTACTGTTCGAGCTATACACCATCTTCGAACAAGAGCGAGTGCCTCAATCGACAGATAAAATATAATTTAGGATGCATTCTCAAAGAATATTCTGTAGAACATAAAAATTGGTCAAAATTTTTGAGTTTTGTAATTTTCAATTACAACAACTCCTACAAAAGTACAATCGACTCAACACCAGCTGAAGTTTATTTTGGTAGAAAGTTAATGACGCCGTTTGTGATTATAAACGAATTAACTGAGTTAATCACGAGTTCTGCTAAACCATCACAAGCACATATACAAGATGCGTTAAAGATTGCTCACCAACAACGAGTCAACCAAACTTTAAATAAACCAACGCTGTCTAAATATAAAGTGGGTCAATTGGTCATGGTAAAAAACTTGGCCCCGAATATGAACAAGAATATCGCACCTAAATTCGCTTCAAAATTCAATGGACCGTACAAGATAATAAAGTTCACTACACCAACTTCAGTTAGGCTAAAAGCTCCAAAATCTAATAAGAAAACCTTCGGCATGTCGATATACAACATTCGGCCATACTATCCCAGAGGATATCAAGGGAATGGTAACGTTACTGCATCCTAGTTAAACATCTTAATGTATTTAAATCTTC
Source organism: Nineta flava (assembly GCA_963920215.1). Classification (NCBI taxonomy): domain Eukaryota; kingdom Metazoa; phylum Arthropoda; class Insecta; order Neuroptera; family Chrysopidae; genus Nineta; species Nineta flava. The sequence goes on from OY986041.1 coordinate 117,727,707, forward strand.
ACGTCTAATCCACTTTTGTAAGATTTTTCATTCATCTATTCGTGTCATCCTTGCTTTAATATTTTTCAATTAGCATGTCGCTAATTTTTTTTGGCCCCTGGAGTGGAGAATAGTTTTGTTTGGTACTCCACTGTTTAAAATTTATTATTATTTTGTTTTCATATTTTTATTAATCAAAAAATAATAATTTATATAATTATTGGTTTATGCGAGTTGAGAATTTATATAATTTCAACAAACATTTACTTAGATCGGATATGACTTGCGTATATCCAAGCTTACTTCGATATTTCCGCACATATTTCAAATCAGTTACAAAAAGTACTTGTCTCAAGACAGTTACTAAAATTAGTTGGCTCAGTACAGTTACTAAAAGTAGTTGTCTCACATGAATTAATCAGATGGTATTTTGAATTTTTATTTCTTCAATTTACAAATTGAATATTTATTATGGATTGTGCTGAAGTATCGAATAGGCGAATTAATGGTTTCTATCTGATTGTATCTAAGTATATTTTTTTTGTATAATTTATTTAATTCACCATTCCGAAACTTGTGGTTTTTCAAACTTGTCACATTTCAATACACATTCTATACACATTTTGGCTGTACAATTTATGTATTTTATGTGAATATGCAATGACTTTTTCAATTTATAACGATATTGTTTTGTATACGCTTGGTATTTTTGGCCTTGTAGTTTTTCTTTACAGAAGCGTAAAGTCCCCTTTATATACAACTATGTATCTGAATTAAATTTGTAGTGTATATTTATATTTTTGCAAATCAGACATATTTGAACATTTTTTTTTTACTGTAGTGTCGTTTTTTTTTTATATACGATATTTCTTTTTACTACAGTTCAATCTAGTACATATTCATGTAATTTTTTTTATAACTTGTACAACCAAACTTAGTATTTTAAGGATAGTTATACTATCAACATATTAAATGAAAAATTATTTATTTCAAATATATTTTATTTTAACATATATTTTGTTTTGTTCTTTTTTTGTACTTTTTTTTATTTTCAGTATTTCTGATTCGAATCACTAGTCGATAACTTAGACACTTACTGGATAGTAAAGATCTTACTACCTCAATATTATCTTTTTTAATGGGCCCAGCTTTTATTGAAAGACTTTCGGTTCAACGTGTTATTTTTTTATATATTTACGTGTATCGCGTTAGCACCGATCGTTTTCCAATTTTCATAATTCCACATACAATACTCTGCTTTGGATTTTTTTTTCTAAAGTACCGTATATTTAGTTTTCATTATTTTTTTTTAAAAAATACATCATAATACCTCTTTTAATTAAAATTACTAAATTAACAAAATTTCATATTTATGAAAATAATTGATAATTCAATTATTTTCTATAAAGTGTTTAGTTTTTTTTTTAAACTAAACACCAATTTTTTTTTTAAAACTAAACACCAATTTTTTTTTTTTTTTTTTTAAATACACAATCTTATAAAATCTTTTTTGGAATTTTACTTTAAAATAAGGTTTTGTAATTTTTTATTAAAAAGCAATTTTCAAATTAAAATTACATTATTTTGAAATTTTCATTTGATTGTGACAAATTCAATTTTTCCGATCTGGAATGTTCATACAAACTAAACTGTATAAAATCTCCACATATAAAATATAGTAACCACAATGTCTATATAATATAATGTATATATATAATATGTAAATATGACAACTTATTCTTTTCAATATAATATGCATTAATATCTATCCGATTATAATATGAAATTTTTGTTTTAAATTGTCATTGTTTTCATCTCACATCTGTTTGCCTTTTCTGTTTTTTACCTAGAGACTCGAACATACAAAACTGTAAACTTTTTAATATCGTTTTTTTTTTCTATAGTAAATAATAAAATTATTTTTTAATACCGATATATCTTTATCTTTTAAAACAAGTATGGTTGATGTCAGGATTTAATATTACAAATTTTTCAAGAAATATTTTTAGGTTTATAAAACTTCCGTTGTTCCTTAACTAATATTTTTAAATCATAAGTACGGTAGTGCCGTAGCTAGGGCGGTGCCAGCGGTGCCCAGGCACAAGGCGCAGACCCTAGGGGGGTCTGATATGTATGCGTTTGATATTTCAAAGCCGAAGATCGTTATTGAATAGAATCGATCAAGGATAAAAGGGACGTTTAAAGAAAGAAGAAAACACAAAATATGGAATATCTCTCTTAACATTAGAAAAATTCATTTAAATACATTAAAAATATCAAGTTACCGTGGTGACGTATTTGTATTAACATTCTTTATTATGGTTGTTGTTTTTAAATTGCAAATATTCCTGTAAATATCAGTTAAAGATATCAAAAATGTGAGCAGACAATGAATTGTAGTAAAACTGATTATTTTATTTAAATAGCAGATATTTCTATAAATATTATGGTTACAGAAAATCTGTTCAAAGAATGAATTGTAGTAAATTTTATTTATTACTTTTAATTTCACCTCTATCACTAAATCCTCCTTTCCCATCGTTCGATTTTGCTCATAAACGAACTTGGCCTTTCAAATACAAAAAGTAATGTCAGATACCAAATTTCATTGCGATCAATCTAAAATTGTGGCCTCCAGAGTGCGTACAGACACATATACAACATGCATATATACAAAAAAATCCCGTTAATTCGTAGAGTATTCTTTTATTATTAATATTATATCTATCATTCCGAATCGATTGCAAATGGTAAAGAAGTTATCACTTCCACTAATCCTAAATCTTTTGAAATTAGTATCATTTTTGCCACTTGGAAGTATACATATTTAGACAGAACAGACAGACAAATAAAACACAAATCTTGAATATTTTCTATATGTATGATTAACATTATTATGGTAACCATACCAGTCGGTAAGTAAGTAAGTAATCTTATCTCCGCTATATAAAATGAAACAAATGAACGCACCATATTATTATTATTATTTGACTATAATATTTGTTCATAACTAGTTGACATTACACTACGTACAACATATCTACTATTTACAAGGTGATTCATCCAACATGGGTAGTCTAAAAATGAAATGGGTATTTCGATGGAAACGCAATCGTTGTCAGGAGCTAAATCATCGTATAATGCATTAAAAACAAGTAGAAAAATAAACGGTAAAATAATTTAAATCCATTATTTAAAAACAAATTATTACAACCAAATTAACTTTTGTAGAAGTTTACTGAAATCGTCATTTAGTGCACAACGATTTAGTAATTTATTTTTTTATGAGATATTTGCAAGTTTATAATTACATTCTTATAAAAGGTAGTAAGGAATATCTTAGCTTCTTGACAAATCAGGCTCATTGTTGCTAATTTGGTGATAAGTAACAAGAAACATATCCTGAGACAATATAAGAGTAATTTTAATAAGAGTAAAGTTAACAGGAATAAATGTGAAGAAAAAAATTTTAACAAGAGTAATTTCAACATATTTTAAAATGTATTATATTTTAAATCTAGTATATTGAATTTAGCTAATTTTCTATTCATTTTTATTTTTGTCTATTGATCTCGACTTTCTATCTATTTCTGCCAAAAGCCAAATGCCAAAGAGTAAAATACGACTAGCTAATTTATACTGATGATGACTACATTGTAGTCGAAATACGTATTTATAATACAAAAAACTGATCTAGGTAAAGGGGGCGAATTTGAAATTTTATTTCAAAAATCTAGAGTTCTCACTAATTATCATTCGATAATATAAGTACATTAGAACTTTCTGTGGTTCTAATTGACTTGATAAAGTTAATTTCATTCAAGTCGATGAGATTGATTGTCATAATTTTACTTGAAGTATCTCAAGTTTTGAGTTAACCTATTATTCTTGATGAACGACCCTGTATGGTATACATGTATGTGTACTCAGTCTGTATAAGAAAGAGACATTACCGACCGCAGCATGAATGAGCTGGTATAGCCTTCCTACAAGCTCTATAGTTGTTTTAACATAACATTATGAGTCTAAAATATCGTGTATATAGGAAGGCATAGGAAAGTCACAGTATGGGGTGAAGATATGGAAATATATTGTGGCAGGCAACGAAGAAGAAAAGATGTCGACGACTGTGTATACTTTGTAGACTCGTTTGCCAGTCGTTGGTGGCTTCTTAGCAAACATCAAGATGTGATCAAATATGTAAAGGGTGGCTTATAATATTGTAATTTTAGCTTGGAAATTCATGTGAAAATTGAATGAAACTAATATCCAGTGTATAGTATATACCAGGGTATAATATTACGTTAATTCCTGTAATTTGTAACGGTTGAAAATTATGGTTTAGGTGCTCATAAAATGACCTAATTAGTCCATTTCCCCAAAGTTGTCCGTTCGTCCGTAAACACGATAAGACAAAATTGAAAAGAGATAGCGGCCTGAAATGTATGTGTGTTACAGAGCGAAAAGGTATGAACATGAATGGTCCATGAATGAAAAAAATTGGACCATGTTTGGGAGATACTGCAAAACTGTGTATCTTTGAAACTGTAAGAGGTAGAGCGAAAATTTCAAGACAAAAATTTAGGAAAAACGCAAAACTATGCATCGAATTAGTCCAAGAATACTCTTTTTTCGAAATATGACCCGCTTTATGGTCAATTTTTCATAACGTCGAATCTAAATTAATTGAAAATCGTTGTGTTCTTTCATTAGTTAATCCTTATGAATTAGTTAATCGCAGATAATCTATAAGGAGATACATTACTTTGAACGATTGTTTCAAGTGAAACAGTAGATTTTTTATTTCAAAAAGTAAGAAAATGAATATATATTTACTATTTACTATGTATTTATATTTAATATTTAATCTTGGCAAGTTTTATTTTTATTTGGTTTCAAATATTTTAAAATATTTAAACTTGCCAAGATATTAAATACATTCTAAATTTGTATTCATTTTCTTACACTAGGTAAATCACTTGGTTTTCTCTTCCATATCACTACTTTTTAAGGATCAACTATTATATTAGGGATATCCCCGAAAACTTGACCTTTTTTTACATTTATATTTTTGATCGAATACTTTATTCTTGATTTTGTGAAGAGACTAATTTTTGAAAGGTCTATACATTTCTCGATGAGAGCGTAAACAGAATGATAATGACACCACAATATTCGTGAGATAATAAAAGTGATAATATCATCTCGCGCGATGGCACTAAAAATAAATTTTCAAAAATGTTATTATAGAGTCTCTGTTTTGAAATTTTCGAATTCCAATGGCCATACTGTAAAATAGTCTATACTACCTCATATATGAGTACTATATGTAGATATATATATATATATATATGCATATAATAGTCATTTTACCTATCATATGAATTTAGAAACAAACCAGACAGCACGGTTGTAGCTCTTATATTCGACTACACTACATAGACATAATATAATGTTACTGTTAATATCACATTGCGATATCATTATGTATTATTATTATTATTATTATGACTATTATTACATATAATTGTAGATAAATATTATTAATTATTCATTAAAAAATATTAATTACATCTTATAATTATTATTACTTATCTATTTACATGCTATTACTTTAATTGCTTACATATACCAAAATTTGCATATTTTAAATTCAATCAAAGAGTTTTCTTATGATATAATTAACGAAATATTTATTTCAATTTTTTTTACGCATGTAAATTCGTAACGCAGGTGCTAGAATAAATACATCCCTCCTCTTTTCGAACTAGATTTTGGTCAACTTTTTCTTATACCCCCAAAAACGATGAATTTTAATCAATGCGGGGATCGTGAAAGAAACTAGAGGCGTGTGTTAGTGATCGTGTAACGTCTGAACGACTCGATTAAGGTCATTTTCATAATATATATGTTTTGCCGAGACGATGGTTCATAGCTAGTATCCGATTGGTGGCGCTATAATCAAGCTATTGACAAATTATATAATTTGGTGGAGGTTTTGGGAAGCAAAATAACATTTTAATTGTAATAGCGGAAGCGGTGGGAAGAATTAAAAAAGTTGAATGAATCAGTAGACACTAGCGACTCTAAAAGTCAATTTGTTGTTGTTATTTATGGACCAAAATGACTCATATTCACAATTTATGTTGGTTTACGTCTAAACTGTGTATATCTCGTTACAAAAACAATTATCAATTTGTAAATAACAGAAGGATATTCGTACAAAATAAAAAAATATATATGTGAATAAGATATGTAATGCAATCACTAAGTTACCGTGGTGCTTTTGGTTATCACATCGTTTCCGTTAGACGATTGAATACATGCTGTTTTTACATTTATAACTTCAGTTCGTTACATAGTATATTCAGTTTGGGACCTTGGGAACATAATTTTTTTTAAAAATTCTATACTGTTTAAGCGTTGAATAATTACCATTCTATGTTACAACTTTCAAGTATATAAAAAAAATTTCTTTTGTTTTTCAGGTAAATAATATCAACATAATCTAAACAATTTCGAGCTCGATTATAAAAATTCTATATAATCCACTTTAGTATCGGTAAGTTTTTATTATTATATATAACATTGTTTTATATTTACAACAAGACACGTAAAATATATGTTTTCGAGTATGCAATTATAATTTTTTATACATATAAAAATAAAAATAAATAAGTATATATATATATATATATATATATATATATATATATATATAAAGATTAAAATCATGATTATAATTGCCGTGACAAACATTTAACATAAGTAATATTTATATTAGAAAAATGCATGAAATCATATTTAATAAATATAGTTTTTCTTAAGAAAAAACAACAATAATTAATTTTGTTTTTTTGTATCAAATTGATTTGAAAAAAAATCAAATTATCGATAAGTGTACGGATATCTTGGATATTAAGGGTTCTGTGCTAGTAGCTACTATTAAACTACAAATTTAGATTAATTATCTGAATTTATGTGAAATACTGCATTTTAAGAATCTATAATGAGAAGTTTAGTTGAAAATCTTTTCAATATACATAATTCGCATGACTGTGAACTATGTTGTGTTTTTAAACGAATTTTCACACAATGTTGGTGCTAAATTTAATTTCCCGATCTAATTCAATGCTGAAATTATAATATAATGTAAAAATAAGAATGTTTATTTGTGAATTATAAAAGAAAATTTCTATTCAAATTATCTTAATTTGAGATATGTTGCAAATAACCTGTTGATGACGAACAACTCTGGAATCGAAGTTTAAATATTCCAAAGGTATGAGGGAGTGGCAGAGTAGAATTTTATTTTTTAGTTTCAGTTTTATAGCAAACCGTTATATAATAACCACACTCATTCCCATGTAAAGAGTGCCTAGATCATGAAGACCAAACGGTCTAGGGCAAGCGATTGGTTGTGTTCACCTTGTGTCCAAACCGTTATATAATTGTTACACTCATTTCCATTTTGAACAGTGCCTAGCTCATGACGACCAATTTAATCTTTGATCCCATGCCTTGGGTTTGAAGTTATTCTCTTTTTATTTGTCCCGTCGTTTACCAAACTTACCCCATCATATAACCATGAAGTTTGCAACACTCGACATTGTGCTAACATTGTTAAAACTGGGCTCATAATTAATTTTCAAACTATTTTGTCTGTATTGCTCTTTATTAAATTGTGCATTTTTTATTGCTCTATAGTGAGTTATGGAACCCTAAAAAGAATAACAATATTATATAGTAATAATGCGTAGCCGACAGTAATCATTTTTTAAGTTTGTAAAGAACTTAGGTACAATAATAATTGTATTATAAAAACCAACCAAAAAAAATACTATTGCATGGTAAGGTAAAACATTGCATGTATGCAGGCATAAGCAACTTTTGTACCTTACCAAAATGTTACTCCTTACATTATTTGTTAGTAAATTCAGATGTTCACGTTTGTTTACCTCAACATACGATAATGTAATAACTAAAACCATTGTTTTATTCGGTTACTAAGTAGGTAATAGTGTTGCCGCGGGAAGCAAGAGATTCGAAACTAGACAAAAACAATTATAAGTAGTGAGTAAAATGTTCTTATCTTGATCGAGCTCGAGGCAAAAAATAAATGGTCAAGAATTGAGATGAGAAGCATGTCATAGATTTTTTGTAACATTGTCCTGCACATGATCCATAGACGTGTGGACTCTGGCTGGACGCTGTATGCTTATTGGGCCAGTTACGTAATAGCTTTGCCCCATTTTTATCAATTCCGTTGCCGTAGCACTCGAACTCGCTTGGCATTGTATTTTTTAGGTTCGTTGAATTTCTCGTTTCCTATAATTCCGATCATATTTAGGAGTCCTAGCAGAGCATTTTAAAAGCTATATAACTTTTGAAACAAGATCCAACAAATTTGAAAAATTGGTCCAACAATGGCCAATAAGTCCTAAGGAACATTTTTGATACTTATTTTTATCAGTTTTCAAACATGGCTCTGTTCTCTAGCGTGAATCTACCAGAGCATTTGGAAAAACGTTTATAATTTTTGAAATGAGGTCCAACAAATTTTAAAAATGTTCAAGCAATGTCCAACAAACGACAAAGAAATTTGTTGGATGGGTTTGGGAGGGGGCTGCTAAAAGTGCTCTGCTAAGTTCACGGGGGTTAATTCATTATCATTCTAGCGTATAACCGGCTATGCTTGAGAAGGTTTCCTGTAGTTTTCTTCACGAACTCCAGATGAATATCGGCTTAGTTCCTCTCATAGTCAGCAGCAGCCGCATATCCTACCAATTCTTTGTCTATACACAAAAATTCCTTCCACTCCACTCACAGCCTCACATCCTTTAGGTATCACAATGGACCTTATGATCGAAGTGTAGCCCGTCCAGGGCAACCGCTACAATAAAGCTATCTATCAGTGTCGCGGCACAACTACTAAATATCATATAAGTATCGTATTGTTTCAAAATATAAATATATGGCTAGATATTTCGTGTTGACTACGACGTTCGCTCGAGGTATAAAATATATAAATTTGTGAAATATTTTACATGTATTTCATATTTGTGAGTTATTTTAGTTTAGTGTTTATTACGGTAATTATTATTTTCTTTTAATACACATGCTGTATAATCACTATACAATGTAGTATAAGTACTTGGGTTCGGATTATATACCATCAAATATGTTTAAATTATATGTAATTAAAATCAATACGCATGTTGAAGTCACTTCTCTAATACTAGAAATTGTATTCAACATGTTTATCAAATTAATTGTGTGCTTTGATGCTCTTTTAACTAATAATTTTATTAATCGCTAATAGAAAATATGAATTCATATTCGGACCATATGTTTACACAAATAAAAATATGCTTATGATTAAATAAGCATTTTTTAGCGAATTTCCTCCAAAGGAAATGCAGCTATTGTTTTTGCACCAATGTTGAAATTTCATAAAAATTTCTTCAAATTTCTATCGATCCTACCTACTAGATATTAAAAATCACTATCTATGTGTCTGTGGACTCTCTAGCGCTCACAGTTTTATTCCGATTGGAATGAAATTTGGTATTTGAGGCGCTTTTGGTATTCTAAAGGTCAAGTTCGTTAATAGGTAAAATCGGACAAGGGGAAATGGGGGTTTAGAGGGAGGGGAAACTCATAATTTGGTATATCTCCCTTTCGATTTAAAAAATCGAAAAATTTATCAGGAGTTAATTTGTAGGTACAAGTTTTACTGTAATATTGTACTATTTATTATATTTACAGAAATATTTACAATTAAAGATTGAAAGTTAAAATTCTAAATATCTCTATACACATTCGAGTTTGGAAAAAATGATTAGGTAATGAATTATAGCAAACTTGATTTTCTACAGGTTTACACGGTATACATTTATCGATTATTCCAATATTAAGAGAGATATTATATATTTTGTATTTTCTTCTATCTTTATTGCCCCTCTTTTCCCTTGACGTATGCCATTTATTAGTAAAATTGGCCTTGAAAATACTAAAATGATACGACATTTAATTTTGATCAAACTTAAATTGTGACTAGAGATATTTATGTATTCTAAGGAAATTCGTTAAGTTGACGCAGCTCCTGCGTAACGAATTTCTGTTTTTATGTTTAAAAAAGATGATATTTTCATAGTGAGATTACAATTTTCAAATGCATGAGATCCTTTCTAAAATTTCTAAAACTTTCTAATATGAAGAATTTTTCATATTAAATTTTACGATAGTATAAAGCTTTAACTGGTAGCTTTAATTCAGTAGTTGTTGTCCAATATGGTATATACAGTGTGTTTCAAAAATGTGTTGGATGAACCCATTGCATCTTATTTCTTCTTCTTTTTTTAATCATCTATAATACTATGTACAAGCTAGTAGCTGATCTCATTCCAGAAATTGAAAAAGTGTAGAGATTTTCGAGTCGGTCTGACATGCTGGGCTGCTAACCGAGTAAATGCGAATATATCTAAGTTTACTGTCGTGGTCGGCTAAATGTCGTTTATACGATTGTCGGGTTGGTGTAAAATGAGCCTTATATAAACTAAAATAATGCGTAAGTTTTGTAAATAATGACTTATAATTTATTATTTAGTACATATTTAATAGTTGTTTAAAACTTTAAATAGAAAGTTCAAAAATATATTTTATTAAATAGGTATAGATAGGTAGAAGATAGATATTAATTTAGTATTTCAGTAATTTAATAATACTATCGCATTTCATATTGCAATAATATATACATACTGCTACAAAATACACCACTCCTCTAATAGACGTTGTGGATTAGGTTGAGATAGGTTAGGCTAGTGACAGTCCGCGCTTGGCCCCTAATACTTACCCTCTACAAACGTTTTACTCTCATACCCTATGTGTCTCTCTATAAACAAAATAAGTTACCTACTGAAAACCACCCACGAACAATATAATATATACAATCTAATGCAGTTATATTTATTATTTAAACTATATAAGTTGCAATAAACAAAGAAGAACTCTTACTTACCAACAGACTATATAGACTGTAGATTGTAGCCGGAGCTAAGTATGCAACAATCCGTGAGCAAATTTTCTACAAAAAGTATACAAATGTAAATGCAAACTTTCATTGTATATTTGTTTGTATGTTCAAATTTTGCAACCTACTTTTCACCTGATTTTTTCTGAACTGATTCTCATGAAAGTCTGCACACGTGTTTAATAATAATAAAAATAGGTCATATATTGATACATATTTACTAAAGTAATGAAATGACTTCGTTATTTTTGACCTAGACTTAACATCCATTGTTTCTTAACAAATTCTCAAAAAATTTTGTACACGTTTTTCATAATAATATAACATAATACTATACAAGGTTATATTATGCAAGTATATAGTATACACTAGTTCTTTCATACAATGTCATACGTAATCTTAATAGAAATAGACATAAGTATTGTATTGTGACGCTTTAGTAGGTATACACAATTAATAATGTGAAATAAACAACAAGGCTATATTTTGAAAATTATTACTTACATAATAAATTATAGTAATGAAATGACTTCGATATTTTTCTAACAAGCTATGCTGTAGATCGTTTTTAACTTTTGATAATATATCAATAAACTTCCATCACCCATTTATTCTTAACCGATTCTTATGAAAGTTTGCACACGTGTGCAATAATAATATATCAAGGTTATATATTGACATATATATATTTATTTTTATGAAATTTATATATAATTAATTTATATATTTATTTATTTCAAATCTAGAAAAATACAAAAGTTGGAAAAATCCTTTATTTAAAATTAAGTTTTCTTTGCTTTTTTTGGTTACTCATCCTCAATTAGTGCCTACACTAACCAACTAGGTATATGTTAGTCGTGAAAGTTATAAGTTTGAAACTAACACGCATCATTTGAAACAAAGATAGAATTGTTTTGCATGCGACACTCTCTTCACAACTTGAAACATTACATAGTTTAATCGTGTCATAGTATTTATCTATGTTATTTCTAAAAATACGAACTAAACGAACATTAATAATAGTCAATTTTTTATGAGAGAATATAAATGCTTTTGATTTAATGCATTATCGTTGGGGAATTCGCTTACGATATGATAAAAACATTTAGGTTATCTAATTATCTTGGTATTTATTTTGGTGCTTTCGTTGAGGTAAGAAACTGAGTGAAAAAATTGGTTAGATGTCTTTGAATTTGAATAAATTGTAAAACTCAAATCAAATGAATCGGCCATTCAATAGTTTTTTTGTTCATTTCAGATCATTTGAGGATTATAACTGTGCGTATATAAAAAAATGGAAGCCTCGGAATTGCAATTAATATGTTCTTCAGTATCTTTTACTAAGGACATGTTTATTCACAACGATTTTGTGATGTACTGTGCATTAGATCTTGATATTTGTCGCCTTTAGTGCAAAACATAAGTCGCCAGGATACTCTTCACATTCACGATCACCACCTTCTTGGGATGGATATCCGTTTCGGTAACTAAAATGTTAGCATTTACCTAAATATCCTACTATATTCAAGACTGAAACTTATGACATAAAGATTAAATAGTGATCCAAAATTTGAAATTATAAAATATATTTGTGTGGTTACGAAGAGTATTTTGGCGACGAGGTCTATCTTCGCCATCGAACTTGATACTCACTTTGATTTCTATTTTGTAAGAACACCTTGGTTTTTTAACATATATCGATAAAAATCGTTGATTTGGGACGAATCCACTAGGTTTTTGAAAAAACAATACATAGAACAAAAGGTGTTGGTATTTTTTTAAATGATGAACAGCATTTGTGCGAAAAAATTCTTCTCAAATCGATTAAATAAATTTTCAAATACAGCGTCACTTTAGTAGTAGAAGTATTAGAAAGGCCAAAAGGTAAAGAGTGCTACACGAATAAAAAGATTTTCAATGACTATTCTAATTTTTCTATAACTGCTAAAAATTTTAACACTTCTTGATATGTTTTCATTGTTCCCATTTAGATTATCAAAGATGATAATCTAAATCGGAAGTACAATTTCATTTATTTTAACTATGTTTTTTTTCTCATTTATTTTTTCCTATGCACATTTTTGTTCGAATATTATAATTTAAAAGAACATGGTGATATCTTCATAAAATAGTAGATTATTGTATTGATTTACATTTGCATGTTGTTGGATTCTTAAAAAATATTAAGACATATTTATGTAAAACTATACACAAATACAGAAAATGCATTTGACAGTACTCAATGCCAAGAATTTAATAAATATACGCTTTGCATTTATATTGATTTATCAATGTAAATAAATTTTTTAGTTGTTTTTTTCTGCATAGTTTAAACGTATGTTTCAATATCAAGTGTTTTTTGAATTATGTTAAAGGTTCGAATAAATAATTATGTCTGCATAAATTTTGAAATATTCTTAAACTTTCAATATTGTGTCGTTTAAATATTTTATTTCTCGCACGATTTTTTTCAAGTTATAATATATTAATTATTGTATTTATGATTCTAACCATTTATTTTACAAGTCTAGGTAAAATTTGGTATATTTCTCTTAAATGCTTGGGTTTTTCTATGATTCTAATATTTGCATAAATATTTACTAATTAAAATTAAATATTACAGTTATAAACAAGTGAAAATAACAACTAACTGCTTAAATATCCGATATATATATTGAATTTTTGAAAAAAACAGTACAACAAAAGTTTGTTATTTTAAAAAAGGATCCTTTCTTTTCCTTAAATTTTTGTTCTATCTCTTACGGTTTCAAAGATAAACAGTTTTGCCCGTTTTGCATAAACACACATACAAAATTTCAGCTCGCTATCTTGTTTCGTTTTTGAGTTACCGTGTTTACAGACAAATTTGCGGAAATGGAAAAAATTACGATTAGGCCGTTTTACGAACACTTATACCAAAATTTGTTTTCTACGATCAATATTTTCAACCGTTACAAAGTCGTAATTAACTTCATATACTCTGGTAAATATTATATACCGGGTATAAACAAATGATTCAATAATTAATTGTAGTAAAGTTTTTCTTTAAGAAACTTGTACTTTCAAAACCATAATATATTTACTATGGCCAAATTTGACGCAGCTCAAGGGTAACGATTTGTTTCTTCGAATAATCAACTTAAATAGTCCATGTTCATGGTGTTATTTTCTTCCAATCAAAAAAAAAATGTTTCGTTACAGAAATATTAAACTACATAATTTTTTTTAAAACTTTTTTTGAAAAAACCCCCCCTCATACTACACTTTTATAATATTTATTATGTCAATAACATATCATTCCACATATATAATATAATTCAAATAAACATATGGTTGTTATATACTAATATTATAACATTATTATATTATTATTATTATTCCACAAAACTATAAAACCATACATTAACCATTTACTTTTTAAGTTTATTTTCGAAAAACAGGTGGAGTTTTCCCTAAGTACCTGCATATATATATATATATATATATATATATATATATATATATATATATATATATATGTATATACCAACCTATCTATTCTAGAAAGGTATTCATTATGTTCTCAAATAAAAATGCTCATTTTCTACTTAGTAGTTTTCATATAAGTCTGGCAGCTGAAACACGTGAAAAACTACGTGAATGTGCCTTTATTGTATGGCATATTGTACACTTCTGAAGGCTTTAGTTAGGGTTCGATTCATGATATTAGATCATGGACTTCAATATATAAGTGGCTTAATTGCAATACATTTATCTGTTGATTACACTACCTAACCTGTTTGATATCCTGGTATATTCGACCGAAAAAAATATTTATTAATTAAAACGCTAATTAAATAAAACGAAAATTTTTGGACTTTAAACCCATGTTTACTTTTGGAATAGCCAAAATAAATCGATGTATAACGATTATAGTTTATAGTAACTATAGAAACGACAATCAAAATTTTTTACAATAAAATATATTTTATGTATTCGTGTCAAACAAACACAAAATATTAAATATCTCTCTTAATATTGGAATAATCGCAAAATGTATAAGAAGTATAGTTGTAGAAAATCAAGTTTGCTACAATTCATTACTCAATTATTTTTCTCAAACTCCAATGTGAACAGAGATATTTAGAATTTGCCATCTTTAATTGTAAATATTTTTGTAAATATTAGTGTAACAGAAAAATGATAAGAATCAAAATTACAGTAAAACTTAGTACATACAACTTAACTCCTGAGAAATTTTTTTGATTTTTCAAATATTAAGGGAGATATTCAAATTTTGTGTTTTCCCCTCCCCCTAAAGCCCCTTTCCCCTCGTCCGATTTTACCCATTAACGAACTGGACTTTTAGAATACCAAAAGCGACCAAAATACCCAATTTCATTCCAATCGCAATAAAACTGTGACCGGTAGAGAGTCCACAGATTTAAAAAAAGTACAGATGTATATATATATATTTATATATATATATATATATATATATATATATATATATATATATATATATATATATATATATATATATATATATACATATATACATATATACAAATTTTTGCGATAGTGATTTTTAACATCTAATAGGTAGGATCGCTGGACATTTGAAGAAATTTTTACGAAATTTCAACATTGGTGCAAAAACAATAGCTGCATTTCCTTCATTAGGAAATTCGCTAATAAATAAGCATACATTAATCATAATTATACATAATTTTTTGCGAATAATCGTTTCTGAATAAGGATTTTCCGTTTACGCGTCATATACTTTTAATGCTGTTATTATGTTATTATGCTATATAAACATTTCAACAAAATATAATCAGTTCACAAATTTTATTAGTGTACACAAACCTTTCAAATATATTTTCACATCTCAGCTGCCTGACTATGCATCATATTTATCCATCAAACGTCAATTTCTATACTGTTCTCTGTCACATATATTAATTTTGTATGTTAGATTTCATATTAACATGTATGTGATATGACAGATGGGAGTTAGAACAAAAAAATAATAATAAAACAAACTTTTCAATTATATTCGTGACTAAAAAATATAAATTAATGTTTTTCTGAATACTTAAAGTATTTTTTTAAATACATTTTGTTTTAATACGACAAAAAAACACACACACACACAATTTTAAAGTAAAGGTACGCCTTTTTAACGGGATGAGTTAGGTTGTAGCGACTTATAGGTTTAACCTATGATCAACGTTTGTTTAAATGATTAAAAAATGTACTTTTAAAAGGTAAATATTAATTATATAATTTTTTTATTTACAGACAAGAGTTATTATTTAAAAAATAATATATAATTTATTTTTAATTATACAAATTAAGGATTTTAAAGTGTATTTAATTAAAATGTTTATTGTATAAATTACCTTAACTATATTTTAAGAAAAGGATCAGCTTTGATTAAAATGCAAGGGGTTGGATCATATGAATTTCTCAATAGGTCAACTCTGCAACGGACCTTTTTATTCAGTTCAAGATTTGTTTCACTCTCATGCCAAATTGAATAGTTTAATTAGCAGGTTTTTTTCGGGTCAATAAGCCAATTAATAAATACTTATCTTGAATAAGACCTATAATAGAGACTTCTTAAACCATTTTATTTGCAGTTGACTTGACACCACTTTAACTTCACACTAGTTCACGTAGTTATATATGTGATATTTAATTAAGTTTCCTAGAAATAGGATTCGAATCTACACCCTATTTATTAAATTTTAGACCGTTATGCGTAAATCGCTCACCAAATTTCAAATTAGAACATTTTTCGTATTATTTTAGTCCAATTTACTTTGATTAGTGAATTTCACTCCTGAAATCGTGAACAAAAATTATTTTTAGGTTTTTGGCGATTTTTTAAAGGCATAAACGTTATTCCTCAATAAGCCCTCTTTATTTGATTTTATGCCCTTTTTATATACGGTTTCATATGAAATCTCGTAAAACATCAACAAATTGTAAAATGCAGATTATTTTGACGTTTTGTGGGTGCAATGAAATCTTAATATAGGTGTTCGTAAAAAGACGTAATTAGTCTATTTCCGCATGTCGGGTTCCGAGTCTGTCTGTCCGTTAACATGGTTACTCAAAAACGAAAATAAATAACGAGACGAATATTTTTATTTGTGTTCGAGAGCTAAAAGTTAAGATGAAGTTTGTGAATGAGCAAAAAGACAAAACTGTCTATCTTTGAAACCGTAATAAACAATTTTTGTTGGAAACTTTTTTTACCCAGTATATGGAAATATACAAGGTACATTAGGTTTAATCCCGACTTTGTAACGCTTGAAAATGTTACTCCTTGACATAAATGCTTGGTATAGGTGTTCATAAAAGGACCTAATTCGGCCCATTTCCGCATGTCCGTCTGTCTGTCTGTATATTGACACGATAACTCAAGGACGAATAGAGATAATGAGCTGAACTTTTTTTTGTGAGTTTTAGAGCAAAAAAGTAAGGTCAGATCGTGAATGAGCAAAATCGGACCATGATTGGGCGAAATGGGCAAAACTGCCTGTCTTTGAAACCCTAAGAGATATAACAAAAATTTAATAACAAAAAATCTTCTAAACTTTAAAATAAACAACTTTTGATTGAAAATTTTTCCATAAACTCAGTATATACTGGGTATTTAAACAATTAACTCAGTTAATTGTTACATTACTTGTTTTTATAAATTGAGTATACACCGGATGTTTAGGTAATTAACTCAGTGGTTATTTTAACTTGTTTTTAATTGTATTTTTTCAAGAAAATTTTTAACAGTAAAAATGAGACGATGGAGTCCAATACAATATAAGAAATATACTACTAGCGTCTCGTCTCATCTCGCGGCATCACTATTAGAGAAGTTTTACTATACAAAATATTCAATAAATTGATATAAAATTTATATTTTATTTTGTCTATCAAATAATATTGTCTATAATATGACTAAAATATGTATATTTTTTTCCGATATAATATAGTCCCAAAAAATATATAATTTGTTTTTTCTTTTCTTTTTTTTTTGTTACTCATATACTTGCAGTTACATTACAATGTCGTAGGCAGCATAAAGATCATATTTAACGATAAGGAAATTGTGTGTATTCATGCAAGTGGAAATAATACTTATATTTTGTGTACGTATAAAACATGTATGTTACATATATATATATATATATATATATATATATATATATATATATATATATATATATATGTATGTATCACACATAATAAAATTACACAATTGTAGTAACTTTTTGTTCTCGAAAATTACTATGTATTAAACATTCATGTCATAAAGTTTTTATAAAAAAAAAAACACATAAAGAAATATAAAATTATATGTCTATCAATTTTCTATATATTTTCTATATGTTATTGTGTGGTGTATTATTTTACCCGCGTTTTGTGGTAATAACTTTTTAGTTCTTTATACAACGGTACACCTTTTTCAAAAATTTTGTGAAAAATCTTTTGTAGATGTCTGATTCTTTCGGAATATGTCGGAAAAAATGAATATTCACTACCGGCGAATATTTTAACTCTCATTCTTGTGTGGTGTCTGAAAAGCAAATCAAAGCATTTCGACTTGTTATGGGTAAATCAAAAATAAAATAAAATATAAACAATATTTTCCGAATGGTAGAAAGGAATTGTTTTCACAATACCTTAATTTCAGAATTGGCGTCATCAATGAATTGGTAAACACTTTTTACTGAGGTATAGAACATAAAACACAGTAGTAAAGGTAGAAAAGACTAATTCACAATCTAATAATTTTCTCAATGGTCCAAAAAGTGGCACGAAGAAAAAGCCCATTGTGAAACTGTCACCAAATTAGTAACAAGTAACATATCCTGCGACAATATAAGAGTAACTTTAATAAGAGTAAAATTAACAGGAATAAATGTGAATGAAGGAAATTTTAACTTGCTCTTGTTAAAATTTTTATATAATTTAAAATTTATTATATTTTAAATCTAGTATATTTTGATCTAGTTAATTTTCTATTTATTTTTGTCTAATGATCTCGACTTTATAGCTATTTCTAATTATCAAAGAGTAAAGTACGACTAGCTAATTTATACTGATGATGACTACATTGTAGTCGAAATACGTATTTATAATACAAAAAACTGATCTAGGTAAAGGGGGCGAATTTGAAATTTTATACGAAGAAAAAGATTTACTTTTATTTTTGTAAATTTCAAAATTATTCCAATGGAAATTGTCGATAATCTCAAGGTTACTAAGCAATTATCAAATGTCAAAAAAACTTGACAGTAATACAATTTACATTTCTAACTATAAAGAATTCAAACTTTTGAAACACTTTGTACTTGTGTACATTCCAAAAATTGTGTCCTTCACTTATGTATTGATTATATTATTGTTGAATACAATGAATTTTACTAAAAAGATTATAAATATGTTTTTAAACAAATTAAAAACTAAATATTTGACAGATAATTATACAGTTTAGAATCCTTTCGAGTATAATTTAAGATGTGTGAAACTAGTTATATAATAAAAACGAAATTAGAAAAAAAATTTAAATTTAAGAAAGTTTTGATTTAAATTCTTTGTAGAAAAAAACTTTTCTGAAAAATAGTTTTAGGTAAAGTTTTAATTTTAACGTATAATTTTTTATTTTTGAAGAAATAATGTCAATATTTATACAAAATTTTGATAAGAAATAGTTTATAATAGTTTATAATTATTTAATTATTAAATAACGCTAATCATATGTCGATTCTACGAATCAAATTGCTTGAATGAAAAATTTGTATAACTTTGACCTTTCTAAATAAGTGCCTTAGAGTGGCCATATCTTCTTACACCCGTGGGAATGTGCAGCAACAGATTTTACCCATGGTTGACTTTCAAAAAAAAAGCGTTACGCAGAAGCTGCGTCAACTTAGCGAATTTTCTTAGAATACATAAATCACTCTCTTGTCACAATTTAAGTCTGATCAAAATGAAATGTCGTATCTGATATCATTTTAGTATTTTCAAGGCCAATTTTATTAATAAATGGCATACGTTAAGGAGAAAGGAGGGCATAGTAGGAGAAAATACAAAATATAAAATATCTCTCTTAATATTTGAACAATCGAAATATATATTACGAGTAAAGTTGTAGAAAATCAAGTTTGCTATAATTGATTACCTTATCATTTTTTCCAAACTCTAATGTGTACAGAGATATTCAGAATTATAATTTTCAATCTTTAATTGTAAATATTTTTGTAAATATTAGTGTAACAGAAAAATTACAGTACCTACAACTTAACTCCTGATAAATTTTTCGATTTTTCAAATATTACGGGAGATATGTCAAATTTTGTGTTTCCCCATTCCCTTAAACTCTCCTTTCCCCTCGTCCGATTCTACTCGTTAACCAATTTGACCTTTTGAATACCAAAAGCGCCTCAAATACCAAATTTCATGCTAATCGGAATGTAACTGTGACCACTAGAGAATCCACAGACACATAAATGTACATGTATATATATATATATATATATATATATATATATATATATATATATATATATATATATATATATATATATATGTATATATATATATATATATATTATATATATATATATATACATATAAAAATTTTAACGATAGTAATTTTTGACATCTAGTTGGTAGGATCAATGGACATTTGAAGAAATTTTTACGAAATTCCTACATTAGTAAAAAAACATTAGCTGATTTCCTTTCTACAAAAACACATATTCTATTTCTACAACATTTTCATGTATATAACAAGTTATGATGTTAATTTATGCAGTTTAAGGTTTCTATCAAGTTTGTATTAAAGACAAAAGAATAATTTCAAATACTCCCACATCAAATCTATAAATAATAGGGATTGATAGTTTTTCATTGAAATTTATATTTTATAATCGATTTACAAACGTATACAAAGTCACAGAATAAAATAATATATGTTTGTTAGGTTAGGTATCATTTAGAGACCTATTCCTATACCTACCTTCATTTTATAATTTTATTATTGTAATAAAATACACGTTTATTAGAAAATATAATTGATAAATAAAATGTTGATTATAGTCGAGTTAAAATATTAATAAAGGGAAATGAATATGACAAATAATTACAAGACGACGAACAACGATGACTACCTATTACATACATACATGCATTCATACATGTGTATGTAGCTTAGTTACCATATAGCTCATATAGCTCTGTATAACTCTATAGCATACACACAAGACAACTAATAGAATTATAATGTTTAAAAGGGAGTTTAGTAATCATATCAAACTCGATCAGAACACCATACATACAATATACATACATAGATTTTGTATATACAGGTGTTTAAAAACTTAGCTGGCTTTGAAAAGCTTTTGTGCGTGTCTAAAACGCACTACAGAAGCAAAAATGCGATATAGCATTAAAATATTCTCTAAAAAAATTTGTTTTAAAACTTTTAATTCTGTTTTAAAGCCGACATTAATTGTTCACAGTATTGATCAAAACGATGTCGCTACGCAAACTTTAATTTAGTCAAAAAATTTATCTTAGGGCTCTTTGCCACATTCCATTTAGTCGTATTCTTTTTAGGAATGCTATGAGAAACTCGGAGACTTTGTAATCTCCAGGAGCCTTTGAAACCACGAGCCGTATATTTGACATAGTTAAAAATATTTTTGACCTGGTAACTAAATTTATATATATATATATATATATATATATATATATATATATATATATATATATATATATTGATCTTTTTTGTATTTCGTGAATGTGCTTTCACAACGAAGGTTTAGATATATAACAAATAGAAGTAACATAGAAACATGTAAAAAAACCCGGCTTCGGAATAGACTATTGGCTATTTTAACAAAATATATTTTTCCATTTCCCTATCTCCCAAAATCAAAAAGATTCTACCTTATATGTTAAAATCCATCAAGTCGTTAGACCACAGAGTGTGACAAAGAAATAGACATATATAACATACATACACACACTCCCGTTCAAAAAAAATGAACAGATCTGAACCGAACCAGTCTCTCACAATTTTGAGTATTCTTGTAGTAAATGTTTTTACAGATACAACATATTATTTAATTTTTATACGTAAGAGGAAGATATATAACACTAAACATGTATTTACATTACATATATTTTTTAAATGCTTACTCTGTCGCTAACACGTATATAAATTCATTTCTTTTTTACACACATAATAATATACTACTTATCTTTGTTTATAAAATTATGCATTATACAGAGAGTTACAAAAGAGAGGAGTTTTATGAAATGTAAAAAATGAACATTTCAGGTCTATTCATTTTTTTTTTAACGGGAGTGCATACGTCGAAAAACATGAATGTACAGTAAATTTTGCAACGTGTTTCAGCTAATTTTAATTATTGATTGATTGCAAAATATATTGCAAAGTATTGATGAACTGATTATTAAAGAGATAAAGTGAATACTATTCTTTATTTCATTTTATATGCAGGTCAATTTTAGAGCGCGACGTTGTGATGATGATAGGTTCGATTGATCTAGTTAATTAGATTCATATATTTTTCCTAAGTAATTTTAAATGTATATAAGGTGAAAATGATAGAACAGCTCTACTCAGTTTAGTTATAGCCTACTTATAATATGACACATGGGTAAGCTTGTTTTGAAACATTCTGTATATAATCACAGAGTCATATATATATAGCAATCGACTGTATACTGACTGATATAGGTATATATCATTGATGATACCATGTCAATGTTAATAAATAATTAACAAACATTATAAGAGCATACATACATATAGAGTTGTATGGGTAGTAGGTATTTATGGATTGTTAACTTATACCCATTTATGGGCGGTTCAACTGATGAGGTTAATAACAGTGAATATTATATACATGTTCATGTGTATCATCATCATATTTGATAGTCATATAATAAACGAATTAGATACAATTAACTAAGTATTAAGTATCAAATATATAATGTTTACTTTTAAATGTTTTATGACATCTGAACAATAATATCATTTTTGAACTTTTGAACAAATTTATTTTAATAACCATAGGGAGGCACACGATGATATTTTTAACTGGCTGACTACAATCATGTTAGTGCTCTCTCAATCTGTTTATTCAGTTTATATGTTGGATTTTATATAAAGCAAAAAAAAAAAAAACTTTAAGTTAATTGCTTAAATATCTAGTATATACTAAATTTATGAAAAAAAGACAGATAGACAGGCATGTGTAAATGAACTAATTAGGTTATTTTATGAACACTTATACCAAAAGTATTGTTCTGCGGTCAATATTTTCAACCGTTATATAACGGGTATAAAAATCGTTTTTAATGGGCTTTCTATATCTAGTTAGTAGATTCAATTTTTTGAATTTAAAATTGGCATTTAGTAAAATGTCTTAAAAAAGAATAAGTGTATTTTATTATTAAATTATATTTACTTACTTCGCGAGCACCAACCATACCAAAATCAAACCTTCCAATATATTTTGATTCGATTTATATAAAAAACAACGGAAAATTTAATTTATAAATCTCATTTACAAAATAAAAGAAAATGGGTCATTAAGAGAATTGTTCCTTTTAAAATAATTTTTTTTATATTAAAAAAAAAAAAAGAAAATAAATAGAATAAATAGAATAAACAGAAAAAAAAGCAAATATTAGGTAAAAGAACAAACATTAAAATATATAAATAATAAAATAATAAAAGTACAATAAGAGTAAATGAAATCGAAAAAGTGGCGAATACGATGATGATGATGCGGTAAACCGACAAAGTATTTTAAGGGTTTCACAGCGATATAAATCCAGTGAAGTATAACCAAAAGATGGATCCAATTCGTTTCATTCATCCATGATCATTTGATATGATGATATTATTATGTATGTGTGTGTTTATATAATATTGTAAAATTAGTTTGTCAATATAATGTCTAGACTAAATGTAATATATAACATATTAAGCTGTAATTTTTCTTTTCTTAATATTATTCTTAAATATTATAAATACGTATATCGACTACAAAGTAGTCACCATCAGTATGAATTAGCTAAGTTTTTAATACTATAAATCTCAATGTTATTTCCCACCGCTTCCACTTCTTCCAAATTTTTAAATTTTAATTTATAAAATTTGTATGTCGATATTAAAACATATTTATGTCGGATCCTTGTATTATCATTCGGTTCTGGACTTTGTTTAAAATCTCTAGGTCAGCCGGTAGTTAGTTGTTCGATTATCGATTTATTGTTATTGTCTAGTTATTGATTGCAAAATTTGTACCGAACACAGAAACAAAGAGGCGAGGTAATAAAATAAGAACGTGGTACAATCAATATTTCTTTTTAGTGTATATTCCAATAAAACGTGATCAAATGTGATGAAACAGTAGTAGTAATAGTAGTAACCGAATGGAGATCGAAGCTTGGCAAAACAGCTCTTTCTAAGCCTTTTTAACCGACCCCTAAAAACTATGCCGATATTCATCTGTAGTTTGTGTAAGGAAACTACAAAAAACATTCACAAGCATAGCCGGTTACTTTCGTTCTTCTCCATACGCCGACACTCTAGTCAATTAACGCCCCATTACTTAAAAAATTAATTTAATTGAAAAACTTCTGTCGTTCGGATCGAACCAGCATCCTTCCAGTTCCGATCAGAGTGCATTTAACAAACAGCTCGACCTCTTGGATGGTAAAATTCAAATACTAGTATTATTCTTAGTCAGACATGCCAGATATGTTCTAGATCGGGCATGCCAGATTGGGTCCAGATAACTCATCTGCGTTACATGCCGGATCAGGTGTGGATCAGTTGAGCCAGATCCGGTCCATGTCAGTGTCAGGTGAAAACTTCTAGTCGGGTAGTAATTTTCAAAAATTTACTAACCAAAATTTGTGGATATTATATTTTTTAAAGTTCCATTACTTTACAACTTACTTGCGATCTTACAAAGCTCTCACCTCTATAGACAAGTATGTAGTTTACCCGTCTTCTCATACGTATATATATATACACATATATATTTATTTATAATATAAATACTTTCTAGTATATTTTAAAACAGAAAACGTGGTTACAACAGCCTTGCTGTATGCTATCGAGTGCTTTGAATTTATAATAGTAAGTACGTCAAATAAGTACGATATATATAACGTTGTGATGAAAACCCTATCAGATATTTTATTATTATGATTATTATTATTATGGTTAATAAATTTGCAATGCACTTTTGTGGTTTTCCTCTTTTCTGCTTCCCTTGTTTCATATTAGATTATTATTATTTTCTATAATATATAAATAATTTGCTTCACATATTTATATTATTATTAATAATAATTCATATATATATTATATATGTATTATATAT
This sequence comes from Nineta flava, assembly GCA_963920215.1. NCBI lineage: Eukaryota > Metazoa > Arthropoda > Insecta > Neuroptera > Chrysopidae > Nineta > Nineta flava. The sequence continues at coordinate 117,753,147 of OY986041.1, forward strand.
ATATTATAATATAAATATGCGTATAGATTTTATTAAAATATTCATTTATAGTATATATAGGATGTGTCAAAAAAAAAACCTCAGGGTACTGATTCACAAATTGGTTTTATATATCCCAGTAAAGAGACAAATTTCTACTAAACATGTTTAAATTTTGAATTGAATTCATTATTATATATTTTCTGAAGAGGGAATTGTGTTACCGAAACTATAGTCAATATAAAACTATTGTTACGAAATCTCTCTGTTCCAAAATCGGATTTGTAGGAGAAGCACAATCACTGAACTTTAGTTTTAGCGAAAATGGCGGTAAATATATTCACTTTGAATATCACACCTCTGCCAGTGAGCGGTTAGAATATATATATATATATATATATATATATATATATATATATATATATATATATATAGTTCTTGAAATTTTATGACATTTAACTATTCATTCAGAATGGGCAGGATAATTTAATTTTTAGTGTCTATTCAATCTGGGTACTTAAAAGAAATAAAATTATCCTGTCTATTCTGAATAAACAATTAAATAAAAAAAAGGACCTGCTTTAGAAATCGATCAGTGTCAGAGGCTTGAAAGTCAATGTAAAGTATTTACCGCCATCTTTATTGGAACTTATTATCAGCGATTGTACATTTTAACAACAACGGACAAAAGCGTTTGGATCAAATCAAATTTGCTTGTGTTATTTATAACAAATAACTTTAATTCAAGATATGTTTTCAAAAATATGTTTTGAATAAAAGTAGATTTTTTTAACGAGTAACTTTTATTCGAAACAATTTTTCATAAACCGAATGGATTCAGCAGAAGCCGAATATCACAAATAGTTTTATATCACGTTTTAAAAAAGTCAGGGTTTATAAATCAATTTCGTGAAAACATTGCGATCGAAACTTGAATTAAAAGAAAAAAAGGCATTAAACAATGTTGTTTAGATGTGAGTGTTGTTTAGATGTGTACATATGTTCATGTAGAACCTGCTAAGGTTTTCTAGGATATTCTGTGTAATAAGCCACTCAAAATTTAACACTATTTAGAAGAAGATATTTGAGGATTATAAAGGATATTTGAGGGTTAAATTAAACATTAAGAAGTCGTTCAAAAAAGCACATAGAGAGATTCATTTCGGTATCAAAATTTTTCCTTCATTTAGGAGCTATTCAACGACGTGTGTGACAAGAGGAGTTCCCTTTGAAAATCTTGTTTTTGAGACACTTTTCTCAAAAATTTTCGTTTTGGGTTGACATATTCCTACCCCTCATAAAATTGTTCAGTGACTTTTGACACATACTGTATAATACAAATATTTTTAGTTAATTAATTTTATGTATTAATTAATCCTATAAAAGTATTACACATAATATTTCTTAAAATATTAATTTACAATATTTAATTATCTCAAAGTTTGATTAGAGTTTGGCTTTTCTATCGATTTATGAAAATTATTTATAAAATATTTCAATATTGGTAAATTTTTCTGGTTATATGGTTTAACGCAAATTTATAATTATGAACAAATAAATACAGGCTGTCAAGTAATCTAGGAAACTTTAGAAGTCTGACTATTTCAGGAAATTTTAGGATTCTGGAAAGATGAGGAAAGGTTCGGATCCTAAATGATAAAAATATAGAAAAATCTGTCGTACTTCGATAAAAGGTTGTAAGAAATGGTGTAAACAATTAACACAGAGAAAACTGAAATCAAATTTTTTGATATTTCTTAACTAAGTTAATAATATTATTTTCCTTAATAATTATTGAACGACTAATAATATGTTACATGATTTCATGTCAAGTCATTTAAATGCGATTGTAGATCACAATTAATCAAAATAGTTAAAAAAAAGATATCATCTGCCTTGAATTGTTGTAAATCGAAAAGCAGTAACATGTAATTTACTGCCTTTGTGTACTGTAAAACGTGAGTTACTTCTTTTTTTCATTGTTTTTATTATTTGTATGTATTATTCTGTCAAAAGTAAAACGCAGTTGTAAGATGATAAATGATTACATTTGAATCATTAATAATTATAATATATTTAATAAATTAGAAAACAAGTTCAAAGATATAAATTATCTTTATTGAAAATATTGAATGAATGTCTAAATGTATTTGTTATTAGTTACCAAGGTATAGGAACAAAACCATTACCGTGGTATCAAAGAGTGAATATAGTTGAATATACATAGGGGTCTAATAAACTAAAGTATATTTTCGTTGCACAGTAATAAAAGTAAGTGACCTTAGAAATATGTAAATATGTCAAAGTTTACATTTATAGTTTACAAAGTGTACAAACTATGTCATGATCATAAAATGAATATGAATCGTTAAAATTAAGAAATGAAATTTTTCTTTCATCCATACACTTACGTATAATATTATTATTTGGACAAACTATAATAATAATAGGTAATAGAGTAATAGAGTAAAAAAGCAGTATTTATAAATTAATTGTATATTCTGTATTTGTTTTAAGAATTTCGCTAAGTTGACGTAGTTCCTGTGTAACAAATGTAGCAATTAAATTAAGTAGCAACCAAAATACAAGATTAGGCTTAGAATTCTACACAAAAGCAACAGTATTTAAATATTTTGTTTTACTTCATATTAAAAATAATGTTTCGACATTTTCGAATATCATTCGATTCGACATGTTGTAGTAATATTATAAGTTTAAAATATATATAATATACCTCAATACACATATATGAACTTTCTAATTATTATACATTGCACAACTCAACATGAAAACGGACAGACGGATAGACACAAAAACATACAGACATACAAACATACTATACTTTACACACAGATGAAGGAACGAACGAAAAGGAAGCAAGCGGACGTTATAAGGAGAGGTTCTAATTAGTAATACAGATACTAATACTTGTGTACCACACGACTTAATACTTATGTAATACTTGTAATACATATATATATATATATATATAAGGATGGAAAACCAATTGAAAAATCTACCGTACCCTTTTTTTAGAAGAAATCTTTCGGGATTTTTGTTGTAAAAAAGAGTACATTTTTGGTATGAATGAAAAAACCTAATTAATAATTCAATTAACACTAAACCTTTTAAGAAATTATTTTGGTTTCTGTAGATATCAACTTTCTAAAAACTTGGTAATCCATGTAATCTAAGTGAAAAATTTATATTTTCAAAAATATTGCGTTTATTAGTAGGTGAAGCACTAAAACTCAAAACATAAATCAGTTGTAAAAGCATGGGGTGCTTTAAATAAAAATTCACTATCAAAGTTGATATACTGATACTTTCAACACCATGCTTTTACAAATTTTTTTTATTTTTATGAAATATAAATTAAAGATTTAAAAAATGAATTTAACTTCCCATCTTTTAAGATCCCATTCACCAAATTTTTAGTTTCCATTCGGTGTTTCATTCATATTATTTTTTTGATATACACAGCTAATAAACCAACCGAATAAAACTGTGTTAAAAAAGTAATTTCTACATACTGCAATGAATTTTCATCCGTTTATCTCTGAAACGAAAACGGATAGAGTTAATAGCTCAAATATCCGATGTATAGTGAATTTAAAACAAGTTTGAAATTAAAATTGTTTATTTAAAATAGAAACATTTTTTGTCATTATTATTTTGTTCTATCTCTTACGGTTTCAACGATGGATATTTCTCCCTACAAAATTCCAGCTCGTTATCTCTTTTTGTTTTGATCATGTTTACGTAACAGACAGGACAGACGGACAAACGGAGAGACAGACAGACTGATGGACAGACGGATATGCGGAAATGGGCTAATTAGGTCATTTTTCGAACACCAATACCAAAAATTATATTCTACTATCATGATTTTCAACCGTTACAAATTCGGACTAAACTTAATATACCCTTGTATAAATTATAAATACAGACACTGCACATCGTACATGGGAAATTCAACATAATTTCCTAAACATATGATATGTGCTGTGTACAATCAGCATCTTCTACTGTATGTAAACCATCTTATAAAACAACATCACAAATCTAACTCATCCTATATGCCTCGTCTGGTGAGAAATATCCTATGTTGAAAACCATATATTCAACACACAACAAGAAACCTTCAACCAGTTCTACCTCATCCTACGACCTACGTCTCAGCTCACACACTGTAGAGAGATCTCTCAGTTCTTAATATTACCTAACTCGAATGTGTATAATCAAATTGATAGTCTACGTAGTATAACAACGCGCTCTGGCTGGCTGGCTGACTGGCTGCTAAGCTTATCGAATACAGATTACAGAATGGTTTAACATTATAGGCTTGATTATTTTCAGTTTTTTTTTTCTGCTTTATTATTATTTAAAAAATTTCTTACGCAGGAGCTGCGTCAACTTACCGAATTTCCTTAGAATACATAAATCACTCTCTAGCGGTCATAATTTTAGTGTGATCAAAATGAAATATAATATCTGATATGACTTTAGTATTTGCAAAAATTAAATTTATTAATAGCCAAAATAGAACGATGTTGTATAACGATTATAGTTTATAGTTACTATGGAAACAACAATCAAAATTTTTTACAATAAAATATATTTCATGTATTCCTATCAAACAAACACAAAATATTAAATATCTCTCTTAATATTAGAATAATCGAATAATGTATAAGGAGTAAAGTTGTAGAAAATCAAGTTTTCTACAATTCATTACTTGATCGTTTTTCTCAAACTCGAATGTGAACAGAGATAATTAAAATTTTAACTGTCAATCTGTAATTGTAAATATTTCTGTAAATATTAGCGTAACAGAAAAATGATAAGAAACAAATTTACAGTAAAACTTAGTACCTACAACTTAACTCTTGGTAAATTTTTCGATTTTTCAAATATTAAGGGAGGTAGTCAAATTTTGTGTTTCCCCCTTCCCTTAAACTCCCCTTTCCCCTCGTCCGATTCTACCCATTGCGGCTTCTCTCGCAAAAATTGTAACTGTAATGAACTTTTAACTGAATAACATGATAATTCAGTCCCGTAAAGAAGTGATTTTCTTCATTAGCAAAATATGAATATCCATGTCTCTAACTTGCAAAAAACTATGATTTAGTCTTTTGAGGGTCCATTTTCCAAAAACTTGGAAACATTTATTTTATGGTCTATCTTGGTAATTTGGTAATGTTTTTAATAACAGCGCCATTTACTTTGAAATTATAGTATGATTATTATGTATACATTTATTTGATCTAGTATTATTATTAGTTGTAGTAGTGGGGGGAGAGGTTGAAGTTTCGCAAGTAGGCCTTTCTAGGGCTTTTTTACTGACCTCTACAGGACAAGGAATTTGTATATAGTCTAGGAATTGGAAGACTGTGCGACTGCATCTGATTTTGAAAGGAACTATTTCGATATTCATATGAAGTTTGTAAAAGCAAACTGCATAAATCCTTCACAAGAATAGATGGCTACTTTCGTTAGCCGTCTAACAATTTAGTCAATTAGATAGATAGATAGATTGTAGAGGCTGCCCTCGACTATAAGGTCCATTGTGATGCCTAAGAATGTAAGGATGTGAGTGGAGCGGAAGAAATTTTTGTGTATAGACTAGGAATTGGTAGGATATGTGGCTGCAGCCGACTATGATAGGAACTATGCCGATATTCATCTGGAGCTCGCGAAGGAAACTACAAAAAACCTTCTCCAGTTTAACCGGTTTCTTCGTTATTGTCCAAACGCCGACAGTTTAGTCAATTAACCGCCCCTGTTTTTTTCTTAATAATTGACAAACTGCCGATGTTGGGATTCGAACCCATAACCTCCCAGTTTCCAAGTAGGCATACTGCGCCTTAGACCACTCGGCCACTTGAACTAGTAAATAACCGCCACATTTATTTTATTTTACTATGATTATTAATAAATTGTTAATCTCTATTTCGGGATATAATCAGTAGCTGAAATGAAGTTTCTTGTGTGACACACAATACATTTATAGAAAATTTAGTTACATAACATCTTGCCATAATGGTGTATATGTATATTTGAACATACACTAAAATAAATGCAAGTAAGCAAAGATGTTAGAAGTAATACAAAACTTTCACGAATAAAACACTGTAGAAAACAGCGAAAACTTTCTGTAAATATAGACATACATTCTATACCTCCGACTACAACATATTAACGGTGTTCTTTCGTTTCATTTCTTATATACTGTGTATGTGCAGAATTTTACATTCAAAGTTCGAAATCTTTCAATACGTTCGATTTAATGGATCTTTCAAAGTCGATAAAATACGAGACTAAATTGTTCTTAAAATTTGATTGAAAGTTTCGAAAAGTACGGCAATCACTTATTCCCTTTGGACAGTAGTAACACTAGAGGGAAAACCTTTTTAAAGTTGCTAGCCCTGAAATTTACCCAATATGTTCTGTCTCTGGTCGAATTTAGGGTACCTTACCTTCCCTTTACTAAATAATGCATCTATCGTATTATGATGTTATTTTTGTGAATTTTAGAATAGCTCCCCATTTTCGCCTTTTAGATTCCTTTTTCCAGTTCTCATGTTCCTTTTTTCTTCTTTTTTCTCGCAGATTGAACAAATTGAGATCTGGTTCATTTATTTCCAGCTTGTTGGCTTTGCAGAACTGAACGCATCTACAAAGCCTTGAATGATGAACGAAACTATCCTGGATGTTTATTTTTCAAGGTCGGCTAAAAACTGACTTAAAATCAAAATGCATATGATGTTTTTGTTTGTTGCAATGTAATAGAAGAAATTTATGCCTTTGATATTTAGCACAAAGGCAAAGAAAAATTTATAAATTCGAGAAAAAATTTCACTGTTCATTTTTTCGTTGTGATGCATCTGGTTTAACTAAATGTCTAGAAGCTGCAATATTCGAGACTAGCTATTGTGATACGAAATTTGCAGAAGCGTAGATAGATTGTAGCGGCTAAGGATATGAGGATGTGAGAGGAGTGAATTGAATTTTATGTGACTGGGAATTGGTAGGATGTACGGCTACAGCCGACTCTGATATGAACTATGCCGATATTCATCTGGAGTTTGTGAAGGAAATTGCAGAAGGGAAATTCACAAGCATAGCCGGTTACTTCGTTCTTGTCCATACGCCAACAGCTTAGTCAATTTACCCCTTTTTTTCTTTTTTTTTCTTTAATAAACGACAAACTGCCGATGGCGGGATTCGAACCCATAACATCCCAGTTCCAAGTAGACTACACGCTTCAGACATTACGCCTTAGACCGCACGGCCACTTGGACGGTTTGGGACATATTATTGTTACCATTTCTAGGAAAAGGTGTACATGCCTCTCTTATATATATGCATTGTTGCAAACCAATCACAATGGCTAATATTGACAATGCCTGTCAATGTTATGCCATATCACCGAATACATCTTATATAGGGGTGAAAAAACTAAAATAAGGACATATTTGTAAAAGAAAAAACTTTAAATGTAAAACAAAAACTCGCGGCAAGTTGGCTTAAATGAGGAATCACTAGCTTTCACAAGAAATGGCTCTATTTTTACAAAAAAAAGATGGTTTGATGGTTTGATGGTCTTTTTTGCCAAATTTCTGTTTGTGTTAGTACCTTCGCAACAACTGGTTAGGTATATTTTGCATAAAGAAATATACATTTCGTAATAAATGTAAGCATATTTATTTCTAACAAACAATATGTGTTTTAACATATACATATACATGTAGTAAATAAAATTATTACTCGTATGTTATAAATTATAAAGAATGAGTCAGTTCATTCAAATGTACACTGAGTAACGAATATTATATTACTGAGTCATATTACTTAAATTAGACTGCAATTAGTATTTATATTTCTTATACATATACATATACATATATATATATATATATATATATATATATATATATATATATATATATATATATAAATATATATATATATATATATATATATATATATATATATATATATATATATACATATATATATATATATATATATATATATATATATATAGATTCATATATAAAGAAGATAGATACATATACATAGCGAATTAAAAGTTCGTGCATATTAATTTGAAAATATATTACCTGTTAAATACGTTTAGCATCATCTGTAATTTGCTTATCTATGTACTTATAAATTTGCTGCAAGATTTATAATTTTCATTTGAAGGGAAATCAAAATTTTTTCCAAAAAACAGAAATAGCTAACCTATTCAGTTAATAAAACCACAATTTCAAACAAAAGTTGTTTATTATTAGGAAAGGAATATTATTTTAATAAACTTTTCTTCAATCCCTTATGGTTTTTAAGGTTAATATACCCCCCCCCCCTCCTATTAAATATCAGGAAATAGGTTTTTAATAGGTGAATCGAAACTCTGAATGAAATTATAGATTTTTGACAAAATTTCAATTGTTTTTCAAAAGTTACTTAGAAAGAAGTTTTTCTAAGATATCAATAATTACTAAAAATAATCTTCTCATAAACATGGAAAAAGTTTCCATTAATCAAAATAAAAAATTTCTTTAAAATAAATTTGTTTATGAGTCGGGCACAATACTCTGAGCACTTGGATAGTATTTTTTCTATAAAAAAAACTGAGCATAAAACTTATATTTCTATCCGTAATCATTCAAATTTCGATGACATTTCTATCAGTTATGGCATCGCAATTTTTTTGTATGCGTTCCACGATCGTCCGAGTGGTCGAGTTGTTAAAAGCACTCGAAATTGGGAGATCCCAACGGCGGCAGTTTGTGAATAAAAAATTTTTTTTTTTTAATTGTGGTGGTTAATTGACAAAACTGTCGCCGTATGGACAAGGACGAAAGTATCCGGCTATGCTTGTGAAAGTTGTCTGCAGTTTCCTTTCACAAATTTCAGATGAATATCGGAATAGTTTCTATCAAAGTGGTGTTAGTACCAAATCACATACAAATTCCATAGGGATCGGTAAAATTGGCCTAGAACTAGCTACAGGCCTGGTTTCAACCTCCTCTTCGCTACTTCTACTGATACAACTATGCGCTGTACGATTGTATTTATATTTTGATTGATTGATTAATATCGGGGTAAACAACTATTTCACTTCGATCCTATGGTCCATTGTGATCCCCCTTCTAACACAGTCTGACGAGACTCGCTTCTCCCATATGTTGGCAATAACCAGGAGCTTGCTTATCAGGTCCTCCCGAAGGTTCATATATTCGGGGTAAGATGCATCGAATATCCTGTATCTGCTGTAACCCAGAGGTTCGCAGTCAAAGATTATGTGTCTGGATGTTTCTTCCTCATCGCCACACAATCTGCACATAATGGAGCCGTTATGGAGTCCCATTGTGTGCAGATGCTTCCGCATGGGATAATGCCCGGTAATGAACCGGTTGCATCCTACTCAACCTCAGTGTATCGAGAGAAAACCTCTTTGTTGCACTCTGAAGCAGTACCTTCCCGAGGTCTTGCCGCGGTACTTTTTCCCAGTGATCACGGTGTTTAGCATTTTACCACTCGTTGATCACTTTATTTATGTTTGATCAAAGATCCAAATTAATCCATTGTTTTTTCTTTGTAGTTTTTAGTACCTTGTTCTCGATCTATGTTCTCCATCGATTCTACAATAAAACTGTATACCTTTAATAGTATTTGTACCCGGTTTTTTTCGGCTTTTTTTTGCATCTCTTAATGTTTGTGACGTTCTTCTCGATGCACTCTGTATAATTGCAAACATAACAATTTCCCAGAACTCTATGAAGTATATATCAAGAATTATATGAATATTATCTAAATGATATAAAAGTTAATTAAGCATTATACTATATATATCTTGTCCCTCCCAGACAGGATTTATATAGATACTTACGTATTAACTTAATAGCTTAAAATATTATATAAACTTAAAACTGTGTATTTAAATACATTCCTACTACTCGTACACACTTATAATTATTATCAATGTCATTGTTGTGTTGAAAGGTTCGGAAAATAATTAAGAATGATAAAGTAAATAATGTAAAGAAAATGATTTGATAAAGACATAGAGAAAAGTTGGAAGTGTATCAAGGAAAACACTCACAGTTTCTTCATACGAGACAACATTCATTTCATTTATATGTTTTAAATTAGAAATCTTATATTTATTTGTCTGTGTAAATACAATTGGAATGATTGTTTCTTAGAATATTTATAATATGTTTGAAGTCAAGTGAAATCAACCACAAAAACGAAATATATTTAGTTTATGCTAAATTAAATTGTACAAAAAAAAATATGAAATCACTAGAAACTTGTCAACACAGAATGGAAAGAAGTATACTCAACATAAAACTAAAAGATAAAATACGATTAAAAACAATAAGAAAACAAACTAAGATTATAGATATAAAATACAGAATCAAACAACTGAAATGGAAATGGTCAGGACATCTGATAAGAAGTAAGACAGAAAAGTGGGTCAAAGAAGTGACGGTATGGTGTCCTAATTATAAGAAGAGAAATAAAGGCAGACAATATCAAAGATGGGAAGATGATATTAAAAAGGTGGCAGGAACATGTTGGGCGAGGTTAGCAAGGGACAGATCGTTGTGGAGAACACTTGGGGAGGCCTATGCTGGGGAGCAAGACAATCAAAAAACCGGTGTCTAATACATTACCTATTATATACATTTACTTTCTAAAAACAAAAATTTCTTTATAGTAATCTCAGCAGAAATAAGATGAAATGTAATTTATAAGATTGTTAATAAAGGCTATATTATTATTATTATTATTATTATATTATAAATTAACACCAGATGTAATTTGCTTCTTAGGCTAAAGATTGATAAGTCAGAAGTTTGATTGGAAAATGTTTTTCTTTTGCCTTGAAATTGTAGCGGTATCGCTTCTTCATTAAATTATTATTATAATTTTGTTCATCATTTTTATCTGTTGCATAACAACTATAACTTCCCTCTATTATCACGGTTGCTTTGAATGTTAACAACCATGGTAATTTACATATTAAAATATATAACATTTCATAAATCAAATCAATAAAGATCAATTATATCTTTTATATATATTTATTTAAATAATAATAATTTAATATAACTATCATTTACCTTTACAAACTTACCAAGACTTGATGATAAACTTTTTCGAATTTTCTATAATACTTGTAAGTTTCTTGGTACTGTGGTTAGAATATTTCTAATTTGACAAATATTATTTTGAGGTGGCGTTTAAAATACCTATTACGTTTTCCTTACGATATCAAATTTTAAAAAGCTCACTGCATAAAACAATCGAATGGGGTTAATTTGCATTTGTCTCCAAAGTGGTAACAGATCATTAACAAATCTCTAAAATAAATATGTCCTTTGTATTTTTTATCGTTGATAGTCTCGGTATTTACGTGTGACCCTTAAAGCCGTTAATGCACTATCTTAAATAAAATTTATTTAGGATTTTAAAAAAGTTGTAAAGTATATCAATAATTATAACGATTTATGCCCTTTTTTATTTTTCCTAAATATTTATTAGGTATTTCTTGTAATATATCAGTAAATGTAAATTAGAAATTGATTCGACTTGATTTGACAGATCTTACAATAAACTATGTTTTATTATGACATTCACGTATATATTAAGTATAGAATTATTAATAATAAAAATAATAATAATACTCAATTAGTCGTAACATGTCTTGTTAATTGTACATTCATTTTGATAACACGATAAATAATTTTCACAAAACACAAATCTTTAAAACCACACAAATTTTTATCATAATACAAATATTTACATAAATAATATACTAAAACTACCCCAATTTTCTGTAAAAAATAATTAAAATTCAATCTTCAACATTCACATAAACACATCTTCAACTGTCGTATAATCAATTTCTATGCAAATAGCAAAAAAAAAAAAAAATTCTGTAAATTATTTTACATAACAAAAATAAATTTTTTCGATTATATTTTTTTTATCTCTTTTTAATATATTAGATAAAAAATAAAAACAAATCATATGAGTGAACGCCACGCCGCGTATTCGAAGGTACGTGTATTCTACCGCTTACTTCATTTTAAAATCTATTTACAGCCTGCCAAAAAAAAAAAAAAAATAGCATATTAAAAAAATATTTTCTTTTAAAAAAGAATTGAATGAAATCAAATTGTACTTTAGGTATTATTTTCTCGTTCGCTACCTACCTAAGTTGACGAAGGATGACACACACACATACACACGCCAATGATATGAAGAAAATTTTACAAAACTCATCCCCCTCATCCCGTAATACTACTTACTGGGAGAGAATATGGAATAACGCGTACAACAACTCTATATGTTAACATCGTATCTCCTGTTTTTAAAACATATCTGACGAGAAATCTCACGTAAATGTTCCTTCTGTTGTTGTATAGTATGTGTGCTGTAGGTACGTCAGCTGTGTGGGATTTTAATACACGTAAAATTAAAATTAGGGGTTGATTTGCATTCCGTAATAGGGAAAGAAATATTATTATAACAACGTATATATCTGTCTATACAGGATGGCTCATTTTATACAATGGCATCTGGATATTTCTTCAAAGAAACCATTATCCGTATAAGAGTTGATTTGTTTTGAGTGGGGCATCTCTAATGGTGATCTTGGTATTTTCACCTTATCATGACTTTCAAGGTTATTTGAAGATAAACTTTTTTTTTTCAAATACGAATCCATATTTTTGACAGAAGTGGATTGCCGCGGAAAAAATAACATTAAAACTGGGTATAAAAGTCAATTTTGGTTAGTAATTATATACATTTTATAGTCACCAAGAGTCATCAAGAGTAAAAAGTTTTTTTGTGTATAAACAAAAATATTTTAACAAAATGAAACAAAATTAAAATTAATAAATGTCATTTATTGGGTACTAGGTCAAGAAAACATTAAATGTTTATTTTAAAACTTGCAACGTTTCTTTTATTATTTTTCAACTTCATCAGACAAACTACAAAACAATGAGATTATTAAATACAATAAACAATTATTAAACAATTGACAATTAACGATTTTTTAACTATATGTACTCTTGAAATAAACCAAAATAGACTTATTACTCTGTCTTAATTTTTTTTTTCTTTAACTATCCGATTCTATCAAAAATAATGTATAGATTCCCAATCAAAAAACGCAAGTTGAATTTCAAATAACCTTGAAGGCCATTGCCAAGATTAATTTCAAAATCACCATGAGATGCCCCCTGCAACTAACAACTGTTATACAAGTCATTTTTCCATAAACGCTTCCTTGAGGAAATATTCCGGTGCATTGTTTAAAGCAGGTCACCCTGTATATCTGTGTATATATATTTTGGTGGTTCATAAGCATAAGTTAGATGATGGCAGTTGGCATAACAATTTGAATTACCTACTGTTTTTCGGTGGTATATAAGATTATTTCTTTATATATTTCTAAATTTTCTCATGTATGCCCTTTTTTTCAATTTGTATGGATGCATTTGACAATAATTATTTATTTGTAATTTTGCCGGTAATAATTTATTGTCGTACAAATGTTTTTTAATATCTAACCTTTAAATAATTTTCGTATCAATAAGGGATAATAATTTACGAAAAATTCTTTTTTCAAATGTTTAAATGTCGTTTTTGTTTGTACGGTTGGGAATGCTTTTAAACGTTTCACACTTTATTGTACCTTGAAAGGCCAATAATAAAACTAAGCAAGGAGTTTTTTTTTTGGCAGTCTACCCAGATATACGAAATTGCTTATATAGGCGCCTGACTATGTAACTTTGAATTCAAAAGTGAAAGTCCAATTTATTCTGAATTGTATAGAGAATCTAGTTGCACATAGTATTTTCACAGACAAATGAAAAAGAATCTAGTTGCACATAGTATTTTCACAGACAAATGATAAATCAGTTACTAAAACACCGCATCTTTCACAAATTCTAAGGTACCGTTTTAAATTACAATTTAATTGTGAAGAATTCTTCTTTAGAATGAAAATGTCACCATAATTACATAATTACGAAAACATAATAATATTTCTACATTAATCATTTGTTTAAATAATATTCTGACATTAATTGGGTATTAAATACTATCCTGTGGGTTTATTGAAGAATGTTTATAATATAAAAATACAATTTTACAAGGTTATATATACATATACAAAACATTATGTATATATACATAATAAATTATAATATTTTTTTGAAAAACCAGATGAGCTCAAACATTTGCTCCCACTATTTATTTTAAAGAGAGATATTCTTTTATAAATTACACTTTAAAATATATCGCTGTGTAAAATGTATCATTTTTTTATGACTAAATTAATTCCAATGGAATACAATGCAATTTTTTTATTGATCAATTTTAGAAAACTGTTCAAATTCATGTCATTAAAAAGTACTTTAAGGAAATCAGTTTGAAAAAAAAAAAAAGTGAACTAAGTTAATTGCTTAAATACCTGGTATATAATGATTTTGTGAAAAAATGTTTCAAATAAAAGTAGTTTATTTTTAAGGAACATTTTGTGTCTCTAAATTTTGTTCCATTTCTTAAAGTTTCAAAGATGGATATTTTTGACCATTTTGCTCAAACATCTCGTCTCCTTATCTCCTTTTCAGACAGCCGGAGACAGCCAGACAGCACTTAATATAGTTTTATTTCATCAAAACCGGATAGAAGTAAATAATCTTGAGTATATTTTAAAGAAATTTAATACTATCTACACAAGTTACTCCGAAGGTATGGTGAAAAGTTTTTGCACAAGACCTGTCAATTATCAAAAAGGATGACGTTACGAGTTTTATTAGGGGAACAATAAGTCAAAGCTTTTTCTAATGGAAGTCCCCATTTTTTATTGTTTTATCCGAAAAATAGGAAAGATAAAATTACTCGAATCTTTAATGCAGAGTATAACTGAAATAGTGGTGAATTAATCGTTTTTTTTTACGCTACTATTTTTTGTATTTAAATCGCGATGCAGCTTTTCTCTGATATGTGGCCCATGGTTCTACATTCTCAAAATCGTGATATGTACCAAAATTCAATAAGAAATTAAAATTTATGAATGACCCACATTTAGTATAAATCCACACTAAGTTTACTAAATCAGACTGAATTAGCCTTTAATACGGCATAGTTTATTTTTTGGATTCAGGGAAGACTTTATTGGTAGGAGACTGATTTTTAAATAAACTTTTATTTAAACTCGAAATTTCATCTTTTTAAATAGTTATTTACAAATTTCCGTTATATTTCCATTGGCATTGTTCGCTTATAATTGATATCTATATAAAGTTTATTAATTCCAAAACAACAATTTCATGAAAAAAATGACCAAAAATATCATCTATACTTTCAATAATCGCCATATTTCAAAAAAATATTTATCTAAAAATTAATTGATAATAAAAAATTTAATTCATTCAAAAATCGATTTCATTATGTAAACAAAACAATTAATTCCAAATAAATATGTGATATAAACATATTCCCATATTTCCTGAATACGTAAAATGTATTATAAATGCGTTACTCTAAATAAGGTAAATATGTATATTAAGCAGCCCCCGTAACAAATACTAAACGTATGATATCAATTTTCAGCAATAGAATAATCAAATCTTACTCTAATTAATTTTATAAATCATTTAATACACACACACACACACCACCATATAGACATAACACATAGATTAATATTACATATCATACTCGAACATACCAATTCTACAAACATACTCATTTCATTACTCATTATCTTTGTTTAATTTATATTAAAGTATATTTACATGTCTTCATTTCACACAATTATATATTACATACCACATTACACCACATATGTGTAACAGAATAATAATATGAGTACTGAATGTTGCAGAATTCTTACCACCTACGAAATAAGAGTAAATGGTAATGCAGTGATGTCTTATTGATTTCAAAGTTGAGGCATCATGGTTTCTAAAAACTGGAGTTAAAATTATCTAACTAATATTACTAGAAATTGATATATGCTGAACCAAAGTTAGTAGGTTTCAAAAAAAAAATCCATTCAAATTCAATCAAATTTCGAAAAGTAAATTTTTCGTATCAAAATCCATAAAAATGAAGCACATTTTATCCGATATACTTAGTATGTAATTATACTAAACTTGAAGTATATTTATCAAATTTTTTGGTAAGTTAAACATATCTCTTACAGATTTAAAAATTGAGGAATCCGTGATTCCAAAACTGATAAAAGAGTTATAGTTGCGGTATTAATATTACTAACCAAAATATTATTGATTTGGACCTTTTTTGAAAAGTACATTATGACAGCAGAGAAAAAGAAAAAAATTTATAATACTATCTATATGCAAAACTAATAAATATATCTCGTTATTGAATTCAATCTTGCCTTAGTCAAAAACTGGTCATTTATCGCATTTTCGTCTAGCATCGGTTTTTATAGCGGGTTGTAAAGTACTCGATTCTGTTATCGATCTAGACAACTAGTACAATGCAGTGAATATATTTCTGAGTTACTTAGTAGCTACCACGATTATATTGTCAATCTAGACATCTGCATATGTCCCTGAGTTTCCTTGTAATTACCAACAAACTCCGAATTTATTATTGAATTTCGAGCCTAACAAAAACATTTAACCAAGGACCAATTACATAATCCATCACCGGATATTATTATCCGCGTAAGCATCTACACACAATGGAACTCCATAACGAATTCATTATGTACAGACTGTGCTACGAGGAGGAAGAAACATCCAGCAACATCATATTTAGCTGCGAATCTCTCAGATACAAGATATTCGATGTCTCTAACCCCGAATATATGAGCCTTCAGAAAAACCTGATCAACAAGCTCCCTGCCATTGCCAAGAGATGGGAGAAGCGGATCTTGTCAGACTGATGTAGAAGGAGAAGCACAATGGACCATTATAAGGTCGAAGTGCAGTACTTTTTATACCCCAAGATATTTCTATCGATCTAGGGACCAATTATTATATATCAGTGCTGTGTCCTTTTTTGAAAACTAATAGAAAATTTAAAAATTATTTTTTTTTGTAAATTAGCGTCTAGCGACCAGCGGAAGTGACTAGCATAGCTTAATTTGACATTTAAGTAATATGTCTGAACGTTGATAACATTCTTGACATCAATAGGCCTAGAATAGCAGAGGTCATGGGTTCGATTCCCGTCCTAGATGTATATGAGTTTTCAAATCAGGCATTTGATGTAAAATAATGTCTCTGATAGAATACTAAGATACAAAACACCTCTAATTATTGATTCTTACTATTCCTCTATTTAATGTCTCAAATAATATCAATGAACAATAAATAGATTTACGTACATATGTTCGAAGAGAGTGATACATGATATTTATTATAATTTAAATGTTTGTAATAGGATTACATCTGTCATTGTTTTTCATTGATGTTGTCATTCGTCATCAATGTGTTTTGTGAGTGAGAATATGGTTGTGTATCTACCTATTCAATTGTGTCTGTTATACACCTCAATATGCGGTAGATAGTAGTCTTAACAACAGTCACATTTAGTAGTAGTGATGATGATGAGGTGTTAACAGTTAAATGCCTAATTAAGAGAAACACAAATTATGTGTTCCCATCATTTTAAAGACAAAGTGTGCAATCATGACAAATGTATTCAATTTACTTTTCTTCATCATTTATTTGGAGTTCGAGTGTATTTTATTTATTGTGTTATTTGTTGTATGTATATATACAGGCAGATTAATAATTGTCTAGATAATGTTATGTATACGCTAGTTTTCTAGAATTTGTCTTACGTAACCTAAATGGAAATTGGACAAACATTGTATTGTTGACGCTTAAGTATGCATAAATAAATATATATGAATAATAATTTCGACAGAAGTAATACTGTTAAAATAAAAATAAGAATGATATGAAAAAGTTGGCTGTTACGTCAGAGTCGCCTTTGGTGTAGCGGTAAGCACGCTGGAGTAGATATTCAGTGGCCCGAGGTTCAATTCCTGGTTGACGAGTTAATTTGTTCATATCAGTATTTAATAATGTTATGTGTTTTGTTGACAGTGGACGTCGACCTCTTCTATATTATGCCGGCAGTACACACTCGGTGAGATATTCGTACGGTAATGAGCTGCAAGTGGAAGTGTGTGCTGTCTCGTCGGGTGCTCTGAGTTCTGAGTCGAGGCGAGTTGACACATGGCAGATCGAGCGTTGTTAGTTTACTCTCCTACTGGTTATGTCTCGCCGAGTGCGTACTGTCGGCATTACATTTTTAAAAAAGTGGAGGCTCTGTGAAGCATTTATGAAGAACACATAATGTTAATGGTGGACGCACTGGGAAATGAACAACCAACTTTGGTTAATTTTATCATTTTTAAAGGAGACTATATAGAATTTCTTAGGGAGTATTTATGGGTATCTAATTCATTATGGTCATCTTATAAGGGTATATATGAGTAGTGTTTTTTGTTTTAAAAATTTTATAATTGATTTGTGCCTTCGGTTTTGGAGATAATGCACAAATCCATTATAAAATTTGCGATGTCAAGTCTCGCAAAAATTTTACCAATGATTTATGCCTTAGTTATTCGGTTTTCAAAAAAATGCTTCGGGTAAAAGTTGCTCATTATAAATATACTAACAACTTTTACTCGCATCATTATGCCGAAAGCCGAATAAATAAGCCACAAAGAAACTATAAACTTTTTTCAAGATAGCACGATTCTTGACGCCGAATGTACTCTGAGTGGGCCTAGTTGATATATTAAGTGTATCAACACAACTTACCAATTATAATCAATCACTATCGATATCCACTTTAAATCGATGATAAGTACTCGATAATGTGGGACAACATTTCGAGTGTGGGAATATTGGGATGCCGTGACCTGAACTATGTCTGAATTCTGTCGAAAAACATGATTTCTATTTCTAGGTCCTACAGACTGCCTATATGCTGCTTCTATAGGTCCTATAGACTGCCTATATAGCTATAGATAATTTCTATATGTACCAGCAATACATTTTTATGGCCAGCATGAATGAACTGATTAATAATTGACTTAAAATTTGTATGATTAATTATATTAAGAGTAAAAACATTAATTAACAATACGTTTTTTTCTTTATCTAGAATATCGTAGGTCGATGATCCTATCAAATATTTACTCTCTGACCTATAATAATTCACAAGAAAATAACAGTATCACATAAATTCCATAAGGGGTTTTTTTTTCGTATTATGTTATTAGATTTAAAGTACACGGTGATACATTTCAGAGGGCTGAATAATTCTTAAGATCCGTATCAATAGTACTGTAAACTGTAAATAATAAATAAAGAAAACTACTCTAATTGTTGTGAACTAAACGATTCTAATTCGATTGTTGAATATCATAAAGCTGGAGAATTTGTATGTTTGAACGCGCTAATCTCAGCAACCGATTCCGATTTGATGTTTTGTATTTGATAGACCGTTTATTGAGAAAAGGTTATAGGCTATCAAATCAATCCAAATCTAAACTTAACACGGGTGAAACCGCGGGACACGATATAAAAATGAATCTATGTTGAAAAATATTACTGAAATGTCAAATAAAGTAATCGCTAGTCGTTTCCCTTGGTATAATATAGGCAACCATAAAGGCAACCATACTAACAATAGCAATAAAGAGACGCTAGTTTTCAAAAAAAACAATTTAAAAAAATGTGAATAGTAAATAAATAAAATTAATAATACAATGGCATCAAAAATGAAAGTGAAAGATCGTATGCATAGTACTACCATAACATCTTAGGTAGCTCAGTAGGTAGAGCATTGGTCTAGAATGCCAGAGGTCGTGGGTTCGATCCCCATCCCTAGATGTGTATGATTTTTCAAATCAAGCATTTGATGTCAAAAAAATGGTATCAATGTTCAGACATATTACTTAAATGTCAAATAAAGTTAACGCTAGTCGCTTCTTTTGGTATAATATAATCGAAAGGCAACCATACTAACAATGGAAATAAATAGACGCTCGTTTACAAAAAAACAATTTAAAAATATTGATGTTCAAATTAAAACCTTATTTGAATGAATTCAATAAATCTAATTCAATTTAATATTATTTGGTTGATTTATTAAGAGGAAGGAAAAGCTTGATTTCAAATAAAAGTGCAAAATATGTAACTTGTAAATAATAAGGGCCACTGAAATATTTGATCACGTACCTACATATTATATAAAACAAAACGCGCTCGCTGCAGTCTGTATATAGTATATATAGATTACTTTTGTTTAGGCATCTGCTTGCTTGCTTGTTGCTTGTGGGAATCTGAGTCTCTCACAGTTAGTATAAATTAATATGTTCGACCTACACACAAGAGGCCGTAAGTATTTAACGAACGTCGCTAATAAATCATAACGACAGACCTTTATATAACTAACGAGGACATATTATATAAACAGCACATACAGAGTCTGTAACATTGTTGCTTTACCATATTATATAGTGCACTTGAATATCCGATGTCTAACGGTCGGAGTGATCGATATGTTAAAGGCACTCTACCACTCTTCTCGGAAATAAAAATTATTGGGGCGAAAGTAACCGCCAATATTTTTGAATGTTTTATGCAGCCTCCTTTCATAAACCCAAGATGAATATCGGCATAGTTCTTATCTAAAGTAAGCTGCAGTCGCTCAACCTACCAATTTCTGGCTTTCACAAAAATTCGTTGTACTTCAGGGGTCGGTAAAACAGGCCTAGAAAGGTCTACTGGCCAGGCTTTGACCTCCCCTCAGCTAATACTACTACTACTATTACTACTATCCTGACACTACCAACAAAATCTGACACCCAATTCCATCTTGTTAGTGTCTTTTGAAAAATTTTTCAACCTCTAATTACTACAATCCGATGTCAAAAAATATCTCAAAATTCTTAAAACCTAAGAAGTAAAAATTTTGATCTCACCGCAAGGAAGTGCGCATAAAATATTGTATCAATGTAATTTATTCTACAGGGTAATTACTAATCTCTACTAATAATCAACCTTGAGAAACCCAAAATTTTGCAAAATATATGTTTAAGAAAAAAAGTGCGATAGACACTAACACTAATTAAAACCACTCCAAGTGGCCGAGCGGTCTAAGGCGTTATGTCGGCTCAGTATTCATACTTGGAAACTGGGAGGTTATAGATTCGAATCCCGACAGTTTGTCAATTATTAGGAAAAAAGAAAAGGGGCGAATTGACGAAACTGTCGGCGTATCGACAAGAACGAAGTAACCGGCTATGCTTGAGAAGGTTTTCTGCAGTTTTCTTCACGAACTCCAGATGAATATCGGCCTAGTTCCTATCATAGTCGGCTGCAGCCTCATATTCTATCAATTCCTAGTCTACACACAAAAATTCCTTCCACTTCACTCACATCCTTACATCCTCAGGCATCACAATGGACCTAATGGCCGAAGTGTAAGCCGTCCAGGGCAGCCTCTACAATCTATCTATTAATAATACAAAAGCTCGGTAGATTTATTTTAGATAAAAGTTGTAGATAGAGCTTTATAGTATAAATTATAAGGAATATTTTTGCAGCTGAAATTATTCTTCTGTTATCCTTTCGGCGATACATTTCTGGAAAGTTACCCCATTAATTACAAATAATTGTAGGGAGCTTTTTGAAGTTTGATATACGCATAAGTTTATAATTATTTATAAAGATTTGTTTCTTCATAGAAAAATTAAAGAACGATTATAGTATTAGATTATCAAGTGATAATTAATGGAGAACACTAGGTTTTGAAATAAAATTTCAAATTCGCCCCAATACCTAGATCAGTTTTTGTATTATAAATACGTATTTCGACTACAAAGTTGTCATCATCAGTATAAATTAGCTAATCGTAATTTACTCTTTGACAATTAGAAAATACATATCAATAGAAAAAAATAAAATAAATTAATTAAACAAAATAAATTAAAATATAATAAATTTTTTTGAAATTACTTGTACATAAAATTTCGTTCATTCAAATTTACTCTTGTTAAGATCACTCTTATTAAAATTACTTTTATATTGTCTCAGGATATGTTATTCGTTGCTTATTTGGTGACAATTTCACGACGTTTCTGGGTTTTGCCTTGTTGTCGAAATACGTATTTAAAATACAAAAGCTGATTAAAAATTAAAGAACGATTATAATAACAAGATTGTGTGAATTTTAAAAAATGTTCTCTTGATTTTTCAACGTGATTTCCATTTCGTATATAATATTATTATATAATATTTTTGGTTTATGCACGTCGTATATGGATGGCATGCCAGTTTGTACGTTCACCGGTCCCTAAACTCTGTGGCTACGAATAAATATTTCACATAATATATATCAAATTATTCATATTTTCGTAAAAGACAATATTTTGTTAGTGGTTTTATAAATTATTTTTTTATAATATGTACATTTTTATTTACGGTTTTTTAGATCTTAATAAGCTATTTTGTAAATAGATTAATTTTTTATGATGAGTTTCCTTTCGATCTGACCTAGCCTGAAAACATAATTTGATTGTGGCCTATATGCATATACATTTTATTTAAAAATATTTTTCAATATGGCCATCATGCACTAGTGATTCAATATTATTAAACGAATTTCATCAATATTTCCATTTCTTTACTAAGTTTGATAGAAAACCATTTAATAATTCCTAAAATTCCTGGATAGACTATTTAAAAGAATACCATATTATTAATTAAACAATCATGCCCGGAGAATGAATAAAATTATTCCTATAAAATTTAGTCTAGATTGATAGATCGATTGTAGATGCTTCCCTTGACGGGCTACACTTCGACCATATTGTCCATTGCGATGCCTACGGATGTGAAGATATGAGTGGAGTGGAAGGAATTTTTGTGTATAGACTAGGAATTGGAAGAATATGCGGCTGCAGCCGACTATGATAGAAACTATGCCGATATTCATATGGAGTTCGTGAAGGAAACTGCACAAAACCTTCTCAAGCATAACCGGTCACTCGTTCTTGTCCATACGGCGACAGCTTAGTCAATTAACCGCCACTTTCGGATTTCGGAACAACGTTTCGAATAAAAGTTGTTAGTATAGTTATATTGAACATCTTTTATCAGAAGCGTATTTTCGAAAAACCGACTAAATAAGGCACAACTCTAATTATAAAATTTTGAAATGATAGCTCGACTTTGGACGCCATTTATACACGCACAACGAGCTGTATAAAGCAGACCTGTATTGCAATTTATATTAACAAAATCAATGAATATTATTAAATTTATACTATAAAATATTATATTAAATATATTATCTTTAAATTTTAATATTACCTACATACATACATACATACGTTCAACGTATATCTACACATTCTTTACATATGCTTGGATTGCCATGAATTCAGATATTCAGAATGTGAACCCTTAAAACCACCAGACTGAGAATAACATACTTAATGTATTATTTTTTGATAAATGAATTAGTTGCTAAGTTTTCTATGTATGGGATATATGAGATTTCAATGTTAGAGAGGTACAACTATACTACTATGAATAACATTTTAATATTATTTCAGTAATTTTTCATTTTCTAGAAAAATTTAAGTAACTTATTAGTCTCAAATTTGAAATAAAAATTGAACGGGACAAATGATAGTTTAGTTTTAGAAAGAAAACAAATAAATTTTGTTCAACATAAAATAGGATTAAGCAAACAAATCAGGGTAAATCTGTTTCAATAGACAAATTTTTGTCACTAATAAAATTGATTATTTTCATAAACTTTTTTTCATAAACTTGACAATGTGTACCACAGAAGTGGTATTCGTGTTTTAAATTCCATTGTTGATTTTTGCCGAATCCATTCAGTTTTTCCAAAAATGTTTCGAACAAAAGTTGTGAATATTTCTATGACAAACAACTTTTATTCGAGTCATTCTGTGCTTTATTCATTCGGTTTTTGGGGAAAGTTTTAAATAATAGTTTTTCATTATAAATATACTATATACAAATTTTATTAGAAACATTTACCCAAAAACCGAATAAATAAAGCACAAAATAACTTTACAATTTTGAAAAAAAGTCACTACTATTTGATCAGTTCCTTAGTCGAATGTTAAGCTGTTATTACCACAATTGTAGATTACAGATTGTTTTCTGAAAATTCATTTTTTTTCTAATTTTGTAATTGTGAATAACCATTTTATGGTTGAGTATTTTAAAATAAACCCAACAAATTTGATATAAAGTAATAATACTCAAATTGGACATGAATAAAACCTTTATTTATTTTGCTATCAAATAAATAACAAATTAAACTGAAAGTAATAAACACATCAGTTTCAAAATGCTGTGTCTGAAATACAAATAGTATAGCTAAACCAAACTATTACGCAGTGCATAAGTGGAAATTAGGAGTTCAATGTTGAATTCAATGCTGGGCCCGAAATTTAATTCATTATCGCGTGTAGTACTTAAGAGGAGGATCTCGAGTTTGGCCCAAGAATTGTGGAATTTTCAAAAGTTAAATAATTTAAAACTAAGTAAAAAAAATGCACCTTAAATTGTAGTTTAATGACTATTCAATGTAAGGACTATGTTATGTCCTTTAAAATAGTTTGATTATGAAGTACAATACTCCACAAATAAAGAGGCTGCTATGCATAGCTCAAAATTAGCGAAATTATCTAATATGATTGAATGCTCCAATTTGCCTTCAATTTTACATTTTAATTAACTTTTAAATAGCTCACAAGATTATTCATTTTTCGTGTTTATTTTTGAGCAATGTGCAATCAGTCATAAATCTTCTCGTCTGTCTTCCAAAAACTAACGGCAACTTCTCTAGTAGCGTCATAATATATAATCGTTAAAGTAATTTTGGTGATGTGGTATGTTAATAGTTGGGTTATAAAGCATTATTTTCAAACGTTCATAAAAGCCATTCTTTGAAAACTGTTTTAACGGAAATTAAAATATACATAATTGAAGTTATCTTGTACTTTTTACTAAAACTCTTTTTTTGAGTAGTAGATTCAATCGATTTTACTTTTTTTTAAACAATTTTTCCACTCACATACGATGATGATAATGTATCAAAATGCAATAAAGATTACCTGAGAGCTTTAGATTTTTAGTGCGCAAAATACAATTTAATTCACAATAAGGTTAAATATATACCTATACCCTCTTCCACAGTTAATAGATATTTTGTTCATGTATTTTATTTTATACCAGGAGATGGAAGTATACAAGGATTATACGAGCTACCTAGCGCATATACATATACATATACCGTACGTTCGTATAATTCTTTCAACTGTAATTTTCGTATAGAAGAAATCTTCACTAATACTTAAAGCCATCACCTTACGCCAAGACTACACAATATACCTTCATATTAGTAGTATAGAGTATACCTTTAGAGAGTATAAGATGCTGTCAGAAAGTGGCTTCTGTCTTAGCGTATCTCGTATATAGGTTTACTTTAGTGGTAAGAAATAACAAGCCGCTACTCTGGATACAACTAGGTTTGTGTTCTACACACACACTGTTTATGAACAACAAGGATAGCTATACGATATAGAATAGAAATAGAGAGTATTAAGTTTTGTACTGCAATATAATCTTAATTCAGAAGTTTGTTCTAAGAAAACCGCAGACCGCGTACAAATACAGAAAGCTAATAGAACGATGAGATGTGAATGAGTAAGCAAGCGGTGTTTCTCTCTGTGTATATGCATGTACGTTTCTCTATAGTAGGAGAGTGATGGAGGGAGGGGGGGGGGAGATGTAAGAGAGAAGGGATACTACACAATATTATGTATTTTAAACAAACCATGTATATTTGGCATCATCACGTAGTATTTAAAGAGAGAGTTTGTGTGTTTCGTCGGACATTCACAAGCAAGTTTTCGAAAATCAACCAAACTCGATGAAACCAAATGTTACTTAGAATATGTTCAATGTTTTGTGTTGTTATTACTTCAAGATCACAACACTACCTTTGTTTTATTATAATACAAAATGCATAAAGACATATATGTATAGGGAGTTTGTGAAATAATAAACGGAAATAGCATTTCCAACTTTACGCTTTTATTAATATAAAGATTGTGATAGTTAATTCTGAGATACGTATCAAATATATGTGATATATCTTCGATTCCATAACCTAAAGGTAATGACGATTAGATAGTTCATACTGGTGATTGAGACTATGTAGTCGAAATGCGTGTGTCTCAAATAAAAATAATTTATAATTTTATTAATCACATATTATTTGAGATTTTCGTATTTAATAATTATAATGGATTTTCGTCAAGTAACGACTCATTTAATAATTAAAAAAAATATTGATCTAGGAATTGGGGCATATGTAGAAATTTAATTGATTTTATTATGGTCACTAAAAATATTTGTTCGAAATTGAACTCAATTTGAAATTTTGCAAATGTATACAATTCTGATTGAAATACAAGAATATAAAGACCTTATAAAGACCATCAAAAATTTACTCTCATGTTGTAGTTCTAAAATACGCCATGAAATAGAAATTCTCATAAAATGACTTCATGTTTATCTAAAACAATTCCCGCTTAGCCTGCGTAACTCTTACGTGAATAAGTTTTTTTTAGTTTAGCTTCAATAAGCATATATTTAAGCTAATATTAAATAAAGTGCTAAAAATTAATTTATTTACAAGTTTTTTTTAAACTTTTATTTTTAAATATTATGATAAAAAGACAATATTCTGATAAAAATAAAATAGAAGAGAAAATAACAACAAACTGAATTAATTGCATAAATACCCGGTACACATTGAACTTATGAAAACAAGTTTTCAACAAAAATTGTTTAGTTTTAAAAACGGAACATTTTTTGTCATAAAAAATTTTTGTTCTATATATCTCTTACGGTTTCTACGATAAACAGTTTTGCACATTTTGCCCAAGAATTTGATTTGATTTTGCTCATTCACGAACTTAACCTTACTTTTTAGCTCTAAAATACATATACGAAATTCTAGCTCGCAATGTCTTTCATTTTTGAATTATCGTCTTTACAGACGGACGGACGGACATTTATGTTGAAATGGACTAATTAGGTAATTTTATGAACTCCCATACCAAATTGTTTTTTTTCTGTGATCAATATTTTCAACCATTACAAAGTTCATACATCTTGATATATATTACATAGCGGGTAAAATAAATATTTTGGAGCCAATTCAATATTAAAACTTTTGGTAGAAGTGATTCTGATTTTATTTTTAAAAATAACGATACAGCATATTTAACAATCCATTTTTTAATTATTTTGTATTGTACAATTAACAACTAAATTAGCAATATGCCATTCTACGCCTTTTTCGACCCCTAAAGGACAAGGTATTTGTATGTAGACTAGTAATTGGTAGGTTGTGCGCTCGTAGCCGAATTTAATAGGAATTATGCCGATAATCATCTAGAGTTTGTGAAACGAAACTGCAGAAAACCTTGCTTGTGAAATACTAGCCGGTTACCTTCGTTCTTGTCCGTATGCCGACAGTTTACCTAATTAACCACCCCATTATTATTATTATTTTTTAAAATTAATTGACAAACTGCCACTGCTGGGAAACGAACCAGCAACAATCCCAATTACGAGCAGAGTAATATTGCATATTTTAATCGCTGCAGTCGATTTAATTAAAGCGTTCATGAACTTGCGTGCGCAGCTTATAAAACTGTAGAGCCCCCTTAATATTTTACAAACTCTATACTTGTGTAAGGTTCGTTAGTGTTACTACTTACCACTTGTTATTATCTATTAGGTTGCTCACTAGGTATATCGTCGATGTTTCAAATGATCCAGTCCAGGATTATTATAAGTCAATGTGTTCATATATATATATATATATATATATATATATATATATATATATATATATATATATATATATATATATATATATATATATAAATAAGGACCTTATTAAAATAGCCTTGTTTCTTGCTGGTATATGTGTTATCTAGTGAAAACCATCAAGCATCTCTCTGGCTTGTGTTGTATTCTAATTGTTTTCAACCACAACTTTCAAAACTATACCTATATAATACATTATTTGGTTTTCTTGGAAGACTTTAACTTCGGCTTAGTTTAAAATGATGCATCTCTTCTTCTACTTCTACTTCAAGATGATGATGTCTTTCCAAAGTTAGTGTAATGTACGGTGTTATTATTTATGATCGGGTATAATATTATACCTTTCAATTTGTTTTTATTTGTTATTTGTTAATTAACCTAGAGTTTGCCAGAACCCACATCAAATATATATATACGAATGGACTGAGATTGTAAACTATATTTTTATAATTATTAAATAAAACAAATAATTGTAATTTTCGTAGAATCACTTTATTGGACTAATTTTGAAACACAGTTCCTTCTTCATAAATACAAATGAAATGAACAATTTTTATATACTATAGCAACACAGTAAACATTTTCAGGTATTTAACATAATAATTTTGTGATCTAATATTGGAAAAACCTAAAACTATAAAAACATTTTTGAAATGACAAATTATACATATTTTTTAACATACAGGTATAAATAATATCGTCTGAATTGATGGTTGATTATATAATATTATAAAATCTGATTACATTTTGCCGACAATTAATAGTTTACACAAAGAGGTACCCGGTATATATTCTATATAAGATATATACAAGGGTATATTAAGTTAAGTCCCGACTTTGTAACGCTTGAAAATATTGATGGTAGAAATAAATGGTTGGTGTAGGTCATCTTAACATGGCCCGTTTGTCTCTGGACACGATAACTAAAAAACGAAATGTGTATTCTAGAGCTAAAGTGTACGGTCAAGTTCTTGTATGGGAAAACTCGAACCGTGTTTGGGTAAAATAGGCAAAACTGCCCATATTTGAAACCGTACGAGAGATAACAAAAATTTTCACTTGAACGTACCTCATCATATACAATATTATTAACTTTCATTGATATCAAATGCTTGATATGAAAAATCATGCACATTTGGGATGGGAATCGAACCCACACCTTTTTTTTTATTAAAATCCACATAGTTTTTTTCCATTTTTTTAATTTTTCTACTCCTTTAAAAAATCAAAAAAAATCTTGTATTCGATTTTTTTTTAAATCATGTTTTTAAAACATTTTGTCCCATAAATAACGAAACTCTATTCAAAAGTTTAATTCGAGTTATGAGTTTTGATGTTACTATTTATATGTGTCTTAGAATCCAAAGATTCGATTCCAGAAGGGCCTATACTAAGTAGACTGAAATTTCGTTTATTTTGGGAAAAAATTGTTACGAAACATAATTTTTAAGAAAATCGGAGATAAAAGGGTACCCCCTTAAAAAATCGAAAAAATATAAAAATTATTTTTGTCTTCGATTTAATTGAAAATCATATTTTCAGACCATTTTCATCCATAAATTATGAAAATCTACTCGAAAATATGATTCGAGTAATGATTCTTGAAGTAGCTACCTGTATGTGTCGTGGAATCCAAAGTTTCGATTCAGGAAGGACCTATACATGCAATATCATACAAGCTACAAATCTGACAATCAATTAGACTGAAATTTCGTTTATTTTGGGCAAAATGGTTAAGAAACATAATTTTTAAGCAAATCGGAGATAAAATTGTTTTTCTCAATTTTTGAAATTTTTCTGAGGGGACCCCCTTAAAAAATCGAAAAAATATAAAAATTATTTTTGTCTTCGATTTTATTGAAAATCGTATTTTCAGACCATTTTCATCCATAAATTATGAAAATCTACTCGAAAATATGATTCGAGTTATGATTCTTGAACTAGCTACCTTTACGCGACTTGAAATCCAAAGTTTCGATTCTAGAAGGGCATTGAATCAGGATGAATTTTCGTTTTCTTTGGTGTAAAATGGTCTAGGAAACATAATTTTTAATAAAATTGGAAACTGTGTTGGCAACGAATTTGACCAACAAGGAGCCATCTACTTGATTTAAATATCTCCCCTGTAAATTGTCCTTATGACTCCAGAAAAACTATCGGAAGTCCAAAATTTGTATGCATACAAACGTCACATAGAAATATCACATTCACTTAATTTTGGAAAAAAACTAATTGTCAATAAATTTAAAATATAAAACAACTAACTGAGTTAATTACTTAGATACACGGTATATACTGAATTTATGAAAAACAAAAGGTGGTTTCAAACAAAAAGTGGGACATTTTTTGTCTTTAAATTTTTTTTGTATCTCTTACGGTTTCAAAAATAGGCAATTTTGCCTATTTTTCCCAAACATAGTCCGATTTTGCCCATTAACGAACTTGAACTTAATTTTTTGCTCTAGAATACACACAAAAAATTTCAGCTCGTTATCTATTTTCGTTCTTGAGTTGTAGTGCTCACAAACAGACAGACAGATAGACGGACATGCAGAAATGGCCGAATTAGGCCATTTTATGAACACATATGCCAAAAATGCATGCCTACGATCAATATTATTAAGCGTTACAAAGTCGTGATCAAACTTAATATACCTTGTATATATATTTACATATACTGGGTATAAAAAATAACGGGCTAAATGTCAAAATTCAGAAACAAATTATTATTTGACATATATTATTTCTAAGAGAACGCCGTCTTTTCCAGCTAGTCAAATATAAAATAAATCAATATTTTGTTGTAGGTCAAAAGCCAAAAGTAGTTCAAGATTGTTTTCACAATATCAAAAGTTTGAATTTAACTCCCACTTTCAAGTTCCATTAACCTATTTATGCTATTATAATGACAGTCCACTTATGGGCAATTTAGATACCATTACGTTTGTTTTCAGAATAAAATTAATTAAACTTCATTATGATTCATTTGAATGAACTAAATCAAACGAATCTATTAAAAAATAAATCAATATATTTTTGTCAAGTTAGAAGCCAAAGGAAATTCAAAATTGTTTCAAAATTTTACAAACTTTTTCAAAATTGTATCACTACCATTATGTAAACAAATTATACAAAAAAAATTTATAATAATATTTACATTGAACAAAAATTACATTTTTTTTTTCTTTTCGTTAAGAAAATAATATTTTTATTCTGTTTTATATTTTTGTTTGGAGAGAAAAGTAGTCTTGGTAGAGAATTTTCCTGTCGCAGTTTATATTGACGTTTTATTTCCGAGCTCGACAACGACGCTCGGGACGACGCAATATAATATATAAATGTGTATATGTATATATATAGTATAGTAAAATGGTATATATACAGTATAATATGGTAGTATAAGTAAAAACCTCCCTGTGTTAACAAAACTTTTACAAACTTTTGCAAAACTTTTCTACCCATTATTTAGGTGATTTAAAATTCTTTTAATCTTATGTTAATTTTAAATACATGTACTCTATATGTTTAATATACCCACATATATCCATCCACACTCTCTCAATATTATACCGTATTATAATAATGTTTTTAAATGACTTTTTGATGATTAGCCAGCCCATTATTGTTTTTTTGGGGGTTTTAGTAAAAGTACATTTGTTTAGTATATTTACTTCTTAACTCTTTTTGAAATTATTTTATTTTGAAATTGTTGTACTAAAAATATACTTATTTTATTTATTTTAAAGAAATAAGGAATATAGGTAGGTACCCTTTTTAATTATGATTTTTATTAGTTATATCTGCCGAAAAGTATAGAAACATCGTCTGCTATACGTTTATCATAGTTGTTGTAGGTTTTTGGCTTTTCCTCCAGTTCTATATCAATCTGTTTGAAATTAAAACGTTCACAAACGGGCCGAAATTTTTGAGTCATTGATCCCTAGTGACTAACTAACGCCTAGTTATGTTTATTGAGTTTCGCATATGCACATGCTGGTCATCAGTGGGTGACTTTTTGATTGTAGTGTACTTGTACTAGATCTTGAACTTCAATATCTAGTCGACTTAGTGCAATACGTAGATCGCCAATATACTCTTCGTAAATACCTGCACCAGTTGGAAACCAGAAGCAGTCCAACTTGTATGTACTGCCCATTTTTTGTCTGTCAAAGATGGTCCCAGGAAAAAAACACAGCCTGTAAGACGATTGGAGTATCGCCGACCCCTAACAACGTCATAACGAC
Organism: Nineta flava; assembly: GCA_963920215.1. Classification (NCBI taxonomy): domain Eukaryota; kingdom Metazoa; phylum Arthropoda; class Insecta; order Neuroptera; family Chrysopidae; genus Nineta; species Nineta flava. The sequence continues at coordinate 117,785,362 of OY986041.1, forward strand.
TATGACAAAGTACAAGGAAGCCTGGAACGCCATGATGTACTACGCAGAGCAGTCTTGAAAGCTTGGAGAGCCGACGAGTCTATGATCGCAGGCGCTTCGCAGCGTACCCAGGATTAGGCTGAAGTAGTGCGATAGTGGTTTCTGTACTGGCTACCTTCCCACAGGAAGGGCGGAAAGAGGATTTTTTTTAGTCAGTAAAAATGTGACACTACCAACAAAATCTGAAACAAAATATACTCTCCGTAGCCATTAACGAACTTTGTAATTATTATTAAATAAATCGGATAAATAAAGATCGGATTAATTTCAAAAATTATCTTTTTAATTAACTTGTATTAGCTGTAGTTTCAGATTGGATATACCAGAATATCTTGGTTTAATCCTACATTTGATGCCAATATCGAACCAATTCAGTGATCCTTCAATCTGCTTGTCAAGATCTTTCTATCAGATCTTTCTGATAGAAATATCAGATCTTTAACTCCTAGACATACATATTTCGACTAAAAAGTAATCATCATCGGTATGACTTAACTTGTCATAAATTTTTTCCGGGGACATGTGTTACTCGTTGCTAATTTGGCGACTGTCTCGCAGTCAATAATACTTATTATTATGAAATCATCGCAACGCATTTTTCGCACAATGTTAAATGCTTCCAGTGCTAAATACGTTTCCAATTTGTTGATAACTATACCACTATCCAAGAAATGAGGCAATAAGAGTCGAGTGTGATGAGTTTGAAAGTATTTTTTGTTTTCAAACTGATACCAAAATATTTTCAAATCGATATCACGATGACAAACCTTAAATAGTAAAGTTTACATAAAAGGTTTAATTTGGTAGAAATATCAAATTTTGAACGTGATTTTGTTCAAAAATCAAATATAATACTCCCTTTTCAAGTTCTTAATACACGCCATTGTCTACCAGTGTAAACCTTCTCGTTAGATCATTCAGTTTTTATTTTATCAAGTATTCAAATAATAATAAGCGATTCTTACAGATATTCAATCTACGAATTAGTTCATACACTCAGTACCACCAGATATTATCAGGATAGAAGTGACTATAGTTGGGCTTAAGTGACCAGAAGTGTACGGTAAACTATGGTAGTTATTTGAAAATATTTTTTCTTGCAATTATGGCCTCAACATCTTTATCCTGAAAATTAAAAAATGCGAACGATAAAAGTGCGAACGGAATTTCTCGCAACCTTTAAACTTTATTCATGTAAACTTTCACTTTTATAGCCGCTATGCACCCTCCCTAATACATTTTCTAATAAAGTCGCTATAAGGAACGCAAACAGCAGTAAAGTATTTCAGAAATAATTGTTTTTTAATACTTCGAATAAATGAATTTTATTCAAAGAATTTGGGTCAATATTAATCAGACATTTAAGCCCTCAAATAACTTACCAAACAAAGAAAATATTTATTCCTTTCATTTGTTGATTGAACACAAAAATATGTTCTAAATGAAAAACACAAAAGTTATACAGAATAACTAAAAAGTTTATAATTTCCATCAAGAATGTTACTTGTTACAACCAAAAAGTTTAAAATTTTCCCAAACGAAACAAACATACAGAAAAAACATTTTTAATAATAATTAAACTACTTTTTTGTAATTTAAACAACATTTCAAGAATTTCACAAAACCTTCTTTTTTTTTTTTCTTTTCTTTTTGTATACAGTTTATTATATGTCCTTTTGATCCCTTATTTTGTGTGTACCATATAGAATAGAAAATTTTGTTCGTAAAACGACTTAAAATTCATTAATATAATGCACAATCCCAACAACGAAAATAACCAATGCAATCAAGTTGAAATAGAAAGAGAAAGTTGTAATAAAGTGAATAAGAGTGAATTTTTTACTAAATTATAAGAAGTTTTGTCCACAAATCACATTGCTGCTCACCCTCCACACACCCTCTATATGTGTGTGTATACTACACTTATTTCTTGTACACGCAACCATCGTAGTGTGTGTGTGTTTGTAAGTTGAACTATATATAAAGCTTCAATTTAAAGCTCACACACATACACACAGATATAAATACAGAAGCCTTGTTCGTTAGCTCTGGCATTTCTCTACCACCACCTTTTGCTACTGAGCTTGTGTTGTGTTGGCTGGCTGGCTTGGCTGCTTGTGCTATACCAACAGCTTGCAAACAAATCTGATCCTCGTCGAGTTATGTAATTTTATTCAGAGTTTTTAGGAGTTTTTTCTATCCTTTTTTTTCTCTATATATTATGTTGTGATTGTTACCTTGGCTTGGTAATGTATTTTATTATACTTATTTTATTTCGTTTAGCTGTTTTTTTTGTGTGTGTGTATGTTATTTTCCTTTTCGAAACATTATTATTATTTCGTTTTTTTTTTTATTACGTATTTAAAAGTACAAATCGTATGGCTCTGTTTGGAGGATACAAATTAATTTTGTTTTTATCATGTAATCGATACGTATAATACTTTACATATTTTGCGATCTCACAGCGGTTGATCCACTAAACTTTAGTTAAGGAAATCATTTTGAATAGAAAAACCAAGATATCTTTATTATTTTTTGCGATGGTCTGTATATAATGGGACTTTAAAAATTACAAATCGATAAACTCCATTCAAATCTCTGTTAGTGGGTAAAGACAACACAAAAATAGTCAGTTCTAGTCGGACAAAATTTAGTTTTCGATGTTTAGGTCTGATGTTTCAAGTATTCTGGAAAATAACTTTAAGTAGATATCTTTTTGATGTAAAAATGAAAAAATTGTTAGTTTCATAAAACCCTCATGAAAATAATTAAGAACTGCTGGTTATTTTGAGAAAAAACTGCATTATCAGCCCTTTTTTTGAGGTCTCCTTAAAAGCTTCAGCATTGTTACTGGTAGGCAAAACAATTTATTTCTGGGTAGTCGAAACATGTTTTCCAAGAACTTTGAAAAAATTATATTTTAAATGTTTATTATATTATGATATTTATGGGTATGATTTTTTGATGTGAAAATTTCGACATATCTCCACGTTTCGAAGTCTCAGGAGTTCGAATCCATCGTTTTTAAAGATATGTCTGTGTGTGCATATGTACGTCTGTTTGTTTTTTTACGTCTCACATATATCAAGTACAAATAATGATATCGACTCCAGAGAAATCTCTTTCGACGTATAACTGCAAAAAGTTTGCTAGTAAATTGATTTGGCGGTTTTTTTTTATAACAAAATAACTACTAAAATAATGTTTGAGTCTGGTACTCAGACAACATGTGAAAACATGACAATGTCATATTTATTGTGAGAAATGTGATTGGTTGACAAACACGAATATATGTCTCCTATCTTATCTAACAATGTCGATGATTGCCCGCTGTCGCATAGCCGATCGTTACAAAAAAAAACGTGACATTTAAAGTCTCGCTATAGAAGTTTTCCCCTTAGCCGACTTTTATAGGAACTATGCCAATACTCATCTGGAGTTCGTGAAGAAAACTGCAGAAAATCTTCACCAGCATAGCCGTTACTTCGTTCTTGTCCATACGCCGACAGTTTAGTCAATTAACCACCCGTTTTTTTTCTTTAATTATTGACAAACTACCGATGTCAGGATTCGAACCCATAACCTCCCAGTTCCAAGTACACACAACGCCTTTACAAGCGCGGCTACTTGGCTGGTAATAATGACTTGTTGATGATATTTCAAAAGAGAATGAATGTACAACTGCGTCCAAATTGTCGAGGCGTCTTAAGAAGATTGATCTCTAGTTTGCACGGACACCGAATGGGAAGTTGACAGTGTGGGGAAACCAATCACACCCACCCTGTTTATTAGGGTGAGATTTGATGTTTTCTTAGAAAAAAATAATCATAACTTTTTTTTTCATAGAAAATATCTATGTATTTTTTAACAGCTTTTATACCTTTAAAAACAAGAAAAAGGTAGAAGGTTTTCATGTTAAAATTGTAAAAAATAAATGATTACATGATACACAAAAAAGCATTTGTCTTGTTATTTGTCCATTTGTCCAATGTCCTTCAGGATGTTGTTAATAAAAGATTTTTTTTATATATAGACTGATGTTCGTTCCCAACGCCTTAAAAAACGTAGGTTATACAACACAAATTCTCTCAATGGACCTTTAAATATTTGATTGGGACCACTTTTCTACCGACATTTCTACGATTAGAATTCTAAACTATATCTTATCTTCCTCCCTTATATTTAAAAAATAAAAATACATTTAAACATCAATAAATATATTTGTACCCAGTAAATCTGTTAAGGATATTCCAGCATATAGTCACTTTTCGACAGGTTTTTATCTTTTTTTTTTCACAGTTTAAAAATAACGATTTCTAATAAATCGTGAAATTTCAGAATTTTTGACCGTTTAGAACGCGAAATAATTAATAGCAAAGTTATCATTCTCTCTCACTCTCTCTCATTAGAAGCATGTAAAACTTCATGCCCGCCCAACTATTATCTGTTGTATTAAACAAAAAACTCGACAGAATTTAAAAACGTACTAGGTTAGTAAAGATAAATATTTATTAAATAAATTTTTTTTTAAATCGCATTTTAACGTTTTGTTTTCGAAATATAAAAGTTTAAAATTATTTTTCAAAATAACATTATTTTGTATAAATGAACAGTGAATTGGTCTTTGTATTACGTATGGGTGTTTATGTATTTGTTCTGTAATAAAATCAAACCGGTTTTTCGTCCTGATTGTATAACACATTGCTGGAATGTCCTTAGAAAGGCTGCCCTGGACGGGCTACACTTCGACCATAAGGTCCATTGTGATGCCTTAGGATGTGAGGGTATGAGTGAAGTGGAAAGAATTTGTGAGTAGACTAGGAATTGGTAGGATATGCGGCTGCAAACGACTATGATAGGAACTATGCCGATATTCATCTGCAGTTCGTGAAGAAAACTGCAGAAAACCTTCTCAAGCATAGCCGGTTACTTCGTTCTTGTCCATACGCCGGCAGTTTAGTCAACTATCCACCCCTTTTTTTTTATAATTTACAAACTGCCGATGTCGGGATTCGAACCCATAACCTCCCAGTTTCCAAGTACTACATACTGCACAGATATAACGCCTTAGACCGCTCGGCTACTTGGACTAGTTGGAATGTTCTTAAGTAAAATCTATTTCTGTTCAAGCCAGTTATTTTGTATATAGATTTCTTTTTTTCTCACAAATTATATTTTTATATTGTTAGCAATTGCCTTGTATTTCATATACCCTCTAATCCAATAAACTGGCAGATTTTTGACATTTCTTTTGATATTATGAAGGAAATAAAATAATCATTTGATTCGATAACATTATCTCTGCCACACAAACAAAAAAATAATGTTTAGAACGGTTGTTTTTTTTATCGATGTTATACTCCTCCATAAATTGAAATACGACAATCAAACAATTTTCAGATTTTATTTTCTTAATAAGTTTTCTATAAGCTATAGAACTGATTAGAAATGAAAGTTGTTTAGATTTAATTTCTAGAAGTATGATAAACATCGACAAATATTTATTTAGAAATTTCAAAGTTTTGGATATACTCTTCAATTTCACTTGATTTAAAGTTAATCGTCTCTATAAAATTTTAAATGTCTGTTTATTTGTTGGCCCGATTTCCTGTTTAAAAGCATCTAATTAGACTTGGTATGTATTTTGCTACGAGTGATAAAATTCGACAATATTCGCTGAAATAGATATTTGGTGGAAGTGTCGATAAATGTTTGAAATCGTAGAAGCGGTGTGAAATTACCTTAAGGTTTTTAGTCTTAAAATAACGGGAGCCGGAGATATAACTATGGGTGTATTCAGAAATATAAATCATTACTGGCCAGTGCTAATGACGTAATCGAATCGACACCATATTGTACTGGTGAGGAAACTGTGACGTATGATTATTTTGCCGGGTGTGTGCAACATACTATTTAGAACTTCTTTTTATATAAAATAATTCATTATTATTATAAATGATGGCACCTGAAGAAACTAAACATTTACTTTTAACAGACGCAGAAAGTAGTAAAATGCCAGTGTATTTTTGAACGGTTCAGCAGTATGGCGTCGATTCGTGACGTCATTAGCACTGGCCAGTATACAGATTTATATTTCTGAATGCGAGCGAATCCGCGAGATCCATGCTAGTTTTTATATATTTTCATAGCGAGGAAACTTTGTTTATATTAGTAAATAAATGTTAAAACAATTTATTATGCAACAAATGCAACTTCCGCCAGTGCCTTAAAATTTTCATTAGCAGAATAATAAGATTTAGTTCAATTCAATCACGTTCTTAAAAACAGAAATTCATTAACAACTTTTGGGTTAGAATTTAGATCTTTTCTTTTTTGTGAATTTTCAGAATTTGCTGTTACTTAAATAAACCTTGAGGAAGTTTTGTATGAGCAGTCACATAAATCTTATATGTATACAATAGGAAGCGTGAGGATTAAACCACTCACCAATTAACGCACTATCTCAAATGTAATATATTAATCGTGTGTTGGAATAAGATATCTAGACGAAGTCTGTATAGGACAGTTATTTGGTTGATGTGTGTCACCTCTCTTAATGATAGTGACATCTCTCATCATGGCATTCTCATCGTCACTGGAGATTTATAACTTCGTTCAATTCTTCCTGCTTTGATAGTATAATCTTATTTCTTTCTTGACATGGGAAATTAGTTCTGCCTCAATATAATCCCACAATGTCTACTGACTTCTGTTTTTCAATAGCCATTTAAGTTTTACTATCGTCTAATTCACCTAATTCGTCTTCTCTTTCCTAAATTTTTACCTTTTTATGGATAGTTTTAGGATAGAAAATCCTATTTACAAAAATGGTCACTGTTAATTTAATTTTTAGAGAATATAATATTTGTTAAAAATAAAATTAGTAAATCAACTCTAGCTCCATTCAGAATTCAGTTAATAGAATCTCAACAAGAATTAATTGCAATCAAGGTTGCATTTGCTAACTATTTGTCTATCCTTGTTTCACACATATCCTTCAAATGGCACTGCAACCCTTATACACGTGTGTGGGGGTCATATTGTTTGTATAGTGTAAATTGTGAATATAGCCTGGTAACTACCATATATATATATATATATATATATATATATATATATATATATATATATATATGTACCTTTCATGAATTGGCTATTAAGGTTAGCAAACATTGCCTTCTAAATATATACCTATACGTGTATAAATGGCGTGTGCCTGACCTGTGTACATGTTTGAACTAACCTTTCTTTCAATATCGTACGTTTGTAGTATATTCATTTTATTTCTCTCATCGAGTGTGTATTGTTTGTCTGTGTACACTATTTTACCGTTATACAGAAAGTTTTGAAAATGTTTTAGGTGGAATTGTTTGTAATCTTAGGAATTTAACTAATACAGACCAGTCCAAGTGGCCGAGTGGTCTAAGATGTTATGTCTGCACAGTATGCCTATTTGAAAACTGGGAGGATATGGGTTTGAATCCCGACATCGGCAGTTTGTCGATGGGTCGATGGAAAAAGGGGCGGTTAATTGACTAAACTGTCGGCGTATGGACAAGAATGTAGTAACCAGCTATGCTGGGGAGGGTTTTCTACAGTTTCCCAGTTTTCTACAGTTTCACGATCTTCGGATGAATATCAGCATAGTTCCTATCATAGTTGGATGCAGCTGCATATACTACCAATTCCTAGTCTATACACAAAAATTATTTCCACTTCACTCACATCCTCACGTCCTTAGGCATCACAATGGACCTTATGGTCGAAGTGTAGCCCGTCTAGGGCAGCCTCTACAATCGATCTATCTAATACACATGAATCCAAGTGGCCATACTGTCAGAAACGCTTTGCTTTGAACTGCAAGTTTGCTAGCTCGATTCCCATCGGTAGAAGTTTGTCAATTAAAAAAATTTTAAAAAATGGGCGTTGAATCGATTAAAATGTCGGTGTATGGACAACGAAAATAACCGGCTTATGCTTGTGTAGATTTTCTGCAATTTCCTTTCACGAAGTCTTCTAAAATATCCGCATAAATCCTATCAAAGTTGGCTGCAGTCGCAAAACCTACCAAATTTCTAGTCCGTATACAAATTCATTGTCCTTTAGAAGTTGGCAATACAAGCCTAGAAAGGTCTACTCATCACGCTCCGATCTTCCCTCCGAAATAAGCCTGAGGGCTACTATAATCTAGGTATCTATCTATCTAGACTAATCAATAATGGGTTTTCTCTTCAAAAATTTCTGGATGGAAGATAATACACTCAATGAACAACTCGGTCAGGAAAAATTATTCTTTAATTAATCTCTGAGGTTTCTCAGAACTTAAATGATTCTATATAAATTAATGTTTGTAATTTAGTTGGAGTTTTGTTCCCTTCTGAAAGATTTTGGGTGATATATAATAAACCACTTATCCAATAGTCAAATAAATACGTTTTTCGTTCCTTTTTTTTGGTTCACATTTTATTAGATAATGCAATTCATCCCAATCGGGAATAACAATTATTTTTCCAAAAGGTAAGTATCCTAAGAAAGAAAATCGAAACAAATTTTCAATCATCGGTTACAAGTCAGTTTATAAGATAAGTTGGACGCAAAAAAACATAGAAAGCCAGTTGACTTAACGATTGAACGGGCAGTTTTCGATACATAGACTCTATTTAATGTTTGAAATGTAACGTTATATTTTTATTCCTGACTGCTATGAAGAGTACTTTTGTTTAAATTGTCTTTATAGAATCTCAATCAATGTAAGAGAATTATTCCAATATTCGAGAAACGAATAATCCTCAGGTCTCTACAAAACTAAATCTCTCTTAAAAATGTTCTAAACGAGTTTTGTGATAGGAATCTTATCCACAAATTCGAATCACATTAGGTCAAACATACAATTTGTTTAGTGTTTAACGAAGTCTCCGTACGTATGTGTAAATAGACAGACATATATCCGTGTGACAGACTGACTGACTGTCCATAGTCCTCTAAGAGGTTTCGTTACCTTTTCTCTACATAGAAGAGTATTGCTCCTTTTTAATCTCAGTTTTACGCTTGTTGTAATATTACACAAAATCATGGTATGCTACATGAACCGCTCTTTATTTGAGTATACAATATTTATCGTAATAGCATTCTATAATTTGTACTAGAGTGTGTAAATATTTACATGGTGGTACATTAATTGAATCACAAATAGAGTATAATTTACGAATTTATGTCCGTAAAAATTCGAATAAAAACGAAATAAGGACTCAATCTTGATTGATTCATCTTGGGGTTTAAAAAGTATATCACTTCGACCTTACTGTCCATTGATGTTCATTTATGTCCATTGATTGTCGGCCCGTTCTGGTGTTAGCGTCGTTGTGTTTCTTTTTCAAAAGAAATATTATGAATCTAGACAAAATTAAGTGCCAATATGTCCATCTCTCTCTAAAGATGTCAAAATACAAAAAACTGTTCACTGCGCAAAGCATAACTCAGCACCAATCAGGTGCGATCTTAGAATAGCATCTAAGGTCGGGCGAATTAGCAACAAGTAACATATCCTGAGACAATATAAGAGTAATTTTAATAAGAGTAAAGTTAACAGGATTAAATGTGAAGAAAAAATTTTATCTAGAGTAATTTCAACATAATTTAATATTTATTATATTTTAAATCTAGTATATTTTAATTGAGTTAATTTTCTACTCATTTTTATTTTTGTCTATTGATCTCGACTTTCTATCTATTTCTAATTATCAAAGGGTAAATTTCGACTAGCTAATTTATACTGATGATGACTACATTATAGTCGAAATACGTATTTATAATACAAAAAACTGATCTAGGTAAAGGGGGCATAATTGGAAATTTTATTTCAAAAACCTTGAGTTCTCACTAATTATCATTCGATAATATAATGTTTATCTTTCATCAAGTTTTGTTACAAACCATTCTCTAGTATGTGAAAAAACCACATTATAAATATATGTATGTCTATGAAATAGTTAAATAAATGAGTAAAAGGTTCGTTAGTGGACAAACCGTAATATTGTCACCTTATAAGGTAAAATTCTCTTTCTTCCCTATTGTTGTCAAGGGTGATGTGGTTCCCCTATGACTCTTACATGCTCTTCTCTTTTTAACACGAACTACCACGTGACCTGGAGTATTATAAAGTATAGTCTACTGTATTTTACACACACACGCACACACATAGACAAATAATATAAACTCCAATTATTTTATACGATTGTATTATATATTATGTATTTCTGTACAGTTTAAGATGAGAAAACGTGGTTTATCGTACAAGCTATGGAGTATACCAAAAATATATTTACCTTCCGTCAACTTTGATAAAATTGACTTTTATAGTTAATGACGTTCATGCACTACGCAAGAGTCAAATGATTACTATCTTTAATAAAAAATTACTATCTTTATTAATAGCTTTCTTTTATTTAGGATTTGAAAAATGTTGTAAAGTATATCAATAATCTCACAACGATTTATAACCTTTTTTAATTTGTCCTAAGCATTTTAAAAGTATTTATTGTAAAATATCAGTAAATGTAAATTAGAAATTGATTTTCCTTCATTTGACAAATCTGACAATAAACTATGGTTTGTTATGCCATTCACAGTTTATAGATGTATTTGAATGTGTATATTTTTTTACTGTGTGCTGTCGCCAGTTTTCATAATATGCTGGCAAAAACAAACCTAACAAAACAGTTTTAATTTTATAAAATAATTAATTAAAACGTTGGTCAACACCATTTTTTTTATACAATTACACAAACTGCAAATTTGAAAGAATATTTAAAAAAAAATAATAATAATCATTAATTGATAATTAATGATTGAATCGATAATTACTCTTTGAAACGATCGGAACCTATATGTCCAGTTGACTTTAGGAGAAAATTGATCCCTACAAATGCTAGTCGCTACAAATCTATCAGATATAAGCCCTTTTGTGCGGAACAGATCTAAACGCTATTACCATAAAATGATCGTGAAAAATTTATAATTGAAATAGTTTTATATTTATTTGATGTAATAAACAAACACTGAAACCTCCTTTAGAAAAATTCAACAAGTTTTAAGGTTTAAAAAAGAATTGTAGGGAATGTTTCAAATTGTCGTGTTTAAACTGCCCAAAATGTTTTATCTCAGATTTCAACAAACAGATTCAACCGCAAGCAATTACAATTTCGTATTGTTGCGGTAATATAATTTCTCTTCCATACTTTAAGGATACATATTGACACAATTCTTGAAACAAACTGTAATACCATCTAGAAAATCCACATATATCTAAGTCGAATTTATTAAAATATAATATACACTCCTGTTGTCTGTTCAATTAACATTTTCAGTCAACCAATTTGTCCATTCTATTATATACTATACAGCTTTAATTTCTAACAATGATCATATAGATTTTATAATTTGAATCAGCAAACCGATCCTCCCCTTTACACCCTCCATCATCCCCAAGTGTTTTCGATGACGATGTTGATGCTATTATTATTATTATTGTAGTAAGTGAAATGAATGAATGCATGGTTTGGTAAGAGATCGCGGAGATCGTTCTCCAGTTTGACAACACGATATTCTACGGTTCATGGTTCTCATTTGAGATTGCACCCGTGACGTCATACACCAATGATCACGTCTTATGACGTACAATCACTACTATCAAAGTTTACTCGAACATGTACATGTAGTCTGTATCAAAAGCATAAACTACGAAATTCAAGGAACAATAAGTGTAGTAGTATAGCCCAAATCGTTTGCTAATAAATTCTACAACAATATGTGTTTTTCTCTCTATGTTTATAGATTTCCATTTCATTTTCATTATCAATGCCATATAGATATTGTGTTATCGTTCGTTTAAATTATGAATAGCTTTATCGTTATAATTTTTGTTTACCTCTTTTTTTTTGTATTTCAAGAAAATTATATCGTGAAATTCGTCTACTTAATACACTGATAGAAGTGATTCTTCATCCAAGAATTTTGATTCTGATATACAGGGAGGATAATATATTTTTTGTACAAGTAAATAAGTATCTTGATCAGTAATTTAAGTATCTTCAAGTAAACACAGTTTTGAATGAAAACAAGGATTTCTTTCTCATAGTAAACATTTTGAAGAAAATATCTTTACTTGGTTCAAGAAATTTCCTCAGTGTACTGAATATTATTTGTCCAAAGGTCAAAAATTCAGTTTCGATAAGTGTTTTCCGATTTTAATGAATTTTTAAGTTTAGGAATCTATTTATTATTTTCATTTTTGAAGATATTATTTCGATATCTATCACCACTTTCTCGATATATCGTCTTAGATACAGTATCTTTATAAAGGATACGTTAAACGCGGCGTTAAAATTTGCGAAAAATGGCCCAAATAAAAAAGTATATGAGAAGTTAAGGTTGATCGGACACATGAATAGGTAAAATCGGCAACGTATAGATAAAAAAATGTTATTAATTGATACCTCATACGTATAAAATAATTTTTTGAAAACAATCTGGCGAAGGGTTTTCATGTAATTAATCATTAAAAATTGGAATTTTAACATGTTGTGAGTAGCAAATGTTGAATGAACGCATATATTTTCGATAATGTTGCTCCACCTTCTATAGATTAAAAAGTAAAAAACTTGTACTTTTGCAAATTAAATCTCGTACATTACGTTAAAATTTAAAAAAATAGTCTGACGAAGAGTTTTGTAAATATGTTAATTAAAAAGGTATTTTCGTCCGTCATACTTGAATAGAGTCTATAGACGATTATTTATTATTTTTAGTAATTAAATAATTACATAAATCCAATTACTAGTGATGTTCGATGTTATTAAACTTAAACCATTAATTTACAGATTAAAATTTTGAATTTCTGTTAAAAAAAGTGTTTCTGTTTATTATGATTTGTTGAGTACTGTCCGTTCAACCTTAAGCATTTAATAAAAATCAAAATTGAACCACCGTATCATCAAAGAAACATCATAGAAGATGACACAGATTTTAAAATTGTTCGCAACAAAATAACTGTTCTTTTCTTGCGTAGCGAGATTTGATTCTTATAAGTAGTAAATCTAAATGGTGTCACATTATTAAATCGCATCCGTTCGACGACTGGGCGGGTTGTCACTTACTTTAAAAATATTTCGTTTACAACATCTTAAACACCTCTTTATAAGTACACACTAATTAGATTTGTAAATATACAACAAAAGGTAAAACTAATATAGAACCACATTAAACTACTGTACAAGTACAATATTTATACACAAAATGACGTTTGCATATCAAACACAATAATGTTTTAATAATAATAATAATGATAACAAAATTACAACAATGTTTAGCTAGCTAGCACAAGTATACATAAATATGTTGTACCTTGTTAAAGTGAATAATAAGAGGACATAAAACGTCCATTCAGCAAAACATTTTCTGTTTGGTATATTATAATATGTTGGTATGTTTTGTTATATTTGGTATGCTCCTAAGGGCAGTCTTACATGAGTTTAAAGGTATGATAATGTGTACATATATATACAGGGTGAGTCGAACCAAGTGGATAATAGCACACACCTCTACTTCCTTCCACGATTCTCTCATTTTTCTACAACATCCAATAGACGACAATACATTATAACAAAACGAAGACCACCCAAAGACATGATTTAAGCCACAACCAAAACACTCAGATCAGTGTGCGCACAAAAAAAATCAGGCGGGTCAAACAACGCTGTCAAACCTATGTGCGCATAAATAATCAAATCCGGGGCCCGGGGAACAAACATACAAAAAACAAATAAATGGATTACCAGGGTAACATGTATTAAGACAAAAACAAAAATTCGTTATTTTTCTTGTATTATATCAAATTTAATTGTAATTTTAGGGTGACCAAATTTAGCCTCCATAAATTTTTATGGGGGCTATATATATATATATATATATATATATATATGAGTTAGTTGTATATATATATATATATATATATATGTATATATATATATACATTTAATTAATTTTTTTTAAATAAACAAATTAAGAACAAACAATTGTTTATAGCAAACAATCAAGAACAAAAGACAAACTAACGATATATCAAAATACAAATTCAAAAATTTAAAAAAAAATTATGGGGGCTAAATTTGGTCACCCTAAAATTACAATTAAATTTGATATAATACAAGAAAAATAACGAATTTTGGTTTTTGTCTTAATACATGTTACCCTGGTAATCCATATCGTTTATTTGTTTTTCGTATATTTGCTCCCCGGGCCCCGGATTTGATTATTTATGCGCACATAGGTTTGACAGCGTTGTTTGACCCGCCTGCTTTATTTTTGTGCGCACATTGATCTGAGTGTTTTGGTCGTTGCTTAAATCATGTCTTTGGGTGGTCTTCGTTTTGTTATAATGTATTGTCGTCTATTGGATGTTGTAGAAAAATGAGAGAATCGTGGAAGGAAGTAGAGGTGTGTGCTATTATCCACTTGGTTCGACTCACCCTGTATATATATATATATATATATATATATATATATATATATATATATATATATTGTTTTATATGTATATTCAAGAAACAGTAGTGAGAGTGGTATTATTCAGTTTTGTAATACAGTGAAACATTAAATTGTAATATAATTCTCTAGAGCCAAAATCATCTCATAGACGACGGTCTTCTCTTCGTATAAGAAGAAGAATGTTTATGTATATATAGTCAAATTGTACAGTAGTTGTACAGTCGTCAGCATTTCAGACTGAGACTTGGAACGAAAATGTTTGCTAGGTGAACAAGAAGACGTTACATACTTACATACAGGCTGTTCCGGAGTAAGGATCCAAAAAATTCATGAAGATATTTCACGAACGTTAAGTATAATTTATAAATAAGACTTCTATTATTCACTATGTGCAGAGATATTGAGACTATGACGACAATGTGTTAAAAATGCATAACTCTGCGGGAGAAATTTGAAACTGTCTGCAGTCTCAGCTACAGTTTATCATGTGCTTCAAACATCTGCTTAAAGCTTCTGTAGTCAACTTATTATATATACTTTTTTATTAACTATATAAAAAACTAGAGCTGCTAAGACATAAATTGTTCAAAATTTCCCGTCTGATATAAAATCTCTCCCAAAGTGTTATGCATTTTTAACACATTGTCGTTAGTCTCGACAACTTTGCTCAAAGCTAGTTTGCTAGTTTCCTATAAATACGTTATACAGTTTCACGATATATAATATAGACTCTTGTTTTAATTTAACTCTTCGCGGCACATACCTTGGCTGAGAATTTAGAATAAAGTATTCTGTCTTCGAATGGATTTTACAGGAATCCAGCTGTTTCTGAGAAAACAGCTAAAATATGTTTTATTACTATTATATTTGACTAATATCCTTAAGGCTGATAATAAAGACATATATTACTCTCTTGTCAGCATTGGGAATATTTTGATGCTCCAAATGTGGGCAAGAGTTTTCTTACTGGTAGTTACAATAATTCCATTATCCAACTAACTCATCGTACTGATACAATTTAAAATGAACAAAATAGTGCTAGTAGTTAAACATCGTAACAGAAAGAGTTAAGATAAATCTACATATACGAAGATAAAAATGCCATATTTTATCCTATTTATGATTGTCACAGCATTTAATTGTCATTTCGGCAATTATTAAGAAATATTTTTATTATTTCAGTGTCACTATACAATCTCAAATTTCTTAGAACTCCTTTTCGATACGAAAGTTTTGTCATGCTACTTGAATCACGGTATTATAAATGTCATAATTTAAGACAAAATGTTATACTCGACCAAAGCACTTTTTGATTTCAGTATTTCAAGAGGTCCGTTTTAAAGACTATACGTTAAAGATCAATGTAATAAGATCAATATAATACATTTTGAAATATATCCAAAATGTTGAAGTGCTTAAATAGTATGAATCCATTATGTGCAGACTCTGCGGCGAGGAGGAAGAATCATCCAGCCACATCTTCTTTAACAGCGAATCAGCAATCTCGATTACAGCAGATACAAAATATATTCGGTGCATCTTTCCCCAAATATATGACCATTCAGAAAAACGAGTTAAGCAAGGTCCTGGGTATTTTCAAGATATGGAAGAAGCGAACCTCGTCAGACTGAAGTAGAAGGAGAAGTGCAAAGGACCATACGGTCGAAGTGCAACACTTTTTATACTCCAAGATTCGCATATTTACCAAGATAGATAGATTGTAGAGGCTGCCCTGGACGGGCTACACTTCGACCCATTGTGATGCCTAAGGAAATGATAATGTGAGTGGAATGGAAGGAATTTTTGTGTATAGACTAGGAATTGGTAAAATATGCTTCGTGAAGGAAACTGCAGAAAACATTCTCAAGCATAGCCGGTTACTTCGTTCTTGTCGATACGCCGACAGTTTAGTCAATTAATAGCCCTCTTTTTCTTTCTTAATAATTGACAAACTGCCGATGTCGGAATTCGAACCCATAACTTCCCAGTTTTCAAGTAGGCATATTGCGCAGACATAAGGCCTTAGACCGTTCGGCCACTTGGGCTGCTATATGTCTACTAAGATGTAATATATATTTGAATTACATATATATTTTGAAAAATAATCAAACATTTTTGGGTATTTTTGGTTAAGTAACAGTGAATTAATCGACCCTGATATTTTTATTCTTGAAAACGCCATATATGCTTAAAAATCTACATTTTAATATTTGATCATTTTTCCAAAATATATTTGAAAGGATTGTCTTGAAAATTGTATAATGTTATACGAAATCAAATGATGCAAAAAGACGCTTCATGTAGATAGCATATAGATAAGGATAATTTAAAGTCATAAATAAGGACACGAATACATCCTGTATATAATATAATAATATATTGTGATATAATACTATAATATCTATATTATAAAGTTATACACACACAAGCTATCACCGAGATACTCAACAGAGTGAATCTAATATTTTACTCATTAATAGGTTTATTATCGCGCTCATTCGCCTTGAAGTAATAACTAAGATGTTTACTTAGTGCAAGTAAATGATCCAAAACATATAACTCAAACCATTTTATGAATCAAATCACCGTTCCATACCTACTACTAAACAAATTTCTCCTATATGTCCATGTAAGAAGGTATATATGTATATTTATTTATTATATGAGATGAAAAACCCGTTGAAAATCAATGGTATTCTTTTTTTATATTAATATTTTCTTCCCTTTCGTTTTATGTCATTTAGTTTTTGAGATACCTTTATAGAGGGAAGATATTGGAAATAGTTAAAATATTGATAATTGAACATATATATGGTAAAATTTTGAATGAGAAAATCTTAAATTCATATAAAAATTAAATTGTTTCTGCCACCATTTTATACAGGGTGGTACATTATGCCAATGCACCTGAATAATTTTTTTAAGGAAGCCTTTTTATTAGAAGTATTTCTCCATCTTCAAAAATAACCTTGATGGCCAAATTATTTGAAGATCAACTAGTGTTTTTTAAATGGATACTTTAATAAATAATTAAACATTTTATAGCCGTTTGAAAAAATGAATGTTTTAAGAAAAGATTGCATTTTTGAGATAAAAAAGTCTTTAGCAAAAACTTATCAAGAGTATAAAGTTTTTATTTTTGTTCTTTTGTTCTTAGACTTCTTATTCTAGATAAGTTTTTCTAAATCTTGTTCTCTCCTTTCTAGAACTTTTTCACCGACCTCTAAAGGACAAGGAATTTTTATGTATATGTAGATAGGTTGTGCGACTGCATCCGACTTTGATAGGAACTATGCCGATATTTATCTGGAGTTTGTGAAAGGAAACTGCAGAAAACCTTCACAAGCATAGCTGGTTACTTTCGTTCTTGTCCATACGCCAACAGTTCAGTCAATTAACCGCCTCATTAAATTTTTTTTATTAATGTAATTGAAAAAATGCCACTGTTAGCAATCTAACCAGAAATTTCCCAGTTTCGAGCAAAGCAACCTCTCGACACTGGATAAGATACAAACAAAACAACTTTTTATTATTTGAGTAATTTTTCAAAAAACGCTCCCTTAATGAAAACCTATGTAGGTGCATTGTTATAATAAACATCCTGTATAATGAACATACTTTATAAAGATTAATCGTAAACAAAAATGTATTCGAATACACAACACCACTTTCGTAACCAAGAAAATGATAAAAGAAATTTACTTCTAAGTCTTCACTTTAAACAAGTCCACGCAATCATCAAACTCTCCCTCCCAAAATGAAAATCAACCAACTTCACATAATATTTCTATCAAATTAAGATGATGTGTTTCCTATCTTTAAATTTATCATCGCTTTTATCATAAAATATTTATAATATTACCTAATGCATAATATTTTTTAATAAGATATTATCATTATATTATAATTATTATTATGGTATCACATCATCAATCTATCTTCTTTCTACTAATTACATATTATATGATAGTATTTCATTCTTTCTTTCTGGCTATTAAAATATCGGTTTATTTTTCTTATTATTATTATTATTATATAATATGTACATGTTTATCGTATTATATTTTCCATAATTTTAATAATAATGGATAATTTTAGTGGAAATTTTAAATATTATTTACAGTGTGTTATAAAAGTTTGAATTCCAAAATAAAAGGATTAAGAATGAAAATTAACTATTTGGAAAAGTGTAAATCTTCTTCTATTTCGAAGCTTAAACTATTTTATTTAATAACTTAGTTTAATCATTAAAGAAAAAACGCCTAGAAACTTCTTTTTGTTGTTGATTTTCTAACAGATTAACTTTCTTGATGGCCTTTCAATTGCCTTCCAATTTCACAAACTTCTCGTAAAAGAAAAGAAATTAGGAAATCATTTTTAATCGAATCTATTCCGGTTGAACTTCGTCATATAGCAAAATAAGGGTTTTGATTCAAAACAAGGTTTATACGTATCGAATGTTTTACGGATGGATTTCGTCAGATACATTATGGAAAATATTTTCTATAAACATGGTTTGAGATAATGATAGAGTAAATGACTGAGTATAACACTACGAGGTCAATCTAGCTTATTGGCAAATATCTAGATAAACTTTATAGATAAATTTATATATAGATAAACTTTCTGGATGGGGTGCTTACTTAGCACTGCAAGTTCAAAATAAATCTATCTGTTATAATATTGGAGGACAGCGGGATCGTCCCGAGACAATCGGCTACGAGCAAGATGATAAACCACTTCACCTTCTGACAGAATATCCTTACAAATCTAGAATAAGAAGGGGCAAAACTATTCAAGTGGTGCTCTTCCCTGTAAAACGCATTCGAGAACTGGTAGGTTTGATACCGAACACTGTGTTGGACAAAACGAACCAGGTGTGATACTGGATAGAGGTGCTTGATGGGTTCCTTAGGACGGTAAAAAAGGTCTTGAAACGACTACTTGCCAAGTTTCGGCTTTTCCTTGGCTACTAATACTAGTATTAATGAAAATAAGAAAATAATGTTCATAGAAACTAGCATCTTGCTTTGATTAGTTTGCGCAACACTGGATTTTAGGTGATAAGTAATTTTCAACATCTTGTATCTGAAAAACAGTACTACCTGATTCTAGTTAATTTGACCTTCTAGACCATTTATTAACGAAAAGAGGTCTTTGGTGGTCTTTCAATTACCGCTTGGGGTTATACCTTGAAAAATAGTCGTTTTCGATTTATGTTTACCTAACCATTTAAATTTTTTGCTAATGGAATCTAAATCTGTTTTCGATTTTCTTATTCCCCAAAATAATTATTTACAGTCAGAAGAATTTTGTAACATATCTGTTTAAAAAAACCCGCAAAAATGTTTAAATAGATTTTACACACAATGTTAAGCAGCTTAAGGGCGGACATTCACATTCAGTTATTATTGTATAGTATTTTATGTAAATTATGAATATGTAATACACAACAGACTTGTTATACAATGGTTACATGTATATATATATATACATATACATATATATATATATATATATATATATATATATATATATATATATATATATATATATATATATATATATATATATATTTATGTATGTATGTATATAAGTCAATGAATAACATCATAACACATTAACAATTTCACAATTATTCATATCCTAACCAAAGACTATGTACGAAGGCGAAGAAGAAGATCAACAACAACCATTCCATCTACTTGTCTAAAACCTCTCACAAATCATATATAGGCTGGCAGCTGACACGCTGAAAAATTTTGTACAGACTTTTATCTCCAGTATATTTGTATGCCAGGGTATATTAAGTTTAGTTCCGACTTTTTTTACATTGACCTGATAGTAGATAGATAGATAGATTGTAGAGGCTGCCCTGGACGGACTAAACTTTGACCATAAGGTACATTGTGATATCTAAGGATGTGAGGATGTGAATGGAGTGGAAGGAATTTTGGTGTATAGACTGGGAATTGGTAGGATATGCGGCTACAGCCGACTATGATAGGAACCATGCCGATATTCATCTGGGTTGCAGGAGACTGCCGACTCCATACGCCGACTGTTTAGCACTTAGCCCCTTTTTTCCTTAATAATTGATACAGTGCCTATGTTGGGATTTGAACCCATATTCTTCCAGTTTCCAAATAGGCATACAGCGCAGACATAATGCCTTAGACCGCTCGGCCCTTTGGACTGGTTCCTGATAGTAAGTAGTAAATATTAGTAATAGCAGAGATGATGTCGAAGATTGACCTTTTTTACCGAACTGTAAAGGACAAAGAATTTGTATGTAGACTAGGAATTGGTATATTGTAAAGGCTGCCCTGGACGGGCTAAAATTCGCAATACCATAAGGTCGAAGATGTAAGTGGAGTGGAAGGAATTTGTGAGGAGACTAGGAATTGGTAGGATATACGGCTGCAGCCAACTATGATAGGAATTATGCCGATATTTATTTGGAGTTCGTGAAGAAAACTGCAGAAAACCTTCTCAAGCATAGCCGGTTATTTCGTTCTTGTCCATACGCCAACAGTTTAGTCAATTAACCGCCCCTTTTTTTTATTTTTATAATTGACAATCTGCCGATGTCGGGATTCGAACCCATAACCTCCCAGTTTCCAAGTACTGCATACTGCCCAGGCATAACGCCTTAGATCGCTCGGCAACTTGAATTGGTAGGTTTAAGTAGCGCTATCTACCTCTAGGAATTGGTAGGTTGTATGACTGCAGCCGACTTTGATAGGAACTATGCCGATATTCACCTGGAGTTCCGGAAAACATCGGGCAAACTCCATAGGCCGGCAGTTTAGTCAATTAACCGCACCATTAACGTTTTTTAAAATTAATTTAATTGAAAAATTGCCAGTATTGAGATTCGAACCAGCAACCTCCCAGTTCCAAGTGGAGCGTGTTTAACAACAGGACCACACGTACTGATATTACATACGTTAACTATAAAACGAAAAGAGATATCGAGCTGAAATTTTGTGTGCAAACCTTGCATCCCCCAACCTTGAAACGGTAGGAGGACTACTAAAATCCAGACGAAATTTGCGACAGTGTATAAATAAGTTAAACAAAAACTTAAATATTTATTTCAAAGGAGGAACAGAGATAGACACACATATATATTATTTCCGATTCTTAAAAATAATAATAATATGTATGAATATGCCAGTCTCTTTTCCCCCTACAAATAAATGCTTGTCCGTCTTCACGCATTTTTACAATGTTGCAAATTTTGTAGTACAATTGTTAGTCTTGACGATTGCGTCCTTAACACAACACATTGTTATGTTTCTCCCGGTCTATATGGAAGCTCACGAAGCCCATTGTTTTGTGTAAATGTAATGGGCGTCGTCTGTTTTTCTTATAATAATACTTGAATGGAGTATAAGAGTAAGATGATGAGTTAATCGCCGTTAGCAATCCATCTTTCATCGCTCATATATATATATTATAATATATACCAGAGTATTAACCATATACCAACCGCTGGTATTCAATATTAAAACATTAAAATATAAATTTATATGAAAATATTTAAATTTTATTATACTGGAAGAGAAAATATATACTATTTTACATACGTAATCATATTATATGTACGAATAATGTATATATATATAGATGTATGAGAACGAATATAGAACTTTCTAGCGGGATTTGAATAGCTTTTTTTCTCCTTCAAATAGAATGAAGCTTGGAAGAAAAAATTAAATGCATATTTAAAAATTCTACATAGACAAGGTTTTCTTTGTCCAGTAATCACAATCTGGATAATTAGAACGTAAAATATTAATCTACTTATATGTCGAAGGAAAGGACAAGCAATCTTGTTCGAACCTACGTGGTATATTCTAAAACCTGATATGAATAATTAAATAAAGAAATAAGTTAGAAATTTTTAATCATTGTTTTATTAAGGTATTTCCAAACTATTATTAGGTTGTCAAGAACTTCACACGAAATTCACAATATTAGTAAAATGAATTCTCAGAAATCAGCTGAATTTTTTTAAGAATTTATCCCCATTGATTCCGACTATTTTTACGTCGAACTCTCTCAATATAGTCACGGTTGTTCTGAAATTCGACACATACTTTTCTTAATTCCTTAGAAATATTTTTCCTTAAAACTTTGGATGAATGCTCATCGGGTTATTAAGTTTTATTATGAAATATGCGTAAAAAAGTGCATTTTTTTCATGTCCGCAGCAGATGGTTATTTTTTATGGTTCAGTTGGCATCCTGAGTACCAGCGCGCTGTTTGAAAGTCGTTTGAAATTATATACTAGTATATGTAAGATGTTGAACAACGCGCAGGAGTACCAACATATTTTTTTATGCATATAATTTTCTACATAGTTCTTTTCGCGCGGGCACCCGATATAGTTTGAAAATACCTTAAGATTTTTCTGATCTAATAATGAATAAAAATTTTTGTTGATAGATACAATGTTGCCTGAAGATGAATGTATTGTATCACCGTAGCTAGAGGAAATAGATCCGGTCAAGATCTTGTGCACAGCTCACTAAAAACAAAAAGATTCTTATAGTAAATGGCTCTCATATTATAGACCTCTCTCGAAATTGTAAAAGAACTCATACATGCTACAAAAAATACATAAAACTTGGTTACATACTTGGTTAGATTAATAGATGAAATGCAAACAATTTACAGTAAGAAAAAGAAAATACTTTAGCAATATAAAGATTATTAAAATAATCAAAGAGAATTCTAGGTTTTTTGAAATTAAATTTCAAATTTTGCCCCAATTCCTAGAACAATTATTTGTATTTTATAAATACGTATTTCGACTACAAGTTAGTTATCATCAGTATGAATTAGCTAATCCCAGAGATAGTTACGATTAGCAATATTTTTGTAATGCAATCTTCTTGAAAGATGTGTATTTGTCCGTGTAAAAGAAATGTTTATGTAAAGTTATTTCGGTGTTATTTATGTAAAGTTAAGTCGTTTGCAGACAAGTAATAATTTTTCGTTTATCAACCAGACAGATTGTCAACAGACGCTGGTAGAATCTATCTACGATGGATAGTTAATCAATATTAAAGGTTACTTTTGCCATAAATTTAGACTCTGCCATGGGTTCGACGTTCTGGACTTCAAACGCATAAATTAGTAATTTATTCAATTAATACGTATTAGTAATTTATTCTATTTTTTTCGTAAGAATGATGTTGGAAACCAAGCACTTTGGTATCTGTCTCCTTACTTCAAATTTATATCATTTAAACTAAAACTCAAGTAAACACATAAAATCTTTTATAATAAAATTCCTGAATAGTAAAATTTTGCATTCCTCAAATAATAATCATTTGTAGGATACATTACATGAAACATAATTTTAAATCACTCTTGAATGCAGGCAATATTCATACCCTCTAAATATATTTACAATTGAAAATTATACGCCATTTATTTGTAGTTATTTAACAATAAAAATTCAGAATAATTTTTGTTGATTTGGCAAGAAAATTTACAAAAGCCAAAAAAAAGTAATAGAAAATGAATGGACACCCCCTAATAACAGATAAATATTTACGCATCATATGCAAATAAATTGACAATGATAATATACAGATAAAGTTTTAGAGAATTAGTCTTTTACAATATGTCTTTCACAAACAGAACAAGAAATAAATTTGCATGGTAATAAAATTGCTGATTATAGTCGTAAATATTTAGAATGGTTTATTAGTGTCCACTCTGGGTAATAAATAAATACAATATTGACTTGTTTCTTAACTTCAATGTCAAAACATTTCCCATTATACGCATTAGAAGTTGGTCTGGTGAAGGAAACTTTACATTTTGTTTTAATAGAAAGATTTATAAACACGCAGATTTCAGTTTTACTCTCTTTGAATAAATGTCTGTTTAAACAAAATGTGTTTCTCAAGAAATTTGTTATTAACAATTTGAAAATGATAATCACTAGGACACGAACCTTCAAATTTCTTCAAAAACAACAAATTACTTTCATTGTTACTGACTATAAATTTATTTCCATAAATAAATTTCTTAGATACACAAACAGCGGTGAATTGACCGTCCAAGTAGCCGAGTGGTCTAAGGCGTTATCTCTGAGGCGTTATGTTTACTTGGAACTGGGAGGTTATGGGTTCGAATCCCAACATCGGCAATTTGTTAATTATTAAGAAAAAAACAGGGGGTGGTTACTTGACTAAACTGTCGGCGTATGGACAAGAACGAAGTAACCGGCTATGCTTGTGAAGGTTTTCTGCAGTTGCCTTCACGAACTCCAGATGAATATCGGCATAGATCCTATCAGAGTAGGCTGCAGCCGCATATCCTACCAATTCCTAGTCTACACACAAAAATTTCTTCCACTTCCACTCACATCCTCACATCCTTAGGCAGCACAATGTACCTTATGGTGGAAGTGTAGCCCGTCCAGGGTAGCCGATACAATCTATCTATCTAACAGCGGTGAGTATATATTTTAACGTTTCTTCATAAATACACAAGAGTTAAAAGAAATTTTTCTTTGAATAAGGAAAATATTATTTCTCTACAATTGGCATCTTCCAATCAAAATTAATTAACTTAACAGCAAAACGAAAAACGTCAATATCCATAAAATGTATTTATTATTTATCTCAAAAAATTTTTATTTGATTAACAATGGCTGCCAATATTCTCAATAGTAATAATATAAAATATTATGATATACATAGAATAGATTCATACTTAGTAGTTACGATATATAGAAAAATAAATGTAATTGAATAATCTAAAATAAAATATATCACGTATGTATCTATATAGAAAAGAGCATTTAGTAATAAAGAATGTAGAAAGGAAGAAAGAAAGTAAAAGATATGAGACACTCACTACTAACTATTGTAAATAGTGTCATCATAACAATAATAATAATAATGTTGGTTAGACAGAATCAGTGTCGTCACACTAAGCTCAATTTATTAGATTTAGTTCACACTAAACTAACTGTGTGTATATAGAAATAAAACCTATTTTGACAAAATGGAAACCCGACTTCAAAAATCAAATATTCTATAACAAAAAATGCACTAAAAAGTAAAAAAATAATTGCATATTCTTGTGCCAATTTTAGTTCACCTAAGCAAAAATTTGTACAATTATTAGTACAAATGTACAATTATAGTTATTTTTGGAGTCGGTGTCAGCATAGAGAAATTCACATAACTTTTGGACACCTCCTCCAAAAATAACATAAATTGTACATATATATTTAAAAATTTTTGCTTAGGTGAACTAAAATTGACACAAGAATATGCAATTATTTTTTTACTTTTGAGTGCAATTTTTGTTATAGAATATTTGATTTTTGAAGTCGGGTTTCCATTTAATCAAAATAGTTTTTATTTCTCGCTTTTTAGTGACTTTGAAGTTCTATAACTGATTTTATTTGTCTAAATATGGGTAGACCTACTAAACGGCCAACTATTTTTTAGTAAAAATATACCACTTTCTTTTTATCCGATTTTTTTTTTAAATTTTTTGTGCATTTTTTTATAACAGATTTTCTTTACAAGCATTTTGTTGTTTTTTTTTTTAAATTTTATTTTTTTGAAGTCGGTTTTAAAAAAAATTTTCTTATTTTCTCATTATAAATGAGTATACCCCATAAAAAATTTCGCAGAAATCGGTTATCACATATAAAATGACGATTTTCCTCGATTTCCCGAAGATCCCCTAATCAAAATGCGATTTTGTGACAATAGGACCAATGGGAAACCAAACTCTTTAAAACAAAAAAAAATTCAAACCGGTTGATACATGACGGAGTTCTGAGTTGATACACATTAAAAAAAAAAATACAGACGAATTACGAACCATCCTCCTTTTTGAAGTTTAATAAATACAATAACATAACTTACTATCTATGTATGTATTTACACATCTATTTATGAGTGAATAGTTGTGTACATTATAGGGCCTACAAACGAGGAACATTTTGCAGCAACATTATGCAGCAACCTATTATGTTGCAAATGTGTATAGTGGTTGCAGCAACAAATAACATGTCCTTGAACGGTTGCTGTAAAAATCATATCATCAGCCAAACTGAAACTACAGCTGCACCTTCAACACAGAGAGTGAAAGTACCAAACAACTTCAAATAGCACGAGATAAATTTTTAAGTATTATGAGAATCAAATTTCATTTCTCTGCCTCGAATTGGAGTAATGAAACCGTGAATTGTTGATTGAATAGAGATTTTTGTTTTTTCCTTTCTCTGGAATGCTTTACACTGCAATTGAAGTGGAGCCTCCATCAATAAGCATTATTTTCTAGTACGTTTTTCTATTGTACTTAAAAAAAAAAGATTTGAAAAAATTATTTGGATAAATTTGTTCATTATAAATATACTAATAACTTTTATTCGAAACATTTTCCCGAAATCTGAATAATTATGGCACAAATCAATTACAAAATTTTTAAATGAAAACTCGACTTTTGACGCTGTATGTCGGTACATGTTTTAAACAAAATTGTTATGTACTGTGATATGATTCACCGACTATAGTGACGAAATACAAACTAATGAGCTACCATTATGACGACTTGTGGAACAATTACAATATAAATCTCACCAAAAAGTGTATATATACTAGATTCTAAAACTAGTGATGTGACGATCACGAATTTAAGAAGAAAATTATGTTCATATTCTTAAAACACATTCCTTAGATGCATTTTTCGTTTAAAGTAAATCCATATTTAAACGTCGTGAAGTAAGTTTATATTAAAGGCCTGAAAAAGCGTCCTTGCTAGTAATTCCGTTGTAATGATATGTTATACACAATCCTTGGTAATTTCCTCTCCGGGTAGTTAATCAACTTGAACGAATGTTCATCATACCGATGTTTACGAAAAGTTTACTTAAATTTCTTATAAACATAACATAAAGTCACAGATTGAGACCCTTTATTATGTTGAGATGCTAATGCCACGATGGAATTCGAAAAGTTCTACATGAACTTGTTATAATACAATGGTTACGCTGACAAACAAAGGAACAATAATACTAAATATTTTATTCTTTAAAAAATAATTTATAATTTATTAAAACTGTGAATAGCTTAATATAATATAGTTACTAACTAAAAGCGATCCACGCTTTTATAATTAGCTCTTTTGTTATGATGACAATGTTTCTATTAGTATAATGTGGCTTTACAAATTACTTTATTTATCGTTCCGAATAAAATCTTTCGTTTTTCTAATAAAATTTAACAGAACAAATTTAATAAAATAATCAGGATCGTACGAATCAGTTTTTATACAAGGCTAATAAGAATAAGAGGTCTCATAGAGAGATGGTCTCATACATGTAAGGTAATTTTGTTAATAGAACAAGACAATGGTGGTAGTATTATAACTGTATAACCATGTCTGTCTTGTCTACAGAAAATACAACAACATTAGGAGGTAACATTTTGTAATATACTATTTTATTCTAGTAAAATACAAATAAACATATATATACTACATTCTAACAGCGAGAGAAACTGCTCTTTTCACAGTTCGTATAATACTAGATATATGTTTATTACTTTTATATAAACATATATACACAAATAAATACAAGGGAAAAACCTTTTGCCTTAAGATGTGTAGTTTAGTTGTGTTGTAATGCACATGAATTGCGTTTAGTAATTCTTTTTGCTTGACACGATATGTGTGAATAACTCTCTCTCTCGTCTAATAGGTTCGTTATTCTTCTGCTAACTGTTGTGTATGCATTAAAATAGACTTTGTTTTATTATTGCAATACTTTTATATTTTACTCTCTGCAAATATAACATAAAACGCAGGGTATTCCTGTTCTGTAGTTAGTCAACCAATTATGTCATTTCTGTGATCATTTGTTTATGTGATATGTAGAAAATTCTGGTAAAATATTTCAGATTTTGAAGTTTAAATTTTAAAAGAGGAACTTGAAGCTAATGAAAGTCTAGAAGGACGTAGATTTACAGTATTTCAGTAAGATTTATATTGAGTTGAGCTATTCTATTAGATTAACCTAAAAATTCAGAGAATTCTTAGATTCATGATGCCATAGACGTTTTTACTTATTTTTGTTAAGTGAAAAAACCTGTTTAAATGAAAGCACCAGTATTATGAAATGAATTATTATTATGAACCAGTATTATGAAATGAACAAATGAGTATTAAACTTTTGTTCTTATTTAATTTTTTGTAACTTATTATGACCAAAATATTTATCACAAATTAAATTGCCAATTTTAAATCATCATTTGACAGGGTAGTTCTGCGTTTATGCCGAAAATTACTAGTTTTAAACTTTCTATGTAAACACCAATAAGAACCCAGGATCCTAAGTCTGATTCTATAAAATTTTTGGACATTAATCTAATAATAATTTGGTTCCAATACTAAATCTTTCCCAACGCCGTCAAAATAAAACACAATTTTTTTTATTTCAGTCGATTGGTCCATGAGCTTTTGAAGCTTATTTTAATCACTTCTATGAATGCACCTTTTTTGTTTTCCTTTATTTTCGATACTTGTCTAGATTTCAAAAAGTTGTACTAATTAAAAAAGAATCATGGCGATATCACGGACTAAAAAAATTGTATTTTCTATCTCATTCGAACAACTTCAATAAATTTTTAAAGATTTAAAGTCTAGTGGTATGAATTTATACACTTATAATTCATTGCGAAATTCAAAATCGTAGCCCTTTTAACCGCAATGACCTTGACTATTTAGTAAACAGACAATTTTCACTTTACAAGACAATAAATAGTGTGTACAAAAAAAAATTCCCGATAGATCTTAAAGAAAGAAGATAAATTTAAAATGTTATACAAATAAATTATAATACAATTTTTGATTCTTTATATATATATTAAGAAGAATAATAATAAAAAAAAAGGCACCAAGATAAATAAAAATATTTGAAACTAGATAAATTATCATAATCTAAATTCTATACACGATATAGTTTAGTGGCGTCATGTTGTCCAACAACATACAAGAGAAAAGTGGAGGAAAATTTGTACATAAATATATATATATATATATATATATATATATATATATATACAGTAAAAAAGATGAATGTTCAAATCTGCAGGACATATCAGAGGAGCGTGTATACGTACCTACAACAACGAGACTACCCTTCACAAAATGTTGAAAAGATGTTGTCATCATGTGTATATGTATATATTCGATATGCTTGAACTGATGATAATATTATATGGTCGATGGGTATATACATATATATGTATGGTCCTCTTATATTCACATAGTAGGTAGGTAGCATAGTGGTCAACTCACATCATACTACTCGTTGGATCGGACTGGACTTTGGGGAAGTTGATAAGAACTTTGCATATGGCAAACACATACAACATGAGATATCTGAATTTATCTATTGTATAATACTACTCTGTTTGTGAATAACTTATGTTCACTTTAATATAATGTAATTGTAGACTGTTTTTATCTATGCATACTTTAATTTTCAAGTTTTTTTTTTATCGGTATTTTCTTCTTTTTTTTTTTGTCTTTTTTTATCCGAAATGTAATTTATGTAAAGACGGTGGTATTTCAGTTGATAATTTATTATTATTTAATTAGACGTGTAAAAAACCTTTATATAGATGCTAAAATGCTTTTTAGGGAAGGGTTTATGTGGTGTTTGAGATTTTTTTCCTGTTACAATATTTTAATCCTTAGTTAAAAAGTAATTTAACCCCCTTAGACTAAAGTATCTATGCAATATTCTTGAACGAACTAACAAACTGGTCTACAGAAGGCTATGTTATTTTACAGATTGGTTTTCTAACACCGTTTCAATCATTTGATATCTCTTTGGGTTGGTCATGATATTATATAGTGTCCATGAGTTTCTGATAATCGTCATTATATTTTGCCTCAAAAATCGGCCATCCTCTATGATAAAACCTGCCATCTTCAGTGCTAATTTGTTTATGTGCATTTTAAACTGAGAATAAGTTTATAAAAAATCGTTTAGTAATTTACAATAAAATCCACAAAATCCACTGCTGTTGATGCAATTGCAGCAAATAGATTTTTTTTCCATTTTCTGGTATCAACCAATTAACGTCAAAAGTGAATATTTGAATTTTTGTTCCTGAGATATAGATAAGATAGGAAAATGTTGATTATTCTGTGAAAAGTCAACACCGGCTTTGACACAGTAAATAATCCCTGCATACCATTGTGCAATTTAGAGGAAAAAAAGCACTTGGGCATAGAAGAGAAATTTTTTTAATCTTCATCAGCGTATTTTTAAATATATTATCGGTTCAAACTGGAATTTTAATGAAATCAATATAAAATACATTTTCAGACGTCATATGAATTTTTATGATCTTCGTAAACGTGTAACAAAAGTTGTTGCTAATTTTATAAGGGAAACTTTTGTAATCTAAGCCTATTTGAATAAAGATTTTAGCTCTAGTTAATTTAACTAACTCCTTAACTAACCCATTCCTATTATTTCACTTATTTCGTTGAATCTGTTAAAAGTTCATTCGGTGTGTTTATTCCTGAAGCGTAATTCTATTTCTTTAAATTGTTTTTGAATTAAGTTTTCTTTTATCAGCCCAACCAACAACATAAATGTAATGGAAATAAATAAATAAAATGCTATATGGACTTTCTCTACTGACGATGATTGCATTGCAATTGAAATACCGGAATCTGTACGTCTGTTGTAAGCGCATAGTTTTATTATAATTCGAATGTTTTGGTATAAGTTGTTTATTTGAATAACTAACCCCTTGCCAAATAATCAACCTTGCAAATAATGTTTTAACATAAACCTAAAGTTTTTGAGTTACTTATTACTTATTTTGATTAAAGAAGAATATTGTTGACTTAACAAGAAATAATTTACAAGAAAATAAACTTTTTTTACATTACATAATACATAAATAATTTTACTTAAAATAATTTTCTATTCTAATTAAATACGTTTAAAAAAAACTTTTATAATAGATAAATTTATATATAATTCTCAAAGTACAAATTTGTATAAATTGCATATTTAGTAATAAGAAAAAAATGGAGCGTTTCTCAAAAGAAAATTATATGAAAAATATTTTCTCATAACAAACATATTTTAAATATATAAATAAGAAAATTTTCAAGTGAGTACTATGGTGGTTTGGTTATATAAATACCGTAAAAGAGAGGATCTACTCTATTAGTAAAACATCATTTTTGTTGAAAATAACCATACAAAAGCAGCTCGTTAGCGAGGTTTTATACAACACCTCAGAGATGTAAATGGTCTGTATTGAGTATAGTCCATTCAGTCAACCACTGTACAAAGCATGAAGGTAGGGTGTAACACATTCTAGTTATAAGACATAAAGTTAAATCTAGTACAAGAATTGTTTAGTTTGGAACGCACAACAATTCGGTATGTTGTTTTATTTATTAACACGCGTTTATTAGCTTGAACTATTACAACTATGTATGCAAATTTTGCAAACTCACTTTTCGCCCAATTATGTTGTACCATCAAGGGTGAACTCATGAAGGAATGCGAAAAAATGCCACGAAATTGAAATTAATAATTTAGTGCAAGCATTGGAAAAATATAAAAAGGTCAGTTCATTGTTTAGTACCCAACCCGATTGGTCCAGCTTCAGTTAAAGGAGATCTGCTTGAAACTGGAAAGCAGTTTGTCAAAGAAATTAATTTAACAAAAATTTATGGGGCGGTTATTTGACTAAACTGTCGGCAAATGGACAAGAACGAGGTAACAGGCTATGCTTATGAAAGTTTTCTGCAGTTTCCAAACTCCATACGAATATCGGCATAGTTCCTATCAAAATCAGTTGTAGTCACAAAACCAACCAATTTCTAGTCTTTAGGGGGCGGCAAAAAGTCCAAGAAAGGCCTACTTGCCACGCTTCGAACTTCCCACCGCTTCTGTTTCTAATAATTCTTAAGTAAAGATTTTAATGAAGCGTTTTTTTTTTTTGAAAAAATAATTATCCTATATAAATCTGTATAGTTTTAGTTTAAATTGGACCGTTGGGTTTGTTATATGGACTAGAGAAAAGTTATATTAGTTAATTAATTATCTATTCCGATTATAAAATTTTGACCAAATTAATCCACTAATAAATATAAAAATTTCAATATCTAATTTATTTTCGTCTTTGAGATGTAAAACTTGATTTTTTTATACATATTTAAATTAATAATATTTGACGCTATTAGAATTCTAGAGCCTAGGATATGATCCACGACATTCTCATTGGATGTCGGTTACAATATCAATATGGGATGGAAAGTTTTGATGGAAATCATCGAACCGTAATAAGTAACTTGCTTTTTGAGTATTTTTGAACTTTAACTCTTTTCAAAAATGGATGGAATACTACACAAACACTATATAGATCTTAGCCTAATTTGATTATATAGTGTACACGCCAGATTATCATTGATTTGAGACTTTCATATACAAAATTAAACGATTTTTCGAACTTTCTCTAATCAAAAAAGAAATGTTAGTATTTTTAATATGTATTCTTAAATTGTGGGCCACTCTGTAGTACCATTCATAGTCACCACTACACAAGGCATGTAGTGTAGTTGTGTAGTATATCTACACAGAATTAAACAGACTATCTGTACGATTGGGTTGGTTTGTGTATACGTGCTTGTTTTGTTGGCGACGGCACAGGTCACTTGGCCACTAGAGACCCACTTGTCACACTCTACACTGAAAATGAACGGAATATATACAACACACACATACAAAACTAACTGGAAAACATACGAAAACCGTTATCATCACCCCTTGTGCTTGTACGTAAAAACATACAACACACAAAACTTGATTATCATAAGTTTTAGTTTAAATCTGTTAGGTGTAATTTTGAAAACATTACCATTGAAATCTTTATGAAGAAGCTATCACATCAAATTTTATGTTATTTTATACCCTGAGTGGAGGAAGTACATGCAATATATACAAAAAGTATACTGAAATAGTCATGACTAATTATCTGACAAGTAAATAGCCAGTAAAAGTGAAAATAACAAGTAATTGCTTAAATACCCGGAATATGATGAATTTATGAAAAAAGTTTCAAAAACAACATGTTTTGTCTTCAAATTTTTGTCCTATATCTTACGGTTTCAAAGTAGACAGTTTTTCCTAGTTAGCTCAAACATGGTCCGAGTTTCCCCACGAACATGACCTTACATTTTAGCTGTTGAACACAAAATTTCAGTTGTTGTAGAACACAAAATCACACCAAACAATCGTTACAAAGTCGGAACTAAACTTGATATACCATATTATATAACGGGTGTAAAAGTGTTCACTTTTTAAAATGAATAAACCACAAATTAGTTCAACAAAATTGAACCAACCTGAAATGTTTCATAAGTCTTACATTTCATAAAACTCGTCACTTTGGTAACTTTCTGTATATTATTTATTTATAAACAAAGTAGTACAATTTTTTAAATGTGAAAAAAGAAATGGAAGTTTTATATATTTTATTTATGTAAATAACTTAATCAAGTCAGTGATAGAGTAAGAATAAGTAATGTAAATACATATTAAGTGTTATATCTCCCTTTTACGTATAAAAATTAAATAAAATGTTGTATCTGTAAAAAATGGATACTTGAAAAACAAAATCTTTATAACCTATGTTAATGGGTCAAATTCTCTATCATTCGGTAAAAATCGGAATAAAATCGGTTCAGCCGTTTTTATATCATGCGGGAACAAAGGAAAAAAATTTTTAATATGCATTTTTTTGTAGGTATTAAATTTTGAGAATATTTTTCATTTTGAAAATTGATCCTGCCTTCAATTTAATTCTAAGTAAAGATACGATGTTTACTTCTCCCTTATCAAACAACTATAATAAATTAGAAGGATTCTTATTTCATTTAGTCAAAAATTGCTTACTTAGAGTTTTCACTTGATTGTGTGCTTGTCTATCTTTATGTTATAAGCGATGAGCAGTACGACAAAACCAGGCATTGTTTTGCGAATATCTATAAAATTTCCTTGGGGTACTATTGAAATCACCCAAGTTTCTGGGTTCGATAGGGATAAATTTGCATGTAGTTGGCCAAAAATCTCTATGGTCCAGGGTTAATCAGATAATGAAATCCACCTTATCCACGAATCAAGAAAGATATTGTAATACAAATACCAGGTACTCTTTTTTAAGATCTTTCTGAACAATTCAAGAGCAATTTATCAACTCAGATTCACCGATTCATTAGCTCATTAAAATCAGCACAGATTAAAAGGCTTAAATGTTTCAACTCGTGTTTGATATTCAAATAATACGCAAACGAAATGATTAAACCTTGTGCAGATTTCTATTATGATCGTTGATCGGGGGGAGGGGGTGAGTCCTATTTTCGGCGACTAAATTTACAATTTTCATGTTGAATTTATCCTAAATTTACAATAAATCTACCTACTATATGTTATCCATATCAAATCAAGTAAAGTTTCCCGATACATAATAATTCTTCTATCTATAAACTATGTCATAAATATATTATCAAATTCGAAGCTTTTCAATAATAAAAATTGACTAAAAAACAAAATAAAGAATAAAGCTT
Source organism: Nineta flava (assembly GCA_963920215.1). Lineage (NCBI taxonomy): Eukaryota > Metazoa > Arthropoda > Insecta > Neuroptera > Chrysopidae > Nineta > Nineta flava. Next base: position 117,820,597 of record OY986041.1, read on the forward strand.
TTTCACAATTATGTTATAAAATACAAATACGAGCCGGAAATCTACAATACCTGTTTTTCAATTCCAATCGTTTAGTTGTTTGGTAAATTCGTATAAATGTTATATCACCCGAAAGATTTAAGCATATATAATAATATAACACACATATATACATAAGTTTATTGAAACGTGTAACGACTTTTTGGGTATTTTAAATAAATTGTATGACAAAGTACAATCGATAGGATATCTTTGTTCAACACTATTAATATCATAGTCATAATTCATTGAACCGTATGTAAAAACGTTTTTACTACAAATATACACGGTGGTCCTATAAAAATGATACACTTTAAAATCATCAGTCAAAAAATAAGTGTAAATATTTCAACAATATTGTATTTTGGAATATAAAATTTCACGGGGCGAAAACTTTCTGGTTTGATCAATATTTCAAAAAAAAGTTTCGTAACCAAATTTGGTTTGAAAAGAGACAAAAATAAATTAATTGTAGAGAGCTTTACTTTGTGGAACTCCATAATTAGGATTTGAAGAAAAAGAAACTTCCAATTTACTTTGCTAAGTTCACTATATTTTATTAATATTTTAATAACTTTAAAATATGACATGTTTCGTCTAATATAGACATTTTCCAACTGTGAGGAACTGTGTTGAAAATGTGTATATTAGACGAAACATATCATATTTTAAAATTATTAAAATATTAATATAATATAGTGGACTTAGCAAAGTAAATTGGAAGTTGCTTTTCTTCAAATCCTAACAAAAATAAAGTTTGAAAATTGTAAAATGTTTCGTATTAAGTCATTCAAGAAATATTTTATTATTATTGATTTTTATTAAAGCTTTGCTTTCTTTTGAACAGAAAGAAGCACCTCGGGGGAAACGACATGTAAAAGCGTATGTCACTTTGTGTATTAAAAAAATCATATTTTTGACTTTTTGTTACGATACTAATATAAGCGTGTATTTGATTATTTTGCGAACATATAAATTTAAGTCTTAAAAGTTAAATTTACTGTTTCATGTTTTACCAACGCTTCTACCAAATTAATAAAGAAAATTAATTTATCATATGTAACCAGCGCTTCGACCGAATTTGTAAATTCAATTTTGTGTCATATGATCTATGAGTTTTTCAAGATGGATGATCCTCTACTGTAATGGATACGACAGTTAGAATTAGGTAAATCGTGATCAGCAAGATTTGTTGACATAAATGTTACAGATGATGCTAATTAAAGCATCTTAAAAATTAAGTTTTAAACAAGAGGCAAAACTGTGATATGCGATTACAATATTACATTATATCATATCTATGGTAATTTTTATCGGTGATAAGTTAAAAAAATGCCAATAAATTATTAAAAATATTTTCAAAGAAATTATCTTTTTTTTTAAACCATGAAATTATTCTATTATTATTATATTAAACCATGAAGTTTCCATTTTAAGAAGCCAAAGTTTGGTCTTTTTACCAGGAATATATATCCATAAAGTTTTTTATGATAAAATATATTACGTATCAGTTTTCGTAGACCACTCTGTAAATACGCTTATATTGTAAGAATAAGGCGTCAGTTAAGTTCCAATATTTCTAAAGCATTGATCAAATTGACAAAATTATTTCAAGTCCATTAAACTTCGCGTCATTCGCAGTAGTAGTAGTTATATTGCTTGCTACTAAAAATAAGAACACACACAAAACTTTATATATATTATTATCTTACTGTTGATTTGATGTTTGTTTTTGAATACATTTTACGTCTGTTTAAAATCAATCAACCAGGTAAAAAATTTATTCATTTGAAAAGTACTTTCACATTCAAATTTCTTTCAGTTTTACTGTTTTTTTTGTGTGTTATTGTTGAAAGTAGCTTTAGTTTGTTTTTTAACAAGTTGAGAAGGTTATTAATTCACTTTCAGTGTGTGTACTCGAATATGTAATCTTATTTAATTTCTGTTGAAATTTTTACACAAGTCGCAAATAAAAAATGTGTTTCAAACGAAGTTCTTCGGTTGTAATACTTTTCATATTCAAATTTTGATTGATATTTAAATATGGAAATCTTCTTTTAACTTTTTCAACTTTTCATCTCAATTTTGTTTTTTGAGGATAACACAAACTGGTTACTTCGGCGTGGTATCTTTTATTACCCAACTACGGCAAAGCCAAAAGGAACGGTTTAGTTTTGAGCAGTCTATGTATGTTCTACCGTAGCACCTAAGCTACTCGTCCAAATTTGTGGCCCTTATATTTTGTTTGGATTTTTAAAAACTAATTTTTATAATGATTGAATTTCCAAAATCCACTTTATTTAACTATTTTAAATTGACATGTTTCGGGTTTTATCCCATTTTCAAAACAGTTTTAAAAATGGGTAAAAACCTGAAACATGTCAATTTAAAATAAGTCGATTTTTAAAATTTACTGAGTGTATGCAAGAAACAGTGATTTTATGCAGGATTTATAAATAAATTAATCAAGTTGAAAGTGATTTTTTATGAAATGTCCAATTTGAAACCTTTTTATGAAACTACAGGCCACAGAAGTTCTGCTCTTTTTTCAAAACTTTATAATTGATTTGTGCTCTTATTCATTCAGTTTCGGATAAAAGTTGTTCATTTTATTTTATTTTTTTCTTTGTGTATACTTAAGCGTCAACAATTCAATATTTTTCTAATTCCATTTCGGTTACGTAAGACAAATTCGAGAGGACTAGCGTATACATTTAATTAAATATTGATAAGAAAAAATTAACTCGTCAACCAGAAATCGAACCTCGGCCCTCTGAATATCTAATCCAGCGTGCTCACCGCTACACCATAGACGATTCTGACGTAAGATCCAACTTGTCATTTTAAATATTGTAACAACTATTATTCAAAGTGTTTTTTCGAAAACCAAATGAATAAGGCACAAAGCAAAAATATAATTTTGAAGACTGATCAGGACTTCTGTAGCCCATAGTACCTACAGTTATGTACCAGCAAATATGTTTGCTGTTGATATGTTGACTGATTCGTCTATCTTTTAGACTTTTTTACCATACTCAAAAGCAAAAAAGTTGACGACAAATGTTAGCCAACTCTCTCCCATTTTCAATATTTTTATTGGTCAGTTTCTATTAGGCTTAATATGCAACATATCCCAAATCATTATCCACTTCCTTGCATTCAAATTAAATAACTAAAAATACTAACAGTATTTATTTGAAAATATTTAATAAATTACTGTAGATAAGATACATTTGAAGGTTATATAACTTCCTATATAAATCCCAACCATTTACTAAATAACTCTTGTGTTGTGTCATTTTCGTCATAATTTTCGTAATAGCTTCTTCATATACATACATAACTTCATAACTGATTTATTATATCCGTCAAAGGCTTAATTACAATAATTTATATTTAAGTATATTATTATATGCATAGATAATATAAACTATTGATAAGATTCATATGAAACGGATTCAATTTGGTTTGTTGTATCTTACAAAACATACATTTTCGTTCTAATGGCTGGAATGGGAGACTTGATACAACCAACACACAAATGTAAAGTTTTCAATTCTCTTGAATAATAAAGACGGATGAAACTTTCATTTAGTTGATGTATTACTTAAATAGAAGATGTGATAGTTGTGTTACTAGCTGGTCTGCTGTCCTCTGTATACAAGCTTCAAGGCAGTGCGATATACAGGTAACAAACAAAAAAGTTATGTAAAGTTTTTTAATTTGACGCCTAGTTTTGGAGATATAATTAATGAAACATTAATAAATTCAACCAATCACATTTGCATTTTTTTATTTTTGCGGTTGTCGCTACACTTATTGAGAACTCTGATTGTCGCTACTGTAGCATGCTCTACTGTGGCCGGCCTACTCCGCTACTGTGGCCCCACCTTGTTACACTATGCACTCTGTGAATGGTGGAGTAAGGTGGCCACAGTAGAGCATGCTAGAGTAGCGACAATCAGAGTTCTCGGTAAGTGTAGCGACACCCACAAAAATTCAAAAAATGCAAATGTGATTAGTTGAATTTTTTAATATGTTTAATTAATTATATCTCAAAAATTAAGCGTCAAATCGAAAAACTTTATTAAACTTTTTTGTTTGTTTCTTGCAGCTTTACACCGTGGTATAGTTTTCCTGAATGAATTTCAGTACACTGGATCAAAGAGAACTGGAAGTAAATTTTCAAAAACTTATAAATCAATTATTTGTATAACATAAATAATTTTTTTTTTACTCATGCGTGAAAAGTACCAAAGTAAATTTTGCGCACACAAATAAATATTTGCAATCTAAATAGTCTGGTAATAATTGAATAGCCAAATAACGCCCGAAAGAACGGGTGCTAGAATAGAACTATTCCCGTATTAGTATTAAAAAAAAAGTATCTGCAACTCGTGCGGTGTTCTTGATTACCCACTCGAGTGAATGAGTGGACAATATCGCTCTCGTGGGCAATCGACAACTTACCGCACTATTTGCACAAGATACTATTGAAGTCGAAATACGTATATTACAAACAATTGATCTAAATTAGATATGATTAGAATCAAGAGTTAGTCTTATAAAGAGCTTTTGTACTGCGACCAATTTGATCTATTGTACCTAGTTTCCTTCAAAAATTTTCCAGGAGTCCTTTGTTCTTGATAGAATATCTCTTGTAGTTACCGCATTGGTTTCATCTGGCTGGACATCTGTCAATCCCAATTGATAGTGTCTTTTGAGAGAGAGAATATAACTCCCTGTGAGATTGAGTTCGTGCAGATGTTTATTGAGTTTGTAGTATTGAGTTTGTAGTGGTCACTAAGAAAGCCAGTTAGTATCCTCAATTGGTTTTTTTCCTAGTTGTAAACGTTCAGAGGCCTTTTTCATGAGCTTTTTATAAGAGCCGTCGTATGATGTTCGTCATGAGAATTTACCCAAGAAAATTTGGACTCGTGTATCGCCGCTTCTTTTATTTTATATTTTATTGTGCTTTTCTGCACTTTAAGAAACGCTTCTGGACAGTTTAGTGGAGTACTAGCATTCTGGTTTCTTATTTTCATCGATTCCTGAATTTCCAGGGACCCAACCAATAGTGGCACTAAAAATTATGGAAAATTAAAGTAACTTTCTTTCTTTTTTGATAAGCGTCCTATAAAAAAGCTAATTCGAAAAGTGTATGTAATTTTAAGGGAATTTGTATGTCTTTGAAAATAGTATAATGCTTTGATTTTCACACAAAGAACCATTGCTTTAGATTTCACTATCTCATTATTTTTTTGCTTTCAATGTGTTAATATAATATTAATATAAACATGTTTAATGTGAGTTTATATTCAGAAACAAAATCAAATTGAAAGTTGTGATATCTAGATGCAAATTTGTTTGCATATACCTGTACATTGAAGTAATGTGAGTGTTTCATACCAAATTTTGTTTGTCTGTCTATATTTATATGACTATGATATATACATATTTTGTGGTTTGAGTATTGACCCCAATATATTATATAAACTATAATATATATAAGAGAAATATTTATCATCCGTCTTACTTTACGAAAACTGACTACTATTTTCGTATTTGTGTATGCATGTGTATGTTCTGTATGATGTATTTCTCAGGTCACTAGATACAAATATGTCATCGAATGAATATAATATTGTTTATGTATGTATCTAGTCTAAGGAAAATAATGAAGGACATGTGTGTAGGTAGGTAGGTATGTATGGAAGACAAATACGTATGAATGATCAATGATATAAATATTTATAAAAAAATTCGTTACGAGGAGCAGCTTCAACTTAGCGAATTTCCTTAAAATACATAAATCACTCTCTAGCGGTCACAATTTTACTCTGATCAAAATAAAATGGTGTATCTGGTATGATTTTAGTATTTACATGGCCAATTTTATTAATAAATGACATACGTCATGGGAAAAGGGGCCATAAAATAGGAAGAAAACACAAAATAAAAAATATCTCTCTTAATATTAGAACAATCGAAAAATGCGTAAAATCAACTTTGCTACAATTCATCACCTCATCATTTTTGCTCAGACTCTAATGTGTACAGAGATATTAAGGAATTTCATTTTCAATCTTAAATCGTCGATATTTCTGTAAATATTAGTGTAACAGAAAAAATGATAAGAAACATAATTATATTAAAACTTAATACCTACAACTTTACTTCTTTAAAATTTTTTAATTTTTCAAATATTAAGGGAGATATGTCAAATTTTGTGTTTCCCACTCCCTTTAAACCCCCCTTTCCCCTTGTCCAATTTTACCCATTAACGAACTTGACCTTTTGAATACTAAAAGCGCCTCAAATACCAAATTTCATTCCGATAAAATGAAAACTGTGTCCGCTAGAGTGATTACAGACACATATATATATATATATATATATATATATATATATATATATATATATATATAAATATATATATGTGTCCATATATATATATATATATATATATATATATATATATATATATATATATATATACATATATATAAATAAATTTTACAGATGGTGATTTTTGACATCTACTAGGTAGGATCGATGGACATTTGAAGAAATTTTTGCGAAATTTTGACTTCAGTACGGGACCATTAGCTCTATTTCCTTTCAGGAAATTCGCCTTCATTTCTTTCGGGAATTCCATTTCTTGAACGATTATTGAAAAGGTCTACCATATCAGCACGTTTAGTAGTTTAGTATTTTTTATAAAACGGTCATTATAATAGGATATCATTCATATATCTATTGTGCCATAAGGTTAACCATAATTCATTTAAATTTCCACCCATCTTCTTTAATTAATCTTTATAAGTCCTCCTTCATTCAAATATTCATTAATTAATCAACATCCGATGGGAAAAAAACAAACAAAAATTATATGCAACAAGTTAAAATTTAAATTACAAAAAACCATCGACAATTTTAATTAAAGATGACATCAAAATTGACATACTTACAGCTGAAAAAGGTAACCCGACGGAAGGTAACCATGACAACAGACTTACTAATGTTTTTTAATTCCCGTAGCTATTCCAGGTCACTCTACTATTTTCCCATTATATACATTCACATATATATTGTTCTTATTATGAAGCAGCAGCATACGAGACACAAAGAAGAAAGCACAGAAAATAAATAATAAAAGCAATAAACAAGTTTGTATATAGGCAGGTTGACTCCAACTCCGACATGTGATGATACGTACCTTTTTCTCCTCTCAAGTTCGTGTTAATTCAAAATGAATGTTATTGTCTTCTGTTTGAATTACCTTAGAGAATGACCGATACCGATCTACGCTGGTGATGTTAAAGTATTTAACAGACTGGCCATGTCCATCCACTCATCGCCGTGTGTGCAGTTTGTTACTTAACAAGTCATACAATACAATACACGCAACATATCAATTCGATCTCACTAAAATAACTCATCATTCTACACATCTATCTTATATGTATGTATGTATGTATGTGAGAGTGTGTGTGTCATTGTGAAGTGACCAGCGATGATATCCCAAGGGAATGTGATGTGTCATTTCACTTTCATCGATGACACCAACATTCACTATTGTCTTCTCACTATGTGTTTAAGGGTGATAAATAACTGCCTACTACTACTGATATTACTCTATTTAGAACGACATGTTTCGATATTCACTTTCATTTTGAAGGTTACAAGTTTTTGTGGTACAAGTGAAGTCCGAAAATTTGTAATCGATCTCTCAGAGTGATTTTAATGCGAAATTATATTTGTTAAATAAAGCTTGTTTTTAAAAAAAGAAGTCATAATGGTTTTTCGAACTCGGGGAGGATTTCAACACGAGGATTGACTGCATAATATGTAGCCAATTTTTTACAACCGTAATTAGGATATAAAAAATCTAGATTTTTAAATGCTTTTGACAAGTATTGATGACGAGATTTAATTTTTCGATTTTACAATATAGCAAAAATAATTATTATTAATAAAAAAATGAGTAAAAACTTTTTAGATAGTTTTGACGAATACGAACTATTTAATATTAACTGTGATTTTTGTCTCTAGTATTAATTGTGATCTAAAATTCAAACCTCTAGTGAACTTCGGGCTAGTGAAAAGGTTTCTTGGACCCTTAATTACATCAAATTCGCTGATATACCTCTTTCCGTGACAACAATACTCCTCTTACCTCTTTCCGTGACAACATTTACGTTAGCCCAGGGAAAAAGTACACAAAAATTAGCTCACCTTCTAAAAAATACACGTGAAGATTTTTAACTATCTTCGTTTTGGCGCAATGAAAACATGTCGAAAAGTCATTATCAAAATAGTGTGTATAAAAAAGTAAAGTTTTGAGCTTTAGATAAAGCTTTAAGGTCCCGAAAATCAGATTTTCTCAAATATTTCTTAAGCTATTGGTTTGATGTTAACAGTGGTCAGTATTATATTTATTTCTTACTTGATTAGACATAGAAAAGACCCAAAAAGGGACAAAATGTGTTGTCCAATACGTTCAGGTTTGTGGCGACCCGTAAAATTACAATTTGTTGTTAATTAATATTAAAATAAAGGGTTTGAGGTCAAAAGTCGTAAAAATTAGTTTATCTCGAATAGAGGTCATTTACGTTAATAGAGGTCAGTTTACTTCTTAGTAAGTGTTGCACAAAAAAGCTTCCCTACAAATTTTACACAAGACCTACTATTTCAAATAGTACTTGGATTCAACCAAAGATTAACCCAATAATCATACTGATTATTGAACTAATGTTTAAGTAATCTTTGGGAATGATTATAATACAAATTGGAAAAATAATTCTGTATAGCGGAATATTTTTAATCAAAGTTGACTACTTATAGGCGAATACTCGATTCTTCCAATTCAAAACACTATAATTCCAGTTATCCAAGCTTAATAGTTTTTAATTAAAATTTCAAATGAATGTTTATTTATGCATGTAATTGGTATGTATAGACAAATATGATTGTTTTTCGGAAAATTTTCAGTCATTTAATTTAATTTTCATTCAGGATGCAATTATTAAACATACCCACCTATACACCTCTACAATTTGTGGGTTTACGTTGAGTGTTTAAGCTATAATATTATTCTGTGGTATATATCGTTTAATATATATATATATATATATATATATATATATATATATATATATATATATATATATATATATATATATATATATAGTATACAATTTATGTATTAAAAATATAACCACATTATGTTATGTATCTAACTTTTAACGTTATTCAAATCACTTCTGTGGCAATTCTAATGCGCAAATATAAAGCAGCAATCTTGGCTGACAAAAATTATACATTTTATAATTGACTGTGACTTTGGTATGTCCAAAAAGAGATATTGATGCATTTTGAACTTCATTTCAAAAAATATATATATACAAAAATAATTCGCCTATGAAACATTTTGCCCTAGTTACAAATGGCAATTAATCCTATTCAGCAAGTTTAGTTGATTAAGTAATATTATCAATTTACAACAACAAAAATTTTTCATACTTGTATCAGAGCAAGCAAGTAACTAGCATCGGAATTTCTACAAATTATTTATAGAATCTAGAATGATAGAAAACAACACCTGGTGTTTCTGTTTCACCCAGAGTAATTCCGTTTGAAGAAATCCTAATTCGTCCAAAAAATTGAAAAGTTGTAGACCATAATTTTTCCTACAAAAAGTTTATGGAATACTTTTCGAGTCGTCAATTAGATTACTACAGCGCGTTTAAATATGAAAATCCAAAATATTGAAATTAGCTTGTACCTATAGTCCTAGCAGAATCCGTAAAAAATGGTTCTGCTTTTATAGAGGATGTAAAAATTAGTCTATAGAGTGACTATAATGGTTTTCCTTGGCAACCCTGCAAAAATCTGATCCGACAGCGTGGAAAACACCACTTCTGGTACTCTCGATGATTTTTTCCCAGCACGTGATGAGTGAGGTACCATTTTATTAAGAGTTTTGCGAGATGATAATGTGGTCACACCGTTGGGAGAAGAAAACCACACACCTATTTTTTTCAAAATATGCAATCAATAAGAAAAGAAGTTGACAACAAAAAATCTTATTATTGAAAAAAATCTATGTGCGACAAAATATTTGGTGGTGTCCCCCCACCCCTGTCGGATCTGGTTATCGGAAGTTTCTTTCTCAAAATTTTCATCCTCTAGAAATTCGAAATATTCTCATACCGTTTTCGCAGTACCCATTATAACAATAAAAAATGTATAAATGGATAACTGTTTAATACACAAGCGGTAGTACAAATACTAGTTAGAGAATATCGTATCTGATAGTCTAGATATTCCCATGAGATGATCCAGATCTTTCACACATATACATGTAGAGAAATTGACTCTCTAGTATGTATCTAATGCATATAATATAAGAACACAACATATACCTACCTACACAGTTAGAAGGTTTTCTAGAAGACCAATCATTTATTGTGTAGATATGGTAGTGAGATACACTATCGATTCTTGTATCTCTCCAGCGATATACATACTAAACCCAAACTATAGGTAGGTATATATATGTGACTTCTATCTCTCACAAATTTAATATAGTTTCTATTTCTTAAATGTTTAATAGAATCGATAGACGAAAAACTAATTAAGTAGGTATGTCAAGGTATATTTTATCTAATGGATGTTTAGTTTTCAAATAAAATCTTTTATTTATAATATGTATTTTATACACAGATAAGGATAATAAAATGTGATTTTAGGTGGTTAGGTTTGTGTACACAATCATTTTGGATAATAACAACGTTTCTCGAATCTGATACGCTAGTTATATATGCTAGCTAGACGGTACTTACCAAAATGTAGTCAGTCGTAAATACTTATGACTTTTTCGATAATGAAAACGATAAGTTTTTTGTTCCAAGATTATTCTTTAGTTATAGATAATTTATGGTTGCTATATATACAGCCACAAAACCTCTATATACAAGTTGTATGTTGATTAAGTGTTTGTATATACAATAAAATTAATATTTTTTAGTTAAAATTTTAGTGATGCCGCGAGAGTAGCATACCTCTTGTATTATATTGACGTGTAAAAGTTTTTTATCGACTCGCCTAGTCTAGTCGAGTTTTAACAGTTGAAGATTTTCTTGAAACAATTTAATTCAAGAATATTTTCATACGTATATTTACCACTTTTTTGGGATATTGTTGGACTCTGATATAATTTTCCAAACCAAATTGATACCAAACCAAATTGATGCCGCGAGACATGCTTTTGTCTCGTCTCTCGCTTTCGTTTAAGATTATCAAAAATAACTCTAGATTTTGAAATTAACACCAATCACTAAATCAATTTTTTGTAATTTATACATATATATTTCGATTACAAAGTAGTCATCATCAGTATGGATTAGCTAATCGTCATTATCTCCGGGATATGGAATCGAAGATTTGATACTCGCTGCTAATTTGGTGTATATCTCACTTAATTTCTTGAAAATATTTCATTCTAAGTGGATAAACTGTAATTCATATGAAAAAAAATTTATACAAAAGTTGTTTGAAAGAAAATTTTATGAAAAATTGAATTAATGTATTTTTCTCGTAATTATTATAGAAAAAAATTATGCGCGCGATAAAAGATTTGCGGGTGGTTGGCCCTGCTGTCGAGTCAGGTTCTCGTAGGGTTTTCTAGGCAAGTGATTGAAATTGGTCCAAATATAAAGCTTGATGTAATCTTTTAGCAAATTTTCATTAGAAAATTTAGCAATTGGTTTGGCAACTAAAGTTGATGTAATTGTTTTAAATTTTACAGTTGATTTGTGCCTTTGATTCAAGCGGTTTTCGAAATAAAATTTCGAATAAAAGTTGTCACTTTAAATACAGTATGACTTAGTACATATTATATATATATATATATATATATATATATATATATATATATATATATATATATATATACAGGGTTCACGGACACAACTGAAGGTATCGATAGAAAATTCAGTTCTAGGACGAAAAGTCCTGTACCATTTTTTTATCAGACGTACATGTAATTAGTTCTTAATTAAAATAAGTAACCAATCAGACACCCGTACATGCATTCCCCACTAACATACTTACAAACCTTCACTCACACACGCTATTGGGCACCTCTGATTGGTTACTTATTTTAATTAATAACTAATTACCTGTATATCTGATTATAATAAAAGTAAAGGACTTTTTGTCTCAGAATTTCATTTTCTATCCATACTTTCAGTTGTGTCCGTGATATACGTATAGTACCTACAACTTTTGTCCCAAGGATTTTGATTTTCGGAAACCGATACCCCAATAAGGCACAAATCAATAAGGAAAACCCAATAAGACACAAATCAATTATATAATTGTAATAAATGACATGAACTTGTGTGATCCATATAGTTCTGATGAGGAGATTTCTGGAAAATTTTCTTCATATAAATCTTTTCAATAATATGCATTTTTTTTTAACTTAATTGTGTAAATACGATTATAATTCCTAAGAGGCCCATTTAAGGATAAAATAGAGGACTAGCATTATTATTAATAATATTAATTAAAGTCGACATTAAATAAATGAATTTAAAAAAATTATCTTAATTAGGATGATTTATTTTAAATACAAAAAAAACAACATACAACTATAAAAATATAATTATAAAAAATTACTACTAATTATCTCCGTTCTCTATTTTTACAACTTTCTGCTGTATTATCTTCGTATACAAATGACATTAATTTGTAAATTTATGAACAATACCAACATCGTCATCCACTGCTGATGTAGTCGTTATTTTTAATTTTTATAAAATCCATTAGAAAACTGATAATTGAATTAACCACCATAAATGAAGAGACAAATAACAACGTGTTTGTGTTTACTCCCTTACATAACATAAAGAGCTACTAGAGCTATGTTGTTGTCGTCATTTGACCAGCTCTACGAAGCTCTGTTATAGTCTGTTTGTGATTTACAATGAAAGCAAAACGCGTAGAGAATTTTTAGATGTAAAACTCATGAGACACAAAAAAAATTATATATATATATATATATATATATATATATATATATATATATTATATATACAGGGTGAGTCAAAAGTCATGGAGTTTATTGAAAGGGTGGATAGGGGATGAAATTCTAAGATGAAAAGTCCCTGGGCATTTTTGTGCATGACCCTTCGTTAATTAGATATTAATTAAATAAAGTAAGCAATTAGAGAAGCACGTTAACGAAATGAGAAATGGTGGGGAATGAAAACAGCGGCAGCAGAGAAGCTCACTAAAATATTGAAAAAAATTATACTTAAGAATTTCTTAATGTTATTTACACTGATCAAATCAATTGCAATTAGAATTATTATCAACTTTTCGTTAAGTAAATTGAAGGTTTTCAAATATTGGGAAGTTTTTGATTTCAGTTCGATTATCGAAAACTGAGTTTCTATAAGATCTTAAATTTTTGAGGTCTTAAAAAACTATCCTGGCTATCTTTATGATAATCCCAAAAATATATTTAAAATCCCAAAAACATTAAAAAAACATCGTCAAATGCCGCCGTAAAATTCTACTATAAAAACTGTACCGGATTTGAAACGTATAAGGATGACTCGCTACGTTAGTGATAGGTAGAGCTCGCTCCCCTCACGTGTCTCTGCTGACGCTGCGTTAATTCCCCACCATTTCTTTTTCCGTTAACGCGTTTTTCTTATTGTTTACTTTATTTAATTAATATCTAATTAACCGTGGGTCAGGTGCAAAAATGTCCAAGGACTTTCCATCTTAGAATTTCATCCTCTATCCACCTTTTCAAAAAACTTTTGACTCATCCTGTATATATATGTATATATATATATATATATATATATATATATATTTGACATAGAGAAAAAAAAGTTTGTTGTCGGTTGGATTGCGTTCGGACGGACAAACGGACAGGACACGGGAATAGAAAAAAAAAGGGAACACAAGAACACCATCACCAGGGTGTATTGAACGTGGTTCTCTCGTTCATAAAATACGTAACATTGTAGTAGATATGATTTGTGGATATTCGAAATATATTACATACAGAAAGTTTTAGTAAACTAAAAAGCTACAAAGTTTTATGAACACGTGTCATCATCCCAGAAAACATTTCTGTAACGTTATTTCTCGAATATCCATCAATGAGTTTAGCTATTTATTTTAGTATTTTTATGAGAGAGTGTGTGTGTGTTTTGGTTCGAAAGGGATGAACAAAATTTATATTACGTGATACACTTAAGTTTGGATTATTATTGTATTTAATAAGTATATTTTATGAACATTTTTATACGCGGTATATTTAATATATACATATATTAAGTTTATATAGCTATATTAAGTTTAGTCCCGACTTTGTAACGGTTGAAAATATTGATCGCAGAAAACGGAACGTATCTTAGAAACTACCCACCAAACCGTCATATCAACTAAATTTTTGTGTTTTATGGGTCCAAATTTCCTTATAACCTAACTTCCATATAAATCGGTGACTTAAAATTTTTTTTTTTTAGTTTTTCTAACGGGTACCTTAAAAAAATCGCAGAAATTCACTAAATAGAATAAATCGAACCTGAAAAACATGAAGATTGTGTTAAAATCACGATTTGGTTAACGCTTTACGAGATACTGCCCAAAACCGTATCAAATCGGCAATAAAAACGAATGAAGGTAGCCTATCTCAGAGACCATTCACCAAATCGTCAAATAAAGTTGATTTTTATAGTTTTTAGGTCCAAATTATTATTTAACGTAAGTCCCATCCAAATGGAAAACTAATAATTTTGTATGATTTTTCAATTTTTTCTAAGGAGTGTACCTTAAAACAATCGCAGAAAATTGAAAAATAATTTTTCTTCTTGATTTCGATAAAATTCACTACATAGAGTAAATCGGACCTGAAAAACACGAAAATTGCGTTAAATTCACGATTTGGTTAACGTTTTACGAGATACTGTCCAAAACCGTATCAAATCGGCAATAAAATCGAAGAAATATGGCGTATCTCAGAAACTATCCACCAAATCGTCAAATAAACTGGATTTTTGTGTTTTATGGGTCCAAAATACCCTATAACCTAACTCCCATCCTAATCAACGACTTTCCATTTTTCCGATGGGACTGTACCTACCTAAGAAAAAAAAAACACAATAGGAACTAAAAAATTCGATAGCCCTAATCACTTTTATTCGAAATAATTCTTCAAATTAATAAAATAAGGAGTTAGATGAACAACAGCCTAAAATAGCCTGTAGGAATGAATATTCAAAAGACAATTCTTGGACTTTAATATAATGAATACAAAGTTTGTTGATGGTTACAAATTATAATGTGACGACATACATGTATTACACTAAGACCGCTTGATATTCCACGGTCTAGTGCAAGTATATTAATAAAATCACTTGTTGAATAAAATTTGACAATAATTATTCGAATTATTTATAAAATAATAGAAAATCAAAGAAATGTTTTTAGAATTGATTATGTTAAATCCTTTAGTAAACCACGCACTTAAATACTCACTTACACATATATACCTAATTCTAATTAGCATTTAAAACTAATTACAAATAATAATAATCTTTTTCATTATTATTATTATTCTCTCTTAATAAATAATTAATAACATATAAAATTATTCACAAAATATTCATTATAGAAGACTAAAATAAAACCCTTTCGTTTAATTAAGAGTACACATATACATACATACATATATTTTCGTGTATGTGTACATATTTGTATATGCATATATACATATTCGAAAATTGAAATCATATTAATGTACCCATTTAAATATACAGTATGTTTTTATTGAAAAGTAATCCCTTTGATTGAAGGTTTTAACACGCTTTTATTCGCTTGGTCTGTAACAACTTATGTAAGAAAATCTTGCAATTCGCTTTTCACTCACTCTTAATTGTCGCATCGATTTCAAAGTATCCAAATTAATGCAATTCTGATGACAATACAATGATCGTCTTCAGCGAAAATAAGTACTTAGTAAAATAAGTAAGTATATCTAACTTAGTTGTCTGTCAGAACATTTAATAGATACTAAGCAACTTAGATTGTGATGGCATTTTGCTTAGTAAGTGGGATTTTAAGGATTTATTATTGGAATTATCGAGTAATGGAGTGAGATATACAGAGTTTTCAGAAATAAATTCAAGAAAATTATTCCACGATGTAGATCTGCAAAAAACCACCAAAAAAGTTTAATAAAGTTTTTCGATTTTGACGCTTAGTTTTTGAGATATAATTAATTAAACATCAAGCAATCACATTTACATTTTTCAATTTTTGCGGGTGTCGCTACTCAAGCATGCTCATCTGTGGCCGCCCTACTCCACTACTATGGCCCCATCTCCTTACACTATGCGCTCTGTGATTGGTGGAGTTTGGCGGCCACAGTAGAGTATGCTAAAGTAGCGACAATCTCACTAAATGTAGCGACACCCGCAAAAATTCAAAATTGCAAATGTGACTGGTTGAATTTATTAATAATTAATTAATTATATCTCAAAAACTAAGCGTCAAATAGTAAATATTAAGAAATTTGAATATTTTACATTAAACATACGGTATACAATCAAAAACAAAAACGTCTATAGTCATAAGTTCAATGGTCAAATGGTTTGTAACACAGAAAATGAACATAGTATTATTAAACTCGTCATACAAATTCAATAATAATATGAATTCATATACCCAATGTATATATGAATACATATATACTATACATATATAATGCTTCGGTTATTAATTTTGTTGGATAATTCTTGACCCTGAAATTGATTTTCTCATTGAAATTCCCAAATATATACGACTACACTCATTCTCGTATATGTGCAGTACTTAAATAGCCGTTTTATACAACTAACTATACTTTAATTTCGTTGTACTAGACATTCTAATAGTAGTAGCTAGCTAGCTAGCTATATTTTCGTACTAGTGAAGAAGTTCGTACGAGTGGATACTGATAGAACTAAATGTAATACCTATATGGAGTGGTCACTTACTATTTGTAAACTGTGTTTTTTCGGGTGTAAGTGAATACGAATAGTAAAATTCATGTAACAGATAAAGACAGACAGATAGAAAATTGTATTTATATGATTGCAATATATGATGGTGTATTCGAAAACAAACATATTATTAGATACTATTGAAATATATTATTATATGTGGATCTTGGACAAGGGATACGATAGAGGATATCTGTGGGGATGGGGGTGGTAAGGAAGGTGGTAGATGCTCTGTAGTTTTACAAATATAAATCGTATAAATATCATTTGTGTTATTGGTATTGTTGTATATTGCCAAATCGATATATCTACGTCGTTATTGCAATACTTTTATATTTATATTGTTTAGTTGTTTTTATGTTGACTAATATTACTTAGAATCTTTTCGGCAAGTGTAAAAATGTGTATTTTGATATTTTATTGGCAAAATAGCCTCTAGGTCGTTTTGGGAAAGTATCCGATTGTTACGAATAAACATTTAAAAAAGTTAAAAAATCGATTTATTTATATTTACACGGATTTAAAATAATTTTTCAAAATATATTTTGTATTCTATGCAACCTTCACTATAAAACTAGAAAAATAATGACGCGAAATTATTAGATTAGTGGAATTCTTCAAAACTGTGCGTTTGCATTAGATGGACGTCATACATTTTTTTATGATGGACGTCAAGAACATTTGTCTTAAACAAGTGTTACAACTTTGATTTTTTTGGTTTTATCCATTTTAAAGGCAAAAAGCTGCAGGCTTTTCTGCTCATAATAAAATTAATTAACCATAAAAATAACTCTATAAATCTTGACGTATTTTAGAATGAACAAATTAGTGTTCGAAAAATGAGAGCAAGGAGCAGCTAACCTAATTAAAAATGCTGTCTATGGGCTGTTTTTCGAATGAAAACATATCAATTACATATAAAGGATTAAATTGCATTTCAAAATTTATTTTATTATTCTGTTAAACTAATAAATGGAACATTATTCTGTTTATCGATGAATCCTTGCAAATACGCTGCAAGATTGCATATCATTTTCATATATATAATTTTACTTCCGTATAATTGTGTGTCTGTTGTATGGAGGTATTGATCTAGTGATGCCCAATACGATAACTGTTTGAGTTTTACATAACGTTTTAATTTTGAAGAATATTAAAATGACAACACGACTCATGCTGAGAAACTACGCGACTGGTTTTTTAATTCTCTTAGAAAGGTAATCTATATATACCTACGGGGAGGTTCTAGTTAAAAAAAAATTAAACTGACCTCAAAAAAGTACTAAAATGTTTAAAATAATTCACAACAATAATAAATACAAACAATAACTAATGCTTTTTATGTACAAATTAATTACCTACGTATCGACCTATCATTTCGAAATTTCATAATTGATTTCTGTCTTATATATTCGGTTTTCGAAAAATTGCTTCGAATAAAAGTTGTTCATTATAACTATACTAACAATTTTTATTCGAAACATTTTTCCGAAATCCTAATGAATAAATTTTGAAATGATAGCTCATCTTTAGACACCATTTGTACATCATAAGCATCAGTTATTATTGTTTGCATTTATGACTATCGTGAATTGTTTTCAACTTTTTAGTTGTTTTTTTAAGTTGGTTCATTTTTTTTGAAGCTTATTGTGAATTATTATTATTAAATAAAAATTTTTTGCAAAATGGTATATAAAAACGATTCTATTGTGGAAATGAATTGGACTAGAACAGATAATAATGTATTCGTACATACATACGTATACATTCGTACACACCAATGATTGGAATTAAATTTCAAATTTGCCCCAATTCCTAGAACAATTATTTGTATTTGATAAATATGTATTTCGACTACAAGGTAGTCGAAACTACATACTTGTCAAAGGAAGGAACGAGGACACTATCTATGATATGATGCAACAAGCGCTCTGTTACGTTGGTGCATTGACAAAAAACTCTCTGTTAAACTGGAAAAAAGGGACTGTGTACTGTTTACAAGGAAACGAAGAGTTGGATGATCTGGTATTCAAATTACACAATCCAGATCGGTGAAGCATCTGGGAGTCATCTTGGATGCAAAATTGAACTGGGGTGACCATTTATATTGGAGACTAACCAAGGCAAATAGTGTCTTCTGCATGTGCGGGAGAGCATTTGGACAGTCTTGGGGACTCCATCCTCACATGGGTGCACTGGTTATTTACAATGATCGTAAAGCCAATGCTCACATTTGGCTGTGTAGTATGATGGACAAGAATATCTCTGGCCGTAGCCAGGAATAAATTGGAATACCTGCTCAGAATTGTATGCCTAAGTGTCAATAGAGCGAACAACTGCGTTGGGTGCGATTTTTTGGTTTTTTGGAAGACTTGTTGTTGAAAATTTATCGCTTGGTTGTTGGCAATTCACAAAAAATTCAAGCTTGTAGTCGAAATACGTACTTATAAAATACAAATAATTGTTCTAATTCTTGTTCTCTTTGATTATTTCAATAATCTTTATACCAATGGATGGAGATGTATCCAGTGTACGTTGTTTCATTATATTAAACAATTTTTTATAATCTTGTTCAAAATGGACTACACGGCAGTAATATGAGGTATTTATTCTGGTATTTTTTACTCATATATGTTGAAGACACGATATTATCACAGTTCATAATATATAATAATATTACTATGGCATAGCAAGCATATAGGTACATACTACACTATAGAAGCGTAATGAATGCAATTATGAGTATATAAATTATTGTATTTTGATTGGAGCACCTATGTGGAACATTGGTTACTTACTGCCTGCAGTTAAACGCAGTATATACATGTATATACTATACGTAGGGTATATATTGTATAGATAGATAGTTGATATCACATCTTCTTCATCGTCTTGAATATAGTAAGCTAAATCACTAAGGTGGAACACGACAGGAACAGAATAATATAACAGAAGAGTGGTACAAATTACCACAGAATCTTATAATTTAATATACACTATGAAATAAACTATAGTTATTACGTAATAATGAATGCCAGTAATCAAAATTTAGATGTATCCGAACTTTATGGTTTAGATATCAAAAATACCATTTTTATCAATTCGTTGAGATGTGTGTAATTGTGTGCGCGTATTTGAGTGTTTTTCAAGACGATATTTTTTGGCTAGGTCAAAGTACCTTGCTGATATTTACTAAATAAAATTTCAAATTCGCCCCCTTTACCTAGATCTTTTTTTTTGTATTATAAATACGTATTTCGACTACAATGTAGTCATCATCAGTATAAATTAGCTAGTCGTACTTTGCTCTTTGACAATTGGAAATAGATATAAAGTCGAGATCAATAGACAAAAATAAATCGAAAATTAAGTAAATTCAAATATACTGGATTTCAAATATAATAAATTTAAAATTATATTGACATTACTCTTGTTAAAATTTCCTGTTAATTTTACTCTTATTAAAATTACTCTTATATTGTCGCAGGATATATTACTTGTTACTAATTTGGTGACAATTTCACAAATTTCATTTTATTTCAAAAACCTAGAGTTCTCACTAATTATCATTCGATAATATAATGTTCAAAATAGTTAGTTTAAGAATACCTCGTTCAAACACACGAGTTGGATACTTCAAACATAACTTGGATATCAGAGACAAAAGAAAGTTTTTACAAAGTAAAAACAAAAAATAAAAATAAATTACTATTCTATTTTCTAGATTTTCTTGAAAGAATACTATAAAATCTTTCTGTGAGACAATCAAGGATCACGAGATTTATCTAGTTCAATCAACGTCTTGACGGGCTGAAAAAAAGTTGTAATTAAGTTTATAATGTCTTTTATCCGAAGCATTTTTTCGAAATCCGAATCAATATAGCACAAATCAATTATAAAGTTTTGAAAAATGACGTGGACATATGTGGCCTATAGTATAGGCTTTATAGATCTTTCATTTTAAATTACGATTCGTTTTGTTTCGGGCTGTCAAAAACTTTTACATACAGCTTACTCATTTCTCTTTATATTAAGTTTTTGACAATCACTACGAAACAAAAACAAATCGTTATTTGAAATGAAAAGACCTATTAAAGTTTTAATAGTGACCATAGATACCAAAACTGTTTTTTTTACATGAACAGTATGCACATGTTCACAAAAAATTTATAAAAATTTTGAAGTATCCTTCATTGCCAACTAAAGTAGCCACCTATGTACTATGGGCTACAAAAGTAGAGATGATATTTCAAAAATCTTTAGTTGACATGTACACTACCGTTCAATAATATTGAACAGACCTGAAATGTTAATTTTCTTACATTTCATAAAACTTCTCACTTTTGTAACTCTCTGTATCTTGATTCATTTAAACAAAGATTTAAACAAAGTAATATATATTTTAAGTGTGAAAAAAGAAATGGAAGTATAGTAAAAAACATTTACTACAAGAATAATCAAAATTGTGAGAGACTGATTCGGTTCAAATCTGTTCAATTTTATTGAATGGGAGTGTACCTTATTCATTCGAAAAATATTTCGATTGAATAAAGAACAAACGAACTAGAAAATTTTGTAAAATGTGTGCTAATTTTGTGGCCATTTGTACATTCACGATTACTCGAATCAAAACTCAAAACAACAACCGGATGGTCTATTGCGCAAAGAATGAATCATACGTCATCAATGGCCAGATTTTACCGTTTACTTTTTCATTTTATGCAAATATTAATATTCCGAAACTCTTAGCTATCAGCTCATATACAGAAGTGAATTATTTTGACTCGACTTATACAGAATTATACCATCGTAAACATATACACACAGAAGATAGATTATGGAAAACGTTCAAGACATATTATAACTATAATGAGGTCGATTCTTGTGTATGTGCTGTGTTTATGTCTACCGAATTACGTTCTGTATGTTTTAATACCAATGGCAATAATGACAAAACAACGGTAGCTTCTAACTATCCGCAAATTACTTGAATAGCTTGGGTATAATACAAAACTTATCAAACTTAATTTATTCGAAATGAACTCATATATTTCTAAATTGATGATTTGATTGAATTCGTTTATTTTTATTGTTTTGGAGTGCAAATTATTATTTAGTGTTTGTATTTGATTACCCTACTCAATAATTTAAAAATATACTGTCGATGAAATGTTGAATAACCATATGTTTAACTCTTTCTTCAACAAACACACCTCCTCACTAAGATAACCTTGAAATTAAAGTGTTAAATTTCAAAACAATTCAAATGTACAACCATTAAACTTGTTTATATCCCTATCTCTCTTTTCAAAAACTGTGTTTCTCACAATAAACTTAGTCAGGGTACAAACCAATTAACTCTTGCGATACAAAATATATTGACGCGGTTTTTTTTGGTCTATGACAAAATACACGAAATCTGTAAGAATAATTTCGTATTTAAATAATTTCCCTGATCAAGTAGAAGTTGCAATCTCCACAAAATGAACATGGCATGAGAAATAAGACAAACTTACTAATGCTCCAGAAAAATTTTTTAAGAGTTTGTAGGAGTATACCCAGATATCCTGGTATGATCGAGCTGAACTCTTAGCAAAATAATAATAAATTAAAAGATACTTTGTGGACTTTAAATAAAGTTTAACGTTATAACCACCATCAAACCAACCTTTTTGATTCATTTTGACTCAATATTTAAGAATCAATATACAAGTTTGTTGGTGATTACGACGTGTAACCTAAGGACATATGTATTGCACCAACGTGGCTAGATATTGTAGTCCAAGATCATAACTTCGTAACTAGTGTAAGTAAACTTCAAGTTCAATATCTTTACATTAACTTTGGTTTGATTTTACGCTTGGCATTCTATCTTTACTGTCAAATTACCTAGAAACACCCTTTAGAATCTCTCAGACTTGCAAAATCAGGATAATCAATTATATACACTTTAGCTCCATTTTTTTCAATCATATTTGATCTAACTAAATGCAAAATTGACTAATTGACAAAAAAAAAATCAAATAAAATCCAAAGAAAAATCCATGTATTTAAACAGAAAAAAAAAACAAAATCATACATAAACAGGAAAATTATCATTTTCCATCACCTTATTGTTTTGGTTTTTATTATGATGATCTGTTGTTAGCGAATGTAAATAAATAAAAAAAAATAAAAGCACAGGTGGAAAAGCGTTATAAATCTGCAAATTGGTTCACCCCTCATCTTCTCAATTTTTCTTCTTTTTTTTTTTACTGTAAGGTAAATACCCGCAGATCATAAAATGAGTAGGGTGCCGCCGTCGTGTATGCGTATTTATTCAAGACATTGCTTTTATTTTTTACGTATATAGACAATAATAATATTATAAGGGGAAAAACCAGCGCCGTGCCGGCAACCAAGTAAGCAATGTTATACAATTCTCGATAGTTCTCTATCGGTATGTTCTCTTGATGTTCTCAGTCGTAGTAAGGTAGTAACGTAGACTCTCCCAAGAGGCTTATATAACCATTCATATATATATATATGTATATATATATATATATATATATATATATATATATATATATATATATATATATATATATATTAGACTGTTTCAAAAAAATCGACTATTTTTTTGCTTTTATATATCGAAAATATTATTGGAAATGATGAAAAAGAGATACTGTGAAAGTTAGAGCTCTTAATATTATAATTACTAAAATAGTGATAAAATTTGATTTTCAGTTATAAAAATTGAATTATATTAATTTTATAATCAATTAAAAGTCAATTATTTGGATATTTTCACATTTTCATGCGAATAACTCACGATTCTAAAAAAAATTTAAATAAATTCATAACATATCCTTAAAAAAAATGAAATGATCTATAAAAAAAGTCTGATAAAAGTCTAGTTTTTGATAAAACACCGATAGTTTCGTCGGAAAATTACAAAAATGTTAGAAATTATCATGAATTGAACTTTCGCCCCAAATAACTTTTGAAGGAGTTGGTTTATCAAAAATCTGCAAGGACCTTTTTTCTAGAGCGTTAAATTTCCTACAAGGATATGCTACGGTCTTATAAATATGATAATCCGTTGAACAAAATTCCAAAGTGTAACAGAAAGGTTTCTCCATGTTAATCAAATGGGAAATTGAAATTTGCGATGCGACACCTCTTAATATTAATATTAAAAGCTGTAACCTTCACAGTATCTCTTTTTCGTTATTTCCAACAATATTTTCAATATATAAAAGCAAAAAAAAAAATGTCGATTTTTTTGAAACATTCTAATATATATGTATATACAAGTTTATCGTTGAATGAAAAACAGCATTCTTGTGCAATGTTTATACCTAAATGTAAACCTTTTTTTCCGGTTTTATTTTTCGTCTTTGATCATACCGACAGTAGTTTATTCGATATTCGAATCACAAATGTAACGATAATTTTTTTTTTTTTTATTGAAGGTTGTTATTTGTTTAAATTATTTATATATTATTTCAATTTAGATAGAATGATCTCGAAATGTTTAGGTATGTCTGAAGCATGCATGTATCAAACTGTACTTTCAGTTTTCTCATGTGAATTCCACTTAGCTCTGGACTAATTTCTATATAGGTAAATCATCCGCCTCTTTAAAAGAGAAATACATAATTCATATTCGAAGGAAGCTCCTTAAATTTTCGTGTTATGTAATTCACATTTTCAATTTTCTATAAGTATCTAATTCTAGACACACAAAAGGCAGTTAAGTTTCATATAAATTAAGTTTGCCTCACATTAAGTAAGAGTTGATCCTTGATGTTAAAGTCATCTAAGTTTGATCTAATTTTGACTGCGCCTGAAATCTATAACATCTATAACAATATTGGAAAATATTCAACTCATATTTCGATAAAATATTCATCTAAAATATTTGAACCAGACAAATTTATCTGATTTAAAAACTATTATATTCCTGGCTCTTCATTGAGTTGGAGTAAAATCAAATATAAAGCTCAATAAAAAATAATCTTCCAAATCTTAAAGATAGGATAAGTACAGTCTGATATGCGTATTTTCAACTAAAAAGTCTAGACAGAATATTTTTCAAGACTTTCAGTCTTTGATTGCTTATTTTAAACTCTGGATAACTGTCCACGTACAGAAAGGCAAAGTAGCCGCACACCTTTGATTCACTTTTTTACAAATAAGGTATAGCAAACTTTCCGTCTTATAATGCGAACATGAATCAAACTCATAAAAGATTTGCTATAACCTTCTTGACTACTGAAGTTCGTTTAAATTTTCCCTCAGTGGTTAGTATTTTAGCACATTTACTCGCATATTAAGTCGCATGAGCATTCTATGTTGTCGAAAATATGAGAATATGTTTTAGATCTCTGTTATCTTCAGATCAAATATCATTGAGATGCTCACTTCAAATATTTCTTTCATATAGATCACTTTATTTGGAGGAAACAGATGGTTTAATATTCACTTAATTAACACTAGTGTGCCATCGCCCAATTTTTCAACTATTTAAGTACCAAGCGCTGCTTGATGTAGTGACTAGCGTGTATATATTCCAAATTGTCACTAGAGTGTGATAATCGATTGGACTAACATTCACAAATTTATATCTAACGCATATAATCTTAGAGAGTCTTTAACTTTTGAGAATGACTAAGAGTTATTTTTGCTTAAAGAGTTATTAGATTTATTTACATTTAGTTTGCCTAAGTGAATTCCAGAGCATCAAAATCTGCATAGTATCCAAACTCTACGCAGATAAAGATTTTAAAACAATACAACATACGCTTGTTAAACTTTTTTAAATAACAATAAGTAATTACTTTCTATAGATAGTGCAAAACAATTTTTTTCTAGATGATTTATCTTTTATTTATTTCTATGCATCACATAAAACGTTGTGCATTGTTGTTCTTTTTGTTGATAAAATGTTGACAAAAACAAAATGTAGGTAACCTCATTTTCCATCATTCTTTTGCCTAGTATTCGAAAGCATATTATCACAACATAAAACACAATGTTTACAATATATATATATATATATATATATATATATATATATATATATATATATATATATATATATATATATAGAATAGAGAACATAGAAAGAAAATTTTCAAAATGATACACCTACCTACATACAGAATTGTTTTCGACTAATGTATAATGTAAAATAATTTTCCACAACGAGTATAGTAGTTGTGTACCATGAGTACACACATCAAAACTAGTGATGCCGCGAGACGAGATAAGAATATATCATGTATTGTATTGGCTGGTAGAAGTTTACTGTCGTCTCAGCTCATCTCATTTTTAGCGTTGAAGATTTCCTTGAAAAATACAATTAATAAGAAAGTCATTTTTTTTCCTACTTAATATAGTATCCTTTTAACAGGCTTTTATTATTAGCTTCATTTAAAAATAATAAAAATTCAAATAAATCATTTAAATTTATTTATAGCCAAAATACAAATTTGCATAGCTCTAACTTGTATACAACGATTTATAAAGTGTTAGTATAGTTTACAGTTTCTATAGAGATGTCATAAACAAAATTTAATAAAAAAATTACAGTTACAAAAATTACAATTTTTTTCCAACTTTAAGAAATTTAAAAAAAAATAATTATTTGACATTGCCTATACTTTGTTCGATATATTATACTTTCTTTGGTAAGAATTGGATTCATTCCATCACTCGTGGAATGATAATGAAGAATGAAACTGCAACGCAATAAAAAATTTTGTCTAAAGACTAAACAAAAAATAAATTTAGAATTTTAAAAAAAAGTAAAAAAACATGCTTTTATTTTAGTTTGAACTAAAAAATACAAAATAGTTTAAAATAGAAATAGAATAAAGAGATTGAAAACCAAAATAAACATTAATGTAAACAAAAGCATGATTAGCTCTCTACTATCGCCCTCATAATGTTTCTACTTTTACAAGAGTAACTAGAGAACACCCCATGCTTTTGTTTACATTAAAGTTTAATTTGTTGTCAATTTCGTTTTTTTATTCTATTTTAATTGCAACAATAAAGACTATAGAAAAAAGTAGCAGCCCAAAATGATTTGGTGTTTTGTGATTAGTACATGTTTACAGATTAAAAATCGAAAAAAATTGAAAGAGAGTACTATCGTCTGTCTCTCGAATATTTATCGAAAATCAGGATTCTAATTTTCGTCTCGTCTCGTTTCTTTCGACTTTTGCGGCATCACTAATCTAAACTATAGTTTTAACAAATTCATCATCAACCTAAAGAGTTCGTAACAATTAAACACAATGTAATATAATACCTGATGTAATACAAACCATTACCAAGCATTCATGCAGCGGAGCAGGCAGCAGACATTCTCCTGGTGTAGAACGGTATTGTTGTAGTACACATCAGAGGTATAAATATCACAATAACTTTAAAAGAAAAATAATGGACAAAGGCGGCAAAGTAACGACAGAACACAGAAGCGGTTATACATACATACATACCTACATACATACACAATAGAATTGACTTTGAATACTGAACGGAAGGATTCATTTTCCTCTTCTTTATTAGTCCGTTCTTTGTTGTCTTTGATCGTAACTTTTATTTCTTCTCTCTGTCTGTTAATCCTTTTTATATGATACACACAGTGCATCATCATCATCCAGGATCATCTGAAAACCTTCTGTCTATGTTACCATATACTTAATGTCCGGTTGTAATGGTATAATTCTTATATGAGCTTTGCCTGTAATAATAATAATAATAGGTGCATTTAATAATTAGTATGGTTCCAACTAGAGAAATGTATTAGGATATTAGTGTATAGTTCTTTGTTTTGTTAGCGGTCTGGATTCATTCAAAGGATACAGGACTTTTGTACATCGCGTCGGTGGTGGTATGTTTTATTTATTGTTCTGATGTCTATTGTATCAGTTATTGTTTCATAAGTTTTTATTCGTATTACTTTGTGGTGAGACAATATCGTTAAAATAATTCTGGATGAAAGATTTTTAAAAAAATATTTATTTATGGTTTTTTTTTAATCTTATAATATGGACTCTATATCCCGAACTAATTTTATATCCCGAATAATAGTTACACTATTCTTTGTACCTGTAAAGATAGTAAGATTATAATACCAGTCCAAGTGGCCGAGGGGTCTAAGGCATTATGTCTTCATAGTATGCCTACTTGGAAACTGGGAGGTTATGGGTTCGAATCCCGACATCGGCAGTTTGTCAATTATTGAGAAAAAAAAGGGGCGGTTAATTGACTAAACTATTGAGAAGGTTTTCTGCAGTTTCCTTCACTTACTCTAGATGAATATCGGCATAGTTTCTATCATAGTTGGCACCAGTCGCATATCTGACCAATTCCTAGTCTATGCACAAAGATTCCTTAGGCATCACAATGGACCGTATGGTCGAAGTGTAGCCCGTCCAGGGTAGCCTCTATAATCTATATATTTATCTAATGACATTATAATGACTTTCACCAGAATAAGAATTCATATTTGTACAAAGAATAATTGAATTATTTACGAATTAATTTTGAAAATTGGATACTAGTCTTTGTAGCGGTGTCGCTTTATGGTTAAATTATTATTATAATTTTGTTCTTCATTTTTTATCTGTTGCATTTCAACTATAACTTCCCTCTATTATCACGGTTGCTGTGAATGTTAACAACTTTGGTAATTTACATATAAAATTAATAACATTTCATAAATGAAATTAAACTTAATATTTAATACCGTAATATCATTCGATTACGCTGATATATGTATATATATATATATATATTGTTGTAATGAAAATTATTAAATAATTTTTTTGATCCAACACACATTTTAATTATGAAAGTAAAATATTACGAAAAATATTTAACAAAATAATATTTTTCTCCTTGCAAAAAGAAGGAGTTTTTTTGAAAGTACAAAAAGAAAATAATATAGCTCGATTTATTTTTTTTCTTAAACTAAGTTTTTTTTTTAAGTCGAAAAATGATAATAAGATTAATTGTTGCTTTTGATTTAAAGTTTTTTCTATTTTAAAAAAAATCAAAAATTTAAATAAAATTATTACATTTAATTTTAATCAAAAGTCATACAAGTTGAATGATTTTCAAAATAACAGATCACAAATAAATAATTTTGTAAAAACAAGATCATTTTTGTAAAACAAATAAACAGAATAAGCTAGCTTACAGTTATGAATGTATCATAAAATTTGTATATAGATTATGAGTTGACACTGGCCGTGTGCATTAAGTCTCTAGTTGAATATCGACCAAACGGGGTGTGACAATGGGTCAAACCCAAGGAGAGGTATAATTTTTAATTAATTTTATAAATAGTCTGAACACTCCGACTACGTCCATGGGTGTTGATATACTAAAATATTCTAGAAGCCTCCATGCAAAAATATATTGTCAAAAACAAAATATTTATTCAAAAACACAATCATAATCTAGAACGACCTATAGCGGGTATATAAACCGTGACCAGTGTCGATTCAAATCAGTTTTAAATCGTGTCTGATGAGTTTTAAATCGATCATTGTGCGATTAGTTGAAATCAAGTATTGTCTAATTAGTTCAAAGTAAATAATTGTTGTTCAAACCAGATCAAAGTATAAATTGGAATTTGTACAAGTAATTTTGTCAAGTAATTCAAAGTTTAACATTGTGTGAAAAAGAATTAAAATAATTGTTGAAAAAGAAATTGGATAATCATTTTTTTTTTTAAAGCAATAAAATCAGGTTTTTTTTTTGTTTCGTAAAAACTTGTGTTTAATTTAATTTTTTTTTTCTTTTCTTTAAACAAAAACGTGCGTGTTGTTCCAATTACAAAATAGTTAGTAATATCGTTTACTAATATATTTTTTTTTTGTCGAGTATCGGAATCATTGCAGGTTCGTTCAGCGCTCCTTTGAGGATAAAGAGAGCCAGGATACCGCGACAATATATATATATATATATATATATATATATATATATATATATATATATATAGCTTATTTTTTAGAAATCGAAATAGAAAAAAAAGAGTTTTTCCAATGGATATATATATAAATATATATATATATATATATATATATACATTGGAAATTTAACTGCCAAACTTTTGCACAAAATGAAAATTAAAATATTGATTTAAAGAGGGAGATTTTAAGTATTAAAAGACTAAAAATCTTATTACCACTTAATATTTAAGATTTATTTATTTCAACATTTTCTTGCATCTTAAGTAAATAAAAAAAAAGCAGCTCAAAGACAGATTTAAAGTATTTAAACAAAATAAACAAAAGAAAAATTATAATGACGTGTTTATTTAACGTTAGAAGTCAGTGTCACAAATAATATTTGTAAGCCGTTAACAGACACACAGGTAGATAGATGTATATTAAAAACATGCCACGAACATTATTAATAAATAAAGAAGGTAACAACAGCACAACTAAGAACATCTTCAAGAAGTGTGTGAAGCGTCATGCTCTAGCATACCTATCTACCAGAAAGCTAATATATATATATATATTATTTTTATGTCAATATTTTGTAAAAGATTCTCATTCAAGATCAAACAGAAATACGGGGAACGATGAAGTTGATTTTAAATGAGTTAAAGAGTTGAGAGAATTTTTGACGAACGGAAGGAAACCTTATTCATTTATTATATTATTGGAACGAGTGGAAATGAGTGAAACACCACTATATGGTTGTAGAAGAAGAGAGGCATTGATTGACACAACGGCGTACCACATAATCATGTTAAATCCATACACATACACACAGTATTGTAGAAGATATATTCGACTTTAAGAACGACGTCATATTTTAAATGACGGACTGTTACTATACCAGTAGTCTTTAAACATTTTAATTAATAATGTATTTATTCGTCACATTGAAAATGAGCCATATTCTCTAAGCCTGGTGATATTGAACCTAATTCGGGTAGTACACACTGGGTGAGGCCAGGCGAGACATAACGAGCACGAGAGTGTACTCACAATGTTCGGTTGGTCTTGTATCGACGCGACTCGTTACGTCTACGCTCCATTAAAAGTCGGTTTTTTGGCACGAGTCAAAGGTCAAAGAAAGCAAGTGGTGAATACATTTGACATGAGCACGAAGGACACTCTCGTCTATATTCGATTCAACTTTCAACCGCCATTTTTAAATATTCAACTACTTTTTTTATACTTATAGTGCCATAAAGCATTTGAATAATAATAATTTTTAATAGTTTAATCAAAAAATTACTACTCCGTAATTTTTCATTTAAAAATGCCATTTTTCAGGTATACCAACGTAATTTCTTGCCAAGCCACGTTGACTAACTGACGAGAATTGTATTGCCGGCCGAACACTTGGTTGAGAGGGTACACTGCTCCACTCGGGGCTCCTCGCCTTACGAATATCTGGCGAGACATTCGCCGGTGCTCTCGCCGAGTGTGTACTGCCGGCATTATGTGCAGACATAATTTGTTCTTTATTTACAACATAAAATTAATAAATTTGTAAGAACAATACTTAATAATAAAATCTGTCAAAAAATCGTTAAATTAACAAGCACCAAATATTATAAGATAAAATGACTAAAATCGCAACTGGATAAACAATTTTTACACCTTGGTTGCTGTTGTCATCAAAGTAAATTGGCTCCCCAAGTTTAATTCGTGTAGCGCTACGATCTTATTTTCAGTCTCGAATACTAAACTGACTTGAACATTTGATATCGGATTATATTCGATAATATCCATCTAAGACCATGCAATATCTTTTATGGATTCTTGTACAGGTTTCCTCGAATATCGCTTTGATTTTATTTTTAACAATTTTTACAGATCTTCCAGAAAAAATTAAATGAATAAGGTCTCATTTAAAAAACTAAGAACATGCGAAAAGTTAGTGCTTCTATTGTGGTCTATAAATATATAGATAGATTGTAGAGGCTGTCCTGGACGGGACATGCTTAGACCATAAGGTCCACTGCGATGCCAAAGGATGTGAGGAAGTGAGTGGAGGACAAGAAATTTTTGTGTGTAGACTAACTTTGATAGGAACTATACTGATACTCATCTGGAGTTCGTGAAGGAAGCTGTAGAAAACCTTTATAAGCATAGCCGGTTACTTCGTTCTTGTCCATACGCCGACAAGCTTTAGTCGGTTAGTTGACTAAAGCTTGTCGGCGTATGGACAAGAACGAAGTAACCGGCTATGCTTATAAAGGTTTTCTACAGCTTCCTTCACGAACTCCAGATGAGTATCAGTATAGCTCCCTTTTTTGTAAATAATTGACAAACTGCCGATGTCGGGATTGAAACCTATAACCTCCCAGTTCCAAGTAGACATAACGCCTTTACAAGTGCGGCAACCTGTACTGGTATTGTGGTCCATAGTACAATTACGGAAATGTAGTGAAAAAACGTATTTCGTGAATATCAATACATCAAAATATGAAAAAACTATTTTCCATATTTTGATCCCAACTGTTAAATGCATCTTTTAGTGACCAAGTGACCAATTTTTCTTCGATTCAAATTTCTTTCAATTAGCTCCATGAGCTAGCTCCAACGCTTTTGAAACCTTATTTTGCAAAACTCTGTATAATACATAAAGTCAGTATAACATAAAAATATCGTTCATTTGATTTTGTTTTCTTCTTTTTTTTTCTTCTTATTTGGAAAAACCAAATGGATTAAAGAATGATTTACGGGTAGACATTCAAATAATTTACAAAGTGCTCTAATCTCACTAGTAAAAAAAAAATTAAAAAATATGTATTAATTATTTTATAATTATAAATATAACTGTCTGCATTATTTATGAGCAAAATAATATTATTAAATTTTTTCGCTGTTTTTATTATTAAAACAAAAAAAAATGAAAGTGGGATAGAAAGATTTAAAAACGAAAAAAAAAATTGTTATGCATAATAATTTTAATAAAAATTAGTAGTCGCTGGTATGAATCATCCAAGCGACATGAGGAACTTTATATAAATCCTTTCGCGTTTTCTCTTTACAATCATCTCCCTGTTATTCATCATTCCCCTTATAGATTAACTTGGTATGTCCCATAGTATTACAACACTACCACCACCAATGGGTTTCAATACTATACACATATACATATATATATATATATATACAGGGTGTCCCGTAAGTAGTCGAGTTTCATAAGAGGGTAGGTAGAGGGTACGATTTTGGAACGAAAAGTCCCAGACATTTTTTTATTAGACGCACCGTTAATTAATTATTTATTAATTAAGGAAACTAGGTTGAAACCAGAGTTGCAAAAAGTGCATTTTTTTTATAATCCATTTTTGATTTATTTACATTATCCGGTTTACATGACACACTAGAACAAAAAAATAAAAAAGCACAGTTTACCGTCACTTGACTATGTCCGTGCGGTAAACTTATCGGGATTAGCCTTGAATAAAAAATAATAATAATAATAGGGTCAAAAAGAAACATCAAACCTTTTGAGAAAACTTTATAATTTAACGAATTTAATTTACGCATTTTTTTTTAAAATTTATTATTAAAAACAATTTATTTATTACATTCTTCAAAAAATAAAAAAAATTTAGTTAATGCACTTTTCAAGGAATTAATAATTTAAAAAATTTAAGCAATACATTTTTCCAAAAATTTATAATTAAATCAAAAATGAATTATAAAAAAATGCACTTTTTGCAACTCTGGTTTCAACCTAGTTTCCTTAATTAATTAACGGTGCGTCTAATAAAAAAATGTCTCAGGACATTTGGTTCCAAAATCGTTGCCCCTACCTACCCTCTTATGGAAATCGACTACTTCTGGGACATCCTGTATATATATATATACATATATATAGTGTAGTACACATCTTTATCATCGAATAGATAGATGCCTAGCACACTGTAAGGCTGTGTGTAATGTGTTATAGCTCAGAGCTTGCCTGCTTGGTGTTGTATTATCGTATCGCTATAAATTTTAAACCTTCTCTCTTTTCGACTTTGAATTGTAATTAACATTTGGTAGTGGGTACCATTAGTGTAATTAAAGTGCCATTCCATAAAATAACCTCGTTGGTTTGGTGCGTTATCTTATCAGAAACAAATCTTTGTCTCACTAATATTCATATGTATTTATATATATATATATATATATATATATATATATATATATATATATATATATATATATATAATATATATATATATATATATATATATATATATAAATATATATATGTATATAACATGATTACATATGAATTTATAAAATATATAGTATGATCTTTAATTAATATAATTATTTCGGTTGATTTCTGTGAAGATTCCTTCGTTAATTTGTTTTTAACGAATGCACATTCCTGAATTACATTCCTGAACAAATTTTTAAAATATGAAACTTTTTTATATTTTTCTGCCTGTAATAATTGACTGACTATCTTGTAATTGAAACTTAAGCGTTTTTCATCCTAAACATTTTAGAGAACAGAATCAACTAATCTCTAAAAAGGCAATTTTTTATTTTTTATTTTGCAATAAATAATAATAATACATTGAAGATTAATACCAATGATTTGAAATTACTTCAAGAATAATGTCCGGGCGTACTAATTTTATGAATAGTATGAATTTTGTCCTATATTATATCTTTTTGTAGGAACATACATCAAGCCTATACTTGTCAAATTTAAATGGAAATAGAAAAATAGGCTGAGAAAATTTGACTGTTTTAGTATTTAGAGTTTTATGATTACTAAAAACCACTCTGAACTAAAAACCAATATTTTTCAAATAAATTGAACGATTTCAATGAAAACTTAAAAAAATAAAAATACAAAAAACTGAAGAAAACTGGAAAGTTTTGCTTGAATAGTACTCTCAAAATATATAAGACACACTTTCTATAAAATATTCACAATGTGAGATACATACAATATATACAATTAGGAAAGATAGTTTAACGGATTGTTTTAATTTAGCCTCGGCCAAGAAAAGTTTCACTTCAAAAGAGTTAAAACGCCATAATTAATATTACGAATCAATCTGAGACTTACGATCAAACTCAAGTTAAACCGTGGAGTGCATAACAAACTATTAATCTTTAAATATTAAGAACAAAAAAGATAAAAGAAAATATTATAAGGCAATTCTTTTTGTGCCCTGATAATAACTTCGATGAAAGCACTTTTCTAGAAAATGTGCTCAAATTACACATTAGATTTATAGTAAAATTTTTCAAAACAGAAAAGTAGAATCACATTCTATTTAATTAAAATTTATTAACTTTTACTAAAACCCTCGAAAGCAGTTCGAACTCGAACCCTACACTAAATGACATATTTTCGTTCTCGGAATACTTTCTCTACATAATATCCAGAGTATAAATAATATATATATATATATATATATATATAAGTAAATATACATATTCATATGTTTATTACATTATTTGTTTGTTTCTCTTATATACACAGCAATACTTCAAACCCCGAAGTGGGAGCTATCATCATCAATACCATTTACAACGTATCAGACCACCACCATCAGCACATCATTCCACAACAGCATCAGTAGCATCATCATCGTCATCGACGTCATCATCATCAATAGAAGCTGGAGAAATAATTTTACAGGCGCCACCTGGTACTACTACAGTTGTTGCTGCAGCCGCCAGTACTCAAGGTAAGTAAATAAGAACATTCAAAAACTTTTATATTGCCTATCGTATATTTTTCAATAATATTTTCGATGATTACATAGATTGTCTATATTAAATTTAGATCGCTAGATTATGTTACGTTAAATGTTTATTGTAAGTAATGTGAAGTTCTGACGCCTAAGTATACACATGTTGCATTAATCAGAATCATCCGTGGTGTGACGGTAACACATTGTGCTAAAAATCCAGAGGTTCAGGGTTCGAAACCTGGTGGATGAGTTAACTTTTGCATATCAATATTGAATAAAAAAATTCAATGACATATTTGTCCGTATAGTTTTCATTAGTTCATTCATACTATGTTTTACGTAACTTTAATGGAAATTGACATTAGTATTGTATTTTGACGACTAATGTTTAGAGTGCAACTTTACGAGAGCAATTAAATAGGTGTAAATAATCACAAACAACAAGTAATTAAAAGACATGTACCTTGCCGTAGCATCTGGGTTTCTCTGTTAATGAGCACTTGTCTGGAAACCAAAGTTATTGGATTCGATGTCCAGCAATGTATATGATTTCTCATATCAAATATTCCATTTCACTAGCGAACATTGATGTCCAAATAAATGTTAAAGTGCGTCACTCATTACAATTACAGCAGTTAATATAAAATACAGAATAATAAACCAACATATTGCAGCAATGCCAATTGAATATATCTAGTATAACATATATGTAGTATTAACATTTATGATGCAATGTACTATACAGACCGTTTTCAAAATCATTTCTAACAGGGAATCAATGTTTTGTAAATAAATAAAATATTAATTATAAAACTATACAGTACACCTATACAATACACATACATACAAACATCTGGATAGTGTATAGGTATACTGTATGCGTATGGTTGTTTGTTTGTCATTTAAGAGTGGGGTTTTTGTGGTGCACATAAGTTTAGAATTCAATGAACATATTTAACCCACTCTCTTTATATGTGTACTGCCTGACTTCACACAGTAACCACACGGCCAGCATGTAATCAATAATATTTAACATTGATTCTCTATTGGAAAAGCTCTCCAAAACACGGTATATTGTACTATTCAAGACTAATAAAAACGACAATATTATTTCGCAATATACATCAGGCAATTATGTAATGACACATTTTATGCAATCTAAGTTTAATATGTAGACATCTGTGTGACATTTTATAACCTTCTTATTTCCTTTTTTACTTACCATCTTCAGCAGCACTCAAACTCGTTTATTAATTTTATATATTTTCTTCTACTTTCAAAATAATATTATATTTGATAAAGTAAACAACTGTCAGTTAGTTTATTATTTGAGGTTAGATTATGTTACCATTTTTAAATATAATAATAATAATAATGTCTACCCACTTCTTTCTTTTTTGTCGTATTTTAGATCAAATTTTATGATGTATATTTTTCGAGGGTTGCAGCCTCAGATGTATTGTCTTTATATAAATACCGTTAAATTATATGATTGAATTGTTATTATCGACACGTGTTGACATGTATACATGTATTTAAATCGACTTCACGTGTCTCTATCAAATGGATTAGTATACGAAATTTTTACTTGCAGTGGTGACAAAATCTTTCTACCGCAATACTTACGTTGATTTTTTTGTAAATAGATATTTATTTATATATTTCGATAGTCAAGTAATCTTCATCAGTTTGCTTTCATCGTACTCTGATAGAAGGAATTTCTTGATCCAAGTTAATATGTATTCTTCAAAATATGATAATCTGAGAAAGAAATCCTTGTTTTCATACAAGAAGATGTTTACTTGAATAGGTATCTTCAACTAAACAGATTCTTGATGGAAAACAAGGATTTCTTTACTTAAAGATATTGTTTACTTGCAGATAATTATTCAAGTAAACAAAATCTTTAATGAGAACAAGGATTTCTTTCTCAGAGTATCATATTTTGAAGAAAACATATTTACTTGAAATTCCTTCTATCAGTGTAGAATATCTTCTGAGATACCTTGATTGAAAGACCTATTAAAGTAAATCAACTTTTTAACACAAAATTGTTATAAAAGTTTAAAACGTCAACTCTTAAGTTGTCTAAAGCTTCTATAACCGATTAGAATGTTGTTTATTTAAGCTATCAAGCTTTTTGATATAACTGATATAACATTTATTGAGAAAATTGCTTGCTGACTAAATAAATTTTCTTGAAAAACCTTTAATAACTGGCTGATGGTCATTTTTGCACGGATAGCAATTTTTGAATAACTGAATCTCCCGTGTTATCTAATATACCATGTGATCATTTTAAAAGTTACAACTCAAATATTTTGAAAAATTTGCATGCTATGACTTATCTTTTAAATGGTGCAAGATAGAGAAAATATTTAACAACGAAAATGTTTGTCTTATAAAAACAAACATCTTTTGTTGAATACTTTTGTACCGATTTCCTTTATCTTTAACAAAGAGTCGCACAGTGGGAATTGATAGAATTACTTTCTCGAAATCGTCGAAAACTCTTGCATATAGTTGTAGTTTCGTAGTCTTCTTTATATACAGATTCTACGCCAGTGATAGGCAAGCGATTTTGGATTCTAGGATTAAGCTAGTATTTAGTTTCAGTTTTCTTTTTTACCTCAAAAACTGTAATGAATTTCTAAGAAAAGCACCTCAAAGTATTAATATGAACAAATCTCCATTTATTTGTTCAGTGTCAGTAATCTTCGAACGAAACAAATTTCCAAAAAAATTTATTATACTCATCAATATACACAGAGTTGAAGTTAAATTGTGTGAAATTCCTTACAGTTTTGTCATATGCAATTCACTGTTTATATCCTAAACAAAACAAATAATGTAACAACTAACTGAGTTAATTGTTTGAATACCCAGTATATACTCAGTTGTGTATCAATGATTGAATTGTTAACAATTCTGCGTATTCAAGTTGTTCACAAAGAATTTATCACATTTATTTTCTTTCTCTCTGTTATGGTTTCAAAGATATGTATATCTTCCCCCCAGGCGGGAGGAAACACGTTCCGATTTTTGAATATTTACAAATAAACTGGGTAAAAAAATAATATGTATGGATGCAATGTACATGTATACATGCATTCCTTCGTTCACCTATCAATTGCAATTCTCATTTTCAAATTTGAGCACAAAGTATGAGAAAACTGTTGAGTTTATGAAAAAAATTTTCAAACAAAAGTTGTTTAGTTTAAAGAGAAGAAGATTGTTTGCCAACAAATTCTTTTACGGTTTCAAAGATACAAATTTTCTGTTCACACGTTCAACACGTTCCGATTTTGCCCATTATTAACGAACCTGACTTTACTTTTTTTGCTCTAGAATACACAAAAAAATTTCAGCGTTATCTCTTTTCGTATCGGCTTCACGGACAGACAGACAGACAGTCAGACAGGCGGACATGCAGAAATGGTCAAATTAGGTAATTTTATGAACACCAATAACAAAAATTTTTTTCTGCGATCAATATTTTCAAGCGTTACAATGTTGGAACTAAACTTAATATACCTTGTATATTTAGAAATATACTGGGTATAAAAATCATAATATTCCTTTGTATTCTAAACAAAAGAATCATTTGTTTTCATATAAATATTTTTGATATTTGAGATATTACAACTCTATTACCATTTTGATTTGCGTTTTATTGCCTTGCCGAATTTCTTTTTATTGTTTTTTATGTGAAAACTTGCTACATTTGCTTCCCCCGATTTCTATTTTTTAGCAGAAAAAAAAACCCATGCATACATATAGCTAGTCAGTCAGTGGTAGTGAATCAATTGATTCTCTTTATATATGTATACATAATATAGTAAGTTTATTCACAAATATTTTTTATTGATATGCGTATGTGTATTATTGTAAATATTTGTTGGGTTTTATTAGAATATATCAAAAAAAAAAGAAAAATCATTTTTTATGCGTCTCTTAATAGCTTGAGGTTGTAGTTTTATTATTTATAATCATGATGAAAAGATCATTTTGTTTTTGATTTAGTGTATGTTTAAACGGAATTTGTATCGGATTTTGATTGGTATCTATCAAAATTTTTATATTACTTATATGATTGTTATGCTTACGTATGGGGTACATTCCTTTACAGGACCATAATCTTGTAGTTTCGTTATCATTATTGATAAATTTTTGTTCAGGCAAGATATTTGTTAAAGTAAGTAGTTTTCGATATTTTTTTTTTCACTTTAAATTGCTGAATACAAGAAACTTTAGCAAACCTAAACTTTAAAATCACTGAATACAACGGTCCGACATATTCCGCACAAGAGAAATTAAAATATGCAGGGAAATCAGGGTATACCCTGGCAGAAATGAAGATGTGAGTTGGCTAATAAATTTATTTTAATCACTCTTATTTTAGTGCTTAATCATCTAAATTAGCATTTTGGCTAAAAATTTTCTGTTAAAACTAAAATTTTAATTATCATATTTTACCAACGATTCCACCAAATTTTTACTATAAAAATTAATTTATACTCTCAAATTTTATTAATGCTTTATTATGGTTTTTGATACCATTCGGTTTAGTCCCGAGTTTGAAACGGTTGAAAATAATGATAGCAAAAAATAATGTTGGTGTTCATAAAATGGCCTAATTAGTCAATTTCTGCATGACCGCCTCCTGTCCGTCAACACGTCAAAAACGAAAAGAGATCTGACCAGCTGAAATTTTGTGTGTGTTTTCTAGAGCTAAAAAGTAAACTTAAATTTGAGAATGTGCAAAATTGGGCCATATTTGAGAAAAATAGTCCATTGCAGTACTAATTACAATGGAAAACCACGCTTTGTTACCAACTGTTGGAATATTGCAATGTTTCCTGGGTTTTTGTATCCAAAAATCTTACTATTGTAATAAATTAAGAAAGAATTTAGAAACTTCAAATCAAGATGTTTAATAAGATTTTCCCCTTAACCTATCTTAATATCATATTTCAAAGTGACCCAAAAATGGTAGCATTTTTATCGTGTCTTTTAATTTGTTGAGCACAATATATGCGATAAATCGGATAGTTTTCGACATTTAAAGAAAACAATGGGTTACTTTTTTTCTTACAATTCGCCCCTCTCCTCTTTCAATATTCTCTCTATGTATTTTCTCGGACTTTTTATATCCTATCCAATGAGAAAATAAGAAACAGAAGTGTGTCTGCTGCACTTGTTCCTTAGCCGGATGCTATTTTCAGTATACAAGGAACAATACGCAACTTATATTAATATTTTAACTATATTAATTAAAACAATACAACGTTGGCTACTAAAAATATATACTAGCATTTGTAAGTAACGATATCGTTTCAGTGTTGAATAGAGAGGTACAGTATAGTATAATGATTGAATAATAAATATAAATACAATTGAATAAAATATTATTATTTATTATGAGAGTGAAAGTATTGTAGAAAATTGTGATATAGCCATCATCCATGTTGCTGCTATTGACTGTGTGTATATTTGTTGATTTTACCCCTTTTTTGTATTATATCCAATCTCTCCATTTCTAAAGGTTATAATTCCAGACGTATTTTATATATGTATATACGATACACACAGACATCAGCTGTTTGTTCGTCAATTGAAATGAAAAGTATTGAAAAATGAAATTAATATCTAGTACGTCGTAGTATTTGAAGTAAAACAAACCATTATTTAAAATTCAAAGCTTTGTCAAAGTGAAATTAAAAATTAGTTGATTATATTAGCAATTTCGTATGCTTGAAGCTTTTATATATAGGGTGCATTCAATATGCCACGGCGTTAGATGGATTGAAAATATAACGATTGAATATGATATGTGAGTGTAGGAGCGGTATCATTGGACAAACACTCTCCAAAGATAATCAGTTTGCGTCTTAGATAGGATAGATAGATAAATTTTGGGGTATGAAATGTGGTGCACTTCGACCTTATGGACCATTGTGCGCCATCTTCTACTTCAGTCTGGCGAGGTTCGCTTCTCCATTATTTTGCTAATAGCCAGGAGTTTTATTATCGGGTATTTAGTTCCTGAATATATTGTATCTGTTGTAATTGAGACCAGTCGCAGTTTAAGATTATGTAGCTGGATGTTTTATCCTCCTCGCTGCACTGTCTGCAAATAATGGATCGTTGGTGGAGTCCTAGGTATTTTCGTAGGTGGTAACGCCAGTTGCTAAATCCAGTAACTTTTCGAAGTTGTATCCTGTTAAGGTTGAATGCATCGAGGGACAGTCTTTTGGATGCATTCCCAAGATCGTGATGTTTAAATTCAATTTAAGTAGAGACACATCTCTTTCCAAAGTAAATAATTATGGCAGATAACGGTCTCCATATTAAGAAGCATAGAAAAACGGTAAAAATCTAAGCATTTGTTAGAGGGTATTATATTTTATGGTTGTTATGCAAATTAACTAAATGCCGGGATTCAGAGCCATCCATATACTCGATTTTAAAAAACACTTTCGTACAACCTACCTATTGCATACTGCCTATAATTAATACTGACTATCCGTTTATCTTTACACAAATCTATTAAATCTGTTTGGAATCACGGATTCGTATTCAATTCCCCGAAGTAAATTACTAACCTAAAACAGGCATTCTAATGTAAACTATTCTAATATCGCTGTGAACTTTGGATTTGAGGAAGTTCTCGATAAATATGCCTGCAATTTATATTTCGAACTGATACAGCATTCACTGAATACTTTTCATCCCTAAAAATCTCCCCATTCAAATTCTAGTAAATTTTCAGAACATTTAAATTTTACAATGATTGTAAAATTTCAGTTTAGTTATATCTGGATTTTATTAAATATATTAACGTAACTGTAGCTTTAGATAAAAGCTAAAATGCATTGACTTCATGACAAATAATTTATAAAACATCAAGAATCAAATAATAAGTTTAATTTAAATAATTTTACCTTACTCCCTCCTCTCAATAAATAAATACACTTTTAAACAATAAAAAACATTTTTTTTTTTAAAGAAATACTTCTATCGACAAATAACTCATATACTTATAATAATCATTAAAATTATCTTTGATAAAATTCTTTAAAAAAAAAAATTAAAAAGTCTTACAATTCACCATCTTCACTCCACCCACATCATTTAACCTTAAATCCCTCCCTACTAATATTTCCTAAGTGAAATATGAGTAAAAATTCATATAGTAAAAATTCTCTAGTACTTGTGAGAACTTTTTAAAAAGAAAAAAGAAACAAAGAATTATTCTTTTGTATATAAAATATTAAAATAATGAAATTCTTACTCTTACATTTATGAGAAGAAGTTATAACCTTTTTTTTTTATTTTACAAGCAAAAAAACAAAGGTTTTCCTCTAAAATATAACAACAATGCAGTCAGTGTACACCTTCTTATATAAAGTCCTATAGCTATATGACGTAATTCACATATTTAGGTGTTTCGTATAAAATAAAATATAAAATATATTAAATATGTGTATAACTAAAGGTCGGATTATACGCATTCTTCATAAAATTTCCAATTCACCCCAATACCTAGATCAGTTTTTGTATTAATAATACGTATTTCGACTACAAAGTGGTCATCATGAGTATAAATTAGCTAAACGTAATTTACTCCTTGAAGTTTTGAAATTATTTTGTTGGTAATTTTTCATTTTGTTTTGTTAGGATTATAAATGGCAGTCGTTAAATTTTGATGCAAACCGTAGTTTAAGGCCGATGCAAATTGTGTTTTTAAAAGTTGCAAACTGACGTATCGCTAGGAGTTTTGGATAATAATGTTTCGACTTTTACTTAAAAATTTCAAAATCTGAAGGACAGTTCGCACATATCAGTTAAATATCCGTATTGCATCATTGCGCCAGTGTTTTTGAAAAAAAAAATTCTTAGAAAAATTAAAACGGCAAAAATTAAATCGATATATTTACAGACTAGATTTTGTCTACTTCAAAAAGAATGATGTGAAACATCTAATGAAAAGTACTGAAATTCCAACGTGGATATGCGCTAATGACAATCACCAAAAGCTATTGCAAAGCACACATAATGACATACTGACACTTTACATAAATGTGAAAATGTACCTTTAAAGTTCAAGAAGTATCAGCGACATTAAGAACATTAAGAAAGTGTAGATTGTTTTTCAATATATTTATTTACATTTTCTCAAGGCTATATGAAATGAATTAAAAACTATAAAAGTACCGACAAGAAGTATCTCGTCTTTATAATATTTTTTCATTGGAGATATCTTCTGGAGTTATTTTCCAATGCAAACTAAATAAACATGTGCAAAAAATGATCCCTGCATATTTTTTCATGAAGAGGACTCGGGAATTACAATTCGAAAGCTCCCTCTCAAAAGAAACTATCATTTGGGATGGACAGATATCCAGCTAGATGAAATCGATTAGGTGTCACCGAGGAATATCTTAACGTTTATCAAGACCATAGGACTCCTGGACACCTTTGAGGAAAAAGAGGTACAGTAGATTAAATTGGTCGCGGTACAAAAGCTTTTTATAAGACATGCTCCTGACTCGAATATAATCTAATATAATCTATCTTCTAGAAAAATAAGAAATACTGTGAACTTTCATTAGATAGATAGATTGTAGAGGCTGCCCTGGACGGGCTTCACTTCGGCCATAAGGTCCGTTGTGATGCCTAAGGATGCGAGGATGTGAGTGGAGTGGAAGGAACTAGGCGTATAGACTAGGAATTGGTAGCACATGCGGACTTAGTTCATCTGGAGTTCGTGAAGGAAACTGCAGAAAACTTTCTCTACATATCCGGTTACTTGACAATCTGCCGATATCGAGATTCTACCCATACCCTCCCAGTTTCAAAGTAGGCATACTACGCAGACATAACG
Source organism: Nineta flava (assembly GCA_963920215.1). Lineage (NCBI taxonomy): Eukaryota > Metazoa > Arthropoda > Insecta > Neuroptera > Chrysopidae > Nineta > Nineta flava. The sequence goes on from OY986041.1 coordinate 117,865,262, forward strand.
CCTTAGACCGCTCGACCACTTGGGAACTTTCATTATGTCAAGCATAATATGCAAATACATAAAATCCGACCTTTACATTTATATAACTCTTTGTTATGTTATTATTGACAAAGAGAAAACATAAAATATTAGCTTGAAGGTGCAGCAGTAGGTATTATGTAATACTATATATATTTAGTTAATATTTATATTCATAGACGAAGCTTTTCTAAACTCTGTACTAGCAAATTGTTGCTTTAGTAAAAAAGAAGAAATAAATATGTGTATGTGTGTGTGTATATATACGTGTATATAAAAGAAGGCATTCTTTTCATAAAAAAAACTTTTCTTGTATATTATTTAAAAAGTTCTCTTGTTTTTGTTTTTCTCCATTTTTTTTTCTCCTAAGATAAATGAATATTTAAGGTGAATTTTAATTTTTCTTTGTGTATGCTATGCTATACTGTGTCTTGTATATTGTTGTTGTTATAGTCTAAAGTGGAATTTAAAATATTTTTTATTTTATTTTTTTAATATTGGAAATATTATAAAAGAGTATTTAAATAATATGAGACTTTTGTGTATTGTGTTAAACAGTTTTCATATTCATTAAAGTCACAAAATATTCGTTTGGTAACTAGATAATTTCAAATTACAGTAAAAATTCTCGACAATGATGTCAAGTTGATTGTAATTTTATTCATTGAGAAATTGAGACTGATTGCGAACTGGCTAGGTACTGTCTTCAATCAGTTATTTCTACAATTTTTGTTTTCATAAGGTTATGAGAATATACCAAGATAATGAAGATTTTCCATGATCCTTCCGTATATAAACCTTTTTTGAAGAATCTTTTGGTAAATGTACATTTTTGTCCGCGAACCGTTTAGTGAAAACACAATTAAGTAGTTTAGGATATTCACCACCACCCACTTGAGTGTTTTTCGGAGAGCCAATTACTGAATATACAAAGATATCCTGGTAGATTCGGTCTGAAATCTACGTGATAAAAATAAATTTGGAGCTTCAATCAAACGTTTATTTTACCTGAATATTTAATAAAAATCTGAGAAATTGTTGGTAGTTACAAGGTTACTCAGGGAAATTTACTATACGCATCGGTATCTAAATATTCATACATTACAAAATAGTCACTTATATTACTTGTACACAAAGCAATGTACAGCTCATATAAGCTTCCGAAAAAATTCAAATACAGCTATTGCTTTTTTTTTCATCAGGCCACAAAATGAGCCAGTTAATGTATATTGGCAGGTTAGCTGCTAAAACATATACAAACGAGTTATAGTGTAAGAGTGATCAGACAAGTTATTTAAAAACCATGTATCAAACGGTGGTAGTTTTGTTTTGAATCAGATTAAGCAAAATTTTAGTTTCAAACCGGTGCGTTATACAAATATTTGCAGCTTTTATTCAAAACATTTTTCGGAAATGGAATGGATTAAGCAAAAATGCGGCTGTAAAATTATCCTAACTTTGCAGAAATATTATGCTGAATTCACGTTTTTCGAGGAAAAAAGTTACAAATCAATTTGTCAGTATTTTTATAACGAAAAACTTTAACAGTAACTTTAACCGTTTTGGATATACAATTATTTACATCCATAATTAGACACTAGACTTTCAAGGACTAGACAAACAAGGACATGAAAGAGTTAAAAGAGTTTTTAAGAGTTAAAAGACCTGAAAGGAAAAATATCAGCACTTGCAATAAATTTAATATATAAGCCAGTTCCATTCGCATATCTCATTGATTCGATATAAACACAAACTATGACAAAACTGTGGGTTTCTAACATCATAATATCTTCATTCAAGAATGCATTAATCTTCTAGAGGTCAAACATCCGCCTGACCTCTTTTAATTCAAATTTATTTCGAGGAAATATTTCAGGAAAAAAATGATTAAAGATTTAGATTAAACTGTTGTTTCCGAGATAAATTAAAATCCATCTAAAGTAGGCCTTGAATGTATTATTTTGTAGATTCTCAGCTAATTTATTATCTGCTTTAAAAATTCAACAAAAATTGTTGGAAAATTCGTCAGGATTTCTACAACATATTTTATTTATGGTCTGTTAGTAAAGTTGAATAAAACTCTGACATATCAACTGATTATTTGGTGAAAGGGTTTGAGAAAGGTTTTTATCATCATCTCAACAAAATAAAGGAAAATAAAGGATGTGAAAATAAGTATATACATGTGTATATTTGTTGTTCATATGTAAACACAGATGTCCACATTGCAGTTAGATGGCAAACTTACTGTGTGACTATATTAATTTATATCTTCTCGTAGAAGTAACACTGTACATAGTGATGCTGCGAGACGAGATGAGTATTGTATTGACTTGTAAAAGTTTTCTATCGACTGGATTCTAATTTTCGTTTTGTCTCTCGCGGCATCTTTATACAATAATATTTACTGTTATGATGAATAAGTTGAGAAAAAAGTAATGTTTTCCTCACAGAAAGAACAAATTTATGTAAAAGCAATGTGAATCATACTTTCGGTTTTTGCACCAATTTATTTCTGATATACATATCTCCGATCTGCAAGAAAAGAAACTCTTCTGAATTTTATAGATAGCATAAAATAGTATGTGTACACTTATGTACGCGTTTTAGAAGTTAAACTTCTTTGGTGTGATGAACTATTTTAAACAATCTATTCAAATGATATTCTTAATGTATTTACTATATATATTTGTATGTGACATGTTAGTATACTGCACACGCAAATCTAGCTCATTTTGACCACCAACTTCATGTTGCGCATGCATCACGCGCTAAAACTTGTGAAACAACAAGTGAAAATAACAACCAACTAATTGTCATGTATATAACAAGTGAAAATAACAATTAACTGAGTTAATTCCTTAAATATCCGTAATACACGTTTATGAAAAAAAAGTTTCAAACAAAATTTTTTTTCTATCTCTTACGGCTTCAAAGCTTATATTTTAACCCCATGGCGGGGGATACTCGTTCCGATTTTGCCCATGAAAGAACTTGCCTGTACATTTTAGCTTTAAGAATCCTAAAATGTAATATTTTTATCTCGTTCCGTTTTTTAATTAAGTCGGAACTAAAGTTAATATACCCTGGTATAATAAAATACTCCAAAAGAAATATAAAATCCAAAATAATTGTACAATACAAATGACAATTTGTCATACAATTAAAAAATGAATTTCTTAAAACTTAAGCATTCCAATAGTGGCGGATAATCCATAAGGCAAACTAGGCACGTGTCTAAGGGAGCGAGGTTACAAAATGGCGCGCGTGGAAGTTTTTAAACGAAGAAAAAAATAATACCTAAAGTCCGCTCAACCACGACCGATAAAAGATTAAATTCGCTAACGATACTTAACATTGCATCAAACTTCATGTTATTGACAATTTCGCAAGACAAAAATGTAGGCGAAGAAATTTTTAACATATGTGATTGGATAAATAATTATTTTGTAACAACCTAACAACTTTAAACAATAAACAATTTTATACATAGTCTTATTGTTTTTATATGAATATAAAATTAAAATATTAATATTAATATAATATAATTAAAATATTAATTATTAATTATTAATGATAAAAACAATCGGTTAACAATTTTTTATGATATTCACAATAACTAAACATACATAGTCACATCTATTTCGTGGAAGAAAACAGACCACTAATTTCCAAGTTCTATCCTTCTTGCTTTCTTCACTCTCATCACATAGTTAAAATATATACTATACTCGACTATGCCAACGGCTTCGCCCGCGTGACATGTGACTTTCGCGGGATAAAAGTATCCTATGTGTCAATTGAGGTATAAGCTACTTTCATACAAATATCTTCAAAATCTGTTGAGTAATTTTTGCGTGAAAGAGTAACAAACATTCATCCATTCATCTTCATAATCTTTCGCGTTTATAATATTAGTAGGATGGCAACTAGAGGGGCGCTAATGAGGTGCTAGCCTAGGGCGCAGTGGACATTTAATCCGCCTCTGTCCATACGCCACACTAATCTCGTTGGTATCTGCGATCTACTTTTATGATTGACATCTGTGGGTGTATTTTGATATTGGCTGTTGGTATGTGTATATTTTATAAAATGGGTATTATTATAGTAGAAGAACAATTCGTTCTGGTGGTTGGTTGGCTGTTTGCTGCCAGTTTCGAAACTCACATCTTATATACATGATTGTATACAATGTAAATGAACGAACGTCGTATGTGTATTTTCTCATTCGTTGTTGTGGTCGAGTCTTTCTACTATACAGAATAGATACAGTAACAATAAGGGCCACAAGAATTCCTTGATCAGATATCTATCGCATATGACTATAAAATTATTTGCCATTATAACATATTCACATATCTTTACGTACATTTTACAGGGTCTATATTTTAATTTTGGACAAATTACCATATGTAACCAATCCGAGTGGTCGAGCTTTTAAAGCCGCTTGGCTTGGAACTGTAGATAGATAGATTGCAGAGGCTACTCTGGACGGGCTACACTTCGACCATAAGGTCCATTGTGATGCCTTAGGATGTGAGGATGTGAGTGGAGTGGAAGGAATTTGTGTGTATAGACTAGGAATTGGCAGGATATACCGATTTTGATAGGAACTATGCCGATATTCATCTGTAGCTCGTGAAGGAAAATGTAGAAAATCTTCTCAAGCATAGCCGGTTACTTCGTTCTTGTCCATACGAGGACAGTTTAGTCAATTAACCGCCCCGTTTTTTTCTTAATAATTAACAAACTGCCGATGTCGGGATTCGAACCCATAACCTCCTAGTTTCCAAGTAGGCATACTGCGCAGAAATAACGCCTTACGCTCAGCCACTTGGACTGGTAACTGGGATGTTGCTGTTTCCATTCTCAACAGTTGCATTTTGTCAACTAAATTAATTATTAAAAAAAAATATTAATGGGGCGGTTAATTGACTAAACTGTCAGCGTATGGATAAGAACAATATTAAGCGGCAATGCTTGTGAATGTTTACTGCAGTTTACTATCACAAACTCCAGATGAATATCGGCATAGTTCCTATCAAAATCTACATACAAATTCCTTGTCCCTTAAGGATCGGTAAAAGGGTCAGAAAGCCGTAGTTTTCAGGGTTCGACCCTCTCTCCGCTACTACTTACTATTTACTAACTACTGTTAGGAAGCGGGGGTATCAGTAAATTCAGCCACCGTTTGAATCATAAAATATATGAAAAGATATGTTATCGTTTTCAATGCCGATAGATTGAAATAGTGCTATGTTTTGGAGATCTGTGATACCATCTCTACTCATTTTGACCATCAACTTACGTGATAATTTTTGTCCAAAAATGAGTTTTTGTCTAAAATAGAATTTGAGTGATATTTTTGATTTTTAAACTTCTTCGAAAATGGTTATATCGATTTTGAAATTTGCTTCGTGATTTTTATTGACTATATTTAAAAAGAAAAAACAATATTATAAAAAATAGCTCCATTATATGTTTTTCTCCAAACTTTGCTTACTTTCGAGGAAATAGCACGGTAACATGTTTCTAATTGTTATTTTGTTATGTTATTTTCTGTAAGATTCTGTACGTGATTCTGTCTAAAATTTCTCAATTTGCATCTGGTATATTTTACAAATACAAGATCCCAAACATATTTTATGTATACAAATCATGTGAATAATATCTGTTTTTCTACAAGTTCTATAGTACATTCACAAAAATCGAAATAATATTAAGAATAAATTATATTAAAATAAAACAAGTGATATTAACAACTAACTTAGTTAATAGGGAATATGCATGAAAATTTTTTTTCACTTGAGTTGAAGCATGTTTACTTGACAAATATCAAGGTAAAATTACTTTAAATAACTTTAAAAATAAGCGAGATATGAATGATTGAAATTCCCGATTTGACAAAGACGGTGATAGCCCTCTTGATATGTTATGTGACGTCATATTACACTTTCACCATTTAAAATTACACGTAAAACTCCGTTTTTAGTATTTTTTGAAAGAAAGAGACAGATAATAATCTTTAAAAGCTTATAGCTTCCTTGATATTTGTCGGATTTTAATTTTGTTTTTAAATATTATTACAGTATTAACAGTATTTTCATATTCTGAAAATAAATGTGAAAAAAAATTTTCATGCATATTCCCTATTGCATAATTATCCAGTAAATCCTGAATTTGTGTAAAAAAGTTTATAACAAAAGTGTTTTATTTTAAAAAAAGGAACATTTATCGTCTTTACATTTACATCTTTTATGGATTCAAAGATGGGCAGTCGTGCCCATTTTGCTCAAACATGGTCCGATTTTGCCGAACTTGACCTTACTTTTTTGCTCTGGAATTCACATACAAAATTTCAGCTCGTTATCTCTTTGGTTTTTGAGCTACCGACATGAGGAAATGGCTGAATTAGGTCATTTTATAAACACCTATGCTAAGTGTTTATGTCTGCGAACAATATTTTCAAGCGTTACAAAGTCGGGACTAAACTGAATACACCCTTGCGTATTTACATATACCGAGTATAATTATTACTGAATAAAGATAATACTCCACAAGCTTTTTTCGGTAGAATTGCGAACTAATAACATTTTTGAGCCTATATCATCCAAATATTTTTCTGATGATATTTTGAAATCTAGTATATTGGAAGTTTCCACATGATCTCATGATGGCGTTGGTACATCATGCCTATACAACAAAATAATACATCATAATATAATATCAAAATTTATTGTTAATATATATTAAATTTTCATTATATATTTATATCTGTGTATCCATATTTACTTGGGGCTTTTACATACATATTCTTATTATTATGAAACCATGATAATAATCATCACACTACAAGTTAAAAGAGATACTGTGTTGTAGAGGAGAGAGGATAATAGGCGCAGGGCAATGTTTTGATATTTTAATTTATCACTTCAATGATTTTTTACATCAAATTTGTTTAACATTATATAATATTTAAGTATATCAAACGAATATATACAATATTAAAGGTATTCAGAATTGTGGTAACGCATCTTAAAAATTATGACTAGGTCCCAAAAATCGAAGTAATTCACAAATCAATATTAATTAGATTCTTTGATTATTTGAAGTGTAGCTTGGATTACGTAGTTAAACTGGTGTCGTTGTATATTTTATCTCCCCTGGATATCTATTCCAGCGTGCTTACCGCTACACCAGAGGCGACTCTGACGTCAGAGGGAACTTTTTTATATCAATCTTATTTTTATTTTGACAGTATTACTTCTGTCGAAATTATTATTCATATATATTTATATGTTATACTTGTTGACGCTTAAGTATACACAATTAAATATATATTAATAATAATTTCGACAGAAGTAATACTGTCAAAATAAAAGTAAGAATGATTTGAAAAAGTTGGCTCTTACGTCAGAGTCGACTTTGGTGTAGCGGTAAGCACGCTGGACTAGATATCTAGAGGCCCGAGGTTCGATTCTTTGTTGACGAGTTGATTTCATATCAGTATTTAATTAAAATTCAATGACATTGGTCTATAAAGTATACGCTAGTCTTCTAGAATTTGTCTTACGTAACCTAAATGGAATTTGGACAAACATTGTATTGTTGACGCTGAAGTATACACAATAAATAAGAGAGAGTACATACATTATAGGTTTGATAAACAAGCATATTTTTCAAAACAGTGAATAATATTCATAACTGTTCGAGTGGTTGGTGATTGTCTACCTTCAAATGCCACAATAAATTAAATGATATATTCCTGTGTGGAATGTCCGGAAAAGTACCATTAAACAATTTTTCTTCTTTTGTGTAATAATAACCAATTGTTGTAATAATACCAATAAATAAAATACACAAACACGTATTTTCCAAAAGCATTCACATAGTAATGATTGCATATTATCAAAACAATTAATAATATTTGTATTCAGCAAAAAATCCCCACTCTCTAAAATTGATACAGGCACATACAATACAACAGTAACAAAACAAACCTATAAGACCTCCTTCTCATGCACATTGCTGAATGTATACATATGTACTCTCTCATACTCGTGGGAGATCTGCTATGTGAAGATGTAAACTAAACGTGCGGTATATGAATAAACCATTCTTGTTTATAGTAATAAGAATATCAGTTAAAGTTTAGAGAAATATTCATCAATTGTTGTTAAAATCGTTATTGCGGCCAGGTTCACGGATTCAATTTCCTAGCAAAATGACTCTGATTTGAGCGTGATAAGACCTATTTCTTGACAAACGCCAATACAACAGTTTTTTCCCAGGTATATAAGACACCACGAGAATTAACTCGTTAAGCAATAGATTCAGAAGACCAATTGAACCCGAATAGATATAATAAAATTATATCCCAATTTGTAATTGGCTTACTGAAATTATCATACAATAAAAAAAAAAGCTCTCCTATATAAAAAGTTACAGGTGAATAAAAAAAAAACATTATAATAAATAAGCCATGTTTTTTAACAATAAATAATAAATCCATTAAAAATATAAATGTTATTTTTTAAATAAAGATGTTTTAACGTGTGTTTGTTGTTATATATGTTGTATTTTTATTTTATTTATTTATTTTTTTTATAAATCATTTTTATCAGCTTATGGTATTTGATCACATTATAAACGTGAACACACGAATTGAGGGTAAATTTCTTTTATATTCTATCTACAGTATGTTGTGTATATAAAAAATAATACTAACAAGACGACACGATTGTATAGTACCTACCTACCTACGTACGAACGTAAATATAAGTAAGGTAAGATACTTGATATAATATTATATATGTTGTCAATATGACTCTGTTTTTTTTTCTTCTTTCTGATGAAATCAACTACCCTTATACTTTTTATGTGTGTACAAATAGAAAAATATACCGGGTCTCAAGCTAGCAATCTGATTTTACACAGCTTTCCACTGGCAACATACAAAGAATATGGTTGGGTAAACCAAAGCGATTGCAGCGCTAGAGGTGGTTCAAATATGAAATATTGGTTGCATCATATCAGAATGTTATGTAAAAAATAAATGTCAAAACTTATCAAGTTATTAAATAAAACAAATACTTGAAATTTTCATAATAATAAATACATTTTAACTATAGTTTCGGAAACACAGTTCCTTCTTCAGAAAATATATAATATCTATTAGTTATTATTTATTTTCTGAAGAAGGGGCGAGCTGTCTTTCCGAATCTAAATAAAAATATTTCTACGGTTATCAAATATAATTTTAATTTAATAATTATAATAGATTTTTGTCAATGTAAGACCTTTTCGATACGTAATCTAGTGAATTGTTCAAATAGTCTGTATATACTAAGTCTTTTATCAGTGCACTCGATACGATACGATTTTATGAGTAGATACCTATAACAAGACTGTTTTCTCCGATCAATATTTTTAGCCGTTACAAAGTGGGCACGGAGATCAATAGTATTGATAATTTGCTGTGAAAAAATATATTTTAATAAGTCAAGTTTTGGCTACCACATTCGAGCAAAACGGGACACACTGCAAAAGTAACTTTCTTACAAAAATATTGTTGTATCAATAGTTGTAAAAATAAAAAAAAAAGTGATCGCGATTATACGTTTATTAAAGTAAGTACGACGATAAAATACTATACTGACACAATTTCATCTGAAAATTAGTACATGACAATTATGACCGAATACGAATTGTTTTTATTACTAACAATGTCTTTTCAGAATCTATGTTTTCAATTTTCTCTCTGTATAAAAAACAAAATGTTTAAACATATAATACGAAAAATTGTGATGTTCTTCACAATTCCCATCACAATGATGATGGAATCTTTACTACTTCTTTAGTGACACGCAAGGGGATGAACAACGATGAGTCGATTTAGCCAATTCACAGTAACTGGCAGTTTCCGCTATTATACCTTTTTCTAACCTTTAAAAACTCAACGATGTTTTTTTTTCATTCCTCTCTATACCTACTAATAATATCATTTTTACACCTTATTTAAGGTATTATTAAAAAAAGATGTTTTTTTTTATCCTAACAAACTGACGAATAAAATCTTGTTTGTGTGTATTTTTATAAATACCACGTTTTGGAGTAGATTTTGATTTTTTTTTTTCTGATAAGTATTTATTTATTAATCAAAAATTTCTTTTGGAACTAATTCGATTTTGCGAATATTACAATTCAATACAAATTCAGCTTTATAGTAGAATTTGCTTAGTTTAAGCCCATTAGCTTATTTTAAGCTTTTTCCCTTTAGATCATACAACCTTACATTACATGAGCTTTCTCACCCAGAGTATGTGCACTTTACAAATTGGCAAAGTGGCAACTGTGTTAGAAATGTTAAAATCGAAAACAGTTTCATGGAATTTAATGTTGTAACAGACAAGTCCTGTCGGATGAAAGGAACACATCTTTAAATAACCCGATTGGGCAAATAACCCTTTTTAAATAACCAGACCTAACATTTGTAAAAATATAAGATTTTGCTGTAAAATTGGATATCGAAATCATGAGTTTCAAAATATAATGAAACTGTGAACCATATCTTTCCGTTATCTCAAAATCCCTAGCTTTGGAATCCAAGTCCAAAACGAAGTAAACTAATTTTCCACATTTTTATTTTTTTTTAAACATATTTAAAAAAATTTCATAAAAAGAGGCTTCAATTATGTTCAAAGAGCTTGTAGATCTAGAGATCTCTAACTTTTGGGGAGTATAAAAAATGGTTCTCACGGAAGTCTCAACCCAAAATTTCATCCTGCATATTTTCTTCAATACTGCAAACTGATTCTATAACTGTAAATAAGTATTTTCTCTGACCTTAATGAAGAATGGAAATTTTTTTTCTCCTAATAAAACAGCAATTTACTTTTTTTGTAGACATTATTTATTATTTCGTGGGTCGCTACTTGTTGAAAATCCGTTATAACTATTAAATAAAACAAATATTTGAAATTTTCGTAAAATATATTAGATATATTAGATAGAGTATCATCTTTATAAAAAAAGACAATTTTTATTTGCTATTTCTGAAGAAGGAACTGTGTTCCGAAACTATTCAAATAAAGTGATTCAAAGAAAATTTCAAATATTTGTTTTATTTAACAAATATTCATATTTTTTACTCATGTATAATGAAAGTTTACATATTTTTCATAAAGATGATGCTCTATCTATGCGATTTATTAATTTGCTCTTTAAAAGCATTAATTTTACGTGCCAATTTAAAATTCTCTACCGTTTTGCATTTATAAACGATTTCACGAACGCAGAAGAGTTAAATTACATTTATATCTATATTTAAATGATATATAATTACATGCACACTAACAACATACACATCATAAATAGGTTTTACAGCTCTGATAATCATAAATTTTATTATTGTAATAAATTTCAATAAATTTAGTTAAATAAATAATTCATTAAAATTTACAGTTTATGAGACGAGAAACGTAAGAACGTTATACACACTAACTAGTAACTAATATGATAAATTACTTTACACATGCCATTTCATGCTATATATAATACCACCATTCATATATAATAATAATGTGAATATTATGATATTATTTGAAAACGTATGTGTACGTATATATTCAATATACAGGGTGATTCATGAAGAATGAATCAGGTAGAAAGAGACTTGAGTTGATATTATAATGAATAACGGTTAACGGTTTAACTATAAAACATTTATGAGCGTTCAAACAGGATCTGATGTTATTTTACGTTTTTAACTTCAAAAATAATCAACAAACATCAATAATATGTCTTTGTGTACCTATGTACGCCCATTAAATGTTATACTTCTTTGGGGTAACGAACTATTTTAAAGAATCAATTTAAATGGTATCAACTTTTTTTGATGTATAAAATACTATAACAATCATAAATAATAAATCAACTACATAAACATTAACATATCATTTGTATTTTATAAATACCTATTTCGACTACAAAGTAATCATCATCATATGAATTAACGTATGAATTAGCTAATCGTAACTATTTCTGGGATATGGAGTGAAAATATGTTGCTCGTTGTTAATTTGGTGGGTGTCTCACCAAAGTTTTCCGATGTTTCCAGTATTTTTCAAGGTATTTCACGTTGAATGCATAACCGCATCCTTCTAGCATGTACTTGGGGGTTTTCCCATTTTCGGTGAGGGTTGCATTGGGAATATTAAAATTTTCAAAATCAAATATATTCCCTTAAGTTTGAAATGAATCTGCGTTGAATGCAAAAAGCAGCACCCATGTCTAGCATGTCTGGAAGTGGGTTAGATTTTTATAGGTCAGATTTTGTATAGGTCAAGTGCTGTATATATTATAGGATATTAACTATATTGTGTTTGACTTCATGACGTAGCTGATTCCATGACGTAGACATGTAGCGCGTGCATGCTAAAATTACTCTCAGAACTAAAAACTAATACGCTCCTAAAACGTTCCTAACTTTCTTCACATATTTAGAAACGATATCATATTTTATTTCATACTATGAGTCTATTTTTGAAGCAGGTACGTTTTTCCTGCCCCTTTGAGGTCAAAAATAAATTTGTAAATATTGCATCAAACAACGCTCGATAATATTTGGAATAGACAACGGATTCAAATAATCGAAAACACGAAAAGATTTTAACGTGGTTTTTTGAATGAATCACAGTTGAGGTAATCATCATAGCAAGTTTTTGCCTAGCCGAAGCTTCATGAATCACACTGTACATATAGGTACATACTCTCACCATTATACTTTCTCCTTTCACTTGTATGATGTGATACAATTGAACAAATAAATGACTGTTAACATGTTAGTGAAAAGCTCTCTGTGTAATATGTATGATGAATGCTACAATTTAACAGTTTTGACTCGTGTTATAAGCACATGTTAAATGTGTGTATATTAGTATAGAATCCACCTATGTTATTATATACATTTATAAATTATATATTACATACGGATGATACAGGATGTCTTAAAGCAACGTTGAAAAGCAAGGCTGAATTTTTCAAGCAAAATCAAGGGACAATTATTCTGACCAAAAAATAAGTAATTGACAAAATAGTTTGCCATGTGCAAAATTTTCGAATGGTTCGTCTCATATCAATAATGTCTTTATGAAGGTACCTTTCGAAGTCGTCTCATTGGTGTCAATTTCTCTTTGATAGAAATAGATTGTAGATGCTGCCTTGGACGGGATACACATCGATCATAAGGTCCATTGTGATGCCTAAGGATGTGAGGATGTGAGTGGAGTGGAAGGTATTTTTGTGAATAGACTAGGAATCGGTAGGATATACGCGGCTGCAACCGACTGTGATAGTAACTATGCCGATATTCATCTGGAGTCGTCAAGGGAACTGCAGACAACCTTCTCAAGCATAGCCAGTTGCTTCGTTCTTGTACCTGCCAAGTAGCCGCGCTTGTTAAGGCGTTGTTTCTACTTGGAACTGGGAGGTTATGGGTTCAAATCCCGACTCCGGCAGTTTGTCAATTTAAAAAAATAATAATAATGGGGCGGTTGATTGACTAAACTGTCGACGTATGGACAAGAACGAAGTAACCGGCTATGCTTGTGAAGGTTTTCTGCAGTCTCCACTCACATCATAAAAATGTAATGTAAAGAAATTTATAAATAAAGGTTGAAAAATAATTATGTGGGTGGTCTCTGTTATGGACCGTCGTGTCTCAGAATACGGAGGTTAAACCTCATGATCACTTCGTTCTTGTCCATACGCCGACAGTTTAGTTAATTAACCGCCCCTTTTTCTTCAATTTCAATGAAACGATTCGATTAATACCGACTTCAAACATTCTACTTCTAAAATATAAAAGATTCCCTTATACAAAAAATTTGTAGGTGGTTACCACCCTATCGGATCAGGGTTGCCTAGGCTTGTAATCGCCGTCACTATATGTACTATCTTTTCTGAGAGTTTCATCCCCTAAAAAATCGATACCGTTTTTTTGGGTCGTCAATCTTACTATAAGTCTATTTCTCTACTCAGCCCGTTGTTCCGCACGGATATTCTGGAAATATATGAGTGTTATTTGTTTATGGTCGAATACAACGTTGCCAAATTGACAAACCTGTATTGACAAACCAAATACTTTCTCAAATGATTGCCTGTTTTTATTGGTACACTCTGTATATGTACCTATTACACAGAGTAACATAGGTACATACATTTACCATGTTGTATATACAAATAATGCCTAGCTGCCACCTGTAGCGTGTTTATAAGCTCAAAATACATCGTGTCATATTGCGAAAATCCAGTCCATAGGTGTGTTTAATGGTATGTAATATGGTACTGTTAGTTACTGTTCATATTATATACCATTATGATATAGGCCTCGTTAATTTAAACAGAAGGGCCCAAATAACACAATAATTAGACAATAGATTCATGTTTTTTATCAGGATAAATTGGATGCTAAGCTTATTAAGCAAAGCTTAGATTTGTAATTATTAGATTAGATATTTCTTTGTATTTTGTCTACTTTATTGATTAAGAACATTGGCTGCCTCTGTTTACTCAAAGTACTGCCTGGAACAATTCCACTAAGCAAAACATGGTCAATATAAATGTCATTTATAGATATGACTGTTTAAGGAGGAAAAAAATGACATATTTACTTGATGGATTTGAAAAGAACAATTTCAAAACTATATATTTGCCGACTCTAATTGATGTAATAATAATTTATTTTTATACCCGGTATATGTAAATATACCGGGATCTATTAAGTTTAGTCCCGACTTTGTAACGCTTGAAATTATTGATCGGAGACAGAAATTCTTGACAGGTGTTCGTCCGTACATGTTCGTCCGTCTGTCCGTTTGAAAACGAAAAGAAATAACGAGCTGAAATTTTGTGTGTGTTCTAGAGCTAAAAACTAAGGTCTGTGTATGTAAAAAATAAAATTAGAGTTTAATTTAAAAAAAAAATTGGGTGTTTAGTTTTAAAAAAAAGACTTAACACTTTATAGAAAATAATTGAATTATCAATTATTTTCATAAATATGAAATTTTGGTTAATTTAGTAATTTTAATTAAAAGAGGTATTATGATGTAAAAAAAAAATAATGAAAACTAAATATACGGTACTTTAGAAAAAAAAATCCAAAGCAGAGTATTGTATGTGGAATTATGAAAATTAGAAAACGATCGGTGCTAACGCGATACACGTAAATATAAAAAAAAATAACACGTTGAACCGAAAGTCTTTCAATAAAAGCTGGGCCCATTAAAAAGATAATATTGAGGTAGTAAGATCTTCACTATCCAGTAAGTGTCTAAGTTATCGACAAGTGATTCGAATCTGAAAAAAATAAAAAAGTACAAAAAAAAAGAACAAAACAAAATATATGTTAAAATAAAATATATTTGAAATAAATAATTTTTAATTTAATATGTTGATAGTATAACTATCCTTAAAATACTAACTTTGGTTGTACAAGTTATAAAAAAAAAGATTACATGAATATGTGCTAGATTGAACTGTAGTAAAGGAAATATCGTATATAAAAAAAAAACGACACTACAGTAAAAAAAAATATGTTCAAATATGTCTGATTTGCAAAAATATAAATATGGATTACAAATTTAATTCAGATACATAGTTGTATATAAAAGAGACATTACGCTTCTGTAAAAAAAAAAAATACACGGCCGAAAACGCCAAGCGTATACAAACAATATAGTTATAAATTGAAAAAGTCATTGCATATTCACATAAAATATAAATTGTACAGCAAAAATGTGTATAGAATGTGTATTGAATTGTGACAAGTTTGAGAGACCACAAGTTTCGGAATAGTGAATTAAATAAATTATACAAAAAAAATATACTTAGATACAATCAGATAGAAACCATTAATTCGCCCATTCGATACTTCAGCACAATCCATAACAAATATTCAACTTGTAAATTGAAGAAACAAAAATTCAAAACACCATCTGACCAATTCATGTGAGACAATTACTTTTAGTAACTGTACTGAGAGAAGTACTTTTAGTAACTCCCTTTTTGTAACTGATTTGAAATATGTGCAGAAATATCGAAGTAAGCTTGGATATACGCAAGTCACATCCGATCTAAGTAAATGCTTGTTGAAATTATGTAAATTCTCAACTCGCATAAACCAACAATTACATAAATTATTATTTTTTGAATAATAAAAATATGAACACAAAATAATAATAAATTTTAAACAGTGGAGTACTAAAAAAAATTATTCTCCAGGTCAAGTTCGTGAATGCCCAAAGTCGGACCATGTTTGGGATAAAATGAGCAAAACTGCCCATCTTTGAAACCGTAAGAGATGTAAAATGTAGACAAAAAATGTTCTTTTTTTTTAAATAAACTTTTGTTATAAACTTTTTTACATAAATTCAGAATATACCGGGTATGCAATTAAGTTAGTTGTTATTTTCACTTGTTTTAATTGTATATTTACCATATTACGTTGTTTGAAAATGATCACTAAGATTGAAACATGTCACTTAGTAAGTAATAATTAATATACTTTTAAAGTTTTTTTCATACTCATCTAGTTACAATAAAGTTATATAGCTCCAAAAAATATAGCTCTTCGAAACAATAAATAAATTATCACATTACCATTGTCCTCTGTGTGTAATAGAAACGAAAAATGTTCTTTTCCATTATTTGATTTCATTATATGAGAATATTTACATTGTAGCCTATTTGTTATTGGTAATATTAGTTTCTTTGTCAACAACCTCAATAGTAGGAGACTCATCTTCTCTTAATCTGTAAATTAATTCTTTTTTAATCAGAATCTTCAAATTACTTGGTACATACATACTCGCACACAAGAGCTCCTGAAGATTACTACTCTTGTGTAACGATATTGGATTATCACAATATTTAATATCTTACATTTTTTGATTCACGTACTTTTGATGAAGAGATGAAGGCACAGTTAAATAACGATTTTTATTTAGATGCAGATGTTTATTTGAATGTTGACTAATTTCACCAGGTTTTAATAATATGGTTGAATTAAAGTGACACTCACCTCGACATTGGATATTTCGGAATAATGTCTATTGCCGATACCTTAAAACATATGGGTTCTTGCTGAGCTTTAAGCGTCAATTAGATGATATTCCTAACAACAACAAAGCTTACCTTGGTTCAAATAATGATTCAATTACACTTCTCTTGATAATTATTGCATCGCATATACGACGTGTTTAAAATAGTTGCTATTTCGAAGAATATTTAAATTCAATATTCGAAATTAGTAAAATAATTAAATTGTTATATGTATTGTTACAAATTTATGTTTAATAATCTGTGGGTAATTATACGTTTAAATGTTTATTGTTAATCTTGTTTAAATATACAATTCTTTAAAACTCTTTTTGTTAATATTTTTCTAACCAATTGATTATATTTTGAAAGTCAGCTGTTTAATTTTGACATTAATTTGTTTTGATATGAAGTTGATTTCTTGCATAATCAGTGTTACAAACTATTAAATACTTATTATTTTAAATTAGTGAAATAATAAGGCGCGATAAATTCAAAATATAATTTACTGAAAATTAAGAAAAAAACAGAAAAATTATTCTTAGAATCATTTTAAAATCCAGTTTGTTTCACTTGATATTTTAAAGAATTCGCTTCATTTGACAAAATATGGCATTTATAAATGTGGAAGCAAAACTATCCGTAATTTAACCTATTCATTTTGTGGAAAGTTATGACTAGTATAAACTTAAAAAGGTTATGCTTTTAAACAATCACCATTTAAAGAACCAGCAATTCTTTAAATAGTGATTCTGAATCACAACCTAGTATTCTGAATTTTTTTTAATTGCATATAAATGAATATTTAATTGTATTTATTGATATATTAGAGGTTGTATGGCATTAGCAGCAGATTTTGCCTGCAAAAACATATTTAAAGAAAAAATCCCATGGATATAAAAATATAAAAAGTGAATAAAAAAAAAACATAATATTATAAATATATATATACACGTAATAATGTAACACTTAGAAAAGGAAATCGTGGCGGGAAATCATTTGTAAAAAGGTTTGTCAGAACATTTCCTGCCAAACGAAGCGCATAACAACTATATATATATATACTACTATATTTATATGTATACTAACCAAATACATATATAAAACCCACCTACATAAAATACTCTTTGATATAATAACTCTGCTACCATTTATAGCCGCCAACTGCCTAACCTAACCATTACACTATACCACACCAGAGGTGAGGTTATGTTAGATTAGGTCAACCATAATAAAATAATATACAATATAAATGTCGGCATTTTCTATGATTTTTTTTCTCTATGTAATACCAGTATAGTGTTGAACCGCACAATTTACCTCTATATATAGACCACAATGTCGAATGTGGATTTAATTTTTGTGAAAATTTCTTAGTAATGCATTTGCATGAACAATTTGAGGTCTGTAAATATTCACCATAAACGAAAGACTATCAAATAATAAGTACAAATATTAGTGACTGTTGGACTTGAAGACTAAAGTTGGACTAAAATCGGGCAAGGGAAATGGGGGTCTAAAGGAAGAGGAAGGAAACACAAAATTTGGCATATCTCTCTTAATATTTGAAAAATTTATAAGAAGTAAAGTTATAGAAAATTAATTTTGCTATGATTTTGTTTCTTATCATTTTTTTGTTACTCTAATATTTACATAAATATCTACAATTTAAGATTGAAAATTGAAATAAAAAATACCGCCGTTACCCATTAGAGTTATAAATGATGAGGCAATGGATTGTAGCAAACATGATTTTCTACAACTTTACTCCTTGTACTTTTTCCGATTGTTCTATTAAGAGTGATATTTTATAATTTTTCTCTATGCCTATTCCCTTCTTTCTCTATGCCTTTTCCTTGACCTATTTATTAATAAAATAAATAATAATAATATTATAATAATTAGCCTATAAAATATCCCAATTACTGGGCAAAGGCCTCTCCATTCAGGTCTATCATTTGCCAATCACATCCATTGATGTCCTGCAAACCGTATTTCGTCTCTCCATCTTTTAAGTGGGTGACCTCTACGGCGTTTGTTGCTGTATGGAGACCATACAATGCTACGAACCGTCCAACGATCATCTGCTATCCTGGCAATATGACCCGGATGATATGATCAAAACTCTACTTTAATTTTTTTATGGTAACATTTACATCCATTACTTTTGTTCTCTCACGAATCTTTGAGCTGTTAATTTTGTGGCCTATAAATAAAATAGGCCTTGCAAAAAAAAATCATATCAGAAACGGTATTTTATTATGACCGCTAGAGAGTGATTTATGTATCCTAAGATTGCATTTCAAATTTTGCTCCTATTCCTAGAACATTTGTTTGTATTTTAAAAATACGTATTTCGACTACAATGTAGTCATCATCAGTATGAATTAGCTAATCGTAACTATCTCTGAATCCCTATCCTAGAGATAGTTACGATTAGCTAATTCATACTGATGATGACTACATTGTAGTCGAAATACGTATTTATTTTAAGAAAACTATAGTTCTCTTTTATTATTTTAATAATCTTTAGTATTCTAAGATAATTCGTTAAACCCTTGCGTAAAGAATTTTTTTTTTATATTGAAGCCTGTCAATATTTTGTTGGATTTTAATTTTTCAATTTTTTTTTTGGATGAAAACGTCACAAAATATTCTTTCTGTGTGGTTTGAACATAGATGTCGTAGCATAGTGTTAAACCGTTTTTCTTCTTTTTTTTTCGTACTTTTTTATCTGATGCATAAAATAAATATTATTATACTTCTTTATGTGTTATTATTCCTCCTTCTCAATGTCGGGTAGTAGAAGGTATTTACGTACGTGTTGATTTTATTTTTCCTTTTTTTTTTTTTATTAACCATTTCCTTTTCTGGTGTGTGGTGTGGTGTACACTGAATAAACAATTCGACTGTTTAACACTGAGAGGATAGTTTAAATGGTGTTGAGTAAGGTCAAATGTAATAAATATATATCTAAAACGAATAGGTCTGGTAGGTAATGCCTACAACTATAAACGGATTTGTAAAGTGAATAAAATGGTTAATAAAACGTGTTTTTTATCAAAATATCTACAAGATTTTATTAATACCTACATGAAACGAACGCCTTCCTTGAGAAAATGTAATTTTATTGGAATTTCTCAGTTTTACTTTGTCGTTTTTTAAATCAGTAGCTCAATTTGATATTTATAGGATGCAGTAACAGCGAAGTAAAGATAAATCGGAAAGAGAGAGACTTGATGTCCAGATTTCAGTAGTTAATTGTTGGATTTTTAATATGCGCTAGATAGGGTGTCGATCAGTCCAAGTATGTCTACTTGAAAACTGGGAGGTTATGGGTTCGAATCCCGACATCGGCAGTTTGTTAATTATTAAGAAAAAAAAAGAAGAAAAAGGAGGCGGTTAATTGACTAAACTGTCGGCGTATGGACAAGAACGAAGTAACCGGCTATGCTTGGGAAGGTTTTCTGCAGTTTCCTTCACGAACTCCAGATGAATATCGGCATAGTTCCTGTAGCTGCATATCCTACCAATTCCGAGGCTATACACAAAAATTCCTTCCACTCCACTCACATCCTCACATCCTTAGGCATAACAATGGACCTTATGGTCACAGTGAAACCCGTCCAGGGCAGCCTTTGTAACCTATCTATCTTTCTAGGTAATGTCGGGTAAATCAAATCATTAAATTTAACTACAACTGCTAAAGATAAAGAGAAATTTTAATTAAATACACTATTGTAAAATTTCTTAGGTTCTAGCGGATATCTTGAATAGAATGCACTTAGACTATTAGGTCCATTGTGATACCAAAAGAGGGCTGACCCATCCTTGCCAGTACTCCTTAAACCATTTGGACCCGTTTAAGTACAGTGATTGCGCTCTTTACTTCGTTTTCAATTTCTCTACTGGGATAGACTTTAGCTCAGAGAATTTGTAAAAGAAAGGTCGACCCAAAAATCGTTGGGTTGACGTCGTTCTCTTACGTCTTTTCGAAGGCACGTTTTAGCTTTAGTAGACACTCAAGAAATTAAACTCGGTATTTCGTATTGTTGTAAAGTTATCGGCAGAACCAGTCCGAATGGTAGAGCTGTTTAAGGGCGTATGCTAACTACTGGAAGCTTGCTAGTTTGATCCCCAACGGTGGCAGTAAGTTAATTTAATTAATTAAAATAAAATAAAAATTAATGGAATAACGAAAGTAACCGGCTTCGCTATGTACGTGTTCTGCAGTATCTGCAGTCAGGAGTTTACGATACTCCAGACAAATATCTGCATACTTCCTATCAAAGTCGCACAACCTACTAATTACTAGTCTACTTCCCCTTCACTCCACTATTACTACTATCGGGCAGGCATACGGGCATCCAGAAATGGAATAATTATAACAGTTTATGAAATGAGAAATACTTTCTTCAATTAATATTTCTGTTTCAAATTTGAACTAAACCTTTTTTTTCCAGCATATAAAAATTACTCGAATAGAATCTTTCCCGATACGAATATTTGAAGAAAAAAGGAAAATACGGAAAGAAAGTTTAACACAAAGATTCCTGACACATCAATAGACTTTACAGCTGAAGCTCTCTCGA
The DNA here is from genome assembly GCA_963920215.1 of Nineta flava. NCBI lineage: Eukaryota > Metazoa > Arthropoda > Insecta > Neuroptera > Chrysopidae > Nineta > Nineta flava. The sequence goes on from OY986041.1 coordinate 117,886,969, forward strand.
AATATATTCGTATAACGGAATCATAGTGTTTAAAGGATTATTTAGGGCCACCAAAATTTGATAAATTGGAAAATAGAATAAGGAGACTGATACAATTAAAATTATCCATACGTATTTATATGGAATGCACTAATAAATTTGTCCTCTAATGGCGGAGGCTATTGATATTAGTAACCCCCTAATACCCAATAAACAATTATTGTACGTAAATCGCACTACTGAACAAACAATAACGATATAATGTGTTTATTTAAGTCAAAAGTGCACACAGCACAACTGATTACGAGGTCATATTTTAAACAATAAGATTCATAAGGGTTTGTTGAATGGGTGTTTCGATCTTGGTTCGAAGACTACAACAGAATTCTATAATACTATCCAATTTAATTTATGTATGAAACATTCCAATTCATACACATATACACTATACCTCTATATATATATATATATATATATATATATATATATATATATATATATATATATATATATATATATATATACTCGACAATGTTTAAATTCATTATATAGAGAGAGAGTCGAAGTCATGTCTATATTGTGTCGTCGCGTCGGTAGATATAACTAGCCAAACTATAATACACTTGACTTTGGTGGTACTCGTAGAATTCTGTCTCTGCTATATATAGCAGTCGGTAGTACTACAAGAAACATTATCTTGTTCTACATCTTAACAACAAATGGTGCAGTATTTTGTTGTAAGTGTATTGTAAAACATCATCCTCATATTCACTTGGTTCACTCTGAAATAGTTTGAATTCGATATTTGAGCATAGCTAAAAGTAAGTGAATAAGCATTATATAAACATAAATATATCTCACTTTGTTTTTATGTTCGAATATTCGAGAGGACACTTTACATATTGTATTTAAAACATTTAGATATACACCTCTTCTTCTGTTGGTGAGGTGTTTATACAGGTGATTTCCTGTGTCTGTCCTAAAAAACTTGTTTGAAACACCTTTTTTCAGTTATTTATCTGTTAGGATAGATAGATAGATATATCTCGGCTCCACGTTATACTTCCGTCTGACGACGTGATTCGTTTCTCCCATATCTTGACAGTAGCCAGGAGCTTGATTATCAGGTTTTACTGAAGGTTCATATATTCGAGGTGACATGCACTAAATAAAGCTTGAGATTTGCAGTTAAACATTATGTGGCTGGATGTTTCTTCCTCCTTGCTGCACAGTTCACACATAACGAATCCACTGTGGAGTCCTATTATGTGCAGATGCTGGTATGCGCCGAAATATTATTCAGTACACCAGGAAGTAGTTAGATACTTTTTTCGACTCAATAAACCAAGTTTCTCCGGTACTACCTGTTTGGGCAACCAAATCTACTAAGGTCGAGTAAAAACTGGCAAAGGTATTGATAAAACTTGACCAGACGTTTCGAAACGTACCCCTTGAAAATTTACTGTTGTCACCATTATCTACACAAAGATTTCTTCTTTCTTATTGACTTAGACTCGCGATTGTCAATTTCTTAGCATATCTATTACCTAAAGTTTTAAAATTCATTTTCGATGGTTCTATCCAGAAAGCATGTTTAATAATGTGAAGGAAAAATCAATTGCGGACGTTGGTTTAGTTACCCGTTTTAACATATCCTTTTTTGAGGATGTAAGGATCCCAGTGATAATTTCACCTTTATTTTAACTTTTCAGTAAAAGAAGAAAATTAAGCAGCTTTTTATGACAATATTAGATAGTTATATAGATAGATAGAAAGATAGATAGATAGATAGATAAATATTCAGGCATGAAAAGTATTGCACTTCGACCTTATCGTCCATTGTGCTCTTCCTTCTTCTTCAATCTGATGAAGCTCGCTTCTCCCATATCTAAGCAATAGCCAGAAGATTGCTTAGATTGCTCAGATCCAGGCTTTGATCACTTCTTTGCTAAGGTATGTGCTTTTTTGGTATCCACATCAATTTAACGTTGTCTCGTATTGCCGGCTCCAGTAGTTCCTATAGGCAAGCCCTGATTGCCTGGAGTATGTTACAATGTTTGCTATAGGAAATTAAGAGAATCATTTTACAATTAGTCGGCCAAAGTCACTATAAACAGTAACTGTAGAAAAATATTCAATCAATGTGCTGTGAAATTTTTTACAATTGTTCCACAATTATAAAATCATCCCTTATAATTATTATTCAAATAGAGAAATATCGTCTTTGTGTTAAGTATTTTAAAGGCCCTTCATAAATATTACAGGATTCTTGTGTCTTTATCAATATTATGATTGTAGTATAAACTCTTACAAGTAAGTATATATCTATATATATATATATATATGTATAAATACAACCCAATAAATAAATGGTCCGATCTTCGTCCATATGCTTTCAATTTACGGTTTTGGGTTTATACACTTATATTATACATAGTTTGGGTTATACTTGTCTTCTCTATATCTTTATTTATGTATTAATAAGACTTTTAGTACCTTTAAATTGTTTAAAGGATGTGTGTGTGTGTGGGTATGTTTATTTTATTATATTAGGGATGGAATGGATGGGTCCTAATTTCACTCAATTGTTATTTTAATACACAAATAAGCAAACAAGTTATTGAATTAAAATATTATAGAATAATAATTTGTAATATTTAATTTATACGAAATAAATCGTTTTAAATATAAATCGTGTCTATGGTCAGTTTGTGTATGGCCTTCAACGTTGCCTCTTTAAAGGGTGAAATAAATGACTTTGCATTTCTCTTTATATTTTGATAGAAATTGCATTTTATAAAGAATAAAGTAAAAATATTTTTTAAGTTTTGACGGTTTTATCGTAAATGATGTTCTAAAAGCAATACAACTTTTCAACGTATATTCAGGAATCGATAGAAACGAGAAGGCTGATGAGTTAGCCAGAATGGGTGGTAGTGCTCTACTAAACAATCCCAAGCCGATTCTTGTAGTCACGATAAGCTATAAAATAACAAAATGGGCTGTACACGAATCCAATCGTTCTTTTCTTGTGTAACTATTCATGATCAAGATCATGCCAAAACTCTTATAAAAAGTTTCTCATGGAAAAAGGTCTCTGTGCGTTTACGACCAGGAAAAACCCCCAATTGTGGATTAGTCCACAGTACAGCACAGGTTTTTTTTAATGATTAGTAACAGGCTAAATTTTTGTCAGTAGCTTCCTTTCGACGAGACGCCCAACTTTTCTTTCGCGAAAATTCTCGATGCTAGTGACTAACGAAGCGCGTAAAAGAGTAACTTGTTTGTTTGACGATAGCAAAAATTTTATCAGTCACAGTTAAGTTGTTAGTTAAATTGAGAGATAATGTAATAAAGACTTCAAAAAAACGTGTGTCCTAAAAAATGGATGGTGTGACTGGCAGGTTCCCCACCGCCAACATGTTCAAAAAACAGTGTATACAAAATCAATCTCACAGGGAATGATCTCTGCAGATTTTGTCATGAAGGAGGAGGAAACCGGAATTCACATTATGTGTAAATGTGAAAGTCTGTCTTTTAAAAGACAATATCATTTTGGATGGAATTATCTCCAGCAAGATAAAATCAATTGGGATAGCATACCGTTTATCAAGACCATAGCAATCCTGGAACACCTTTGCAAGAAAGGAGGTAAAATAGATCAAATTGGTACAAAAGCTCTTTATAAAACTTGCTCCTGTTTCGAACAAAATCTAATCTAAATGCCTGAAAATAATATTTTTTGATCTGAGTAAATTAAATTTCGATTTGAAACATCGAAAACAGATTTTTTTAAATTTATATAATAAATATTTAGCTTTACTCTTCAAGTTTTTTTTATTTAATTATGTCGAGTATGTTTTTAATACAACAGATAACAGTTGGGCGGGCATGAAGTTTTACATGCTTCTAATGAGAGAGAGTGAGAGAAAATGATAACTTTTATATTAATTATCTCTAAACGGTCCAAATTTCTGAAACTTCGGGATTTATTAGAAAACGTTATTTTAAGCCTGTGAAAAAAAATGTATGACTTAAGGTATGCTGGTATGACGTAGTAGTTGATTGATATGACGTAGTAGTTGTAATATTTTACTAGCAATTTATTTAGCAACACATAAACCTTTTTTTGTTTATAAGTTGGTATAGAAATAAAAACAGAAACCAAACTACAACAATTTTTTTGGTGATATGTCTATTGGGAAATATTTAACCAATTTTTTTCTCCATATAAATAAAAACACATACACACATATATATATACGTATACAATTTTTTTATTTCGTTTTATTGAGAATAGTTTAGGTTTGCATCTGGACAGACCGGAATGCGTTCCGGAGTTAAAGGAATACTCCGGAGACGCCCCGGACATCCCGAAGTCGATTCGAAGGGCTAGTAATGTTATATCCTACAGCGGAACAAGATGTGCTAGACCGGATACAACTGCTAACAATACGTATAGATACTACGTATATATACATACGTATAGTGTATGCATTCACGAACATATTATATTCTATTACTAACAGCGAACAGAAGTCTCCGTGAATTGTTGTACACATTCATGAATGATTTTATATAACCCCGAACCACAATGACTGATTTTTTGTATCCCTGTTAACAACTAACAAATAAAAATGTTGAATGAAAAAGGCATAAAAAATATATTTTTTTTTTGTATTTTTATTTAAACAGAAATATATTTTTTTTAAATAATTTGTTGTGAAAGATGCGTACAGTAAAACCTATATAAATAATTTACTTTCTGTATCGTGTTATCAGTCACTATAGAGATTAATGTTGATTATCTTCAAGGTAGGTTTAAAACAGTGGGAAAATATTCTTGTAAGGAATAAATAGTTTATAGTTAGATATGTTTATGTTCGTTTAAATATACGCCTCACTTTATTTTGTGCAGATTTATGCAGATAATTGCTGCAAAAATTTGCCGAAATTGTTGGGATTGATTTGATCTTAATAAGGAATAAAAATATTGTTGGATTTTTGCAAAGTATGTCGTTCAAAAAATTCGTAGTTATCGATTTGGATTTGGAAATTACTTCATAAGGTAATTAGGAGCCATATAAGACAAAAATTCAGCTAGTTTGACAATTTTACGGGTAGTTTTTGAGATATGCACGGTTGCTTTATTTCAGACAATATCTCGTAAACTACTCACTAAATCATCTAAATTTAATGAGTTTAATCCAAATTGGAAAAGAAATTTGTTGTTCGATCACTTTTTTTTAAATGTCTATTAGATAAATTCGATAAAAAACACACATAACTTCAATTCTTTTGACAATTTATTAGATAATTTCCGAATTTTCGTGTATCTTTGGTTCAATTAACTTTATATGGTTAATTTTTTCCCATTTTCTCATAATATGTTCAAGGTATCACAGTTTTGATTTGTACTATTGAAGTCAACAGTGAAACAGTGAAACGCACGGGCGCTAAACTAAATGATCATGTATGCTTATTATGGCTTAAATCTATATTTTGCTTTTTGTTTCGTTTACTGCTTATGGCTTTCCGAAAGACAGTCTTTTTTTCGAAACCCGAGCATTTAGAAATTAAACTTCTTCATTATTTTTAAACTGTATCATCATTAAATTGGAATACATGTGATAATTTCCCTTTCATTTTCAGTTCCATAACTTATGAATCATCAAAAATTTATCATAAAACACTAACTTATGAAAAGAGTAGACTTTATTCACACGAATTTCACTTTTTCCCATTGAGACATTTCACTACGTATTTTCTACCGATCGCTTTACAGTTATTTTAAATCTCTTTGATTTTGCTGATGAAAACGATTCTTAATTTCATAGAGTTGATTGATCATGACGTCATAAAATATTATGACAAATAAACAAAACATTATTTATGATCGTTATTCACTTGTTTTTTGTTTTTACAAAATTGAATATGCTCCATAAAGTTAATATAAAATTATTTTTCTACATATTGTGAGTGTTGAACACAACTCACAAAACAGCTCTCTAAATAAAACATAAAAAAAAACTAGGTGGCTACCAGCAGCTACAACAACTACAAAAAAAAACTTTGCTACCATTTCGCTACTAACGACTAAAAAAAAACAATAACGTTGTTGGAAGAAAATAACAAACAACAGAGAGCTAGAGCTGTAGCAAGCTCATTCAATGAAAAATATACGCAATACACAACAATATAATAAGTCAAGGTAATGGATCGGAGTGAGATAAATACATTTTATTTATATGATAAAAAAAGATAATAATACAACATATACACTAACTAGAATGTTGCTCATAAATGGAAGTTATGATGAGTAATTTTGAAAGTTTTTATTTATGACATTAATTTGTGAGCATGTTTCCTGGTGGAACTATAAACCTCACTATAGCTGTGTGGAGCTCTCACTAGAGTATGATGTGGTGTGGTTTAATATTATGCGATGCCTTCATCCATGTTAGTAGTTTGATGCGTCTGTGAGTTGTTATGGAGATGCCATTGAGCTGATAATATACAGAGAGATATCAATATATTGAAGATATCATGGTACTAACTAAGAAACATTTTTATAAAATTGCTCGTGATTTTTATCAAAATCTTGATTATTTCAGTAGCAAAACACAAGATTATGACAGTCTACATTATACAAAATATTTCCAGTCAACCTTTACAATTTAAAAGTATCGAATTTTTAAGCAGACAATCTTGAATATCATTTTGAAAGTAATGACAGTAAAAAAAGTTAAGCCATTTTGAATCATTAAACAATTTCTTAAAATTGATGGTAGCTTGCACGAGATATTCAATGTTTGACGAACTGCCTTTACGGTAGCGGTAATTTAATTATCTAGAACAAGATTTTTGTATTAACAGATATTTGTGTTATGACTATTTGAGCAATGATTTTTTAAATAAAAGTTGAGTTGAAAATCAAAATTTCGCTATATTTTCGAACTTCTAATCTAGTGTTGAACCCAAGAATCCAAAATATCTAGCATTCCAAACGTACAAATTAGTAAAGTGGTCGCTAATCAGTTTTACAACAATTAATTATTTGACAATATTTTTGACAACTTTCATATTTACAGAATATTTGCAATTAAAAATAATGAATATTACAAATGCATCACCATGGTTACTTGATATTTAAATGAATTTTTCTAATGTTAAGAGAGATATTTCATATCTTGTGTTTTCTTCTTTCTCTAATCACTCTTGATCGATTCTATTCGTTAACGAATTTGGCCTTTGAAATACCAAAAGCATATCGGATTCGAAAACATATTTATTTATATATATGTCTGTAGCCTCCAGCGGTCACGGATCGCCATTAACATGAATAAGATAAAAGTTAATTAAGATTTATTTCCAAAAGTGTAGTGATGTATTTATTCCGAAAAATTGGCACAGAAAATGAATTGAAAATCAGAGAATATAAGGAACAAAGAATACGATTCCGCTAACCTTTTAACGTTTGCAATATTTTTCCTTTTCTATGAACATTTTTACGTTGTAGGAAGTTTGAAAACGAATTATAATAAATCAATCAAAAGGTTGAGGAATTGTTAGTAATTTTAATGTGTGGTCCTGATAATGCTAATTTCAGGATCAAAAGTATATTAGTTTTTCGTTTTTCTTCATACTTTGAAGTATAAATTTCATTCAATTAATATTGTTAGCGAATTTCCTGAAAGGAAATAGAGCTATTGGTCCCGTACCGAAGTCAAAATTTCGCAAAAATTTCTTCAAATGTCCATCGATCCTACCTAGTAGATGTCAAAAATCACCATCTGTAAAATTTATATATATATATATATATATATCTATGGACATATATATAGACACACAAATATATATATATATATATATATATATATATATATATATATATATATATATATATATATATATGCCTGTAGTCACTCTAGCGGTCACAGTTTTCATTTTATCGGAATGAAATTTGATATTTGAGGCGCTTTTGGTATTCAAAAGGTCAAGTTCGTTAATGGGTAAAATCGGACGAGGGGAAAGGGGGATTAGAGGATTGGGGAAAGACAAAATTTGACATATCTCCCTTAATATTTGAAAAATCGAAAAATTTATAAGAAATAAAGTTGTAGGGGCTAAGTTTTACTTTAATTTTGTTTCTTATCATTTTTTCTGTCACACTAAGATTTACAGAAATATTGACGGTTTAAGATTAAAAATTAAATTCCTTTATATCTCTGTACACATTGAGTTTGAGCAAAAACCATAAGGTGATCAATTGTAGCAAATATAATTTTCTACAACTTTATTCCTTACGCTTTTTTCGACTGTTCTAATATTAAGAGAGATATTTTATATTTTGTGTTTTCTTCTTTCTTTATACTTACCCACTCCCCAATTCCCCTCGACGAATGTCATTTATTAATAAAATTGGACTTGCAAATACTAAAATCATATACGACATTTCATTTTGATCAGACTAAAATTGTGACCGTTAGAGAGTCATTTATGTATTCTAAGGAAATTCGCTGTTGAAGCAGCTCCTGCGTATCGAATTTTTTTTTTGTAATGTTATTGCCTATCTATTTATTGTTGGTTTGTTTGCCTATTGGTTATGTTGTACTAGCGTTGGTAACTAGCGTATGCTTAATTTCATTTTAAAATAAAATGCTAAACATGACTTGACTAGAAATCGACGTTAAGTTCTCTAGCTATCCGGATCAGTCTTCTGATCCGGAAACATTAATGTCAAAAATAATATTAGAAATTTCAGAATAATCGAGGAGGCTATGTGATAAATGAATTAATGAGAATAACCAAAAGACAAAACCATTTTGCATAAAGTATATAAAATATATATCATCTACCACCATACATGTACCTACCTATGTATATTTATTAAGTATGTGACTTGTATGAAGAGTAAGTAATATGTAATTTTAATAAAATCCCATAACTGAATTATCATTAAAACCACACTAAAGTAGGTATGTTTTAAGTGTATATATACATTTATGTATAGGTAGATAACCAACTCACTAACCTTTAACATCATCGTAAAGGTTAGGTTTTATACTACAATAGGTTAGGATTTACCTAACCTTGCCTTCTCATTCCTAGTAGTTATATAAAATATTCTTTGAATATCATACATAAAATATATTAAGAATGTACCGTGGCTTTGTTGAGAAAATTCTCAGTTTTGGTGTCATTGTAGGTAACTTTATTTTGTGTTTGAAAATTTTTAAAAAGATTGGTAAAAGGTATTTCTATACAATTTTAGGTCAGTTTTTATACGATTTTAATCTCGTTTTTATGGGATTTTAGATGGCATCTCATAAATTGCTCTCCAAATCGACAAATTTCATAATTTTTAGTTTATTTGAATTGACACTAAATCTTTAACTAAAATGTAGTCGCTTTTAGTGCAATACATACCACTTCAGGATACTCTTCGTAACCAGCAACAAATTTTGTATATTGATATTTAGATGACTCGCAGTTCGGGTCATTGTTGCACTTTTCGACTGCCGCTACCTGCTCTACACCCGATGGACCTGTTACGTAATCGCTTAGCGCCGTTTTTTCATTGCATTTTTAACGCTGCCGTAGTTCTCGCATTGATCCAGCACATGAGCTTTCTCTGATATGGTTTTCTATAATTCGGCGTATATTTCGGATTCGTATGAGAAAAATCTGTAATTATTTTGTAATTTTCATTTCCTTCTCTACGCTACCGTAGATTCATTCTACACTGGGTTTTTTAGGCTTGTTGGATATTTTTTGATGCAAATCTTTCTTCTGATATACGTTTTCCATAATTTCGAACAAATTTACGAGTCATATGATACGAAATCTTCATTTTTCTTTCAAATTTTCAATTTACTACCGATTTTCACTTGGTGCGTATCTTTCCAAACTAGCAACGTGTAATCATATTATTCCATATTTGTGTAGCAATCATATTAATAAAACTTTTTAATTAAAAATAGAACCGACGAAAGAAAAAAGTAACTGAAAAGCCAAAAATAATAAATTTGTAACAAAAAATTAAACCTTCGAAAAAAGAAATGAAAAAATACAAAAGTCACTTTTTAGTCTAATGTAAATAGACTAAGTTTTACACTAATGTAAATACTAATGTTAATAATTATGAGTCGGCGCCAAAAACTCTCTATCGAAATGGGCGATGGGTGAATCTGATTTTCGGTTAAAAGTAAATATTACAAAATATTACTTTGTATTTGTTTGGCGCCGACTCAAAATTCAACAATCAAATTCAATTGAACAATTAACCATTCGCTATTTTTAACTCTTAGGGCCGAAATTTTTTTTTCAAATTTATATGGTACCAATTTCGAAGTATACCCTATCCAACAAAAAATGAATTATCGAAATCGGACTACTCTGTAAAAAGTTATGCGTGGTCATACATTTAAAAAAATATAGGGGTTGACTTGAGAACCTCCTTCGTTTTTTTCGTCGATTAAAAAAACATTCAAATGCGAAAAGATATTGACTGCTTTCAAATAGCGTTTACACACAGAACGTATGTTATGATGTTTATCATATTTTTCTTTAGTGGAAGCGCTGGGAAGTCTTAATTTTATTTTTTTGTGACTAAAATTTGAATTTTTTTTTTCAAATTATATGGGACGAACTTTGAAGTATACCCTATCCAACAAAAAAAGAATTATCAAAATCGGACTACTCTGTAAAAAGTTATGCATGATCATACATTAAAAAAAATAAAAAAATAAAATATACAGGTTGAATTGAGTACCTCCTTCTTTCGTCGGTAAAAACTAACATATTATTAAATTTTTAATTCTTCACAATACTATATTACACCATCCACTTTAAATATAAATGGAAAGCAAGTTTAAATTAAATTTGAGCAGTTAATCACCGGATGGATATTTACCTACTTCTACGGAATGAAATACTACTCTTGTATTTAAAATACGAAGAAATCGAATACATAATATGCAAAATGAAAATTCGATTAAGTTAATTTTTCGAATTATAAGATATAAAACAATTATTCATTTTTCTCTTACATTCATAGGGTAAGTAAGTAACTGTACCTAGTTTTAAATAAATATATTATATGATGATATTGTGATATCATATATATATATATATATATATATATATATATATATATATAAAGGTATAAAATACAGAATAATTCTCTTAAAACTCAGTAGCATATACACAGGTTTTACCCCGTTCATCTGACATAAGTTAGATTACCGGATGAAAATTCAATTAAAAGGATATGTTCTATCACTTTAAGTGATGTTTTTGATGTTTATTATAAGAGTAAAGTAAGTGCCTCCCATGTTATTTGTTTCTGTTGTTGATAAATAAATTTATATATATATTTTGTGATATATCTTTTAGAAATATCTATTTACATACCAAATACTATTCGTCTCACCCTTTTCCCTCACTCGCCTCGTAGCTACGTGTATTTAATGTAGAGGATAGGATACATACATGTAATGATAATGTTTACAGTTCAATAATGTCATTATTTATAAATTTTACCTAGTGAAGGTAAATGTTTTCTAAAGTCGTTAATGTACTTTTACTAACTGAGTGTGCATGTGTGTATATATCTGTATGTGTGTTCTCTATTTAGTTTAGTTAATTCAATGTTGCTTATTTAATAGCTTTTGATGTCGATTTTACCATTATCTTAAATGAATTTTATGCTCCTATATTTTGTTCGAACGAGCAACATTATGTTATATAAATTTATTATACCGTATCACAAGCTTAATATTCGCGAAATCGAAATTTTGTAACAAGATATCTAAGAATTTTAGTAATATTAATAAAAACATGGCAATCAATTATTCATAGATCTAAAATTATAGAGAAGATTTAAAAAAAAAAAAAGTAGATATCTAAAATAGTTTCGAATATTTTTCAAAAGGGAAATGTATGTGTTGTCTTGATCGGTACGGATGAATTGGTTATTTAAGCTCGAAAGTTTTGTATGTGTGAACCATCGAAAATTGAAAATGAGCTTTTTCCTATGCTGAATAGTATTGCTACAAGCGGAGAAGTAATATAAACAGAACGCACACTGATAAAGAACTCAGTATATACAGAGCGTTTAATTCAATAACTCCGTTAATTAAAAGTCCTTTTTTTTTAAAGCGTTACAGTGAAAAATGTAAGAGATAATATTTTCGAGAGTTAAGATTTGGGGCATCGACTAAATCAAGATCAAAACAAATGAAAATAATAACTAACTTTATTTTTTGCTTAAATATCCGGTATATGTACTGAGTTTATGAAAAAATTTTCATACAAAAGTTATTTTTTTTTTAAAGGGAACATTTTTTTCAACACGATTTTTTCTCTTACCGTTTTAAAGATGGATATTTTATCCTCTGTCGGTGGGAAGCAATATCCAATTTTGCCTGTTCACGAACATGAGTATACTCCTGAGCCCTAGATCATACACAGTAAATTAAATTTCAGCTCGTTATCTCATTTCCTTTTTTCCCCGCAACGGGAAATGAACAAATTTTGTCATTATAAGTTACAAGTTTGGACTTAACTTAATATGTCTGTATATATTATATATACTGGGTTTGACAACGCGAGAGACACATAGTTTTTTCCAATATTTGATCCGAGATTTTTGTCCGTGTCTCGATGAGAGCTAGAATTTTTTTTTTTCTCGACTTGGAAGACAAGAACAAACCCACAAAATTCTCATTAACAGTATTTTATGCACACACTTCTTAAAATAATAAATATACCATTGTCACTACTAAAGGTGCATTTTCATGCTGATGCTTGACGCTGGTTTCTAGCGTCAAATTCGGACACGTGATGAGAATTTAACATGCGCGCCATCTAGAAAAAATGTAGCGATAAAGCTAAATTTAGTTTAGGTTTTCTGCCGGGTTATATTAGCGTCAACGTAATAACTCGAACAATCGCATCGATAATAATCGATCTTTTCAAAACAATAATCAGCTGTTACTTGGCGATTTTATAAGTATAGCGAGTGCAAAAATAAATACTAAGAAATATTAACAAATGTTAGATACAGTTTTGTTTTACTCACAATTACATATTTAACGTATAATGATGTATAATTTGACGCTAAACGCTATAATTTGACGTTAAACGCTGTAATTTTTTGCTACAACTATTTCTCAATGGCGAGCATGTTAAATTCCCATCACGTGACCGAATTTGACGCTAGAAACCAGCGTCAAGCGGCATCATGAAAATGCACCTTTAGGGTATTATGGTATTTAAAATTTACACCCTGTACATAAAAATAATAGTAAACATTATTTTAAGTCTCTATAAACATGTGTGTGTGTGTGTATTGATTGTGTTTACAATAAAATAGTTTTATTAATTACATTTTGTTTGAATAAACTTATCAACAATAGGATACAGGATCCTATGTACAAAAATATTACATAGGATTCAATACGGAAGTTTAAATAAATTTTATTAAAATAGATACTTTGTATATAAATTTTACTAAATTTGAGTGGTAAATATTAAAGTAAAATTTAAATGTAAATATGATTTTGGAATATTTATGTGCATAAAGCCTCAGCAGCTGAGCACAATAAATAAATAAAAAAATAAAAATAAAAAAAATGTAAATATTTTGAAAACTTTCATTTAAGAGTTACAAATTTATTTTCAAATGCATCATAATTCTCACATTATCAAATTTCATTGATATAGATTAACCGATTATGTCCATGTGTCACTTTTTAAAATACGCTCATACATACGCAAGTCACCTACGTTAGTATAATATAACCAAAAAGATATACCATACTAACAATAGATAGACGAAAGTATACTTAAAAAAATTAAATATAGGGTGGCGCATAATTAACGTTATGATTTATTTAATGAATGCGTATTTGTGCATCATTTGGTTTTAACTCGTGAACCAATTAAATCTTATATGGGAAAAAGTGTATCATATGTAATATTCTTTACAAAGAACGCCTAGACATCACTAACTGCTGAGAATGTCGCCTGATGAAAGTTTCGGTAAATCGGTAAATTGTCGGAACATGAAAGAAATTTCGATATGATCTTTGTGTCTGAATAATCGAATGCTGACTTTTAAAATAAAATTGAACAACTTTAGTTCTTTGTTCTGTGCTGAGTCTTTGCATCATAAATTTCCCACATTTTTCAAAGTTAAATCTGAAAAAAAAAAAATACGTAAACAATAAATGTATTCACTAATTAAATCATAACGTTACTTATGCGCCATACTATACAATTTATATTAAATAAAACAAATTATTAGTACATAGTCATCAAGATAGTGAACAATTGTACGCATTCCAGCCATATAACATCCGATGACTAGAGGTAGAACTAAATAAGCAATGTACTAAGTTAAAAATAACAAATAACATTAAAAAGTTTGGCAGTGGTGGGATATACCTTGAATTTAAATCAACAAACACATACATCCTTTTTCTTTCTATACCATATACGTATAAGTGACAAAAAACAGTGAATGTATACAAAAATTGTTTGTTTCGTAGTTTTTCGATATACCTACGAAACATCTTTCAACAAAGTATTATAAAAACAAATAAATATGTAGTTACAATTTTTAGACGAATTATTTAGGCCAATTGCTTGTCCTTGTATAATCTAAAAGCGTGTGTAAAGATATAATAAACATATATTTTGATGTTTACTAAAATACACATTTACGGAACGAATATTTCCTGCTTCAATCAAGTCATGTGTAAGTTAAATAACATATAATGCCGCGCTGGGCAAATTATGTTATTATTCAACACACATATACAGAGAGTTATGAAATTATTGAACATTCTTAAAAATTTTATAGATATCTGAATTATTTAAAATAATTTTCACGTCACGGAATCATAACTTCTGACGCGTCAACTTACTCACAAACACTTTCTTTAGTGAAAAACTATTCTTATCAGATCACAGGATTAGGAAAAAATAAGATATTATAGAATTCCTGTTCACAAAAGTTTTTTCTTCCAGATCTCTTTCTTCATAATCTATGGAACCGCTTTTGCCTTGATCCAAAATTTCATCCGTATTGTTAGCACAACAGAAGACTTACCGTAAAAATGATTCCAGCATACAGGCAGTGTCCTGCTGAAACTCAATAGAAATATTTCTATAAATTTTGAATTAGAGCTGGTTTTTCCAAATAAGAAACGGTAACATGTTTCTAAACCATTTGGAGAACCAATAAGTAAAAGGTATATAAAGTCTTGTACACAAAAGTACTGCATTTTTTTTCAAAATTTTACTGATTGATTTGTGCCTTATTTATTAAATTTTATTTAATATAAATTAAATAATAACTTTTATTCGACACATTTTCTAAAAATTTTACTAAAAAATTTGGAAAACAAAATTAAGCCGTCACGGCGAGGCCTGGCAGATGTGAAACATCGAAACTTTTTTGTACAGAAAATATGGATGAAAGGATGGTTTATTAAAGGAAATAAATATGACATAATAAAAAAATATGGCATAATCAAAAACAAAATATTCAGATTTTGTTTAAAGAAAAAAATTATTATTTATTTAAAAAATACATATTAATTTAATACCAAAAAAATTAAAAATTAAATAATTTCTTAAAAATTGAGACGGCTCAATTCTTTCAATCAGTTACTTAAACTATTATTATTATTATCAACTATTTGTATAGAATATATGCATTGCCACCTATGAATGAGTTTTTGAACCTGTAAATGTACCGCCATCTATGAGCATCTTTTGAAAACTGATTTGTTTTATGTAATATCACCTATGAACAACTTGTTGATCACTTGGCAAGAAAATTTCGTCAGGCCGTTGTCAGGTAACAATTGGTTCAAGCCGCCGCAATAAATGTTTCACAACAAAATTTATTATGTGACCCATAGGTACTAAATTGTGTTTTTTGTACAGAAAATATGCATGAAAGGATGGTTAATTAAAGGAAATAAATATGACGTAATCAAAAAATATGGTATAATCAAAAACAAAATATTCAGATTTTGTTTAAAGCAGAAAATTATTATTTATTTAAAAAATACCTATTAATTTAATACCAAAAAAATTAAAAATTAAATAATTTCTTCAAAATTGAGACGGCTCAATTCTTTCAATCAGTTACTTAAACTATTATTATTAACTAATTGTATAGAATATATGCATTACCACCTATGAATGAGTTTTAGAACCTGTATATGTACCGCCATCTATGAGCATCTTTTTAAAACTGATTTTTTTTATGTAATATCACCTATGAACAACTTGTTGATCACTTGGCAAGAAAATTTCGTCAGGCCGTTGTCAGGTAACAAATGGTTCAACCCGCCGCAATCAATGTTTCACATCAAAATAACATTTATTACGTGACCCGTGGGTACTAAATTTTGGGAATAGAAAATAAATCCACCTCCATAATTTTCTAATCTCGTTTTATACACAGACACACAGATGTATTTTCTTGTCTTCCTTAAACAACAACTATATATGAACTCCTTTAAATATAATCCATGTTTATATGTGTGTTTAGAGGTCCTTTTTACTCCTGTACAAGTCGTTTACTCATTACTACACAAAATATCCCACACCTAGATAATAATAATGATAATAATAATATCTAAATACACACACACACACACACATTGCTCTAATACTAACTGGTAGCAAGCAGTACAGTAGTTTTGATACTATTTAAATCTCTTATGGTTGCTTGTGTATAATAGATGTGAGTTTCTGCACCATTTACTTAAGATATATCTGATTGTTATTCACCTAGAAATAATTATATGTGATGTAAATGATGCCCATCATATAATACATACAGTCAGAGAGTAGTTGGTCGTGTGGTTCATCTTCTTCGCCTTCTTTCTTCTCTTCTACACATCTTCTATTCATCTATTTCTATTCTAATTTGGTAATTCACTATTAAATCTACATGTTCTTAATTCCAAATACTAATTTAGTCCTAGATTGTACTGTGTGTACGAAAATTTGGCAATGGTATATCCATTTCATATTGGGAGATACGATAATATGAATAAAAATTGTGTAGAAGAAATTTTCCTGGAAATATGATGGTTTTATCAATTCCAGTGGTCAATTTGCTACGATTATGAACAAGCATTCCGAGTGGCTTCGTTGTCTAAGACGTTATGCTTGGAATTAAAAGGTTGCTGGTTCGATTCCCAATGGCAGTAGTTTGTCAATTCAATTAATAAAAGATTTAATAGGACAGTTAATTGACTAAACTGTCGGCGTATGAACAAGATCGAAAGTAACCGACTGTACTTGTGAAGGTTTTTTGCAGTTTCGTTTTACAAACTCCAGATAAATATCTACATAGTTCCTATCAAAGTCGCCATGCAGTCGCACAACCTACCAACTCCAAGCCTACAAACAAATCCCTTGCCCTATAGGGGTCGGTATAAAAGGCTTAGATAGATAGATAGATTGTAGAGGCTGCCCTGGACGGGCTAGACTTCGACCATTGTGATAATTGTGATTAATAATTGACAAATTGCCGATGCCGGGATTCGAACCCATAACCTCCCCGATTCCAAGTAGGCATACTGCGCAGCATAACACTTTAGACCGGTCGAGCACTTGGATTGGTTATAAAAGGCTTAGAAAGGCTTACTTGCCAGGCGTTGACTCCGTTACTACTACAACTACTACAATCATGCACAGGCCCTGAACAAGTTAGTTCATTTTGATTATTATTAAGTATTTTTAGGACATCCAATACATCCATAAATGGTCTATTTCTTATATAATTCTATAATACACTAGTAGTACTTACCATTATAGAGTTTACCGAAGAGAACAGATACTAAATGAATGGATAAACTCTATTAATATAATATACATTTAGAATAATGTTTTACTTTATTCGTCTGTCTGTAGTAGTGTGTGTATATATATATTCCTAATCTTATTAAGTTTGAACAAATTTTTGTTAATTATATTAAAGGTATATAATATAATGTATAGTCATATATGTTATAGTCTTAAGATATGTGAGGGTGATAAAATTATATAAAATATATATATTATATAATCTTATATATTAAATTATTTTTAGTAGAATTATATAGCATATATATTATTATTTATCGTTTAATATTTGTGATATGATTTGGACGTTAATGATACCAACCCCAAAATGGACACTCAATGTTTTGACAGACTTTAAACTATCCCTTAGAGTTTTGTTAACATTATAGTATATAGGAGCATATCTACGAGTAACTGCAATTCCAAGAATAGTCTTTAAGGCTCCTAGCACTGAAACAAAATAGTCCTTAGAAAAAACCACAACTTTCTTAAGCAGATATTGTATTAAAAATAGTGTCAGCATATTACGTAATATACGTAAAATGTAATACATGCATTTATTAGAGGTAGATTGTAAAGGCTGCCCTGGACGGGCTACACTTCGACCATAAGGTCCATTGTGATGCCTTAGGATGTGAGGATGTGAGTGAAGTGGAAGGAATTTGTGAGTAGACTGGGAATTGGTAGGATATGCGGCTGCAGCCGACTATGATAGGAACTATGCCGATATTCATCTGGAGTTCGTGAAGGAAACTGCAGAAAACCTTCTCAAGCATAGCCGGTTTCTTCGTTCTTGTCCATACGCCGACAGTTTAGTCAATTAACGGCCCCTTTTTTTATTTTTATAATTGACAAACTGCCGATGACGGGATTCGAACCCATAACCTCCCAGTTTCCAAGTACTGCATACTGCACAGACATAATTCCTTAGACCGCTCGGCTACTTGGACTGGTACATGCATTTATTAGTATGTAACGCACTAAAAAATAAAAAAAATTATAAAATAGGTAATTGTAAAACTGTGAACATTCACTTTGTAAAGATATATCGTGCGAAGATATGTTAGTTGTTGCTTATTTGATACGTGGTTCAACAAAAAGCGAAACGCGTACCACGTCTTGTTAGTAACCCACCAAAATCGCAGTATAAAATATTCACCAAAACAGCAGTTAAATATCTTCCTGGGGATTTATTACAAGTAGCTAACTCATGCTAATGATATCTACTTTGTTATCGAAAGGCGTATTTTTACGATCCTTGTAACAGTAGTACTAGTAGTCGAAGCCTGACAAGTAGGTCTAGAACCGATATTCATCTGGTGCTAGTGAAAGAAAACTGCAGAAAACCTTTACAAGCATAGCCGGTTACTTTCATTCTTGTCCACACTTTGACAGTTTAATCAATTAATCGCCTCATTCTTTTTTTAAAATTAATTTAATTGACTGACAGTGTTATGAATCGTCTCAGAAACCTCCCAGTTCCAAGCAGACCACCTTTAACAACTCAACCATACGGAATGGTTTGTAAAATACCCTTTCAAAGATATTTTCACCCTGGTGGGAGGAAGCCCACCAGGGTGTTGAGTTTTCGTGTATACGGACAGAACGAAAATCATCATTTATTAACACCTTTACGAATAATTTTTTTCTGCGATCAATATTTCTAACCGTTCTGCCATAGACTGTGGAGTCTCAGAGGTTAAACCCCAATATTATTATTACGATTATTTCACGAACTCACCTTTATCAAAAACAAAATACCTTCGTAATGTAATATTCACTGAATGGTATGCTAAAATTTGATAATAATTATAATCATAATAAAAGCGACGTTTTCTCATGAAGTAATTCACTTCAGTTACTCAGCACTGTGTGTGGTAGTCAGCAATACTAAACACTGGTAAAATGTTATTATTATTATTGTTGCTACATCTAGTAAATATACAACAACCTAGTAATAAGTAGTACTCAGTTAGACAGTATCCGACAAAAAAACATACATATGAGAGGGACCAAGTTTTCGCACACAAAAAGTATTGTTGATATTCCAGCAAAAACAAAAATGTTCGCTTTCAAAAATAGTGAAATCTATGTAAGTACCCAGTTTTTTAACAAAAATGAGAAAATGGTTGATATATATTTATTGGGTAAGTTTCTCAGGTGCAGGGTTTTATATTTTACTTAGCAAATGGTCAGATTATTTCTTTGTATATTAAGTGTTATTAAATCTCACCACTTGCCAAGTAAAAAATATGAAAATCCTGTACCTGAGAAACTTACACAATAAATGTATACCAATCATTTTCAAATTTTTGTTAACCCCTCCCTTTTTCCTTGTCAGATTTTGCACATTAACAAACTTAGCAATCCAAATACCAACAGCACCAACTTACGTACCAAGTTTCATTCTGATCGGATTATAATTGGCCACTACAGTGGTTATAGACACATCTCTAATAATAATTGACAATCTTTGAACAGAAATGATGGAAAATCAATAAATTTTATGAAAAATAGTTTCAAACAAACGTTGTTTTGTTTTGAAACGAGAAAAATTGTTCTTCTGTATCTTACCATTCTGGAGGTATAAATTTTGACCTTCCTTGGTGGGGAACGCAATTTTCGGGTTTTTAGTCTTTTCTCAGTGGTTTCAGCCTAATACCTATTTGGCTTTCAAATATTAACTTTCTAGGGCAATTGGAAGTAACCTAGAATATTGATGATTTCTGAGTTAGCGAGTGATGTAGTCAGTAGACCAAAATGTAGCTTTTCGGGTCAAATATCTCGAAAACTATTGAAGCTGTAATTTTGAAACTTGGTACGTACCGCCAAACTGTGGTTCTCAAGCACGTTTTAAATTTGAGCTTCATATAAAGATTATTAAATAATCAAAGAGAACTCGAAATTACATTTAAAGTTTTGCCCCAATTCCTAGAACATTTATTTGTATTTTATAATTACGTATTTCGACTACAATGTAGTCATCAGCAGTTTGAATTAGCTAATCGTAACTATCTCTGGGATATGGACTCAGAGATATGTTGCTTGTTGCTAATTTGGTGCGTGTCTCACAATAATATTTAAAAAGTTCTGTCTTTTATACGATTTGACTGAGGGTATGATCTGACCTGAGGACTATTTGAGTTGACTTACTAAAGGATTCGGTGTGTCAATAACCCCTTTTTTAATATATTTGTAAACTTTTATCCCAGTTATAGTTACGATTAGCTAATTCATACTGATGATGACTACATTGTAGTCGAAATACGTATTAATAAAATACAAATAATTGTTCTAGGAATTGGAGCAAAACTTGAAATGTAATTTGAGCTTCATAGCCTTTTCTGTTCCTGGGATACAGAGGCCTAAAACCGTTTGCAATCCTTCCTGTAAACATGGTTAGTGCTTAAACTTGGTCTGACGCACTACCGTGCTATGTGAAAACGACGGTGTGTATGATTGTATGCATATATATATAAATATATATATATATATATATATATATATATATATATATATATATATATATATATATATATATTCTATGAAAACACCCGCCAAGTAGCTAGAGCTACTATAGCCTACCTTCTACATACCGTCTGTCCGGAGATTACACGTGAATTATTACACAAAGATATCTAATTATACCTTCCTTGTACACCTATACCAACTATCAGATATTACCTTCCACCAGCAACCAACCAAGCAAGTACCTCACCACCACCACCACCTAAGTTGGTTATTTTACCAAGTAAATAATATGGAATGCCCTCGAAAAACATAATCGTGTACACACAATGTGATGTTGTATACCTTACTTGGGTGTGCACTCCTTGTTTTATTTACAACTAACGCTGTTTCCTGTTTAGTTCTAGCCGTCGTTTTCCTGTTGTTAGTTTTGGCGGAATGTTGTGTTGTTATACACTCCGTTTGTTGTTCTTGTTTTATCCATTCGGACATATTCAATTAAAATAATATTATCTACATAATTTATGCTTTAATTATCATTTGTTTACATAAATATGGAAAAACAACGGTAAAACAATGAACCAAAGCAAAAACAAAAAAAAAACATAACAAAATCCGACTATGCTAATTTTCTTCTCACTGGAGAATCTGGCGTTCAATCGAAATTACCAAGTTCATGGTGAACTAATTGGTATCATTTCGTGAATGGTTGGATATCAAGGGTATAAAAAGTATAGTGCCGACTTTGAAACGGATGAAAATTGTCGCAAAATATTTGGTATAGGTGTTTACGAAATGACCTAATTAGTTCATTGTCTGTGGTTGGTTTATCTGTCAGACGACAGACATGATAATTCAAAAACAAATAGAAATTACGAGCTAAAGCTTGATTCCGAAACAATTTTTTAGAATTTTTCTATACTATTTGACGGATTAACATAAAAACTTGACATCAGATCAATTTATTAACTAAGTTTGCATTATTGTCGGGTCACAAAAAGTTTACAAACTGATTATTATAACAGTCGGAAACAAAAAACTTTTCATGAATTTTTGCGATTTTATTAAGGGGTTATTACCAAATTTAAATTTAGCAAAAAGTGAAAAAAATTTTTGCCATCGATTTCTATAAAAATCATTTTCTAAACTAATTTTGACCCGAGAAAAACGAAAATTTAGTTGAAAATGTTGATGGAGCTATAGTTTTCATGATAAAGGTTATATATTGACTCCGAAGCAACTTTTCAAAACGTTCCATTCAACTGGAACCATTAGTTTATAAACTGAACCTTAAATCAATTTTTTATGTAGATTTTTGTTTTTCTCAGGTCAAAATTAGTTAAGAAACTAATTATTATAACAATCGGAAAGAAAAAATTGTTCATGAATTTTTGCCATTCTATTAAGGGTACCCCTTAGAAAAATTGAGAAAAAGTGAAAAAAATTATTGCCATCGATTTATATAAAAATCATTTTCTAAACTAATTTTGACCCGAGGAAAACGAAAATCTACTTGAAAATGTTGATAGAGCTATAGTTTTCATGATAAAGGTTATAGATTGACTCCGAAGCAACTTTTAAAAATGTTCCATTCAACTGGAACCATTAGTTTGTAAACTGAACCTTTAATCATGTTTTTATGTAGATTTTTGATTTTCTCAGGTAAAAATTAGTTAAGAAACTGATCATTATAACAATCAGAAAGAAAAAATTGTTCATGAATTTTTGCCATTTTATTCAGGGGTACCCCTTAGAAAAATTGAGAAAATACTGAAAAAAATTATTGCTATCGATTTATATAAAAATCATTTTCTAAACTAATTTTGAGCCGAGAAAAACGAAAATCTAGTTGAAAATGTTGATAGAGCTATAGTTTTAATGATAAAGGTTATAGATTGACTCCGAAGCAACTTTTAAAAATGTTCCATTCAACTGGAACCATTAGTTTGTAAACTGAACCTTTAATCAATTTTTATGTAGATTTTTGTTTTTCTCAGGTCAAAATTAGTTAAGAAACTAATTACCATAACAATCGGAAAGAAAAAATTGTTCATGAATTTTTGCCATTTTATTAAGGGGTACCCCTTAGAAAAATTGAAAAAAAAAGTGAAAAAAATTATTGCCATCGATTTATATAAAAATCATTTTCTTAACTAATTTTGACCCGAGGAAAACGAAAATCTACTTTAAAATGTTAATAGAGCTATTGTTTTCATGGTAAAGGTTGTAGATTGACTCCGAAGCAACTTTTCAAAATGTTCCATTCAACTGAAACCATTAGTTTATAAACTGAACCTTTAATCAATTTTTTCTGTAGATTTTTGTTTTTCTCAGGTCAAAATTAGTTAAGAAACAGATTATTATACCAATCGGGAAGAAAAATTGTTTATGAAATTTTGTGTCAAAATTAGTTTTAGAAAATGGTTTTTATACAAATCGATAAGAAACTAATTTTTCACTTTTTTCACAATTATTCTAAAAAAAATTACAAAAATGCATGTAACTTTTTAGCTTCGGATTTGTATGGGAATCATTTTCACAGCTAAATTTGTCCCAAGAAAAACGAAAATCTGACTGAAAAATCTATTAGAAGCACGGTTACCAAATTAGTGACTCCAGTTGAATGGAGCATTTTGTTTGAATCTTTTTCATAAACTCAGTACAAATCGGGTATTCACAAATCAATTAACTCAATCAGTTATGTTTTAATAATTTTGTAAAATTTGCAACTTTATATATCTGTTTGGTCTCATGGTGAACCTGTTTTTTTTTTTAAAGACCATTTTTTAAACACTCTACTGCAATCACAGCTCAACTTCGATGCGGCTAGTCCAAGGACTTCTATAATTTGAATCCTAAGAATGGTTATAATTTCTAATTTTCTAATTTTTATTTATAAAAAAATAATATTTTATTATAACTTATTTCATTAATTAATCCATAATGAAGGGGTGACTTTTAAATCAAAAAGCTCGAAAGTCTATCATCATTCAATCAACCATGCATATTATTAAACGGTTTATTTATAAAATCATGGTGTAAATAGTGTTTAGTATAGTCATCAATAGTTGAGGTACCTATGGATGTGGTACACCAGTAAGCAGTCTTTGTTTACTAGATCTATAAACACTATAAAGAACCTTACTACATCAACATATACGATACCCGAACCATATGCATTTTGGCTAGACCTCTTCTGTACCTTATTGAATAAGTAAGTTGTTATACAAAATGTGTTTATATGTGTAAATATATTGAAGATGGCTAGTATTACCACAACAGGTAAAACCACACCAATGGTTTTCTGTACTTATACCTAGAAATAATATGATATATAGGGAGGTAAACAAGTAAAATGGATTAAGACTAGTACGAAAATTTTAAATAGACAAATTGTATTCACCAATAAAAGTTGTTCAAATGTTTTCTCTAAGTCAAAACTTTTACGGAATTTTGGTGTACAGAATACCATAGAAAGTCAGTCAATACGATACTTTAACTTGATGGTGGATGACCATGAAAACTCTAGCTAGGTAAACTGGTAAAAAATTATTTCAGAACCTGAAAGTATCCGTATAAATTAATGTTACAATTCGATGTAACTCTTTATTTCCTGAAACAATTGAATTTATAACGTTATTTTTCTATTTTTAAGAAAAATCATCATTTATTTTTGCAGCTATCGGGTTTTTTCTATTCAATTTACTATATATAGCTAAATAGCCGAGCGGCATAAGGCGTTATGTCTACTTGGGGACTGGGAGGTTATGGATTCGAATCCCGACATCGGCAGTTTGTCAATTATTAAGAAAAAAAAGGCGGTTAATTGACTAAACTGTCGGCGTATGGACATGAACGAAGTAACCGGCTATGCTTGTGAAGGTTTGCTGCAGTTTCCTTCACGAGCTCCAGATGAATATCGGCATAGTTCTTACCAGAGTCGGCTGCAGCCACACATCCTACCAATTCGTAGTCTACATATAAAAATTCCTTCCACCCTACTGACATCCTGACATCCGTAAGCATCACCATGGACCTTACGATCGAAGTGTAGCCCGTCAAGGGAAGTCGTTACAATATATCTATATATAGATAATTTTACCCAAATCTAGATCAAAAATGATTTTTCGTTTTTATCAAAATATGGAAAAAATCGAAAACGAATGATAATAATTAATAATCAATTTTAATGAAATTTACTTTGGATATTGGATACAAAAATTCAGTTGGTTTACGCCCTCTTTAGGTGATTAAAATTATTGTAAACATAACATCAATTTTTAAACGATAAAATGTGCCCACCCGTGCCAACCTGTCCGTAAATACTATAGCTCAATTATGTGTGTGTCTAAGAGCTAAAAATTAACATCAAATTCGTGAATGGTCAAAATTGGGCGTTGGGGAGAAATATACCTCTTTGAAATCGTAGGAGATAGACAAAAATTTCACAGACAAAAAATGTTTAACTTGTTTTAAGAATGAAACTAATTTTAAGGTACACCCTATATGCATAGTGTTTTACTAATAATAATCAACACATTGGTTGGTCGAAATTGACAAGAAGGTTAGAGAGAATTATATGTGTTTAGAAAATCTTTACTTTACGTATGGACCTTTATAATCGAATACGACATTTAACATCGTCAAAGGAGGATATTTG
Source organism: Nineta flava (assembly GCA_963920215.1). Lineage (NCBI taxonomy): Eukaryota > Metazoa > Arthropoda > Insecta > Neuroptera > Chrysopidae > Nineta > Nineta flava. The sequence goes on from OY986041.1 coordinate 117,912,953, forward strand.
ATACCTGACTGAGATATAAATACAATAACAACTATTAAATACATTGACTTGATATTAAAAGGTTTAATATAAAGGTTTTAGGTACATACCATACATGCTGAGTTCGAGTTCATTCTATTTAGACTTTTCGCACTTAACTCATAATATAATGACATTTTAGTTTACTAGTTTTGCAATTAATTTTATATTCTTTGTTCTTTATTGGCATATGGCGTTTTATTTCCAAGTTTGTGTATGCAAGTGATTTGTTTTATGTGAACTCCAGAGACGACACTATACTGAAGATCAGCAACATTTACTTGGAGTTTTCAGATTTGAATAAAGAAGTATATTTGCTAAAACTTTTGATGTTTTTCATTTTCAGTTTGTGTATTTAAGCCATATAAGTTATATCGCGCCAATCTCGAGTCGTGACGATAGTAATAAATATAAAGGATTTTTACAAATAAAAACTATATATACCGTTTTGAGAAAAACATATCTTCTTCTAAAAGAAAGTACCATGTTTTAATAGTTTTTAACAATTATTTAGGTCTTCCTGAAGGTTTATATATTTGGGGTGAGATGAAATTTTATTTTCATTTCCTTGTCTATATGCAGACACTTATAGACTATTAGTAAACAGACTTATAGAACGTGTCTACATATGAGAAATAAAATTGAAAATTGGAAAGATAGTAAAAAAACTCGATCCATAATACCAAATCTTAAAATGCGACTCACTTATAACGGCTCTCTTGACTGTCATGAATTTTGGAAATCAAATTTTGGCACTGAATCATGTTATTTCTTTCACAATTAATATTTATTTATATTTAATTATTACCTAAAACACTCCAAAAAGTTTAAAAGCTTCTTCTGATAATTTTAAAATTTGAACAATAGCATGATTTCTCGCATTATATATGCATTTCTTTCAAGTTTTGTAACACCCCGTAGTTCACAAAAATTTTGTAACCCTAACAAACAGTATCAAGAAAACTTCGTACAAAACAGGAAGCTAAAACATAATAATATCATTCTTATTATTATTAAATTATATTTTCCATATATTATATGATTTTCCCAAGCGATTGTACAATATATTTTATAAACTGATACATTCATTATTAGTTGATAAAAGTACAAATTTCTCAAAAGTAAATGACAGTTTTAACAAAAACAAATAAACATCAACATATATCACAACATTAGGTAGGGTAGTTCATAGATGTCTAAATTAAACTAAGATAGCTTACCTGGGCTGAAATAGATTTTGTTGCAATTTTAATGTGATGATTTTATTCATATATATTTATTTGTTTATACTTAAGCGTCAACAATACGATGTTTGTCCAAATTTCATTTCGGTTACGTAAGACAAACTGTAGAAGACTAGTGTATACTTTATAGACCAATATCATTGGATTTTTAACTAAATCCTGATATGAAAAAATTAACTCGTCAACCAGGAATTGAACCTCGGGCCTCTGGATATCTAGTCTAGCGTGCTTACCGCTACACCAAAGACGACATCAATGTGCGTCATCAAGCACGAGTGAGTTCGATCGTAGAGAGTTAAAATACATACCAGTTTTCAAGTCTAATCAGAGGTTTTAAGCACAAAAAGTTTCATCACAAAATGCATTGGTATTGGATAGTTTTTTTTAATGAGGGAAACATAATTTTGAATATTTTGCTCGGCATACGAGACTTTAATACGAAGTAGGCTATCTTCTAAAGACATCTATACATGTATAAGACATTATGTAATATCCATCCAAAAACAAAATATTCTTATTTTATATATGATGCGAAGTTTTCACACAGATATTATTATTATTATTCTATTGTGTGACATTGTGTGTAGTGTATATTTTGAGAAACAAATCTCAACAGATTCAATTCATATTGTGACATTTTATGAAAACATGACATGATTGTTGTTGCAACAACAACATGAGTAACACATATGTGACGTCACATATCACATATCTTTTTGTATAATATTATACAAAACTTAAAAGTTTTGGTGTTGTTTTGTTCCTTAAACAGCATATACTTCATTACAATTGTAATTTGTATAAATGTGTGGTTTTTGACTGCGGAGTACTTAAAAAAGGTGTGTGATGATGGAAATTGTAAATGCAAATGTTTTAGTTTGTTTATTGTATATAATTTGGGGTACGTTTATATTCTGAAAATAATAATAAATAAGTTTCTCTTAAAAAAAAACATTTTTAAAAACAAACTTTTTATAGTAAAATTAATTTTCCACAACTTTACTTCTTATGTGTTTTTCGATTTTTTCAATATTAAGAGAGATATACCAAATTTTGTTTTTCCGTCTCCCTCTAAACCCTATTTTCCCTTGTCGATTCTTGCCATGCTTACTATAAAAATACATTGTCATTGGAACTGAACCAACATGTAAAAATTCAACTCCATAGGATAAGAGGAAGTGGTTCTAATTCAGCTTGCAAGATTTGACCCGAACATACACACATACATTGCGAGTTAAGTAAAAGCTTGTAAAAATAGTCAATTTTGATGCCAATCAGAAATACGTAAGCTTTGGATTTTATTTAGGTTAGTTCACATGTAGAATTAATAGAATTAATTCGAATTAATAAAATATTGTTTCATTGGATTCGAAAGGATGTCTAGAAAAATATAGGAAAGTTTGATATTCGCATGTTAACATTTTGAAGAGTTAGAAACAATTAAAAATTCCAAAGAAAGGTGTTCTATTAAAATTTCTCAAAAACTAAAACCGATAGGCATAATTAAATTAACAAGATTCTTTAGATAGAACACACTTCCGAGACCTGTAGACTATGTTTTATCCTCTGCCAATTTTGGGAACATGTTCTCAGTAAAAATACTTTCCATGCAGGATTGGACGATAACTTGTCAGGGCGAAGAGTCAGCTTGAAGGTAAAGGCTGTGGAGTGAAATCTGAAAACCCAGACGTAAGGTTTCATTCCAGATCACTGCAGTATATATCAAGCGAAAATGATGGCCATGATCGAGGTGTCTAAATGGGTAAGATTGTACACTATAACGTGTAACTTATGAATGATAATGCTACCGTCTCTGATGGTCAGGCTGCTTAAAACTGGTCTTGGTCTACCTATCTTATAAAATGGCACAGGATTTTAGGGACATTCCATGCTGAGCGCATGTTTGCCTTCAAACATGCTGGGCCCAACCAGTGCACCACATCTATTGCATGAGCTGATTGCACATTCTGTTGCTGTCCAGTTGAATGTGAGAAGGTTGGCACATTTGGGTCAGCCATTCTTTGATGACCTCTCCGAACTAAAATCGGTTGACTTCAAATCTCTTTTGCTGTTTGTGAACAGTTCTAAATGTTTTAAGGAAAAGTGGCTTCCTGCGAGACGTTCCCTTTTCAGATGTCATAAATGGACCTTATAGCTTAAGTGTGCCCCACCAGAACAGTCACTACAACCTAACCTAACCTAAAGAGATTTTTTACTTTTTTTGTCTAAACAAACTGTTTAGACAAATATATTTTAATAATATAAATTATATATTTGATAGACATTTTTGGTGAATATTTTCGATTTACTTAACGTAGTTTTTCAAATCCATATATTAAATTTGTGGCAAATTTCAAAAAAAAATCTGTGATGTTGATGTTTTTACTCTATGTTGAATTGGCATATGACCTTTGCATCAGTAAACGAATGTATTCACAGAAGGGTGTAAATTGAAACACTGTACATATATAAATTTAAATCACCTTCCTTCACACAGTTATAGAATATCATTAGTAAAAACTTTATACAGAGAATAAATCTATTTATTAATAGTAAAGAAAACAATTCAAAATGTTCATCTTGAATATGTATTTTCAATTCTCATATCATATTGTTACAAAGTGAAGGAGAAAAAGGTGCTTCAAGGGAGGGTATGCAGTATGTAAGTAAGGATGATACCGTTAGTATGTATATAAACTATAAAATATGTTAATATTCAATATGTGACAACTATACGACATTATCACATTTCGCATACTTACTTACACACACACATACACACACACATACACACAAAATGTATAAAGTTTGGTTTTGTATTTTGTTAGAACTAAAAACGCAAATGATAAAATGTTGGAAATAGTGCGAGACCTATTTTAAATGCATTATTTTCTACCCTCAAAATATAGACAAAACTAAAATACTTAACTTTGCATATACCTACTAGATATGTAGTGTCATTTTGTATTTTACATAATACAGGGAGTTTTGAAAATGTTGAAGGTACAATTTACAGTCCATGAACATTTAATGAATAAATCATGTAAAACACATTTAGAAAAACAATATTTTGTTGGTTCTCCGTTTCCGAGACTCCACGGTTTATAACAGTGCCAGCCAACACCATTTTTTAACCTTTATCAATTTATAACCGTACATTAATGATGTGGGTGAAGGTCCAGAATTTTGTATTCAGACCAGGAATTGGTAGTTTGTGTGGCAGCAACCGACCTTGATAGGAACCATGCCGATATTCATCTGGAGTTCGGGAAGGGAAACTGCAGAAAACCTTCACAAGCATAGTCAGTTATTTCGATCTTGCCCATACGCCGACAGTCTTAGTCAATTATCCGTCCTATTAAATATAATTGACAAACTACCACTGCCGGGATTTGAACTCGATACCTCCCAATTCCAAGTAGAGAGTCCTTACAAGCGCAACCAGACAGGTAGGTCGACAAAACTTGTGAATAAAGATTAAAGATTTACCTCTCCTCCAGAGAGAAAATTTTAGAATGACTAAAATCGGAGGTCCATCGATTTAAACTTGCATGTCAACCTCAAAATAGGACGATAAATCATTTTATCCCGAGTGATTTACAAGTACCTACCCATCTTTCAACATAGCCCTTTAGAATGAGAGCAATTTCCTCTAATATATGAATGATATCGTTTTGTTTGTTTTTTATAAAGTTTGTTTTTTTATTTCTGACTTTTTTTTTAAAATAACATACATTTCCGTCCATTGGTGTGAAGTATCCAAGTATGTTTATATGTATATATTACTTTTTATAATAGTTGTCCTCAAAACGCGCGTTACTTAATTTATATATATATATATATATATATATATATATATATATATATGTATATATATATATATATATATATATATATATATATATATATATATATATATATATACATATATATGAGGTAAAGTTGATTGTTTCTATGAGGTAATCTCTGAAGAAAATAATCTGATTCTGAAAACCGTTTCACGTTTTTCATTTTGTATGAAACATTTTCACTATACAACCAATACTTTAGACAAAATTTCAGTTCGAAGCCTGTGCGAACAACTAGTATGAAATATTAATATGACTTTCGGATTACATTTCATATTTTGTCATATTTCATACAAGACATTACCAATGTTAGATAACACAACCTGTAATAAACATTATATAAATTCTATACTATATGATAAATACCTTACACGTTTTGAATTTCAACACATGAATTTTCATTTTAATAAAATGTAAATGTATTCATTCAATATGTTTTCTGATAATAATAATAATAATAATAGTTTGGAAAATTTTCATTGAACGTACGACTTAACGTGCGAGTTACGTGTAAATTGTGTGTGATTAATATTTTAGTTTATTTTCATATCTTTATTTCAACGATGTGTAAAAGATTTACCTACTTACAAATATATTTCTGGATATTATATAAATTTCTCATCTCATATGTGGACTTCGGTATGTTTCTAAAAATATTAGTTTCTAAGTTATATAGAATTTATATTCAAAGATAAAGTTCATAAATGTTAAATCTATTAGAAATAATTGTGTTTTTGCAATTTGAAATAGATATAAATAGTTTTAAAATAGATATTATATTAGTCAATTTAACTAGGGTTCATAAAAAGTTCGATTTCTTTAACCGTTACTAGTGATGTACGTGACGAGACGAGAGTAGCATGTCTCTTGTATTGTATTGACTTGTAAATGTTTTCTATCATCTCGTCTCGTACACACAGCTCGTGAAGTTGGGGAAAATCGATAATCGATGATTTTTCATAATTATAGTTTGAACACTTTCGGAAATAAAGGAGTCAGAAATTATATGCAAATTTGCTGCTAAAACTTTGAAGATATTTTGTTTTCGTCAAGTAGGCATTTATAGGCCTTTTTTACCGACTTCTAAAGTACAAAGAATTTTTATTTAGGTTAAATCGACCGCCCGATTAAATTTTTGTTTTAAATTAATTTAATTGGCACGCCGTTGGGAATCAAACCAGGAACATCCGAGTTCCGAGTAGAGTGCCTTAACCAATTGGCCCACGTAGACTGATTAATATTTGATAAATTATGATGCTAGTTTTCGGCAGCCTTAAAGAAACTAAAATGCAGAAGCAAATATACAAGGTATGGAATATTTAAGATTTTAGAGTAAAGAAAGATCTGATTTGATAAAGAATTAAATATTTTAAAACATTTATGAATTCAGTCTAATTTAAAGCATATCAAATCGAACAATGCTGTTTCTTGATTTTAATTTAATACTCTGTCTAGAAGATCATCTTGGTAAGAAACTTCCTTGACTTTATATTCCTTCACGAATATGATTATAGTTTAGAAAATATAATATAAGTAGCTACAATAATGTATGTATATTGTTAAATATTTATGAAATAAATATTTTTTTTACCGCATATAGAGAGTCAATCTAATATGTAACATACGGTGGTTCAAATATCAACACGTGACTTGGTACATCATAAGTTTAATATTCGCAATTCGTCTAATATTTTACTGTCTAGCCTTTTATACCTATTTATACCTACATTTACAGAATTTGTATAACAAAGAAATCTCTCCTTGTGAAGTCATTGTTGAATTGTTTCTTAATAAAAACAAATCGGCTATTCGTTGCTATTTGAAAAGGTGAAAGTATTTTGGACAAATTTCTTCTAATATCCATCGAATCTACCAGATACTCATTGGACATTTGATATTTAAAAGGCTTGGTTCATGATAGGCAAAATTTGTCATAGGGATAGGTCAGTTTCAAAAGAGGGGGAAACACAAAATGTGAAATATTTTTCATAATATTGTACTGTTTTAATACGTATGATGGTTGATAGTATTATTTAATTTCACCATGATAATTTTATTTAATATTCACTATGACTCTTTTCTCCAAAAATTTCGCTAGTCTATGTAGCTCGTATGAGACGAATGTTTTAACTTGAACAATGTGACGTAAAACATTTTATCATATATTTTTTTAATAATAATAGCCAAGTGTCTTGGCTCTGGTCAATTGACTGCGAAAATTTTGTGTTTTGCAAAGGCTTGTGGTAAACGCTCTATCTTCTTTATTTCTGAAGATATTAAACATTAAAAAATTTTGCACCGCATCCATATACTCAAATCGTTAATCCTAAATAGAATCAAAAGAGTTGAATCACCACTTTCAAGCATTGGCGACGAGGATATAATAAACGAAGAAAAAACTGACGAAATACCAACCAGAGCAAATCTTATCAAAGCAAGTTATAAAAAACTGGATCCCACTACCACTGGATAAAAATTTAGAAAATGACATTGTTTCCATCGTTAGACATTACATTGTTAGACACATTTTAAATTCTACCATCCATGACATATAAATATTTATACATATTTTAGAATGATTTTTCTTTTATAAAATTTCAATTTCATATACATTTTGAACCAACCACCCACCCATGGAAGAAGCGGCGACATATGAAAGCATCATCACTTGAATTATCCATACATATAAATATAAAGATATAGGTATTTATATCTGTTAAACATTCACACACTGAGATCTCATCCAATAGCAAGCATAACACAACAAAAGTGTACATAGATATATACGAGTATATATATAAAACAATCCGTTCAAGAAAAGTCTCTCCACTACCTATACGAGACGGATCCGAATCGAAGAGACCATTTGCATATAGAACAACAGCTGTGTACTTTTCCTTCACACAACTTTCTGAAAATGAACATTATCTGTCACCATACTGGTTGATTCATATGAAGAGCATACATCACCCAACACTGAAGAACCCATCGTTATCGTCATCATCCCAACGAACGAATATGTATATGTGAGTGGTTGGCTGGCTGCTTCCACACTATATATGGGGTACTACTACAACTACTTATCCCTAAAATATTATCATCTATGCAAACATATTCAACTTACTTTTATGTACCCTATCCCATATGAGTAAGTACATTCATTTCTAACACATAAACATACCTACATATGTGACAAAACGATATATACATTAAGGAGGTTATGATGGAACATGAGTATGACTGTGCGGAGAGGAGGAGGCAACATCCACTCACGTCATCTTTAACCTCTCTCGGTAACAACAGTCACAGATAGTCGGTGCATCTCACCCCAAATATATAAACCTTCGAGAAAACTTGATAAGCAAGGTCCTGGCTATTAATGTGGGAGAAGCTAATCTCGTCATACTGAAGTAGAAGGGGGAGCACAATGGACCATAAAGTCGATAGATGTATGTCGGGGTATATAAAAGTCTTCCACTTTGACCTGATAGCCCATTGTGCTTCCACTTCTACTTCAGTCTGACGAGATTTGCTACTCCAATATTTTGACAATAGTCAGGTGCTTGCGTATCAGGTTTTTCTGTATCTGCTGTAACCTAGAGGTTCGCAGTCAAAGATTATACGGATGGATGTTTCTTCCTCCTCGCCCCACAATCTGCACATAAAGGACCCGTAATGGGGTCCCATGGTGTCCCATTGCGTCTCATGGGGTCCCAGATGCTTCCGCAGGGGATACTGCCCGGTAATGAATCCGGCAACTCTCCGAAGTTGCATCCTGTTCAGCCTCAGTGCATCGAGAGATAGCCTATTGGTTATCTCTGACGCAGTAGTAATATCTTGTATCTGCTATAATCAAAAGATTCGCAGTAAAAGATGATGTGGCTGGATGTTTCATCCTCCTCGCCCTACAGTCTGCACCTAATGGATACATTATGGAGTCCTATTGTGTGCAGATGCTTTTGTAGAGGATAATGTCCGTTGTTGAATGGGGTAATTTTTCGTGGTTGAATCTTTTTCAGGTTGAGTACATCGAGATACAGATTCTTGGATGCATTCCGAAAAAATATTTTCCCGAGTTTTTGCTGCCATATATTTACGCAGTAATTACGGTGTTTAAAATTTTTACATGCTGTCTTTAGAATTAAATAGGCTCTGAACCTATTAAGAGTATTCCGGTTCCTTTCATTGCTAAGGTATCCCCTATTTCGTTTCCTTCGAAACCACTGTAGCCTGGTATCCAGATTAATTTAACATTGTTCCGTTTTGTCAGCTCTAGCAGTTCCTCTAGACAATCCTTGACTACTCCTGAAGTGACTTCAGGTGGGGACAAAACTTTAACAGCCGGTTGACTGTTCGAAAGAATGTATACGTTCTGGAAGCAACTAATTTAAGGATCGTCACACTAGAGACTTAAAAGCTAGAAACATATTAAAAATCAAATTTTCTGCCCAACATCCTTAATACAATTGTCTTCATAAAGGTATAATATATACTTATTTATAGCACATGTGAATGCTTTTAAAATTCAGTAGATAAGTTGATAAATTTCATATGCATCATCTTTATATTCTTATACACATATACATAAACCGTAGATTTAACCGTTGAATCGTAGAAGTGCCATTGATAAGAATGCAAATTGCTTGTTGGTGAAAAACTGCATATGTTAAAGAGAATTTCGAATGTATTTATTCTTATAAAAATACACAACTAAATTCAGTAAGTATAGCAATTAGTTCCATAAAAATTTGAATAAAAAATTTCAATCCGTTGAGAGAAGCTTATTTGTTCCCCACTAGTATAAAATATTTTAAATCATGTTGGAGAATTTTAGTTAAACAAATTTAATTACAAGTAACGGATTTAAAAGAAATTATATTTAATGAATCATAAAATTACGCCTCATTTTCGTTTCCTATGAATCCGAACGCCAAAAACGACAAAACACATGCTTAAAACTAAACTTTATTTTAAAATAGCCATTCCTAGGGCTTTTTGAACTTAAAAAGTATGAAAATATACTGAAAAAGTCTTAATTTGAATTGTGATTTATAAAATAAAATGTTGTAAACCTTCTCGAACCTATATAAAGGTCGTGTTCAGAATAACTAAGCCCTAATTCGAATATCTAGTTTAGTATTTTGCCAGAACATTTAACAGATACGAAGCCACTTAGATAGTGACGATATTAACCTTAGTAAATGCTGTCAGAATGGAAGAGAATTCTCCTTTAAATATAGTGGATTTAATAAGGCCTTCAGACACACTAAACTTAGATGCTCATAAATAATTAATTTGTATAATGACTGACTTACTTAGTTTCCCAAGGACTTAGTTTTTCTGAACACAACCAATGATTAATTTTCTTTCAATAATTAGAAAATTCTCTGTATATTTATAATGAAGTTTGACTCGTTATAGGAATATAAAATAAAAGGTATATATATATATATATATATATATATATATATATATATATATATATATATATATATATATATATATATATATATTAAAAACAAAGAAGAAAAAAAGGCACAGGGATTAAATCTTCAGTTAACTTTCTCTCCGCCTTGTCTGTTCTATTTAGAAAACTTATCTAATATTGCATACCAATCGATAAAATATTATCCTGTGTGTGTTTTTCCCTTTAATGTAACATTGTTTTCCTTTATTTTTTTTATAATTATAAAAAAGACGCCTGAGGTGTTAAACAAATGAATGTAGTATCAGTTACTATGTACGATTAACATCACAAAACACTGGTAACTAACAGTGTTGGAGCGAGCGCTATTATATTTTAAAAAAAAGGGATTTTTTAATTGTCTTCACTTGTAAGAAACACGGTTTTCTATGTGGTATTATACTCTTTACGTTAATTAGAAACTAAGAACCCTTTATATATCCTGTATATATTCAGTACACATCTTCGGACAAAAAGTCATCGTTATTTTGTTTGAAAAATTGGTGGTTGAAAAAAATTGGTGGTATGATTTGATTTTTCGATATCGATTTGTTCGTCCAGTATTAGTAGTAGCGAGGAGGGGGGGGGGGAGTTGAAACCTGACAAGTAGGCTTTTTTAGGTCTTTTTACCCGACCCCCAAATGAGAAGGAATTTGTTTGTTTGGAATTGGTAAGTTGTGCGACTACAGCTGACTTTGGTTGGAACTATGTCGATATTCATCTATCGACATAGATGAAACTATGTCGAGTTTGTGATGGAAACCGCAAAAAACCTTCGCAAGCATTACCGACAACTTTCGTTCTTGTCCATACGCCAACAGTTTAGTCAACTAACCGCACGATTTTTTTTTTAAATTTGTTTAATTGACAAATTGCCACTATTTGGAATCGATCCAGCAACCTCCTAGTTTCGAGCAAAGCGCCTTTGAAAGCTCGATCATTCAGACCGGTGTCCATATCAAGTAGTTTAGTCAGCACATTTCTATATGGGTGAAAAATTATTACTATAATGTTTTAGCGGAAATAACTCAACCGAAATGTCTCTTTCTTCTTACTGTTTTTGAGACCTCCTCGATTCTGACGATTATTTTTAACTTTATACCATGTTTCCACTTCTTGAGACCTAAATTTTCACATACTTGTAACTGCCCTAGAATTATGTTTGAAAGAGTAGTTAACTGGTGAACGAACTAAACAAATTTTCAAACCAAAATTTTGATTTAAATCCACAAACAGAAAAAGAGAACTTTACTCTTGGTTTTCGTTTTTAATTTTTGATTTATACATAGATTTTTGTTTTTTGACAATTCAATGATATATGTTAAAGCCATATATTAAATATAGAGGTTATTTCACACTATATATTTTTATTACTTTCTTTAAACAAAGTATAGAGATAAAAGATGCTTTCAAACTCCAAATAAATGTGTAGCATAAACACAAACCGATTTTTCGAATATCAGTATCAACTCAATTAAAGTAAATAGGTATATGCATACAAGAAACCAATTAGAAACCAATTAGGGTAGAACCACATTATAATACCGATCACGGTTCTTTCTCGGTTTGATCTCGGTCTGTTAAAATAATATCAAGAAGAAATAATGTGTACATTCATATTATCCGTAACAGTCAAGTTGTTCCGGTCGAATCGAAAATAACAATATAAATATAATCGATCGGACTGAAAACTAACCGTGAGTGGCATTATAGTGTGGATCCGTCCTTTGTATACTCACTTCAACATATTTTGACTAATGAAAACAACTCGATGTATTTTCGAAGATGGCGAACTCATGGATGAATTAGAACAACAATACTGAATGTTATATTGCGTATTAAGTGGCTGAAATTATATTCGGAAATTATTCGAACAATGTATTTTACGGAGGCAAAAAAAAAGGTGACAGAAAAAACTGTTCAATATTGTGAAATATATATATATATATATATATATATATATATATATATATATATACATATATAAATTATTTTACTCTGCCTTTCAAAATCTGATTGATGTGTATGAAAATAATGTGTACCAAATTCTAAAATATGACTTGCATAAAATATACTTTTACATTCTCCAAAAACCTTCATCGTTTTCACTTTCGCTACTGCTCTACACCACGTAAAGTATTTAAACAGAGACCCAGAGTATATGGGTAAGATAGACAAAGACACAATTTGATTTATTATACATTCATATACAAAGTAGAGGGAAACAAGATAAAAAGTTAATTTTCTACAAGATTTTTTTTTCATACTGTTTTGTTTAATTTTGTATGATGCCTCTATATGTGTGTATGTATTGACAGAAAGGGTTAAGATCAACTATACTCTGAGTATTTTACACCCGGAAATAACTTGAACTGTGATGAACAAGAAGGTATATCGTCATTAAATACGAGAGTTAATCTCAAAGTATGTACCGGAATATTTAAAATATCTCATTGATACGTTGTCATGAAATTAAAAGAATTTTTTTCTTCTAATTTCTTAATCATTACAAGCCAAATGTCTTGAGTAGTATTTGTAAGGTTGGAAATTTGACTAAAACAACTTTTATATTTGAGGTCACAAGCAGTTTTAAGTTTCTTTACGAGGTATTTAATTTGTATTCCGAAAATGGTTAGAGATAGAACAAAACTTTAGCCTTCAAATTGTGCTTTTTAAAAATGCTTACAACTTTTATTAGAGAAATCAAAGTAAGAGTGTTTTTGTAGTCGATTTCTGGCGAGGTTCGAACAAAAGTTTTTTTTGTCATATTTTCTAATTGAATAAAGTGTGTTTTTTACCAGTCCAAGTGGCCGAGCGGTCTAAGGCGTTAGGTCTGCGCAGTATGCCTACTTGGAAACTGGGAGGTTATGGGTTCGAATCCTGACATCGGCAGTTTTTCAATAATTAAGAAAAAAAATGGGCGGTTAGACTGTCGACGTATGGACAAGAACGAAGTAATCGGCTATGCTTGAGAAGGTTTTCTGCAGTTTCCTTCACGAACTCCAGATGAATATCGGCATAGTTCCTATCATAGTCGGCTGCAGCCGCATATCCTACCAATTTCTAGTCTATACACATAAATTCCTTCCACTCCACTCACATCCTTAGGCATTACAATGGACCTTATGGGCGAAGTGTAGCCCGTCCAGGAATTTCATCTACAATCTATCTAGTATGTTTGGGTCTACTCTCTTATCGTTTTCCAAATAAATTTACACCCATGGTGAGGAGAGGATTGTTTGCTGTTGTTAGGAATTTGATTTGGTTAGGATACTTTGTTTTTGTTAGGTAGTTTTTGCTTTTGGTCAGGATTTGTAATGTGTCCTGACTACCCTTCGACCAAAAGATATTGTATGATCAAGATTGCTTTTGAAAATGTTTCGGAAATCCTTCTGTAAAACAAATGCCGGCCTTATCCTTTAGAGAAACTGATTGCCCTTGCCTGTATTCTAGACTTCATCAAAGCGAAATTATTCCTCTGGTCCCCCGATTTCTGTGGAGTGGACCTATTTTTATCAAAAATGGTCTTTGTGCGTCTTTAGTTTTAATACGTGTCTTTTTCTTTGTATAGGTAAGAGTTTCAACACAATCCTAATTAATGTGTGTTGCATCCTTAAATACAATTGTTGAGAGTTTTGATTTGTTTTTACATTTCTTCATTGCGTGAAGTTACTTATAGACTTTTTTTAATTTATAAATGCATTAAGAGATGGTTTTCCCCCATATTGTTATTTTTCTAGTGAAATAAACTGGCAAAATTTGTATTATGTAAAAATTTTGCTTTAATACATTTTTCTATAATAATCAAATGATTCACTGCGTGAGACACTTTGTATCTTGTATTTTAAGACATCCTGTATATTTGTTGTGTAAAATTGAAGGTGTATTTTTTTTAAAATCTGTAAATATGTGTGAGATGCGCCACCACCATTTCGACAATCAATCACCATCTTAAAAGTTTGACTGTTTATGTCGAATACCTATATATACACATCCAAACAAACCACCCCTATTCACCTATCAATTGTGGATATGGGTGAGATGTACTTGACGAAAAATCAACATTTAGTTTAAAATATTACCTACACAATCTTCCTTGTACCTATATATTCGTTAGAAGTTTCGAAGTTTGTGAATATTGAAAATAAATAAATAATTGAATCGATATAGAAACAAACTACCAATAAAAAATCAACATATGTTTTCGTTTTACTTTCAAAAACTTTTAATACATTTTTTGTTAATATTATTTTTTTCCCAGTTTGTTAGAAAATAGGTGAGAAAATTGTATTTAAAAGTCTCAGAGAATGTCAGTAAGCTTAAATTTAGTTCACACCACATCAAAATCGGTTACCAAATTGTAAAAACTAAAATGGTCACCAAATCTGTCACTTTCTTGGGAATAGATATATTTTGAGTTGGTTTCAATCCAAACTCAACATACTCCGATTATCCTTACTGAAATTTCGATATACCTGAAAAAGTATTTCTACCATCTTCAAAAGGTACTAGCGAAATACCAAAACAAAATTGTTAAACATTGAAGATTTGAATTTCTTTCCAGAGAAATAGACTCTAATTCCTGATTTTGATTATTCATACAGAAAATGTTGAAAGATATGTTTTTACAAGAGATTTCAACTGTTTTTCTTCTAGTTTTTATCGAATTTAATCTACTAGGAAACAGATCTATCAAACTTATAGACCTGTTATAGAGTTATATAAACAAATGTTTCGTGTGTTTGTATACTCTCTAGCAGTCACTAGTTTAGTCAATGGAATTTCGTATGTTTTATGCTATTGGTATTTGTTAATGACTAGCTAAACCCCGCAATTTCACCAGCGTTATTTTTAAATTAAATAAAAACAAACTTAAAAAAATAAATTATTTAAAAATAAATTCTCCCTCCAGCCGGATTTGAACTAGCGACCTATGTATATCTATAACTATTGAATATATATTTTCTTCCGACTTACTTTACAAATAGTAATATTTAAGACTAACCAAGAATTTTAACGTAATGCTAGCCTATAGCCTTCCTCATGAATGTGGCTGTCTAACGCAAGAAAAATTTTTCAAATCGGACTGGTAGTTCTAGATATCAGCGCGTTCAAACAAGCAAATAAAAAAACTCTTCAGCTTTATTATGTTCGTATAGAAAGACAGAAAATGGAAAGAAATTGGTTGTAAATTAATTATGGGGCACATGTTGGAAGATCTTATAATATACAATCAACCATAAAATAATCCAGTTGTATTCAGGCTGGTCTCAAAAGTTTCCACATCTGATGTTATGTTGATACATAAAAAATTATTTTATATACAGACTAGAACTGATACAATATGTACCTACGACGATTCTAGACGTCATATAAATAAAATATCTACAAGGATAGTTTGTTAACGGACAGACACACTGACTGATGAGATGAATTTTCTGTACATTTTAAAAGCTTTATCTATTTTTACAGTACCTTCTACCTACCTATAGTATACAAGCTTTTTTGCTTTTAATTTTAAAATAAAATTGAATGTTGTCTCGAGTTAGTTTTTGAAATATTTATCTAATAAATTTTAGTTTAGTATATGAATATATAGTATAGTATAGTGGTATTTGAAACATTATTTTATATTTAAATTATTTTGTATTTAAGGTATAGAAAGTTTCTAGAATATTGTAGGTAGAAATTTATTTTAAAACTCTTTATGAAATATGGATATCAATCAGCTTCTTGCGAATAATTTTTAAATCTTGTCACATTTGAATTATCTATGATTAAAAATATAGGTTATTGGAGTATATAATCATATTTCACTTTATATGTTTTACTATTGTTTTACTTAAGTCCTATGTAAGCAATTTTTGTTAACTAAATTTGTAAATACTTTATTTTATGTACTTGATTTTATGCTGTTTTTTGCTGCAGTCAAGACAGCATTCAGTTGCAATAATATTCATTATTATATATTATAACTTTTTGAAAACTGGCATATGTGGAAAAACACATCATCCAAAAGAATCTCTATTCATCATTGATTGAATTAAGCATGCATGACGCATAAAACCATTGTAAAAAAGCATTAAAAAATAAACGTATGTCGGTCCAATACTTAATCATATTAACACCTAATTGCTTAATCACACTTAATCGTTCAAACAGAATACAACTTCGAAAGGTTACCCAATTCATCACCGGACATTAACCTATACCTCACTACTTTATTCAATAGAACTCCATAATGGATCCATTATGTGGAGCCTGAGCGGCGAGGAGGATGAAACATCCAGTCACATCATGATTAACTGTGAATCTGTCGATAACAGCAGATACGATATATTCGGTGCATCTCACCCCAAATATACGAATCCTCAGGAAAACCTGTTAAGCCAGCTGCTCCTGGCTATTGCCAAGATATGGGAGAAGCTAGCCTCATTAGAATGGTGTAAAAGGTAGAGTACAATGGGTCTTATGGTCGAAGTACAATTCTTTACATACCCCAAGATTTAATATCTATCTAAACCCGTGTCGCAAACAACTTAAAGGCCAACTCAATATTAAAATTTCTTGAAGTCTTGGGGATAATTCCATTCTCAATAGTGTACAAACTTTCTATAAAAAGGTATTACCAGACACTTAACTTCATTGTAAACAATATATTTATTGTTTAATTTAAAATGTTTTTCTGTATTTTATTGTTTATTATAGAAAATATTTACATTAGTAATTGTTATAAACAATTATATATGTACATTTGTGTATACATAGAAAACAAAGATAAAATAGAAAATTTTCACTCAAAGAAAAACTTTTAAATTATCTAAAAGTGTACATACATATATAATATACAATAATCTCTCTATATTGTATAAAACAACCATCATGATTTTAAATCATTTCAAAAGTGTACTTTTAATTCTTTCATAGATGTACAAAGTGTCTCGAAATAGACAAGTATGGTGGTTAAAATAGGTTAAAATATTGGTTCACATCGTTATTCACGTAAAAAGTCTTTTATGCAATTACTGTAAAACAACGTTGTCAAAAATTCAAAACTGATGAATTAAATCCATAATTTGTATTTTATAAAAATAAAAAATTTTCCGCAAAACTTCCCCTTCAAGTTGTTGAGAACTGTAAAAACATGAGCTTAAAGAATTGAATTATGTTAATATAAGAGTTTTTTAAATTTTCAATCTTTGATATTTGACAAGTTTGATCATATAATTATGTTTCCTCAAAAATGGAAAACTTATTATTGATCATTTCAAAAATTGATCAACGTTTAAAAATCAATTATGCTTACATAAAGCCATATTGGAAAATATATATTTTTTTTATTTAAACTTGTCACAAATATATTAATAAATTAGCACTGTGTTAAATATTCTGCACAATTGAAACTCTTTTAGTACATTTAAACAATTATTCTGAATATACTGAAAAATTTACGACCAAAAACCATAAGGTTAATTATGGATTTTTTAGAATTTTATGAATATACTAAATAGAATTTTGTAAAATAATTTTTTTGAGTATACAAAACTAGCAGTTGCCGCTGTGGCTTCGCCTACGAAAATTGTGTAGTGCTTATAACTGTGTAACATTACATTTCTCCCCTTCAAGACCTGAGTTTCTAAAAAACTCACGTTATACACATTTATTTCATTATTTGTAAATAACAATTTTCAGGTTTCTAGCTTCAAATAAAAACCGAATCTCAATACAACTTTGTACCATGGATTTCACGCAGATTTCACACAGATTTTCACTGAAACACGCATTTCTTTGTTTATTATTCAGTGCTGAACCTCCAGTTTTCGTGTCTCTGACTAATATATAAACAAAGTCCCGATTGAGTCCCGATTTTTTATGTATAGATTTCATGTACCAAACAATTTATAATGTAATTTGGTTTATAGTTTCTATAGAAATGCCTGAATAAACAAAATTTTGGAAATAAACTATTTGTCATTGAAATTAAAATGAAATAAAATTGAGGTTTCGTACTGTTACAAATTTGGGGGAAAAAATGCTCCTTCGATTTCATCCCCTTGAAGAACGATTTTCTAAGTGCACCTTTTTGCTGTCTAAGGAAAGCATCTTCCAAAATATGTTTGCAGTCAGGACATGTAATTTTATAAATATAGAAAATCTTGCACAAAGCATCTTTAAAATTTCTTAGTCTTCCGTACAGTCTTGAATTTCCAGGATAATATAGTATGCGAGTATAAGCCAATATCTTTTTCTTCGGAAACAAAGTTTCTGTTTTGAAACAAATACAAAACAGACAAGTTCTGTAAGTTGTTTTTTTTTTGTTAAATTTTATTTCTTAAATAAATACTTCATGTTATATTTAATGTATTTTGTTGATGACCTAACATAAACATCTGTGTTTTAATTAACGCCATTATGCTAATTACTTTAATGACTACCATCATCGTCATCATCAGTAGCACCAGCAGCAGTATCATCCCTACTTGTTCTCCACTACTTACTCATCTTTTCTTAAAATATTTAACATTCCCTTGTTTTAAATTTTGTGTGTGTTTGTGTGATGTTCATGTATACATCATTTGCCGCCTCCATGTTACAACACAAACACCAAGATGATGAACAGAGTAGAAGGAACTTCTTCGAAGGAAGTGATCTTTTATTTATTTTTTTTCATAAAATATTAGTAGAATATGAGTTTGACATTAATAGCCATTTGACTGTAATTAAAAGGGAAGTAATTATTATTACTTACGATTACTGTGCTATGTTTTTTTTTTCGTACTTAATTAATTGTTACTTTATTTAATTAATAATATAAAAAAATCTGTTTAAATAATTTCTTAATTAAATCGAGTTAATTATAAATAATATTGAATTTATTTTATTTATTTATTTTCTTTAATTCAAGGGTGTTTTAATTGATAACGATTCATGTTACTACCCTCGCATGCTATCGTAGCATAAAATATATATTTGATTGATAATTTTAAATGGTTCACGTTGATTTTTACATTTTCGGTTGCATTTAGATTGACTTCAGAAGAAAATGACAAGGAAAAAATAAAACCAATTGATAGTTTGAATGATTGAAAGAAGATCAAGAATAATTTTTAAGAATGTCGTCAATAAAGTTGATTATTTTAACGAGTTAACAAGGTTAAATGTCATAATTTTTGTCCAATTTAAAATTAATAAATTTAAATATCTCAAGATCAAATAATGATTCCGAACCAATTACATTCGTCGTATTATTGCCAGCTGATAGTGTTTGCCACTGATGAAAAAACTTGAATTGGCTTTTTTTTTAACCAAAAAAACTACTTAAAAATTGTGGTATAATTGCATCCAAATTGTCGAGGCGTCTTAAGCAAACTGGTCTCTAGTTTTTAAGGACACCAAATGGGAAGTTGGCAGTGTGGGTAGACCGCTTGCAACCATCTCTATGGCTTAGGATTTGAATACCAGATAACTACCACATTTATCTGAATCAATATTCTTATTCCCACCGCCTCCACTTGTCTAATATTAAAGAGAAATTTTGTAGAAAACTGTGTATCAAAATTATTCTATTTGACGAATATTTATGGAAATCAATCCTATAAAAATCAATTCAATAGGTACACACCAATGGGCGCAGATGGGTGTGGTTTTTCAAAATCTTATTCAAAACATAAAAATATTTAAAATGAGAACACGCTTGGACGTAATTCTTGATCGACTTTGATCAAGAATTGATTTCCATAGGATTGATTTCCATAAATATTCGTCAAATAGATTAAATAAAGCCATAATCGGCAAGGCAAACAGTGCTCGTACAGTATGCAATTGATGTAATGAAATTAAAATTATGGCTTTTATTTTCAGTAAAAATCAAATAAAACGAAACAAATTAAATAGAAATCAAAATTAAATTAAAAATTTTCTACTTAACTAAAATAAAGAAATAAACCATAGAATTTTTCTATATATATATATATATATATATATATATATATATATATATATATATATATATATATATAAATACAACGTCATATTATTCGAAAAGAATCAAAATAAAATCATAATTATAAAATATAAATTCATAAAATAAAATCATAATTAATAATAATAACATTTAATATTTTCATTATTCTAGACACTGAAAGAAAAACACAAAAATAAAAAGGGGTTGATTTGGTTTCGGTTGCTTAATTAGAAAATAAAATTAATTATACGATTTTAAAATAAATAATAGATTATTACATCAGAAAAATCCCACATATTAATTGACTGACTCTCCGTCCTACTCCTCGTATTCTCGAATGTGCTGAAGGAAAGTATATTTTAAAGAAAGAAATTCAATTTTAAATACTTGCACACAAATAAAGAACTAATAAAGACTTATAATTATAATTTTCATATTTTCTTCTCCAAAACTAAAAAGAGAGAAAGAAAAAAACACGAAGAAACGTGAAGAAAAATCCTATTTAAATCAGTGTTCATTCATTCACAAAAGGAAATGAAACAGTTAAGTCGTATTTATTTTCACGTAGGTAATAAAACTAAATATTTAACAACAAAAATTAAATGAATTGCTACGAAGAAAAACCCCTTTTATGTTATTCTCATGTCGTCACAGTTGGTGTCGGTTGGTTGTGTGTGTTTTTTCTGAATATAAAGAAATTATTATATAACAGAATGCTCTGCTACCAAGCAAGCATCAGTTGTTGGCTCTTTATTTGTTAATAGCAAAAGGTGTTTGTGAATACTTGTATAATTGTATAGTCATAAATATCTTGTCTGTTTTTTATACACGATATAATTTAATAAACAAGAATATAAGTACTTCGGTTAGTTCCGACTTTGTAACGGTTGAAAATGTTGATCACAGAAAAAAATTTTGTTCATAATATGGCCTAATTAGTCCATTTCCGCATGTTCTTTCGTCCGTGATTGTGGGAAAGAAGATTCCAAGTAAAAAATACAACCAGTAATCCAGTTGAATATACCAATATGGAAAAATAATATGGTAAAAAGAATTCACCACCCTCTTGAATTAAATTTTTACTACTCGGTCGCCAAATTTGAAGGTTTCAATCCCAAAATATTGCGTTTTATTTCTGTTTTATAAAAATAGGTTTCAGATTACTTGGAACCTTCACTCTTCGAAGAAGCTAAAAAGTAATTTCAAGTTCGTGAATGTGCAAAATCGAAAAAAATAAGGTAGTTGTCTTGTAGAGATTGTAGACTTTACTTTTTTGACTTGAATATACTTCGTATGTTTGTTCGCTGAGATAATACAAAAATGTCAAGCGTCAAATTAAATTACAATAATTAAACGGTCAATAGTTTAGTTTTTTAGTCAAACGGCTCGGCACAAAGTGTGGTGAAATTACAATTTTTGAAAGCGATTTGTACCAAAGCTAAACGATAAATAATTGTAAAATAAATTAGACTATTATATTTTGAATAATTTATAAAAATTCAGCCAATATCACCGACAACGCGTTGCACACGACAATTATATTAAAGACAAAAAAATTTCCCTTTTTAAAAATATAAAACTTTCGTTTGAAACTTTTTTTCATAAAATTAGTATACATCGGTTATTTATGTAATTAACTCAGTTACTTGTTATTTTCATTTGTTGAAGATTAGTTTTGTGTATCTTAGAATTCAAAGTTACGAACCTTAAATAAATATTGTATATAGAATATGTTAGAAATTCCATGACTGGAAGTAAATAAAATTCATAATATGAATTTTATGAGTTCATAATATTTACCCGTAATATTGCAAAGTTTATAAATACAACATAAAAATAGTTTAAAAAACTATATAAAATAATATGTTTCCACATAATCAAATTTTATTTTCCAAATCGATGCAACAAATCAAGATATTTTTTTTTCAAGAATCTTTCAAAAAAAAATGATAGATAAATAAATACAAAAATATATTATTCATAGTAACAACAGTGTTGACAGTAAAGATAAATTATTATATAAATGATATATAAAATTCAAAAAGGGAAATATTATATTGAAAATGAGAAAGAACCAGTTGAATGAGAATGAAACATTTATATAATTTCGCTTCTCTTATACATCATTTGGTTTTGGTGTCTTGCCCTAAGCTCAATATATAACACTCACTCATAGTCTCCAAGTCAATGGTGTTATTATTATATATATATATTCGTAAATTTGGTTGATTCATATATAAAATACTAAACGTTTTAAAATAAGCTACCATACGATTGTAGTCGGTATACGCAATTACGGATATGTATCTTAATGTATACTGACAATCAAAAAAGTTGAACTAATCTCTGTTCCAGCCTCGCAGTAAACTTCGCGGTCTTGGCCACTGATTCTATCGATACCCCTGGAACACACTATTTTTGTAACAAAGTAATCTACACAATTTTAATTTAATAACAATAAATCAATTAAGAAGATTTCCTCTAATAGTTCTAAGTGATAATTGGCAATTAGAAGCTTCAATGACTTTCACATGATCTATTATATAATGTCAGTTTTTCCCAATTTTTCTCCCAATTTATACGAAAAATTAATCATCTTCGGTAGTTATAAATTACCTAATCGTAATTACTCCTTAGATAGATTGTGGAGGCTGCCCTGGACGGGTTACACTTCGACCGTAAGGTCCATTGTGATGCCTAAGGATGTAAGGAATAGGTAAGATATGCGGCTGTAGCCCACTATGATAGGAACGGAACTATGCTGATATTTATCTGGAGTTCGTGAAGGAAACTGCAGAAAACCATCTCAAGCATAGCCGGTACTTCGTTAACCCTTTTTTTTTCTAAATAATCGACAAACTGCCGATGTCGAGATTCGAACCCATAACCTCCCAGTTTCCAAGTAGGCATACTGCGCAGACATAACTAATTACTCCTTAAGTCATGACCTTATCCGTTAAAGCAAACGTACCTTCGTTGTAGAGTGCTACATAAAAGACATTTTTTTGAAAATTCTCCAGTTGATTTGTGCCGAATACATTTAAAATTCGAAATGTCTAAAATAAACTTTTTCTTAAAATCGTATACATTTTCAAGTTTTTGTTGTAAAAGTGTACCACCAATGAGAGTGACTGGTTAAATCAAAATAAGAATATGGTTGTATATATATATATATACGAGTATATATAAAAGGTGTTTGTCAAAACAGTCACGTTTTATTTATGAATTTGTAATTTATTTTATTATCAAATTCATTTCAAATTTATGTCAATTATTTAAAGGTTATGTGTTATTTTATTTTTAAATGGGGATTTGTATTGTATGTAGGTAAATACAGTCATTTATTTTTTTATTAAAGAAAAATTGTATTTCTTTATTATTTACACCTTCTGTTCAACCATAGAATATATAATCTGAGTATAGAGAAATTCTTTTTGTGGTAATTGATTTTACGCATCTTTATATCGCAAGAATAATGTTTGATAATAGGTTTTCATCTCGATAATGGTTTAGTACGTAGTTGTGATCAAATTAATTTAATTTGACTGATGAAACGCCAATATGAATAGCAATATGAACTTGCACCATGTTCATCTTACAAAGTAATGTGAACTAGTCATTTTACTTATGTCTTTTCAACACCCATTAATAGAATTACTATCAATACATACTACAGCAAAGTTTGTAAACAAATTTAGGAGGTTGATTTTCTATCACTTCCAATTTGAAAATATATGAAAATATATAAATATATATTAAGCTTCGAAATATTTGAAAAGTTTCTTATAGAAGCCAGTCTGTTGATAATACAGACAACCCATGATCAACCTCTACACATGAGCGAATTCGAATATACGCCAGAAAATAAAAATTATATTTCTATATTTTCAAATAAAAATAAAAACTAAAATACAAATCTTTTCATTGATGGTCAACGCAATTAAGGTTGTTACCTTTGTGGTTGACAAATATTTAAACGTGTTTTAAATTTGGGCTGTAAGTACTTAAATGCTTAATACTTACAATATCCAATGTTGAAGACGTGAACAGCTTGGAAAAAGCGTAGAAAATTTACTAATTTTATTTTTTTTGTCTTAATGAAAAAGGAATACCTATTAGGATTACTATAATAAAGTTGGAAATTATTTCCTTTTAGTTTTGCTAAACAGTTAGAAATTATAATATACTTAAACAAATATTTTTATTAGAGGAGATATTGAAATTTTTTTTTTTAAATATAAATAACAACAAGAATTGTAAGATGCTTACTGCGTTCATAAACTATATATTAGTGATACTAGAGTATGAAAACTATATACAAGTGTATATGAGGGAGTAGGAAAATAAATATGCGAATAAATATGAATGAGTTGAATAATATTTAATATGATGTGTATTCATGTAGAGTCATTAAAAATAGCGTGCAATCTGAGCCGAAAATTTTAAACTGGGCAACCATTAGGCAACTACCTTAACTTTTCTTGTTTAAAAATCTACCAATTGGCTTCTATTTAACTAGAAATCAACGAAGTCGTGGTCGGAAAAGAGATAATGTCAATATAATTTTGTATGAATGTATGTATATTTAACAAAATCATAATCATCATTATCATTATCGCAGTGATAATATATACATAAATCGTTAAATATTTTCTGCGTAGAGAATGTAACAAAAAGGAATGGGGTTTAAAAAGTATACATATATATATATATATATACATATATATATATATATATATATATATATATATATATATATATATATATATATATATATAGTGTGTGTGTTTGTAATACATACGTTTGTATATGATAGTATGGTATGGTTGGGTGATATATTACGGAAATTAAGTGTCAGTTCACTTGCAAAATGAGAATGGAATTTTCATGGAAAAGTATTTAATGCCTTTCATCATCAATATTATTACACATAACTACTACTACTACTAGAATATTTACTATGCATACCGACTTCATATACAGGCTGAATTGTTCACGATGATTGAATCTTTATTCAACAAACAGTCTCTAAACTGTTAATAATCGATTAAGTGGATAATCGATTCCACGGAAAAATTTCCATATAAACAATGCCCGCACAAAAAGTTGAGCAACTGAAATATCTGTTGATCTGAAAACCGATCCACTAATAACTGTCGTAGGAAAAGATTGAACTGAAATATTCGAGTTGAAACTTATCGAATATTGAAAAATGCAAAATATTATAAAAGGTTGAACCAGGGAAACTTTCCATTGAAAATATTTGGAAACAAAAACATTTGGTGCCCGGTCTGTAAAAAAATGTGGATGGTATGAATTACCGAACGATATAATTCCTTTCTGTCGAAAATACCTGAATGAAAAGAATGACCGATATTCTTCAAAAATTTAGTATTTTTACCGTACAAAAATAATGCCAAAGTTTTTACCAGATGATGTAACGAAAAAAAAATCAAAATAAGAAAAAAAGTTAATTTTTTGCAACCATCCCCTAAAACTGCCTCGAAAACAAATACATTTCTACAAACGTTTTATTCTTCTTTTAATGACATCTCACTACCATTACTAACTATTTGTCTTATTTACCCAATCACCCTGTATAATCTACACATACGAATCATATACACACACTCACACATATACAAACAATAAATGAACAGCGATACTTCTAGTGAACGTTTTACTACATTCGAAAATAATATGCGTTTGTTTCATAAAACTACTTTTGTTCAAATAGATTGGATTCTTGTGATAACTAACACACACTAGCAGCACAACACCGCTTTATGAGGTTTTGTTACCCAAGCACACAGTAACTGTAATACATACATACACACACACTTACCTCTGTATGTTTTGTGTTATCTACAAAACCAATCAATTTTATAAATTTAAATTGTATTGAAAATATATTTATCAAAAACTATTTAAAAATATATATCATTTTCAATATATTCAATATTATATTGTTATTATTATTTTATAAGATTGTAAAATGTGAAATATATACCGATTGTCAACTACAAAAAGTTATTTACATTGACTTATTTTTTTTTGGTTTTAGTTCCTTTCTTGTTTCGAAGATTTAATTTTTTATATAAAAGTTTTTAATTTTTGCTTTTTAGTTACTTTTTTCTTTCGTCGGTTCTATTTTTTGTTAAAAAGTTTTTTTTTTTCATTTTTCAGTGCCTTTCTTTTTTCGTACATGTTCTAGTGTCGTTAGAACTACATAAGTGTGCCAAGTTTCAAAAGAATCGGTTCACAGATGACAATTCAGTGGGTGAACAATCCATTTTCCCCTATTTTTCTACCCTTAAGGACGATTTTTTTTTTCAAATTTTATGGTACCAACTTCGAAGTATACACAATCCAATAAAAAAGGAATTATTAAAATCGCACTATTCTGTAAAAATTTATGCGTGATCATACGTAAAATATTTATATATATATATATATATATATATATATATATATATATATATATATATATATATATATATATATATATATATATATATAAATAACTAAATAACGATGTTGAGTGCTTTCAAAGTGTTTACACACAGACAATAGTGATTATGTGATTATGATCTTTAGTGGAAGCGCAGGGAAGCGTCTTATTTTTTTAATTTTGTTATTAATTAAGATCTCCTGCGTAACGAACGTTGTTTGACTTCTGAGCTTCTATATTCTAATTTTTATTAATGTGACAAAAAAAATTTCCCTTTTTCATTGAACGGTCTTTATATTTGACACCTAGTACCTTTCTAGTGATATCCGCGTAGAGGAATTCGTATATACAGGAGTAAGGGAAAATCTAGTGTCTATATACCCAGACATATACACTAAATATAACATTATTATATATATTGAAGGTGTGATTTGAAGTTGTTTAAGTTCCATTGACGAGACAATGCCATATCACACGTTTGAAAACAGAATGTCTAGAATTCAATGATAGCACCTTTCGTATTGGTAAGGTAGAGTTATATAAAGGTGTCTATTTAATACCTACCTAATACCTACCTACCTACCATCATCGCATCGTTTTGTTACAACATATACAAATACTAATAGAATCTGTTATTCCGTTCATTTAACTATTTATAATTATCAATTTAATGAACATGGAACAAGACTGCACAAAACATTTCGATTAATTTTAAACGGAGTGTTTCAGTATGTATTTTGCTTCACGTAGGAAATATAAATAATTCGTAGAAAATATTAATTAATATAAACATGAAAAAATTAATATTCTTTGACATAAAATGCTTGAGATGAAAAATCATAAATATCTAGGGTGGGAATCGAACCCACGACCGTTGGCGTTGTATGCTAACGCTCTGCCTCTGACGTAGTGTATGTTGTGGTAGTGGAATGCAGGTGGTTTCACACTATCTTGATGTCGTTCTATTATTAGTTTTAGTTTCTTTCCTATCAACATTTTTGTAAATTGTTCATACCATATTTAACTCCATTAGGGGATGCATGTTCAAAAATCATAGTGCTCACCTTCGTTATATAAAGAATTCCTGTGCAAAATTGCATGGTTGTAGACTCGCCGGTTTAGTCTGTTCGTTGTCTGCCCGTTACTCTGTAGTTTTTGATTGAATACATATTGTGTGTACAATGATAGCTCGACTTTGGCGCTATTTGTACATCCCTGTTACATATAAATCTATAGATATAATAATTGATTGAGACATGCTCTTACAAATTAGCCATGTTGACATTTCAATAGACGACAACGAACGACTTCCATCCACCATCTACCATCACAATGTGTGTATGTCTGCATGTATGTATGTATGTATGATGTCAAGAAGATGAGGTAAATGTTTATTAAATCTAAGCTACCACACACATACACATAATATTATGTATACAAATTACTAAGATGAGAAAGGATTAAACTGACTAAAATAATATACATCCACACACAACCTTTAGTATAGAGTCAACCTTTACAAAATACAATACATATACATGTAATGTGTGAGACTGTATATGTTTATTATTGGGACTGCAATTTACCCAAAATTGAACGATCAGTTTTGTTTGATATATTTCTATATCATCATTATATATATATACAAGATGTTCTGAAATTCATTCAAGAAAACTATACCACCATGTAGATCTGGAAAAAACAAACAAAAAAGTTTAATAATTATAACAAATATAATATAATAAATATAAATTATAGATATAATTAATTAAACATAAATTATAATTTCAACTAATCACATTTGCATTTATGGGTGTCTACTACTCCACCAATCACAGAGCGCATAGTGTAAGCAGGTGGGGCCACTATAGTGGAGTGGGGCGGCCATTATAGAGAAGCAATCAGAGTTCTCAATAAGTGTAGCAACACCCACAAAATGGTTAAATTTATTAATGTTTTATTTATTATATCTCAAAAACTAAGCGTCAAATCAAAAACTTAAAGGACTTCAACTTAAAAAATTATCGATGAAACTTTTTTGCTTGTTTTTTCCAGCTTTACACCGTGGTAGAGTTTTCTTGAATGAAATTCAGAACATCCTGTATATATATATATATATATATATATATATATATATATATATATATATATATATATATATATATATATATATATATATATATATATATATATATATTATACCATTTTAATATATATTATTACGTAATACTTGTGTCTGAATCGTTACGTTATTATTGGAAATAATAGCGTGTGCAATAATTTCTCAGGATGGTGTGTGGAATTCCTGATTGAAATTCTTCACTTAATTATTATTTATTTTCAATAATTAATTTCAATTTTTCGGAATGTTTAAATATTATAAATGGTTTTTTAAGCTTCTGTACAGAGTGCTCTTACCTGATTTGAGGGTAACAAGCAAAGAGGGTATGCTCTATTTTGGATAAAACCTGTGTTATAATTATAATATATTTAGTCGACTTAAAAAAAAAATTCATAGAATTTGTTGAGGGTCCAAGGTTGAAATCCCTACTCAGACGCTAATGTAAGAATAAGATAAGATACCAAGTTGATTTGAAACCTGATGTAATCAAACGTTTATTTTGTCTAATAATTAATAACTGTTTGTTGGTAGTTACGTGGACACGCAGGAAATATTTAGTGTGTACGCGAATTCACTGCATATTCTATGCAAAAAGATTTTATGGTTTTGCCACATACTAGTTAAAGGGAAAATTATAGCATGAGTTTGGTTTTTTTATCCCAATTTATCTACTTACCATTTTTTCTACATCTCTAGTATTTACGAAAACGTATTTACCGTTTAGTGTTACTGGGCAGAACTGCCTATCTTTGAAACCCTAAGAGATATAACGAAAACTTAATAACGAAAAATTTTCTTCTTTTTAAAATATACAACTTTTGTTTGATAAATTTTTCCATTAATTCAATAATACTGGGTATTCAAACAATTAACTCAGTTAGTTGTTACATTACTTGTTTTTTTTTTTTTTAGTTTTTGAGCTATCAGGCAGGATGCTGATAAATAAACCATTCACTTTACTTTGAATTGACACACTGTATTTTTGTATTTTATTAATTACTCCATACAAATATAATAAAAAAATAGTATTTATTAATTTGTTTATAATATTGACTTCAGATCAGAATATTTAATAAAAAACTTTCAAAACAATATTACATAATTTTTTTTTTTTGTATGTTAACTATTTTATGAGTTTTTATTATTGAATTTTTATAATTGTTTGAAATATATTTTTATTTACAAAAAAATTAATGGAATAATTATCGATAATTTGATTTTCTCTTTTCTACCCTGTTTCTTGGAATTTTTTGTAAACTTTAAATAATTGTAAAATATTAGTCGGTTCAAATTATCAAAATTTGTTTCGATAAAATTTCGATAACATAATTTTTTAATAATTGTTTATTTTGAAATGAATATGATTACAGAATTAAACACATAGTTGCTTCATCAAATAGCGATCCTATCGGACGCTGTTTCTTAGTTTATTGAACATAATTGTGTCTCTAATACTAAATTTATAAATATTTTTACCAAAATATTCACAGTCTTATTCAATGAGAAGAATATCCGTTGAATTAAAAGTATACAATGCCCTAATGTACAAAAAGAATAATCCTATATTTTTATGCATCTCGGATTTAATGAAAATAATTTATATCATAGCCCACATATGGTACTCAAAACACGAATGTTTTAAGGATGTTAAGGATAGACAATTGGAGGCAATAGTACTATAAATAAAAAATAAGAGGAACAACTTTTAGCAGTGAATGTACCTCTAATTTAAATCAACAAGAACATATATCATTTTTCTTTCTATATACGAACCATATACGAATAAAAAAATGCGTGTAAAATTAACGTTTATTTATAATGTGCAATAAGTTTAAAATGGCTTAGTAAATCGTTTTGAAAGTATCACAGTAGCTTTAGCATTAAGTGAGGAACTTTCTACTAAATATTCGTTCGTTTCTCTAGCATTCCTAATATGAGGAACAGCTCTATCAATGCGTTAAGATATCTTCTAATCGTTTGTTACAAACCACAAATATGCAAGCAATTATTTCGTTCCAAAAACGTCGTTTTCTTGCTTTTGCAATAGAATATCTGAAACTCCGTTTTCTTTCCGTGGTTTTTGAGACACGTATGGACAGAAGGGGTATATATAGAGAGGGTATTTTTAATGCCTTTTCTTGAAGCAAATTATTACCTTAACAATTATAACCATCTACTTTAAATTGAGCCACCTATTTTAATGTTTTGCACTGTTTTAAACTACAAACATCAACCCCCGACACTCTCACTGTCTGTTCCAATATTCTTATCGGAAGTTAAAAAAAAAAGCTTAAGATTTTAATAGCACAATACAAAGATAAATATTAAGAAGGTTGGGGCTATATTAAATATTGTTATTGAAACGGAATATGATTTACGATAATTATCTTTTTTTTTCAATATACGTAGACAAAGTTGTATATATTATTGGAGGGTAGGGAGCGGACAGGGAAAACGATGTTCCTTCTTGTATATATATATATATATATATATATATATATATATATATATATATATATATATATATATATATATATATATATATATATATATATATTATTAATTAATATTTCGATGAGTGAAAATCATTCAATATGTTGCTAAGATTGATGTATTTTAGGGGTAAAGAAAAAATGTATAACGATAGAATATTCATTATAAAAAATTTCCGTACTTACACAAGTTATTAATAATTTGTTAATTATAAAACATTATCGCTTTTTTTTTTATAAAAGCACTGTTTTAATTTTAATTCATACATAAATTGAGAAGTTAATTTACACAGTATTGAGACTATCTTTTTAGATTGTTTACTGTGTCAAATTAGTGGCGTATTATGTTCAAAGTTTTGCAATCGATTTGTGTAGAGTCTTTTTGATTTTCGAAAAATGATGTTTCGAATAAAAGCTTTTTGTTTTTAAAAATTCTAACCATTTGTCAAGAACTGAATATATTCTGCCCGAATCAATTGTCACATTTTTAGAAGTGTTTTTTTCAATTCCTCGCCATATGTTCAGTCTAGCTGTAAGATAATTTCACTGACATTAAGTAAAGCTATAACAAGTTAAGTTTTATCAATGACGTAGTACTTTCCCTGAATTCTTTGAAAGTAAATTTCCCTGAGTTCTTTGAAATTTACTTAAAATCAGTTAAAATCAGAATTAGGATTCTTGCTTCCAAAGTAAAATTTTATGTTATAGAGGTGAAGAATAGTACTAATAGTAGCGGAACGAAGGCTGAAGCATGGAAAGCAGTCCTTTCTAGAAATTTTTACCGACTCCTAAGGAACCCATCCCTTCAACCTCTTCTGTCCTCTACCACTAGTTCTTTTCTCCTAGCCTAGTGTTTGATGTCGAACCTACCCGTCCTGACATGACAAAGCTCCATTTTAGTTGTTTAACTACATTTTCACCCATTTTGGTTGAGATGCAATCTAAATGGCTCATTCTGCCAGAAAATGGAATGGCTTATGTAGCAGAGCGCAGTTTCCTTCAATCTTTTAAAGGATAGATCCCATTCGAGCAGTGACCAGTAATCAACAGAACCAGAAGGCTTATCTCTACCCAATTCTTGCTAATAAACCAGACTTTCCTCGCGGCGGTATCAATTGTTCATCTAATATAGGGGCCCGGAACATAAATTATAGATAGATAGATAGATTGTAGAAGTTTCCCTGGACGGGCTACACTTCGACCATAGGATTCATTGTGATGCCTAAGGATGTGAGGATGTGAGTGGAGTGGAAGAAACTTTTGTGTATAGACTAGGAATTGGTAGGATATCCGGCTACAGCCGACTAAGATAGGAACTATGCCGGTATTCATCTGGAGTTCGTGACGGAAACTGCAGAAAACCTTCTCAAGCATAGCCGGTTACTTCGTTCTTGTCCATACACCGACTGTTTAGTCAATTAACCGTCTCTTTTTTTTTCTTAATAATTGACAAACTACTATAAATTAAAATATAAGTATAACTCTGAAACGAAAAAGTGAAAACATCGTGACAAAACTCAAATACCTACAAATTTGGCACCACCTAGTATTCATTCAAGCAAGTCACTAGCTTTTGACGATGAGTGTAACAAATATAATGAATGCGTTAGCAATTAAATCCTTTAAGAAAAAAAGGTGAAAAGAAACTGTTTTATAAAAAATGATTCGTTCATCTTTGATTGAAAAACTGAACAAAAAAAAAAAACTTCTTATTAAATAAGGCGTTGGTTTACACAGAAGTAAGTTAGCAGGGGAAGAGATTGAGGTGGTTGCGTTATTACATAAAGGGTATAATAAAGAAATGAGATGTAATTAAAAATGATGTATATTTATGGACATTATTATTAAATATAATATAAATAAAATTTTTTTTTTCTTATACTAAAAAATCTTTTAGAAAACTTTTAATACATTGAAACAGTTTTTTTCCTCTTATCCTACTTGTAAATACTTAATAATGTTTTTTATTAAATTTTAAGGAGTCATCAAAAAGTCTATTTAGAAAGTAATTTTTAACATGTCATTGAACACTATACTTTTTTTTTTGCTTCTGCTATAGCAAAAAATATGTTTATTAAGTGAGGAATAATTGTTCTTGTAAGCAGCAGTCATTTAATTAACCTTTATACAGTAATAATGTTTATTTCTAATTATATGACGATGTAATTATTAAAACTGTGAATAGTCAATCGTTAAGGTTCACAATAGGGAATATGCATGAAAATTTTTTTCACATTTATTTTTAGAATATGAAAATACTGTTAATACTGTAATAATATTTAAAAACGAAATTAAAATCCGACAAATATCAAGGAAGCTATAAGGTTTTAAAGATTATTATCTGTCTCTATCATGCAAAAATATTAAAAACGGAGTTTTACGTGTATTTTAAATGGTGAAAGTCTAATATGACGTCACATAACATATCAAGAGGGCTATCACCCTCTTTGTCTAATCGGGAATTTCAATCATTCATATCTCGCTTATTATTAAAGTTATTTAAAAAGTAATTTTACCTTGGTATTTTTCAAGTAAACATGCTTCAATTCAAGTGAAAAAAATTTTCATGCATATTCCCTATTGTTAAACCATCTTCACAGCTATAGAAAAGAGTAAAAGGGAAACAACTCGCTATACTACGTTGAAATTGGTAGGATATGCGGCTGCAGCTGACTATGATAGGAACTATGCCGATATTCATCTGGAGTTCGTGAAGGAAACTGCAGAAAACCTTCTCAAGCATAGCCGGTTACTTCGTTCCGGTCCATACGCCAACAGTTTAGTCAACTAACCCCTTGTTTTTTCTTAATAATTGACAAACTGCCGATGTCGGGATTCGAACCCATAACCTCCCAAATTCCAACTAGGCATACTGCGCAGCCATAACGCCATAGACCGCTCGGCCACTTACCCCAAAAAAATAACATTTTATGGATGAGTTTTTCATATCAATATTATTTAGTAGTAATACTACTAATTAATATTGATATAAAAAACGCATTCACTAGATATCAAACAATGGACGTCTGAGTTTCACGCAAAATTTGCTATCTATTACACCACGGATGATATAGCTAGATGAGTTAATTTTCTCATATGATTGACAATATTACTTTGAAATCAAAATTACTTTATTATTCCCACGTATTATTATTTATGTATACTCAAATGTTGCACTCGTAATGACAATTTCCATTATGGTTACGAAGACATAAGTATGAAAGAACAAGCGTATACTTAGTATATTTTGCATTATTAAATAAGAAACGCTAAGGTATCAATACTTTTCAACGAATATGGTTTACGAAAATACATATTACGTACCAATATGAAAGGGTTCCTGCTGAGTGTTCATAAAATATACTTTCATTTTGCCATCTTTAAATGCATCCTAATATATCATCTATCGCAAAACAGCAGCTTTTTATTGTGTGTATTTTTATGTGTTTTTTTTAAGTGAACACTACTAATAATATTATTATTATTATTATTATTGTATTGACTGTTTATTTTTTAATGCACATATGAGTAAAAAGCCACAAGCAATGAAAATAAAATTTATATTGACAAATAATATTGATAATGTCTCTTTTATTAGATACCATCACATATAAAATACAATAATAATAGCGTTCCGCTTCAAAAATATATATTCGATATATTCGATATGTGTGTATTGTAGTATCGAACAAAACTAACGAAACCAATGAGTTACATCATTTTGATTCACAGTTCTGTACAGATATAACTATTGATATTCTCTATATAGAAATCCAAATATGCACTACATTTAAAAGTACTATGGGCCGCAGAAGTAACGTTCTTTTTTTCAAAATTTTATTATTTATTTGTGTCTAATTCATTCGGTTTTTGGGGAAAATAACTCGAATGAAATTGTGTGTTTATTATGAATAACTGATATCCGAAACGTTATTTTGAATTCTTTGTACATACTTTGTAACAGTTGATAATATTTATCTCAGTCAAAAATTTTGGTATAGTTAAAATGACCTAATTTGTCCATTTTCGAAAGAGTCCGTAAACTCAAAAACCAGTCCAAGTAGCTGAGCTATCTAAGACGTCATGTCTGAGGCAATATGTTTACTTGGAACTGGGAGGTTATGGGTTCAAACCCCGACTTCGGCAGTTTGTCAATTTTTAAGAGATTTTTGTTCTTGGGGCGGTTAATTGACTAAACTGTCGGCGTATAGACAAGAACGAAGTAACCGGCTATGCTTGTGAAAGTTTTATGCAGTTTCTTTCACGAACTCCAGATGAGTTTTGACATAGTTCCTATCAGAGACGACTGCAACCGCACAACCTACCTATTCCTAGTCTACACACAAAATTTCCTTCCACTCCACTCACATCCTCATATCCTTAGGCATCACAATGGACCTTATGGTCGAAGTGTAACCCGTCCAGGGCAGCCGTTACAATCTATCTCTTTCTATCTAAGTTGGTCAGCAGCGTACGACCACGTAATTTGTGGACCTAACGATTTGTCAGGGGGATTGGGGTAACAAACAACGACCTACTATCTTGCGTTTATAATTTACCCACCAGAGAGCATACCCAATTGCTAGAGTTCCCAATACTTGTATAATTTATTTTAAGCTAATTATATTTAGGTTTCATTGATATAAAATTTATGTTGTACGTTGGGGATACTTTTAAGAATATATTGATGAGGAATATATATGACGACGACAGTTTTTTTGGAAATTCTGACGCATGTCACCGAACAAGTTTTTAGTATTTATAGCGAACAACTTTGTTTCAGCACATTTTTATCACGCTTTAGTTATCAGTGTGTAAAAATCATTTTGTAAATCATTAGTCAGCGTTATGAAAATATGATTTTCTAATGGAAATGCTGTAACTTGGTATTATTTACATGAAAATCAGGGCAATTGAATAATAGGCACGAGGTAGGTATTCGAACATTTTGGTGGAAGCGGTGGGAAAATATATATAAACTATGCAAACAATAATATTTTCAGCCTTTGACCGTTGGGCCATTTGGACTGGTGAACAACTTAGTAACTACTGCTAGTAGGTTGAAATATTAAGTTCCACCCCCTGACAAAAATCCCAAAATAAATTATTTTTGTCCAAACAATAATCTCATTTCAAATTTAATTTATTTTTCTATAATTCTTTGTTTTGCTGTTTGACGGGTTTTATAGTTTATCTGGAACCATATGGACTTTTATCCTCGTTTGAGGAATTCGATTACATTCACTAAGTGACACACAATTTTGCAAGACCCGGTATATGTAAAACAAAACAAAAAAAAAACAGAACATAGAAAATTATGTGCAACATAAAAAAAAAACTGACTTGTCTATCAAAAAATATTATAGTTTTATGTACAATACCAATAATATAAATAAATGAACATTGTATTTTATGAGATTAGACATTGTAATTTTATTTCAAAGACAGTTAAGTTAGTTAATCCCTGATTTATTTGATTTTTGCAATAATCCTTCTTTTTTTTTTTTGTTCTAGGTACGTTGAAATATGAAAATTAAATAGAAAACCTTTCAATTTTCGTAAGTATGATTATTTAACTGTTTTAATTATTCTAAACAAATGTTTTCAATGACTTGTGAATATAAATCCTAAAATTTACCGACAAGAGGTATATTATTCGACAAAAACAATCTTGTTTTTCGTGTTCAAATCAATGAAAGAAGCAGTTAATCAAATATGTAAGAGAACAGTCCAGTTATTTCTTTTTAATTTTATAGTTAATTTGTGCCTTAATTGTTTTCGAAAAAAATTTTCGCATTACAACTTTTATCCGAAGTTTTTTTTATTCGAAAACCTAATTATTACGGCACAAATCAGTTATAAAATTTGGATAACATTTGGACAAAGACATTCGTTTTGAATGAGTTCTTTTTTAGCTGAAACTTCTTCTGCACTTTATGGGATCTGCTTCGTGTATTCTAATGGGTTCTTCGTAAAGTATATGTAGTTCACGTACATAGACATAGATCTAATTATCCAAAATTGTGACACATCGAAATAGGTCGTCCCATATGATTTTTCAAATTTTCACCAATAGAATTTAATTCCGTGGCATCCAACTCAGGCGATTTGGATTTACATATTTATGTTATCGTTTTAATAAAACATAGTTTATATTTAAGGTTTTCTTGAAGTATATACCAATCATTCACGGGTGCCGAGAGATAATAGGACTTATGCCAGTGCAGTAGCCGAGCGGTCTAAGGCGTCATGTCTGCGCAGTATGCACTACTTGGAAACTGGGAGGTTATGGGTTCGAATCCCGACGTCAGCAGTTTGTTAATTATAAAAAAAAAAGAAAAAGAAAAGTGGTGGTTAATTGACTAAACTGTCAGCGTATGGACAAGAACGAAGTAACCGGCTATGCTTGAGAAGGTTTTCTGCAGTTTCCTTCACGAACTCCAGATGAATATCGGCATAGTTCCTATCATAGTCGGCTGCATCGGCATATCGTACCAATTCCTAGTCTACTCAGAAATTCCTTCCACTCCACTCACATCCTCACATCCTAAGGAATCACAATGGACCTTATGGTCGAATTGTAGCCCGTCCAGGGCAGCCTTTACAATCTATCTCTATGCCAGTGTACTGCATCGAGCACGATAGTGCAATGCCTTTGTATATACGTATACTTTATGAAAAATCTACACAAGACATGAACGTAGTTTTTCAAGTGTCAGCTGTAGAGATAGATTGTAGAGGCTGCCCTGGACGGGGTACACTTCGACCATAAAGTCCATTGTGATACCTATGGATATGAGGATGAGAGTGGAGTGGAAGGAATTTTTGTGTATATACTAGGAGTTGGCACGATATGTGCGGCTAACTATTGTTGTAATGGAAATTAGTGAAATAATTTTTAAGACCTCAGCACACAATCCAATTGCAAAAAAAAAAATAATAAGGAAAAAATTATTAAATTTGGAAAAGAAATTACATCTAGATCTAAAATTATTTTATTTCAAAAAAAAAGAAGATATAATTTGTTTTACAGCAAAACTATTATTTTTTTAATATAAATAGTAAACGCTTATTATTGTATAGCTTATGTAAGTTGGGTTACTAACTTTACTTTATTTAGAGATAAACAAGATTTGTTTTTTTTAATGTTTTTTTGTTGATTCGTCTAAATATGTTGTTGCGACGGTATATAAAGCTGGAGCCTAACTCAATTAAAGTCAGTTGTTAAATTCAGTCCGAAAGGAACAGTAGTACGGTTTGAGGTTACCATTGTTGAATTAGAACTTAGTATTGTTTGAATAACAAAATTGTTGAACAAAATTAAGTATTTTGTTTGTTTTGTTTCGAGTATTACAATCTATAGTAGATTCAACAGTGCTCCTTTTTTTTTAAGTTAAAAAGAGAGCCAAGATACCGCGACACTATGATAGGAACTATGCCGATATTCATCTGGAGTTCGTGAAGAAAACTGCAGAAAACCTTCTCAAGCAAAGCCGGTTACTTCGTTCTTGTCCATACACCGACAGTTTAGTCAATTAACCGCCCTCTTTTTTTTTTCTTAATAATTGACAAACTGCCGATGTTGGGACTTGAACCCATAACCTCCCAGTTTCCAAGTAGACATACTGCACAGACATAACGCCTTAGACCGCTCGGCCACTTGGACTGGTGTCAGCTGTAAGTATTACTTTTTTGAAAAGTTTAGTAATTATTACCATCTATACCACATATCAGTCTTCAGTCCTGGAAAAAAAGCCTACCTTTGTACTACGATGTATGTTAATTGCTCTTATTTACGGGAAGAAATCCTGTGTTGTCTGGAGATTATCGCTATGCATCTTATTAATAATTCCTTCTTTTCTTTCGTGGACGTACTAGAAGTACTATGACTCATAGTTAACTATACTTTTGTCTACGTGATAATAATATTTTCTGTATACTATTTCTCTCTCCGTGTAAATGCACTAATTTAAGGAATTGTTTCAAGGAATTAGTAATGAAATAATACAATTACATTTGCAAATAAATTAAACGATATTTAGAGATAGGTACATATATATATATATATATATATATATATATATATATATATATATATATATATATATATATCGACTTGATCATATATTATTTCTTCTATCAATACACACACCCAGAAAACATGACTTCCCATGTAATAGAAGACGATAGATACTTGTTAGTATTAGTACCAAAACCTTTTGTATCGTATTTAATTCACATACCAAATACAAAATGATGATCATATTCTAGTGATAGGGAATAACTAACTATTCACTTTAGTGGTTGACCCCTTTCTCACTAACTTTCTCGCTAACAACATCGTTATAACACTCGTCGTCGTAGTAGTAGCCGTCTCTTTAGGTACCTATACACACATACATACACATACACATACGTGCACGTGATTGTATTTACTATATGTTCGTCATCAGCACTTCCGTTACTTGGAGTTCCGGTCATTCATATACCTTTCTTCTACATGCTTTATATGCAACTATCTACTAAGTGAAAGGAACTAACCACTATGATTGGTGAGATAGTGTGTAGCCATCCAGCCAGCCAGCCAGCCAACCTTCCTTTCCTCTTGAATCTATACATACAGGGTGGCTCATTTTAAAACAACGCACTTAAATTTGTCTTCAACTATTTGTTCTTCAGCTATTCGTCTGTCAAAAAATGGTTTCCATTTGAAAAACGCATGTTGATCTTGAAGGCCATGGTTTGGCGGTGAGATAGTGTGTAGCCATCTAGCCAACCTTCCTTTCCTCT
Source organism: Nineta flava (assembly GCA_963920215.1). Taxonomy (NCBI): domain Eukaryota; kingdom Metazoa; phylum Arthropoda; class Insecta; order Neuroptera; family Chrysopidae; genus Nineta; species Nineta flava. The sequence goes on from OY986041.1 coordinate 117,953,346, forward strand.
TAAATTTATACATACAGGGTGGTTCATTTTAAAACAACGCACTTAAATTTGTCTTCAACTATTTGTTCTTCAGCTATTCGTCTGTCAAAAAATGGTTTCCATTTGAAAAACGCAAGTTGATCTTGAAGGCCATGGTTCAGGTGTGAATCAAAACCACCATAAGATGTAGATGTAGATGAAGATTAGTTTACTAAACTGTCGGCGTATGGACACGAACGAAGTAACCGGCTATGCTTGTGAAGGTTTTCTGCAGTTTCCTTCATGAACTCCAAATGAATATCGGCATAGTTCCTATCAGAGTCAGCTGCAGTCGCATATCCTACCAATTCCTAGTCTACACACAAAAATTCCTTCCACTCCATTCACATCCTTAAGCATGACAATGGACCTTATGGTCGATATATAGCCCGTCCAGGACAGGCACTACAATCTATCTCTCTATGGTTGCCTTTCGGTAATGTTAAAATTTTACTCTTCATAAATTTTTTTATAGACAAAATGGTTAATTATTAACCAAAATTGACTTTATTACACAGTTTTAATGTTTTTTTTTCTTAGGCTATCCGTCTGTCAAAAAATGGTTTTCCATTTAAAAATCGCAAGTTGATCTTGAAGGCCATGGTTTAGGTGTGAATCAAAACCACCATAAGATGTCCACCGCCGATCAAAATGAGTTTTATTCGGGTATTTTTTTCCAAAAACTCTTCTATTCGGGTGTATTGTCTAAATGGAAGGAGACACCCTGTATACATGGTGCTCATACCAAACTTTTCTCACCTCTTATGACTTTTGTACAGATCTGATTTGAAATACAAACGTGGAGAATATACCTCATAGTTTATTCTGTGTCCTGTAGAAAGGTGTTAGTTATTTTATCTTCTCCATCAGTTTGGTATGAATAGAGGAATGTATTTAGTTTATGTGTGTGTTTGTGTGTGTGTCTGTGTATGTGTGCACTTTCAAATATATACCAATTTATATATAGTGTTATTTTGACTTATATCTTCGGTGTCGCCTTATATGATCTTGTCGAAGCGGAAACTTAAATGTGAAAATTAATGTGTTTAAGATAGAGATAAAATATTCTATGTAAAATGGTGATAAATTAGAAAAATTATAAATTAAATTATTTTTATTATAAAAACAAACCCAGATTGCATTCAGAAATTATGTAAAATGAACATTATTTTGACATCAATGTTTGGGTAGAAAAAATTCTCTCATATCTTGGCTTGGGATTAAACCAAATACTTTTGACATGCCAGACAAATGCTCTGCCAACTGAGCAACCCGTATGCTATGGTAGAATGTGTATAATTTTTCACTATCTGATGAGTGACGTCAATAGCTGTGTCCCAGTTTATTAGGATATTACTCGCAGTGTCACAGTATATTTCTAGCTGTGTCACAGTACATTAGAAGGTGTGCCCTCATTTTCTATTCCTAAAGTGTACCCTGAGTCTACAATGGCCCGTAAGAAATCTCGTCAGAAGCTGCAGTCTATATTTGCTCAGGCCAATGCAAATTTTGTATATTTTGCGGTTATAGTTCCCGAGAAGATTCTTTACCAGCCTGAACCCGGGAATCTCCAGAATGTCATTACCCAGTCTGCTGAATGGCTCCGGCCTATAAGGAATGTCGATGCTCCCTTCCTCACCAGACCATTCGCCGTCTTATTCCCGTCTATTCCCTGTGGAGGGTAATTTTGTTATTCTTGCCCAGATTGTAAAGTTTGTCAAGATTGGCATCTTTCAATAGCCAGTATTTCTATGGAGAATGTGCCCATAGGTTCGGAAACATTCTGAATTTAGACAATGTACCGGTTCCAAAAATCTAATCAAAAGGAAAAATTAATCGTCAATATTCCCGTCTCTCTCTTTCTAAAGATAAAAGTCCGTTTACTGCGCAACGGACAACTTAACACCAATCAAGAGCTACTTTAGAATAGAGTTAAACATCTGTCAAACATATATTAGCAAGGCACATCCAAAAAACGTCATGAAACTGTCACCAAATTAGCAACGAATAACATATCCTGAGACAATATAAGAGTAATTTTAACAAGAGTGATGTTTACAAAAGTAAATCGAATGAAAGCTATTTTAACAAGAGTAATTTCAATAAAATTTATTCTATTTTAATGTATTTTGTGTAATTTTCTATTTATTTTTATTTTTGTCTATTGATCTCTATTTTCTATCTATTTCTAACTTTCAAAGAGTAAATTACGACTAGCTAATTTATACTGATGATGACTACTTTATAGTCGAAATACCAATTTATAATACAAAAACTGATCTGGGTATTGGGGTGAATTTGAAATTTTACATCAAAAATTACGTTTGTTCATAATAGCCGCTTTAAATGTCGAGGTGTATCTGAAAAATTTAAATTATTTCGCCTGTGTATGACAATTTGCTACTGTTTCTTTTTTTTTTTGTAAGCACTGTAGTAAACACTGTATTCGAAATATATTAAGTTTTAAAAGCTTTAATTGAAGTCATTATAAATGTACAAAAAAAGACTTATTATATCAAATAAACTTCAATATACAACATACAATGTTATTTATTTATTGAAACGTCTCGTTAAATAAATATAGCTCCTATAGAAAGTAAGTAAATTAATAAACTAATATATTATTATTATATATAAGAAACTAAGTGGGTAGTCATATTCTGTGTATCAAATAAATTCACTCCTTATAATTGACATCAATAAAAAATTACAGTTTATAAAATGTTCATTGAATCGATTATATTATATTATATAATAATATATATAATATAATATATATATAAGCAAACTAAAAAATAAACTTACGCTTCAATGTAGCGACGAGGCAAGCAGCAATAAGTAAGTAAGTAACAAGGTATCGAACGTGTAAGTATACAATAAATAAAGCAAATAAATCCTCATTAGCAAGAGAAGAAAATTATTTATTTATGAAAAATGCAACGATACGATATACATAAAATTACTTTACAGATTCAAGTGCTATTGACGCTTTTCATACTAATAATAATAATAATAATAATATTACCTTCCTGTTGTAATTGTATACAGTGAAGTACTTAGAATATTTTATTGTTGGCGTAATGAGAGATTTATATTCAACTAATAATATCAAATTCGAATACCCTGTTATTTTGTGTAAGAAAATTTACCTTACGCCATCATGTTAATGTTAATCTGCTAGCAGATCTGCTGAGAGATGTAATCACCGATTAAAAGTTGTGGAGCGGAAATCATAATGCACAGGGAACTTGTGTTGTTTCATTAAAAATGGACTCCTAAAAGAAATAAAGATTAAAAAATATGGCCCTACCCAAGTGAACGCTCATTGGCTGTTGACCGAAATTCGTAGTGAATATATTTACTAAAATGTCCCATACAATTTTTGATTAGGGAGTGTACATACATTCAAATAGAATAAGTGATTATTGCTCACGATCTCGTTAAAAGTTTGTAGTTAATATTTGTATCATAGAATTGTTCATTGGTTGAGTCAACGTTGAACACTGCTTCACTGTTTGAGTAGTAACGTTTTTATAATTTAAAGTTAATAATGTGTAGTGTAATGTTCCGCCGACTGAGTCCAAAATGATTTTTGGCAAAAGACAACCTTACTCGATGTATTACTCACGACAATGTTCCTTAATGGTTTTTAGTTGTATATTTTTGATTACGTTTTAAAATTAAGAAACCGAAACTGCAACGAAAAACCTTGACGACATAAGTTACAGACATGTTCGAGTAATCTATTTTCGAATAAATCACAAAGGTACATAGTCAACGGAACATTACAAAACAAGTAGACATTTTGATTGGCTTCTCTTGATTAATTGTGAAAGTTGCCTATTCACTAGTAAGACTCAAAAATAAAAATTCTCGACGACAGCAAATAAGGTCTTGCAACCCTTTCGCTGGATTGTATGTCGAAACAAATGTTTTATGTGCGATTTTGACAATTGAGCTTTAAATTTCGTTTAAAGCTTTTTTTTCTTTTAAACAACGTCGATATCAAAAAACTCATTCGCCAAATTAATTAAATTAAATACTTATATGAAAAAATTAACTCGTCAACCAGGAATCGAACCTCGGACCTCTGGATAACTAGCCCAGTGTGCTTGCCTGTACACCAAAGACGATTGTGATGTGACAGCCAACTTTTTCATATTATTCTAATTTTTGTTTTATTTATTAGATAGTATTTACTTCTTTCTGAAGTGATTTGTTTATTAATATTTGTTTGTTTGTGTATACTTTCGTGTCCACATAACGTTGTTTGTCCAAATTCTTTTTCGAATACGTATGACAAACTGTAGAAGACTATAGCGTATACTCCGACAAATTTCATTGTCATTGAATTTATTAATTAAATTAAATACTTATATGAAAAAATTAACTCGTCAACCAGGAATCGAACCTCGGACCTCTGGATAACTAGCCCAGTGTGCTTGCCTGTACACCAAAGACGATTGTGATGTGACAGCCAACTTTTTCATATTATTCTAATTTTTGTTTTATTTATTCAGAAAGAAGTAAATACTATCTAATAAATAAAACAAAAATTAGAATAATATGAAAAAGTTGGCTGTCACATCACAATCGTCTTTGGTGTACAGGCAAGCACACTGGGCTAGTTATCCAGAGGTCCGAGGTTCGATTCCTGGTTGACGAGTTAATTTTTTCATATAAGTATTTAATTTAATTAATAAATTCAATGACAATGAAATTTGTCGGAGTATACGCTATAGTCTTCTACAGTTTGTCATACGTATTCGAAAAAGAATTTGGACAAACAACGTTATGTGGACACGAAAGTATACACAAACAAACAAATATTAATAAACAAATCACTTCAGAAAGAAGTAAATACTATCTAATAAATAAAACAAAAATTAGAATAATATGAAAAAGTTGGCTGTCACATCACAATCGTCTTTGGTGTACAGGCAAGCACACTGGGCTAGTTATTCAGAGGTCCGAGGTTCGATTCCTGGTTGACGAGTTAATTTTTTCATATAAGTATTTAATTTAATTAATAAATTCAATGACAATGAAATTTGTCGGAGTATACGCTATAGTCTTCTACAGTTTGTCATACGTATTCGAAAAAGAATTTGGACAAACAACGTTATGTGGACACGAAAGTATACACAAACAAACAAATATTAATAAACAAATCACTTCAGAAAGAAGTAAATACTATCTAATAAATAAAACAAAAATTAGAATAATATGAAAAAGTTGGCTGTCACATCACAATCGTCTTTGGTGTACAGGCAAGCACACTGGGCTAGTTATCCAGAGGTCCGAGGTTCGATTCCTGGTTGACGAGTTAATTTTTTCATATAAGTATTTAATTTAATTAATAAATTCAATGACAATGAAATTTGTCGGAGTATACGCTATAGTCTTCTACAGTTTGTCATACGTATTCGAAAAAGAATTTGGACAAACAACGTTATGTGGACACGAAAGTATACACAAACAAACAAATATTAATAAACAAATCACTTCAGAAAGAAGTAAATACTATCTAATAAATAAAACAAAAATTAGAATAATATGAAAAAGTTGGCTGTCACATCACAATCGTCTTTGGTGTACAGGCAAGCACACTGGGCTAGTTATCCAGAGGTCCGAGGTTCGATTCCTGGTTGACGAGTTAATTTTTTCATATAAGTATTTAATTTAATTAATAAATTCATTCGCCAAATGTTCAAATAAACCTTAATGTCGTGTTCTTTCATTAAACATTATTTCAGAAAATTATTTTTTTAAGTCTTTTCTTACGCTTTTCAGTAATTAAGTATCTAAAAAATAGTAAAACATTTGGTGTATCAAATTTTGACAAGAACTACTTTTAAAGCTAATTAGGGCGAAGCTAAAACAATGTCGTTGGCAAAAATACGATTCAAATTATGTTTTACTAGATATCATACCGTATATGCAAAATATTTTTTTTCTGAAATATGCTTGCTTGTATAAAATCAGGTAATATTGGTTCAAAATATTACGTTACTAGTTCTGGATCAACTTATTTGAAAAACCCAAAAATTGCATGGCATTTATTATGAAAAACTAATTTTATTAGATATCCGATAAGGGTACTGTGATATGTTTTAACGGCTTATGAAGCATGTTTCAGCCAAAAGGATCAAATTTTTTGCAGGTATAAAACCAAATGATATTGATCGACATTTCATGTTACTTCATCAACTTTCATGTTAGGTATCAACTTTGAGTAATCTAAAAATGATTCATTTAAAAGATATCCTTTGCGTAGTGTCTAATATTTGCTAAGGAACTTAAGAATCATATTTCGACCAAAATATAAAAGTTAAACAAAAAATTAATAATAAAATTCCCCATAATCTAAATAAACTTATTATACATTTTATAAGTAATATTTACCTACAAAATACCATATTTTTAATTCCCACTAAATTTTTAATAGCGCAAATCGTATATACACAGAGCCTAAGCAAAAAAAAAATTCAAATAAAAATTATATAAAATAGTAATGTGGTTTGAGGCAGAAAAAAAATGGAGAATAGTAAACACACAAAATTGACGAGTGCAAATATTTGCAATTAGGGATGAGGATAAATAATATACTACACCACCAAAATATGAGAATGTATGTAAACCGAACTAGTAGCATAAAGCATCAGCTTGAACGTAGCACATATATATGCAATGATATGATCGTATTTAGACAGAAGGGGTGGTGTATAAGTAGTATAAACTTTTCATGGAAATATGTACACTTCAAATAAGGGTTGTTACATAAAGATTTAAGGAAATAAAAAGGATGTAGATAACTCTCTATATTTATATCAATTCGACAGAAAATGGGGTGCATATTATAAAAAATTAATTTTGTTGCTTTTTTTTTGTCTTGTTTCTGATTGAGAAAAATCGATGACATAGTTTTTTAATAATTTGAAAAATTGCACAAAACATGGAGAAAAACCTACTTTTATAGGTAAAGTTAATAGTCCGGACACCTTACTTGTTTTTATTTATTTAAAAGAATTGAAAAAAAAATGGATTTTAAAGAGAAATTCATTTGGTTTTACAAAAATCGCTGCGAAATGTAGTCGGACGAACATTAAAAAAAGACTACAAATCATTAGCTAATTATTAATAATTTTAAAAAAACGTCGATCTAATGTATACTTTGTTCTGGGATAAAATAGATATTAAAAAAGAATAATATTGAAATAGCCAAACTGTTTTTGAAGCAGACAACCCGCATTACATTAATATTGTTTTGTATATAATTGTAACTAATTATACTGTACATAAAAAAACAATTGTTTATAGCCACTTTCGTTCAATAATTGTTTTCAACCTTTTGAGGTTTGGTTGGCTTGTAGCGACAATCCTGGATGGAACACACAAGGCTAAGATTTCCATTATTGAAACATTTTAATCTTCTTAAATAACTTTAGGGTGATCAAAAAATTAATAATTCCATGCAAGTCATCTTTAAAGAAATGTTCTTATGGACCTGTAGTTGGGTATTATGGACCTGTCGTTTGCTATATTCTGGATGTTAGATTTCACATTTAGTCGATGATTGGCACAATACATACGACTCGAAGGTGCTCCACTAAACAATTATTCATTATATTTGGAAAATCCAAGAAACATTTTTTTGAAGTTCCTAGTGAACTTAGATCTTGGACTTCAATTTCTAGACGCCTTTAATAAAATACATAATAGGGAATATGCATGAAAATTTTTTTTCATATTTATTTTCAGAATATGAAAATACTGTTAATACTGTAATAATATTTAAAAACGAAATTAAAATCCGGTAAATATCAAAGAAGCTATAAGCTTTTAAAGATTATTATCTGTCTCTTTCTTGCAAAAATACTAAAAACAGAGTTTTACGTGTATTTTAAATGGTGAAATATGACGTCACATAACATATCAAGAGGGCTATCACCCTCTTTTTCTAATCGGGAATTTCAATCATTCATATCTCGCTTATTTTTAAAGTTATTTAAAAAGTAATTTTACCTTGATAAATGTCAAGTAAACATGCTTCAATTCAAGTGAAAAAAAATTTTCATGCATATTCCCTATTATGTAGCCGAGTTACACGTCGTAACCACCAATCAAATTGTACATTTATTATTAAATATTCAGACAAAAAGAAACATTGGCATAAATTAACATAAGGAAATATATTTATTTAATTATTATTAACCTAGATCTTTGGTAGAATATACCAAAAACTTTTGGTATATTCCAAGAGGCATATTAGTATATTTCAAGCACAGATAGGTGATCATTTTATACACATTTTATGCATGTCATGTTAGTATTGCACATTATCTTGGTAAAAACCATCCTTAAAAAGTATCCCGTTCATGAAGTCTTAAAATAAATCTAAACAAATTGATTATGTAATTATTTATATACAGAAAAAATCTTTCTTTCAATATTTTTAAAATTGGGAAAGTAAATAAACACATTTGTATCACAAAATGTCATTCGAAATTCAACCAGACAGCTTTACTCGCGAGAAGCTACTTCGGTATTACTTAAATTATGAAAATGGCACATACAAACATCTTCACCTCTATCACTTCAAAAAATAAATTTCGTTTTCTTTCCATCAAAAATTTTTTATAGCTAGGGATGTTCAAAGATTGTTTAATAAAGGTGAGAATTTACCTTTAATTATTAATTAACCTTTTCTCCCCTCCACGAAAGACAACATAATTTATATTAAATATTCAAAATTTTCAGCACATGTTAACTATCTTAAACGAAAATAATGCACATTTGGTTCAGGTTTTGTTTTTTATTTAAGTTGAAATGTGTCTTTTTATTTTTATCTTTCGCCTTCGTTATCTCAAAACATTATCACGATACATGAATATTTAACGAACACGTCGTCGGTAATCGGTATCATGGGAATATAAACTAGCCAATATAAAAGGCAAGTTTATTGTTGTCACTAACATAAACAGACAACAAACACCACAGTTGGTTGTGTAGTGAAAAAATTATTTGTATTTTTAACGAAAAAAAACTTTTATCTTAACATAGTAAAAATGTATATAAGATATTTATTAAGTTTTTATATGCATGTGCTTTTCAAACTGACAAAAAATCATGGAGGTACGAAGAGTTATTCATAAGACTCTAGATAGATAGATGGATACATCTTGGGGTCTAAAAAGTATTGCACTTCGACCTTATGGTCCATTGTGCTCCCCCTCCTACTTCAGTACGACGAGATTCGCTTTTCCCATATGTTGGCAATATACAGAAGCTGTCTTATCCGGTTTTCCTGATGGTTCATATATTCGGGGTGAGATGCACCGAATATCCTGAATCTGCTGTAACCTAGAGGTTCGCAGTCAAGGACCATGTGGCTGGATGTATCTTCCTCCTCGCCACATAATCTGCCCATAATGAATCCGTTATGGAGTCCCATTGTATGCAGATGTTTCCGCAGGGGATAATCTCCGGTAATGAATCCGGTAACTCTCCGCAGTTTCATCCTGTTTATCCGCAGTGCATCGAGAGATAGCCTCTTGGTTGACATAAGAGCTCTATGTACAAGGTCGTTTTGAAGTCAGTGCGAAAAAGAGATCATCCAAGGGCATCCGTATATGAGTATGGGGTTTTTCTGTCTAGAGCGGTGTCTTCAAACGTTTATTTTAAAGAAAGCAAAATAATTCCAGACCCACATTTATCAGAACCTATTAATGTTTTTATACCTGGTAGGTAAATACAGTGCATATACAATTAAATGTTCTCCCGACTTCCTGTTCAACTTGCTCGAAGTATTGATCGCAGAAACAAATTTTCGGTATAAGTGTTCGTAAAATGACCTAATTTGTCCATTTTTCCGTACGTCAGTCCGTTGACACGATAAGTCAAAGACGAATAGTTGTGTGCGTTTTAGTGCTTAAAAGTAAGATCAAGGTCGTGAATGGGTAAAATCGGATCGTGAAAATATTCAACGTTAAAACTGAAGAAAGGTAGACAAAAATAAAGGCGAAACTGGTCCTTTTAACAAACAACTGTTTTTAAAAAGTTTTTCTAAACTTTTATTTCATATCGGTAGTATTTCCACCACAATTTCATCTCAAACATCCATAATTACTCTGCTTTACAAAACCATATGACCTAAGTAAATACCGGGTATTTAAGCAATTCACCCAGTTGTTGTTATTTTCTAAATTATAGATTTTTGTTCACCTCTATAAATGCTCTGTATTAAAGTAAAAATACTCAAAACATGTCAAATTTAACGAATGATATTTTTTTAAACCCAACATTTCCTAAAATCTGATCGTGAATAGTGAATTCACCAAGAAGATTATCCCCTGTTAGTTACTTTCATAAAATTGTCATATATCGAATCATTAATTGCCAAGATAATTAAGTAAACCGAATGGATTTATTCGAAATCACAATCCAGATATTTATGCCCCATAATGATTAAAACAAATAAGTTAACGTAAGCAGATTTAAATTTTAAAAAAAAAGCACAATTTAAATTGTAAATGTAAATTTGTTTTTTCTTTAAGTGATATTTTAATAAGATTATTTGATGTGATCACTCATCTTTAAAACACAAAGGAAAAAAAAAGAAACGGTAAAAGAGCTCTCTTGTGTGTTTAATTGAATTATCCCAGTGAACCTGATACATAATATTCTAGTTAAAATACAGAGACGATGAGCATTATTGCCAACCAGTGCAGTGTGTGGCTTAATGGTCGACTGGTTTTTTTGTTTTAATCTTTTTAAGGGAAAAATCATGCTGATTTAAAATCTACAAACGATAAGAAAGAATATATATAGTATTGCAGTAGCGATTCAAAGACTTAATTTAATTCTCTGACTGAAAAAAAAAGAAAACAAGAAAGAAAAATATTATGCAAGGGTTAGAGAGAGTTTGTTTGGTTTATTAAATAAATAATACAGTTGGCATTGCATCGTTTTTTTTCTATTCGGTGAATTTTACATTTTCAAATTAGCGTTCTTGCATGATTTCTTGTGTTTGCTTAAGATGATCTTTAGTATTTCTAACATTAAATATATCATTCCGTTGAATATACAAATTCCTCTTACATCTCAAAGTAGGAAACTTTACATGGAAGTAGATATTATTCCAAAGGGGTGTATCGTATATTTTTAAATACGATACTTCTTAATTGATTTAAGGAACAACTTAAGATATACTGGTAGAGTTACCCCCCCCCCCCCTACGTACAGAGTATTATTATATTTTTTATTCGAAATTTAAAAAAATTTGATATTTAAAGAAACCAAATTAATACTTTTTGGAAGTTTTTTTTTTTTGCTGAAAAAAATTGCATGTTTTTTCATCTCAGAACGAAGTACCATATTATGTGAATGTTAAAGATACGACTCCATCACGAGTCAATATTTTCCTGTAACTTAGTTCATTTTATACAAATTCAATTGCGAACATCTATGTTTTTCCGGTTTGCTCAAACTTCTTACAAAAATACGTTCCAATTTGCAAAACATTTGCACATTTTGAATTTAATTTAGAAGAAGCAAACACGAATAACTCTAAGCAGAGTGCATTAAATGCAGGGACATCTTATCTGATCGTTTATAGAAATATAAAAGTTTAACGATTATTTTAACCCTAGATTTAAAAAAAAATTAGTTTACGATAGTTTGATTGAAACATTAACAAATACCACTAGCAATTAAAGCGCACACCTTAAATTATCTTGGATCATCTGGACATACTCCAAAATTAAATTCACGATCACTTTTAATTGGCACAATTTCTGAGTTTGAGTAACTAAAACTAATTTTTGTTTGTCATGTATAGAAACATAACTTTGAAGTTTTACTGTTTCTGACTTGTTAGTATTATTCCACGATTTTCTAATTCTACGCAGTAAAATACGGCTAACAAAAAAACATAAACAAAATTGTTCGTGTAGAAGACACGTAGAGTGCAGCGTTAATAAAACAATTCCACTAGCGCAATTAAAATAATGATAAACGTACACTTTTCATTTGTAAAAACATACATTATTTTTGAAGTAATGTTTTAAAATATACATAAACATATGCCAACAACATTTAATAATTTATATTTCTTACACTTATTTTTGGTTGGCATTTACATATATACATATATATATATATATATATATATATATATATATATATATATATATATATATATATATATATATATATATATATATATATATATATATACACCTATGTATCGTTTAAATATTTTAACAAAGACAATTAAATTTCTTTTATCTTACGGTTTACCTAATCCTTTGTACTCACCAAATAGACAAATTTACACAGACTACGTTTTGTTATTTTTTTTGTGTGTGTCCTAGAATTTGCTATTTGCTACAAAGGTTGTGCATATTTTTCAAAATTTAGAGTTGATTTGTGTTGATTCCATTAGGTTTCTTTCTTGTACGAATACATATACAACTAAAACCGATTATACAACGGGCCACCGAAGTTGTGGCTTTTTTACAAAATAGTCATTTTGTGTCTAATTTATTCATTTTTAGGGAAAATACTTCGAATAAATGTTGTTAATATATTAATAATGACCAACATTTATTTGAACCATTTTCCCAAAAACCGAACGAATTAAGCACTAAATGACTATACAATTTTGAAAAAAAAAAGACAAAAAAATATGTGACAATTAATACAATGAACAATTTAATATATAGAAACAAAATTTTATTTTTTACAAAATTCAAACGAAAGTTACTTGAATTTTTCACGGAACGCTGATTTTTAATTGGTTAAACCTACTGTAGCCGTTTCTTGATTTTACCGTTTTATGTGGATAATTTTCTTGTTAAGTGTAAAATTTTACAGAAATAAAGTGCAAACATGTACTGAATAAAAAGTACTTGCTTTACCTCTAGAAATTTTTATACTATACTTTTAGCTAAACTAATAATTATTGGAGGCTATCTAAATGGAACTGACAATCTCATCTTGCTTTATTTTGGGGAGATCCTACCTAAAACATTTTCTTTCCCACAAATACATTCACGTGGATAAAATATAATGCGCCGCTATGTATAAGTACTCAGGGTTCAGTGTCTAAAAGTCGCTCGACGAGAAAATTAAAGCACTTTTTGGTGGTATTTTAAAGATTCATGTATATTCATTAAAACTATTGAGTTTATTACCCTGTAAGGTAACTTTTGCAACACTGTGTACATTTCTAGGTGTAAAAAACGTATTATAATTTGAAGATTTAATTATCTTGGAATTCATTGCCATGTAAGAAGTCAGACAATATTTGTCGAAGTTATAATATTTAATCTGTACAAGAAACGTTAGCAATTTTCAACATTAGTTGAAGAAAGTAATATTAAAAATATGTTTGCAAATTTTATGATATTCTTACATATGAGAGAAATATACTATTATCTTATCTTTTTAACTATACGTAGGTAAGTACCTACTTCTATACTACCTAGATAATGTTGATGAACACCATGAAGAAATTGTATATATAAATAAATATGTACGTATAAGTATGCATATTCATGTAACAGTGAATTAGATGAAACACAGTGAATGGAAGAGGGTTCGACCACAATATGATATGTCTGTTGTATTATATTTTACCTACATTGTGCATGTAATTCAGTGAATGTATTGTAATAGCGTACTTAGTTAATTTTACGTGAAAACATGTTCACGTATACATGTTGGTTAGGTGTACTAGTTTTATATGCACAATGTATTTGTAGTGGGTTATATATACAGCATGTTACAGAACGACGAACACTAAAATTTTTATACCCGGTACATGTGAATATAAAAGGATGTATTAAGTTTAGTCCCGACTTGGTAACGCTTGAAAATATTGATTGCAGATATAAATGTTTGAAAAAGGTGTTCATAAAATGGTTTAATTTGGCCTTTTCCGCATATCCGTCGGTCTGTGCACACGATAGCTCAAAAACGAAAAAATGATAACGAGCTGAAATTTTGTGTGTAGGTTCTAAAGTCAAGTTCGTGAATCGGCAAAATCGGACCATGTTTGGGCAAAATATGCAAAACAACCCATCTTTGAAACAGTAATAGATAAAACAAAAAAGTAGGAACAAAAATGTTCCTTTTTTAAAAATAAACAACTTGTATTGAATGGGTCGTTACTTTTTTTATTTAATAATAATAAATAAATAGTTTCCCAACATTATATTACTTTTGCATGTGACATGATCCATTTTGGTGTGTATATATTGTTATCAATCCAAAAAATGTAGTTATTGTATTTTTACAATTATATATAGTGAGTGTATGTGAGAACAGCATGTATTAAGATTTGATACTGAAACTGAACTCTGTAGACAGAGATAGTATAGATATGACCAAATCAAGTAGCAACCATAGTACTACATTGGAAACGTTCATTTAAAACAAGGTACAGCAACAATATGTCTTAGTGTTATTTTGGTAGGAAACTTAAACTCCGAATAACTTCTGGTATGTTCGGTTAAATGATTGAATTGCATAGAAAAATGAAACATATTAACAATTATTTTATTTAACTCATTATTTTACTAATTAATATTTAACTAATTAATTAACTTATATAACTCATTATTTTATTATCCTTAAAGAAATTTAGAGAATAGATGTAGAGGCTCTTACTCAAAAACAATGTACCATAAAATGGTTTGCAGTCAATATGTGCTAGATCTATGATCCATGCTAAAAGAGATTTGACTCGCAGAAATAATACGTGTTTCCAATCGTTACCAAAGCATTGAAAATACTAATTGATTAAATATTCAATTTAACAATGTTTTTACTTAGCCTTTAAAATTCTCCGTTAAAAAAGCTATAGGCACATAACTAACACTGAATCACTGTAAACTTTTTCCATCATTTTTATCGCTACAGTATGAATATGTTCATAGCTCTGCCCGTATTATCGAATCATCCGGTACACCATCTAAAACAGTTATTATTTAAAATAACCACCAAGTTGGTTGCTTGGTTTTATATTTCACATTTCACATATCTTTACAGAAAATTTTGTACATTCTTTAGATTTTAAACCTTATGAATATTTTATACTTATGTATAATGGTACCAACAAGGTTGTATCAAGATTACTTTAAAACGTTAGCTGTACTGAATTAAGTGAATTCCTAAACGGTTTTTATGATATTTCTGCAAAAAAAAGCATTATTTTTTGTGATAAAAATATATATAAAACTACGTTCTATTGTGTCTCATGGTGTTAGAGTTCTATATTTGAGATAATATTTCAAGTAGTTTCTAAATACTTTTCAAAACAGTGACAATCTAAAGTTACTAAAATATAATTAATATTAGGATAGCTGGTACGTGGACGAAAAAATGCTTATTGGTAATGAGCAGATTTATAACATGTGTTTTTGTCTATTACTTTAGATGCCTAATGAAGGTCAAATAATTTATTAACCGAAACGTTGCTAAAATAAAAATCTGCTGATTACCAATAAGTATTTTTTCGTCCACGTTCCTGCTAAAATATGTTTACAGGCCATACACATGAGAAACATTTTATATTTTAATTTATTTGCACTGAAAACAATACTGAAGAATGCATTTTATGTTTAACCAGCCTGGTGTGCGATGTCATATCTCAAAAAGACCCAAAGAAAATTTTGCAAGAAGATAGAGCTTATCTAAAATAGGTGCGCGTTATATTTTACAAGATAGGCAGGCAGACCCTACAGAAATAAATTTTCCTTTGTATAATTTAAGGAAAATTGACGCAAAAAAACAATATTTTGCTTTGCTGTTTAAAAATTTCTTAGGTTTGTTATTTTCATAAGAAAATTTCAATCCAAACTATCATAGAGTTTTAATGGGTTTTTT
Source organism: Nineta flava (assembly GCA_963920215.1). NCBI lineage: Eukaryota > Metazoa > Arthropoda > Insecta > Neuroptera > Chrysopidae > Nineta > Nineta flava. Next base: position 117,969,255 of record OY986041.1, read on the forward strand.
ATCTCTTATCTATATAAAATTAATAACGAAAGTCTGAAATTTAACCAACACTTTTTACAATTTTTGATTGGCGAAAAACGATTAAAATTATATCCTTAAAAGCTTCATTGAAAAAAAAATACAAAAAATTTCTCAAAATACAAAAAGTTCGTACGTTTCTAATAATTTATCTTACTTTGAAATTAGTTTAGAAACATAAAAAGTTTGCAACTCAACTCAAAAGTAGTACAAATGCAAAGTTTAAACGAACTTAAAACTAGTTCAAAAAGTTTAAACCTACTTAAAATTAGTTTAGAATCGAAGTTCTATATATAATAGAACAACAACAAAAATCATTGTGCAACAAGTATTTATTTACATAAACAATAATTTTTAAACTGTTAACAAAAACAAAGAAACATGTGACCTTTGACTTTTTATTTGTTTTGTTGAATTTTTTCTTATGTTTACAAAAAAAAACCAAATTCAACGTATACACTATATCAACAACATATTATACATATACAAAATGAAAAAACTCCTGGAGGCGTCGACTGGTATTTGTTTTTTCTCTCAGCCGAGGAGAAAAACTCGACTCGATCTCAAAAACAATCACGGAGAGTAACCGTGAATATAAATAACAATAATTTATGAAGATGTTTTCCTCATAAAAACAATCTTTCCAAGCCTCTGTTAGTAGTATAGTAGTAACACATTACCCCTCGGCAAAACACATATACATATATACATATAGAGCTGGGCAATACTCTAAGTAAATCACTAAATAAATAATAAAAAGTACTTTTTTTGTACAGTTTTTTTTCAGTACTGTCGAATAATACGTAAAATACTTTTAGCACAATCACTAAGTACTGAGTGCTGTTCCTCATGGCGGACAGTGAGCTGGTGTTAATTAATTATAAGTTGAACTTCTACTGTCTAAGTATAATCTTCGCTAAGAACATCCTTCCCGCTAATTAATTTCTGAACCAGGGAAAACGGATAACAGAATTGAATTCGATAACTTCTTCGATATTTAGAAGATAAAAATATACAATTCCAAGTGCAAATATACAAGTGTCATTTAAGTTTTTTGTATTGAAAACTGACCTGAGGGCGGGGCATAAAAAAATTGGCTGTTTTTTCTATGCAACGAAAGAAGAATAATTTATTTTTTCCATGTGAAATAATTATTTTTTCTAAATTTTGACAGTTTAAAATGTCAATTTTTGTATATTTAAATTTATTGACAAATAAATTAGGTAGGTATTTCCATAGAAACTATAAGAATACCTACAAACTATATTAGAGATCTAGGACGGCTATAACTTTTGAACGGTCAGAAAATAGCTATAACTTTGAAACGGTTTGGAGTTTTGAGCTTCTGGTTGTTGTTCTGGAGTCGTAAGAAAATTTACCTTGGATCTTCTTTCATCGTTATTGTATCCAAAAAAAATTGACATTTTCTCGTTTCTATGTAAAGAAGGTAATAACTAATACTGCACACTAAATTTAGTTTCTTTTTTTGCCACTAGGTATCGTGACTAAAATGGTTATCAATAACTATTTGATTTCCTTATCAAATATATGATTTCCTTATGTGGATAGGTTTGTAATTCTAATATACTTTAGTGCTACATCCATAATCATCCTAGACTTCGGAAAAAAAATTTCTCAAAAACTTTTTAAATATATTCACACACAAATTAATTGTATATTTTTTCATTAAAAAGAACCGTCAAAATACTTAGAGTACTTGGTACTTGTAAGTTATGTTTAGAAAGTACTGGAGACTTACTAAGAGTATATAGTACTGGATACTATTACTAAGAGTACTGTGTCTCGATGCTTTGTCCAGCTCTGCGTGTATATATATATAAAACATAAACTATCTGCCTAATATACTCCTCATAATATTTACATCTAACGGTTTTACGTTAACTTTTAACGTCTTTCACGTTTCACTTACTTTTGCTTACTTAAATATATGATGGCGAATGAATTTATTACGGGAGATGAAAAACCATCCCGTTGTTATGTATGTGTGTGTGTGTAGACATACACACAATATAAAAATCTTTTATAATTTATTACATACTAGCGGTAATAATAATGCTTTTAAAATTATATTTGTTATTTCTATCTGGCTGTTGTTGTTGCCGCGTGTGTATTTTTTTTTTAGTTTTAGTATAAATATTGCAAAAACATATTTCATTTTATATATGGGTTGCATATATTTTCCGTAAATTTCATTATTTTTGTTCATTCTGTGATTTTTTTTTTTAATTCATCTGTTGAGTTTGCATTTTAAACGAGAAACTAAGCTTAAGAGGGATGCTTTTCTCCGAGACTGTGTATTATTAGATGAGGTGTCACAATAAATCATGCGTGCTTTACGGACCACAAAATCGTAGGTATAAAAAATGGTTTTTGAAATCTATTAAAAGTTATTTAGGTTTACCACACCGTCCAAGTAGCCAAACGGTCTAAGGCGTTATGTCTATTTGGAACTGGGAGGTTATGGGTTCGAATCCCAACATCGGCAGTTTTTCAGTTATTAAGAAAAAAAGGGGGCGGTTAACTGACTAAACTGTCGGCGTATGGACAAGAACGAAATAACCAGCTATGCTTGTGAAGATTTTCTGCAGTTTCCTTCACCAGATATTCCGAGGATGCAGATTTATATGTCAGGTTTTTTTAAAAAGATAATTTAGATACATGACTAAAGGAAATCTTTATATAATAATCAAATTTTTAGTATAAAAATTTAAAATTTGGTGCATTATATATAATAAAGAGTAATGTCGCTAAACAAAAATGCTAAAAAAACAAGCAATGGCCGCATCCGCAATAGACCCACAAAGAGCATTGATTATTGCAGATGCGGTTGCTAAAATGAATACGGAAGATCCGCGGTTGCGGATGCCGATGCGAATATCCGCAATATCCCTAATACAGACAGTCATTATCATGTGGAGTATTTTTTGTTCTACAACTCATAGTATACAGATGCTTTGTGATCTTGCAAAACGGCCTGCTTATAAGATTTGTCTGAATCTTAGATACTTTCCAAACAAAAATTTATTCCAAGTTTTATTTTCCATAACTTGATAAGGCTTTTTACAATAGCAACAATCATCCTGAAATCCTACCTTGCGAGTTTTAAGCTACAATTTCATCATATACCTATTTTCTTCAAAGTTGCAGATAAGATACTGTACCTAATGTAATCGACTGTAAGCAATGATTATCTTTATGGCTGATAGATTTGTCAGATTCTTATAGATGGCCATGAAACTTAAATCATTTTAAACCGAAATTAATTCGAACAGAATTACTTGTAGCTGGAAGGTGTTTATGTAATACCTCAATAAAAACGTGGAAAACTAAACAAATATATTTGTTCTTCAGCAACAGGGACTAAACAACATGAAAACCTTCTCACCGAAGGTAGAATCCACCGAAAGTAATTGCAGGCTAATGGTGATTTCTGAGGAAGGAAATAGCTTCCATGAAAAGAATGCTTCTATGTATCTAAATACATCTCAAAACTAACTGAGATCTATGTTCTTTGCTACCAAAAAAGATCTTTTTGGGCTGTATAGTGATGGGCTGGAGAAGCAGTCTCATCAAGCATCAATATACTTATTTTGGTAGTGACTATAAGAATTTGAGTATGCTTAAATGGCTTAAAAGAATTGTGCACAATTGTTTTGGAATTTTTTAAAAGTTTTCTTACGAGATGGAAGTTTCAAAAGTTTCAAAAGAAAAATAGCATGTTTGAAGGTAGTAGTACTACCTGTTTGCTATATGCTTGTCTATAAATAAATTCATTTAAATATAAATAAATGTTTGAACATTCTAAGAATAGATAACAAAATTATGTACACGTTATTGTGCTGCTATTGTTATAGAGAGTCAGTGAGACCATACATCCCATCATAGATAGTTGATATACTCTTCTGGGAAATAATATGTAAACTGAGGGTACAAGAGATATCGAAGTTTTTTTTTCGTACTCTTCTTGACGAGGTGACAAATATAGAATTTGCATTTAAATAGGGTATTTTCAACTGTTTATATGTTGGGTCGTAATGTCCAATTCCTTCATTCTCACTTCTTATAATATGTAAACATTGTTTTTTTTTTGCATAGTATATATTTTCTTTATATAAAGGCTGACTAAAAATAATGTTGATGATCTTAATAAAACTGTGGATTTAAGAGAGACTCAAGTTTTATACGGATAAATCGTAAATAACTGAAAGAATTACATTTCAAATTTTGCCCCAATTCCTAGAACATTTGTTTGTATTTTAAAAATACGAATTTCGACTACAATGTAGTCATCATCAGTATGAATTAGCTAATCGTAACTATCTATGGGATATGAAGTCAGAGATATGTTGCTTGTTGCTAATTTGCTGCGTGTTTCACAATGATATTTAAAAAAATTTGTCGGTTATATGATTTGGCACAGGATATGATCTGACCTGAAAGAATCCTCAGTCAAATCATATAATAGACAACTCCATATCCCAGAGATAGTTACGATTAGCTCATTCATACTGATAATGACTACATTGTAGTCGAAATACGTATTTATAAAATACAAATAAATGCTCTTCCTAGAGCATTTAGGCAAAATTTGAAATGTAATTTCAAAAAACTTTGAGTTCTCTTTGATTCTTTTAATAATCATTATTTTTAACAGAAAGAACATTTTAAAAATAGGAGTTCAATGTCTCTTTTCACTGCTGTATTTTTCGAGCTTAAGCTAGTCCAGACATTCATCTCTGGTATTCTAGGCCAATGCTCTACGGCTAAGATACTTGAAATCATATGAATTCCACTACCATAACATTTCAGCAGTAGAGCATTGGTCTAAAATGCTTGAGGTTGTGGGTTTGATTCTCATCAGATGTGTATGATTTTTCATATGTATTTCATGCAAAGAATGTTATCAATGGTGGGGCATAATGCTCGAATTTCAGATTAAGTAAAAGCTAACTACTTCCGTTGGTATAATATAATCGTAAGGCAACCATACCAATACTGGGTATAAATAGACGCTAGATAACAAAATAAAAATTTAAAAATATGGAAATAGAAAATAAACAAATTAATAATAAATCGACACAAAGATAGTGGAAGATCGTATGCAATCCACTACCATAACGCCTCAGGTAGCTAAGACGCAGAGCTCTGGTCTAGAATGCCAGAGGTATTTGGTTCGATTCCCATCCCAGATGTGTATGATGATTCCTACTAAGCAATTGATGTCAAAGCTAAGTTCCATTATGGTTACTGAAGAAATAAAAATTTCAAATGTTACTTTACACAACTTACTATATTAAATAAATAATAGTGACATGTTTCAGAAGCATCCTCAAACAATGAAGTTTTGGGAGTAATAATGGTTACCCCAGTTATTTATGTTTACCAGAAAATTTGAAAAAAGGGGTTAATACTGAAATTCTCGATAAATATTTTTCAATAGATCACATGTACAGAACTTTATTATGTGAAATACAGACCAGGAATGTTACGTACGCGAAATTTTTGACATCCGCCGAACGGTTGCGAATATTTCGAATATATGTCCATTCAACGTAATTAGGTACTTAGTAGACTATACTCAAAGAACTGCCAAACTACATCATTTAATTATATATCAGTTTATAAATTATTTCTGGCATTAGTTAAGGCTAAACTGTTGAATAGATTGAGCTATGGGATTGTTTATTTTCTACGTTTCTTATACAATCTGTTCAAAATGCGTCATTTTACTGCCAAATTCTCGTGATAAATGCGGCACATCTAGCCTGAAGAATCAATAGAAATTTTAATCACAGATTTTTTATAAAATTTGGTTATATGATAGAACGCCCTAAATAAAGGATTTTAAAAAAAATAACAGTTGATGTTTATCTCATAAACTTCGTTTAATAAATTTGCCGTTGTATAATGAAATGAACGGTGATAATTGTTTTATAAAGAAAATATTAGTTTTAGCACACTGTTAAATGTGTATAAAAAAAGAATTATTATAGTGACGATGTATATAGTTTTTAGGAAAGGAAAGTATAAAATGTGTGAGTGCAAAAGGGTAATCCCATAGATTAGTGTTGAAATCATCCTAAAAATAGGGTTGGATTAATGTTGTTAGTACAGGAATGTAAGTACAAAACAATGTCAAATGGTTTCATATACATAAAAACACACATTGGGTTGCACTTTAAATATTTATATTATATTTTTACATTACTTAAAACTACTTTCGTTCACTTTTTTCTTGTATCGAATGTGATAGTTTGTCGAAAAGCAAGATTTATGTTGCAACAAAAGCTAAGGTAGCGAAGAAGGAAACTGGATTATCTTACATAGGCCCAGAACCTGTTTAAGGCATTTCAAAACAACATACAAACAAGTTACCAACGAGTGTATGGAATTTAAACCCTGATCACACTCAACCTGAACAGGATGCAACTCCAAAGGTTTACAGGATTATCACCTACAAAAGCACGTACACACAATCTTTAACTGCGAATTTGTTGATTACCGCAGATACAATATATTTGGTGCAACTCACTCCGATTATATGAACTTTCAGGAAAACGTTGTTAAGCAAGCTCCTGGCTATTACCAAGATATAGGAAAAATGGCTCTCATCAGACTGACGTAGAAGGGGGAGCACAAGGAGCTATCAGATCGAAGTGAAATACTTTACATACCCCAAGATTTATCTAGAAATAGAGATAGATTGTAGAGGCTGCCCTGGACGGGCTACACTTCGACCATAAGAACCATAGTGATGCCTAAGGATGTGAGGATGTGAGTGGAGTGGAAGGAATTTTTGTGTATAGACTAGGAATTGGTAGGATATGCGGCGGCTGCAGGCGACTATGATAAGACCTAGGCCGATATTCATCTGGAGTTCGTGAACGAAACTGCAGAAATCATTCTCAAGCATAACCGGTTACTTCGTTCTTGTCCATACGCCGACAGTTTAGTCAATTAACCACCCCTTTTTTTCCTTAATAATTGACAAACTGCCGATGCCGGGATTCGAACTCATAACCTCCCAGTTTCCCAAGTAGGCATACTGCGCAGACACAACGGTTTAGACCGCGGCCACTTGGACTGGTGAGATTTATCTACTTGATCTGTTAATCACAAAAGTAAAACAGACTTAAAATTACATTTATTACTTTTCAAAGCCAGTAATAAATTGAACATTTTCATGATACGTGAGATATTTGTTATGGAAAATATAAATGAATTTTCTATCTAGTAAAGAAAAAATATCTGTACGATATTAATGAAATTAAATAAACTCTTTCCGAACATTCATTTCAAAATACAATTTTATTTTATTTGAATTTTATACAGAAATCATAAAAAAGGGAATAAAAAAAAAACGGCACGTTAATAAAATCTGATTAATTAATTAAAGTAATTAAATGTATCATAACAGATTATTTTCAATCTATCGAAATAAAAACAAACTTAAGAAGTAGAATATAAAAATAAAATACTTAAAGAATTATAATAATTCCCAATTTTCTTGACATTTATTAGATTCCGTACACGGTAACGTAGATATTTTTTCCACGGAAAAATCATCTTCGTTGTGAAATTCGTTGCATGAACAACACATTCTCTCATTCATTGTACTTTTTTTTTTTACTCTCTACTAAGTAGCTTGATATAAAAACCTTAAGTGGATGATGATACTCTTTTGCAATGCTTGTACAATTTTTTTTTTTTTAAATGAGCCCTTGAGATATCATCACGCCTACCCTTATTTAAATCAACCTCTTCTATTTAACCCCATACTCTTTGCTGCCAGATATATTTATACATGTTGAACAACGGTTCCATCACCGCGCACCGCGTTTTACCTCTACCCTTCGCTACACGAATCTTATCCATTAAGTGTAATGATGATTTCATGTTAATGCCAGACTTTGTTTTTTTTTTCTTGGCATAAGTAGCTCTGTACTTTTTAAGTACAACAGCACTCAATACATTAATAGAGACAGACATACACACACAGATAGACAAGCGCACACACATACTGTTATAATTAACTGAAGAGTTTTTAATTTTCACCTAGTTCGCATTTCTACTATGTTTATGTACGTCGTGTCGATTGGAGTGTATTTTTATCCCGACTTCAAAAAAGGAGGATGGTTCTCAATTCGTCTGTATTTTTTTTTTTTATTTTAATGTGTGTCACCTCAGAACTCCGTCATTTATGAACCGATTTGAATTTTTTGTTTTAAAGGGTTTGGCATCCCATTGGTCCCATTGCCACCAAATCGCATTCTGATGAGGGAGTCCCCGGGAAATCGAAAAAAATTCTCATTTTATATGTGATAACCGATTTCTGCGAAATTTTGAAAAAATTGAAAATCTGTTATAAAAAAATGCACTAAAAATTATTTTAAAAAAAAAACGGGTAAAAAAAAAGTGTTATAAAAAAATTCACTACAAATTAGTTGGTCGTTTAGTTGGTCTATCCATATTTAGACAAATAAAATCAGTTATAGAACTTCAAAGTCACTAAAAAGCGAGAAATAAAACCTATTTTGACAAAATGGAAGCCCGACTTCTAAAATCAAATATTCTATAACAAAAGATGCACTAAAAAGTAAAAAAATAATTTCATATTCTTGTGCCAATTTTAGTTCACCAAAGCAAAAAATTTTAAATATATATGTACAATTATTGTTATTTTTGGAGGCTACTATTATTGTTGATAGTCAGTTACGTTGCATTTTTTTAATAAAAATTGAAGATTATCTTTTAATATATTATCAAATCTTTGATGACTTGTATCGCATTATCTATTGAAGAGACAACAATAGACCTTAAAGACCAGCTACAGCGAACAACGACACTTTTTCATAAATTCACTAAAATGTATTTTTCTTCAGAGTTAAAGTTTTTGTGGCTCAAAATATGTAAAACACTCGAATTATTGAAAATTCACGATATCAATCTTGGATGATTCTTGATCTATACCTATATCTAGTTTTAACGTGATCCGTACTGTAGACTTCACATTTCTGGATCTTAGTAGACTTTGTCCGAGAGTCTATAACTTGAAAACTGGTTTGGTTACAACACGGCAAAGTGATTTTGGTTAAAATGTTAGCCAAACCCAAATAATTGTAAGCTAGTTAGCCAAGTTAACAAGCGAAATTAGCTCCGTAATTGTTTACCAAGAAAACTTTTTTGGGATATTATTTTGGTCAAATGATATTTGTTGAAATGGTGACCAAACAAAAAAATTTTTTTTAACCCAGTTTACCAATAGTTATAACAAAAAACGACTTCCTTAGACTTGTGTGCTTAGACTTTAATAAAAAGTTAGAGGGCAATTTTTTATTAAAAAGAATACTCTTATTCTCAGTTAAACGGAATCATTTATATTTACTCGGGGATAAAAAACTAAATTTTATGAAATTATATAATATAAGACAACTACCGCTAACCCTCCTCCCCACCCCTCTTGATCGTAATAATAATAATAATAATAATCATTAAAATACAAATGAAAACCAGTAACAATATGACTGATTATATAATTTTTATACATATCCCCGAAAAAAAAAACCAAAGGAAAAACCATTGATATAATAAAAAAATATTTTTTTATTGTCTCTAGTAAAATAAATGAACTGTAGACATGTTTAATATAAAAAAATAATACAATTTAAATGTAATATTTCCCTAGTTTATACTTGGAACATAATAAAAAATAAAAACAAACAAGAAAAACTAGAAATATTTCACACACAAACAGACAAAAAAAAAGCAGCAAAATTTGCATTCCCTATTTATTTTAAATAGTTATTATAGAATTTCTCGTCTATGTTATTTTACATAACGGAAGGAAATTGTAGTTAATTAAAGAAAATTTTCTTAAGATCTAAAAATGTGTGAAACATTATTTTTTTCAGCGCAATAAACACATTTATAAACAAATAATGTTTGTTTATTTGTGTATACTTAAGCGTCAACATAACGATGTTTATCCAAATTCCTTTCGGTTACGTATGACAAACTGTAGAAGACATTAGCGTATACTACTCAGACAAATTTCATGTCATTGAATTTTTAATTAAATTAAATACTGATATGAAAAAAATAACTCGTCAACCAGGAATCGAACCTCGGGCCTCTGGATATCTAGTCCAGTATGCTTCCGCTATACCAAAGACGACTGTGACGTAATAGCCAACTTTTTCATATCATTCTTATTTTTATTTATTTAGACAGTATTACTTCTGTCGAAGTTATTTAATATTTGTTTATTTGTGTATACTTAAGCGTCAACATGACGATGTTGGTCCAAATTCCAACTTCGACAGAAGTAATACTGTCTAAATAAATAAAAATAAGAATGATATGGCATAATAAAGTTGGCTATTACGTCACAATCGTCTTTGGTGTAGCGAAAGCATACTGGACTAGATATCCAGAGGCCCGAGGTTCGATTCCTGGTTGACGAGTTAATTTTTTTATATCAGTATTTAATTTAATTAAAAAAACAAATAATGGTTTAATATTACCGTTCATTTTTCAAAATTTTATAATTAATTTGTATCATTCGGTAATTGAAAAAAATGATTCGATTAAAAGTTGTTAACGATATATAGATAGATTGTAGAGGCTGACAATCTTCTTAAGCATAGCCGGTTACTTCGTTCTTGTCCATACGCCGACAGTTTAGTCAATTAACCGACCTTTTTTTTGTTTTTATAATTGACAAACTGTCGATGTCGGGATTCGAACCAATAACCTCCCAGTTTCCAAGTACTGCATACTGCGCAGACATGACGCCTTAGACCGCTCGGCTACTTGGCTGGTCACACATCTATTGGTACTGCAATTGGTTGAATAATTTCTGATACAGATATTTCTCAAAAATTTGGTGGTATAATTAAACTGCATCACTGTGATATTTTCTTCTCATTCAAAATGTTTAATTAATGAGTGGAAGAATAAAATAAAAGATATATATTTTCACTAATTACAAATAATTATTTTTTGAAACATTGATTCTGAGCACTGATTGTCGTCTTGTATAGTATAAATATTTAAATTGAAAATATACTGCAGTTGAAAATATATATGAGAAAATTATCATGGAGGTTAAGAAAAATATCTCAAAGGGGAAAATAGAGGATAGGTGACAGTGGCATAAACAAGGCAGGTGACAAATGAATTCTTATATGTCGTCTGCTTTGGTATTCATCTGTGTCACGTGTTTATATCATTCACCACGAAGAATTTATTCTTCATTTATTCATTACTTTTATTCTATATATCAAGTACCTACAGAACGTCACTCACTCACAATACGCGGTATTGATCATATTTTTTGTAAATGCAATTTTTAATTTTTAGCAAATTTCCGCCAAAGAAAATGCAGCTATTAATTAATTAATTATTTATTAATTAATTAAAAATTTGATATATCTCTCTTAATATTTGAAAAATCGAAAAATTTATCAGGTGTTAAGTTGTAGGTACTAAGTTTTACTGTAATTTTGTTTCTTATCATTTTTCTTCTACACTAATATTTACAGAAATATTTACAATTAAAGATTTAAAGTTAAAATTCTAAATATCTCTGTACTCATTAGAGTTTGGAAAAATTGATAAGGCAATGAATTGTAGCAAACTCGATTTTCTAAAACTTTACTCGTTATACATTTTTCGATTGTTCCAATATTGAGAGAGATATTTTATATTTTGTGTTTTCTTCTATCTTTATGCCCCCCTTTTTCCTTGACGTATCCCATTTAGAAGTCGATGTTCACCTACTTCTAAGCATCGTATTATTTTAAAACATTGAACTGTGGATGACATTAGAGTAATATGGTGCACATGGCCACAAATGTAGCGTTCTTTTCTCAAAGATTTATAATTCGTTTGTGCTTAATTCTTTCAGTTTTCGAAAAATTGCTTCGGCTAAAAATTGTTCTTTATAAATTTACTAACAACTATTATTCGAAACATTTTCTCATAAACCGAATGAATAAGGCAAAAATCCACTAAAAAATTATGTAGAAAGGACGCTACTTTTGTGACCCATAGTACCATATAATTAATTACATGATAGAATTCGAAAATATACCTCGAAATAGAAATCTAAACGGTTAGAAGTTAAACGATTATAATTTACAATCAATCCATGATGTAGCAGATAATCTAATTAATAGATAAGCTAGAAAAGAATATTAATAAAGTTGCAACGTTTCGTTGATTATTTTTCAAGTTCTTCAGGCAATCTACAAAACAATAACATTATTATATAAAAACACAATTATTAAACAATTAAGAAATATAGATTTTTCAATGTTAGTTACTGTTGAGGTTAACATCCTTGTAAATAATATCTAGTCCATTAAACTAATGCATTAATAAATAAATAAAATCACGATGGCTTTACAAAGCTTTGGTCATTTAACTATTCGTTACATCAAATATAAAACTCACAACTTTTGAGGTTACGTTTGTATTGTAGATTACCTGAAGAAGTTGAAAAATAATCAACGAAACGTTGCAACTTTTATAAATCGAATATTTTACTGTGTAAGTACCCAATAGCTAATATTTATATTTTAACATCGATGATACCAACAACAAATTTTATAATATTAGCATACCATTCTATGACACTTTATTACAAGAAAGACACTCAATTTATCGGGTTAAAGAAAGATATTTTGTGCGTATACTACATCAGCTTCTTCAGTTTAAGAATTTATAAGTCTTATATATATTCAAAACCAGACAATACAAATCATCTATTGTATAGATTAGAAAATAAAAGGGGAAAGTTTTACACATACATGATATCTTTAAGAAAAGTGCTCAAGCACATTTCTTCAAGAGTATCTTCTGTCACGTTGTAAAAGTGTAAAAGAAATGATTATATGGTACTTTATCAAAACGATATGAATTCTTTTTTAATGTCAGAAAAATATGAGAGTAATTCAGGTTAATTCGTCAATATGAATAACTATATACATATGTCAACAACACTTTTCTTTAAATATTTTGTGATAATAGCGTATTAGTTTCGTTCGTCTCGTATTATGGACCCCAAAAATTACGATATGTTTCAAAATTTTGTTAAACTGTACAATTGTTAATTTGTTAATATATATTTAAGTACTTAAGCGTCAACAATACTATGTTTGTTAAATTCCACTTCCGTTACGACAAATTCTAGAAGACTAGCGTATACTTTATAGACAATTGTCATTGAATTTTAATTAAAATATAAACGAAAAAATTTACTCGTCAACCATTAATCGAACCTCGGGCCTCTGGATATCTAGTCCAGCGTGCTTACCGCTTCATCAAAGACGACTCTGACGTAAGAGCCAACTTTTTCATATCATTCCTATTTTTATTATCAATAGATAGAGCTCTTCAATAGATTGAGCGATGTTTCAAACGTACACTAGAAAAAATGCGAAACGAATCACCACACAGTTTAGATTTAATTAATTTTTTTAATATTTTAGTTTTGCTTCTATCTTTGTTTTTCACATATAATATGCTATACATAATATTTATAACATAACATGTTCACACATAAAATGTTATAATTTTGTCCAATTAAATTATAATATGAATTATGTTTATTCATTATGACTTCATTTTTCGCTCAATTATTTGTTCAAGAAAAAAAAGACATTAAATTGGTCTCGGATTTCGACTATCAAACCTTAAGTTGATCCTTAAAGGTAATTTCATGAAACTATGATAATTAATCTATCAATTATTAGATATTTATTTATATATTTTTAATACATTGAATATATTTTTATTTATTTTGATTAAAATTAATGATCTTTTACGAGTAGTTATTTATAAGCTCCAATTTACTTCAGATTATCTTTCTTTTAATGGAAGTAACCTCCTGATTTTCTGAAAGATTGATGTAAATAACGATGATCGTTAATTGGTTTGTATGCATAAAGTGGATAATTTTCTTTGAATAATGGATTATATAATCCATTTCCATTTTGTTGAGTATATACTCCAGATCTGTATCGTTTGTCAATGTATAGACCTTGGTAATATGGAAATCTGCCTTGGCCCTCATTTAAATATACTATTTGATGAGGGTATTCTTTTTGGAAACCATTTACTTTATATTGTGAATAAAATGGTTGTTGTTGAATTGGATTATTATTAAAGAGTAAAGGAACACTGGCTGAGTCTTTGTAAGGATAACCAGGGTATCTCTTCGGAAAAATTTTTTCTACGTAAGGTTGATAATTATTGCGGGCATCAGAGAATATTGGAGCATGATGATAATTATGTTGTCCGTAAGATGGTATCATATTATATTCTTTCTCAAAATTTAATTTTCCGTAATTAATATTATTATTTGTAGGATAATCGTCCAATGGACTGTTAAAATTACCACTTTTTGGATAATCTCCTTTCTGAAAAATGTTTTCCCTGTATAAGGGAGATTTATGAAAAAATTGACGAGTAAAAAGAGGATCATAATTTCCATGAACTTCCGGTGATTCCAGTGAAGTATCAGATACGTCGAAACGTTTCTTGGATTCAGCATCATAATAATCTAAGAAACAAAATAATTATCAAATCATATACGCATATGATTTATTTTAATTATTTAATTATTATTTTAATTATTATTTAACAGTGATGTTTAAACTGAACCTCAAAACTTAACTTTCTATTGAGGTATGCAAAATTTTCTTCTAGATATTATTCGATTAAAGTCTTATGATATTGAATAGGAGGTAAAACTAGGTTGTTCCACTTCAAAAAATTAAAGATAAAAAAAGTATTAATAGTTCAAACACATTTAAGTTAAAATGAAGGACAGAAAGCTTTTGAACACTCAAGAGGCGGTATTTGCCTAATTTTTGAAATAATTTTAAAGGGTTTATTGCTATTATGTAACATTTAAAAAGCCAGTTTTTTGAACGTCATTATATTAATGTCTCAAGAAAAGAATATTGAGCAAATAACGGAGATGGACTTAGTTGGCCAAAAGCTGTTGAGTTGTATATTGCAATAAATTTTGTTGAGTTGCAATAAAGCAAATTAAGTATATAATCAATATGAAAACTCTCCAGTGCATTGCTTCTGTGAATCGAAATCGTTGGACATAATAAAAACGGCGAACTGACAAGAGTTTAATTATATGTGCCAAGTGGCTCTATATTATTCAAAAATTTTGCACCTACTCTCACGATGATTCAACAGAAGATAAATATGGCGAAAGAAAATATTATGTTATATTGGGTTTTACATCTGTACCAACTAAAAAGAAATCTAAAACTTACCTCCAGGCAACCTTCTATTGACGTCACTCCTGGCTATAGAGTCTATATCCTCTTCTAACGTGTCTTCCTCTTCTGATGTGTCTTCAGCAGTTTCTTACATAGAAAATAATATGAAGTATTACTTGAATATTTCGAAAATGCTTTACTATTTTGATTTTATATGTACAAATAGCGTCAAAAATCGAGCAATCATTTCAAAATTTTATAATTGATTTGTGCCTTATTTATTCGGGTTTCAAAAAAATGCTTCAACTAAAAGTTGTTCATTATAATTATACTAACAACTTTTATTCGAAACATTATTTCGAAATCTCAATAAATAAGGCACAAATCAACTATAAAACTTTGAATTGATAGGTGAGTCTGAATTCGCTACACTAATTCGAATCGAAGTTAATAATTTTTAAATAATCTTTAGAGAAACCTCTTTAAATTTTCTTTTTATTGAAAATTTTTTTTTTCTATCCTAAAGGTATTTGGAAATAACATTTCATTAAATATATAATACACTTGGTTTTTTAATTTTGGTTAGTAATTATAGATTATTAATTATAGATACCAAACAATTTGAGAAAGCTCATATTTATTTATAACTTGGAGTACTATGATTTTGTTTCTCTTTATTAAAATTTATGGATGTAGTCCGAAAATATGAATTCAATTTCATAAGAGAGTTTCTCCATAAAAAAATATACAGGATGGTCTGAAATTGATTCAAGAAAACTATACCACGGTGTAGAGCTGAAAAAAGCAGAAGTATAATAAAGTTTTTCGATTTGACGTTTAGTTTTTGAGATATAATCAATGAAACATTAATCAATTCAACCAATTACAGAACGCACAGTGTAAGGAGGTAAACATGTTTTGGATTTTTTAATACGAGAGACTTGTTTATTAAACTGGTAAACCAGTATAGCCTTTCTGGTCGATGTAACCCAAAACGCTTCGGTATAACTGAATGCTGATAGTTTAAATTATTTAAATTCATTAAGTGCGTCAGAATTACTTTAATAATATATTTTGTAAAAATTTTTAATAAATAAAAAATCAATTATCTGTTAGCTAAACGTTAATGTTTTCGCTTAGCTTTAAAAGGAAATGCGCCCTACTCCACTACTGTGGCCTCGCCTCCGTACACTATGCGCTCTATGATTGGTTGAATTTTTCAATGTTTAATTGATTATACCTTAAAAAATAAGCGTCAAATCGAAAAACTTTATTAAACTTTTTTCTTTGTTTTTTGCAGCTCTACACCGTGGTATAGTTTTCTTGAATGAATTTCAGAACACCCTTTATAATAATAAAGAAGTAAAATGCTAATTAGTTTTTAATTGCTATGTTTAGTTGCTAATGCTTCTTCTATTACTTAGTTTCTAGTTTAATTCTAACTAGAGATTCTAGTTACTTATTGCGTATACTTAAGCATGACAATACAATACTAGCGTTAATTTCCATTTTTAATCCCTTACCTGTTCTTTTATCTTTACCGTCTGGAATTTCATCGTCATCTAACCCCCTTTCTAAAATAAGAAAATGCAAAACAAATTAAATGAATTTTTCAAAGTGCGCCACCATTTATCCCGAGCAGTGTATGTATATATTTGAAAATGGAATTGTATAAACTCACCTGTTGATTTACTTATAGTTTCATGTGCTATCGACCATTTGGACATAGTTCCCAAAATCAACAATACAATACACAAATATTTCATAATTCGTTTTTTTTCTAGTTAATCGAATTTTTTTTATCCGGACTTCAAACCTTGACTGACTATAGAAATCGGAATAAAAGTCTTATTTTATATAAGGCTACCAGCTAGTTTTTGCTAAAATGTTTTTTATAATTCGTTTTTTGTTTTATAAAAAAAAAGTGATGAAATAGTGTTCTAATTAATAAAATAATATTGAATGTTTTTTATTGATAAAAATTGCTCAATAGAATTGAGTTAGAGAATTAGAAAATTTTGTAATAATCTAATTATCTTAATTAGTGGTTATATTCTTTAAAATTCTAATATTTAAGAGAGTTCTTTTACTAAAAAAATACAGTAATCAGAATTTTACTCATTGCAAAAACAATCGCGTATTGCATAAATTCTATGTAAATGTTTTAGTTTAAAGTTTATAATCGAACTTTCTGAGGTAATTACAAAGGACTTCGTTAGGTTACGGTATGTTTTTCCCTATATAGATAGCCCTTTGTCTATTTTAAAGATTTAAATATTTTTACACTCGTTATACTTATAAATGAGACCAATTAAAATTTGCTTTTTATATCATCATTAACGAATAGCAATGTTCGTACAACGTTAATATTAGACCAGCAGCTATCGCGTAAAATATCGTCTATGTATATTTATGTATACGAATGAGTTTGTCGTATACGTTTATACGTAAGCATTGCAGTAGATCTGATTAATGCAAAATGTGGCAGGTTGGTTCACGGCACTTTGGCTTATTAGAATTTTCAATTTGCCAACCCTAAGCGTATGGAACTATTTTGTGTATACTAAAACAACTTTCAGAACTTTAAAGGGTAGTGATAAAGATCAATTATATCTTTCACATATATTTATTATTTATTTAAATAATAATTATTTATTATAACTATCTTCTACTTCTACAATATCTTTGAAAATACTCGCAGTTCAAGCTCGAGCGAATCGAATTTCTCGGTTACCATTTTGCAAAAAATTGTCTAAACTGAAAATTTCTAAAATCAATGATAGATGCTTAGAGATGACATATCAATTAGAGGTGCCCGGGTGTTGTATTTCGCAACGATTGGATCCAATCTGATATTTTCCTTTATCGACAAAAAGCCATTAGTAAATATGTATTTTTTCACATGCCACCTCAAGGTCTATGTAATCTATTAGATCGAACAAATAAATGATTTGGTGATAATTTCTTTTCTATGCATAAACTTTTAAAAAAGTAAACAGATTTTTACTATTCATATAGAATATAATGCAGAAGTATGCTGATATTTTTCAAAATGTGAGGAACTTTTCGCAGATATACAAAGTGTCTCAGATATTTGTGTTTTAAAATATATGTTGGGTTCACCTTCTAAAATAACTGCGATAGTGTAACACTTTATATTCATTAAAAGTTTTTGTTCTCAAGTTTGTCACTGTAGGAAATATTGATCGTAAGAAAAAAGTTAGGTATGGATCAATATGAAAAAAGTTTGGTTTCATTTCGTCAGTTATTTCATCAACTCAAAAACGAAAAGAGGTACGAGCTAAAATTTCTAGACATAGAATATGTATTCAAGCTCTTGAATCCGTAAAATCTATATCTTTGCATAACCCCACAAAAATCTCTTCTTTGAAATCGTTATAGATATAAAATAATTAAACACAAGAAATGTCTCTTTGTAAAAAACAAACAATTCTCGTTTGAAACTGTTTTTCATTAACTTAAGAGTTTTGTCACAATATCAACACTCAAACATTTGTCCTTACTTGTAGATTGAGGAAGCATGTGTATAAATATATATATATATATATATATATATATATATATATATATATACAGATATATATATATATATATATATATATATATGTATATATATATATATATATATATATATATATATATATATATATATATATAAACAGTGCTTTCGTGCAAGCAATCATCATCTATCCATATATGTAGTACTCATATATGGTCAGTTAGTATAGAAAAGAATGTCCCAAATTAGAGTGCCGACTATATTTTTCTCTGTATCCTCCGAGACACCTCGTCCATACTGTATATGCTTGAGAATTCTCTAAAATATCGGTAGTAAGAACATAAACTGGTTTACTCGTGTTAATATTTCATTGCATAGGTACTCAGAGGATAGATAACATGAGACACTATCTATCTCACAATGTTAGAACAGCTACCACTTACAGAAACGGACCATGTAGGAGTATTACATATATGCATCTTTCTACATGAAACATTTTAAATTTCGAGGTCGTTACAATGATTTTGAGCAAAAGAAGTGTACACATTATTTCAAAGTCTGCGATTATCAACCATTTTCAAGAAAATAAAATAAAATCTAATACCTGAATATTAAGGTTAGCTTCGATACCCTCTTTTTTTCTTTTTTTTTACCCTCACTTTAGTGACAAAGCAAACGCCGCATAGTCACCAAAGGATACCGTAAATAAATAGGTGGGGATCTTCACACACTTATCCGTTAGTCAGTCAACTCAAATAATTCTCAGGTCTGATCATACCCTCCGTCAAATCGTATAAAAGACAGAACTTTTTTAATGTCATTGTGAGACAGGCACCAAATTAGCAACAAGCAACATATCTCGGAATACATATCCTAGAGATAGTTACGATTTGCTAATTCATACTCATGATGACTACATTGTAGTCGAAATGCGTATTTATATAATACAGACAAATGTTCTAGGAATTGAGGCAAAATTTGATATGATATATACGAAATTTTTTGATGATACATGTGGAAATGCTCAAAACCCAGGAACACTTATTCTGAAACACATGGTACATTATATCTCTATAAAGATAGATAGATAGATAGTTAGATGAGTTTGTTGATGGTGGTACATATATATATATATATATATATATATATATATATATATATATATATATATATATATATATATATATATATATATATATATATAAGAGATACTTGAACGTTGGGTTATACAGTGTTAAGGGCGAACTCCTGGTGAGTAGTACTGTGTCTGTCTAAGAGGGTTATACGTGATCCTATTATGAACACTTCTTCACAAGGTGTATATATAAAAAATATAAAATAAAGCTCGCAATGAGTTTATGTTTATGTGATCCTTGACTCTCTCTTAAATATACATGTAAGGACTTTGTAAAATAAAATATTTATGGTGATGACTATTGTATATAGATTTATATGAAATCAAAATATGTAACCTGACCGGCGAATAAAGTAAAATAATAGAGAAAAACCAGTATTCGTTAGAAAGAAGGACTCTTGGACTTGAAATATAGTCTTGTTTTTTTCAAGTCATTAACATTGCTTTCGTTCTAGTTTAAAAAACTTAACCAAAAGTAGTTTATATTTTGAAGGACTTCTAAAGCAAAACCCTTCTTTAATAGACAAGTGTCGTTTTCTAAATTTCATGTTTAGACAGCATTACTATCATAACTAGAGTAGTTTACTTGGGTTGGAATGTTCGAGGCTCTTCCGCTTAACCTGAGAATATGTCACCCCCAATACTTATTGTGTTTGATTTCTTTATTTTGTTCGATATATATGTTTGTTTTGTTTCATATGGTT
The DNA here is from genome assembly GCA_963920215.1 of Nineta flava. Taxonomy (NCBI): domain Eukaryota; kingdom Metazoa; phylum Arthropoda; class Insecta; order Neuroptera; family Chrysopidae; genus Nineta; species Nineta flava. Next base: position 117,989,898 of record OY986041.1, read on the forward strand.
CACAGTGGTCCTAGTCATTTTTCAAAACTTAATAATTGATTTTATGCCTTAAGTATACAAACGCGGAACATTGTGCAGCAACATTGAACTCCGCCTACAAAATATTTTGCCTACAAACGTGCAACCAAAATTGGGAACATTAATTTATGACTTTATTACTCTTAAAAATTCAATCACTTGTCATCTTGTCTCTATCTATCTCATTTAATTCGTAGTTTATTTATCTACTAGTTTTTTTGTATGTATCTCTACAGTTTTTTCAAGTTTGCTGTGTGCCAGTTTTTGTCACACATTTTTTGACAATCTATGTAATAAAACATAAAAAAATATTAGGAAAACATAAAATTTTAGATAATAAGTTGCAAATGTCGCTACACACGAGAACTTGTATAGCAACATTAAACTCATCCCACAAAATATCAAATAATTTTGATTTTTACAACAACCGGATCAAGGACATGTATTTTAGTTCTGCAACATACAACCGAACATTCATTTATCCTTAAAATGTTCCTGCAAAGATTGTACGTCTGTAGTCCCTATTATACATTCAGTTTTCGAAAAATTACTTCGGATGAAGGTTGTTATTATAACTATGCTAATAACTTTTAACCGAAACCTCTTCCCGAAATCAAAATAAATAAGACACAAATGAATTTTGAAATGGAAACATTTCTTATTCAAATTTTCTTACTAAAGATAGTTACATTTACAATAATAAACCAACACAAGTATGGAACATTTTTTTGATACCACTCTGTACAAAACCATATCGGTGTTCTGTATAAAACAACCCTTATGTAGAGATCGTTACAGGTTTATTGTCGATTATAGAGGAAAGGTCATGTCATTATTGTTGTTACAAAACAAATAAGAATACCCATAATATATCTATAAAAGTATTACATACAAATAAACAACAACCATATAACTAACCTCTAAAAAGGAACACACAAGGTTTATAGATGTATATATTTTATATACCTTAATAATTGACTCTTAAAAACCTATTCCATTCTCAAAATATTGTTAAACAAATTGTTAATTTAAATATCATTCTCTATTCACCCAGTCCTCTCGTATTTTAATAATAAGACGCAAAAAGGAAAATAACCTTTAATTGAATTTCTGATTTCGTCGCAATAAATTGATATTCTAATTAAAGTTTACATTTTCTCATCGACTTTTCGAATACACAATAAGAGTTCGTTTTGGACGTTCGGTTTGGTCGAAAAATTTGAGTTTAAGATTTAATCATTTTCTTTTCGTATATAATGTATAGATTTCGAATAATGTCTTGTCAATAGCGGCTTAAAATTGATTGGAATTATGATATAAAATTTCAAATTCGTCCCAATACCTAGATCATTTTTTGTATTATAAATACGTATTTCGACTACAAAGTCGTCATCATCAGTATAAATTAGCTAGTCGTAATTTACTCTTTGACAATTAGAAATAGATAAAAAATAGAGATCAATAGACAAAAATTAAAAATTAAAATTAAACAAAATGAATTAAAATATAATAAATTTTATTGAAATTACTCTTGTTTAAATATCTTTCATTCAAATTTACTCTTGTTAACATCACTCTTAATAAAATTACTCTTATATTGTCTCAGGATATGTTATTCGTTGCTAATTTGGTGACAGTTTCAAAAACCTAGAGTTCTCATTAATTATCATTTGATAATCTAAGATGAATTATGATAGTTTTAAGAATAAGCAATTTATTTCGATTCACGTAAAGTTCAAGTTTTCAACGATTTAACAGTTCTAGACCGTTTCTACATATCTAACGCTCATTCGCGAACGAAGGAATTTGTAGGAAAAATGTTTTCGTTATACTAAAAATATAAAATTTCACCAAAATTATTTTCGTAATATTGCATCTAAACCACTGTCATATAATGAAAATACAATTTTTCGCAAAATCCTTCGTTAACGAACGACATTGAGTCTTACAAAAGATAAACTATTTTGAATTTGTTATTTCAAATAACGCAGGTTTGATCAATATGATAATGACAGGAATTTGGTGCACTGCTCTCCCTTCTGGTGCCCAACGAGGAAGATATTGCCTTAGGAAAATCGTCCAGCAATGTTTTCTTCATATACTACAGGATCTGGAATGGGGCTAGGGATCATAGATCTCCCGTGCGAATCTGGTAGATTCCAGACATTTTAATATTTTTTAATGAGGGCGTCACAATCTGTTAGGAGATATTTCGGAGTTTCCTCCATTTTTCTACAAAACCTGCATTTGCCCTTATTCCGCAAGGCTAGCTTCCTAATGTGTCCCCGGAGTCTACAATACCCCGTAAAAAACCTCTAATTTTGCTCAGGCGAACGCAAATTTTGTATCTTTTACGGTTATAATTTGCAATAAGATTCTTGGCCTACCTGATCCCGGGAAAGTTCCTCCAGAGTGTGACTCCATTGATGTCTTCTTCCTTTATGATCTCTTCTCGATAAAAATGGCCCTTTGAGGGACGTCGATGCTCCCTTCCTTCCAGACCATCCGCTATCTCCTTCCTTTCTATTCCCACATGTTCTGGGATCCAGTAAAGGGTGGCTTAGTTATACACACACGCATTAATAAGACTTGCTCAAGAATTTGATCTATCAAGACTTTTTGGTGAAAATAATTTACAGTCCATTCAACTATCTTTACATAAATATTTAACTAAATATTAGTGTTATTGAAATTGTTCCTCCATCGGGATTATTTACCCACACGTACACTGAATAGAAAAAAAAACAGGGAAAACGAAATGTCGAAAAATAGCATATACATTTACTTAGAATATTTTCCTATTTCTCTTTTATTTGTAATGTTTAATTTATCATATTCTTTATCAGACAATATAGTCAGATGGGTTGGTTTTCTATATATATAAGTAAACTGGCTTGCTAAATAACTTTACTTCTTCTTTCTATTACTACTTCTTCTTATATTCTATGGTGAAGACGTCGTGTGTATTACGATGTTTATATACACAATTCAACTTGATAGAATTCTCTAAGGAGCACTACGCCATACTCATAAACGGCTTATACACATCATTTTAACTTTGATATAAAAAAATAAAAACTATATTATGCGTTTATTTGGTAAATTTGTAATATTCATTTCGCGCTGAATAGAGGTTTAATATTTTTAACAATGAGTCGTCGTGTGTGCTCAGTAAAATTAGATGTTTTACAAAAAGTAAAATCAGATTCAAATTGTAGTTTTTTGGATATATTTCGAAAATTATCTATTTGTCAAGAGATAATTCAGTGTGTATTAAATTCTCTATAATTAAATAGACAAAGATTCTCAAAGGAAAGAATTATAATGTATATAAAACTAGCTGAAAAAGCCGACATTGCCGCGACTTAAAAAGTTCTTATTGATAGTTTATAATAGATAATTTATTTCCAAAATTTTGTTAATGCAGGTATTTCTTTAGAATTTATAAACTATATTAGAGATCTAGCCGTCAGAAAACGTAAAAGTCGTAAGAAAACTGCTATAATTTTAGAACGTTTTGGAATTTTGAGCTTGAAACAGATTTTCTGGTGTTGCAAGGAAAATTTAATAAGGCCCTTCTTTCATCATTATATCGCTATCTCCTACAGTTTTCTCAAAACAATCCAGACAAACACACCCCCACACAACATTTCCCTTTTATTATATATATAGCTATATTTATTATACATAGGGTGGGCATACATTTTTGTTTTTGTCTATTGATCTCGATTTTCTATCAATTTCTAATTTTCAAAGAGTCAATTACGACTAGCTAATTTATACTGATGATGGCTACTTTGTAGTCGAAATACGTTTTATAATACAAAATCTGATCTAGGTATTGGAGCGAATTTGAAATTTTAATACTTTCTATATTACTTTAGTCCCAGCGTTTGAGCATCATACCTTTTCAATATTCTACAATTACACGATTGTTTCTCGCTATATTTTTGCAATTATAAATCGCATTATATACTACTCTTAAGTGCAGTTGTAAAACATAATATTAAATGGATCAGAAGGTCTCTTAAAAAATAATTTAGGGACCTGGGGATAGACACTAAACATTATTGTGATGTACTAAATGTAGATACAGACTTTGGAACATTTTTCGATAGATATGCGAAAGAATCTGATCCTAATTTTAGGTAAGACCGAGATATTTCTTTTAATACAATAGTATCCTCAATCTGACTTATTTCGAATTGCACGACTCTCAAATCAATCGTTGAAAGTTTTTTAGTATATATTTTACTATAAAGACCAAGAATTTTCGTTTTTAGTAACAGTAATAGTATAAATTTTATATAAATACGATTTGTTTTATTTCCAATATGATGACAAGCCGCCATCATATTGAAAATGCAGTATACTGTTTATTTAAAACAAATAACAGTAGAGAAAAAAAAACCACACAATCAATCTAATGCCATACAACTTTGCATAAAACTTTTTATATTCAATTCGTTATCATATGTTGTTAGGTTATATTTTCAAGAGTATGAGGTTATGTACACATTTTATAACATGTGAGAATAATACATCATCATAATATTATCTAGAATTAGGCGGAGAAAACGGCGATAAGTGAGGGTTTCATATAGAAAATGTAGACGTATATGGCAGGTTTGTTTGTATAATACACACATATATAGAAAAGTGAGAATTGCTGCCTCACCTGAAATGATGTCGTTTCAAATATGTTCAGATATTTTCATGATGATAATAATGTTACGGAGACTTCAGAGACAATATTCTAGATGGTAACATATATAAGGTAGAAGCTACTACCTTTATGTGTGTGTGTATACAGATTAGAAATTCATTTGAATATTTCCGGTCTTATTGTGAATCGAAATGACGAATGAATTTTATGTTATGGGATTCATAACATCGTAATATTAGTTCGATGGTTTGGTACTATGGGCCACATTATGGTTGATTTCAGTTTTTAAAATTATAAAACATTATAATTAATCGAAAAAATGTATCGGATAATACTTGTTCATTAGAAATATAGCAACAACTTTTAGCGGAACTTTTACAAAAGTACTTTCGAAAGTAAAATATCTGAGTTGTAGGTATACCTATACAATCAATCTTCTGCCTAATACTGGAAGCGACATTTGACATACATCAAAGAAGGTGAACATGAAATTATCCACAATACACCCCGTTCTGAAATATGTCGAGTATGTTGAAAAAGATACTCAATTTTTATAGAACATGCATGTTTAATGTACTCTCGTATCTTGACCTGCTGAATTTCTAGACCCTTTAGTGCAATACATATGTCGCCAGGTTACACCTCGTCATCATCAACAAACTTGTATATTAATGCAATATTTAGGCCACAAATTGTCTTTTTATTTATTTCTTATTAACCTAGGTTTGATTTCTAATATGCTTAGTAAGCCTTCCTTGTAGAGGAGAAGTTGACCTTCCTAGGCCTTGTTTACCGACCCCTCAATCATCCATCCCCTCAATCACCTTTTTCCTCTACCACGCCTTGTTCATTTCCTCTAGGCCTGTGTTCGTTGTCGAACCTATCCCTGTTCTTTGTGAATGGCAGGACAGAAATCCACTTTAGTTTTTTTACCTCAGATTCCCACATTTCGGGCGAGCTGACCGCTAAATACCTCATTCTGGCTCTGTAAGGACATTCTGCCAGAAGGTGAAAGGGTACATCATCCACTCCGTTACAGTCTGATCGCACTGTCCTCTAACCTCATGGGGGATGAATCTTCATGATTGATTTTTCAATCTTGGTAGAAATTGTCTCCTCTTTCAAATAATACACACGGTAACTTATTATCTCTCATCTTTTAAACGCTTTAAACCCGAATCAATGATATTTTTGTGGTTGTATGCCGTATTTTGGATTTCTAGTTCACAAAACGGTAATTTGTTCCTAATAGTTAGATAGATAGATTGTAGAGGCTGCCCTGGATGGGCTGCACTTCGGCGATAAGGTCCATTGCGATGCCTAAGGATGTGAGAATGTGAGTGGAGTGAAAGGAATTTTGTGTGTATAGACTACGCATTGGTAGGATATGCGGCTGCAGCCGACTATGATAGGAACTATACCGATATTCATCTGGAGTTCGTGAAGAAAACTGCAGAAAACCTTCTCAATCATAGCCGGTTACTTCGTTCTTGTCTATACGCCGACAGTTTAGTCCCTTTAGTCCCTTTAGACAAACTGTCGATGTCGGGATTCGAAACTGCAATAACATATCGCAAACCTTATTTGTTATGAATCCTCATTCAACACATAACAAGCCAGTTAAATGTAAATTTGAGTACACTTGCTAGAAAGGTAACAACAACAAAAAGTGCCACCGACTTACGCCGAAAATATGATGATGGGTTGAAGAAGGTGTATGAAATAGCGTATGTTTGAAATATACAGTAGGTGGTACACGCAATCATATAATCTATGATGGTATACAGGAGAATGGTAGAATAGTAGATAGTGAATTGGTAAGAATAAAATGTAAATATGAGAGAAGATAAAGATGTTAAAAGTAGCAGAGACATGCAAATTCTAGAAAGAGATGTGAATGTATGTGTCTCGTCGCGATATGACATATGTATGTAGGTATGAACAGTGATATTGACGGTATAATATAAGACCAAAAATAGGAGAACTTAACATACCTTACAGTTATTGCAAGGAAATTAAAGGAAATTTAAATGGGGTATGCATTTAATGATAAATTGATTATACTTTTCAATATACTAGATATAATTTTACCATCTGTATTCGAAATATTGATAAATTTCGTTCTACGTTTTAGACAAAATCTTTTTAAAATGTGTGATATAAATTTCCGGTGTTCAATGGAGCAATGATCGATCATTTATAGAATTTCAAAAAGCAATATTTAAAAATATTTTGTTTTCGAGATAAAATATAGGGTGTAACATTTTTGTTAAGGGATTTAATTCGTTTAAAACCCCATGAAATGGAGTTCATTTTACGGATAAATCCAAAATTTTGTCGTGGCTACTCAAGCCTCTTTTAAATACAGACCAATGACTAAAACTGATATTTTTTTGCATCAAGGGATCTCAAATAGTTAAGATTCAGAGAAAATAACCATAATTAAAAATTTCGACATATTTCCACGTTTCGAGGTCCTTAGAATCTGAATCCATTGTTTTAGAGAGATGTCTGTATGTGCTGTCAAAAAAGAACTTTGACAAACTAAAAGAAAATTAGTGTGCCAAAAAATTTAGAAAAAGTATGCTATGCACCAATCGTACGGACAGAGTGCGCTGCTCTGTGATGTCACGGCTAATGTTAAAAATTTAATGACGATTGGTTGGTCCTGTAGCAAGCTCGTCAGTCAACCGTTGTACATATCGACCTACAGTTTGGCTACCATACGATGCGCTCAGACAAAGAGGAAGGCAGTCTACCAGATGGCTTGAAGAACTGGTTTGTCATGATGTCGTTGGGCTACGAAAGCACTCTGTAGGAAATACTGGGCTTCTCTGAGCGAAGCTTCTGCCAAACAGGTAGGCTGTTAATTGGGCTATTTTATTATTAGAATATAATCTGTATGCCATGTGTACGGACGTTCGTAGTTCGCCGCACGTTAGTGAACTTTTTTTCGTCTCTCATATCCCAAGAACTAATAATACTATCGATTCCTCTAATTTCATTCGATTCATAATTAAATAATGAACACTGGATAAGGTTTGCAAAAATTATGATTAAATAAATAAAACTTTTTCTCCCTTGCCATAAAAACTTTAATTAATTAATGAAGAGTGGAAATCCTGACATTTCAATGGAGTATGAATGTATAACTGCATCCAAATTATCGAGGCGTCTTACGTAGACTGATCTCTAGTTTTCGAGGACCCCAAACGAGACGTTAGCAGTTGCACCCAGCCTCCTTTATTAGATTGATTTATTAACATTAGGTGTAGACTGTCTATTTATTTATCAAATCTTTAAATACAAATTATTTAACAACTAAATTTGCTTACTCTGTAGACACTTAAGTAAATGTAGCTATCTATATTGATTTTTTTTGTTGTGTTCATGAGAACAGAAAATCGGTAAATTAAACTTTCAGTTAGGCTTTTTGAAACTTTTAGCTAAAACCTGCAACCATCTAACTAAATTCAATTAGCCCAGTCTCCTGATTTTTTTCTGTTTAATCATTTCGACAGTTGGTACCGTCTACCATGGGCATAGTTAGAAGATATTGCTTGTGGCTGTTCGAATCTGTAAGGGTCTGGCCAACCCTGTACATATTTAATGGCCTCTTGAGTTTTTTTTTCTGGTTCATTCCATGGTGCATTTGGAAAATGGAGAACGCTGAAAAAAGGACTCACTACTGGTTTACTTACAATAGGATTTAATATAAACTTGGTATCTAAACCAGTTTTAAATGCATCTAATCGTGACTCATTTTGATCTGGAAACCATGGGTCGTTTATGTCTGTATTGACATTAGGTCGTGGTGAAAACGATCCAAAAGGTATATTCTCATAATTTAGTGGAATAAATTGAAGGGAATTTTCAGGTTGTTGTTTGTTAAATTGATTAATTAATAAACCTTTTATTCCCGCTGGAATTTTGGGCTGTGCCTCCAATATATTCGTAGGATTAGATATATTAGTATTATGACTCTGTGATTTTAGTCCATCTAATTCGGTTATTAATAAACCTTTTATTCTGCCTAATGTATTGGGATGTGTTGCTAATATTTTCATAGAATCAGTTATAATAGAATTAGAACTTTCGGATTTGTGTCTATTATTTAGAAATAATATTTTCCAAGAATTATTTCGCTCTTGATTAATATCCAATCTTTGTGATGAACTCTCTGATGATGGTCCATTAAATTCACCAATTAATAAATTTTTTACTCTAGCTAATATTTGAGGTTGTGATACTAATATTTTCATAGAATTAGTTATAATAGAATTAGACCTCTCTGATGGTTCGGTTTTTGTTATTAATATTTGCATAGAATCAATCAGCTTTTGTATGGTATCCGCACTTTGTGATGGGTTTTCTATTGTGTTGGTTATTTCTGTAGAATCATAGGAAACCGGTCCACTTTCACTTGGTGTTGCTAATATTTTCGCAAAATTAGACATCTCTTCCAAATCCATTTTCCGTGATGGTGTATCAGGTGATTTATAGCCTGGTCCTTGGAAGTATGGTACAGGTCGTTGATAAGTAAATGGATTTGATTGACGGTGCATAATACCATGTCGTAAATCCGACGGTACACCTGTAGATGGATCATTAGGTGTTGAGTTTTGTTCTTTATCTGTTGGAAAATGTGACTCATACGCTTTTCTAACTTTCTTATCATAATTTGTCTGTACAGGTGACATTGAAAATCTATTATACATTGGTTTTCTTCTTTGTATTGGAATTCTTCCTTCAGTTAGTGTTTCGGGTGTATTTATAGTTTGATTAAGGTTCCAATTATTTGAGGAATGTGAGCCATAGGATGTTTCAGTCTCAATAGAATTTTTGTCAAATATGCGTATGTTCTCCGAATCTCCGTGGTATAATTCGTCTGAAAAGAATCATATAGAATTTATACGATTGTCGAACTCGAATAATTATCATTTAGCATATTGGACCGTGTGGAAACTGATAAAAGGAATATTACTTAATATTATTACCCGCTGATTTTTGGTTCTGAATATATTTATTGGTATGCCGTAGGACTGGGATTCTTTCTAGGGACGAATTTTATTAAAAGATTTAATTTTTTTACTCTATTCCTGAAAATTATATTTTCCTAATAATAATATATCATGCACCCATTTCGGATTAAAATATCTCCATGCAGAATTTCAAAAATTATGTATATGACTTTAAGAAACTTTACAATACCATGCACGTGATTGTAGTCAAACTATTTAAAATATGTCCTCATGTCAAAACAATCAAACGTGCAGTCAGCGACAAAGTCGAGCTATCATTTAAAAATTGTATAGTTGATTTGTGCCTTATTTATTTGGTTTTTGAAAAAATGCTCTGAATATAAGTTGTTCATTATAACTCTACCAACAACTTTTATTCGAAACATTTTTCCGAAATCCGAATAAATAAGGCAGAATTTAATTATAAAATTTTTGAATAATGTCTCGACTTTTGACCCTGTAAGTACATATGCATTGTCTATAAAAAGCTCTAAAAAAAGTTAAGTTAGGAAACTGAAACAATATATCTTACCACTGATGTCGGCGTCGAATATTTTTCCACCAAATATAATTGGTAAAAAAATTGTCCAAATTATAAACAGCAACATTTTGAAACGACAATTTGATCAACTGATACTGAACTAATTTTGAACAAAAAATCAACTACTTTTATAATTTGTTATTTGATAAATTAACATGCACCATTAGTTTTCAAATTTTCTATTTTATTATTGCTAATCGAAGAGTATATGAGTTTACTGTTTTCTGTTTTAGTTGCACAATTTTTATAATCTTGCGTAGGTACTTACAAGCAAGGGTGATTCACATAAAACAAGCTTGTATCAAAAAAGCAAAAAAGTCTAGAAAGTATTGATTCAAATAAAACTTGCTGAATTCAGAGAATCAAAAACATTTTTAGAATTAAAATTAAACCCCATATAGGTCTGGATAAATAGATAGATTATAGCGGCTGCCCTGGGCTAACTACAATTCGACTATAAGGTCCATTGTGATGCCTAAGGATATGAGGATGTGAGTGGAGTGGAAGGAATTTTTTTGTATAGACTAGGAATTGATAGGATGTGCGGCTTCAGCCGACTCCGATAGCAAATATGCCGATATTCATCGGGAGTTCGTAACGGAAACTGCAGAAAACCTTCACAAGCATATCTGGGTACTTAGTTCTTGTCCATACGTTGACAGTTTAGTTAATTAACCGCCCCGTTTTTTTCCTCCCAGTCCCCAAGTACACATAACGCCTTAGGCCGCTCGGCTACTTGGCTGATAAATAGGTCTAAGAAACCTATTTATAATTCTAGTGAATTCCTATTGCTATAAATCTTAATATTATATATCAAAAACTGCAACTTTTAAAAAATACTTGAATTTTTACAAAATAATTTTATGAAAAATTTATAAGCGTCTTGAACTCCTGAAAAGTACTCTTGTACTTTTTATTATCAAATAAAATTGTAACAATTGTTTTAATCCTCTGTACATACTAAGTTTTTTCTGAATTCATAACTGTAAATTAAACTTGAACTATATATCAGGGTACACACGGGCTTCTGCAAGTAATTATGTTTGAGCTAAAATTATGGTAAAAGTATTCAGTTTATTAAAAATAATAAATCCAAGAAACCTTAATGCTTTTTGAAATAATTTGTATTTTGTTTTTTTTTTATCAGTGGTCATTTTTATAAGTCTATAACACGTTCAAAAAATTGCAGCAAGTTTTTTTTTCGTTTTTGAGGGATCATTTTCTAATTAATTTGTATCCGAAAATGAAGTGCACCCTATATTTTTTCTTTTTTGAATATTTCCAACCGTTACAAATTTAGAAACTTAATAGGAAAATCTTAAAGGGAATAAAAATTGCATTTGTATATGAGCAAAACAGATAATTTGATAATATTTTTTATGAATAAAATAAAGACGAAAACTTAAACGAAATGATAAATTTACTTAAGATGCGGTTTCATTACTTACACAAGGGGTATGAAAAATTGATTAACGTCTTCCATATAGCAGTACAGTTCTATATTGAGTCTATATTTTTTTCTATTATATAAAATACATTAATGGTATTCTCTTTGTTTATTGTTTATTCTGACTGACTGTTAAGGGAATAGGTACGATAGTGTATATATATATATATATATATATATATATATATATATATATATATATATATATATATATATATATATATATATATATATATATATATATATTATATATATATATATATATATTATACATTTTGAATATTCATATATTACAAAATTGATGGAAATTGTCTTACCGTAGGTACTACCGCACCGCCTATTTATAATATTTTCAAAGAATAATGCAAATTGAATTCAAATTGTATTTTCACTTCCGTAAAATAATATTAACGTATATCTTTTCATTTCCGACAGATTATTCGTAATCTTCTTCTTCTTCGTCTCTTAAATAAAACTCTCTTCAATAATTTTTGATAATTGTACATGAAATTAAGGTTAATATTGTAGCTATAAAGCTACAATATTAACTTTTTTGAAATAAAGTACCACGGGATTTTTTTTAATATTCGTATATATTATAAATATCAATATTATCTTAAATATTATAAAAAAAACTCATTCGATGAGGATATTTACAAAAATCACACAAACGAATTAGCTATTTAGGTATGTACGTATGCGCAAGCGTACACATTCAAAATAACGCTCAGTAGCTCACTCTGTGTAAAAAGTATTTTAACAACTATATTATGAGCAACTTTCAATAGAGAGAACATTATAAATAAAAATAAACTTCTCGCGATAATAATTTAAATAATTATTCATAAAGAATTTGTATTTTCTTTTCATAAAAAAGAAAAAATCCATATTTTATTTTTAAATCTCGAGTCCGGAGTCCCGAGTCCGGTCTACCGTCAATTCTGGTATCATTATTTGGCCTGACAGTGTCTTGTGTTGCCAGAGTCCTTAAAATATAACGAGTCTCAATGGTCTTCTACAATGTCTAGAGAAAATTACAATAAAAAGGGTTTCTAGCATATATATTATATATATATATATATATATATATATATATATATATATATATACCCTCTTTTAATCTATCACTTAAGATGGTAGTAAAATAGTATGATTGATCGGTCAAGTTAATTAGATGATAGATGAGGCAATCGTCCAAGTACTAGTACATTTATAACCACAGTATATTATATCTAGTGCAAGTGTCGTTACCATACAAAACACTATAATTACGAAACGTGTGAAACCACCCTATCTATCTATCTATATAACATACATTAGAAACACCATATCAAAATATGATTTATAATACAAGAATATTGATTATGGAATAAAAACTTTTATTATAGATATTATTTAATATTAATAATAACTTTTTTAATTGGCAAATCACAATATTTCTGTATGCAACTTAATTCAAGGTTATTCTGTGTATGTTTCTATGCATTCATGTTTTATTTGTATAATCGAGACAATAATTAGAATATTATATTTCTATCTCAGTCGCACATATGTTATAAGCAATTTTTATACCCGGTATATATGATATAAGACCTCCTTCTCATACACGTTGCTTAATGTATACATATGTACTCTCTCATACTCGTGGGAGATCTGCTATGCGAAGATGTAAACTAAACGTACGGTATATAAGGGTATATACAGTTTAGTACCGAAAAAAAGATCACGTACTGAAATTGAAAACGTACTGACGTGAAATTTGTGTTCTAAAGGTAGAATCTAATAGATCAGGAGATGGTGACAGGTGACGTTCTCTCATTTACCGCATGCCTTTTTAAAGCTTGATAATTAACCCTAAAATATGAAAGATTGACGGGTTCTTGGCAGCCGCACGCTTTCCGGTCATAAGAAAAAGTGCATTTTTTGTGTGAAGAATTTTCGTGTTTTCCGTGATAAAGTGCCTGCCTTGGTAACATAAGGTAGAAGAAACAAATTGAAGCTCAAATAAATAGTAGCATGCAATCCGCAGCGGCCGAAAGAGCTCAAAGGGTTACGAAAAAGGAAAAAAATTAAAGGAGACTGCCGTATTTTCAAATTACATGCCGATGTAAAGAATTGAAGTTTTAATCACAAAAACACTCTGGGAAAATTGGCATGCGCCCCTGGTATGACCACCGGCAGAAAAATTCGGGAAAACCCTGTAAACATTCAGTACAGGTTTTCCGTTATTCCACTGTTGGTCATACGAGTGGCGCATGCCAATTTTCCCAGAGTGTTTTTGTGATTAAAACTTCTCGATTGAATGAGGCTGAACAGGATGTAAGGGAAGCTAAACAGGAAGCGGAAGGTTGCCGGATTCATTTCTGGGCAGTTTCCCCTACGGATGCATCTGCACACAATAGGATTCCATAACGGGTCCATTATGTGCAGATTGTGTGGCAAGGAGGAAGAAACATCCAGCCACATTATCTTTAACTGCGAACCTTTGGGTAACAGCAGATACACGATGTTCGGTGCATCTCACCCCGAATATATGAACCTTCAGGAAGACCTGATAAGCAAGCTCCTGGCTATTGCCAACACATGGGAGAAGTGAATCTCGTCGGACTGAAGTTCAAGTCCATGCTCCCCATAATGGACCATAAGGTCGAAGTGCTATACTTTTTAGACTCCAAGATGTATCTATTCTATCTATCTATATACCGGGTATTTATGCAATTTTCAATTGTCTTATTATTATCAACAAAATAAAAAAATGACTTTCTGTCAGGAAGTTTATGGTTTTTTAAATTTAATATCTTTTTTTACAGTTTAGTAATGAGATTCAATTCAAATTATAAATTGAAAAATAGTTTTAGATCGTGTACATTTTATTTTATATGTCATTAAACAACCAATTCAATTAAGCATTACAGTACAATTATTTTAACAAAAATTGCATGTTCATCCTACAAAGAAAATAGGTCTTTAATTTAGCATGACTAGTCACTAGTCGTTTGTTCGGTTAGGGACGATATCCGAATAAAATGAATTCAATTTACTATAACATGAAACACAATACACGGTGATATTTGTCCTAGAACACACCTAATATGATTAAGGCGTACAAACAGTCCAAAGTGGTGCGATCAAAAGCGCTTTCAGTTTCTTAATTTAATTAAATTTAAAAAAAAATTATGTGGCGGTTAATTATCTAAGCCTTGGTGATAGCCACATTACACGTCCTTAAACGTCAAAGAATATTAATAATCCAATTTTTGTAAAATTATTGAAGCACACGGTGACTATTGGTGTTTTTTCCTTAGAATTGTGCTGATTGGTGGCAATAATTAGAAACAGAGTGGTCAGATTCAACTGTGATAGTAACATAGGCGTTACAGAGTGATGTAAATATACAAGGGTATAGTTTAGTTTCGACTTGTAACACTTGAAAATATTGATCGCAGATATAAATATTTGGGATAGGTGTTCACAAAATGGCGTATTTAGTCAATTTTCGCATGTCCTGTCTGGTTATCTATGGATATGATGAATCAAAAAAGACAAGAGATAAGGAGCAAAATGTGTGTGTTCTAGAGCTAAAAAGTAAGGTCAAGATCGTATATGGGCAAAATTGGACCATGTTTGGGCAAAAAACGAAAACTGAAACCGTAAGAAATAGAACAAAAATTTAATGACAAAAAATGTTCCTTTTTTAAAAATAAACAACTTTTATTTTTAACTTTTTTACATAAATTCAGGATATACCAGGTATTTAAGCAATTACCTTTAATTGTAAACCTTACTAAAGTCATATAAACCAGACTAGTCACATAGCAGATACTAGATATTCGGTGCATCTCACCCCGAATATATGAACCTTGTGTGAAGAAACCAATCACCGTGTAAACTTTCTCGTTTTATTATTATTATTATTAAATTGTTTATAGAAATTTATATGCAATTCAATGATTTTAGTTTATGGAAAATAATTAAATAGAGACTAAGGAATTTGTTGTGTCGGATTTAGTTTAGAAAATATTTTGCTATATAGTTTATACAATTCACGAATTAAGGCAGGTAAGAATGGTTATATATATATATATATATATATATATATATATATATATATATACTATATATATATAAATGGACGGTGGAGATACAATATTGATGTTGTGTCCGTCACGTACTGTTCATGACAGCTTGTAATTAACGAAAATGTTATTCTCAATTTTGTTGTTATAACGCATATAATCACGATTACCCTGTTTACTGTGTGTAATGATGGTGGTGGCTACCAGCACCACATCACTATTACGAAATGAACCAACAAAACATACAACATGTAGAGTGTATATAGATCGGTTGGTACTGTCTAATTTTCCTTGCCTCTAGCATATATTTCAAAACATTTTGTGTGTATTATGGATGATCGTTCGTAATAATATTCTGGTCAGAAACAGGTTTTGATAAATTTTGAACTCTTCATTATTTGACGTTTACATATTAAACTTTTACCTCTCTGTGCATGTTAGTTAGAGCAACTCTTTTTGTTTTTTTTTGGTGGAAATTTTTTACCGTTGAAATACGTGTATTAAAAATAATTTTAAATCAAATTTGTGTATTTGGAACTACAGAAAATGTTTACTGACGAAGAGATGTGATATAATATTCTAAGTGAAAAGTAAAATTTTATAAGCTGACAACAAACAGAAACATGCAAAGTAGTTATTACACGGAGAAGAATGAGCTACAGGAAGATATCGACAAAGATTGCTTGGATCAACCAGAAAAAATTGCTGTTTGCTTGTCTCGAAGAAACTAGAGCCTACTGAAGCCTAATGAACTTATATGCCAACATTTTACTCCAATTATACGGTCAACGTATAGGTCGGTTACAACTTCGTGTGCACAACCACGTTTGCGAATGAATCTTACGATATACGGTTGTCCGGGCTAAAGCGCATTAAGACTGGTGTCTATTGGAGTAAGAACTGTTGATCCCGTTGATTATCCCAAGTATAGAATTGAATCTTATCAAAGATGATGACGATAGCCGTTTTTACGAACGATTTATTGACAATCTACCTGAAATTTGTGCTCATTAAAAAAAATTAGATTGGCTTCATTTATTATTTATTGAAACTTTTGACATTGAATTTACGTCTTGGCAGATGATAGTATCATTTGCCTCAATCCTAGGTGGATTGCCTCAATCCTAATAAAGCCGTAAAGCCAAACAGGCCCCTTAGACCCATTCCGATTCGCTAAACATGTATGTTATCAACACGAATAACCGGAAATGGCCGTTGACTTATGCCGAAAATCTTTCTGCCTACAAATATATCATACATAATCCGACCTACAAAGTTAGATATACTGGATTAATGGTTTCAAAGATCCATCATAAATAAAACCAGTTTGCTTATATATATATATATATATATATATATATATATATATATATATATATTTATATATAATGAAAAATAATCGCACACACATATTTAATTAATAATGACATTTTCACATAAAATAAAAGTACAATAAATACCTAATATTTCCTTTTGTTTTGGTTTTGATTATTTTTTTGTTGTTGCTATTTAATAATTAGAAAGAGTGACATATATTGTATAATAAACTTCATAATAAAAGATAATAAATATTATATTTGACGTTATATATTATTATTATATTATATAAAGAAAATAAGTCGGTAAAGGATTTAATTAACAAGATTTAAGTAGCGTTCATTATTGTTATAATCAACCTACGCTAGATAGCTAGTTGCTGCATCATGTACGACCTAAACCATTCATTATATTTGCTATCGTATATGTTATGTAGAGGTAGGTAAAATTTACCTACCTCGAAGCATGTATTGAAAGGGGTATCCAATATAATGCAACATAAAAGAAAAACAAAAGAGAATAAAGATTCAAATAAATTTAGCATACCATACTCATGTACAGTATATATTGTACAGTATGGCTCATAATAATAATGGTATTTATTGTTTTAATTATTTAACATGTCTTTATTACATATTATTATTTGTGTATACTTAAATGTCACAGTAATTTATCAATACCAATTTCTATTATGCCTACGAATACATAAGTATAAAAGAAAAAGCGTATACTATATAGACTAACATGTCGTTGAATCTATTTATTAGCTTGACCTGTAACAACTATGATAGCAAATCTTGCAACTCACTTTTAACTCCATTTCTAATATCATCCTATCGATTTTAAAGTTTGTAAATTTATGAAATTCTGAGGGCAATACTTGGCACTATCTAAACATAAGCCCGGTGGAATACTCAATATTATTGAGTTTGTTACTATGCGAATTATGGAATTGGCTACATTAAGCCCATGTATTTGATCACTGCTGGTTCCATTATTTTCAACTGAATGATATATAAATCTCCGATAATTAAACATATGATCACTTTCGAACGCCATTTTAGTGATCGCTTTTAAAATCCGATCACCTATCGTATTCCGTCAGAGATCACAATTTGTAACCTCAAATTTGAGAAAATTTGATCCTAATTTGGGAAATCCGGTGACAGTAAAAACAACGGCCAGCATTAACAACATTTTGGTTATAACTTTAAAATATACAAAAATTGACGTTTTGAACTGTCAAAATTTAAAAAAAATTATTATTTGACATAGGTAAATTGAAAAATATAATATCAAAGGTCAAACTAATCTTAAAAGTAGGCGGTAAGCCAAGTCAGGATTATTGATCGATAAATAATCGATCACTAATCGTTAATTTTCTCAGAAGGCAGCCATTTTTAAACTAGTTCAGATGATTAAATTATGAATATTTTTTATTCGAATAGAGACACATGCAACTGGGAAGGTTTAGACTGAACTGTTTTCACTTCATACGAATGTTCAAGCCTTGTCCTCAACTTTAAATCAGTGTATTGACACACGTAAACATCTACATACTTTCAGTAAATGAGGTCACAACTGTTGCCGAAGGCACTACCAAGCTCTATTTGAAACAATTTATTAATAACCACTTTGTATATTAAAAATTATAAAAGGATTGTAATAATATCGTCATTTTGTATGTATGTAGATATTTTTACCACACGTATGTGGTTAAAATTCCTATATGTATCCCGTTTTCCAACTCATCCTCCCTCCCCCCCGCTTATTAAAAAGGGTTACTTTTTACAGTATGTAGTATGACATTGTACTAAGTAGTGCTACGTATAGTAGATATACTCAATTGTTTCACTTCAATTAAATTGCCTTTTTGATTTTTCGAGGTTGGTATTAAATTATTGTATACCTATAGTAGTAATAATAAAGTGCACTTATTTATAAATTGCATAATGTATTATTAAGAGTTCTTTAATAATTATTATTCATTACATTGTATTGTTGTTCAATGTACTTAATTAATTAACATACAAGAGTAATTAATAAATTGCAATTGTAATTTATTTATTTTTTTAAAAGTTCAATTATGCTTGAAATGAAGGGTTTAGTTTAGAAAAGAATCGATTGTCTTTTAATCTTTGAATGTTTTTATTTTGTATTTTTAAAAGTTTTTTTTAATTTTATTATTTCTACCTATACATGTAAATTGGTATATTATTATATTTTTTGGTATTAAACTTTTGTTATTGAATCAGAATTTTTTCAATCACCCTTCAAAATTTTTTTTGTTACAAAAAATCGATTTATTCGAGAGCTTAAATTTTAGGTGAGAGTATTTTACAATAATCTCTACATATACATAAAAGGGAAATATGTTGTGTGTATTTATACGAATTGTTTGGAGAAAAATATAGGAAATAGCGAAATAATGATAAGAGAATACTTTAAGTAAATTTTCCTTACGATTCCAGAAAAGTCGTTACTATCAATCTAATCGTAACTACCAAACTATCCATTCTAAGTATGGTTATATTATACCAACGAAAATTATTATCGATTACTTAATTTGATATTTAAGTAATATGTCTGAACATTGATAACATTAATTAAAAGTTTATCACGTCCAATTAAAAGTATAAAAATAAATAAAATCAGAGGGAAGTTGGACTAAATCAGAACATTACATTTGGTCCAGTTAAACATTTCGTCTCTTTATTGAGACTTCTTCAGCAACTACAAAATATAATTATATTTATTAATTATAAATTAATTATTACTTATTATTAATTATAAGTTACTTATATTTTGTAGTTGCTGAAGAAGTCTCAATAAAGAGACGAAACGTCCAACTGGATCAAATGTAATGTTCTGATATAGAACTCTTATCCAGCTTCCCTGTGATTTTATTTATTTATTGATAACATTATTTGATATCAAATGCTTGATATTAAAAACAAGCATTATACACATGTGTATACACATTATACACATTTGAGATGGGAATCGAACCGATTCTTTGGCATTCTAGACCAACCTCTGCCTCTGAACTATGAGATTGCTATAGTATTGAAGACGTCGGGGTTCCATTTCCATTCTAGGTTTATGCATGATTTTTCATATCACGCATTTGATGCCAAAGAATTTTATCAATGTTCAGAAATATGACTAAATGCCAAATTAAATAACGCTAGTTACTTCCATTGATATAATATAACAATGGATAGATTGGCGCAAGTTTGCAAAACAATTTTTAAAAAAAAAGATGCTATAGTAATTTGTTACAGTCATTATTTTTTCTAGACTTACATATTCTAAGAGATCTCTATCTCGAATTGATTGTGTTATTTATGTGTTTTTAAACTTTTACAAAAATTTCACTTTATTTTAAGATAAAATTCAAATATAAAAAAAAAAATATTTCTTCACTTAATCTTACAGAGAAAAAAAAACATAGGACAAAAAGAACAAAAAGATAATTACCTTTTCGCAGAGAAACAAAAAAAAAATACAATTTATATCAAGGAAATTACAATAATAGATCGTGTAATTTGACTGAAAAGTCATTTATTATTTTTTTTCTTTTCTGTAAATATGTAATTTAAAATATTATAATTTAAATAAGACATTCTTATATAAAAAAAATATGGTATAGCATTTCTATCTTCTGTCGCCCACGCTATCTAACGCTTCCCCCGTATAATATATTTTATTCCTATATCCTTGTAGAAATTACCAGTTTTTATTTAGATCTATTCGAAAAAAAAAAAACCTATGATAAACGTTTGTGCTGTGGATCGCTTCGGTTTACTTTTAAATAGCTGCGTGGTTTCAGACAAATAACCAAGTAGCAATAATAGATACCTTGAAGGCACTATTTATATAATGTATATGCCATGTTTTTAATAAGTAATTTAAGACAAGATAAAGGTTATATACTTTTCAAATCCATCTCAATTATAAAATATAATATACATATATAATATTACTTATATTACAAAAATAATGGGAGTTTAAAAAACAATGAAGGTGGAATTTGTTACTTCATTTGAATTTTGTATGTTTTCTTAATGACTGTAATGAAAAAGTTAGTTAATTCAGATCGAAGTGAATGTAAGTAAAACTTCCCAAAAGAATCTCTAAAATGAATTTATATCTTTTCGATTTTTGTCAAAAATCTCTGCAGCTTAAGGAAAACCTAAAAACAAGTAATGTAACAACTAACTGAGTTAATTGTTTGAATAGCCAGTATATACTGAGTTGTATATCGGTGATTAAATTGTGAGCAATAGGGAATATGCATGAAAATTATTTTTCACTTGAATTGAATCATGTTTTTTTGACAAATATCAAGGTAAAATTACTTTTTAAATAACTTTAAAAATAAGCGAGATATGAATGATTGAAATTCCCGATTAGACAAAGAGGGTGATAGCCCTCTTGATATGTTATGTGACGTCATATTACACTTTCACCATTTAAAATACACGTAAAACTCCGTTTTTAGTATTTTTGCAAGAAAGAGACAGATAATAATCTTTAAAAGCTTATAGCTTCCTTGATATTTGTCGGATTTTAATTTCGTTTTTAAATATTATTACAGTATTAACAGTATTTTCATATTCTGAAAATAAATGTGAAAAAAAATTTGCATGCATATTCCCTATTCTGTGTAGGTTTCAAACATGTAGTGCCTCTTTTGGCGCGGGAAAACACGTTCCGATTTTGCCCATTAACGAACTTGACCTTAGATTATCAAATATATCACGCTCGAACACCGATAACTCTAAACGAATTCGTTTTTTCAAAATTTATAAACGTAATAAATAATATGTTGATAAGCGTACTTCCCAGTGCCGACACCATCGAGATGCGTAATTTATAGACTTGATTGCCCAGCACCAACACCAAATAAATATAACTCTAATATAATGATATTTTAAAGCATTCTATGTTTTGAAACTCTCGGTATTATGGCAAAATATGAAACTAAAGCAAATACATAACAAAAGAGTTTACTAATGGTGTCTGATAACTTCTTAACTAATAAATGGAGTAAGTATTATTACTTATATTGTAAATGTTTATTATATGGTCTGAGTCTATCGGATATTTGTTAAGAACTTAAATATATTCCCTATAAATTTTTTAACAAAATGCTTCAAATAGTAAAGGGAACTTTTTGGTTACATATTTTATATATATTAAGTTGTTTTTTTTTTTGCTATTTTCTCAGTACTGAAAATACTGGCGAAAACAAAAATTTTTAAAATTTGTCCTAGAGAATTAAAAAAAACGAGTGAAAATTAAGAAATATCGTGTTTTCCTTATCTGTCAAAATGTGAGAAGTTTATAGCAGAAAATGGGTGTTTTTTTTTTGCTTTTTTCTCAGTACTGAAAATACTGAAGAAAAACAAAATTTCAAAAACTTGTCCATGAGAAATTTAAAAGAAAAACGAGTGAAAATTAAGAAATATCGTTTTTTTCCTTATGTTTCAAAATGTGAGAAGTTTATGGCTGAAAAGGGTAGCGTCTCACAGAAAGCCACTATTCCTTAAACCATTTGGAGTTTGGCGAATTTGAGATCCACCGATGTTGATTGGGAGTAGTCGTCAAAAAATTACTGACCCAAGTGTAACAGTCTTCTCCTAGCAAGACCTGGGCAGTGACAGAAAAATTGAGTCATGATTTCCTTTTCCTCCTCATTGTAACAGTTCCTGGAATAGTCATGGTTCACTGTTAGGACCATGCGCTCAGCATTTTTGCATCCCAGCATCCCAGATATCACTATCAAAAGAATGTCACTGTCTTGACATTCTTTTGACAGTTGTTCCCGGACAGGAGCGAAGTTTAATAACGTGGAGAAACTTGCTACTAAATTAACCACGCAAGACTCTATGGTCTCATTAGATGTATTTATCGTAGGTTTACTCGGAGTCTGGCAAGTCCACATCAAGCAGCCTACAAAGTCACTGGACATTATCCCAATCTGTTGATCTTTTCGATTCTCTGCATTAATAACTCTGGCAGGAGCGAAGTTCAATATTTATTGCCATAACATCTCAGGCAGCTCAGAGGTTTGGTTTAGAATGCCAAATCTTGTGAATTCGATTCCCATCCTAGATATGTATCATTTTTTCATATCAAGCAATTGATGTCAATGACTTCTTTTAATAACAATTTTTAAATAAATATCGTTGATTGGATTGAATCCCAAAATCATCTAGTGTGGATCAGGCATACTATCTATAACATCAATTTTCGTTTTATAACTATATTTACTTATATAAATATTTTGAATCGTAAATGATAATTACAAACTAAATACAATTTAAAATGGGAAATAATGGGAGAATCTTCCAATAAATAAACTATAAGGAAATACTCTTAATTTTATTTCAATTTTTTTTTCTGGTTTTTGCATATAAATAAAATTTTATGTTATTTTGAAATGCAATACGAGAGTAGATGATTGTGATATTTGTTAAATTATCTGATACATTGTATGTATGTATGTATGTGTTGTAACCCTTTTATAAGCTATGTGGGACCAATAAAAGATACTTTTAAGTGCTTTTGATAACTGTCTCTTAACGACACTTCAAGTTACCCTTATACCCAATTTATATTCTTAAATGATAACAAACTTATTTTTCGTTTATAATTTCGTTCACGATAACTTTTTTTTTTAAGTTTTTTTTTTTTCTCTTTTATTTTCCGTTATTCTATTTTGTTTTTTATCATAATATTTCAATCAATAATGTTATTATTATTATTTTGGTAAATGGGAAAAGAAATGGGTAAATAAATGCGAAAACATTAAGGTTTTGAATAAAAATAACGCAGAATCTATTTGGAAATACAAATTTTTATTTTATTGGAACTGTGGTTGTAAATAAGTAGTTTTTTTTTTAATATGAATTTTTATGAAATAACTGATTCAATTTTCTTCGACTTTTCCGCATGATATATTGATGAGTAGAACTAGAGGCGTCAGCATTCAATACCTAGAGTAAATCTTTATTTCGACACAAAGTAATGTCGTTCTTTCTGGTGCAATGCTATGTTGTGTAACTTAAAAATGTGGAAAAAACGTAAGAATTATGCTAAGATTTATATCTGAACTAGGATTAACCAATAACCAATCCTTTTTTTGTGAAATGAATACTTTCAAAGATAGGTTTAATTCAGTTTCCAAATTGTTCCCTGGTTAAGAAGATAAAATCGAATAAAGTGGGCGTATCTCAGAAACTATCCACCGAATCGTCAAATCAACTTGATTTTGGTGTTTTATGAGTCCAAATTACCTTATAAGTTACCTCCCACCCAAATCGATGATTAAAATTTTTTGTGTTTTTTTTTTCAATTTTTTCTAAGGGAGAACCTAAAAAAATCGCAAAAAATCGGTCAATAATTTTTGTTCTCCATTTGAATGAAATTCACTAGAGTAAATAGGACCTAAAAAATTCGAAAATAGAGTTAATATAACGATTTGGTTACCACTTTAAGACATACCGTATACCGTATAAAATCGACAATAAAAGCGAATAAAGTGGGCGTATCTCAGAAACAGTCCACCAAATCGTCAAATTATCTTGATTTTTGTGTTTTATGGGTCCAAATTATCTTATAACCCAACTACTATCCAAATCGATGAATACAAATTTTTGAGTTTTTTTCAATTTTTTCTAAGGGGTGTAAAAAAATCGCAGAAAATCGATCAATACGTTTTGTTCTCGATTTGAATGAAACTCACTACATAGAGTAAATAGGACCTAAAAAATACGAAAATTGACTTAGTTTAAAGAATGGGTTAGTACTTTACGAGATACTCGCCAATATCTTATAAAATCGACAATAAAATCAAATGTAGAGGCGTATCTCAGAAACGATCCACCAAATCGTCTAATCAACTGGATTTTTATATTTCATGGGTCCAAATTACCATAGAACTTACCTCCCACCAAAATCGATAACTATCAATTTTTTTGATATATAATTTGTTTTGTCAGTTAGTTACTAATAATAAATATAATTCCAAAAGAAGTAATCGCCATCAAGATAGTGAAGAATTATATGCATTCCATCTATATAGCATCTGGTGGCATAGAAGTGGAAGTCTGATTTTTTCATATGATACTTGTCAAAATAATGTCGGAAATAATCGGAAATTACTTGAATGTCAAAATATGAAATCCCTAATAGTCACCTCCCTTAGTATTGTAACATAGTTAGAAATACAATCATACTGGCAACCTTACTGGTAATGGATAAGACCATCCAAGTGGTCGAGCTGTTTTTTGGATCGCTGCTCGTAACTGAGAGGTTGCTGGTTCAATCCCAACAGCAGCAGTTTATCAATTAAATTAAATTAAATTAGAAAAAAAAATTAATGGGGCGGTTAATTGACTAAACTGTCAACGTATGGACGAGAACGAAAGTAACCGGCTATACTTGAAAGGGTTTCCTGCGGTAGACTTTCACAAACTCCAGATGAATATCGGCATAGTTTCTGTCCAAGTCGACTGCAGTCACACAAACTACAATTAATAATCGGCGTACAAATTTCTTGTCCATTAGGGTTCGGTAAAAAAGGACCAGAAAGGCTTACTTGCCAGGCTTCCACCTACCCACCGCTTCTACTACTAGCAATTGATAAGATTTGTTTACAAAAACAATAAAACTATGAAATCAATTTTTTTTAAATACATCCTTTTTGATAAATTACTAGAGATTAAATTTTATTTCAAATAAAACAAATAATCAAGTCAATTTTTTTAAATAAAAAATATTTAACGGAAAGAAAAATTTATAAAATGATCTTTTAACAAAGCCTTTTAAATAAGCTTCTTTTCCATCAACAGGTAGTAATAGTAGTAGTATTTATTTTATAGGTAGGTATCTACTAGGTATGTTTGAAGTTAGGATTAAAAATCCCTTCATCATCATCATCAAAACATCATCCTCAATTCATTTATTCATTATCAAACAAAATACTGGGATTCTTGTTCATTTATTTTATTATACAGGGAATAAATGAGAAAAAAATTAAAATGAATTGAATAAAGATAGATATAGAGATAAATTGTAGTCAAGAAAATAACGAAAGCTGTTGTTATTGATAATAATGGTAATTTTCAATTTATTATCCTTGTCACATATTTTATTTTATAAAAAAAAAAACAACAGGGATGCCTAAATTACTATTTTCTCTGATTTTACTAAGACGAAGAAAAAAAACATAGGTCAAAGCTTTTGGATAGATAGATATATTTAGAGGCTGCCTTGGCCGGGCTACACTTCGACCATAAGGTCCTTAGTGATGATTAAGAATGTGAGAATGTGAGTGGAGTGGAAGGAATTTTTGTGAATAGAATAGGAATTGGTAAATTAGTTGGCTGCAGCCAACTATGACAAGAACTATGCCGATATTCATCTGGAGTTCGTGAAGAAAACTGCAGAAAACCTTCTCAAGCATAGCCGGTTACTTCGTTCTTGTCCATACGCCGTCAGTTTAGTCAATTAACCGCCCCATTTTTTTTTCTTAATAATGGACAAACTGCCGATGCTGGGAATCGAACCATAACCTCTCAATTTCCAAGTAGGCATACTGCGCAGACATAACATCTTAGACCGCTCGGCCACTTGGACTGGTCACAGCTTTTGGAGGAGAATTTGTTAATAATTTGAAAGTCCCAGTCCAAATTTTTTCTAAAATATCCGATAATAGTTGTTAACCAAGTACAGTAATCAAAGAATGATAGAATTTGGGAGGAATAGGGAATATGCATGAAAATTTTTTATCACTTGAATTGAAGCATGTTTACTTGACAAATATCATGGTAAAATTACTTTTTAAATAACTTTAAAAATAAGCGAGATATGAATGATTGAAATTCCCGATTAGACAATGAGGGTGATAGCCCTCTTGATATGTTATGTGACGTCATATTACACTTTCACCATTTAAAATCCGTAAAACTCCGTTTTTAGTATTTTTGCAAGAAAGAGACAGATAATAATCTTTAAAAGCTTATAGCTTCCTTGATATTTGTCGAATTTTAATTTCGTTTTTAAATATTATTACAGTATTAACAGTATTTTCATATTCTGAAAATAAATGTGAAAAAAAATTTGCATGCATATTCCCTATTGGTGCTGCGACCTAGAAAACCGATTGGGTACCCCGAACTGATCTTGGCAACAAGAATGGTCTCAGTTTAAAGCATCTCATCCAGTTAGTTTTTCTTTAAAAAGTGTAGGATCTATATTGAGTCTTGAGATTGTTACTCTGCCACTAAACAGCCCAGAACCGTTTCTTGAAGTGCTCAAGATTACAATGAAATAAAAAAATGGACGGTACACGAGCCCAACCGTTCTTGGGTGCATACACATGGCAAAGATCATACTCTTATAAAAACCATCACAAGGAAAACGTCCTCTGAGCGTTTATAACTAGGAAAATACGAATTGAGAATACTTACTGACCTTCTTGCAAGCCACTGCACTCAGCTCAATAAACAAATGCACAAAATCAATCTTACAGGGAATGGTCCCTGCAGATTTTGACATGAAGAGGAGAAAACCGAAATTAATATTATGTTTGAATGCGAAAGCCTCTCTCTCAAAAGGCACTATCATTTGGGATAGACTGATCTGCAGCCAGATAAAATCAATGCGATGTCGCCTAGAGATATCCTGAAGGTCAGTAGTTTTCTCATAATTTGTGATTAAATCATCCTCGGAAAGCGAATTGTTAACAATTCGAATACGCGGAATTGTTAACAATTCAATCATTGATATACAATTTAGTATATACTGGGTACTTAAACAATTAATTCAGTTAGTTGTTACATTACTTTACAGTCGAACATAGAATCTCCTCTTTCTTTTTCGAGTTGGTTAAAATTTGTGTTGATTTTGTCATTTCCACAGAAGCTATACTTCTATAAAATTATTTTATTAAAATTTCAATTTTGAATTGTCAACTGTGATTGGCGTTTCCATAGTAACTATAAACTATAATAGCACACGTTCTATTTTGGCTATTAATAAATTTAATTTATGGAAATACTAAAATCATATCAGGTATGATATTTCTGATAGAGAATGATTTATGTATTCTAAGGAAATCCGGTAAGTTGAAGCATCTCCTGTGTAACAAATTTTTATATTATTATTTTACTTAAATTAATTGTCAATCCTGAAAATGCATGTGTTTTTCAAGGAAACACAATAAAAATAAAAATGTAAGGAATTCTTCGTTTTTTTTTTTAAATATTTATTTCTCCTCTACGTTATCTCTTATTTATAGAAAGAACGGGGAGAAAAAATTGTGAAAACTCAATCTGTGTTGTTGAATTTAAATATAAATTTAACATTTTTTTCTCTTGTTTTTCTTTGTTTCTCATCTGCATAATATTATCATTTATTAGGAACTTATCGTAGAATATATTAGATATGAATAAAAATAAATAAATATATACATATATATATATATATATATATATATATATTTATCAAATATTTATTTATTTTATTTTTTTGCATAAAAAAATTGGTTATGCAATGAATGATTTCTTCCACTCTTTTGATCTTTTTTCTGTAAATTATAAGAAAAAAATATATCTGTTACTTAAAAAGTTATGATTGAACTTTTAATATCTGTTCTTAAAACAATATTAAATAGACTTTTAGGTTACACTCATGGTCATAAAAAAGTGTTTAGAGTTATTTATTTTTATAAAGAATTGACCACTAAGTTTATTAAGGATGTTCCAGCATACTACCACTTATCGACAGATTTTGCTCATTTTTTTTACAGGCTAAAAATAATGTATTATAATAAATTCCGACGTTTCAGAATATTTGATCATTTAGAACGCGAAATAATCAATATCAAAGTAATCATTCTCTCTCATTAGAAGCATGTAAAACTTCATGCCCGCCCAACTATTATCTGTCTATTAGAAAAAATACTCGACAGAATTTAAAAAAAAACTAGGACAGTAAAGCTAAATATTTATTATATAAATTTTTTTTTAAAATCGTGTGTTACCGTTTTATTTTCGAAATATAAAAGTTTAAATTTATTTATTTTCTTCATAATAACATTATTTTGTATATGTGAACAGTGTTTTTGTCTATGTGTTGTACATAGACAAAATGTTGTATTACAAAGTACAAACTATAATGGCAAATCTTACAAATCAGTTTTACTTAGAATGTTTCACCTGGATCAATTTTTATGAACGGGAGTGTAAATACAGTCGCCTAGAAGGTATCAAACTCACAATAACGAAAATTTAGACAGTTTATACATTTTGGTTTTTTTTTAATGAATGCGGCTGATGGGATCTGAGCCTAATACCTTCTAATCGAATGACGACTACAAAATCCGGATCCAAATATCTCAAGAACAGCAAAACAATTGACATTCTGATACACAGACAATGTCATTTCTTAGTCACTTCGCTTTAGATTCGTAAATCCGTGATCCAAAACAAAGTATCTTATTGAAGATTTGGCCTTATTTTCTGTAACTCGAATATTTATAGAAACTATTACAATTTTGATGTTTCAATAATTTGTTATTACAACTTTTACTATGGTAACTATGACCAAATAATTATGACCAGTCCAAGTAGCGAAGCGATCTCAGGCGTTATGTCTGCGCAGTATATCTACTTGGAAACTGGGAGGTTATGGGTTTGAATCCCGACATCGGCAGTTTGTTAAGAAAATTATTAAGAAAAAAAAAGAGCCGTTAATTGACTAAACTGTTGGCGTATGGACAAGAACGAAGTAACTGGCTATGTTTGGGAAGGTTTTCTGCAGTTTCCTTCACGAACTCCATACGAATATCGGAATTGTTCCTATATACAACATTATTTCCACTCAACTCACATCCTCACATCCTTAGGCATCACAATGGACTTTATGGTCGAAGTGTAGCCCGTCCAGGGTAGCCTCTACAAGCTATCTATCTATATATGGTTACTTGGTTTGATTATTCATTTTATTCCCTTCCTCTGTGAAAATTCGCTTAGTCTACGTAGCTCTACGCGTGACGAATATTTCTAATTTTGTTCTTAAATATTTTTGTTGGGGGAAATCACTGGCTTAAAGAAAAAATTAATTTCCAATCAATAAACATTATAGTTCAGGCAAATGAGAATTCCTATTTGAAAAAATAACTATTTTCCGCCACATATTTTTCTAATTAAAATAACAATTGAAAATCTTTTGATTTAACTCGAATATAAATAAATTGACACAATGTGAAAAGAGGAGAAAATATTCAACGACGGCGATGTTGATGATGATGATGATGACTTACTTATCTGTCTGGTCTGAGGGGTATATTATATATTATTCACTGACAATATCTCCTCAATCCAGAAAACAATCACCCATCGTCGTCCACCCTCATCTTAATTAGGAGTCAGAATCTGTGGCCGACATATTCTCTGTACGTATATATAAGGGATAAATACTGCAAACGTCACTATCACTTGAGTGTATAAACCAAACCAAAACAGAACCAGCCACCCCTTTTTTCAGATGCGAATATGTTCAGACATTTTAAATGAAAATGGATGTAGATTTTAAATGAAGAGATACGTATGTATGTACACTCCCGTTCAAAAAAAAATGAACAAACCTGAAATGTTAATTTTCTTACATTTCATAAAACCCCTCACTTTTGTAACTCTCTGTATAATGTATAATTTTATTTATTTATAAACAAAGATAAGTAGTATATTTTTTAAGTGTGTAAAAAAGAAATCGAAGTATAAACTGAATTTATATTTTCTATTTGTATATACGATTTGTCAGTGACAGAGTGAGAATTTAAAAAATATATGTAATGTAAATACATCTTAAGTGTTATATCTTACTCTTACGTGTAAAAATAAAATAAAATGTTGTATCTGCTACCACAAGAATAATCAAAATTGTGAGTGACTAATTCGGTTCAGGTCTATTCATTTTTTTTGAACGGGAGTGTATGTATGTACGAATGAGAATGTATTCTTCAATTATACAAATTATTTTGATTAACAAATTTTGATTAATAATTTATTTATAAATAATTGATCGATATAAAAGTTGAATTTCGCAAAAATTTATGACGGCATTGTTTTGTAAAACTCATTCTTGTTGTTATATACCAGGGGTGGCCAAGAAGTTGATCGACTGGACGGCCGTGAAGCCAATTTTGGTCGATCGCTCGCGATGTCTTGAGAATAAGTAATTGAATAATTTGAGGTAAGATTTCAAGATTTTGAAAAAACAAATAAATTGTGGAATTTATATCTCTTCTTTTTGAAAGAGATTTTAGTGTGAAACGCATTAGCCTAAAAATTACATATATTTCATATAAAGCAAATGGTATTAAAAAATGAAATTATAATTTTACAAACTGATTTAATCTCACAAACCAGAAAATTGGAAGAAGATTTTCGGAACTACATTAACCGAAAAAAATATCCCAATATCACCAAATATAGCTAATATATTCTTGGCATTGATTGATTGATTCCCATACTGAAAACTCATTATTATTATTTTTGTCAGGATATACACCTTCTTATGATTCCTTGGTTAAAGACATGCCAACTCAGTCTTCCCATTAATGTTAAGATAATAAAATAAATTCAAAATCTATCTTTATCTGTAGCTTATTCGAATTAATTTTGACCCGGTAAATAATTATGTTGTTTTTTACGAAGGTGGATACACATACAGGCTGTTTCAGTAGTATTGATAGATTAACAAAAAAAAAGTCTAAAAATCCTATATCATTATTGCACGATCCAAATTTTCTTGATCCAAAAGAAAAAAATCGCGAAATGAAATCTTATAATCAAATTATCAGCCATCTATGGATGTCACCCAGAGATAAACTAACGTTCATTAAGACCACAGGACTCCTGGAACACCTTTGAAGAAAAGGAGATACAATAGATCAAATTGGTCACGGTAAAAAAGCTCTTTATAAGACTTGCTCCTGACTCAAATCTAATCTAATCTACTTCTCCTACATACTTTAATTCTAAATCATTTAGTTTTATAGTCAAAATAATTATGTCACGTAAAACGCCACAACTCTTTCTTTTTTATGATTATAAAATCCTCTATGGTAAAATATTTGTTTAGTACTTGACCAATATGAGTTTAATATAACCAGTCAGTACCATCATCCATAATTAAAAAACATAAATCACTTCCCAAAAAAAAAACAAGAAAACTTATTTTACGTTTAATAAATATATATATATAAATAATAATAATCATATAAATATGAGTTTAAAGCTACTAAATATTAAATATACCATAAAATTTTTACTGAAAAAATATGAATAGTGTACATGATGTGCTTATTTTAAAAACCTAATACCCCCAAACTACCCTTTAGTGGATTCCCTGCGATACTATCGTAGTAGTGTATATGTTACAAGCAAGCAAGTCACTGCGTGGTAGTCATATGCAAGTATACTAATGTATACAGGATGAATCGAACCAGATGCATAATAGCACACGCCTCTTTTTCTTTCTATGATTCTCCCATTCCTCAATAACAAGAATATTATTATTTTTTCATCTAAAATTATAATTAAACATAAATATTATTTTATTAGTGCAAAAATAATAATATTCCTATCACTTACCACGGGTAGCACTCCTAGCACTCCACTTTGAATACTTTGGTGTTTATCATATCTTTGAGCCAATCACGAGTGATCTTCGTTTGTTTCGGGGAGGTGAACAGTTTATCGACTTCACTTGACTGTTATTGGGGAATTGAAGCATCATAGAAAGAAATGGAGGCGTGTGCTATTATGCACCTGGTTCGATTCATCCTGTATATATACTATATACTATATGTATATGTAAGGCCAAGTGAAATGAGAATTTGTATACTAACTAGCTGCAGTTTGTGATGTAGAAACGTAGTTTATGAATAGGAAAACATATATGTTTTGTATATACACGACTTATGTAGAAATAAGAGAGAAAGAATGATGATTGTTGATGTGCGAATATCAAAACAATGTTATGGGTGTATGTTACACAACGCTTCAAAAGTGTGGAAGATTTTCATTTAATATGTATAACAAATTTTAGTACACTTTTCAAATCAGTTCTTTGGTAAATTTATAACCGAAGTGAAGTGCATATCTACAGGAAAATCGGGTTCTCTATAACAGTCTGAGATTTGAGATATGATGTATTTTATGTAATCTAGAACAACCATAAGTAAGAAACTAGCTTAAGGCTAATAATGTGTCAGTGTATGACACACGCCAACTCAATTTTTCGGTTTCCCTCAGTTCCGGAATATATCTCCAAATTGAATAAGTTTTGGTCACCTTTAATTTTCTGTTCTCTTCACGGTAACACTTTCAAAGTCAATTCTTTGTAAATTTATTTCGAGTAGATCCTAAGGAAAATAGCTTTCCATATTACTATCTGAGATCAAGCTATAGTATAGATATTAGTTTTCCTGATCAAGCTATTGGAGGTACATTTCTTACGGCTAATTAGTATCTTCTTTATTAGCTTCAGGCGTATAAAGTCCAAAGACTCAAAACTCCCGTATGCAATATACTGTCACAAATTTTTGACTCACGTAAAACAGTCTACCTGGCACATATATAATGATGACCTGGTCCATAAAAGAGAATGAGTTCTCTGAAATTATCTTACAACTTATGGTAAGTTTTAATCAGAAGAGCGAAAGAAAATCCTTTATTCTTGGAAAATTGCTCTGCTTAATTTTGTATAAAACTGTGCATCTTCATATTCTTAAATCAATTTTCTTGGTAGCTAAGGAGAAAATATAAAATTTTATTTGATTTTTCTTAATGTGAGAGTACTTTTGTTAGGGAGTCTTGTTTTGAGACATTTAAATTGACCTTAGTTTTAATCAAGATGCAATCATTTCAAAGGTAAAATGACTTGTTTAAACTCCATTACATGTTTGACCAAACAAAATTTTCACAAGGTTTTCTCGGGAAAATTAACTTATTTACAGTACTATTTGTTTGTAGAATATTTTGAGATTGATGTCCTTTGCAAGGAAAGGCAATATACAGTAAATATTCACCAGTCCAAGTGAGCGAGCGGTCTAAGGCGATATATCTGCGCAATATGCCTACTTGGAATCTGGGGGGGGGGGGGTTAATTGACTAAACTGTTGACGTATAGACATGAACGAACGAACCGGCTATGCTTGAGAAAGGTTTCTGCAGTTTTCTTCACGAACTCCAGATGAATATCGGCATAGTTCCTATCAAAGTCGGCTGTAGCTGCATATTCTACCAATTCCTAGTCTATACACAAAAATTCCTTCCACTCCACTCACATCCTCACATCCTTAAGCATCACAATGGACCTTATGGTCGAAGTGTAGCCCGTTCAGGGCAGCCGCTACAATCCATCGATCTATCAAAGTATCCTGACACTATAAACACTCATATTGTTAGACAAATCCAAAAAGTAGTAATTTAATTACAATTTGATCACGGTTTTAATAAGATAAAAATCCACTTAACTTATTTTTATAACCTAAGTAATATGATGCGTAAAAAAAATCAACTCATAGTTTAAAATTTCACCTTAAATAAAACTATCCGAAACAGTTGTATGCCATTTCACTTTTGCTGTGCACAGAACCAAACAACAACAACAACAACAAAACAACACTAAAGTGCTTTTTAAAGTATCATAAAAAATGCAGAAAGCTTCACTCTTCAAATGCACAGTGAAAATAATATATATATATATATATATATATAACATACATAATTTTTAAATATATTGTAACTACAACTCAGAAACTTTTCCTTCTTATATTTTGGCTGACGGTTTTCATACATGTTGATGCTGGCTGCTAGTGTATATATGTTACTGATTTTATACATTCTCTCTTGTACGTTAGCTATGCATGCTAGCTAGGTAGGTAGTATGCTTTTAACCCTTTCATTTAATTCACATTTTAGGGTCCAGAGATTTCTCTGCCACTTTTCCTTCCTTTTTCTTCCTGCATTAACTCATACCATATAAAATAAGTAAAAATATTTTCCCAGTACCCACATGTACACATATACATATATATGCATGCATACAACAAACACCCACTTTATATATTTTAGAGATGCTAACATAAAACTAACCCCCACCCTTTCCTTCCCGCTCCCCCTTTGCACATACTATATGTGTAGTAGTAGTAGCAGCATAACCTTTATATCTATTTAAATCATGGTCAAATTTTAAATGGAAACATTAACAACACTTTAATATTTTAGTTTTAAATCAGTGAGACTACTTCTATTGCCAGCCATAATATGAACGAACCTTCTCTTCAATGTGTTCTAATAAAAACATCTCTGACAGTCAAGAGGACACACTTCAAATATTACATGTAACAAGTTTACTTAACCTTACCTGACAGACAGACAGACAGACAGACAGACGAACGAATCTGGACGGACGACTGGCTTTACAAATATGTGTATGTGTATATATGTTTTTATATAATTAATAAAATATGTTCAAAGCCCAACCATATATAGATATATTTATATATGAATTATATATTTATATATTTTAATATAAATGTCCTT
Organism: Nineta flava; assembly: GCA_963920215.1. Taxonomy (NCBI): domain Eukaryota; kingdom Metazoa; phylum Arthropoda; class Insecta; order Neuroptera; family Chrysopidae; genus Nineta; species Nineta flava. The sequence goes on from OY986041.1 coordinate 118,025,613, forward strand.
TTCTTGTTGTTTTTTTTTTTGTATCGTAAAACTCTTGTTGAGTTTCTCTGAGTAGAGACATACAAGTACAGTCTACCATAATTCTATAGATAAGTATCAAGTGCGTTCGGTCTATTGAAATCCTCGAACAGAACAGCGGCGGTACTGTTTATGAAACTAAGCAACTGATCAAAAGCTAAACGAGTGGTAAAATGTTAAACACCGAGATCACTGGGAAAAAGTACCTCGGCAAAAGCTCGGGAAACTACAGCTTCAGGGTTGCAACAAAGAGGCTATCTCTCGATGCACTGAGGCTGAACAGGATGCAATTGCGGATGGTTACCAGATTGATTACTGGGCATTATCCCCGGCGGAAGCATTTACACACAATGGGACTCCATAACGGGTCCATTATGTGCAGATTGTGTGGCGAGGAGGAAGAAACATCCAAGCACATTATCTGTGACTGCGAACCTCTAGGTTACAGCAGATACAGGATATTTGGTGCATCTCACCCCGAATATATGAACCTTCAAGAAGAACTGATAAGCAAGCTCCTGGCTATTGCCAACATATGGGAGAAGTGAGTCTCGTCGGACTGAAGTAGATGGGGGAGCACAATGGACCATAAGGTCGAAGTGCAATACTTTTTAGACCCCAACACAAATCAATCAATCAATTATGAAACTAAGCAACTGATCATGCAACTCGATATATTAGGTAGAAAGAATTTTTTCACAATCTATTTTTGAAAAGCCTGTCGATCTATAAAAATTACAGTTAATTAAACTAAACAAGTTTCCACGAAACTCGGTATATTTTGTAAAAACAATATTTTTTCTCGCTTTATTTTTGAAAAAGTTTTCTCATATATTTTTATTTCTTGAATTTCGAAAACATTGGACATCAAATGCTTCATTTAATTGTTTGAATTTTTTCGATAAACCCTTAACTGTGTACGGTGAGTTGAATTTTTTCATTTAACCATTTTAACCATTTTAACCAATTACAATGTTATTTTTATAACAATAACAAAAAAAAGATTGTTTCCTATTCATTCATTGACCAAAAATTTATTTTTGGTCTTGACCGTTATATTCTTGATAAATTTTTTCGAAGGATCATATTTGTCTCAAAAAATGCAATCTAATATTTCAAAAGTCATTTTTAAAACAGCTGATTAAATTTTAACTAAAATAAACTTTATAACTAAGTTCGGTTTCGATTCAGTCGTAAAAAAACTGGATTCCCATTTGGAAAACATAAGTTTTCCCTTAAATATCCTTGAAAATCAAGATAAAGGTGAAAATCAAGACCATAAGATATCACCTTCCGATCAAAATAACTTTTATTATTTTATTTCAGGTTGCGTTTATTTTTTTTTTGTCACGTTTGGCAGTTTTATTGACGTACATTGTTTAAAATGAGACACTCTTTAGATTTTATGGCTCAATTTTAGTATAGTAGTAAAGGAATCGGTTAAAATTTGACAATGTGCGCTTAGAAACTATTTTTGTGGATCTTGATGACGTAGTCAAGTCCAGAAATTGTAGTTTTTGTTTATCAAATTTTATCCGATTTTAACGGGAATTTTTTTTGGATATCTACTGTTTTTGAAACGAGAATTATATTTTTAACCTTGAATTTCCTGGCTATTACCGATATTTCCTTGATTATGAAAATGTTATTACCTATATTATTCATAAAAAAAATAAACTGGTACTTCTGGATAGTCAAGGGGTTAAGATACGGTATCAACACAAATTCGTTATCTATATCAGCGGAATATTTCGTTATTTAAAAAATAGATTGCTTGGATCAATATAGTGGAGTTAAAACTTTATCGAAATTTGCTTAATTTGGACCAAATTAGTTCAAAAACTTTCTTGTAGATTTTGGTATCAAGTTAAATAAATTAGTTTTTTCTGTTATTTTTGGTACCAGACGTTTAGAGATTGATAGAACTAAAAACTGCTTGATTATTAGAACATTTTTGATGGCTAATTTATTTTATCGATTGTATTAACTTTAAATGAAATACATGTCATTAAAACAGTAAAAAAACATTTTTTTTATATTTAAAACACATAATGAAACAAACCATGCAGATCTTATTATTGGTACAAGACCTTCGATTAAAAAGCTTCTAGATTATTAGAACTAAAAAACTGCTACATTATTAGAACATTTTTGTTGGCTAATTTATTTTATCGATTGTATTAACTTTAAATAAAATACATTTCATTAAAACGGTAAAAACATTTTAAAACACATAATGAAACAAACCAAAAAAATAAAACAGAAAGTGGAATGATATATCTTATAAAAAGTTTAGTATTTTAATAGCTAGCGACTACGGTAATATGTTATTTAAGACAGGGGAGGGGGCTGATATATACTAGGCATACAGTCAGTATAGAGTATTGAATATACAAAACTCCTCTTGCTTGGTTCGTGAATTAATGAAAGAAACCAGACGGTTTTGTATTTATATATAAGAGTAAAACGGCATCAATGTTCAAGTTATATAAGTGTCTGAGGAGAGGACATTTCCAGACGTCAATAAGAAAAGTGGAGTCACCAAAAGAAAAGTCTGCCTAACATCGATAATGCCAAAAATAATTAATTATCATTGGGTATAAGGAGCAGGAGCAGAGCAGTTTCCCGTTGATATTTCTACAAACCATCATTATCCTCGTTCCATGTCCACAATCCACCCCACCTATATTTATAACAACTAGCGTGTCAATGTTTGGTTCGATAGCCCACTTTACTCTATTTCATTTAATACTTTATAATATTTATTGAATCACAACCATCCTGCTGCATCCACTTCAGCTTCACCATGCTCCTCGCCTGCCTGCTGCCCGTCTATCTTATTCTTAGTTTGTGAATGTATACACCACTTTTTTTTCTCTTCTTAAAATTTTAAATACACACGTCCTTCTTTTATAATTTAGTTAAAAGTTAATGAATCTTATCCTTAACTTCGTTTTCCTATAATTGTATATTCGCTGTTTACAAAAAAAAACCTGCAGAATATTTCTTTCCTCTATCCATTAAAAGTGTAACAAAAAAAAAGTTTATTTTTTGCGTGTTGTGTTGTTTATTTATTTATGTAATCCAAAGGAATATAAAAAGAAAAACCTCAGCATGTCAAAGGATGTCAAGGAAGAAATGCATACAAATTAAATCAATGAGATTGCAAGAAAAAACAGGAACATAGATTTTCTTATATCAAAATTTAAATTGAAACGATGGTGTACTATGGGCCACAAAAGTAGGGTTCATTTAACAAAAAATTTTTGATGATTTTTACATTATTCATTCGGTTTTTGGGAAAATGTTTCGAATAAAAGTTGTTTTTAACAACTTTTATCGAATGAATAAGACAGAAATTAGTAGCAAAATGTTTGATAAATCACCGCTACTTTTTTGGCCTTGTGTACAGTTCAACTGTTAGTACCAGTCCAAGTGGCCAAGCGGTCTAAGGCGTTATGTCTGCGCATTATGTCTACTTGGAAACTGGGAGGTTTCGAATCCCGACATCGGCAGTTTGTCAATTATAAGGAAAAAAAAGGGCGGTTAATTGACTAAACTGTCGGCGTATGGACAAGAACGAAGTAACCGGCTATGCTTGAGAAGGTTTTCTGCAGTTTCCTTCACGAACTCCAGATGAATATCGGCATAGTTCATATCATAGTCGGCGGCAGCCGCATACCCTGCCAATTCCTAGTCTATACACAAAAATTCCTTCCACTCCACTCACATCCTCGCATAGTTAGTCATCACAATGGACCTTATGGTCGAAGTGTAGCCCGTCTAGGGAAGCCTCTACAATCTATCTATGTATAACGGGATCTTTATGATTTGATGTGTGCTGATGCCATTTTTTAACTGTGTGTACCTGTGAACGTGATATTTCTTTCGACGGAAAAAATATTGTGTGACCTATGATTCATATTCCATATAAAGAGGTCCTCTAACGTAATGTATACATATATATATATATATATATTCAATCTACATATATATATATATATATACTTATATATATATATATATATATATATATATATATCGTATATATATATATATATATATATATATATATATATATATATATCGTATATATATATATATATATATATATATATATATATATATTCAATATATATCAAATTCTCTTTAAAGCAAAAAAAAAATTTATTCAATTGTAAAATCTTTAAATCATCCTTCTTTTAATACCATGTTGGTTAATCAATCAATAAAAGAAAATTTCGTGCACTAAAGTTGGACTCATATTAATATCAAATAACCGTAAAGGAATACAATATATAATACAAAAGAAGGGGTTATAAATACAACGGTAGAAGATGAAAATACGTACATCATAAGCATATGAATTAGGGTGAGAATTATACTACCGAATTCCTAAATATGTATACAGAGTGGATTATTTAAAACAATGTACCTAAATATTTATGCAAGGATGCATTTATACACAAAATTTCCTGAACAAAGGTTTTTTTTTCGGAAGGAGACGTTTGAATATGATCTTGATTTTCACCATGGCCTTGGTCAAAGTTATTTGATGATCAACAAGGTTATTTGATATTTACTCTATTTTGGTTAATATTAAACGATTTTATTGCCATTTTAAAAATAGATTTTCAAAAATTAGATTGCAGAAAAATTAGGTCTTTAAAAAAATTATAAAAGTATAAAATGTTTTATTTTTTGTTCAATAGGCATCGTTTTTATTTGCGTGTAAAAATTTAATAACATATATAGCATTTTGTTAAAAGCTTTTTATTATTTGTGTAAAAATCTAAGTTTTGAAAATCCATTTTTTTTAAATAATCAAATGGTTTGCCATTAATGAAAATAGACTTTTTTACTCAGTTTTAATGTATTATTTTCTCTTCAACTATCCGAGTATGTCAAATAAAATATCAGATCCCTTTTGAAAACACAAATAATCTTGAAGGCTACTACTTTTATTCGGGACATTTTTTTTTCAAAAACGCTTTCTTGAAGAAATATTCAGGGACATTGTTTAACATGAGAGCCACCCTGTAAATACTACAAATATATATTCATTCTTATACACATTCTCTAACATATTATACATATATATTTAGTAATACTACTGATACCAATGTTATAAACATTATTAGATTTACAATATAGTAGTAGTATATTGAATTGAAAGGGGTTCACGTTATTCGTGTTCCTTGAAACATTAGTGTCGTTATGTATGCACGACTGACTGTAATCAGGTCCAGGATCACTTAACGGGTCATAGGTAAACAGAATAGCAGGCATTTAGTCATATATTTAGATAATAAATTGAATATATAGTCGTATATCGTATATAATATATTATATATATACAAATATATTTGTATCTATAAATTAATCGTAATTTATCTAAAATATTTTTCCTTAAATTTTTGTAGTTTACTCCTTTAGAATCGATTTCTTTTAAAGCCCCCGGTACGACAATTTGATGGGTAGTAAAATATTGCGTTAACAAAAAGCGTTATGTTTAATCCAACTGGTTGTTTATAACATTATTGTCCAGTAAAGTTTTTGGGTGTGACTTATTTTATTGTTAATTGCACTATATAATAAGTTTCTGTTAAAAAAACATTTTTTAAAACAAGCTTTTTATAGTAAAACTAATTTTCTACAACTTTACTTCTTATATGGTTTTCGATTTTTTCAATATTAAGAGAGATATACCAAATTTTGTGTTTCCTCCTCCCTCTAAACCTCCCTTTCCCCTTGTGGATTCTTGTCATGCTTACCATAAAAATGCATTGTCATCGGAACTGAACCAATATGCAAAAATTCAACTCCGTAGGATAAGAGGAAGTGGTTCTAATTCAGCTGCAAGATTTGACCCGACCATGCATACATTCATACACACATACATAAAAACATACATACACACATACATACACACATACATACGAGTTAAATAAAACCTTTTAAAAAGACGCAAAGCAATATATAAAATGAAAATCGTACTTAAAGAGTAAACTCCATCGCGAATCGGAGCTATTTGCACAAGTTTTTTATTTTTATGTTTGATAATTTGCATTTTCTTAAATGGAAAAATTTTTTAGTGCAAAACGACCCAGTTATGTTTTAAACTCAACACAAACTTTGTTTTCAGAATTTCAAAATATTAAAATCTCCTAGTTTGGTATTAAGGATCACAATAGTAACGATCATTTTTCAAAATTAATTTGTTGATTTGTACACCTTATTCATTTGGTTTTTTTGGGAAAATGTTTCGAATAAAAGTGGTTAGCATATTAATAATGAACACCTTCTAAAGGCATTTTTGTCGAAATCCGAATGAATAAGGCACAAATCAAGTATAGAATTTTGATAAATGAGCGATACTTTTGTTGCAATGCGTGTAAACTTAGTAGTATTCAGAATTGAAACATAAAAACTGAAGTAGGTTATGCAAATTTAGGGTACCGTAACAAAACACACGAACAAAAGTTTCATATTCTGTTTTCACTTTTCATAGTTTTTGTCGTCTTATAAAACTATTTTTTTTCTATTTTCTGAAAGTTTATTTTTGTTTCAGGGCATCTAACAATTTTAAATAGAAATCTGGCGCAGGCGATGCATAAAGTAAGTACTCTATCTGTATAAATAAAAGTATTTTTTAACTATTCACGAATTTCATTGCGCAATGCGCAAGCAATTGTTAATATTATTCTTAAAATTTCCGTACTAACAATCTGGTCATGAATTATATATTATGTATAAGAGTCTATTTTATTTATTTAAAAAATTGTCAGTATCTTTTCACAACAGTTATACTAAATTAGGGCCCCATCTTATGAAATAACCACACGAGATGAAATTTTGAGCGGTGATAAATTGCTGGAAAGCCAAGACTCATCTTAAAATACTGGCCACCATTCTAGAGGAGAAATTTATACACCTTCCGGGGCTACTTTTCGAAAAACTGAACAGGTAAGCTCATCTGTTGTGTCACTTTGCAAAGCTAAATGATGGCATTCAAGAGAATGGATTAGCCTAGCTGTTAGAAAGATATTTCTCTGTTGTGAGTCTTTACGTAGGGTGACTTTCAATAAAATATGCATCATCAAAGTACACATATTTTTCTCTTCAATTCTGGACAGTCAATACTTTGGAAAGGAAGAACACGGCGTTTACTTATAAAAGCAAATCATCGAGTAAATATATTTATTTTGTCTACACAAATGCGGTAAATTTCGAAAGATATATAAAACTAAGAAATATTTTTAACCCACGGCAAAAAAAAGTGTAATAAGTTTGAAGCCTTTTCCGCCTGTGTACCTATAGATTGTTTATTTATATACAGGCTGGTATATTTCTTAGTTATGTGTGCTGAACATCAGCTATTCAGGCGTTTAAAGGCAATCAGCTCTTTTCTGAATGTTTAAGAAGTGAAAACTGGCTAGGAAGTGATAAATACTGCTTAAGATTTTATTATCATAAATATTCCAGGTACTTCCTGCTACTAAATAAATTTCAAGCTTTTGTTTGTCTGCAATCAAATAAACCGATTTATAATTTTCGCTATATGTTAGAGGATAACCACTTTTGCTATAAGCGAAAATTTTTGGCTAAACATAAACATGGCATCTAAATGCTCTTAGACCGATGGTATGCACTTTTTTCTTTAAGTTGGTTTACTCGGGATAGTTTTTAGCTATGTTAGATTATAAACACTTCTGTTATATTACTGACTTATATTTTGCGACAATCTAGAGGGTGGACTTAAACGGAAATGGTAAACCAGGTAAATGCTCTTTGACTAAAATAATTGATAATCCAAAAGAAACATAATTTTTATGTATAAATCAATGTATTTGATATGTTGTTACCTTTTTTGTACATATCAACAATATGTTCGATAAATAATTTCTTCTTTATACCGAAAGAAAAAAATTTATTTATAACCAACACACGAACATACATGTACACACACACACGACACACACATCCACACGCACACACGCACACATTCACATACATACACACATACAAAATATTGTGATAGAAAAAAAAATGTCTCCATCACATTTCAGGCGTTCAGTTTTTCGTCATTAAAAGTTTGTAGAAAGTTTTCCGTTCGTAGGTAGAGTTGAATGGGAGTTCGGAGTTAGGTATGGTGAATTCAACCATACGTACTCCGAATGGTATGAGGATTCTCTATACAGGAGTTTTGTACAAGAGTGACAGAAATAGTAAATACTCATCTTTTCTCTTTTCTTCGTAGTACACATGCATTATACATATTGTATACATGCAGGTGGGAGTGAGACAAACTGAATAATAAAATGAAATAGCTATATGTATATATAAAATGTTGATGAATCTTTATCAAGAAGCGCATATATACAGGATGTTCTGAAATTCATTCAGGAAAACTATACCACGGTGTAGGGCTGGAAAAAAACAAACAAAAAAGTTTAATAAAGTCGCTTAGTTTTTGAGATATAATTAATAATAAACTCATCTAATCACAACTAATCACCAATCACAGAGCTCATAGTGTAAGGAGGTAGGGCCACAGTAGTGGAGTAGGGCGGCCATGCTAGATTAGTGATAATCAGAGTTCTCAACAAGTGTAGCGACACCCAGAAAATGGTTGAATTTATTAATGTTTAATTAATTATATCTCAAAAACTAAGCGTCAAATCGAAAAACTTTATTCAACTTTTTTGTTTGGTTTTTGCAGCTTTATACTGTGGTATTTTATTTCTTTATTCTTTTTTCTTCAAAATTTTATAATTGGATTTCTTCCGTATTTATTCGGTTTTTGAAAAAATGTTTCATATAAAAGTTATTCATTATAAATATACCAACAATTTTTGTTTGAAACTTTTTCTTCAAATGGATAAGGCATAGATCAACTGTAAAATTTTGAAAAAGAACGTTACTTCTGTAGCTCATAGTACAGTTTTCGTAGTATAATATCGTAATGTAACAACGTTGTTGTTGTTGTTGTTGTTGTTGTTGTGTATAGTCGAAGTTTCGAGGAACTAACTCGACGACTGTGTTATATGGGTGTACCATTACGTTATTCTCGTTTGTATAGTCAATTATATAGGAAATTAAGAGGTCGTTCGTTCGTTCTCTGGGTTTTTGTTTTTCTAGTATAGATTTTACAATTTCTGATACTACTTCTATTTTCTATTTAGAAAATGGTAAATACACACAATATAGAGAGAAAAACTGAATGTTTTTTCTTGTTTTTTTTTTTTTTTTTGGTAGAATCGTAAATAAATAATTATGTAGATAATCTACAATGAAATTCGATTTTCCCTTTTAAAATCTATTTTTATTATATACTGATGGATTCGATACGCTGAGACATAGAATATCGAGAAGATGTTGAAGTGATTTAGTATTTTAAAAATACATTTCTTCGATTATTTTTTATCGAAGTTTCAATTTATATTTTATTTTTAAAACTTTGATTGAGAAAAACAAAAGTTTAATCAGTAATTTTTTGTTTGTAACCGTCATAATGTATACGAAGGTAATTTGAAGAGCGGAGGAGTTTGAATCTGTTCGTTGTTCAATTCGGAAAAACACAGAAACTTATTAAATTTCAAATTTTGCCCCAATTTCTAGAACAATTATTTGTATGTTATAAATACAATAAAATAAAATTTAAAAAACTGAATATCAAGGTTAGCTTCGATCAACACTCTTACCTTATTAACAACGCATGGTTAGAAAAGGATACCGCAAATAATGGGTTGGGCTCTTCCCACACTTAATCCCTTATTGGTCAGTTAACTCAAATAATCCCACAAGTACTACCTCAGTCAGATCATATAAAAGACAAAATTTTTTAATATTTTTGTGAGACACACACCAAATTAGCAACGAGCAACATATCTCTGAATCCGTATCTCACAGATAGTTACGATTAGCTAATTCATACTGAAGACTACATTATAGTCGAAATTCGTATTTATAAAATACAAATAAATGTTCTAGAAATTGGGGCAAAATTTTTAATTTAATTTCAAAAAACCTACAGTTCTCTTTGATTATTTTAATAATCTTTATACAGAAAATTATATTATTTTTGAAGTTTTTTTCTATCGATTGTAATTTTATCGACACTCATTAGGGTTATTTAATCATTTTTTTTACACGTTCGAAGGAATTATAATGAGTTTACTACACAAGAATAGTAAATATGCATATAACCAAGCAATCAGCTAACCATAACCATAAAAACCTGAACATATCAAGGAATTTTTAAATTCGGGAAAAATCATGTTATAATTTAGTAATTTTTGTATAGATCATGGAAATTGATAAAGATACCTTCTGGAGCTCCAAAATATTTCTAAAGACTGTAATAATTTAAATGGATTTATCTCAATATTTTCTAAAAATAAAGCATAAAGGTCAATTCTGTTTTTCAGAATAATTATTGATTATTATTCGCCATTCTATACTCTTTAGGATGGTATAACGAAAACCGTTCATCAAATCGTCCAGTAAACTCGATTTACTTGGTTTTTGGGTCCAATTGACTTTATATCGTACGTTTCATTAAAATCCAGAACAAATTTTTTTTTTCAATTTTTTAACATTTTTTTAAGCAAGAAAAAATTGAAAAAACCACCAAAAAAATTTGGTCATCGATTTGAATGGAAATTAGATTAGAATGTAAATTGGACCCAAGAAATATAAAAACCCTGTTGGTTTGACGATTTGACGAACAATTTCCGAGATATACCCTTCTAACTGATAAATATTAGGTAATTAAAAAGACTATTTAATGGACTTTTTTGCCTATTTAATAATAAATACACAGTTTCTTTGTGGTTACCTGGCAAAAACAGTAACCTGGCAATATGTGTATTGCACTAAGGGCGACTAGATATTGATGTTCAAGATTTTAGTGCGTGCAAGAACTTTACATCCGCTTCTTATGATTTTAAACTATGTTTTCGTCATGATAACAAGACCTCAGAGAATTATCCAAAGAAGATATTTTATTACACCATTTCAATCGTCAATCCGATAACACCATTATGTTTTTCATGTCATAGAACAATTTTCGGTGTCATATACTATAAAAATTTGTAACTATACACCGAATCAAAACAATTTACGAATAGTCTACATCGATCGAAGTGTTCAAACCTTCGAGGAAAAACGTCTAATTACTAAGAGTTTCCACTTAATATAAAATATCTTATCTAAAGAGACAACATATAAATGGAAAAAAACAAACTACCCATACTTGTGTCATCATTTTACCTGCTTCAATGTCGTCTAATGTTTTTAAACAGATGATATTTTATAGAAATTAAATCACATCAGATCAAATTTAGAAGTGGAAAACTATAGACACAATGAATTGTGTTTGTATTGTCTTCGATCGAAGTGTGTTGAAATCGACACGTTATATTCTTAAGTATTTGGGTGTGATAAAAATGTAGGAAGGTTATAACCTCTCTTCCTAACACCGTCCGTATACGTACATTCAGCCTTAAACTTTCCCTTGACACGAATATACGAAGTGGAGGCAAGTGGACAGGCGTATAGTTGCTTGATCTTAATATATATCAGATAGAGGGTGTTTGTGTTCTTGACTAGCCCTTGACAATGACACTTCAAATGTCTTTTGTATTCAATGACTGAGAAAAGAAAATGTGTTAAATACAACATTAATGTTGTTTTTTTTTCTTCTGTCATTGAGTATTTTAGTTTTATCCTCCTGTTCACTTGAAAAATTATTTATAGTTCTTTTTTTTTTATTAGAAGAATGATAAACAAAATTTTATGTTATGAATTTCTGTATCTTTGGGCACTTTTTCGACAAATTGTTAATGTATTGGAAAAAAACGAGTGTGTCCGTCAGACGTGAATAAATCTATGGCGACTGTAATCGATTTTAAATAGGTATAAACAATACATACATTTTTTATGATAATTTCTGTGTATCATATAGATAGATTGTAGAGGCTGCCCTGGAACGGGCTAAACTTCGACCATAAGGTCAATTGTGATGCCTAAGGATGTGAGGATGTGAGTGGAGTGGAATTTTTGTGTATAGACTAGGAATTGAATTACAAATTTAAATAATCAAAATAAATATTGTATATTAATAAATGTTAGCTTCTAAAAAAAAACTATAAAATTATTTTATTAAAATTTTGTTGATTATCTTTTCCATAGAAACTATACTTGTAAAATGTCAATTTCCATAGAAACTATAAACTATACTAGAACACTATAAATCGTTATATATTGTTGTATTTTGGCTATTAATAAATTTAAATTTAAAATAAATTTAAATTTTTTATAAATGAATTAATGTTAGCGCCAATATTTCAAAATTAAATAACTTTTCATAACATAGTAAATATATATTCGTAATATAGTAAATAACATGAATGAGTAAACTCCATTCTCCACACGTCGGAGCTGACACGCACAATTTTTTTGGCCTAAGCCTTGTTTGCACAAAATTCATAATTGTCCTTAAGACGCCAGAATTAATAAAAAAATTATTTAGTAAATTCCGCGTATTAATGTACTTCCTATATGTCGTATAACAATTTATAATTTTATCGTTATAAAATCACTGTTTGATGACATCCTAACATTTCTTTACCTTAATGAATGGTTACAGAATGGAAAAAAAGGGTTGATTATGATAAAGGAAAAATGATCTCCTTTTATTGATTTATATTTAATACTAGATATATACTTTGATATGGTATACGGTATTTAGGTAGCATTAATACTTTAATACTAGCTAATGCGAGCGACAAAGAAGCATATAATTTCACAAACAAATACTAAACTTATGTTTACAAGGTGTTTCAAACTAAAAACGCCGTTTTATTGATACTGTGAAATGCATAGGAATATACGAAAAACAGAAGAAAGTTTCTGCTCGTTCTAAAATATTTGATCCTTTAACACAAACCATGTTGCAGGAAATTCAGGACGTCAAAATATTCGATTTTGTTCTACTGAAAATGGATTATAAAATATATAGCCAGTTTTTTTACAATTGGCAGGGTTCAGAGTATATGGTGGGAATAACAGAATCGACTGCAGAGCACGCTGTTGTCAAAATAAGCATTTAATTTGGAATTAAATAAGCATTAATTGCTATAAATATTAACAAAATGTAATACTAGATACTGAATATTTAAATTAACATATTTAAATACTTTTTGTATCACATAATTCAATAGAATAACAAAGAAACTTAATAACGCTTCCTATGTTTAAAATTGTTTTTATATTTAGATTAATTATATAAACTCCAGTAAATCTTCATTTACGAAACAATCAAATTGTTGGCCTTTGTGAATCGTTTGAGGTTGAAATAATATGTTATGATATATTGCCTCAAATCCTATTTGAATGATGATGTTCATCTTTGTCTGAAAATTATTATAGGGCATATTTATAATCACAAATTTTTAATCTAACGTTTATAAAATAATTGAGAATTTTAAAATTAAAAATAATGTAAATGAATACATTTAACTGAAAATTTTTTGAAAATAGACCTTTTCATTTCAAATTATAAATTGTTTTTGTTTCGGGCAGAAAGTCAAAAAAATTAATGTGAAGGAATGAATAAGCTATACTTCACATCTTTGTTCATCTTATGGCAGACTGCCCGAAAATCGCATGCGCATTAAACTCTATGAAAAGGTCACATATGGTAATTACTTTAGACAGCCAACTGATATCTGATAACAAAAATAAAATGTATTGTATTTTTATTAAAATGTATATTATACTTACTTTTATTAAACCCAATACGTTATACTTATTAGCCCCTTTCAGATGTGGTAATCTACTTATATTAGCGATCAGAAATGTTTATTTCTTTAATTTATAAAAGTTTGCTATTCCTTCAACGGTTATACAGCATTATTCAATGCGGTCGTCAGATGTCGTTTTCGTCACGCGCTCTGTTCATATATCATACATGAAAGACTACCATCACAATTTTGTTGTACATCCTGTTTAAAGATATAATTTGATAAAGGACAATAATAATACACTACTATATAAGATACATTATAATAAATATTCAAAAGCACAGGAAAACAGTAAATGATTTGTGTGATTGTATGTATGTATTTATGTATGAATGTATGTATATATTGTAGTAATCTACCTATTCAATTGGCCAATGTGACTCTTGGTTAATGCGGTATTGGCGTGACTTGATTAGTGGTGTGTGTTGCAACTGTGTACAACATTACTATTACCATTTCAATGTTTATTGAACATATTATAGTTATAAAGGTACCCAAGGCCACAAAAGTAGCCATTCTCTGTACAAAATTTTATAATTGATTTATGCCTGATTCATTCGGTTTGCGAAAAAATGTTTCAGATATAAGTTGTGCATTGTAAATATACTAACAACTTTTATTCGCCACATTTTTCCCGAACTTCGAATGAATATGGCACAAATCTATTATAAAATTTTAGAAAAAAAGAATTATAAAACACTAATTTTGTGGCCATGTGTATATAGGTACCTTTAATCTAGTTCAACAAAAACACGTGTTATTAAATCATGTATATAAATTGTATTTAATACGTATAGAAGTCTGTGACATTGTAGTTGGGTTATTAAATACCAGAGAGATGATTTGATAATATTTATTTAATTTATATTTGAAATAATTATTTTATAATGAGTTTGGATTTTTGTTAATATTGGAAAAGGTTTCTTGTTAAAAATTTTAAACAAAACTTCGACGAGTCGTTTTCAAGAACATTCAAAAAGATCACCGGAGTAAGAATTACCTATAATTTCAGAAATAATTCCTCAAAGCTTGTTTTTGTAAGCTCTTATGACACAAAATGTTATATAACATTATTTGACCTGAAATTTTTGATATGAAAAATCATACACATCTAGGGTGGGATATGAACACACGACAACTGGCATTCTAGACTAATGCTCTACCGCTGATCTACCTAAGATATCATGGTAATGGAATGCATATGAGCTTTCACTGTTTTTGATGTCGTTGTATTCTTAATTTGTTTACTAATTACATATTTAATTATTGTTATTTTTTTTGTAAACTAGCGTCTATTTATATCCATTGTTAGTATGGTAGCCTTTTGAATATATTATACCATCGGAAGTGACTTGCGTATACATAAATTAATATTTAAGTAATATGTCTGAACATTGATAACATAATTTGACATCAAATGCTTGATATGATTAGTCATACGCATCTAGGATTGGAAATGAACCCACAAACTTTGGCATTTTAGGCCAACGCTCTGCCTCTGAGATGTTATGGTAGTGAGATGCAAATCTTGATTACTTCAAAATTTTTTGAAGTAATTACCTGAATCAAATTTCTCTCGGTTATTGTTTTGTTCATGTCTCCTAACTTTCTAAGAAAGTATTTTATATTATTTAATAATAAGTATTCGACAAGTAAATTATGAATTTTCGTAAATATTTACCTCTAAATAAATAAAATTTTAAAATATTTACTAGTTATTGTTTTTATAAATTTCACCATTATATACAATAAACAATGTTTCTCAGTATAAAGAAGAAGTGTTTAATTGTACTCTTAAATTATTGAAGTAGTATATAATAAATATTATAAAGCTTATATAATATACAACAACACAATATGATGGGAAACCTTAATAATATTTAAGTGTTTATAATGAAACATAAAAAACATTTTAAGATTTTATATATTATACACAAATAATTATATACTTATATTATATATATATATATATATATACTCTCAAAACATTAACTCTTGTTTTTAAATAACAGCTTTTTAATGAATATCTTATGGTTATTTCTTCATTATAGCATTTAATGTGATCTAAGCTCTCATACTCGTACATATAATAATCCTCTCACTAGTATTAAAAAAGGTACAAAAATACTTTTATGAAATTCTATGGTGTAACTTTTGCCCAAAAGAATAATCGCGCAGAATTAATAATAAAACTGCTATGTTTTTATAACGTACACAAATAAATGTCCCAAAAACGAAACTGCCTGAAAAGAAAAGAATTGATTTCAGGGATTTGTTTAGACCAGTTAAGAGATAAATATGATACACCTCTGGGATATAAGAATAGATACAAAGATAGAAGCATGTATGAAATCTCGTTTTTAGCCTATATCTCTTAAACGATTAGTTGTAAAGAAGTTGTACAAAATTTAGCAAGCAACCAAGCAAACGGCTCTACAGCCCTATGTGGACCTTCGCTTTGCTTTTCCAATCACTCACGCCCATTGTTGTTAAGTCTTGGGTGACAAATCATTGTCTCGCAGTTGTGGTGTTCCTCTTCTTCTTGTAGCGTAGATTTTTTATTGGTTTTCGTTTAGTTTGATTGTTTTCGTAGTACAAAATTGGAGAACATACATTTTTTACCAATATTTCTATTATCATATTTGTTGCAGATTAAGAGTCGCCAATTATAAAAAGATTGTGGCCTCACGTTTTTTTATAAATCTGCCCTTTTATCGATTTAACCCTCCATTTTGGGAAGTAACCTTCAAAGAAAAGTTGTTAAGAGAATTAAATTAACCATGTATGAATAGTTGGATTTACTTAATAACACCATCAAATGTATTCTGGTGTACGTAAAGCATAATTTTTCCCCCGGACTAAGTATTTCTTCAGGAAAAAACCGGAAATAATATCGAGAAATTGCAGTAATTATCTCAAAATCTTTAATCGGGCGTAAGACACTCATGAAAATGGGAAAATAGTATAGATGATGTTATGTTTCTACATTGCCATTTTCGAAGGATAGTCTTATAGCATTTTATTACTCTGCGCTATGCAAAATTGAACAGAAATCCATGAATAAATTAA
The DNA here is from genome assembly GCA_963920215.1 of Nineta flava. NCBI lineage: Eukaryota > Metazoa > Arthropoda > Insecta > Neuroptera > Chrysopidae > Nineta > Nineta flava. The sequence continues at coordinate 118,042,508 of OY986041.1, forward strand.
AAGTTATTGAAAAAATAAAACAAAAACAAGAATAAGGTTACTTAAAATCCTTCAAAATAACTACTAACAAATAATTCCACTCATAACAAGCTTTTCTATTTGTATTCTCATCTACTAGTAAAATCTAGACATTGGTCTCTGCATGGTTACAAATAAAATCTCCTTAGATTCTACTACGACAAATATTCAACAACAACATACTGAAAGTTTATATATTATAGAAATACCCGTTGAAAAAAGGGCATTTTATTTTTGTTGCAGCTAGAAACAAACCTAATATTTTTGACAAAAAATAATTTTATGTTTTTTTTTTTAAATTTAATTATGTTTCTTTGAATGTCAAATTTTAAAAAGCTTATTCTGTAAAAAATAATTTATTCGTATTGGTACGGATATTCCACCGGTATAAATACAAAAAGATTTTTACTTACTTCGTTCTTGTCCATACGCCGACAATTTAGTCAATCAATCACCCCCTTTTTTTTTCTTAATAATGGACAAACTGCCGATGTCAGGATTCGAACCCATAACGTCCCAGTTTCCAGGTAGGCATACTGCGCAGACATAACGCCTTAGACCGCTCGGCCACTTGGACTGGTCATTAAAAGTGTTACTGACACATTATAATTTGTGTAAGCTTAAGCGTCACAATACAATACTTATGTCAATTTCCATTAAGATTACGTAAGACATAGTATGAAAGAACTAGCATATACTATGTTGACAAATATGTCATTGAATTTTAAATCAAATATTGATATGAAAAAATTAACTCATTCACCAGGAATCGAACCTGGTCCTCTGGATACTTGTTCCAGACGAGATTATTCCTGTATAATATATGGTTTTTAAAAACATTTAATGAACTCTGTTGAGATGATATCTACCTCCATGGAATTTCGACTTTCTAAATCTCATAGCTTTAGAAAGAGACAATCACGCCCTTACTCGATCTAAACTTTTTGCACAACATGTATAAAAATAAATTATTTTTTATACATAAATTATTTTTCATAAAAGTAATTTGGATTAAATGAAATATCCTTTTTGGCTGTTAAAATAGAAGGTCTATCTTTCCGGAAATGAATAGGCCTTTTTCTGTAGAATATGTTGTGTTTGATAGTAATTTCTCATGTATATATATGAGGTATACAAAAATTTTTGATTTTATCTCAAACTGTTGATTGAATTACAAACTTTCAACCTTCTTGGCCTTATAATTTGTGGATATTCAGACCAAATAGAGAACATATGACATCGGACAAACAACAAAATTTTATATTTGATATCTATACATGTAGTGTTGGTTATATAATAACAGCTTAGTTATAGTTTAGACCAATGTCCCAAGTGTACAAGTTGTCTTCATCAAATTGTAACTCCAATATTGTTGTATGTATGTGCTATAGCTGGACTAGCTGGCTGGCAACCATTAACCACTGTAAACAAACACACAAGCACAAGCTTTATTTCACCACTTGCACATCAACACACAAAATAAAAATAAATATACTGAAAATAGAAAATTTAATAAATTTATGGGTTTTGATTCGGTTAGAAAATTTGAACTGATTGCATTTGGAATCCTAAGTAACTGGTATCATTAGTTTGTCTTGGAGTTTGTAAGGTTTTGTGAATGTTCACTAATATTCGAAATATGAATATTTCAGTCAAATATCGAAAAAAATATATTCATATCTTCATATGAATATCTTCGACTCTCATTATTTTAAGACTAAAAACTGCAATGTAATTTTCCACCGCTTCCACTACTTTAAATATTTATTGACACTTCCACCAAATTTATATACCAGCGAATATTTTCGAATTCTATCTCTCGTACCGAGATAAAGTATACATCAATTTTTTTATTTTTTTATGCCTAATGATATACTTTTAAACTAGAGTTTCATCAAAATTGGTCCAGTAGTTTTTGCGTGAAGCTTGAAGAAACTATCTAAGCGGTTTCTGATTTATACATTTGAACCTACCTTAAAAATTAATTAAGGTAGATGAAAATGAAACCATGGACCATTTTATTCAGTATAAAAGTTTCCTACAAAAATGGATTGGTACATTTATCACCTCATTTTTCATCAGTTTCAAATTTCGTAAAAAAATTTAAGAAAATGTACAAAATACTTTACAACTGTGCCGATTTTTATGAAATTTTATTTTCTGAAGAGCGATATTAAGTTATAAAGTACCTATGTTAAATATATTATTCGAAATTATTTAGAGCTGATATGAAAACCTTGACCTTGAAATAACTAATTAATAAAATAATTATCAAATAAATTATTATCAAATATCAATAGAAAAACAAGTAATGTAACAACAAACTGAGTTAACTGTTTGAATACCCAGTATATACTGAGTTTATGGACAAATTTTTCAAACAAAAGTTGTTTATTTTTAAAAGAAGAAGATTTTTTATTATTAAATTTTTGTTATACCTCTTACGGTTTCAATGATAGGCAGTTTTGTCCATTTTGCCCGTTTTTGCCAAACATGGTCCGATTTTGCTCATTAACAAAAAGTAAGGTCTTTTTGCTCTAGAACACACACAAATTATTTCAGTTCGTTATCTCATTTCGTACTTGAGTTATCGCGTCCACAGACAGACAGACGGACGGACATGCGGAAATGGACTAATTAGGTCATTTTATGAACACCTGGATGGAACTAAACGTATTATACCTTGTATATTTACATTATACTGGGTATAATAATTTTCCAAATATATTCATTTTTAAAAGAAATTACGAAACCTTCAAAAATATGTATATTGGTACAAGAGATTTCTTGTTTCTATGCGAAATAAATCCAATAAATATATTAATTTATTAGATAAAATATCATTGGAAAATATTTTCACATCAAATCAACCGCATGATATACAAATCTGTGTATTCTTAAAATATTCAGAAACATTTTCTTATCGAAAACTCACATGTAAGCCTTCATATTAGTATACATATCTACAAAGTGTTTATCATTTATTGAAGGCTGACTAATTTTTTAATTGAGAAAGCGGGTGCCGTTTAGGATTACCTCCTGTAATTTTAATATAAAATATTTTACGTTATTCTAGGTATCTGTTCGTAAAATGTGCACTAAATCCTTCATTATATAGGGCAATAGATAGGGCCCAGCCACGAATTCTCGTTAGAAATACTTTCGGATATTCAAGACATACATTTCTATTATTTGATACAGTTTCTTTATTTGCATTGTGCCCTTGCTCTGGCTTCTTGTGCAGATTAATACCTTCAGAATTTAAATTTAAAGCTATTATGAAAGATACATTATGTTACATTACATTAAGGCTGTTTTAATGTAGCTATTGATATATCTGGGATAAATTCGGAAAGAATTTCCTAAAAATGGTCTTTTGAATGTTTGAGAGGTTAACAAACCAACTAAAATGTATGATATATACCAATTTGAATGCATATGCTTATATCTTGAAAAGACACACGCATCTATTATACGTGGTAAATTTATTTCTTCAATAGATTATATTATGTACACTATTCTAATAGGTTTTCTGAAAATAATTCCCTGCTTAACTAGTAGTGGTAATATTGTGTATACACCCAATTGATATTTCCAAATAAAACGAATTTTCACTTTCAATATTTTCCGAATACTCTTTTTGTAAGCAACATAGGTTTATATCCGTATATTGTATATATAGAATAATATATACGCAATTTACCAACCTATTCATGTTAGGTAAATGGCATTCAATGAACGTGGGTGTCCCTAGAGGCCTTATACATACAGTATATACATACCATAACATAACATATAACATATATAACATGTATGTGCGACAAACACGTATCAAATGGTTTACATAACACCTCATTAAATCTCTGGTAAAACATATTATTATTACAATTATATACAAATTATATAAATAAGTAAATAAATGATTAATTTGTGTGTAATCAATAAATATATTATTTTCGAATTTTTTATAAACCACAATAAGTAAATTAATCCTGTAATTTATACTCAATTACTCTTTTTCATTGAGAATTATTGTCTGCCTCTCTTTTTTTTTGTTTTTTATCCGGTATAAAAAAAAGCAAACAAAATTTCGATATTCATCAAATTTTCGGTGTTCATAAAATGACCTAATTAGTCCATTTCCGCAAAGTTGTTCGTCCGCATGATAACCAAAAACCAAAAGCGATAGCGAGCAGAAATTTCGTATGTGTACTCTAGTGCTGAAAAGTAAGGTCAATTAGCAAATTCGGACCATGTTTTGGCAAATTGGTGAAAAATGCCTATCTTTAAAACCGAAAATTTAAAAACAACAAATGTTCTTTTTTTTAAATAAAGTTTAATTTGAAACTTTTTTTTCATAAATTCCGTATATACCAGGTATTTATGCATTGAACTCACTTAGTTGTTATTTTTACTTGTTTAATTTACCTTTTCTATTGGAGAATTTTGCAAAATTTTCCAGTATAAATGATTTTACATTCACCACATGATATATTTCGCTTGGGTCTTGGAACCTGTTTCTCACTTTCAAGTGATTCAAATGTTATAATGTAGACATCCAAAACGGTTCCTGCCTAAATAATTTTTAAGAGTGTTCATAAAAGCACTTGTAAATAGTCTTTTTTAGAGTTTCGTTTCGATAAGTAAATCACTATAAAATAGTATTTTTTTAATATATATTATAATTAATATTAACTTCGTTTCCTTCGTAACCCATCCTTTTGTGGGTTCATTGTTGTTCTTGCGTCACTGAGAAGCAAAACGTCTCTCTCTTCTTCGAAACACAGGAAAATCTCATCTTGTTGGAAAATTATATATAACCTTTCGTCACGTCTTCCTCGATTGCTTGCTATTTTTGTTGACAACAAAAAACTTAACTATTGTCTCGATCATCGCGAATATATAGTCTCGAAATATTGATTTCTGGTGACATCACTATATTAACTCTTTAATCGTCGTATCGAAATAAAGAAAGGAATTAATGCTCAAATTTGTTTACGTTCCAGATAAAAATATTAGAAAACTGAGACAGCTGCATGAATAGAATTCAGCGAAACTCGATATAACAATATATAAAAGAAAATCTTCATGAAATGATTAATTTCAATTTATCTTATACATTTTGAAATACCCCATAGAGTGATGTTCCAATTGGAGAATCGATTCTTCAATCGGAAATTCAATTACTCTTTCAATTTAAAACTAAAAAGATTTATGCATAAGATTGACGTTATATCCTTTCTAATGATAAGTTTGAAAAATATGAATTATTATAAATTTAAATATCATCAATTTATCAAAATATTATTTTAATAAAAAAAAAAAACAGGAAAAAAAAACTTAGGGGAGACATTTTTTCCTTTAAAGACAAACAACATCTTTAAAAAAAATAAAATATGTTATTAGATTGGGTAAAACGTATATCAACACAAATCTATTTATTTAAATTTTAAACATGGTGTCTATTTACACGACAGTGTGGTGATTATTCTTTATTTCTCTCACATGCATTTGATAGATTATTTTTCTTTTTATATCAAAGGTAAAGTAAAATGCTGTAAATATGTCAATGTTTACATTTAAAGTTTACAAAGTGTACAAACAATGTTATGATCATAAAATGAATACTAATCGTTAAAATTACGAAATGTAATTTTTCTTTCAAACATACACTTACCTATCATATTTTGATTTGGACAAATTTTTATATTTGGACAAACTATAATCATAACAGGTAATCAAGAGTAAAAAAAAGCAGTAGTTATACTTTTTAATGGATAAAAGCAGTACAGTTTGAAAACTACTGCTTTTTTACTTTGAAAATTAATTTACCGCTTTAATATTTAGGGAATGTTACCAATTTGAAATATTTGACAAACTTTTATATGGAAATAACATTCTTAATGAATCATTTTATAATTGATATGCAGAGAATAATCGGAAAAATCAAATTAGCATCGAAATTAATAAAAAACTGTAAATGATGTTTACAGTATTTTATTAAAGGACGTTCGAAAGAGTCATTTTGCGAGGAATGACGTAAGGGGGGTGGGGGTATCAAGCGACTGCGCATGCCCGCAGCGTTACAAATTTAATGTATACGTTGAAACTAGATTTAAATATTCTATGGTTATTTGGTAAATAGTAATACTCATGAGTCGTGACTCGTAATATTTCTTCTATTTTAAATAAAAAAGTAAAATCTTGTGTTTTGCTTCTCTAAATAAAATAAAATTACTTATATATTTCATTATTACTTTCCCAAATGCATTTGAATATACCTTCTCATCTTTGGTTCAAATAAATCCTTGTTTATTTAACAACAGATTACATAGTTTTATAAAAACTTCTCTGCATTTTAAACTATGTTTTATTCGATTATATAGATTAAATTTGTAGTTTCTCCATAAGACCCAATGTTAAAAGTATAATTTTCAATATCGAAACAAAACGAAAAAAATTCATTTGAACTAACATTTTGAAGCATAACAATGAATTCGTATTGACTTTTTTTATAACATATTTAATTTACAGGAACTCTGCATTTTTTTTAACGTTCTTAAGCACAGCTGTATAATATGTATGGATTTATATGTTTTTTAGAAGATGGATCTTAGTGGGCACAAACTAATAAAGGATCTTTCTGTAAATGTCATTTATTCACGTGATTCATTCCACCGTAACATGTGACTAAACACAATATTTTAAAACAGTGAGTAGTAATGATATCAACCTCAAACCGACATTCCCCTTACTCCTATTTATTACCTTCTGGGAATGAAGAATGAATCTCGTATTTAACACACAAATGTTGACAAATGTAAAATGGTTAAAACCATGTTGTTATGTTCATTTGTCGGTGTTGTATGTGATGATAACATCATATGACAGTCACAACGATGTTTTATATATATAAACAATATATACACTCCCGTTCACAAAAAATGAACAGACCTGAACCGCATCAGTCTCTCATAATTTTGATTATACTTGAAGTAGCAGATACAACGTTTTATTTAATTTTTACACGTAAGAGTAAGATATAACACTTAACATGTATTAACATTACATATATTTTTTTTAAATTGTCACTCTGTCACTGACACCGAAGGATCGTGTGCTAGATATTATCGGAGAGCAAATGTCACTAGCAACAACAGTTTACAAAAAACAAGCTTCATACTTTGGCCACTTAATGAGATCCGAAAAGTTTCAAGTGCAGAAATTGGTCTTAATGAATAAACTAGATTTGCAAAGAGGTAGAGGCAGAAAACGAACATCATGGATTTCTAATAAAAAGAAACATACTGCAATGAATCTGGAACAACTCATTCGGTGTGTCGAAAACATAGATAGGTGGAAGCAAGTGGTCTGCAACATCTCCCAGGGGATAGGGAACTAAATCATCATCATCACTGGACACCGTATATACAAATAAAAAAAATAAATTCCGTTTATACTTCCATTTCTTTTTTACACACATAAAAAATATACTACTTATCTTTATTTATAAATAAATAAAATTATACATTATACAGAGAGTTACAAAAGTGAGGAGTTTTATGAAATGTAAGAAAATAAACATTTCAGGTCTGTTTATTTTTTTTTAACGAGAGTGTACATACATATACAAATACATATATAAAACAAAAGGAAATGCGAAAAGAGACAGTGAAAAATTATATGATATTAGTTTTATTTCCCACAGAAAAAAAAAATTATATTGTTGTATTGTTGTATATGTAGAGCAGTATTCTTGGTATAATGGGGTAATAGAATTATATTTCATTGTAAGGTAATCAATTATTCACAAGACGGAAAAAACTGCTAGAATGAAATAAAGCTTACATGTTTATTAACAAACAAAAAAAAACAAGTCTTGATTATTATTACTTGTTAAGTTTTTTTGTGATTGTAAGATATTAATTTGCTGTCTGGTAATTTTCTTTTCGATTGTGTAGAAAATATTAGTTTATCATAATTATTTATTCATTTCATTGTATCTAAAGAAATTTTCAAACTTTAAAAACCATAGGATTTTCCAAAATGAGCTGGTATTAAATTTTTTTTTTAATACACATTTTTATGTTTATTTAGCGTTATATTTTTGTTTTATTAGATTTCCAGGCCTTTTTTACCGACACCTAAAAGATATTGAATTTATATGTAGATTAGGAATTCGTAGGTTGTGCGACTGCAGTCGACTTTAATAGGAACTTTGCCGGTAGTCAGCTGGAGTTTGTGAAAGAAAACTACAAAAATCCTTCACCAACAGAGCCGTTTACTTTCATTATTGTCCATACGCTGAAAGTTTACTCAATTAACCGTTCCATTATTTTTTTTTTAAATTAATTTAATTGTCAAACTTCCACAGTTGGGACCAGTCCAAGTAGCCGAGTGGTCTAAGGCGTTATGTCTGCGCAGTATGCCTACTTGGAAACTGGGAGATTATGGGTTCGAATTCCGAAATCGGCAGTCTGTTAATTATTAAGAAAAAAAAAGGGGCAGATAATTGACTAAAATCTCGGCGTATTGTTTCTTTCAAGACCTTCCAGATGAATATCTGCATAGTTCCTATCATAGTCGGCTGCAGCCGCATATCATATTAATTTCTAGTCCAACAACAAAAATTCCTTCCACTCCACTCACTTCCTCACATCTTTAGGTATCACATTGGATCTTATGGTCGAAGTGAAGCCCATCCTGGGCAGCCTCTACACTCTATCTATCTATCCACAGTTGGGAATCGAACCAGCAACCTTCTATCTCCGAGCAGAGTGCCTTTAACAGCTTGACCATTCAGCTAATTCTAAGCAATCCTCATTACGATTGGAATAATATTTCTATGTAGCATCCGAATGACCAACCTTCCACAGCTATTTGCATTGATTTCAATACTCTAATTATGAAATGTCTTTGTTATTCTTTGATGAAATGTGCACGAGTATACAAAACTTGATTATAATGTCTTTAATGATCAATGAAACGAACCAAATTAGTCCAGCTTTCATGGGAGACCGTCCACTAAATAACATCAAGAATATAAAGAAACTTCTGTCATATGAATTGTGTTTTTACGCCACAATACTATACCAATATCAATTTCCTGTACGCAAGCATGAAAAAACAAGCGTATACGATGTAGACTAACACGCCATTGCATTAATGAAGTGATTCTCAACAACTGTGCCGCGGCCAAATTTTAGAAATGTATATAGTAAAGTACTAACCTACATAAAAACGAAAAAAAGATCGAGACTCTTAAATGTTGAAGACGATATGAGAGTAGCATTGCCATTTTTACGACCAAATATAAATGAATTTATCAAAAAACATCAAGCTCAAATTTCTCATTAAAAGTATTCTTATTATTCACTTGTAATTAATCCCTTAATAAACGTACTGTTGTTTTTGTAGTACATATAATTTTATTTTACATTCAAAATTATGATCATAAACTATTTTACACAGCTAAATTATAGCTAAGTCAACAACTTTTAAACTAATCTTTTTCTTTGTGTGCCGTCAAATTTTGAAATCGTTAAAAGTGTGCCGCGACAAAAAAAAAGGTTGAGAATTACTGCATTAATGAGTGCAAATATTAATATGCAAATATAAATCCTAATTAATAAACGTCAGTTGGACAAGCAATTTTTCGAGTAAATTGAAAATCTAAAAATTGGAATTTCAATAAATAATAAAAATCTGAAATTCCACATTTACATAATTTTTCAATTGAGTTCATTAAATCAGAGAGAGAGAGTATCTATCACACACTAAAACCCAACAAAATACTTGCAATAACAACAACAACAACAACCTTCTATTAAGAAAACACATGCAATGTGGCAGCTTTTAAATACTTGAATATAAACATATTTGTGTGTGAGTCAACTCAACTCAGAGTTATTATACAAAATAATGAGAATGAAGGACGTAGGACGAAGGACATTCCTTATGAACCATTCCATTCCCTTTTGTCTATATCCTAATTGATTTCATTTCATACTTACTATTATTATTATTATTACCACACTACTACTACTATATACCTACAATACTGAATGCTCTGAGTCACTAGTCACTGGTTAGGTTGGTAACTTGTCAGATTTCATTCTGGGTATACATTCACGACGGACAAGCACGTAACATTGGTTATTAAAATGAAAGATATTGAATGTTAGATTATTATGGTACGTGTAACCAACCACTTTATTATTATTATTATGGTACTAGATGAAACCTGTTGAAACATCACAAAGGTATAATCACACCTCGAGTCTTACCACGAGACGATAATATCCGCTCAAACTTCTTGTCTCTCGCCTCATATGCTATCAACCACGCTGAGAAACAAATATTTTTGTCTCATCTCGCATTGCATATCGAAAACAAAAGTAATCGTTGGTAAGACCAGAAGTGACATTCTTCACACCGCCTCCACCATTGTAATGTTGTACAAAAAATTTGTTAATGAAAATTATTAATCTATTTGATGAGTCATTTTGACAATAAATAGGCTTCTATTCTGGTAGACAACAAATCGATGAAATTTATGAAAAAATTTATCAAGCTGGATGTCTTTTGTACGCAACTTGTAGCGTAACGAACTGACCAATATGCGGAGATGCATGTCATTTTTCAAAAACGAAGTAAAATCATCAGAAATATTTTTTTAAATACCAAAATTGTAGCATCATTTTGGTCAGGTGCAAGTTCGGAAAGAGTTCGCAAAGTGACGCAGATTGGTACAGCGAATCAGGATTTGATTCCACTACGTATAGGGAGAGTTTTATGACGTGGTGCCAAAAATGCGCGTTGTAACATTATATGACGCTGAAAAATTATTGTTCCATTATATGACGAAAGATTTTCGAAAAGCAGTCATTTAATGAAAGACCCACGTAGAGTTCATCTTAAATGGTAATATTTCTAATAAACAAAATAAGAACTGTTACAATGTAATAAGAATAGTAATTAGAAAGAGAGGTACCACAAGTGGGTCCCTAGCACCTAGACCAAGGGGTCCTCTGTGCCCTCCTTGAGAACAACCTGTCACCCGAAGGCGAGAAGTCTCCACTGTTATAATGTATCCCGTGGACAGTTTTCTGTATTCCATGGATTCAGCAAGAAGTCAATAGGTTCTGAAGGTTGCATCACTTCTTGCCTTAAAATTTGTGAAAATAAACACAAACGTTCTGATACCGAGTCACTTCACCCTGCTTGGGAACATTCGCTGTTTTATTCATAACTATGTTTCACAGAACCTCATGCCGAGTAACCTCACCTGCGTCTTGTATCCAACTTTAGAGGAAGTTATCCACTTTCAAAAACACTATATTATACCTTGCTTATGTGAACGCTACTTCTACGAATTATATTTCTAGCACATCAAAGCTCAAGACTGACGCGCTTATTGTTAATAAGCTATAATAATCACTTAGCATTCTAATCTTATGTCGATTTTACGAATATATTATCTCGCCTTGTGTCAAAATAGATGCTAAAATTCTTATTTCTCGCAGAAAACAATATCTTTTTTTCCTAAAACATGCATATATTCCATTTTAGGATATATATATTCCATTCTTTAAAAATTGAATATTTTGCAGTTGATTCGAATATATCAAGTTAAAAAATTTATTGATTTTTAGATGGATAACGCAGGACATCAGACATCGGACACACAACAAAATTATATATTATATAATAGTATATGGTATGTCTGAGATGTATGAAGTCAAATTATGAATTCTCAGTTTTATATGTTGAATTGTGTCTGAGAAATATGAAGTCTACTAGAAATCATAGTTGTATATATGTAGTCGGTTCGAGATTGTATGAACACTTATTATTAATTTGCATGTCGCCGCTTTATGTTTTGTTGTGTATTTAACAAATATTACATAATATTTTATGGGTAAAACATTTTCCAACTATTATTCATAGTTTTGATTATGATGTATACAAATAAAAAGGAGTTTTCGCATATAGGATTTTCGATGAAAAAATTTCCAAAAAAGCGTTGGATAGTAATCCAATTAATAGTACCCAGAATGACGCTAATAACCATTTAGATAAATAAAGGATTAAGTATGGCTAAAATATACCAGTCCAAGTGGCTGTGCGGTCTAAGGCGTTATGTCAGCGCAGTATGCTTGCTTGGAAACTGAGAGGTTATGGGTTCGAATCCCGACATCGGCAGTTTGTCAATTACTAAGAAAAAAAAGGGGCGGTTAATTGATTAAATTGTCGGCGTATGAACAAGATCGAGGCAACCGGCTAATGCATGTGAAGATTTTCTGCAATTTCCTTCACGAACTCCAGATGAATATTGGCATAGTTCCTATCATAGTTGGCTGCAGCCGCATATCCTACCATTTCCTTGTCTATACATAAAAATTCTTTCCATTCTACTCACATCCTCAAATCCTTAGATATCACAATGGACCTTATGGTCGAAGTGTAGCCCGTCCAAGAGAATCAGGAGAGCTTATCCAGTCCGTACATTTTTGGTTTCATTGGCCGAAAAAGAAAGAAAATGTTAAAATAGTTTGAAAAACTTTTCAATCGAATTAAAACTTCGGGCTCATAAATATCTTGTCTATAAAAAGGATTTTGATGCTTAAGAATAACTAACGAATTATTTATACTGTTTAAACAACATAAATATAGTGTTCGAAAATTTTAAAAGCCACAAACTCAATAAACGTCGTCGTCAGAAACACAAGACCGGGATCCCTTTTTCAATCCGATTGGATTAAAAGTGTGACGACTAGAGTGACTAAAGGCAATATCAATAAATTTAGTAAAATAGCTATATTTTCTTCAAATAGGAGCTAAAATGGATTTTCATCTGTAGTAACAACTCATTCAATACAAATTATTTAGAAGGAAAACAAAAATGTAAATAACAAAATCACTCATATCATTTCTTTCGTCTGTGTGAAAGTTTAGTGCAATCAATTCAATGTTTCCAAGTAATGCAATAACTGTATTTCTTATGGGATCAAGCTTTCAATAACTAAATATAATATAGACTTGGTTCTAAACCATTATATTTCGTTTTCAAATTTATAAACTGACTGATCATAATAATAATACTAATATACTCTCCATCTCGAATACCCATGTGCCCATTCCATTCATTATGATTTGATTATTGGATATTTTCTTATTTTTGATGAGCGATTATACACCAAGGAATTATACTTAAATTATCATTTATTATATTTCTTCTTCAGTACATTCTTTTCACTATATATATATATATTTATACAAAATGAACATTTCTACGTTAGCGTGTAATCAGAGGTTCCTAAGCATTTTTATCCCATAGATACATTGCCAACTGTTTCTGTTTTCTGATTCATGTTATCCGTAAACCCCTTCCAGTACTGAATTTTTTGTAAATTCAAACGTTTATTTTGATAGGGATTATTATACGAGATGTGGTCAAAAAGTAAGGTTTTCCCGGGAAAATCCGCGGGCTACGTACATTCAATTTTTTTATTTTGTTGTGTTTGTACACTTACCCAAACATATGTTCACAGTTTCAACTATATAGCATTATTTGTGTGTTTGTGAGAGGCATAAAGGTTAGAAGTGTTTGGTGTGCTCGGCGATTTTCTGCAGTCGAAAAGAATGGATCAAAGAATTTGCCTTTCATGGGTCTCTTTAGTTTTGGGAACAGAAAAATGTTGCAGCAGGCTAAATACGGTGAATATGGTGGTTGAGGCATGATTGTGGTGTTGTTTTTTGTCAAAAAATCACGTACAAGCAACGATGAGTGAGCAGGTGCATTATCGTGATGCAAAAGCCATGATTGTTTTTCCACAATTCCGAGAGTTTTTTTCGGTTCGCTTCGTAAATGAAGTTTTATGTATTTAACACTTTTTTGACTCCAATAAAGGAAAAGATTCTATGTTCGACTGTATGTATTTGTTTTAATTGTTCACCCCCTTCAAGAGACAAACGATAAAAGAGGCAAAAGATAGAATATGTCCTTCTACAGGATAAAATCTATCTCCTTGCCAAATTTCATTACGATCCGTTTAGCCGTTTAGTCTTGAAGAGGTGCAAACAAAGTTACTTACACATTTATATAGTAGTATGGATAATATTACTAAAGTTGCCATGGAAACTCAGTAGTCTGATAATTCGTTAGTCTGCGTAGCTTCTACGTGACGAATTTTTTTATATTTGGAGTTACTACTGTTTCAAAGATTGAACTCATCAGAATCACAAATGTTCCATAATAGTTTACTCGTGTCATTTTGAAAATCCGCTTAAAATGTAATTTTTTTATAAAATTAGATGATAATTAATAAAAAATCGTGTTTAATTCTTTAAGTTACAAATAACATCAAAAGTCGAGCTATCGCTTCAAAATTTTATAATTGATATGTGCCTTATTTAATGAAAATTCAGGAAAAATGCTTCGAATGTACAACTTTTATCCGAAGCATTTTTTCGAAAATCGAATAAATAAGGCACAAATCGATTATAAAATTTTGAAATGATTGCTCGACTTTTGATGCCATTTGTACATACAAGTCATTCATAAATACAAAGATTATTTCCAACTAATTACCAAAATTTAAATAAAAATTAAGAAACAAGAAAAAAAAACATATGCTTTAATTAGTACAAAAAAAGATTACGAAACTAATTATTAAAAATGTACGTCTATTTATCATTTACGAAATTCGTTAAAAATGCAAAACACGAAACTATCAGAAAAAAAACGCTACAATTGCTACAAGTTCATACACAAGGATTTACTATTAAATAAAGGAGTCTCAATACAGCTTGATGAATATTCCTTTTAGAAAGTTTTTCACATTTCTTTTCATATTTTTTTATTGTTTTTTTGTGGACGAGTGTCTGTTTCTCCATCATTAGTATGGTTGCCTTTCGGTTATATTATACCAACGGAAGTGGCCAGCCTTAATTTGACATTTAAGTAATATGTCAGAACATTGATAACATTCTTTGACATCAAATCTCTGATATGAAAAATCATACATATGATGAGAATCGAACCCACGACCACTGCGACCAACGCTCTGCCTCTGAGCTACCAGATGTTATGGTAGTGCAGTGCATTTGATTTCTTACTATCTTGATGTCAATGTATTATTTATTTGTTTATTTACTATTTATATTTTTTTAATGTTTTTTTTTGTATGGTAGTATGGTTGCCTTTCGGTTATATTATACCAGTGGAAGTGACGGGATCTATCTGATCTCTTTAAATAAAAGTAAAGTATTTTTTCAACAAACGAGATTGAATGGAGTGCTGTGAGCCGAGGTCAATCTTGGCTGGAACAGAAGGAAGAATAGAATAGATATTCCAGGTCGTAGTACTCTTATTTATCCCATACTCTTCCATTCACTCATCGTATCGCCAAACATGAAAAGCTTTAAACTCCAGCCTTAAACTGCCCAAATTTCACTGCATATCTTTCAGTAATAATAATTATGAAGTACCGTAAATGGGTCCCTAGCACCTAAACCAAAGGGTTCTCTGTGCCCTCTGTTCCCTTCTTGAGAACAACCTGTCATACGAAGGCGAAATATCTCCCGGTAAGTGGTGCTATTGTAAGCCGATGAAACTATAGGATTAGGTTGAGGCCAGGCACTACACGGAAGGCCCCCAACTCTCTCAGTAACTACAGGTACAAGATATTCAGCGCATCTCACCCCGAATATATGAAACTTCTCGTCAGACTAAAGTAGAAGTACTATACTTTTATTTACCCCAAGATATATCTATCTATCTAAACTGCCCAATAGACCAATCAAGGAACAAGCACAGAGATTTTCACAAAAATTCACTTAATATTGAAGTCCTAGATGCAGTATTATTTTAGCATTGAATATACCAAGATATCGTACTTAATAAACATCAAATAATGCGAAAGAAATTTTACCCTGCCTCAATCACAAAGGTTTATTATTATACTACAAAGTACACTAATAAACCAAGAGACATCACTCAATTTCATGGAGATGCAATCAACAGTAAAACGACGTACATACCCTTCAATTTAAAAAAAAAAAAAATTATTTGTTGGAAAAGTAGAGTACAGACAAAAAAAACTATAAGAAAAAATTAATTACTGTACAAAGCCGTTTTAAAAACCATCGTTAAAAATAATCACAGAAGCTTAATATAAGCTTCAGTCATTTCAATGTAACACAACTAACCTTCCACATCTATGTATTTCTCTCACTTCATACATACCCATACATCTCTATCCCTTCTCACCATCCTTGCCTGCCTGTGTTGTGCTGCTTGCCTTTAGGAATCACATCAACAGCATCATCTCCAATTCATCTCTCATCATCATTCGCGTGGTCTACTAACTTGTCGACGCGTGTGGTGATGTGTATTTCTCTGTCTTTTCAAACAACACTTTAAAATATAAAATTGTATGTTCTATTTTCCATCTTTCTATGTGGTACACTTGTATTGAGCAAAAATTGAGCATATCTCACCGCAAGTATGTAATAGTGATATCTCACTGCCAGCTTAATTAAGGTTTATAAATAAAACAGTCACAAAATGTTTGATTTATCTAAAAGTAGACTAAATTACGGACTCAATATTTTATTTTTCATTAAAAGACGTATATTTTTTTAATCGATTGACTTTCCTCTTGAAGTCACTTCCTGCAGTATCATTTTGAATCTGCCCTGATAAAGCTTCTTAGATTAGTAAGGAGAATTAACAAAAACGCGCGACATTTTGTATATTAAGAGTAATGTAAATGTTTTGACGACCTTTATTCACATAAAAGAGATATTTTGAAGGTGGTCATTCAAACAAGTGTAGCGTAGAGTCCGCATAAAATGTTCGGGTCTGAAGTATCATTCAAAATGGTACTGACTTCAAAAGGAAAGTCAATCGATTAAAAAATTATAATCGATTAATAAATATAGTCCCTAATTTAGTCTACTTTTAGATAAATCAAACATGTATCATTATGATAAATTTGATGTAAATTTCTCGTGAAAATGACCTGCACATGACCCGTAGACGTTTGGACTGCCGCTGGCTAATCTATGCCCGATGGGCCAGCTACATAATCGATTTGCACCGTTTTTTCATTTCCGTTTGACGCTGTCGTAGCTATCGCATTCGTTCGACACTGGACATATAAGGCTAGTCGGATTATTTATGACGCGAGCTTTCCTTGATATGTGTTTTCTATAACTCCGAGCATATTTCCGAGTCAAATGAGACGAAACCCTCATTGATTTTGTAATTTTCAATTTAATCCCGGATATATACTTCTATTTCGGCGAATATTTTGTCTCACTTTGACTTCTAGTAGTGCGCCGCAAGTTCTTCACAATGATTCCCGAATCAATGTCCGAGCTAAACGCGCTTCCAAGCTATACCAATTTATAACTTCACACAAAGCTAATTCGTAACCATTCACTCGCATGTGTCTATACTAGTACAGTGACAGGCAGAACAAATTAACGCAACTGATTCGTAAAGACATGATGTATCTGTTGTAGGCTCAATTGTAAGCGCATTATTAGTCTCGAAGTTATAAGCGATTGAAATCTGACGAAATTTCGTCAAACAATGATGTTCGATGGACTACAAGTGTAAAGAGCAAATAAACGTGTTCACGTTAAAAGAAAATTATTTATGCAATGAGCTATGACACTTGTTTACTTTTGAATCTCCAGTACGGTTATAAAGACACAATGCGATTGAACAAGCGTATACTACATAGATTAATTATTACACGTTATTGGATTTTTTTCATAGTTTTATTAATCGATTTTATATGTTTTTTTTTCATTTAGATAGATTCAGCTTTCTTGATCGCAATTGTACGGCAAATACAATTCACCATATTTATTCGCTATATATTTTTCTCGTCAGCTGTGTGTGTGTGCTTTGTTTCTCAAAAGAGCTTATTACGGATGCAAAATTTTCCCATTCATATTCAAAATTTTATATCTATAATATTATATTCACCAGTTTTCAAACACCACTAATTTATTCAACTTTCAACATTGATTCTCAAACATACAAAGATATCTAACAAAACCAACGTGTTGTATAAAACCTCACTAATAATAATCATCATAATCATAATAATCATAAACTGGGTTGTTATAGTTATGGGTACAAGAAATGCATTAAAAAAATATGGAGGAGCACAAAAAAATATATTTAATTTTTTTTTATTAGATTTTCTTCTCTTGTATGTTTTTTTATTTTTTCTCCTTTTTGTGTGTAATATTTGATTTTAAATTAATAATTAAACTTTATTAGTTTTTGTCGATGGGTTTCATTTTCTGATGTAAACATCTTGTTGAATCAATCAAAATGAATATATTCATAAAAAAATACAATGTCGGTAATATAGTTACCCTGTTTGTTTTTTTGTTTAATTATAAGAGAGGTTTTTATTTTGTTTCGTATTCAGTAAACTGTAAGATTTTATGGAAATTATTTTCCACGTGGAGCACTTTGTTTGGGAAATTTCTAAGGTTATGTTGATTTTTGGAATTTCAACACCAAGGGTCCGAAGCGTGAGTTAAGTATTTTCTATAAGAGGCGTCTACGTCATCCAATCAGAAAATCAGGGGTTCGAATCTTACTACTGTCAATAAACTTTTGTTTTTTATAAATAAGAAAATACAGTTAGTTTTTTAAATTTTGATATATAATAGCTGGTGCGGCTGTTAGTAATCGTGTAACTTCTGAACGACAATATATATTTTTTGCCGTAACGGTGGTTCATAGATTAAAAAACAAACAACTTTTGTATGAACAATAATTTTCCAGTGCGTAATCTGTGCGGGCAGGTAGTCTAAATATATAATCATTAAACAAAATTCCCGTAATTATAATGTGCATGGAAAAATTTTATGTAAAATGCCTCACAATATGTATATTGGCTTAACGGCGTTCGTATGCTAGATATAGTACATTCATAAAATTATGAAAAAACCAATATAGTACTTTTGTATACCTGTATATATTATTTTAGTTGTCGATAACACTTTCCTTGAACAATTTTTATCACAGTTTTATGAACATAGTTGTTACTAGTTTAAATTTAAACAAAAAGTTTTCTTCACATACGGATTTATGTCAAAAATTGTTTTTCTTTTCAATGATAAGTTTTTCAAGTAACCTATAAATTCCGAGATTAAACTTTCCAAAAATCAAAAATTAAAAGTTTTGTCTAATATCATGCATAATCATCCTTAAGTTTATATAAAGAAATTGTGTGATGAGAAAATCAAATTTTACTATTGTAGGCTTGATAGATGATAATGCCTGACATTTGCCTTACATATTCTAAGTGAATAATATGAAGGAAAAAAAATTTCTCCATGAATTGATTTCGGTAATGAAAAATTTCATTAAACCAAACACTATTAAAAATATAATTCATTAAACACAAATGTTCTAGTACCCAAAATGCTTCGATATTATAATTTTAATAATTATAAATATTCGTGTCGTTTTTGTAGGTATAATATCTTAACGATGTACAATCAAAATTAATATTTCCAATGCGTTTTTATTATATATATATATATATATATATATATATATATATATATATATATATATATATATATATATATATATATATATATATATATATATATATATATATATATAGAGTATTATTTCTTTATTTATAATAATCTATAATTTACTTTGTCCATTGTATGGACGAAAAAAAAGCTCTGTAATATTATACGAGAAAAAAAAGAGGGTGTTGATTTAATGACATAAAATTATATCGTCTAATAAAATATACACTGTTGTTGTACACTTGAATTCAATATAATTTCCTGTATAATAAACGGGAATATAATCACAATTATATAGTAAATATTAGTTTTGACGAATTTTTATTTTGATATGTTCTAATATTTCTTTATTGTTTTTATTACGGATATTTATTTATGTGCATTGTAGGTATATATAGGGATACTAAATTATGACGTGACAATTTATTAACACGTACTTTCTAAGAATCTAGCTAGAAGGTTTGTTGTATATACTTTATACATAGAGAGACATTTTACTTGTGTTAAACTTCATAATTTTACTACATAATTTTTGTGCGTGAATTAAGGCTCCCATTAGAGTAAATTTTCAGAAAATTTTATATTGTTTATTCGCCTAGTTGAGTAAACTTCTGCTATTTTTGGGCAATCGTAGAATAAACAACATCAAACATCGGATTTATATGAAAACTATAATATATAAATTTTTTTAGTACATTAAAAAAATAGTGTGAAACACCCATATAACCTCCATATACAGAGTTTAGCAAATGCCTTTAATATTTATCATTGAATTCAATATTGGATTTATACACACACAGACCTATCTACGGCTAAAAATGGGTTTTTTGGTATCAAGAGAACCCAAAACGTAAAGATTTACGTTTTTATAAAAAACTATTATGAGGTAAAAATGCATTTGTATAACTTTTATTTTGTATTCATTACCTACTTTCTAAATTACGAAAACGTTTTTTACAATTCTATTTTTATTTCAGCTAACTCTTTATTGAATTTTAAGTTCTAAGGTTTTAACCGGACTTGTTTTCATTGATACAATGTTTTTATATAAATAATTAAATATTTTTACCTTTTTGTAAAAATTTATATATTTTTTCATTATTTTATATTTTCTGATCAAGGGACAGTATTTCCGAAACTATAGTCAAAATAAAAATATTGTTACGAAAATCTCGAATATTTGTTTTATTTAACAACAAGATAATCATATCTTCCATAAGTGAAGATTCAAAAGAAACGAATCCAATAGCTGACTTGTGTTTCTAAAATATAGATAGTTATTCTATTCAGGTTCAAGATTAGTTTAGATTAATCTTTATAAACTACAACAATAAATATGGTCGAATACTGGTGGTAAAAACAAAACTATTTTTAAATGCGTTATATGTTCGACATAATGTCTTCCGATTTAAATTCAAAAATAATTATTTATCTATATTTTAAATAATTCATAAAAAAATACTGTACATTTATACACATTTTTCGAACCTATTGTTTACCCGGAACAAAACAATCAATTAATTGAAATCATTGTTGTATAATTTCATGTTTACACTCAAATAAAAACAATGAATAAAACAGAAAAAAAAATGATTATCATTAAATTTGAAAATTTTCCAATACATTAAATATCGATTTTCTATTAAAATATAATATATATTAAGAAATAAGTACGAGAGGGTACAAGGGGGCAGTGGTAGGGGAGGGGGTTAGTTAGTTGTATGTATGGTGTAATTTTTATAACAATAGTCAGTAATAATACCAATAATATAGAAAAAAAGAAAATTATAATAAGGAAAAGAAAATCACTGTTCGTGTAATTTGTTAGCGGATAATATTTACTATATGTTTATATACTACATAGGCATTCATTATTACACTATACTATGATATTGATATGCCTATTATAATGGCATATACACACTATTCTTTTAGTTACATTTGCTTACAAACACACGTCCGCAAAAATTTGGATCTCTATAATATACTGATTCTGTTTAATCAGTATATTATAGTTGTGTTATAAACAGACACAGTATATCTTCGGCACTGCTCAAAAGTTTGACTTTCTGTTTAATTTAAGAAGATTTTATATGTTTCGGACATATATTATACTTAATTAAGGCCTAATGAATTACAAATACATAAAACCATAATCAAATTAACTACGCAATCGGCACTAGTTTAGTGATTTTAAATTTGAGATTTTATTTCTACTTTTTGGGTCAATTAGCGTTCACATCAAATGGGCACAAGAATTTATGAATCAGGTTAAATTAAATGATAGACAGTTTTCGAGTTTCATAAGTTTAAGATTGCAATTTTTTCAAAATCGTTATTAAAACTAATTGAACCTAGTAAAACTATTGTTTTTGAGCGATTGATGATAAAACCTATCACTAATTTTTGTTTTTTGTAAGCTCAGCGTCTATTCACAGAGTATAAATGCACCATTCAGAGAAATTCGAATCAAATTCGAAGAATGATTTGAATGACACATTACGGAATCCAAAAAATAGACAAACCCATTTTGAAACTCTTGGAAATCTATTGTAAAGAACCCTACTGAATTAGATAGTGAAGAGAGAAAATCCACGAACTGGCTTCTATTGGGCTAAAGTGTGTATGTAAAAAAAATTAAATTAGAGTTTAATTTTAAAAAAAATTCGGTGTTTAGTTTTAAAAAGAAACTAAACACTTTATAGAAAATAATTGAATTATCAATTATTTTCATAAATAATGAAGTTAATTAGTAATTTTAATTAAAAGTTATTATGATGTATTTTTAAAAAAAATAATGAAAACTAAATATACAGTACTTTAGAAAAAAAATCCAAAACAGAGTATTGTATGTGGAATTATGAAAATTAGAAAACGATCGGTCCTAACGCCATACACGTAAATATAAAAAAAAATAACACGTTGAACCGAAAGTCTTTCAATAAAAGCTGGGCCCATTTAAAAAGATAATATAGAGGTAGTAAGATCTTTACTATCCAGTAAGTGTCTTAGTTATCGACAAGTGATTCGAATCTAAAAAAAAAATAAAAGGTACAAAAACGGGAACAAAACAAATATATTTTAAAATAAAATATATATTTGAAATAAATAATTTCTAATGTAATACACGATAGTACAACTATCCTTAGAACACTAACATTGGTTGTACAAGTTATTAAAACAAAGATTACGTGAATATGTGCTAAATTGAATTATAGTAAAAGAAAACTACAGTAAAAAAAAATATGTTCAAATATGTCTGATTTGCAAAATATAAATATGGATTACAAATTTAATTCAGATACATACTTGTATATATAAAGAGACATTACGCTTCTGTAAAGAAAAAATACACGGCCAAAAAAAAACCAAGCGTATACAAACAATATAGATATAAATTGAAAACGTCAATGCATATTCACATAAAATATAAATTGTACACCAAAAGTGTGTATTGAATGTGTATTGAATTGTTACAAGTTTGAGAGACCACAAGTTTTTGAATAGTGAATTAAATAAATTATACAAAAAAAAATATACTTAGATACAATCAGATAGAAACCATTAATTCGCCCATTCGATATTTCAGCACAATCCATAAAAAAATATTCAACTTGTAAATTGAAGAAATAAAATTTTTAAATACCATCTAATTAATTGATGTGAATCAACTAATTTTTGTAACTATTTTTTTGTGTGACTCTACTGAGAGAAATACTTTTGGTAATTAGACTGAGCGAAGTACCTTCTGTAACTAACTTTAAATCTGTGCTGAAACATTGAAGTAAGCTCGTATATACGCAAGTCATTTCTAATCTAAGCAAATGCCTGTTGAAACTATGCAAATTCTCAACTAGCATAAGGCAATAATTATATAAATTCTTTGAATAATAAAAATATGAAAAAATATCAATAATAAATTTTTATACAGTGAAGTATTAAAAAAAAATTATTCTCCACTCCAGGGGGCCAAAAAAATTAGCGACATGCTAATTGGAGAATATTAAAACAAGAATGACATGAATAGATGAATGAAAAATCTTACAAATGTGGATTAGACGTGAAGATTCAAATACATTTAGATGTTTAATTAGGATGCAGTAACGTTACCATTCCCTTGATATCCTCTGAGATAGTATGGCCGAATGTTGTATATCGACATGCCGAAGGTTTTCTTATTGGATTTTGGAGCTTTTAGCCTAACTGAAGTTGGTGTAGTGAACTTTATTATCTTGTACGGTCCATTGAATTTTGAAGCGAATTTAGGTGCGATATTCTTGTTCATATTCGGGGCCAAGTTTTTAACCATGACCAATTGACCCACTTTATATTTAGACAGCGTTGGTTTATTTAAAGTCTGGTTGACTCGTTGTTGGTGAGCAATCTTTAACGCATCTTGTATATGTGCTTGTGATGGTTTAGCAGAACTCGTGATTAACTCAGTTAACTCGTTTATAATCACAAATGGCGTCAATAACCTTCTACCAAAATAAACTTCAGCTGGTGTTGAGTCGATTGTATTTTTGTAGGAGTTATTGTAATTGAAAATTACAAAACTCAAAAACTTAGACCAATTTTTATGTTGTACAGAATATTCCTTGAGAATGCATCCTAAATTATATTTTATCTGTCGATTGAGGCACTCGCTCTTGTTCGAAGATGGTGTATAGCTCGAACAGTAGGCAGCTCTAATACCATTGTTAAATAAGAAGGTTTTCCACTTGATCGACGCAAAGGCTGGTCCGTTGTCGGCTACAACAACCGTCGGATATCCATTTTGCAGAAAAATCTTCTGTATCAGTGAAATGGCAACGTCACTGGTCTGCCTTTTACATGGAAAGGCGAAAGCAAATTTTGAAAATCCATCTACAACAGAAAAAATATATTTAAAACCTTCACTTGATCTAATAATAGGACCGATAAAGTCGACGTACAAAGTATGTAGGGTATACTCCGGCACGGAACTACTCAACTGAACCCTATCGTTACGTGTATATGGCCTTATAGCCTGGCACACTTTACAGGTTCTGACATAGTCCCTTACTTTCGCATAGAGGTTTTTATAGTAAAATATTTTACTAATTTCACGGAATGTTTTAATTACTGAATTATGCGCAGCATACTTGGAATCATGATAATATCGAAGAACGTAATCGAGTAAATTATCTGGTAAAAATATACGTTTTAGTCGATTCCTTCCGACGAACTTATAAATTAACCCATCCTTTATGCAAAAATTAGGGACATTCATCTGAGCCTTAAGGTTTTGATAAATGATTTTACATTCGGGAGAGTTACGTTGTTCGCTTTTAACAGAAAGGTAATCAAAATTTGTATTAGCTAAAACGTTAATAAAGTTCAGTTGCGCATTGTTCCTGATTTCTTCATTCACCGATTCTAAGTCAGTTTGATCCAAAGTATTGGTTATCTTTTTTAAAAGGTTTGCATAACCTGGATCATTGCTATGCAACTCTTTAACTTTAATGAAATTTTTGCCTGAATCTTGATTTGAATCAGAAAATTTGTTCACTATTAAATGGTCAGTTTCATATAACCTAGATAGAAAATCGGCCATATTGTTCAATTTGCCCTTAATATGTTCCGGGGTAAAGTCATATCTCGAAATTTTAAGGATCCACCTAGATAATTTATTAAATTTATTGGGGGTATTAAAAATCCACAATAACGACCTGCAATCAGTCTGTAGAGTAAACTTGCGGTCGGTTAAAAAATCTTTAAATTTATCTAGGGCCGTCACTACTGCGAGAAGTTCTAATTCATGACTGTTATATTTTAATTCGGCTGGATTCAATTTTCGAGAACAGTACATAATGGGGTGCAAACCGTCATCATACTTTTGAAGTAATACCGCGCCCAGACCAGTAGCTGATCCGTCAGTTTGTAGCACAAAAGGTTTGTCAAAATTAGGATGTTTTAAGACAGGCGCACTTACTAAAGATTTTTTTAAAGTAGAGATTGCATCAAGATGAACCTTAGTAATTTTGAACCTTACACCTTTCTTTTTTAAATCGTTTAACGGAGCTACAATCTGACTGAACATGGGAATATAGCGGGAGTAAAAAGCCGCAGCCCCAACTAGACGCATAACTTCTTTGACGTTTTTTGGAGTTGGCATGTCATTGATTGCTTGCACCTTAATAGGGTCTATAAAGCGTCCCTCAGCGGATATTACGCTACCCAACAAACGTACCCTCGACATACAAAATCGAGCCTTAGAAGGATTAATAGTGATACCGATAGACTTTATTTTAGTGAACAAGAGATTCAGGTGATTTAAATGTGATTCAATGTCGGGTGAATGTACAATTAAATCGTCATAATAAATAAGAAGAAATTTATGACGAAATTCTGCGAGACTGGAATTTAAAAAACGAGCTAATGATTGACTAGCCACCTTTAGCCCGAAAGGCATGGTATTGTACTCAAACAGACCATATTGTGTGACGATCGCGGTGACATGTTTCGAGTCATCTGATAATTTTATCTGATGAAAACTGGATTTCATGTCGAGGAGTGTAAACACTTTCGAATTACCTAAGCTAGCGAAAATATGAGCCATACTGGCTGAACTCATCGGATCAAACTCTATATGTTTGTTAACAAACCTATAGTCAGCGACTAACCGATAAGAATCGTCTTTCTTTTTAACAAAGAAGACGGGTGAGCTATAATTAGAGTTCGAAGGAGAAAGTACCCCTTGTGTAACAAGCTCTTGAACATGCTCGTCCAAAAGTTTGGCTTTATCGGGTGCCAGATAGTAAGGAGCTTTACAAACCGGAATGTTATCGATTAACTTAATTTTATATTCAAAACCCTTGGCAAGACCAGGAACGTCAGAAAAAATCGATTTAAAGTTTTGAAGAAGTGTTTGCAACACTTTGGTTTGTTTGCTATTAAGATTAACTTTCGCTTCGACAATGGTATTAATAATTCGATTATTATTACAAAAACCCGAAAACGGTATTTCAACATTAGGATGAAAATAAAATTTGATCGTCGACTTAAAGAAGTCCAAAATGATGTTGCAATTTTTAAGTGTGGCAACACCTAAAATTACCTCAAACGGTAATGAATCTACTATAAAAAAAGTTTGAGTCCATGAAAAATTAGCCAATTTAAAATGAAGTTTCGCAGTTAAATTACATTTTAAAAAATTATTTCCCGGCAAAGAAATAGTTTTATCAATTGATTCGGTGACGATGTTTCTATTGTTAGCTTTTAACTTGTTAAAAGTCGCAGTTTTAATAGCATTAACAGTAGCACCGGAATCAAAAAGTGTTAATAAAGGATAACCTTGAATGAAAATGGTTTGTAGGGGTAAAATAGTATAATTTAAAATAACATCATTAATAAGAAACTTGGGGTCTATTGCGAGTTTTTTGGAACCGTAGTACTAACATTTATATTATCCTTCTTTCTTTTAAAACAATATTTAAAATTGTGATTAGTACCTTTACAGAAGGTACAAAAAAATTTAGAGTCATTATGCGTATTTTGAAATGAAGTAACGTTTACACTGACGGGTGTTGTAGTTATTCGCGCTTGAATTTCCTCAATTTTAGTGATTAGTTGATACAAATCCTTATAAGTATCGGGAATTTGATATAAACCAAGAATAGATAGTACAGAATTATTGGCATGAGCAAAAATAATTTGTATGATTTCGGATTCAGATGAATCATTAAGTAGGATGTTCGCGAATTTTATTATTGAAGGAACAAATGTCGAAAATTTTTCAGTGTCAGGTTGATTTCGCCGGACCAATCTATCAATTAATATCTGTTTAGTCAAAGGTGGAATATAAACTTGTAATAAATTATGTTTAATATTTTGCCAAGACAAAGAGTCAGCCAAACAAGTAGACCAAAATGTTTGTGCGTTCGAAGCACACCTATTGATTAAAGATTTCAAAAGAACGTCTATAGGTAAAAAATTAATATCAACTAAATGTTGAGTATCGACAATAAACTGTATAATATTTTCTGGAACCGAAATGTCCAGAATAGTGATTTTATTAATAAAGTAATCAATACTCGGTTTTGCAAAAAAACTAAAATTTGAAGTTAATTGATTTGAACCAGTGCTATTACTTGATAGAGTAGTTGTAATTGTTGCCAAGGCATCGGTAATGCTACTTATCTGTTTGCTTTGATGTTGTATTTGTTGCTGTACATCCGAAACGTGCAGCACTGACGCATGGAACTGTTGAGCTGTAGTCTGCATCTGCGTAGTTATAGCCGCTAAGTTAACCGCTGATACTTGATGAGGCGTGATGAATAAGTCATCTGGTGAAGCTGGAGGATCGTCATCTCCTGGGGTACCTGGTGTATTACGAGTTGTTCTCGGCATAATGAAAATTTAAACCACAAACAAAATAGAAGAGAAAAAAAATTAGTACTAAGTTAAATATAATTATAGAATTAAAGAAAATGTAAAAGATATAAATGTATAAATATAAAGAAAAAATTATAATCATTTCAACTTTCAAAAAGAATTTCGGAATCACAAGTCGAGCTTTGTGAAAACTATCGAAAACAAAAGACACATATGGATATTTGCTCTGCTTCCATATGTGTATGTAAAAAAAATTTTAATGATTAATGGGTATTTAGTTTTTAAAAGGAAACTAAACACTTTATAGAAAATAATTGAATTATCAATTATTTTCATGAATATTGGAATTTTGATTAAAAAATATTATGATGTATTTTAAAAAAAATAATGAAAACTAAATATACAGTACTTTAGAAAAAAAATCCAAAACAGAGTATTGTATGTGGAATTATGAAAATTAGAAAACGATCGGTCCTAACGCCATACACGTAAATATAAAAAAAAATAACACGTTGAACCGAAAGTCTTTCAATAAAAGCTGGGCCCATTTAAAAAGATAATATAGAGGTAGTAAGATCTTTACTATCCAGTAAGTGTCTTAGTTATCGACAAGTGATTCGAATCTAAAAAAAAAATAAAAGGTACAAAAACGGGAACAAAACAAATATATTTTAAAATAAAATATATATTTGAAATAAATAATTTCTAATGTAATACACGATAGTACAACTATCCTTAGAACACTAACATTGGTTGTACAAGTTATTAAAACAAAGATTACGTGAATATGTGCTAAATTGAATTATAGTAAAAGAAAACTACAGTAAAAAAAAATATGTTCAAATATGTCTGATTTGCAAAATATAAATATGGATTACAAATTTAATTCAGATACATACTTGTATATATAAAGAGACATTACGCTTCTGTAAAGAAAAAATACACGGCCAAAAAAAAACCAAGCGTATACAAACAATATAGATATAAATTGAAAACGTCAATGCATATTCACATAAAATATAAATTGTACACCAAAAGTGTGTATTGAATGTGTATTGAATTGTTACAAGTTTGAGAGACCACAAGTTTTTGAATAGTGAATTAAATAAATTATACAAAAAAAAATATACTTAGATACAATCAGATAGAAACCATTAATTCGCCCATTCGATATTTCAGCACAATCCATAAAAAAATATTCAACTTGTAAATTGAAGAAATAAAATTTTTAAATACCATCTAATTAATTGATGTGAATCAACTAATTTTTGTAACTATTTTTTTGTGTGACTCTACTGAGAGAAATACTTTTGGTAATTAGACTGAGCGAAGTACCTTCTGTAACTAACTTTAAATCTGTGCTGAAACATTGAAGTAAGCTCGTATATACGCAAGTCATTTCTAATCTAAGCAAATGCCTGTTGAAACTATGCAAATTCTCAACTAGCATAAGGCAATAATTATATAAATTCTTTGAATAATAAAAATATGAAAAAATATCAATAATAAATTTTTATACAGTGAAGTATTAAAAAAAAATTATTCTCCAAAAGGAGATAAAATTATAAAACCAAATGATTGACCAAATGCGATTATTTGATCGGAGCTTATATCGTTAACACTGGGATATGTTATATCACACAAATAATATCTTAAATTTCCTAGTGATCACAAAGTCACATTTGATTATGTACTAAATTATTAACGGATTTCATTGATGTAACATCATTTCAGAACATCTTTATGTAAAATATAAAATAAAAATCAAGAAAGGAAAAATTAAATTAAAAACAAATGAAACTAACTACTAACTGACTTAAGGTATTTATTTCCCCACGAAATTCACAATATTAGTAAAATGAATTTTCAGAAATCAGCTGAATTTTTTTGAGAATTTATCCCCATGGCGTTTTTGAGAAAATCGTTACGTAAGTTGGAGGAATTTAACATGCATCTTCTTAAACATGGTGAAATAAAACGCACGATTCCGACTGTTTTTACTTCAAACTCTCTCAATATAGTCACGGTTGTTCTAAAATTTGACACATACTTTCCTCAATTTCTTAGAAATATTTATCCTTAAAACTTTGGGAGAATGTCCATGGGGTTGTTAAATTTTTTTATAAAATATGCATAAAAAAGCGCATTTTTTCATATCCGCAGCAGAAGGATTTTTTATGGATCAGTTGGCATCCTGAGTATCGGCGCGCTGTTTGAAAGTTGTTTAAAATTATATACTAGCATATGTATGATGTTTTATTACGGGCTTTCCCTGATTCGATATAATTTTCTATATAGTTCTTTTCGCGCGGGTACCCGATCAGCTGATGTAGTTCGGAAATACTTTAATTTCAAACAAGAATTGTTGTCTTTAAATTTTTGTTGTATCTCTTACGGTTTCAAAGAGGGGTATTTTCACTCTTGACGGGGGGGGGGGGCAAAAGGTATGATTTTGCTCATTATCGAACATGCCTTTACTTTTTACCTCTAAAACACACACACATGGGTTTCGTTTTTTAGTTATCGTGTTTACGGACCGACGGATATGCGAAAGTGGACTAATTAACTCATTTTACGAACACCTATACAAAATTTTTTTTCCGCGATCAATATTTTCTATTGTTACAAAATCCGAACTAAACTTATACCCTTCAATATGTTTAATATACCGGGTATAAGTATATACTCAAGGAGATTTTTGAAACAAAACAAATAGATCCTTTCTAGTGAGAACATGGCATTAAGTAAAAATAAAAATACAATCAAGGTAGTTTATTTTATATACAGTGAGTTTATAAGTAGTTATACACCCATTGATACACATACACATAGAATAGCTATTACTATATAAAATTATGATTAGTATAATTTCAAATATAAAATAAAATAGTATATATTTTCAGTATTTCAGTAAACTTTTAATTGATACATTTTATTATTATTTTCCTATTATAATATTGTCATTATATTAATTATATATAAATATATAATATCGATATATATATATATTCTTTTTTCATACAAACATATCTTTTTAAATATATGATTATTATCTAATTTTCAATATAATATTTATATATGGTATATTATAGATACCTTTATAATGTATTCATCGATTATAATAAATTAATTTTATAGTATTTTATTGATATAATATTTGTATACTGGATATGTTATGATTTGTTTGTCATTTTTCACGTTTTAATCCAAAACAGCAAGCGTGGATCCATCATTGGGGGCACGATGGGCATACCCAAAGCCCTAATACACTTGTGACGTCACACTTTCACGGTCTATTGATAATTTTCTGAATAAAATTAAATAAAATCAATGAACCGTGCGTGATTCGGAACACAGCGAAGTACTTAATCATTATAGACGATATGATGACTAAGACGTTATGTCACATTTTTGACAACATATTATCTGTTTCTTTTTGGCACATGAATATTTGTATTGGAAAAAAGAGATGACTATTTGCTGGATGCGCATAGAGCATCGGTCTGGAATGCCAGAGGTCGTGGGTTCGATCCCCATCCCTAGATGTGTATTATTTTTCATATTAAGCATTTCATTTTGTCAAAAAAATGTTATCAATGTTCAGACATATTACTTAAAGGTCAAAGTAAGTAAACGCTAGTCGCTTCCGTTGGTATAATATAACCGAAAGGCAACCATACTAACAATGGAAATAAATAGACGCTAGTTTACAAAAAACAATTTCAGTCTATATTTCTAAAAAACTTTTCTACGAAGCATTTCTTCGAAAATCGGATGAAAAAGACACAAATAAATTATAAAATTATAAAAACTGACTGATCAGTTTTTGTGGTCTATAGTACATGTATTTTCATTATAAGATCAGATAAAATATAATAAACATTGATCAGACATTTTCCTTTTCCAACAAGCGAGAACTTGTTGTATTTACCTAAGTCATCACAAAATGCTTTAAAAAGTGAAAAGTATCACTCAAATGTGGAATATAACAACCCTCTGTGTTATTTCATTAAAAATGAATTTAAAAATTAACAGATTATTAATTACACCAAAACCTACAAAAAAGAGAATGGAAAAAAAAACACAGCTTTTAAAAAAGAAAATATGGTAAAATTTGAAAAGTATACAATAAATAATAAATGTATAAATACACAACATTTTAAGATTAAAATATTAAAGGTATGAAAATCATTTAAATATTTCATGAAATGTATGTTGTGTATGACGTCTTGTGTACTTACATAAAATACATTATGCAATTCGTACTATGTACCAAAGCTGGGCACTACTTTAATTCAAAAACTGTTTTTAGTATTGAGTACATCTGAATGTCCTGTTAGATTCCCAGACATTATATTATTTTGTCTATGAAGACGTTACAGTCTATTAGGAGGTGTTCCGGAGTTTCCTCTATTTCTCCAAAAAACCTTCGGTTGTCCACATTTCCCAAGCCAAGCTTCCTTAGGTATCCCTTGAGTCTACAATGCCCCGTAGAAAACCTCGTCAGAAGCTGCAATCAATTATTGGTCAGGCCAATACAGGTTGTATATCTTTTACAGTTATATTTCCCGAGAAGATTCTCGGCTTGCCTGAACCCCGAAAGGTTCCTCCAGAGTGTGGTCCTCTTGGTGTCACCTTCCTTTCTGATCTTCTCTCAATAAAAGTCATCACCCAGCTTGCAGAATGACTCCGTAATAGTCGATGCATTCTGTTTCGCCAGACCATCTGCTCTCTCGTTACTCTCTATTTCTACGTACCCTGGGAGATCCCCCAGTGGAGGGTCGCTTAGTTATTGTTGCCCAGTTTGTTTTTCTAGATACTACTATGCCATCTTCGAGCTGATAACGTAGGAACTCGGCGCTTTGATGCCCGTTTAACTTGGTACTTATAACTTACAATTGTTTCCATGGAGTTTGCCCAGCTCTGCTATGTACAAAGTAATAAGGCCTGTCTACACATACAATGTAAATAAATTCCCCTCACATCATCATCATGATCGTGAAAGAAGGATTTAAAATTACAATTCATATTTTTTATTATTTCTTTAGTTAAATATTTGTTATCAAATTAGCGACGACAATATGTGTATTTTATTATAACTCTTTTTTTTTTGCGTATGAGGTTTTAAAGTCTCATATGTCAGTCAATTTGCATTCATATGAGGTATATAATACATACCTATATTTAACACCAATTACCTTTTACATATATGCGTATGTGTGTGTATAGAATCATATATGTATATATATATATATATATATATATATATTGTGGACAGAAAATCTTTATTTACAGTAAAACTCAAACATGCATTGTTAGTTTATTTTCTTCTGTATAAAAAAATTTGGTGTATATTTAAATATGTATAGTGTGTTCATTTCAAAAGTATCCACCCTTAATAAACCTTGACCTGATGAGATTATTGTTTTGAGTGAAAACACGTCGATTTTGATATTGAGGGGGAAGTTCAAAAATGGTACCTGGAGAATTTTTTCTTTCATCCCTTCACCCCCAGCCAATCCTACTTTGAAATTTCAAATGACATCCCCTACCTTGTGATACATCATTTGAAAGAGGATAAAATTCTCTATTCAACCATGATTTAAAAAAAATTAAATCGATCGATTGGTTCTTAAGATAGACAACACAGAAGATGAAAGGTTTGAAATCAATTAATATATTGAATTTAATCTCAAATTTTAAAAGCTTGACCCAATTTTAATATAACTTGACAGTTCTTTGTAATCGGATATAATTTACATGTAATGAAACAAAATTAGTTTCTAAATTTTGACTGGGAATTATTATCTTTTGGTTATGTTACTATACTTATGACGTCACCAAGTTTAAAATCAACTTTTTTTTATATTTTATCGAAATTTTATCCGAATTCCTATATCTATCAAATTGCTTGACCAGTCTGTTTTAGCTTATTTGACAATTGTTATCTTTGATCATACAATCCTTTAAATATACCATTCCGAGTAGTCGAGCTGTTAAAGGCTGTCCGCTCGGAACTGGGAGCTAATTAATGGGGCGGTTAACTGATTAAACTGTTGACGTATGGACAAGAACGAAAGTAACCGGCTATGCTTGTGCAGATTTTCTGCAGTTTCCGGTCACAAACTCCAGGTAAATATCGGCGTAGGTTCTATAAAATTCGGCTGCAATTCGTAATATACATATAAATTCCTTGTCCTTTAGGTAACGATAAAAAGTCTACTTGCCAAGCATTGATCTCCCCTCCGCTACTTTACAATTACTACTATCCTTGGCATCTATAAGTTAGGTACTTCTTTTATATCGTTTGAATATTACTTGATGGAGGTTTCACTTTAATTATAACATGCTTGGTTATTAAATAAAGAACGTCAAGCTTATAAAGAGAAAGATGTATAAATATTTTATATAACTAAGTGAGTGGTTTTAGTGTATCAAATATAATATATATATATATATATATATATATATATATATATATATATATATATATATATATATATATCTATATATGCATACTATATCGTATAGGTAACATTTATATATATATATATATATATATATATATATATATATAACGAAACCAACGAACATATATTATAAATATACGAACATAAAGTTTAACTTTTGAGTTTACTCTCTCAGAGCAACAGCACAGAGCTTTCGAGTAATTTAATATTTTTCCTGCTAGTATACTACACGGCATAACGAATATATGAGACTAGTACCTACCTACACTACCATGGAGAAATATAGTAGTACTACTCTATACACAGGGAAAAAAAAACTTATATACCAATTAACAGATTTAATCAACTTTTATATATATGTTTGTCTTTCTTTATTTTTTTAAATATATATATTTATTCGAAATATGTATTTCATTTAGTTTAGTATGTACATCGGTTGTACCTACTTACTACGGGGTATGTATTAGATAGGTAAAGGACAGAGAGAGAGAGAGAGAGAGAGAGAATGTTTTTAAACTCATTAAACTTTGTGAGATGAAAGGCTTTAGTTAAATTATTTTAGATTTACATAAATTGTAGGTAAAATGTAAATATGTGTGATTATATATAGAAATAGATTTTTTGTGTTGTTACTTTTTGTATTCAGGAAATTATTAATTTTTATGTGTAAATTTTGAAAACGTTTTAGTATTTTTAATTACGTAAGGGACACATTTAAACCCGCTTCGATAATTCGGATGATCGGCGAGTCCGATTTTCGATTATGAAAATTATTACTTATATTATTATAATAATAAAATTTCAAATTCGCCCCCTTTACCTAGATCAGTTTTTTATATTATAAATACGTATTTCGACTACAATGTAGTCATCATCAGTATAAATTCGCTAGTGGTAATTTACTCTTTGACAATTAGAAATAGATAGAAAGTCGAGATCAATAGACAAAAATAAAAATAAATAAAAAATTAACTAAATTAAAATATACTAGATTTAAAATATAATAAATTTTAAATTATATTGAAATTACTCTTGTTAAAATTTCTTTCATTCACATTTATTCCTGTTAACTTTACTCTTATTAAAATTACTCTTATATTGTCTCAGGATATGTTACTCGTCGCTAATTTGGTGACAATTTCACGGTAGTCTTCTCAAAAACTGATCTAGGTAATGGGGGCGAATTTGAAATTTTATTTCAAAAACCTAGAGTTCTCATTTAATTATCACTACTTAAGTTTTTACCAGTCCAAGTGGCCGAGCGATCTAAAGCGTTATGTCTGCGCAGCATCCTTACTTGGAAACTGGGAGGTTATAGGTTCGAATCCCGACATCGGCAATTTGTCAATTATTAAAAAAAAAATAAGGGGCGGTTACTTGACTAAACTGTCGGCCTATGGACAAGAACGAAGTAATCAGCTATGCTGCAGCCGCATATCCTACTAATTCCTAGTCTATACATAAAAATTCCTTTCACTCCACTCACATCCTCACATCCTTAGGCATCAAAATGGACCTTATGGTCGAAGTGTAGCCCGTCCAGGACAGCCTCTACAATCTATCTATCTAAGATAGAAGTTCACTCCAGTTCGTTATTAAATAAACTACTGAGTAATAAATTGACAAATTACATTTTTATAAACTCTACATTACATCCAAATACTTGACACATACGAAAAACCGTATCATTTTTTTTTTATTTATTGGACAGAAAGTAACAAATTAGAAACACGTCCTGTTTATTCAACCGTCCATAAACCAAATATTTATATCATTATTTATGTGAATACCTCGTACCATAATATATAGTTTCATTGAATATCCGATGTCCAGTTCCTTTTCATATTTTATAATACAATATATGCTGGCAGTAGATACGGTATTAAAACGTGCGATCAGTTCAAAATTTTATAATAAATTTGTGCCTTATTTATTCGGTTTTCATTTACCTAAGCAAAGAAGGGACTTGGAATGCCCTTCATAGCCCCAGAGACTATTTTAGGAAATCCAAGGACTGCATGTAAACAGGTGATCAAAGATTGGATAAATGCTGAACACCGTGATCACTGGGAAAATATACCGCAGTAAAGGCTTGGAAAAATACTGCTTCGGAGTGCATCTCGATGCACTGAAGCTGAACAGGATGCAATTTCGGAAGGTTACCGGATTCATTACCGAGCATTTTCCCCTCGGAAGCATCTACATACAGTGAGACTCCATAACGGATCCATTGTGTGCAGATTGTGTGGCGAGGAGGAAGAAACATCTAGCCACATTATCTGGGACTGCAAACCTCTGGGTTACAGCAGATACAAGATATTCGGTGAATCTCACCCCGAATACATGAACCTTCAGGATGACCTGATAAGCAAGCTCCTGGTTATTGTCAACATATGAGAGAAGCGAATCTCGGAAGACTGAAGTAGAAGGAAGAGTTCAATAGACCATAAGGTCGAAGATACTCTTTTGACCTCAAGATATATCTATCTATCTACCTATCTTGCCAGTCATGCCTTCAGAACTGGTGGGAATTCATACTGTAACTGCAATTTATTTAATAGATCTGATTTGTCTAATTAAAAATAGTAATAATTTGAATATTATTAAAAAATTGTGATATTGCTTGTAGATGACATAAGAAATTTCTAGTTTTCAAGAACACCAAATTGGTACCGTTACCAGTCTACTCGCACCTGGAAAAAACCTGACAGTATGGGTAGACGTTACCAGTCGCATCCAGCCTCTTTTATTCAATAATAATTTCGTGTTCGTGAGCTATTTCCCCGTAATTTTTCAATGGTTTTCCATCTCGTAAAGTAATATGTTTTTAAATAAATAAATAAAAAAAAAAACATGTGTCAATTTGACTTTATATCGTCGTAATAAAAATAAAAATGATAAAATCATGATCCAGTTGACTAGGTACTCTCCTCGTATAGGTTGACGTTTCAAATGTGTGATGATAGTATCACATCACATACTAGTACTAAAGTACTTGATGATATATGGTTGAGGGAAAATATATTACCTCAAATCTACCATATGCATGTATGTATGTATATACGGTTGAGTACAAATATATTATCAATGCTATATATATATATATATATATATATATATATATATATATATATATATATATATATATATATATATATATACATATATATATATAACGTGTATACTCGTTTGTAACACATATTTTATCACTACTATAGGAACTCAATAGGTAGTAGGTAGATATTATTATATTCACTGTGTGTATACTAACTGGCCCTTTACGGTTTCAATGGATTACGGGTATGTTGCTTGTGTGTTACATGTGTTTATGTGTGTCCCATTTCAAATCAATCCACTGAACTTTCAATCATTTTCTATAAATTATAACGTAGCTATGACATGTTAAGGACGTTCCAGCACTGTGTTATATAATCAGGACAAAAAACCGGTTTGATTTTATTATAGAAAAAATACATATACACACATACGTAACACATAGACAAATTCACTCTTCAAATATACATAAAACCTATTTTGACAAAATGGAACCCGAGTTCAAAAATCAAATCTTCTATAACAAAAAATGCACTAAAAAGTAAAAAAATAATTGGATATTTTTGTGCCAATTTTAGTTCACCTAAGCAAAAATTTTTAAATATGCACAATTATTGTTATTTTTGGAGTCGGTGGCAGCATAGAGAAATTCACATAACTTTTGGACACCGCCTCCAAAAATAACAATAATTGTACATATATATTTAAAAATTTTAACTTAGGTGAACTAAAATTGGCACAAGAATATGCAAATATTTTTTTACTTTTTAGTGCATTTCTTGTTATAGAATATTTGATTTTTGAAGTCGGGTTTCTGTTTTGTCAAAATAGGTTTTATTTCTCGCTTTTAGTGACTTTTGAAGTTCTATAACTTATTTTATTTGTCTAAATATGGGTAGACCAACTAAACGACCTACTAACTTTTAGTGCATTTCTTTATAACACATTTTTTTTTATCCGTTGTTTTTTTTTTAATTTTTGTAGATGCATTTTGTTTCTTTTTTTTAAAAATTTTATTTTTGGGGTCGGTTTTTTTTTTGTAAAAAATTTTTTTTAAGTCGGTTTTTAAAAAAATTTTCTTTTTTCCCATTATGAATGAGTATAATCTTTCAAAAAAAAAAAAAAAAATCGCAGAAATCGGTTATCACATATAAAAAATTCAAAATCGGTTCATAAATGACGGAGTTCTGAGGTGACACACATAAAAAAAAAATAAAATTAAAAAAAATACAGACGAATTGAGAACTATCCTCCTAATTGAAGTCGGGTTAAAAATAATGTTATTTTCAAAGAAAAAAATAGTTTAATACTTTTATATTTCGAAAACAAAACGATAAACTGCGATTTTTTATCTATCTTTACTCTCCTAGTTTTTTTTATTGTGTCGAGTATTATTTTTAATACAACAGATAATAGTTGTGCGGGCAAGAAGTTTTACATGCTTCTAATGAGAGAGAGTGAGAGAGAATGATTACTTTGCTATTAATTATGTCGCGTTCTTAACGTTCAAAAATTCTGAAACTTTGGGATTTATTAGAAAACGTTATTTTTAGCCTGTGAAAAAAAATGAGCAAATTCTGTCGAAAAATGGTTTCATGCTGGAACATTATACGTTTTCTGTTTTACGTTCAGTGGTAGAATAAAAACTATTTGTTTAAATATGTTGACAGTGTTGAATTTCAAAATGATGGATGGATTGTTCTCGGACAATGTTGGAGCGACTACGTTCTAAATGTTACGTGTGTTGAGTAAGTGTAACAGTTATTATCAACCATAATAATTTTGAATGCAACAGTCTCTACATACTCTGGTTCTCTGGTTACGAGCTATACTACATATGTATGCTAAATACTCCTAACATATGTGTGTAGTACATATGTGGAATAATTCTCTGGTTTGTATCTATTAACCACAAACTAGACACATATATGTACCGACACACTAAGTTCTATGTAAAGCCTAAATTTGTAAGCCTACATATGTATTTAAAATAAAATATATAGCTTTTGAACAACAAATATTTAAATCTTGGATATTTTTGAAAGGCTAGATAGTAAATAAATTGTCGTTAGAGCAGCAAACCTCTAGCCTAGTTTGAATGGAAACTAAGGTCTAGCAGAGATTTGACAGAATTGTGCTTTTCAGTAGCTTAAAAAATTAGAAATTTCAAATATACTTAGACAGGCTTTTGAGAGCGTATAAATACGAGTCTGGAAATATTTTATTTTAAAGGTACAGACAAGAGAAATAGTCTTTTTTTGTAAATAATTCGATTTTCTTAAAGTCCAGGACTGTGAGGGTCTTTATCAGTAAGCTATATTCCTTTTGTATAATTAGGAATGATATGGTAATCAATGTTTTAAAAGCCATATACAACTTTTCAATTGTTTTGACAGAAAATTCATTTATTATCCAGGCAACTAGTGATCAACGAGTGGATAGACATTAAACACCGTATTCACTGGGAAAATATACCAACAACAAACACTCCGAAAAATGCTGTTTCGGATTGCATTCTTCGATGCAGTCAACCTGAATAGGAAACAAATTCGAAAGGTTGCCGGTTTCATCACCGGACATCATCACCTACAAAAGTACTTACACACAATAGTAACTCCACAATAGATCCATTATGTGCCAACTATGCAGCTAGGAGGAAAAAAACACCCAGCCACATCGTATTTAACTCAATTACAGCAGATATTCGGTGCATTTCACCTCGAATATATGAATTTTCAAGAAAACCTGTTTGTGAGTAAGCTCCTGGCTTAGTCCAAGTGGAAAAGCGGTTTAAGGCGTTATGACTGCGCAGTATGCCTACTTGGAAACTGGGAGGTTATGGGTTCGAATTGGCTAAACTGTCGGCGTATGAACAAAAACGAAGTAACCGGCTATGCTTGAGATGGTTTTCTGCAGTTTCCGAACTCCTGATGAATATCGGCATAGTTCCTATCATAGTCGGAACATATCCTACCAATTCCTAGTCTATACACAAAAATTCCTTCCACTCCACTCACATCCACACATACTTAGGCATCACAGTGGACCTTATGGTCGAAGTGTAGCCCGCCTTAGCTCCTAGCTATTTCCAAGATATTGCAGAAGTGTACCTAGTCAGACTGAAGTTGAAGGGGAAGCACAATAGGCCATAAAGTTGAATTGCAATACCCAAAGATTAATCTTTCTACCTTTAAACCAGGCATTATTCGGATTGGCGCATTTTCCGGCGATGAGCGTACTATATACAAAGTGTAACATATTTAATAAAAAGCCAAAACACAATGATGCCTAAACATGATGGTAAAATATAACCCAGAATTCCATTCTGTGTAACCTTGTATTGTATACAAGTGTTAACAACATTCGTAACAACATAATATGTAATACCTATGTAGTATATACTGGTAAACTCTATCCGCAGTAAAATGGATAGATGGTGATGTGACGACCATCATCATTGTATACATACAAGTCCATGTAAACTGACCACCTGTTGATGTTTCAAAAAGGGGGATTATAGTAGGCAGCTTTGTTCAAAACGATCCGTAGTGGTAATGGAGGTATGGATAGATTAATATATTGTACAGAGACAGATAGATAGATAGATATATAGATATACAGCTATTTATAATTGATTTTAATGACAGTAAAGTGAAAGGTCAATATCATCATCCAATGACTAATTAATATTAATTAATTAATAAATATTTATTCAAAAGGTTATTTGATTGCATAGTAAAAAAAAATCCAATACGAAGCACACACACGACCTCATTTACAGAGTTTAACAAATGACTTTGACATTTATCGTTGAATTCAACCATGGAATAGAATATTTACATATACTACTGAAATTGAATTTGAACAAAAGAATGGAAATTATTTCGAAAAAATACTTTATACCAAAGTTGTTCATATTTTTGTTAGGAATAATTCTATAATTTAAACATTTGCTCTATATCAGTCGGTTTCTGAGAAAATTAAAAAAAAAATTAAAAAATGAAGTAACAACTAACTGAGTTGATTGCTTAAATACCCTGTGTATACTAAGTTTATGAAAAAAGTTTAAGAAACAAAAATAATTTTTTAAAAAGTAACATTGTGTGTCCTTAAGTTTTTGTTCTATCTCTTACGGTTTCAAAGATGTTTGTTAACCAACTTTGAGGTTAACCAACTTTTAACCAGTTTGTGGATTTCAATCCAAATATGGATTTTGTATCCTCTAATGCTATAATATATGTAAAGTATAATATATTGGAATAATATTTCGTCTGATGTCATTTTTTATCTCTCATTGTTTACCGATTGATAAGAAATTTGGAAAATCTGCTGAAAATAACGGCAAAAAAAATTTTTACTATTCATATATTTTATGATTCGTTGCAGTCATACTTTAAAATATAAGCGAATAATGGAAATATTCATTTGTGGAAAATAATATGATTTATGTTCTTGTAACAAATTAACGAATTCTCATAATGGTTACTTTTTGTACAACGAAAGTGTGGATCAAAACCCCAGGTACCGATGATTTGTAAACGGATCTCCTGTTTTTATACCAACTAATATTTTCTATTACAAACAAGTAATATTTTTAGTTAACAAAATCAAATTAAATAACGTGGTTCCCTTATTTATTAAATTTTTCAAAATTCACCCATTAAATAGATTTGATTCCTTAAAGATTTAATTTGTCATGTTTTTCCTCTCAATTAAAGGGTTGAATAATCATCATATAATATACAAAAGAGAAAATTGAATCAAGAAAATATGAAAATACGCTTCTTATTATAAATTTGTAAAAGAAGTAGGTGTGTATGATATTTTCTATAGATTTTCATTTTTGTATATATATATATATATATATATATATATATAAACGTCAAAAACAACATACTTTAAAAACATCTAAAGAAAAACAATAGATCTATCCACGAGTATCTGATGGCTGTGATATCGTTTTTATTATATAAATTGGAGATGTGTATGGTATAGTAATTATAGGGTTATATAATATAATAATTAATATATATATATATTCAGTTAATATGACTTGTTTTACATTTAAGTGGATTTGGTAAATTATAATATTGTTCTCGTATTGTTTTGTGTTTATAGAAAACAAATTATGAGAATAATGATGATACCAGACAATTTGTCATCATAAATTATCTACTGTATAATATAGGTGGGGGGAATCGACTTTAGAGAGCCTTAAAACAGTATGATTTTTGTTCTTTTTTAGTAGAAGAAATTGGATGGATTTTAATTTTGTCAGAATCATTATTAAATCTATTTTTGTTTTGTTATATAGCATGATTTAAAAAAAACTCTTACCCTCTAAATCTGTATTAGAAGAAAATCTGTTTTACTTTTTATTTAGACATTATCCTACAATTTGGTACATTTAAAAACCTTACTGATAATTATTTGCTTAGAAATTCAAAACTTTACATATTTTTTTATAAGGACAATGAGGACAACTCATAAAAACAGACGTTTGAAACTTTTTTCCATACATCCAATATCTCTGACGTACTCACAAAATTTACGCCACATTTACGCCGTGTTTACATCAAAACGATGAGATGTATGAAAACGAGTTTCAAATAAAAGTTGTTTGTTTATATGAAATAAACATTTCTTGTGTTAATTTCCCTATCTTGTACCGTTTAAAGAATAAGTCATACCACGCGGCACGGATGCATTGAACGAAAATATAATTATTTGATTATGTTTTCCCTTTTAAAATAAACAAATTTTGTTTGAAAAGTTTTTTTTCTAAAATTCATTTTTTTTAATATATAGGTTGGAAACTTATTAAATGAACACGTGGTATAGCAAGAAATATAAAAACTAACAGGATTTGATATATAGTTTGGGGGAATGTATTGTTCACTATGCATTTTACACGCAAAGATGTATAAACATAAAACTTGTAATCAAATTTCAACTACTAAGTAGTCATCATCAGTATGAATTAGCTAATCGTATCTATCTCCGGGATATGGA
The DNA here is from genome assembly GCA_963920215.1 of Nineta flava. Classification (NCBI taxonomy): domain Eukaryota; kingdom Metazoa; phylum Arthropoda; class Insecta; order Neuroptera; family Chrysopidae; genus Nineta; species Nineta flava. The sequence continues at coordinate 118,086,001 of OY986041.1, forward strand.
ACATATATGCAATATAGACAATATGTTACGATTAGCTAATTCATACTGATGATGACTACTTTGTAGTCGAAATACGTATTTATAAAATACAAATAATTGTTCTAGAAATTGGGGCAAAATTTGAAATTTAATTTCAAAAAACCTACAGTTCTCTTAATAATCTTTATAATAAACCTTCACAAGCATAGCCGGTTACCCCATGCTTGTCCATACGCAGACAGCTTAGTCAATATTCAACCCCCCCCCCACCCACCCATAAAGTATAATTAACAAACTGACACCGCCGGGATTTGAATTTGCAACCTCGCAGTTCCAAGCAGCACAGCTACATGACTGATAACATATACACAGTATATATAAATTAAATTTAAAGAGAAAATTGAACAATATTCAAAAAATTAAATTGAATAGATTTTGTTACAGCTAAATTCACTAAATATTTAAGGTACTTAAGGTAAAATATTTTGTTGTTTTTCATTACAAAACAACAAACCAACCCACAAGTTCAGTTTTTTTCTTCTGTTTTTTTCACACAAGTTTTTAAAGAGTATAATATAATTATTATACACAGAATGAGTCGGAAGGAATGGACCAAATTTCAGGAGTGTATTTTGAACATGTGAAATTATTTGAAAAAAAAACGCATATGTTCTTATCCGATATTCATTCGGGTTTGGAAGATATGACGTAATCAAAAAATTATATTTTGTGTTTTACAGTATTCAAAATTGGTGACTTGTAACCAGTATGCTATGTTCGAGACTCAAAAAACAATTGATAACTTGTTCTGATAATGTATCAATGCATTGTGACAGTTATTTAACGTTAATAAAAAAAATGAAAATCGCATAAAAACATATGAGTTTGTATACCCGGTATATGTAAATATACAAGGTTATATTAAGTTTACTCCTGACTTTGTAACGCTGGATATTGAACGCAGGCATACATGTTTCGTATAAGTGTTCATAAAAGAATCTAATTCGTCCATTTTCTCATAATAACTCAAAAACGAAAAGAGATAACCAGCTGAAATTTTGTGTGAGTGTTCTAGATCTAAAAAGTAAGATCAAGTTCGACAAAATCTGACCATGTTTGGACAAACTGGGCAAGACTATCCATCATTGAAACCCCGTAAGTAATAGAACAAAAATGTAAAGAAAAAAATGTTCCTTCTTTAAAAAAAAAAACAACTTTTGTATTCAACTCATTTATATAAATTCAGTATATACCAAGTATTTTCACTTGTTTTACATTATTTTCACGCGTATAACACACATCGGGAGTTTGGTCCGTTCCTCCCGACTAACTCTGTATACGAAACAAACATTTATTGAATTGTATGTAGTAACTAATGTTTTTACTTGTTTTTTATTTGTGAAATACCTTTCTGATTCTCTGTTTTCTTTTTTCATTTATAAATATTTAAATAATACAGAAATTTTAATCCTCTTTTAAAAAATCTGTTACCTATGTATATATATATATATATATATATATATATATATAGGTACTACTTATTTAGTGTCCGTGTATACACAATTTTCTTTTGAATGAAAAACATTCATTTTAAATAAATTGTTTGTTTCTATTGTATGCGGGAGTTATGGAGTAAAGTGATGGGAAAAAAAACTTTTTATAATAGCATAAGGTCATAATTGGATTGATCTCTCCTCTGTCGTATACTGTATTTAATTTGTATAAATTCGTTGACATAAGCATCTTAAGGTATTTATAATGTAACAGACATGTTCATAAAATAGAAAAACTGTTAAATACACAGACATTATTCGCATGCGATCAAGTAGATTCATTAATTGTTTTTTTTTTTTTGTAAACTATACGTCTATTTATATCCATTGTTGTTAGTATGGTTTCCGTTCGGTTATATTATACCAACGGAAGTGACTAGCGTTTACTTAATTTGACATTTTAAGTAATATAACTGAAAATTGATAACATTCTTGGACATCAAAATGCTTTATATGAAAAATCATACACAACTAGTATGGGAATCGACCCCACAATTGTGGGAAATGTGTAAATGCGAAATAAATATATTAATAATACATTGACATCAAGATCGTGAGAGATCTTATGCATTCCTCTGCCATAACATCATAGGTAGCTCAGAGGCAGAGCGTCAAATGTCAGATATCGTGGGTTCGATTCCCATCCTAAATAGTTGTGTTTTTTCTTAAAATCTTATGAAACTATAACTAATTAAATCAAAAACCTTCGTCAATGACTTGTTCCATTTTGACGGATATATATATATATATATATATATATATATATATATATATATATTATTTATATCCTTCCAAGCCAACACACAACATACAAAACCACATTTGTATTATGAATAGACTGTCTCCCTAACAAAAAGTACTCCACTATTTGAAGTTGTTGAAAAATGGGAGGATAATGGAAGGAAGTGGAGGCGTGTGCTATTATTCGGTTGGTTCAATTCACGCTGTATATAGTTTAAATAGTGTGTGCATGCGAACAGCGAACAACATGTAGTCACCATAACGCCATGTGCATGAGAGTTAATACTGAAACTGGATACTATAGACAGACCTAGTGAAGAAATCAGTCTCGAATATGTATATTTTGTGTTCAAATGATAATCAATTTCAGTCAACAAATTTATAAATTTGCATGGTTCAATTTATCAACCGCCGCGTGGTTCAGAGAACTGATACCTTCGGTCCGTCGTATTAAAACCTGCCGCGTAGTTTTGTCGCATGACTTACGTTTACTTTCAATTTACCTATTTTCGTGTTACTGTGTAGATATGCTTTCTGTAACGAACTCATAAAATTAAAATAAATAAATCTATTAATAATTAAATTATATTATCAAAAAACAAAAAAAGTAAAGATATAAAATAAAATGGTAATAATATTAATTATTAAAACAGAAAAAAAAAAGAATAATATTAATAATGACATAACCGTAAAAAAAACTGGATACCATAGATATCACAAGCAACATATAATAGAGAATAACCACCATATACATACATACACTTGGTGCTGCTGCTAGATAAATATAATCAAAAAACTTTGAATATTATTACATTCATTTTTTTTTTGTGTGCAAACAAAATTTAATAAAAGCATATTAACATACTTTTTGATGAAATTTTCTGTGTTAAACACACTCCAACACAACAGAGAACGGTTGGAATAGTACCACACACCTGCACTGACTATAAAATAAATATATAAGAGACCATTGGGAGTCCATGTGGTCTCTCATCGTTCGCTTCCTCTCTCCGTAGTGTACACCGTACTGAATCTAGAAGTAGGTAGTAATTTGATGTGGTTATATCACCCATACACAAAACCAACTAAAAATAACCACCCCCTTATTCGTCCCCCCATCATCTCATCTTGTCATTCTTTTATAAATCTCATTTTGTGTGTGTGTGCGAGATGATGGTATGGTGTTGCGGCGATGCGGCGAAGTGTGGTGAGGTGAATTTCTCTCGTCTAACCACCTAGTTACTACTAGTTAGAAATACTCTACCATCATCTTTTTCCTATTCATGTGTATACGGTATTAGTAGAAGTGTAGTATATATAGTCCTCTCGTCTGTATAGGATATAAACCAGAAGCTAGCTGTCTACTTTATGTGTATGGGTATAGCCGATGCTGTGAAGAAGCTAATACTAAAGATATCGTTTCTTAGTTATTTTTACATAAACTGCGTTTTGTAGATGTATGAAAATATTTTTTAACTGGAGAATATTTTTTATGCATAACTTTTTCAAACAAAATTTAAATTAATTTACGAATGATTGTCCTCTAAAAATGTCCACGAACTCAAAGTGAAAATTAACCATCACAATTATTTTTGTCACTCAGCTACAAGAACCGATTTTTAGTTAAATGTAAATAGCACTACAGAACCTCAATTCATGCTTACAATTTAAATTTTATCGAAGTGAAATTATTTACAGCTGAGAATAAACTCAAATCTGTTTAACTATTTATCCTTTTTGTATTTATTGTATTTATCTCACTCTTTTATTATATTATTTAGAAGGTGTCTTTTAATGTTTAAACTACGATATCATAGTGATATAGGATGCAAAAGGGTACAAAGTTTTTGATTTAAATCCACAAATTGGAAGTTGACTCTTGTGTTTCTAGTTTTTGGAAATATTTACAAAAACTCAATTTTCATGAACTACATAACCACTATTTTTCAATCGCAATAAAAATATTTGATATAACAAAAATTACATTGCTGTTCACACGATGAAAGTTATCAATTGCATATTCTTTAACAGAAATAATACCGTTCTTGTGTAATATTTCTTTCTTTGTCAACCGTGTCAATCACATACTCAAAGTATACTAATCACAAGATACGAAAAAAACTTGCGTCTCCGATTTTATTCAACATTATGTTTCTTAGCCATTTTTGCTCTAAGAAAACGAAATTTCAGTCAAATTGATTGTCAGATTTATAGTTTGTATGATATTACATGTCAAAGCCTTTCAGGAATCGAAACTTTGGATTCGAAGACACACATGTAGCTACTTCAAACATCATAACTCGAATCAAATTTTTGAGTGGATATTAGTTTTGGATGAAAATGGTCTGAAAATATGCATTTCAATAAATTCGGAAATAAGAATAATTTTTTTTTTTCGATTTTTATTAAGATGTTTTAGTAAATTTCCCTTGGAAAAAATTTCAAAAATTGAGAAAAAATTTGTATCCCGATTTTATTACAAATTATATTTCTTAATCATTTTTGCCCAAAAAAAACGAAATTTCAGTCTAAATAATTGTCAGATTTATAGTTTGTATGATATTGTATGTATAAGCCCTTCATATTTTCGTTCAATTACAATTTTGATCATTAATAAATACCATTATGTGTGTATATATTCTACTTCAATACTCTCATTTCAATGATAGAATGTTAAAGCCATTTATTAAACTCTCTACATTATATTTTTTTCTTCTTAGAAAATATTATTCTAGTTAAACATTATTATTTCAATTTTATACATCTGTATACACTATACAGGATATCCCGTCAGTCACGGGCACAACTAAAGGTATAGATAGAAAATTGAATTCTGAAACGAAAAGTCCTTTACCATTTTTTAATAAGACGTACAGGTTTTTAGTTATTAATTAAAATAAGTAGCCAATCATAGGCGCGCACTGGATTACGAGAGACATACGTACATGCATTTCCCACAAACATACTTACAAACACTCACTCACACATGCTATAAGACGCCTTTAATTGGTTACTTATTTTAATTAATAACTTATTACCTGTACGGCAAATTAAAAAATGGTAAAGAACTTTTCGTCTCAGAATTCAATTTTCTATCTATACCTTCAGTTGTGTTCGTAACTTACGAGACACCCTGTATACATAACACAACTGCTCTAACTTCAAGTATATGGTATATAGGCAGGCAGCATGCTAATAATTTTCTTCAACTTGGATTGAATAATTAATTAATATTCTTTTCTTTCTACTTTGTTCATTTCTTTTCCATCAAAAAATATACGGACACATTTTCTTCACAAGATTTGAAGTAAAAATAAGATTGCGGTTGTGTATATTATAGATACTAAATTACATACATTTCCAGTATATTTTGCATTCAGTACGCATATCAGGCCTCTGTTGTTCGTCTTCTATTACAACATATTAGTTAGCGAATAGGGACCATGAAAATTAATATATATATAAAAAATATATAATAATTCTATAATCCTTATTTAAATAAAATTATAATATATAGAAGATAGAGACGTGTACACGAAAAATATATATTGGAAATTTATCATTAATTTTATTCAAACAATAACACATAGCCGACCGAATATCATGAATAAAACAAATCTTAAATTAAATAAGTTTCTATCGTTGTGTGTATGTAGAGGTATAAAATTTTTGTTGAGTGTTCGATGTACCTATTCTGTTTTAGGTTCAAAATTAGGACCATACTCAGTGGCGTAGCGTAGTGCGGCAAATTTCACAATAAATAATAATTATATCTTGTAAATATTTGAACCATTTCATATTTTGATAGTGCAATAAAAGACTTTTTCTCTTAAAAAAAGTAGACGAATAAAGTTTTAGTTAAAGGTAGAAGTTTTGTTTTTAATTCTAACAAGTATTTTATTTGTCAATAAAAATATAAATATTAACAGTATCGTTATAGTTCTAATTTTAAATCGATTTGCATTTTATATTCAATTCGCTAATAACTCAATCTTGTTAATCGTCAAGGTATAATCATAAGTGTTCTATACCTGTTATATCAATGTAAGTGGCATACGTATAAGAATTTTTGTAATTAATGTGATTCTTATATTGTAAAACACACACACACACACATATATATATATATATATATATATATATATATAAATAGTATAGTTGCTTACCCATATCACAGCATGAAATATTTTTAATTCTCAAATAAAAAATAAAATAAAAAAATAATAATAATATAAAATGCACAGAAAAACTTTTTAAGTGGATATTCAATTAAATAAAATTCATTAAAAATATTTTTATAAAAATATTGTAAAACATAATATATTGTAATTATAATACCTACGACTCTACCACTTACCGACTTGAGTAGGGTAATTTATTGTTTTCATTAGTTTTCATTTTTTATATATATTTTAAAATATCACTTTAAAAACATATATTTTTGTCAAGTTGTATTTAAAATTTATTTTAATTTTAATTTTAATGTTTTTCCTTTTTTTTTTGTTCAAATGGTTTGACATTAAAAAATAAATTAATTAATATTATTAATTTTAAAACGTCATTGAGGTCATACAAATGGAATAGCATTTTAACTAAAATATGCAGTACTATTTTGTTAGACTCCTAAGCCGTCTGTCTTTAGCTTAAAATTAGTTAAATTTAGGTTAAAAAGTATCACATTTTTTCTAAATATTGGTGTTTAATTTTTCGGAAAATAGTTTAATAAAAAAGCAAATTTTAAAATAATACCTAAGAGATGCTATACGCGAAAATTTTTACGATGGTAGCGCCGCGTGGCCAATAATCAAACCAAATCTATACCCAATGTTAAATATAACATTGTTAATATGCCTGTGTTTTTTTTTAAAATTTCATGATTTTGTAGCGATTTTAGTAAATTTTTGTCGTTGATACTTTCAATAATTTTGATATTAAGTTTTGTGGCCAAAAGTATTAAATTGCTACTCTATAAAAATTCGACATTTTAGGTTAGTTAGTAAATATTAATCATTTAGTTAATATTACATGTATATGTTTGTGATTGGATTTACCAATTTTAAATTACAATTTCCACGCTTATGTCTATCTTCTAGAGATTTACACCCCGATTTATTGTCAATTAATAGTTTTTCTTTACCTTGCTTTGGACAATAATGAAACGAAATTTCTGGTTTTCTTGATTTATTGGATGAACATAAAGGCACTGAACAAGATGAGGACATTATTCAATTATATAATTTGCTATAAAAAACACACTTACAGAATTAAATTTTCTATATATGCCGTGTAAATTATTAGCAATTATTTCTTGTTTTGTTTTTTTAATTAGTTATATCAATGACCACCAGAGGAATTTAAAATGGATATAAAAGGTGTCAAATCAATGCGTTTAAAGATTTATGAATTCATTTTGAAGTGTACAATAGGAAGTCAAATCTATATTTCTTTTGATGAGTCATTACTGCCTTTATAACTTTTGTAAAACACATTTTTCTCTTCTTAAGTTTTCTTCGGACTCCTGATTAACAAAATAATCACTTTCCTTTCATTTCTTGGTTATGATCGGCAAGTTGAATAAAATTATCAATGTTTTCAACGAACTGTTAACGAACCCGATCGTTTGAGCAATTTGAAGTGAACTACTAATAATAATAATAATATGATAAACATGTGATGTTATATCAATGATCATCGTCGATATAATACAGGGGAGGAATCAATAACAATACTACAAATAAATAAAAAAATACATACCTCAACATCCATATGTATAGAAGTACATAAATTGCCTATATATCATTATATATTTTTGTAATAATAAAAGATGGTGAACAACAACAGGAAACTGTTATACTGGACCAGTTTAGTGGAAAAAATCGGAGTATATGGTCTGATATATTAAAAGTATTTTATTTGGTATGTTTGGCAATAATCGTACATCATTTTCAATGATCTCGTGTTGTTATATGTGCATGTATATGTTATTACAACTCTATGCTATTATTGTGTAGCTTTAGCTCCACCATGTATGTGATATTAAAAACATTTGTCTTCCAATTTGATTCCAATACATATGTTTTATTTAATAAAATCATAATACAGAATAATCATATTATCGAATAAACAACTTCATTCATATTATAAACATATATATGGAGTGGGAATTTGGCTTGTAAAAAAATTTATTGGAAAACTAGCTGTGTGCTCATTTTAAATCAATCGAAACGTATTTATTGGGTACTTACTTTCGACGTTCTTCAGAAGTCTAAATACCGAATTCGACGTTTCTAACTTCAAAAATGACGCACTTCCCATACAAAATTTCGTGCCTTTGCTTACCCCCTTATGGAATACATTTCCAAAACTGCAGATAAAACTGGCTTTTATTTATAAACAGAAGTCTAAACATCGATTTTCATATTTCTATTTTCAAAAGTGACGAATTTCCATACAAACTTTTATCTCCTATTTAACTTCCGTAGGGGATGAATTTTCAAAAATCTTTTCTTTCAGTCCAAGTAACCGAGCGGTTTAAGGCGTTATGTCTGCGCAGTATGCAGTACTTGGAAACTGGGAAATTATGGGTTTGAATCCCGACATCGGCAGTTTGTCAATTATTAATAAGGGGCGGTTAATTGACTAAACTGTCAGCGAATGGACAAGAACGAAGTAACCGGCTATGCTTGAGAAGATTTACTGCAGTTTCCTTCACGAACTCTAGGTGAATATCGGCATAGTTCCTACCATAGTCGGCTGCAGCCGCATATCCCACCAATTCCTAGTCTATACACAAAAACTATTTCCACTCCACTCACATCCTGACATCCTTAGGCATCACAATGGACCTTTTAGTGGAAGTGTATCCCGTCCAGGGCAGCCTCTACAATCTATCTAGTACTCACCTATGTTATATAAGGACCTTCTGTGCAAAAGTTCATGTTTCTTGCTGCACTTCGCAACTGCACTTCGCAAATCTTTTCGGTATAATTATATGATACTTACTCATTCATAAATCTCACACAAATCAATTCGATCAATTGTAACGGAATCATCCCGGAGTCATTTATCTATTATCATGACTTAAGCAACTTGAGCTAATCACCTCAGTGCAAAAAATATGTCCCTTGATTACACGTCGAAACTACCAACAAACATGTATATTCATTATTAAAATTTCAGGCAAAATATAAATATTTCTTATAGGTTTATTCCCCTAGGTTTTCGGTATAATAAACCAGAATTTCTTGGTATATTCCAACACTGGCTCCGATACAAAAGATTCTCAAGAGGGGGATGATTTTCTCCAGTACTTTTATATGACTTTTGATTTAGTCGATTTCATTATTTCCTGGAATTTCATCTTTGTATACCAGGATATCTAGATAAATTTCAACAGGTACATATTATGCATAATATAATTGTCCCATTTCTATATTATACAATAAGGTTCCCTATTCTGTATAGTTTGATGCCTTTATGTAGCCTACCTTTTTACTCGGCAACCAATAAGATAGATTACTTATGATGTGCACATATTCATAGATTCAGCTAATTTTTATGAAATTTTTCAATTACACTCTATATATATATATATATATATATATATATATATATATTGCGAAAACTACAACGTTATTATTTGAAAGATAAAGATAAGTATATTATATGGTATTATAACGTAAATATCTTTTATCTTTATTTACTATTATTAGCATTATTTTGTAAGAATTATTGTAATATGTTTTTTTTTTGTGTTCGTTCTTTAGTAGTTCCACATTATTACATATGAGATAAATGTTATTGGTCTTATTATATTGAATCAGGTTATCGTAAACATTCACTTGGCTTTATTTCATATTACATAAATTTTTTCGGTATTTTGTCTTGAAATGTTTATTATTTCGAATAAGAATATGAACGAGCGCACTATGTATGTATACCCGAAAAAGTTGATCTTAGCAATATCTCTGGTTAATGTGAAAGACGTAAGATAGATAGAATATTTGGCAATTGATTTCTAAACGATAACTGATCAAGATCGACATTATAGATTTGATCATACCCAAAGTATATGTTATATTAAAATAGTCTTAGCACTCAAATGACCGTGCGTTTAAAGAAAGGTTACGGATGCGAATTCTGACGCTGGTAGTTTGTAAATTCTAACTAATAAGACGCTTAATTGAGTATACTGTCGGCGAATAGACAAGAACGAAATACGGGCTATGCTTGTGAAAGTTTTGTTCAGTTTCACTTCACGATAAAAATTAGAAGAAGTGTAGTTATGGTCACACAAGAAATCAACGAGATCGTTTTCTTGAACATTAAAATTAAAGGGTCATTTTCAATTTAGTTAATTCCACAAAAACATTACACTCGCGTGGCACAACAATATTAAACATAAATTTAAAGTTGCACACCTTTCGCTTTCTCCGTTCTTGAGATTTCTTATTCACAGTCACAAACACGCATTCGTACATGGACACAGACCCATTAATGGTCGGAATTGGTTTTTTTTTGTATCACGAAACCCCAAAACGTATATTTTACGTATATAGAGGTTCAAAATTAGACGATTTACATTATTTTCCGAACTCTTATTTTTTTTATGAAACTTCTCAGTCTAAAGTGAGCACCAAAATACTAGTGATGCCACGAGATACGAGAGAAACTAGACGAGATGGGACAAAGAATAATCGAATATAAATTTGTCTCGTTTTTCCCATTCGATTCCATGACAATCCTCTATTAAATGTTCCACATGTTCCAAATGTTACATTTAGATATTTGTTCCCGTATTGGTAGCTGTCTTATAAATTACAGCTTTCTGTAGTCACTATACTCAAATTGTTTAGCGCCAGTTCTTCCAATTTCCTTGGAAATTTCTCACTCCAAACTTTCATCCAAACATATGTTTTTGCAAATAATTGTGAGATGATAGTTAACTTTATAGCTTTCTACAGGATTTTGCTAGATTAAACGACACCTCGTATTTCTTTGTAGAAATTTTATCCAAGCATTTTTTTTTAAATTAATTTAATTATCAAACTATCGCCGTTGGGAATCGAACCAGCAACCCTCCAGTTTCGAGTAAAGTGCCTTAACCAACTGGACCACTGGGACGGGTACTTGTAGCATCTAAATCTGAGCACCGTATTTTTTGTTTCTCAAAAAATATATTTGTTTATTCTCCAAAATGACACTATAACTATCCGATTGGAAATTTATTGTTTCATAGTGACTGTATAAATAATTATGACATAGATAAAATTTTCATATACTAAATATATCCTTACTACAAATAAATTTGATTGGGGTAATGTTGACAATTTTGATAATCAGGTTTATATAATAAATCCTCAATAAAATTTATAATACATAGAGAGAATTCATACTCGCATTGAGAAAATATTTGACTTGACTACTTACTAACTAACAACTCTCTCTCTTTCAGAGTGAGTTAAAGTCGTTAAACGTTGTAGCTAATAATGACAACATTTTATGTATTATAATCTACACATTCTCCCTCAGGATATTATCCCCATCCATACATATATATATACTAACTCTACTAGTGACTAGTTGTTATGATGAGACGTGTAGATAGACACACTCATTCAGTTGTCATTTCGAATACAATTTCTATATATACGCGTTCCCTTCTAATTTATATACACTACTACACTATTGTTGGTGATTGTATTCTTATACATTTGTTTTTGGAGTATCAGTTTAAGAGTATATTGTTCTGCAATTATCAATGTTAGATAACGAAAAAAAAGGTTTTTTTTTTCGTATAGAAGGAAAGAAAAACCCTTCATATAAGAGTTTTCTCATAGTTTCTTAATATCTTTTATTATAATCTTATCAAATAAACATTATTTCGTATTTATAGAGTGTATTAAAGTCGGTACAAAATTTCGAATGCAGATATTAGCCACATTATTTTTGGTGCGTTCAAGTTCATATTGTTAGGAAAAACTTGCATAGACCGTTGCGGCTTCGCCCGCGAAAATTGTATACCAGGCCTAGACCTTATCACTGATTAACAGAATATTTCTCCCCGTTAAGGGCTGATTTTTCTTAAAACACTGTAATACCTATTTATTTTGTTTATTTATAAATACCAATTCATGTCTCGAAATTTAAATAAAAACAAAATAGAAACATTCAACGTGGATGTCACACTTTTAAGGTTTAGTCTCGAAGTATAGGGACTTACGATGTATCGTATAATATAACTAACAAAACTTTGGAAATCACACTTTGGTTTTACACTGTCTATATTTAGAAAAAAATAATTTCACTCCTTTAGGGGGATTTTCTAAAAATATTACTTAGAGTACCTTTATTAGCACTTCTACGCTGTCAAGGAACAAATCTTCTAAATTTCATGTTTCTAACTTTAATAGCTTGGCGATAATAAATCAGTCAGGATATGTAATTTGATATGTATAGATTTCAGATACATGTAAATCATGTTTTCTCGTTTTGTTCCCAATCTACATGGCTTTCGAAAAAACCATCCGAACAAAAGCCGATAGTCTTTTTATAAGCAACAACTTTGGATATTAAGATTTTACTCTACCTCTGACCGTTTTCGAAACAAAGTGAAGAGTTAAATTTGAAATAAAGAACAAGGTAATGTATATTATGTATTCAAATATACCCGTTTCATTGTATCTCAGCCGTTGAATTTAACAAAATATCATTAAAAGACACCATTTCAGCAAATTTTTGCGATATTGTTTCACTGAAACACTGTCAATAAGTATGTTACGAAAAACGATTTTCGTTATAATTTTTTTTCATTAACACACACAGTTCGTTCATGATCAATGTCAGTGGATAAAAAACCATAGGCGTTTAACAAAAATAATTAATTTAATTAAATAAACAACATGTAAAAGCTAAATTAACTGTTTTTATACACTGTCATTTGTCATGAAGTTGTTTTTTTGACCACGCAAGGCGCTGAGTGCGGTTGCGCTCGATGCGAATACTTGGCAGTTAATTAATCATTTAAAACAAACACTGCTAAACATTATTTAAGAAACGAATCAAAAAGTGAAAAACAACAATAATATTTATGTACTCAAAAAAAACAATTTAAAAAGAGTTATTATTAAACAAACACAAACCTTTAAGAACATTAGCGCAACATGTTGTAATATATATAATATATATATATATATATATATATATACTCGATATGTAATAAAAACAACATGTTTAGTTGTCAATGGTTTTAGATTATTATTATTATATATTATATTGTATATGATCGATGAGTGGTTTGTCGCCATATTTGTTAGGTCATTCATCATCACCTTCTACTCTTATACCTATACTTTAACAGGCTCTAGGTATAGGTAGTTAGATAGGTAGGTAGCCCTACCTACATAGTAGGTATACAATATCATGATATGTGCCCTATGATGGTCAAGGATGACTGAGTTTATTTGTTTCACATTATTTACACTAATTTTCACAACCTACTGGATAGGTACCCTACATATTTCTCACAGAAATATTTATGAAAAATGTACATATGTATTTATGTATTTATGTACATATATATATATTATGTACATATGTTTTTGTGTGTTAATAAAATATATTTGTTTGCTAATATTCATTATTCATTTTTCTGTAATCATTCTGTTGATTATCACATGGTTGATGGTTTCAAGTGTGGGAAATTTGTGTATTTACACGTAATATTTTTGCAATATTTAGATGAATTTGGGGAAAAAATACGAATTTGTGATATAAAACGTTTTTTTTGCTTTATCATTTCAATAGATCTACGCTACTTATGCCGCGAGAGAAACAACACGAGGCAGAGTCAGCCAGGGGACGAAACGAAAATTAGGCTCCTGATTTTCGATAAACATTCAAGAGACAGACGAAAGAGTTCTCTTTCAAAACAGCAAATCATTTTGAGAGGTAGTGGAAGTCAATATAATACAATAGACATGCTACTCACGTCTCGTCTCGTTTTGCGGATTTTACTTACCTCTTGATATAAACTTCAATGCTACACTAATTTTTGCAATTTTTTTAAAGGGTACCCCTTGGAAAAAATGCGAAAAAAGTGAAGAAAATTTTTGTTTTCGTTTTTAATAATAATCATTTTCTAGGGTAATTTTGACCCAAACAGAACGAAAATCAGGTTCATTTTAACGTCTGACCAATACATTTCAAAATTTTTCCTTCTCGATTCATACAGTTTTGAATTTTAGCACGATGGGTCTAATCTCTTGAAAACCGTTAATCGTATCGTATTTTAATCAACGCCATCGATTTCGCTAGGTCCAAAATAGCTTATAACAAAGTTTATATCAAAATCGGGGACAAAAAAATTTTGTTCAATTTTTGCGATTTTTTTAAGGGGTACCCCTTGGAAAAAATGCGAAAAAAGTGAAGAAAATATTTGTTCTTGTTTTTAATAATAATCATTTTCTAGGGTAATTTTGACCCAAACAGAACGAAAATCAGGTTCATTTTAACGTTTGACCATTACATTTTAAAATTTCCCCTTTTCAATTCATACAGTTTGGAATTTTAGCACGATGGGTCTCATCTCTTGAAAACCGTTAATCGTATCGTATTTTAATCAACGCCATCGATTTCGCGAGGTCCAAATTAGCTTATAATGAAGTTTATATCCAAATTACAAAAAATGTTGTTCAGTGGGGACAAAAAATTTTGTTCAATTTTTGCGATTTTTTTTTTTAATAAGCTCAATATATACCAGGTAATTAAGCATTACCTTAGTTAGTTGATAATTTCACTTGTTAGATATGTAAATGTATTTATTTATAAACAATATTTTCGACAACATTTCATCATGGCAACTTATCTAAACTCAAATTTTTTTTTCTTTTTTGTAAATACCGAATTCTCTCGAATTTAATATACATTCTATTAATACTATTTAAAAAAAGTTTAAAATTGAACAATTTTTACCGATCGAATTGTATAAAACAAAAAAATATTTCAACATAATTTTAAAAGCTATTTTAATCAAATTTCAAAAACTTTTACAACATAACAATTGAAAAAAAAGTGTTAAATTATTAAATAAATGATTAAAATTAAAATTATTGAGTATTATATTATTAATATCTACATTTCCGTTAATAAATTTTCCTTACGCGATAAACATGTATTTTATTTTTATATTTAATGAAAAAAAAATGTTAAAAAACCGAAAAGTATGTAAAAAATTAAAAATAGAACATCTAAAAAACCAGAATGTTTTATATATATATATATATATATATATAAATATTTTTAAATTTAATTTTCGTTCGTTTCGAAATAGAAAACAGTGCAACACAAATACAACACTATGGAAAAAAAGTTACATACCCAAAACCGTATAATGTGTGTATCATAAAACTATACCGTTCATTTGGTGGGTATAGGTCTCATATGATTGCTGCTGTATTCTCTATTCGTAAAACCGTACATACATCTATATCGAAATATATTCTTTAATATTGGGTGCGTCTTTTCGAGAAATACATCTAGTATTATTCTCAACATTTTATAAATAATAGTAAAGAGAACTCTAGGATTTTTCGAAATAAATTTCTATTTTTGCCCCAATTTCCTAGATCAAAGTTTTTGTATTTTATAATTACGTATTTCGACCACAAAGTAGTCATCATCAGTATGAATTAGTTAATTGTAATTATTCTCCAAGGAGATGTTACTTGTTGCTAATTTCGTGCAGACCATCACCAAATTAGCAACAAGTAACATCTCCTTGGAGAATAATTACAATTAGCTAATTCATACTGATGATGACTACTTTGTAGTCGAAATACGTATTTATAAAATACAAAAACTTTGATCTAGGAAATTGGGGCAAAAATCGAAATTTATTGCTAAACATTTTGTTTCATAAATCGCGTTAATGTAGTTTCAGCATGAAATCACTTTTCGACAGATTTTGCCCTTTTTTCACAGACTAAAAATAAACTTTTCGAATTAGACCCGAAGTTTTAGAATTTTTGACCGTTTCGAACGCAAGATAATAACAAAGTAATCATTCTCTCTCATTCTCTCTCATAAGAAGCATGTCAAACATGTCCACCCAACTATTATCTGTTCTATCAAATAAAATATTCGATAGAATAAAAAAAAACTATGAGAGTAAAGATAAATATTTATTAACTGAATTTTTTGTTTTGTTTTCGAAAAATAATAGTTTAAAATTTAATTTTCTTTCAAAATTACATTCATTTGTATATCAATATATGTATGTGTTGTGTATTTGAGTATATGTATTTGTTCTATAATAAAACCAAACCGATTTTTTGACCAGACACTGCTGGTTCTACCTTAATATCGTGAAGGAAATATTGTATATTGGCTACACTTTAAGATTAGATTTCCTGTCCTGATTGTAAGATCCTGTCCGTGAACAGGAAAAAAAAGGTTGTGCATTCCCTTCAGATTGAAGAGAGGGGGGGGGGGGAAATGTTAGTATCCATCTTTGAAAGAGATAGACCAATAGATAAAACCGTTAGCATATCTATCCGTTCGAATATACATCTCAGAAACCGTAAGAGATAGACCGTTAGATAAACTTTTGTTTGAAACTTTCATACAGTGAATAATTTCACCACAATTTCAGTTTAAATATTTAAATTGACAGTATCACTCATTGATAATAAATACAGTATATATCGAGTATTTCAGATTAGTTCGAACTCAGTTAGTTGTTATTTTCACTTATTTTGTATTAGTTGTAATGTTGACTACTGCAGAGCTAATTTTTCACTCCCAACCAAAAAAGAGGTGTTCCAAGTCTCTGTCCCTAAGCCTGTATCTGCCTTTATATCAGTTAGTAGTATCATAGCTGCAAAACGGATGAACTGATTTAATGAAAATATATTGAGCCATTTAAAGATCATCAGTTCTTTTCCTAGTTAGTATAGACATTTTTATGAATTGAAGAAGATTGATGGAAGCGCTGGGAAGTGTAAGATAGTATTAAAATATCTTTTAAGATTATATTATAAAATATCTTCCCGGCGCTTCTCGACACAAAATACTTTTAGCATTTGTTGATTGCGCTATTTTCAATATTTTGTGAATTAAAAAAATGTGTATTAGTTGTTTGTTTTCTTCAAATTTATATAATTGGTAAATTTTGACGCTTTTGGCGTATTCGAAAAGAGCAATTTTAATCAATCTATTAGCACGGAAATACATTTATACTGTCGCATTCTAAACCATAACTACCACTTCATGAAGTGAAAAATCTATCATTTGCATACTCACCCGGTACGTATGTATAACAACTTATACCTTAAGTAAAACATACCTAGGTATAGAATATGATATGGTGTATGAATAAATGCCTATATATTGGCCCGTGTTGTAGAAAACATTCAAGGAAAAAAAATTATTAATTTTATTTTTACCAGTACTAACCATCATACCGTTTGCTTGACTGCTATATCATGGTAACCAACCTCTATTGCCTACTATCACCTCCACCCCACCCTTAGAGTAGAATAGTAGCAAGCAAGCACTATAACTGACATGAAAATGTTCATGCTTTATTCTAAAATACAGGGTACTTCAGAGTTCTTCTACTCTTGATTTGGAACCTTATTCTCTTTTTAATCTTATGCGAGAGTTGTATAGGGGATTAAATCTTTTTTCTCAAATAACTCCATAGGGTTTATCGCAAACATTGCCATTTTTTTACGGACATAAAATTTTGACTCAAAATTGTCCCATACATTTTTTTTAAGTCAATGGTTACGTGGATATTAAGGAGCTCAATTCTAATACATTATATCGGTTTATACACAAGTTTCAAAGTCGGTTTACTTTTAAAACGAGGCAAGATGTCAAGGTCATAATTTTCTAATGGATTTTGAGGCTAAAATGTTCTAATTAGCTAAAGAACCAAGTTCCATTCCATATAACAACATGAAACACCTTTTTTTTCTTGAATGGGTTACTTGACAAAAATCGATTATATTTATTAAACAAATATTTGAATTTTATGTAAAAAATTACTTTTTACTATAGTTTCGGAATACAGTTTCTTCATCAGGAAAAAAATCATTATTATTTTTCTGTACACTTTTATTAACGAGAATATTGTTATTTTTCCTGATGATGGCTGACACTGTCTTCCGAAACTTTACTCAAAAATAAAAATATTTTTTACGAAATATTTCGTTAATTTGATAAACATGAAACCAAGTATCAAGGTCACATCCGATGCTGATTATTTTAAAGGCCTACAATAAGTTAAAATAGTATTTCCTAACATTATTAATAATAATAATAATAATAAAATGAAAAATCCATTATGGATTCATGTTTAAAGATGCCTGTTGATTAAAGAAGCTACGTCACGGAAACATTACCGAACCCAATTGATATTCAATGAAATTGCAGAACAGTAATTCTGAATCATCTTGTACACAATATATATATATATATATATATATATATATATATATATATATATATATATATAAGCATGTTTAGTAATAAAACCAAAAAGCTCTCTTTACATTCACATACAAATAACCGCCTCACCTCCATCAAACAGCTCGTTCTCTGCTCTCCATATCGTAAGCCTGCATACATACATACAGAATTTGTTCGTTGTTTCATTATTATGTGGTGGGTAGAGAGTAACTCACCAACAAACAAGAGATCTATCCTCTGCTGCTTTCACAGTCTGTTTTCATTCATATATCAAATATTGACATTCGTCAACTCACGTCTAACACGAAATCAGTCACGTCACTTTCGTTTAATTCAATTGTTTTACTTTAAGTCAGACGCAATTAGCCTCGGAATACATTTATAAGGAACAGATTTGCATGCTTCCATTTTTTTGTTGAGGTCTTAGGTTGAATACTGAAAAGTTTACCCTTTAAAAGTTGCCAATTTTTCAAGGATAAAGTCCCTTTTCCAAATAAGATAAAAACTATAAGATTTATCACATGCATTATAAGTAGCTGAATATCACTTAAGTGTACTGATCCATTGTAAAGCTTCGAACATTCTATTGATATAAGTAGTAGTCATAGCGGAGGGGTAGTAGGGGTAGTAGTCAAGTCGAAGCCTGGCAAAGTGGTCTGTCTCTAAGCCGTTATTACAGACCCTTAATATAATAATAGGATAAGCAATTTGTTTTTTGACAATTCCTAGGTACGATATTCATCTGAAGATGAAACTGCAGAAAACCTTCACAAGCATTGCCAATTACTTTCGTTATTGTCCATACGCCAATAGTTTAATTAAATAACCAATTAACCAGTCTAAGTAGCCGAGTGGTCTAAAGCGTTATGTCTGTGCAGTATGCAGTACTTTGAAACGGGGAGGTTATGGGTTCGAATCCCGACATCGGAAGTTTGTCAATTATAAAAATATATAAAAGGGGCGGTTAATTGACGTATGGACAAGAACGAAATAACCGGCTATGCTTGAGAAGGTTTTCTACAGTTTCCTTCACGAACTCCTGATGAATATCGGCATAGTTCCTATCATAGTCGACTGCAGCCGCATATCCTACCAATTCCTAGTCTACTCAAACATTCCTTCCACTCCACTCACATTCTCACATCCTTAGGCATCACAATGAACCTTATGGTCGAAGTGTAGCCCGTCCAGGGCAGCCTTTACAATCTACCTCTACCTTTACTGACCCATTAAGTTTATTGATATAAATGTACGAGCTTAAAAACCTGAGTTGATTGATCGTTTTGCAACCGAAAAGTGATTTTTCATTTTTTGCACTTAGATCGCTTTGAAATTCTATTTGAAATTTTTATGTTCAAGACGACATTCGGTTCATAATTTTTGATCGTATTTACGTTGGTATACGAATAGCAATTAATAAATTATATCTTTTCAGGAAAAGCTTTGTGGAAAATAAATTATCACTGATCATTACATGAAACACATCAGATCATCAAATTTTGTTAATTTCAAATAAAAATTTTCATATATCCAAACTATTTCTAATTGAAAATAAAATCGCAGCACCAGAACTTAAAATTGGAAGCCCTTGTATTTGTTTGCCAAAAAGAATAAAATATTATTTTATAAAAAATACTTTTTTTTACATAACTAATAGAATATATTTTTTACATATTATATTATTTCTTTTACTATTCAGATTTAATAATGAATTTAATGATTGCGCTTTTGTCATATGAAGTTACATATTCTATTTTTTTAGCGACTTTCCTGAAAGGAAATAGAGCTATTGGTCCCGTACCGAAGTCAAAATTTCGCAAAAATTTCTTCAAATGTCCATCGATCCTACCTAGTAGATGTCAAAAATCACCATCTGTAAAATTTATATATATATATATATATATATATATATATATATCTATGGACATATATATATATATATATATATATATATATATATATATATATATACATATATATATATATGTGTGTCTGTAATCACTCTAGCGGTCACAGTTTTCATTTTATTGGAATGAGATTTGGTATTCGAGGCGCTTTTGGTATTCAAAAGGTCAAGTTCGTTAATAGGTAAAATCGGACAAGGGGAATAGGCGGTTTAGAGGAAGGGGGAAACACCAAATTTGACATATCTCCCTTACTATTTTAAAAATCGAAAAATTTATAAGAAGTAAAGTTGTAGGTACTAAGTTTTACTGTTATTTTGTTTCTTATCATTTTTTCTGTTACACTAATATTTACAGAAATATTGACGGTTTAAGATTGAAAATTAAATTCCTTAATATCTCTGTACACATTATAGTCTGAGCAAAAATGATAAGGTGATGAATTTTAGCATGATTTTCTACAACTTTATTCCTTATGCATTTTTTGATTGTTCTAATATTAAGAGTGATATTTTGTATTTTGTGTTTTCTTCTTTCTTTATGCCCCCATTTCCCCTTCACGTATGACATTTATTAATAAAATTGGCCTTGAAAATACTAAAATCATGTACGACATTTCATTTTGATCAGACTAAAATTGTGACTGCTAAAAAGTGATTTATGTATTTTAATGAAATTCGCTAAGTTGAAGCAGCTCCTGCGTAACGAATTTTTTTATTTTAATTTTTATCTTTTTATACAGAATCATTATTATATAATTAAATTTGATGTATACAGACAATACATGCTTGACAAATAGTTCAAAACTTAACCACTAGATAGAGTATTGCTTCTGGTTTCAATTAGCGAATATCCAGCGATAATTTACGGATTCGGAATTTCTTCATCCATTTCAAATCAATGTAATAATGTCAATTTTAGTTTTAGATTATCATACAGATTTACACATTAACAAATCTATACATATAAAGCCCTTATTTACACGAACAACAACATCTTATGCTGGCGCTATTGTCTTTATTAAAATGACGACAATGATTGATAATAATAGCACTACAATTTTTGACATACGGAAGTATATTTATTTTTGAACGGCATTGCTGCCTTGCCGGGAGCGAACACACATTCGCTTCTATGCAAGCACAAGCATATTATTTATATATACATATACATATTTATTGTATAACCCTATCCTTTCTATTGTAGTGGTTTTTGGGGCTTTGTTATCGAATGAACATTTTGGAGGGGTGTTCTAGAGCAGTAGTAGTAGTAGTAGGTAACTGAAACCTCAGGGTCGAGATCAGCAAACAAGAATTTTAGCAATGTTGTCATATTAGGTACCATTCTATATATATGAATATATATAAAGAGAGTTCCGAAAGCGTTGTAGTTGGAATTATGTCCTAGTTTTTTACTGAGTTACTCTAATAGGTAGGTAAGGTATCAGTTTCCGCTAGAGGTGTCACTTTGACCTCTCATTTAAAGAGGTAGTAAAAGTTTCCTGTCAGTAACGTTATCACTATTTGCAAAATAGAATCACTGTTTACAAGATGGAACTTAGAGCCTATTTCAGGAACAGGTGATCAACGAGTGGTCAAATGCTAAACACTTTGATCACTGGAAGAAAGTACCGCGGCAGGAGCTCGGGAAGGTACTGCTTCAGAGTGCAACCAAGAGGCTATCTATCGATGCTCTGAGGCTGAACAGGATGCAACTGCGGAGGGTTACCGGATTCATTACCGGGAATCATCCCCTGCGAAAGCATCTACACACAATGGGACTCCATAACGGGTCCTTTATATGCAGATTGAGTGGCGAGGAGTGAAGATTGAGTATCTTTGTCTGCGAACCTCTAGGTTACAGCAGATACAGACTATTCGTTGCATCTCACCCCAAATACATGAACCTTCAAGAAAACCTGATAATCAAGCTCCTGACTATATCCAACATATGGAAGAGGCGAATCTCGTCGGACTGAAGTAGAAGGGGGAGCACAATGGACCATAAGGTCGAAGTGCAATACATTTTAGACACCAAGATGTATCTATCTATCTATCTATCTATATATCTACTAGATGGAATGATGTATTATTTGAAACTATTTAATAAAAATTGCTCGGCCTAAACCCGCCGAAAAAATTTAAGCATTCAAGATTGTTTGCTAGTTTTACTATAAAAAAAAGTTTTGTCTAAAATAAAAATAAAGAATTTCTCATTCAAATGTCAAATTTTCCGTGTTAGATAGATAAAACAATTTCCGAGATAATTTATAATGTTAAATACATATTTTGCAATTCTTTAGGCAAAACATTCACCTTCGTATCGAATTCCAGCTTCTATCTTATCCAGTTTCTATTTGAAATTTTTATGATCGTCCAAGGAGCTTAAAAATCTAAAAAAGTATTATCGTAACCTGGAATTTGAAAACAATGTTAAATTTTTTCAACCGACATAAATTATTAAATGTGTCTAAATTCATATACCCTCAAAGTTTTACAAATTCGTTGTATATAATATAACTGTGCTTTTAAGCAGTCAGTCATATATTTAACTAGCTCCTCATTCCCAATAGTTTTATGACTACCTCCTCTTGTATGAAACCTCTCATCCTTTTTCAATATTCCAGTCAGCTGCTTATAAACCACTATTTATCTCATATTTACACGGGGAATTTTTTTTACTATAAATATTATGCAAAAATTATTTTTATTATGAACCATAAATACCACGGACTGAACCGGTATCATTTATTATATTTAAAAACGACTCAAAGTAATTGGAAGAAAAATTTGCAGAATATTACATTGTACCAATAAATGTTTTGCTATAAATTGTTTCACACTTTACTCTTGAATATAAGATTTGGCAATAATTTTTATGTCTGCAGATATTCTTTTTTGGTAAAAAGACGTGTTTTTCTGACTTGAGAGGATAGAATCGTAGTTTGGCATATTACGGATCAGTTTAGGGAAAGCTTCTAAAATTTTAAGAAAACAGGATAAGCTTAACATATTCAAATCAATAATAAAGTTTTTCATAAACCAATATTTATGCCCATGCAAATTTTCTATTTATTATTTTTTTTACAATTAAATTTCAAGGTTTGCCCCAATTCCTAGAACAATTATTTATATTTTATAAATACGTACTTCGACTGCAAAGTAGTCATCATCAGTATGAATTAGGATATGTTACTTGTTGATAATTTGGTGCGTGTCTCACTAAAATTTGGTGCGCGAGACACGCACCAAATTAGCAACGATATATCTTTGACTCCATATTCCGGAGATAGTTACGATTAGCTAATTCATACTGACGATGACTACTTTGTAGTCTAAATACGTATTTATAAAATACAAATAATTTTTCTAGGAATTGGGTCAAAATTTGAAATTTAATTTCAAAAAAACCTAGAGTTCTCTTTGATTATCTTTATAATCTTTATATTTTGAGTACAGTTTTATTAGATTGGCTCATAAATTTGTAAACAAATCTTAATAGTTGATTATCACCCCCTTGTCGTATCGATTCGAAAAACATTCCACGCATTTACAATACTTTATTACTTTTTACGTTTTAGTCCTTTAAGAAATGCACGCATATTTACACGCATTAAATTGCACATTAACTTATGTAACAATACATTTGTAGACGTATAACTCTCATAACTCTAAGTACTAGAAAATTATCGCCGTGTAAATGTGTTAAGTGTCTTTGGTTCTATGAATGTCCTATTATCTAGATTCAATATGATGAAGCTATTAAATTATTAATACATCATTTATCAATAATTCAAACAGTTACTAATCACCATTTGAAAGGATTGATTTATGATTGATTATTATTATTTAAAATATTTGCTCATTTAAAGTTTTTTTTTTATATTGTTTCAGATTGAAGATCATACACGGGTGTTAAGAGCTACAAGATTAATACAACAATCAACGCAACATAAAGACGAACAAAGGTAAGTTTAAATTATTCAAATTGTTAGATATTTAAATCTCAAAAATCGAGGAAATTTACCTAAACTTAAGATAACAATATACTTAATAAAATTAATAATATAGACCTCTGAAAAATTGATCCTAACATTTTATCATTAAAGTCTCTAACTGATCTGAAAAATCTCCTGGAATAAAGAATTATAAAATACACTTCTATTAGTAATGTACTAAAAAGCAAAAGAAAGAATTTGTGAATTTCTTTAAAGGTAGTCTTTGAAAAGTGACAAAATGACTGTTATTTATTTGTTGCGTACAAAATCAAATGTGAGCATTAGGATTTTTGAAACAAACAACAAATCTATAGCACAGCAGTGCGTCAAGCAGAGTTTAAGGGTGTGTGGCTTGCGTACATGACAGTGACTATATCTACAGGAAATATTAGAGCCAAAATCGACACCTTGTAACTTTTGAACGAAAAGAGCTACAGTGCTGAGTTTTCGAATATAGCAAGATTACGGAATAATAACATTGTAATTTAATGAAAAATCACAGAAAACTAATTATGTCCCCATATAAAAGCAAGATTGTTGTACTTTGGGCCACAAAATTAGCATTCTTTGTTCAAAATTGAATAGTTAATGTATGCTTTATTCAATCGGTGCTTCGAATAAAAGTTGTTTATATAAAATATACTACCATTTTTTTATCGAAACTAAGATTGTGATCCATGGTACCTACCGATTTAAGACAGTTATTTTTCGGTCAACATTTATTAGAGGAAAGAGAAAAAAAAAGAAAATGAAATTTCTTTAAAAAAAAAACAAGACATAAACACGTACAAACAACATACAAATAAAATAATATAATGACACAATAACAAATTATATGTGAACATATGTTACATTTATAATACTACATTAGTTACATACACCATAATGTAGGTGGCACTGATTTACAGTGTCACATTTATTCACTTAGCAAAGCAGTTAGTGTGCATATGAAATCTTACGCACGAAAAAAAAAGAACAATGATATATTTATACCCTTTTCGCCATATACACAGGATGTATCTAATTCTTCCCACTATCACCAATTAAAAATGATTATGATCACAACTCCAGACAATCCCTACGAACAATGAAATCGCATTTTATTACGCCCACTAAGACGGTGATCTGTTGTACTAGAATATTCAACCAAATATCATTATGTTCTAAATAGTTTTTTTTTCTGCGGGCTCTTATTCGCTAAATTTTTCGCACTCTTTTCGATGACGCTCTCCGAATTTGAAAAAACGCGCGGATCTACCTAGATGTGCTTTGATTATGAGCATTAGGGCGACCCTATTACTGTGATCAGAAAACGAAAGTGATCATATCGTTTGCTTAGACTATGAGCCACAAAGTAGTATTTTTTTTTCAAAATTTCATTGATGATTTGGATCTTATTCATTCGGTTTTTGAAGGAATGTTTCGAGTAATAGTTGTAAATTTAATTTTTCAAGTAAATTTACAATGAACAGTTTTCATCGGATGCATTTTTCCAAAAACCGCCTATTTTCCACTGTTTTCCCGACTTTGAAACACTTCAGATATAAAATTTGTAGTCATGTGTACTGTCAACACTGTCAAAGAAAAATGTAAGTAGTATGTAAGTAGTGGATTTTAGTAGCAGGAAAATAGTATTTACATTCAAATATATCAGATAGTCATTCCCAGATAGAAAGACTCTTTGAATGAAGTGTAGTTTGTACAACTTTTAGCTATGCTAGTGACTTTACTTAAATCCTATGAATACCAGATGAGAAATTTTTCTCATGGATGTAAACTTTATGCAACTAGCTGAATGTTACGTAAACCAGATTCCAGTCTTCCTATGATAATTGAGTACAAAATCGATCGTGAGTGCTCAAAACCAGAAACATCCAATTAATTTTATAATTAGTAATGAGCATACATGAATGACTTTTTCTGCATAAAAGTTTTTACTTATAATAATATAAACAAAATAAGAACCATCCTCTATAATAATATATGTTCTGCATCTTAATATATGACATTCATATCATATTATGTGTCGCTTTCTTTAACCATCATCATTCTTATAATAATAATAATAATACACCTAATACAGAGAGGAGAGCCCGTCGCCATACCACAGTACCGCATATTCATTCGTACGCATACATATAGTGAGAGGCGCGTTATAAGCTAACTGTCATGCATAAGAAGCATGAGTGTGTGGTATTACATCGTCTGACTTGACTCGTGCTTTCTATCTGCTGCTCTTGTGTTGTATTGCAGAAGAGAATGAATATAAAAGCTTTCTTATGAATACCAAATACATATCATCATCGTATAAAAACCCTAACATTTTCCTGAGTAAAACCCATCCACATCATATACACATACAATATATATATATATATATATATATATATATATTGTATGTGTATATGATGTGGATGGGTTTTACTCATATATATATCTATACATATAGTATGTTTCTGTATATAATATGCTTCGTATTATTTAAAAGCGTAACGAATGTCTTGTTTTAAATAAAATTGCTGTAACATAACGCGACATTTATTTTGTATTACAATATTATTATTATTATTACTATTAGCAGGCAGTCAAGTGAAATAGACTGAAGGAAATTTAAAGTAATTTCAGTGTTTTTTGTCGCGTATATGTAGTTTATCTTTTCGGTTTTTTTTTTTATATTTATTATGTGATAAAAAGGTCTTTAATAACTAATGATCTTGTTGTATGAATGATAATAGCTATTTTTAAAGAAATCTCTTACGAACCTCTATGGAAATTGTCCTTCTATTAAAGCGGCTGAAAACTTATTGGTGTTAGAGCCTTAGGACTATGACATCTGGTGACAATAATTAGAAACATAGTAGTCGGGCTCAACTCTCATTGTAACATATTCGTTACTTAAGTTACGTTAATAAAATAAACATAAAAATTATAAATTTTGTTAATGAAACTGTTTAAATGTAGACTCACTAAACATGACATTTTGGAATATGACGTCTTGAGTAGATTTACCAATAGATTTGTATACGAAAGCACGAAGTTTGAAAATAAACAGTATTTGGCTGCGACCACTTGAAGGTCAGCTATCCTTATTAAAAAGTAAATGGAAATTTTCTATACGTGTTTTAATATTGAGTTTGGTAGCTCTCTTAGATATGGAATCAACAAACAACAACCATAAAATAGAAGTCCATACACCGACAGTTTAGTCAATCAACCGCCCCATTAATTTGGTTTTTTTAATTAATTTAATTGACAAACTTCCAGTGTTGGGAATCGAACCATTAACCTCCCAGTTCCGAGAAGACCGCCCTTAACAACTGTTCCACACGAACTGGTCTTAATGCAATTTATACTTAACTTAATCTTAATGCAATTAATTTTCTAATATAATTTTATAACGCAAAATATGTTGAACATGATTTTTTTGCTCATGTTGATTTAAAAACTGCAAACAAATCAAATCATAATTTCCATACTTTTTTTCTTAATGTGTTAATTACCATTTCCATATTTAATGGTAAGTATAAATTAAAACACACACATTTCTTGTTTCCCTATTTTTGTGCAGAATATAAAAATAATATTTATTTATATTAGACATTTAAACACTGACTGACTGACTATATGTTGTTATAATTTCTTCCTCCAAGTGAGTGTGATGTTATATTTATTTAACACATGTTTATAATTAGAATGTTTATATATATATGTAAAAGTTGCTATAAAAATCACAGAAAAACAAAAAGTAAAAACAGAAAAACAAACCCGGAAAAACTGTATTACATACATACTATTGCTAACACAACACCCCTATTTATATGTACAACATGTAACAAAAATGGGATGAATTTTATGATACTATAAGGTAAAAATGAAGCTATCCATAATAATAATAATAATAATAATAATATTTATTTGTTATTGATCATACAATGATGATATACACAAAGTCATACAAGCTCTTACATGATGATATTTATAATTATATAAATATATCACAATACGGCTAATTAACATTCAATATTTACAACAACAATTCATTCATTGAATATGGTACAAGTTCCAATAAATAATTCTTTAACTCCGTTTTGAACTTGAAGAGTGGCAACATTCTTCTCGTATTATTTTTGGCATCCTCTGAATTATTTTATACCCTGTATATACAGGCATTATTTCATAAAATGCAGTACGATGTGCAAAGTCGAAGAAAGTATTCGTGCGAGTATTATAGTACTTTTGCACATCTGCCCTGAAAAAATTTTTTGTATGCATAAGTTTTAAAAGTTCGAAAACATAAATGCCATAATATGTCAAAAACTTATCCGTAAATATTGGCCGACAAGAATATGGCATTTTAATTTTATGCATTAGCCTCAATATTATTTTCTGGATCACAAATACCCTGTCCGACTCCGAACATCTATCCCACATTAGGATTCCATATTTTATTACAGCGTGCAAATGTGCACAATAGAACATACAAAGCTGAAATACTTTCAGGATTCTAATTTGGTAATAAAACTGATTGATTCGCTTACAAACTTGATTAACCTGATCTACAAATTTCAAGTTATAATCTATATTCACGCCTAGAAATTTAGCTACACTACTCGAATTTACAATGGATTTGTTACAATGCAAAGTTAAGGTTTCTCTGTTTGGCTGGCTTTTAAGCGATCGGGATTCGAACCCATAACCTCTCAGTTTCCAAGTATACATACTGCGCAGACATACGCCTTAGAACCGCTCGGCTACTTGGACTGGTAATTTTACTAAATTTTTGTTGTACGATATTCTTGTAAGATCCTGTATAAACAAATATATAGAAATGTTATCCTATTTATAGATATATTATCGTATATTTCTGTAGGGAACTATATTTCATAGTGAGTTTTGTTGTAATCAAAAAGAGATATGAACGATAAAGAAATATAGCTTTTATATTCAAGAACTACTACTATACCTACTTACTTTACTTTACTTTACTTTCTTATATAATATTATTTGGGATCACTATGGGTTTGTTGGTGTTTTTTTCGTTTCTTCTCCCAATCTCCTCCTCATGTTTTCTTCTTACAACAATTCACATTCTTCTTTACCACTTCAAATAGCAAATAGCAGATCAGAGCAGTAAATCAGTAAAGTAACTATGATCGAATCCTTAACCGTGTGGATAGTATCTCTCTAACTCTTAACTCACTGTTTGCACAAACAAGTAAGTCATGTCCTTTCTTCGTAACGCTCGAGCTACTAGTTATTTTTTTCTAGAGATTGAATATAACTTCACCGGCTATCTAGGCATGGCTATTTAACACAGGTGATTTTTAAGTCACTATAAGCACTTGAGTGTTTATCAGCTATATTCTAAAGTTATACAAATAAAAGATACAGGTATTTCGATTGCAACGTAATCATCGTCAGTTGAAAATATCTATAGCACAGAGCCGCAGCCATTCTTCGGACTAGGTGATCACTTTTATCGATAGGAGATCAGAAAGAAAGAAGACACCAGTAGAACCACACTCTGGAGGAATCTTCTATAGCTCAGGTAGGCCAAGCATCTTCTCTTACGGTACTATATCCGTAAAAGATACAAATTCCGCATTGGCCTGAGCAAAAATAGACTGCAGCTTCGGACAAGGTGGCTTACGGAGCGTCGTAGGCTGCAGGTTTTGTAAAGAAATGAACTCCTTATAGATTGTAACGCCTTCATACATAAGATAATAAAATGTCTGGGGATCTAACAGATTCGTGCAGGGAGCTACAATCTTTATAACCAATCCAGATCCGGTAACCCTCTTCCTTAAGGAAGACCAGATGGTGGAACACAATAGGTCTTATAAATCACAGTGCACCAAACTCCCTCCATTAAAATTGATTCATTCAAGTCCGGGATTGTATCCTTGGTTTGGAACAAGGTGTGTAGAAATTTTTAAGGATAGTGTAACCAGTTGTTGTATTCTATGTATTCTGCTCTGCGTATAAACCGTACAGGTAATATGTATCAAAAATGATATTCTGGCAAAATATATACACGAAAACAAAGATAAATAAATAACTAATATGGTGTTACCAAATTATTTAATTAAACTATTCCATACTATATTTCACTAAAATTGAGAATTTTCTCTAGAATTGCTATTAATAGATGAGATTCTCAACGCTATGGCAAAACACTATATACATATAACATATAAAGAAGTATGTAGTATATATATATATATATATATATATATATATATATATATATATATATATATATATATATATATGTATTATTTGCGTCAGCAAGTTTTTAAACCAGGTGTCAATGAATGTTTTATTACTTATACTGCTTGTGGGTAGCTGACTGGCTGTATAGTCAGCTACCCGAAGTCGTTTTTCTTTCCAGTGTATTCTGATTTTGTGATAACATATATAATATTATTATATATGTCAATTGGAAAATTTATATATCATATGAACAATTTCCTTCTTATATAATACACATATTATATTTTTCGTTTCTTTATATATGATATATATATTAGATAATATATAATAATTCAATCACATGTTTGCTTGAAAAATTGTGCACTAAGAAGTGATTAAAAAATGATATTAGAGATATTAATTTATTTAAACCAACTTGTATAGATGGTAAACAAATTCTATCCAACTAATTATCTTCCTGGACGTAAAAAAAGAGACATTCTTGAGATATTCCCTAAAAAGCATATTTAGAATGTATAAAATTTAATTTTGATATTACATTAACATAGATAACTAGTGTTTTGTTTTGTTTACTAATCGCAACACTTGTTTGAAGGGAATCATTAAAATATATATTGTCTGTGTAAAAAGGATGTTAAAACATTCATACTGCTCTTAAGTATACAAAATCTCGCGTGTATGTCTTAATTCTTTTTACTTCTGTTGACGCCTTCAAAAGGATATTGCAAGAGATGACTACGAGAAAAAAAGCCCACCGATCAATATTCATATCCATACTATATAATAATAATTAATTTGTAAGAAATAAGACTAGGAGAATAAATGAATTAATTTACATAAATTAAACGTTTCGTCATTTATTTATGACTTCCTCAGCAACTAAAAATTAAAACAAATAAATTTTACAATGAAAAAATGATAATTGTAATTAAGTTAAACATAAGACATAAGTTAGGTTAGATTGTACACCTTATTTTTATAATTCAAACGTCTATATAAGGTCTTTCTCCATAGTTTCTATATATTAGACATTTGAATTGTAAAAATAAGGTATACAATCTAACCTAACTTATGTCTTAATTACAATTATCATTTTTTCATTGTAAAATTTATTGGTTTTAATTTTTAGTTGCTGAGGAAGTCATAAATAAATGACGAAACGTTATATTTATTTAAATTAATTCATTTATTCTCCTAGTCCTATTTCCTACAATTTAATTATTATTATATAGAAAAATTTTTCCAGTTTATAAAACATGGAGTATGCGCGAACCGTTTACGTATATCATGCATGTTAAAAATTTCAACATTGATTGCAAATATCTCGCTTCACAATCGGTGAAAAAAAAATTTTTTTTTTTAATAAATGCAAAACATTTAGATTAATATTTGAATTTCGTCAAATTCTGAAGAAAATCGGTTTTAAGAGTGAACTACCTTCAAGAAATTTAAAATACGTTTACAATCGGCATCAAGTATCAAAACTTACTTTATAGAAATAAATAAAATATATTTTTTTTGTGTATACTTTATGTGTATTTTGAAATTATAGATTGTAAGGGCAGTATCGCACCCAATCATATATATAAAATCTATACGGTAGAGAAATAACTGATTTATCGTGGTGTAACCGTGTAGTGATATATAGTCTCAGTTGATTTACGTGACATAAGGTAAAGAAGTTCTCTGCTTATGTATTAAAAGCAAAAAAATTCACAAACTAGAAGAAATGTTTTACACATTTTTTGTGTGTGTATATTTTATATGGAAAGAGAAGGAATGAAGAAGGACTTCTCTTTTTCGGAGAAAGTTTATACGTAATCAATGTCTCTCTGATAACTTATCAATAAAATATATTGCTTTTTTGAATATTATTTCCTCAAATAAGATTGGTTCATACTTTGCTACGGTGTACCAACAGCATTATTTAATGTTTTCTGTATTTTTTATTTATTTATTTATATTTTTTGAATATAAATTTTTGATTTTGATGAATTTATTGCGTTTTTCTTTTTTAAACTGTGCAAAAAAATATTATAAAATGAAAGTGTTCGATTGGTTAGGTAATGTTTAGATAAATGGAAAAGAATAAACCAGGAAACTTTTTTCAAAGGTAGAATAAACATTTGGTGTTATTTCAGGAAAATTTCTATGTTATAAAGTTGATGTCCCAATGTTAAATCAATGCAGTAAAAACATCCAATATATAAACTAACTAAGTCTGTTTTCACTTCGGGTTTCATAGAAGTATGTTTTCCTTCTAGTTGGGGATACATGAACCGATTTACAAACTCGGCGTCACATTTTAACTCTAGAATACATTCAAGAAACTTCAGCTTATTATCTAACTAACTAATGCTGAAATTAGAAAATACATCATAAATTGACGGAAGCGCTAGTAAAATGTAAGAAATTAAATTATTTTTTACAAATTGGGTAATTTGGTAACGCATTAAAAAATAAAAAATATAAAACTAGAAGACTTAAAGAAGTAAATGCATCCGACTTTGATGGTTTACTTTCAACACAAAGAATCTCACGCTTTTGCAATTTTTTTTACTTTAATGTGTTTTTGTGTGTGGTTTTAATTTCCACTGATATTTTTCCATCAGCCAAATTTGTGCTTAAAAATTAAATTTAGTCTCATATTTTACCAACGCTTTCACTAAATTTCTTATTTCTATTCCATAGCTTCCTATTTCTATTCTATAAGTTCCACAATGAGATTGCAATATACTTGATTATATTACCAATCTAGACATCTGCGCAGTATAGTACATATATTCCTGAGTTATCTTATAACTACCAACAAACTCAATTATTATTTTACGGTTATAAAATAATCATTGATTTAAAGTTTATAAATTCTTCTTTATTTATTCTTTATCTCAGATTAGGTTGAATATACCAGAATATCTGGGTATATCCCAACAACTAGTTCCACTAGGACCTCACGTATTACTGACATGAATCATGTAGTTACACGTGTATTTCTAATTATTCATAGAAAGTGTATTGTGAACTGTGGAGAGCCCCCACCTATTGGATTTCCTAACGATCGTGTCTTTGACTATAAGAAATAAAATTATAAATGTCTTTACAAATCTAGTATCATAATTTTTGTGTTATTGTTATGTTATTTTTAATTGTTATTCATAGAAAAACATTGTTGACAGTTATTGTGATAAATAGTTTACAATTAGTAGAGCTAGCTAGTACTGTACGTACTATGTTGTGTTGATATCGTGAAATTAAAACATTAATTTAAATATTTATGACTTGTTTTATTCGTTCGTTATGTTTTTACTCTGCTCTAGTAGTATATACCTTTAAATTATTATTTCTTTTTCTCTTCAGTATAATACACACACAATTCCATTCATTATAGCATTATTTTTGTTTAGTAGTAGCTACAGATTTTTTTTTTTGTAAAATTTGTAATTGCGCAATGCAGCAGGCAACATCAATGTGCTGTTAGTACCGACTGATATTAATATTTAGTAATGTTTGTTTCTATGGTAAAAACTTTTTTAACTCGTTTTTTTTTGGTATTTCTTGGTGTGTTGTATATTCGTTTAAAAAGAATAATTTATTAAAACTGATTTCAAACATGGAAGTGATAAATTTTAATGATAATTAGTAGCTTGAACACAAATGTTCGAAACTGTAATTACATTAAATGTTTTTTTATGATGGAAAGAAAAAGGAACGAATTGATCAATCCAAATGGGGGAGTGTTTTCATAACTGTTCATAATTATTGAAAATTGACACTCGGAATGCTAAGTCACTGTCAGATTTTCAGATATATCCTGCCAAGTATACTTTTTTCTAAATAATAAAAAACAATGACATGTTAGTCTCAATAGTATACGCTTTTTATTTCATACATATGTCTTCGTAACCTTAATGAAAATTGCCATTGGTATGACGTTTAATTATGCACAAATAATAATACGTTAATGTTGACTTCAAAGCAGTACTGTCAATGATATGAAAAAATTAACTCACCTAGCTATATCATCCGTGGTGTAACGCATTGAACACTAGGGAAAAAAATATTTTCATTACAATATCTTGGTTTTGACTATAGTTTTGGAAACACATTTTGTTCTCCAGAAAATATATAATAATGAAAAAAATGTACAAATTTTAACAAATAGGTAAACATTTACCTATATAAATTATATAATAAAACATTGTGTGAAAGTAAACAAAAAAGTTTAGGTAAAACCTAAAAAAGTTTTGCTGAAATTAAAATAAAAATATAATTAAATATT
The DNA here is from genome assembly GCA_963920215.1 of Nineta flava. Lineage (NCBI taxonomy): Eukaryota > Metazoa > Arthropoda > Insecta > Neuroptera > Chrysopidae > Nineta > Nineta flava. Next base: position 118,121,140 of record OY986041.1, read on the forward strand.
GATAAGAAAAATTAACTCGTCAACCAGAAATTGAACCTCGGTCCTCTGGATATCTAGTCCAGCGTGCTTATCACTACACCAAAGACGATTCTAAGGTAAGAGCCAATTTTTTCATATCATTGACGGTATTACTTTTTGTTGTCAAATACAGTCAAGTATTATACAAAAAATTTAAACGTAAAGGTGGGATGGTTCATACATACAAAATTATTATGGATTCCACCATGCTGAAAATTAATTATCCAATAAAACATTAAGGAGAGGAGAATTTTGAAAGTCCAGTTGGTCATTACAATTGACTCATCTATATACTTAAGCATCACAATGTAATACTTATGTCGAATTCCATTAAGGTTATTTAAGACATAGTACACAAGAACTAGCATATACTACATTGACAAACATGTTATTGAATTTTTAATTTCATTTCATCCAATATCATTTTTAATCAATGATTTATTTTCTAAAGGGGAATTGTTTTATGCTTACATTTTCTCATTGATATTATTTCTTATTTATATATTTTGTTAAACATCATAAAACATTCGTTCACATCCATTTAAATTAAAAAAATATCACACAACACACAGAAAAAAAAAACAACATAAAATTTAAGAAATAAAAGAATGTGTGCTATATATATAATGTATAATAATTTATGTATTGTAATAAATTGACATTTTATTGAAATTAAAATAGAAAAACAATAATAACTGTAAATCTGACTAATCATTTACATCTGTGACAACATACAACAACAACAACAAAATAACATACGTTGTTGTACGTTGTTATTTGTACGTTTTGTGTATCGTAATACCGTTGAACGTTTGCACTCTTTGATAACAAACAACAAACAACAGTCATTTAATACTAACTTGTCTATATACAAAATGTATCATATTAACATGTGTTATGTAATACGTAGTAATGATAAAAGTTATGTAAAAACAAATCAATTCAGAGTAAAGATCTTCTGCATTGTCATTTTTAATGGTTTTATTTGGTAGTAAGAGATGAAAGATTAAAGGGAAGAGATGCAAAGTGATTTAAGAATTCAATCCCGGCGAGGGAGAAAAGTACTTTAGAAACAATACTTATCTGGATTATCAGGACACTGTGACATACATGAAACGTACTCAAAGTATGCCTTGCCAGGGGCAAATTCACCTCTTTGAATAATGAGAATACAAATTTCATCCTTCTCTTTTAAACTTATTTGGGAATATAAATATTCGGGTAGTTTTCTTGAACTGTCACCAGAAGTGTAGTAGTAGTAGCGGAGGGGATGACGAAGCCTGGCAAGTAGGCCTTTATTACCGACCCCTAAAGGATAGAGAATTTTGGATGTAGACTATTAATGGGTAGGTTATTCGACTGCAGACGCTTTTGATAGAAGCAATGCCGATATTTGTCTGGAGTTTGTGAAAGAAAACTGCAGAAGACCTTTTCAAGCACAGCCGGTTACTTTCGTTCGTGTTTACAGTTTAGTCAATTAACTGTCCATTACTTTTTCTTTTTAATCAATTTAATTGACAAACTGCTATTGTTGGGAATCGAACCCCAGCATCCTTCCAGTTCCGAGCTGAGCGCCTGTAGCAACTGTACCATATGGATTGGTACAGTTGGCTATCGTTTATATATATAGATTTTCTAGTATACTAGAATTTGATTACTCCTATTCCGTCTCCACCAAATGCATTTTTAGGGAGTAGCTCATTGTAGCAACCTTTTCGACTTGTATTTATGCTCGTGTAGAAGGTATTTTTTCTGTAGATTCACAGTTTTGACTATCGAAACCGCCTGAGTATGTTAACCAATTCACAATAACTACTATCTGATATAACATATATGGCGCTTACCCCCGGTACATAATATGGACAACCTAACTGACTGTTTTATTATAATAAGTAGTTACTTTAAAAGACTACACTACTATTCTACACTAGCTATAGCAGAATCACAGAAGTAAAGTAGTAGTAGTATCTGACTAACTAATACTATTCGAGACAACGTCGTCAATGTTGTAATATAGCCTGTAAGTTAATCGATATGCATACAGACTGCAACAATCAAATTAGAATTGGGGGAAAGAAAACATAGCAACATACATATAGATATAGTACAAATAAATAGATGTGAAACAGACGGACTTATTATAATAAATGGACTGACCAAACATATAAGCTACAATTATTCCTTTTTCTCTAACCCCTAGTAGAGTACTATAATAATCTTATATCGTATATATATACATATAACCCAAACCTTACTATATTGGTAAAATTTAGTAGCTTCTGTTGATATAGTCTTTACTTGTATTATGGGTTGCTTTTACTCTATTCTCCAATGATATTTACTTCGAATCCACAGAACATTAAATATTAAGCATAAAAGTGCATACAAAAAAGAATCCAGCGACAAATATGCTTAAATGCCCGACTCAAAGTACTAGTAAACTGTTTAATCGATAACCGAAGTTACTTGACTCTATTCTCCAATCGAACATTAAATATAAGTATAATAGTATACAAAAAAGGACACCGAATTTACTAAACTAATATATTTCAAAGTAATGATCCGGCTCGAAGTACTAGTTAATTGTAGTTTAACTGTTAGCTGAGGTTATCAATCTTTAAGATTTTGTGAAATATGTCGATATATTGTATTAAAATTTATCTACTTCAAATTGCCGTAAATATTAACTTTGTCTTTTTAGAGTATCTACGACAAACTTCATACTTTTTGAGACATTTGGTAAAAATGGGTATTTTGTGGCATTTTTCGTTTTTCCATACCCCATGAAAGTGTTTTGTCCGATTTTAGTTTGTTACACCGTGAATAAATTACATTAAAATTTATATTTTCTATTTATCTTTAATCAATTTAAGCCGTGTTTTTTTCAGTATCGAACGGTTGTTTCAGTATACTATAAGTGCTTTATAGCTCAGTTAAAGCCCTAGAAGGTCCGTACTAGAGACATCAACGAAAACTATATATCACATGTTTCATAAATCAAGCAATACTATTATTACGTGATTGCTTATAATTTGAAAACAACATAAAAAGTCTATTAAAATCGTAGAAACCGGACTTAAATATGAATCAGACTTTTACCTTGACATAATTTCCATTCAGTTTAAGGTTTTTTTACGTGCTATCGAAGTATTAAAGTAGTAGCAGAGGGAAGGTCGATGGTTGGCAAGGAAGTCTTCCTAGGCCTTTTTTATCGACCCCTAAAGGACATGGAATTTATGTTTAGACTAGAAATTTGTAAGCTGTGCGACTGCAGCTGGCTTTGATAGGAACTATGCCACTATTCATCTGAACTTTTTGAAACTGCAGGAAACCTTCACAAGCATAGCCGGTTACTTTCGTTCTTGTCCATACGCCAACAATTAAGTCAATTAACCGTCCAATTAATTATTTTTTAAACTAATCTAGTTGACAAACCATGGCCGGTTTTCCGCTTAGAAACGCTGGGCACGTGCCTAGGGCGCAACAGATTTAGGGGCGCAAAGTTTGGAGGATAAATAAAGAAAGTAAATCCCATTCGGCCCCAGCCTACTGGCGTAGGTAGATTTTTTTCGAAATGTTAATTGATGCACAAATTCATGTATTGTAAAGTATAAAGATTATTTACAAAAAAATTTACATATATACAAGAGTGGCCAAACTATGCTACTATACTTTCCTTACGGTTGCCAGTCCGGAACACGACAGGTCCATATATGGTGGATAATGGATAGACTCTCCAAAAAACAAAAACAAAGAAAGGGAAGGGAAAAGAGTAAGAGAGTTAAGAGGAAAACCCTCCCGAACCAAAACTGGCAAGGTAAGAACTGAAGCAGTGGGTGCTATGGAAATAGTTGGAGGGGTGTACCAATTTGAAGTGCCTAGGGCGCTGGTGAGATTAAAAACGGCCCTGTGACAAACTGTCAATGTTGGGAATCGAAACAGCAACCTCCTAGTTCAGAGCAGAGGACAACACAATAAGGACTGGTTAGTTCAACTAAAAGTAAACATCACATAATATTTTATTCTTTAAGTTCAATGAATTGAGTAGTAGATTTGTTTTTATTATCTTTTATTATATCAATAGCATGAAATAGAAATTAGTATATTCATTCGACCGATGCAATGTTGTATATGTTTGTATGTATGTATGCATGTATGTATGTATGCAATACGTATGTATGTGTGTATGTGAATGTTTATAGAATTCAACTAAATGATTCCATCAAAACATTTTACAACATAATCAACATTACTAATGAAACACACATATTATTAACATTTATATTCATAAGATTACATGCATACATACTACACAAAAACGATAATCAGAATACCAAATCCCCAAAAAATATTAACAAAATTGTTTAATATATAAAACTCATTTTTACAGTCCTTAATAAACAGGTTTTATTGATGCATGATTTCCGAGAACCTTTTAGAATAACACAGCTTAACAATTTCTACTTTCATAAATTTTTTTTTTGTCAATGAATATCCATCCCTGTTAGTATAGTAAATTCGTTGAATTATTGTCGAAAAATTCTTGTATCTTTCGACGTATGCAGAACGTATCGATTTTTGTAAAATAAAATTTCAAATTTTCCCCAATACCTAGATCAGTTTTTGTATTATAAATACGCATAGCGACTACAAATTAGTCATCATCATTATAAATTAGCTAGTCGTAATTTACTCTTTGACTTGAAATAAAAATAAATAAAAAATGAAACTAAATAAATTAAAATATAATAAATTCCAATAAAATATAAATTTTATTGAAATTTACTCTTAAAAAATATTATTTGAAAAAAATCATTATTAAAATTATTATTTGTTAATCAGACAATTACTTAAATAATTAATTCAATGGTAGACTCAACCAATAGAAATCAACCCTTATTTTTCACTAGTTTTTTTAACGCAACTTTGGCACTCTGTTGACCAAACTAATAGATGAATCAATGATTGTTTCGGTAGTTTTTTGTAAGAAGTTTATTACTCTACGACTTTTAATCAGTCCTTTTAATCAATGATTGGAATTAGTGGAAATTCTGATACTATTTTGTTGATTGGTCTACAAGCCTTGGTCTTAACCCATAATTATACCTGGTATATATAATATATTTAGTATATTTAGACCCGACTTTGTAGCAGTAGAAAAAGTTGATCGCAAAAAAATAATTTTGGTGTTGGGTATTCATAAAATATCCTAATTAGTCCATTTCCGCATATTCGTCCGTCTACTCGTCAACACGATAGCTGAAACACGAAAACAGATAAGGTATGTGACAACGCTGATATTACGTATTTGTTTTCTAGAGCAAAAAAGTACGATCAAGCTCGGGAATGGGCAAAATCGGACCATATTTGGACAAAATGGGCAAATTTTTGAAACCGTAAGAGATAGAGCAAAAATGTAAAGACAAAAAATATTCTTTTATTAAAAACAAACAACTTTTGCAAGAAAATTTTTTTCATAAACTCAGTATATAAAGGGTAATTAAATAATTAACTCAGTTAGTTGTTATTTTCACTATTTTAAAATATATCTTGATTTTTCATTGAGATACATAAGATAAATCATTATAAGCAGAAGAACTGAAATTGATATTATAAAAAATAAAAAATATAAAAGGAGGCAACAGGCTTGTTCCAATTCAATTACAGGCCACTGACTACATTGATACAGACAGATATCATTATTAATATATACAATAAAAATGATACTTTATTTATTATTCAAGAATATATTTCAATTATAAATAATATTGTAAAAACAGAATTTAATTTGTTCTGATTGAATGAATTCCTATGCACATTTTATTATTAAATGAATTCTTAATGGGGTTTTAGACTGTATAGATGGTATATTTTTTTAAGTTTTTTTATTTTATTTCATATTGTTTTAATTTATGGATGGTTACAATCGATTTTTATTAGATGTATCCTTTGTAAATTTATTAAAATAATATCATTGATGTGAAAACAGCTTTAGCGAGACTATACAAGTATAATTTTATACTAGGGGGTTTGTTATGTAACGATCGGCTATACAATCGGCAATCATCGGCATTCTTGTTTTAAAATGAGAATGTAACATTGTATATGGGAAATATTCAATGTTATGCTGTATCTAAGACCTATTTTTACATCATGCCCGAGTCCCTGTCTCAAAACTTTTGTTGTAATTTTGGATGTAAAAATATCTGTAGCGAGATTTTTATATGGGGAGTGAAATGAAATCTCAGGTTATACAATAACATCAGTAACGATCTTTTTGTAACGATCAGCTATGTTGCGAACAGAAATCATTGGCATTGTTAAGATAGGAGATATTCAATCGTGTTTGTCAACCAATCAAATTGCTCACAATAAATACGCCATTAATGCATGTGCTTTCACATCAAGTTCCACACTCTTTTTAATTTATTTTGAAATGATTTCTAGGAAGGTCAGACCTAAAGAATAACCTATTTGGTAGTTTAACCTATTTGATACAAGAAATGTTTAGCTTGAACGGTTTTATTTATTTGACAATGATGTACTAAAAACTAGAAAAGGATAAGTATGGATTATCAGCCTGGTCAAAATTCCAGAAGATATCCTTAGCCTATTCATAATGACTAACTTTTAGCTGCAGAATTTTTTTGAAAACCCAATGAATAAAGCACAAAACAATTATAAAATTTTCAAAAATCGAGTGCTTCTTTTGTGGCCCATAGTCGATAGCAAAATAACCGTCAAACTTAAAAAGTATATTTTTTTACTTAATTTCGTTTAGGTATAAAAACTTCCCGACGCCTCCACCACATTTCTGTTTCTTACCTTCAAGTTTTTGTTTGTATTTCAAATTCCACCATCTTAATTTTTATCTTCTAACTTTTTTTATTTTCTAAATAAAATGTTCTACCCTTTTTAGGGAAAGACTGGCTTACTTACAGGGACAGACAAAAATCCGTTTTACATTTTACTGAAAATGACGTTTTTATATTCAAAAGCTCATATTATAAAGTAAAAGCATAATTTTAATCGCATTGATTATCAAAATGTTCCTAAACTTTATTTTACTCCAAAATTTGTTGAAACGTATAATTTGGGGACAATTTCAGTTCAATTTTCAGTTTTTGGAATTGAAATCAAAATAACTATGATAATTTCACAAACTTCACAATCATTTTAATATACTGATTCGAAAATGTTTTGAATAGACTTAAATTTAAAAAACATTTTATTTAAAGTGTTTAATTAAACTATAAAGATTGTGTTAATTTAATTAAAAGAAATTTTATTAGCCACACAATGGTCAGATTTATATAAACCCCTGCAAACGTATGCTAATTTATTCTTTACGTTTTATTTTTACTTTGTTCGTTAGAGACACATACATATATTGTGTATAAACATTACCCACCATTTATAACAATAACATTTATACCGCTATCATCATCTAGGTTCGAAATCCTATAACAAATACGTACAGAATTCAGAACTAGATTTTTCTAAATGCTGACGAAAATATGATTGTAGTAGTATATTGCAGTCAAATATTAAATCTGCATATAAAACGTGTTTGGTAGTCGATAGGAAAAATTGCTACCAATGATAGGGGAGCTTATTTTAACCCAAAATTGTATTACCCCATAATATTAAACCCAAACTAGTTTTATGATTAAGTGTTTCTGCAGTTAATTATATGTTAATTAATGTTTTGCCTTCAATGTTTAACTATATCAGTTTATAGTAACTAATCAATTCAAGTTTATGCTTATATTTATTGAATTTTACTATAATATAATATATAATATAAGCAATCTGAAATTTTGTGTGTGTACTCTGGAGCTAAATAGTAACTGCACTTCTGGATCAAATCTGACCGTGAACAGGGGGATAAATATTCGGGGGATAAATAAAACGTTGGAGATTTTGTATTGTCGTTAGTTAACGAAAATCCTTTTCATTTTTGTTTCTGAAGAAGGAACTGTGTTCCGAAATTTGACTAGTTTAGATAAAGTGATTTTATTGAAAATCACAAAAATTTTATTCATTTATTTTAAATTTAACAACTTTTTTTTGAAAAACGCCGTATATACAGGGTATTAAGCAATTAACTCAGTTGTTATTTTCATTTTTTATATATATAATAGCTATTTTTTTGAAGGTTTCCAAAACAATAGTTATTTTCACTTGTTATTTCTTGTTATTTTTTGCATATTGTTTTGGAAACCTTCAAAAAAATAGCTATTATATATATATATATATATATATATATATATATATATATATATTATATATTATATATATTATATATATATATATATTATATATTATATATATATTATATATATATATATATATATATAATAGCTATTTTTTTGAAGGTTTCCAAAACAATATGCAAAAAATAACAAGAAATAACAAGTGAAAATAACTATTGTTTTGGAAACCTTCAAAAAAATAGCTATTATATATATAAAAAATGAAAATAACAACTGAGTTAATTGCTTAATACCCTGTATATACGGCGTTTTTCAAAAAAAAGTTGTTAAATTTAAAATAAATGAATAAAATTTTTGTGATTTTCAATAAAATCACTTTATCTAAACTAGTCAAATTTCGGAACACAGTTCCTTCTTCAGAAACAAAAATGAAAAGGATTTTCGTTAACTAACGACAATACAAAATCTCCAACGTTTTATTTATCCCCCGAATATTTATCCCCCTGTTCACGGTCAGATTTGATCCAGAAGTGCAGTTACTATTTAGCTCCAGAGTACACACACAAAATTTCAGATTGCTTTATCTTTTCGTTTTTGAGTTATCGTGTGAACGAATGGACAAATGAATCTTTTCCTACGATCATTATTGCAACCGTCTCAAGGTCGGGACTAAACTTAATATACCCATGTATATATTATATTTACTGGGTATAAAAATATTTCAAATATCTGTCTTATTTAAATAATTATAATGGATATTCGTCAAGTAATGACCCATTCAATATAAAGCGTAAATGCATTGATTTTTGGCATTATAAGTATTGAGCAGACAACTAATCTTTTTTGAATGGGTCGTTATTGACGAATATCGATTAAAATTATTTAACAACAAATATTCATACTATCTAACAAGCGTCAACAGTACGATATTTGTCAAACGGGTACGTTTTTACAAATTAGACAGGAGACTAGTATTTATCTGACCACAAGATATGAATCAATGATATAAAAAAGTTGGCTCTTATGTCAGAGTCGCCTTTGGTGTAGTGGTGAGCACGCTGGACTAGATATCCACAGGGCCGAGTTTCGATTCCTGGTTGGCGAGTTAATTTTTTCATATCAATATTCAGTTAAACAAATATATTTATTTTTGACTTAAGTTTCTAAAACACGAATTTCTTAAGACACACCCCATTCTTTACAATCGACTTTTTGATTTCTGTTTCTTCGATTTAATTCTACTACTAAATTTATTAAAGTATTATATTTAATTTCAAAAAAGTTTACAATTATTTCGGATCATATTGTCGGAATACTGTCTAGTTTTACAAAAAAATAAAGATATTATTATTATAGTATGGCGTTCGAACGGTGTGAATCATGAATCACGCCAAATTATTTAGATTTACCTGAATTTCGTACTTTGATTACATCCATACCCACCATACCATATTATATTTACACTTGACATACGTAAATAACACATATTATCACACCATTTAAAATGGATATTTAAATGAAAACATTTTAAGTGAATATAAAAAAAAAAAACATCAACATACCCCATAGTATACAGTCGTCAGTCGGTACTATGTAGCTACTACCTAAAGCCAATTGTAATCCCCGTATTATATCATATTATTATTATTATATATATTAATAAAAATGAAATTTTAAAAGTCATATCACTGTTTTGCATAAATGGTGTCACATGTCACACCACATTCACAATAAAAATATTATACGAGTGTGTGATTATGTAATTAATTACTTTATTTAAATACTTAATATATCATCAGGTTTTTATTCTCTCTGTTATTTTTTTCTCCATTATTTAATTTTTTTTTTGTACATATCTCTCGTGTCTGGTGTTGTATACCTTCTATACCTTCTGACGTATATCATGACGTATTTATTCTTTTGTTTATTCATTTATAACAATAATCATAATAATATATACTTTTAACATTTTTATTATCATACAATATGTTTTAACGTATTGGGAACTCTAACCCATGGGTATGCTCTCTGATAGATGAATAAGAAACTAGAGCTGATAGGTTTATGTTTCCTGTTCCAACTCCCGTGCCATACCCTAAAGCCTACAAGTTTCGTAGTAACACTCAAGTGAATAACTTAAATATTGCTTTGAAAGTCGATTTCCCATTTGTTTGTGATCAGTATTTAACAAATATGCCGCCCATCTTGCAGAAAGCTTTCTTATATTGAGTTCCTCGAATAAAATGTGCAGTACCCTTTGTCCTAAGATGCTCTGGTACATCTTTAATCGTCGATTATCTAGAACCATATTGTGTATCTACTAGATATTTTATTTGGTAGTTGCAGTTTTTGGCCGTCCTTCACGTGAATCATCTTCAATCGATGTATGATCACGCTTAAACTCAGCTGCCCATTTTTTTTTACTATTGATAACAAAGGTGCAGGCTTATTATACACTTTCAATAAACCATCTATGGACAGTGTTGCCAGATCTCCCGTTTAACGGTAGATCTACCGCTTTTTTAGTATTTCTACCGCTCTACCGTTTTTTTTCTTAATCTCCCGTTTTCTAGGAATTTTGTGATTAAATAAAAAAATTTTTGAATTTGTGTCATTTTTTCAATTTTTTATAATAATTATTAGTTAAAAACTCCCAGTCGTACAAGTACAAAATCAGTAATTACAGACCATATTCCAGACTAATATGGTTCTGTAATTACTATGTTTGCCATGAATGTGTGTCTAAATTTTAGAATGGAATATGGGTCTGAAATTACTGATTTTCCCATGAGCGTGTCGTACGTTACAGTAACAGGCGTACATGTTAGCAGTTTTCAATCAGACTAAGTTTTTTATTCATGTAAATGGTAAATAATAATATATATTCTATATACTAAATACAACTTTTTGAATCTACCGCTTTTTTTCTTAATCTACCGCTTTATTTTGGTGGATCAACCGCTTTTTAAGAATTCGGGTCTGGCAACACTGTCTATGGATGGATTTCTGTTGGCGAATTCAATTTTATTCATTTTGTTAAAAACACACATGACGCACGCTTACTTTACACAGCTGCATAAAACAAACTATTCGCCTGATCAAATTCACATTTGATATTTACTTTTGCCACAAGTATGCCAACATAACGAATCAGTAATTTCATTTGTAGCAGTGCCATCTATTGGTTAGTCCGAGAACTATTCACATTTTTAACACTAGACCCTTATGGAATATGTTTAAATGTATGGCTTTTTATATTCAAATTTGTAACAACTATGGTTATAAATAAGACACTATAATAAATTTTGTTGTAATCAGCATAATTGGTTAGTTCTCAATATAAACACGAATAGTAGTAGTTGCGGAGAGGAATTCGAAGTCTGGCCTTTCTAGTCATTTTTATCGACCCCTAAAGGACATGAAATTTGTATATAGACTTAAAAGGTAGACTAGATAGGTTGTGTGACTGCAACCGACTTTAATAGGAACTATGCCGATATTCATCTGGATTTTATGGAAAGAAACTGCAGAAAACCTTCACAAACATAGCCGGTTAATTTGGTTCTTGTCCATACGCCGACAGTTTCGTCAATAAACCGCCCCATTTATTAATTATTTTAAACTAGCCAGTTTTGGAATCAAACCAGCAACCTCCCAGTTTCGAACAGAGCGCCTTAACCTCTAGACGGCATGCACTGGTACGTGCATGATACGTGCAGTAATAATAAATATATTTGTAATTCATTAAAATCTTTGTTACATACTGTACAAAGACAACTGTATAGGATACAATAGAGTAGAGTAAAAAAGCACAATGCTTTAAAATAATAATAAATATCTTTGTAACAAATAATCTGTGCACTTTGTTGTGCTTTGTGCTTGGTCGTACAGACTGTGTGTGTGCCAGCCTACTATTTGTTAACACATTTTTGTTAATATATTTTTCATACAGTACGTTCTCAGAGATACACAAAAACAACATTTTTTTTTTTACACAATTTATTTTCTTTTAATGTCCATTTATGTAACAATTATTACTATTATTATTATTATTATTATTATTGTTATTATAATAATTTTCTTTCTTTTGTTTTTATTTGAATTTTTTATGATTTTTTTTTTTGTTATATTTTTTTTTTTAAATATATTTCTGCATTTTTTTTTTTGTAATTTCAAATTGTTTTATTTATTTTTATATATTTTTTATTATTCTTTTTAATTTCACTTTTAAAAGAATTGTTATTTTGTTGTATTATCACACAATAAAAAAACAAATCGAAACATGTGTAATTAATAAATTATTCAAAATGCTATTAATTTTTTATTAGAAGCCTATTTTTATTTAGTACTTTTTTTGTTTGTTTGGATTTTATACAGCTGTTAAAATTTTTTATGTTGATTGAGAAATACTTACTTTAATTGTATACTTTATTTATTGTTGACGTCTATATACAGAGAAAAATCAGAGTATCTATATTGAATTTTTAACGGGTCATTTCGTTTTGAGGAATCATGATGTCAATATGAACAAAAAGAAAACGTTCGAACATTTATTTCATATCTTGAACTTTAATTGAAACTAATTAAGTATTGGAAAGTGACTACTTTGGTAAAAAAAGACAAAAAAAGCTATTTCTTTTGAGGCAAAATGTCAACCAGTCCAGTTAAAGCTTTTGATTAACTCTCACCGATTCACAATACACGTATTTATTTTAAATTTGCATTCTTAAGTCAGCCATTATAACTAGGCCACCCGCCTCTTTGCCAGTTCCCAATACGGATAACGAAAAACATTAAATCGTCAAAAGGAATGTAGCCAAATGATCAATTCACAGAACTTCCAAATATTTTTGCTTAGGATATTTTTATCCAGGATTTTTTTTGTATACATTTCTTTTGCCATTCCATGTTTGGATGGAATTTTCTAGTGAGAATGAAATTTCTAGATTATTTTTGTCTATTAAAAAATGCAGAAACTTATTACTGTAGTAATTATTCGATTTTCCGAATTTTTATCGAAAACGGCTCCAATGAGTTTTGGAAAATCTTGGTGAATTTTATTTTTTAAACAACTTTGTAGGGAGAAAAATCAATACTCAGAAAAGTAAACGATGTTTTCAATAATGTACCTTTCTCAAGGTTCATGATGTTTCCGATTTTGAACCATTTGATTAAAAAATCGGAGAAGTCATCCAATGTTGACTTCTCCGAGATCGTGGGTTCGAAACACTGTTCCTGTTTTTATATCTTTAAAAATATTTGCTGAATATTCTGAAATTTATATTATATATTAATTTTAGGATTGAGGAAGTTTAGAACCTTTTTTTATGTGAAAATAATACTACCTAATTCAAGAATTCTTAGTAGATCCCTCTTTCCCCAATACTATTGGCAAAAGAGTCAAAACACTCAAAGATCAATGTGACTCCAGTCGCCAACAGATTACTGAAATTTCCACAAATATATCTATGGAAAAAATCACAAAAATAAATACCTGTAAATTTTATGTAAATCATATGAACACAAACATTGTGTTGTGTTATTTCTAAAAACCAAAATGAACAAACACAAATGTCAAGGATTTTACTATAAATTTTATTAATTGGGTTTATATATACATATATATTTATTTACCTAAGAGTATGTGTATGCAGACGAACCGAAATTAATGTTATTTTCATCATAACTAAAATAATTAGAAAAGGTTAATGTTACATTTAAATGTAGGTTAACAAACTATTTTAATTCAGGTCAGATGACTTTAGATTTATCTCTTCTCTCTATAAATTTAATTTCTCTTTTGTTAATTAATTCACTACAATTAAAACAAGAGTAGAGTAACCTTATATTATAATAATCCTATAATATTTTAGAATCATTTAAAAATGTGAAAAGATTTTCAAAGTCATATGTTTTTAACGGATAATGTTCTTTTATCTAAATTTTCCAATCTACTATTTTATTTCAGGTCAGATGATTCGAACTTGTGTTTTCAAGGGAAGAAATGAAACTGTCAGACTACTCATTTCAGAGAAATTATAAATAAAATAGTTAATTAAAAAATTTAATGACATGTTTGTTTATATAGTATATTTTAGTTTAATATTAAAGAGAACTCTAGGATTTTTCGAAATAAATTTCGGTTTTTGCCCCAATTACCTAGATCAAAATTTTTTGTATTTTATAAATACGTATTTCGACTACAAAGTAGTCATCATCAGTATCAATTAGCTAATTGTAATTATTTTCCGAGAAGATGTTACTTGTTTCTAATTTGGTGACGGTCTGCACCATCATTTTGATCTAGGAAATTGGGGCAAAATTACTATGTTTTACGTTACCTTAATGGAAATGGACATTAGCATTGTATTGGGGTTGCCTAATTTTACCCAAATATTAATATGTGGAATTATAAATGGTTACAAAAAAATTTCGTTTGAACAATCAGTGATAAAAAGTCGTAGTGATAAAATGTATGTATATACACCGTGTAACTGAGAAACAGTGTTTTTATTAAATTATATTATATTTATTCTTTTCATTTAAATAAAATGCGTTTTTATAATTAAATAATAGATTTTTAATTTAGAATATGTTTTTTAATGTAACAATAATAATATCTTTTAACTAATATTAACCAATTATAATTATTATTTTAAATTTATAAAAACACAGTTTCTCAGTTACACGGTGTATGTTGACTATAAAATTGAAAAATCACTTCAACTTTGCTTTTGAGATTTTAACCAATGACTTATTTTAACATGCTCTAGTGGTTTAGATAGATAGATAGATTGTAGAGACTGCCCTGGACGGAGTACACTTCGACCATAAGGTCCATTGTGATGCCTAAAAAGAGGATCTAAAACTTATTATTTGGATATTTTTATCACCCTAAAACATACAAATCTATATAATACATAATTTGTTATAGTTTCTAAAGAATGCTTAAAGCTAAGTAAACATGAAGCGTTAAAATTATCTGCTATACTATCTATGGGATATGCGCTTTACTCAGAAAAAAATTTTTGATTTCATTATATATGTCTTAAAGTTTAGAGCAGATATTTTAAATCCACTGATCCCAACATGAAATTTCAATTTTCGAAACTACAATCCTATAAATTCAGAATGTTATTTTTTTGATTATATAATTCATATCCTGCACTTCAGATCGTAAAATATATTTTTAAATAGTCCATTTTTCAACTTTATTCGGTTCTGTCTGAATCGATCTGTTTTCAATGGTAACGTAGTCAAACCAAATTGTTTTTCAAGATATTTTTATACTGAAAATTTATCGAAATTGTTTTCGATAACTCGTTTTAGATAAATTTTTGAACAACGTTTTCGATGGCAAAAATCGATCTGGCTAGGGTTTCTTTTATGGAGAATTCGTTTTTTCGATGTTTCTGGATCTTTTTGAGATCCAATTTATAAATTTTGGCATTAAAAAAAGGGTGAAACTTGATGTCTATATCTGCCCTGAAAAATTCGTTTTTTCATAAGCAAAAAATAGCGTGAAACTTTTTAATGGTAGGCAACGGGTAAAACATTGTTTTGATGATATTGCGTAGACTCGATAAAAAGTCGAAATTTACAGGATCTTATTGAGATCCAATTTATAAATTTTGGGAGAAAAAAAAGGTGAAACTTGATATCTGCCCCGAGTAGAATTCGATCGCCCAGGTTCTATAATCAAAGTATTATAAATAAAACTTGTATTTTGCATATTCTTGATTTCTGTTAAATAAACGAAAACAATTTTTACATTTTAAAAATTTGTTTATAGATACAGAACCCTAAATTGAAATGAATTTATCGTATATTCACATAGGCATACCTGAAAGGTATGGAATTAGATAATATTTGTAAACTCGGTTCTATAACCCATTTACAAAATTATATTCTATATTCCATAGTGATGAAACGAAACGATTATCTTCATTAAATATATAATTTTTCTATGATTGTAAATATTTACCGACTAAAATATTTTCTCGTTTTATTAGCAGACATTTTTATAGCAGGAAAATTCTATCTTAGATTATGATATTCCGATATCCCCGAACTTCTTCGGTTTTTGTACAATGGTTATTTACCATTTGATATATCTCTCTCACAATATAGACCCAATTCATCAAGCCGTTTAGGCTACAGAGTGTGATCTCGGGTGTCATATGCCTCAATGCATTTTTCTCATATGTATACTCCCGTTCATAAAATTTGAACCAGTAAATCACATTCTAAATGTATTTATAACTTAATATATGTATAATATTACATACAGTAACACTTTGCATAGTTCAACTGGTTCAATTTTTATGAACGAGAGTGTATCTCAACACCAATACGGTAATTTAATATTTCATTGAGGACTATTATTCTATATATAGGAATGTATATTATAACTCTTATCGTCAGCTACTTAATAATTCCAATACCAACGAACAGCAATTGGGTACATATGATATATATTTCGTCGCAGATTCGTTACATCACTAAATATATTACATACTCTATATGAGAAGTAGGTATGACAGGCATGTAGTTCGTTAGTTATGAGTACATACGGTATTCAATTTTTTTCATCTTAATAAAACGACAAATTTTAAAATTTTAGTTATAAATTTTATAAAACTCGAATATAATCGTATTAATCTCTCATATTTATTATGTATAATGTTCTATAATTGGATAGCAGGGTTGTACAAAATATCATAAACCAGAAATTTGCAACTGTAGATTTTCAGCTGTATTTCTCAAATAATTTGCATCAAAAAAAACGCCTGTTACAATTCGATTTTGAAAAATCTATTTTGTAATCAAATGATGTCCAATTAATTAATAAACCTCATTATCAACCTCCATCCACCAACAAATTTTCGTTAGAGAACGGATATAAGTGGTTATTAACTTAAAAGTATAAAAATTCGGTTTCCGAAAAAAACGTTTCAAACAAAAGTTGTTAATATGTTTATAACATTAATATTTTTATATTTAACAACTTTCTATCTCCAATCGGTTTCAAAATAATACACATGAATAATGAGAACTTACCACTTTGATCACGACGTCTAGTGGCTAAAATTCTGACAGTGACAAGGCATGCTGCTGTCAATACGTCGGATTCATTTGTTTCAAATAAAATAAAAACAAGTAATTATTACGAATTACAATGGAAATTGTCAGTTCACCGTACTAAACTTACGATCTGTTTTTTATACTTTTTCCGCATTCACAAAATTTTGTGTTTAGTAAAATTTTAACCTTCCTAATTAAAAATTTCACTCAAAGATAAAATAATTATTCATTAAATTATTCAATTAACTGTCACTGTTTTGCAATATATGTATTTATTCTAAATTTGCAATCTAAAAACGGCCATGTTAATAAAGCCACGCCCCCATGTGAGTTCGTTATATTATAAAAATAAATTAATTTTTAACAAGTTATTTAAGAAAGAATATTGGTGACATGTCTTTTTTCTTATAAACTGTCTACCCTCAGATGAAATGCAACATCGAATTTCAGCAAAAGGACAATTCCAACTGGGAACTATAAAGGTTATGATCTAAAGGTTATGATTTTTGTCGCCCCTTATTTTTCGAATTTTATAATAATAATACAAATTTATAGTTTCATAACATGCACTAAATTAGTACACTTCATTCAATATATAATAGTTTTTTTTTTTTTAAATGAATGAAATTCGGATAAAACTTTTGTTTAAACATTTTGATTTCAGTAGTACCTCGCTCTAACTGTATATGGTACTATATATTATTCGGTTATTTGCTATTGTTATTACTTTTAATTAATTCAACCATTTTTATAATCCAACTACCATATCAGTATCATACATAACAAGTAAAATCATATCAATTATGTTTTTTCAGTTAAAAACTTATTAAAATGTACGAAAGCAATTTTCATCTAGTAAATTCTTGGTTGGTGCTAATATTTGCCAAGAAAATTTTTGCCAAAGTTACATTTTTTCAGCAAATTGGAATTTGATAATAAGTAGCTAAATTCACTGATCCTTACAATCATTTCAGTGAGTTGAGCTAACAAACCTTATATCAGACAAATTACAACAGCGAGCAAATGAAGTCAGTTATATAGGCTAGGTAATTGAGAAGGCAAAATTTTGAAATATGTTTGTTGGACGTTAAAATGAACCTGATTTTCGTACTGTTTGGGTCAAAATTAACCTAGAAAATGAATATTATTAAAATGGAAAAGAAAAATTTTCTTCACTTTTTTCAAATTTTTTCCAAGGGGTACCCCTTAAAAAAATCGCTAAAAATGGAGTAAAATTTTATGTCCCGGATTTTGATAAAAACTAGGTTTTAAGCTAATTTAAACCTAGCGAAAACGATGGCGTTGGTTAAAATATGATACGATTAACGGTTTCAAAGGTATCAGATCCATAGTACTAAAATTCCAAATTGTATGAATTGAGAAGGCAAAATTTTGAAATATGTTGGTTGGCCGTTAAAATGAACTTGATTTTCGTACTGTTTGGGTCAAAATTAACCTAGAAAATGATTATTATTAAAATGGAGAAGAAAAATTTTCTTCACTTCTTTCACATTTTTTCCAAGGGGTACCCCTTAAAAAAATCGCTAAAAATGGAGTAAAATTTTATGTCCCGGATTTTGATAAAAACTAGGTTTTAAGCTAATTTAAACCTAGCGAAAACGATGGCGTTGGTTAAAATATGATACGATTAACGGTTTCAAAGGTATCAGATCCATAGTACTAAAATTCCAAAATGTATGAATTGAGAAGGCAAAATTTTGAAATATGTTGGTTGGCCGTTAAAATGAACTTGATTTTCGTACTGTTCGGGTCAAAATTAACCTAGAAAATGAATATTATTAAAATGGAGAAGAAAAATTTTCTTCACTTTTTTCACATTTTTTCGAAGGGGTACCCCTTAAAAATCGCTAAAAATGGAGTAAAATTTTATGTCCCCGATTTTGATAAAAACTCGGTTTTAAGCTAATTTAAACCTAGCGAAAACGATGGCGTTGGTTAAAATATGATACGATTAACGGTTTCAAAGGTATCAGATCCATAGTACTAAAATTCCAAAATGTATGAATTGAGAAGGCAAAATTTTGAAATATGTTGGTTGGCCGTTAAAATGAACTTGATTTTCGTACTGTTCGGGTCAAAATTAACCTAGAGAATGAATATTATTAAAATGGAGAACAAATATTTTCTTCACTTTTTTCACATTTTTTCCAAGGGGTATATATACTCGTATTTTATAATTCTTAAAGTTGGGCGTCTTGTCAAAATGAAGTTACTTGCAAAGTACCAGCTTGATGCTCATCATCCTGAAAAAATGTTTGATCTCCCGGATTAGTAGCTTTTAAGACTTAAGAATATTTTTTAAGTAAAACCAATTTTAATGTATCACCAAAAGCTACGTATTTGGTGATACAATTAATTTTAAGAAAAAATTTATCTACTTCTTACTAGAATGAAACTAAAAGACACATTAAATGCTTACTAAAATAGTTTTCATAAACAATACTCAACTTCAAACTGAAATTAGCGGAACTAGCTTTTATACCTTCAGATTTTTCCTGTCCACGACATTACCTAAAATAATAAATTCAATCACCATACATTACACATATTACTCACGTTTCATTTATATATATATATATATATATATATATAAATATATATATATATACATATTTAAATTTTTTTTAATAATGAAAAAGTAAAGTAACAACTAAAACGTATTTATTAAATTAAAATGAAAAAGTTTTTACTCATTTATTAATATATATATATAAATTTGAAATAGGTATTTGTTTTCATATATTTATACAGCTACACTTATATTTATTATTACGTATAATATATAATGGATGTTGCGGTTAAATAATAATCTGTGAAATGATTGTCAACGATATATATATATAGTCGTAGTTACGATTACCCACCTCCTTTTCGAATATCTACCAAGGCTAAATCCGTATATTACTATTACTAAACCAAGTAAGCGTATGGAGTGTCCTTCAAAAAAAGACTATATTTTATTGCTCTGAAATTTATTTTCAAATTCGTAGTCGATGACAAATTGATACAATTTAATGCCAGAAATCCAGTAAGTTACATAATCCCATCCTAAATGTGTATAAATTTTCATATCAAGCCTTTTGATGTCAAACAATGTTTTGAATGTTTTAATGTTTTCAATGTTTTGAAATATTACTTGAATGTCAAAGTAAGTCAACGCTAGTCACTTCCGTGGGTATAATATAACTGAAAGACAACTCAGTCCAAGTAGCCGAGCGGTCTAGGTGTTATGTCTGCGCAGTATGCCTACTTTGAAACTGGGAAGTTATGGGTTTGAATCCCGACATCGTCAGTTTGACTAAACTGTCGACGTATGGACAAAAACGAAGTAACCGATATGAACATCGGCATAGTTTCTTCTATCATAGTCGTCTGCAGTTAATGCGAATGGGTTTCCATTGGAACGGAAATTTTTCGTAGACATTCTATATACATAAAATTTCAAATTCGGCCCCTTTACCAAGATCAGTTTTTTGTATTATAAATACGTATTTCGACTACAATGTAGTCATCATCAGTATAAATTAGCTAGTCGTACTTTACTCTTTGACAATTAGAGATAGTTATAAAGTCGAGATTAACAGACAAAAATTAAAATAAATAGAATATTAACTAGATTAAAATATACTAGATTTAAAATATAATAAATTTTAAATTATATTGAAATTGCTCTTGTTAAAATTTCCTTCATTCACATTTGTTCCTGTTAATTTTACACTTATTAAAATTACTCTTATATTGTCGCAGGATATGTTACTTGTTACTAATTTGGTGACAGTTTCACGTTGGAACGGAAATTTTTCGTAGACATTCTATATACATATAAATATATAAGTAATAATAATATCTACATAAAATATTTTTGAAAATAAATTAATTATTAACTTTATAAAACTTTTTCATATGATTTTCTCTACAATTAAAACCTGTATGTACTCTATGTTATTATATGACGACAGACAGACAGACATACAAACAGATAGACTATCATCATACTAATAAAAATAATATGATATGTTGCATATTAGTTATTATGCAGCAGCATAATATGCATAATATTATTAATAAATAAATAAATATACATTTTATAAATATATTATAATTCATATTTTCATTTATTTTAAATTATGAAAATTTATATATATAGTGTGTCTACTTAAGTTGGCTCCATATGGAAAACTTTCTTTATAAAAATCTCTGCATTCGAAAATATTAATATTCAGCTATTCACTTTTGACATCAAATGTACAGGGTATCCACAAATTGAAAAAGTTCGATAGGAATGTTTTGACCACTTCAATTTTAAATTAAATTTTGTATATTTTTGTTCTAAATGTAGACCATATAGAATAGATAATAAGGGAAACGATTCAAGAAATCATCCCCAGAGATATGTAGGAGTGTATTTAAAGAATTTTGTAAAATAACAATTACGTTATGGAACGCGAAAGTGGATACGTTGAAGTTTTTGTAATGTAATGTATGAAAAATAAATGTCCTGTATTAATTATTATGTTGCATATCATTCATTAAATGTTTCAAATCAGCAAATAAACATTTGAAGTACGAGGTCAAAAGTAAATAGCTGAATGTTAATATTTTCGAAAGCAGAGATTTTTATAAAGAAAAATTTTTTTCGTAAACCTTATAATAAAAAAGTTTTCCATATGGAGCCAACTTAAGTAGACACACTGTATATATATATATATATATATATATATATATATATATATAATGTAGATTTCAAAAATGTTATATATAGTTTTCATCTATAAAATATTTTTTAATTAATATACATGTATGTGAATTGTGGATTAGAAAACAATATGATTTTCCTTTGCACTTATTTATATTTAAAATCGTAATTTTCACTTGAAATGACAAAAGTTTTATGACACATGAATTATAAAACTGTAGAGTAATAATAAATGAATTTGATTTAATCATTGTTATTTTATATTTTAAATATATAAATATAGAAAGCTTCCGCAAACGATTGATGAAAGTTCAAATTCTGTTTCATTTAGTATTCAACTACAAATGCTAAAGATAAATTTTATCTTCACTTCGACCTGTCTTGTTTCAATTTGACTATCAGACTCTTTTTTCTACGATCAAAACTGTACAAGCTACAGAAAATTTAATTGCACTTTTAGTTAACCTCACTTGAATATAAATCGTGAGTCGTGAATCCAAACGATTTTCTATTCTAGCCATAAACATTATACTAGTTTTAAAATAAAGTAAATAAATTGTAGTTATATTTGTCGTGATATGTGATGATTTATTGAATGAACAAAAAAAGCGTCGAACGCCGCTCATGTATTTATTCATTTTTTTTAAAACATTTTACAAAAATCCTATTTGATCCTTTTTATAATATTATTATTGAATCACACATATTGAATTATTAAACGACTGACTCTAATACGAATCTTCACAATCATAATATTAAAGATATATATCATATTCCCTGTTTCTTTTTTGTTTTCATTTTAGACAGTCTCTAGAAAATCATAGATAAAATATTTTAAATTTCTCTGGTTTATATTCAGATATACTACTTGCTGTTAAATAAACTACTTTAAAAGGGATCTTTGATTTACTGTTGAGAAATGCTGATGTCTTCTGATTCACAATACTTATTGGAAGTCAAGTCGTATTTATATTAATCTACTGATCCATTTTAACAAGATGGATAAACATTTTTTTAATCACTTATCCTATAATATATACACTCACGAATAGAAATTCTATCCCACTTCTAGACATGCTATAATGATTGCGGTTTTTTGCAGTTGACACGGAATAACTTCAAACTTACGGGAAAAATTTAATTATCCCAATGCATTCTCCCAAAAAGGGGTAATAATTTTTTTTTAATTTTAATCGCAGTCTAATTATACTATTATTATGATTCTTGGATAAATTTGCGACCCGACATTAATATGAACTCTTGCACTTAAAGTCATCGATAGATTTAGACCCCGCAAGTATGAATATGCAATTGCAAAACACCCTGTTTTCGTAATTGACCTTCAACGCTAAAAAAGAAAATTTTTATATTTGAGGTTACTAGAAAAATGGAAAGTCATTCGAGAATCTGTCTGAACAGCTAAATAGGCCAAACAAGGAACTAACATTGAGATTTCCACAAATTTACATATGGGCATTAGTCCAAATAGATTCAGGCATAATATATCGAAGTGTTCTGTTTTAAACAAATCGCTGAAAACATAAACAAATACACCAAAGTTTTCTTAGTTTTTTACAAATAACTAAATGTATTTAAGTTTTGAAAAAAGTAATGTTTAAAAGTCATAGAAGATGAAATTGTGTACAAAAGAAACTCTTGGAACATTTTTTGGTTTGTCAATTAGTTTTCTTATTGGATCGCGTTAAAGTTGTACCCAAAAAAAGTAATTTTGTCAAAAAAATATTCCTCAGAAATTGTTTATTTGAAAAACTTTTTTTTTACTAGATTTTAGTTGTCAATTACTTCAAATCACCCTTTTTTTATGCAATTTGATATAAAAACTTAAAAGTTTTATCTCTTGAATGAATCAGCGCAGCAAGTTTTTGAATAAAAGTGTTAATTTTTCAATACTTTTTTCGCCGTGCTATACAATAAATTTCAATAATATCTAATATCTTTCAAATTTAATAGAAGTTTTTAGAACCTTTGCAGTTATTGCCAGTATAATTTTTTACATATTTCCTAAATATATTATTAAAAAATTTTCCAATAAAAATTGTTTTTTTTATTGATACATAAATAATTGATATAGAAAAAAAAATTGATTTAAATTCACAAAAAGACTTCTATAAAACATATGTTGTGTTATTGTTGTTGCACGCAGTCATAATGCCACAACGTACAACGTCTGTTATGAAATATGACAATGTGATGATATTTTTGGGGACTTGAACCATCACATTATGAATACAAATTAGTTAGAGCTAGTGGTAGTATAGTAGCTAGTCCTTCGTAGCTCTCTATATATGAGTTTGTTTGTACTCACTACACTCTCTCTGTTATAATGGTTTTATATAGATGGAAAGATTTGTTGAACATTATGTTTCATTCATTTCTGTGAATTATCATTGTCGTCTGTCTCTTCATGTCGACGCAATATATTATTAAATTGGAGCTGATGAAAAATATGGATACAAACCAAATCTGTTTTATTAAATTTCATTTATCATTATATTGATAAAAAATTTATTGAGAGAACTATTATTTTGGAGATACTATTTGCCGTATAGCTCAAATAACTAATAGTCAACAGTACAGCACGGTTTTTTTTAATGTTTAGTAACAGGCTAAATTTTTCAGTAGCTTCTTTTCGACGAGACGCCTAACTTTTCTCTCTCTAAAATTATCGATGATAGTGACTAACAAAGCGTGTAAGAGAGTAACTTGTTTGTTTGACGATAGCAAAAATTTGATCATTGATAGTTATTTGTTAGTTAAATTGAGAGATAACGTAATAAAGACTTCAAAAAAACTTGTGTCCTCAACATACATATATATATATATATATATATATATATATATATATATATATATATATATATATATATATACATATATATATATATACGTATACGTGACTGTGGACTCTCTAAGGAAACGGGGAGAGGGTTTAAAGGGAGAGGTAAACATAAAATTTGGTATATCTCCATTAATATTCGAAAAATCGAATAATTTACAAGAACTAAAGTTGCAGGACATTAGTTTTACTATAATTTTGTTTCTTATCATTTTTTCTGTTACACTAATATTTACAGAAATATTTACAATTTATGTTTGAAAGTTTAAATTCTTAATATCTCTGTTCACATTAGAGTTTGAGACAGAATTTTCTACAACTCTACACCTTATACATTTTTCGATTTTTCTAATATTAAGAGAGATATTTTATATTTTGTGTTTTCTTCTTTCTCCATGCCCCCCTTTCCCCTTGACCTATATCATTTAGTAATAAAATTGGCGTTGCAAATACTAAAGTCTTATCAGATATGATATTTTATTTTGAACACACTAAAATTATGACCGCTAGAGAATGATTTATGTCTCAGGAAATTCGCTAAGTTAATGCAGGTCCTGCGTAACGAATTTTTTAAATATTAATTTTCCAAACCAAAAAAATTTATTTTAAACAGTCATTCAGTTATATAAACGATATTTACCCGTAAAAAATGATTCGGGTATCTTTCAAAGCATATACGTTCAACAAACGGAAACTCGAATTATGTTCAAAAATTAAATACTCTCTTAAAATGTGTCACATAGCTCAATAAATTTGTCTTTGGAAATAGCCACTTTTTTTTTTTAAATGTATGGTATAAAATATAATTTCATAATTTACAATAATAATTGTCAATTAAGATTTTACTTGGTTGATTATTAAGTTCTGTCAATTATTACGACATCATTTTCCCTCATTTGTTCTTAAGTGTGTGCATTAGCAAAAAAAAACTATCTGCCGAAAAATGATTTCACGATCAAAGTATCCCAATTTATCACAAATATAAAAATAAATTATCTTACTAATAGTGACATCTATATTAAATTATTTATTTATTAATACAACAGGAGAAGAACATGAAGGAAATACATGATAAATATTTGCTTATGACAATATTACCTATAAAACCATGAATGTTTTTACAGTATTAACACTAAGAATCATAAACGACATTGTTTTACACCTGTGGTTGTCTCTATATAATCTAATATTATTAAATTTCAAGACAGTCAACCCGTTGAAATATGGATTTACTACCAATGAAAATTTCATTCAAAACGATGACACGCCAAAGCCGTAACTAGCTTTGTATGCGCCCGGTGCGAGCTTCTATAACTGCGCCCTTCAAAAATTTTCTAATCTTACCCGGTTCTGATAATAAAATGGATTATGTTTATAGAAATAAATCTATTATTTAAAAACTACATTTTTGTATACTTAATTATGAAGACTTGGTAGAGTTTTGAATAAATTGCGTTTATGAATTAGGTGAAAAAAACGTTTATTCTAAAATATTTGCCAAAACTCACAATTATTTAAAAATAATTTTTTGAAAATATTTTTGGAGGCGGTGTCCAAAAGTTATGTGAATTTCTCTATGCTGACACCGCCTCCAAAAATAACAATAATTGTACACATATATTTAAAAATTTTTGCTTAGGTGAACTAAAATTGGCACAAGAATATGCAATTATTTTTTTACTTTTTAGTGCATTTTTTGTTATAGAATATTTGATTTTTGAAGTCGGCTTTCCATTTTGTCAAAATAGGTTTTATTAATGTTATTTACTTACTTCTATTACTTGTAAGAAGAATGTATTATATTATCATATTATTTGTGATCCTGGTTTGGTCATTTCTACGCCCCTCCAGGATCTGTGCTCTGTGCCTGGGCATCGCATCAGTTACAGCACTGATGACAACAAAATGAGTTTTTCAAACATCGCATAAAGTTATCCTAAAATAATTGCATATATATTGGAAACGATGAGTGGTCAAATCATCAAACCTACTAGATCTTTGACCGATTATGAAGCGAGATATTCGCAATTTTCAACATACAAGATATACGAAAAAAGGTGAGCGCCTACTCCATTGTTTGATAAATCTTGTCTGAGGATATGTTATTCGTTGCTAATTTAGTGACACTTTCACAACGTTTCTTGGTTGTGCCTTGGTTGTGCCTTGCTTATATTTTGTTTGACCGACGTTAAACTCTCATCTAAGGTCGCTTTTGATTGGTGCTAAGTTATGCGTTGCGCAGTAAACGGGTTTTTATATTTTGACATCTTTCGAAAGATGTTTGTAGTCGAAATACGTATTTATAATACAAAAACCGGTCTAGGTATTTAGACGAATTTGAAATATTTCAATTGTCTATGTCACGCACATTGCATATTCAACGAAATTATATTTATATGATCATAATAACATCATCTCTCACCAAAAATATGATGCGACAATACCTTGTGATAATACAATCATCAAAGGTATCATACAACCTGGATGCCTGTACATGCATGCATGCTTGCCTGCATCGCCAGAACGATGATCTCTCCCTTGGATTATATAGTATTTTTGGTTATGACAAACATGAGACATTTATTTTGTAGTTGAAAACTGTCCCATAAAATAAAAACTGTTTGACTATGTAGACATTACGATAGCATATGATAAGGTATATGTAAAGCTTATGTTTAATATGTATGGTTATTATTTAGGGAGATTGACACCCCCCAAGAGTAACATTATACTATCCACTTTTACATACTAAACTTTACTACGAAAAATTGATAGTAGTATGTTACTATAGATGTAGTAGTTATACATGTTCCTTAAAATAATTTTTTTTACCTTTAATTTATTTATTAAAACGCATTTTTTTTATTATACAAATTATTTATTCCCTCGAAAATTTCGAAATATAGAAGAAAAAAATTCAATATAGTTTTTTTGCGTTTCGTGTATATTAAAGTTGTTGTTTTTTTAAATGGATTGGCTTAGGCCTTTTTTTAATGAAGAATGGGGTTTTTGGATGTTCTGTCGTATTTTTAAATGTTTATTTACTTTTGTTTGGAAATAACACAAGAGTGATTAATAGGATTAATAGACAGCAAAATATTAGAGTTTCTTTATTTATTCGAATATATTTAATATTTGTTTATTTGTGTATACTTAAGCGTCAACATAACGATGTTTGTCCAAATTCCTTTCGGTTACACAAACAAACAAATATTAAATAAATAAATAACTTCAACAGAAGTAATACTGTCTAAATAAATAAAAAATAAGAATAATATGAAAAAGTTGGCTATTACGTCACAGTCGTCTTTGGTGTAGCGGAAGCATACTGGACTAGATATCCAGAGGCCCGAGGTTCGATTCCTGGTTGACGAGTTAATTTTTTCATATCAGTATTTAATTTAATTAAAAAAAATAAATAAAAAATATTCGAATATAGATTAGATAGATTGTAGAGGCTGCCTTGGACGGGCTACACTTCGACCATAAGGTCCATTGTGATGCCTAAAGATGTGAGGATGTAAGTGGATTGGAAGAAATTTGGGAGTGCACTAGGAATTGGTAGGATATACGGCTGCAGCCGACTCTGATAGGAACTATGCCGATATTCATCTGGAGTTCGTGAAGGACAATTTAGTCAATTAACCGCCCAGCTTTTTTTTCTTAATAATTGACAAACTACCGATGTCGAGTTTCGAACCCATAACCACCAAATTTCCAAGTGAGCATACTACGCAGACATAACGCCTTAGACCGTCCGGCCATTTGGACTGGTATTATTCTAACTCCAATAGTTTTGACTGGGCGTTGATGAAACATTCAATCAATTAGGATATATTATTTTATATAGATAGAAAAACACGCTGGATATAAATATCAGAAAACAATTACTTATTAAAAAAATCCTAATTTATCATCAAAAATAAGTCATAAAAAATTTATTTCCCAATCGACATATTATATATATATATATATATATATGTGTATATATATATATATATATATATATATATATATATATATATATATATATATATATATATATATATATATATATATATATATATATATATATATAATTCAATAAAATACCTATCCAGAGAAAATAATAATAATACTAAAATACTAAAAAATATGATATTTTTGGAGAAAAAAAAGAAGTGAATAAGTTAATAAATAGGCAATGGATACTGACTGTTAGCTTCTACATGTACGCGCACTAAAGTGAAGGAGGATTAGAATGTTCGACACATTTATGATTTGTTTTTATAAGGGTCGACCCCGCGTCCTAACTCAGTCACAGTCACATGGGAGACCAAAGCAAACCTATAAATTATACCACATTTATATTTGCCAAGAGCATATATACATCGATATGTACACTGCTGGAAAATGAATGAATGAGTTTTCCACTATGGGTATAAATATACAGGATGTCTCTCTCTCTCTCTTATTGTAAGCAATGCACCGCCGGAATATGTCTTCAAGGAAACGTTTTTGGAAAAAATAACACGGATAAAAGATATTTGGGAAGGACATCTTGATTTTTATCTTCACTTTATTTGAAAGGAAACTTATGTTTTCAAATGAGAATCTATATTTGTTTTGAAGAGTATAAACACTGAGTAATTAGGCGTATTTTGGTTAGTAAATAACTATTTTATAACTTTTAATTTAAAAATTGGATTTCCAAAAATAATATTGCATTTTTTGAGAAATATATGTTCAGAAAAAATTTATCAAGAATAGGGAATATGCATGAAAATTTTTTTTCACATTTATTTTCAGAATATGAAAATACTGTTAATACTGTAATAATATTTAAAAACGAAATTAAAATCCGACTAATATCAAGGAAGCTATAAGCTTTTAAAGATAATTATCTGTCTCTTTCTTGCAAAAATACTAAAAAACGGAGTTTTACGTGTATTTTAAATGATGAAAGTGTAATATGACGTCACATAACATATCAAGAGCGCTATCACCCTCTTTGTCTAATCGGGAATTTCAATCATTCATATCTCGCTTATTTTTAAAGTTATTTAAAAAGTAATTTTACCTTGATATTTGTCAAGTAAACATACTTCAATTCAAGTGAAAAAAAATGTTCATGCATATTCCTTATTAGGTGCTTTTTGGTTAATAAATAGCTATTTTATAACTTTTAATTTAAAAATTGGATTTTCAAAAATAATATTGCATTTTTTGAGAAATATATGTTCAGAAAAAATTTATCAAGAATTAAAAGTGTTTCGTTTTACGTAAAAATCAACATTTTAATAAGTGCAAAAAAAATGATTTAACAAAAAATATTTTTCCATAATATTTTCAAAATAAAATAAAAGATGGATGCCTTGAATAAAAATTATATCCTTTTATTCTTTATTTAAAGACCTTTTTTTCCTCAAAAAATCCAATCTTATCTATGAAAATACACTTTTTTAAACTATACACAAATGTTAATTATGAATCAAACTAGACTGTTATTCAGTTTGTATGTTTTTTTTCCTCAACCATCCGATTCTGTCAAAGAAATATGCAAATAATCTAAAAGACCAAAATCAAGGTGAAAATCAAGATCACCATAAGATATTCCACTTCGAAGCAAATAACTTTTAGCCATGTCATTTTTACCAAAAAACGCTTTCTTAAAGGAATATTAAAGTGCATTGCTCGTAAATTTTTTTCAAAAAAAAAACACTTCCTAGAAGAAATATTCAAGTGCATTGTTTAAAATGAGTGAAAGCGACACCCTGTATATATGCGCCGGTACATATACTATTCGAGTATAAATATAGTATAGAGAAAAGTCTCTGTCTCTGCTGTGTGAATCTCCCTCCTGTACAGTTCAGTTCCGCGTAATGAAGATTGAATTATATTGTTTACGTTCCCTGGATTTTTAATCATTTCAATATTTTTTGGTGTGTATATATGTTTTTCCTTTCCTTTTCCCGTTTCTATGTGATATGTGTGTGTGTGTACGACTCTCGAATAAAGGATGCCAAAAGAAAAAATAGAGAGCGAAGAAAAAAAATATGATAGATGATATCATTTTACACTAATTTCATAATAAAAACACAAAAGTACTTGGTAGATAGTTTATCATAAATTTTCTTTTTGTGTTGTTTTTCCTTTGTTGTTGTTCTGTTGTTTGTATCTAGACGATAATATACTTAATTTAACACACTTACACACACATACACACACGAACACGTTTAATGTTTATTTGGTGGAATATTTTTTTGAATTTTCTTGCGGTAGATTTAATATTGTTACAGCAAAAATGTAATAACAAGTCTTATAATTTCTATAAGTAGAAGCGGCGACCGTAGGGATGATTTTATTAGGGTATGCAACTTTCTGGAAAGATACTAACCTACGTCTAACTTTTCTAGGCAACCCTGCGAGACACTGATCCGACAGCGGGAAAACCAACCCCAAATCTTATATCGCGCATAATATTTACGAGTGAAACGCATCAATACTTTTTTCATAAAATTTAATGTCCAACAACTCTTGTAGGAAACTTTTTTTCGTATCTATTACAATTTCTGAGAAAAGAAATATATAGAGTCATATAGGTATGTCTAAACTAAATTAACAATATTATTTTCCATAATAATTATTGAACGACTAATAATATGTTATATGACTTCATGAAAAGTCTTTTAAGTGTGATTTTAGATCACAAATAATCAAAATGACTAAAATAAGAGATCATCTGTCTTTAATTGTTGTAAAACGAAAAGCAGTAACATATGATTTACTGCTTTTATACTCTGTAATACATGAATTACTGCTTTTTTCACTGTTTTTAGTATTTTTATTATTTATATGTATTCTTTTGTCAAAGGTAAATCGCAGTAATGCAGAATAAAAATAAGTGTAGTTAGAAATATATAGGTTATGTCAAAGTTTACATTTAAAGTTTACAAAGTGTACAAACTAGGTTATGATCATAAAATGGATGTTAATCGTTAAAATTAAGAATTTAAATTTTTATTTCAAACATACACTTACTTCTAATATTATAATTTGGGCAAACTTTAATATTTGGATAAACTATAATCATAATATAGAATCATAGAAAACAGAGTAAAAAAGCAGTACTAATATTTTTCAGTTAATAAAAGCAGTATAGTTTGAAAACCACTGCTTTTTTACTTTGAAAAATATTTTTACTGTGGATATATTTAAATAATATAACCATTTTGAAATATTTGGCAAACTTATAAAATTATTATATTGTTGAAATGACATTCTTAATGATTCATTTTATAATCGATATGCCTAGCAACATTGAAAACATCGAATAGCAGCAATTGACAACAGGCAGAAAATGAAGTTAATTGCTTTTTACCTGAGCACGGCGGCAGCAAAGATATATAGGGTATTTTCGACTTAACACGAATGAATGTCCCAAAGTATAAAGTGTCCCCATGAATAAGGTAGAAGTCTTTTCTCTACCTGTCATAAAAACAAAAAGAAAATAATAAATTTACCATTTAATTTCAATGTTTCTTTTACACATTGTCTTAAGGAAAACTTTACAGTTTGAAAACTTTCATAATAATATTTCAATTTTATTAAAAATAAAATACACCTGTACAACATTTTTACAAATTAAAAACAGCCAACAACAGTACCTATCTACCTACTAAGTAAGAATGTTCATAGAATTAAGTTCTTACAAACCACACAACATACATATGACACATCACATAAATATTATTTTCTTGAATATCCTCTGTTCAATGTCCGGTACACGATGGTAAAGAATAATTTTAATAAAAGAAATTGGACATAAAATAACATAAAAATTCGTTGTTATCATATGAAATCGTATGAATGGAGTTTTTAAATTGTATAAAAAGAACAATTGTCGGAAGCCGTCAATTTTTCTGCGATTTATGAGTTTAAGGAATACCTGATGGTAAACGTAAATCAAATATGGTAATCCAAATAATATATCTATATATATATATATATATATATATATATATATATATATATATATATATATATATATATATAACTGGTGGTATATATATATATATATATATCTGGTATATATATATATATATATATATATATATATACATATGTATGTATATATAAATGTATATATATATATATAATAAATCGATGTGTGTATGTATGTTCTCTATGGACTCCGAATTAGGTAGGACCAATTTTGATGAAATTTTCAGGCAATCTTCAGATTAGCCCAGCAAATTTTGGTAGCGATCCGAAAAAGATCCAATTTTGTGTCATATTTTCAATTTTGTGTCATCTGGCTATAGATAATTTGTGCTACTCGTGCGAAGCCGGGGTGGGTCGCTACTGCTTAATATTCTGCGGTGATCGAAATGGTTTTCTGAATCGTTCTGACTTTTTGTGACTATAGCAAAAAATCCTTGTCTATTTTAAAAGAAAAATATGGTCAAAGCATAAAACCAACTGAATTTTTGTGCTTGTAAGTTTCAATTTATCTAAATTAAACTTATCCATGACTAAAAATTTTATTTTTTTTCGGTATAACCCTTAAAAAAATTTCAGAAAAATGGAACATAATTTTTGCTTTCGATTTGGATGAAATTCACTCTACGAAGTAAAATGGACCCAAAAAAACGAAAATCGCCTCTACAATCTATATATCTATCTATAATTGTACCGTTGTCTATTCAACGTAGTGTTTCTTCTACTAAATAGTACATAGAATATAAATAACATTTGTCAAATATCATGTAAGATGTAAAGTTTTCTTTCATAATAATAATAAATAAATCCCAACCAACAAACTCTGATGATGATGGTAGATAGGTAGGTAGATGGTTCATGGTTGACATCTAGTTCGTGTGAAATATGATACAAGACAGATAACTGTTATATTGTTTTGTTTATAGATATATATATAATATGTACCAACCAGTATGTATGATGTGATATGTGTACAAGCATTTATATTTTAGTAAAGTAAGTAATGTTTAGTCACTATCTCTTCAATTCAACTAAAACTTAAGTCGTCTGTTATATGTTACAAAATATTATTATATTTGACATATATATATATATATATTCACGAATTTCTTGAATTGATTAATTTTTATAAACAATTTTCTACGAATTATCTATTTAATATTATAATGGTGGAGGCGAAGGGAATTATAATATAAATAAAAGGAAAAAAAACCTTGAGATGATAAATTTTACACACAGTCGTTTTAGTCCAAAAAACCAGCCTCTAAGCAAATTTTTTAACCTATAAGCAACTCTACCAAGATCCTTAGACTACAGGCATGCTTTAAAAAATTATATACAATCATTTTATACAATCAAGTCTTCGAAATCTAATTGAATTAAGGTTAATGTCAAGAATACCCCTTCATTTTAAATTCTCAAATAATAATAATAGCCTAAATCAGCCCACTGGCTGGGCAAAGGCCTCCTCTAATTGCTTCCAATTTTCCCTTCAATTTTTTTGCCTTGGGTATCCACTGACCACCTGCAAATTCGACAAGTTCGTTCCTTTACCGTCTTATCTGGCGTCCTCTCCTTCTTTTGCAATTATAGGGTGTAAAAATTTTTGAGGTCCAGCGCATACCCCCAAGCCTCGACACATGTCCCACCCATTGCCATTCAAGTCGTTTGATGTGCACTACTACTTCTTTTATTTTACTCACAGCTCTTATATTCAAAGAGGGAATTTTTTGAGCTCTTTTGATCATGCACCATCCTTGCGCACGCTGGCATGAACGAAGTCTTTTGTAGTCTATTTTAGTTAGTTCCAAAACTTGAGATCCATACGCTAGCACTGGTAGTACACACGCATCCATTACCTTCCTCTTCAGATTTATTGGAATGTCGCCCTTGAGTATGTGCTTTAAGGACCAAATTTTTTCCATGAATTTGTCATTCTAGCTTTTAATTCGTTTTAACTATTCTGCATAGATACAATTTTTCCAAGGTATTTATATTCGTTAACATAATCTTGAGCGACACCATTAAAGAGAATTAATTGCTCAAACTAAATAATCATCGTTAATGCACAAATTAAAAATATTACATGTAACAAAAAGAAATCTTTCAATTAGTTATTCTAAATTACAAATCAAAAATGGAACAAATTTTACCATAAAGAAATTTTGAATGCAGTTTTTTTGTATTTAATAAACTCAATATATTATGTTATTTAATTTAACAATTCCTAAACGAAATGGTTCAATTATTTGATTTTTTGAGCAAATGAACGTCATTTGTTGAAGATTTTGAAACTGACACTATTAAATCTTCAACACAGGGCGATCATCACCTCAAAAAATCAAATAATTTGACCATTTTGTTTAGGAAATATCAATTGTTAAAGTTGAAAATATTTAAAATGATATAAAAACTTGGAGTACTAGATATCAATATACTTTTCAGTGATTCCTCTTAACTAGAAAGTATATCGAGTAAAAACACACAGAGCCATCTATACATTTGAATTGGAGCTATTTTCTAAAAATATATGTTATACTATACAAGTGTATAAGGCAGTTGCAAACATAAGACATAAAATGTTGCGTAAAAACTATACGAAACATATTACGTATTAAGGTATTTCGAAACTATTATTAGGTTGTCAAGAATTTCACGAAATTCACAATAATAGTAAAATGAATCCTCAGAAATCAGCTCAGTTTTTTTGAGAATTTATCCCCATTGCGTTTTTGAGAAAATCGTTACGTAAGTTGGAGAAATTTAACATGCATCTTCATATGCATGATGAAATAAAATGCACGATTCCGATTGTTTTTACTTCGAACTCTCTCAACCTAGTCACGGTTGTTCTGAAATTCGATATATACGTTCCTCGATTCTTTAGAAATATTTTTCCTTAAAATTTTGGGAGAATGCCTATCGGGTTATTAAGTTTTTTAATAAAATATGCGGAAAAAAGTGCATTTTTTTCATGTCCACATCAGAAGGTTATTTTTTATGGTTCAGTTGGCATCCTGAATACCGGCGCGCTGTTTGAAAGTAGTTTGAAATTATTAACTAGTATTATGTATGATGTTTTATTGCAAAATCTCCCTGATTCGCATATAATTTTCTATATTGTTCTTTTCGCGCGGGTACCCAATCAGCTGATATAGTTTGGAAATACCTTAATCCATTAAAAAATTTCAAAAAATAAACTCAAAGAAGCTGTAGCTTGTGTCTGAGTATTATATTTCGAAATGCGACCCCTGAGGTCTATTGACGATCAACTTCCGAGTATTTGTTTGTTTTTTTTTTAAATACTTTTCGCAAATGTTTAACCATAAGACATTTCAACAAAATCATTTCCCTGAAATACCAGCAATAGCTGTAATTATCAGATTTTCATTATTACTTTTTTTATTTCAATGATACATACAGATTTCTGTTATCTTTCATTTGTTTTACTTAAAGCAGTTGGCATGTGAAACGCGTTGTCGACGAAATTGGCTGAATTTTTGATAAATTATTCAAAATATAAGTATCTAAATTCGTTTAAAAATTCAAAATTATTTACCGTTTAGTTTTGATAAAAATCGCTATCAAAAATTGAACGATTCACGTTACAGGTTTATACAAAATTAATCATTTCACCACACTTTTATTAATTTTATTTATAAAAAACTAGGGCAGTGTAAAATAATGTATACATTTCGCAAAAAAAAATTTTTAACCTTTTAATTATTGTAATAGATAAACGAAAAGATTGAACAAGTATATGAGGTACATTCAAGTATAACAAGTATAATATACAATCTCAGTCTATTTATGCAATTGATGTATATTCTGAGCTGAAACTTTTTAACTCGATTACTACAAGCCAAATTACCATAATTTAAAAAACAAAATTATTATAATTATAAGATAATTAATGATAGGAATATTTATTGGTATATAAACGCGGATAACTTTAGGGTGTCGAGATTAGTGTCTGATTTCTGTAACGTCTCTATTTTTGCAAAACCTGCTTAGCTTTACGCCTCTGGTGGTCATTGATGTAACTAATAAAATACCAAAACAAGAATATGTTTTAATAGTTTACGTGGCATTTATGTAAATTAAATTCTATTACCGTTTTTCTTAGCAAATTTTATTACTGAATAATGTCTCAATCTTGTTCAGTGCCTTTGTGTTCATCTTATAAGAGAAGATACCCTGAAATTTTGTTTCATGATATTCCAAAGCTAGGAAAATAATAATGGGCTTTTATCTCCGTTTCTTAGACACGACGGTCTATAAAAGAGGTCACCCACATCATTATTTTCAACCTTTATTAATTTTTAACTGTACATTTTCTTATGATGTGAGTGGGGGACAAGGAATTCATATGCAGGCTAGGAATTGGTTGGTTGTGCGGTTGCAGCCGACGTTGATAGAAACTATGCCGATATTCATCTGGAGTTCGCGAAGGTTAACTGCAGAAAACCTTCTCAAGCATAGCCGGTTACTTCGTTCTTGTCTATACGCCGACAGTTTAGTCAATTCACCGCCCCATTAATTTTTTAATTGACAAACTACCGATGTGGGGATTCAAACCCATAACCTCCCAGTTTGAAGTAGAGCACCAGAGCGTAATTGAAATTGAAATTTGATAAATCCACTCGCAGAAATATGAAAGTAGTATTTACTAAATTATCACAATTTAATACTTTTTGTCACAAAACTAAATATCAATATTATTGAAATTATTGAAGTAAAAAAATTTACTAAAATCGTTACAAAATAATCAAATATTTATAAAAAAAAAAAAACACATATATATATTATATTTATAAACATTTGATATAGATTTAGTTTGTTTATTGAACACGTGGCGCTACCATCTTATAGAGTTTCGCATATAGAGGTTAGTAATTTCCAAAATAACTACAAACTTTGTAATAAACAAAACAACAACAAATTTTAAACAAGAAGTCTACTCAGAAAGAAATGATTATTTCTTGAATGCATTCGATAATAATATAAAACAAGAAAAAAACAAAGTTTTCCGTCTATATAACTCAATTTTCCAAGTGAAATTTTTCCATCGTCTAGCCAAGAAGATATTTTTGTATATATAAAAACAATGGAAAAAGTCAAATAACTTTCTCTTGGCCTAGTTTTATCTAATTTTTAGTTAGGTTTTAAAAAATCGATATTAAAAGTTTAAGTATAGTTCTTATAAAACTTCATACTTTCTCTGCCTGTGTACTCCGATTGTGTGAGTTAAAAAGAAATAAGAGGAAACAAAAAAAAAGAAAGAAAGTTCTACTGACATAATTTTCTTGTGTTTTTTTTTTTTATTATTATTGTTAGTTACCAAACTCATTCCAAGAAACTTTAGTTAGTTTATTCATCAGCTGATTTAATAATTTGCATATTCCTACTACTACAACAAGTCGACGACGACGAAGAACAAAGTTTCAACTAATTTTTAAGACATCAAAAACTTTTAAATCATTAATGTGCGAAAATTATTTGAAACTTTTCAATGTACAACTTTCATATCTATATATATATATATAATACATAGTCTATAAAAACTTAACAGACACCGGTAGAAATTTTGTACTGTTTTCATAATTATTGTTTGTTTTTAGTTTTTAATTACTTGATATAATTCATTCAGAAAAGAAAAAATTTGTGAAAATTAGTAATTAGTTAAACAGAAATCATATTTAAAACGGACATAATAAACAATGTCCGATTACGGAAAATATAGGCCTAGTGCTTTAGGAAGGGCAAACGATTTTTAACGCAAGCGCAAATTTATGATTTCGATGAGCACGCAACATTGGGGGTGGGCTTTCACCCTCTATCATGCTAGCTATCCTTGTCGAAGACGATGCTACTATACATTGAACGTTCGTGTGTAGCGTGTATACCTTTAGCTAGAACTAACTGCTCTCTTCTAGCAGAACAAGTTTGTATTCGAACCTGATAACAAGGGTTTGGGAGAAAGACTACTGAAAAAGTTTTTACGTTCGATAAATTTATATATATATATATATATAGAGGAAAGTTTATACTGCAAAAAAGTTTTTCGCAACGCCGTCGTTGTTTTTTTTTTTAATAGTGAAATTGTTAGTTATTGCGTTTTATTGTTTTTTTTTTATTTATTTTATTAATATTTGAAAAAAAAATTTTCTCCAGTTGTGCTAGTTTTCGAACTTTGTTGTTTGTTTGTTGGGCTAATGTTGTTTTTGTTATAAAATAAATTTATTTGTTATTACTTCGGAAAAATATGGTCGTAATTATTATATTCGACGTATTTTCTAATATTATTAAAATAAAATAATGGTACGTTGTATTTACTTTTTATTTTTTTATAATTATTTTATAATATTTTTGTTTTGTATTACATTAGATTTGAAAACATTTTGATTACATTTTTGATTGACAAACTTTTCAAAGCAACTTGCAATCTGTTTCAATAAAATCTTTCGCAAAAATTTGCATTATTTATTTTTAACAAAGTTTTAAATTTTAAAGAAAAAAAATATTGTGAAATTTTTGCGAAAATGTTTTGAAAGTATATTTGCGAAAATTTACTTCCAAAATAGTTATGAATTATAAAAAATGAATCTATTTTCTTATAATTTAAATGTTTTTTTCCGTATTTTTAATAAATATTTTCGAGTTACTTATGAAATTCGATCTAATTTATTATAGAAGAAATTTTATAATTTATTATTTCGTAGAGCTTAAAAGTTATTGAAAATAACTACATTTTTCCCGTAAGTTTAATCGAATTCAAAAGAAAAGTAAAAGTAAAAGTATATTTTGAATTCTTTTAACCGAAGTTATCGAAAATTTCGAAACTCATATTGATTCGTATTTACAAATTAATTTTCTAACTTTGATTTTACAGTATGAAACTTAATTTGTGAAATAATCTTGTCGTTGATACATTTTCTAGACAATTTTAAATAGTTTTATTGAAATTTTAATTGTTTATATAGTAAACAAATTAGTTATTTCGTAACTTATTCTTGTCTCGAAAGAATCTTGTCTAAATCGAAAGATATTGAAATAAATAAATGAATGCTCAACGCGTAACGTTTACTAAAAAAAAAAAACATAAAATAAATATTAAATTATTAAACAAATATTTTTATAAATTAGTTTATTTAAATAAAAATATATTTTATATTAAATTAATGATATGTATAATTTTTCGTTCATTCATAAGTCAACAAGTTAATAATAGTATATTAATATATATTTTTTTATACATAGTAATTTTCACCCTTATAATATTTCGTAATTTACGTGATAATATCAATCACATTTTCGTTATCGAATCAATCATTTAAAAATAAAAAATTGAACTTAATATATTATTTCGTTAAAAGAAAACAACGTGTTCGTATTGTTTTTTTCTGGTATATATTTTTAATCATAGAATGTAATCAAAAATGATCAATCAAATTAAAAACAAATCTTATTGGTGTAATTAATAAATTAATTATAGTTCGTTCACGTTAAAAGATGTTATTTTATGTTCGTTCAAAAGTTATTATTTATAGTGTGAGCTTTAAAAGCACTATTCAAAGTGCTGTTAACATAACTAGTTTGAAATATATATTTAATTTATATCGAAATTATATTTCTCAAATTTGAAAAAAAAAAAGTCTCAAATTACCTTTAATTTTAAAGCTATCAGTATTTTCGTATGATATCAATAATTTAGCTCGTTTTCTCTCGATTTAAGACATTTTGACAATGAAGTGGTTAAAATTGTGGTAAAAATTTTATATAAAATCTAATTACAATCATTGAAAGTTTAATGTGTTTTACGATGATTTAACTATAGGCGATGATTGCTGATAATAGCTCTAAAAAAACCAACTTTTTTTAAAAAACATTATTGCACACACTTAATAGTTTTAGCCTACAAACGGGGCAACTGATTAAACATAAAATCGTTCATTATTTTTGTAGCCACAAAATTGGCGTTCTTTATTCAAAATATCATAGATGATTTGAGCCGAATCCGTTCAGTTTGCGATAAAATACTTAAAAAAAAGTTAAGCGGTCAAATAGTCTATAAATTAAAATACAGCTTTCGATTAGATGAAAACAATTTAAATGATGAAAACTTCGATAATAAATGGTAATAATTTTAAATTAATATTTGCATAAATTAATATTGAAAAACATAACAGGAATTTACGCAGTTTATAAGCATGTCATGAGCCAGTTTATGAACCGGTTTCTAAATAGATAGATTTTCGGTTTCTACTAATTTTTTCAATATATTTAATTATTTAATTATAGTTTTTGGTTATACTTTTTATACGCACTCGTTTTTCGAAAACTGTCGTTTTAGATTCATTATTACAATATCTGTGTCTCAATTTTAAGTTACTTAAAATTAAATTTATTCGAAATACGAATAGTTTCATCAAATTATTTCACAGGCTTAACTTAATAACAACTCCTAAATATTATATATTGAGTTTAAATTTTAATTTTTTTTTTTTTAATTTATTTTTTTTTTTTTTTTTTTTTAAGCATGCTTAAACTTAAAATAAAATCGCGGAAATCTGGAAAATATAAATTTTTCAATATCACTCAAAATATTATTTTAATTTTTGACTTTAAATATGTAAATATATTACGATTTTACGAATGATAATCAAATAAACCATTTAACAAATCATTCCATTTATAGTTTTTATTTTATACATGACATGCTTATAAACTGCGTAAATTCCTGTTATGTTTTTCAATATTAATTTATGCAAATGATAATTTAAAATTATTACCAGTTTACTATCGAAGTTTTCATCATTTAAATTGTTTTTATCTAATCGAAAGCTGTATTTTAATTTATAGACTATTTGACCGCTTAACTTTTTTTTAAGTATTTTATCGCAAACTGAACGGATTCGGCTCAAATCATCTATGATATTTTGAATAAAGAACGCCAATTTTGTGGCTATTTGTACAAAAATAATGAACGATTTTATGTTTAATCAGTTGCTCCGATTGTAGGCTAAAACTATTAAGTGTGTGCAATAATGTTTAACGAAAAAGTTGGTTTTTTAGAGCTAAATAGTTTTTTGTATTTAAAATTTTCTCTATCTCGCACCGTTTACAATCGAAATTTTGGGAATAGTTGCCACGTGGTTACAAATGCACGGAACAAGTTACTATTAATGCCTATATATTACTCGGCAAAGTTCCGGATTCTCCGGTGAAAACTCAAACAAATATATACACAAACAAAAAAATGTAAAATTCCTCTTTGAAAATTAAGTGCTGAAATTTTTCTTTTATAATTACTTTTCAAATAATACAAAATTTTTCGTATCATAAGCATTATCTAGAAATATTTCATAATATTTATTTATTTCGATTTTTTATTTATGGGCCGCAAAAATCGGGTCCTTATTTCAAAATTGTAAAGTCATTTTGTGCCTTATTCATTCGGTTTTTTAAAAAATCTTTCGAATAAAAGTTGTTCATTATAAATATACTAACAACTTTTAATCAAAACATTTTCCCAAAAACCGAATGGGCCAAAATTTTGAAAAAAAGACACGACTTTTGTTTGTGTTCATAGTTTATATATTTTTTAATTAAATGCTTTTTTTATCAATTAAAACATAGCTACTTAAAATTGCAAGTCATAAATTTTCTATACTTTTATCTAAACAACCTCTTGCCTAATGGAAAATGGTTCGAAATATTTTAAAATTTTTAAAATATTTTTTTATGAATTTTTACTTACAAAAAAAAAATACGTTCCTAAACAAAATTTTTCTATTCGAAATTTTCTACTTACAGATCAAAACATATTCAACTGACAAATAAAAATAATATTGTCAAAAATCATATATACGCAAAATATTTTAACACACATTTTCTGAATATATTAACGTGAATGAACTATATAGATATGCAAATTAATTATACAGTATGA
The DNA here is from genome assembly GCA_963920215.1 of Nineta flava. NCBI lineage: Eukaryota > Metazoa > Arthropoda > Insecta > Neuroptera > Chrysopidae > Nineta > Nineta flava. Next base: position 118,163,964 of record OY986041.1, read on the forward strand.
TGTATGAAAAGTTCCCCTCAGAATATTTTTATTTCTTTATAAGACAAAATGAATATCACAATGGTTTTGTTTTTCTTAATATCATCCATAGGGATTAACCTAGAATGTCATTTTCATGTTCTTTTAGAAACGAGCCATCGGACATTTAATGCAATTTATAATATAATCGAAGCCTATAAGAAATGCTATATTAAATTTACTAAACTATGACCAAAAATCTATCTTTCTTTCTAATATTTGTAGTGCTTCGATAATAATTTTATTGACAAAGATATTCGCCCACTTCATAAACTGTATATATAAAAAAAATTATATGGCTCATTTCAAATAGAATAATGAAATACAGAATACATACTTTATCTCGTTAGTTACACGGAGAAAAATTTATGGTCATTATTTTTTTTTTTTTTTTTGACAAAAAATACATCGTTGGTGGCAAAATCGTACCATTAGTAATAGGAATAGGAATACAAAAGTTAAAATAAAATTGATGGTATATTTTAATTGTCGCGTTACGCCTCGTTGGTGGTCTCCATCCCCCATCTCTCTACCTCGGAACATCGTCACATAAAGCAATTTCCCTCCTTCCCCTTTTTTTTCTACGTTTTTTATGGGTGAATCATTAAACTGCTTTGACCCGTATTAATCGTTTCCTGCAGTAACTATCAAATACGGACATGAGAAAAAAATTTTTTTATAGATTATTTATGTGGGGTGTCAATCAAAAGCTTTTTGAGGCACCGTTTTATATTTTTACGGTTTATTCCCATTAACATCTGCAAAAACGCTTTCAAATTGTCTCTCAGCGTATATCCAAAAAATAACTCTCAAAAACTTTTGAATAAAATCATGAACAAAAATAATAAAGTATAAATTATAAACAAATATAACAGTTGAACAATATATACATTAAGTTTTATATGTGTCACATATTACGCTCCTGTATAGGCAATACTATGTACGGAATAACATACCATGTCCTCTATATCGTGAATAATACCAACTTCTTCGAATCAAAACCATTAATTTATCTCCGTGTAACGTTTAAGATTTAAAAAAAACTACCTATACGACATGTGATATTTTCTACATGAATTTTTTTTTTCATCTAAAATTTTTGACTCAATTTTTGTGTGTCACATGACAGAATGTATATATTTGTCATTATATTTATGATATGAAAATCCTTTCCCCGTAAAACAAAAAAGGTATTCCCATTTATATAATAATGAACGAACGAATTGAATAGTGTTTTTGTTCATAATACGGTACATTAAATGCGAATATCACGTGATGATTGAATTTGAACTGAACTGGACTGGTTTATATAGAAGCTTTCGCTTATAGTAATATTATTGTCATTATATTATTATAGAATTGTTTGCGTGACTGACACCACATAACAGCAACAACAACAACAACATCAACAACAATATTAATCTGTTTACACACACATACACACACATACATGCATAATGTATATACGCACATAAAAGCACAAATAGTCGTAATATTACGCGATACGTAAATGTGTGTAACGCAGAGATTATTGTCAGCGTCGGTCCGTTAATATTATTACGGTTAAATCGTGTTGACGTTTACATGTTATACTCTATGTATTAAATAACGCTCTTTCGATCAACAAAATTAATGACTGGACATTTTGGCTGTAAGGGTTGAATAATGTATTGGTAAGTTAATTAACCATGTAATAATCAATTTATTTTATTATAATTTTTTTAAAATTATTTTTGATACGTATTTTGTTGTATTCATTTGATAATATTTATGAGGCGCAAAAACATGGATAAATAGTAATGATCTGGAAATCAGTTATGAATTTCTATTGTCATGATTCCAGTATTCCATCCTCTTAATTGCGTAAGACGTAAAAAAATGTGTGTAGAAAAACGACGTAGGGATGAAATTCTTTCGGATACATTTTACAACCCACCAATCACAATCTTTCCCAGCTTTTATGAATTTAAATCAAAGAGTTGATTCATTTAGATCTTATCTATGGTTGTTTGACAGTTCATTATTATCTTTACGCTAAAGTTCTTGTGTTATCTTACGAATTTTATGTGTGAAGGCCTTAAGTCTCTTTAGTTTGATTTCGTCTGGCAACGAATATTCCGGATATAACAAAGTTCTGGTCGATAGGAACAAACCGGTGACATCCAATAGCTTTTGAAAGATAATAGCCGATACAATATTCAATTGGCTAATTCGTCTTGACTACAAGCCTCTAGATTTGTTTGTAAACGAAAACTTCCATATAGAATAAATATACCATTGTTATGATAACATGGCGGGGCTAGAGGATATGGAATTGCCATGTTTCTTAAATAGTCTCATATTTCCCAGCACCGTTACTATTACGTTTTTATGTAATTACTAATTTTTAGAGATTTGCGAATGCATATCTGCTAAATTTTGTCGCTAAGCTTACAAGTCACTCATTGGTACTGTACTGAAAAGTAATCAAATAAAATTAGTTGGCAGTGAATTCAACGCCTTCAATTATCAGTTGCTATGAAACGCAACTGAAACTTATCGGCTAAACTCGGATGAAATTTATCACTGGTTTTCGGGGTTCAAACGGCAAAATAAGTAGAAAAATATGATAACTTCAAGCGAAAAATATTTAGAAATGTTCCTTTCAAAGACTGTAATTAGTAAATTATTTTATATTTTAAATATGACAATGAAAACAGTTTTTTATTTAGGTCAAATTAACATGAATGAAGTAAAATTACTGTTAAACTATCTATTCGACATTGAAATGTTCCTAAACATTTTACGTTTCGTTTTTTTTGAGTTTAATTGCTCTTTTTTTTGTAAAAATATCGTTTTTCTCGTCGAATATTCGTTTTATTTTAACTTACGATTGCAAACGCTTTAAAAGTCAATATTTTCGAGAAAACATCAAAATGTAGGTCAATTGGCAATGAAGAAAATCTGCTTAGGCTCATTCATCTCATAATAATACTTGTCTAACAATTTACGCCAATGTATATATAAAAAAATTGGTTTCTATCTTAAACATGTTTTTCGACTTTGTCTGATCTTTCGTCAAAATTTTCGTTTAACACTCGTTTTGGCCATTTCATGGCCATATATCGAATCATATATATTTTCATAAATTACTCACGATTTCTCAATCCAAACTGATAAATACTATTTTGTAATCGAAATAGTTCTTATGAAAATTGTGATAACATTCGACCAAATTGTTTTTCCAATAATTTCAATGAAAAAAGTTTGAAATTCTAACATTTTAGAAAAATTCCTTTTTTATAGGATTAGATATTTTAATCAACAAAAGAATGTTTACCATTTTAAATTTTGTCTATTGGTGTCCTGAAAAGATTTTGGGATCTCTGGCAGGGGGTGGAGCTTAATCAACTTACTAGCAGTAGTGCCTAAGTTGTTCACCAGAATGTCACCATGAAACTTGTAGGTCGAAAAGTATATCACAAAATTTGGAGTAGGAAACGTCGACCTATTAGCTCTAGTTTATAATTTACCCACCAAAGCATATCCAAGTGCTCGAGTCACATAAAATAATCACTAAATCTTCAAAAATTCGCGCCAATACTCCAACTAATTACCAGCTGTGCATTAACCACTTTTTCACCATCTACCAAATGATATTCAATTGTTTAAAGATATTTTTAATGTAAGACAAATATAACCTCAAGAAAATAAGGGTTATTTAATTTTTCCTTAAATTTATTTACAAAAGAGATATATATTCAACCACTTTCTTCTCTTTTCTTAAAACGAATTTCATTATCAGGATACAACAAAAAAAAAAGTATTATTTATCTCCAGGATATAATGAATTTTATAATAAAAAATAAAAAAGCTTTTAATTTAGTTATAATTTTAATTTAAAATATAATTTTTTCCTCTTTTTTTTTTTTTAAACACTTTATCAAGATACACACGGTACATTATTTGTACGAGTGTGTGTATTAAGTGAGAAAAAGATACATAAAATTGTGTATAGAAGGAAAAGAGGAAGGTTTTTATCCCTCACCACACTTGCTATATAAGGGTAGTTTTCACCAAAAGAGCTGAGTGTATTCATATAATAAAGCTGTATGTGAATATACACTATACTACTTCGTTTACGTATTTTGTTGTGTAAGGGTGGTTGAACACACTGAACTCATCTCTTTCCATGAAAAATTCTAACCCTCGACAGTTTAAATGTCGTAATCTTACCGGATTTGGTATCATCTCAACCGGACTAAATCTCTTTTCTTCAGGATATATTAACAACAAACATGAGAAATTTAGAGAGAAATGTATATGGGAATAGTAGTGTTAAACTTTCTTTTCTTTTTTTTTAAACATTTTTAAATGGTGTAAATCCAATTTAGAAAAGTGTTTGAGAAAATGTAAATAATAATAATAACTATATCAAAATTTTTTAAATCAAAAAGTACTTTCATGGCAAATCTTTCACGACAAATATATTTAATCTCTCTATAAATTTAAAAGCTGAACTGAAGTTTTAAAAATTTGTAAAATATTTTCCTCGTAGCTTTGTACGCGTTAAGTTATTATTTTATCGTTTTCTGTTGATCTTTTTTCTTCCCTATCAATATTATTAAACATGATTATGCATACAGTGGTTGGTAATATTTAGCTCGCTTTTATTAGCTTGACCTTTAAGCAAATCTTGCTGAACTCAATTTTCATATACTTCTAATTGTCGTAAGATCTAGTGATTACAATGTCCTTTCAAATTTTATGTGGCTCTTGGATATGCTTTGGTGGGTAAATTATAAACTAGAGCTAATAGGTCGACGTTTTCTACTCCAAATTTTGTGACATATTTTTCGAAAGTTTTCAAATGTATGCAATTCTAACAGCAATAAAATAGTACTTTTTAGATCATAGATCACCAACTACGACCCCATGGGTCGAATTCAGCCCTCCAGAGATTTTCATCCGATTCGCAATCAATCTCTACCATATAGCATTACGCAAAAACTTCGAACATTAGGTAAAAACTTCTAGACCGATTTTGATGTAAAATGCGTTATGTTTAAAACACTTTGACTTTATGTTTAAAACGATTTTAATTAGAATCAAAGAATGGTATTCGTTTTATCTCGCTACGAGAGATAGAATTCGAAAGTATTCGCCAAAATAGAAATTTGGTGTCGAAGTGTCGATAAATATTTGAAGTAATGGAAGCGGTGGGAACAATCAATATTTAAAGTTGTGTAAGGGGTGGGAAACTACATTGAGGTTTTTTGTCTTAAAATGACGGGAGCTAGTATTTATATAAGCTAGTATTTATATACACCTCTACGAAATAAGATTTATCTTCGTGTCAAAAACCTTGCTAGGTAGAACAGTTTTAGAGATATGGTCGAAGGGAAGGCAGAGATACTCAAAAGAACTATATCTATTCCAAAATATTAAAACAAGTTTTAGTACTATTCAGCCAACTTTATTTTAATATTGTATATTTTAGAAAAAAGCTTCTTCATATATACGGAAGATAATATATATTTGGTATAAGAAAATAAGTATCTTGACATCTATAGTTTTGACCTGAGAAAATTATCTTAACTAAAGATAAACTGACTCGTGACTCAAGAATCTCGAAATTCTTAAAATGAAATTCTTAATGATTTCTTTTGACCAAGATGCTAAAATTTCGGATCAAAATAAACATTTGTTTAATCCAAACAAATGAAACATTTATAGAAGTAATGATACACTTCAGTTAAATATATTTCAGTTAAATATATATACTTCAGTTAAAGAAGCTGCATAAACTTTTTCTTCATGCGTTTTTTATTTATTTTTTAATAAGAAAAATACTTTTTTTTTACAAGAATTTCATTTTCTTGACTAAAGAATCATAAGAGTATTTGGCCAAGAAAGACTCTCTTAGGCCAAAACTAACGAAGTCTACTTTAAAAAATTTTAAACACCGTTCAAGAACTTTAGTTTCTTCGCTCAACTAAACACATGTTTTTGGTTCGACTGCGTAGTCTTGATTAAAAACAAGGGTTTCTTTATTAAAGCAAATATTGTGAAGAAAATATATTTTCTGGAGGAACGAAATTCCTTCTATCAGTGTATATATATTTATTTATCCATTAATTTATGTTTATAGACACGATACAATTCTTAGTGAAATCATTCCCTATATATATATATATATATATATATATCCTTTACGTTGAGTTTGCTTGAAAAAAGGGAATAACAGCAACAACCCCTCTAAGTTTAAAGTTAATCGTAAAATAAAGTTTAAATCACCCCACAATGAATGACTTAACGTGTATAATATCTCTATATAAAGGACTCAAGTTAAATTTATATAAACATACGTAGGTACTAGTGTAGGTTATGTTATCTCATATGGACACCGTCTTCACAAGTATGTCCTGGATTACATAGGATCATCTTCTATTAACTTCAACATCATATAGTGATATAGATAATATAGTATATATTCTCATATTTATATGATATCAAACGCCAAGAATGCCAAGAAGTGGATTCTCACTAATTAATAGGATATATTTTTGAAAAGTAGGTATTAATATATTCATAAATCTTATAATTATATAAGATCTAATTATGTTTAAACAAGTGAAAAAAAAAAAAATTTTTAATCTTAATTTTATTTAAATAATTATTAATATTACTTGACTAAAATGAATCTTTTATTTAATTTAAAATTTTTGAAATGGAGCTAATTTGTCATCTACACCATATTTAGTATAATTTAAAGTTAAATCTTTTTTTATTCAATTTAAGTCAATTAAAACAAGTGTCAATAACAATTAACTGAGTTAATATTTCTTTAATTCCCGGTACATACCAGCGTCGGACTGGCCATATAGTCGAGGTGGCGTTTGCCAGCCGGGCCCTACCGTGCGCGGGCCCCCCACGGGCCTGGCTTGCGAGGTTTGCCACAAGCCAAGCGGTAGGTACAGTAGCCTAGGGCCCGGCTCTTGCGATCTACATGTAAAGTAGATAGTTCATACATACTTAGAAATGAAACAAAAAAATTAAAACTTGTTTTAGAAATTTCTGAACAGCGATAACTTTTGAACGAATCAAAAGATTTTGACGTGTATCATAATACACGATATTTGACATTGTTTAAGAGATGCATTATATAGATACGATTTTCAGCGCTGAAGCGCATTAAAACGAGTCTTTGCTCTCTGTTAATAATAATAATAATAATTAATAATAATTCATTTATTGATTCTTTTTTCCACAATACAAAGATCGTACAGAATAGATCAAGTTTCATAAAAAAGGGAAATGGACATGATCGGACAAGAACTGTTGGATTCGTTGATTATATTGAACACAAAATCGGATCTTATCAAGGATGACGAGAATAGCAGCTTTTACGATTGAGTTATCGACAGCTTAGCTGAAACTTCTCCTCTTTAAAAAAAAATGTTAATTGGTTAGCTTTCGATTTGTTATAAAGTAATTGGAACTATATTTACCTAATCTAATATACTATAATGCAAAAAGTGAAGCTGACTGACTGACACTCATCTATATCAAACCAAACCCACTTCTAGATATGCTGGAATGATGGGTTTTTTTGCATTCGACGCGAAATTGCTTCAAACCGACGAGAAAAATCGGTAAACTTCAATTTTTTCAGTGCAACCCCCCCGGAAAATCGGAAAAATATCCTCTAAAATTACGTTTTTCTGTTATATACATGCTAGAAAGATGGGATTTTCACTAATCGACCCAAAATAACGTCAAATTTACAGAATATTTTGAAAAATTTCTTTACCTACATCGCAACCCCACCGAAAATGGGAAAAACATCCCCAAAACTGACCTTTTCACTTCTATTTATGATAGAAAGATCGGGTTTTTTCCATTCGACGTGGAACAGGTTCAAGATAACAGAATTATTAGAAGAAAGTAAATTTTTCCATCACAACCCTTCGCAGTTGAGAGAAACACCCGGAAAACTACCCCTTCCCTATACATGCTAGAAAGATGCAGTTTTTTGCAATCGACGCTAAATAGCTTCAAATTAACAAAAAATTTTGGAAAATTTCATTACCTACATCGCAATCTTCCGAAAAGTGAAAAACATCCCTAAAACTGCCCTTTTCACTTCTTATCATGTTAGAAAGATCAGTTTTTTCCATTCGACGTGGAACAGATTTAAAATAACAGGATTCTTAAGAAACACAAATTTTTCCATCGAAACCCTTCGCAAATGGGATAAACAACCGTAAAACTACTCTTTTTCTTCTATATATGCTAGAAAGATGCGGTTTTTTGCGTTCAACGCAGAATAACTGCAAATTAATCGGTTGATTCGAAAAACGTAATTTTTTTCGTCGCTATCTCTTGAAAATGGTAATGTGAGACCTATCTATGCGCAGTCCCGCCAAACCCCCCATCCTTAACCAACTTCCCGCTAAAAATCCCCCCCCCCCCCGAAAAGACCCTCTAAATTCTTCCCAAAAAACTTCGCATCCCAAAAAATTATCCCCCCCCCCCCCATTAATTCTCTAATGGTGAGTACTTTTTGTTCATCATATAATGTTATTTTATTTTAATGGTACCCCCTTGCGAGCAGAGCGAGTAATATATATAAAGTTGATAATTAATAATTTGTATATTTCATAATTTTTCGATAGTATTCCATCTTCCATAATCCCGTTCCGGGCCCCGGGCTTGTAGGGAGCCACCCGGGCCCTTTCGGCCCAGTCCGACCCTGGTACATACTGAGCTTATCGATGTACGAACTGTTAATTTTACATTTTACACACACATAAATGTATAAAAATACAAAATTGTCTAAAATACTAATATAGGCATATATGGTTTTGTAATCAAAAGTAATTTTGATTACAAGATGTTTGTGCTAAAATTGTTGCAAAACTATTCAGTTTATGAAAAAATGTTTCCAAACAAGTTGGTTAAGAAAAAGAAACATTTTTTGTCATACAAAAATGGACTTATTAGGTCATTTTATAAATTTTTTTCTACGATCGACGTTTTCAACAGTTATAAAGTCTGAACGAAATTGAATATCCCCTTGTATTTATTATATACGCTTTTATTAGCATGACTTCTACTTATGTTCATAAACAAAAGTAGTAAGTCGATTTTCAATCCCTTCTAATTTTCATTCCCTTCGTATCGATTCTAGAAAATTTGGTCAAAATCAGTCAAGAAATTTTAGTCTCGATCAAGGAAAATAGTAAAAATACCTCCAGATCCTAAATGCTTCTGTATAAATTAATGTTTTTAATTTAACGTACCTCTTTTTTTTTTTTGTAATTAATTTATTTGATTCCCGGTCATTTTTTTTTGTGCCTTGTGAACAAAATTTACTATCACCATATCGTTTAATGAATATTCAAATCAGGAACAAATATTATTTACCGATATTATGCGATTTTCAATCGAAAAAGATTTAAATGAAAATTGGTCTATAAAGTAAATTCCCCAGAAAATACAACAATCCAGTTAGGTTGACTATATGGCTGAAAGTTTCCAAAATATGCACTTTTTATTATATAATTATTAACTTTTTATGTCTTGAGAATTTGTTTTAATTACCATAATTTGTTTTGGCATAATTACTAGCCCTCGAAAATGTAGGACTTTTTCTCGCATTAGGAAATAATTCGATTGAAATAACACCATTTCGATTGCTTTTCTAATAAAATTTTGATCATAATATCATTTAGAAATCAAAAATAAATTCAATGATTTTATTTTAAATTTTTTTAAACTATAAATTACCCATCTTCAAATACATATATTTATATAAACATATGAAAAATTTATTTTTGATTATTCCAGGCTATAAATTAAATTTTATGACTATGGAAAAACTTTCACAGAGAACTGTGAATATTTTTCAAAATCGTATAATACAGTCTAAGAAATTTTAAAATGCAATTCTGTATAAAAACGATTTGAATATATATTCAACAAATAAAGTATCAAAAATTCATTTAAAATAAATAAACGATATTTTTATTTGAATTTCTACAAATTAACTCTCTATATAAATCAATCGATAGTAAATTTATTTGTTTATTCAAAGTCATTGGTATCGTATTAGTACCGTCAATAGAGTCCGTTACTCTTGTCCGCATTGCACTAAATTACAGGAGTTGTTCTTTTTTAATCAGGTTCAGGTGACGCCATTTTGAGAAAAAATGTATCGGTCTATATGTCCATTACTGTGCACTTAATGCCAAAAATGGTACAACCGTTCTTGTAGATAATTGAATTTTCTTTTTTCTTTGTTTACTAATTTTTTTTGTATCACTTACCGTTTACGACTTATACGACTATTACTATTTATTTATTGACTTTTTGACCGATATCTATTCGAATAATTGTTTAGAAAGAAAATTATTTATTGTTAATTATATCACTATCATTCATATTTCTTAGCAAATTCAAAATAGGAAATCTAATTATCTACAAGAAAAGTTATTACCATTAAGTGCACGGTAATGGAGATATTACCATATATCAACAGTTTTTCTCAAATGGGCGGCACTTCCGGGGTCGAAATTTGTAAGAATTTTGTTCATTTGCATTCAGTACGTAATACTGAACCTAATTTTTTTTTAAATAACTCCTATAATTTAGTGCTGAATATTGCTCTATTGATTGTACTATATTTACTATTAAAATTCCAAAAAAAGTAAAATATTTATTTAAGAATAAATAAATATATATATAAACCTTTTTAGAAAATAACATACTTTTTTTTTGATAAATTTTCAAAAGCACTTAAAAAATCAGTTACTTAATACAGTCAATTTCAATAATAATGATTATATACCTACTGAATTATTATTCATTAATCAAATTCGATTCAATTTCACCTGTTAGATTACACAATAATTATATGTGAAAGCGATATTTATCGACAATACTTGACTTTTGAAATTATATACTTTCGATAATAAGCTTTTTATTTGTGTACAATTCCATTTCAATTGAATTTTATGGGTAATCATTTATTTGTAGAAAAATATCTGTGTGATTAATTTTTAGATTAGGCGTCAAATATTTTGATGTGGAAATAATTCAAACTGAACTTGTTGTTCTTCATAAATTTGTTATTGAGGTTATTATTATTCGTAAATTCTCGAGGTTTCCCTTCCAACAATATCGACATTTTCCCACTCCAGGGGGAGAAATGGGGTAATGACAGAGCACGAAATTGAAGCTTATAAAATTTTCTAAAAAAAGGTTACTTTATAAATTTTTCGCCAAACGAATATTTTTATAAGTAATGGAATCCTAAATTAGCTCAATTACTTAACCATTATATACTATAAAGATGCATTATCTACGATGGTCGATTTAAAGATATCCTTTGATCTGTCTTTTTCAATTTCATCATCTGTATTATCAAAATGTCCTTCTTACCCTTAAATGGGAATACAGAAGTGGTTTCTAGAAAAAAACATTCGTGTGTCAATGAAGTGAACCCAATGAAATCGATTATTTTACAGCATATCAAGTAGACATGTTAAAAATACTTAAAAAATAGAAAATAATGTTATGATTAGTAACCACTCACAAAGAACTAGAACCTATTTGACAAAACTCTTATTGAATATTGAATATTTAAATACAAACGTCAAACATAATCTAAAACAAACCGGTTTTCTAATGACTGTTTCACAAAATCCTTTTTATTTGTTAGGTCTTTGGAAAAATCAGAAAAGTGTTTTATTAAAACTATAGGTAATTACCTGTAATTCTATCTAAAACAAATATAAACAAATTATTTTTCCAATACATTTTCAATTGAATTTCAATTTATTGAATAGTTTCACCTCGAAAATTACCACTAAATATACTTCGAACAATTTATTACATAAACAAAACAAAATAACGCCCTCTAAATAAATGAGTTCATTTTTCAAGCAAGTCAAGTCAATTACTTCAGGGGTTTATGTTATTTATTAAATAATTTATACAACAACAACAACAAAAACTGACATTAATTTACTACGAATGGTTTTCTTTTGTTTTGATTTCCAGGTCAATTGCCGCTTCAGCTACAACTGCATCATCAACACATCTACCACACTTGAAAAAACGAAAATTAGATATCGGTTTAGAACTAGACACACAGAAATTAGTCACATCGACAAATTATAGTGAAAAAATGAGTGATAGTAATACTGATGATATCGAAACACAAACAAAACGTCGTCGAAAAGGCGTGAACAGTACAAATATCGATGAAGTACCATCGAAAAAAGATATACCACAACCGCAAAAACCAGCGATACCATTACCACAGAAAAAACGTGTATTACCATCGTCTTCCACCGGTAGTCCAGCACGTAAATCTGCCAAAACTAGTTCAAATCAGAATGCACAAGATGAACCGGACGATGAGACACTAATACGAGAAACAGAAGCTGCCTTAAAAAGTTTATCGGGAAGTTGGCCGGGGCCACGTGGTAAACATTCTGAACAAGATGAATCACCAAATTTTGAGAATTTATTCGAAGAGAAAAAGACTTCACCCAAACTGTCACCATCGTCAGCATCTTCTACGGCATCGTCGAATAGTAATGATGCATCATGCTCCTTAAAAGATGTAATCACGTTACGTGATCAACATACGCATAATTCGATACGTAATCGAAATTTATCGAATATACCAAGTGAAAAGTTCATAAAAATCACCTCGGTGAAAAGTATTCGTCGGGGTGGTATAGATAAAGACGGAGTTGAAGAACCAGAATTAGCGAATTTATTAAAAATTGAAAACGAGTGTGCTTCAATTCAGTCGCAAGTAGGCACTGAAACTAAGAAACATATTAAAAGAGAAAAGCATGATAAAACACCAACCCCAGACACGTCGTCTTCATCCCGATATGATCCCCCAGATTTCAATGAATTAGTTGATGACTCCTCAAATGAATTAGAAATCGATATGTCCGATCCATCGGGTGAAAAGGAAGATGAAGATATAGAATCAAGAAATAAACATAATAAACCAATAAGTCCGGCAACATCATCTCCACGACAACCCTTATATTCACCTTATACACATAAACCAATTACCACGTCATCCGTGTCCCCATTTTCAACTACCTCAGCGTTTCGACCGCCAACATCTGATTCACTATCAAAAAATCGTATGTCACATGTTCCAACAACCACAGCTGCACCTACTTCAATACCCCCAATCGGTCCATTTCCTGCGGAGGCTACGTTTGTGGGGTATCCACCACCTCCACCTCCAATCGGGGTGACAACGGCTGTGACAGAGATACATCATCCCACTGTTTTGGATGTTAAACACGTACATCACCAAATTAAAATTAATGAAAAAGATGTCGATGACAGTAATATTACGACAACGAAAGCTTCAGTTTCGATTGCATCGCCGGATGCGCAATCCTCAAAACAATACACAATCTTACAACCAGCTGGAATTGGGTCTAGAGCTGCGACAGCCATTCAAGATGTTACACGTGAAGGTGTACTTAGTGTTAACGCGATTAGTACTTCGAGTCCTGCCATGGTAGTTGGTACGGTGACAACGGATAGTTCGTCAAAAGTTGGATCACCTCTTACACCAAATTTTGAATTACAACGACCTACGGGTACACTGTCACCGGGGAGTATAGGAAAAGGTTAGTGGTCTTTTTTTTATAGTGATTTTATTTATTTTTATTTGAAAAGAATGCAAATACAGTTCCAGTTCAGTCAATCCGTGTATTCAATGTTCAAAAAATGCCGAATGCAGGCAAATTCGAAACAGCTTTCGATATTTAAATACTAGCCATACCCCCGCCCACCCAAAGCTTGTAAACCAGATATTTGTGTTTCCATAGAACTTTTGTCCTTCCTTTAGTACATGACTTGTTTTAACTAATTTTAGCGAAGTTCCTGCAATTTAACCTAATATGTAGCTAAGATTTATCTATGCAGAATAATTCCTTTTTTCCTCGAAAGCTTTGATTTTACAGTGTAATATATTGAAGCTTAAAAGATATATACGTTTATGTAAACAAATATTTTGGTTGAGTTGGTTATAGCGAGAAATCTGATCTAAACCTATGAACAATTTTTTTTGTACATCCAATATAACTTTTGCCGTTCCCTTGAGAGATATTGAAAAATTCACAAAGAAATTTTATGTAAATGTAAGCCTGTTTTAATTTTAGCGTAGTTTAAACCTGCAATTTAAACCAATATGCAACTAAGATTTATATATGGAAAATAGTTCCTATTTTCCTCCTAGGAAAATCTGATTTTACGCTGTAATATATTTTAGCGTAGAAATCATACACATTTAATATCTAACTTATTTTTTGGTTGAGTTAATTTAAATATGGCCTTTTGGTTGTATCAACGAGTGGTCAAATGCTAAACACCTTATGATCACTGGGAAAAAATACCGCGGCAGGAGCTCGGGAAGATACTGCTTCAGAGTGCTGCAACCAAGAGGCTATCCATCGATGCTCTGCGGCTGAACAGGATGCAACTGCGCAGAGTTACCGGATTAAATTCCGGGCATTATTCCCTGTGGAAGCATGGGACTCCATAACGAGGAGGAAGAAACATCCAGTCACATTATCTTTGACTGTGAACCTCTAGGTTACAGCAGATACAGGATATTCGGTGCATCTCACCCCGAATATATGAACCTTCAAGAAGACCTAATAAGCAAGCTCCTGGCTATTTCCAACATAAGGGAAAAGCGAATCTCGTCGTATTGAACTAGAAGGGGGAGCACAATGGACCATAAGATCAAAGTGCAATACTTTTTCGACCCCAAGATGTATCTATCTATCTATCTATCTTGGTTGGCTCGACATCATCCCAGTGAAATGTACAAAATAATGATAAATGCTCACAAAAGTATTGAGGGCCATTTTCCTTTTCAAAAACTCCATCACTTAAAAGTCCAAAAACCGTTGCGACTTAATAGTCTATAAAAACTGCATAAACTGCAACTAAGAGGGAACGCATGAAGAATATCAGGCAATGGTGTATTGACGGGAAATGGTCAATACACCATTGCCTGATATTCATGTCTGATGTCATGACTACTCGGAGTCGGTCAAGACATGCCAAAACACGCGCTGTAGAAACGAATCGGCTGGTCAGTATTCCATAGACTATAAATATGAGCCTCGCGAAACTCGAGGATGTTTTCAAGATACACGTTTTAGGAATACGACTTTATCTTAACTTGATAAAATCAATGGACAAGGACATATTTTAGTAATAGAGGTTATTTTAAAGTCAACTGTATGTATATCGAGACATTATTATTTCAAATAAAAACTAATTATCGTCTTGTTTGAAACATTAAGTATTTGAAAACCAAACCAAAATGATATCTTTTACAACTCTAGACACAAAATTAACTTACACACAAAAAATCCATTTGCCTGTTAAATAGAAAACTTTGAGACGCATACTAAAAGTGTGGCTGTATTTTAGCTTGAACAACAACAAAAAAAACCCATTAAAAACAGACATTTTTTTCCTATTTATTCGGTATCTCTATTTAAATTTTACTAGTTTTTTTTTCTGTTGCTAAATTGTATTTGATGTTGAGTATTTAGTAAAACATTAAAATACATTAGAAACTAAATAATACAAAAAATATATAGAAAACAGAGACAAAGAATCAAACTACGAAGCACAAAAAGCACAAAAAAAAACACGACACACAGACGTTTAGTTGCAAAAAATATATATGAAAAAAGAAAAACTCAAAACGCGAAAATGTATTGAAGCAAAAACTATATGAGAGGAAAAAAAACTCTAGAGCTACGATTCACCAATCGTAGCGAGTATGTGTATATATAGCTCCACGTATTTTTCTAGGTACATAGAATTTTCTTCATATGGAAAATACAACAACAACAATAACTATATATATAATATATATATATATATATATATATATATATATATATATATATATATGATATATATATATATATATATATATATATATGTAGTAACAAATAAAAAAGAAAAAAATGAGAAAATGATTGTATGTGTACCGCCCACAGTTGATGCGATTAGCCTATCCGTATCGAGGTCGGGTGGAGACTGTAAAGAAAAATGTTTTTTGCAAAAAGAAACCACAGGCGTGAATGGTGAAGAACGACAACGAATGAGTTGAATGCTCCCAACACATACATAGAGCTAGCTAACTCTAGAGCTAGCTACTATATAGCTATATAGAGAGCTATTATATATAGCTCGAAACATTTCTCTTCAACAATTTTCTCGTCTCATACCATAAATGTCTCTATATATATCGTTGTGTGTTGTATTTTTCCATATAATAATGTGTGTGTGTTTGGGATGGTTACACAATCCACCTGTCTGGTTTGTAGATGAGATGGTATTGAATATAAAAATTATCTTAACCCATTCGACATATTGTGATCATGCGCTTTTTTATTATCATCAGTATTCGAAACGAGTTTGTTTTTTTTTTGCTCGTAATATTTATTCTATAAACGATAAACTATCAAGACTTTGAACAAAATGGAATACACACACAAAAAAAATATTATATTTGTTAATAAAATTTATTTTTAACTTATCATCATCATGATACACAACGCCAATACAAATGATTTTGAAATGGTTTTGTTTTTTTTTTTTTAATTCTAAAGTTTTACAGTCGAACTTAACAATAATAATCTGTGTAATTTTAAAATCATTTTTATCAAAACTTCAAATGCATTTTATCAATATTAATCCGATCTTATTAATATTTAAGAGTTGACTTATTTAATTGTCATTTTTTTAACAAATAAAATTTGTAAAGATCATTATTGTACTAACCTTGAGATTTATACGCTTTTCAAGTTCAATATTTGACACTACAAGTACACAACAGGGCCACAAAAATATCGCTCATTTTTCAAAATTATACAGTTGATTTGTGCCTTATTCATTTGGTTTTCGAAAAAATGCTTGCAATAAATGTTGTTCATTATAAATATACTAACAACTTTTATTCGAAATATTTTCTTAAAAACCGTTATAATAAACGAAAAATTACTTTGTTTTGGCACTAGAAATAAACATCCAATGAGTCCCAAAAAAGTAAATTTTAAATCTACATATTTTCCAATTTACTTTTCGAGTTCAATAATTTTGAATCCGATTTCTCGTTTCGTTGGGGAAATGGCCACTTTTCACTAACTTTTCTGATGATTTTTAAAAAATTCAACATACACTGTTGCAATTATAAACTAGTATTAATTAAAGCGATACACAGTGACGGATTTACCCGATAGGTAAGGTTGACAGCGGAAAATGTTCAGGAGCGGCCAATTTTGATCATTTACACCAGATATAACGCTACTTTGGTGATCAAAAATATAATTTTTCATTCGAAAACGTGATACATTCTTAAATGAACGATCATGCAGCGTCGAGCTAATCGTTATATTGAGGTTCGTTATACTAAGGTTATACTGTATATTATTTTGATAATTAATTATTACGAGCGTTAACTTTGTATTTAACTTTGCTTTCAATAGTTTCCACCCAATTATTAGCTTTTTTGTAATAAAAAGCATGCCTGTGACATATGTTTCGGTTTTACAACCATAGTCATGCAGATAATTTCGATAATCTACAATAACCATTAGCTCTCTAAAATGTTATTAAAATACCAAAGGTATAAAAAAAGTTTCTATTAAAAATAATAAAAAATTCGACAAAAATATAAAATTCATATACTATGTGGTCCGATATTATATACTTATATATTCAGACTATATATATAAAATATAGAACATATTACAATATTCACAGATACATAAATGTTAATTCCATATCCATTTATAAGAGATCCGTTTTCTATTCTCCAATATATTCAACAAACCACATTGTCATTCAATGATTCCTACTACTTACATCTAATATAACAAAATAACACATTGACTACCCAAACTAAAACTCTCCTAACTGTATACATATTATTACGACAGGGACAAGACTTTCGAACGAATAGCTAGAAACTAACTATACTGTAAACTAGCAATGTGATTTCATTGTGATGTCTCAGCATATGATGCATTCAATAGAAATTAACTATTGAATAGTTGCTACATTCATAGTTGACGACAGTAATGTCCGTCTCCGTTAACTCTAGTAACTACTACAGCTTGCTAGCAATTCTCTTCTGCTAACTCCTCTAAATACAAAGTTTTCAAACATACACACATATATACATGATTTTCATTACTTATATATATATATATGTGTGTGTGTGAAATTCAGATTGAATTCAATATTGAAAAGACATGGTTTCCAGATAATACAACGAAATTAAATGCTTTTAAATGTTACTATACTACATTTAATATATATTGTTTGAGCTTTTCTTATTCTATTGGATGTCCTAACATAAAATTAACAAGCATTTATTCACTTATATGAATAAAATTTTTTCGATTAACCCAAAATGTAATAAAATAATGTTATTTTCAATTTTTCCATATAACAATTATGTACACTTCAAATTAAACAACTTATATTTTATTCATTTTAGCGAATTTCAAAGGAAATAGAGCTATTGGTCCCGTACCGAAGTCAAAATTTCGCAAAAATTTCTTCAAATGTCCATCGATCCTACCTAGTAGATGTCAAAAATTACCATCAGTAAAATTTATATATATATATATCTATGGACATATATATATATATATATATATATATATATATATATATATATATATGTGTCTGTAATCACTCTAGCGGTCACAGTTTTCATTTTATCGGAATGAGATTTGGTATTTGAGGCGCTTTTGGTATTCAGAAGGTCAAGTTCGTTAATGGGTAAAATCGGACAAGGGGAAAGAGGAGGTTTAGAGGAAGGGGGAAACACAAGGGGAAGTACTAAGTTTTACTGTAGTTTTGTTGCTTATCATTTTTTCTGTTACACTAATATTTACAGAAATATTGACGGTTTAAGATTGAAAATTAAATTCCTTAATATCTCTGTACACATTAGAGTTCGAGCAAAAATGATAATGTAATGAATTGTAGCAAATATAATTTTCTACAACTTTATTCCTTACGCTTTTTTCGAATGTTCTAATATTAAGAGAGATATTTTATATTTTGTGTCTTCTTTCTATATATACCCCCCCCCCTTCCCCTAGACGTATGTCATTTGTTAATAAAATTGGACTTGCAAATACTAAAATCATATAAAACATTTCATTTTGATCAGACTAAAATTGTGACCGCTAGAGACATTTATGTATTCTAAGGAAATTCGCCAAGTTGATGCAGCTCCTGCGTAACGAATTTTTTTCTCTAAAGACAGCTATTACTTGTTGAATTACATTTAGCATATTATTTGTGCTTTTCTCTAGTATTGAGTGTTCTAACCGAAAATTAACAAGCACATTTCAGTATCGGACTGGCCATACGGTCAGGGTGGCATCTGTTATCCGAGCCATAGCCAGCGTTTGGGCCCCAGATGTTTACTACATATACGCAAAATAGTTTATACACGGAAAAGACAAAAGAGGGAAGAGCAGGAAGAAATTGGCAATGGTGGTTTAGATTAAACAACAACGACCGCTTTTTGTTAGTTTCGAATAGATTCGGATATCTGCCATATTCCATAGCATGTGCATGGAAACTTTTATCCCAATATATAAAGCACATTAGTACCTACTCTAATTTATATGTCGCTTACTGTGTAATCGTCACAATCTTGTTTACGCAAGTAACTTGCGAGATACGATTGTCCACGTTGTAGCGCATTAAGACGATGATTCGTTCTCTTCTGGTGGCAAAAATTGCCGGACTTGTTGATTATCCTAAACATAGAATCGGATCTTATCTAGGATAACGAGAGTAGCAGCTTTTACAAATGATTTATTGGCATTCTAGCTAGAAATTTCTCCTCTATTAAAAAAATGTTAATAGGCAACCTTCAGTTATAACTAATTGGAATTTTTTACAAAAAAATGTACCTCTTTGAAAATAAAAACTTCCAAAAACTCTAGACTTTTTGATTGTTATTATTATTTAGCGGTTGACAGGCCCCTATAACCATAGGTATTATGGGTCTTTAAGCCTAACCTGACACTAAAGCAAAATTAAATTTTAGAAAAAAGTTAACATATTGATTTCACGGAATGTAATAAAATTATTTTCAATTTTTTAACATTGTTAAGCAATTCAAATTAAACAAATTTTATTCTATAATATTTTTCTCTACATGCAACCGATAAAGAACTAATAAAAATAATAATAATGGGGTTTTACCAACGTTTTTGAGACTCTATGGTCTCCGATAAAGAACTAATGTTTGGTAGTTCCAGCACTGTCTTATATAATCAGGACAAAAAATCGGTTTGCTTTTTTTATATAACAAATACATATACACACATAAACAACACATAGATATATTCACTATTCATATGCATAAATCAATGTAATTTTGAAATAAAAATAAATTTAAACTTTTATATTTCAAAAACAAAACGGTAAAACGCGATTTAAAAAAAAATTTATATAATAAATATTTGTATTTACTCTCCTAGTTTTTTTTTAAATTCTGTCGAGTATTTTTTTAATACAACAGGTAATAGTTGGGCGGGCATGAAGTTTTACATGCTTCTAATGAGAGAGAGTGAGAGAGAGTGATTACTTTGCTATTAATTATCTCGCGTTCTAAACGGTCAAAAATTAAATATCATGCTGGAACATCCTTAACATTTTTTAATAGTTATTCTTAATACTTTTCAATACCCCTCTAATATATTGTTTAGTAAGCTACAATAACAATGCTTGCTTTATTTTAATCGAAATTTTTCGTTGATTACAGAAGGAAATAAATGTCCCACACCAGGCTGTACTGGACAAGGACATGTAACTGGTCTTTATTCACATCATCGCAGGTAAGCTTTACTATAAAACTATTTCATTTTATTAACAAAATTCTAATTTTTCATTTGAACTCAAAAATTTCAATGTCTAACACATACTTATTAAATAATACGATAATTTTAGTCTATCAGGATGTCCTCGAAAGGACAAAGTAACTCCAGAAAGTAAGTGGTGTTTTCTTCAGCTTAATAAAATTTCTCTAGCTTATTTTTTGTTATTTTTTCACAATAATCAGTTATATCTCAGAAAATATATTCGAAAAACACTTGTCTAAGAAAAATTCTAGAGATGTAATTGATTTATAGTTATAAGTAATTTTTGTGCATTTTGCTGCTTTTATTATCTTAATGCGGGGTAGAGAGCTTTGTCATGTTTGTTATTTTTGTAAATTTTAATATTTATTTTGGATGAAACATTTTTGTTTAATTTTTTTCTATACCCCGGAATCGCATCAAAACTTTTCACAACATTCATTAAAAACACATTTACCACAGCAATTGATGGGATGACATGAACCCCAGAATCATCATGCAGTCAAATCGAGTATAAACATCTGATATTACAACAACCTTTTTTGTACATACAAACCTTCCACATTTTCCACAAAATAGTTACCAGGAAATTTATCCGTCTGTTTGTGTGTTCACAGGAATTATTGATGCATTTCTATTTTGACACGTATTATTCACATTTCATTCTCTCTACCCGCTCTTTTGTGTTATCTGTGTCTTTGTCTGATTAAGATTTGATTTTTGCATCACGTTAAAGTACTCTGTCATTGTCTGGTGTTAAATATTTAGAGACAAAAGTTTTGTACATAAACGAGTAAATTGGTTTTATACTCCAATTGATTTTGACTGAATTTGATTCTGTTGTCCATGTCTATCCACTTCACAAATCACATCAAATACATAATCAAATCATCAGTTCTGGCGTTGCATGAAACTATATTGAAATGTCCAACGCCCGGTTGTAATGGTCGCGGTCACGTTAGTTCAAATCGCAATACACATCGGAGTTTATCTGGATGTCCTTTAGCTGCCGCTAGTAAACAAGCAGCACGCGAACAAAAATATCTACAGCATCGCAGCAGAAGTCCACAAATGACAACAGCAAACACATCCAGTTCTGGTGAGTTCATTGTGCATGCCTTTTAAAATTCACATTTACCAAAAATAACATTTTAGCATATCACCATTTATTTTGAACGCTCTCTAACCCCATCGTAATTAATTTGCCTGCATTTACAACCAAAAAAAAAATCCATCTTCTTCGCGTCAAAAAACTAGCGCAATTATTAAACAATCATATATTTTTAGTCGGAAGTTGTCAATCTGATTTTACACAATCAAGTTTTGAAAGTAAACCACCGACAATGGATGTTAAACCTGGTTATTTAATTGGCTATGAAAATAATGTGCCAACAACAAGTCAAGAACCAAATCCAGAAAGTTCACAAAAATTCGAAGTATCCAAAATGGAATACGAAGCATACTATCAACAACAAAAAGTTTCAAATAAATCCGCTGAAGAAATGTCAGCAAATAATAAAATTATACCAAAAACGGAAGTACCAACATGTTGTAGCAGTTCAACTTCCACACGAACCGATCAATTATTGGTTCCAAAAATTGAATCAATGCCCACACCAACACCGTGTCGGGCCAATACACCACTATCAAATCCACAAATGCGACCTTCTTACGATTCGTACATGAATCAAGATTCGAATTCATCGTCTATGTCCAGTATGGACACAATGGGCTCACGATCAATGTCTGGTCATCATTTACATCATCCAGCAGTTCCAATTCCCCAGCATCATAATCCACATCAACCACCACCACCTCCATCCAGTTCGTATAGTATCGTGGACGATTCACGATTGTCGCATCAAATACCACAACGGTCGCCATATCAAATGCAATCCGCTAATTCAGAGGAAATATACCAACCAAGACCGGAACATAATGCACCACGACCATATGGTGATATGACCACGGTAATGGGTAATACGATAGCACGACCGGTAGTAACATATTCGACGGATATAACAAATCGATCGTATGATGTGAATTCCGCAAGCCATCGACCATATGACCCAGGTACTACCACAGCATTTGAACGATATGATTCATCGGCTGCAGCGGCACAAAGTTGTACTAGTTTACAGCAACAAGCCTTACATCCTGCACAACGTGTACCGCCACAAGGAATGTATCCATCGTACGCTTCAATAGAGGAGCAAGAACAACGGTATCAGCAAGAAGCCGCTGCGGCCCAACAACATCAAATGGCTGTTGCAACTGCAGCAGCTGCTGGTATGATGAAATCAGATCAAACATCTGAAGCTGAAAATACTGGTCCATTGTATCCAAGGTAAATTTTCCATTACCATTCCATTAAGACTGCTTTTTTAGCGAATTTCCTGAAAGGAAATAGAGCTATTGGTCCCGTACCGAAATCAAAATTTCGCAAAAATTTCTTCAAATGTCCATCGATCCTACCTAGTAGATGTCAAAAATCACCATCTGTAAAATTTATATATATATATATATATATATATATATATATATATATATATATATATATATATGTGTGTGTGTGTGTGTGTGTCTGCAATCACTCTAGCGGTCACAGTTTTCTTTTTATAGGAATGAAATTTGGTATTTGAGGCGCTTTTGGTATTCAAAAGGTCAAGTTCATTAATGGGTAAAATCGGACAAGGGAAAAGGGGGGTTTAAAGGGAGGGGGAAACACAAAATTTGACATATCTCCCTTAATATTTGAAAAATCTAAAAATTTATAAGAAGTAAAGTTGTAGGTACTAAGTTTTACTGTAATTTTGTTTCTTATCATTTTTTCTGTTACACTAATATTTACAGAAATATTGACGGTTTAAGATTGAAAATTAAATTCCTTAATATCTCTGTACACATGAGAGTTTGAGCAAAAATGATAATGTGATGAATTGTAATAAAATTAGACATGCAAATACTAAAATCATATACGACATTTCATGTTTATCATACTAAAATTGTGACCGCTAGAGAGTGATTTATATATTCTAAGGAAATTCGCTAAGTTGAAGCAGCTCCTGCGTAACGAATTTTTTTACATAAATTTTTCCATAATTTAGGCCAATGTATCAATATGATCCCTCAACGGGAGGTATACCAGCAGGGTTTTCTGCTATAAATCTATCGGTAAAATGTGCAGCTGCTGCTCAAGCGGCCGCTCAAATGAAAAGTGGTGGACCACCAACATCACCTGGAGGTACTGTTATGGATCTATCAACGTCTAGTGTAACCTCAACCAGTCCGCAGGTTTGTATATTTATTAACAAAAAAATACGTCACGCAAATTTTCTTTCTAATCACTATTAAATTAATTGACTAGCATAGCAAATTTTTTAACGAATATTAAGTTTTTTTTTTATATTATAGGTGACATACGGTTCTCCACATTACGGTGGTCAACGAGGTAGTCCACAAGCAGCAGCCAGTCCACATTTAACAGCCAGCCCACAAGTTCCCAGTCCTCAGGGTCAAACGTTAGACCTTAGTGTAAATCGATTGCCTCACAGGTAAGAGTTACTAAATAATACCCTCATACTATAACGTAGCAGTAGTAGTAAATTGTATATGAATTTATAAAACGTGTTTGACGTGTATAATATAGTGGACTGTTCCCCATATGGCCCGTCAATCACCTACCTCTCTGAGATGAACTTTCCTTAAACTAAAGTCTGCCGGGAAATGTAATAATGTAACTCAACTCTATAATATACTCTCTCAAACAAACAGAGAGTATTCATTTTCAAGTCAACTCACATCACAAAATCTCTCATAGGAATTAAATATTTTTCTTTTGTGTTAAATAATTTATAAATGTGTATATTTTCTTTTTAAATTTCACCTGACATTTTTCGTTCTTATTATTACATTATGTAAACTTTTATATAATCAATTTTATTTTTATATTTTTTATTCTTGAATACACATTGGGAAGCATCACATGGACTTACCTTACGTGTTTGTTTGTTGTGGATCTAAATATTTATTTCCTCATCATAATAACCATTGACTGACTTAAGGGAGGCGGAAAAACAAATATTATTATCTTTTATGAAAAGTATTATTTGTTTTTCGTTTATTTTATTTTTTTGTTTGAGATATTTTTTTACACTTTCACACGTACAGTGGCGTATTTAGTGGGAGGACAAATGAGGAATTTATCTTTCTCCTATTCACTGTTCTTCAAATATATTGATCTATTTAAAACAAACGATTATAATTAATCGTTTGTGATACTTACTTGAGCGATAATGATCAGAAGTCTTTACAAATTTTAGGATTTATTGTTTATAAAATTCACTAAACAGTTTTTGAGATTCAATCTTGAAAATCGGATTTTGAATATACGGAAGATTAGGGAAACAGTTATAGATGCGTTATATATTAAGATTCTTCCATTGAAAAAATAATCACAGTTTAATAAAAACTTTATTATCCATGTTTGAAAAATTTTCCTTGTAAGTTTCAATATAAAGCACTCTACAGTTGTCGAGAAATTTACATAAATATACACAAAAATCAAAGTTATTCCTACCGTCAATAATGTCTGATAACCTTGCGCAAGTTCGTATTAAATTGCTGTATATGAAGTTAGAACTAAATAATTAATAAGCTTTTAACGAATGTTTCATAATTGTTTTACATAAAAAATTTATTTAAAAAATAAACATTATTAAACACTAAATAGATATTCGAAAATACTAATCACATATGATAGGTTATAACTTATAACCTTTAATATTATTACTTGTCTAAATATGACAGTTGTAAATATGCCCAACTGTTGCCAACTTTCAAAGCTGGCAAATACAGTTTACCACCCTCAAACTGAAATCAAACTTAGCAATTTATTTTTTGTGAAATGTTCAATGTTTATTATCCTTTTAGAAAATTGTAATCTAAATTATAATTTACTTCCTTGATGTTGCCTCCTATTCAAAAATTTCCTAAATACGCCACTGCATACACACACGATACATAACCTCATACATTACGATGAATAACCTCATTATGTATTTTGTGATTTTCATTTCTTTTTCTGTTAAATCGCGGTTTTATTTGATTTCAACTAATATGAATATTTTTATCTTAGGGAAAGTGTTGTTTTTTCTCGTTCTCCCTTTATTTTTCTAGTTTTTTTCATACATAATCGGTGAGGGTGAATATATCTATAAGATATTCATAGATTAAAGGCAGAAGTACTAAATTTTTTCTAAATTTAATCTAATTTGACCATTTGTCCAGTTCAATATTTTTAGTACATGTTTTATTAACACAATAATGTAAAATTTTACATGTTAATTTTTTGATAATTGGAATTCTTTGGATTATTTTGACTATATCGTCTAGTGCAGGGATCAGTCACCTATGATCCGCGGGTCACCCAGTGACGCTGCACTTGAGTTCCGAAAAATCATATGCAATCCACTACCATAACATCTGGTATCTCAGAGGCAGTGTTGGTCTAGAATGACAGAGATCGTGGGTTCGATTCCCATCCGAGATATGTGATTTTTCATATCATGCATTTGATGTCAAAGAATATTATTTTCACACATGATATTTATTTTAAGTAAGAACAGGTGCCGCTTTGTTCTAATGCTTGTTTTCGTCTTACGGCGACGTACTATAAGCTATAGACTTGAATAAATTGATAGATTACAATGGATGACTCGAAACGTCTTCTTAAAATGTTGCCTACGCCTGATCTAGTGAATATTGTCTAGTGAGAGTTCCTTTTTAGGTAAATAAATAACTTACAAATTAAATTTTTACAAATCTCATAAAAAAATTTTAATTTATTTTTGTTTTTCCCTAACAAATAAATTTAAAAAAATTTTAAGTAGATACTTATTAGCTCATGATTTAAAATTACAAACAAACAATAAAAAAACAACACAAAAGTACAGATACTAGATATGGAAAAATTAGGTACTTTAAAAAATAAAAAACTTTTTGATTTCACTGTTTGTTTCGTCGAAACAACAGCAGCACAGCAGTAGTATAACTTCAAAAAATATATTGAAATATGTTTTTCTACCACAATTCGACTCATACCCCCTCACATATTATTTATATTTTACATCAAAAACCATAACTGGAATTTTATGTCTTTTGTTTCATATACATATACACTAACTACACTATTTCCCCCTGCGTCTGAATTTTTATCATCTCCCGTCATATTCTGCACACTGTCGTCAACTCCTCCTTACCCATTTCAAATATTATATTCATTTATAACTAACCATTGAATATAATTTTTATTCTTTTATTAAAATTTCCCAACCATCATACCCATAGTAATAATAATATATACATTCTCTTGTACTCAAAAGTGCACCAAAAACATTATATTTTCATATCACATATTATTTGTACAGAATGTCTAGGAATACCTATTCCTAGTTTTCAAGTACGATTACCAACTCTCCAGGTTTGGACCGGAGACTCCGGAAAAATTAAGTTTTCTCCGAATTCCAGATTTTTAAAAAATAATCTCCGGATTTTTTCATTCTTATGAAAAAAAAATTTCAATTCTTATATAATTCGCGAAAAATTTATTTTTATTTATAATGTTCTCACTATTGAAAGTTCCTCATAATACTAACTAGTAACTTTTTACACAGAGTGAGCTACTGAGCGTTATTTTGAATGTTTACGCTTGCGCATACGTACATAAATAGCTAATTAGTTTGTCTGATTTTTGTAATTATTCTCATCGAATGAGTTTTTTTTAGTATTTATTTTCTAAATATCTCCGGATTGTTGAGATCAATCTCTGGATTTTATGAAATTTTGAGTTAGTAACCCTATTTTCAAGAGTGAAAGATATATTTAAATAAACAACTTTTAGTAGTTATAAAATGGTGTCCAAAAAAGCTGGTGTCCTGCTAGTTTTTATATCTAATTATTATATCTGCTAATTATTACAAAAATCGTTTATTTTATTTTATAATGTCTCACTGATTGACAATGCTTCTATTTAAATTTGCAACCTAAAGGAATCTAGGGATAATTATCCTAACACACTCTGTACATATCGTTATAATAAAAATTATGTCATATTTAAAAATATTATTATTATTATAAATATAATGTGTTTGAAATTATTACTTTGATACAAATACAGTTTTTTATTTCTTTAAAATCGCTTACATCCGGCGGCCCTTTATTTTTTAACAGAATGCATGGAATTCATTTTATACAAACTTGCATAAAGCTTTAATACGAACGTCAATGGCTAGAGCCCCGTATATTCCCAAAAATTGAACGTATTGGATATGTAGAATCGACACCAAAATTTGGTTGACGCCAAAATGTTTTGAACATAAGTTGTTCGTATTTTTACAACGAAAAGAACCAAATTTATTCGTGATTTTTATCATTAAAATGATTTATAGTTTTTAAGAATCAGCCCCTAAATAATAAAATTGGGAATAAAATCCAAATCTGATATTCTAATCTACACTTATCGAACCGAATATTTTCGGGAAGAATAAACCGAAAATTTTTCTACCACAGTAATTTACAACCAAATCATAATTTAACAAATTTATGGCTACATAAAAATATCACTGGTTTATATTCTGGAGCTATTAACACTTGAGTTTGAGAAATTGGGTATAAATTTTTCATTCTGAAAATAAAACGGGACCTTTCAGAAAATCGAAGAGTTCAGATTGATACACAGGTCCACAAAAGTGACGTTCCATTTTCAAATATACTAACAACTTTTATTCGAAACATTATCACAAGAACCGATTGATTAACGTACTATAAAGCATTCTTGTTTTAAATATTTGTATCTGGTTAAAGTAATAATCTTTTTCCCAAGTGAGGAGCAAAGAATTTAGCAGAGACATTATCAGTCTAATAATAATAATAATAAAACTATCATTTTCAAATTAACCTGTTGATTTTAACATTATCTACAAAATATTTAAACCAATTTCAGTAGCGTACGACCAGTAGCAACATTTGCCAGTCCCATAATTGGAGCACCACCAACTAGTTCCGGTTATAGTCGAGAATCAACACCAGACAGTGGTGGATCGCATTATATCGATGCATATCGAGACGCTACCGGTAAGTTGAAAATATTAATTAATAAATAGAATTTCAATTTTTTTTTTCGTGATAATAATCGCGTTACCCTTCTATATAAATACAATAATGTTACATACATATTTATACGGTATATTGTTGTATGGTACATATCACATGACGTAGTCGATTCAAATAATAACATTAATATACTTTGATAGCTTTTCATGAGCTCTATAGGCATTGCCAATTCGAAACAAAAGAACACCAACGATACCCAGGGGGCTGTCATATTCATTCGCCACCAACAACACTATACTCTGTTGATACCCTTACCAAGCGGCCGACAGTCTTTTGGTGTATATGGTGGTGTATGCTACTACTACAGTGAGTGTTCACCTCCTGGGTGTATATCATAGAAAACAAGGCACTAAATACCACATACTCGCATATTATTGTTTAACTGTTTCATTTCATTCATATATTTATATATAACAACTATCGAGTTTTTATTTTTTGTAAGTCAAGATAAAAATTAAAATGTGTTTTTTTTCTATTTTCATTTACAAGCTTTTCACTTTTATTATTAGAAAAAATAGTTCGATATCATTTTTTTTTCAAGCAATATTGGTAACCATAATAATAGGATATGAATTTTCATTTAAAAAAAAGGAAAAGTTATACATATATCAATACAAAATACATATTCGTGCAGCTGACTGTATCAAAAATTACGTTTATGTATTGTATATGGTAACGGATTTATTGTAAAATACACGGATATAGGAAGTCGTTGGACAAGGTCCCATCAATCCGAAACGTGGCACTTTGACGTCGGCACATATACAAATTAACAAAACCGCAACAGCAAGGGCATCGGAAGAGGGTGGGCTAGGTGGGCCGAGGCTCACCTAAAACTATACTGGTCCATCCAGTCTCTCACTTCGATTTAAAAATTACTACTAGCCAGTGCTCTTAAAAAATTAATTAAAATTTTTACTAATTTTAAAAAAATTGGCCCACTTTAAATTAATTAAGCTCGATACTAGCCCACCCGAATAATTAAAGCTCGCGATACCACTGTATAACAGTATACAAAGTCGACACGTCTGAGTTTTCAAAAACCGCAAGTGTACTAAAATTTACGAATGCATTTTCATTGCTACCGAGCGTCGGATTTATATACTTTTACTAAAAATGATCTACATTTTAAATTGTAACAGTAGTATACGCAAAACATTCCCGTATGCTTCAGTGTGGAAAATCATAAATTCAATTGTGACGTGCGCCAATATTCCACGTTACAGGGTGATTAGGTTCCTAGTTTCTAATTTAATCGTTTGATAACGATATGCACAATGAAATGGTTATATACTAAATATTAAACACCACAAGCATTGTACAAAGATTCTTCGTACACGCCGCTACTGGAGTATCCGATACTCAGCGTCAAATATCAGTCGGCGACATTCTAATGACAATTGTTTCGTAAAACTTGCTTGTCACGATAGTCGCTACATAAATCGCGGCAATATCAAATATGGCGTAATAGAGTTCGAGAAACATTCATCTTTATACAGCTACTATAAAAGCTTGATTGGAAAATTACAATCTCATTCAAACATCATAAATTATAATTTGTGCATTCAAAAATTATTACATGATCGGGCTTATCTTTCCAACTAGTTGACGACTATGGCATCTGAGACCTAAGTCAACGAGTATCAGATACTCGAGTAACGTAAATGCAACAAAAGTGCATAATAATAAGTATTATAAAAAGTTTGTACAATTTACGCGATCTCAGCGTTATTTTACCAAAGTTTGTATTAACGTCCCTTTGTTCGATTACGAAGTACGTCAAATGGATAATTACATGAAATCAAACGTTTTAACAGATGTAAACATTCTGGTTGGATCATAATACTATTAAATATGCTTTCAGTCCAAATACTTGAGATAGCGGTGTAAATTCTAAGAGTGAAAAGCCCCAAGTACATTACAGTTTTAAAGCAAGTTCGTTTTGCTTTCCCCATATTGCTTAAACAAATCTTTCGTATGTTTGCAAGTTTTTGAAAAATCATTGTATATTAATTGACTGAAAATAATGTCGCTGTCAAAAATAAATATCTTAAAACTCACTAAGAACAACTCGTATCAATTGGAAGCTTATCGAAGAATAACTCGATGGTATTAATGTAACTGGCTATGGGAGTTTTCCATTATACTTGATAAACATTTCATCAAACGAAAACATGCACATGTTCATTTTATTTTAAATAAACTTCTAGTCAATATTTATAACATATAAAACTCATCGTGCAAATTAATTGCAATATTTCACTTTCATACAGGCAAAATATGTATTTTAGTCACGATCTATATCGAAAATGCAAATGCATTTCGGAAAAGAAGTTTCAACTAAAAATGGACGAAAACTTTTTGTGAATTCTAGGTTATGCACCGATGAGTCCGCATCCTGGATATGGTATGACACCAGTACCCAGTGAATATCCAACACCATACACACCGTATCCTGCCTCAAGTTATGCATGTAGTACAGGATCTACAGCATATTCGGGTCCTGTAACAACTGGATATCATCCTGCAGCAGGATCTGGTGGGGGATATTCACCGAATCCGTGTTACAGTATGCCACCTCCACAACATTCATTATCATCGCATGATAAAAATGGATCACCCAAAGATGGCAGGTTTGTATTTATCCAATATTTGATTTTTTAAAGCACAGCCTAAACCGGTGGGTCTAGAATTTTGCACAGAAGTTTTTTATATAACGTAAGTGAGCACTAAGAAAGGATTTTTGAAAATCATCCCGTAAGAGGGTTAAATAGGGCATGAAAGTTTTTATGGAAGTTCGTCATTTTCGAAATTAGAAATATTGAAGTTGGCGTTTAGGATTCTTCTATTCTACAAGTCGTAAGTCGAAAACCGTATGACGAAATGAAATATATTATAAGTAACGGCAAGTGAAAATAACAACTGAGTTAATTGGTTAAACACCCTATAAAAATACAAAGTAGTGAATAAAGGTGCTTTATACATATATGTATATACACATACCCATACTTTTATAATATACAGTAATCACAGATGTTTGAGCTGAAATTGTGAAAAAACTAGTTTTGAAAAAAAGTTTGAAACAAAAGTGGTTTATTTAAAAAAAAAAACGGATATTTTATATCTTTAAATTTTTCTTGTATCTCTTACACATAAAATTTTAGTTCGTTATCTTTTTTCGTTTTTGAGTTATCGTGTTGCCGGTCAGTAGGACGTTCGAACGGACATGCAGAAAATATAAATAAAAATAAATTTATCGCGATAATTAATTAAATAATTATTGAAATTATTGAATAAAAAAATCCGGAGATTATTTTTTTTAATCTGGAGTCTGGAGATTTAATTTTCCGGAGTCTCCGGTCTAAAACTGGAGAGTTGGTAACCTTAGACCGAAAATGGACTATCATTTTATAAACTCGTATACCAAAAATTTTTTTCCGCTATCAATATATTTAACCGTTACAAAGTCCAGGCTAAACTCATAACACCTTATATGTATATCATATACTAGCTGAAAAAGCTGGCGTTGCCCGGGCTTCAGAAATTTCTTATAGGAAATTTATGTCAAATAATTATTTTTTCCTAAATTTTAATATTTCAATAGTCAATTTTTTATATTTTTAAATAATTTTGTTAATGCAAGTATTTCTATAAATACTCTAAACTTTATAAAGATCTAGCCGTCAAAAAACGGCTATAACTTTGGGCCGGTTTGGAATTTTGGACTTCTTATAGTTTTTCTGGAGTCGTAAAGGAAATTTACCTTGGGTTTTCTCTTATCATTATTTCGCTATCTCATATAGTTTTCTCCAAACAATTCTGACAAACATACATATACTCAACATATTTCCTTTTTATATGTAGAGATACCTAAGTAGGCATAAAAATTATACTTTCTAAACCACGAAGTATCTATACTTCGTGTCCTAAACTGTCATTTGTAATAAGTTTTGAGGTTATACCTATGAACTTTCAAAATATTAGTGTTGTGTAATTTATAGTAGCCATTCAAAACGCCTCGATTTCTAACATGTGCATTACACGCATATTAAGTTCAACAAACTGGGGTAACTAATTTCTTTAATTTTATTCGGCTAAGAATCGTAAATGCGTATCCTAAAATTATCTAGATAGCTTTTGAATAATAATTTCTAAATATTGTATTCAGATCTCCTATGCTTTATGCAAGTAATATTACTGTTATGTTTAAATGTTAGTTCAAACTTGATACATTACAAACCGTCGTAAACGTTGAACGAACGATTTTGTTCGATGATATGTGAATCTCACATTTTTTAAGCATTACACTGACATCTCTTTTAGAAACAATTTCAATTCAAATTCAACCGTCTATTTTTAAACATTCAAGATTCTTAAAAGATTATCAACAAACTATAAACAAAAAGTACATATAATAACTGTTAAAATAATTAACAGTAAATAAGCGAGGTCTACATAGATAGACTGACCTACTTAAGCCAATAATATGTAATACATTTTTATATTTTCAAACTCATCTATAAAGACGTAATACTCACATACCTATGATTATAAATTTGGTTGAATTTAATATTAGAAGTGCTATTTGCCACACATGCATAAATTCCAATGTAAATAAATCAAATATTTATTTCAATCAAGTTTAGTTTTTACGTTATATAGTTTATAGTTTTAAATGTACCGTCGTGTTCTTTGTACATATATTATTATTGATAAGCTAATCAATGTTTTTTTGATTAGATAAAAATTTTAAAAACTTACATGTTTATAATTATAAAAGGTAGGTAAAAATCGTACATAAAACAATTTCTTTTAAACGTAATTAGCCTATTTATATTATAAAGTCATATAAAAATGCATCAAGGTAGCTGATTCGCATATTATTCTTATCAAAAAAAATAGTTCACTTATGAATATTAAATATTAAAAAAGTAAAGAAAGGTATTTCAATATTTTTAACAACTAAAATTTGGAATATGTTAATGGCATTCTACTACAAACGTTTCAAACTAATAGTTATTATGGAAAACTGAATCACAATTGTTTTTTCTTTTGAGAAAATGAAAGAACATTCATCGTTTTAGAAACTTTTCATAAGTGAACAAAAGCTATATAAAAATTTAGTTTAAAAAAATAAACGATAATAAAATGTATTTTTTTATTGATCTGTGATAAATTCAGTTATTAAATGAATAATGATTTCGTGGTAATATATAATATATTTCATAATTTTTATTTAAAAAAAAACTTAATTCATAAAAATTTGTTTCTTGATCAAAGTCTCAAATGTCAAAAAAAAGTTTTTTTTTATTTGTTTTCAAATTTTTGTTGCAAGTAAAATTACTTAATTTTAAATAAGTAATATGCATATTTACCAGAATTGTAACTTTCTTTGCAAAAGAGTATTTTTCAAAAGTGACTTTTGTTGCTTGTTAAAGCAGTACACTTATACATCGACAACATTCTTTAAAATTAACGAAGAATGAAATTCGAGACCAAGATGGTAAGGAGCTGATTCCGTGTCCTACTATGAGCTGTGATGGCATGGGTCATGTATCAGGGAACTACGCAACCCACAGAAGGCAAGCACGTAATTTAAAAATTACGGTGACCCAATTTGTTTTGTATCTTTTGTGTTCTAATGTTTTTTCGTTTCTGTTAACTAACCAATTTTAAAATGAAAGGGAAGAACCGTTATTCCACTTGTGTTTGTTATAAATTTTTTAAGTGGGCAGTAGTAACTGAATGCCTTGCCCATGTCGAAATCAAATAATCAATTGGCGTTTTTCAAGTGTTATCACATTAGGGTCAGGTCCTTGCCTTATGGCTGTTTGTGTGTGCTATTTTGTTTGAAAAAATAACTATTGTTAAGTTGAATATTAACTGTAAATTTTTATTTATAGTTTATCTGGATGTCCTCGTGTTGATCGGTCACAAATTCAAGCACATTCACAGGAATTAAAATGCCCAACGCCAGGATGTGACGGTTCCGGTCATGTAACTGGCAATTATTCATCACACAGAAGTTTATCAGGTTGCCCACGTGCTAATAAACCTAAAAGTAAACCAAGAGATGGTCAAGATTCTGAACCATTAAGGTATATTAACATTAAAGTTATCCTTTAAATTGCTCTATCAGACTAAAATAAGCTCTCATTTAGTAAATTACTAATTCTAATCTATAAGACATAAAAATACACACCTTTTCATTTTTAAAATTAACAAATGCTTATATTAAACTGTTGGGCAATTTTCAAATTTTTAACATTTATTCCCTATACCTATCTAACAACCTCTTCCAATGTTTTCTTTCACGCTATCACAGATGCCCTATCCCGGGTTGCGACGGATCAGGCCATGCAACTGGCAAATTTCTGTCGCATAGAAGGTACGTTACTTCAAATTATGTTCATTTAATATAAATATTTGTCAGTACAAATTTGATTATTTTATTTTCTGCAGCGCGTCTGGATGTCCAATTGCCAACCGGAATAAGATGCGAGTGCTGGAAAGTGGTGGAACAGTTGAACAGCATAAGGCGGCGGTAGCGGCAGCAACTGCAATGAAGTTTGAGGGTGTAAATTGTCCCACACCAGGTTGTGATGGAACAGGTCATGTTAATGGGTCATTTCTAACTCATCGATCTTTATCAGGTTGTCCTGTGGCGGGCCAAACAATTAAGAAGAACAAATATCCAGATGAAATGTCATTCTATCCAAAAAGTTATACAGGTAATTTTTGTCTTGCATAGTAAAATAATCATATGCTTACGGATAATTTAATTAAATTTCACTAAACTGAGATTAAATATTAACCAGTGATATAGCCAGAAATTCATTTCGAGAGGATCCAAATTCATTTGACGAGGAGTAAAATAAATACTATAATATTATTATTTTTTTATTATATCTGTCCAGAATATTTCGGAAAAGGCTGAAGTTCCATCAACATCAAATTATATAATTGAATTATCCGTAAAGCATATATTTTTTAACATTAGCAAAACTGTTTGTGCCAAATATGTCACTTGCTTAATTGAAAATATTTTATTTCATATCTGCTCCTAATGATCAGCTCCTTTCCTGTCTCTGAACTTTGAAGAAAACTATTACAATTACTTTTAAAGGTAAGGAGACTGATGATAACCTTTAATCTAAAACAGAAAACTGGGCACAATTTAAAATAAAGTTTACACAAATTTGTGCGTTTTGAGCAACATTTCATGTTGGCACAAGCAGCACTCAAATTTTTTTTGTTTGAATAACACTGAAAATTTTTTGTCACACATAAATTAATCTATAAAATGCACTTCACTTAACCACTTCTTGCACTTCAAAAAACATCATAAACCTAAAAATAATTAAATGCTTAAAAAATTTTTAATAATTGGATTTAGTGTAATTAGAAATTTCAGTGTTCCCAAATCATATGTTTTCATGTTCAAATAAAAATTACTAAAAATAATTAACATTGTAGTTCATAATTAGAATATAGTTATGGTCAAATTTTGTGAATAGAAAATTAATCCATTTCTGTAAATGAATTAAGGTTTAGAGAGCGGTGCAAATACGAATCCAGGTGGTGAGGATTTACTAACTTTAGAAGCTGAAATCACGGAATTGCAGCGTGAAAATGCTCGAGTCGAATCCCAGATGATGCGTCTCAAGTCCGACATCTCAGCCATGGAGACACATCTTAATCACGGTGAAAAGGTAACAACAAACCCAGCGGTACGTAAACCCATACAACATGTCACTGAATGTTGCGCACAATTCTCCTGCTTAGGAGACACAAGTTCTGTCTCAACGCAACAACAATCTGAACGAGTACTACGAGAGCCTGAGAAACAACGTGATCACACTATTGGAGCATGTACGACTACCTGGCGGCGGATCAACGCAGGAGAAACTCGGGCACGAGAACTTTGACAGCTATCTCAGCAAACTACAGACGCTATGCACTCCAGACGGTTATTGTACCGACGAAAATCGGCCCCTGTACGAGACCGTCAAATCCGCACTACAAGATTTCACCGTGTTGCCCACACCGATCTAAACGTGGCCATGTTTCGTCCCCACGCTAATTTCTACTATAGGTAAATAAAATAAGACAAACAAAAAGTGATTTCGCTCATCGCATTATTTAAGTGAATATTGAATTAATTGAACACGGTAAGTGACTTAAACTTTGGATTAATACAATATTCTCTGTAAGAAAATAAACGAAAATAAAAGTACTGATTATAGTTTTGCCTTTGCGTCACTTCAATATTAATTTATACAAAAAAAATGGACTTTAATGATGCAAAATTTTATAGAGGCATCAAAAATATGTAAATACAAGGAAATGCTAAGGGTAATAAAACGTTACTTATTCAAAAAAAAAAGTTTTATTTCATAATTTATTGCTGTAAATAAATTAAATTTAAAAAAATAATAATAATGATCTAGTCAAAATTTTTAATAAAATATATTATATATGTGTTTTATTTGTTAATTTTTGTGATATATTTGAAATAAAAACAAAATGTATTTTTTTGGATTTAAGAAGACAAAAAAAAACTGAAAAAAAAACCAAAATGCCAAATTCGTAAATGAGTGTACATTTATGTAAATAATAATCCATAAAACAAATAATTATTATGTAATACAGGGAGGGATATCAAACATCCTCTGCGTAAATGTTGAATATTTTATTAAGAGCGCTTGATTATTTATCTAAATAAATAAAACGTAGTCCTTATATCTGTGATTTTTTATGTTCCATAATTTTTTATATATTTTATTTAATTCTAACTTAAAGTAGGACTCATTTTTTCATTTATTAGCATTACACTACATACATTCACTGTTTCTTCCCTCGGGATTTATTAATGTAAACACAATACATTAATTTGAAGTGAAATTATAAGAACACGGATGTCTATATTAAAACTAGATCGCTAATTATACAAAATTATTGTATCGAGAAGCAACATATTACCCGCAAGCTTATGCTTCCCGAAATGGAATTGGAACACCAAAATGATTAATTAAAATATCATAAAAATCGTCATTTTTAAACGTTCGAATCTAACCTAATCAGCTAAAATGTTTTTTTTGAAAATACGACTTATGCCACCCTTGACAACTAATAGAAGAAACAATTCACAATGAAAGCCCTGTTCTTCATGAAAAATTAATTTTATGCACTTATGTAATCTGTGTTAGCAATCTTGGTTTATAATAGACATCTGTGTGAATTATACAACAAGCAGTGGTAATTGCAGACACGCAATCCATCATAGAGATAATATATACAATCCATATATAACATTATAACGGATAACCTAAAAATTTACTCTTTTTTTTAAAGTTTGAATCGGTATAATTTTCAAAAAAATAACCTTGCTATAAGATTTTCTTTACACAATAAACCCGTGAAATTTCGATCCATATAACTAAACCATTATAATAAACACATACTAAATATGGAATGCATGTCTGCAATTACCACTTTTCTAACCAAAAAAACAACATCAAATTAGCCGTTCAGCATTCTAAAAACTCTCAAGAAGGAGAATTGTGATTACAACAAGTTCTCCGATTATTTCTACGCGTGATACAAACTAAACAAACGTTTGAAAAGGTATACAATTTTTCATTTTTCACATAACCCTAAAAAAATAAATTTTTATGTACCCACTGCGTATATATTATTCAAAATTTTTCAGATCCACACACTTATATTTAGAAAATTTTATTAATACACAAAAGATACGATATCTAAGTATCTAACCCCAAAACTATTTATATTGAAAAACCCAAAATGAAAAATCTAACCTCAAAAATATTAAATGTCGAATTTTGTACGTAAATAAACAAAAAAATATAGATACAATTTAACAAAAAAAAGAATATATATATTGTTTATGTCTAAAAAATCACCTGCGAGAAGCTCAAATTGTATAAAACTTAATTTTTGTTATGTTTTTGTATTTATTATTATTACTGAACAAAAAAATCTGATAATATATGATGATTTAAAACTCGGCATTTTTGCGCCCAACTTATAAATAATTGTTATTTTGTGGTTACCGTTCGTCTGAATGCTATTTTTAATATGTAAATATGTTGTATTTCATCATAGATTTTGAATCGGATGTATCATTCTTGTAAAAGAAGAATAAAAAAATAAAGAATTAATATAACTGCAATGTTCATTTTTCCCTATTTATCCCAACCTAATCTTCAACTCACTAAGTTAGCTAATTTCACGAGCGTAGCTATAGCTTTCACATGGGAGAGCCCACAATATACAAATGTAAACTAGTTTTTACCCGTGACTTCACACCATAAAAAAAGCAGAGCTTTAAACGCCAATAAAATCAATCAATTGAAAATAGCATAAACATATCATCCCTATCACACGCAGCAGTAAAGCTGCGGACAAACAATAGGTGGATATCGGGAAATATAAGCGTTTATGCGTAGACTCAGGAGTCCGGACCCCCTAAACCCCTCTCTTATATACGTCCGTGGCTAAATTACACTTTAAATCATTAATAATTTATGATATTTAAGATAGTTTCACAATAAAATTTGGTGTAAAAGAAGTATTTCAAGATAACTAAAAACGATATTATATAAATCGTTACAAGTTATAAAAAAATATTTACAAATTTTTATAGAATTTAAACAAATTCAATATTTTTAAAATTTATAATACCCATTTCCACAAAAAACGATAAGATTCTCCCTTTCTGAAGTTTATCATATGGTTTTTTAATTACTCCTAATATTGAATATATGATTTTCATATTCAAAATTTGCTTCCTAGAGTACCACCTAAGTTTCATGAAAATTTCCCACTGAACTTATACAGAGGTCAGTGAATTTTTCAAAACTAAACAGGGTAAACAACTATTTAGGTTGGCTCCACCTGGGGATAATATCAACATTTAATTCCCTAGAAATATGAATGTCAAATATGAAAGTTACTGTCAAAAAGAAAAAGCGCGAAAATATTCTTCAATGCAGCCGGTTCCTGCTTCGTTTTAATAAAACTTTGTTAAATTAATTGATTTAATTAAAAAAATCGTAAAAAATGCCTTCGGAAGATGAAAGTATGGACGTAGAAGTAATCGATATCACAGCTGGGCCTTCAACTTCAAGTAAATCAGATAAAACCAAATCGGGACATTTACCTTGGTTAGTTTTTCAATTAATCAAATATAATTTATGAGAAAATAAAATTATTTTTCTTAAACTAGGATTGAAAAATACAGACCACAAAAATTTGAAGATATCGTTGGAAATGAAGACACTGTTGCTCGTTTAGCTATATTTGCCAAGAATGGAAATACTCCAAACATAATTATTGCGGTATGATTTGTTTATTTGCATTACAAGTTCTTGAAAATTAAAGATAGGGTATTGTTTTTAGGGCCCACCAGGGGTAGGAAAAACAACTACGATATTATGCCTGGCTCGAATCATGTTAGGATCATCATTTAAAGATGCAGTTTTAGAGTTGAATGCCTCAAATGATCGTGGAATCGATGTTGTTCGTAACAAAATTAAAATGTTTGCTCAACAAAAGGTCACACTACCAACGGGACGGCATAAAATTATTATTTTAGACGAAGCAGACAGGTAAAAACTATTTACTATTAAATTAGTATTATTAAACGGCAAAATTTCGATATCAATGGCTACAAGTTTTTTAAATGGATTGTTATTTATGTTAATGGATTTATATTACCCAACAATCTAAAACTTGAATCTTCACCTATTATAAATTTTCAAGAAATACTTATACCGATTTTCGTTAACCAAAAATGTGGAAAACTGAAAATAAGAACCAAATCTCCATATTATTATCGTCATTTTCCCTTGTAATATATGTTTAAAACGAAATTTTTTGTCGTCAGTATGACTGAAGGCGCCCAGCAGGCTTTACGTCGTACAATGGAAATTT
The DNA here is from genome assembly GCA_963920215.1 of Nineta flava. NCBI lineage: Eukaryota > Metazoa > Arthropoda > Insecta > Neuroptera > Chrysopidae > Nineta > Nineta flava. Next base: position 118,205,066 of record OY986041.1, read on the forward strand.
ACAGCAACACAACCCGTTTTGCACTTGCTTGCAACAATAGTGAGAAAATTATCGAACCAATTCAATCTCGTTGTGCAACGTTGCGTTATTCTATACTATCTGATGCCCAAGTTTTAGCAAAAATTATCACCGTTTGTCAGAGTGAAAATGTAAGTAACCAAAAGCTTGATATGCCACAGATATCTTAGAATAATTATTTTCAAGAGTGATAGATTAAAAGTTTTTGAGTGGGGCGGAAATTCTCCCAATAATCAAAAAATTGACGTCACAATTGTTGCCTATTGTTTTTTAAGCTGTTTCTAATCACTCGAAAATAAACGTTACTCATATTAGGCTTTTTCCTGTGTTAATAGAAATTTTCATCATAATTGATGAACAGTGTAGATAAAGAAGTTTGAGCCTTTTTTCCAGTTAGTGATTGTCAATCATTATATCTACTTAGATTGTCGGAAGTAATTTTTTTAGACTGACTGACTTACCTAGTTCATTAAGAACTTGATTGTTTTGAACACGACCGTTCAGAGTCTACCCACTCCGCATGACAAAATTACATTTTTTTTACTTATTCGAGAACTAGACCCAAGTATTAAACCGAGTACTCTGAAAATACTCTTTCGGAATGCATCCAAGAGGCTGACACTCAACCTGAACGGGATAAAACTTCGAAAGATTATTACAATGGATCCATTATGTGCAGACTGTGCGGCGAGGAGGAGGAAACATCCAGCCACATCATCTTTAACTGTGAATCTCTCGGTTACAGCAAATAGAAGATATTCGGTGGATCTCACTCCGAATATATGAACCATCCGGTAAACCTGATTAGCACGCTCCTGGCTATTGCCAACATATGAGAGAAGCGAATCTCGTCAGATTGAAGTAAAAGAGGGAGCGTAAAAACGAAGTGTAATACTTTTTATACCTCAAGATATATCTATCTATCTAGACTGAGTACTCGGCCTTTGTAATCGCCCTTTAGAACTAATTATTCTGAGATATCGTGTGTGTTGATAATGTAAATAATTATATAAACCTTTGTTAACGTTTTTAGTTAAAATATACGGACGATGGAATGGAAGCAATTGTATTCACTGCTCAAGGTGATATGAGACAGGCATTAAATAATTTACAATCCACAGCAAATGGATTTGGTGAGATTACAAGTGAAAATGTATTTAAAGTTTGTGATGAACCACATCCGTTACTTGTCAAAGAAATGTTGTTGCATTGTGTACATGGAGAAATACAAAAAGCCTACAAAGTTTGTTGATAATTATTTTTGGCATACCTACTTAATAATTTTTTTGAATAAATTTTTATTTGCTTTTGTAGATAATTGCACATTTATGGAATCTTGGATATGCATGTGAAGATCTGATAGCAAATGTATTTCGAGTATGCAAAAATTTAGATATTAATGAAAATTTAAAATTAGCTTTTATCAAGGTATGTAACTTGTCGTGATCCTAAAAATGTGAATTATAATCAACCATTTATTTAGAACCTGGTATGCTCGCGAGTCGCGGCTGTGATTCAAATTTATTTATACTCTAGCTCATGAAGAATAGATATATTAGGAGAGCGAACGTAATGTTAAAAAAACGGTCAAGAATTGGTGTAACTATCTTTTATCAGTAGGGGTCACTGGTCTCAGCGCCGTACGGAATTTAAATGTTTAAATGTAGGCGCCAAGAAATCACTTTCATTCAGTTAATAAGAAGTCTTAGTTTTATAGATAATAAAAAATTGTTTTCGATTATCAAGTAATAATTAAATAAATATTAATAATAGAGAATTCTTAATAATCTGCAATAAATTAAAAGATGAAGAATCATAGTGATAATTGCAATTAATAATTACAAATATATGTTTACAATACTAACATATATTAGATAAAGAAAGAAGATGACAACCGGTAATTACAGACCATATTCCTTTCGTAAATGCAGACACGCATTCCTAACCTTAAACAACCTTCCACTCATAGATATATAACAGTATATCTATGCTTTCCCTTTACAACATGGTCCCATTTTTTCACATTTATAAAATTAAACAATTTTTATACTTACAATTTTTATTTGTAAGATGTGATAACCGTTGATTTTAATATGTAATAATAATAATAATTCCGTACGGGCAGATTCGCACTGCCGCTAGTGGCGAAAATAATAACTATGATCTCTATACGTTTTTGAGGACACAAAAACAGACGATTTGCCTATGTCGTTCAATCTCCTAATATATCTATTCTTCATGCCTATGTCGTTCAATCTCCTATTTATCTATTCTTCATGCTCTAGCTTATGTTATATGCAATGCTGCGCGTGGTCAGCACTCATTGCGTGCGCAGCACGTAGTCGGTCAAAATAAAAGGCGGCTAAAACGCTAGGAAAATTATAGCAATTTTATATGTTTTATTTTTTAATAAAACTAAAAGATTAAAATGTGAAATTTGTAAACAAAAATTAACAAAGATCGTAAACCACTCACCAAATCATGAAATGAGCATGTTTTTCGTGTTTTCTGGGTCTAGTTCATCTTATTTAGTGAATTTCATGCAAATCGGCAGTAAAATTATAGTTCGATTTTCTGCGATTTTTTCAAGTTACTCAAAAGATACCCTTAGAAAAAATCAAAGAATAAAAAAAATTTAGACTTCGATTTGAATGAAAATTAGTTTGTGGAGTAAATTAGATTCAAAAATCCAGTTGGTTTAATGATTTAACAGATGGTTTTCGAAATATGCTATCTTTATACCAGGGATCACCAAACTGTTTGAGAAACGTGTAGAATTGAAATTTGTTTTAATTGGAGGGGTCGGACGAATAGTTTTATTGGAATTAGCTTATTAGAACATTAATTTACATTGCATGTGTGAATAAATATAGTTTATATTGGATTTTATAATGGATTTATTAAAATCATATGTTCTATCGAATCCAAAGTTGTATTGATCCTAGTTGCTAGTCTTCTTCAACGTCTTTGGTAGTAGGAATGTCAGTTGGATTTTGAAATAATTGAAACATTTTTTGTTTTCTTTTAAAATTAATAAACCGATCACCAAAAGCAGGCAGCTTTACATCAGGTAGACATTCTTCAATATTTATAATAAAATCTTCGACAAGGAAAATTTGTCGCAAAAGTTTTAGATAAAAACAACTGATTATTTCACTCACTAAATAAGAATATATTAGTATTACCGTTTAATCTTTTTGATTGTTGTTGTTTGGAGTTATATTTTGCGTACTTCTTTGGTGGTTTGATGACCGCCAAACTGCCGTAGTTTGACTTCCCTAGTTTGATAACCGCTGCTTTATAAAATTTTGATTATTTCTTGAAAATAATTAAATTGATTAGAAGGCCTTTTTTTTCATTCATTATAATTAGAAAATTTTTCCCTCAGTCAGAGAGAGATAAATTAGGGAATTATATATGACTATTTCGATCGCCACTCATGTATATGAAATTGAGTTTGAATTACGTTAATTATTAATAAAATATTGATTCTTGTTTTTAGGAAATTGGCATAACTCACATGAGAATTGTTGATGGATTAAGTTCATTATTACAATTATCTGGATTGTTGGCACGATTATGTGATGTAGGAATCAAATTAAAAACTGAAGATAGTTTTAAAATACGAAAATAATTTTATTATATTCTGTTTTTGTTTGTATGTTTTTCTATAAAATACATTTTTTTTCTTTATAATATTTAATTTAAAAAAAAAAATACTTTACATATTTATAAAATTCCTTATCTATTTAGTACGTAATTCTTCTAAACATTATTGCATTAAAAACATTGCGAACATATTATTTATTATTACACAGTTTAGACTGGAAGTCAATTCTCTAAAGAAAAGTGTGTTCTGGGATAATCAAAGGGATTCGACTTATATTAGTTAAAGGAGGACACAAAGGATTACTTTTCATATTAAGGATGTACGAGCACTGAAGCTTCATAAAGATCAAGGCTTGATTTTTTGTTTACATGTAGTTGAATTGCATATAAATCAATTATAAAAGTTTCGGAGGGTGGGAGGGTTGGTTTACGGAGGTCTTGAATTAATTATTTAATGTTAAAGTTAAAGTTTTATCTAAAAAAATGATATTTAAGAAAACAACTGAGATTTTGGGTAAATTTTATTTCTGTCGGCGGTAGCTTAAATACCCAAAATCTCAGTTTTTTTCTTAAATATCTTTTCTCTTAGGCCCGGTATGACGGGCACAAATTAAATTTTAATTTTAACTTACGACAATAAATAATAAACATTATTGTGGACTTTTATGAATGTACTATATAAGATTTTGAAGAACTTTATAATCGGACTATACATCAGCGCCGTAAATCCTTAATTTCTAGGTTTGTTTTCAAAATAATCATGAAAAATTTGTATAGCATTTGCTACAGTTCCAAGAAAAAAAAACTGTTTTTTCTGAATACTTTGCTGCCCGGTGGTGTTCACCATATATTGAACTGTTCGTGATGTCATATTATATTATATCATTTGTTCAACAAAACGTAGCATACAGTAGAAGTTTCAATAAACTAATCACAAAATGTTTTAAAGCACGAAGGTCAAAAACTCCTTAAACTCGGCCTTACGCATTTCCGTGCTCTAGATAACCAAACTTCCGTATTGTCAGTCCAAAAACACGCTACTAGCTAGTTCAAGGATTATTTAACAATCAATTACATTTCGTCAGGCTTTGAACCACGTCAGTTTTACTGTCCGTTTCGTTACTAATTTTTCTTAGATATTAGTCCTTAAGTAAAAAAACTGAATGAAAAAATTTTGCTATGGCAGCAATTTTTGAAGCTGGCAAAATAAAATATTTTGGTTTCAGACATTGAAAGTGACATTTGTATAGGCAACTGATTGGAAATACTGAAAAAGTTGATAGGGGAGGTTATTCATTGTCATTTAAACCCAAAATGATATATGTTCCAAAGTCGTAACTGTTTTCGACTTTTTCGAATTTTTATTCGAAATTGTTTCTGAATAATGTAGCTTTCTGCCTCATACCATACCAAATTTCGATTTGGATGATGGAATTAGCCACGTAAGAAAGTAAAAACTTACATGATTTCGAAAATGCCTCGTTTTCTAACATCCACTAAAATTCTATAACTTAACATTCGGATACGTTAATTTAATCTCCTTTTTTTAATCCTTTTAATGTGTCTTCCCTGATTTATTACAATAAGAATTTAGTATAAAGTCAACATATCCCAGAGTTTCTTCGATTTTTTTCAAGAAATCTTAATTAAATTCGGAAAGAACTGCGAATTTACTTTAAAAATATTTGGCCTCTATTTGAGGATGGCAAGAAAAATAAATACATTGATATTTAATTTCGATACCGAATAAATACATCGATATTAATTTGATAGTGATTTTTTGTTAACACCATTTTCCACCATCTGACAAATGTCCATTATTGCGATTCGATGACGAAGACCTAACAAACGATAAATAATGTAACGATGTTGGCCATCTTAAAGCCGAATGACTTTCACTACGTGACGATGCTCGTGAATTTGATTCGTGATTTTCATATTTATGTGGTGGGGGTTGTGGAGGTTGTTCCGTAGGTCGTTCTATCCTCACTACTGTAGCCGGTGCTGGAGGTGCTTCACCTTTATGATTACGTTTAAGTGGTTTTTTATCATCTTTAAGATTTGATATGCACGATAATTGTTGTGGTGGATTAGTTTCAACAGATTGTAAACTTTGCGCACGATGTAACGATAATCGTATTGGTTTTTTCGGTGGTTTTGGTCTAAATTGTCGTGGATCAACGCTTTCGCGTCGTTGATAGTACGATTGTATTTTTTTATCGTTGGCTATTGGTTCCGATGTATAATCGACATTTTTCATCGAATGATGAACTTTCGTCGGTTTTGTGTAATTATTGTTATTTATGCAAGGTTCACTGTCGAAATCTAACGATTTCACACTACGTGTATCATACAATCGTGAAGACGGTTCTGAATCTTGATCTAATTCATCATGACTATGTGAATCATAAATTATTCGATTCGAATGATGATACTGTCGATTATTATTGTCATGATCGGAATGTGATGATTTTCGCTGATGAGAATATTTTTCTTCGGCATTTCTTCGCTGATGGTGATGATGATGATGGTGGCTAGAAGATTTACGAATTTGATCAATCGAAGAATTTTCCGAATTATAATCCAGCGTACGCGTTGATGACTGCGAAGAATATCGACTATGTCGTGTTCGTTGATGAACATCTTCAGGGGCTGGTATATGTGTGCTCGTTATATTCGAATGAGACGACCTAGGTCGTAATGTTCGTAACATATCACGATTATCAGTCTCTAAACCAGGTAAATTTGCTACAAGTGCAGTAACTTGTGGGCCTTTTTGAAATATTTGTAAATCCGAATTACGATTCGGCGATGGAGGTGGGGATGTAATACTGATATTGGTAATATTTTGACTATTTTTCACTGTTGATGTAATCACCTGACTCTGTGAAGGAGGTACTTGTTTTTGTACTTCCTGTACATGCTTATTATTAATATTATTATTATTTTCGGAATTCTTTCGATGTAATAACTCAGCTACTTGTTCTTCTAAATATGATATACGATGTGTTAATCGAAGATTATCACCTTTTAAACCATCTTTCATTCGCTGTGCTTCTTCGGCACGTTCTTTGACTACTTCTAATTCGGTCCGTAAATGTCCGACTTCATTTGATGTAGCGGATTGTAGACGATTTTTTTCAATTAAAAAGTTATTTACATTATTGCGTAATACTACGATTTGGGCGGGATTTGGTGCTACAGCCAACAGTCGTAGCATGTCTTCTTTCGTTTTGCTCAATACTAACTTGCCATTAACTTCAACAACTCTGTAAAAAAAAAAAAATTTTAGATAGATTCTTGGGAAAAAATAGGGAATGGTTTTTCTGTTTTTACAGACATCATTGGAACACGTCTAGCTTTAGCCTACTTAGCCTCAACAAAGAATACTCGTGGTATTCTGTGTAAGAATTGTTAGACCTAAAACCTACAGTCTTTTGCTAACGAGGAGTGTTTTTATTTCGTAAACGGTAAGAGGTAAAATTTTCGAAATACAAAGTTACTCCTTATAGAAATACTAACAACTTTTGTTTCAAATATGTTTTGCGAAAACTGGTATTGAAAGATATTTAATATAAAAGCATACTTTGCATTCGATTTCTGCCAAATCCATTGAAATGTTGTCTGTATTTTTATAAGGAACAACTTTTTAATTAATGTGTATGCCAGGGGTTTGGATAGGAAACATTCACTTACTAGTTTCTAATTTATCTACCAGAGAGCATACCCAAGAGTTCCCAATAGACTGTCTATTGGACGCTAATCTTAAGATCGCAGCGCTAGTGACAAAACTAGAAATACGTTTGTCAACCAAACGTATTTCTCGTTTAAACCGTTAGATAGTCTCTCTTAAGGATGTACGAGCACTGAAGCTTCAAAAAGATCAAGGCTTGATTATTTGTTTACATGTAGTTGAAGTGCATATAAATCAATTATAAAAGTTTCAGGGGGGATTACGAGGGACTTGAATTAATTATTTAATGTTAAAGTTCGAGTTTTAATGCATTGCTCTTATGGAGAAACCCATATTTTGACATATTTTGATAGTTTTCACTTGGAATAAAATAGACGAGTAAAAAAAAACTATGCAATAGAAAATAGAAATATTAATAAAGAGATTAATCCAATAAAATTCCGGTATGACGGGCTTAAAAAAATATATTTAAGAAAACAACTGAGATTTCGGGTAAATTTTAATTCTGTCGGCGGCAAGCTTAATTACCCGAAATCTCAGGTTTTTTTCTTAAATATCTTTTTTGTTAGGCCCGGTTTGGCGGGCCTAAATTAAATTTTCATTTTAACTTACGACAAAAAGTAATAATCATTATTGTGGACATTTATGAATGTACTATATAAGATTTTGAAGAATTTTATAAATGAACTATACATCAGCGCTCGTACATCCTTAACTGGAAAATCCAATGGAATATAGCTCAATTATGTCTACTAGTGTGTACATAGCCTTAGACCCTTATATGTTCCATATCAAAAAGTTAATATCATAGCATCTTTGAAACAGAAAAGTCTTCTCTCCTTGAGTGTGCGGATATACGCTATAATGATTTTACTGCATGTGAAATTGTAAACAATGGATCCATCCGTGTTTAGTAATAATAATTATTGTAAAAGGTCGTATCTTTACACTTACTTTATACAGTGAAGAAGTATTTTGTTTAATTATGCTAATTAATATTTAAAGTTCGGTAATTATAAAATTAAAATAATATATAATTCTAATTTAATAATAATAATAGGAAATTTTTCATCAAAGAATTGAATAGATTCTTCAATTCAAGCGTTGTTTTGTTCTTTTATTAATTATATAGTAGTGTTCGGGTATTGTTTTCTATTTAGTGTTCGGTATTGTTTTCTAATTAAAAATGATTTATGTTTCAATTAAAAGATACTTATTAACCTTATTTTAATTATTATTTTCAAGTGAAAACAGTTTACTCAATGGCTTTGGCCACCTTTCCATTACCACGCAATACAGGGTGGCAATCGGAATGGTGTTAAGAAATTCCTTAACTGTCCACTGATTGTTCCCTTGGGAAATTTTGATAAGAAACAAAATTACGGTTAGTCTTTGATGAAATTAATTAACAGTTATTCTAAAGGGAAAAGAAATGACAAAATCATTTTCAAGAGTTACATCAAAACCGTATAAAAAGGGTATATCTCGGAAACTCTTCATTAAATCAACATAACTTTTATGTTTTTTTCGTGTGTAGGTAGTTTGAATTCACGAGATATCGTTTGAAATCGTATATAATTCTTTTTAAAACTGTTTTATAATTTTTATTTTGTGAAATATCTACAAAAATTGATCGTAGAAAGTGACAAGGTAATGTTGTCATTTTAGGGGCCATCAAACAGCAATTTGTGTTTAACAGAGAACGATATAAAGAACGGAGGAGTAACCTTTAATGTGAACTTTCTTTGGCGTCAAAACCATTACTGTGGCTATACCTAACTCAGGACACTGCAATCTGAGGCAGAATGAGCTACTTAGCCTTTGGCTCAACCGAAATGGAGGAAGCTAAGATAAAACAAAAGTGAAGCTGTGCCCTATCATTCGCAAAGAGGATGGGTGGGTTCGACAACGAACACAGGACTAGAAGAAACAAATCAGGTGTGGTACAGCACAGGAGAGTATGAGGGGGTGGATTCCTTAGGGCACGGTAAAAAAGGCCTAGAAAGACCTACTTGCTATACTTCGACCTCTCATCCGATACTACTACTACATAGCCAACTTAGCGTAGAGTTCAACATTTAAAAACAAATCTATTCACTGAACGAGTGAATTTTATGCTAAAATTGATTTAGTTTTATTGTTTCTGTTTTATAAACTATTAAATATATAAAAATCGAAATTATAGATCGAAAATCGAAATGATGGACTTTATAGCTTGAATTTAGTATAGGATCATATTCTGAAGAAGCCTAGTCTTCAGTTATGCGAACCTCAACCTACATAATTCGGCTAATGATCAATCATTCAAAGAGTTACGGAGAAATCCAAGAAAAAAAACAATTATTCCACGTAACTTCATACAGATAGCAAAATTGTTTCAATAATTTTTAAAAGTTAAATAAAATGCATAATCACGGTCATTTTTCAAGGTATTTCCATTGTTTTTATTTTACAAATCGTTAATTAAACTTTAAACACGTTCGCTTTAAAAAAAACATTTTATAATTTTATAGTAAGTTTCTCTTTTTCGCGTATTCATGCTTGACCGATTTTATGTTGTTTTTTTGCATTGAATTGATCAAGTTATTTTAAATGTTATTTTAAATTGTAAATGTAGTTGTATATTTTTGTAGCTATATTCAAAGCTAGTTTATTATAATAACTTTAGTGATAAAATAAGATTGCTGCGTCTGAACGCTAGATTTTGGGAATTTTGGACAGATTGATAGTTATCGCGTTTTTTTCGCGTAATGTTTGACGCTTTTTTTATTTAATAAAAAGGTTTTTTATAGGTTTTATTATTTCTTTTAATATTTAACATTTTTTTCATAATTAATAGAAGATATAATCCTAACAACAAAAATGTGAGAAGGGTCAAGTTTTCGCACAAAAAGTATTGATATCCCAGCAAAACAAAAATTTTCGCCTACAAAAGTAGTGAAATATATGTAATGCCAGCAGTACACACTCGGCGAGACATTCGTAAGGCGAGGAGCCGCGGTGGAGCTGCGTACACTCTCGCCGAGTGTTGAAATTACGATATTATTCAGTATAAATGCCGAAATTGTCGAGGCGTCTTAAGTAGACTGGTCTCTAGTTTTCAAGGGCACCAAATGGGAAGTTGACAGTGTGAGTAGATCCGTAGCTTCTTTTTTTTTTGTTTGAAAGCTGATTTACTCGGGATAGGTCATAGCTATGTTTGATGATAATCATTTCATTGTGTTAGGGAATTTTTAATAACCAAATTTCACTTGTTATTATTTTGCTAGTTTTATTATGATTAAATGACGTTAAATTGTATAACTGCGAATTATTTAAAACAAGTTTTATGCCATTCCTATAATATTGTGTGGATAATATATTTTAACATGTAGTGCAATAAAAATAATTAACTCATTTACAACAATTACTTCCTACATATCAGTGTCACTAGTATGTACCCATGATTATTATGGATGCTGTATGCCATGTTACATATCGGAATTTATTTTAAATGAATTCAATAATAAGGTGATGTTGATGAAATGTCTGTAATTTATATTAAATTTACAATTACATTCAATAATGACGAGATTTTAAATTATTACCTAGTAATTACCTACATTAAAACAGTCTTTAAATACATATTTATTATTGTTGTATTATTATTGGGTAATGTTATTATTATGTGTATGAATCGAGACTTTATGTAAGAACATATAGCCACCCTTCTCTTAGGGGTACGTTCATGTGTGGTTCGAGGGTAGTTCTAGAGATACCAAAGTCTTCAAATACGATCCGATTTATAGTTGTTAAGATATAAAGCTCCATAGCTCATAGCTCCATATCTCGTCAACAGCTCATCGAATCGTCTAATGAACACGATTTTCGTGTTTTTTGGGCCCAATTTACCTTATTTGGTGAGTTTCATTCAAATCGGGAACAAAAATTTTTTATCGATTTTATGCGATTTTTTTAAGGTCCCTTAGAGAAAATCGAAAAAAACAGAAAATATTTTTTGTCATCGATTTGAATAAAAATTAATTTCCAAGGTAAACTGGACCCAAAAAATGCAAAAATCCAGTTGGTTTGACGATTTGACAGATAGTTTCCGAGATAGACTCTCTTTATACGATCTTATTTCCCCTTACATACGATTTTATACCACATCTCGACAACAGCTCATCGAATCGTCTATTGAATACGATTTTCGTGTTTTTTGGGCCCAATTTACCTTATTTGGTGAGTTTCATTCAAATCGGGAACAAAAATTTTTTATCGATTTTATGCGATTTTTTTAAGGTCCCTTAGAGAAAATCGAAAAAAACAGAAAATATTTTTTGTCATCGATTTGAATAAAAATTAATTTCCAAGGTAAACTGGACCCAAAAAATGCAAAAATCCAGTTGGTTTGACGATTTGACAGATAGTTTCCGAGATAGACTCTCTTTATACGATCTTATTTCCCCTTACATACGATTTTAGACCATATCTCGACAACAGCTCATCGAATCGTCTATTGAATACGATTTTCGTGTTTTTTGGGCCCAATTTACCTTATTTGGTGAGCTTCATTCAAATCGGGAACAAAAATTTTTTATCGATTTTATGCGATTTTTTTAAGGTCCCTTAGAGAAAATCGAAAAAAACAGAAAAAATTTTTTGTCATTGATTTGAATGAAAATTAATTTCCAAGGTTAAACTGGACCCAAAAAATTCAAGAATCCAGTTGATTTGACAGATAGTTTCCGAGATAGACTCTCTTTTCTAAAATCCTAATATATAGAGAGATATTAAGGATTTTAATTTGCAATCGTAAATCGTAACATGTATGTAAAAATTTGTACGGAACCCTAAAAATTTAAATAAAAAATGCGTAAAATTTTATTTGATTTTTAATCAACGAATTTAAAAAATTTTTTTTTTTTCAGTTATTAATTAATTAAATATTGAATTAAAATAAATAAGTGATAGTAGTTAATTAATGAATTAATTTTAAATACATACCTATCGCCTTTACACAGCTCCGTTTCATCTAATGCCCATTCAACATATAGTCCGGGGTTATTGTCCTTTGGTGCCGCTCCAAATCGAGGACTTTTTGCGTCGTATTTGACCTCAATGGCATGCAATGTTACATAGCCGCTACATCCTCTAGTACAGCTATAACCAAAAGAAGTTATTCTTTAAATATACCAAACAATTTCAGTAATAATTTATTGTTTTGTTTTTCTCATTTTTAAATTAGTTATAATTTTTTTTTTTTTGAAAATAAATGCGCATTCGATTTATGTAAATAATTTTAATTAATTTTTGTATTTTTTGTTTTTTCAAAAACATGGTGAGAGATAATTTGTTACGGTTTATGTTCGTTAATTACTTTTAAAAGACATTAAATACTGTTTTTAATTAACTTGTGTGTTTATTCGTTGAACTTACTCTTGAAGAGTCTTAGATTTTATAACCGTAGCGCTAATTTAGCAAAAATCAAAATATGTTTATTCAGTATTGACATTGTAATCTACAGAGTGTTCAAGGATATTGTTCCTAAATTTTTTAAGGATGATAGATTATTATTTTAGTAAAATGGTACTGGCACATACAAGATATTCGGTGCATCTCATCCCGAGTATATGAACCTTCAGGAAAACCTAATAAGCAAGCTCCTTGCCATTGCCAAGGTATGTGAGAATCGAATCTCGTCAGACTGTAGTAGAAGGGGGTGCACAATGGGCCATAAGGTCGAAGTGCAATAAATCGGTTACATACGTTTTGGTCCCCGAGACAAAATATCTAGAAAATTTTGAAATCACAGAATAATATCAATAATAATAGTTTTTGCCACGATATTTGAAACATAGAACGGTGTATAGTGCGAGTGCCGAAAAACACGCGAACCCGAACAACTCGAGGTTTTTTTTTTTTCATTATCAAAAGATATTATGTCGGGGGAATATATTTCGTTTGGTGATATTTTGTCCTGGGATATTTTATCGAGGATATTTTGTCTGAGGATCAAAACGCCTACTACGACTTTTTATACCCCAAGATATATTTCTCTACCTAAAATGGTACTGGTCCGTACCAGAGAATCCTTTTTAAATTTTCGAATCCATTTGATTTTCGAAAAAAATATTTAGTATACAATTTTTTAATAAAAATGTTAATATTTTTATAACAAACGGTGTATATTTTTCAAATTTTTTCGGTCAATTTTTGTCAAATTTATTCGGACTTTCAAAAAAATGTAAAGAACAAATGTCGTTGGTATTTTTAGAATGAACCACTTTTATTCTAAACATTTTTTCGAAAACCTATTATATTCGGCAATTTTTTCGAAAATTATATAAAACATCGTTAATATTAAAATATTCAGGACGTATTTATATATCAGGACGTAGTTGAAATTCAACATCAGTGAATTGAAAAAGAGAAATTGAAATTAATAATTACAGTTGAAGTCATTCGACTAGATCAATCCAGCTCAAATAGTATACTTTCATTCAGGGTCGTACCGATTGCAGTCTTGGAGGCCCCAAGACAAAATTTCTCGGCACCCCTTCTTGTTAAAGAGTGAATCTTATGCTAAAACAGATCGGTTTGGTTTTATCGTTTCGGTTTTTGGTATATTTTTCCAATGACTGTGGCCGCTTGAGTAACCCAAAATCACCGTTTTCTTTTAAAATAAACTTTAAAAATTTATATATATACAAATAGTTATTATCTCGAAATATGTATGTTAATTTTTAAGTGATGTCTCGAAGTCGAGGACGCGGTGTACCGCACCGCCTGCCCAAGCCTAGTTACGGACCTGGGTTTTATTTAATTTTATCAAAAGCAGTTTAAGAAGATTTATAAGAAGACAGTTTACAAGATGATTTTAACTATTTTTGTAAATTTTTCCAAATAGATAATGAACTCAGTGTATAGAGGGTATTTAAACAATTAACACTCGGTTAGTACTTTAGTATTTTTTAACCATCATAAAATAAATACTCTCCCCGTCCGTTTGAAATTATAATCGATATTTTTAGATTATTTTCTTCATATCGAAGTTGTTATCGCTTCGTGCATCTGCAGGTCTATGAAACAACTGTTCGTAAGTAATAATAGATAAATACAATACTAGAGTCAAATTAGCTTCAAAAACGGGTTTTTCAGGAAGGTTGTTGGGAACCGTAATTTATTTTTAAATCGATTCATTTTGACGTCTCGAATATGACCCTAAGTTTTTACGTTCCGGATCGTGATGGAACAGAGTCAAAATTGAATTTGTTTAGAACAAAAAATCGTTTTTTCTTAATATATTTTTTAAAACTAAAAATTTTTATAATGACAAAGAATATTATTAAATTCTATATTTTTAAGACCTTTCATTTAAGAAAAGATAGATTTATTCAGCTAGCATGAATTGCACCCTAATTATTTATAAAAATAGATGACATGGTATTTTATTAATTTTTGGGAACCTAGTTTTTTTTAAGGGCTAAAATTTTGGCACAGTATTTTTAACATATAAAAGGCATACTTAGATTTTTTATTTTAATTTAAAATTTTTGCGTTTTTCAAACTTTGGTAGTTTTATTTCTTGAATTCTAGTACATTGATTTTAATGTTAATGGGCTCATTTCTTTTCTGTTTTTTATATAGAATTTAATAATATTCTTTGTAATTTTTAAAATTTGTAGTTTTAAAAAATATATTAAGAAAAAACGTTTTTTTGTTATAAACAAATTCAATTTTGACCCTGTTCCGCCACGAGTCGGAACGTAAAAACTTAAGATCATATTCAGGACGTCAAAATGAATCGATTTAAAAAGGTCAACAACCTGCCTGAAAAATGCTAATTTGACTCTAGTTCAATATTATCGATGCAATAGATTAATCCCTATAGTTTAATGTTGTTCGCTATATTTACAAATCGAATTTCATGTCTATAATAATTTTCTACGTTAAATACTTCTAATCAACAAAATAAAAACATACAAAAAAAAAAAAAATACGTTGAAACTTTGAGAAACATTTATTTGCATGCGAATGGGTGGAGTTTTGAAATAAAATTGCATGTAAAATATGGTAGAAATAGTTAGTTTGGTTTTTTTCACGTCGATTGTGTATGCGAAATAATTTCACATAATATTTATATTTTACCCTGAAGAAATAAATATCCGTGCAACATGGTTTCAAAAAAATCGATCAAGTGTGTCTCGGACCACGTGCAGTGTAGGGTTCTGTAGTTTCAGCGTGGCTATATTTTTACAGACGCAACTACATGTCATAAATTGGTCGACTGTTATTCGTAAACTAATGGAGTCTAAAATTTCAAATTTGCCCCAATACTTAGATCAGTTTGTGTATTATAATTACGTATTTCGACTACAAAGTTGTCATCATCAGTATAAATTAGCTAGTCGTAATTTACTCTTTGACAATTAGAAATAGATAGAAAATCGAAATCAATAGATATAAATAAATAAAAAATTAAACAAAATAAATTAAAATATAATAAATTTTATTAAAGTTACTCTTGTTAAAATTACTTTCATTCAATTTAATCTTGTTAACATCACTCTTATTAAAATTACTCTTATATTGTCTCAGGATATGTTAGTCGTTGCTAATTTGGTAACAGTTTCAAATTCAGTTTCCGAACATGGAGAAATCATGGAAAGTCCCTGATTTGACTACGGAACCCTAAAAATGATTATTCACATTATAATAATAATAACTAAATATGTATTCTTCATAAAAAAAAAAAAATTAACCATGGATTAATTGTTTGTAAAATATTTAAATAATGGATGTATTTATGAAATATTTACATGCATCAATCAAATATTATTTTATTTTAGCGAAGAACACGTTCTTGAACTCAATAGATTTGATCTTCACCTGATTATTATTATCAATATATGAGGAGCTGAAACCAGCCAAGTAGCCGCGCTTGTTAAGGCGTTGTGTGTACTTGGAACTGGAGGGTTATGGGTTCGAATCCCGACATCGGAAGTTTGTCAATTATTAAAATAAAAAAAGGGGGTGGTTAATTGACTAAACTGTCGGCGTATGGACAAGAACGAAGTAACCTTTAGCTGCTCGAACATACGGAATGGTGTCACGAAAAATTAGTCACAAAATAAATTTGCTAATCTGCAAAATAGAATTTTGTTAAATTAAATAAAATAATACCGTTAAAAAAAAATTTCTTTTTATTTGTAATGGACTAAGGAAATAAATAATTTAATAGAAATAAAAACTTATTTTATATAAATGAATTTTTGATGAATATTTTACTGTAAATAATTATAATAATGAGGTTTCATTGTAGGTAGAGATATCTAGATATCCAGTTATATAATCATAAAATTAATAATTTCTTATGTAAAGTATAAAATTACAGTATATAAATAAAATTGTACAAACTAATGAATTTATTTTTATTTGAAAACTAAAGTGGGAAAAAAACTTGTTCAACTTGTAGTAAGAGTTATCTAGTTCATATTACGCAGTTTCCGTTTGACTTATATCGAGTATTTTAGCCTGCCTGGGAAAGTTTAAAAAAAGTGGGACTATTAAAGTATTTCGACTTGTACACAATCGACTCGAAAAATAGCGTTTATTTTTTAAATTTTTGCAATCGTTTATTGAGAGCTTACAGAGGACATTCTGTCAGAAAGTCTTTGTATAGAAAGGACTTCAGGAGCCAAAACTTCAGTACATGACGTCATCGCTTCAAAAAATCAAATAATTCAACCATTTCCTTTAAGAGATATTATGGTATACAACTTAAGTAACAATTTTCGTGTCTTAAAAAAAGTAGAAAATCTGACTCCCTATTTTACCTCCTAAATGGTTAATTTTCTAAAAACGCCTAAACACCAAGTGTTATTAATAATCTAAATACTTCATAACATAAAATATTCTTATGTTTCTGTTTCACGCTCTTAGGAGTTGATTTTCGAAAAATCATTTCTTAGTGTACCTCCATACACTCTAAGGGGTCTTTCACACCGAAGATGTAAGACGCAAGATGCATGCATCCTGGATTTTATTTCAGTTGTGGTTTCGCTTCTTACGTGCTTTGTGTTCTTCGTATTGGTTTCAAGTGTTTTCCTCGGGAAAAAGAAAGCAAATATACAAGAAAGAAAATAAATGTTTGTAAATATGTAAAATAAATTTACAGGATGCGTGCATCTTGCGTCTTGCATCTTCGGTGTGAAAGACCCCTAAGGAACATTTAAATTTCATATCTCTTCCAAAACTTCCAAATTTCATGTTTTTAACTGCAATAGTTTTGGCTGGGCAATGATACATCACTCAGTCAGAACATATAATTCTATAAAATGCCAAAATCCTCTGCTGATCATGGACTAACTATATGTATATATAGAGGTCATATGAAGATTTTTCACAGTTTTAATCAACATTATTATTATTATTATTATTAAAAAATAAAATTATAAAATATATTATGACAAGTGACTTAGTGAATATAGTGGAATAGTGAATAGTAAGTATCATTTACCTGTATAACGTTGTTTGTGGTTTGCTTGTCTGGGGAATATCCTCCAAACATAATTGTAATGCTCTTGCTTCTTCTAGTAAACTTAATGCATTCAATTCTTCACGACCAAGTTGGTATTCTAATTCCGCTTGTTGAATACGAACATCAATATTACTATAACAAAAATTAAATTTTATATAAAATTAACATTTTAAGCAAAATATACAGAGTGGTAGAAAAATAACTAGTCAAACGAATTCCCTTAAGGGCTAGAAATCATTAAAATATGGAGAAACGGTTCTTATGAACATGGCTTCCTCTTAAGACAAATTCCCTATTTCTCTATCTTTGTACTTTTACTTCTAACGCGCGTGGCTACCAAACACACGCATTTTTCCATATTTTGGTTCAGATTAAACGTTTAGTGTACTTCGTGTGCATTCGTTTGAGAGGTGTCCGTTTCTAAATACGTTCTTAATTTAATATTGATATGAAAAGATTAACTCATCAACCAGGAATCGAACCTCGGACCTATGATTTCTAGTCCAGTGTGGTTACCGCTACACCAAAGATGACTCTGACGAATGAATCAATCTTTTTATATCATTGACAGTATTATTTTGTTGTCAACATCAACTTATTGCCAATGATATGACAAGATTGATTCATTCGTCAGAGTCATCTTCGGTGTAGCGGTAAGCAGCGCACTAGGCTAGAAATTCGAAGGTCTGAGGTTCGATTCCTGGTTGATGAGTTAATTTTTTCATCTCAATATTTAATTTAAAAATGTAATGTCTATACAGTACATAATAGTTTTTTCATACTATGTCTTGCGTAACCTTAATTGGAAATTGATATTAGTATTGTATAGGTATACACAAATATTAACGTTCTTAAATGATCTTCTCGTTTAAGGATGTTCCAGCATGAAATCACTTTTCGACAGATTTTGCTCATTTTTTTTCTCTCAGGCTAAACAAACGATTACTATTAAATCCCGAAGTTTCAGAATTTTTTACTCTTTTCATTAATGATTACTAACAGGCTGAATCTACGTTAGTAGCTTCGTTTTGACGAGACGCCAACTTTTCTCTACTAAAACTATCGATACTGGTACCTAATAAAGTGCGCAAGCGTAAAACATGCCAACTGGGTGATTGTCCAAATTTTATTTATAACAGTTCTTTAGTAGAATCTTGAGATAATTTGATAAAAAACTCAAAAAAATGTTTGTCCTACTAAATGAATGGTTTAACCGAAGCGTCCTTCAATCCCAACATATCCAAATGACGTCATAAAAAATAATTACTCTAAGTCATAAAAAATAATTACTAACCAGCTGATTTTTATACGCTTTTTATTAGTTTCAACTGTATGTATGTATGTATGTAACCGACCCTTTTGGGATCGATTTTCTCCTACTTTGAACGATCAGATTTAATTCAAATTTTGCACACCTGTCAAAGACCGATGACAATGCAATAATTCGATTAAAATATCCGATTATCCAGATTAGATTAGCATGGATTCATCAATTTCCCAGATAAGTTACTGACTTAAAAAAAAACAATGCGTGTGTGTGCAAGTCACACACGGTAGAAGTGAAACTTCTGAAAAGTCCCTGATTAAAAATACTTATTGAAAAGTATTGAAAAAATAAATAATAGTTTAAAAAATTATAGTTTAAAAAACTAAAAAACACGCTTTTATAGAAAATCCAACTAAAAAATAGAAAATAAAATTTAATAAATTTGGATTAAGAAAAGTGTAAATAAGAAACAAATGTATATTAATGGAATAACTATTGACACTATGCATCCCACGCTTTTTTCCATTAATATACATTTGTTTCTTATTTACACTTTTCTTAATCCAAATTTATTAAATTTTATTTTCTATTTTTTAGTTGGATTTTCTATAAAAGCGTGTTTTTTTTAGTTTTTTTAAACTATTATTTATTTTACTGTTGCTTAGTGAATATTTTTATAATTAAATAGCTACATTGACCGTTGTCCTAACAAATAAATAGCACATTTTCTCAGTCATACAATCGGAAATTGTCAATTCCACTATAACACTTTTTTTCTGTTAGTAATCATTAATGAGAAAAGGTGGACTCTAATGTTTAGCTAATATATTGGGGGGAAAATCAAAATACATAATCTTATCTTTCAATGAAGACAAACTTTCCCTACACTTTCTATATATCCTACTTTCGAAATATGATGTTTTTAGACACCCTCTATATTTTCTTTTCTATATTTATAAACAATTTTTATGAGACAACTTAAAAAGATATTAAAATACTTCTTCTTACGAGTTTAAAAACGTTTAAAAAAAAAGTGTTTTTTATGATAGAAAATTCAACTTACTCGGTAATGTCTAAACGTTCTAAAGCTATTTTTAAATTTTTTATTGCTAATCTTTTATTATCCATTTCAGCTTTGACTCTGGCAAGACGATCTTCAGCATGTTTCCGTTCAACTGCTGTTAAATGTGTTGTTGTATGATGATTATTATTATTATTTGGTGGACCATTTCCATTGGATTTTAAAAATGGTAAACCTCCTACACTGTTGCCATTCTTTCCTGGTGTTGTTGGAGTTATCGGGTTATTTATCTGCCCTTTTAAACTAGGAAAATACAAATTAACAATCAATTCACATTTATTAGATTTCACAAAAAACAATTTATCTGACAAAAAGTGGAAAATTATGGTAGTTCAGCACAAGTTTAGATAAACTATGACTCTTCATAAAATTTTACTATCTGTGATATTTCAGTTTTCGGAAAAAAAATGACCATTATCGTTAGGGAAGAATGAGGATAATATTATTTTGCTATCGTGGCTTCCAAAATCTAAACTATGCCATCGAAGATTGACAGTCTTTTATAACCGAGCCGTTGAAAGTCAGTTTTTCATCTGTTTGGTTATCATGGGTAAGAAATCAAAGTATTTTTTTCAAATTTGATTAAAGTTATTGGATGAAAAATATGCGGACATGGGTTTCGGAATTTCGGGGCTCCCATCAGCCCGAGACCTTAGGGTCGTGCCACACCAGCCCTCTCCGTAAAGACGGCTCTGCAGATCAGTGAATAATGCACAATTGAGTCTAGAGAAGTCTACAGATAGGCAATAAAAATCTATTACGATCCGACCGCGTTGAATGTACACTCCCGTTCAATAAAATTGAACAGACCTGAAATGTTAATTTTCTTACATTTCATAAAACTCCTTACTTTTGTAATTGTCTGTATAATTATTCATTTATAAACAAACATAACTAGTATATATTTTAAGTGTGAAAAAAGAAATGGAAGTATAGTAAACTGTTCAATTTTATTGAACGGGAGTGTATATTAAAGTACCGATGATTAATAGGCGCTGTTTGTGAGTACTGCTACATTACTGCTGATTGTGAGTCTCGGAGTTAACTGCTTTATTGTTTTAGTTAAAATGCTTTAAATCGAATAATTTTTCCATGATGATGAAAAGTTACAGAATTATAATATGTTAAATATGTTAAACTAAATATTGAGGTACACCACAATCATCAGACCAGTCCAAGTGGCCAGGCGGTCTAAGGCCTTATGTCTGTGCAGTATGCCTACTGGGAAACTGAGAAGTAATGGGTTCGAATCCCGACATCGGCAGTTTGTCGATTATTAAGAAAAAAAAGGGGCGTTTAATTGACTAAACTGTCGGCGTATGGACAAGAACGAAGTAACCGGCTATGCTTGAGAAGGTTTTCTGCAGTTTCCGTCACGAACTCCTGATAAATATCGGCATAGTTCCTATCATAGTCGGCTGTAGCCGCATATCCTACCAATTTCTAGTCTATACACAAAAATTCCTTCCACTCCACTCACATCCTTAGGCATCACAATGGGCCTTATGGTCGAAGTGTCCAGGGCAGCCTCTACAATCTATCTATATAGAAAAAGAGTGTTTTTATTTTGGTATGAAATAGAATACCTTTGTATAACATTTTCCTTGTCACGTAGCGCCAATCGTAAATGATCCAATTCCCGTGAAATTGGATCGACACGAACAATACTCGCTTTTGATCCACCGCCAATACTTCCATTCTTCTTGCGTCTCGGTGTTGTAGACAATGATACCTCTATGCTGGCCATCTACAATAAATAATAATAATTAAATGCAGAATATTATTAATATATTATTTCTTTTCAGTTATATTTTTGTTTTTGTTTATAAACTGTTGATTATTTAATTGATGTACTTGAATATATATAGAGATTGTAATATATAATTATTATGAAAATTGTTCAAGGCTCAATCTAGATTTACAAGATTATTTTTTTTTTACTCTTTTTTATTATTATTAAAAATACATGTAATGTTGTTTTTTGATCAAACAGTGGCGTAACGTGTAATTTTATTATTTTTTTTATACAAGCTATTGTATAACTCGAGTCGTTCGTATGTACACTCCCGTTCAAAAAAAAAATGAACCAATCTGAACGGTTAATTTTCGTACAATTCATAAAACTCCTCACTTTTGTTACGCTCTGTATAATGTATAAAATTATTATTATATTCGCCAAACATATTTGATCCCAATAGTATTAACTAATGGTGTGTACTTTGTTTATTGTATTGATATCAATGTATATATATCCTTCTTTAATTTTGAGTTTAAATAAATTTTGTTTAGAATAGGAACAATAGGGAATATGCATGCAAATTTTTTTTCACTTGAATTGAAGCATGTTTACTTGACAAATATCAAGGTAAAATTATTTTTTAAATAACTTTAAAAATAAGCGAGATATGAATGATTGAAATTCCCGATTAGACAAAGAGGGTGATAGCCCTCTTGATATGTTATGTGACGTCATATTACACTTTCACCATTTAAAATACACGTAAAACTCCGTTTTTAGTATTTTTGCAAGAAAGAGACAGATAATAATCTTATAGCTTCCTTGATATTTGTCAGATTTTAATTTCGTTTTTAAATATTATTACAGTATTAACAGCATTTTCATATTCTGAAAATAAATGTGAAAAAAAATGTTCATGCATATTCCCTATTGGCAGATGAGTATCAAAAACTGTTCTGTCGCAATTATTTTTTCTCAGTTCTTTCTATATGTAAAAAATTGTTGTTTGTACTGATTGTAGATTTTCTTTAAAAATGATTGTTTTATGTCAAATCCATTCGAACAAGTTTTATTCGTAAACAAAATGAATTCGACACAAATCCATCACAAAATATTTGAAAATAAGTGTGCAATTATAAGCATACAATAATGCGGTTTCCTCAGACGAAATATTGTTGAAAAACGAAAATATTCCTTGTAATAATAATTTTGGTGAAAGAATTAACTTGATTAAATTATTAAAATTCAACCTTTTTCATTATGTCCCAAATAGACGCAGAACATGGTTGCAGCAACATTGAACAGCAACTAGCTTGTTGCTCTGTGTGTAGAGTGAGTTGCTGTTCAATGTTGCTGCAACCATGTTCTGCGTCTATTTGGGCCTTTAGGGAACGTACAATTAACCATTAATTATTTGCTTTTTGCGCGTTACTAACAAAAGCTTTAATTTTTTTAAATTGTTTGAAATTATAGTCTAGAATTTTTATTTTATAGAGCTAAAATTGTTCAGTATTAAATTGTTGGTTCTGATTTTCTCAATCTGCGTTTGAGAACAACAAAATTTTTCACTTGATAGTTCGTCCTACATCAAATCCGTTAAGAAATTTGCATTAAAAGCGGTAAAAATGACATATTTTTGATTATCAGTTTCGGCTATATGTCACTGAAATGAATTTTAAGTTTAAGGTAATCATTCGACGCAGTTTAATAATGCTTTTTATACCCAGTGTTCATAAAATGGCCATTTCCGCATGTCCGCCCGTCTGTCTGTCTTTTTGCCCATTCGTCTGTGGACACGATAACTCAAGGAACGAAATTTTTGAAACGAGCTGAAATTTTTGTACGTGTTCTAGAGCATAAAAGTAAGGTCAAGTTCGTTAATAGGCAAAATCGGACCATATTTGGGAAAAATGGGCAAAACTGCCTATCTTTGAAACCGTAAGAGATATAACAAAAATTTAATAACAAAAAATATTATTCTTTTTAAAATAAACAACTTTTGTTTGAAAATTTTTTCCATAAATTCAATAGTTTTTTCATAATTTGTGCTCAAAAGTTCCTCGGATAGCGAAAAATATGCCCATTTTT
This sequence comes from Nineta flava, assembly GCA_963920215.1. NCBI lineage: Eukaryota > Metazoa > Arthropoda > Insecta > Neuroptera > Chrysopidae > Nineta > Nineta flava. Next base: position 118,229,083 of record OY986041.1, read on the forward strand.
AAAGCCATAAGAGATTTTTTTTAAATTTTGGGACAATTCAAAAATTGTTAACAAACATTGATATACAACTCAGTATATACTGGATATTCAAACAATTAACTCAGTTAGTTGTTACATTACTTGTTAATTATTATAATATTAAAATTTTCATTTTAAGCGTCGTTTACGATTTTCCAAAAGTTAAACTCAATTCCTCTGATCGTTTAAACTCCAACACGTGATTAGCCCCTTTGCGTATAATTGTGCTGATCTAAAGACACACTTGAGTCGTTTAATTTAAAAGTTAATCATCTCTCATTAAAAAAATTATATATAAAATTAGTCGCTCATAACAAATATTTGAAGTTTTTTTTGTATTTTATAAATTAAATTTATCAAAATCATGCTAAGGTTATTGAACTGTAATTGATTTTTAATTAAATCATTAAAATTATTTTTATTAATTCTGACTTTAATTGAAGTTTTACTCCTTTACAAGATATTTTAAGTGAATTTTTTATAAGTATATTATGAAGAAAAATAAGCCTTATCGTTAGTTAACATTTTTCAAGAAAATCTTTCCAAATTGTTTATAACTTATTGTTTATCTTCCATAAATTCATATTTATTTTAAATTTGAAATTATACCAATGTACACTTGGCCACAAAAGTTGATATCATTTTTTCAAAATTTGTATAGTTGATTTGTGCCTTATTCATTCGTTTTTCGAAAAAAAATTTCGGATAAGCATTTTTTCGAAAACCGAATCAATAAGGCACAAATCTATTTTGATATTTAAAAAAATGACATCAACTTTTGTGATCCATAGTACATCCAACAAAATGTTTAACAACTAAAATTACTGATAACAAAACTTAAACAAAAAATTTTAAATTTCGCTAAAGAAAAGTTTAGCGCAATACCGTTATTAACTATTAATTAACCATATGATTTGTAGATTGGTATACAGTCATTGAATATTGGATCTGATTTGCAAAGCAACAGATACGCTACAAATTTACATTCAATTCGAATTCCACGTCTATTTAAACAAAAAATCCCAAATTTTGAGTTAAAATTATATTCAATTCAAACTTCTTCTATAGTTTGAAAATGGAGAAATTAACGAAACATGACACATTTAATAAAATAATTTTAATAAAATAATTGAAATTTGCTACAATCAAAATTGATTGTTCGAAATAAAATATCGCTTTCTAATATTTATTTTTCTATCAGTAAGATTATTTTTACCATAGGTGTTATTAATTCGTTAACGATCATTGAAAAAACCGGTTTCTTATAATTCCGTAAAGTATAGATAATTCGAAATTTCAACACTGTAGCTCTTTTTGTTCAGAAGATATTTCGGGGTCAAATAACGTTCTAATATTTCCTGTAGTAATAGCACTGTAGTGAGAAGTCCAAATGTGTCCCTTAAACTCAGCCTTGCGCACTACCGTGCTCTAGATGTTAGACGTTCAGTTTACCATTAATATATTCTATGGACTTGAGCATGAATTGATTAATGGTAAAAACTGATGAACTGTTTAGAGTTTACACAATCATTCCAGAATAACAGTCTCTTTTAATACGCTATTTGTCTGTCATTTCATCAGTGTACCTTTATACACTGATAGAAGAAATTTCTTTTCTCAAGAAAATATATTTTCTTCAAAATATTTGCTTCAATAAAGAAACCCTTGTTTTCATTCAAAACTACGCAGTCGAACCAAAAACATATGTTTAGCTGAGCGAAGAAACTCAAATTCTTGAACGGTGTTTAAAATTTTTTAAAGTAGACTTCGTTAGTCTTGGTATAAGAGAGACTTTCTTGGCCAAATACTCTTGTTATTCATTAGTCAAGAAAATGAAATTCTGTAAAAAAAAGTATTTTTCTTATTAAAAATAAATAAAAAACGCAAGGAGAGAAAGTTTATGCAGCTTCTTTAACTGAAGTATATATATTTAACTGAAATATATTTAACTGAAGTATATCATTACTTCTTTAAAAAGTTTCATTTGTTTGGATTAAACAAATGTTTATTTTGGTCCGAAATTTTAGCATCTTGGTTCAAAGAATCATCATTTCAGTTTAAGAATTTCGAGATTCTTGAGTCAAGAGTCAGTTTATCTTTAGTTAAGATAATTTTCTCAAGTCAAAACTATAGATGTCAAGATACATATTTTCTTATACCAAATATGTATTATGTTCCCTATATATGAGAGTCAGGAATTCTTGGCTTAAAAAAGGAATTACTTCTATCAGTGTACTGATGAATTAGCAGTTACACGATCAGTCTCTGTAATCAATCATACCAAGACTGGTACAAAATATTGTAAAATCCATTAGTCAAATTCATCTTTCCATCAACCAACGATTATTACACCATTAACTTGACTACATTCATGAAATGAACCCATGCGGTAGGCTGAGCGTCTAACACCTGTTTAAATGGCTGTTAGGACCCCATATAATTAGGTCCTAAACAATTTACTTGGAATGAAATATATATAAGCTTAATTTCCGATTAAAAACTTTTTACGAAAACTATACGAAAAATTTTCGAATTGAATATTAATTAAAAATTTATTTTTTTGTGAAATTGCATATGGGTAATAAAAAATTGATAAAATTAATTACATAATAATAAATGTATATATTATTAAAATATATTTAATTACCACCTTCTTTATGTCATGAAAACTTAATAAATTGTTTAATTACATATATTGAGAAAATGCAATACGATTAAATTTAATGATTTAATATAAAATTAATTGTTTATTTAATAAAAAAAAAGTTTTACTTAATTGAAAGTAAATTAATACGTTTTTTTAATAAGTGGGCGCTTACTTAAGGTTGATCGGACACATGTATAGGTAAAATTGGCAATAGATAAAATTTTTGATATGTTATTAATTGCTAACTCAAACGTATAAAATAATTTTTTGGAAAAATATGACGAAAGGTTTTGATGTATTTAATTATTAAAAATTGGAATTTTAACAAGTTGTGAATATCAAATGTTGAATGAACGCATACATTTTCGATAATGTTGCTCCACCTTCTATAGATTAAAAAATAAAAAACTTCTACTTTTATAAATTAAATCTTGTACATTACGTTAAAATTAAAAAAAAAAAGTCTGACGAAGAGTTTTGTAAATATCTTAATTAAAAAGATAAAAAAATTCACGAAAATTTTCGTCCACCATACTTGAATAGAGTCAAAAGACGATTATTTATTATTTTTAGTAATTAAATAATTACATAAATCCGATTACTAGTGAAGTTAGATGCTATCTAAATTTAAATAATTAATTTACAGATTAAAATTTTTAATTTCTGTTAAAAAGAGTGTTTCTATTTATTATGATTTGCTGGGTACTGTCCGGTCAACCTTAATACATTTTTTTTAAATAAATATTTAATTGATTGTATACATCGCGTAAGAAAATTAAACACCCACTTAAAAGGTGTTTTTTTTTTCTTGGGTATAGCATATTTTGAAAATAAATTCCCAGCAATTATTTACTTTATATGATTAATATTTTTTTTTTTTTTCTTCAATTTATTAACGTTTATTTTTAGAATTCCGTACCTAAATGACAACAAAAGCGGAACTCTTTGAACTGTAAGGACATTAATACTAACTTGATATGAAAAATTATACGCATCTTGGTGAAAAAATAAACCCATGATTTCTGACTTTCCGGATCGGCGATATACCAACACTACAAACATATTTCAATTGTTTTTGTAAATTTTTGTGTCTAACCACCCATTGTTAGTGTGGTGGCTTGTACGGCTTTGTTGTACTAATGGAGATGACTAGCGTTTACTTAATTTGATATTTCAGGTATATATTTAAACAATAGTTTCTTTCTAAGGTTGATAAATCGAAGCTATATTTTTAGTTTTACAACCCTCACCAGAAGAAAAAATTACTTCTTGCTCCTTAGTACATGCTACAGAACCTTAAGTTGATGCGTGTACAGTACGCACTTGACCGGTGGTGTTTGTTTTTATTTAAAAAAAGTTGTTTTTATCTTTATTCTAGGTGTGAAAAAATATGTAAAATTGAATACAAACAATTCATTACAAAACTAAAACCGGACTGCAATAGATTTATAGTAATATTTACGGTTACATACATAGGTAGATTGTAGAGGCTGCCCTGGACAGGCTACACTTCGACCATAAGGTCCATTGTGATGCCTAAGGATGTGGAAGGAATTTTTGTGTTTAGACTAGGAATTATTAGGATATGCGGCTGCAGCCGACTATGATAGGAACTATGCCGATATTCATCTGGAGTTCGTGAAGGAAACTGCAGAAAACCTTCTCAAGCATAGCCGGTTACTTCGCTCTTGTCCATACGCCGACAGTTTAGTCAATTAACCGCCCCCTTTTTTTTTTCTTAAGAATTGAAAAACTGCCGATGTCAGGATTCGAACCCATAATCTTCCAGTTTCTAAGTAGGCATACTGCGCAGTTATAACGCCTTAGATTTCGTTCTTAGGATTGCAATAAATTTTTAACTAATTTTACTGTTATCACTTAAAAAACATAAACGCAGTTTTTTATTGCCAAATTCAGAAGATATTTTGTGTATTCTGTTACCAAACTCATAAAAAAACTATTTTATTTGAAATAAATAATACTGACATTTATTAAATATATTTATGTATATTTATACATTTCTTATATTAATAAGCATTCTGACTCAAATTACGTAGCTTGACTCTCACCCTCTACCTGCCCTTACGTAGCTCAGCGTAGCATTCAAACTTATCCCCCTCCCCTTGACCGAGCTACGTAGATTATGAACGCTCCCTAACTCAAAAACGAAAAGATATAACGAGTTGAAATTTTGTTTTTGTGTTCTTGAGCTTAAAAAAAGTAAGGTCATATTCATTTTCATGTCACAATTGGTAAAATCGGACCATGTTTGGGCAAAATGGGCAAAACTGTCTACCTTTGAAACCGCCAGAGATAAAATACAAATTCAAAGACAAAGAATGGTCCCTTTTTTTTAAATAAACAACTGTTGTTGAACCTTTTTTCCATAAATCCAGTATATACCGTGTGTTTAAGCAATTCACTCAGTTAGTTGTTATTTTCACTTGCAATATTATGTAATTTATATAAGTATGTAAATTATTGTGACGAAAATCTGAAACATTTGTTTCATTTAATAAATATTGTTAAGCATCCACTACAAACAAAAGTAACACTTTAGCTACGCATAACTTTATTATCATAAATAACAATTCATAATAAAAAAATTTAATTCAAAAGTCGTTATAATTTATAAACTAATAAAAAGAATTCCAGTGTTCAATTCAAAGTAAGTACGGAACTAAATATAAGAAAAGGTAATAATAATAATTTAAATATTAAATAATAAATTATATAAATTTTATTATGATTTGTATAAGAATTAAAATTAAGTAGTTATTATCAATTATTTTAATGTAATTTTATGTATTTATAAATCATTTTATTACACATATTATAAGTATTTATTCTATCATCCTACATGAAGAAAACAATATTTATTTCATGTTTTTAATCATATATGCATACAGGATTATTCATTCGAAATGATAAAGCTATTTTCAATTAAAAATATGTAACGAACTCTGATTTAATAAACAATAATATTTTTCACACACATTTATTGTCTTGACCTGTAACAATCATGTAAATAAATCGTAGTCCTATTTTACACATGTAACTTTTCAAGCAACTATTTTCATAACGCATATCGTGGTGAGCAAGCGCAATAGTATTTTTTGATGAAACTATGCTGTTATAACACAATAGACCTGGCTTCTATTTCGATGCAATTGAATATGTAACTTCAGATGTAAGAATAGGGTGATTGGTTTACTTCCTTGTGACTAGTTTACTATGATTAGGTGACTGAAGTGGTTGACAAAGAAATAAATATTTAGCGAGTCGAGAGTTATAGGCTATTAACAAAACATGCGATTGATATATTTATGCATGTACAAAGAGATGTAAGTCTCGTTATATCACATTCATTTATTGCGATTGAAAACTTTCGTGTGTAAAAACGGGCATACAATTCATTTTTCACCCACTTCTGATAGATAGATAGATAAATCTTAGGTATGAAAAGTATTGCACTTCGACCTTATGATCCTTTGTACTTCCCTTTAAACTTCAGTGTAGTTATTTTCGCTACCTTGTCCATACTCGCATACCTTGACAATAGCCAAGAGCTTGCTTAATAGGTATTCTTGAAGGTTCATATATTCGGGGAAAGATGCACCGAATATTTTGTATCTGCTGTAGGTAATCAAGAGAGATTCGCAATTAAAGATCATGTGGCTGGATGTTTCTGCCTCTTCGCTGCACAGTCTGCAGATAATGCATCCATTGTGTACCATCTAATTGCACTTATATATTCTCTTAGGAACATATCTCCCAAATTTCATGTAAGATAGATAGATAGATAAATCATGGGGTATGAAAAGTATTACACTTCGAACTAGTGCTCTTCCTTCCTTCTCCTTCAATCCGACGAGGTTCGCTTCTCCCATATCTTGGAAATAGCCAGCAGCTTGCTTATGAGGTCTTTCTGAAGGTTCATATTTTCGGGGTGAGATGCACCGAATTAATTGTTTCTGCTGAAGTCGAGTGATTCACAGTTAAAGATGATATGGCTGGATGTTTCTTTCTCCTCGCCGCACAGTTCGTACATAATGGATCGATTGTGAAGTCCTATAGCCTGTAGGTGCTTTCGTAGGTGATAATGACCGGTGATGAATCCGGTAACCTTTCGAAGTTGTATCCTGTTCAGCTTGAGTGTATCGAGGGACGGCCTTCCCACATCTGATTGTCGTATCGATTTGCAAATAGATACAAATCGGATGGCAATACAATAATATGTAGAGTATGAAAGATATGTTAATTTTAACATAAAATTTGAAAAAAATGTCTCAAATTTAGTATAAATACGAGTTTACTGAAATCAAATCTGCCTGTGCTAGAGTGAAATTCATTTTTATTGGATTTGGTGATACCTTAGCGAAATTTCATCCGATTTTAATGAAATTTTGTGTCATAATGGATCCATGATACAATGGATCCATGATACCACACTTTTTAAATCTATAAATTTAACATAAATTTTGTAATGTATCATTTAAATTAAGTTTCAAAATTACCTGTGCTCATAAATTAGTTGCGCCCTTATATCAATTATGATAAACTCAATGGTTTGATTGAGGAAATGATTTTCTATGCACCAAATGGCTATTAACAAACAAAATTTGAGTTGTTCATTATAAAATAACATTTCTCAAGTTGATATGGTATTATGCGCATTATGTTTTGACTATTTAATCATTAGTTGAATGTAAATGGAATCTATACACAATACTTAAAATATCACTTTGTAAACTAGGTTGATAAATGTAATATCTATAACGACTTTTCCATAATATATATATATTATATATTGTGTATTTATTTTACCTTCCTAAACAGACTTTCCAATAACCAGCAGGAACCTATTAATTAAATCGTTTCTAACATGTCATATTTAATTCACACCAAATTTCAATATAATAGAAGCTGTCAATCTCCCATTCACATTAATGTTTTAGATTAAAACAATACAATTAATTAGTGGAAAAAAAAACAACAAATATATCATTTCATTTAATATCAAGGTTATGTGAATATTGTATATCAAACAAAAACGCTATCATTGTTTTAAATGAATAACACTGTACATACAAGAGTACATACATATATTATTATTGTGATATGTGATTGTGTACATATGATGATTATATAGAGAGTGTAAGTACGTGTGTTTTAGTGGGCACATGTGTAAAGTTGCACATAGAATATTAATAAAGTAATTAATTATATACAGTTTATGAATTATAATTGTCAATTGTGTATAAAAAAAAACATATAATGCTTATTTGGATAAAGGTTTATATATATATATATATATATATATATATATATATATGTATATATATATATATATATATATATATATATATAAACATTATACATATATATATATATATGTATAATGTTTATATATATATATATATATATATATATATATATATATATATATATATATATATATATATATATATATATATATATATATTATTGTATACATATTTTGATATGCAATTATACATACATTAGTTGCAAATAAATAGTTTTTTTACGATTTTGAAAAACTTTCATATAAGATTTACTAGTATATTTGCTTCTAAGCAAAGGATAGATTGGATGCGGTTAATTTTAATCAAAGAAAAATGATTGCAGTTAAATAAATTAGCTTATTTCACGTATGAATTAAAAAATTTGTCACGTAGGAGCTACGTAGACTAAGCTCGTTTCCTCAGAGGAAAGAATCAAAATGAAATTAAGTCGATACTTATTATATCAATTATAAGTATTAAAACTTTTAAGTTGAAATTTAAGCTTGATATTCAAAATCATACACATCTAGAATGAAAATTGCACCCACGGCTTCTGGCACTCTAGACCAATGCTCTGTATTGAGCTACCTGAGGTCGTGGGTTCGATTCCTATAGTAGATGTGTATATTATTTTATATATCAAGCATTTAATGTCAAAGTTATCAATGTTCAGACTCATTACTTAACAGTCAAATTAAGTAATCGTTAGTCACTTGATATTCGAGTTACAGCAAACAATATGATCAGAAGAAAAATTTTAATAACAAGTACAACTTTACTTATCATAAATTTTTCGATTTAACTAACATTAGAAGAGATATTTTACATTTTATGTTTCTCCCTTTCTACAAACTCTCCTTGACAAACGCACAACCTACCAATTCCTAGTGTATATACCAATAGGGAATATGCATGAAAATTTTTTTTCACATTTATTTTCAGAATATGAAAATACTGTTAATACTGTAATAATATTTAAAAACGAAATTAAAATCCGACAAATATCAAGGAAGCTATAAGCTTTTAAAGATTATTATCTGTCTCTTTCTTGCAAATATACTAAAAACGGAGTTTTACGTGTATTTTAAATGGTGAAAGTGTAATATGACGTCACATAACATATCAAGAGGGCTATCACCCTCTTTGTCTAATCGGGAATTTAAATCATTCATAGCTCGCTTATTTTTAATGTTATTTAAAAAGTAATTTGACCTTGATATTTGTCAAGTAAACATGATTCAATTCAAGTGAAAAAAAATTTTCATGCATATTCCCTATTCACTTCGCGATCATTTTCGCTTCGACCCTATTCCCTATTCGCTTCGACCTTCCCGCCGTTATTACTACTACCAGATGTGTTCGATGAACATTTGACCCCTCAAAAGGTCACAAAAATCTTTGAGTATCATAAACGAGGATCAAATGATAAACGCGATAAAATGTATGTAAAAAGATTGTGTGCTTCACTGACAGAGAGTATTATAAAAACGTTTACAACGCGATGTATTGCACCTTTCATAAATAATATTCTTAAAATCACAAAGTTAACATTGAAATAAATAAAATTTTATTATAAAAGATGTATTATGTTTATACTCGTACATACATTATAATTTAAAGTATTAAGAATACAAATTTAAAAAAAAAAAACACATTTTTTTAAACATTAAATAAAAAATGCACCAGAGATCACGATTCTTTCTTCCTTATAACTGCCGTGGGCACAAAAACGATGAATATCAGATTAGCTTTTACATATTTATTATATTATACAATACGTGCAGTACAGAGAGATTTAAAATCATGGTATGAAACTAATACACACTAGAGATTAAGATAGTCCGGTTAAGGACGTTCATTCTAGCTACGCTAGAACCAAATAAGTACTATCTTTAATAATTTCAAAATATGGTGGCATAAACAAACCTAACAAAACAGTTTTAATTTTATTAAATAATTAATTCAAACGTTCGTCAACACCATTTTTTTAATGCAATTATATAAACTGCATATTTCAAAGAATATTTATAAACATTATTTATTATGGTGTCTACTTTAATAATATAGTTATTATAATTTTAAGTACAAAAAAATTATGTTCTCCATAAGACGCTGTGTTAAAAGTTATATTTTTAATTGATAATTACTCTTTGAAATGATTGTCAATAGGTTTTAAATTTTTGAGGGAGGATAACTACATAATTGAACTATTCAATTCACTAAAAAAAATGTTTATCTACTATCAAGCCCCAAGCATGAACGTCCTTAAGATAGTCCGTTTAATAATAATTTACGATTGAATAGATAGTAGATTTTATGGTAATCAATACTTAGAAGAAGATAATTATTGACAATAAGGGGCGTCCCGACGTTCTCAGGGGCACCGGTGCAAAAAATGCTCGGGCCCCCCTACTGTTGAAAATTGACTTCTAAAAAAAAACGAGTCTAGCACAAATCGAACAATTTTTGGAGAAAGCTTTAATCTCGAAATAGTATCTTAATTTTTAAGTGAAGCTTTTTGGTCTAGAGCTCTAAGAGCTCCTCGTAACCAGGGGCGTGGTGCGCCGCACCGCCTGCACCACACTCGGGACGCCCCTTACGACAATGGAAGAAAAATAAGGCTTCTTACCGAGTTAAAATTTAAATAATAATGCTTTTAACAAGTGAAAATAACGACTAGCCAGAGTTAATTGCTAAAAAACCGGTATATACTGAGTTTATGAAAAAAGTTTCAACCAAAAGTTGATCATTTATAAAAAAAGGAAATTTCCCAGAACCGTTTTAAAGATCGATATTCCCACCTAGCGAAAGCACGGTCCGATTTTGCCCAATTACGAACTTGACCTGACGTTTTAGCTTTAGAACACAAACTCTTTTTGTTTTGAGTTAACCTAAAGATGGATAGCCAGATAGATAGACGACCGGACAGGCGGACATGCGGAAATTAACTAATTAGTCATTTTTAACCGACTTCAAAAAGGAGGATGGTTCTCAATTCGTCTGTATTTTTTTTTTAATGTGTGTCACCTCAGAACTTTTTTCTAGATGAACCGACTTTGATGATTTTTTTTGAAAGCGGATGCTTACCGTGTGGTCCCATTTAATTTTGATCAAGATCTGACCATTAGTTTTTGAGTTATCGTTAATAATGCGTATTTTTTAAGACGATTGCTTATTTTTTTTATGAACACCATGTCCAAGTCAAATAGTTTTATGTGCGCTTTGAAAATATATCAAAAAGACTATAACGAAATCGCGGTTGCGATTAGAAAATCATCCACTTGTATTTTTCAAGAGGTAAAAATAGTATTTGACTTGATCACAGTCGTATATATCGAGAACTATTGGTCCTACGTAAATTTTGTAAGAGATGTTTTTTGTGCAATATTAACAAAGGTTTTCATTCCAGAAAAACTAATTTTCAAGACTTTTGACATTTGAAATTTATTTTAATGTGGCTTATCAATAAATTGTAATCTTACAGGTCGATATAATCCTGAGCGTATTCGACCACAAATTTTATTGCATCGTGATGAAAAACGTTTTTCAGCCGTATATCTCGAAATCTATTGGTCCTACGTGAATTTTGTATAGGACCGTTTCTATGTACAATTAGCTAAGAAATAAATTTAATAATGACCTGCGTTGACGTAAAACCCATAGTTTTCGAGATATTTGAGAAAAAATAATTTTCGGGACCTGTGTGGTGCTTCAATAACTTTTCTTGCACGCGCCATTTCGTTATAAAGTTTTTGCCATATTTTTCATAGTGCAAAAACGAAATAATTCCGTTTGAAAATTTCCACGAGTATTTTTTAAGATGTTAAAGTACTATTTGACTGGGTTTATGTTATATGGTATCATTCTTTTAAAATCACTTTGTATTTACACAGTGTATTCAAATTAAATGAATCTGATTATATTTTGAAACTAAATTATGTGTATTTCATATACTCAGTTCAATAATGTGTACACAAACAAATAAAATAAATTAACTTGGGTCTCATCATGGGACAGAATCAAATAAAAAGGAGTTCTTGTAGTTGTATATTCACCTTGGTTTCTCAACTATTTATTTTCTCAGCATATCAAATAACCTAGATTACATTCTAGGTTAAATATTGTTTCCTTAAAAATATATTGTCATGATTTTGCAAAATAATTGGATATTAAAATTATTCATTTTTGATTACTACAAATAGTCGAAATAAAACATAAGAAACATCAACAAGTGAACACATAAATGATTTCGGTTTATTTTTAACCCGACTTCAAAAAAGGAGGATGGTTCTCAATTCGTCTGTATTTTTTTTTTTTTATAAGCCATCATCAGAGATAGTCATTATAAAATCAAACTTTGGGCGGTTTTGTCATAAATGTTACAAATTTGGAAATTGGTTATGGGAAAAATCCATATTACTTCATCATAAAATTATACGTGATCTTTATATAAAATATTTAATGATATTTCAGTAAAATAATTACTAAAATAGGTCCAAAAATTTCCATGTTGGGTAAAAGGTGTATAATGTTTATCTATCCAGGTGATTGTTCCGCTAGGGACTTGAACAACATCTGCAGGGTATAAATGAATACAACATATTACCAAATTAACAAAACGATATAACTTTTTGATGTGAAAACATCTATAGCCAGGCTATACAAGTATAATTTTATATGGGGAGTGAAAATGAAATTTCAGATTAGACGGTCACGTTTTTTATGTAACGATCGGCTATGTAACATTCGGCAATCATCGACATTCGTCTTTTTCCACCGACTGTATAAATGATGATATTCATAAATAAAAAATGTATAAATATTTAATAATAAAAATATTTATTTCTCTGATGATGGCTTACTAATTGCGCCGAAAGCGTTAAAATCATTATTTTATTTTAACACGTGTTTCTAATCTCCAAAAATACGAAATCACAATCTTTATAATGATTAAAAAATAGAAGAATATTTTAAAGCCGATATGCAATTTCGTTTTTATTTAACTGTAAAATATAAAAGTATTATTACATACCTTTGCCTCTAATGTTTCTAATTGTGCCATTCTTGGTTCAAATGGACTAACAGGTTCTTGAAGTGTTGTCTGAAAATGAAAAATTTTTTAAAAATTAGTACGCAGTAGACAGTGGGTATTTAATAGAAAATTTGGCCTTCGAAGCTTATTGGTAATTTTCTGGGTCACACTCGAATTAATCTAAGCATTCCAATACAATAAATATGGGCAATTTTTTATTAGACTGGAAAATTTTTTCCCATTACGGGCGTATACAGGGGCAATAGTTTTGTACACTCTGGACACACAAGAAATATCCAAGTTGAGGCAAGCTAAAGACTTTTTCTGAAGTTTTAGATACATAAATCGTTGACACATAAAGTGTCCAGAGATTCGGGACACTTGAGAGCTTGGGAAATCTTACTTTCTTCTCAGAAGGTTTTTGAGTTCTGCAAATTCAAAAGCAAAGGAGGGAAGAATTTCGGAGTATCTCTTGATGTACTGCGGTATCTATATTCATAATAGAATGAGTCCTTTGGGAGTATAATAAGAGAATTGCTTTCTATGGTAACACTGTTGAAAGACATTGCAAAACAGATATTCTAAATCACAGGAGAATTATTGTCCCTAATTTAATCATTTATTCAAACGTATGCAATCACGCAACGTATGATTAGATAATTATGCGAGATTAGGTTAGGTCTCTCCTCATCATCACCGATAGTCAAACAGCAAAAATATCCCTGACCTCTAGAGCAACCCTGGATTGCCGACATTCCGACTAAATGAGTTGGCGACTAGATTCAACGTTCACCTGATATGGGTGTTAGGCACATTCAGGGGAACCATTGTAGTGCCGTCAAACTAGCTAGAAAGGGTAAAAAACTACTGGACATGAGCATCACAAAACATCTAGGTGTACCTTTAAAGAACTGCAAGTTACTCCTGAAAGAAACCATATTAGGCAAAGCCAATATATAAAGCCAGTATAAGGTGGAAAGAGGATTTTACTTGCAGTACTACCAGGCAGATCTGGCCAGAGTACAGCTAAAGGCGTTCCGAAGATATTGTCTCTCTATGGAGATCGTCTATAGACAATGCTATAGCAGACAACACATTCCAGGGGCAAGCCGGCAGATATCCAGAACGTCTAGAACTTCCAGTGCATCATGACTGTTGCAGGAGCTACCACTCTGAGGAGGAGGAAGAAGGCGAGGTGGATGCCTCACCTTCTCTGTCACTGCCAAGACCTTGGTATGAAGAGCCCGTTTGGGACAATCAATCATTGACGATCTTTCTGAGCTAAAGTCTACCGGAGTCAAAGCCCTATTGCTGTACTTGAACCAGCTCCAAATGGTTTCAGGTGTACTGACAAAGATGAGTTAGCCTCATTTCGGTATCACAATGGACGTCACGGTCTAAGTATGTCCCATCCCGGACAACCGCTACAACCTAATCTAACTATGCAACAAATCAATAACATTATTCCTCATTTAATCGAGTTAAATAGATTACACTGTAATTTATTATCATTAATACCATCGATTAGTAATAAAGCATTAAAAACAACATTTTTAATGCTCTTTTTAAATGGCAATCGAACCAGATGGTTGGATTATATATACGATTTTGAAATTCTTCGTTAAAGAAATTCTTATATTCAGGGTGTTCCGTAAGTAGTCGAGTTCCATAAGAGGGTAGGTAGAGGGTACGATTTTGGAACGAATAGTCCTAAGACAGTTTTTTTTTAGACGCACCGTTAATTAATTAATTAAAGAAACTAGGTTGAAACCAGATTTGCAAAGAGTGCATTTTTTAGATAATTCATTTTTTATTTAATTATCAATTTTTGGAAAAATCTATTACTTAATTTTTTCTAATTATAAATTCCTTGAAAAGTGCATTAATTAAATTTTTTTATTTTTTGAAAAATGTAATAAATAAATTAATTGTTTTAATAATAAATTTAGAAGAAATGCTCAAATTAAATTCGTTAAATTATAAAAAATTTATTTTATTGATTAATTTTTTTAATAATGCAATAAGTAAATTTTTGGAAATATCAATTTTTAGAAAATTGCAAGACATGCACCCCCATAAAACAAAGATCCCTTAGATAGATAGATAGATTGTAGAGGCTGCTCTGGACGGGTTACACTTCGACCATAAGGTCCATTGTGATGGCTAAGGATGTGCGGATGTGAGTGGAGTGGAAGGAATTTTTGTGTATAGGCTAGGAATTGGTAGGATATGCGGCTGCAGCCGTCTATGATAGGAACTATGCTGATATTAATCTGGAATTCGTGAAGGAAACTGCAGAAAACCATTCTCAAGCATAGACGATAACTTCGTTCTTGTCTTCTTGTCCACACGCCGATAGTTTAGTCAATTAACCGCCCCTTTTTTCTTAATAATTGACAAACTGCCGATGTCGGGATTCGAACCCTTAAATGTTACTTTCCTGTTTCTGTGGATACGAGCGACAGATAAAATGCATAGTAGCTTTGGTCATAAGTTATAGTGAGCAGATATTTAACTCTTTCATTTATCAAAAAAATGCGCTTTTTGCAACTCTTGTTACAATCTAGTTTCCTTAATTAATAAATAGTTAATTAACGGTGTGTCTAATAAAAAAATCCTCAGGACTTTTCCTTCCAAAATCGTACCCTCTGCCTACCCTCTTATGAAACTTGACTACTTACGTGGCACTCTGTATATACATAATAAAGATCAATCCACCTGAGTTGTCTTGAACCACATATATATTAATAAATAAAAAAATGTACATAAATTTTAATGAAAAGGAAATTTTTCAAATAAATTGAATATTTCTTACATTTCTATAATATTATTTCCATAGATTTATTTATTATTAAATATATATAACAACCTATCTACCTACCTACACTCGTCCGTCGATAGTTATAAAATAAATTGATTTATAAAATACAATTATATTATATATTTTTTTATATAATAATAAATAAATTCTATAATGCAATAATAATATACATAATATGATCTTCATACAACAGGTCTACTATCTATCTATTTCAATGTTATATTTATATTTAACACACAAGAACACTTGTACTATATATTAAGGTAGATACACACTGTATTAGTAGTGAGCTTTTCTTTCATTCGTCAATAGGGAATATGCATGAAAATTTTTTTTCACTTGAATTGAAGCATGTTTACTTGACAAATATCAAGGTAAAATTACTTTTTAAATAACTTTAAAAATAAGCGAGATATGAATGATTGAAATTCCCGATTAGACAAAGAGGGTGATAGCCCTCTTGATATGTTATGTGACGTCATATTACACTTTCACCATTTAAAATACATGTAAAACTCCGTTTTTAGTATTTTTGCAAGAAAGAGACAGATAATAATCTTTAAAAGCTTATAGCTTTCTTGATATTTGTCGGATTTTAATTTCGTTTTTAAATATTATTACAGTATTAACAGTATTTTCATATTCTGAAAATAAATGTGAAAAAAAATGTTCATGCATATTCCCTATTGAGCTACTCGAAGTGATTCACGATCTATTGATTTTTACTGCGACATAAAATGATGATCAGTTTGTATACTATCTACTGGAAAAAAGGGAGTTGCTTTATCAAATTTTTTTTGTCGTATATCAATTTGTGCTAAACCCATTTGAATTTCGAATAAAAGTTTATATAAAAATACTAATAATTTTTGTTTCAAATATTTTTTTCGAAAATCGAATAGATTCGGCGCGAATCATCTGTATAGTTTTGAAAAAGGATCATCAGATTTGGAATCGAAAGTCCTCAAAGATATGCATTTTTTTATCATCGAAAATTTCGGTCATTATATTCCAAACGATGTGATTCGAAAGGTATGAAGATTATAACTAGAAAATTGGAGAATGATTGCCTTTGAGACAATTACAATTTAATTTGAATAAAAGTTGAATTGTATTTATTTAATTGACTAAACATATTCGCAGCTATCGTTCGTACAAGTATTACAACTATGAACTGACATAGATGACGTTATTCTGGCAAAGTTCTTGTACTTTCCACAAATACCTTAGCATTTCATGCCTATGATTTAATTCCGGTTTGTTTTATAAACTCCTTATGCTACTTCTACCGTTTTGTTTTGATTTTCATCGACGGATATACCATCAACATGGTAGCACCAGCTTTCATAATCATAGCTAGCAAACCATTTTTTCACGATGGCAAAAGAACAAAACAAACATTCCTTTTCGCAAAGTCAGTGAAATACATTCATCAATTTGTTCAGAAAAGTAAGAAATAATGGGGAGAAATGAACTAGTTTACTGATGTAGTTCAGTAGTTCATTTAGTCCAGAAGTCAGTATGTACTCGCCTTCCTCCATCACTGTAAACTTTACCATTAGCGGCATAGAAAATGTCGACAGCTCACTAAATTAAATTTTCCAACATTGATGCCGATAAAAATGTAACGACAGACAAGTCAAATGGTATAATAAAATATCAAATAATAGATTATAGAATGAACGAAACCGAAAATTCGTTTTATTTGTTGTGGCGTCGTTAACCTGCTAAAAATGTCATTTGTATAATTCCCATTTCCTTATGCAGAATACTTCAGCATTGCAAAGAGTGTTGGGACTTAAAGCTATCGACACAATATACTCAATATAGCGTATACATATATAGAACGTGAATTACAGACCTATCTCTACAATAATTTCAATCGCTAAAAGGTTTCACTCGGCTGAGCCCAAGTGTGCCGTTTCTTTTGAGCGAATCGTTCATAGACACTAAACAAGGATACATAACTCCATGTAAACAAATAATTGGCAAAAATAAGATGTCAGTAGTGTTCCTTCGGCACCGGAAACAGAACAGAGAGTATAAGGCGCGAGTTTTAATTGAAAAACATTACGCATTTATAGTATTATAAAAATTATTTCCAGCCAAAGTATTTTTCCAATAAAATATTTTTTTAAATAAATGATAAGTAATTTCAATTTTTCAATAAGGAATTAGTTGAAGTTGAAGTGATAGTTAAAATTCGCAAAATAATTACATAAAAATAAAAAAAAAACATCAAATAATTAAATAGTAACCTGTAATGTTGGAATTGTAAAAATGAAAATAAATTATTGAATCAAATATTAAATTAAACTTTTATTTATTAATAATAATGCTGAAAATTAATATTTAATGTAATGTCATACAATTTAATTAACTCTGGAATATTTATACTCGCTTTTGGTACTTTAAAAAGTCCTGGTTTTTTAAACCCAATTGATCCCGTTGCTTATTGTGACAAGCACTACCACTTTTACAATTGTCTACTGCACATACTCTTCCCATTTTAAATGTTTTTTAAACAGTTTTTTAATTAATAAATTTTTTTTAACAAATTTCATACTTCAAAATAAAACTAGTTACTGATTACTTCATTTCTATTTATTATACTATACCGTACGTTTAGTTTACATCTTCGCATAGCAGATCTCCCACGAGTATGAGAGAGTACATATGTATACATAAAGACCTCCTTTTCATACACATTGCTTAATGTATACATATGTACTCTCTCATACTCGTGGGAGATCTGCTATGCGAAGATGTAAACTAAACGTACGGTATTTCACTTCGGTATGGATGAGTTGCCATATTTTGTCAATTTTCCCGTTTGAGTTAGATCTCCTTTATATAGTCTCCATGGACTCGTTCGTGAGCTACACAAGTTTTGAGTGTATATATACCTTTATACTGAAGCTACTGTACATACAAACACACTACATATTATACACACTAGAGTTGACTAGACCAGATAGACTCAATAGAATAGAGTACTACACACTTAAACATCTTATGAATAACATAATAAATTTCAACAGACACGCATTGTATAATATTATTGAATGTGTTTGAATGTCTGTAAGTACTAAGTACGCCTCTCACTTATATTATACTATATTAACTATATTATCAGTGGCGTTCCTCTTCAAGTGTTTTCCTTAAAACTCTTGAAAAAAAGTTTAGGGTCACCACCCGTACACTTGCAGATATTTCCGAAAACCAGGAGTTTACAATCGTCCGCTTGAATTTCTTGATTTCTTTAGTCTGATCAAAGTACCAGATTGATTCATAATCTTATTATGTAGCTTTTAGTACATCATCGATTGTATGATCCAATTGTTTAACTTAAAAAATATTTTTACTTAATTTTTTTAAGGCTAAAAACTTTATACAATTTTTTACGACGCCACCTCCAATATTTCTAGGAATTTCTAGAAATTTTGTTTAGGTCAAACAACGTCTCATAGTCAAAACCGTGATATTTACTTCAAAGTGGTCACGCTTTTCTATCAGGATTTGATTTTTATATACAAAACAGAAAAATAAATTCGTTCTATTTATTTAATCTTTGTTTATTTGTGTATACTTTCGTGTCAACATAACGATGTTTGTCCAAATTCCTTTCGGTTACGTATGACTAACTGTAGAAGACTTTAGTTAGTCATACGTAACCGAAAGGAATTTGGACAAACATCGTTATGTTGACACGAAAGTATACACAAATAAACAAATATTAAATAAATAGATCACTTCAACAGAAGTAATACTGTCTAAATAAATATAAAAAAAATTAGAATATGAAAAAGTTGGCTACTAGGTCACAATCGTCTTTGGTGTAGCGGAAGCATACTGGACTAGTTATCCAGAGGCCCGAGGTTCGATTCCTGGTTGACGAGTTAATTTTTTCATATCAGTATTTAATTTAATTAAAAATTCGTTCTAGTTAAAATTGTTAATTCGATAATTGTTAAGGAGGATACTGACTTTAGCAAAAATGATCTCCGGTCTTTGAAACTCTTAGGATCTGTTCTAAATGGTAGTCATAAACTCAGGAAAATACTGTTTCTGAATGCATCCAAGAGGCTGTCGCTCGATGCATTCAACCTGAACAGAATACAACTTCGAAAGGTTACCGGATTCCTCACCGGACGAGGAATAAATATCCAGCCACATAATCTTTAACTGCGAATATCTCGGTTACGGCAGATACAAGATTTTCGGTGAATCTCATCCCGAATATATAAATCTTCAGGAAAACCTGATAGGTAAACTCCTGACTATTACCAAGATTTGGGAGAAGCGAACCTCGTCACACTGAAGTAGAAGAAGCACAATGAGCCATAAGATTGAAGTGTAACACAACTAATCAATCTATCTATAGGGTACTGATTCTCAAAATTTGAACGAAAATCACTTTACATTTTTTTTAGTTGACGGCTAATTTTGAACCCTCATTTGCACGTTACTAAATTTCTCGAAAACTGTAGGGGTTTTTTTGAAACTTACAGAAAAAATTCATTTAACATAGCTAATCAAATCTATAAGTGGGGAATCTCTATATAAAACTCATTAAAAACCGGGGTTTCCCAAGTTAAAAAGCAGTTAATCAAAATTGGTTATCTCAAAAACTGAATTGTTAATTCACTTATATTTTACGAAATCACATTCAATATCACAAAAAAACTTAAAGTAAGTAAACCGCCTTAAATAAGAATTAATAAATAAATTTAGTAATTTAAGTATTTATCAATAGAGGCGTTGTAATTTCTCTAGAGGAGTTTTAGATAATAATTTAAACTATGTAGGTAGATTATTGCAAATTTTAAATCGACACAATTAAGCCATGGATGATTAAACCTTAAATATATTATATAGAAATGCAATACAATTATTATTCAATTTTGAATAGAAGAAATTGAATTTGAATCTACACACATAATAATTGAAAAATGAAACTGATTTAAAATGTAAATATTCTTGTTCGGATAACCAGTTCAAGTGACCAAGCGGTCTAAGGCGTTATGTCTGCGCAGTATTCGTACTTCGAAACTGGGAGGTTATGGGTTTAAACCCCTCATCGGCAGTTTGTCAATTATTTAGAAAAAAAAAAGGCGGTTAATTGACTAAACTGTCGGCATATGAACAAGAACGAAGTAACCGGCTATACTTGAGAAGATTTTCTGCAGTTTCCTTCACGAACTCCAGATGAATATCGGTATAGTTCTTATCATAGTCGGCTGCAGCCGCATATCCTACCAATTCCTAGTCTATACACAAAACTTTCTTCAACTCCACCCAGATCGTCACATCCTTAGCCATCACAATGGACCTTTATTCGAAGTGTCCATGGCAGCCTCTACAATCTATCTATCTTCTTGTTCAGATCATCTTAAATTAAATCGATGATTGTGACTTTCGATTGTATAGTTGTGAAATAGATGTCTAGACTTTTTTTTTCTTCTTACGTTTAATTTAAAAACGTAAATCTTTACCTTAAGATTTGGACACACCTGTGGTGTTGTGTATTATGTATGTGTTACTGAGTACCTTTAGTATATAATATCTTTGGAGATATTATCAACGACATTTTTGATATCAAGGTTGCCTTTTTTTGTAGAATATAATATAAAATATATCGTTTTTAGAGATAGATATCGTAGATAAAATTTAATTTTAAAAATTTATACGATAAATTTTAATTTCAATTATTCAATTCTATGTACTGTATTAAAATTAGGAACATTATTGTGCGTTAGAAAATGATTGAATGTTATATAAGAAGATATATTATCAGTCAAAGATATAGTTCTACTGATTTACTGAAAAATTGTATATCAATGTCTTTAGACAGAATACGACAAAGCTCGGAGCGTTTAACAAATCCAAATGAACCTTTTAATTATGTGATTATACAATGTTCAATCATCTTCTTCCACACTGTATTCGGATTATTACTTGTATTAGGCTTGTTTCACACCAACACGATAATCGTGTAAGCGACACCGGATACACGACACAAGGGTGTTAAAAGTAATGAGATATTTCACATTAGGCCGACATCGTGTCGTAGCCGTCGTTCTTCGATAGACAACAGTCGGCAGTGGTGGATTATCCATAAGACGAGGTTACAAAAGGACGCGCGTGGAAGTTTTTAAACGAAGAAAAAAATAATACCTAAAGTCCTCCCAGAGAGTAAGTCGCCGCCAACGCGATTCTAAGAAATAAAGAGCTTGAAATAATTTACCCAAACGTTGACATAGTCTTAAGATTCTGCGTATCGACGGCAGTCGGCAATTGCAGTGCTGGGCGGAGTTTTTCTTGTCTAAAGAGTGTGAAAAATTATCCCGGCTCAACCATGACCGATAAAAGATTAAATTCGCTAGCAATACTTAACATTGAATCAAACTTATTGCTATCTTTAAACTATGATGATGTTATTGACAATTTCGCAAGACCAAAATGTAGACTAAGAAATTTTTAACATATGTGATTGGATAAATTCCTTTGTAACAACCTAACAAATTTAAACAATAAACAATTTTATTCATAGTCTTATTGTTTTTATATGTAAAATATTAAATCTTAAGTTTGTACTGTATTAATGATAAAAAACAATCGGTTAGCAATTGTTTATGGTGTCGTGGTATCTTGGCTCTCTTTTTCGTTCAAAAAGGAGCACTGTCGAATCTATACAGATTCGAATACTCGAAACAAAAAAAATAAACAAAATGTTTAATTTTCATCAACAATTTTTTTATTCAAACAATACTAATTTATAACAATGATTAATTCAACAATGGTAACTTCAAACCGTATTACTGTTCCTTTCGGACTGAATTTAAGAACTGACTTAAATTGGGTTAGGCACCGGCTTTATATACCGTCGCAACAACGTTTAGACGATTCAAAAAAAACATGTATAAAAAAACAAATATTGTTTATCCCAATAAAGTTAGTAACCCAATTTAAAACTTACATAAGTTATACAATAATAAGCGTTTATATTAATTTAAAAAAAAATAGTTTTGCTATAAAACAAATTATATCTTCTTTTTTTTTTGAAATAAAATAATTTTAAATCTAGAACTATTTTCCTTATTATTTTCTTTTTGTAATTAGATTGCGTGCTGAGGTCTTAAAAATTATTTCACTAATTTTCATTACAACAAAATTATTCATAATAACTAAACATACATAGTCACATCTATTTCCTGGAAGAAAACTCACAGAGACCACGATTTTCCAAGTTCTATTCTTCTTGCTTTCTGCACTCTCATCACATTACAAAATTTATAATATACTAGACTTTGCCAGCGGCTACGAGCGCGTGACACGTGACTTTGCCAGGATAAAAGTATTCTATGTGTTAATTCAGGGTATAAGCTACCTTCATACAAATTTCTTCAAAATCCATTGAGTAGTTTTTGCTTGAAAACATTTATCCTCACAAACTTTCGCGTTTATAATATTAGTAAGATGGTGACTAAAGGGGCGCTGATCTGGTGCTAGACTAGGGCGCTGTGGACATTTAATCCGCTTCTGACAGTCGGGCAGCCGCTACGGGACCCGTCAACTCCCATTGCTGTGGCCGATTGTCGTGTCGTTTGAGACTACTCGGGATAGTATAGTGCAGGTTTAAACAAATAGAGCGCTTCAAATTTACCCGACATCTTTACGATCGTACACTAGGCTTTAGGCGGAATACATTCCCTGAATGATGCGTTCTGGCGTTGAATATTGAAATCATCAACCAGTTTCATCTAACCCCTATAAAACATTTACCCAAAGCTGTGGCCTCCAACTAAAAATACGGTCCTCTTTAAATGACTTATCCGTTGAACATATTAAAAGTTCATTTAGAGTGTTTAAAACTTTGTTTTTTCTCAAGACTTTATTTTATTTCTATAATCTGTTATACGGAATTATCCTGCTGACGATGATTGCGTTGCAATCGAAATACCGTTATCTGGGCGGCGAAAGTCTTACGTTTATTTTTTAATTATATTTTTGAAATAAATTTTTTTAATATACAATTTTGTTTCGTAGTTTAGTTGACGTCAGCAAATTATAAAACTATCATCCGTGCAATTGAATTTTTGGACTATCACTGTAAATTAAATAATTGGAGTTTTTTTTTCTTATTTGGTAAAACACTAAAATTAAATTGGAGAAAAAAAATTTCATACATTCCAAATTTATAAATAATTATATCTATTAAAAAAAAGCGTACAAATTAACCATTATATGGTATTAAGTACTATCGCAGACAAAAAGTGTAGTGTTCATAGTCTAAATTTGTTTACTTTAAAAAACAAAGTGAGATATCGAGTTGAAAATTTTTGAACTGTTCTAGAGATATTGAATGAAACGTGTTTTTCGCGATAGTGACTGACACTCGGGCGACCCCTCAAATCCGCCATTATGCTGAGAATACACCCCTTTAACAAATCAGACTACTACGAAAATTACGCTATCTCATGTAGATTTTGCTCTTTTTTGCGACAGATTGATTGGACTATTAGACCCAAAATCGATTGTTTATAATCGAAAGTTTTACCGTTTGGTGGTGATGAAAATATGTTCAAAAACCAATTTGCTTCTACTTTTTGTCATGCCATAGTATCCAAAAATTTTGTGCTTGATATCTCACTTCGTTTGTCAATATAAATTTGGACGATGTACACAACTTTTGTCCGCGATAGTAAGATACGGCTATTCACAGTCCATATAATTCGTTAATAACAGTACCAGTATACACAAAAAATTATATACACATATACAGAACAGATCATGCTGGGTAATAATTTAATGAGTTATATTTATCGTATTAATTAATTTATCTAGAAAAATTTACTATTAAAAACAATTATTTAATAATTAAATAATTGCAAGTTTAATTTAAAAATATTACATAATTTATCAATTATAATAATAATAATAATAATAATAATAAATAATAATAATGGGGTTTAACCTCCGTTTTTGAGACACGACTGTCTATACAGAGGCCACTCACATCATTATTTTTCAATCTTTATTATAATTTTTACTTTTACATTTTTATGATGTGAGTGAAGGATCAGGAATTCGTATGCAGACTAGGAATCGGTAGGTGTGCGGCAGCAGCCGACTTTGATAAGAACTATGCCGATATTCATCTGGAATTCGTGCAGGGAAACTGCAGAAAACCTTCACAAGCATAGCCGGTTACTTCGTTCTTGTTCATACGCCGACAGTTTAGTCAATTAACCGCCGCCTTTTTTTCTTAATAATTGACAAACTGCTGATGTCGGGATTCGACCCGTAACCTCCCAGTTCCAAGTAGGCATAACGCCTTGAACCACTCGGCTACTTGGACGGTTTCTGCCAGGAAGTGGAAGGGCGTGTTCTCCGCTACAATCCATCTATCTATCTATCACTGAATTGCTCTTGAGAAGACCTTTCCAACCGTATACGATCCCTATATTTTGATTTGGTTTTTCGACGCGTATAAGCCGATATTGTATTATTTATTTTAATTTTTTTTACATTAACACCATATATATTCACATTAACTATTTCACATTAATGTTTTATATACACACTTAATAGATCTTGACGAAAGCTAACGATTGGAACTCAAACGAACGTCCTTGTTTCTCCGAGTCAAAAGTTATACTAAACGGAAATTATGTGACGCAGCGAAACGACCTCAAAATGGCGGCACAACCCCTCTGCCGCGCGCTATACGTCACAGTGCTCACACAACGTAACAAATTCGTTGATCCTTTAGATATCGAGTGGTGTAAATAAATTTTGGATGTAGTTGATAGATATGTAGCCGCAACACCAAACTGTATCCCCCGATTTTGTTATCATCAGTTTTTTGAATTGCATCCCACTATGGAAGCAAATTTAAAGACGAATTCACGTCAAAAAGAGAAAATACCAATATAGACAGCAAAATGATTTTACAAAAGAACTTTTCCGACAAAATAGTAGTAAGAAATATATGATTTGCTCATATAACACATAACATAATACATATATTAATTAAATATTATTATTAATTACATTTAAAATAATTATTTTACACATTTAAAACAAAGAGATCAAAATAAAATAATAATACTTACTAATGAAATAGATTTTTTCCCACCTATTAAATTATTATCTTTTTCTTGGTAATGATCTGAATATAAAAATTCCGACTTTTTCGAAAGTCTGTAACAAACAGAAAAGATTAATAAATAAATGTGTTTTTTTTTTTTTTTAATAATACATCATTGAAATTATTGCAGGGTTCATTAATTATTAGTGCAGGAAACTTGGCTGGAGTGGAATTTGCAAAAATCGAGATACGGATTTATTTCTTTTGGAAATAAATTAATAAATAAATTTCTTTTGGTCTCGAGATGTCATTAAAGTATCAGAAAACAGTAGATGTTTATGAATAATAAGTTATTGTTGATTTCAAAGTGAGACTGTCAATAATATGATAATATTGACCCATCCAGGGTCGATACTGTAATGAACTCGCTACTAAATCTCAATATAGTAAAATCTCAATATACTTTTATATTTAGATACCTTTGCGGAATCTCTATGTATACCCCTTGTTATTTAGGTAACTACATGTTGTTACCTCTGTAACTATCAACAAACTTTATTTGACATTATTTATTAGGAAAAATAAAATTTTGTTTGAATCCCAAAACTTTGTCTATTTTATTTTATAGAAATAGATTTCAGATAATTGGATTCATCTTTTCTTCAACTCTAACAATACCAATTCCTAGATCAATTATTTATATTTAATACATACGTATTTCGACTACAAAGAAATCATCATCAGTATGAATTAAATAGTCTTGATTATACTCCGGGAAGATGTGTCACTCGTTAATTTGGTGCATATCTAAGTTCTCTTTGATTATCTTTGATAATCTATACATGAAAACGAATGGTACCAGTTGGGGATGTAGTCCTCGTTACCCCTGAACACCTTTTTGGGTAAGGCCATATTGCCCTCCCTGCAATTGACTTCAAATTTTATACGTAAATACTTTCTGTTACTATTGGTACTAATGATGCCATATTCCAAAAATGGCGGCATTAGTCAGGTTACATTTCAACAATTACTTATATTATATTTTTTCATAAAAAAAAGATAAGTTTCATTTACAAAATGATAAATTTTTGTTTATTTTATTAGCGTTACCCTAGTAAGCATATGTAACTATCACAGTTGAGCCTGACTACTCTGTTTCTATTTAACGCCACTAGATGTTATAGCCCTAGGGAACAAACAGCAATAGTTGAAAGTTTCCAAATGGATTTTTGAAGAATTTGAATGTTTACAAGATGGTGCACTTTAGAGTTTAAAAAAATCAATTTTTGTTTGTTATTACGAAGTAATCCAAATGCATATGAGATGATATTCTGTAAGTAAAACTAGAAACTCAATAGTTAGAAAATGGATTTCTGTCAAACTCTACGAAACTTTGGATTCTAGTAGCCCTTAATGACCATATCAATCAGGATCTCCACGGGCAGTAAGTTCTAAAAACTCATGTTTTTAGGATATATCCGTCCAAACTGTCATTTTGTCAACTGTATTCCACCGGTTTTATGAACTTTACCTTCAAGGTTATTCGAAGTTCAACGTCGGCATTAGAAATTAAACCCATTTGAACCCGTAAACGGAAGGATCCTATAGGAACTATAGTAACAGAAATTATGTGTGGAAAATTTGAAGGCGATCAGATGAAGTGCGTTTTCGCACCGTAGTAAAAAGTGTGGTAGGTTAAAAGGCTAAAGTCTCAGCTAACAACTTGACCAGAAATAACACGCTCCTCGGTTTTTGCACACTCAACACCAACCAGAACCTGCACTAAATTATACAAATAGAAGTTATGTAAAAAGTAATGTATTTCTACGGAAACATAAATTTTAATAGTTTTTGTTTTTTTGTGTTCTGTAAATGTCGGTTTTTAATTTATTTTAATAAATTATAGAAGATATCATATTTTATTATCCAAATAGAAACAAAATTCTAATATGTCAGTAAAATTCATGAAAAAAAGATATAAAAAATTCTGAAAAAAAAAAATGCATCCAGGTTTCGAACTAGTAGGTGGCGGCGATGCCTTACCATATTCTAATCTTCATTTGATGGTAAAAATTTTTTTTTTTTTATATTTTAAGTTTTATTTTTTTACCTTGTTAAACTGAGTTTTAAAAGGCGCAAAATATGTTGTCTAATACGTTCAGATTTATTATTCGACCCTCGAAAATTACAGCGAATGCAAGACAGAGCATTTTATCCCTTTTAAAACTCAGTTTAATAGTTTAATATATCTATACGCCTAAGTTTTTTTAGCCGTATATCTCGGAAACTAGTGGTCCTACTATTTAAGACTTTTTATACCCGATATATATTATATACCAGGGTATATTAAGTTTTGTCCCGACTTTGTAACGGTTGAAAATATTAATCGCAGAAAAAAAATTTTTGTCTGAGATTTCGTATGTATATAATAGAGCAAAAAAGTAAGTTCAAGTTCATGATTGGGCAAAATCGGTCCATATTTGAGCAAAATGGACGAAACTGTCCATCTTTTTTTACAACTGTAAGTAATAGAATAAAAATTTAAAGAGAAAAAGTGTTTCCTTTTTAAAAATAAACAACTTTTGTCCGAAACTGTTTTTTAATAAAATCAGTATATACCAGGTATTTAAGCAATTAAGGACGTTCATGCATTAAGCTAGATAGTAGATGAACATTTTTTAGTGAATTGAATATCTCAATTATGTATTTATCCTCCCTCAAAAATTTAAAACCTGTTGACGATCATTTCAAAGAGGAATTGTCGATTAAAAATCAAACTTTTATGCGTCTTTTCTAGCGTAGCACATGAACGTCCTTAACTCAGTTAATTGCTATTTTCACTTGTTAGCGAATTTCCTCCAAAGGAAATGCAGCTATAGCTTTTGCACCAATGTTGGAATTTCATAAAAATTTCTTCAAATGTCCATCGATCCTACCTATTAGATGTTCAAAATCACTATCGCTAAAATTTGAATATATATATATATATATATATATACAGATGTACTTTTTTTAAATGTCTGTGGACTCTCTAGCGGTCACAGTTTTATTCCCATTGGAATGATATTTGGTATTTGAGTCGCTTTTGGAATTCTAAAGGTCAAGTTCGTTAATGGGTAAAATCGGACGAGGGAAAAGGGGGTTTAGAGGGAGAGGGAAACACAAAATTTGACTATGTCCCTTAATATTTGAAAAATCGAAAAATTTATCAGGAGTTAAGTTGTAGGTACTAAGTTTTACTGTAATTTTGTTTCTTATAATTTTTCTGTTACACTAAAATTTACAGAAATATTTACAACTAAAGATTGAAAGTTAAAATTCTAAATATCTCCGTTCACATTAGAGTTTGAGAAAAATGATCAAGTAATCAATTGTAGCAAACTTGATTTTCTACAACTTTACTCCTTATACATTTTTCGATTTATCTAATATTAAGAGATATATTTAATATTTTGTGTTTGTTTGACACGAATACACGAAATATATTTTATTGTAAAAAATTTTGATTGTCGTTTCCATAGTAACTATAAACTATAATCGTTATCGTTCTATTTTAGCAATTAATAAATTTAATTTTCGCAAATACTAAAGTCATATCAGATATTATATTTCATTTTGATCACACTTAAATTATGACCACTAGAGAGTGATTTATGTATTCTAAGGAAATTCGCTAAGTTGAAGCAGCTCCTACGTAACGAATATTTTTTTCTATTACAGCCGCTCCAGGTACGACGACCCATTCGACATCGTAGAAATACATTTACATCATGTTGTTTTCTACTATCGTTAATTGGTATTCCTGTAATAATTGCACATATTTTAACGGCTCTGGTATTATCACACTTTCTAAAAGATAATGCATATCCAATTTACGCAGAAAGATTTATTTAATTAATTAAATTAAATGAAATTTTTAGAGTCCGATTTCAATAAATATTCAATTTTACATGTTTTTCTTATATTTTTGGTGTAATTCTGTATAAAATGGTAAGATGAGTGTAACAAAGAAGGATGACGTGTATCAAAAATAAATACAAAATATGTTTTTTTTTTTTGAAGTTTTATTTCCGCCCGTTTTTTTCTTTTTTTCAGAAATGGATCATAATTATATTCTCTTCGAGAGGAAAACGAGAATTATTCCCTTAACTTTGTTCAATTATGATTACAGCAACCTACGGTGACATACATAGAACAATGTCTCTCCATTAGAAGTATTTATACCCGGTATAAATAAAATATATACAGCCCGTATTTTATAAAACCTATTTTGACAAAATGGAAACCCGACTTCTAAAATCAAATAGATGCACTAAAAAGTAAAAAAATAATTGCATATTCTTGTGCCAATTTTAGTTCACCAAAGCAAAAAATTTTAAATATATATGTACAATTATTGTTATTTTTGGAGTCGGTGTCAGTATAGAGAAATTCACATAACTTTTGGACACCGCCTCCAAAAATCACAATAATTGTACATATATATTTAAAAATTTTTGCTTTGGTGAACTAAAATTCGCACAAGAATATGCAATTATTTTTTTACTTTTTAGTGCATCTTTTGTTATAGAATATTTGATTTTAGAAGTCGGGTTTCCATTTTGTCAAAATAGGTTTTATTTCTCGTTTTTAGTGACTTCTATAAGTTCTATAGAAGTTCTATTCTTCTTCTAGTAAGTTCTATAACTGATTTTATGTGTCTAAATATGGGTAGACCTACTAAACGACCTACTAATTTTTAGTGAAATTTTTTATAACACTTTTTTTTTATCCGTTTATTTATTTATTTTTTTTTTAATTTTTAGTGCATTTTTTTACAACAGATTTTCAGTTGGTTTTACAAGCATTTTGTTTTTTTTTTTGTAAAAATTTTTTTTTTTGGGGTCGGTTTTTTTTTGTAAAAAATTTTTTTGAAGTCAGTTTTTAAAAAAATTTTCTTATTTTCCCATTATGAATGAGTATATCCTTCCAAAAAAAAAAAAAAAATTCGCAGAAATCGGTTATCTCATATAAAATGAGGGTTTTCCTCGATTTCCAAGGGATCCCTTCATCAGAATGCGATTTGGTGACAATGGGACCAATCGGAAATCAAACTCTTTAAAACAAAATTCAAAATCGGTTAATAAATGACGGAGTTCTGAGGTAGCAAACATTAAAAAAAAAATACAGACGAATTGAGAACCATCCTCTTTTTCGAAACATTTTTCCAGAAAAAAGAATGAATACAAATCAATTAAACAATTTTGAAAAATGATTGCTACTTTTGTGGTCCAAGACTTAAATAAAGAAAGGGTTCTACTGTAACTACTGAGTTAATTACCATCGAATTTCCATTTTTTTACCCATATGATTGTGTATACGGTGGCACTTAAGTAACCGTATGATCTAATTAGTGAATAAATTTTTTGTTTACGTATTTTTTTTCAGAATTAACTTTGAAAACATTGGGAAATTTATGATGGAAATTTATGATTTATGACTCAGCACAGAACAAAGAACCAAAGTTGTTCAATTTCATTTTGAAAGTCAGCATTCGATTATTCATATTTCTTTCATGTTCGAAATGCACCCAGTGCTCCAACAATTAACCGATTCGTTCAACGTTTTCGGCAACATGGGACTGTATGAGATCTTCAGCGTGCTGGAAGACCTTGTACAGCTCGAAATGATGTGAACATTGCTCGGGTGCAAGCAAATGTTGACGAAAATCCCAAAACTTCCACCAGACGACGTTCTCAGCAGTTGGTGATGTCTAGGCGGTCTTTGCAAAGAATTTTACATGCGTTACAGCTTTACCCATATAAGATTCAATTGGTTCACGAGTAAACCAATATAGCATGCAATATAGCCAATCATAACGTTACTTATGCGCCGCCCTTTATAGTGGAAATACAAAAGATATTTACCTGTGGATTTTTGACTGTCGTCGATTTGTATCAGTTAACAGAGCAGGTGAGGTCATGATGCCAACATCATATAAGTCTTATATCTCAAATTGAGAAACAAAATCTGTAACAAACAAGAAAATTTATTAATTATTTGAACAATTCAAATTAATCAAATAATTGTTAACAAAAATATCAGTCAGGATACCAAATAGCTTTTCTCTGGCTTTTACAGAAGTTCAAAACGAGATATTTGCCAGACATTTCCGAGTTTTCAAGGTTTTCCAAATCGCTCACAACTTTGTTTTTTGGTACGGTATTCAGTGATATATTTTTAAATAGAAAACATTCATTGAACATAATTCATAATTGACTTTGTAAAATTTTGATAAAATCAACATCCTGTAACCTAAAGTAAACTAACTGCAAACCGGTCGCTATGGAACAATAAATGCACAAGATCTGACTCATTTTGGTATTTATTACATATTTAAAATTTACATGAAAGTAGAAACATTTAAAAACTATTTAAATGAAAAACATATATTAAATGCTCGTTAAGTAAAACAATTCATAAATTTTGTTTAACAATTCGGGTTCCTAGTCGCTTTTGAGTAAACAAAAAACCGATGAGAGCATTTCTCTCTTTTTTTGGATCGTCTGGGTACAACCTTTTTAAGAGCAAGACTCGTTATACAAATTTGAATACCTCTTTTTTGAGGATCAAATGGATTCGTCAGAAATTTTTTTTTTAGTTTTGTGCCCGGGACTCAGGGATGATGTGAAAACATATCCAATGTACAATAGCAATGATTATTCATATACAATGTTTAGGTATTTCTATCGGAATGAAAGAGAATGTGATATCTTAGAAAGAGAGAGAAAATAACTTTTTAAATAGTCGTAGAATAATAGAACAAATATAAATACACACATACACAACACACAGATATATTCATTATTCATATATACAAATTAATGTAATTAAATACTTTTAAACCTTTATATTTCGAAAACAAAACGGTAAAACGCGTTTTTTTTTAAATTTAATAAATATTTATCTTTATTCTCCTAGTTTTTTTTCTTTAATTCTGTCGAGTATTTTTTTAATACAACAGATAACAGTTGGGTCGGCATAAGTTTTACATGCTTCTGATGAGATAGAGTGAGAGAGAATGATTGATTTGCTATTAATTATCTCGCGTTCTAAACGGTTAAAAATTCTGAAAATTCACGAATGGCGAAAAAAACCATAAAGAATAAAAAATTTTTGAATTTCAAGGACGAAAAGGACTTTTTCCTCTTTGGAATCTCTTCTTATGGTCCTAACAAACCATTTTCAACCATTTTTACTTTAAAACGAATAAGACCCGGACTTGGCGTAAGTCGATTGTAAAGATTTGAAAAGGGAACGTTAGTTTAGCAATCAATAGGGAATACGCATGAAATTTTTTTTTCACATTTATTTTCAGAATATGAAAATACTGTTAATACTGTAATAATATTTAAAAACGAAATAAAAATCCGACAAATATCAAGCAAGCTATAAGCTTTTAAAGATTATATGTCTCTTTCTTGCAAAAATACTAAAAACGGAGTTTTACGTGTATTTTAAATGGTGAAAGTGTAATATGATGTCACATAACATATCAAGAGGGCTATCACCCTCTTTGTCTAATCGGGAATTTCAATCATTCATATCTCGCTTATTTTTAAAGTTATTTAAAAAGTAATTTTACCTTGATATTTGTCAAGTAAACATGCTTCAATTCAAGTGAAAAAAAATTTTCATGCATATTCCCTATTATACAGGGTATAAAATTAAAATGCACTCACCGGTTTTATTATACTCTAGACCGGTAAGCGTTCGCTCTACATCAATTTGTAATATTTTTATATAAAAATACGAATACTATATGTAAAATCATCCAATATATTTCACGTATGTTATGGTTATGTTGGATATAATAATAATAATTATAAGAATTAGAATTAGAATTCATAATTTATGATTCTAAAATGTTATTGTTATTATGAAAGAACTATTTAAATGTTATAATTTAAACAATTTATTTTAATATGAACAGAACGAACACAGGGGCAACAACAAGTAATTCACTCAAGTAATATAAGAAATATGTGAGTTCATATAAGAATATAAACGATGGAAAAATTTATTTTATATTTTATGGAAAAATAGTACAATTTACATCTCTATCAATATACTAATATAATAAAGCTGAAGAGTTTTTTTGTTGGTTTAAACGCGCTAATATTCATGAGGAAGGCTATATATAGGCTATCTATCATTACGTTAAAGTTCTTAGTTAATGTTAAATATCGATATTTATAAAGTCGGAAGAAAAAATATATATTCAATAGTTATGATGTCCTTATAGTGTGCTATTAAAGTTTAAGTATTACTATGGAAACGACAATCAAAGTTTCAAAATTGAAACAATATTTTAATAAAATAATTTTATAGTTTTTTGTAGAAGTATAGTTTCTGTGGAAATGATAAAATCAACAAAAATTTAACCGACTCCCATTTTATATAAATATGGACAAAGTCACGGGAAACAGGTAGTATATAATATGAAAGGGAAATATTTTGGGTGTATGTATGTTTGTCCGAATTGTTTGGAGAAAATTATAGGAGATAGCGAAATAATGATAGTAGGAAGACCCTAGGTAAAATTTCCTTAAGACAAAAAACTCAGAAGTTCAAAATTCCAAACTGTTCCAATGTTATAGCCGTTTTCTGACGGCCCAGATCTTGAATATAGTTTTACAGTTTCTCTAGAAATGCATTTTATAACAAAATTTTGAAAATAAATCATTTGTCAATATATTTCAAATACACTTAAATTCATTGTTGAAATTTATAGGTTAGTTAAACGGTACATTTCAAAAAATTTCTCTATAAGTCCATGGATTTCTCTTTAAGTCCACTTGCTTAATCAAGCGTTACGTAAACAGGTTAGAAAGGTCTATAAATTGTATCAATTAAATTGATTAGTTATTAAAAATTCAATCTAGTGTTAAAATATTCTGTGGTGTTAAAATTAAAATTAACTTTTTGAACATGTGTTTCAAGTTTGTTTAAGATAAAAAAAAGCTTGATTCACACTATAAAATAATATTTTAAGGCAATGTTCATAAAAAAATGTAGGTACACTAAAACTTTCAAATCCATTATCATAAGAAAAATGTTCAAAGCTGTTTATTTTGACATTTTTTAAATGTAATTAAAAAACCAATTAAATTAACTGAGATAAATTCTCAAAAAAATTCAGCTGATTTCTGAGGATTCATTTTACTAATATTGTGAATTTCGTAAAGTTCTTGACAACCTAATAATAGTTTGGAAATACCATAAGATATGAATCATATGATAGACAATTCAGTTTATATGACTATTACGATTACATTACAATACCTACCAAACCACCTTAAATATGTCCAATAAAATTATTTAAAAAAAATCTTGTTTTCATTTGATGAGCAAGGTCTTTATTATTATATTATATTAATTTAATGATCTTAAAAAAATATTATTATACATATACAGACCGTTTTCAAAAGCATTTCTAATAGAGAATCAATGTTAAATAAATAAATAAAATATTTACTATAAAACCATACATACACATACATACTGAAACTGAATGTCTAGACTGAAAAATTGGATGACCATATATTATAGGACCATTCTTCATTGACAGATCTTTAGATTCTCAAAAATATTTGAGTTTGTTACGAAATAATGTTTTGCCAACTGTTAGAGCTCTTCCTAATTTAGACCTGGAATCTGTATGGTTTCAACAAGATGGTTGCCCTGCACAGAATGCCATGATAGTAAGGCTGTTCCTGGAACAAACTTTCCAGGAACGTCTTATGAGTGGTTTTGGAACCTTCAAGTTGTCAGCCAGATCTATCTCCTAACGACTTTTTTTTTGTGGGGTTTTCTCAAAACAGATCTATTCGCGGAATAGGCCTGAAAATTTGCAACAATTAAGGCAAATAATTGTTGACAATTGTGCGAATATTTCTCCTCAAGTGCTAGAAAATACCCGGGTAGATTTCTACAATCGACTCGGATATTGTTTAGCAAATAATGGAGGAATATTCGAACGGTTGGTTTAACTTTTTTTTTGTCGGAATTCTTTTTTTTCTTTTTGGGTTTTTTTGTGTGTGGATTGTTGTTTTATGTTATACCGTTAATAGAATACTATCATTTATTTTCAAACATTCCACATACAAATAATAAGGGATATTCAAAAATAATTTTCGATTGTTACAAGTAATGCTAAGCTTAAGACAACAACGAACATATTTAACCCACTCTCATTACATGTTAATGTAGTACAAAACAGTCCAGCAAGCAGACACAACAGATACACTAAAGAGTACCCCCACTATTTTTATTCCTTTATTAAGCATATTGTGTATAGTTATTATAGTAAATAATATTTAACATTGATTCTCTATTAGCAATGCTTTCCAACACATACGGTATAATTATTTCTATCTAAACATTGACCTAGAAATGATCTATCAAACTCTAGGTCAACAACGTGTTTGTGTATACATTCATTTCATCAGGTTTTAAAAAAAAAAAAAATTTTTATGTAATATATAATCGAGGCGTTATTTTAATTCAAAATAGAATGTATTAATGGATTATAGTTTGTATCGATATTTTGACATAAAAAATTTATTGAAGAAATTTGAACAAAAAAAACTTTTCAGTGTCCAATAAAAAAACAGAACGGCACTAAAATAAATTGTAAACAATAATAAATTTTTAGAGAGAAAAAAACAGTGTTTTGGTACTGCGCAGATTAAAAAATGCCACGGATAAAGTTGTTTTGTTCGGAGTGGATCTACCTCTATTAGTAGTAGTAACGGAAGAATGGTCGAAGCCTCCCACATAGACCTTTTTTACCGACCCTTGGAGGACAAGGAAATTGTATGTAGACTACGAATTAGTAGGTTGTGCGTGCGACTGTCGTTGACTTTAATAGGAATTATGCCGATATTCATCTGGAGTTTGTGAAAGGAAACTACAGAAAACCTTCACAAGCATAACTTGTTACTTTCGTTCTTGTCTATTCGCCGACAGTTTTGTCAATTAACCGCACCATTAATTTTTTGGGGTTACTTCTAAGCATTCTAATTATATTTTTTTAATAGTTTTTGGTTCACTGGTCTTAATGATATAGCTCAAAATTTAATAAAAATGACCGTTCAGAAATTATTGATACGGAACCCTAATTGAGCGAGCTCGATTCGTTTTTGGTCGTTTTTATTTCGTAATATGTTAGAAACTTTCATCTGTGTCTTTCTCCAGTGTGTGTGTCTTGACTTTCGGCATGTGTGTCTTGTTTCGATTTTATTCTATACCAAAAATCGTAATTCTTATCTCGACTACATGATGGAACTTTTTAAGATGGTAGCGCCACGTGACCAATAAACAAACTAAATCTAGAGTCAATGTTTATAAATATAAAAAGTGCCGTGGTGTTTTTGTTTTTAATATTTGATTATTTTGTAGTGATTTTAGTAAATTTTTGTACTTAATATTTTCAATAATTTCGATATTTAGTTTTGTGGTCAAAAGTATTAAATTGCAACTGCGTATACAAATTCAACATTTTAGGTTAGTTAGTAAATATTAATAATTTAGTAAATATTACTTTCATATGTTTTCAAATGGGTTTATCAATTTCCAATTTCTATTTCCACGCTTTGTGGCCATCATTTAGAGATTTACACCATAATTTATTTTCAATAAAATATTGTTTCTTTACCTAGCTTTGGAAAAAAGAATTGAAATATTTCTTTTATGGGCTGAACACAAAGGCACTGAATCAGATCGAGATTAAATTACAAAATTTGCTAAAAAAAAAAACGCTTATAGAATTAAATTTACATAAATGCCTACCAGAGGCGTAAAGCTTAGCAAGTTTCACGTATTATATCGTTCCGCCGTACAACGCTATCACTAAGACACTTTCATTCACACTCTTTACTGTATTAAACAACGTCTACCCACATAACTTCAGCCAGGGTTGAACTAATTATTATTCCGATTCTAGACTACACTTTCGTTCATAAAATTTGAACCACCAGTAAGGCACATTCTAAGCGTATGTACTACCAAATATATGTATATTACATACAATAACACTAAAAATGTTTCAACTGGTTCATTTTTTATGAACGGGAGTGTATGTGCAGACAAAATGTAAAAAATATAAACTCTAATTTGCTTAAAATATTTCAATGCAAATTTTTTTGAAACAAAGCAATAAAATTATCATTTACAAGTACAAGAATAATTTTGTAAATATTTCAATACCAAATTTTTTGTTTGTATTCTGCAAAAGTATTTTATAACAATCATTCACAGCCCACAGTTTAAAACAAACAAAAAAACAGTCTTAAACAACAACAACAGACTTGGTCTGATGTTGTTATAAAAATTAATTACTTAATGAATGGTATTTGTTTGTGGTGTTATTTATCGTCATCGGTACAATAGAACCAATCTTATAATATGAATATAATAATTATTTTGTATACAGGGATGATCACTTAAAGTTTGTGCTCTTAGTACAATTAGGGTGTATTCGTTTTGGGCACTTATACGCTTTTAAGCGCAATTTAAAAGCTCCTTTAAAGCCGTGACTTTAAAAGCTGCTAAAATCAAAACAAAACTCCCTAAATTGATTTTATCTCCCGGAGAAGCACGTTCCCATTTACGTACTTGACCTTACTTTTAGCTCCAGAATCTTCAAAATTTCAGCTCGATATCTCTTTTCGATAGGTAGACGGACATGCAGAAAATGAACTACTTAGGCCATTTTAAGAACATCTATACTAAAATTTATTTCTTTTCCGATCAATATTTTCAACCGATTCAAAGTCGGAACTGAGTGTCCAAACCTGTTTGGGTACTCAGGCTTGCTGCCTACATGCAAAAAGTTTATACACGGAAAAGAAGGAAGGAGGGAGAGTAGGAATAGACCTACGAAGATGGTTTAGATAAAACAGCAAAGAATGATTTTGTTTGACAAGAAGAGATTCGGATGCCTTCCAAAGCTGCATACCATGTGCATGTGCACTTTTGCGCCAATATAACAAGTACATTAGTCCCTACTCCAACTTATACGCCGCTTATTGTGTAATCCTCATATTCTTGTTTACTCAATTATAGGCAATTTTCCGCCCTGAAGCGCATTAAGACAATTCTTGCTTCCCTACTAAAGAAAGACTTGCTGATGTCATTGTTAATCCTAAACATAGGACCGATTTTTATCAAGTACAAGGACATTAGTAACTTTTACGAAGGATTTATTGACAGTCTAGCTGATATTATCCCTCTTTAAAAAAAGTTGTTTGGCTAGCTTTCGGTATAACTAATTGGAAATTTTTACATAAAAATGTACGTATTTGAAAATAAAAACTTCCAAAAACTTTTGCCTATTTGATTATTTTACCATTTGGTTTGTTGGCATCATCTACTCTGATCCTAAACAGGTGACGGGCCCAGAGTCATAATGCCACCCAGGTCTCTTACATTTAGTCTGAAAGTGCCGGGTTATGTTAAATGAAAGAGTTTAGATTAAACTCTTATTGACATGCTGTATATTAGGTAATTCTTAAACCATACGTGTAGAATTTTGTATTTATATTTGCCATTTACTATATAATATATAAATGGTATTTTTAGTTTGCCCATAGATGGTAATGACCTAAACATTTTATTTCAGAAAAAAAAACACCTTTGTATATATAATAAGAAAATGTTATAAATATATTCATAAGAATTATCTTAAATTGTATAAAATGTTTTGTTAAAATTATCAAATTAAAATGATTTCAAGATTATACAATATTATTCTATAATTAAGTAACGCACCTTCCAATTAAATCAAAGAACACTTTTTGCGATTTTATTTATTGTAAATTGAAATGTCAACAAGACACAACAATATAATAGATTCCTTGAGTGATTATCATGACTATTTTTTATTTTTAATGTTTTTCTACATATTTTACTCTTTTTAATTTTGACCAACAATAGCAAGTAAGAAAGTATTTTGTAATCAATTCGAACTCAAATATTTTGATAATAATCGATTCTCTTTCATTTATACTTCACGTGTTCTTAGAGTCTAAGAACACGAAAGCATAAAATTTCTGCGTGTATGCGTTTGTGTGTCCATCAGTCCATGAACTACCTTGGCCTCAGTTAAAAGGGTCTGTTTGAAAGTCGCTTGAAATTATATACTAGTATATGTATGATATGTTATGTGACGAATGGGA
The DNA here is from genome assembly GCA_963920215.1 of Nineta flava. Classification (NCBI taxonomy): domain Eukaryota; kingdom Metazoa; phylum Arthropoda; class Insecta; order Neuroptera; family Chrysopidae; genus Nineta; species Nineta flava. The sequence continues at coordinate 118,269,219 of OY986041.1, forward strand.
ACACTGACGACAACGGATAGCTGTTTTCAACAACGCGCAGGAGTACCAACAGATTTTTTTTACACATATAATTTTTTATATAGTCCTTATCGCACGGGTACCCGATCAGCTGATATAGTTTGGAAATTCGTTAAATATATTCCTATAAACCATTTAGCCACTTCTATTTTAAATATGTTCAAAAAGATATTTTACCCATCCCTGCTTTCGCGAAACTCTTTAAGATGGTAGCGCCGTGTAAACAATAGACAAACTAAATCTAGACCCAATGTTTATAAATATAACATAAGCCGTGGTGTTTTTTTTTATATTTTATTATTTTGTGGCGATTTTAGTAAATTTTTGTACTTATACTTTCAATAATTTCGATATTTAGTTTTATGGGCAAATGTATTAAATTGCAACTGCGTATACAAATTCAACATTTTAGGTTAGTTAGTAAATATTAATAATTTACTAAATATTACTTTCATATGTGTGCGAATGGGTTTATCAATTTTCAATTTCTATTTCCACGCTTTTTTGCCTATCTTTTAGAGATTTACACCCTAATTTATTTTCAATTAATATTTTTTTTTTAACTAGCTTTGGAAAAAAATGAATCGAAATTGCTTGGTTTCTTCTTTTTTTGAATGAACACAAAGGCACTGAACCAGATCGAGATTAAATTATAAAATTTGCTAAAAAAAACGCTTACAGAATTAAATTTATATAAATGCCATGTAAATTTATTTCTTATTTTGGTTGTTTGTTAGTTGCATAATATGACCACCAGAGGCGTAACGCCTTAGCAAGTTTTGCGTATGTATATTGCATCTCAAATGATAGCATTTCAAAAACAAACTTCAAATAAAGTGGCATCTGGCATCCAGTATAGTTCTACAGTTCTTGATAAGGTTTAACAATAGTTCCGACAATGCTACGATGTTTTTTGTGAAGTTAACATCTTACTTTTTAAAACTGCGATTTTGATAATAAAATTATCGGAACTATTGTTAAAACTTATCAAGAACATTAGAACTATACTGGATGCCACAGTTTGTTTTTGAGATGCTAACAGCTAACTTCACACACGTGGTGAATGCTTACTTTTATAATCCACGATCTACAACTCTCTTGTTTAGTTAAATACCCACAGTTATTTATGCAAACAAGTATGTCAACAGTATCTCTTTTAAGACTACCATTAGTCAAATATTATTATAAAGCACTTTTTTTTTTTTAAATAATATAAAAATTAGATAATTTATCAAATCAGATAAAAAAACAGATTTTTTTCGACAGAGTGAAAAGAACTTAAGGATGTACGAGCACTCATATATAGTCCATTTATAAAATTCTTCAAAATCTTGTATAGTACATACATAAAAGTCCACAATAATGTTTATTATTTTTTGTCGAAAGTTAAAATTAAAATTTAATTTAGACCCAGCATACCGGGCCAAAAAAATATATATTTAAGAAAAAAACCTAAGATTTCGGGTAATTAAGCTACCGCCGACAGAAATAAAATTTACCCGAAATCTTAGTTGTTTTCTTAAATTTTTTTTTTTTGGCCCGTCATACCGTTTTTTAGGCCCGTCAATTTTTATTCGTCTTATTCCAAGTGAAAATTATCAAAATGTGTAAAAATATGGGTTTCTCCATAAGAGCAATGCATTAAAACTCGAACTTGTAACATTAAATAATTAATTCAAGACTCCCGTATTCCCCCTGAAACTTTCATAATTGATTTATATGCACTTCAACTACATGTAAACAAAAGTGTGTGTGTCAGCTCCAACACACGACTCTGGAGTTTACTCCTTAAGAACGATTGTCTTTGCCCCATATATACTGTTTATACTAAATTAAATATTTAATTATAGGTATAGCTCATACAAATTTATATAAACTACACTAATAATTAAATGATAATATATATTAATTATAATAATATAATATATAATAATATAATAATAATATAAATTATCGAAACTTTAAAATATTTATATAATAAACTACACTAATAATTAAATGTCTTATAAATAGAAATCACATGTTATATTATGTATAAAATATATACCATATAAATGAGTGCAGTGACAGACGTACACAGCGTAACCTGTGTACGACTCTTATACAGCGTGACATGAACCTGACTGACTGACTGATTTTTCGTAACGAAGTCATTCTATCACTATATTTTAGTCTCCATATTTTTTCAAAACCGGACGCTTATATGTAAAATCGATTCTTAAGGAGTAAACTCCAAAAATCAAGCCTTAATGTTTTTGAAGTTCCAGTGCTCGTACATCCTTAAATATATAAATAAAAAGAATGAATATAATCTGTATAATATGATCTACTCAGAATAGTAGAGAATAAATACATTTGCGTGTTAAAAACTTGTTATTTAACATGATCATGCTGATGAGAAAAACTACACTCAACATCTATGTACATACACACATCATACATACATACGTTTATATACACATTTATTTCTATCAGTTAGGAAATATAATTATGGGAACATTTTAAACAAGAAAAAACGTTTATTTGGAGTAATTTTCAATTATTTTAAATAGTTAATTTGTATCCATTATTATTATTTCAGTTTTACTAAGAAGAATGGATAATTTTATACAAATATTTCGCGTTAGAACAATAGACAAAACTTGTAAATAAATGTATAATGTACGGAGTGTGTATTTAAAAATTAGGGCATAAATCATTATTCATGGAATACTACGCATATCGACTGTATAAGAGGTAGTTAGTTTTTCAAAATAATTTTACAGTTGATTTTGACGGTTTTGGAAAAAATGTTTTTAAAAAATTCGTTACGCAGGAAGCTGCCACATCAACTTACCGAATTTTCTTAGAATACATAAATCACTCTCTCCAGCGGTCAAAATTTTAGTCTGATCAAAATGAAATGTCGTATCTGATATGATTTTAGTATACACAAGGGCAATTTTATTAATAAATTGCATAGATCAAGGGGAAATTTTACAGCTGATTTTTTCCGGTTTTCGAATAAATAATTAAAACAAAATTTTTAGTATTTTTTATAGTTGTTGGGATTAGAAGTTTAGTGATCGTGAATCGTTAAATAAAAAGTCTTGTGTATTTGGATTATTAATTGTTTGTTGAATCAGCAAATATTTGTTTTGTTACTACGTTTTAATGTATTTTAACAAATCTGTGATGAATGAATATTAAATATCCTTTGATCATTTACCACCATATCTATAAGATACATTATCAGAATAAAATGGGAATTTTTAACAAAATTCAACAATAACAATCAACCTTTATTCCAAACAGTTTTTTGATAATCTCGGCGCAAATCGTTTAAAAATTTTGAAAAATATAAATCTGTTCCTAATTTACACATCACAGAGCATGTGTTTAAAAATTATCAATGATATGTTTCTTGGAACAGTATTTCGACTACCATGAAGTCCTCATCAGTTCAAACTATCAGAGGAAAAATGTACTGAAAAAAATAGTATAGCCTCTTAATGAGCTATACTCTTCAAATTTGAACAAAGAAATTATGAATTTTTTTCTGAGAGTGAACAAGGTACAGCATATTTAAGATACACATTTGCTGTGATTTACCTTTATTTAAATAGTTACCGTTTGAAGTATAAAGGTGCATTTTCATGCTGGCGCTTAACGCTGGTTTCTAGCGTCAAATTCAGTCACGTGATGAGAATTTAACATGCGCGCCATCTAGAAATAATTGTAGCGAAAAATTACAGCGTTTAGCGTCAAATTAGACATCAGTATCGAAAGTCGATGTATCGATGTTAGCACTAAACTTTATAGGTTACGTATGTAATTGTGAGTAAAACAAAACTGTATCTGATATTTTTTAATATTTATTAGTATTTATTTTTGCATTCGCTATATTTATAAAATCACCAAGTAACAGCTGATTATTGTTTTAAAAAAATAGATTATTATCGATGCGATTGTTCGAGTTATTACGTTGACGCTAATATAACCCGGCAGAAAAGGTAAACTAAATTTAGCTTTATCGCTACATTTTTTCTACATGGCGCGCATGTTAAATTCTCATCACGTGACCGAATTTGACGCTAGAAAACATTGTCTAGCGTCAGCATAAAAATGCACCTTAAGAGGTAAATTGAGAAGTACCCTTTTATTTGTAGACCCAAAGTATATTTTCATTCATTATGGAAAAGATAAAATGGGCAAAACTGTCTATCTTTGAAACCGTAAGAGATAGAACAAAAATTCAAAGATAAAGTGTTCCTTTTTTTAAAATAAACATTTTTTTTTTTAAATTCGGTCTATACCGGGTATTTAAGCAATTAACTCAGTTCTTATTTTCATATCATTCCTGACGTAATAGAGAATATTTTTTTTATTTGATAATAAATTCTGGCTAATCCACGTTTAATTACCAATAAATTATAGAAAAAAACAATAATTTACAAGCAGGAAATATAACAATATTAGAAAAAACTAAAGTAAGTAATGTTTTTATTATCATTTATATTAAAAGTTGAAGCAAAAAAATATATATATATATATAATATATATAAAAATATATATTTTTTTCTATTATTTAATAAACAATACTTATAACACACAGGAAATCAAAGAGAAATCAAACTAATCATTGCAAACAAAAAAATGTGTACCTTTAGAGAATTTCACATTTCACTAAAAAAAATTATTATTATTTTTTTACTTAAACTAAAAAAATAAAATATTTGTATCATTCGTTTTAATTACAAGAATTGTTTTTATATATTTGAATAAATTAAATTAGAAGAAAATATTGTTTGTGTTCATACACACACACACACAAATGTGTTCTTGTGTTTTTTAAAAGTCGTTGAAACTTAAATTGAACAATTACAAGTTTACTACAAGATAATTAAAATTATTATTATTTTTATAAAACTGTGTCATGAACTGTTTTGTTAGTAACTACTAATATTTCCTGACAGGTTCGTGTCTATGAGGAGTACTTTTAAGTAATTATTCTGTCAAACAAAGATATCATTGTTTTGTCACAAGAGTAGACAACATGAATATAGAAACGGGTCTTTGACAATAAAGATCACTTTTATTGTAATAAGATATTATACGATAAACACCCCTATAGACGGAAAGTCAGAGCCTAAAATCGTCTCTGAATTTACAAAGCCTAGTTTTTTTACAGTTTATTACGGTGGTTGTGTACACAAACAAACATACTACGGTCAGTCAAGCGAAACTGAGAACAGGTGTCTCAGGGACGCTATCAAAGCTGTCATACTTCGTACTTCTCAATGATACTATACTCTTCACCTATTACGGAAATTAGACTTAATTTTCTAATAACAATTTTTGGCCTTTACTTTATCAAGAGGTACCCGAAGTTTTCTTGCAGGCATGATTGAATGATAATGGGGAAAAATTTGGTGCACCTATGAGATCTATTGTGCTCCCCCATCTGGTGCCTAACGAGGAGTGGTCTCGTCTTAGAGCACCTCGTCCAGCCCTGTTTCCTCCAGGAAGTACAGTAGCTGGATTGTGTCTAGGGTTGTAGCTCCCCTGCACGAATCTGATAAGACTCCCAGACATGGAGTATGAGTGCGTCACAGTCTATTAGGAAGTGTTCCGGAGTTCCCTCCGTTTCTCCACAAAACCTGCAGTTACACTCATTTCCCACTCAGTCCCCTGAGTCTAATTGGCTAAACTTGCGGTTAATTGACTAAACTGTCGACGTATGGACAAGAATGAAGTAACCGGCTATGCTTGAGAAGGTTTTCTGCAGTATTCTTCACGAACTCCAGATGAATATCGGTATAGTTCCTATCATAGTCGGCTGCAGTCGCATATCCTACCAATTCCTAGTCTATACACCAAAATTCCTTTCACTCCACTCACATCCTCACATCCTTCGGCATCACAATGGACCTTATGGTCGAAGTATAGCCCGCCCAGGGCAGCCTCTACAATCTATCTAATTTGGTGCGTGTCTCACTTCAAATTAGCAACGACTGCTTCGCTTAACAGGGTATTCAAAATCTTTCTTCAAAATCTGTTAAGCGAATTGGTCGCGAAAACTTAACAGACAGACAGAGTTACTTTCGCATCTCTACTATTATAAAATTGTAAGTGGCTGTTTGTTTGTTCGAGCATCACGCAAAACTACTGGACCGATTTTGATAAAACATTTTTTCATTAAAAGCTTATGATTAGACTTACTGGTATGTATTTTATCTCGCGCTACGAGAGATAAAATTTGAAAATAATCGATGTAATAGAAATTTGGTGAAAAAGTCGATAAGTTGTGGGAAATTACATTGAGGTTTTTAATCTTAAAATGGATGGGAGCCGGAGATATAACAATAAAACGACGCAAGCGGTATAAAAGTCGCGGGTATAAGCTAGTTTATTATATTATTAGTATAGATTTTTACCCAGACTTCATTCTTCAGAGTCAACCACAAAACCATAGACACTAAACAAGGATACATAACTCCATGTAAACAAATAATTGGCAAAAATAAGATGTCAGTAGTGTTCCTTCGGCACCGGAAACAGAACAGAGAGTATAAGGCGCGAGTTTTAATTGAAAAACATTACGCATTTATAGTATTATAAAAATTATTTCCAGCCAAAGTATTTTTCCAATAAAGTATTTTTTTAAATAAATGATAAGTAATTTCAATTTTTCAATAAGGAATTAGTTGAAGTTGAAGTGATGAAAATAAAAAAAAAACATCAAATAATTAAATAGTAACCTGTAATGTTGGAATTGTAAAAATGAAAATAAATTATTGAATCAGATATGCCAAACTTTTATTTATTAATAATAATGCTGAAAATTAATATTTAATATAATGTCATACAATTTAATTAATTTTGGGATATTTATACTTGCTTTTGGTACTTTAAAAAGTCCTGGTTTTTTAAATCCAATTGATCCCGTTGCTTATTGTCACAAGCACTACCACTTTTACAATTGTCTACTGCACATACTCTTCCCATTTTAAATGTTTTTTAAGCAGTTTTTTATTTAATAAATTTTTTTAAACAAATTTCATACTTCAAAATAATCACTTCGAAATAAAACTAGTTACTTTTGGCTTACTTCATTTCTATTTATTATACTATACCTTACGTTCAGTTTACATCTTCGCATAGCAGATCTCCCACGAGTATGAGAGAGTACATATGTATACATTAAGACCTCCTTCTCATACACATTGCTTAATGTATACATATGTACTCTCTCATACTCGTGGGAGATCTGCTATGCGAAGATGTAAACTAAACGCGCGGTATTTCACTTCGGTACGGATGAGTTCCTATCAAAAACTAGCGACCCTAGCGGCATAAAAAGTAAATATAACTTATACCATTTCGTTGCCATATTTTGTCAATTTTCCCGTTTGAGTTAGATCTCCTTTATATAGTCTCCATGCATAAAATCTCTCCATGCATTTGGTCAGTGTTTTTGAAGAATTTTTTTTTAGATAATAAAAACAAAGAATAAATTATCTTTTTAAGTCGTTAACTCATATAGTTTTGAGTTACCTCTAAAACAACAATTTGAAACGCTACTATTCTACACATATTTAAATGTGTGTATTTGTGACATATCCTAGAGCGGATATGAAAAGTTCTGCATGGATGATAAAAAATAATAATTTTTATAACAGCGAGCGAATGAGGTAGTGTATATAGGTAGTAAAACATATAAAACTTTATTTTATGTTATTATTATTATTATTATTGTATTTAACTATCGTTAGTTAGTTTCATTCTTCTGTTGATTCACATCAACATGTTAACAAACTAAAAAAAATTAACTTATGCTGTGCTCTGGCTTAAGGGAGAATTGAATTTCGTATAATAATATAAAAACACAGTCAGTATACATATTTTATGTACTGTCTCTAAAACAACATAACAACGTTTTTGTTCAACAAAACTGCAAAAATATGGTGGGTGAACGTCATACGACCTGTATATACAAAGTAAAATGTCCTACTTGAATATGGTTTTTACTTTTTAGTATAATTTCGAAAACTGTTTATTTTACTTTTACACATAATAATAATTAAAAAGAGGGGTATCGCAAACGGGTCCCTAGCACCTAGACCAAGGGGTCCTCTGTGCCCTCCTTGAGAACAACCTGTCACCCAAAGGCGAGACGTCTCCGGGTAAGAGGTGCTATTGGAAACAGATGGAGCTGTAGGATTCTGTCGAGGTCAGACGCCACACAGAAAGCCCACAGCTTCTCCGTCGGCTGAATTGATGCCCAGGATTGATGGATCCAGGGTTTCGGACCCAAAAAATCTATGCCTGATACCCTGCAGGTTTCTGCAGGTGCAAATGCCTCCAAGTTATGAAAGTGGTAGTTCAATCGACAGTGTCCTGTCAAGAGTCGCACCACCCTTTTCAACTGTGTTCTAGTGAGTTTCAACCGAGCACAGTCGAATGGCTTAGCTGTGGTTATGCACAGCTTCGAACTAAACAAATGCTTCGAACAAATGCTGCGAACTAAAGTTGTTCTAATAAACAACTTTTATCGAAGGATTTTTTCGAAAACCGTATAAATAAGGCACAAATCGATTATAAAATTTTGAAATGATACCTCGACTTTTGACATAGATTAGATAAATTGTAGAGGCTGCCCTGGACTACGGGCTACACTTCGACTATAAGGTCCATTGTGATGCCTAAGGATGTGAGGATGTGAGTGGAGTGGAAGGAATTTTTGGGTATAGACTAGGAAATTGGTAGGATATGCGGCTGCAACCGACTCTGATAGGAACTATGCCAATATTCATCTGGAGTTCATGAAGGAAACTTCAGAAAAACTTCTCAAGCATAGCCGGTTACTTCGTTCTTGTCCATACGCCGACAGTTTAGTCAATTAACTGCCCTTTTTTTTTTTCTTAATAATTGGCAAAGATGTCGGGATTCGAACCCATAACCTCCCAGTTTCCCAGTAGGCATACTGCGCAGAGATAACGCCTTAGATCGCTCGGTCATTTGGGCTGGTGACTTTTGACATACATAAACGTTCAACTCACGCTTGTATCTTTGGTTTCTGAGGATTCCAAAACGTTAACAACTGGAGAAAACAAAATCGATTTTAGATATCACACATAATATAGGTGGTATACGGAGGTAAAAATATACAAAATTGTTGAATATAAATTATAATGGGGAATTCTTGTTTATATGTGTTTACGCATACGTGAATCTTAAATTATATTATTTATATGAGAAAGTATTATTATGTTTTATTTGTCTTGTCCCACTAGGTATGTTCATGTAATAAATCAGAGATGTTTGTCTCTCAATGTGACCCACCGCGTTCGAGCTGAATATGTTGTCCTTGTTTTGTTTCTATACACAGTTTCCGAACCGAAGGATTCGGATATTTTTGATGATGATGTAACTGTTTTATTCACAAAATAATCAAAAGATCATCTCAAAAAATCGAACAAAAAATTCTCCAAAGTTCTGGTGGTCAATAAAATATTAGGACTTGATTATTTCATAAACGTGCAATTTAATTATTCACAATTCTGATTTAGAACATTTGAATATGATCACCGAATAGTTTGTTTTTTTTTAATAGTATTTTTTCTACTGAGAGAAAAAAGGACTGGGGCGTACTTGGGGACATTTGGAACCCAACCAGCGTCTTTAACTTGATGGACTGAATCAAGGAGAAATTGGGCTCCAATGATTATCTACACGGAAAGTGTGTTAGCGGCAAAGAAAGCTGATGCGCTGATAACGGCGACGAGCTGGAGCACTTAAATGGGCAGCTAGGGCCAGGCTGAAGTAATGCACAAGCAGTTTCCGGTCTGGTCCCTTTCTATTCAGAAAGGCAGGAAAGAAGAAGCTTTTTAGTAGGTAAAAATCCCACTCTAGCGACCTTCATCTTCAATAGGCGGTATCTTATGGAAGATTTTTCCTCCTCGAACGAAAAAAAAACTCTACTGCATAATGTAAATATACTGCAAAAATGACCGATCACAAGAGGCACTAGATACTGGTAGAGTGGATTCTTATAAAAGTTAATTTTTAAGTTTTAGAAAAGGCTAACTTATGTTTTCCTAGCATATCGACGAACGAACTGCTTCACCCTTTCGACAGACAGACAGGTGGACAGACAGACAGGTCGACAGACAGACAAGCGGAGAGCCAGGCATGTGGAAATGAACTAATAGGGAATATGCATGAACATTTTTTTTCACATTTATTTTCAGAATATGAAAATACTGTTAATACTGTAATAATATTTAAAAACGAAATTAAAATCCGACAAATATCAAGGAAGCTATAAGCTTTTAAAGATTATTATCTGTCTCTTTCTTGCAAAAATACTAAAAACGGAGTTTTACGTGTATTTTAAATGGTGAAAGTGTAATATGACGTCACATAACATATCAAAAGGGCTATCACCCTCTTTGTCTAATCGGGAATTTCAATCATTCATATCTCGCTTATTTTTAAAATTATTTAAAAAGTAATTTTACCTTGATATTTGTCAAGTAAACATGCTTCAATTCAAGTTTAAAAAAATGTTCATGCATATTCCCTATTAGGTTATTTTATGAATACCTATACCAAACTTTTTGTTCTGCGGCTAAAATTTTCCACCGTTACGAAGCCGGAACTATAAACTTATAATACCCTGGTATATATCATATACTGCCGTATAAACTTTGGGGACTTGAATTAATCACTGATCTCTATGAGGTATTTAGCTTGGGTGCTATAATTTATTTGCCTGTAGTTGACATAGTTGGGTAGGATTGCCACCTCTCCAGATTTCAGCGGGAGACTCCCGAAATCGTACAGTTTCTCCCGATTCCCGATTTCAAAGGTATATCTCCCGACTTCCCGAGTTCAGTGGAAACAAATTTTGCTAACCAAAATTCATAAATTTTGCAAAAACAATTGTAAATATTAGTCTAAATCCAAAAATAATAATAATAATAATAATATTGTTATTAATTAATATTAATATGAAAAAATAACACTTTAAACCGCCAGGAAACGAGGGTCTCGAAACTTCAGTATATCGCGTCCAGTGCGCTAACCGTTACACCACGCTTGATTAGCTTGTCAATTACTAACTTTTTATTCCAACATATTATTCTTGTGTATACTTAAATGTATATAAAAAAAATAAATGTCATTTTTAATGATTCGAGAATGTATCATATCAGACTTATACGCCTTCAAATGAAAAATTATTTTTTTGATCAGCCAAGTAGCGGTATATTTAATGCAAACGATCAAAATTTGCCCTCTCCCCTTTGGTAGCTACCTACTTTGCCTACCCGGTAAATCCTCCACTGTTGACTAAATAATATATGGACCTCCTGATCTCCAGATAAGATCCACATAATATATGTTGATCTCCCGACTTTTCATAATTTTGAGGTGGCAACCCTATAGTTGAGTCCACTATTTTATTTTTTACAATGAATAGATTATTATGTAACAATAGAAAATCGCAACATTTATTTTATATCTGTTTTATTTAACCTAAATTAAATCAGTCCATAAAAATTTTGACAAATAGATTCCTCTCTATAATTATAATAATATTTCATTCACTAATTAATCGAATATGATGCAAATTTCAGAAGAAAAACACACTAATTATATTAAAATGTCGTCTTATATTCAACAACAAAATTACATTATATATTTACATAATAGTTTGGATTATAATTTATAACTATTAGATGTCATAATATAATGGTTTTTTTAAACGGACTTCAAAAAGGAGGATGGTTCTCAATTCGTCTGTATTTTTTTTATTTTTTTATTTTTATGTGTGTCACCTCAGAACTCCGTCATTTATGAACCGATTTTAAATTTTTTTTTTGTTCTAAAGGGTTTGGTTTCCCATTGGTCCCATTGGCACCAAATCGCATTCTGATGAGGGGATCCCCGAGAAATCGAGGAAAATCCTCATTTTATATGTGATAACCGATTTTGACAAAATGGAAACCAGACTTCTAAAATCAAATATTCTAAAACAAAAAATGCACTAAAAAGTAAAAACATAATTGCATATTCTTGTGCCAATTTTAGTTCACCTAAGCAAAAATTTTAAAATATATATGTACAATTATTGTTATTTTTGGAGGCGGTGTCCAAAAGTTATGTGAATTTCTCTATGCTGACACCGACTCCAAAAATAACAATAATTGTACATATATATTTAAAAAATTTTTGCTTAGGTGAACTAAAATTGGTACAAGAATATGCAATTATTTTTTTACTTTTTAGTACATTTTTTGTTATAGAATATTTGATTTTTGAAGTCGGGATTCCATTTTATCAAAATCGGTTTTATTCTATATACGGCTTATACGCAAACGATTAGTTTAAAAAAAATAAATAAATAAAAAACGTATCTCTGATGTCTCATATTTCAGAAAAGGAATGTGGCTGTTTATGTAATATATAATTATACCTTTGTGTATATATAATATATATAATAGGTATTATATGTATATAGGTATAAGTCATCTTCATTAAACTATCTGAAGAGATATTTGTGTGTGTTGGTTTGTTATGATATTAGAACTTACCTTAAGTTCGTTATTTAGATTTCTTGTTTATACAAATATTTCATCGTTTTCGGAAAAATATAGGATGCAATTTTAAATTATATCAATTCGATTTGAATCGATTCAAAATTTCTTTATCAATATCGATAAAAAAAAAAGACCAGGAGGAAAAACTAAAAAAGACTTGGAAACTAGGAGGTTATGGGTTCGAATCCCGACATCGGCAGTTTGTCAATTATTAAGAAAAAAAAGGGGCGGTTAATTGACTAAACTGTCGGCGTATGGAAAAGAACGAAGTAACCGGCTACGCTTGAGAAGGTTTTCTGCATTTCCTTCACGAACACCAGATTAATATCGGCAAGTTCCTATCATAGTCGGTTGCAGCCGCATATCCTACCAATAGGGAATATGCATGGAAATTTTTTTTCACTTGAATTGAAGCATGTTTACTTGACAAATATCAAGGTAAAATTACTTTTTAAATAACTTTAAAAATAAGCGAGATATGAATGATTGAAATTCCCGATTAGACAAAGAGGATGATAGCCCTCTTGATACGTTATGTGACGTCATATTACACTTTCACCATTTAAAATACACGTAAAACTCCGTTTTTAGTATTTTTGCAAGAAAGAGATAGATAATAATCTTTAAAAGCTTATAGCTTCCTTGATATTTGTCGGATTTTAATTTCGTTTTTAAATATTATTACAGTATTATCAGTATTTTCATATTCTGAAAATAAATATGAACAAAAATGTTCATGCATATTCCCTATTCCTAGTCTATATACACAAATATGTAGACCTTTCAAATACCAAAAGCACCTCACATACCAAATTGCATTTCGATCAGATTAAAACTATGACCTCTCTAGCGGTTATAAACATATAACATTTATTTTCCCTCTCTTACAAAAAAACGCATGAACCGATTTTGCCCAGTCACGAAAAATAATAATACCCAATGAAATCGAAGAATAAGATATACCATTGTAAATTTGATAACGATGTCGGAAATAGCAAACTTAAGTCTATAGCAAACTTTTATCGATGAACTAACAAATCACTTTATATATACAAAAAAATATACACAAAAACTAATAAAAAATCGATCACCTTTTTTGAACTCGGTTAAAAACAATAATTAGTAGTTCAAATTTGAAAAAATGTCAAAATCTAATCTCAAAATGAAATGTTTACAACACAGAATACAATGAATGGAAAACCCACCCCAAGAACAACAAAACAATTTTATATAATAAATAATTCAAATTCCAAAAAAAAAAAATTATACAAGGGGATGATGGTTTAAATAATTTTTGAAACGAGAGGGAAAAAAAAGTTGTAAAACAACTATACTATACTCTATAGCGAACGACAGCTCTATTGTATGACTGACTGACCTTTCGACACGCGTCGTTGAAAGTCAGTAACCGTATTTTTTCAATTCCATAACAATGTGTAACATACGAAAAAAAAAACTAGTTGAATAATTTATTTGTCTAGGTAAGCCAAATGTTCTATCAATATGTTTGTGTGAGGAGGGTGAAAAAGGGGGCTCTCTCTCAATATTTATGAAAACGGAATTAATTAAGTATACATTGTTTTATTAATTAATTTAAATTTAACGACGTTGTGATGATTAAGGATTCATTTTATACTCTATGGTTGCGTGTATAAATGTAATATTCTTTATTTATTAATTCACCAATTATGATTTTACTTAATTAAACTATGTCTTCAGGATCTTTCAAGATAAATAAATTAAAATATTTTAACTTTAAGGTGGTTGGTGTAGTAATAAATCAATGTAAATTCTTTCAAACCAATTGTTTTGATATTATCATAAAAAAGTCAGTTAAATTTATATAACGTAAAAAAAATGGTTTAAATAAATACAAAATGGTTTCCTACGTAAAAACAAGTGAAAATAACAACTAACTGAGTGAATTGCTTAAATACTCAGTATATACTGAGTTTATAAAAGTTTCAAACCAAAATTGTTTATTTTTAAAAACAAACTTTTTTTGTTCTTAAATTTTTGTTCTATCTCTACAATTTCGAAGGTAAACAGTTTGGCCTATTTTGTCCAAACATGGTCCAATTTTGCCCGTTCACGAACATTACCACACTTTTTAGCTCTAGATCGTACACAAATAATATCAGCTCGTCATCTCTTTTCGTTTTTAAGTTATCGTGTCTATGGACAGGCAGGCAGAAATGAACGAATTAACTCATTTTATGTACACCTTGACCAAAAATGTGTTTCTGCGCTCAATATTTTCAACTGTTACAAATTCGGTACGAAACTTAATATACCCTTGACCATGAAAAAAGTTCCATAACATTTCCAGAATTTCCCAGACCTAAAAAATAATCCATGAATATGCCAGGTTTACAGAATTTCTAACTTTGTGACCACTCTGGTATAATCCGTAGTTCTATTGGGTCGGTTTGGTGAAGGTTGGCCATGTCTTGTGGAGTTTCTAAGGTTTTTTGGTATTTGGTGGCATTAAATTGTGGCACCCTGTATTATTTTGTTTAAATAAATATATAGTTTTTTATTTATTTAGGAAATCTTTTTATTTTTATTTAAACAAAATTTATTTATTTTTTAATAAAATTTTTAATTAAAATAATTACTATGCAATTGACGACAAATAATGATTATATTGTGAATTTTGTGAACTTACTATATTATTACACCAACTGCCTTAAGCGAATATTTTTTAAAAACAAGGTTTTGTCTTGGAATTTTTATGAGTAAACTCTTAATGACAAAAATTGAGCCACTGTTGAATCAAACTACTATTTTCTATTCATTCTTACCGCAGGAGATACTGGCGAGATCGCTTACAGGTTATTATCAGTTCAGATGACATCTAGGAATCAAAGTGAAGGAAACGAAAGTGATTGAAGATTTTGTGAAGGGGAGAAGAAGAAATCTTTGAAAAATCTACCCACGGAATGCGGCCCCCGTATCAATAAGATACTCCGATATTTGGGAGGTACCAAAGGTAAACGAGTCATCATCTCTGAATCAAATGTAAATCCAAAAGAAAGCTCGATTAAATTATGGAGAGTAGGACTGAACAAACACAGGACTTTATTAGGTTGCAAAACACCAACTCCTCTCAACTAATCTAACTTTCTGATAAATTCAATTTTTTTTTCCATTCGAGTATATCAAAAAAGCGAGTCAAGTTCATACATAAAACAACGCTACACAATTAAATTTTTTCAACAATTAATTTTAAAAAAAAAGATAATCGCTATAATTATAAAACTTATTTTGACAAAATGGAAACCCGACTTAACAAAAGAAGCACTAAAAAGTAAAAAAATAATTGCATATTCTTGTGCCAATTTTAGTTCACCAAAGCAAAAATTTTTAAATATATATGTACAATTATTGTTATTTTTGGAGGCGGTGTCAACATAGAGAAATTCACATAACTTTTGGACACCGCCTCCAAAAATAACAATAATTGTACATATATATTTAAAAATTTTTGCTTTGGTGAACTAAAATTGGCACAAGAATATGCAATTATTTTTTTACTTTTTAGTGCTTCTTTTGTTAAGTCGGGTTTCCATTTTGTCAAAATAAGTTTTATTTCTCGCTTTTTAGTGACTTTGAAGTTCTATAACTGATTTTATTTGTCTAAATATGGGTAGACCTACTAAACGACCAACTAATTTTTAGTGAATTTTTTTATAACATATTTTTTTTACCCGTTTTTTTTTTTTTGTAATTTTTAGTGCATTTTTTTATAACAGATTTTCAGTTTTTTTTACAAGCATTTTGTTTTTTTTTTGTAAAAATTTTTTTTTTTGGGGTCGGTTTTTTTTTTGTAAAAAATTTTTTTGAAGTCGGTTTTTAAAAAAATTTTTTTATTTTCCCATTATGAATGAGTATACCCTTTCAAAAAAAAAAAAAATTTCGCAGAAATCGGTTATCACATATAAAATGAAGATTTTCCTCAATTTCCCGGAGATCCCCTCATCAGAATGCGATTTGGTGACA
This sequence comes from Nineta flava, assembly GCA_963920215.1. Classification (NCBI taxonomy): domain Eukaryota; kingdom Metazoa; phylum Arthropoda; class Insecta; order Neuroptera; family Chrysopidae; genus Nineta; species Nineta flava. Next base: position 118,285,823 of record OY986041.1, read on the forward strand.
ATGGGACCAATCGGGAATCAAACCCTTTAAAACAAAAAAAAAAATTCAAAATCGGTTCATAAATGACGGAGTTCTGAGGTAACAAACATAAATAAAAAAAAAAAAAAAATACAGACGAATTGAGAACCATCCTCCTTTTTTTGCAGTCGGGTTAAAAACAATCGCACGGTTAATAATCATTAATTACATATTTTAACTTAAGCTATTAATTACGATTTCGCAGTTTTTAGAATAAGTTACCACTCATTGTTAAACAAAGTATAAAACTCAAGACACAAAGACTCTGAGGGTTTTTAGATTAAGATTAAGGGCAATAAAAAAATGAGAGCAAAAAATTCGATAACTAATTTTCCATTTTTAAAACAGAGTGCTTAAAGATTCTTGGCTCCCTGGAAGCCTTGAATATCAAAACCTTGTTCTAACTAGAATTAAAAAACAAATAAATCAAAGCATTTCTAGCCTTCTAAATTTTAGAATCCAACGCTAGACAATCAGAAAAAAACCGAATAACTACAATAAAATATCACAATAAATTAACGCACTCAAAGTCATTAATTAAAAATTGATCCGACCCATTTAATAAATAATACAACAAATTTACTAAACAATTCAAAGAAAAATTGTAATCAACTACAATCTCACCGTTTTAATCAATTTCCAGAAAATAATATAAACACAAAATAAATAATAATTTAAACAATAATCAGCAAACTGCAAACAATAGTGATATATAAATACAATTTCAAAACAAAACTTTCAATTATTTTAACCTTACAACAATAACAAACGAAACAGAAAAGTTTAAATTCAAACCCACCTATATTAGCTATAAAAAACAACCAAACAATTTTTATTGTTTTCAAAAAACAATTCACCAACACACATCAAAAGCAAAGCAAAAAAAAAATATTATTTCAAAATCAAACAAACACTGCTGAACCGTTAAAAATAATAACAATAATTATGATTATTATTACTTCGCAAGATAAATTAAATCACTACTCACAAACAATCAACAAATTCACTTAAAACACCACGACTGACGGCATTATTGTAATAACAATAATATAATAAACATTAATTTGTACTCCTATTGTTGTAATATTAAGTATTGTAAGTCTCTTTTGAAAGACTTTAAATGTTAAACTGATTTCATATTTTTAGGAGAGATATAAAATAATGTTTCATATTTTTATTATATTTGAGAACGGTTGAATATATATAAAATACAACAACAACACACTTCAATCCAATGCCTATTTCAATTGAATATAGAGATACACGGGCACGGGTACGGGCATACAATATAGTATACATACAGTATTATAGTATAGTAAGTACTACAACAACATGTCCTGTGAACTGCTACACACAGAGAGTGAAATACATAAATTCCTCTTCTATCAAAAAACCACCCAAATGACTGTTGCCCTATACACTATATACATACATAGGTCGGTTCGGCTGTCTTCTTGCCGGCTGAGTGACCGGCTTGTTGTGTGTGTAGTCATTCTACACAGTAAACGAATTCTGCTGTTGTTTGATTTTTTTTTACACATAGTGCGTTATAAAATCATGTTTATAAAATATGTGTTTAATTTTACATAAAAGTTCACATGCGAAAAGATATAAAGAATAAAGTTTCAAATTATGTATCCATACTTTTCGTTATACTAGGCTACATATCTCAATACGATTTTTGATGCATTTAAGTTGCTTTCGAGATATCACTTTTTATACCCGATTTATAAGAAAAAAGATAATGTACTGTAATTTTATATGTGTGTGTGTTCTCTGAAGCTAAAAAGTAAGGTAAAGTTCGTAAATGGACAAAATCGGACCGTGCTTCCATATATTATTTCCCCCCAGGCAAAAAAATTTAAATTTAAAGACAAATTTTTTTAAATTTAAATAAACAACTTTTGTTTGAAGATTCTTTCCATAAACTTAGTATATAGGTATACAGTTAGTTGTTATTTTGTTATGAAGGTAAAGAATCGTAGTTACGGAGTGAAAGACTGGATGAGCCAAAGAGTGGGCTAGTATAGTTTGAGGTGAAACTTGACCCACCCCCACCGATGCCCCTGCTTTATCAAAAAGTCATTATACAATAATAATAATAATGGGGGTTTAAATACGTTTCTGAAACACACCGTCTATAAAAGAAGCCATCCACATCATTATTCTGTTTTAACCTTTATTAATCTCAAATTCGTTACATTAATGATGTGAGTGGAGGACAAGGAATTAGATGCAAACTAGGAATTAGTAGATTATGCAACTGAAACCAGTCGATGTAGTCTGTCCAGTCGTTATGTTTGCGCAGTATGCATACTTGGAAACTGGGAGGTTATGGGTTCGAATCTCGACATTGGAAGTTTGTCAATTATAAAAAAAGGGGCACTTAGTTGACTAAACTGTCGGCGTATGAACAAGAACAAAGTAACCGGCTGTGCTTGAGAAGGTTTTCTGCAGTTTCCTTCACGAACTCTGCATATCAGCATAGTTCCTATCAGAGTCGGCTGCAGCCGCATATCCTACCAATTCCTAGTCTACTCACAAATTCCTTCCACTCCACTCACATCCTCACTTCCTTAGGCATCACAATGGACCTTATGGTCGAAGTGTAGCCCATCCAGGGCTGCCTCTACAATTTATATATCTCTTATGCAACAGAAACCTACTTTTGATAAGAATTAGGCCGAATATTCATTTGGAGTTCACGAAGGGAAACTGTAGAAAACGGTTACAAGTATACGCCGGCAAATTTAGGTTAGTCGGAAATCAAACTCGCTGTCTTCTAGTTTCACGTAGATTGCGCTTGACCGCACGGTCTGTCGGCTGGTTTTGGATCATTAAATATATTCTATTTGACTATTGAGTAAAATTAAATAGGCACAATAACGGTTTTTAACTATTTAAACACACTTACAATGGGTAAAACAATTGGGCAATGGCCAAATTCGCCAACCACTAATAGTATATATATTTGAGTGTGCATGCACTATCTATTCCTCCTGCACATAAAATGCATATGTGGTGCAGAGCTTATAATATGCATTGTATATATACACATATGTATGTATACCTGTCTAACGGGTTCCACATTTAAAATATAAAAAAAACACACACACACAAAACACAATCTACACCTACAAAATATACCCTTAAATTATTTTATTAACGAAAAATAATAAATGTATATTTTTGTGAGATAACTTTTTTGATAGTTTTATTTAACAAATAAAGTTTTTTTGATATCTTCCTCAATTTTTGTTTCAAAAGTAATAATGAATATTACACAAAAAGTGGATACTTGGACCACACACTGTAAAAGCGAACGAACGCTAGTCGATGTTAAGTATGCAAACATCAATGAGCATATTTTCACATTCTCGAAGTGTCTTCGAAAGCGTATCAATAGCAGCTTAAAGGATTGATACATTTCATTCGCACTAGCTAACTTGTTAGGTTGCGAAAACATTTAAATTTTCCAAAAGAACTTCTCGTTTTTTAAAAAGTTTTATTTAGCTTCATTTCGTATACTGTTTTAGAATCGGTTTTGATTGCCGATTTTTAACCTACTTCTATTTAACTGATTCTCATTAGACCTTGTACATTGGTTTTTAATCCTCGAAAAAGGCTTCAAAAATAGTGCTCTTTTGAAAAAATTCGAAACATTTAGTCATTAAGCGAGACAAAAAGGTAATAGATACCAAAAAATTCATTATGCCAGATAGATAAATAGATAGATAAATCTTGGGGTATGAATAGCAAATACACTTCGACCTTTTAGCCCATTGTTCTCCCTTTTATACTTCAGTCTGACGAGGTTCGCTTCTCCCATATCTGGGCAATAGCCAGGAACTTACTTATCAGGTTTTCCTGAAGGTTTATATATTCGGGGTGAGATGCACCGAATATATTGTATCTGCTGGAAACGAGAGATTATCAGTGAAAGATGATTTGGCTGGATGTTTCTTCCTCCTCACAGTCTGCACCTAATGGATCCTTTGTGGAGTCCTATTGTGTGTGTAGATGCTTTCGTAGGTGATAATGTCTGGTGATGAATCCGTTAACCTTTCGAAGTTGTATCATGTTCAGGTTGAAATTTTAGCATATTCCGCAAAATTCGGGATAGACGGCAACCCTAAATTTTAACGTGTGTTTCAAAAAGCTTTATGGTTAAACTTTGATATGGAACATAACATCTTCGGAAAAAAAAAGTATATTACCTTAGTTTCTAAATCTTGATAGCAACTTAAGAGTCATTGACACTTGATAAGTATAATTTAATTAGTTTCAACACTTAGATATTTTATCGTTAAATAGAAGGACATATTTTATTAAATAATGTTTTAAATTATAAATATAAATCAATAAAGGAAGTATGTCAATAAAATAGGTGAATTAATTAATTAATCCTACTTGAAACACCAGAAAAATAAAATTCCGTTAGTACTTTAATCATGTTGTACATTTATTGACTTGACGATACCCATATGTTTAAAAAAAATAATTGAAACTATCTCCGTTAGCTAATAACTACTAAACCGGCTTCAAACATGGAATATTATCATGTTTAAAAATAATTTATAAAAATTGATAACAACTTACAACATATGACAGGTCATTCATAAATAAACAAACATTTGTTCAACTATTTGCAAAGTAAATTGTTTTTTTCTTATTGAAAAAATAGATTATGAAAAAAATTCTCTTAAGGAGGTTACCTACCCCTAAAATGTGCGAGATACAGGAGGAAGTTGGAATAACGGCATTGATAGTACCGGCTTCGAATGGTGGGTAAATTTTTATATAATAGTAAATTGTAATTATTTAGCATTCGTTCTAGAGCTCATAAATTATGTAGTTCTAACTTAATATACAGCTATTTAATTCTAACTAGTGCAAGGTTGTCAAACATTTTTGGAAATTTTCATTTTTGAATCAATGAATTACATATTATGAATTTCATGCTTATCGGTATTTGGTTCAAAAGCTGCATGGCTTGCATGAGCAGACAAGGTGAAAAAATGAATAAAACTTTCTATCTCTTTTGATACGAAATCGATACGAAATAGCTCTTTTGATACGAAATAGCCAACAGGAGTACGGTGCTAGACATTGCACTCATACATTTATAATATTGTTATCTGCCTTTTAAACATTATTTCATTCAATTAACAAATGAGGGTAGATTTTTCTAATGCCGGATCTTAGAACATTAACAGACTCTTGTGACCACAAAACGGGGAGATATGGTGAAAATTTGAATTTTGATTTTCGGATCGATTACCATAACACATACCTACAAGGAAAGTTAATAAAATTAAAAAAATAATTTTCGAACAAAAAACATTTTATTTATTATAAAATTGTACAATGAAAAAAAAAAGTCTGGTTTAAAAAGAATAATATTATAAACGACTCAAAAAAACTTTATGCATCCAATATATCATGTTTATACCCAGTGTGTAACTTTTCCGTAAGCTCAGCAATTGTCTTCATATCCTTTTTATGCTGCTCAATAAAAATAGCACGTTGTTCAATGAATAATTTTTGATAACGTTCTTCTATTTCCCGTAAAAGCGTATTTTGATTATCTGGTATATCTTTTTGGATAGCTAATTCAGCACGTTGAGCTGCTAATTTTATCTTAAAGGTATGAATAAGAAACCATAGCTAATTAAATTAAGTCCGAATATCCTTTGAACCAACCTTAAAGGTATTTGACAAGCAAAAATAGTTAAAACAGTGGAATAAGAAGCTTTCACGACGTCTCCCTATAACTCAGCGGCTGGAGTGACCACTGTTTTCGCACACTCAAGGTCAATCATTCAAATAGATTGTAGATTATTAAAAAAATGCAATGCAAAATGCTTTCGGGTCGTCACACACAACTCAGCGTCCAAAGTAACTACTCTTTTTGCCAAAACCTTAAGGTCGACCCTTAAATATGTTATTTATTAATAACAGTAAATATACTTGCAAACTTTTTTCTCGTAATTCATGTTGTCGAATTAATGTAGTAAATCGTTCTGCACACGCATTTTCCGACAAAATATGTTCTTGCTCCTTTTTCATCAAGCATTCGTGTAACATTTCCATTTTACGTTTCAGTTTATCTAACTTTTGGGGTTCATTTCTTTTTGAATAGAATTGCAATTTCTTAACTTCATTTCGAAGCCTATAAATATTACAAAAATGTACAGAGTTTATCGGCAAAAAAGTATGCGTGGCCATCTATACTCAGATTATATATGAAGCGGTTCCAATATCTTAAGTCCGATCCAATTATTTTAAGTTGGCGAAAATCTATAACCTCCTCAAAATTTTCGGATCAGATTGCCAAGAAATATAGGTAATCTAGATTCTAATCGTAAGCTTCTTAAAAGTTTTCATCCAAATCGGACTGAATCTCGTTTTTCTCGGATACTGCTTATGTAATTTATGCAATACTAGTAGAAATCCGACCAGCAATAATAGAATATTCTACAAAGAAATCACCCGATGAGAAATAGACCGAAATCGATTTCTCGAGATATAGATATTGGGATCTCTGGCAGGAGGCGGAGCTTAATATTCCAACCTATTAGCAGTAGCTACTAAGTTGTTCACCAGATTGCGACCACGAAACTTGTTGTCTGTGGGGTATGTAGCGGGGGTTGGAACAGGAAACATCGACCTACTAGCTCTAGCTTATAATTTAACCACTAGAGAGCATATTCAAGTGCTGGAGTTTCTAATAGATATCCTAAAAGCCTGGATACATCATTACATTGCATTCTGGAATCTTATATTTAATGTTTTCTGATGTATAGGCAACTTATTCGGACAGATGCTATTACAATTGCCTGACTTGCAAAATAAATGTATGCATACCCATAAAATTCTTCCTTAATAATTGATTTTAAACGTTCAATTTCAATATTTTGAATATTTAAACGTTCTTCATAATTTCTAACTAGCTCTTGTAATTTTCCATCGAATTTCTCTTTTAAATCATCATTTTTCATTTGATAATAACTTTCGATTCTGTTAAGTTCTAGTGATAATTTTTCCTCAAATTCCAATAATTGTTTGAAATGTTCATTTTCTAACTTAGAAATGTCATGGCTATAAGCATTTAAAGTTTCTTGAAATTGTCTTTTAATTTCTGGCTATAACGCAAATCAATTTTATTTAGATGCAAATTTGACACCAAATATCAATTCAAGTATACTACGATTTTCTAAGCGTCAAAAAATAGCAATGGGACAATAGTCGTTTTCAAAACAATTAAGTCTTAGGTAAACTAAGTCATATAGTCTAAAAAAAGTTGTAGGAATCTAAGTTCAGCTTGTTTCTCTTAGCGCACACTTACTAACTTGTCAGAAGTTTTGCCAAATTGGGGGATTTTCCCGTCATTTAATGGATTCAATAATAGGAAATCAAGCATGCCATCATGTTTCGAATATATATACATTTTATATTCTAATTGCATTATATTCAACTTAAATACAAAAATTTAATAAAAAAGTTTAAAATACTCAAACCAGACTACGAAACAAGTTTTAAGAGACTTGTAAATATTTCTCGTAGTCGAAGGTCGAGAAATCGTTTAAATGTTTAAATATATTCAGCAAAATCATATTCTGAGGATACATCTCGGAAACTATTCATCTAATCGCCAAACCAACTGAATTTTTGTGTGTTTTGGGTCCAAATTACCGTATATACTCAGTTTCATTCAAATCGAAAACTAAAAATTTTAGTGTTTTTTTTCGGTTTTTTCTAAGGGGTGTACCTTGAAAAAATGGCAAAAAATCGAAAAATTATTTGTAATCTTGATATCGATATAATTCACTATTTAAAGTAAATCGAACCCAAGAAACACGAAAATCTTGTTCCTTTCACGATTTAGTGAATGGTTTACGAGATATCACCTGAAATCGTTAAATGGGGCTAGCAAAATCGTATACTGGGGGCATATTTCGGAAAATATCCATCTAATCGCCAAACCAACTGAATTTTTGTGTGTTTTGGGTCCAAATTACCATATATACTCAGTTTCATTCAAATCGAAAACTAAAAATTTTAGTGTTTTTTCTCGATTTTTTCTAAGGGATGTACCTTAAAAAATGGCAAAAAATCGAAAAATTATTTGTATTCTTGACATCGATATAATTCACTATTTAAAGTAAATCGAACCCAAGAAACACGAAAATCTTGTTCTTTTCACGATTTAGTGGTTTACGAGATATCACCTGAAAACGTTAAATGGGGCTAGCAAAATCGTATACTGGGGGCATATCTCGGAAAATATTCATCTAATCGCCAAACCAACTGGATTTTTGTGTGTTTTGGGTCCAAATTACCATATATACTCAGTTTCATTCAAATCGAAAACTAAAAATTTTAGTGTTTTTTCTCGATTTTTTCCAAGGGGTGTACCTTGAAAAAATGGCAAAAAATCGAAAAATTATTTGTAATCTTGATATCGATATAATTCACTATTTAAAGTAAATCGAACCCAAGAAACACGAAAATCTTGTTCCTTTCACGATTTAGTGAATGGTTTACGAGATATCACCTGAAATCGTTAAATGGGGCTAGCAAAATCGTATACTGGGGGCATATTTCGGAAAATATCCATCTAATCGCCAAACCAACTGAATTTTTGTGTGTTTTGGGCCCAAATTACCATATATACTCAGTTTCATTCAAATCGAAAACTAAAAATTTTAGTGTTTTTTCTCGATTTTTTCTAAGGGGTGTACCTTGAAAAAATGGCAAAAACTCGAAAAATTATTTGTATTCTTGATATCGATATAATTCACTATTTAAAGTAAATCGAACCCAAGAAACACGAAAATCTTGTTCATTTCACGATTTAGTGAATGGTTTACGAGATATCACCTGAAATCGTTAAATGGGGCTAGCAAAATCGTATACTGGGGGCATATCTTGGAAAATATTCATCTAATCGCCAAACCAACTGGATTTTTTATTATTTTGGGTTAAATTTACCATATATACTCAGTTTCATTCAAATTGAAAACTAAAAATTTGTTATGTTATTTTCGATTTTTTCTAAGGAGTTACCTTGAGAAAATCGAAAAATTATTAATGTTTCTGAATAAGTAGGGGAGGTAAGAAAGACTGCTCCGAAATAAACAAAATTTTAGTTCTAATTTTTTTTGCTTTTCCTATCAAATTCTACAATAATCAATAGGTACTTATGTTTTGACACTTTAGAAATCGTAGTCGAATCGATATTGCCTACTGAATGCTCTTGTAATGAACAAATACTGCTTAATTTTCCATCAATTTCATGTACACTCTTTTCGACATCCATCAGTTTTACGCAAATATTCGATATTAGCATTTGAAAATAATCGATTAATTTTATCCAATTTGCGGCAATTGTATGTGAAGGATTTATAATTCCATTTACAAGTAAATTTTCTACGTCAGTATGTAAAATTGTATCACCTGAACCTAATCAAATTATTTTAATCAAGAAATGAACTTTCATTCGAAGTAACGTTCATTTTGGCAATTTTAGTGCAAACACCGCTGATATTTATCATTTACGCCGCGTACTTTCTATAGGCGTAATTCATTGTTTTCGATATTCTAGGTAAGTTATTTATACAATTGTCGAAAGCGGAGACACGAAAATTTCCAATATATGAACGCACTTCAAGCATAACTAATTTTTTACATTTACTTAGGTGGGCATTTGTTCTGGCACTATAAAATACAGAATTGTCTTTATTTTCATTTCCTTCGTTTGACCTAAATTATCTTAAAATGGTGAATCAAAATAGAATCAACACAAGTCAATTACAATGTTTTTTTAAATACCTCGGTACTAGTTCTTGATTTTCAATCAGGACTTTAACATTTTGGTTTAATAGTTCCAGTTTCTCATTGTTTGAAGAGCACATTGAGACACTTAATTCGGTATAAACTTATGTATATATTATTTGTAAATAATAAAATTCATAGTTCAAAACATAGTTTTGACATATTTACATTGTAACTATCACTTGTTCAAAATTAAAATTTTGTCAATCCTCCGGAAAAAAAATTGGTTATGTAGAAGCTGAATCAACCTTGCGAATTTCCTCAGAATACTTATATACATCACTTCTTTTTTTGAAATAGATCTTAATTAACTTTTATCTTATTACGAAATTTTGCCATCGGTACAACATCAATTGGGAACTGTGTCACAAGGATAGGCTCTCTGGTGGATAAATTAGGAACTAGAGCTCTAGTAGGTCTAAGTTTCTCTCCTCAACTCTCGTTACATACATTTCGCCTACAAGTTTTGTGTTCGTATTCTGATGAACTTAGAAAATACTGCAAGTAGGTTGAATTATTAACCCCTGTCAGAGATCCCAATAGCTCGAAGTTGGAGAGATGGCAGGGGTATGAAAATTCTAAACATGGTTCACCAGAAATCTATTATCTGTGGTTACCATTAATAGTTTTGGATATCCTTTGAATCGTCTAACTATGGCTTCCTGCTCGATAATTATTCACGGTCGAAAATTATGTATATGTAATTCATCGAAAATTTCGACGAAATTTCAAAAACCATTTTTTCCACCCACTATTTTGTAGAACTCTGGATTTTCTAAAATAGTAACCCGAATACCGCAGCTTTCAAACAACAAAATCAATGTACAACGTTAAATGTTAGAAAAAGAAACTATCAAATTTTCTTTGTAGCTTTTGAGATGAGAATTTACCGCAAAAATTGTGTATTTCGAAAAAGGTTAGAACAAGCAAAGTTTTGGGCATTAATAATTACAAAAAATTGATCATATTTTGAGAAACTTATGATTCAAATAATTGGAAAAACGTAATATTCGAAGGTGTAATTAGTACCTCTTAACTAAAAAATTTGTGGGAATATTCTCTACCTTATATTTTGACGTCAACCGTCTGAAATCAAACTTTTAAGGAAGACAATTCACATAATAACGCAACAAATAGTGATTGTATCTTAGATTCGATTAAGGGTCTTTTTACCTTTTTTCAATCTCTGTAAAACTACATTCATATGAAAAACTGGAATTAATTTAATTATTCTGGGTAAATTTAAAATAAATAATAAAATAATCCATTTTTTTTCATTAATTTATATTTAAAACAAACTTGCAACTTTAACGATTATAAAATGCAGGTACTTACATGATTATTAAAAATTATTAAGAAAATTAAAATCAACAATTATTCTAAAGTTTCACCAATTATGGCAAAAGTTCAAGGTCAAAATTATCAATCCTACCAACAGTTTTTTCAATATTTAATCTATATACAGCGTATTTTAAAATACACCCAATCTGGAAACAGTGTATAGTCAAGTGTATCTATCGCTATATATATATATATATATATATTATATATATAGATTATATAATTATTATATATATATATATATATATATATATATATATATATATATATATATATATATATATATATATATATATATATCAGTGCCGGATTAGCTACGCCGGATTAGCTAAGGGCCCCGCGCACCCACGCCTGACTGAGCCTACATGTAAAAAAAAATTATTTAAGGAAATTATTAGTGACTGATGTTATATATATTTTTTTTAGTCATTATTGATAACGTACTATTTGCTTTAGCTAAACGTATGAAAGCATACCATAATATAACTAGTATTTTTGGAGCATTTCATCTCATACAGAGACAACAGAGGAGATTTTGAAAAAATCTTCAATTACCGTCAGTGCTTTCGCATATTTCTATAATCTTTATAGAAATTTCTATAATCTTTAAAGATGCTATAACCTTTAAATGAATAATTCTTTAGAATCGTGTTTCCCAAATGTCCATGATCACCAACTGCAGTGGCGAACGTTCTTTTTTAACGCCAAAGCGTATAAAAAATGAGTTAAGAAACACGATGGGCCAAGAACGTCTAAATCACCTCAGCTTGATGAATGTGGAAACTGATTTGCTCAGAAAAATCGATATCAATTGTGTAATCTCTAAATTTGCCAAATTGTCACATTAAATCTAAAAAAGTTCATTTGTAACATTTTCTGTTATTAATCACCCTAAATTTAAAAACCTAAGGTAAAGCAAGGGCCCCTAAATGGAATTTGCTACGGGCCCCCCGCTGCCTTAATCCGCCACTGATATATATATATATATATATATATATATATATATATATATATATAATAAAGCTGAAAAGTTTGTTTGCTAATCTCTGGAACTTTCAGTCCGATTTGAAAAATTCTTTTTGTTTATGATAGCCACATTTATGAGGTAGGCTATAGGTTATCTAGCATTACGCTACAATTCTTAGCCTTAAATATTGATATTTGTAAAGTCGGAAGAAAAAATATATTCAATAGATATAGATATCCATATTCGCCCGATCCATCGGGCGAATAGTCACGACGATATTAATAATCTATATGTTATCAATATAGAAAAATTTAACGTTAAACTTCAGCTCTAATAGATGTTTGTGACACGGCCTAACTTGGATAGGATGTGATACGAGCTACTGATGGATACGGTTGTACACCACGTGATACTTGTAGTTCACAATCTGCTTTTAATTGTTTAATATGATCTTTGATAGGTGTTATACGTGAATCGATAAATTCGTCACCTACATTCGTGTTAAACACTAAATCTAATTGGACTCGTAAATACTTTTCTACAGATGATACTTCAAAAAGTAAGCTGCAAAATATAAAATTTGAATATTGGTAATTTTTCTGAACAATATAACTCACTGGCAAATGAAATTGGGTAGGGTCTCTTCAGCTGAGTTACTTATAGCAGGTGGCTGCCGATTCTTGATTGTCTCATCATTTGTTTCAGTCTAAAACTTGCTCTATTTAAGTGTAGCTTACGTGTCGGGTAGTCTATTCGTGTACACTCCATATTTTATGCCAATATTTTCTTTGGAGTATAATATGCCTAGGAAAGTCTCTCGCACACGATAATACTTGAGTTTCCGATAATTGACGACACATGTCTTAGTCTTAGAGTCTATGTTGGTAAAATCAAAGTGAAAACCTGCAAGTTTTTATCATTTATCTGGTATTCAATGAAAATTTGGCTGAAAATGATAAAACTTTAAGTAACTCATCTGAAGTCTAACAAGAATATCATTCTAGTTAGTCCCAATTTCAATTGCCCAAACATGCATTTTACTTTCTCCGTTCACTTACTCAGTAAAGATTCCAATAAATCTTTCGATTTGCATTGGATTGGTGTAATTTTTACGTATTTGACTAGAATTGAACCAAGCATCCAATCTATAACCAATTATTTTAATTAATAATGCGTTGTATATTAACAGGGTGGTGATGGAAATGGTGTGATGAAATTCACCAACTTTTCCCTGGCCATTTTTTTAACTTAGAGACCCGAAAATTGGTAGTTCGACTGTTAATAATAAACAAAGAAATATGTGCTTCAGTGTTTCTCGAAAATCAACCCCTTGGGAGATTTAATCCACGGTGAAAGTTTGTATTGAGGCCCCGTATCAAAAAATAAATACGTTTAACAGTGGTTTAAGAAAGTTTAGTCCTTGGTGGAGGGAAATATTATGTTATTCATTTATAAGGTCTTTACAAAATTTTCGGGGGCGAAGCCGCAACGAGCAATGCTAGTTGTAAATAAAAATAATCAATTTATTATTCTGAATGATCAAATCATCAAACCAAGTGGATTTTTGTAAAGTTTGGAGCCAATATACATTGAAAGCAAATTTTTATTCAAATCGATGAAGCCAAAAAAACACGAATATTATATTTAAAAAAAGTTAAGGTTCTGAAGGTATTATTATTATTTATTCCCGATCGAGACTAAAGTGATCTGACTTTTCTAGAATCTCTTTGACATTTGCAAGGTTTTCCGGGTCGTTTGCCACCCTGATTGAGGATGAACTGTGAAGTACCAAACATTCTTAAATTATATAAATTACTTACTGATCACTATCAACAACACTTTTATAACGATGCTTTGTATTCAAAAACCATTCCATACCGACAAGTACTTGCCAGCCCGGAAACAATAGTTCCGTAGGGATTGGTGTAGGACGTGTAGGTGGTTCTAAACTTAAAGGAACATTGATATAACCTAACATTTTACTAACAGATCTGAAACAAACAAAAGTATTTCCATTGGTTAATCTTTCTAGCCAAACGTTGGCGAATTCATTCACTTACTTTAATAAATTGTTGTTGTAGCCACCGTTTAGCCAAACTTTCATACAAAGTGCTAAACTAGGAAGCGCGCACGGTAACAACTCACATAACAGTGCATAGTGATCATATCTATAAAAAAAAATCCAGAAAATTTTTTTGTATTCAAAATTTAAGAATTTGATCAAATTGTCTCACCTCGACCAACCTGTAAATGCACATCCTCGAAAATTTTGAATTTTATTTGCATTCGAATTAAGCTCGGCCAACCATGTTTCATGGTTACTAATGTGTTGTCGATGGACAGGTATAATCTACAATTTAGGTTTTTGTAATATCACAACTTTTGCAAGTTCCGTTTTATGCAAAGGATCCTTTACAGACCTTATAATAAAACGTGTGAGCCTAGCGTCCACATTAGCTCACGGGGAAAGTTAAACTTCTTCAGTTTTATTATTTACAAATGTTATCAGCGACTTATGTTACTTAAGGGGGCGGAATGGTCATGCATGTGAAGTAAATAAACCTCTGCATGGCAAACAGTCTGGCCTCGAACCTTCTCGTGGTGCCCCTGTTCAAAACAAATCGAGGCTATGGCGTCCGAACTGGCGGAAAACCTTTATCACACCGCAACCTCTTGGCATTGTAGCAGTCATGTCTTTGCGGGTGTTCAAGAGAATCGGGGTGCTTGGCTTAACTGCCTGGCACGCGAGGATGGGGACCTCTATAAAAAACCTCCCCAATCCTAAGGTCTGGTATTGTGCCGACGGGATGCATGACTAAGGGAAGTTAGTAGTAAGCGATCCCCGCCCTGACACCGGGCCGCCTCAGGGTGTGTATAAGGCCATTTTCATATATTATTTATTTACTCGTGGGTCCGAAATGATGAACGAAATAAATAATCCCAAGTTGGAAGGAACTGGAAACAGTACACCTCCATCAACCGAATCTGAAACGGTAACTCGACCCGCAGGGACGCCGCAAGGCCGACTTGGAGGGGAAGGTGAAGTTTCACCGAGGAACCTAGGGTTCACAAACAGACACCGAGATCTCGGTAAATCTAAAAACCACTGAAACGGTAACTCGACCCGCAGGGACGCCGCAAGGCCGACTTGGAGGGGAAGGTGAAGTTTCACCGAGGAACCTAGGGTTCACATTAGTGGACCCAGGTTCCCAAACAGACACCGAGATCTCGGTGAATCTGCAAGCGCTACAGCTGAAAGCTAAACGTCCTGGAGGCGCAAAGCGAAAGCGGGTAGCCCAGCAGAGAGCCACGGCTCAACAAGCAGCTGCAGGAAGGGATGAAGTTCAAAGCTCACTCCAAACTGCAGCTGGCAAGACTATGGTGGAGTCGACCCCTGTCCGTCCGCAGAAACGTGGTAGGATAGTAGGGGACACACCACCATCTGTTACACAGGCACAGAAACGGAGCAGGACGGCTGATCATGCCTTCGCTTCGGTTGCGAGGAACCTACCTCGTGCCGTCATTCGGGACGAGGCCTCGACGACCGAGTGGACGACTGAACAGGTCGGAATGCTCCGCGGTGTCCTTGAGCGGGCGATAGACGAGTCTCTAGACAGGGACATGACCATCGTTCCCCGCTTTGAAAGCTTCACCTCAGGTCCAAATGGGCTCGAAGTGATAGCCACGGACGCTGTTTCCAGGGACTGGCTTATAAAGACAGTACCGGAAATAGTCGCTTGGGAGGGTGCGAGGTTGAGTGCATCCATCCCTCCTCCTCGCATCGTCCTTAAGAAGATGTTCCTCTGGATCCCAGGGGTGCCGACATCCAGGGTGGAGGACGGAATTATCCTGAAGAGGATAACCCGCCAAAACCAGGGTATTGACACCCGGGATTGGAAAGTGTACGATCGGACTGAACACCCAAAGGGCACCAGACTGGTACTCGGGGTGCCAGCCCGATCGCATGCGGAACTAGCCGGAAGAGGGTTTCTCCACTTTGGTCTGGTTCGTGCCTCCCTGTCTCAAACAGGGAAGGCGCCCAGCAAGAGTGAGGAGACACCTAAACCGGAAGCACGGCGCCCGGCAAAGCCAAAGACTTTTGGCAATGCCAAAGGTGCCGTTGCAACACAGGTTCTAGAGGGGGTGAGACCGATAGCAGCCGCAACACTTGGGGCGGTTGCCAGAGTCACCTTCTCAGATCTCAAGGAGAAGAAAGCTGTGGCTGGTGAGGCGGTGGCTGGTGCTCAGGAATCTGAAGCATCTGCCACTAATCCTTCTGCCACACTTTCCGTAGTGGCGGACTCACTGCCATCAGAGTCCGCACGTAAAGATGGATGGAGGTCCGCGAAGAAAAGGAGAAAAAAGAAGAAAAGCGGGCCCAAACCACCATCAACTTAATATAAAGGTAAACTAATTATGGTGAGTTTCATCCAAATTAATTTACACCACAGCGGAGCAGCCGCAGCAATTTTGAGCAAAAGGCTAGCTTCCGACAATATCAACATTGCTCTGGTGCAAGAACCATATATATATGCGAACGGCATCAGAGGCCTAAATGGGTCGGGGATTAAAGTTATTTCCGCGACCAATAATCCCAGAGCTTGCCTGGTGTACAGGGGTCTTGACGCAGTACCTATTCCGCACCTGTGTGGTAGAGATATTGCAGTGGCCTCGGTGCAGGTTAATCTCTGGGGACAAGAGAGGGAGGTGATTCTGTGCTCAGCGTATTTTCCGTACGACTCAGAATCACCTCCTCCTCCAATAGAGGTGGAAACTGTGGTCGAATATTGTGAATCTCGGGGTTTGCTATTGGTCCTTGGCTGTGACGCAAACTCGCACCACACGCAATGGGGCAGTTCCGACATAAATGCTAGGGGTCGGGCTCTCCTGGAATTCATTTCGGCCAACGGTCTGGAGATTGTCAATAGAGGCATGTCTCCAACCTTTATAAACAGAATTAGGTCAGAGGTCATTGACATTACTCTCTGCTCCCCGAGACTGCTACAGTTTCTGTCGGGGTGGAAAGTTTCAAATGAACCTTCCCTATCTGATCATAGACACATTGTGTTTGATATGCTCACCAAACCGTGTACCGTAACCTCGTATCGCAATCCCAGACGCACTGACTGGGAGGCTTACAGGCGGGAGCTCTCTGGGCTACTTGCCGGCGGTGCGAATAGGTTGCACACGAAGGAAGATGTAGAATCTGCGGTTAGTGAACTTCAGGATGCCATGATTTCATCGTATGAAAACAACTGTCCTGCAAGTGTTACTACCGGCTCTAGGGATGTTCCGTGGTGGAATAGAAATCTTGATAGACTACGCCATGACACTAGAACATCCTTCAACAAAGCGAAAATGACCGGTCTGGACTCGGACTGGCTAATCTTTAGGGAGAAGCAGCGAGAGTATAGAAGGTCAGTGAAAAATTCGAAAAAAGACTCCTGGAGAGAGCTTTGTGGCAACATTAACATGATGCCCGCTCTCTTTAGAGTGCAAAAGGTAATATCCAAGGATAATACTGCAAAGTTGGGTTGCCTCGAACTAGCAGGTCAATCACTTACAGTGTCTGAGACCATGACGCATTTACTGTCCACGCATTTCCCTGGCTTTACCATGGAAGAACCGGACGATCAGAGGCGTGATGGTGGAAGGGCAAACAGGGAGGATTGGGCGACAGCAAAACTCATCGTAAGCATTACAAAAGTGAGATGGGCTGTGGCTAGATTTGCTCCTTACAAGTCTCCGGGTACCGACGGCATCTTCCCGGCACTGCTACAACAGGGCTTGGATATAATTGTTGGAAGGCTCAAGGAGATCTTTAAAACATGCATAGCTTTAGGCTACATACCCAGGAAATGGGAAGAGTCCCGCGCGGTATTCATTCCTAAACCTGGACGCCCAAGCTATGGCGAAGCAAAAGACTTCAGGCCGATAAGCCTGATGTCATTTTTGCTCAAAACTCTAGAGCGGCTAATAGACAGGCATATTCGTGATACGAGTCTTGTAGAGAGACCGCTATCAGAGTGCCAGTTTGCTTACCAAGCCGGCCTTTCTGTGGATGCTGCACTCCACCGACTAGTAGGGTCGATAGAAGGTGCGCTCTCAGAAAAGGCAATGGCCTTAGGGGTTTTCCTCGATATCGAGGGAGCCTTCAGCAATACAACGGTTGGGGCGATTCGCACTGCACTAATTGAGCGCGGGGTGGAAGACATCTTGGTAAGATGGATCTGCAACATGCTCGAAGTGAGGTGTATTACCACAACTTTAGGGGGACAATCGGTTAGAGGCTTTGTAGGTAGAGGGTGTCCGCAGGGTGGAGTTCTTTCGCCATTACTGTGGTGCCTCGTCGTGGATAGCTTACTAACCGGTCTCAAGGAATTAGGGATATTTGCTCAAGGCTACGCTGATGACATATCCATACTTGTCAAAGGCCGAGACGAGGGCACTATCTATGATCTGATGCAACAAGCGCTCTCGTACGTGGAGCACTGGTGCATTGACAAAGAACTCTCTGTCAAACCGGAAAAAACGGGCTGTGTACTGTTTACTAGGAGACGAAGAGTTGCTCAACGGATGATCAGCATATCTGGCATTCAAATTGCACAAACCGGAACGGTTAAGCATCTGGGAGTCATCCTGGATGCAAAACTGAACTGGAGTGATCATTTGGATTGGAGACTAACCAAGGCAAATAGTGTCTTCTGGATGTGCAGGAGAGCATTTGGACAGTCTTGGGGACTCCAACCTCACATGGTGCACTGGTTATTCACAATGATTGTAAAGCCAATGCTCACATTTGGCTGTGTAGTATGGTGGACAAGAACCTCTCTGGCTGTAGCCAGGAAAAAATTGGATCACCTGCTCAGAGTCGTATGCCTTAGTGTCACTGGAGCCATGCGAACGACCCCTACTGCTGCGCTGGGCGCGCTTCTAGGTATTCCGCCGATTCATTTAATGATTGAGGCGGATGCCATGACAGCGGCCTATCGACTTAGGAGTTGCAGACAGTGGCACTGTAGGACAAACACAGGTCATGCGAGTATAATGAACAGGTTGGAGACGGTGACTCCACTTGTGGAAATGGCACAAGATTCCACTGTTCCGACTCATCGTTTTGACCGCAAATTTCGGGTAATCGTTCCCTCCCGTGAGGAATGGGATCGAGATGTACCTAACTTTTCACCCCCTCCCGGACCATATATTTATACGGATGGGTCAAGGGCCGGAGATTTATCTGGTGCGGGGGTTTATGGACCTAGGATAAAGGAATCGATTCCTCTGGGTCAATATGCGACAGTTTTCCAATCGGAAATCTTCGCTATGCTGAGAGGTGCCCAGATTTGTAACACGAAAGGTTACAATGGGGCACATATCAGCATCTTCTCAGATAGCCAGGCAGCACTTCGGGCTCTTGAGGCGTCAAGATTCCAATCGAGGATAGTCTATGAATGCTTCGAGGAGCTGAACCACCTGGCACTGAGTAACACAGTCAGGCTGATCTGGGTACCGGGTCACTCTGGCGTTAAGGGGAATGAAGTAGCGGACTCGTTGGCACGAGAGGGGTCATCTCAAGCGCCCCTTTCACCTGAGCCTATCATTCCCATAGCAAGATGCTCCGTAATTTACCAAATCAAGGGGTGGCTTAAACAAGCTCACCTCGACTACTGGGACTTTGCGCAGGGCATGCGACAGGCCAAGTTGTGCATAAACACAGCTGGGCCATTCGACTGTGCTCGGTTGAAACTCAATAGAATGCAGTTGAGAAGGGTGGTGGGGCTTTTGACAGGACACTGTCGATTGAATTACCACCTTCATAACTTGGGGATCTCTGATGATCCCACTTGCAGGGCCTGTATGGAGGACGATGAAACCTCCATACATGTTATATGCACCTGCAGAAGTCTGCAAGGTGTCAGATATAGAATGTTTGGGTCCGAAACTTTGGATCCATCAATCCTGGGAGCAATCCCGGCGGAGAAGTTGTGGGCCTTTTGCGTGGCGTCTGGCCTTGACAGAATCCTATAGCTTCATCTGCTTTAAATGGCACCTCTTATCCGGAGGCGTCTCGCCTTCGGGTGACAGGTTGTTCTCAAGGAGGGCACAGAGGACCCCTTGGTCTAGGTGCTAGGGACCCGTATG
The DNA here is from genome assembly GCA_963920215.1 of Nineta flava. Taxonomy (NCBI): domain Eukaryota; kingdom Metazoa; phylum Arthropoda; class Insecta; order Neuroptera; family Chrysopidae; genus Nineta; species Nineta flava. The sequence goes on from OY986041.1 coordinate 118,306,128, forward strand.
CGGTACCCCTCTTTCTTATTATTATTATTATTATGTTACTTAAAACTGATGTTATAGTACACACTGTATACATAAATTATACGTTGCCCCTATCTTTCCCTTACTGACGATTTCTCTATATTTCTCTGATGTTGAATCATTTCCCCTTTAACGTCACAAAATTTCAAACAGATATCTCGCTAAAGAAGTTTCAGTTCAAAATTTGTAAAAGTATAAAAATTATTAAAACAAAGGTTCATTTTTTAAATGATTTAGGCATTGTAGATTACTAGAACGTTGAACAAGTTGAAAATTATTAAAAATTATACGATTTTTGAAAAAGCCTATTTTTTTTATATGGTATAGGCAACAGTAATTACACGTAATTATGTGCTCTTAATTTAAATGTCAAATGGAATTCTTTCCTTTCTCGCACCTGGAGAAAGGCTATCGAACTTCTGTCAGGCAACACTGCTTCTTGAGGTATAATCTCAAAAGAGTCGGCAAGGCTGATAATGATACTTGTCGCTCCTGTGAGAAGGCTATTCAGCTGTGAATCCTACTATACAGCTCCGAGGCTGCTCCTAGCCAGTGAAGTGAGACAACTTCATCCATGTAAAATCCTAAGTTTCATTAAGGACCTGGACTTGATCTGAGGATTCCCAAAAAGAAGAATGGCACAATAAATCTTTCAGGTTGGAGTGACGCGAGATATCTTGCCTAGTAATCCCACCAATCATATCTTAACTTTTGATCAGGTTATGAACTGTGAAGGATCCTTTGCAATTTACATATTTTTGGATATAAACCTGAGTACATCCTGTAGCTCCTTTAAACGCTGTACCTATCCAAATATTAGGGAACACATTACTATACTTATCCCATAATGGCGATCCTAATGAAAATGTTTCCATCGGATTATAATGCCATACCATAGGTTCGACTAACGTACCCAGATTATATTCTAAAATGAAAATAATCCATAGTTTTAAAATCTATTGCCTGAATTACGATCGATATAAAACCAATATAAACCTTGTAAAACAGCTGTATCAATAGTACGTAACATATCATCCCATATAATTATCTTTAAATTAGGATAATGATCCTTAATAAATTGTGCAACATTCATAACGTGCTCTAAAAATAGATCAGCTTTGCCATTTTTACATGTTTGTATACGGCGTTCACATGATGGACACAATCCCATATGCCATACTTCATCAGCTCCAATATGAATGTATTGTATATTGGGATGATTTTTAATAATTTGCGTGATTATTTTACGTATTGTTGGCAACGAGTCTGGATGTGAGGGACACATACTACTTGGAAAATTTTCAACTTCACGCAAATGTCGCCATTTACTATGTTTTAATACAAATTCTAGATGACCAAATGTTTGTATTAATGGAATCTGGAAACAAAATTACTCAAATAAAATTTTCCTAGTACATGGTGACGACGAATTTTTATGAAAAACAAATTTCTTCCTAATCAAAATGACCAATGCCCGACTATGGTTATTTTCAGAGTTATAAAGACTTCAACCGAGCAGAGTTATAAAGAAATGATTATTATAGTAAACAAAATACTAACAACATTAAGCGAATTAATCGCAGCTAGGTCTTGTATTTGATTAATTTCCTCAATACTATAAAATCCACCAATACTTTCATTATGTACAGAACGACTTCCAAGTAAACATAAATCATCTGTGTACGGAAAAGTATCCTCCCATTCAATCAGTATACCAGTTGCACCCCAATCTCTAAGTAGTGGAAATAACTAAAATAAAAAGGAAACCTTTATAAAATAAGCTATTTATTTTGGGTGTAATAAGTAATACCTTATCTAAATATGATAATCTAGGTGGTGCACCCTTCATATCCAAATGGATAAGTCTGAAAAAAAGCATTTATTTAAATACTAAATACAAATTTCCGATTTTCATTCCTTATGAAAGTTTACCTTTGGGATCCTAACGTTAAAACATCCATTTTAATTTTAATAACTTGCAGTTATTACATTTTACAAACAAATGCTATCCAAACAATATTTTCGACTATTCTAGAAATTTCGAAATTATCATTAGCACATATCAAATAATCGTGCTTTATTTTTATGACGTTTATTTATTTACAAATATCAATGCATTGGGTTGCGTTCAATATATTTTTGTTTAAGCGTTGGTTGCATTCAGAAAAAGTATTCGATAGTGATTTGACGTTTGATATTTGAAGTAAAAAAACATTGTAGAAAACTTTTGATAAATTGACTTGAATAATTAACTAAAACGTTAAAGATGAAAAACGCACGAAAATTAATCAGCTATAGAAACTAGTATTCTTAAATATTGACAACGTAAATTTATTCTCTATGATATTGATAGCTGACAGCACCATGGCTAATTACGTCACATCCTACCACGTCGCGTTATTGCATAAATTAAAATTGAGCAATAAAAAAACAATTTGTTCAATGCCTTTATATGTGTTTTAGTATAATCTTTACAAATGAATTTCCGGATTACTCCATACATGGGTATTAAAATGCGAATTTTAGAATGTTTATACCAACCCTCGATGGCTCACTTATACATTTTCAGGTAGAATGTCTGATTTGAAATGCTGTGGATCGAAAATCCGGTTGAATGGAATTCAAAATCAAATTTAAGGTTACGTATTTGATCTTATAGATTCCGCCTTCTTGGAAACGAAGCTTCTTTAAGGTTTAGAAATCAACAGTGTTTGTAAATTAACAAAATTTCAGTTCACATACTTCAATCATAACTCAAGTATAAAATAACTGCTATTTAACGTCATAAAGTAAAATAATAAAACATAATTGGATCAATAAATTATAATTTATTTATATTATCTATTTTATAGTATACATATTTATAATGGAGAGTCAGTCTAAGGAAATGCGACCTTAGACCACTTGGACATTACATTAAACGATCATAACATTGAGCATAAATACATACATTTTTTTCGTAATGTATTTTATAAGTCTATAATCATTTTTTTATTATTAATATTTAAATGTTTTGTTAATTAATTTCAAAAGTACTTCCAATAAAAATTATTAAATAATTTATGGAATTTTCGTTTATTCAATCAACATCTATCGAATACGCACATCATAACTATCGTTTTCTTTGTCTTTTTAACAAAAATATTGGGAACTTTAGCTCTTGGATATGCTCGTGGAACAAACCTTTAGTCGAAAAGTTTCGTGACCGCACTCTGAAGAACAACTTAGTAATTACTGCTAGAAGGTTGACATATTAAGCTCCGCCCTCTGCCAGAGATTCCAATATCAAAATTTACCTACCGGTACATATGATAGAATCTATCAGATAGATATTATTAATTGAATAAACGAAATGGTACATTACTTTTTTTCGTAATATTGTGAAATATTACTATCAAAGTTTTTCGTTATTCGGGCACAAAATCCCGACTTTGTCAAGAAAGTATTAAAAGTTCGAAAAGTAAAACTTGAAATTATTTTATATTTTTATATTGTAAAGTTGCGACACTTGACACTCATACAAATAAAATTTTTTTACTTGAAGCCGTTAACAATAAATAACCACAAAAAAGCTGTCAATCCAAAAAATGTTGGATTCAATTTTCTAAATCGTACAATTTTGATATATTTTTGGTCGAACAGAAAGAGACGGAAGTTTTTTCTTAATGAAATCTAGACATTGTGTTTAAATTTTAGATGAGTATTATATGTTAAAGAGCCGAAACTTCCTACTCTTCCCCATAACAAATTCCATAAAATTAAATCGTAACAGTTTTGTAATAAACATTTTTTCAACAAGACAAGTGTCGCATCAAAAACAAATCTCATAAGTCCTTATTGAAAGAAAATCCACAAAGTTTTGTAGCAAATGTGTATAGACTTTAAAAAATTGTTCAATATAAATTTACATAATTCAGTCCCATCGGTACGTTTTTTACATAAATGTTTATTTAAAAAAAAAAATTAATAAAGATTGAACTAATAATATAATTCTATAATCAATATCTTCTTTAGATTTACTTAAAACTAGAAAGTCTTCCATTCAAACTAAATAACAAATCATTAAAGATTTCAAAATATACGATTCTAGGTGATTTCATAAAAGATACAGGGATGGGTAATATTTTAAATGGTTCCATTTTAAGGACGTTCGAAAGAGAAAAAAAATGCAGAAAATTTCCTGTAAATTAAATATGTTATAAAAAAGTCAATACGAATGCATTAGTATGCTTCAAAATGTTAGTTCAAATGCATTTTTTTCGATATTGAAAATCATACTTTTAACATTGGGTCTTATGGAGAAACTACAAATTTAAACTTTATAATCGAATAAAACATAATTTAAAATGCAGAGAAGTTTTTATAAAACTATGTAAATTGTTTTTAAATAAACAAGGATTTATTTGAGCCAAAGATGAAGGTATGTTCAAATGCATTTTGGAAAGTAATCATGAATTATATAAATAATTTTATCATTTTAGAGAAGCAAAACACAAGATTTTACTTTTCTATTTAAAATAAAAGAAACATTACGAGTCACAACTCACGAGTATTATATTATTTACCAAATAACAATAGAATATTTAAATCTAGTTTCAACGTATACATTAAATCTGTAACGCTCCGTTACAGATCTAATGCATTAAACCCATTTGATTGTATTATTCATAGGCAATGACACACAAACTTGAATCGTACATTTTACATCTTTTTACTATAATTGCTTATAAGATAGAAATTGTGTAATATAACATACACTACCAAGACAATTTATTGTGTAAATATACACTACTTCCAACATAATTTATTCAAAATTAACATATTCCAAATAAATTAACACCTATTTATAATAATTTTAAAAAAATTTTATATTGGTTTTATTTAGTAGATAGTTCCATGTTCTTTTTTTATAGTGTTGTACATAATATTCTGCTATATATATATATATATATATATAAAACATTTAAAAGTAATCCACTGTACGTTTATGGTAAAATAACAGGTACCTGTAAAAAATTTAAATCATTATTGTCAAATATTAACACTGTGAATATGATATCTAATGGTCAAAAAGTCGAAGCATATGGTTTGAGGAAAAAAAATAATTTCAAAAAATTGTTAGTATTTTTAAGGATGTACGAGCACTGAAGCTTCAAAAAGATTAAGGCTTGATTTTTTTGTTTACATGTAGTTGAAGTGCAAATAAGTCAATTATAAAAGTTTCAGGGGGGAGGGGGTACGGAGTGGTCTTCAATTAATTATTTAATGTTCGAGTTTTAATGCATTGCTCTTATGGAGAAACCCATATTTTTACACATATTTTGATAATTTTCACTTGGAATAAAATAAGACGAATAAAAAAAAACAATACGCAATAGAAATATTAATAAAGAGACTGATCCAACAAAATTATGGTATGATGGGCCTAAAAAAAAGATATTTAAGAAAACAACTGAGATTTATTTCGGCTAAATTTTATTTCTGTCGGCGGCGGTAGCTTAATTACCAGAAATTTTAACTTAAAAAAATAATAAACATTATTGTGGACTTTTATGAATGTATTATTTAAAATTTTGAAGAATTTTATAAATGAACAATACATCAGCGCTTGTACATCCTTAAAAGGAACTGTTTTTATATTAAGTTTTGATTTACTTTTTGCCGGGGTTTTTGCAAATAAAAGTTACGGGTAGAGGTAGGTAATGGAAATATGTATATTCAAGCCAAGCAAGTTGAAAGATCACATTATTATAAAAGAGAGGCTTATTTCGATAACTATTAATCAAATCGTCCCGATTTGAACGAAATACAAAATAAATTGAATACAAAGATACGAAAATCGTGCTAATTTGACGATTTGGTGAGATATTGGTCGCATACAGAGCAATCAAACCAAATCCTTACTAAAATAAGTAAGTTACTTCTGAACATCAAAATTCAACGTGCTTCTCTCGAGACTCATTTACTAACTTGTCAGCAGTGTTGCTGTTATTGGGGGATTTTCCACTAATAACCCTTCATTCGGGGAGGACGTGGACTTTGCGTAGGGCATGCGACAGACCAAGCTGTGTATAACCACAGCTAGGCCATTCGACTGTGCTCGGTTGAAACTCACTAGAATACAGTTGAGAAGGGTGGTGGGGCTCTTGACAAAACATTGTCGATTGAACTACCACTTTCATAACTTGGGGATCTCTGATTATCCCACTTGTAGGGCCTGTATGGAGGACGATGAACCCTCCGTACATGCCATTTGCATCTGCAGAAACCAGCAGGGTGTCAGGCATAGAATGTGGATTCATCAATCTTGGGAGCAATCCCAGCGGATAAGCTGTGGGCTTTCTGTGCGGCGTCTAGCCTCAACAAAATCCTATAGCATCATCTGCTTAAAATAGCACCTCTTACCGGAGACGTTTCGCCTTCGGGTGACAGGTTGTTCTCAAGGAGGGCACAGAAGACCCCTTGGTCTAGGTGCTAGGGACCCATTTATGGCACCCCTCTTACTCTTTATTATTATTAGGGAGGACGTTGGCAGTTAATAGCAATTCGATTTTTTATTTACTTTAAGGGTTGTGTTGTCGATTCTTAAGCTTGCGAAAAGAATTTAGTAGACCTGACAACTCTGAGACTATTTACACTCTAGTGGTCAAAATGAACGTTTTGTAATTACTAGACAAAAGCAGGACTAAACTTATAATACTCCTATATTTATATATTACATACTTCTAAGGGGATAAAAATCAATACTTACCCTTCAGAATCCAATACTTCTTTGAGTGTAGCCTTTGTAATTCTATTGTCATCGCATTTATACCAGAAATTTGGTGGTAATCGTACAAACGCTGTATAATGTCCAGCGCCAGATTGTCCATGATGATTAATAACACCAAACAATATATAACGATTATCGTGCGGTGAAAATACTTGACTTGGTGTTGTATTACGTGATTTGGTCATAAACGGTGTCATATCTAATACTTCCGGGAATGATATTACTGTTGAGATTTTTTTCTCAATTTGTCCATGCGTTTTAGATGATACATTCTTGAAACGTTTCAATTGGAATGATGCTACTATTGGTATTTTTTTAACTGTCAATTGTTTGGTAACTTCTTCGATTGAATTACAATTATTGCACTTAATTTTTACTTCTAATAATTCAGGACTAGTGAAACGTTTTAAACAATCTAATAATGAGCTACCGTCTGGTGTTGGTCCTAAATCTAATGGTATATCCCAAAATATTTCTACTGTTGGTGATATTCCCCTATAAACAAACAAAAAACAATAAAGATTATTAAAATAATCAAAGAGAACTCTAGGTTTTTTTGAAATTATATTTCAAATTTTTGCCCCTATTCCTAGAACATTTGTATTTTATAAATACGTATTTTGACTACAATGTAGTCATCATCAGTATGAATTAGCTAATCGTAACTATCTCTGGGATATGGATTCAGAGATATGTTGCTTGTTACTAATTTGCTGCGTGTCTCACAGAATAAACAGTTAAAAAGTTATTTTCATTCAAAAATCTTAAAAAAGCGGGAACACCCATAATTTTTGGATAACATAATAAAAACGTAGGGCCTACACCAGAGATCCTTTAAAGTTGATATTTGGCATACAGTTAGGTCTAGTACCCAAGACACAGGGATAATTATGAAACCACGCAATTTTTAGCAGGAAATAGAAAATTTTTGCATATATTTTAAATACTTTAGATAATTTCACTAATTTACAGCGAGATAACGAGTACAATTATTTGGTATAATTTTTAAATTATATAATTTTCTGTTACATACTTGCAATTTTGACACACAACATCACTTTGATATTTTCCCATAAATGTTTGTTTAATAATCGATTGAACTTTGGATAGATTTTCCTCTTTTCGTAAATCTATATCATAATTAACGTCTAATCCATTTGATGATGCTTGCAATGCTGATAATTGTGAGTGTACACAATTCTTATGTAAAATATCAAGTGTTGCTAAAAAGAACTCTTGGGCGTCTTGCTGTTTATTACCAGCTAAATTTGGTTTATGCATCCACATCAGGTATAATAATTTGTATGGAGCTAATAAACCTTTTCCACCACAGTAAAATTCCTAATACAGAAATTAAAAATAATGTAAGTATAATATTGATCGATTCAATTAAGAAAATAAAAATTTTACTTCGAATAGTTCAGCATATTCACACATAACACACATTCCATCGGAATTTGAACATTTATGTCGTTCTGACATTAAATAATTTCGTAATAATGGAGTGCGCATTAAAACCTAAAAAAAATTTTTTTTTTATAATTTGCATTCAACTTTTGAACAGAGAAGATGTATCTATACCCCAGTGAAGAAAAAAGCAGTTTTGAGTCTGGGACCCCGACTATCACATAGCCGATCGTTACAAGAAGCGTGTATTCTATAATCTGAAATTTCATTTCACTACCCATATAAGATCTTGTATAGTCTCTCTATAGATGTTTTCACATAAAAAATTCGTCACGCTAAAGGAGCCGCGTAAACTAAGCTAATTTCCTGGAAATTTGGAATACAAATAACACTTAATAAATAATATCATTAAAATTATTTGATTTTATTCTCCCAACAAAACATTTCTATTTATGGAAAATATATTATTTATTTTATTTCTTAATAATTTTTAGATCTATGTTATTTTAAAAAGAAACAACTTCAGATTGAAACTTTTTTCATAAAGCAACGCGAAGCTTTAGTCAACGTGACGTGTTTGTCAACGCGAAGCGTTACCACAGCGCAAGGCGCTGCAACGCATGCCGGGCACAGCTTTTTACTACAACTTTACTTATTACAAATTTTTTCATTTTACTAATATTAAGAGAGAAATTCAAGATTTTATGTCCCCGTCCCTTACAAGCCCTCCTTTCACCCAGCAGTTTATTACCTGTATAATACAATTCATATAACAAGTATTGCCCATATTAATAAGTGGTCGTAAGCCAACTGGAGATTGTGAATTCAGTCTTAATCGTTTTGAATGCCGTTGAACTTCTAATATTTCTTTTTTCGTTAACCAAAGTGGAATCCAGGATGGTACAGGATGACCTAAATCTTTCGATGCATCTAATAGATTTCGTCTAGCAATATCAGCTACTTCATCATCATATTCATAATCGCCACATTTCATGCATAAAATATTGCCATAAGTTAAATCCACATATAAAAAATGATCGTGCCGGGCAAAATGAGCTTGAACATGTCCATCGTAACAACCAAAAAATACACAATGTAAACATGAATGTAAACGTTTTCTACTTCGACATTGATGGCATCTTGTATTCACAACCTGTTTAAAAAAATTTCCGTCAAAATTAATTTTAGAGTTTTTATGGATCTGGGAGAGTTTTTAATAAATAAATAATTTATAATTTGGAAAAGTATAAAGTGGTTGTAATTACTATACCGTGGTTTCATTTGAAAAGTTACCACCTAAATATTTTTTTTTTAAATATACATTTTAGAAAAAATTGTGTCAAACAAAATTTGCATAGTTTAAAAAGGGAAACATAATTCAATAATTATATTTTTGTCCCATTCATCCGTGTTCATTTTTTAAACGGTGCAAAATAGGAAAAATCTTAAAACACAAAAAATGTTAATCTCATATTAAAAAAAAAAGTTTTGGTGTAAATATTGTATTTACGCCAGAAATATTATGAATTTTTAAATATTTATAACATTTTTTGAATTTAAAGATTTTCTCTATCTTGTACCGATTAAAATATGTTATACGACGCGGGCATGAATGCATGGAACAAAATTATAATTATGCATTATGTTTACCCCTTTAAATTGTGCAACTTTTGTTTGAAACATTTTATTCTAAAATGCATATTTAAAAAAATATTTAGGTGGAAACTTTCCAATTGAACACACGGTATAAATAAATTTAATGGCAAAATTAATTTATTTTTTTACAAAGATTTATTATTTATTATTTCGAATTATGAATTTTTGAAGAAAATTGTCAAATTAAAGAAAGAACAAAAAATGTGTCAAAACGATAGCATGTAGCTTAGATGCCTTCCATTTAGGTGGCGTAGGGGTAGGTGTTTCAACAACAGGTAGAAAACACCTGAAGATTTAAAAAAAATTTAGATAAAACATGTACCCTTGTTTAAAAAATTTATTTATTTTGTCCATTTTCAAAGATTACTCTTCAGGCCGCTTTGATAAATAATCAGGGCATTTCCGGTTAAATTACATATTTTCAAGAAATTTTTAGAAACTTCCTATTTCTAATTTTCTAATAAATAATAATTACAATAAATAATTTTTTTTGTACGATATTTAAATTTGATAGCTTGAGGCAACGGATCAAAAAAAAAATTAACATCAAGGTAGATGAACTTGACGAAGGTAATATCTTACGTATAAATTCTCATAGCATGGTTTTCATTTTTAAAGGAAAGTGAAATTACATAAATTAAGAAATTTTCGTGACACTATTTAAAATAAAAATTTTTACAAAATTACTTTTTTTTTTTATACAAACCTTTCGTTTTCTGTACAAATCTGTTGTACATGCAATAAAATGTGAATGTACAATATTATATATTTTCAGACCTTCTTCAGCTTTAAAAATATTTATATGATTACATGAATTTTTGCTATCAGATTGGCTGTGGTTTGTTGACAACTGCATGTCTGTTATCAGTCGATCACATTTATTTTTTAAATCACAATTCGAATTGTCCATATTTTCTTTAATTAAAATTTGTAAAAATAAGACACGAGTTTTTATTTATTAAATCAGTTTTCTATACTCAGATAAATATCCAATTGAATTTAGTAGTAATTGTAATTTTGATTCACAAGTTCAACTGTTCAATTGTATTTTAACAAAACACTACTCTGTGACAGTCATCCCTTCCACAACTACACATTCGTCATTCGTTTTACCACACACAGATGTTCGTACAATCTTTTAGTTCGCTAACTTAAAATATAATAATGCATATATTATGATCAGTGTAGACACCTTAGAGGTTTTTTAGAGGCATAGGCTTTGCCCATGACTGTGGATATTCTATTGCATTTTAAATTTTTGGATATGTTTAAATCATTTTTTCTTCTGAAGAAATTAAAAACCCCACATAACATACAAAATTTTATTTAAAAAAGCCTTCATTTCCGACATACTTTTTCAAATTGTCAGTTTATCATCTTAAATTGCAGTTGATTTGTGCCGAATCTATTTAATGCTCTTATATATATTTACGATTTAATGCTCGGAAAAATGTTTTATATAAAATTTGTTTATTTTAAAAATACTAACAACCTTTTCTTCAAACATTTTATCATAAACTAAATAGATTCAGCACAAATCGATTGCAAAAATTTGAAAAACATGTCACTTTTGGAACTGATAGTTTATTATTTTCTGGGTTCAACTCAAAATAATTATTATACAAATATTGTATCAATGTGTCCTCTTCTTCATATTTGTATAGCTTAAAAAATATGCGGTTCACAATGAATGGTCGCCATGTAATAGATGTTAAATATAGCGAAATAGAAAATCGTGTACAGCATTGTAATATATTTTTACAGCCGTTGTTCTAGGTTTGGTATAAACATCTATGCAATTTTTGAGTGCAGTTAGCTACGTAAACTGGGCACCTGTTTGAATATTTACGAAAAGTATGTTTCAATATTTGTGTTAGTTAATAATTTACGAAAAGATAAAGTAGCCAGTAAATTGTGCTAAATTTGTGCTTCCAAAATCTTCTTGAAACGTATGCTTGCGTCTTTTTGGTTATTTTATAATTAAATAATCAAATCTGGGTACGGGAATTCTTTCAATTAGATTTTTAACAATCAAAATAATTTTTTGTACTTTAGTTTTTAGTATATCATTCAATTGGGCTTTATTTGTGTTTGTTTACTTGAAGAAGTAAACAGTTCCGCACATGCGCGTATTAAATAACCCAATAACAATATAACGTAATAAAAGTATAAACAACACCTGCAGATTACCTTTAAATCTTATCTAAAAGTTTATCATTAAAGATATTGTAAATCTTATAACTGTAATTGATGAAAAACGAATGGATAAGGTACAAATCAACTAAAAAATTTTGAAAATTTAGCGCTACTTTTGTGGGTCATAGTACACTCAACTACACAATTAAGTGGTGTCGTTTTTTAAAAATTTTACCGTCGATTAGTGCCGAATCCATTCTGTTTTCGAAAAAATGCTTAGAATAAGAGACACTAGTTTTTTTATGACCAACAACTTTTATTCGAGACATTTTTTCGAAAAAAATAGATTTGGCACAAATCGATTGTAAAATTTTTTTAAAAAGGATTTTTTAATTTCGGAGTTAACTTTTAGGTACGATTAGGTAAACGGGTGTCGAGTTCACTGAGATTTTTTGATTCACCGACAACAAATATATTTTACCTAGGAAATATTCCTATCCTTGTTTAATAACTGTATACGTCTTATAATAAATTTGACATTTGATATTTGAGCTATAAAATTCATTAGGAAGGATTAATTCAAAGAAAATAAAATCATTTTTGAAAAATTTTATTTTTGATTATTTTTAAAAAGTATACGAAACTAGTTTTAAATGCTTTTAAAATGAAATTATTACTAAGCAATAAAATAATTTTAAACAAAGATAACGTTATTTAGTTAAACGGCAATAAAAATTCTGCCACGACGTCTGAAATGATGGCAGAACCCGGTGTTATTGATAATCAAATTGTAGAAAATGTAAGTGATGATAAATTTACAAAAATGGAAAATACAGAAACGGTAAGTTCACTTTTAATAATAATAAATTTTATAATATTACAAAAAAAAAATCCTGGACGATCTACGACTTATAACCTATTACATTATAGCCCGTTTCAAATCCATTGAAAGAAATTGAAATTAAAGCGTCACAGATTGTTACACGATTAGAAAAAGCTGCGGAAGAGAATAATGTTGAAAGTGTACGAAATCAACTTCCATGGGATGCGGAATCTAGTGCACAATTATTACATTTGAATACGGAGAAACAAGATTTTGAGAAGATTATCAGTAAAATTGAGAAATTACTAATTTATGAGTATGACGAAGACAATACTGCTACGTTGGAACCATTGGACGATTGTGCAAAAATTGCGATTGTATCGCATAGTATTATGGCTTATGTGAGTACGTTGGATAGGCCACGATTACAAAAATTGAATGCGAAGTTAACTGCAGAAACTACTAGATGGCTTAGTTATATATTTAGGTAAACATTTTTTTCCATAACTTAAAAATTATATGAATGTTTATGCTATGTTTATACTTTGTTTATATTATATATATGACTCGAACAAAAAATTGCTAAAGTAATGAATCCATCTGTCTTCATTTCATGATCTTTATGTAGTATTATAATTCAATTAACTTAAAAAGTGTTTATACGCTGTATGTATATAACATACAGGATGTTACTTAAAGATGCGGAGAAAATTCAAGATTAGCTCTTTTAGTATTTTTTCAAATATCGCTTTGTATCGTAGATACAGGACAATAGAGGTGACCAACATGTAGTAGTAATATTAGGTATTGGCTAGGTGCACAATTGTCGAGACTAGCGACAATGTGATAAAAATGCACAACACTACTGGACGGATTCAAAACTCGGCTATATTTTGTCATGTTGTTACAAGATGGCTTCGTGAATGGGAAAAATTTTCATTTTTTTATATTAGATTTGAGTAGTTGAAATGCATAAATTGTTGTTTGTTGTAGATTTTGGGATTGTGCAGCCAGCTATCACGATGATCTTTTCGAAGGTTTATTACGTATCATTCGTAAAGAATTACATAGACGTTATCCACGTGCGCTAGACGATGGTATGACTGTATTATCATCATCATTACCTACAATGTATATAAGTGCACAAAGTCCGCTAGGGGCTTTGCATCATCACTGTCGTCAATTGGGATTACCTTTTGCTTGCATTCGACCGGTACCAACACATACCGTGTTCGGTTCATTGTATACAATGGATATTAGTGCGTTACAACGTATGATTGGTGAAGATGTTGTGGCTGGCCGAACTCCGTTACTTGTTGTAGCCGATACGGGAACATTTATTACGGGACACGTTGATAATATACCTCGACTTGTGGAGCTATGCAAGACACACGATATATGGTTACACTTACATGGACATGCGTTGGCTGCTTTAATGTTAAATTCATATTTTCAATCGCCACGAGCTCCGCGTGACTCGACGGTATGTATTAATGATACTCTCGTACAAATTACTCAGTTATAAGGTTTTTACACAATTTTCACAAGAGAAGTAGCAACAGTTTAATTATGCTAGTTTAATTATGAAAAAACAATAAGACGCATAAATACGTTTCAAGAAGATTTTGGAAGCACAAATTAAGTACAATTTTCTCGCTATTTTGCCTTTTTGCAAATATTGAAACGGGTGTCCAGTTCACGGAGCTTATTTTTATCTCTTTTTGTGTATTTTTAATTTTAATCTATTCATTGTTTTTGTTTCAGCCACCTCCATTAGCTGATAGTTTTACTTTAAATTTAGGAACATGGCTCAATATCCCTGGTCTTCCAATGGTTGTATCCTTTTTTATATGAAAAACAAATACTTCAGGAATATGAACATTTTTGTCGATGTATTTCCTTAATTAAAAACTATAGACTTTATATCGAGCGAACGATTCATCAACAATTCGAGCTGGTTTAAGTGGGACTGGTCGTAAAGTCCCTTGTTTACCAATTTGGTGTTCATTACAGGCATTAGGGCGAGATGCAATCTATAATCGAATTTCTCAAGCATTCAAAAATGTTGAAATTGTATGGAAAGCGATTTCCAAATATAATTGTATCAGAATTGTGGTGAGTAAAAATAAAAACTTAAAATTCTCGATAATATGTTTTTTCTAGATAAAATAATGGCCTGGATAGAAACAGCTGAGCAATAGGCAGGCAGACATTCAAAGATTTCAAAATTTTGACACAATTCCTTGCCTTGAAGGCTAAGAAACTTTTATTAATAGAAATTTTTGAATCGTTTTTAATTGAAGAATTTTTTTATTGTAGAGTCCCACACCTGGTGGTGAAGATGGAACCTACACTATCGACAACTTCTTATCAAAACCTATAAACACAAATGTAAGTAAATTTTGAAATTTTCCTTACTTAAAGGACTTCAAATTTTCGATGTTTCACTTTTTCTTGCAGCTCTTATTAGAAACCGCTGTTACATGTGTGGTATTCCAATTTATACCTCCAGCTGCTGAAGGAGAAGTATATACAGGACGAGTTCCTGAATATTATGATAAACTTAATAATTGGTTAGGTCAAGTTCTTCAACGAGATGGTTCACAAATACCATTACAAACATTTGACTTGGAAAATACGGGCATTGTATTACGATATTGTCCCCTGGAAAATGGTTTTCCATTAACCGAAGATGATATAATCTCATTTGTTGAATTTTTGGAATCCCAATTAAAAATAATTACAGCCACAGTACGACATAAGCACACATTTAAAGAACTTGTCGATTTATGTCCAGTTCTGAAGCTGGTAAATGTACCAGATTGGGCTGGATTAGGTGGCGTACGTTATGCACCTGAAACATGGGAACAAATTCTTACAGATCAAGCAAGAGATGAATTAAATCGTTTAAATATTGCCTTGGTTGAAAATCTACGTACTACAGACAATGCATTCTCTTTGGGGGAAGATGTTGATGGTTTAGCATGCGTTCGATTCGGTTTAGTAACCGATGATACGGATATTGAAGAATTATTAAACCTTGTTATTGACACGGGTAAAGCAGTGGAAGAAAACTCAAAAATTATTGATTCAATGACAGAAATAGTAAAGAAAGGTATTGAAACCGCCATGCAAGATTTACAAAAAGAAAATGAAGAGCGTATGTGGCAAGAAGGTATTTTACGACAAGTTCCCATTGTGGGTACATTTGTAAATTGGTGGTCACCGAAAAGTAAAGAAACTGGTGTCCGAGGACGTAGTTTAAATTTAACCCAAGGAGTTGTTGAATCCACGGAAAATATTTATCGATATCATATGCAATTACAAGGTGGACAAGCAACACCGGGTATTTCGAAAGCACCACCACAACCATTAATACAAACCCAAGTGGGTGGTGGGAGTCATTCACGATCGAGTAGTCACAGTTCAAATGTTAGTGGAATTGTAAATGGTCTTCCACAATCTACTACAGTGGATTCAAGTAATAATATTGAAATAAATGATAATCAAAAACCTTTATAGTTATGAGATAATTTGTTGACAGATGATTATTCGTAAGTTGTAAGTGGCATTTGGAAATTAGAGTTATCGTAATCATTCTATCAAAAATATCGATATGCTAATAATAACGCGGTATTTGTAAATTTAGCGTTGATTTAAGTTGAGACGTAGCGTTTGTTTGTTTTTGAGTTTCTGTGAAACACAAAAATGAATACAACAGCGAATTTTTGCAAGCATCCATGAGCCGCGAAGTTACTTTTTCATTCACAAATTAGTCAAAAAGTGATGTACTCTTCAGCATCTATTCACTTCGATGAATCCATCAAGGAACCATTTTATTGTTCATTAGAAAATTCGTCCTTAAGGATGAATTCTCCGTGAATGGATAACTGCTTTTTGTCTTCAAAATCATCGGAATCAGATTCTGAATTTAGTAAAGATTATACAAATATGCCCTGCTCGCAGTTTATTCAAATACTAATTCCATGAGCCACCCTGCGGGTTAAACTTGTTCCCGGGATAAGTGGACCTGTCTTTGTTAAGTGGACGTTAAATTATAAATATCCTATTCTTTAATGGTATCGATATTTTTAATGGAATAATTGCGAGAATTCCGTATTAATTAGGAATACCTTAATTATATTATTATTTTAAAACACTTTGTTTGAGAGCTGTGCTCATACGCTTTAAAAATATTGATGTGCTTTTTAAAAGTACATAAAATTTCTATCGGGGGAACTTGCATATTTTTTTTAAATTAACTAATTTTCTATACCACATGGTGAAAACCATTTTAAATATAAATGGATTTCACTCCTTGGGTGAGATCTGAAAGAATCGGATAATAATTCTTAAAAAACGAGATTTTTCTCTTCCTCTGATCCCCGGATATAGATGAAAATAACAATTTGAAATTGCTTAATTGATGACACTTTGTTGTTCAATTATGGTCTAAAATATCAATTTTTTGAAAATGTATTCGTACTTCTACCTCTTTGTTTGAAACATTGAGACATCAACTGTAAATAATTTCCCTTTTTTTACGAAGTTTCAAAGAAATAGTAAAGTTCATTCAACTTTAAACTTAATTTTAGCCTAAAAATTCTCTTTGAATTTTTCGTCCGATATGGGGTTATTAACAAATTTGTAACACTGAAAAAAGTTAAGAAAGAAAGTTGTAAGTAATCAAATATGTAATCTGATTTCATAGATGTATAAAAATAGACGATGGCGCTAAAACTGGTCACATGACCGATATCGGGGCCCATTTTAACGCCCGTTGGCAGCATCTGCATGAAATGAACCTTTGCAGTATCTGCACCTAAAGGAAGGGAACGGCAGTTTTGCAGCTGCCTGGGGCGTCGAATTGTCTTAATTCTCCTCTGCTGACTTCTGCAGTGTATAAGACAAAAAGCAGTGTATAAGACAAATAATTTATTTATCTTACAAACTTCGCATGTTTTGTCTCTGTGTCACGGCGTCAATAAGATTAGTCCACTTCCGTGTACACTTTTCGATCGATAATTTTTTGAGCTAAAAAAAAAGAAATAGTGCAAGTTCCTTTTATAAGAAAATGAAGGAATTGTGTATTATAAAAAAAACAAACTATTTAGTTAAAACACCTGTGATATATATTTTTAAAGGCCAACAAGAAATAGTTTATTTTCTATATTACCTTCATTTTATTTACAGTTAGATAAACACTTAGTAAAGTTGATCTTTGCTGCTGCACTTAATATTTGGTATATCTCCGGTTTTGAAAAATAATCCGAGAATTCTCCATTTAAAAAAAAAATTAATGGGTGCAATGTTTTTTAAAAATTTATATTCTTATTTATATATCTTATACTGTTAAACGAGCAATATTTATATAAACGACGTCCTCAAAAACGATCCCGATAAAATTTTCAGAAATGTGTACTTAGGTTTAATTCCTCATTTTCTAGAAAAGTTCCCATCTACCTTAATTGTTTTGGCGATCTTTGTCTACCCTCAAACCCTCTAACAAGTATTGCGAAGAGTAAATAAAACAAAACACTAGTTATCTATGTTATAAGATGTGATATCAAAATAAAAGCTCGTTTTCTTTTGTATAGTAGGTGTACCTAATATGAATCACTATTCGATATATCGGTCAATTTTTTAGTGTTATATAGTATAATTTAAAATGAAAAAAACTATTTTTTTCCGTTTTCTCCTAAAATCCGGAGAACACTTGAGTTGTTCGGAAATCTGGAGGTAAGTCTAAATAACCGGATCAAAATCAAAGACGGTGATGGCAGACTTAATTATTATTGTAAGTACAATGAAGGTAAAGCATGTGCGCAGTATGAGTGAGGTATTCTGTAAATTATTTTTTATGTTAAAAAAGTACATAAGGTATACAACATATTTATTTTGTAATTATAGAGTAAAGTAGCTCAACAGAGTGTATTTCTTATTATTATTTTAGTTCTTATGTTATTTGTACAGGGATGAAACGAAACAGCAATCTGATAGAGGGATAAAAGTGAAATCTAGAATACTTCATATTTGAAATTTTTATTAAATGCTGGTTCTAAACTTGAGCGCTTCTATTAGGGCATTTTACGCCAAATCACCTAGCCAAAATGTCGTAAGAATTGTTTTTCTGAGCGATTTTCACAATAAATCGACTTTTTTGTCTGTTATCTAGAGCACGGAAGTGCGTAAGGCCGAGTTTAAGGGGTTATATAATAAAGAGTATTTTTCTTATAAAAAATAGATAAAATTTAAATATTTGAAAGATTACTCGTTTAAAAGTTGAACAATTGAATCATTTTAAATTGTGATTTGGATGTCACGGTGATTTGGACTTTGCTCGCGGAGTTATTTAATTCAACCGTCTTTTATATGTTAGTTGCCATCCAAACTATCGTATGTGTATTGAAAAACTGAGGGTTGCTACTACACTCCTACTCTTAATCTGGTTCTATAATCCGGAAAAGTGGACATAATTGTTTTACAGTACTATCTTGATATTTCTAGAATAAGAACATTCAGTGGGCATAAATGGTGCTCACAATGTCGAATGGTAATTACAGTATACTTTTATATCAGATTCAATAAATTAAAAAGAGATATACTGCAGTCACAGTCTCTCATTGTGAGCACCACGTCCACTGAATATACACATCGTGACCCCGTGTGTTGCTTCGCTTCTCGAAACTTTGTTTCTTATATAGGCTTCTGTTTCACTAGATGCTACAACGCGCTATAAAGATAAAGAAATCTGCAATCGAAAAATACCTACATGAGAGCTTGTCCAATGCAATGGGGATTTAATACGAAGTTCTATAGATACAAAGTGTCATCTTCCCAGCGCGTTCTAGCTTTTAAATCACGAGAGTCTTTACAGGAGATTGGTGCATATTCTTATTTAATTATATGTATTTTATTATGATGTCAAAAATTTCATCACCACGTGACACGTAAGTGATCGCCTATGTATATTTTTTTGAATTCACTATCAGTGAATTAATTGAACCAATTTTCTCTCTATTAATCACCCGATCATTCTGTACTTAAACATGAATCCTTTATCATTTGTAATTAGAATTATTTTAAGAGAATTGATTTTGTTTTAATTATTTTTTAAATATTTTATAATTGTAGTGATAATTGATGCGTTAAAATCAAATAATCGATTTCCTATTTAAAGTAACCTTGCGTGCGGCGCGAATCAAATCAAATTTTACATATCAAATTCAATTACAATTCAATGGGTTTAGTAATTTGATATGTAATTTTAAAACTCAATACTGAGACTCGAAGCGCAGTTAGTATTTAATAAGAATACTTTTGAATTATTTTCTTCAATATCCAGAATTTAGTATTTAAATAGTGTACATAGTTTTTTTTCCACAGAATGTGGGGTATGCTAAATTTTATTATTTCTTAAACATAAATTCCTTTTTAAAAATTTTCTGATCTATTTTCAGTACTAGCTCAAGAAGATTGCTAAAGATAATTATTAAACTCAATTTGAAATTAAATTAAATTTCTTTGTTTATACAAGTGGACGGGTGGGGGCGTATGCAAAGTTTGAAACTGATTAAAGAATCTTCAGTTAGAGATGAGACAGATCTCTATTTGTGGGATAATGTATACACATAATACAGATTATATTTTAACTCATTTGATTTATGAATTATTAACATTTACAAATATTTGAAGTGGGGAAAGCATAGATACTGCATTATCTATGCAGTATAGTACTTACTGTATGAAGTTTGGTGTCACCCTTCACTATTTTCTATTTCACATATTAAATAAACATGCTATACAGTAATAGAGTGGCGAGTAAGCGTCCTGGCAAACCTAGAAATGTCAGAGAATTTTAATATTCTGAAAAAATACCTTCAAAACCAATCTGTATTTGTCTATATTTGTATCTCTGTCCGATCTAAATACAGGTATATATATATCTATCTATCAATAACCCATTAACGGCGAATGACGAAAGCACCACTGTCTCATCCCTAACTATGGAAATCCCCACAGTAAGTGGTATAGTTGACTACAAAAGGCGTTTTTTAGTTGATTTATGTAGAATTTAAGTGGTATTCGAAAAGATGCTTAGAACAAAAGTTGTTAGTATTTTTAAAATGAACAACGCTTTATGGCTGCAAAAAATATGAAAAAACGAACACCACTTTAGCTGCAGTCGATCGAGCCGGTATAGTCGACCGCAAAAGTAGAGTTCTTTTTCAAAATTTCATAATTAATTTGTTGTGCCGAATCCATTCGCTTCTCAAAAAAAGTATTGACAAAAGTTTCGAGTATCGAACAACTTTCACTCGAGACATTTTTTCGAAAACAAAATGAATTCGGCACAAATTAACTGTAAATATTTTGTAAAAGAATACTACCATATTAATTGATAGTGAGTGCATACCACTTATAACGTATATTTAAACAAAAAAAATTGTTATAATTAAGATTTAAGGAATACCTCCAAAAAAAAAAGAGTAAATTATGTTATATTATTTTTTTAAATAAATTATTTTATTTGTTTTCATTTTATAAAGAATTCTATTTGCACAAAATTTAATATTAAAAAAAATATATATTCAGTATTAAAAAATCGAATTCAATTTGATTTTTCCAATTTTAACTGTACAAACAAAAACTATTGTATATAATTATACAAAGCTGTCAAATACCACTTATAGCTATGTTTTGCTTTATTTCTATATGCCTAACAAGTGTCTTTTTGAATGTAAAGGTTCTATTTCCTCGGTACGACTATCAACGATGATCGTTGAGCACTATTGCTTCGAGGGACTGCCGATAGAGTTGTTAACGACGATCGTATGTCTTGGATCGTACAAGAAAAGCATGAATATAATCTTCAGTCGCTTACGTTTTTGGTAATGAGAAGACCACTTGCGTCATGACTCTTTGGATTTCTGACGTGAATGATGAAATTCTTCTCGAGCAGGTGGCTAATCATCACTCACTGTGGCAGCTGTTTCATGCGTCCTACAAGAATCAAATGGTCATTAGGAAAATATATGGACTGATATTGCCAACAAAGTCGGAAAATCATATTCCACCTACTCAATCAAAAGACTTATTCTGTTAAACACAACTTTTCTGCTAGAACGATGTGTCTTCGAATAAAAATACGCAACTAGTGGAAAATCAACAAATAGCAGACGCTCTAAACGGTCATCGTGTTAGTCGCACCGTGGAAAATGTAACCTTAAAACTGATGATTTAGAATGTGTCGAGAAAGACCTAATTTAAAAAAAATAATATTGTTGGCGAAATAAAGAAAAAAAAAGGCTTAGACTTTAAATTGCATTTAATTAAATAAATGCACATTTACTAAAATAAATACTGTTCATTGTTGTAGTATAAATAATTACAAGATTACTGAACCAAAGAGATTGTAATCGAATAATGTTTTATCTAGTTTTAAAAAAAGAAGAAAAAAAACGATGGTATATGATGTATATTATTATATACATCATAAATATACATATTTGAAAAAAATGTATGTAGATTTTTTTTTGAATAATAACAATTCAATAGTTATTATTTATTAACAATGATGTGCTAAACACCATTTATGTAATAATACAAATAAACACAATAAAAATGCTATTATCTATTATTAAAAAAATGATGTTAATTATATTTTACCACGTAATCGGAAGCAATAGGGAATATGCATGGAAATTTTTTCTCACTTGAATTGAAGCATGTTTACTTGACAAATATCAAGGTAAAATTACTTTTTAATTAACTTTAAAAATAAGCGAGATATGAATGATTGAAATTCCCGATTAGACAAAGAGGGAGATAGCCCTCTTGATATGTTGTGTGACGTCATATTACACTTTTAAAATACACCATTTAAAATACACGTAAAACTCCGTTTTAAGTATTTTTGCAAGAAAGAGACAGATAATAATCTTTAAAAGCTTATAGCTTCCTTGATATTTGTCGGATTTTAATTTCGTTTTTAAATATTACAGTATTAACAGTATTTTCATATTCTGAAAATAAATGTGAAAAAAAATTTTCATGCATATTTCCTATTGTAGTATGTACATAAAAAATCAATCAAGTTCGTGTCGAACCACGCGCAGTGTAAGGTTCGTAGTCGGTACGGATTAATCGCTAGAAAGATCTAACTACAAGTCATTTTGTTTTTGCATGGAGTTTACATGTCATAAGTTGGTCGACTATTACTCGTAAACTAGTAAAGCCTATTAAATATCAAAAATTTGTCCCAATTCCTAGATCAATTACTTGTATTTTATAAATACGTATTTATACTAATTAGTCATTATCAGTATGAATTAGCTAATCGTGACTATCTCCGGGATATGAAATCGATGTTATGATACTCGTTGCTAATTTGGTGCTTATCTCGCCAAATTTATGGTCATGACATATTTTACCCTTTAAAAATTGCCGCTTTTGCCAAATAAACGAGGTGTCACGAATACTGTCATCAAACTTTGTAAAATAAGTTTGGAACAAAAATAATCTCATACATTGTATTTGTCAGTGATTGCGAAGATATGAAGGAGGAAATTTCTATACTTTATACGTAAGTTGGTTTGATGTTCCCAAGTTTCGAATTGGTTTTATTTAAGTTTTGAAATTTATTATTAGGTCGCAAATTTATATTATAACTGGTTAATCTTTATCCCCCCGCTTCTAGAAGTTACTATATGGTGGCTATGTGTTCGAAATTAAAAATCGATATTGAATATTCATCGGATTTATATATTTTGAGGTTCCTGCGGTGTCAAACATACCATTTTAAGTCATTGGTCTGTGAGTATTTGTGGATTTATTATGTGAGCATGATATCTTGAAGACGAAAAGTGCAAGAACATTTAAATTTCATAATTGTCATATCACTAAAAACTAAGTTTTTAGGATAAAGTGTCTCACTTTTTTGAAATGTAAGCCCATTTGATTGGTTTTTTAACGTCTGTATTTCGGTTTATAATTTCGTCTATATTATAATAAAAGGGGTTGGAAAAAAACTGAAAAGTACCTATTCTCTAAAGTGACAATTTAGCTTAATATTACATCCTTTATTGGTTTCAAATTTTAATTTAATAATTCTAGTTTACTTGAAGATTTTGATTAGTTTTATAAATTTGTGCATAAATCTCACAAGTTATACGTTCCTATCTCTATGCAAAGTGGGATAGTCTGTTTAAATCCTGTACCATTTATATTGAAGCGCTTTATCACGGGTACATAATTATAGGATCTTCAATGAAGTCTCTATATCATAAGCTAATGCTATTTCCTATATGCAATGATTATTGCATATACGGTGTAGAAAATTAACTTTTGTTGATATCGTCGAGTTGAAACTTAGTTATTCAAATAACAGAACTTAAAACAACATTTTGTTTCGAGTTAATTATTAATAAATTAATTAAATATATTTTCATATAAAAACTCCATAAAATTCAAATTCCAACAAAATTTAACATACTTGATATAACCACAATTAAATTTTAGTTTATTCTGTACTATTCTATTTCAAATGCTTTGTAGAATAGAAGAAATAACTCAAATAAAGTATTTTATCTATGTTTGTATGTACTATACTGAGCCACAAAAGTGGAGTACTTTTGAGCCACAAAAATGGAGTACTTTATTGTTGTACATTATTTTATTGTTGATTTGTGATTCATTCGGTTTTTTGTGAAAATATTTCGAATAAAAGTTATTAGTATACATTATTTTTAATGTAAAGCTTTTATCTCAGGCTTTTTTTTCGTAAAGCGAATATAAGACCGCTCCTTCGAACAAACGAACCATTACATTTGACTTTGAGAAAGTGTTTTATTAACCATTAATTTTTAGTGTATTTGATATATTTTTTAAAACCTTGTGGAATTTTAGTAAACAAAACAACCTACCATCTACCTTGTGTATTTTGCAATATATTTTTTTTCATAATCTATGTGTAAATTTTCTTAGTTAATTGTATTTAAATTTTGTTTTTATTTACCTCTATATACGTGTAGAATATAGAGGTATTGTTTCCGAAGTTGAAAATCGATATTGAGATTTTACCGAGTATCAATCAAGCATTTTTTCGCAAACGAAATAAATTAAGCTCAATTTTAGCTCAATAATTTAAATATACTTTCATTCAAAATCAATTTTGCCATTTAGTAACTTGGGAATATAGAGGTCGTGTGAGTGCTTCACACCAGTTTTTTTTATTACCTTCTTAAATAAATAAATAATTGACTTTTCAAGTAAATTTGTTAAAAAAATTCCGATATTTACTGACCAATTAGTTTAGATAACAATAATTACTACTTTAGAGAAAAAATAAGTAACTTATTTTATGAGTTTGTAAATAATAAACATTATATTATTAAATACAATACTGTTCAAAAAAATTGAGCTTATCTGTACATAACTAGTGAAATTTTGTCACGCAATAGAGCTTCTCAAAATGAGAAGACAAATTGCGTTGTGTATTACTGGATCTTAGTTCATATCAATCGTTATTTATATATTAATTAATACTGTCAATCATAAACGTTGATTGCGCTTTTATTCATGAAATAAAATTTTTTTGACAAGTTTTTTCAAGGCTATCAAAACATTTTCGGATCAATGTTCGTGTTTACTATTCTTCTTTTTTTGATGAAGTATGTTATAAATGACTGTTGTATATTTGCATGGCCGGCTCTAGGGTAATCGGTGCCCAGTTGCAAAGTTCTTTTATAACGCCCCCTATATTTATTTAAAGACAATACTGGCTACTTTCCTAGTAATAAAAATAGTAAAAATATAATATTGTTTTAAATAATTTAATAACAATATTTATTATATATATTTTTTCAATCCCTTTTAAATACAATATTTGTGATCGGTATTTGCTAAGTAATATATATATATATACTAGGGGTCCCGACAGACGTTGTCCTGTACACATGTCTTACAATTTTAAACTTTTTTTGAAAATTTTGATTTTTTTTGTATTGAATTGTGAATCTAAACCATTCTAGAATTCACTGGAACACACACAAAAAATTTCATCAAAATCGGTCCAGCCGTTTAGGAGGAGTTCAGTCACATACACAAGGAAAGAAGAATTATACCGGTTGTTTAGTTTACATCTTCGCATAGCAGATCTCCCACGAGTATGAGAGAGTACATATGTATACATTAAGCAATGTGTATGAGAAGGAGGTCTTATAGGTTTGTTTTCTTACTTAAAGTTAAACTGTTGTGTGTTGTATGTGTCGTACGATACGCATTCAGTTGGATGACGCTTGGAGAGTGGGGTTTTTTTTAAGTGAACAGATCAGTTGTTATGATTTGTTCTGTTGTTCAGCACACAACAGTTTAACTTTAAGTAAGAAAACAAACCTATAAGACCTCCTTCTCATACACATTGCTTAATGTATACATATGTATGTAATAAGATATATTTAAAGGAGAAAAAAAGAGACAAAAATACATGTATATTATTTCAAATAATACATGCAGACTGTGCTGAAATTAAGTATTCAAGAAAACTATACCACGGTGTAGAGCTGCAAAAAACAAACAAAAAAGTTTAATAAAGTTTTTCCATTTGACGCTCATTTTTTAAGATATAATCAATTAAACATTGATAAATTCAAACAATCACACAGAGCGCATAGTTTTAAAGGCTCGCAGGCAGTAAGAAGCCCCGTCTCCTTACACTGTGCGCTCTGCGATTGGTTGAATTTATCAATGTTTAATTGGTTATATCTTAAAAAATAAGCGTCAAATCAAAAAACTTTATTAAACTTTTTTGTTTGTTTTTTGCAGCTCTACAAAGTGGTATAGTTTTCTTGAATGAATTTCAGAACACCCCTACATATATATAGGCTATATATATATATATATATATATATATATATATATATATATATATATATATATATATATATATATATATATATATATATATATATATATATGTATATATAACAATGATTTGGCTTCACAATTACAGCCTTTATCCATTTGTTAAATTAAGATGTTACAGAGACAACTATAAATTAATTACGTTTTATGCAAAAATATTTCATCTCATTCAAATTATTCCTAGGAATTATTTCAAACAAAATAAGTTTGGTAAATAAACGTCTTAAACTTATTAAAGCAAAAAAGAATATCAAAGCTACAATCTTTAATTCCCTACTAAACACAAAATTTGTGATCGGTGTTTTACATTTAAGTAGTTATGTTAAATGAACAGATAATGTATACACACCAATTTGTTAAAAAAGTACCTAAATACCCGGTGTATATTGAGTTTATGAAAACAAATTTCAAAAATAGTCGTTTTTTAAAAAAAAGTAACATTTTTATTTTTAAATTTGTGTTCTATCTCTTACAGTTTCAAAGATGGGAAGTTTGTCCATTTTGCCCAAACAAGGTCCGATTTTGCCCATTCTTGACCTTATTTTTTAGCTCTAGAACATACATACAAAATTTCAGATCTCTTTTCAGTTTTTGTTGATGGTCGGACGGACAGCCGGATATGTGGAAATGGACTAATTAGGTCAATTTATAAACACCTATACCAATATTTTATTTATCAATATAAATAATTTATATATCAATATTTTCAACCGTTACAGAGTCGGAACTAAACTTAATGGACATTTTGTGACGGGACTACCCATATGTACGATTCTGTACATCTTTCCATACACTCATTAAAAAGACTTGCGCTTCTTGATTACAAAATCATTACAGAATAGCTCAGATTTTATAAATTCGATAGTACATATACTTCCAATAAATTAAGATATTATTGATTTTATTTTGATAAATATTGATAATCTCGTAGTAATATTTATTATCTATAAATTATCGGTATAATAAATATGTATCGGTGACAGGTATATTATATACAAAATTTTAGGCAAACCATTGAAAGTGTTTACTTTATTAATAAAGAATGGATTTGGAAAATTTAATTATATGAAATTTGGAATTCTATCGAATATTAATGTTCAATCTAATCAGAATGTTTCCATATAAAAATTCTAATTGTTATGTAAATATTTTGAGATCTTAAATTGTAACAGAAAAATAATCTAATCAATTCTTCTGAATGATTTCCAAGAATTAAGTTTTTGGAGTGATTATGCAAAAAATGTACAGTATAATCTATTTAAATTGTACCTATTCGAGTACAATTTAAAAAGCATTCTATTAATCTAGGCCAATCTACTGAAATTTCATTTGAAATGTACTGCTTATAAATTTTTTTTTAAATTTCATCTCAATCGAAGTTTTTTACTGCAAAGTGTAAATTTTTAAAAACGTTTCAATTCCATTCAAAGAACCTTTGGGGAAATTTCTATTGAAATATCAAAGAGCAAAATACAGTATGAACCATTTATATTGTACCAGCTACCGTTCTAAAAACAACATAATGTGTTATTCAAACAACTTATACCGTAGTACTCGAAACAAAATTGTATCAAAACAATCATCAGTAGCTAAATCTTCGTAAAACACATAAAAATGAACTTTTTAATAAATTCATTAAAAAAAAATTGTCCAAATAACATGTTTACTGAATAAATCATTTAGTAGCAATATAAAAAAAAATAGTTAGCGACTGTAACTTATATTCGTATATGATTAAAATTTGGTCTCGTCTGTGATATGGGTTGATTAAGCCTAAGGTCGGCTGTAACTGATAATGGTAAATATAATACAATATAAATTAAGGGTTATTTTATTACTTTATTGTTCAAAAATATCAATTTAATCAATTCAAAGTCGGGAATAGGACCTTTATTTTAATTAAGGTATTGCCGGCTTCATGGACAAAATGCTTGATGCATCCGTAAGCATCAAGATTGTTGTAAAAATTAACTGATTTAATTAATTTGACTAGTAGAATCATGTGCTCCATATTTAATAGAAGCTGTCCATAAAATACATATGCAAAAATTAGAGGAGGTATTACCAAACGTGATAATATACACCAAGAAGGAGGCCTTGACGCTTGCAATTCGTGAATTTTATTTCAAGTTATAAAAATGCACAAAATTTCAGAGTGGATTTAATATTCGGCTGTAGTTTGCCATGTGGTTAAAAGATGTCTTCTATAATGCAATTTTTTGCGAGTCGATTTATGTCTCAGCTGTAGTATAATCCATTTATATTGTACCAACTAGCGATCTAACCACTTTAAATAATACATAAAAACCTTTCAAATCCAATCTTTATACATTATTGTATATCTTGTTGATTGAAAATAAATAGAATGAAAACATTTATACGGTAGAAGGGGGTATAATAATAAATACTTATGGAATCTTATAATGTTTGAATACATACATCAAACAGTATACATGTATATATACAGTATGGAAATATTTTTACGTAATATAGCAATTACAATGCATAACTAATGGATTAAAGTCTGTCTATATTGTTAGTTGGGCAGTAAAAAAATATGTTTATTCCTAATCCATTACAAAAAAGATTTATTATTTTGTGTATTTGTTTCTATTTGGTGTAAGAACATTTTTTCTTCAGCGTGCGATATTTCCCTGTTATTCTTTTATAAAGTGTGTGATTTTGTTTCTTTAACGTACAATTTTCTTCTGTAGCGTGCGATGCTTGTCTTTAGGGTCAACTCACAAAACAAATAGAGGGTACAGAGTTTCGAAAACTGTGTTCCGCGGGAAGTTGGTAAGTGTTCCAAAAATGTTAATACCAATGCATTTTTTCGATATTTTGACAAAATACTTTGGCAGATGTAAATTTCTTAATCAACGACTGTTAGTGCTTCAAAACGTCACGTACGAACTTCCAGTTTATGTTCTTATGAAATAACCTTATACGATTGACAGTATTCCGGATATATTTTTTATAAATCTGATTAATTTCTGGAAGAAACAAGCCTGCGTGGAATAATACTTAATTAATAATCCTATATAACCAGTTGGTTATATTTTTCTTTAAGTGATACTATGTTAATTTCCTTGAAAGTTAGACTCCGCACCTACCATAGACTCCAAAAGACCTTTCCATAGAGTTTTAAGTGAATGCGATTTTTGGACTCATTTCTTTACATTGATGTTTTTGACATTCTATCCGAAACAAAGACAAATCGTAATTTCAAATTAAAAAGGTCTATAGGATTCATCGTATTTTTCTATTACATAAAAATATTTACATACTGTATATATTCATATATTTGCGTACAGGTTAAAGCTAAAAACACATGCATAGCACATATATAAGCAACAAGCTGTGAGTACCACACGGATTTCATTAAGTAAGTACTCACTCAGTACAGTGTGGTGTGTATATTTAAAACATTAGTACATGCATATATATTTGATAATATTTATATAAATAGTTACAACTGATAGATTTTGAAGAACTTGTGTTCGTTCTGTGTTGTTTGATTTTAATTATTAACTCACACCACACACTCTTTAATACATATTAATACAATATATAACAACTTGAATGTGGTGCGCTTTCATGATATTTAAATAATCAAAAATAAAAGGAACCAACCGTTTTTTTATTTTGGCAATTCAAATAATGACAATAATATGATTTATATTTAATTATTATTCATCCTAAAGTCAATCAAATACACGGAAACAAGCATCTAATGTATTATATTATCAGATGAAAATTATTGCAAAAACTATTGCAGCGTTATAAAATCAAAATCGATTGAATTCGCTACAAAGTGATTTTTCTCTTCTGTTTATTAAAATATTAATGTGATTTTTTTTCAACTTTTGTTGTTGTGATAAATATTAGATTTAATTTAAAAAAATAGTTTGCTAAGGTAAGTTTTTTCGAAATTTTTTTGATTTCTTTTCGCATGTATTTTAATTATTGACATCTGTTTTTTATCAAAGAAAAAAGGGTGTATTCAAGTGTTTTTGCAACAGCGAGCATTTTGAAACCCCATTTAAAAGGCTGTTTATTTGGGAAAAAGCTTTTAGACGAAAAAAAATCCATAGTCTTTTTTTTTAAAGAAATGGCCTATTGTCATGATTTATTTGTCAAATTATTCGGATCGGATTCGATTCTAATTTCATCTGTAATTAATTCGATACTTGAAATTTAATTTACACAAATATATTTATCAATAATTATGTGAGATTTTTCGTTAAGTAACGCAAACGATTCGATTTGATTCATAAACAATGTTTAAAATGTGTGTATTTTTGTATGCGGGTGGATAATACAGATTTCATTATTAGATAGAGGTTAAGTCAACAATTAAAATAGTTGAATGAATATTTGTAAATTCGGTTAAGATCTAGGTCGCAACATCATTGAAAATAAAATCTAAAATCGATCGAAAAAATCTGTATTAAAAGTAACATTGTAAATCTTATGACGGTTAGCCAATATTATTTATTTATACTTTTAATTAGCAATCGTGCACGTCGATATTATAGACATGTCCCACGGCTTTGCTCGTGTTTGAATGACTATTTCATAATTTTTATTACCCAATTTTGAACTATTGAACTATATTATTGCATTTTTGAGTAGTCTCTAACATAATAATTGAAGACAATGAAATTGCATCAATAATATTTTTGAGTATAGTTCCGATCCGGATAACTGAATAAATCTTGAAAAAAGATCATTTCTGTAAAAAAAAGCTAAATTTGTATGTACAAAAGTCAAGCTATCATTTCAAAATTATGTAATTATTTTGTGCCTTATTTATTCGTTTTTCGAAAAAATGCTTCATATAAAAGTTGTTCATTATAACTATACTAACAACTTTTATTTGAAACATTTTTCCGAAATCGGAATAAATAAGACGGCATTTATACTGACGAAGAATGAAAGCAAACTGTCAACTATCTCGGCTAAAAGTTTTGCTTTTCCGCAAGTAATGGGCCTTGAAAGAAGAAGAATACGGCCCTTTTTCCCCGAGAGATCCGGTAGTTACTGTGATTAAAAAAATTGGGAATTTAAAAACATTTCTATTGATCTTGTTTTTACAATTTTCGCCGTTTACAAATGCCTACAGATTTCATTGTTAGGAGAGTTAAATTAACAATTTTTTCAATGCAAGTCAATTTGTGCCCAATATACACTCTCGTCCATAAAAATTGAACCAGTTGAAACATTCTAAGTGTTATTGTATGTAATATGCATATATTTAGTAATATATACGCTTAGATGTGACTTACTGGTGGTTCAAATTTTTATGAACGGGTGTGTACATATATTGAGTTTTCGAAAAAATGTCTGGAATAAAGCTCTTTATATAAGAAACAATTTTGTATTTTTCAATAAGTTTTCTTTTATCTTTCATATTGTTTATAAACCTTGGACGAAGGGATGAAGGCTTTAGACGCATGTTAAAAAAATTTGAACAACTAATCTAATATATAAAAATGAATATTTGTTCGTCGTTTATGCGTTCCTATACCGATTCATCCATTTGTATAGTGTTGTGGGCGAACCACAAAGGTTTCTCAAAATTACAAAATTCCAAACCGTTTCAAAGTTATAGTCGTTTTCTGATAGATCTCTAATATAGTTTCTATAGAAACGCATTAACAAAATTTTGGAAATAAATTATTTCTAAAAGTGTAGTCTCAACGTGAAGCGTTAAGTAATCGGCATCACTTAACAAAGAAGTGTTACTTACCACAAAGCGGTCTGCTTTGTATAAGCGTATCTACTTCGAAAGAAAAAAGGCATTGCAACGCAAGCCGGGCATTGATAGCTATAGTGGTTAGTAAAATAAAGAAATTTCACATTTTGGTGTGTCATAGGCTGCTAATTGTGTAAAAAATTAAAACGCAGTTTTTCATAATTATTAAAAATATAATCTTAGAATTAATTGATTATATTGCATTTTGAAATATTGTTTTGTTTTGGTAAAATTACTGTGATTTGAAATTATGGAGCAACATTTAAATGTAGATAATGCAGATTTCATTATTATTCAGACAATAAATACAATATTTACAATATTTTTAAATGCCAGTTTAAATAAATCTGGCAAACAATTTAAAATCAATAAAATTAATTTTTATTTTATTATGATTAGTCAATATAATTTATGCAGTGGTGGATTTAGAGATTTGAAGGTCCGTAGGCTCTCTCCAATATCCTCGCCCTTTCCCCAAGCATCGAATTGGGAGGGATGGAAAGTGTGGTAAATTCGTGATTTACAAATATCTCCAAAAACTATAAAATCTATCTCACAGTAAAAAAAATTGGCTAAGTTCAAAGTAAACGAAGTTTTTCCAACTACGCGGCGGACATTAATACGGCGAACCGAAGGAATTTGTAACAAAATATACATTTTTTCAGGCAGGGGTCCTCAACCTTTTTGTAGCTAAGAGCACATTTTGGGCGGCACCATTTATATTTTCAAAAAAAATAAAATTTTTAAATATAAATATTATAAAAATTGTGCTATCAACTGTTAAAGTGGTGTTCTTGAATCGAAAATGTTTACAATCAATTTGTGTCATATTAATTTGGTTTTCGAGATATATCTAGGAGAAAAAGTTGATCGTCTTAAAAATACTAATAACTTTTGTTCCAAGCATTTTTCGAAAACCTAATGGATTTAACACAATCAAATATGAAATTTTGAAAAACATTTCATTTTATCGATTTCGTACTTTTTATCGATTTCGTACTGCTGCGAACATACGTAGAACGGTCCGAGGGCGCCATGTAGCCCACGGGTATAGGGTTAGGGTTAGTTAGCTTGTACAGAAATACGAACAAATTCCCTATTACTTTGGGTGCAACTTGAATTAATCACTGATCTATATATTATCTCTGCTTATAGAGTTCAGTTTCAGTATAAACCCTCACTACATGATGTTAGCATGCACTCCATATTTAAATTTACCATTAGATCTTAATTATCTGCTATGATGGTTTCATAACTATATCGATCTTGTGCGTTAATTAATCCACTATGAATTTAGATATTTGCAGTTGTGTCCGGCGGCCTAGTTCGCGGTATTCAATGAACATTTTATAATTAGAGAAAAAGTCAACAATACTATATTTAATTTTAATTTCGATATAAGTTTTAAAATAAATCTGGCAAATAATTTATTAATCAATTAAAAAAATGTTAATGTCATGATAAATTTACAGTTTAAATGTTATGGCTAGCCAAAATACTATACTTATAATTTTTTTTATTTATGTCTAAATTGACGCGAGCATTCTGCATAGGGCTAATCTAATAAGTTTAGTTCCAAATTTATAAATATTAACTAAAAAAAAAAAATTTTGCTATAAATGCGCATTAAAAGTTTTAATGTATTCAAATAATTTACTAATCAATTAAAAAATGTTAATGTTGTGATAAATTTACATTTTAAATGTTATGGCCAGCCAAAATACTATATTTATGATTTTTATTTAGGTCTGAATTGATGTGGCTTTACTCGTACGTTTAATGGCTAATCGTTTTTATATTCAGTTTTCTGTATAGGCTTTTATAAGTTTAGTCCCCAAATTTATAAATATTGACTAAAACATTCAGCTCATTAAACGTTTTAATGCATTTAAATATGTATATTCTCTACCATCCGATTAAAACCTCATCTAAATCGGTTCAACCGTTTTAACGTGATGCGACTGGAACAAAAAAAAAAAACAGAATTTTTAAAATATATTCCAAAAAAACGAATGAATTAGGCATATATCACCAATAAAATTTTGAAAAAAGAACGCTACTTTTATGGCCCAAATTTACCAATTACCTTCCGTATATTGCAAAAAAATATTAAAATTGTTTGACCATATTTGAATTTCCATTCAAAATTGATTTTGTTTTAATTGTATGTTTCAAATGGCCACCCAGGAATGTAATAAATTAAAATTTTGCCTATAATAATATGGTCATAAAATGTTTTTTTTTTTTAAACTAATGAACTAAAATAAAATTTTTTCCCCGAGTCACCAATATGTGACTAGAAATAAAAGCTAGGGGTGCGCCGATTTTAAATTTTTATGAAATTGAATTTATCGTTTTAAATATTCATTGCATATGATAACATTTAAAACCTGAGTGAACCACCAGCTTTTATTTATATAGTCACATATAGGTGACTCATGGAAAAAGTTATATTGTCTACTTTTTAGTTCATTGAATCAAAGTTTGTGGGGGGGAAGTACAAAATTTGGCATATTTCCCTTAATATTCGAAAAATCTAAAAATTTATAAGAAGTAAAGTAGTAACTAATTAGTTTTACTATAATTCTGTTTCTTATCATTTTTTCTGTTACACTAATATTTACAGAAATATTTACAATTTAAGATTGAAAGTTAAAATTCTTAATATCTCTGTTCACATCAGAGTTTAAGAAAAATGATCGCGAAGTGAATAGGGAATATGCATGAAAATTTTTTTTCACTTGAATTGAAGCATGTTTACTTGACAAATATCAAGGTCAAATTACTTTTTAAATAACATTAAAAATAAGCGAGCTATGAATGATTTAAATTCCCGATTAGACAAAGAGGGTGATAGCTCTCTTGATATGTTATGTGACGTCATATTACACTTTCACCATTTAAAATACACGTAAAACTCCGTTTTTAGTATTTTTGCAAGAAAGAGACAGATAATAATCTTTAAAAGCTTATAGCTTCCTTGATATTTTTTCGGATTTTAATTTCGTTTTTAAATATTATTACAGTATTAACAGTATTTTCATTTTTTGAAAATAAATGTGAAAAAAAATTTTCATGCATATTCCCTATTGTAGCAAATATAATTTTCTACAACTTTACTCCTTATACATTTTCCGATTCTAATATTAAGAGAGATATTTTATCTTTTGTGTTTTCTTTTTTCTCTATGCCCCCCTTTGTCCTAGACCTATGCCATTTGGTAATAAAATTAGTCTTGCAAATACTAAAATCATATCAGATTCGCTATTTCATTTTGATCAGACTAAAATTGTGACCGCTAGAGAGTGATTTATGTGTTCTAAGGAAATTAGCTAAGTTAAGCAGCTCCAGCGTAACGAATTTTTTATTTTATTTCTTGAAAATTATTGAATTGATTAGGTTGTCATGTCATAAGACATAAATTAAAAAATGTTTTTTGTAGACAAATCGGACTAGTCCAGTCAAAATCCAAGGCTAAAAGAAAGAAGTGGTTTTTTGAAGTTTACCGAACATTTAATTTTAATGATTTTGTGATAATGATAAAATTAATTGAAATATACAGATAATAAAAAAAAAATCATATAGATACTCGAATTTGTTAATGAAAATAACAACTAACTGGTTTTGTTGTTTAAATAACCGGTACATATCGATTTTATTACCAAACTGTGAACTCTTTATTTTACTTTTTACAAACATATATAAATATATATATATATATAAATATATATATATATATATATATATATATACTGAGTACTGTATAAAGGTAATATATATACAAAGGTACTGTACGTACATAATATGGTATAATCAGTGAATAATTACATATGTTTGAGCTGAATTTGTGACGAAAATATTCTGATTATGAAAACAATTTTCAAACAAAAGTTGTTTGTTTTTTAAAAAGGAACATTTTATTTGTTTAAATATTTTTCTATCTCTTGCGGTTTCAAATATTGGATATTTTTCCCCATCTTGGGAGGGATGCACGATCCAATTTTTGATCCCACTCAAAATTGTCCCACTTTTTAGCACTAGAACACAAACCTAAAATTTCAACTCGTAATCTCTTTTCGGTTTTCAGTTATCGTGCTTACAGGCAGACAGACAGACGGGCGAATATGTGGAAATGGCCTAGTTAGGCCATTTTATGAACACTTATATATCAAAAAATTTTTTTCTGCAATTTATATTTTCAACCATAACAAAATCGGGACTATAAATTTACAAACCTTTGTATGCCATAATATCGGGTGTAAAAGTTTGGTTTTTAATATAAATGTATAATAAATTTTTATCGTTTTTGGAAATTTCAAGAACATGATAATTTTTTTGTACTCATTAATTTTGTGTAGATATTATCATCGAATTGTCGGCCTGTCTGTACGAAATAATTAATTTTTAAACAATAGAAGTTATTAAATATTGATCTTAAAAATGGAATTTTACAAATCTAATTATGTTTTTTGGATAATAATAATTAATTTTGTGTTGAGTGTTTATTAATACATCTAAATATTTTACCAGATTGGTTCCTCTTATTGTATAAATTCAAGAACTTACAGCTTAATCTATGGTTCCCTAGTTAAATAAGATACCCATATAACTTTTTCATGTCCCTCTGTATGTCACAGAGAGACACGGATCTTCTTATTAAGTCTTCTCCAAAATATCTAGGTTCTATGGGCCACAAATGTAGCGTAATTTTTTTTAAATTTTGGTAAATTTCTGCCATAGTCGGATCCTTTTTGGAATTAACCTCACCCACACAAAATTCCCTCCTTTTTCAGCGCAAATCATCCATGATGAAAAATGATTTTTAAAATTATCATCCTTACAATATCCTTAAAACCAATTTTTACCCTACTAAACGTATTTATTAATTAGCCACTTTTATTTAAATTTTTTTTGTAGATTTTGACCAAAAATGATGATAAAATTATTTTCAGGATGGAAAAAGGACATCCATCCTTATAGTATCCTTAAACTAATCGTATTTGTTAATACGCAAATGCGATTTTTTTATATTATGGCCGATGATGGTGCATGTTACAAGATGCCCTTAAAAAATATATCAAAGGACCTTATTTTCCTTAAAATCTCATTTAATATACAAATTTTTCGGTTAAAATAACTTATTTCCATATGCCCCATTTAGAATAAATGTAGTCAGTATACCCTCAAAGGTTTTTTAAGTCTCAACACTTAAGGATGTTCCAGTAGACTACCTCTTTTCGACAGATTTTGTTCATTTTTTTCACAGGCTAAAAATAACGTTTTCTAATAGATCCCGAAGTTTCAGAATTTTTGACCGTTTAGAACGCGACATAATTAATATCAAAGTTATCATTCTCTCTCACTCTCTCTCATTAGAAACATGTAAAACTTCATGCCCGCCCAACTATTCTGTTGTGTTAGAAAAAATAATCGACAGAATTAAAAAAAAAAAACTAGGAGAGTAAAACTAAATATTTATTATATAAATTTTAAAAAAAAATCGTGTGTTACCGTTTTGTTCTCGAAATATAAAAGTTTTAAATTATTCCTTTTCTTCAACATAACATTATTTTGTATAGGTGAACTTTTTTTTGGTCTATATGTTGTATATGTGTGTTTATGTATTGGTGCTATAATAAAATCAAACCGGTTTGTTGTACTGATTGCATAACACAGTGCTGGAACGTGCCACGATAACAATATGTAGAACGTCCTTTTGTACGGAGGCCCAAACAGATGCAAACCCGGCCATCCGGAGTATGACCGATGAAATGAATGATTGTAGTACTAGAATGGGAAAATTACCCTATTTAATTTCAATAGTTTTTGCCACAATATCTGAAATATATAGTCGTTTAGCTGTACGGCGGCCCAAAAACACACAAACCCGACTAATTTGGGGTATGAACGATCTATGAAAGATTGTAGTACTCATCAGTTTTCATCATAATGGATGATTTCCGCTGAAAAAGGAGGAGGATTCCCTTTATTCATTAGCTGCTTTTGGGAGAAAATGTTTCGAATAAAATTGTTTAGTATATTTATAATGAACAACTTTTATCGGAAGCTTTTTTATCGAAAACCGAATGAGTAAGGTACAAATCTAAATTTTGATAAAATCACGCTACTATTTTGATCATCATGAAATCATTAAAAACGGATCAGTTTTTTCTGATGCTTAGATAAAAACATTTCCACTAAGTGTGTTGACGTTAGTTTCCCTGCAATTTTTTGTTATCTATATAGTGATAAGTCTCAGGTCTCTTCATTTGCAATTCAATAACAGAAATTTATGAAATATTTTATCTGATAAATTTTTATCGTTATTATTGACAGTGTAGGAAAAAAAACAAATGCTTAAGCTAACAAAATAACTCTTGTGATATCTCCCACCATTTTGCTTTATACATTTAAGGTAGACCGATCATTTTGATGAAATTTCCATTTAAATACAGAAAACATTGATGGAAAATGAAAGTAAGAAAGTACATAAATATCATTATTAATGATATTCATACAAAAAAAAAACCCGGAACTCAGAAAAGATATGAAAACATATCCTACTAACTGAAAATGCCGGTTTGGCCCGGACTTCAAAAAAAATTTTATAGAAAATTTATGTAAAATAATAATTTTTTTCTAAGTTTTGACATTTTAAAATGACAAATTTTTTTTTTAATTTTAATTTTTTGAAAACATTATATTCATAGCCCCTTTTTACAAGTGAAAGTTTTGATGAAAGTTTTCAATCGCAATAAATGTATGTGATATAACGATACTTACATCTCTTTGTACATGCCGAAATATATCAACAGCATGTTTTGTTAATAGCTTATAACTCTCGTCTTGCTAAATATTTCTCTCTTTGTCAACCACTTCAGTCACATGATCATAGTAAACCAATCACAAGGAAGTAAGCCAATCACCCTACTCTTAAAAAACCGATTTTGATGCAGTTATCAGTGCGATGATAGCAAATTTTGTTAGGTAACATGTAGATTTTAAATGTATTTGTAACTATGTCCATAACCTATCTATTGCGACTTAGGTTCGAATTTTCGACATTAATTTCTAATGTCTTTGGCGTATATATATATATATATATATATATATATATATATATATATATATATATACACAGGTGAGTCGAACCAAATGGATAATAGCATACACCTCCACTTCCTTCCACGATTCTCTCATTTTTCTACAACATCCAATAGAATACAATACATTATAACAAAACGAAGACCACCCAAAGACATGATATAAGCCACAACCAAAACACTCAAATCAAATTAAGCCCAAAAATAAAGCAGTTTGAAAGATTAGGATAACAGAATACTTGTTAAATACTTGTTAACATTATACTTGTCAAATACAATAATATATTTTTATTATCCAGGGGCGAATCTAGAAATTTTACACGTGGGGGGGGGGGGCGCATATATACAAATATGATATATTATATATGGTAAGTTGTAGCTTAAGGAACAAAGTTAAATTTTATAACAATTAAAGGAATAAAATAACATAATATTATGAGACAACAAATAAATAATATACTTTAGCATACTATGTTATTTTATTCCTTTAATTGTTATAAAAATTAACTTTGTTCCTTAAACTACAACTTACCATATATAATATATGATATTTGTATATATGAGCCCCCCCCCCCCGTGTAAAATTTCTAGATTCGCCCCTGGATAATAAAAATATATTATTGTTTTTGACAAGTATAATGTTAACAAGTATTTAACAAGTATTCCTGTTGCCCTAATCTTTCAAACTGCTTTATTTTTGTGCGCAATTTGATATGAGTGTTTTGGTTGTGGTTTATATCATTCTTTGGGTGGTCTTCGTTTTGTTATAATGTATTGTATTCTATTGGATGTTGTACTACCATAACATCTAAGGTAGCTCAGTTGGTAGAGCATTGGTCTAGAATGCCAGAGGTCGTGGGTTCAATCCCCATCCTTAGATGTGTATGATTTTTCATATCAAGCATTTGATGTCAAAAAAATGTTATCAATGTTCAGACATATTACTTAAATGTCAAAGTAAGTAAACGCTAGTCGCTTCCGTTGGTATAATATAACCGAAAGGCAACCATACTAACAATGGAAATATATAGACGCTAGTTTACAAAAAAAAACAATTTGGAAATATTCTATTGGATGTTGTAGAAAAATGAGAGAATCGTGGTAGGAACTGGAGGTGTGCGCTATTATCCACTTGGTTCGACTCACCCTGTATATATATACTATATCGTATAAAAAAAGTTAGACAAATTATATATTGCATGGATAATTTCATATAAAAGTTATGAAATTCTACGAATAATTTTAATCATCAAGCGTTTTGAAATAATTAATATATTATATATTCGTTTTTTGTCAAATTATTGTTAGTATTTCTGATGTTGATCCAAGAAGATACATTGTTTTATTCATGAATATGGATTACCACAAATTAAAGCTCGAAAATATTTATAATATATTAATGTTAAGTTTAGTCATTAAAATTTCTGGAATTTTCGCTTTCATA
This sequence comes from Nineta flava, assembly GCA_963920215.1. Taxonomy (NCBI): domain Eukaryota; kingdom Metazoa; phylum Arthropoda; class Insecta; order Neuroptera; family Chrysopidae; genus Nineta; species Nineta flava. Next base: position 118,347,168 of record OY986041.1, read on the forward strand.
AAATTCCTAAGATGTGAATAGCAGAATACTCAAGTATTCTATAAATATCTACGGCCACGACGTACCGTCATCGCACTACTTTAATAATAAAAACAAATATTATAATATCTTAAAATCATTCATGTCTCGAATTTTATCATAGTGAATATTCCGAATATTTCAGAACGTTTAAATGACTAAAAAACTATGTCGGAATTATTTCCAAATTTCCGTAGGTTTTCCATAATAATATAAGAATTTCTAAGAAAATTAATTAATGACGTTTTGTAATAGAAACGCTATTAACGTATTTTAAAAATTACAATTACGTCTTATGAAATAATTTCGTTGATAACATATTTTATAAAAAATTCCAAACAAAATTTCTACTGTAAGAAGAAATTTTTTTTTTGAAAATTTACACGTTAGAAAAAAATCGTAAGAATTAAATTTAATCGATGACACTCCAGGAAAACTAGATTCTATCTACAAAACGATGATATTTTTCCCACGACTTATAATAACAGATTCAATTTTTCCACAAGTTATTGTATACAGGATGTCTCCCGTAAGTAGTCGAGTTTCATAAGAGGGTAGGTAGACGGTACGATTTTGGAACGAAAAGTCCTGAGATATTATTTTATTAGACGCACCGCTAATTAATTATCAATTAATTAAGGAAACTAGGTTGAAATCAGAGTTGCAAAAAGTGCATTTTTTTGATAATTCATTTTTGATTAATTCATTGAAAATTGATTAATTTGATTAAATAATTCAAATTATTAATTCCTTGAAAAGTGCATTAATTAAAATTTTGTATTTTTTGAAAAATGTAATAAATAAATTGTTTTAATAATAAATTTAAAAAAAAATGCGCAAATTAAATTCGTTAAATTATAAAGTTTTCTCAAAAGTGCATTAATAAAATTATTTTAATGATTAATTTTTTTAATAATGCAATAATTAAATTTTTGGAATTATCAATTTTTAGAAAGATCCCACTCCTTAAATTTTACTTTCCTTAATTAATTAATAATTACTTACGGTGCGTTTAATAAAAAAATGTCTCAGGACTTTTCGATCCTAAATCGTACTCTCTACGTACCCTCTTATGGAACTCGAATACTTACGGGACATCCTGTATTTTTATTAAGATGAATAAAATATTCTCCTAAAATTTACAAATATGTAGGGTAAAACTGTATAAGCGTACGCAATAAGCTTTGAATCCAGTTAGTTTAACCACTTATTGGGAACAAGGGTTATGTTTTTTATTGAATAGAAACGTTCGAAAAAAAAAAGAACAGTCTGGGGTGGCAAATACCTTAAGTCAGGCCCTGTTAATTATAGATTGTTTTAATATGATTACCTTTTTGCATACCTTAGACTAGACAAAGAGTAATTAATTAGTTAATTACCATGAAATTACCAATTCAGTAATTGTTACCAAAAAGTAATCTCTATAATTATCTGATTTATAAATCAGTTATTATGTTATTATATTTAAAGTCCATTAATATAATTCTTTAGATTATTATGACAAATACTGAGATAATTAAATAATTAATTTAAATATCATTTAATTTGTCAAGTCATCAATAATCGCATTTTTGTTGATAATTTTATTGAAATTCTTGTTTTTTGAGACTGCAATGAATTTTGATCAATCCGTATTTTCTGATATGTTAACTATTAACTATGCCTATTTATTTGTTTTTTTGAAGTTATACTTCTTTAGCACGTTATGAGAATCCGATCAGAGTGTATTTTCAGCATGTAACGAAACGCTGATGTACCACTCGCCTGATTCAGATCGATATTACACAGTTTTCTATCCTGTTCTGTTAAACAGTGTTTCGAAGACATTCAATAATAAATGTGTATCATACAGTATACAGACAAAATGTATATGTACATACAATACATGCTTAAGCGAAACAGACAAGTCTGTCTGTCACATAGGCAGTGTGACCATGCTTCCATTGGGCAATAATTTTGTTTGTGTGTGATATGATTTTTGGATAATGAAAGAGAAGACTATTATACATTATCGAACGAAATGTGAATGATCGTTGTTAATTTGACAATACAGTTGAAATTAGGTACAGGAATTTCTTCATCATTATTACTCCATGATTCTGATTTTATAACTCCACATTATCAATGATATCATTTTTATGGACTCGTAAACTTTGTATATTAAATGTGAATATTGATTATTCAAAATAATTTTCAATGATATTTAAAAAAAATTAAGAATACAAATAACAATCTGAAGAAAATTCATTCATTCAACTATTAATTGAATAAAATTATCTTTAGCAATTATTCGAAAAAACCTAGTTTTCTTTAATTCTAATTCTTAATTTGAAAGTTTTTCAAGAATAATAATAAAAATTCTTTTCCCAAGATTAATACTCTTTTCTAGTGCTTCAGTAATTTAAACTATTCTAATTAATTTTTTTTAATTTTTAAGTCTCTGATCCCCCCAAACTTGAACTCTAGATCCGCACCTGCTAACGAGCCAACGACTTATGGTGTTCTGAACACGACTAATGTTTAGGGACACAGTGGTGACGGCTCTGACTTTTACAATTCTTAAATCAATAGACTATTCAATTTCTTTTTTCAATAGTAATTAATATATTTATTTAATTTGCACCTACGTGATATGACCATCAATAATTTTTTATTTTTAATCAGATCTTCGGAAAAAAACAAATAAACAGATTTTTAAACGTGCTAATTTGAAAATAAACAAATCAACATGCATTAGAAAAATAGAACAAATATATGCCACACATAAATATTCCTATGATATATTATATATTTTAAATTTACAGTGAAATCTCTCTATAAATTATAATCAAATGTCAGTTGATGAGAAACATTCATTATAATTGCTTTCAAACAGTAAAATTTCTATACATCATTTTTTTTTAAAGTATTGACCTAGAAAAAATCATTTTATATAAATTACAATTTAAACGTTTTGTAGTTTCGATTGAACTTTGATCTGTAAATACGTTTAACTGTAATTTATTATCTTGACTGGTATTTTATTAAAAAATGTTTACGCGAATTACTTTGTTTGCCAAATGTCTTTTGGCAGTTTCCGCAATTTTTTAGTACAGCATAATAAGTCTATGCGAGAATATTCACGTGAATAACCTTAACGACTATATATTTACGTGTTTTCGTAAATATAAACAATAAATTGAAATAATTATATTGACCGGTAAGTATTAATAATTACTATAGTGTACGTTTCATACATTTAAGGATGTACGAGCGCTGATGTATAGTAGTCCATTTATAAAATTCTTCAAAATCTTATATAGTACATTTATAAATGTCCACGATAATGTTTATTATTTTTTGTCGTAAGTTAAAATTTAATTTAGGTCCGTCATACCGGGCCTAACAAAAAAGATATTTAAGAAAAAAAACCTGAGATTTCGGGTAATTAACCGCCGACAGAAGTAAATTTTACCCGAAATCTCAGTTGTTTTCTTAAATATCTTTTTTTTAGGCCCGTCATACCGGAATTTTATTGGATCAATCTCTTTATTAATATTTCTATTTTCTATTGCGTAGTTTTTTTTTTATTCGTCTTATTTTATTCCAAAGGAAAATTATCAAAATATCTGTAAAAATATGGGTTTCACCATAAGAGCAATGAATTAAAATTCTAACTTTAACATTAAATAATTAATTCAAGACCCCCGTAACTACCTCCCCCCCCCCTGAAGCTTTTATAATTGATTTATATACACTTTAACAACATGTAAACAAAAAAATGAAGCCTTAATCTTTGGGAAGTTTCAGTGCTCGCACATCCTTAATAAAAGCATTTTTTAATGCGTATTTTTTATACCAATTGACATCAAATCTCAATATTTTCATTATATGCAAATATAATATCAAAATTCGCTTATTATTGACGATTTTATTAGCTACGTAACGAATTTTCTTTTTATTATATTTCAAAACTAAATACAAGACAATTAGTTTTTTATGACGTTAATTTAATTTTGATTGCTTAGCTTGTTTTTTAGAAATAATTAATACCTTTTTATAAAAATTTTGATTAGTAATTTATATCTGGTATGTTTCTTTGTTTAAAATTTGTTTTGCGATAAATGTTATCACCTGAAAATAAAAAGATTAGTTTTTTTTTGTATTAAAAGAGAAAATTTGTTGTTCATGATTTCAGAACAAATTATTATCGTTTTCTAACAATTTTGTTTACAAGTCATCAAATTAAATATTAATTATCATTCTGTTACATATATTTGTATAATTTCTAATAAAATTACATTCCAATTTTTCAATAAACATTCCAACGACCCTTTTATTTCTCAAAGCTAAGTCCCAGTCTTTCACTTAGAAATCAATATTTACCTGAAGAAGTACGAGGTCTGTGCGAAAAGTATCCGACCTACCTTCATATCTCCGCGCTGGCATTATTTTTCGTCATCGGGCGAGTGGCGTCTTTCAAAATAGTCCTTATTTGATTGAATGATACGCTCCCAGCGGTGTTTCCACTTCCCGAAGCAGTCCTGGAAGTCAGTTTTTGGAATAGTCTTGAGCTATTCCCGACCTAGTCCCCTGTGGGGACTAGGTCGTGACTGTACGGAGGTTGGCGAAGCAGTGCGATATTGTTGTTAGTTAAAAACTGCTGCACAAGATTCGATGAGATTTCCCACCGCTTCCATTTTTTAAATTTGAGGTTAAAATTTCCCAAATTGTAGTTTTTGGTATTCCAAGATCATCTTATAATTCGCGCTTATAGTCAAACGTCGATCTTCTTCAATCGCAAGTCGCACGCGCTCGATATTATCTGACGTTGTTGTCATCGAAGATCGGCCAGAACGAGGGGGATCACTTTCAACAGAAGTGCGGCCAATTTTGAAACGATTATACCACTCTTTTTGTTTTGTTTTGCCCTGCATCATTTGAATAGTTTCCGAACTAGTTTTTCCGAGTTTGAACCAAAATTTGATGCAAATTCTGATCTTTCAGTCATTTTTAACAATAACAAAATCCAATGAACGGATTTGCAAAAAAGGTTCTGCAAACAAATACACGCATGCAGATAAGTTCGTGAGGCTTTATTCTGTACGTTCATGCCTCGCAGAGGTCGCTCGAACACTCTGGCGCGAAGATATATAAAAGCAGATCGGATACTTTTCGGACAGATCTTGTATAGCTGCGTAAACTATTTCATATTTATTATATAATTTTCGAGTGTCAACAAAATTTTAAATACAAAAAATTTCCAGAAAACCATTTTACATTTTGTAAATCAGTTTAAGTATGTATTTATCTATTTTGCATTTTAAATACATTCCTACGAGTATAATAAACCCATTCACATTTAACAATTTAAATTCATTTTTAACAGCATTTAAGGTAGGTCACTCGGTACAGTCAAAGCAAAAAGTATAAAATACAATATGATTAATTTTACTTATTACAACTATGCCAATTGAGCATATCTAGTATAACATATATAGTGTTTTAACATTTATGATATAATTTACTATACTGATTGTATTTTAAAATACACCCAATCTGTAAACAATATATAGTGAATCTATCGCTGTCTATATGTAGTGTACTGTGATATGGTTTACTTTGTTTCTTTGTTGATATCGATTCCTAGTGTACACACAAAATTCCTTGTCCTCCACTCACATCCTTTCCTTAGGCATCACAATGGATCTTATGGTCGAAGTGTGTCTCGTCCCGGACACACTCTACAATCTAATCTATCTATCATATCCATTTTAAATATTTTCAAAAAAGCATTTTACCAAACTCTGCAAATTCTATACCTAACAAGTGAAAATAACAACTAACTGAGTTAATTGCTTAAATGTCCGGTATATACTGAATTTTTGAAAAAAAAAACAAATGTGGTTTATTTTTAAAAAAAGGAACATTTTTTCTATTTAAATTTTTGTTCTATCTCGAACGGTTTCAAACTTTTGCCCAAACATGGTCCAATTTTTTGCCCATTGACGAACTTGAACTTACTTTTTAGCTCAAGAACACACAAACAAAATTTCAGCTCGTTATCTCTTTTTGTTTTTATATTTACATATACCGGGTATAAAAATCAAATTTGAAAGAGGTGAAAATAACAACTAACTGAGTTAATTGCTTAAATACCCGGTATATACTGAATTTATGAAAAAGTTTTTAAAAAAAAGTTGTTTATTTTTTAAAAAGGAACTTTTTTTGTCATTACATATTTCATATCTCTTACGGTGTCAAAGTTGTACAGTTTTTCCCATTTTGCCCAAAAATTGTCCGATTTTGCCCATTCAGGAACTTCAGGTCGTTATCTCTTATCAACTTATGATGTTCACCGACGGAGGGACGGACATACGAAAATGGCCGAATTAGGAATTATGAAAACCTATGCCAAATATTTATGGCTGCGATAAATATTTTCAAGCGTTACAAAGTCGGGACTAAACTTAATAATTTTCCTCGTTCTTCACTTGATTATCTTACAATTAAACTTAAAAGCAACTTGATGCTCGTAAACTTTGGATGAACGGTCAAATCGACATGTTCAACGGCTTCCAGATAATTTCGAGTTATTTTTAAGTTTAATTGTAAGATAATCAAGTGAAGAACGAGGAAAAATTATCGTCCCACAAATTCAATGGAATGGACTCCGAGTCTCCCATCCTCAATGTTCAACGGCTTCCAGAAAATTTCGATACCGTTTTCCAAAATTTTATAATTAAAAAAGTTGAGCGTCTTGTCTAAACGAAGCTACTTACAAAGTACCAGCTTAATGCTCATCCTCCTGAAAAAACCATTTGGTCTCCCGGACTATATAGTGATGAAATGATTTGATTTGATTAGCTCATTACTTGAGACCTTAACTTAAACTACATACCTACCTATATGACCATGATAATAAAATATAATACCGTATAGAATATAGACCAAGGGCGTCGCCAGCCTACGACCCAGGGGAGGGGGCAGCAACTTGATATATGGAAGATGGGAAAAGTATGAATTTTAAATACAGTCAAAAACACATGTTATTATATTATTATATTTATTATAGTTATTATATTTATTAGCATAATAGAATAAACAGGATTTGGGACAAAATATAGGACATTGACAATAGGGAATATGCATGAAAATTTTTTTTCACTTGAATTGAAGCATGTTTACTTGACAAATATCAAGGTAAAATTACTTTTTAAATAACTTTAAAAATAAGCGAGATATGAATGATTGAAATTCCCGATTAGACAAAGAGGGTGATAGCCCTCTTGATATGTTATGTGACGTCATATTACACTTTCACCATTTAAAATACACGTAAAACTCCGTTTTTAGTATTTTTGCAAGAAAGAGACAGATAACAATCTTTAAAAGCTTATAGCTTCATTGATATTTGTCGGATTTTAATTTCGTTTTTAAATATTATTACAGTATTAACAGTATTTTCATATTCTGAAAATAAATGAAAAAAAATTTTCATGCATATTCCCTATTACAATATTTTAATAATAAAGTAGTCGAGCGAGATTTTTTTAATTTTTTATTCAGTTAATTGAATCACAATCTTCGGGGATTTTTTGTAAAATTCTCGACCACTTTATTTTGAATATCTTAAGTAAGTTTTCATTAATAATTTTTCTGTGCACACTCATCATGGCCAGACCATTGAGGCGATTTTCCCCCATAGTGCTTCTTAACCAGGTTTTTAGTCTCCTGAGGCTGCTGAACGATCGCTCTACCGTACACGTTGTGCACGGTAGAGCGATCAAAATTTTCAATGCTTTTCCCGTTTCGGGAAAGAAGGTTTTTGCCTCTTTTAGGACATCAACAACGGTCAGATTTGTTGGGTTGGGTTTATCATACCACAATCGCTGCCACAGTTCGATTTTATTTTTTATGTTAGGTAAATCATAAAACTGGGCGATAGTTTCGCTAGTTTCAATAATATTTCCCCTCGAAAAAATGGTCATTATTAAAATTAGTTTAAATAAGTTGCCCTTCTACTTTTAAATAAGTTCCCCTTACGCGCATATAAAGTTCAATACAAATGAATTCAGTTCACATATCTCATTCAAAAACAATGAGTCATTGTGTTTGAATCTCTGGGTGAGGGCAATTGCCCCTACCAGCTCCCCCCTCCCTTGGCGACGCCCTTGGTATAGATAACGAACGTTTAGTTGTTGCATGATGATTATATTTTTATTGAACGCCATGACTGTGACATTTTTATTTAAAAAACGTTTTATATATTTTATTTTATTATTATTGATTCATTGAATTGAACAGGTTACATACAACAATCTATATTTAGTGATTTATATTATACTCATTATACAAATAACATTGAACATTTATTTATATTATTAAGAGTCAATTCAAACTAAAATGACCCCTCAAAACACAAAATAACATAACCCAATCAAATAGTATTTTTACCTATTAAAAAATACGTGAAGATTTTCATACTTTCTTCATTATTATACCCGGTATTTATGAATTTATCAGGGTATATAAAGATTAGTTCCGAGTTTGTAACGGTTGAAAATATTGACCGTAGAAAAAATATTTTGTTATAGGTGTTCATAAAATGACCTAATGAGTCAATTTCCGCATGTCCGCCTGGCTGTGAAAACGATAACTCATAAACGAAAAGAGCTAACGAGCAGATAATTTTATATGTGTGTTCTAGAGCAAAAAAGTAAGGTCAAGTTCGTGAATGGGCAAAACTGGCCATCTTTGAAACCATAAAAGATAGAACAAAAATGTAAAGACAAAAAATGTTTCTTTTTAAAAATAAACAACTTTTGTTATAAACTTTTTTACATAAATTGAGAAGATATTTGAGAAAAACTTATTTTCACGACGTTTAACCTTTAATGACTTTTTTTGAAAGCGTGATTTCGTTATGGACTTTTTGAAATGTTTTCATAGTGCCAAAATGAAAGAAAACAATTTAAATTAACTTAGTTAGAGTTAGAGTTAATTGCTTGTATCTCCGGTATATAATGTATTTTTGAAAAATGTTTGAAACAAAAGTTGTTTATTTTAAAAAATTTTTTGTCTTTAAATTTTTGTTCTATCTTTTGCTGTATCGTCCAAGATTGGCAGTTTTGCCCATTTTGCGCAAACATGGCCCATTTTGCCCCTTCACGAACCTGACCTCACTTTTTAGCTTTCGAACACACATACAAAAATTCTGGTAGTCTACAATGTCCATTTGATACATTTGAGAAATAAAAGATTCTAGAATGATGTTCTAAAAAGATCTGTTGAGTGTATAAAGAAATGGGACGTCTGAGTGACAACAAGTTGTATTTTACATGTGATACTGGTACGATAAAGATAACAAGCGATTAGAAGCTATTGTAGTTGTATTGTTGTGTTATATACATGAATATTGTGTTCAGTTAAATGTTAGTTAATTAATTGTTATGTGTTTATGTTCAATTATTGTTCATTATTGCAAATGTTGATTATTACCATTACTTAATTGTTATTATCTTAATATTTTGTAAATTGTAATTGTTAAATGTGTTACTCGTGAGATTAATTGAAAGAACACCCTAAAACTTTACAATTTGTTCATTTGACAATAAAAACAGAAGAAGCCACGTGTAGTCTGGCGGTTCATGTTCGTTGGTATTTACCCTGCAAATAACATTGAAAATTTACATTACGAAGGTGCATATATGTAAGAAATTCATGTAGGTATTGAAAATATATTAAATTCTTTTAATATTTTCCGTATTATCTTGAATAATTAAATAGTATAAATCGCTGACCGCGTCTGTTCGTTTGTTCAATTATTTCTTCTAAACTATACAACGGATTTTGATACGATTTTCTTCACCATCATTTCGAGAATTTCTTCCGGAAGGTTTATTTCTATAAATACATTAATGTACGATTTAAAGATAGTAGTCGTAAGTAGACGCTGGATAGGGCGCTTAGATGACGAACGCTGGATTATACATGACTGATAATACGTAATTGTAGGTCTTAAAAGGGCCTACAGAAATTTGTCAATCATTCAAAATTGGTTGAAAAAAAGTGTGTGTGTCAGCTCCGACGCACGATCAAGAACAGGCACGGAAAAAAGACTTACTATACTAAAAAAAAGACCGATATCATATTGAAGCTAGAAAAACCTGTCTTTCTATAAATTTTCTTGAGTTAAACATTTTTTTCGAGATTGAAGTAAACCTTTAAAGTAATCCACAATAATAATATGAATTATCTATATCAATATCAATAATAAAACAAAACTTTAAAATAAAATAAAAATGATGCTCATTATGAAGCTGACTGACTGACACTGAAGTATACGAGTTATACACACACATTACTATAAAGTGCGGACAATAGGTTGCGCACAAAAAACGTAACGAGGTCATTCGATCACTAAATTTTACTCTTCATATTTTTTTCAAACCGGTCGCCTTATATAAAAATCGATTCTTAAGCAGTAAACTCCAAAAAATAATGAGATATTTACGAAGCTAGCTTGTTTGACGACTAAAATAGTATTCTTATAAGAATATGGTAGTAATCCTTATCCAATTAAATATGTTTGTTGCCTTAGGCATTTAATTTAAATCACTAATGACCTTTACACTATATTATTTAAATATACCCTATATATATATGGAAAATATTAAATCTAAAAGACGGCATATTAGAAGATCGCAACGACGTGCGAAGTCCGTAACGACGCAAAAGATTTAATTAAAATGGTAATTACTGTATGAATTATGAACTACTATTATTTATTTTCTTATTAATGAAAATAATATTTATAAAAAATTAGTAGATTAGTTTTTTTTTTTTTTTGGGTACGTGATTAAGTATGTATGAATAATTAATTTTTCAGAAGATTTCAAAAACAGTAATTTATTCAATTCTGTATAGATGTATTAAAAAAGATGAAAAAAGTTGAATAGTACGCATTATGTATATTAGTCGAGTAATTAGTAAAAGTAACCAAAATCTCTTCGGGACTAGAGAAAGCAAAAAAACTTTTCGAAAATTTTAAATTACTAAGCTTAAAGAGCTGGGCCTCACTGATGTAATATCTATATTAGGGACAAATAATGCCGAGCACATGCCTCTGGTTGCTGACTTCCTAAGCATGATCTTAAAACTAAGAAAAGACAGACTATAACCTGAGCCCAAGATTAAAATATTATTATCCAATAGGGAATATGCATGCAAATTTTTTTTCACTTGAATTGAAGCATGTTTACTTGACAAATATCAAGGTAAAATTACTTTTTAAATAACTTTAAAAATAAGCGATATATGAATGATTGAAATTCCCGATTAGACAAAGAGGGTGATAGCCCTCTTGATATGTTATGTGACGTCATATTACACTTTCACCATTTAAAATACACGTAAAACTCCGTTTTTAGTATTTTTGCAAGAAAGAGACAATATTATTATTATTATTATATAAATGTATAATATTAAAATATTAATGAAGTTATAGTAATTGATTACAGTTACTTACCCTTGGAGCGATTACCTACTCAGATAAGGAAGAAGTTTTAAATGTCACGTGTCAGCCTTGAAATAAATCTCAATATTGTATTGACATCCTTGCTAGACTGATGGTCTACCTGTATGCGAGCGGCTATGTTCATTTCATTATTTACAATTCACTTTAAATAATTCTTAATCGGCCTTCTTGATGCATTCTTGATGTAACAAAATGTTTTGGAACTGCGAAAACGATTTATATTAGTTCCTTTTTCAGTTTTCCGTACCATAAAAGGAAAAAGCTCGAATATAGATCTTGGATTTCAATATGTAGACGTCTGCGTAGAACAGTACATATTTTGGCCAGTTTATTTATTGATCGAGAGTGTACACATATTTTCCAAGTCAAATATTATGTGTCTTTTTTTTTATTAACTTTGAGAAACAAAATTTATATGCTAGAAGAAAATCGAAGAATGTTATTTACAAAATATTTTGGCTATATACATATTTACACACGAGGTATCGAATGTTGTCATGAATCTGATTGCCAAACGTTTATTGTTATTAAATTGTTCACTAATTCCTTGGATGATTTTAATAAAAGAATGTGCAATTAATTAATTAGTTATCATCAGTTCATTATACAAAAAATATTAGCCATTAATATTGACAATAACTTCATAACAATCATTTTCACTGACCATTTATGGTAATGGTAATAGCTTTTTAGAGAATTTCAGGAAATGCAGCTATTGTTTTTGTACCAATGTTGGAATTTCGTAAAAATGTCCATCGAACCTACCTACTAGATGTCAAAAATCACTATCGTTAAAATTTTTATATATGTATATATATCAATATATATATATACATATATATATATATATATATATATATACATATATATATATATATATATATATATATATATATATATATATATATATATATATATATATATTATAAGTTTATGTGTCTATGGAGTCTCTAGTGGTCACAGTTTTATTCCGATTGGAATAAAATTAGGTATTTGAGGCGCTTTTGGCATTCAAAAGGTCAAGCTCGTGAATGGGTAAAATCTCCCTTAATATTTGAAAAATCGAAAAATTTATCAGAAGTTAAGTTGTAGGTAATTAGTTTTACTGTAATTTTGTATCTTATCATTTTTCTGTTACACTATTATTTACAGAAATATTTACAATTAAAGATTGAAAGTTAAAGTTCTAAATATCTCTGTACACATTAGAGTTTGGAAAAAATGATCAAGTAATGATTTATAGCAAACTTGATTTTCCACAACTTTACTCGTTATACATTTTTCGATTGTTCCAATATTAAGAGAGATATTTTATATTTTGTTTTCTTCTATCTTTTTGCAAGTTTCTTCTATCTTTTGTCAAAGGGGGGGGGGAGACCCCTCCCCCCTTTGACGTATGCCATTTATTAATAAAATTGGCCTTGAAAATACTAAAATGATATCAGATACGGCATTTCATTTTGATCAGACTTAAATTGTGACTAGAGAGTGATTTATTTGAAACATGTTTTTTTTTTCAAAATAAACAACTTTTGTATGAAACTTGATAAATGTGAAAATTTTTTTAGTGATTCAAATAAATTGAATGAGATAGTACATATGGTCATCTAATTTTCATGACCTTCATTGGTATATTTAGAATATTAATTTATATTGTACTTTTAAATTTACAAAATTTTACACGCGGTTATAATTTCATATTGATTTTAACTATATGCTTGCGTAGATTGCTTGCAAACTATACAATATTCTCTTCATATTGTAATAAATCATGTCATACCCAACACAACGCCGAATTTAAAGATTGGGAGGCCCTGGGAAAACGAAAAAGTGGAGGCACTAGGAAGTTTTTGAAATTATACGAAAAAAAGCCTCTTTTTTACAATTTTTCAATATATTTTTATAAATTACTTTATATGGATTTCATTGTTTAGAGAAGAAAGAGTGCTTCACGAACCTTTTTTTTTGTCAAAACGGGCGCATTTTTTCATCTAAAAAAATTCGAACAATCATATTGTGGAGGCCCTGGGACTCCAGCCTCTGTTGCCCTCCTGTAAATAATGTCATTACTCAACATGTGAAACAAAAAAAAACTATATATTATATATCTTAATATAATAAAACCTATTTTGACAAAATGGAAACCCGACTTCAAAAATATTCAATAACAAAAAATGCGCATAACTTTTGGATACCACCTCCAAAAATAACAATAATTGTACATATATATTTAAAAATTTTTGCTTAGGGCCTTAGGTGAACTAAAATTGGCATAAGAATATGCAATTATTTTTTTACCTTTTAGTGCATTTTTTGTTATAGAATATTTGATTTTTGAAGTCGGGTTTCCATTTTGTCAAAATAGGGTTTATTTCTCGCTTTTTAGTGACTTTGAAGTTCTACAACTTATTTTATTTGTCTAAATATGGGTAGACCAACTAAACGACCTACTAACTTTTAGTGCATTTTGTTATATCAAATTTTTTTTTATCCGTTTTTTATTTTTTTTTTTAAATTTTTAGTGCATTTTTTCATAACAGATTTTCATTTTTTTTTACATGCATTTTGTTTTTTTTTTTTGTAAATCTGATGAGGGAATCCCTCGATTTCCCGGGGATCCCCTGTTTAGAATGCGATTTGGTGCCAATGGCACCAATGGGAAACCAAACCCTTTAAAACAAAAAAAAAAATTCAAAATCGGTTCATAAATGACGGAGTTCTGAGGTGACACACATTAAAAAAAAATACAGTCGAATTGAGAACCATCCTCCTTTTTGAATTCGGGTTAATAAAAGACAAATGATAGCAGCTTTTTGATTGATTAAATTTGTTTAAACTTTTATTCAGTAATAAAATGAATAAGAAATAAATCACATTTCGTCAGGCTTTGCACTACGTCAGTTTAATTATGCATTTCTTAAATAATTTTTCTTATAGATATTATTTGTCTTATTTTGAGACTAAACTTAAAATGTATACACAGGGTATAGAAAAAAATATTAATAGTTTAATAAACTTCAATTATAAAAACATTTAGTATGATTAAACGGTGACACAGAGATTGTCTATTCAATTCGTCGAAGCGTGAACAATTTTCGCAACAAAAATAAATTAAAATTTGAAGGTGAAATTTTTCAATGTTAATTATTACATGAATATATTAATTGAATGATATATTATAGACTTGTCAATTAAGAGTGTTAATTTTTAGAGATCGTCTTGGCGTTTGACGATGCTGACAGCGCGCTTGGTTGAGTTCCACGATAGCAACCACGGTTACAGACAAAAAAATGCACTTATATCGAGGGACTTAAATGTACTTCTATCGAGGTAAGGCGCCGTCATCCCTAAATCGTATTAATTTCCAAAACGAATACTGTATAATCGTTTGTAAGAGAAAAACCTCTACATTGACAATTTAGGGTGTTTTGATTTGATTTTAGGGGCTTTTGAAGTCTCACTCAAACAAACATTCTATTGGTTGAAAAACAGCTGAAATGCTTTCATCCGCCATATTGATGCGAACTGACGCTTAGATAGATAGATTGTAGAGGCTGCCCCGGACGGGCTACACTTCGACCATAAGGTCCATTGTGGTGCCTAAGAATGTAAGGACGTGAGTGGAGTGGAAGGAATTTTTGTGTATAGGCTAGGAATTGGTAGGATATGCGGCTGCAGCCGACTATGATAGGAACTATACCGATATTCATCTGGAGTTCGTGAAGGAAACTGCAGAAAACCTTCTCAAGCATAGTCGGTTACTTCGTTATACGCCGACAGTTTAGTCAATTAACCGCCCCTTTTTTTTCCTAATAATTGACAAACTGCCGATGTCGGGATTCGAACCCATAACCTACCAGTTTCCAAGTAGGCATAATGCGCAGGCATAACGCCTTAGACAGCTTGGCCACTTGGACTGGTAAAAATATTTGTTACTGACGCTTACACGCATTTCTAATTTCAAAACGAACGGCGTTTTCAAGAGTGTTTGAAATTTTAAATTTATGAAATTATTTTATTTTTTTCAATTAATTTATAAAATTAATTAATAATAATTTCATTCTGAAAAAAAAAACCTTACATTGTTTTAAATTGCATACTTTTCTAATCTAATATTATGAAATACCATTAGATTAAAATATCTACTTGATTTTGAGCTTTCGTATAATTAAAATATGCATTTATTAGTGTTTATTGGATAAAAATATGATAAAACATATGTAATTAATATACCGGTTGTTTAGTTTACATCTTCGTATAGTAGATCTCTCACGAGTATGAAAGAGTACATATGTATACATTAAGCAATGTGTATGAGAAGGAGGCCTTATAGGTTTGTTTTCTTACTTCAAGACAATTTTATTGGTAAATGGCTACACCGCCAGAGCTTACATTATAATATTTCAATTTGACTATACAGTTGAAATTAGGTATAGGAATGTCTTCATTATTATTACATTAAAGAAGAATATTAGAATGACGAGCCACATTATCAATGATATCATTTTTATGGGCTCGTAAACTTTGTATATTAAATCTGATTCGAATGTAAATAAAAGATTGAATGCCAGTCTTTGAAACTATAATTTTAACGGAACAGGTGGTGCTAGTTCTGTTCTATCATGATAAAATGTAGAATCATTGGTTTTAGACACAACATATAATTTATCGATTGTAGTTTTTCACTACTAAATCATTTGATTAAACTTTTGTGCCTTAAGAGTAGTGTTGACCTAAAAAAGTATAACTTCTTACGTGCGTGCGTACATAAGTACACACACACACTTTTTTTAATATTCTTTTTCCTTTGCTATTCGATTCTGTAAAAAAAAACTTCTAAACTATGTGTTCCTATTTGAAAAACGCTAGTTGATCTTCAAATAACCTTGAAGGCTGACTTCGGAAGGTGAAACTCAAGATCACCATAAGATGTCCCTCTCCGAACAAAATCCTTTCTTAAAGAAATGCTAAAGTGCATTGTTTAAAATGAGAGTCATCCTGTAACTTTTATACTGGAGGACAAAAGAAATAATCGGTTTAGTACTTTTCCATTATGACAAAGTTCGTCTAATTTTTTTGTAAATGTTTTTTTTTTTTCTTTTTTCCTTGTAAATTCAAGGTGAACTGTGGAATCGCCCGATGCAACGCCTTGAATTGTCACCTGCACATGGTATGAAAAAAAATTTTTTTATCAATGAAACTGGTTTTTGACGCACGATGTCACGTTTTAAAATTTTTTTATCTACTCTAAAACAGAGGGCATTGACGGCTCTTCGGAGCCACTGGGCTCTCCATAAGCTGTGTGAGACTAAGTAAGAAAGGTATGTTTTGAAGTAAGACGGAACGATGTTTCAATACAGGTTGCCTACCAATTATTGCCCAATAATTTATTCAATCAATTTAGGAATAGTTAGGAATATTTTCAATTTCCGTAACTGAAAGGCTTTTCATGCATAAAGCCTGCTGATGTATGATACAATGAAATGATAAAAGATTTTTTAATTCAGGGATCTTTTAAAAAGTGCAATTACACCGATTATTACAGCCCGTTATATTACTTGCACCATCCGCGGTAAGTGAAACGAAGTTTTCTAAAGGTAACGATTTTATTCGTGCAAGTACTCCGTCATAGAGATTTTCGGTTGTCGTTTCGCGATGTAAGGAAATCATCGCAAAGAGTTCTTCTTTAACAAATAAATCATCGAACACCATACGAATGTAAATTAACATCATTGGCATGTTTATTGTATCCAGTGTCATCAAATTCCGATGACACTATACTATATCCCCTACGAAGAAAAAATAATTAAATCAGGTAAATAATTGTTTATTAGTTCTCCGATATGAATAATTTAATGGTTTAGAATCTAAACGATCAAAAAAATTTACAAGCGGTTTACAATTGTCAAGCGGTAAACGTAAAAGATCAATAGATTTATATTTTATAATTTATATAACATTTATATTTTATTCATACACAAATATATTAAAAAGGTACATTTTACATGCCCCAAATTACCAGCCCAAAATTCCAGAGTATGTATTAAATGTATTGTATGTATTGTATACTTTGTATAATAGTGACCATAAAAAATAGTTGGTATTATTATATTTTTTTCAGAAAATGTTTTAATTAAAAAAAGAAAATAATAATAATTGGTAGGTACCCTATATTTACCCTATCTCCCTTCCTACCTCTCACTCAGAGCTGAGTGCAGTCAAGGTCTGCCCACCTATGGACTCAAAAGCACATGTTATTATATTATTATATTTATTATAGTTCGTTATTATATTTATTAGAATAAGAGAATAAAAAGGATTTGGGACAAAATATAGGACATTGACAATTACAAGGTTTTTGACTCTTTTAGGACATCAACAACAGTCAGATTTGTTGGGTTAGGTTTATCATACCACCATCGCTGCCACAATTCGATTTAATTTTTTATGTTAGGTAAATAAAAAAACTGGGCGATAGTTTCGCAAGTTTCTATAATATTTCCCCTCGAAGAAATGGTCATTATTTAAATAGGTTTAAATAAGTTGCCCTTCTACTTTTAAATAAGTTCCTCTTACGCGCATATACAGTTCAATACAAATGAATTCAGCTCACATATCTCATTCAAAAACAATGAGTCATTGTGTTTGAATCTCTAGGTGGGGGCAACTGCCCCTATCTGCACCCCCCTTGGCGACGCCCTTGATTATATGTTTTAATCCTTGATCATGACAAAACTTCATGATCAAAGTCATGAAATAAACTGATGGTAGAAGTTTATGACAAAAATGCAAATACTATTTAAAAAAAATAATTATTACAAATACTTAAATTTAAAAAAATAAATGTTATTAACACGACTTGCGATGATTACCGTGCCATAAAAATTTAAATACGCGATTATTTCGAAACCGTCGAAATGTAATAAAATTTTAAATTGTATTTTTTTTAATTATGAAGTTTTAGTTATGCATTTATTCTCTTAGTGAGTTTTTCCACAGGAATAAATGCAATTATGATAAACACTTTCATTTCAGAAGTGTATATACGTACACATTTTATACAACTAAGGCTGTACGAGCACTAATGTAGTAGTCCATTTATAAAATTCTTCAAAATCTTATATAGTACATTCATAAATGTCCACAATAATGTTTATTATTTTTCGTCGTAATGTAAAATTAAAATTTAATTTAGGCTCGTCATACCGGGCCTAACAATAAGATATTTACGAAAAAAAACCTGAGATTTCGGATAATTAAGCTACCGCCGACAGAAATAAAATTTACCCGAAATCTCTCCGAAAGTTGGTTTCTTAAATATCTTTTTTTTTAGGCCCCGTCATATTGGAATTTTACTGGATCAATCTCTTTATTAATATTTCTATTTTCTATTGCGTAGTTTTTTTTTATTCGTCTTATTTTATTCCAAGTGAAAATTATCAAAATATGTGTAAAAATATGGGTTTCTCCATAAGAGGAATGCATTAAAACTCGAACTTTAACATTAAATAATTAATTCAAGACACTCGCCCCTGAAAATTTTATAATTGATTTATATGCACTTCAACTACATGTAAACAAAAAAATGAAGCCTTAATCTTTTTGAAGCTTCAGTGCTCGTACATCCTTAATAAGTATATATGTTTACATTTTATACAACTATTAAGAATTCAAAAAAAAAGTTGATATAATTTCAAAACCTTGAAATTAATAACGAAATAAATAATGTGTTTTTCTTTAGATATACGAGTTAAAATTATTTTTCCGGTTTTTTTTTTACTTAATTGCTTGTTTTTAAACAATTGTTACATCTATAATAATCGAATAGCAAATAATATTAATAAAAGGATAAAGATCATATATTAATTGCACTAATTAAATGTAATCGTATTTAATATTGTATTATTATTTAATTAAGTTTCTAAAAACATAAAGGTGAAATTCCATTTTATTTTAACTTAAGTAATTTTCAATCGTTTAAAATTGAGTTTTTCATATCTGCCAATATTATCCGAGTTGAAATCAAAGGAAAATATTCTGTGCTAAAAGGAGAATAAAAAGGCATATATTGTTCCATTTCCTTAAGTTGTAAACTCCTTTGTAGCAACTCTAAGCTCCTTTTTACACAAAGCAAGCATAAAATTAAAACTGTGATATTTCTTACGGGTTGGGGGCCCCTAAGCGGCGCCGGCCCCATATACAGTTGCCTACATTGCCTATATGGATAATCCGGGATTGCATGTGCGTGTATGTAAGCCAATATTTTACCAAACAACTTCTTGCAATATCTAAAATTCATTGGTCCCAGCCAAAAAAATGATTTAATTCAATACTATCTTTAGATTTTGAGAAAACAGGTTTTATGTTTGTCTGGATAAACAAAAAAACTATTTTACCGAAGTTCACGTGACAAACCTGTGGGGTACAGCGAAATGCAATTAATTTGAAACAGAAAGTAAATACATATTACTAAATATATATACTAATATATATATATATATATATATATATATATATAGGGTGAGTCGAACCAGGTGGATAATAGCTCACACCTCCACTTCCCTCCGCGATTCTCCCTTTCGTCAACAACATCCAATAGAAATCGATATACTGAAATATATATATATCTAGAGCACGGTAGTGCGTAAGGCCGAGTTTAAGACATTTGGCCTTCTCACTTACAGTGCTATTACTACTGCTTAATTTAGGCTCATTTTTTAGGTGCTATATATATGTATTATATATATATATATATATATATATATATATATATATATATATATATATATATATATATATATATATATATATATATATATTATATATATATATATTATATATATATATATATATATATATATATATTTATATATATATATATATATATATATATATGTATATATAATATATATATATATATTGTATATATATATTACATAGGGGAACGTAGAATGTTTAAACTGGTGCAAAATTTATGCAAGGGAGTGTACATAGCTAATATTTATTTAAAAAAAAAAAACACCTATTTACAAACAAAATAAAAACACCGAACTTACCATATCGTATTACATTTAAATAAATAGCCAAAATATTTTTTGCTAATGATATTTACAAACACAAATATAATCGACCTTTAATATTGGCTGTGAAATAAATTGAAAGTTATTAATGTCTCAATAACTTTATATGAAAAATTCAAGGTTTATGTGACTAGCATGGTATCAAAACATTATGTCTTAATAATTTACATATCCGTGTTATTATTTCTTTGTTTATTTGTTTTTATAATCAATTATATCGATCGGTTTTTTTCTCTCATATATGTACAAATTTTAAATCTGTTTTGTGGTACCTGCTGCAGTGTTACAAAACCGATTTCAACATAATATCGGTTTTCAAAACAATTTTTAAAACCACAAAATATCTATAATCATTAAAAATGTTTTTGCTAAAGGTATATTTGAAAATCATTCTAAAAATTCTATGATATTCGACATAAAAAGGCATTTTGCTAATTATTAAGGACGTTCATTTGCTACGCTTTGCTAAGTCAAATGAGTACTATCTTTAATAAAACTTATTTAGGCTTTGAAAAAAGTTGTAAAGTATATCAATAATCTTACAACGATTTATAACCTTTTTTTATTTGTCCTAAATATTTTAAAAGTATTTATTGTAAAATATCAGGAAATTTAAATTAGAAATTCATTTGACTTGATTTGACAGATTTGATAGTAAACTATATTGCATATTTGTGTATATGTGTATATTATTTTAGTGTGCGTGGTCGCCAGTTTTCAAAATATGGTGGCAAAAACAAACCTATCAAAAAAGTTTTAATTTTATTAAATAATTAATTCAAATGTCCGTCAACAACATTTTTTTAACGCAATTATATAAACTGCATATTTCAAAGAATATTTATAAGCATTATTTATTATGGTGGCTATATTAATAATATAGTTATTATAATTTTAAGTACAAAAAAATTCTGTTCTCCATAAGACGCTGTGTTAAACGTTTGATTTTTAATCGATAATGACTCTTCGAAATGATCGTCAACAGGTGTTAAATTTTTGAGGGTAGATAACTGCATTATTGGGCTTTTCAATTCATTAAAAAAATAATTGTTATCTACCATTAAGCGTCATGCATGAACGTCCTTAAAATAATAAGAAACTATTGCGATAATTTAAGGAGAGTTTAAGTACTTTAATTAAGAAATAACAAGTAATATTAAAAACTTTTGAGAGTGAATGTACCTTTAATTTAAATCAACAAAAACGTATATCCTTTTTCTTTCTATATCATATACATATAAGTAACAAAGACAGATTTGTTTAAATTTCTATTTATAATTTTTTTTCTCAATAACCGTTTCGTGTTTCTATAGAGTTCAAGTTGTATAATTTGAGACGCTTCGTAGCTTTTTTAATGGTAATTGAAATAAATTTAATCTATTTAGAGAAGAAATCTTCGAAAGAATACATGGAAAATTACAATTTTTTAAATTTCAATTACTTTTAAATGGCTTAGTAAATCCTTTACACAGTAGCTCTAAAGTGAAGTACATTCTACAAAATTTTCGTTCGTTTCGTAGCATTTTGACATACCTCCCTAACGGCCTTAATACGTCTATACCAACAATCTTAAAAGGCATAAAAATTAGTAGTTTTTGTAAAAAATAAATTGATTCTTGATATTTTTTGCTTTTTCAATATGTTGCCATTTGAAATTATTTTTATTTAAATATTATTAAATTTTCTAAATCAAATTTCAAGCATTTAAAACGATATTCAATAGACATCATGCCATGAAAAAGTTAATTCAACAAATTTAATATAAAATAATATATATATATATATATTATTATTATTAAATATTTATTTAATATTAATAATATTAATTTATGGTAATTGATTTGGTAATATATATATATATATATATATATTACCAAATCAATTACCATAATCGGGTTATAAATAGTAACAAAGGGTTGCAAATAAGTTGCTTGAATGAAGGATTGACAGTAAGATTCAACGAAGTTCTGAGTGAAAGGCAATTGTTAAATATTGTTTATAATTCTAATAAAAGGTTTGTGAATGAACAACTTGAAGAGTTTGCAATAAAACTATATTTAAATGATATTGCAGAGAAAGAGAGCTTGAGTTTTTATGCAACTTTAAACCATTATAAACAAGGTGCTAGATATTTGTATATATAGGAGAGACATTTGATTGCGAATTTTCGTATTTATGGTTTCAAATGGGAGAGTAGGAAACTTAATGGTGTGAGAATATGTGTATTATGTGATCGAGCTGAAAGCATAAGTCATTTGATAGAGGACTGCCCGGGAACTTCGGTACTGAAAGAGATGCTGTGAACAGTTCAACCAGTTGTAAAATACCTTCAATACATATATGATAAGAGGAAGGTACATATTTTACACTAAATTAGTCCATGTTTCCTCAATAGAATATTACGTTTTTATTTTTTATTTTTTATGTTTTTTCTCTTTGCCTTTTTGTACTCTTATTTTAGTTACACACATTTTTATCAAATTTAGTTAAATTTTGAATTTTTACTTAAATGATGCTTTGAAGTGTTTTGTATCTGCTTTTTTTTTAATTATGTTTTTTTGTTTATGTACTAAATTGTTTTTTTTTTCTTATAAGCCAAAAATATATAATTTTTTCTATATACATATATATATATATATATATATATATATATATATAGAGAGAGAGAGAGAGAGAGACTCGTATATATATATTTATACAAGGTGTAACTGAGCAACCGTGTTTTTATAAATTTAAAATGATAATTCTAATTTGTTAATATTAGTTAAAAGAGTTTTATTATAAAATAACATTTTATTTAAATTAAAGAATAAATATAATAAAATTAAAAAATACAATAATTATGTATCTAAAACTAATACTTGTACCTATACTAAATCATATTTAGTTTTACTAATAAAACAATAATCTAACTAATTCCTTTTATTCAAATATCATAAATGATAATTGAAAATTTCATTATTTTAGCAAAATAATACATTTAATCAAATAATAAACATTTTATTAATATGTCTAGATAAAAAAAGTAACAGAAAATTTCCTAGCGTATTTGAACTTGACAAATATATAAATTTACAGAATATATGTATGTAGAAATAGCATAACTATTTCCAAACGTTGGTAATATATTTTTTTTAGTATTGTCAATAAGAAATACTTAATAATCTGTTATGATTGGGAAACCCCCGTAAAATATTTGAAATTATTTTCAAATGAATTATGAACCTTTTCAAAATTGAGCAATACTTTTAGCTTAATTGAACAATAAGGAAAATATAAACACAATAAATTTTTAATTATGTGGTTTTTATTACCACATTTAACCTGTTATAGTTTATTTTTATTAAGATGAAATATAATATGTTAAGGATGTACCAGCATACTACCACTTTTCGACAGATTTTGCTCATTTGTTTTTCACAGGCTAAAAATAATGTTTTCTAATAAATCCCGAACTTTTAGAATTTTTGACCATTTAGAACGCGAGATAATTAATATCAAAGTTATCATTCTCTCTCACTCTCTCTCTCAGTAGAAGCATGTGAAACTTCATGCCCGCCCAACTATTATCTGTTGTACTAGAAAAAATATTCGACAGAATTAAAAAAAAAAACTTGGATAGTAAAGCTAAATATTTATTATATAAATTTTTTTTAAAAATCGTGTGTTACCGTTTTGTTTTCGAAATATAAAAGTTTAAATTTATTTATTTTCTTCAAAATAACATTATTTTATATATGTGAACAGTGTTTTTGTCTATGTTTGTATTTTTGCTATAATAAAATCAAACTGGATTGCATAACACAGTGCAAATATAATGTGCTAAATATATAATATTGTAGACCCAATTTATTTTTATTTTGCCAACCTGATTGACAGAATATTTTAATCCGAATATAAGGT
Organism: Nineta flava; assembly: GCA_963920215.1. Classification (NCBI taxonomy): domain Eukaryota; kingdom Metazoa; phylum Arthropoda; class Insecta; order Neuroptera; family Chrysopidae; genus Nineta; species Nineta flava. The sequence continues at coordinate 118,371,687 of OY986041.1, forward strand.
CTTTTAATATTTGAGAATACTAATTTAATGTTTGGAAAAAAAAACCCTAAAACGACCGTTGTCAAGACTAAAAAAGAACATTTAAAAAAATAAAATTTTTGAGTTTACCAAAATGAAATTTCAAATTACATAATGTAACGTTTTTTGTAACGATCGGTTATGTGACAATCGGCAATCATCGGGATTGTATAGATAGAAGATATGCATTCGTGTTTGTCAAACAATCACATTTATTGACCGATCACATTGCTGAAAACTTGCCAATACTTATCAATTTTCGTAGAAACTTTTCTTTTTATTTTTATTTTCATAACACGTTCGATGTTGAGTCTTCGAGAAACTTCAGTCTATGACCTTCTTCAAACTTTAACTCTAGATCGGCGTCTGATCTACTAGGTAAGTGCAGCCCCGGATCTACGATTTTTCTGAACCGGGGCAAACACTTGACTTGGTGCATCTTCCCTCCAGCATTTTAGATGAAGATTTCAAAAAACTCACTAAACAACTGGGTGGGGATTTTTGTGACGGGGAGAATAAAAACCACAACAATTGTTGTGGTATTGGTTTTATGATTTAGTGTGTGATTTTGTTTCTGGGTTTTGTGTGATTTAGTTTTTAGTAGTGATGAGATGAGATCGGACAAGGGGACAGAGGGTTTAGAGAGACGAGGAAACACAAAATTTGACATATCTCCCTTAATATTCGAAAAATCGGAAAATGTATCAGAAGTAAAGTTGTAGGTACTAAGTTTTACTGTAATAAGATGATGTTAGTGTTTTTCAGTGATATTAGTATTTTATAAAATATACCTCTTAATATTAGAACAATCGAAAAATGCGTAAAGAATAAAGTTGTAGAAAATCAAGTTTGCTACAATTTATCACCTTATCATTTATGCTTAAACTCTAATGTGTACAGACATATTAAGAAATTTAATTTTCAATCTTAAACCGTCAATATTTCTGTAAATATTAGTGTAACAGAAAAAATTATAAGAAACAAAATTACAGTAAAACTTAGTACCTACAAGATTACTTTTGATACATTTTCCGATTTTTCGAATATTAAGGGAGATATGTCAAATTTTGTGTTTCCTCGTTTCTCTAAACCCCCTTTCCCCTTGTCGGATTTTACCCATTAACGAACTTGACCTTTTGAATACCAAAAGCGCCTCAAATACCAAATTTCATTCCAATCAGATTAAAATTGTGACCGCTAGAGCGATTACAGGCACATATATATGCATATATATAATTATATATATATATATATATATATATATATATATATATAAATTTTACAGATGGTGATTTTCTGGTGACATTTGAAGAAATTTTTGCAAAATTTTGAAGTCGATATGAGACAAATAGCTCTTTTTCCTTTCAGGAAATTCGCTAAAAACAGAGCCGGGTACAATATTTTATTTACATTTAAACATTTTTTAGATGTTTTTTTTTTGAAACATGTTGACAATAAAATAATAGAAACTAGGTTAGTTAGTTATATTGTATAATCATAATATAATGGGACGAAAATAAAATAAGTATACAACAAAATTACGATACTCACTAACTGAAAGGTGTTGTTGTTGGTATACATCGTATACAATTATACATCATCATCATACAAACAAACAAACATACAAACATAAAATCGCAATGTACGAAAAACATTTTTTGAATCAAGTTCAAACGCCTTACGTATCTATAAATATACATAAAGCGATTATTAACCTATTTAATTCTCTTGGTGATAAATATTATTGAATTCTTAAATATATAAAAATAGTTAAGTTTTGTGTTGAAAGTTATTATTAATGTTATCAAAAATAATCTGGAAGTTTTGGCATTTAATATAATCGGTATTCATATTATGAAAATATTATGGAAACGTACAATACGGAAGTTTTTTCTTTTGATAATAATTTCAGTTTCAACAACAGACAAGGTACTCGTAAACTATATAATATTACAAAATAACACTATGATATCGGTCCCAATATGTTCGAGTGTGCAGGGGTACACGTACGGGCATCGTACGGAACCCAGGCAAGCATTTATAGTACTGAATGACGATCCGTTTGCAAGGAAGTGTTTTGTAGGCTCTCTGTCCAAACATAAACAAACGACACGTTAGATTCTCAGCTGTTTTCCGGAACTGTTTGTGTATTGTCTGGGCATATGTAGTTTCAAGTCATTCGGCATAGCGCACACAATCAAGTCAAACGATCTCCTGTTTCGTATACGCACCATACCGTTTTCGGTCCTTTAATTGATAATCTTTGACACAAAATCGAATATTTTCAATTTGCAAGTTCTTTAGAAAGTATCCTCAGATTTAGTATACTTTAATTGTACAGATTGCCACAAAAGTCAAGCTACATTTCAAAATTTTCTAATTAATTTGAGTCTTATTTATTAGTTTTCGGACAAATACTTCGGATAAAAGTTAAATGATATTAAAGAGAACTCTAGGATTTTTCGAAATAAATTTCAATTTTTGCCCCAATTTCCTAGATCAAAATTTTTTGTATTTTATAAATACGTATTTCGACTACAAAGTAGTCATCAACAGTATGAATTAGCTAGTTGTAATTATTCTCCGAGGAGATGTAGCTAATTCATACTGATGATGACTACTTTGTAGTCGAAATACGTATTTATAAAATACAAAAAAAAATTTTGATCTAGGAAATTGGAGCAAAAATCGAAATTTATTTCGGATAAAAGTTGTTCATTATAACTATACTAACAACTTTCGTTCGAAACATTTTTCCGAAATCCGAATAAATAAAGCACAAATCAATTATAAAATTTTAAGTAGAGTTAATTATTTACATACCCGGTGTATATAGTGACTTTATGAAAAAAAAAGTTTCTAACAAAAGTTGTTAGAAAAAAGGGAAATTTTTGCGTGGGGGAAGGCTCGGATTTTGTCTATGCACGAATTTGACCTTACTTTTTAGCTCAAGAACACACACACACAATTTCAGCATGTTATCTCTTTTTGTTTTTGAGTTATCGTGTTGACGGATAGACTGACAGACAACTCTTACAAAGTCGGAACTAAACTTAATATATCCTGGTGTATGTTAAATATACCGGGTATAAAAACGATGAAACAAGCTTTTACTCCCACTAATTTTGACTTATTCAGTTAACATGTTAAAAGTTATTTGTGTGTTCAAAGAATTTGTTTTTTCACTAGATGTCATTTTTCTCGAATGTGTATTATACGATAATTTAACTACTGACGATGATTGCGTTGCAATCAAAATACCGCTTTCTAGATGTACAATTGGCTGCAAAAATTGATGTTATTTTTTTAATTATTATAATTGATTTGTGCCTTATTGATTCGGTTTTCGTTAAAATGCTTCGTGTTGTTCATTAGAAATATAGTAACAACAAATCAACAACAAAAATTTAAAAAAAATCGTCAACTTTTGCAGCCAATTGTAACTAAAGACCTGGTTACACGGCTTGCGTGCGAGCTTACGAGGCGAGTTACAGCAACTTGAACCGTGTGACCGGGTGTGGCGAGCTACTGTCATATGCGAGTCGGTCAGTAGCTGGCATTCGAGTTACTACAACATTTTTTTGCTTTTACTCGCCTTCCCCCACCACGCCACTCGCATGCGACTCGGACGTCAACTCGCACGTTTTTAACTCGTACGTTCAGGCACATTCCGGGTGCATTCGCTGCTGCTTCAAGTTTTTAACTTGTTTCGATAGACAAAATTACAGCGGATAGATGGACTTCCGAGCAAAATTTATAGTTTGTGGACCTATACAAGGATCAAACCAACTTATAGAGTTGTTTGGATCCTAGTTATAAGAATTATCTTCAGTATATAGCTCTTTACATATTGAATGTGTTGCCCCTTTCCTTTGCATCCAATTCCTGACCCAAATTCTTCTTTTTTTTTCTTCCTATTTTGTATAGCACTTTCAGCTCGACGTATTTCAGTGCAAAGTATTTTTGTAACCGCTTTTATTATGGTATGAGCTATGATCAGTCGTGAATTTTGCGACAAGATTGCACGGGGCATGATACATGCGAGTACGGAGGTGCAATAGGGAATATGCATGATAATTTTTTTTCACTTGAATTGAAGCATGTTTACTTGACAAATATCAAGGTAAAATTACTTTTTAAATAACTTTAAAAATAAGCGAGATATGAATGATTGAAATTCCCGATTAGACAAAGAGGGTGATAGCCCTCTTGATATGTTATGTGACGTCATATTACACTTTCACCATTTAAAATACACGCAAAACTCCGTTTTTAGTATTTTTGCAAGAAAGAGACAGATAATAATCTTTAAAAGCTTATAGCTTCTTTGATATTAGTCGGATTTTAATTTCGTTTTTAAATATTATTACAGTATTAACAGTATTATCATATTCTGAAAATAAATGTGAAAAAAAATTTTCATGCATATTCCCTATAGCTGCCCACTGTCACGCCAGCAGCTTACACTCATGTGACCGGGTAAGACGAGTCGAGCTACTATCATGCCAGTACAAATGGCAGTAGGTGTCTACTGTCAACGCCAGTAGCTCGCACTGTGTAACCAGGCCTTAAGTTTTGAAGTTTTTAATTTTTAATTAATCAACATAGGAATTTAGAATGAATTAGGCCGCGGGACATGTCTATTAATGAAATTAAACAATTTAAAAATAGATGCAAAAAATTTCAAAGGTCCTTGACATTTGTATATAGATCCCCCTAAAAAAATTTATTTGTAAATAGTACTATTATGTAATAAAGCCGCGGGACACAGATCATTCAACTAAAATTAGTAGACAAATTAAATGCATAAAATTTTAAAGGTTCTTAACATTGGTATATGGACCTCTCCCCCCCCCCCCCCCAATCTAAAAAGTGCGTATGCAAATGATATTATTGTGTAATTTTTAACTTATTGTTTAGTTAAATTGATAAAAGGATATTATTATTAAAATATAAATAAGTAGAAGAGTAGTATATATATATATATATATATATATATATATATATATATATATATATATATATATATATATATATATATATATATATATAAATATGCATTTATTTCATGGTATTATAATATTTATTTAAATGATTTAAATTAATACTTCAGACCACTTAATTAAGATTAAAATATTTGATTTGTAAGTAATTTTTGATGGCAAAGCAAAACCTTTTTTTACTTTGAATTTATCAAAGCTAATTGAATGATAAAAGTTAATAAAGATCTATTTCCAGAAGAGAACTAATGTATTTATTCGGTGGAAATTCGCAATTCTCCTGCGTAACGAATTATTTTTTAATTAAAAATAATAATAGGGAATATGCATGAAAATTTTTTTTCACTTGAATTAAAGCACGTTTACTTGACAAATATCAAGGTAAAATTACTTTTTAAATAACTTTAAAAATAAGCGAGATATGAATGATTGAAATTCCCGATTAGACAAAGAGGGTGTTAGCCCTCTTGATATGTTATGTGACGTCATATTACACTTTCACCATTTAAAATACACGTAAAACTCCGTTTTTAGTATTTTTGCAAGAAAGAGACAGATAATAATCTTTAAAAGCTTATAGCTTCCTTGATATTTGTCGGATTTTAATTTCGTTTTTAAATAATATTACAGTATTAACAGTATTTTCATATTCTAAAAATAAATGTAAAAAAAAAAATTCATGCATATTCCCTATTGATATCTAAGAGCACGACAGTACATCAGACCAAGTTCAAGCCTAGATGCCTACAGTTTTATGTTTTACACGACTAGTTTTTAGGTCTATGTATCTCAGAAACCAAAGAAGCTATGCAGCTCAAACTTAAAACGTAGCATGAGATCCACCATCTGACGATAAGTACGCAAATTTAAATATAACATAAGATAAAAATATCTGAGAATTTGCCAAGTAAAATATTAAATAGCTACTAAGTAAAATCTTGCAATTGCAATCTTCGTTCTCAGTTTTGTTAGATTTGGCTGTAAGTGGCTGTCCACCCTTGGATCGCACTTGGAACAACTGTTCATTGTGATACCAGAAGGGGCTGATCCCTAACGCTATTCTTTAAACCATTTGGAGCCTTTTAAATTTGACCCCCTTTTGTTTTTGGTGGTATTTAATTTACATTTATGTCCCATGTATGATGTCCTTTTTTTTTAGACCTAGAAAACCAATTCCACCCAAGGATAATTGATTAACAAATATCGATCCATGTAAACTTTCAATTTTAAGTATGATTTTTAAGTTCAATAATCTTAAATTACTATTCAAAGTCTATTAATACGAGAACCAAGAATATTTTGCAACATTTCTATAAAATTGAATCATTAATTTATTAATTAAATAATTATTAATTAAAAATATATAATTACACTTGAAATTTATTAAAATATCTTGTACAATCTGGTTCAAACTAAACTAGATCTATAATTCAAATATATTCATAATCGGTTAATTGCGATTATTAAATTATAACCTAACCTTCAAAAATGAAAGTGCAATCCATAAATACCTTACCTTCAATATATTAAGTAAAACCTCAATTTTCCTGACACCTATGAACTAGATCTGACACGTACAATTTATACGAGATATAAATCAAATTATGTAATAAATAAATTTTTTTTCCACTTCAATGGATTGCACAAACCATAGATACTAAACAAGGATACATAACTCCATGTAAACAAATAATTGGCAAAAATAAGATGTCAGTAGTGTTCCTTCGGCACCGAAAACAGAACAGAGAGTATAAGGCGCGAGTTTTAATTGAAAAACCTTACGCATTTATAGTATTATAAAAATTATTTCCAGCCAAAGTATTTTTTAAATAAATGATAAGTAATTTTAATTTTTCAATAAGGAATTAGTTGAAGTTGAAGTGATAGTTAAAATTCGCAAAATAATTACATAAAAATAAAAAAATAAACATCAAATAATTAAATAGTAACCTGTAATGTTGGTAATCACTTCGAAATAAAACTAGTTACTTTTGGCTATTTCATTTCTATTTATTATACTATACCGTACGTTTAGTTTACATCTTCGCATAGCAGATCTCCCACGAGTATGAGAGAGTACATATGTATTCATTAAGACCTCCTTCTCATACACATTACTTAATGTATACATATGTACTCTCTCATACTCGTGGGAGATCTGCTATGCGAAGATGTAAACTAAACGTACGGTATTTCACTTCGGTACGGATCAGTTCCTATCAAAAACTAGCGACCCTAGCGGCATAAAATGTAAATATAACTTCTACCATTTCGTTGCCATATTTTGTCAATTTTCCCGTTTGAGTTAGATCTCCTTTATATAGTCTCCATGGCAAAAACCTTGAGAAAACACTTTCAGTGGGTTTGAACACTGCGCTAAATTGATAGTTTATAATGTGGTTATCAAATGTCTTAAAGGTCACCTGGTCCGGAAACTTGATTTTCGGTCACAAATCAAAGTTCAAATACAATAATTTCCCGAAATCGTGAAGAAGATGACGGCCAGAATTTTTATTACCATGGTCATATAAAAGACTTTTTTTCGAGTTATAGAGGATTCAACTAATCGAGCAGTTTAACTGTAGTATATTTACTATTTATTTAAAAATAAATCTAAGAATGAATCAAACTTGTAAAATTTCTTGAAATCGGTCAAAAAATTAAGGAATTATTTAAGCTCCTTAAAGTTTATTCGTAAAGCTAAAATTCTTTCAATATTTCGGAAATTGAAATTAAAACTTAACAAATCCAAAAAAAAAGATATCAAAATCGAATATTCTGTTTTGCACTAGGTACTACCATGAATTATAGACATGCGCGGATCCAGCCCTCAAAAAAGGTTGTGGTCACAGCCACCCAGAAATCGGCCAAGTGCAGAGTCGGAGTATGAATTCGCTCATGATCGATATAGTACATTCCTACAAAGTAGATATTTAAAAAATATATGACGCCCTGACCAAGATTTTGTACAGTGTATAGTTCCACGTGGGCAAAGCCGTGGGGCGAACACTAGTAAATTAATAAACCTGTAAAATGTTAGTTTGTTCGTTCACGAAAATTACAAAAGTAAATGTGTGATTGTTTGCACATCACAGTGTCACATTTAGACTCTAAACTACTGAACCGATTTTGATGAAATTTTTACAACTTCAAAGGATATCAAATTAAATTAAACGCTAGTATACATTTTACATTAAATAATTTTATTTAGGTGCTTACTTCAATTACAAATTCAAGCTTACGTTTCTTTTTCGCGAAAACGTTGATAATTTCATCGATATCCAGGTTCACATCTTTGTGTATATTTAGGAGGGTTAGCCCGGATAATCTTTCCTGTGCCATTGAGGCACGCAACCAAGATTTTACTATGCGAAGCGTAGAAAACGATCCCTCTGCGGTAGGTAAGCTGACCGTGAGAGTTGGTAGTATTTGTAAGAAAATTTTTATGTTAGGGTACAAATCTTGGTCACATGCTTCAATGAGTTGAGCTACCGACTCTGGTATGGCGGGATTGTTTTCACATTCTCTTTTCCATTTGGCCATCCAGAGTCGGTATTCATTTATAACAGTTGATTCACTATCGCTAATGAATAGCCGGTACATCTGGACCATCCGTCTATCGACCTCAATAGACCGTGAAAGTGTGACGTCCCAAGTCCATTAGGGTTGTGGGCATGCCCATCATGCCCACAACGGTGGATCCGCGCTTGATTATAAATATGAATATTTTCAAATAAATAAATAATTCGATGAGAAATATTATAAATTAAAATACAGGTAATCGATATTTAACTGAAAGGTTGAGTGCATTTTGTGAGAATTTCATTTTGAAGTGCTTTGTTCTAATTTTTTATTGTTTTATAAAAGAATTTATGTATCGACCTTAGGAAAAAAAACACTGACCCACTTTTATCGAGAGGTTCCCCTTATCAACACAGAACAAATTATTTTCAACTCAAACTACACTCTTCAAAGGATTACTTTCAAATCAATTATATTCTTTCATGAGATAATCGACTACAATGGAACTCGCTTATAGTAATCTTCAACAGATCTACCAATTCAGATCGTTATAACTGAACTTCGTTGTATCCGGATTTAACTAAAAGATTTATATTTTACTAGCATTAACCGTCGCGGCTTCGCCCGCAAAAATTTTGTAACGCTCTTATAACCAAGTAACATAATATTTTCTCCCGTCAAGGACTGATAAATTATACACCTGTACGTCTGCATATGAACAATAGACTGTATTAATATATGATCCACTGTTACATATCAATCACTTTATGCAGACTGCTGTCTGTTGCTTGCTTATATAAATAACAGTCAAAATATCTACAACCCCACTCCTGGCAGACAATGTATAACACACAGCACCTAAGCAACGAACATCTGTTACTATGTACTGATAAATTATACACCTATACATCAATAAATTATACAACTATACTTTTTTTATAATATGTAGGGATCAATTTATACAAAAACTTGACAAATTATATACTAAAACCTTCCTCGAGAACCACTATATCCATTGGTGAAAACAGCATGAAAATCGGTGCAGTAGTTTTTGAGTAAATCGCGAACAGACAGACAGACGCGGCTGGGAGACTTTATTTTATACTATGTAATGATTAATATGTGACATATAGAATTACCTTATATAGTTATGTCATTAATTCCGCTTTTCTATCACATATTTAATAATTCGTAAACACTTCCTTGTCCTCATAATTCAATCGTGCAATTAAGGTCAAATTCTAGAAAATTATTGTTTTAAAATAAATTGTATAATTTTATTTGATATTATACAAAACAATGGATATATTTTATCTTTATTTACAAAAAAATAAAAAACAATAGGTACAATAATCTTAAATTTAAGGCAGTTGGTGTAATAATACAATACGCTAGTAAAGTACTGGGCCATCTCGTGTTTTTTATTTTAAGTTATGGTTCTGTCAAAACTCAACATACGGATATACATGTAAAAAGTCAACTTTAATTTTATTTTAACTATACAGAAATAATTGCATACAATGCCAGTGATAAAATTGATGAGCAGCTTCCAAGAAGTATAATTAGATATGTTTAGAAAAAAAATATTTCTAAAGGTACAAAATTATGTACTAGTTTTCATGTTTCTAATGAAGAGATTGATGTCAATGGTTCTCGCCGAATTTAGTATCTTTAGTATTATTAGAAACTTTGAAACCATAACAGATATAAGAAAAGCTAACAAATCTTTGTTTTTTTCAAAATAAACATTGATGCTCAGTATATACTGGGTATTTAAACAATTAACTCAGAGTTATTACCAATGCGTGAACTGTTTATTTTAATTGACACAAGCAGAAATGTATAAAAATACAAAGTTGTGATTTTCACATATTTTATTTTAAGTAAGAGCAAAAACTGTTCGAGCAACATAAAGATAAAAGTCTGAAATTTGATCAATAGTTAATACATATACATGAAAGCTGTTCGAGCAACGTAAAGATAAAAATCGTAAATTTGAATACTTGTTATTAATCAATAGATAGTAAATACACATACATGAGAGCTGTTCGAGCAACGTAAAGATAAAAGTCGGAAATTTGAATTCTTGTAATTAGTAAATAGTAAATACACATAAATGAAAGCTTTTCTTTTTTTGGCAGAGATCTAACGCCCAGTTTTTGAGTAATTAATTTTCGAAAATTGGGGTTTAATAAGTTGTTAATAGGGAAGGATACTGGTAAATCGCACATTTATCATGTAATTAAACTACAACTACTGAAGAAACAAATTTTTAATTACAGTAGTTAAACTATCGTATATGCTAAAAATATACGATATTCTAACGTATAGCTTTCTAACTTCTTTCTATAAGGTATTCTAACGTATTGCTTTCTGGATATTAACAACGAAAAAGTCGTAAAACTATTTGTTTTTCTAATTTGTATAATCAAATTTATTTTTATCTATTATGTATTGTCCCAACAACCTTAAATAATAATCATAAAAAAATTAAATTATCGGAATAACTTTTTATCATTTAATATTTAGCAAAAAGTATATTTATTTATTAAATCCACAAAACTAAGTATACGTCAAAATCAATTCCCAGCGCGGGGCCTGAGGCAAATAGTAACAGGAGTCATTCGCTTTGTTTTAGAATATAATAAAATAAAACAGCACTAAGTAAACCAAAAAAGAGCATTCAATTCCTTAGTATGTGGTTTTTTATTTGAATAATAGCTAAAATGGATATGATTTAAAATTACATCAAAATAATTTGGCAAAATATCAATTCCCGTTACAATAACAATGAATGTTGTCATTTGAATAAAATGCATTAAAAATGTAGCAATTTTTAATAACCAATAGTCATATTTTTTTCAAAAACAGTCTACAATCTACATGCACTTATGTTCAATAAAATAGAACCGAATCAAGTAAATAAATTTCTTAGTTTTACGACGATCCCCACCTAACCCATCTTCATATTTTTTTGGTACTAAACCGCCAACTAAAGCGTTTTATTCAAAAGATTACTTGATACAAAATTTTTGGGTCACTAGTCATAAATCATTTCAAGTTGGATCATTTTACATTGAATTCGAATGTACATTGAAACATAAAGATGTGTTGAAAATTTTTTTTAAGATGATACCTTTATTATTGTTACGATTTATTTTTAAATTGTATTTTATTTTTTATGGCACTTGTAAATAATTCATAAAAATTTTAATTGAGGATTATTTTGTTACAGACTATGGATCAAAAAAAGGAAAAACAAACGGGAAAGCATAAAAAAGACAGTAAAACAAGTTACCACGTAGATGGAAAACAGTAAGTACCTACACTAAATTATAAAAAAAATTTACATTTTACTTAATCATCAGTTATGTACACTCGGTTATCATCAGTTGTGATTAATATGGCGTCCAGTAACTAGAGTATAAACCAGTCCAAATAGCCGAGCGGTCTAAGGCGTTATGTCTACGCAGTATGCCTTATTGGAAACTAGGAGGTTATGGGTTCGAATCCCGACATCGGCAGTTTGTCAATTATTAAGAAAAAAAAAGGAGGGCGGTTAATTGACTAAACTGTCGGCGTATGGACAAGAACGAAGTAACCGGCTATGCTTGAGAAGGTTTCTGAAGTTTCCTTCACGAACTTCAGATGAATATCGGCAGCCGCATATCCTACCAATTCCTAGTCTACTCACAAATTCCTTTTACTCCACTCACATCCTCACATCCTTAGGCATCACAATGGACCTTATGGTCGAAATGTAGTCCGTCCAGAGCAGCCTTTACAATCTATCTAACTACAGTATATACTAGGTTCAATAAATTAAAAAAAGATGTATATTGTAATTATTGGATATTGGCCATAGCCAATGATAACCGAGTGTACCCTCAGTGATTATAAGTGGTGTTCACTACTGTAAATGATTTGAGCCGATTTGTGCCGAAAAGTTAATTCTTAAAAAAAATGCAAATAACTTATGTTCTTAACAACATTTCTTGAGCAAGTATTATAAAGAGCTTTTGTACCGCAACCAATTTGATCTATTGTACCTATTTCCTTCAAAGGTGTCCCAGGAGTCCTATGATCTTAATAAACGTTAGGATATTCCTCGGCGACACCTCATTGAAGAAACATTTTCGGTAGAGATGAACACTACTTATGGACAAAGAATCATATTTTTTCTACTAGTATTTGTCGAGACCAGTAGTGAAAAACCTAGTTTATCAATTTTAAAGTAGTCAAAATTTTGAACAAATTTAGTTATTACAATTTTTTTCCAAATTAGTAACAAGTAACATATCCTGCGACAATATAAGAGTAATTTTAATAAGAGTAAAATTAACAGGAATAAATGTGAATAAAGGAAATTTTAACAAGAGTAATTTCAATATAATTTAAAATTTATTATATTTTAAATCCAGTATATTTTAATTTAGTTAATTTTCTATTTATTTTTATTTTTGTCTATTGATCTCGACTTTATATCTATTTCTAATTGTCAAAGAGTAAAGTACGACTAGCTAATTTATACTGATGATGACTACATTGTAGTCGAAATACGTATTTATAATACAAAAAACTGATCTATGTAAAGGGGGCGAATTTGAAATTTTAAATCTTTATATTGATAACATACTTTGACATCAAATGTTTGTTATGTAAAATCTAGGTTGGGAATTGAACCCACGATCTCAGACGTTCTACACCAGCTCTTGAACTACCTGACATTTTCTCACACCAAAAAATGCATAATCCATTGTATTAGTTCATAATGTTTTAATTTCCAGAAATAGTGATACATATCAGGGATTTCAATCTAAGGATCCAATTGTTGTTGTTACATTACCAGAAAAAAAGAGTCATGGCGGCGGTGGGGCCCATGGTTTAGAAATTGAACATCCAACATCGTAAGTTCATCAAAAAATACAATATACACGTTAAAATTCGAGCATGAAAACTTTATTTTTATTATTTTTATTTTATTTTAGCTTTTTAGAAACGTTAATGCATTTATTTAAAGGCAATGTTGGATCTGGAATGTTTGCTATGGGTGATGCATTTAAAAACGCAGGTTTAATAATTGCACCAGTTGTTACGTTATTTTTAGGTGTTATTTGTGTACATAGTCAACATCTTTTAGTAAGTTCAGTCATACATTTATTTTTTAATTCTATTTAAATTAGAAAATTACGTCTATTTTTCTAAGTCTATTAACAGATCTAGTTACAATTGACAACAAGATTTATAGAAAAATTCAATCTAATTTATTCACAAGACGTACAAGAAAAATTATAGTTTTCTAATGATATCTCGTTGAGTATTCGAACGGGTTTTGATTTCCGATATGATTCAGCCAAATGTATTATTCATACCTTAAAATCTTTGCTAGTCTAGGCAAAGAATACAATATACATAATAGACGTGTATAAGTACGATTTTTGTGTCACCTAAAATTTTTAGTACCTATGCTGACCACTAGATGACAATAGCTGTTCGATTCGACTAGATGACAATAGCTGTTCGATGTATTCATGAAGAATAGATATATTTATAGAAGAATAGATATATGAAGAATAGATTTATCTATTCTTCATGGATGTATTCTTTGGCAGAACTTAGTATCAGTTGGCCGGATCACATCGCAGCGGGGATGTACTTCAAATTTATATTAAAAGGGAATCCACCAATATTGATGAAATTTTTATGAATTTTTAGAATTAGTCAAAATTTTTCAATTTTTTTTTACAAGCTGCATAAAATAATAATATTTGTTTTCGTAATTTCAGTTGCTATTTTAAAAGAATACGCTTTAAATATAAGTTTTTTAAATTTCATCAATATTGGTGGATTCCCTTTTAAGTTCTGCCAAAGTACAGTTGATTGTGCTGATAATGGCACTAAATCGGCAAAATCCTGTATGTGATAGAGCTCTAAAGCTTTGTACTCACAAAATTGTGTAATTGCAGTGTGCATAAAAACAGTCTAGAGATGTTTTAAAGGTAGTAAGACCAGGAGTTTTCAAATTTCATTCTGAAGGAACACTTTGAGAATCCTGGTATATTAGCGGAACACCTTGTTTATTTTGAAAGGTAATTAGTAACACATAATCAATAAAATTTTAAAATATGAGAATATAGCTTGTTTAATTAAGTGTATTACCGGAGACTTGTTTCCTCCGAAATTTTGGCACCGGTATGTGTTGAACATTCAACACATACCATATTGATAAAATCGCGAAAAAAATGTTTTGTTATTAACAGTTTTTCGCGGAACACTGTTTGGTAAACCCAGATCTAAACCTAGAGTCTTTGCTGCTAGAAAGCTGGAGTATGGACTCCACGGTTTTTGCTAGATGCTAGTCATAAGTGACGTTGGTGAGATTACAGCTTCTGAAGCTCAATTCATTAAACATGAATTGAATTGAGCGAAACTGCCTGGGAATAATTGTCTACATAAAATCGGTAGACACTGGACGCAAACTTCAGAATCAAAATAGACAAAGATCTTAATTGATTAGTCGCCAAAAAAAGTTTATATGATTCTGAATTTCAGAAAGCCGAATATCAAGAACATTTAGCTAAACAGTAATGTGACATACAAACCCGATTTAACGCTCTCTACGCGGTTAAACATAATTTTTTTATAAAATATAAACTTGAGATCTTTCTAAAGCTGCATTCACATTGGGATAACACAATGGGACAAGTTGTTAATGACATATAAATCGTTGACGTTATTTAAAGACGTAAATCGTCTAAATCGACGTTGAAAGCCATTGATAGGTCGATACAGAAACGTCTGAAATCGACTTATCTCGTTTAGGGCTGATTTTTTTGTCAAAGTTATTTATTGATACCAATGTCCTCCTAAAAATTACAAAGCCCTGCTCATCCGAGGTTTGCACGGAAGTGTGCAAAGCCGAGTATTTCATATAAAAAAAAGTATTTAACTTTCTTGTCTATTCTCTAGAAATTAGGACCTAGGTCGAGATATGAAAACCAATTGTCTCATCTCATTTACCCATGACACACATTATTGTCTTATCCAACGTCTTCTGTGTATTGTACTCCATGAAATCAGTTTTAAAACTAATAAAAACTTAACATAAATAAAAATTCATTTTCACAATATTAATATTCCTGTTAAATTTAATTTATAAAAATAATCTCCTGTTGTCCTATTAAACCAAGTTTAGTTTTATAACCATAGCAGTTAATTATAGAAAAAAATCATGAAAATAAATATTAACTAGCACCCACACTTGAATAAACTAGGATTACTTTAAATTATTGTAATTTACTATTTTATGAAAAAAAGTACGTATTTTCAAATCAATTTATCAATTTAAAACAAGGCACTTTTTTTTTGTCAAGCATCTTATTATAAATTAACTATTTCCTTCTTAAATCGCGCGCGCTAAGTATCCTGTTTGTTCAAATCAATTATAATGGGACCCACTATTATTATTATATTTGTTTTTCAATAAAATATTTATTTTTTAATTTGATTACAGTTAAAAGCATCACAAGAAATGATGCGTAGAACTCAATGTGATTTAGCACCAGATTATGCGGAAACAGTTGAATTAACATTTTCAACAGGACCACAATCAATGCGACGATTTGCGCCAACGATGAGGCGTTTATGTAACTTCTTTTTATGTATAACGCAATTGGGATTCTGTTGTGTTTATTTTGTTTTTATATCAGATAATATAGAACAGGTACTTATTATACACACACACACACAAACACAAAAACATTCCAAATATACTTTTTTTTTGTTTTGTAAAATTTGGTGTTCAATTATTCATTCATAAGTATACTATTTGGCACATAAAGTGGGACCACCTAAAGATCGTGTCCAGTCCTTCAAGGTCAGTCACAAGGGCGTAGCGAGGGTTTTTTTAAGGGTGGGCAAAAAAATCAGATTTAATTTTTTTTTATTTATGATATCGAGCCTTGATTCATATAGGATTGGCCAACTCAAGGTTTCAAAAAAATCGGGTTCATGAAGGTCTGAGGTTGGCTCCACATTGGCAAACCGACCATTGGCAATTAAACGTTGGCTCAAGTATACAATATCAAAGCCTAAATCAAAAAGACAATTTAATACTAAATGGTAAACTTACAGTTATTAATAAATGGTAAACTTTTTTCAATTAGGGTTATTTTTACAAAAAATAATATTAACGAATGTAATTGTAATATATAGTTAGAATGTAGGTAATATACGAGGATATGACACAAATCTTCCTAAATAAAGTGTTTGAGAAACCAACTTCATCCATAGAACAAGCTAACGTTTTCATCATTAATCGTCAATTAATTTTATTGCAAATGAATAAACGAAAAACCATACACTTAAATATAACTTGTTAATTATAAAAATACCAACACTTTTTTTTCTAAACATTGTTTCGAAAACCGAATTAATTCAACATAAATCAACTGTTAAATTTTGTAGAAAAGGATGCTACTTATGTAGTCGCTAGTGTATTCAATAATGTACACCATATTTCTATCAGAACAGACTTAATAACTTGTCAACAGTGTTGCCAAATTAGGAGATTTTCCCCGAAATTCAGTTGATTTAATAATATGAAATACTGCATGCCACCAACTAACGAGTATAAATAAACATTTTGTATTCTGATTGGCTACATTCAACTTATACAAAGCTTCTTATACAAAAATTTAAAAATGCGACAATCCAAAGAATAAATTACTTAGATTTTCTACTACACTTTAAATTCACTAAATTTAAGGGAAAATCCTTCAATCTGATAACACTTACCAAGCAAAATGGCGTCACAATTTAATTTCCTAAGTATCTGTCAAGTGTCCTGGCAAAAAACTAAATTAGATATACTTAATAACATACTTAGTTTACGAAGAACAAATTTAAGTATTAGACTCCAAAATTTGGAATGTCTAGTAAAATGTTGTATGGTTAAAAAAAAGAAGAAAGGCGTAGTTCGAGTCCGCGCCGTAGATTTAAAAACGTCCTGCACACGATCCAAGGACGTTTGAACTGTCGCTGGCCGCTGTATGACCGATGGGTCATCTACGTAATCGCTTTGAGCGGTTTTTTAATTTCCTTTTCGACGCTGCCGTAGCTCCCGCATTCGGCACTGATATGCGATTTCCCAGCGCATTACGAGGCATATGAGACGAAATCTTCATTTTTTGTAATTTTCAATTTAATATCAATTTTACTTATATTCTGTCGAATATGTTTAATGTCTCACTTTGCCTCCTAATAGTGCTCCACATATTCTTCACAATGATGTCAGAATCAATGTCCTAGCTAAACGTGTTTCCACGCTACATTAATTTATAACTTGACACAAAGCTAATTCGTAACCAATTATGCGCAGGCCTACACTGGTACGATGACGTCACAGGCAAAACAAATACAGCGTGAGAGATACGTAAAGACATGATCTATCTGAATTTTCCCAAAACTACAGAAATATCGCCTAGATTAACTTTTTATTTTTAAGTTAGGCAATAATTATTACATGAATGTTAAGTTAACATTGTATTACATAAAATTATTTACTTAATACATAGGTAGCCAGTAAATATGGTGTGGAATTATCCAACAAAATATGGTTGATAATTGCATTAGTACCAATTCTATTCACTGCCTTAATACGAAACTTAAAATATTTAGCACCACTTTCAATGGCTGCTAATTTTTGTATGATTTCTGGTATTGCAATCACATTTTATTTTACATCACGAGGATTACCACATCCACGAGAACGAGATTATGTTGCGTCACCAACATTAATGCCATTATTTTTTGGTACAGCTATATTTGCATTCGAAGGAATTGGATTGGTAAGTATTTCTCTTTAACAGATTATGTGTATGAAATTTACTATAAAGATACTATTATAATCAAAGATACTATTATGCTTTTTTTTAATTTTGTTTGTGTATATTGTAGGTTTTACCATTACGAAATGAAATGAGAAAGCCTGACAAATTTGGAACACCTCTTGGAGTTTTAAATATAGGAATGACAATCGTAACTAGTTTACTAATCTGCATAGGATTTATGTCGTATTTAAAATATGGAGATGAAATCAAAGGAAGTGTAACATTAAATTTTGAGAAAGATGGAAATCAAATGTAAAGTAAATACTACCAAATTTTCGTTATTAGCTTCAACCAAATATTTTTTGATTTCATTAATTTGGATTTTTCTTTTATTTAAAGGTTGGCACACATTGTGATTGTTGTGATATCATGTGGTGTCCTTCTGGGATACGCTCTACAATTTTATATACCAATTTCTATAATGTGGCCTGTTATCAGTGAGAAATTTGGACCTTTTCAATGGCCTATCGTTGGAGAATTATGTTTTAGAACGATTTTTGTTTTGATCACATGTAAGTAAAGAGATACTTTACAAATTCACGTAGGTCCAATATAGTTCTCGAAGTAAACTGCTGAGAAAAGTTGAACGTAACGATGCATTCAACTGTTAAACTGAGTTTTAAAAGAGACAAAATATGTCGTCCAATGTGGTCAAGTTTATGTCGACCCGTAAGATTAAGACCAGTAAGATAAGCTCATTTTTTTATACTATTTCACCGGGCTATTTGTAGTGTTTGGCGAAGGTAAAGAATCATAGTTACGAATTGAGAGACTGGGTGGTCCAGTATAGTTTTAAGTGAGCCTCGGCCCACCTTCTGCCGACGTCTCTGGTTTGTACTTACCTCTTTTCAAATTCTAGAACATTTTATAAAACAATTTCGTACATTTTAAATTTGCTTATTAAAACTTCTACTCAATTATCTTGCTAACTTTTTTGATTTTTTATTTTTAGTTACGTTGGCTGAACTAATACCATTTTTGGAATCATTTATATCTTTGGTTGGAGCTGTAAGCAGTACAGCATTGGCATTAATATTTCCACCAATTTTGGAACTAGTTATAATTAGTCAATCACAAACAAAGGACACACATCGATGGATTGTTATTAAAAATGCATTTATTATAATTGTTGGTCTACTTGGATTTGGGACTGGAACATACGCTAGTATAGGACAAATTATGCAAAAATATAAAAATCAAAAGGAAGCATAATAAAAAGAATTTTTGTAGTTTTAAATCAATTAAGTATTAAAAGCACTTTTTCTATTAAAAAATAAAAATAAATGAAATATTGTGTATATTTATTTAAACTATTGTACATATTATAAACACATTTTGTAAATTATATAAACAATAAAATAATATTGTTTTTCATATCAAATGTTTTTTTATGCTATCACTAAATCACATGTGAGAATAGTTTAGATTAATTTATTTGCATATCGTTCTCTAAACGTTTTCAAGTCCGGTTATTACAACCACAATCTGTTAACTATAGTTAAATTAATTAAGCCTTGTTTAAAAATAGAAGTTAAAATATTGATTGAAATTCTCACTATGATCTATTGTTGAACCATTTAAGGTAGGTTTCCTCAGATATTAGTAGATCTACTTATCTCTGGTTTCGTTGTCGACGAAATTGGTTGAATTTTTGATAAATTTTTCAAAAGATAAGTAACTTCGTTTAAAATTTTAAAATAAATTACCGTTTAGTTTTAATAAAAATCGCTCTCGCTATACAAAAGTAGTCATTTGACCACACTGGATGACATTTTTATACAGTTTGTATTTTAAAATACAACCAATCTAGAAACAATGTATAGTGTATCTATCGCTGTCTATTGGTCAAGGATTAATATTTTCAAGCGTTACAAAGTCGGGACTAAACTTAATATACCTTGTATATTTACATATACTGGGTATAATAAAGTATAAGAGCACTATTAACCATAAAGTGCTCTTTCTTGTATGACTACAAGATGTTTTATTTTAGTTACACCACTTGATCGACAAGCGTAACTCTCTGGTTTCGTCTGGTTTGGTAAAAAATACTTTGAAATACGCTTTCGATTTCTGAAAAACAGCATTAGCTTTCGTCCCATAACTTTGGATTAACCGATAAACATAAGTCGTTGAATCTTTCTCGTTAACTATCACAAAAATTTACAATTCTTCTTTTTTCTCCTCAGTTTTCTGTTTCTTATTCGATGGCTCTCCAGATGATTCTTCATTATATCCTTGTAAAAGAACGTTTGGTTGTGTTTTTGCATACGCCGGCGATATCCAATAAGGATTTTCAGCGGCATCTTTTGCAAATTTCAAAATTGCCTCCCTAGGATCTTGATCATCATCAACTCGCTTACTTAAACCCAAATTTCTAATCACATATGAACTAAGTGTAGCACCCGAACTAGCAACACGACCACCTTGTCCGGACGTAATTGGTAAATCCGGTCGTTTTGATTTAACAGGATCTAAACGATCTTTCTCCATTTGTTTTCGACTTGTCTTCCGTCGCTCTTGTCTAAATAACGGTAAAGCGTGCGGAGTTAAAACTTGTTGGGTACTAACGACTTCCATGTGTTTGACTTTTCGGTGTGTTTTTACCACACATAATTTCGCTCCCCGTAAGCTACGTTTATGGTCGTAATAACATTTTACTACCCCATTTCCACATCCAACAAATATTTGATTTAATTTTGGATGCCATAATGTTTTGATTACATGTGAATTCGCTACCGGAATTTCGTTAACTAACCCGAAAGTATTTTTATCGTAAAAATACAATTTCCCAACCGTTTCATCCTTTTTCAATGATGCACCGGTAATAATTATGGAATCGTCGGGACTAAACATACAATCTGTTGTATCATAACGTGAAAATAGACCATCAATTACATGAACCGCTTTTTTGAACGCTCTTAAGTCCCACAATTTCAGCGTATCATCACATCCTCGCGTAGAAATATAATTACCTAAATATGAATAAGCTAAACTTGAAATTTCAGAACCATTTTGGTGCGCATTTCGCATTAACATTGTTGTGTTGATAAAATTCTTCCGATGATCCCACATTTGAATCGATCCATCTACGCAAGCACATGCTATTGTATTCCCATCTCGACTGTACGCAGCAGCAGTTGGAATTGTTTTCAAGCCATTATGTGCTCTACATTTAATAATCGCTTGATGTTGTTTCGGGCGATAATAATTCCACAATCGACATGTACTATCTTGGGATGCAGTTAAGAATTCTTCCCTAACAAATGGATGCCAACATCCGCAATTTAAAGACGCTGTATGCCCTTTTGTTTTTGCCATATCATTAATATATTGGTCACCTTTAACGCATTCCAGTTTTTCAAATCCGTCCCGATCCAAAACCTTTGCTTGTGCAGTTCCCGATATAACCAGAATTGTGTCACCAGTTGTGGAATATTGTAAATATTTAATCGGGTAATTTTCACATGGTTGTAAGGTACGAAAACTTTTCATTGATGTATCCATTCCAGCAAAATCCCAAAAACTTACATCATAATCCATTGATCCAGATGCTAAACGAGCTCCGGATGGATCAGCAGCAATAGCAGTGACTGCTTTCACACCATGTGTCATAACAACTTCATGACTTGATGGAATTTTTTTTACTAAATCTCCATCGTCATCATCTTCTTCGTCATCATCGTCATCGTCACTGTCATCATTTTTGTCATCTTTTGTAGATTTTGATTTCTCTTTTTTGTCAGCATTTACATTTAAAGCTATCGGAGGGCCAACTAGATCGTCGTCAGATGAATCATCTTCATCGGATTTATTTTTTTCGCTATCATTCGTGGTTGAAGTATCTTGGACATCAGCCCGGGATGCAGTACTTACTTGACGCGCAGTTTTTTTAACTTGCTCCAACATTTCCTGAATTGAAAGAAAACATAAAAAGATAAGAAAACTCTGTGAATAATTTAAAAAAATGTTTATTACCCCTGTTTACCATCAATAATAAACCGAGTCTCTAAGCTTTGCCGGGTAACATTATTATGTTATCTTAATATTTTTTTACACAAAAACTAAAAACAGGATCAACTTCAAATTTTGACAGGATATTCTTTATTATTGAAATATAAGCTGTCAAATTTTGAAGAAACTGTGAAATTCATTAAATTGAATTTTCTTCACAACAACTTTAATAAATTAATAAAAATCGAACCTGCACATCAAAAGATTTCGCTTTCTTTCCAAAACCACTGATTCCCATAAGATCCTGTAAATCCTTTGATTCTGTATCATCTGGTAAATCTTCAATAGCTTGAGACTGAAACGATTGTTTTCCAAATTTAGTAAAGCCACCTTCTGAAACAGATTTTTCACTGTTTGTTTCCGAAGTTTGAGTGGATTTACCAAAATCTTTACTAATTTTTCCAAAGGATATCATCTTTTTACGATTCATTTTGATAAATATTTGTGATTTTTTTTTGTAAGATCACTTAACTAGCAAAGGATTTGTATCAAAACAAACATATTTATTTGAATAAAGAGGTTATAAAGTAATGTCATAAAAACACTTATTTAGGTTAGAAACATATTTCACGAATTAATAAAAATACTGTTTGAGAAGTTTATTATCTTTTTTAAATGTATATTCTCAATTTTTGAAAAGCACTCAAAATAGATTTTTGAAAATAAAATTCCAAAATGAGTTCTTATTATCACAGATGTCTATGTTAAAACTAGATAGGCCAACTGGTAGCCAACCAAACTTTTCGCTTGCTACGGTTGATGTTGTGTTGAAAATTATTAAGAATAATTTTTGGAACCTCAACATTATATATAAGATCAGTTTAGTATTGGCATTTGATCAATTAACATTAGTTAAAAATCGGATTAAAATCAAAAAATGTTGTAAGAGAAAAGTTGTCCTAAGAGAAATTGACGCGTAATTGTGGAATTAAATTAAATTTTTTTTTTTCAAATCAAAAGTTAGGTTTGAGCAGAATCATAAAGTTTTTGTTTTTATTTAATTTTGTTTCTTTCTTAAATCAAGTGCGTGTTGTTCTAATTGAAATAAATTTAGTAAAATTTATTATTTTGTGTTTTTTTGTATGTCGAGTATCGGAGTCTGTTTTAATTTCTACAGCGCTTCTTTGGAAGTTAAAGAGAGCCAAGATACCGAGACAATGTTTCAGGGATTCGAAATGGCGTCGAAATGGGCCAAGCGATCGGTCACGTGCGTGGTTTTTACGCTAATCAAATTGATTTATTGTAAATTCACTATTTTCGTCCTATGCTGTCATTCACGTAGAAACAGCAATTGCAGCACATACAGTGTTAAATGAATTAATTTCGAAAAATGAGATAATTTCTTAGCTCGACGCTGTATGTTCGGCAAAATAAAAAAAGAGAATATTATAAGAAAAAAAAGAGTTCATTTTCAATGATTCAAGAATGTACTCGGCTTGTACGCTTTCAAATCAAAGAATAAAATCAAAGGAAATCAAAGAATAAAATGAAATAAAGGACAGCACATTTGTTTACAATTACAAAACTTTCTTATTCCCTGTTTGATGATCCAAAGTAAAAATTATACCAAACTTTGGTTCTCATATTCCAAAGAACTTGAACCAAATAGTATTTGTTGCTTACTAAAGATTTGTACAATATAAAAAGGTATAGAAACTCACATTTCATAATGATGGTAGAGGTAGATAGAGGTAGATTGTAAAGGCTGCCCTGGACGGGCTACACTTCGACCATAAGGTCCATTGTGCTGCCTTAGGATGTGAGTGGGGTGGAAGGAATTTGTGAGTAGACTAGGAATTGGTAGGATATGCGGTTGCAGCCGACTATGATAAGAACTATACCGATATTCATCTGGAGTTCGTAAAGGAAACTGCAGAAAACCTTCTCAAGCATAGCCGGTTACTTCGTTCTTGTCCATACGCCGACAATTTAGTCAATTAACCACCGCTTTTTTTTATTTTTATAATTGACAAACTGCCGATGTCGGGATTCGAACCCATAACCTCCCAGTTTCCAAGTACTGCATACTGCGCAGACATGACGCCTTAGACCGCTCGGCTACTTAGACTGGTCCAAGATAGTTTCACAATGATACTTATCATTCATTATATAATGAATGATAAGTATGACGATGGAGATAAGCGATTTAGTTTTCGTGTAAACATCTATGCATATATCAAATTTCAAAACTCAAAAAACTGTGGAAGTGTATGGTCGCCCTTAGATATGAATTTCCAGTTCTAAAGTTACAAAAAAATAAATAAAAAATCCAAAGGTTATTAAATAAAATGAAAATATATTAGTATAATTTATTTAAGTGTACTTAAACCTTATATTTAAGATAATTAAAAAAATTGTGTCAAGATATAAACGACGTATGAGATACTTTGTTTACGTTTACAATTCAAAGTAAAAAAAAAATAGAATGACTTTTTAGTTACATAAAATTGCGACCTAATAAAATTTGGTAACTTAAAATTAATTTTGTAAATGCACTACTAAAATAATGTTTTAAATAGTTAAAAGTTGACCTACCCTAAAGGCATAAAACGTATATTTATGAAAAATTTGAACATGTTTATTTTTGGCTAAATAGACGTCATAATATTTTTAAAAAATGGCATTGTTGATGAGTTTTTATGCGAGGATGCGTAACATACAACAAAAGAATGAGATGTTATCGAATAAAAATAAAGAGAATTATGCATTTAAATTGTATACGTTTGATAGAATATTTCCAATCGTTTCGGATCAACGTGAAATACCACATCCAAGAAGTGGACATCGTATTGGTTGTAATAGTACAAATTTATATGTTTATGGAGGTTATACGCCACAATATGTTGACCCTTCATCTAGTATTTTGATGCAACATCTGTTTAATGAATTGTGGCAATTTAATTTTGCTACGAGAAAATGGATGCTGTTACCAGCACAAGAAACTATTCCACCGGAACTGGCATCTGTTGCACTTATATTTGATGGGAAAACTTTAATGGTAATTGAAATTATTCGTGGTGGCTACTTTTTAGTCTTGGAAATGTTGAGAAATCGTTTAAAACAAAAAAAGGGAAAGCATAAAGTAATTTTCGTTATCTTTGGATCAATCAATCACGAATTGAAAACTCGTAATTCGAGGTCAAATAATTTTAATTTCCAAGCTAAGACTATATGTGACCCGACAACTTTTATTATTATTATTTATTTTCGAGCTAAAATAATTTCATAATTTCCACAAAAATATTAAATTGATTAGCGAATTTTTAAAATTTTTTCCGTGGTTATAATTGATTTGGAAATTGTGGCCACCATGTTATTACTAATCATATCTTTAATTTAATCACTTTTGAAAATTATCATCAGGTCTATGGAGGCACGAATTTACCGTTTGGGGAGCAATCTAGTAATAAATTATATTTTTGTGTATTGACCAAAGGGAATTTTTATCATGGGATGCAGTTGGTGAATGCAAGTGGAAGTATGCCACCTCCAATGTATGGACAAGCATTAGTGTATCATAATGGATATTTGTATGTAATTGGGGGTACAACCGGTTACGACTTCACCTGTGATATTCATAGGTAATATAACTTTTAATATTTTTTATGATAGAACAAAGAAACGATTCACGTCTTAGTTCAGATGGTGTTTGTGCTCACATACCAAATTAGCAACGAGTAACATATCTGTTAGCTAATTCATACTGATGATGAATACTTTGCAGTCGAAATACGTATTTATAAAATACAAATAATCTATATATATATATAAACTGTTTTTGTGTCTATCCAGAGCACTGGTTTGGAGTGCCAGAGGTCTTGGGTTCAATCCCCAGCCATGATGTGTAAGATTTTTCATATCAAAAACATCATGTCAAAATAATGTTACAAATAATTGAACTAGAAATTGAGAAAAATTTTGAAATTCAATCCCACATTTGTGGTCTGTATCTTATAATGCCGAACCGGAAAGTCCCGGGGGAGTCCCTCTATCCCCCCTCCCGTTAGGTCTATATACATCTGTAAATAGAGAACTCAAAATTTGGGATCTTTTAAATAAATTATTATTTTATCTCTTTTTCAACTATTCTAGAATAAATCTATCAACAATGAAATGGGAAGATGTGTTCATAGACACTGGTGGTCTGGATTACATGCCAGCCGGTCGATATCGACACGAAATTGCTTTTGACGGTGAACAAATCTACATTCTCGGAGGCGGTACAAATGCAACAGCATTCGATCTCGAATACATCCCAACATTTAACATCAACGAAAAAAAATGGGCAAAAAAACAAACAAAACGTGATCCGATCGAACAACTGAATGGTGGTTTACCCGAACCACGAATGTGTCATTCATGTGTCCAATACAAGGATGAGCAAAATGAAATCCATGTATTTGTAATTGGTGGGAACAACGGTCCCGAACTTGTGTACAATGAAATGTGGCGTTTACAATTAAGTACATTACAATGGACAAAAATTTCAAATAAACCATTACCATTTCCAGTGTATTTTAATTCAGCGTGTGTTACACCAGAGGGTAAAATGTATTTATTTGGTGGTATTAATCGTGATGAATTAAAACGAACGAATTATTTACATTCAGCATGGATTTGTATACCAAAGTTAAGTGAAATGTGTTGGGAATCATTGTTATATTATAATCCGAATTTATGTAAATCATCTAAACCTGAATTATTAAATCAAGGTATACCAGATCATTTTATTGAGCGATTGTATGATAATATATGTTGAACAATCAACCAATCTCTACAATTATGTGTTTATTGTACAGTATTAATAAAAATGTTATTATACAGGGTTGTTCGAAAAATTTGTAAAATAAAAATAAAGAATATTACAACTATGTTAAGAACAGAAACGACTTTAAAGATTTATATGCTAATTAGTTGAAATTGTCCGCGGCTTCGCACTCGGGATTTTTTAAACTGACACTCATAATCAAAATAATTTTGACAAAAAATGTCAAATGACAAATATTTTGATTTATCCGTTTTCATGCCATATGTTTCATCGAATATGTTTGTTAATTAGAAGTTGTAAATTTCCAATAGAAATGGGATGGATCAGAAATAAACTCACCAGTCCGTTGAAAATAATGACGCTTAGTAAAACTCGAAGGATCCCTTCCCGCTGGAGAAATATATAACGCAATTTGTTAATTTAAAATAATTTAATTAACTGATTTTAATAATTTACCTAAATTGTTTATAATATTTAAAAATATGGCGCGTAAAGAATCAATCTGCACTAATTCAACACGGCTATCGCTGTACTAGATCGAGAATCTCTTTTTTTGAGACTAATTCATTGGTGTCAACAAAAATTTGCTAGCATCTTTTGTTTGCGAGTTATAAGCAAAACTTCGATTTTTCGACATTACAGAAATAGTAGTTTCTTCAGCATCTTCAATGTTGTAATTTTTGGGCCTTGGTTAGTCGAAAGACCCGCAATCAATAAGATTTTCTTTTAACCTCTTGAGATACGCTTATCAGGTTGTCTTCTTTTTGGATAGCGATTGAAATATATTTCAGATGCAATATCATAATTGTTATTACTTTGAATAAAGCTTTCTAACATATCAAATTTCTCGTAATTTTCGTAAGACATTTTTTACATTTACGATTAAATGAGTTTATTATTTTTATGGCGGAAACAAAAACGTAAATAATCATCGCCTCCTTGAAATAAATATAAAAAACGCAAAAATTAAACTAGGAAATTACTATTTAGGCTATTTCAGACTTACGGATGAAAAGCGACCCGATAAATGATACATGGTTAAAAAGAGGAAAAATATTTGTTCTAACTAAGCCATCGCCAACTATACTTTCTATTTAAAAAAGCACAACTTTAGGTCATATCTCGAAAACCAAACTTTTTTCTCAAACTTTCACGACGCCACAGGATTATACCAAAAAAAGTGCCTTAAGAATGTATAAATGATTTTTATCTAGCTTTACAAACAACCAAGATATTCACAATTGTTTAAAAGTCGAAAAATCGAACTTTTGCTTATAACTCGCAAACAAAAGATGCTAGCAAATTTTTGTTGACATCAATGAATTAGTCTCAAAGAGATTGAGAATGTGCCATCCATTTTTTCAATCTTTTATAGTTACTGAGTTACCCCATAAAACCATCGAAATTGGCCCACTCTGTACATAGCAGGTTAAATTAAATAAATAAATAATAATATTTATGGTACAGCTAATCTCAAACATTTGGAAACCCAGAAAATTTGCTCGAATATAATATTTTAATTGCTGGAGAAATATATAACGCAATTTGTTAATTTAAAATAATTTAGTTAACTGATTTTTTATGTTCATTAAACCATTTCACATCTTTTCATTATATATTATTTAAATTAACATTTTTATTGTTAGAAAAATTTTTATTTCATGAATATAATAAAATTATTATTTACATCTCCAATATTTTGACATCTGTTGTCATTATCAAGGCTTAAAAAAATTATATTTTGATAAAATATGCAATTCCACAATTATTTCTTCAAATAAAACCAAAATTTTTTGATGTAACTTGCGTAAATTAATGTTAAATTGTTAAAATAGATAATAAAAATGTATATTTTTATCGTCCGTTATATATAAAATTAGTATCAACTTATATTTAATTAAAATATTGTTACCCAACACGGACAACATTTTTGTCATTAATGAAACTTTTTTAACAAGAAAAAATGTTCTGTGCTTAGCATCGACATGTTTTGGTTCCAGAAAAAAAGAAAGAGGCAAATACGCATGTCCACAGGTATGTTAGAGTCAATTTTACCAATTAGTAATTTTTGGTAGAGTAACAATTAGGAGTCCAAAGACCAGCAAAAAGGGGGCGTTAACAACACTAGCACGATCTCAATGCTTTAAATAGCCTGTTACAGGATTGTGGAAGTATGAGGCTATCAGTTTGTTTGTTGCAACTTTCATTGGTATTGATAAAGATATTCTCACTGATCATATGCGTTTCTTGTAGTTTGATTCACTATCAATTATTTTGAGGTTATTGAAATCAAATCTATGGTCTTTCGTATGTGCTGTTAACTGATTTTAATAATTTATATAAATTATATATAGCATTTAATAATGTGGCGCGTGTATATAATGTATTTGCACTAATTCAACGACAGCTATTCACTGTACATAGCAACGATGTACAATAAGATATGCTGACCGAATTGTGTGATTGGAGAAGTTATACTGTTTATACGCACACTTTATCTGTCTTAAGTTTATAAACAAGAATATACGTTCAAGGCCATATCAAATAAATAAATAACAATAGCACAGCTAATTTCAAACATTTGTAAACCCAGAAAATTTGCACGAACATAATGTTTTAATTCATGTTCAATTTCAATATTTAAATATGCCGTCATAAAAACTTTGACATCCTACTTTGTCTTGTGAGGATTTAATTTCAAAAATTCTAAAAAATATGTCGACGCCCCTGCACGTGTTTAATTATTAAGTTTGGAGAGTTTATTCATCAAGTTTTATATCGATAAAAGAATAGTCATATTTTTTACATGTTTAAACTTTGATCGAACTTTTTCATTCCCCTAGGGATTCAATTTCTAAAAATGTATTGCAGTGTCAAGATTAACTTGAATAAATTAATATACGTTCATTTTCCTTTTTGATTCAGTTGTAATATTCTTTGATAGAAAAAAAATTATACGCTTATTAAAAAGAAACTTTTAATATAAAATCATGAAGAGTATGATCAGGATGGCCACGATAAACAAATTTCGAAATTACCTGATTTTGCAGTATAATTTGTTATACTAATCCCTGTTTTTTTATTTGAGATAATATCTCTTATTATTAATATTTGTGTCTCATCTGGTTAATGACAGAATTTAAGAATTCTTGTTCAAAATATAAACTTTAAAGATAAAAAAAAAATATTTAAAAGACAATCGAAACTCCCCTATTACAAACTGCACCACTGTGCATGCGACAGTAATCAGAGTATACTACAAATCTTCATGAATTCTAAAAATTCATTAATCGGTTTTGAAATAAACCTTTAAGACACCTGTTGCTATTAAATTCCCTGATACTTTTTGAATTTCCATAATTTTCGATTGAGTCAAGGTCTCTGACGATTCCAGGTCTTCCTAGCTTGTGGCCACCCTACTCATGTATTGGGTTGCGAATCTGCTTAAGAGTTTAGTATGTTTGATTCTTAGATAGATAGATCTTGGGGTATGAAAACTATTGCACTTCCACCTTATGGTCCAATGTACTCCCCCTTCAACTTCAGCTTGTCGAATTTTTACGCATCTCCCTTGAAGTTCGACTTACCGAAGCCCTACTGTATTATAATAAACAATTTTGTACTTGCATCGTCAGCTATTTTAAACAAAAGTAGTAATAGTACTACTTTCATGTGTTATAATTGTATTAAAACAGTTGTTATGTATCTGATATTTTTATGTACACTCCCGTTCAAAAAAATTGAAACATTCTAAAAGTTACTGTATGTAATGTTATAAATATATTTAGTAATATATATATACGCTTAGAATGTGACTTACTGGTTCAAATTTTATGAACAGGAGAATATTTTTATAAAGCGATTAATATCGCTTGCTTTATTTTTACAGTAAATATAACTTTTTTTTCTGTATAATCTAATGAATAATAATATTTTTATTAATGCTGTTTACACAATTATTGTAAAAAATAGAATTTGTAAACTAAAGGGTCTCATACACAATCGGACTGATTAGATCAGGGGCGATGGAACAGTCGATACCGAGTTGGAAATTTCTGGAAAGCTTTTAAGAGGAGGTAGGGTGATGTAAACCACAGACAATTAACCTAAATAACTTAATAACTACTACCATACGCAGTACGCACTAGATTTAAATATTAAACTCGGACCCCCGGGATGCACGGTTTTGGAGACTT
Organism: Nineta flava; assembly: GCA_963920215.1. Lineage (NCBI taxonomy): Eukaryota > Metazoa > Arthropoda > Insecta > Neuroptera > Chrysopidae > Nineta > Nineta flava. Next base: position 118,403,095 of record OY986041.1, read on the forward strand.
TATTGTTCACGATGTTAAATAAATGTAGCTCCACGTGGGGAATTCCCCACTTCGCAGCATCTGAGTTGGGGTGTACACACCTCAAACTGTCCCTGGTTCAGTTGTTCCTCAAAGGAATAACAACTGCAAGTGTATTGAGACCTTTTATGATTTAAAATACAGAGTATTTTGAAATATTAAATGTGAATTTCACCTTCCATAAATAAGGAACTCTTTTTACAATGATCCCGAGTTTGTATAATATTAAATATTAAATTATGTGCTTTGTTTAATTGTTAATTCAATTTTTTAGTGACAAAAATATTGAATATTTTTATAACACTGCTTTTTCTAATCATTGTATTTAAGAATAGATCTTACAAAAATTTGTATTTATTGATTTAATTATCGTTTCTGAAAAGTTTTTAAATTATTATAAATTCATCACTTATTACCATTAAAATAATTATATTTTATGAAATCATGTGTTTTTATTTTTTTAAATTTTATACTTTACAATTACTTAGTCTAGTAGAGTAAAAGCCACTGCCCGAAAGAAAAAAAATGCAACGACGTAATATTCATGCATCGGAAAAGGTATATTTATGACATTGTCCAACAAGTAAAATTTAAAATAAACCCCAAAACAATAATATGAAGCATAATAAGAACTTTCTTTTACCACCACCAAATATATATATACACTACCGTTCATTAAAATTGAACCAGTAAGTCACATTCTAAACGTATATATTACTAAATACAGGATGAGTTAAAAGTCATGGAGTTTTTTGAAAGGGTGGATAGGGGATGAAATTCTAAAATGAAAAGTCCTCGGATATTTTTGCACCTGACCCACCGTTAATTAGATATTAATTAAATAAAGTAACCAATTAGAGAAGCGAATTGATTTGACTTTATTAGATAGATCTGACAATAAACTATGTTTTTGTTATGACGTTCACGTGTATAGGTGTATATGTATGTGTATATATTTTTACAGTGGGTTGTCGCCAGTTTTCATATAATGGTGGCAAAAACAAACCTAACAAAGCAGTTTTAATTTTATTAAATAGTTAATTCAAACGTTCGTCAACACTATTTTTTAATGCAAATATATAAACTGCATATTTCAAAGAATATTTATAAACATTATTTATTATGGTGTCTACTTTAATAATATAGTTATTATAAGTACAGAAAAATTATGTTCTCCATAAGACACTGTGTTAAAAGTTTGATTTTTAATCAATAATTACTCTTCGAAATGATCGTCAACAGGTGTTAAATTTTTGAGGTAGGATAGCTACTGAATTGAGCTAATCAATTCACTAAAAGAAAAATTTTTATCTAATATCAAGCCTCATGCATGAACGTCCTTAACGTATCTCTAACAAATAATGAGAAAGCAGGCTCATCGGTCACGGATCGAAGAAATGGGGAAAGATATCAAATACCCGAAATAGAAGGTAGAGATAGATTGTAGAGGCTGCCCTGAACGGGATACACTTCGACCATAAAGTCCATTGTGATGCCTAAGGATGTGAGTGAAGGACAAGGAATTTTGTGTGTAGACTAGAAATTGGTAGGATGTGCGGCTGCAGCCGACTTTGATAGGAACTATGCCAATACTCATCTGGAGTTCGTGAAAGAAACTGTAGAAAACCTTCACAAGCATAGCCGGTTACTTCGTTCTTGTCCATACCCCGACACTTTAGTCAATTAACCACCCCCCCTTTTTTTTTAAATAATTAACAAACTGCCGATGTCGGGATTCGAAACCATAACTTCCTATCCCTGTATGTCCGTTTTATTTTTTGATCGGTGGTATACCTGAAAAGATTTTAAATAAACAAAAACAACACATATAAATTGATGACCTTCGAATTTGTTCGAATATTTTATTAGAATTTCCCTCTTAAATTGATCGTAAAAACAGAACAATATTATTATGATGTAATAAATGATTATAACAAACAAAATGTATGTAAGAAAATATAAAAAATGTCTATGTGTTATATTTAATAATAAAATTAATATAAATTTGCAATAAATTCTTCTATGTTGTAAGTTACTAATTAAAAAACATATCATACAAATAATTATGCGCAAAACATTCATTATTAAATTATTATTATTAAAATCAACAAGTTTCATTAATTTGTACCAAATGAAGAAGAACAAACTTAAATTGAATACGATACAATATTGAATTTGATTAGACGAATTTGACACAGAGCGAATTACTACTACATTATTATTGTGGCACCAATTTATTTGATTGGTTGAATGACAACGACAACGACAGGAAATGGTGATATTATTATGGTTGTTTAGTAACATATTTGAACTTATTGCTAATTGGGATGATCATGCTATGAGGGTATCATCTAATTCTTCTTCTTTGCCTTCTGGTTGTGACATTACTTTACGCAATACTTTACTAACAACATCGGTTAACGATTCTCGTGCTCCAACATCCAATAAACTCAAACATTGCTAAAATCGAAAAATAATTCATTTAAATACAACAATAAAAAATGTGTATTATTTTAGGGATAACTTATGAGATGTAGAGAAAATTTAAGGAGTAATTTCGTTCTTTTTACCATTGGGTAAATTGGTTTTTCCTAAAAGGTTCCGCACCATAAAGGTTCTCTTATTGTGTTTGTTATATATTACAAGTAAATTTGAATTTAAAAACACTATACAAAAGTTGATTATTTCTGTTAATTAAGGATGTACGAGCCCTGAAGCTTCAAAAAGGTTAAGACTTGATTTTTTGTTTAAATGTAGTTGAAGTGCATATAAATCAATTATAAAAGTTTCAGGGGGGGGGGGGGGGGGGTTAGTGCATTGCTCTTATGGAAAAAAAACTACCCAATAGAAAATAGAAATATTAATATAAAGATTGATCCAATAAAATTCCGGTACGACGGGCCTAAAAAAAGATATTTAAGAAAACAACTGAGATTTTGGGTAAATTTTATTTCTGTCGACGGTAGCTTAATTACCCGAAATTTTAATATTAACTTACGACATAAACATTATTGTGGACTTTTATGAATGTACTATATAAGATTTTGAAGAATTTTATAAATGGACTATACATCAGCGCTCGTACATCCTTAACAATTTTTCCTTCGAGAGGATTTTTTGGTTTTAACAATCTCGTGGTAAAATGCAACTTTACAAAATATGAGTTTTTTTTTTAAAACGGAGATGGTAATATTAACATACCGAACGTATAGTTGGTTTATTCGAAAACCGAATAAATAAGGCACAAATCAACTATAAAATTTAAAAAAATGACATCAACATCAACTTTTGTGGCCAAGTGTATAAGAGTTTGGCAAGCTGAGAAATGTGTTTGTATTGGTATAATTAGGGTTTATATATTCTTATCCTACTATTGCGCTCATTTTAACGTCATAAATACCATGTGCAGTGCACATTAACAAAGAGGTGCACGTCTTTATGCTATAATGACAGCGGTCGTCATATTAGAGTGCTTATTCATACATTTATTCATTAATTTAAGAAAAAACTGTATACGTAATTTTGATGGCGTTTGGCACATGTCACATCTAACGTCACGACTACATTTAAGTAAAATTTTGTAATTCTTTGATCGCTGTATCAATAATAAAAAATAATTATTCATTACTATTTGATATATCTCTATTTAAACCAATGTTAAAAGTGCTAAATTTGTTAATTTTTTTTCGCGATAATTGTTTACATAACTGTTTAAACTCTGCACGTTGTATTACTAAAGTGATACTGATCATAGACGAATTACGCGACAACTACCTTAAATTTTCTCGATTTTGATTACACCCTGTAAATCAACTTACCTGATGCACCTCGTCACCATGTCTTAACCTTAAAACAGCTATTAATGCTATTTCTGAATTTGCTTTCACATAACCATTCTTTTCTTTTGTACCATTGACTAGAGTTGGTAGTAAAAGTTTTAAAAAATCTGGGGCCATTTTTTCAGGAGGTACCGTTTTTGCAAGATGTATAGCAATTCTGGCAAGTAATTGTTTAACATCGTTGCTACTATGATTCATTGTCTAAATAAATTAAATAAAAATCAATAAATATTTGAATTACAACTACAATTATATTTTAAATCATACCAACTTACTCTAACAAAAGGTACTAATAAATTCTGAGGAATAGGTTGATCGGTTAACATTAAATGCTGTAATAAATATCCCGAGGCTCTTAAAGCGCTACTGGATATTGAAACTTTATCTGCTTGAAGTCGTGCTAAAAGACAGCGTATTATCGGTTGTTCGAATTCTGAAGTATAAACAACATTGGCGCCTTCTTTTAGAGCTACTGATAAAGCAGCATTTCGTCCATGACGTAATTGCCAATCATCCGATGCATCGTCTACCAATAAATTGTTATTTAAAGTATCTGCTAACTGTTCCGGTGACAATACACGAACTAATGCACCAAAACAACCTGCAGCTGCACTTCTTGTAACATCTTCGGGATGATTCAGCATACCGGCTAAGGATGTGGTAATTTGTTTACGTAAGGCATCTGACATTTTATCTCCAGCTGCTGATATGACACCTCTTAATGCCTAAACGGAGAAAAATTTGTAAAATCTTTACTTTACGGGAGACGTTCAGTAGTACGAAATTATGTTAACATTATACCTGAACGCTTCTAAATACAAAAAATTTGACTTACCTGTAGCATAGTTTCTCTAACAGCTGGATCATCTGCATTTCGTATTCCAGAATGTAAATCGGAGAACAGAGGATCACATCGTGCATGTATGACAATCAATTGACCTAATGCATAAGCCGCCCGAAGTCGTACTTGCCTTGTTGGATCATGCAATGCTTTTAAAAATGTCGTTTGTAATTGTGGTAAAAATTGTTTTAACATAACACCAACTTTCGCTAAAAGAATTGCTAATGTTTCCAAAACAGCAGCTTTCACTTGCCAACTGAATCGATCGCCAAGAATACGAATTAAAGGTCCCGTGATTGTTACAACTGAAGGTTGTAACGCACTTGCACTGGTAACTCGAATTACTTCGCCTAAACCTTGAGCAGCACTCTCCTTTTCATCGCCATCACCATTAAGTATAGCTTCACGGAAGATTGGTAGTATAGGCATAATTCCTTTTGGTAAACAAAAACCTGGTATTAAATCGGAATTCTTCATATCACTAATAGCAAATCGAACTGCTTGTCGAACATCTGCAACATACAGCGCTTGTTGTTTAGGTTCAATTGTTTTCGTAACCGCATTTAATGCTTCCCAAGCCATTTGTAAAACATCTTTATCACTGTCGGTACATAAATGGATTAAGCCACGCATTAATTGAGGAATATGTATTGCAAAATCTGCTTTAGATGATCCACAGAATGCGCAAAGTAGGGCTGCAGCTGACCTTCGTCGTTGTGCACAATCAGATCGTGTGTGTTCTAATAACTGATCAACAACAGTACGAGTTCCAGCTTCATCAGTGACAGAAAGTACGACAGTTTGACAGTACTCTAATTGTTGAGTCTCGTCAGGTGTACCATGCGAATCAGATAACGCCGTTAATAAAGCTGGTAGAATTTTACTTAAGAATCGTGTTAAAGCTTCTCCGGCAACTGACGCCAAAATTGCAAGCGCTTTAGTATTTACGGGAGGTGCAGATAGTTGTGGAACTAAATATGGCAAAACAACTCGTGACTTAATTGCCATAACTTGTCGTAAACCATCGAGTGTACATTCGACTAGCTCCGCATCATCATCGTTCAATTGATTCAACATAGCTGGCAAGATGTCATCCAAAGCTTTAACACCAACAGTCGAATGTAAGCTATCAAAAGTTTTTGCAGCAGCTTGACGTACTTCTGGCAATGGATCACATAATGCTTTTCGTACAGTAGGAACCAGGGAATTAACAAATGTAAGTACCATATCTCGGGATGTGGAAGCCATTATTTCTGATAAGCCAATACACACTCCTTGTCGTGTATCAGCTTGATCTGATTGTAAACCTTCTTCTAAAATAGGTATAATTTCCGGAAGCACTCGTTCACCTAATTTTCTGACTAAATCTCCTAAAGTTCTTGCGGCTACTTGACGTTTATCGTAGCTTGTACTGGCTAAACAACCCAACAATAAGGTAAATAAAGTGGGAAGAATTTCACGTAATGTTCTTGGAGTATTTGTAACAACCACTTTCCATACATGAAGCGCAGCTTGTCGCACCATTAAGGCGACATCAGATCGTCCCATGTAGAGACCAGCTAGTACACGATTACGTCGTTCTGCACCAAGTGTTCTGATAATGGCATGATGGGATTGTTCTGTACCGAAGTTATCATCTTCGCTGGCTGTTTCCGTAGACATTTTACCAGATACTCCAGATATTCGATATAATAAATCTCCAAGTAATTGTACCGAACTGTGAATTAAAAATGATTACAGTAGAATGGTTAAACATATACCAGTAGTTTCAAAGCCAACACATACCTGTAACGAATTCTCCAATTGTCATCAAATAATCCGCGCTCGAGTTCTGGCAACAACAGCATGATGGCTGATTCAGCATATAAATTAACAATACGTTGTCCCGCTTTAAGTGCTGTATCTCTAACATACTCATTTTCATCGGCTAATGCTTGAAGTATAGGATTGATAATTTGTCCAATATATGGCGTAAATTCTGCCGTAAAAGCAGAAGGTAGATAGATAAACATCATGATATAACCGTCTTTAACATGTGGTGCAATATCCGTTCGTTCGGCAGTCGATATTATTTCTGGCATCAATTTATGTAATTTTTCAACACCCAGACCAGCAACTACTTCAGAAAGACCTTGAGCAGCACCAGATCTATCAACAGAACTAGTTTCGGAAGTTAAAGTATTCATTAACCATGGTAACAAATCTTCAAAACTAGCTTCACCCATTCCACGAACCATTGCACCAAGAGCTCTAGCACTGACACTCCGAACCTGAAAATAATTTACTTAATACTCGATATATTTTGTATTTAAAAAAAATTAGGAACATACCTCTGGCACTGGATCCAAGAGTGATGTTTTAAGACCTGGAATAATAGTTGGTAAATATGGTTTCAAATCTTTTTGATCGGTTAACGAATACATATTTCCAATAATTTGCGCTGCCATTTTTCTAGTTTCAGTTGAACGATCTTGGAAAGCTCGTTGTACCACAGGCATTATTAAAGCAAGTGAGGGAGCGTCAATAAAATGCACGAATTGAGTGTCGAGTAATGTTTGCAAACAGGCGGAAGTTTTATTTGATGGATCTTGTAATGCTTGTAATAATACGGGAACAATTGCTATAAAAAAATAGTTCCAGATTATATTCTAGCTTAGAAATTATATTATTTTTAAAAATTACCTTGAATTTCTGGATTCCTTATTACAGATCCAATCACTTTTAAAGCTTCGGCACCGGCACCTTGTACTTTAATGTGAGAATCACTTAAAACTTCAATTAATTTGGGTACAATACTAGGTAAACATGATGATAATTGTTTTGGCGCACAATATGCCATAGATCCTAGTAATTCAACAGATCCAGTTTTTGTACGCCATGAATCTTCTTCCAAAGCAGCCAGCAAAGATGGTAAAACTAATTTAACACCATGAGCAGAAAGTTTACTCATAACAACGCGAGCTGTATCATCTGTGGCAGTTCGAACATATTGACTAGTATCTCCAAAACACAAGAGTAAATGTGGTAACACATGAACTATATATGGCTCAAATAATCGACCTAACATTGAACACAACATTTCAAATGCAAATAGAGCTCCTTCACGATGTTTATAATTTTTTTTATCTTGTATGGCTTCTGTTAACTTGGTCATTATATCCAATTGTTTTAGGGCTAAAATACCCATTCCTTTAACTAAACCAGCGATACCATAAGCAGCTCCTTTTCGATCACCATATTTTTCTGATTTTAATAATTGATGTAGCAATTTGTTAACAATATTTGGAGCGTCATCTCTTATTGCAGGAACTAATGGTGGTAAACAATTTGCAACGGCTTCTTGTACCTGAGATAATTATTTAAATAACATTAATTGAAGAGGTTACATACCTAAAATGCGCGGGATATAGGATGAAATCGTTAAAACGATATTTATATTGGCGGCTTCGAAAGTCATATTTAGGTTAGGTTAGGTTGTAGCGGCTGTCCTGGACGGGACACACTTAGACCATAAGGTCCATTGTGATTCCTAGGGATGTGAATGGAGGACAAGGAATTTGTGTGGACTAGGAATTGGTAGGTTGTGCGGCTGCAGCCGACTTTGATAGGAACTATGTCAATACTCATCTGGAGTTCGTGAAAGAAACTGCAGAAAACCTTCACAAGCATAGCCGGTTACTTCGTTCTTGTCCATACGCCGACAGTTTAGTCAATTAACCGCCCAAACTGCCGATGTTGGGATTCGAACCCATAACCTCCCAGTCCCAAGTAGAGCTCCTTAACAAGCGCGGCTACGTGGCCGATAAAGTCATATTTTGAAACTAATATTTTAGGTTATAACCTATCTATGCGATTGGTATTTACGAGCATTTAAGGATGTACAGGGATACAGTCGGAAGCAAAAGTATTAAAAATTAGAAATTCGTGAATATCTACGTTTTGTAGCATTATAAATAGTCTCAATTATAATATATATATATATATATATTAAAATAAAATAGGAAATTTTACCAGTAATGTTGAATTAAATAAGAAACACAAATAATATGAAAAAATCTAACGAACTTGTGGAAGTGAATGTACCTTTAATTTAAATCAATAAAAACATATATTATTTTTCTTTCTATCCCATATACGTATAAGTGACAAAGGCAGATTTTTTATTATTTCTATTTATAATCTTGAATTAATTATTTAATGTTAAAGTTCGAGTTTTAATGCATTACACATAATTTGATAATTTTATAAATGGACTATACATTAGCGCTCGTACATCCCTTAAACGGTTTAGTAAATCTCTTTCTATCGTTTATCAATGGATGCAATAGAAAAATATGTGGCTATTTAAAAAAAATATAACAGTAAATCGGCGCTTGTTATTAATAATCTATGACACAATTTTAGTTACCTGTTGTGAAGGTGTTGATAACGCTGCCACTAACCGCATTACAATTGGTTTTAAACGTTCATCATCTTTTTCCAAATGTTTCGCTAACGATCCCATTAAAATTACAACACTTTGTCGAACAGAATCAAAAATACCCGATTTTGGTGTTTTATCCATAAATTGTTCAAAAACAGGTAGAACTGTACTAATTGTTTCTTTGCCATGTAATTCAACAACAGCTAAAGCTGCAGCTAACATTTCAGCTCGTACATCTTCATGACGATCGGCTAAACCACTTTTTACGAAGAACGATATCAATTTACCAATTGATTCTAACGGAATTAATGGTGCTAGTTGTTTCAAGGCTAGTGCAACGCCACGGCGTGGACCCCACATGTCGATGGATTGTTCAACAACACGACCAAAATTATCCAACGTTGGCGGTATTATCTAGGGGAAAAATAATGTTTTACATTCTTTTGAGCGCCAGATCCAAAAAGAGTTTTTTAATTTTAGGTATTCTTAAAATTTTCAACTCTCCTACCCCTAGTTTGTGCATGAATGAGAAATTTCGAGTTGGAGTACTTCTGACAATGAATCGTATGATAGTTTTCATGCAGTTGGAACCGGTTCCTATTTAAGTTTGTGTGAGAATTCGAAATTTCGAGTAGAAATTACAACTGTTTGGTTTCATTGGGCAGTTTTTATGTTGAAGTTTTTAGCATTTTAGAAATTTTACTTACATTTAATTTTTCCTTATAAATATTCAGAAGTCTTTGTATGATTGTATCAATTTTCTTTGGATTTGTTTGAATTTCTTGTTCCAAAAGAGCACGCAATGCGCATGCAGCAGCCTGTTGAATACATTCAACAGGATGTTGAATATCTTGCATAATTAATTCACATAAATTATTAGAAACTTCTAAGTGTGCATCATCCCATAATTTTTCTGCAAGAGTCCTAAAAAATTGCAACAAATTAGTAATTTAAAGCATATGAAACTTTAATAAATCCATACCTTATTTCTTCGGAATTATCATATTTGGCAATCCACACTCTGCGTAACGTGGTTAAAGCCAAATCTTTATTCTCTTTTGGTGTAGGCACTGTAGATGCCATTAATTGTAATGCTCGTAACGAAGCATCTCGTACGAATTCAGATGGATTTTGAAGTGCCACTAACAAAACACTTAACTCAGACTCTGATGCTTTTGCACAATTATCACCACCTCCACTACTTTTAGCCACATTCAATAAACATGCAACAGCTTGTGATTGCACTCGTCCAGATGTAGAATTAATTAATTCAACTAATAGCTCAAACATTTGCCGATGTGGAAGTAATTTTGGATGGAATATATCCCGTTTATCTCCTGTTAATTGACCACGTAGTTTAGCATGTTCGGAGATAATTTGTAATGCGTCATGTAAAACTTTTTCGTCAGCCTTAATTTCGGGTGAAAGCAGACTTGTCTTCAAAAATGGGAACGTATAGCTTAACATTGGAGCTGAAAAATGAAATTGTGGAGTTTCTGGATTTAATTCTGGATCACGAGTTTTAATTGTTGTATCATGGATATAGTTGATTGTTCGTTTTATTGCATCTGTTAATGTTTCTTCCTCCCATAATGGGTCTAAATCACAGGCCGGTTTCATTAATCGTAGCGTTACGTGTGCAATTAAATTTCCAATGTATTTTAATTCGTTTACGAATATTGTTTCGTGTAAATCTACGAAAAGTGTTGTTAATAATGGAGCTGCTAATGGAGATTGTAAAGTTCCAAGCAAAACTGGTATTAAATCACGATAAAATACAGATAATTCGATGGGATGTCCTCTAGCTGACGCTCGAATTAAAGATACTGTATTTATTAGCATAGTGTTTAGCTATAAAAAAAAACATAACTAAAGTATTTATGAAGTTTAGACAGAAAGAATAGTGGTGTGGTTGAGTTTTGATATTCTCATCCTCTGGGACTTTGCGCAGGGCATGCGACAGGCCAAGCAGTGCATAACCACAGCTCCATTCGACTGTGCACGGTTGAAACTCACTAGAACACAGTTGAGAAGGGTAGTGAGGCTCTTGACAGGACACTGTCGATTGAACTACCATCTTCATAACTTGGGGATCTCTGATGATCTCACTTGTAGGGCCTGTATGGAGGACGATGAAACCTCTATACATGTCATTTGCACCTGAAGAAACCTACAGGGTGTCAGACACAGAATGTTTGGGCCTGAAACCCTGGATTCATCAATCCTGGCGGAGAAGTTGTGGGCTTTCTGTGCAGCGTCTGGCCTCAACAGAATCCTATAGCTCCATCTGCTTAAAATAGTATCTCTTACACGGAGACGTCTCGCCTTCGAGAGACAGGTTGTTCTCACCTATGCTTCAAAATGTTAGTTCAAATGCATTTTTTTCGATATTGAAAATCATACTTTTAACATTGGATCATATGGAGAAACTACAAATTTAATCTTTATAATCGAATAAAACATAGTTTAAAATGCAGAGAAGTTTTTATAAAACTATGTAAATTGTTGTTAAATAAACTCAAATAAGGATTTATTTGAGCCAAAGATGAAGGACTGTTCAAATGCATTTTGGAAAGTAATCATGAATTATATAAGTAATTTTATCATTTTAGAGATACAAAACACAATATTTTACTTTTATATTTAAAATAAAAGAAACATTACGAGTCACAACTCACGAGTATTATTATTTACTAAATAACAATAGAATATTTAAATCTAGTTTCAACGTATACATTAAATCTGTAACGCTACGGGCATGCGCAGTTACTTGATACCCCCCCCCCCCCCTTTCTCAGCAAAATAACTCTTTCGAACGTCCTTAAATAGTGAGTTAATCATGTATCAGTAATCGCCGTTATAATCTTAACAAGAGAAACTTTTATCTTAGGACAGTGTGAAATTTCGTTGTTCAAATAAGCAAAACGCTTTGGATCGACTACCCCAACTGCTCCACACGGTCGTTACGCCACTGAATATAAAACATAAGATAGAAATACTAACCTCTGTTAATTTACTACGAATTGCAGATTCCTTGTCTCTTTGTGCTTTGATTATTTCCAATTGTTTTGGTGTATATTGTGGTTCAATTATCTTTCCCTCTTTTTTCTTCTTTTCTAGTAATTCACGACGTAATGCTAATTCTTCTTGTTGCTCTTTGTAACTGTACGCTTTACTTTCTCGTTTCATGTTCATGGTATTAAGAGTGTTTTCATCGCTTCTAAAATCAATTTAAATTTGAAAACTCAAAGGGTTCTTGTTTTCTGATTCCTGTAAATAAATCATTGCTCACTTACCCTGGTATAACGCTTTTATCGTACAGTTCTCCTTCAGGTGTTAAAAATATAAAATAATCATCCTTTGTAATTTGTAAAAGTGCTGGTAATCTTAACCGCCCGTCAACTTGTTGAGTTAAATATGATAATAATAAATCCGGTGTTAAAGATATTAAATTTGCTAGGATGTTTTCATTTGTCTAAAAAATTTTAAATGTTTTATTTTATTTATAAATCAAGGTTGAAGAATCGGCACCATATCTAGAGCACGGCAGTGCGACACGCCGAGTTTAAGGGGTTTTTGCCTGTGTTCGCTAATATTCTTAATATTTTTCCAATTTTTTTTAAGTATCTGTTTGAAATTTTTGTTACAATAAAGGGGAATGACTCAATAGAGGGGAAATAAGAGACAAACCTTGAGTGCGAGAAAGGAAGGATTTACATTTGTATTATGAGAACATAATTACGTGTAATTATTATTGCCTATATCATATCAAAAAATAGACTTTTTCAAAAAATCGTATCATTTTAAAAAATGAACCTTTGTACTTATTTAGGGTAATCATTTTTATACTTTTACAAATTTTCATGTGAAAATTCTTTAGCGAGGTATCTGGTTGAAATTTTATGTGACGTTAAAAATATAAGAGAAACCTTGAGTGAGAGGAAATTCAACATAAACCTGAACGTATTGGAGGACACATTTTATCCCTTTTAAAATTCAGTTAATGTATCGTTCGTTCAATGTTTCTGAGTCGTGTATCTCGAGAATTACTGGTTCTACGTGAATTTTGTATAGAATTAGTTTAGGAATATATTTAATAACTTCTGTTGAGAAAATCTTATTTTCGCGACCTTTTACCTTCAATAACTTCTTTTGCAAGCGCGATTTTGTTGGAAAGTCTCCACTTGTATTTTTTCAGAGATAAGCTCATTTTTTTGTACTATTTCACTAGGCTATATTGAAAATTTCATGCAAAGTTCTAATTATACCCCCATTAATAACTCATAATTATTGGGATTATCTTATCAAGTCCACCCCTTGTCGTATAAAACCTGATAGATCAAATTTACTTGCTTATTTTGGAGGATAATATATTTTATTATCATAAATTTGTTAAAAACACTGCTCGTGTCTGCTGGCTGGTTACTTACCGGTGTAGCCGTGTAATCATCAATAAACGTTTTATAAATTTGTTTAATAAACAAATTGATAAATTTCTTCGGTTCAACTTTAATAAATTTAATAAGACGTCTCCATAAACCTGGTGCCATATTTAAAACAGAAGGATGATGTGTTGGTGTTAACGCTGTAAAAGCTAATTGATGAGCATCTTTTACAGCTAAATTACTTCTCGAACAAATTGTGGTAATAATCTGAAAAATTTAAGAAAAAGCTCGAAACTTTACAAATGCAATTTTTCAATTAGAACCTTACTTCAATAAAAATATGTGGATGAACTTCATTATTCTTTGTGGGCTCAGATGATTCACGTTGTTCCCGGGAAGTTATTTTCACCGAAAGCATATAATTTGATAATTCAGTAAGTAATGCACATGCATGAACTGTGCCCGTAGATTTTGGAGCTGATATGATTTGTTTGATTGAATTTAGCGCTAATTTGCGAATATGATGTGGAATTGAACACGTGGAATGAATTATCGCTTTGTATATTGGTAATTCTTTTCCAACTAATTTTGGTAGATGATCCATTAGTAAACTTTCACAGAGTAACACCACATGTAATAAAGCTAAATAAAAATTTTAATATGAAGTGGCGTAACAAGTGTAGGTCATTAACCAATTCCAAATAAAAACTTCCTTACCATCTTCAGTTCCAATAGTTAAAAATTTATCCGAAATAAAAATTTGTTTATCCATATCGTATACAACATTCCACAATGGTTGCATTTTTGCCGTTGTACTAGAATCAGCTTTTGCAATACGTAAAAGTAATCTAGCCGCACATACACCCTCAGTAACAGGTCCAGGTTGCGTGGATTGGGCTGCCACAGCACGTTCCACAGATTTTAACAGTGCTGGTATCAAATCTATTCCTTGTGTGGTCATACTCTTATTGAAGCATGTTAACATACATTCAATATAGACAACACGAACATTTGGAGTCGATGTTTTTAACTCCATTCCTTTCTTTAAGCCATCGATAACTTTCTTCGGGATTTCTTTGACAAATTTTTGACACCATCTGGATAATTGTTTTAATGCAAAACATAAACACGTTTCGTTCACTTCAGATTCGAGTACTTTAAAAAAATGATCGGCAGCAATCTGAGTTAAATTTGTGTTATTTGTTATGTTATTTTCGCTTAAATTACCCGCACCCTACAACAAAAATAAAGATTATTATAACGAAAGAAAATTTTTTAAATTAAGTTGAGGCGGGAGAAAACAGCGCTAAAACGGGAGAAAACAGGACACTATAGACTCACCACTCCTACCGGTTAGTGCGTTAAAAAAGACCATAGATGAAATTATCTCGACGAAACCAAAGGGGATATGACAGATCGGCGAAGACTGTCGCATAGCCCGAACACTGTGGCCCAAGATAAATGAAGACAAAACTATACAACTGGAAAGATCTTGTAAGCATTACCACTGGGGTAATCATAGGACACTGTGTAGTTGGAGTGTACCTTCAGAATGGAAACTCACAAACGACAACTCCCATAGGGAGCGCTACGAGAAGATGGAAGCAATTGAACATCTACTGTGCCACTGCCCAGCGTTGCAAACAAAATTGTGGAAAAGTATCAAAAATTACCTGTAGTACACTTAATTTATGCTCGAGCACAGTTAATTTACCATTCGATCCATTAAATATTCCAAACGCTTGAGTTAACAAACTTTCAATAGCATCCGCTTTGTTACAATGCATGGCAAGGTGTTTACAGCCAATGGCAGCTTCTTCACGTACCAAATCATTCTTCGAACTTAAATTAACTGGAAAACAAACAGAACCTCGTGATTTTATGAAGGATATTAAGTTGAATTGAGGATCATCATACCTGTTAAACTTTTACCAATATCAGCTGCATAATTACTTAAATCAATTGATATACCAGATACGACTAGTCCAACACATTCCAGGATTACTTCTGGACTACGTAACATTGCTTTTTGTAATGCTGGCAATAAGACATTTTTAAAATCATCATGAGTGATAAATTTTAAAAATGGATAACAAGCTACGATTATTGTTGGTGATGGTTTTGTTTTACAACTGATACAAGTTTTTATAAAAATATCCAAAAATTTTTCCTGTAAAAATGATAGTAAAATGAATTTTTGTTTATCTAGAGTTAAAACCACTGACCTCCATATATGGACTGATATTCTATAGATTAGAAATGGGACAATTGTATGATATTGTATATGGTAATCATCATTCATCTGTATTTAATATAAATTAAGGAAATCGTCTTTCAAGCAAGTGTATCGTGGGTTTGGACACTAGTTCATATATAGAGATCAGTGTGTTTTTCAGAAACAATGGATCAGAACAAAAAGGAAACATCAACTTATTCTTTCAAAAAAATTTTGACGTTCCATAACGTTCACGGTAAAAGACGGTGCCGACATACGTAGACGTCATCATTCATACAGCATTAATAATTTGACATGACGTCATGTTGGCGTTCTAATTTAAGGAAGTTGGAATTTATAGAGACGCTTGAGGTGCGAAGGGAAACGTCCCATGTTAATGCATAGAGGATGTTAGTTAGAACAAACTTTACAAAAACAAAATTCTCTTATAGAGTTACAGATAAGTAGCAGTCTCAATTGTAAAGGTCCACGTACAGATATCTAAGGGTCCACGACTCTCTTTTATAGAGGCTTCTATTTTTCACTCATAGAGGTTTTACAGACTAAAAATGACAGGACCAGGCAATTACTCTCATTTATAGAGTTTTCTTGCTTACCCAGTTCTCACTTACACAGGTTTGACTGTATTTAAGAGAATTACGCAAAATAATTCCCGTTCTTATGCGCCGATTCTTTCTAGACTAAAATAAACAAATTATTGACGCACCTTATACTTGTTGATTAAATTGACTTGTTTATTCTTTTGAGCTAGAGCCTGATTAATACACGCTACAAGTACAATCACATCAGCAATAGGTTCTGAATTACTTAAAATTTCCAAATATAATGATTCACTATCTTCACTTGATTTCCACATGTACGTTAAACTTTTATTAGCTTTTCGTGTTAATTTACTATTCCCCACTGAAATAATAGTCGTTAGTAGAACAGCCTGTATGGGAGCTAATTCTTCAATCACTTTATGTAAACGTTCTGGATCTTTTGTAGCGGCTTGAAATAATAGGAGTGACCAATTTAATGCAATTAAACTGGATTTGGCTGTATACGTTCTGTAATTCGAATATTTATTAATGACTATTGAGAGGTTGCACCAAATATTATTTTCAGAGATTAATTTGTTTTTCTTTTATCTTTAATACGCTTTATTATTGGCTAATCTGAAGCAAACAGTGGAGAATAACTTAGCAAACTGTCAATACTTATTGCGAAATAAATAGCTCAAAAGTGAATCAGTAAAAAACAAAGATAATGCCTCTTTCTTTGCGCACATCTGTTGATATACATCTTGGCGACATAGAAAGTACTGATCAGTTTAAATTAATAGTTCTTCATATGAATAACAAGCTGAACTTGGAAGTGCACGTGACCCTACCAGTAAAATATCTAAGTCATCTTATATACTACGACGTTTAAGAACTATTGTAACTGATACTGCCGTTTTAATCACATTTTATGAAAAGTCCTGTAATTGCTAGTCTGGATATCTACAACAAGCTGCCTAATTTTATTGTAGATGAATCAAATATTTCCAAATTTAAGAGTAATATTAAGCAATTTTTAATAGAACAGACCATATATGATATAAACCAGTGGTTCTCAAGTGGTCCATATATATCCGACCTGCAAGATGTAAATGGAGGTACATATGTAAATCGGGGTCTACGCGAATGGATTTTATTTATGACATTTCGTAAATGTCATAATACAGATTTGACCTATGTACTTACAATCTTGACATATTAATAATAGGCATAGAAATAAAATAAAATTGTGTAAGTAAAGCCCCCTGCACACAGGGCTTTACTTACGTGGTGAGTGAAACATGGTCAGAGGATGTGTGAGAATATGAATCTAGCGCTCTACTGGCGGTCAGTACTTTTAAGACACGTCCAATAATGGCTGCCACTAGGTCACACCACCCTGCTACTGGCGTATTACCTGACGTACAATAAACTCAAACCGCTTTGAGTTTGGTGGCCGCCAGTCGCCAAGTGATCATTGAAGCGGTAGTACCCCTGCACACGAGGACAGCAGAGGGTTAATTACTAGCTAATACTACTGACCGGCACTACTGTCCCCGTGTGAAGAGGCTTAGGTACCTATTCGCTTTGTGGACACAGTAATTGTAATTTTTAATAACTTGCACATTTGTATGTATTTTATCTTGCTACGATGACGGGAGCCCGAGATATAATAAAAGCGAAGCCGCGGGTATAAGCTAGTTATTACTATTATTGTTAGGTTGACTTGTTTGTTAAACAAAAATAGGAAGCCAATCTCCACCTTCTTCTAACTGTCGCATCCATTTGAAGCTTTAGAAATATGGAGAAATTCTGATGATAATACAATAATATATAATCGTAAATACGCGACAATATATAAATTAGGGAAAACATTTTGGTTTTCGAATATTGTTTTATTAATAATATTGTCCTTGAAAATTTATTGTTCATACCAGATTAGAGGCCCGAAACTTTGTGTGAATCTCAGAAGACTTAATAAGCTTTTATTGATATTCCAAATTTTAAAAAAATAAACCGTTTCTGGGTAAGAAAAGGTTTCAAATAATCTGAAACTTACTCTAATAATAATTAATTAAATCAAATATTTTAGATTTGAAACCAAACGTTTATTTTTCCTAATATCAGTTACCGTGGTAACTCAGGGAACATGTAGTGTGTACGCATTACGCACTACAACCTTCTAAAAATTGAATGGGATTTGAAGCAATGTAGATTTTATTTGAAATCTTCAGAAACTTATACGAATCTATAAGAATATAGGTCATATAACGAAATAAAGCAATGAAGATTTAATAAGGACCCTAGGACCTACTATTAGACTATAATCCTCTATCTAAAACCTTCAGAAACTTATACGAATCTATAAGAATATAGGTCATATAACGAAATGTCTTCACTTAAAAACGTGGATTTTCAAATTTAAAAATACAATTTTCCCAACAGATTAAATTTTTCGTAGTCATTGTGATTGATTTTGGAAAATATTAAAATAAATCACTTTGAACAATGTTTTATGTACATCACTGTAACACTTTACTGTGTATTTTTCAAGCAATAAGACAGTAACTAGAATATTCTGAATTATAATTCCTTAAAATATTAAAAAGTACTGTTATGCATATTAAGACATATTATGCAATTTGTCACTATACTTCGAAAATAAAAAAAATTTGTGCCTGAATACAATAAAAATCACTTACGTTGGTACAATATTTCTTAATTGTTCACCACATTCTTTTAAAACACTAACTAAATGCTGTTTCGTCCAATCAAAGTGATATTTTAATAAGGTCGATAATAAAAGTTTGACTAAAATTTGTGATTTTAAGTCTCTGTATCGTGGTAAAACCAGTTGCAATACTTTACATATCCCCCGTATGATGTTTTCGGTGATTCCTTTAAGAATAAATTTCAAATGAATTTATCAATTCAATAATATTTCATAATTTAGAATTTTTATGTTACCTTCATTTGACAAAACTGATATAACATCTTGTATTACAACTTCGCGTTGTTTAATACTAGCGGTTTGAATACGAATTGAAAGGTCTTTTAAAGCTTTAGACAGCTGAAAAAAAAATTTGCTTATTTTAAATGTACTTCATACAATATTTATACATTATTCATATTGAATACACGTGCGGCACTTACTTCGTCGTCTGCCATATTTTTCGTTTGTGATTGATTTATGTGAATGTAGTCGTACAATATATTGTCATGTCAAATGTATCAAAATGATAATTAAAAGTAACTAGAAAAACCACTGAAGGCACTTCAATAAATGACAAATTATAGGCGTGTACTTACAAGAAAATTGAAATCTAAAGGGATATTTTAGAAAATATCATTTTTAAAGGAGTTTATAACCTAGAGATATTAATGTATAGATAAATTTACAAATTTAAATTCAAAGGCTGTGCGCTTTCCAAACACGACACTGTGTATCACAATCGTCAAATAATGAGAACTCTAGTACTTGGGTATGCTCTCTGGTGGGTAAATTATAAACTAGAGCTAGTAGGTCGACGTTTCCTGCCCCCACTCTGGTAACATACCCTGCGGCCTACAAGTTTCATGGCCGCACTCTGGTGAGCAATTTAGTAACTATTGCTAGTAGGTTGAAATATGAAGTCTCGCGCCCTCGCCTCTGCCAAAAATCTCAATAGGCGAAAGTTTATTTTGGGACTCTATCAGTCTATCACTATAATTTACCCTCAAATATTGATACTACCAAAATTTAACTTAGTTTATACATTTCATTATTTTGTAGTTCAAATGTATAAATACGGGGAAGTACCTATAATTTATTAACCCTTATCAGAGAGTTGAGCCTCTTCAAATAAATCAGAACTGCGCCTCATGCTCAAAAGCACCGACCTTTAATAAAGGTTAGTGCTTTTGAGGTACGAAACTCTAAAAACCATCAAAATCGGTGAACAATTGCAAAATATATAAGCTGAATTAATAGCCTCCCTCCTTTTTTGTTTGAAGTAGGTTAAATAAACAATTATTGTTAATAGTAAATTGTTTATATTAAATGTTTATATTAAAATCAGTTAAATTTATTCTTTTAGATAAGTTAAACGAATTTATGTGTAAGGATTACTTTTAAGGACCATCTTTATTATATGAAATTAATTTTCCAGTTATAATTAGTCTCAAAAGTTACGGTATTTTTTTTAATACGTGTTATAATTTCTTGTGTTAATATTTAAATAAAACGGCAATAGTTGTCAATTTTTTAAAGAATTTCTGATGTAAAAGATGTTAGTAATGTTCAATGTTCATGTTTGTAATTAATTTGATCAAAATTTAGATAACCCTACTCAGTTAAAATAAATTTTTTTATAAGTATATTCGCTCATTGTGTAAATAATAAATTTATATTATCAACGTAAGCAATAAATAAGTGATTACAGTAATAAAGGAACACGATATTTTAAAAAAATATTTGATCGCTTGTTTTATTAAGTATAAGTTCGTCTCAAATTTTGTTAAAAATAATTAAAATATGGCTTTATCTAGACCATTTTACGATCTACTCAGCTCATATTTAATGCAATTATACTCAAATCCAATTCGAACAAAGTCACTGACAAGGTAATTTGAATTTTTGGGACATAATTGAAATTTTATATTTAAAACTGTTTTTAGCTGTGTAATTGCAACAAGTGGTAACCTTGTAGCTCAATATATTGCAGGTGCAAAGTGCATCAATCAAGATGCGGTTATTGCTTATGGTTTATATGGGTAAAAATTATTTAAAAAAACCATGAAATTTAAACTGTAAATTATAATTTGTATGTATTTTTTTAGTTTATTATTTGGTGGTACAATTCCCCATTACTTTTATACCTATGTTGAACGATTAGTACCAAAAACCGCCACAGGCGCGGTATTTATAAAAATTTTAATTGAACGTTTGTTATATTCGCCGCTGAATTCAGCATTTTCGCTGTATATGCTTTCACGTTTAGAAGGAAAATCGCATAATGAAGCTCTTAAACAATTAAAAGCGTTATATTTACCAATTTTACAAGCTAGTTGGAAATATTTAACTGTGATTCATATATTAAACTTCAGTGTAGTTCCACCAATGGTAAGTAAAATTGAAGGGAAAAAAGTTTACGAGTCTCGAGTAAAATGTTCTTGTTTTTATTTCAGTTTCGAGTACTTATAACAAACCTTGTTGGATTCTTTTGGGTGATATATTTAGCCAATAAAAGACGTAGACAACAAGAAACATCCAAATAATTTGAAAAGATCAAAACTTTTTTATAATATTATTTTCTATGACAGAGGTGGGCAGGAGTTGACTCGGCCAAGCTCTGAGTGAGAGGTAGGGAAGAGAGATAGAGTTAATACAGGGTACCCTACCAATTATTAATATTTTCTTTTTTTAATTAAAACATTTTCTGAAAAAAATATAATAATACCAAATCTTTTTTATGGTCACTATTATACAAAGTAAATAAAACATACAATCATTCAATACATACTCTGGAATTTTGGGCTGGTAATTTGGGTCATAAAATGTACCTTTTTAGTATATATCATATTTGTGTATGAATAAAATAAAAAAATATATATAAATCTTTGGAACCTTTAAGTTTACCGCTGGACCATTGTAATAAAAGAGGGAAATTTTTGCAAAGGATAATTTAAATAGAATTATAGTTTTGGAAATTCCAAATAATTTGTCTAAATATTTTACTATTCATATCCGAGAACTAATAAAGAATTATTTACCTGATTTAATTATTTTTTCTTCGTATGGAGTATGCTCAGTATAGTGTCATGGGAATTTGATGAATTAAGTTAAATTATACATAAAGTGGGAATTTGAGTTCTTCGAGTTAGTCTACTTTGAATTGAAAAAGTGAAAAGTACTATTTGTAGTAGTGGAAATTATTCCATACTGTAAAAGATATTATTTAAACAATAAATATTTTATAAAACTATTTCTAAATTGATTGAATAAATTATTGAGCAATAATCGGTAGGCAACCTGTATTGAAACATCGTTCCGTCTTGCTTCAAAACATACCTTCTTTACTTACTCTCACCCAGCTTATGGAGAGCCCGTAAGGCTCAGACGAGCTGTCTGCGCCCACCTCTGTTCTATGACATTTCGGGGCAATTTATAGTTTTTATATAAATGGTTAATTTCGTTGTTTTTATATTTATAGTTCTTTTTATTACATGGTTAATTTTGTATAATGTTTATTAATTTTTGGTATAATATTAAAATACGTGAAGAATAACTATCAATAGCTTTTTATTTTATTATTAAATAAAACAAATATTTGAGATTTGCGCATGTACGAGTTTAGTGCAGTGAGACATTCGTAATACCAGCAGTACATACTCGGCGAAACATTCGTTTCGAGGAGCCGCGAGCGAAGTTATGTACACTCTCGTCGAGTGTTCGGCCGGTAATACAGTTCTCGTCAATTAGCCAACAAAATTACGTGGTATATCTGAAAAATGACATTGTAATTTTTTTATTAAACTTAAAAATTATTATTATTCAAATGAGTAATGAAGGACTCTAAAGGAATAAAAAAAGTATTTATAAATTTATACAGTTTTTATTTATTTTCGTGTTATACTATTAAGATTAATGGGTACAATTAAAGCGGTTGATAATTGAATATTTAAAAATAGCGGTTGAACGTTGAATCGAATGTAGACGAGAGTGTCCTTCGTGCTCGTGTCAAATGTATTAACCACTCGCTTTCTTTGACTCGTGTTAAAGAAACCGACTTTTAATGGACCAATGGCGAGGCGAGTCGACACAAGGCAGATCGAGCGTTGTGAGCTGGCTATATCTCGTGTTGCCTCGCCGAGTGTGTACAGTCAGCATTAGGCGAAGAGCTATGTACACTCTCGCTGAGACTATCCTGCCGGCAATACAGTAATTGTTTAGTTAATAGATGATATGTGAACGTTGCTGCTATTGGTTATAACAGTTAAATGCTGGTTAAAATCCACGTTATGCCGCGTTACGCGCGCGCTCATCAATGGTTTTCTTAGACTCGTGGTCGAAAAATCGACTCAAAACGGAGCGCTTACGATACGAGGCGAGCCGGCACGAACGATACAATATACTCTCACGCTCGTTCCGTCTCACCGAGAGTGTACTGCTGATATTATAATTGAACTAATGTGGTCCACAATAGTAACGCTAAGAAATAGTAATGGAATGGTATTTAAAGAGTTTAGAGTCCTTACATTAATAGCCTCGAATCATATCTCTAAATAAATAAGATTTCTATTTTTTTGTATCTAATAACTTCAAAACGATTTTCATTAAATTTTCACCAATTGTATTCCAGTTTATTTATATTTGATTAATAAATGGACGAGAATGAGTCTGAATTATCGCATTAACAGGGTGGTGATCAAAATTGAGTTATAAAATTCCTTAATTCTTTTCCGACTGCGAGAAAAGTTCCTTGCCTATCCTGTACAAAATGATGACCTTCTTGGAGTTGATGAGAACGTTCTTTTAATTAATCCAACATCAAATTAAAATAAAGATAAATATAATTTTCATTTAAATCGAAGACTAAAAAATATGTTGTAATACAGCTATGGCTGACTTCATTAGGAACTATCCCAGTATTGACTTTAGTGCTCCTTTGGTTGGGAAAGCATAAGTAAGGATAGCTGGCACCTGATATAACGATCGATACTTACCGATTGTATATATTGTATATTTGTATATAAATGAATCGGTCTGGATGGGAGATGAAATGGTTTTGGGACTTGCTGAGAAATCTTAGTATCACGTTTCTAACCTAGTCCTGTCTTATAGTAAGAAAATGGTCTGTTGATAGTAATGGGTCTATAGATAGTAATTATCTTTCCGTGATGTGTTATACCGCCAAACTTTTAATTCTATTGAATATTCCATTGCTCCTTTTTGTTAGTCTATGTGAATCGTAATTTCAAATTAGAGGACTAATAGCATAAAAGATAATTTGTTTGAAACATTTTAAGGATTTTCATAAAAATATCAATAAAAATGTAAGCATAATAGATAATTTATTTCGTTCACACAACAATAGTGACTACACAAAAAGAATATTATGTTTTTTTTGTTTGTTAATAAGACAATAATAATTGTAAACTATTTACGGGGGGGTATTTTGGAAATTCTAAATCTGTTCTTTTGACGATCCTTTTTTTTTTAAATTTATTTTTTAACATTGAATTATAATTAATCTTAATTGTATGTATTTTGATTTTTTTTTAAAGTTTATTGCACAATAATTTGAAATAAATACGTTTAATAAATAAAATAAATATATAAATAATATTAAAAAAGACAAAATAAGTCTTTGTTTTAGTTTTCTTCGTAGCTTGTTTTAGTTTTCTACAAAACAGAAATTTTTTTGGGTCTAATATCATATGGAAAATGACTTTATAGGGATATTTTTGGAATGTAGGTAACCATTTTTCTCTGTTCTGCAATGAAAAATTTGTTGCTCAATAAATAGATAGAAAAGAGTATTCAAATAAATTAAATGTGAGTATTATAACTGGTACAGTAGTAAAAACCTATTCAGAAAAAAATTTGACTAGATAATATTCTTGACTAGAATAAGTTAAAAATTGATTTTTTTTTATAAGATTTTAATATTAACATTAATCTTAAAATCATTAAGAATTAAACTCATCACAACTTGTTCAAGTATGATGCAAATTTTTAAAATGCATATTTAAAATTACGCTGTGTCTAGTCACATGCTAACGACACTTTAATATTTCTTCATGAGAATAGCGACGCACTAGTCGTTTAATAATTTGAACTTTTTCTTTTTTGAATTGTGAAAAGCTAGACCAGTGAGATATTACGGCATTTTCTGAAGTATTTTCACGTAAAATTAAGTGTCTTATTTTGCAGGAACGATTTTAGAGAGGAAATTTCTCGTTTTCTGACTTTAGAAAAGACCATTTTACGAAAAAATGTGTAAATACTTTTTGTTTCTATATTAAATTACGGAAACATGAACTTTGAACTTTCTGAGACAAATACGTCTATAGTAAACTCAAACTAGAGAGTTCATCCATATAAACAGACAAAATCGCTTGGTCATAGCGCATGATGCAATATGATTGGTTTGTTGGATAACTTGGACCTTTAAGGACGTTCATTTGCTACGCTAGAGTCAAATGAGTACTATATTCAATAAAATTTATTAAATGTATTTAAGAAATGGATTTGATTGATGTGACCGATTTGACAGTAAATTTTGTTGTATATTTGTGTGTATGCGTATATTTTTTTCTGTGCACTGTCGCCAGTTTTCAAAATATGGTGGCATAAACAAACCTAACAAAAAAGTTTTAATTTTATTAAATAATTAATTCAAATGTCCGTCAACACCATTTTTTTAATGCAATTATATAAACTGCATATTTCCAAGAATATTTATAAACATTATTTATTATGGAGTCTACTTTAATAATATAGTTATTATAATGTTAAGTACAACAAAATTCTTTTCTCCATAAGACGCTGTGTTAAACGTTTTATTTTTAATCGATAATTACTCTTTGAAATGATCGTCTACAGGTTTTAAATTTTTGATAACTACATAATTGAGCTATTCAATTGGCTATAAAAAAATGTTTGTCTACTATCAAGCCTCATGTATGAACGTCCTTAAATCTGAGTTAATACAAGTTTCAGTTCATTCGTATGCGAATTTTTTACTGGTATCATTTTTGTGATCCATCATTTCGATTGTTTGTTTGGTTTTTTTTTATATGTTTATTGTTTGCATTTGTTATATTCATATTTATAACAAAATAATATGATGAAAAAACGAAAAGGATAGAACGAAGCAAGTCTGTTTTGACATATATTCACGTGTTCAGTGCATGTTTTTGTTATTGTCGATGAACTGTGAAGCTTGAGTTTACTATAGTTATAGCGAATTTAGAAAATATCCGAATTTGCCATATAAAAATATTCTAACAACTGGTCTATGCGTACAGTAGAGAAGGCGAACATTGTACTAATGAAAAAATTCTTGATATACACCTCTACATTACAACGACGTAATTCGCGTGTGAAAAATCTACAAAATTATGGTTACACACTAGCGTGTGACTAAACATTTCCTAAAAATTAACAAAATTAATTCTATTTTTTTACATTTCATAAAAAGAAATGGAGTTTTTTTTTTAGTATAAATAAAAAAAACATTTAAAATGTTCAAAAAATTGCACCAATTTGTACATAACAAGATTGAAAAATAAACGACCAAATGTCGTTTATATATTTTTCATTTTGAAATGTTTAAAACATATCTAACAAATTTACTAAAAATTATCTTTTTTTTTCAAGCATTTTAATTGCTTAAAAATTTGTCATCGACTGTAATCGGGTGTTTCTGTTGGTGATCGTGATGACACTGTATGTGTTATTGGAGATGCAGTACGACTTCGACGTGAAAACCATGGGCTACTGCTCTCTCGACTGCTGTAACTACTCATAGACGATGGTGATGATGGTGTCGGTCTATGATATGGTATTGGACGTTTCCGTGCACTACGAAAATTATTTTATTAGTCGATATTTATTCAATAAAACGATGAGTATTATTAGTAAAAATTTTAGTAAGAGAAACTATACTTTTGTTAGTTTAATTAGAAAAATCTATGAAATCATGTCTGAAAATTAATTGGGAATTAGTAATGAATCGTGAAGAAGTCGAATTAATTGAACAGTGTGTCCAGCGGTATCGGTTATAAAACTTGCGTAAATTTTACCAGAATTATTGTGTACCAAAGGTTTCTCCTGAATATCCAATCGTTGGACATTCTGTCTAATATATTATTAAAGTTTCGTTGAAAAAATGTTTAAAATCTTGCTTTTTAAATTTTATGAAATATATATTATTTGTTAGTTTGGCAAAAAAATGTTGTTTAGTTTTTAAAATATTTTTAATCTTGTGAATACTTACCTTTAAAAAAAAAAGTAATTGTTTTTCTACTTACTAAACGTATCTAATTTTACTTTCAACTGAAATTTAAAAATTCTAATACTAACTAGAAATAAACTTATTGCAAATTTGCAATTCTGATTTACTTTTAACATATAAAAATTGATTTACTTGTTTATTCGAGAAAAATATTAGTACACACGTACTGCGAAAGTAGTTTATCGTAATTTAATTCTCATCAGCACTAGAGATCCTATAATGAAACAACGCTATGTGGTCAACCTCTTGTAATTATCTGGCCTACGTTCATTGCAAATTGTCAAAGATTTATAACAATTATTTTGTTGCTTGTGTTTAAATTTTATTTAAAAAAATTAACAAAGAAAGGAGAAGAAAATTAAGTAGTAAATTGAAAGGATCCCGCAGAATCCTCATTGGCTCTCTGTTTAATTGTCTGAAAATCAAGTGAGCATGTTGTAGTACATTAACTCCCGATTTGAAGTTTTCATAGGCATAAGTCCCAGAAGTCTTTGGTTGCTGAGCTAAAAGCTCTGGAAGTGGAGTTATCTGGAAATTAGCTTTCGGGATATTTGCTGAAATTCAAGTATGAAGTTGACTAGCCAAGTAGCCGCGCTTGTAAATGCGTTGTGTGTACTTGGAACTGGGAGGTTATGGGTTCGAATCCCGACATCTGCAGTTTGTCAATTATTTAAAAAAAAGGGGGCGGTTAATTGACTAAACTGTCAGCGTATGGACAAGAACGAAAAGGTTTTTCTGTAATTCCTTGTCCTCCACTCACATCCTTATGCATCACAATGGACCTTATGGTCGAAGTGTGTCCCGTCCAGGACAGCTTCTACAATCTATCTATCTATGTAGTACATAACACCCCGATCAAAAGTTATCATAAGCACACGTCTTAAAAATATTTAGTTTTTGATACATGTTCTGGGCGTGGCGTTATCTGAAACAGGCTCACCACTTCTAGAGTTTGCAGCTCAAAAACTAAGGATTTCTAGGATTTGCGTCCATGACAACATACTTGAATTTTAGCTAATTTGACCGAGAACTTCCCGAGTTTGTAGCTCATAAACTAAGAATTTTTGATCGGGAGATCGTGTACTGTAACATACTTGAATTGCAGCCAATTTGACCGAGAGCTAATTCTCTTAATAAAGATTCTGCGGACAAATGAATTCGACACAAATCACCACTAATGAAGTCGATAGTACTATGTTACGTGTACTAATAAATTGCTGAAACAACTTCTTATTTCTAATTAATTTAGAAAATAATATACACTTGAAAAATATATATTTAAATAAAAATACTAATTCCAAATGGCACATTAAAAATCTTCTTTTTATCTGTAAAATATACATAAAAGTAAAAAATAATCAAACAAAAAAAACAATTGATTTAAATGAAATAAACCATGCGTACGGAGAGAAAATAATATAACAACAATTTATAATTTTACAAGTAGAGTATTATCATGCTAAAAAATAAAATTGTACATAATGTGCATCGTTTATTTTGAATATTTCTACTGTAAAGGATCAATTTGTTTTTCAAAACAGTAATTTTATTATTTAAAAAAATGCATTTAACTTTCTAGCTATATCGCCGAAGCCGTTTTTTATAATAACATTTTTTTGGAAAATTAATTCAATTTATTGTTAAAATGGAGAATAATATAATTATCGATTTCAATCGTCTATCTATTTTAAACAGATAAATCAATATTTACCAGTAAATACGACAGCTGTCAGTTGGATAAACATAAAGGAGTACAAGGCAGTACGAGTCAGTTGGATAAACAAGAACGTATTAAAGGAGTACAATAAACAAATCATATAATTAATTAATGATGAAAACTCTTTTGGTTGATCGGACACATGTATAGGTAAAAACGGCAATGTATAGATAAAAATCTGAATTTTTGATATGTTATTAATTGCTAACTCATTGCGTTCATGTAATTAATCATTAAAAATTGGAATTTTAACATGTTGTGATTAGCAAATGTTGAATGAACGCATACATTTTCCATAATGTTGCTCCAACCTTCTTTCTATAGATTAAAAAACTTCTACTTTTATAAATTAAATCTCGTACATTTCGTAAAAATTAAAAAAAAAATAGTCTGACGAAGAGTTTTGTAAATATCTTAATTAAAAAGATAAAAAATTCACGAAAATTTTTGTCCGCCATACTTGAATAGAGTCAAAAGACGATTATTTATTATTTTTAGTAATTAAATAATTACATAAATCCGATTACTAGTGATGTTAGATGCTATGGGTACTGTACCTTAAGCGCGATTGAAAGTTAATAAAAGGTGCGTGTGAGCCACTTAGTAACACCATGAGAAACATGATCGATTTACAATAATTTTTCTAGAGTTATAATGAAATATAGCTACGACTTATATTAATGCAAACTTGTGTACTCTAAAACTTCGTCAATATCCGCTATTTACTACAATTAATCACTTCCAAAATTTCGAGACTATAATACGAATACATTTGGTATAATAAATATTTTAAAATCTTATTTTGTTCGACCACGTCTCCTTGAATATCACAAAACCTAAAGTCGACAAAATAAAGTATTGGTATGTTTTTTAAATTATTTCAGAAACGTACGTACTAAAATTATTGTTTTGATTAAAACATATTCATAGTTTTTTAGCTGGCGTGACTTTTTCTGACAACATTTCATCAAGTTTCATATTTTGTAGAGACCGTGGTTGTCATTTTTTTTTTGAAACCAATCATTATACTTCATTCGTTGCCATTAACGAACTAATTAACTTTTATATATTTTTATGAAGTTTCCAAACCTGCGTATATTATGACCGTGGTAGGAACATTCAGTTGTAAATTTTTTTTGGAAAACATTCTTTCGATCTTTGTTACAGACAACGAAGAGTGATTTCCACGTAAAATTACATTGAAATATTTTCTTTTTTTGCTGTCCATGATTTTGCTTGGCTTAGTAAAAAAAAAAAACTCCAATTTGGAAATTATAAGTTCGATTTGGCTGTAATGCGAACTAGACAAAAATTATTACTAAAGAAATGAACGTGTTTGCGAGAAAAGTGTTGGAATTATAAAGACCGATAAAAATGTTTCTAAATATAGCAAAATCTAACAAAATATACAACTTATCGAAACATCATAAGATAAAAGCGCAACCAGAGGCTCTTAATCTATTAGGATGTGTGTTTAGGTCGTTTACAACTAAACATAAAATTGTGTTCACATAAAGACATACTTTAATATTTGAATGTAAATAAAAATAAGTGTCTACATTTTGATTCAAGCAGTTTACAATAATTAAGCTTAAAAAATAAGGCAAATCGTTATTGAAATATTTGAAAAACAATATCATCTTATTTCAATTTGAAAATTAGAATAATGATTTGTCTGATTTGTAAAATAAAAAATAAATTAAATAAATCTGCACACTTCAAAATCCTACGAGCGGGAACGGGATTTTCTGGAAATATCAAAAACATAAACAAAAAAATAAATAAACTTAAAAATTTTGATATAAATTAAAAATTTTGAAAAAAACTAAGTTCAGATGAAAAATTTGCAACTTACCTTGTAATACGACGTCGATCAAGGAAACTTGGTGATCCATACCGACGTGGTATTGATGGGGAACGTGATCGAGATGTTCGACTATGCTCAGGAGAATCGCTACGACTACTCGCTGAATCATCCCCACTTGAGGAAGATGCACTACGTGAACGACTTCTAGAAGCAGATCGACTATGTGTTCGTGTCCTTGATACCGAACGACTACGAGAACGTGAACTGCTGGATCGTGAAGAATGTGAATGGCGTGAACTTGCTGAAGATCTAGAAGAACTACGTGATTTACGTTCAACTTTTTCCGGAGAAATTTTCTCTTTAGACGTGGATCTTGACACACTTCTAGATTTGCTTTTTATATTCTTCGGCGATTCTTGACTTATTTTCTTATCTTTATCTAACGTTATTTTCTCTTCTTTTGTAGCTACCACTGACTTACTTTCCGGCATTTGTATTGAATCTAACGAAATATCCTTTTTATCGTTTGTCACGGTGGTTGTTAATGGTTTAATCACTAAATCGTCAATTTTTTTAAACGGAGAAACAACCTTATCTTTATCGATTGAGATTTGAATACGATTACGAGGGGAAATATCCTTTTTAACAGCAGCTGCAGCTGCCCGTTTTGATAATTCATTTTCAATTTTTGTTAATGTTTTCAGGATTTGTTCACTGTTCTTTTTCGGTGGTAATTTTTCTTCGGGACTTCTGGACTCTTCTTCATGTGACGAATTCTGATTACTATTATCTCTGTGCGATGTTTCTGGAACTGTACGTTTCGGTATTTTCTTTTCAATAGCTTCTTTAGCTTTTGCAGCTAAATCAGTTTTAAGTATGTTCAGGGTACGCAATTCATGCTCACGTGCCTCGTCGATCTTGAAATCGGTTCCAACATCTGAATCAGCCTCATCACTGGATAGAGTTAAACGAACAACTGGTGTTTGGATAGTTCGATTTGGTTTTGATTTTGAACGAGACCTACACTTGTCGCTATCAATTTTATCAGATTTCTTTTTATCACTTTTTGATTCAGTACTGGCACTTCGTCGTTTCTTTGAGTGTGTGCCAGATTTTTTATCACGTTTCTCAGATGAATTTCGAGAATTAATTTTATCAGTTAGTGGAGGTGATCTACTCCGACTGGATGATCGTCGATTCGACGGTTTGGGTGGAGACCGATGATGGTATACTTTTTTCGACACTGGAGATGGTGAATGAGTTTTGTCAATTTTATTTTCTGGTGAATATGATCGCTTATGTTTTGGTGACGCAGAAACACTTCGAGATTTTCGTGGTTTTGAATCCTTTACAGGGTGATTGTTATCATACGCTTTATCGTTTGATTGTCGTGGCGTATTTTTCGAATTATTTTTACTGTCCTTGATTGGTGTTTTCGATCTATGTCTTGGCGATGGTAAATAGTGCTGTTTACGTGAATGTGACCTCTGTTTTCGCCGTGAATTTGGTGAAACATCTAAATGAATTTTAGGTTTTACTGGCGTATTCGAAACATTTTTCTTTGATCTTTGTGGTGATCTTGATCGATCACGATTATCACGATTAAATTTGTCTATAGATTTACCCCGACTTGTAGAACGCCTTCGTCGTCTGCTATTATAGTCTGGTGATCGACGATGTGACCGTGAAGATGTTTTATTTGATGGAGATCGATCATATTTCTGGTATCTACGATTATCGCTATAATATCGATTGTTATAATCTTTATTGTCTCGATTATTCCGTCTTGGTGATCGACTTTGTCGAGGATTTTTATCTGGATATTTTCGATCTTCACGTGCAGTTTCCTTATTCTTTTTTAAATTACGATCGGGACTGTCATGTTTTGATCTGTGCCGAGGTTGTTTGTCCTTTTCTTGTTTTTCTTTACCATTTTTCACATTTGAATTATTAACATCTTTCGATTTTAACTCTTTACTGGAATTTGAATTTAGACGAGTTTTTTTTGTTGGCGTTTTTCCAACTGAACTGTCTCTGGAACTAACACTTGTGTGTCGTTTTTTCTTTGAACTTGAACTTTTTTTCTAAATTAAACAGAGAAAAAAATAATATTTCCAAATAAATAGTACATTTATTTAATTTTTTTGTATAATTTCTGCCTATCCACCCATTGATAGTATGGTTGCCTTTCGGTTATGTTATACTAAAGGAGGTGGCTAGCGTTTACTTCATTTGACATTTAAGTAATATGTCTGAACATTACTAATATTATTTTGACATCTATGTTTAATATGAAAAACCATACACATTTTGGACGGGAATCGAATCCACGATCTCTCTACCAACTAAGACGAGATACTATGGTATAATATTTTTTAGAAAATTATTTTTAGGAACTCAACATACAAATGAACACGGAAATGGCAGTATCCGAAACTAGATTTTGTCTTTTGTTTCGAGCAATTGCTTTTTACGTGGTTGATAAGCTACCCCAACGCACAACCTTCCTTCTTTATCCGGGATTGGAATTAAGAAGGACGGAACGGCATATTTATCTATATGGTTCAATATGGCGAGTAGAAAAAGAGAATAAGATGGATACATTTGAGGATGTGGTAGTCGAATTGAAGATAGACCATCATGAAGACTAATTGTTGTGGAAGCCAAAGCTTAGTATGGGCTGTAGATCCAGACGATGATGAAGACCAGAGACTACCATCCAAGACAAGATACTATGGTATAATATTTTCGAGAAAATTCGTTTTAGACCTACCTCATGCTTTTTATCTTTTCCTTTACGTTTTTTTCGTTTTTCATCTTCACTACTTGAACTGTTACTATCTTCTGAATCACTACTATCTGAATTATCTGAATCGGATGAGTCGGTTGAATGGCGACGTTTTCGTTTTGATTTTTTCTTTTTACCAGATCTGATAACAAATATTTGATTTTCACAATTTACTAAATGACATAAAATATTGATTAATAAAATATATTTAAAAATTTCAATTAAATATATTATAGCATTTTATTATTATTTAATAATAATAAATTCATACATTATATTAAAAAATAATTTAATATAACGTTAAATGAGACGTTTCTTCTGTACTTTGGCGCAAAACGAGATTTCTTTCTGAGTAGTTTCAATACAAATTTCTATAAAACAATAAATAAAATGCCAAAAACAGAAAAAGCGCGAGATTTACGTGTGACGATTAACAAAATAAAATTAACCATTTTGTGTTTTAAAAGTTGTTTTGATATTCTTTTTTTTTTTATAAATATTCATTAGGAATCAAATTTTGCTTTGTAATCCCTAAAGTATTTGGTAGAATGGAACAGCAAAAGGTATACATTCAAAAACAATAAAATTTTGAAAACTAGAATCCACAATAAAATATTTTTTTAGAATTTCTGGCCAAAAATGCCTTTGCTAAACGAAGATTCTTAATAATAACGACCGTAAAAGTATTTGTTCTATAACAAATTTATGATGCTATTATAAACCAAATAGTCTACGAAATCCTTACAAATAAACACGTAACTAAAAGCAGAATCAAAGATTTATAAGTATCTAAAATCTCAAGATTAATCTCTGAAACTTACTAAAAAAACTCTCCTTACAAATGAACACGGAAATGGGAGCAGTATCCGAGACTAGAGTTTGTCTTTGGTTTCGAAGCAATTGATTTTGACGTGGTTGAGAATCCACGAGAATACACCAACGCATTACTCTCCTTCACCCGATATTGGGATAAAGAACGGAACGGCATATCCATCTATATGGTTAAATATGGTGAGGTGAAAAAGAGAAAGACCAAAAATATGATGGATAGACAACGTGATAGAAGATCTGAGGACCATGAACAGTTGAGAATGGGATAGACGAATTAAAGACATACCATCGTGGAGACTAATTGTTGAGCAGGCTGTAATGTAATCGATTCTATTGTCGATCTAGACACCTGGCTCAAACTAAACATTCATTTAAAGTCTATAAATTCTTATTTATTTAATCTTTCTCTCAGATTAGGTTTCAGATCTATTAAATCCAGACGATGATGATTATAAGAGATTAGAGTGAATTAAAGCTAACTAGTTGTTTTGCCTAAAGTTAAATTGCAATCTTAAGCTTAGAGTTATTAATAATAATAATAGTAATACGTAAGAGGGGTATCGCAAATGGGTCCCTAGCACCTAGACCAAGGGGTCCTCTGTTCCCTCCTTGAGAACAACCTGTCACCCGAAGACGAGACGTCTCCGGGTAAGAGGTGCTATTTAAAGCAGATGAAGCTATACAGCTTCTCCGCCAGGATTGCTTACAGCCCAAACATTCTATCCCTGACAACCTGCAGGTTTTTGCAGGTGTAAATGACATGTTTGGAGCTTTCATCGTTCTCCATACAGGCCCTACAAGTGGGATCATCAGAGATCCCCAAGTTATGAAGGTAGTTTATAGAATAGGTAGGCGACAGAATCCTATAGATAGTTCAATCGACAGTGTCCTGTCAAGATCCCCACCACCCTTTTAAACTGTGTTCTAGTGAGTTTCAACCGTGTACAATCGAATGATCTAGCTGTGGTTATGCACAGCTTGGCCTGCCGCATGCCCTGCGCAAAGTATCAGTAATCGAGATGGGCTTTTTGTAGCCACTCCTTGATTCGGTAAATTACGGAGCATCTTGCTATGGGAATGACAGGCTCAGGTGAAAGGTTCCGTTTAACGCCAGAGTGATCCGGTACCCAGATCATGACTGTGCTATTCAGTTCCAGGCGGTTCAGTTCCACGAAACGTTCATAGACTAAAGCTTACAGTTAACTAATGTTCCTTTTCCTCGTCCCTCGATCCTTGTCTCCCTCATTCTAATGAACTTCAGCGTGATGTCCACATGCAAGTGGAGTCTCAGAGATTAATTTGGAGATTATTTTATTTCAATAAGACTGTCACCAAAAGAAATATCATATTGTTTTCAACCAACATTAAATATGAGCCAGTTTTTCCCAATCTCTTCTATTCAGTAGAAAGAAGCATAAACTAGAAATCCAGGTTAGCTATCTAAGTTTATAGACATATTTTGCCAAATTAAACAATGAGGACAATTTAATCACTATCTTCATTCGCACAATATTTTGTTTACTCACCTCAGTGAAGAAACCTTCTATGGCAAAATCTAATTTTGTATAATTTGATAAAATTAACTAGTTAAAAATATTATATTGTGAATAGAATTGATTTTTTTCCAAAAGGAATTTTTAAAAAAATTTTTGACTTTCAAATAAATCAACATTTTTACTGTTCCACACTATTTTTTTTTTTTGTTGCATCACTAAAAATATTCGAAAAAACATAAAATTTCACAGTCACATCAATATTATATATAATATATATAAATATATTTATATAGTGCTCTAAAACAATTACAAATAAATAAATGAAAAGAAAAAATAAATAAAAATTATATGAACAGATAAAAAAAATCTCTCACTGTAACTGAAAACGCACCTTTTAAATGATCCGAAGCCAATATCACGTAGAAGTATGGTTGAGAGCCAGGCAAAACATTTTAATTGTACAATTTAATATTTAGTGTACAAAAAAACTTGTATGAAATGTTATTATTCGTACAAAAGTTATAATAATCTTTTGTGTTTAAAAAAATTAACAAATATTTACCTGATCAGCCCTCATTAAGGAAGTACTTAAAAAAATATTAGACAATTAGTGTGATTTTAAATCTTTTTTTTTAAATTTTTGTTGTTGTTTTTGTAGAATTTTTTTTGTTAAATAAAAAGTTTTCTTTTTTATTTAAGAATTCATAAAAAAAAAACCACCTAAAGTGTTTGTGTGTTTACTTTTAAATAAAGTGCGCGGTTTTTTTTTTGCTTAAAAATTTGATTTCACACCCCAATTTAATAATATTTGTACTACTTAGAAAATAATTATTAGAAATTATTTAGAAATATGGATTCATTAATTTATCATACCTATCTCGTTTATATTTTTTTGATTTCTTCTTTTTCTCTTTCCTTGGTTCATCACTTGACGAGCTGTAACAAAAACACAAGTGAAAATAACAACAAACTGAGTTAATTGCGTAAATACCCGGTACCGTGAGCTACCGTTCAAGTAGCCGAGCGGTCTAAGGCGTTATGTCTACTTGGAACTGGGAGGTTATGGGTTAGAATCCCGACATCGGCAGTTTGTCAATTATTAAAAAAAAGGGGGCGGTTAATTAACTAAACTGTCGGCGTATGGACAAGAACGAAGTAACCGGCTATGCTTGTGAAGATTTTCTGCAGTTTCCTCCACGAACTCCAGATGAATATCGGCATAGTTCCTATCACAGTCGGCTGCAGCCGCACATCCTACCAATTCCTAGTCTACACACAAAAATTCCTTCCATTCCCCTCACATCCTTAGGCATCACAATGGACCTTATGGTCGAAGTGTAGCCCGTCCAGGGCAGCCGCTACAATCTATCTATCTATTTAGTTTATGAGCTGAAATTGTGACAAAACTATTCAGTTTATTCAATTTTGACAAGAACTTCGTTTTAGGCTACTTTGGATCACCCAATTTATGCTTCTCGAGATGTCAACCCCACAGTACTAAAGTTTAAAACTATATGAATTTAATTTTCTTATAAAATATCAGACGAAGATATTACGGTAGGGGGTTGTATCCACATCTCTTTCTAGCTATATGTTTGGGGCACACAAAAAACGATTAGCATAAAATGACAAATAGCTTCTGTAATTTATCCAACTAAAGCTAGAAAAACCCGTTTGTAGCTTCGACTTCTAAGGAACTCTATTTTATCCGGTCAAAGCTACGGCAACACATTTCGATCTCTCCAATATTGTTTTGTCAAATTTGTTGTTCTAGCTCCCGGCTGTATTTCTACGATATTCTGTAAAATGTTATTTATTTACCTATCTCGTTCACGAGTTTTTTTCTTTTTACGATCACCTTTTTCCTTTTCCGGGCTCGGTGTACGAACCAAATCATATTTTTTAGCGGGTGTTGCTGATGGTGATGCGCCAACTGTTGCTCCAATTGCTGCTGACCGAGCAAGTTCCTCTTTTGCTTGACGTGTCGGATCTAAACTAGAACCTTCAACAAAATATTCTGATATACCAAATGCTTCACGTAATTTTGCATTTTTCTCTTGTTGTGCTTCGGCCACTTGATGAGTTTCTGTAACACTAAAAAAAATATACATGTGTTTCATTAATATTCAGTCTTTGGAGATAAAATATCTAGGAAGCTAAGTGTTTGTTAACCTGACAGATGAAAAAGAGGAGAATTTTAAGTTTAAAGCTTTTTCTTGTCTACCTCTTGGTGACATTGATTCAAAATGGATGAATGCATCTCTCATCAACTGCCTTTATGTAGCAATCTAGTTTCAGAACGAATTAATCGATTTTAATGCGATTTGTTTTTTAATTGAAAACTGGGGTTTGTGAAAAATGAATGGGCTTCTGATTTAAAGTTGGATTTTGTGAAACATGATCTTTCATCATATAATTAAACATTTTGAGCTCGATTGTTCAATTTCTTCTTGGGTGAAGATCAGAAGGGTTCTAAATTTTCTGTGGAAGATACTAACCTGACTACAGAACGTAACGCTTGACTACGTTGCGGTAACCGCTTATTATGGTCAACATTATATAATTTAACATTTAAACATTGTGGATTAGTTTCATTTGTACTCTTAATATAATCAGCGGAAGCGGCTACAGCAGCTCGTGAAAATAAACATTCACAATGACAACAACATGGAGTTGCTACCGTTGGTGGTTGAATAGCGCGAGAAGCAACTAAATATTGATCCGGTGACAGATGATGTGTTGATCGTATAGGGCGTAAATGATGACGACCTTCACCAAGTGCTTGCATAGCACCACGCCATAGTCGTTCAAAACTGATACGCTCTTCGACAGTATTTCTTGTCCGTTGCTGATTTGTGCCACGATATAACATTTTTTAACAATTTTTTTTTTTTATAATAAATTTTTGTATATATAAAAAAATGGAAGACTTGGTTTCAAAAAGTTTAATATCAAAGAGTGTTCTTTACATATTTTCTAAATATAGGAAGACATATCTGATTTTGTGTACTTAAAGGATTTTCACATAATATCACATTCCTTTATATATCATTTTCTTTCAATCACTTTTCGTTCATATTTTTCACCTTAAATTTTCTATCATTTTCATCACTAGTAATAAATATTTTATTTTTTATATTATTGGAAAACATTTGGATTAGTATATAATTTTTATAAATTTGGTAATTGTTAATTTGATTTTATGTTTTTGTAAAAAGAAAAACATAATGATTTTTATTTTAATATTAAAAGAAAATGGGTGTATGTTTTAAAAATATATTAAAGGAAATTCTACAACAATGAACAATCAACATTTAC
Organism: Nineta flava; assembly: GCA_963920215.1. NCBI lineage: Eukaryota > Metazoa > Arthropoda > Insecta > Neuroptera > Chrysopidae > Nineta > Nineta flava. The sequence continues at coordinate 118,442,315 of OY986041.1, forward strand.
ATCCTATTTTAGAGAGATTTAAACGCATGCGTTTTCCAATATTTAGATACTGCCCCAGCATCTTTTATCTAATACAGTGGTGGTACAGTGAACAATTATTATTTATCAAATTTATTTATTTTTTTAAAATAAAAAATTCGTATTCCTGGAAGCTGGACTCGAAAAATAAGAATGATACAACGTAATGCGCGATAGAAAAAATTCCGGAAAACTATCTCAGAGAATACGATGCTCTTATACCAAAGTGAATTTAATGCTTACGATTCTGGATGTATTTTCAGGCCAGTCTACAAACGTAGACCAAATTGGTGTTTGACTTCAAATGAGCGTTTACCTAATTTCCAAAAAGAAAAATTCCATCGTTAGGTCTATTTCAGATCATTTTATTCCTAAAAGAACCGGGTCGGATGGAACGCTCTACATCACACGGAGAAGCACAGTGCATCTTTTAAGACACGTCAAACCTTCTCGTAATAGATCTTGTGAAAAAATTAGGTAAACCGATGGAGTAAAAGTACTACCTTATACACTCTTGGTGAGTTTTGGAGAGTCTAGCTCGCTTTGAAGTTCCGTTATCTAATCTTAGTCTTTTCAGGTTGCTCACTATCCTAATTATCTAGACCAAATTCGTTAATGAGGATATACCAAATTGCGAAAAGAAAATGCCATCTCTAGGTCTATCTAATCGAGATCCTTTTATTCCTAAAGAATATTGAGCTGGATGCAATACATGGGGAAGTACATCACACGGGGAAGAACACTGCATTTTATACGACGTGTTGCACTAATTTCCTTTCAGTTATTCTCCGCACGCTCCCACCAAACACTATCGTAGTAGATTTTGCGAGGGAATTAAGCAAACCGAAAGTGAAAGTACTTTCTTATACACTCTTGGTGAGCTTTGGAGAGTCTAACTCGCTTGGAAGTTACTTTATCTAATCTTTGTCTTTTCAGGTTGGTTAATGAGGGTATACCAAATTGCAAAAAGATAAACTCCATTTCTGGGTCTAATCCAGATCCTTTTATTCCTAAAGAAAACCGGGCTGTATGGAATGCTCTACATCACACAGAGAAGCACATTGCTTCTTTTAAGACGCCGTACACTAGTAGTCCCCCTTCAGTTATTCTCTGTACATTCTCAACAAGCCCGCTCGTAGTAGATTTTGTTAAGGAATTAGGCAAACCGACGAAGTAAAAGCACTTGCTTAGACACTCTTAGTGAGTTTTGAAGAGTCTAGCTAGCTTTGAACTTACATTATCTAATCGTTGTCTACATAAGTCGCCACTTGCATATAAATTTCATATAGAGCGATTTCTAGAGGCGTTAAAAGATAAATCAAGCGAAGTGATATAATACACGAATCGTTTGAAAGGAATCTTAGGAAATTATCTCAGGAAATATGAATATTGTTGACGATATTTTTATGAAATTATTATTCATGTAAAACATGATTATTTAAAGCAAACCCGTGAATTACAAATAGTTTTTTGCATGTTTAAAAAAAATAAGTGTTTATATTTGCAACTTTTATTACGTGATTAAAACATTTGCGTGTCCAAACAAGGGGAAGTTTACTTAAAAATAATTAAAAATTAATATTTTTTCAAAATTTATTTTTTTCTATCCCCCATAGTTTTATTATGTCGACATATGCAAGTCAATATTTTTAATTTAAATTTTTGTATAATAAATTAGTTGTGAAAATAGATTTGTTCTATTTTAGCTCAACAATACGTCCAAAAAGTACTCAATTTCACTTCGTTTCCAAGTAGCAAGATTCGAAAGTTTTACAATATATCGAAATAGCCCATATATCGGAAAGATGCAATAATTCAACTTTGTCCTTTGGAGACTTTTTCAGAAGGGTTCAAAGAATATTTCCAATTTTATAAAAATTGACAACCTATCACTTTCCATAAAAAACTACGAGATCCTTTGCAAATTTCCTGTACTAAAAAATTTAAATTTCTTATCAAATTCGATAATTAAGATACTAAGTTTGTTTCATCCCCTACATAAATGTATTTATTATTTTGTGAATAAATGAATATTATTATGTACGACACTGGTTTTATTTAGTAGACATAAAATTATAGGGGGTGAAATATGTACTGTATATAATATATATATGTATGATGAAAAGTGGTAGTAGGGTAGCCTAATGCCACGTCATAGACACGAATCGATTAAACGGTGGTAGGTGAGTGGTGAACTAAGCTCAAGCTTAGTGTATTTCATAATAAGGGAAATAAGTAATCACCGCAACCCGCTAAACCTCTTTGGAATATCATTTTACATTCACATTTCCTTCTCTAAAATACTTTTTTATTTTTTGAAAAAATAATTATTTTTATATAGAATGATTAATGAAAAATACTTTTTGTAAATAATGAAATATCATGAACAAAAACATCCCCTTTTTTGGAAAAGATTTATTTTTTTCTTTTATTCCCTTTTTGAAATTGAAAACATTTTTAATGTACAGTTAAAGACATTCAAAAAGTTGTTCCTTATAAGGAAAAGCTTCTTTAATTAAATATTTTGATTCAATTAAAAACTTGTTTAATTAATAAAATTCAATGACCTGCTGTGATCTATGTAGTACTTTCATACTGTGCTTGTTCTTTGTCTTCGTAACTGTAATGGCAATTAACATTGGTATAATACTGTGACGTTTAAGTATACACAAATTATAATATGTGGGAATAATAAGTTAATGAAGTTAATGTTGACTTCAAAGTAATACTGTCAATGATATGAAAAAAATTGAGTCATCTAGCTATATCATCCGTGGTGTAACGGATAGCACACTGAGCGCGAAATCCATAGGTCCAGAGTTCGTTAACTGGTAGATGGTTGAGTTAATTTTTTCATATCAATACTAATTAATCAAATTCAATGGCATGTTAGTCTATATAATATAGCTTGTTCTTTCATACTTATGTCTTCGTAATCGTAATGGAAATTGATATTGGTGTAGTACTGTGACGTTTAAGTATACACAAATAATAATATGTCGTCTACACAAATAATATGTCGAATATCACGTGACCTTCTAGATTAATTTTTCCGTGATGATGGCATAGGAATCTGTTTTGTAGGAAAGGGGTATACAAAAAACTTTAAGAGCTTATAATTCCCTTTTTTTAAATAGTAAAAATCCCTACGTTTATATCGCTGAACCAATTCAGCTAAAAATTTAGTTTCAAAACAATCTGTGAAGGTACTCATTTTTATTTTGTGAAAATTTCGAAAACTTAAGATTAGTTTTCATGAACAGTTCGATCAATATATGTCAGTTCATTGACCTTTTGTTTATACCGTCGAACCAATTCAGCTCATAATTCATATCAAGTAATTTCAAAACATTTTCTACCGGTGTTCTTTTTTGTTAAATCTTTCACAAGTAATATGATCCGGTTTTTATATCCTGTTTATTGCTAGATTGAGTAGTTCTGGAATTGGATCAAACTCTTTTATATGAAGAATTAATACATTTGATTTAATTCCTCAAAATAAATAGATTCTTTTGAATCTGTGTATTCGAATATGTAAACAATTCAAAAAAGTGAAAATTGAAAAATCGAGAAAAATATTACGGTTTCCTAGCAGAGTGGCAATCGAAATGGTATTATAAAATTCTCGTGATTATTTTCTGACTGTGAGAATTATTCCAAAGGAAAAAAGGAACGACCTCCTAATCAATTCAATTATTTTCAAGATTAGAGTTACATTAAAAATTCAAGAGAGATAAAGACTTACATAAAAATTGTATAAAGAGGGAATATATCTCGAAAATTATTCGCCAAATCGTTAAACCACTTGGAATTTTATGTTTTTTGGGTCCAATTCACCTTATAAAGTAATGTTTATTCAAATCGATGACTAAAAATTGTATATATTTTTTCGATTTTTTCTAAGGGGTGTACCTTGAAAAATTGCAGAAAATCGAAAAATAATTTTTGTTCCTGATTTGGATGAAATTCACTAAATAAGGTAACATGGCTCCAAAAAAACACAAAAATTGCACTAATTTGACGATTTAGTGAACGGTTTACGAGATATCGTTTGAAGTCGTATACAAGAGGGCAAAAATAATTAATAATTCTGAAGGAAAAAGAAATGACCTAATCAATTATTTTTAGGAAATTAAGAGTTACTTTAGGTACATCAAATAAAAAACACAATTCATATTCCCTGACATTTATGGAATTTTCAGGTTTTTAAGGCGCTTTAGATCACTCACCAACATGCACACTCTTTTTCCAACAGACTTTATATTTGACTCTCACTATATAAATTTGGGAGTCTCTATTGAGAAAAAAAATTATAATAAAAACACTTACGCAACTCTACCCCATTGATCTCGTGGTACATCCGGTTTGGTTCCATGTCCCATAAGCATAGTACGATAATTTTCAACCTTAGCTGTGATTGTTTCTTGTGGATATCTGTGCACATAACAAAGACCAAATAGTTAGTACATAAATCATAACATTCAATAATGGATTACCTAACTGGGGACCAGGGACTAGAAACGAATGTGATTGTAACGAAGACAATATACCGATATGGTAACAACAGTAGAAGTATATGTCATACGAAATATAATCAATAACTAATTATTATTAACCCTTTATTAAAGGGTCATTATGTGTGTTTGTTTATCAATGATAAGATCCACACATTAATTGATTTTCAGGTATATGGGTATCTGTCTATGTTATAGAGCCACCTCGAAGACATCGAATATTTATTTCAAATAGTCAAACAATTCACAACCGACCTATATTTGAAAAGGTTACTACCATTCAAATGAACCCCATCTTTATAATGTAAACAGTTATAATAGTACGGAGGCTAAGGGATTAAATCTCTCCACTAATGGTTCAAGCAATGGAAATTGGTAAAAACGTTCATTGAACCTCTTCTCATAAAAACAGGATGTGTTGCCAAAGTGGGAGAGTATGATAGGAGGTCAGCCTAGGGGGCTGAAAGGAGAGTAAATGGTCTTTTTCCAAATATCTCAAAAACTTTGAACATTTATCACAAACATCATCATTCAGCACAAATCGAATGCAAAATTACAGAAAATATTGTGTGTGTAAATTCACACTGATCTCTATATAACTGGACAGAGTATACCATGTTACGTCATTAGGTAAAAAGAAAGGCGTAATCACCGCCACTTCAACTAGCCAAGGTACTAAATTTTGCTTCAGTGCACCTGCGTTGCGTTTATGTGTAATACGACGTGGGCTAATGAATGTGTGGCTGTGAAATCTATTTCCACTAGCTCACATAAAGTTTTTAGTCACGCATGCGCACTGAATAAAATTTAGTTGGCTAGTTGAGCCGGTGCTGTCTACCTTTTTTATTTTGTATGTTATATCACGTTTTATAGAGGTCAGAGATATTTCATTAACATTTTGCATTCGATTTGCGCCGAATTCAACCGGTTTTTGAAAAAATATTTCGAACGAGTTGTTATCACTTGCGAAATAAAATTTAGGGGTGCAATATGGGGTGTGGTAATATAGTCCATTAATTGATTTGAAAGTTTACGCTGTATCTCTGTGTGACAAAAATTAAATTATTTTCGATTTCGGTAAAATGTGTGAAAACTACCCTTTCCCGTATTTACGAAACCAATGAGCAAAAAAAGGATAGAGACCATTTTTATTCAAAATTTGGTTTACTTTGGTTTTGATAACCAAAATAAACATTACAGTTTTCAAGATATTTGAAAAAAAAATCATTTTACGCTTTTTTCAACCTCCTAAAAAACTGACCTCCTGTCATATCCCCCACTTCGGCAACACTTTCTATTTTAAAGAGTAGGATTCTATCTATAAATGTGTGTACCAATTTTCATAGCTTGAATCAAAAATTGCAAAGATCCATTATAATTTGTCATTTAGCCACCGTACTAAAATGAACCCTATGCTTGAAATGTAAATTGTTATAAAGTTATTACACTTCGCCTGCTACTGACTCAGCTGCGTGTCCATAAATGTTTGTAGGTTTGTGTTGTTTTGTCATTATTTTAGTTTAGTCGAACATATAATATGTTATCGAATTTGTGGCATGTCTTCGAATACACAGAATACCTTCTTTCTTTCTAGGAATGTTTTATTATGTTTTACGAAAAATTGTTTGTTTAGTTCGAATTAAAAGTTTTTAACAAAAATTTTTATGACTTTTTTTATTGATTTTCGTGAATTATATTTTACTTTTTAAATTTTGACTAGGAAAATTAGTTTAAAAATTCAAGAGGAATGAGAATGATAAAAGACAAAAGAGAAAATTATCAAGTGAGCACAAATCATACAACATCTTAAAACTGAATTTTCCAGAAGGACTGAGACTTTTCAGTATTCATCATAATTATATGGCTTTGAGGAACTTTAAGATACATCTTAAAAGAGGGATGGATTGAGCAACCGCATCCAGATCTATAGAGGCTTAAGATCTCGATGCGGTTCGTTAATCGGAACATGTAGAGAGTCTACGGGACATCCTCAAGTGAAATACCCACATTAAAAATAATTGCGCCTCTCGACATAACGACGGGTTCTACAATCGAAATAATTTGAAACTTCAAGATCCTGTCTATTGAAGGAGCTGTCACAATGAGGAGGAAGAAGAAACGATGACCCATCTTCTCTGCCACTGTCCAGCTCTTGCTAGGAGAAGCCTAACATATTTCGATCAGCCATTCTTTGACGACCTCTCCGATCTAAAATCGGTCGACGACAAATTTATTTTGCTGTTCTTGAACAGCTCCAAATGTTTTAAGTAGTAGTGGCTCCCTGTGAGACGGTCCCCATTTTCACGTATCAAAATGGGTCTCATAGCCTAACTGTGTCCCACCCAGGCAGCCAGTGCAACCTAACCTAACCCATAAGATCCTGTCGAAAGTAGCGGCCATGCAGAATGCCCATAGCTTCTATCTCGAGAATTTTCTCATAAAGAATGGGTCCAGAGTTTTAAACTAAAAATTTTTTATACAACCGAAATGGAGTTCGTTATCTTCTATAAACAACCCAGAAGTGGAATCAAAGGTTCTACCACTTTTCTTAGCTGCTCTCTAGCTACGGGTGCACTTGAAGAGTTTAGTTGTGGTTACGCGCAACTCGAGTTGAGTTATACCATCCACGAAATGTAATGAATTCATCTTGATATGGGAATGGCAGGCTTTTGCGACAGGGGTGATTTTTCCTTGGCAACAGGGCTATATAAGGAGTAAATTATTGAAGAACGAAACTAACAATTTTCGCCCTTTCAAAAACTATATAGAAAAAGCAAACATTATTAGGCAATCGTGAAACTCAAACTATGCCAAAGCTCTAGAAGGACTGCAATCTTCACTTACGAATTCCTCACATACAGAAAAGGTCAGTATAAGCAAAGGTAGAGCCTTCAAAAGGTTGTATCTACAGATACAACCTCGTGTAATGAAATAACAACAGGCCTATAAGGAGAAAATAAACTTCCTTAAACGAATAAACTTCCTTACAACGGCTAGTTTTGTACACGGTCTTGACCAATAGTATTATCTTTAAAGAGAAAATCATGATTCTAAACAAATAAATTCCCCTACAAAGACTACCATTATACAAGACACTTAACAAATCTGTAAGGGGCAAATCGTGATTCTAAACAAATAAACTCCCCTACAAAGAGTACCATTGTATACAACCCTAAAAAAATGATCGATTCCTTTTTTATGTACTACAATGTTTGATTAATATTTAACAACAAAAATTGTATTCAAATCATTATTAAGAATCAATGATAAATTTTCATGACAAAAATAAAGTTAACCAGTTAACTTTTTTTAATATACCCCACGTGTAATGATGGATAGCCACTATTTGGTAATTACACATGTATATATAGATTATTCAGGTAATGTTTACGTTTGTGAATTATGACGTTTAATATCTAGATTCTAGAATACCTATAAGTATAAATAAGTAATACATTGTCACATATTAAATATTTATGTAATCATAATAAAAACACATTATACATTAGCCACTGGATGTATATCAAATCATTAGGCATTACATAATAAATACAAAGAGTTTATATGCACCGCACAATGAAGTGGCTTTCATTAATCATAGTTAGGCATAATCTTGACTGGAGGCATAGGTTGAAAAACAGGAGTGATTGTAGATTCTATGAAGAGATGGATGAAATTCCGAAGCACCTCGTGAAGGAACGCTTCGGATGTTACTACATTGCGGAAGGATATCTAGATCTACTGTCTAAACTATAGCCTGGATTTACTCAATTATAGTTTGACTATTTTCTTTATACTCAATTGACTTTTGGATTCGAATCCCGAATTTTTGATATATATAAACAATTCAAATTTTAAAAATTAAGAATCTGTTGTTAATTAAAAATATTCGGGGCTTAATATGCTGTGAAGTGCCACATAGTCCTATATATACTGGGTGGATTTAACAATAGTATAACCCTCAAAATAAATAAAAAGTAATGAACTTTCGTTTTAGAATGATGAACACTTTAGTATATAATTTAAAAAATTATATGCCTAATTTTAAAAAACACACCCTGTAAAATAATTATAAATCCATGATATTATTACAGTATTGGTAAAGTTTAAATGGTTCTTTTTACATTAGGAAGGAAATTTTTTATTGCTGATAAAAACTTTCGTTAATATTCACTACTTGAATTGCTATTTGACTACTAATTTCAGGGCATAAAATTACTTAAGAACGGAAATATTAAAGAAAAAGTAATAAAATGTATGACCTATTTTTCTAAATGAAAATGAATATTTATTTGTAAGCTTAAAATATGTCATGTATGATATAAGATATAGAACCATTTCATATGATATGTGTGTGTGAGGATTGTATGTAAGTAATATTTATGTCCGAAATGTCTACACAGTTTTAATTTATTAAAATGGTGAAATGTATAAACTTTTCTTTTTATACCCTGTTTATATGAAAATAGGGTGGCGAATCAAAATAATGTTGAATTCCATGACTTTTCTCTGATTAGGAAAAAATTCCATGGCCATTTTTTAAATCTCGTTGGTATGGTTAAATTACTCTTAATAGTAGTTAGATAAAAAACAAGGGTCAAGGCTCTGCTTAGGATAGATTGTGAAAATTTTGATGTGCTCGTTTAAAAGTACGGGATATAAAACTGCAGTATGTAGCTACTGTTTGTCGAGTTCACGCAACATCATCATCTATGCATTACAAGTTGCCTACTTTTAAAAAAAAAATTCATTTTGTTGCTTGTGAAAACTAACAGAAAACGATTTAATTTTATCCACCAAATTATGAATCTATTGGAATTTTGTGTTTTTTGGGTCCAGTTTGCCTTATAAATTAATTAAATAAAGTAAATTGAACCCAACAAAATACGGAAGTCGTGCTAATTTGGCGGTTTGGTAAGCATTTTACGCGATACGATAATTTTTAAGAAATATAGAGAAATAACCAGAAGCACAACTAAAGTTCTGAAGGGACTTTTTATCATTTTTTTTGATCGAGACTTAACTTTCCCGGCTATTTCCAGAATCTCAAAATTGCCCTGATATTCCCAGATATTCAGAATTCTCCGTATTGAACACCAGCTTGAGTTATAAAAATTGACATCCTAATTTATACAATTTTCTTCAATATTCGACGCTATCAGTCTCGTGGTCATATTTAGCCTTAAATGGAGTTTACCTGTTTACCACCCACTTTAAGCTGCACTCTCAAGCAACTTGACTCTAAGATATAAAATAATATTCGTGTAATCAGGGACGAATTTAGGCTTTCACCCGTGAACTTCCGGAACACCCGGATCTGAGGTGAAAAGATTGTAAACGTGCCAAAATATAAATGTCAACTAAAATTGGAAACCGATTTATCTAATTTTATATCTAGAAATTCTACGAATGGACGGTCTAATTATAGGTGATGTATCAAAATGAACCTAGGACGGAATCTAACTTATATCCGCTCCTGGGTTATGTGTGATGTGTTTCAATTGATTTTTTTTCTCGTAACATATTAATTTAGAAATTTTGTTGATAATAATTTAATTCAATTTCAGAACGTTTAATTTTAAACAATTTAAATAACTCTATAATGATTGGTATTATTTATTTGTAAACAACGAATTGATGATAGTCTTACATAATTTATTCAAAGATTAAGATTTCAATAAATTAAAATAATCTCTCATTAGTTTCAATTTGTTTTTTCAATTAGTAAAATAGCATTTCTATGCGATTGTAAAGAAAGCAACTCTGTGTAATTTCATTAGCACATTCAATTTTATTTATATGCATTTGCATTTAAAATTTCAGTGCTAGAAAACTAGAGAGAGTTCTAAATAAATTTTCAGTATATTGATGTACACATAGCCACAAAATAAGCAGTCTTTTTACAAAATTTGATAATTGATTTGTGCCTTATTTATTCGGTTTTCGCAAAATGCTTCGGATAAAAGTTATTTGTTGGAATACAACTTTTCTCCGAAACCTTTTTGTCGAAAACCGAATGAATAAGGCACAAATTAATTATAAAATTTCTCGAACCGTATATTATTTATCAAACTAGATCTGTAAAAATTTAACGAATTATAGTATCAAATACATATTGGATTAACTGAAACCTGTTAAAAAAATCAAAGGGACAATCACGCTTTTCTATTAACATAATCTTTCTACACCTTGAAAAAAGTACACGCACTGAATATATTTTTTTTAAAAACAACAAACCATTAATTTATACTTTTATATGTAGAAATACACACTTTTACAAAATTAATTCGTACTTAAGGTTCTTTAATAGATTGATTTTATACGGGACTCTATTATCGTAGGATATTCAACAACACACTAGACCTCATAGTTTTTGAGATATTTTTGAAACCGGACATTCAATATCGAATTTATTTTTCGAGAAAAAAATGTGTACTTGTCGAGTTCGACGTGGATCTCATATACACTGTAGTATCCTCTAAGTTGGCTTGTCTTAGTCTTTCACGATTAATTTCTCCTATACGTTTTACACGAATATTAGATCCACATAATATATTTTTTTTAATGACATAAGATAATCAAAACAAATTGACCTAGCGTATATGAAATATAGAGCTTACCCTTGTTCTTCTAAAATTTCTTGAAACTCAATACATTTCAATTCAACTTTACGTTTTCGTTCATGATCAAGAATCTCTTGATTCGGCTGTTTATTTGCGACAGCATCTAGGGCAACAATTTCTTCCTCTGTCCGATATTTCACTTTATCCTTGCTCGTACGAACAAGTGCCCAATTTCTTTGAACATGTCCATTTGTACCAGATCCCCGGGGTGTTGTTAAACCAATTCCGTTATACATTTTATATTCACTGTAAATAAACTGTAATATCTGAAGATAATTGTTTACATATGTATACACATAATTAGCTTGGAAAATCGAGTTTTATTTAGGTTATAATTATAAATAAACGTAGGCTTGTCGTTGATGTCGAGAGCGCAACTCAATTTATCGACCCGATTGTAATTCAGGATACAAATTAAAAATTTTTTTTTTAAACATAAACATTTACATTGTAGTACGAAGTACACTCGTTTTTATATTACAAACATTTTTATATATATTAATTATAATGAAATAAATTATGTTTTTACGTTAATTGCTTTTAGTTAAATAGTTATTTATCTGTCAAATAATCACTAAAATCTTATAATACAGAGTAGTTCTACCAACGATAAGTGAATAATTACGGACTCGATATGTCGATATTTGTAAATAATTTATGAATACGATCATAGAGTTGAATTTAGAACAGTGGTCAAACAGATACTAAACAGAACTAAAATATAGCAAATAATCGAAATAAAACTTGGAGTCTGAATCAATTTTGATTCCTATTTATTATACGATGAAGTTTAATATTCGAGATTAGACCACAATCTTGAAAATAACTTGTATAACTCTCCCTTCATATTGGGATCCCTGGCAGGGGGTGGAGCTTAATATTTCCACTTACTTGCAGTAGTTACTATATGAGTTTTTCAACAGAGTGCGGCTATGAAACTTGTAGGCCGAAGAGTATGTCACGGTGGTTGGGATAGCAAACATCGAGCTAGTCGCTCTAGTTTATAAGTTACCTACCAGAGAGCGTATCCGAGTGCTAGAGTTCCGAATAAAACTGTTAAAGCATGTCCTGACATGAGATTCAGTTTTATAATTGTGGAAATATTGAGTTCTACGATCATAATTAGAGATCAGTGCAATATTTTCAAAAAGCAATGCTTTAGCGTAGACCTCTGTCAACTGTATCCAATAAAATTTCAAAGTAAAATTTATCAATTTTTAATATATACATACCTACATATATACATAGCTCTGGGCCATTCAAATTTTGGCCTTCAATAAAGACAAATAAATTTTATTGATATCTTAATTCTATTCAAAAATTTCATTTTTTCGCTAAACTGCTTTATAATAAGATTTATACCCTTAAAATCGTTGTAATAACACAGTTTGAAAATTTAGGTGATGTCGTTATATCCTGTTTCGACTGTATATATATCCATAATTTTGACGCCAGCAACGTTGCCAATTTTTTTGTATCAAACTGCTACGTTTCGCTTGTTCATTATTTAAAAGCTCTTACGTTTGGTTATTCATATTTAACATAACATATACACGAGTTGAAGTTGAAAATGTACATGTTTATCGATGATTTGCTGTATCTGAATAATATCTACAAATATGTTTTGAAAGTTTGCCATTCTGCAAAAACCTTGTGTATGTTAATATTTTTAAATCAAAACCTAAATTTTATTTGATTAATTAAAATGGTTATTGATAAAGACTATTACAATACAATATTATGTCAAGCATTTTCACCATGTGGAAAATATTTATTTGCGGGTGATATACAAGGAAATATATCAGTTTTTAAGTAAATTAATTTACCGTAAGTTATCGTAGAGATTTTGTTGAATTTTGTATTCTTTTAGTTTGGATAAAATAATAAACCCACCAGACGAACAAGATATACAATATCGTAAAGCAAAATGGAAATTCGATAGTAAAACTTATCAAGTCTGTAGTTTATTATCAATCGACTCATTTCTAATAAATGGCGGTATCGGTGAAATTAATGGATGGGATTGGAAAGCTGTTACCGGTGAATCGAAAACACCTAAAGTATCATGGAATATACAAATACCAACAAACCGTGATGTCCTAGAAAAAACCGACGTGAATGTGTTAAAATTTGATACAACCAAAAATCATATATATGCTGGCTGTGGGGACAATAATATATACGTTTTTAGTTTAGAAGATGGGAAACTTGTGCGAACTTTAACTGGACATTCAGATTTCATTCATTGGTTGCATATACTGTAGGTAAAATCACTGGAAATAATGATAATGCTTTGGAGAACTTATTTAAATCTTTTTTTTTGTAGAGGTAATCAAATGGTATCGGCAAGTGAAGATGGAAATGTGAAACTTTGGGATATAAGAGAGAAAAATGCACACAGTCAAATTGTTCCACATAAGAATGATAAATTAGCACGCCCGAATCTTGGTAAATGGATTGGAACGGTTTCAGTAAACGAAGATTGGCTGGTAAGTTGAATTGAGTTGTTTTATTAAGGCGATTTGTGTATTTTGGCTGAAGTTCCCAATTTCCGATTCGTTAACCAACAAACTACATCGGTGGAAATTTGAATCACTATCAAAATGTTAATACAGTTAAATTTTGTTGAAATTCGTTATCTCTCAAAATAATGTTGCTTATCTAAATTCTTTTGCAGTGTATTTTTTTAGACTTATACACAGGAATAGGTAAAATGTCTTTTTGAACGTATTTAAAATGGAACTGGTTAAGGACGTTCATTTGTTACGCTAAAATCAAATTAGTATCTTTAATAAATGGATGTTAAGGGAGATATATCGAAAATGCCACGAAACGAACGAAAATTTGTGAAATTATTTACAGAGGAAATTGAATGCAGATAAACTTATTTTAATTTGTTCGGTTATGTATTTAGGTTTGTGGTGGAGGGCCACGACTTTCGCTTTGGCATTTACGATCATTGGATGTGGCAACAATATTTCCATTGTCTGATAATGGTATTCATGTAACAAATATTTATGAAGATCGTATTATGGCTGGAGGTACTGCACCATATTTTTATCAATTCAGTTACAGTGGTGATGTATACGCTGAAATACCATCTTCATCGAGTACAATCTATTCAGCCATTGTACAGGAAACACCGAAAGTATTATGTACGGCAGGTTCTAGTTTTAAAATTGATATTTGTACTAATTTTAATTATCGTGATCAAATTTTAACTTTATATTAAAAATCATAATTTCTATATTGTATTGTGTTTTCATTTATTGATCAGAGAATTATTAAGAACTTTAAGATTCTGGAAAAGTCAAGAAATTTTTTTCTGAGTCAAGGAAAATGATACAAATATCTCCAGGATCTAAATATTTTTAATTTTATGTAATTCTTTATTCCCTAGAATTAATTGAATTGATTAGGTCATCTCTTTTCTCTTAGACTAATTATTGTCTATTTTTGTCTTCTTTTTTTACGATTTGAAATGATATCTCGTAAACCGCTCACCAAATCGCCCAGTGAGCATGATTTTTTGGTTCAATATACTTTATATAGGGAATTTTATCAAAATCGAGTACAAAAATTATTTTTCGATTTTTTCAAGGTAAGTCCTCTCACGTATTACCTCCCCTGTAAACTGTATGGAACTGTATGGATGGCAAACTGTATGGATTGAGAAGGCAAAATTGTGAAATGTGTTGGTCGGACGTTAAAATGAACCTGATTTTCGTACTGTTTGGATCGAAATTAGCCTAGAAAATGATTATTATTAAAATCGAGAACAAAAATTTTCTTCACTTTTTTCACATTTTTTCCAAGGGGTACCCCTTAAAAAAATCTCTAAAATTGGAGGAAAAATTTTATGTACCCGATTTTGATAAAAACTTGGATTAAAGCTAATATGGACCTAGCGAAAACGATGGTGTTGGTTAAAATATGATACGAATAACGGTTTTCAAGGTATCAGACCTATAGTGTTAATATTCCAAACTGAATGTATTGAGAAGGCAAAATTTTGAAATGAGTTGGTCGGACGTTAAAATGAACCTGATTTTCGTATTGTTTGGGTCAAAATTAGCCTAAAAAATGATTATTATTAAAATCGAGAACAAAAATTTTCTCACATTTTTTCAAAGGGGAACATATACAGGTTGTCCCAGAACAACCTGGAACCCTTCAGTGAAGTTGTTCCTTAGGTCAAGACGAACTCATTTTACCATATAACATAGGTCCGAAAATGATTTGTTTATCCGCTAGCCGCCATTTTGTGTTTTTTGCTTTATAATTTATATCTACACAACGCGTTGTTCGATTGAATTGAAAATTGGGACGACTGTTGCTTTAGCATAGACCAATAATAGAAAAAATTTATTGAATTTTCAAAAATTTATTTTTACAAAATGGCGGCTTTTAGAAAAATTCAAACTTACGTAAGTCAAAAACAAGCAGATTTATGAATTTTTTGAATTTTTCTAAAAGCAAGCAGAAAAATTCAAACTTACGTAAGTCAAAAACAAGCAGATTTATGAATTTTTCTAAAAGCCGCCATTTTGTAAAAATACATTTTTGAAAATTCAAATTTTTTTCTATTATTGGTCTATGCTAAAGCAACAATTGTCCCAATTTTCAATTCAATCGGACAACGCGTTGTGTAGATATAAATTATAAAGCAAAAAACACAAAATGGCGGCTAGCGGATAAACAAATCATTTCCGGACCTATGTTATATGGTAAAATGAGTTCGTCTTGACCTAAGGAACAACTTCACCGAAGGGTTCCAGGTTGTTCTGGGACAACCTGTATATATATATACATATATATATATATACATATATATTTATTTATTTTTCAATATGTACAATAGTGAATAGTCTCACTAATCCGGCACTTCAATAATTCGGCACGTCCAATAATCCGGCACCCTTTAGTTTTTTATCGTGCCGGATTAATGAGACTTCTGTATATGTATATCGATACACAACGATTTATAGTGTGCTATTAATATAAAATTGAAACAAAATTTTAATAAAATAATTTTATAGTTATTTTCTATGGAATAGAAAATAAGCATAGTTTCTATGGAAATGATTAAATCAACAAAAATTTTAACCGACTCCAAAAAAAATGAGGAGATTCTATGTTAGACTGTATGTATTTTTTTTAATGTTCACCCCCTTCAAGATTGTTTTTTGATAAAAAAAAAAGATAACCTATGTCCTTCCTCAGGATATAATCTATCTCCTTGTCAAATTTCATTACGATCCGTTTAGTCGTGAAGAGGTAGCAAACACTCAGAATTACTTGCACATTTATATAGTAGTATGGATAAGCTAATTTTGAAAATCACAAAGCTATAATACACAAAATTTATAATTTATCGTATATCAATAACAAAATCATCACAATGTATCTTTAAGTTTGAAAATGTAACTTTTCAGGCATACCAACGTAACTTTCGATCAAGCCACGCTGGCAACACTGCCTAGCTCAGAGACCTAGCGATGGTTTAGAATGCCAGTGATCGTGGGTTCGATTCCCACCCTAGATGTGTATGATTTTTTATATCTAACAACCTTTATATACACAATAATATTCTACGTTCTTAGCCATGTATATATTGGAAATTGTTTTCTAGGGCGTACCCAAGCTTGTTCACCGTTTTTAGGTTTAAGAAAATTGAAAATAACCAAAAAATAAAAATTAATAATTTCTTTTATTCAAAAATATATTTATTAAATAAATATTTTCCTAATTTTATACAAAAATTCAAATAATATACAAATACAAAAAAAAGGCACAACCATTTTCCTACTCAATAAAAAGATTTTGAATTCATTGTTTAAAAAATATATATTATACAAAAAAGTTTTCAAATTAAGTCGATAAATTTTCGTTTTGTACACGCTTCACGAATTTCGTCACAAATTGGACAAAATAAATACATAAATAGAATCAGGCGAACGTCTTCGCGCTAACTATTTTATAAATATCCATGACCAGCAACTGATGCTGGAATAAAACCTTCATTACCATCTCGGGTTCGAACCCAAAACCAACCTTTTATATTGGCACTAATTAATGCAACAACATCGCCTGCGCTGACACAAATCGTATTCTTTCGTGTGCCCTCATAATCCGTATCAATAACTAACAAAGTCTGCCGCTTAACATCACGCTCTTGTGTATTATGAGTTGCACGTAAATATAATCTATCCACACTGCGTTCACCGCAAACTGATGCCGCTGTTGTGGTGGTTCTTCGAATTTTTCGTTTACATTTCGAATTACTACACTCGGATTGGGTTAGTTTCTCGGAATCGGTCATGTTACCACACGGACGAGGGAATAAATCAGTACTTGTCTCCCAACATGGTGAACTTGAATCTTCATCTTGTGGTATTATACCTAAGGGTAAACATGCCGAATAACTGATGTAACCTTCTTCGCCGTGTGGTGTTTGGACGTATAACCATGATTCTTTCTTAAATACAGCGTTCACTACCATTCCTAGAGGTAGTGGTATTTCATCTTGATAATCATCATATTGTGTTTGGTACAGCATGCTACGATATGATAAAACAACTGGAATGTTGGCAGGTTTTTTCAAAGAAGCCTGGAAAAATATAATCAAAATTAAAAAATAAGTTTTAAGAAGTGCAGTAATTGCAGATCCTCTAATGACAGTTAACGATGCCATTTTTAGTCAAATAATGTAGAATGATGGAAATAAACTCGTAATTTGCTAACTTATTACAACTGTAGCAGATTGAACTAATCAGTGTTTGGGAGTTACGCGATACTATTAATAGACCCCGTTTTTGAAATGGGCACAGATATGGTTCCCATAATGTACTTCTTCTCAAAACCTTTCACTGTAGTCTGTGATAGGGACATGTGGACTGAAGGAGAACCACCCTATCTCAAGAAAGGAATCGTCTGGTATACAGACGGATCCAAAACTGAAGAAGGGGTCGGGGCGGGAATCTACGGTAAAAGACCCAAAGCAAACATAAGCCTCAACTTGGGAAAATATGCCACAGTCTTATAGCAGAAGTCTACGCCATACTGGCTTGCGTCTGTGAGAACCTACGTAGAGGCTACATAAACCAGAACGTATGTATTCTATCGGACAGTCAAGCTGCTTTAAAAGCCTTGTCTGGAACTGAGATCACCTCAGGGGTAGTCAAGGGTTGTCTGGAGGAACTGCTGGGTGCTGGATCAGAGAAACGAAAAAGCAGATACCTTAGCAAAGAAGGGAGTCGGAATATCCTTCATAGGCCTAGAGCCTATTTTAGGAGTTCCAAAGACGACGGCATGTAAACAGGTGATCAACGAGTGGATAAATGCTAAATACCGTGATCATTGAGAAAATGTACCGCAGCAAAAGCTCGGGAAAATACTCCTTCGGAATATAAGAAATATAATCTGTTCAAGCGATAAACCACGAAGTATAGACATGAGAGGAGTCCGAACGGTATATGCTTTTTCACTGTATTTACCATATATTTAATACTACAGTATTTACGTACACAAAAATGGGTAAAGATGATAGATTATTTTTTGGCCACTCGTGACGCTTATGTTCAAGAGATACCGTTAATGGTGTCTTTCCATTTAACACACAGCCACGGAGTTTCCATTTATTGCACTTTCCTACACACAGTGTGCTTTACTGTGTGCACACAGTGCGTCACACATTCCGTTGATATTTAATGGAAAGCAACCACTATTATTAGTACTTCTTGAGATGTAGTGCGCTCTATTGACAAAAATCTATACTTCCGGATCTGTCTTTCAAATTGAACCCACTTTTTTAACATAAGGTTCGGACTTCTTTATGTAATCTTCGTGCGATGGATAATCAATTGTGTAGGTAAGTAAAAGAAAGAAATATTTATTCTAACTTTGTTCTGTTCCAATCATAGCTCCAGTGAACTATATAGCGTAACGTATTTTAATGTCATTAGTTAACATACAGTAAAAATTTTAATTTATGCTTACATTGGAGAATTGTAAATGTGCGATATTCTATCTACTGACAAGTTCTGAACTAGTTTCACTAGTAAATAAACAATAAATTTTTAGGAGAGTAGATATTTTATTAAATAAATAATAATAGGAAACAGACATAGAGTTAAATATTCTGTTTATTTACTACAGAAACGAGTTCTAGAAACTGTTCCGGTACTTCGATATTAGATTAGATACGAATCAGGAGTCCTATGGTCTTGATAAACGTTAGGATATCCCTTGACGAACCTTTTTGATTTCATCTGGCTGGAGATCTGTCCATCCAAATGATAGTGTCTTTTAAGAGAGAGAGGCTCGCATTCACACGGAATCTGAATTACGGTTTCCTTATCTTCATGAAAAAATCTGCAGAGATCATTCCCTGTGAGATTGATTTTGTTCATATGTTTATTGAGTATGCAGTGGCCAGTAAGTATTTATCTATTTCAGTCGATTAAATTTGTGATTAAATCTTTAACCGCGTGGTTACTTAATCAACCATTTAATCAAAGTTGGTGTAACCGAGCCTAAAAATAATTTATTAAATTTAATTACCTTAGTTAAAAATGAATCAATATCTTCAATATCGTAACCAAATCGTGAAGAAATTTTTGTTTGTTCAATACGACTACGTGATCGACGTTTATGTCTTACTCGGACACGATGCCGTTTATCTGATGAATGTACGAGTGTTGGCTCTGATGATGTACGTTTTTTTAATAAAAATCCACTGTCAAATGTTGCTGTTGTTGTTGTTGGTAAAACTTTGGTATTTAAAGTTGTGCTTACAATATTATTATAATTAATTTTATCATTTTTATTATATAAATCCGAATTGATTTGTTTATTTTCATAGTCTTTGGTTATAATTTTATTATCTTGGACAGCTTTTTTAGGATCACCCACATGTTTTTTAATTGTTCCACCGTAATCGATCTCATAAAAGTTATCTAATAAATTGTTGTTATTATTTTCACTATTGATAATTTTTGATTTATCTTTTAATTTTTTATTAAATGTTTCATCGTAATATGCATTTACAGCGGCTAATTTTTCTTTAATTTGTTTTTTCGATATTTTCGATGAATTACGTCGAATAAAATTACTACCTTCATTCGTTGGACTCACTACTGTTCCCGTTGATTTGACTTTGGTATTTTTCTTATCCTCTTGTTTTGGCACATCATTCGGTGATGAATTTTTTCGTCGAATTTTACTATATTGAAATTTTATTGGTGGTTCGGGACTGAGTACGATATTTTTTGGTATTGTATTATTTCGTAATACCCATGTTAACGATAATTTTGGTTTTGAGGATGTGGCAGATGAGGAATTTAATGAAGATGTTTGACCCATTTTAAGTGTATTTGATGTTGAGTTCGAATTGTGTTGTTGGTGGTCTTCGATTTCGATGTAATCTTTATCGATTTCGTTTGGTGATTTTAGTTTGGCTACATTATGACAAACAGCAATAAGATCAAATTCCAAGGGTAGCCCATTTTTGTTTGATGTGATTTCATTATCGTCGGATGATGATAAATCTTCATACCTTAATGGATCTTGATTGTCATCGATTGGTGGTTCTGGACACTGGTAATCAAATTCACTTCCCCACGAATGACGTCTTTGTGTTCTTGTATCTGAAAAATAAATTCAAATATTCAATTATCAGAAAATCAACTTTAAAAGGAATTTAATTTAATTTCAGTAAAGAGAAGTTTGCTTTTGTGGAGTAATCTGAAATAAAAATTGGACTGAAACTGGACTAATTAGACTACATTTATTGTCCATTTCGGGGAGTGAATTTTTTTACGTTCTCTTGGATGGGGAAATACGAAACCATATACTGGAGACAGACTTTCTCGTATATTTGTTAAAAAAAGTATAATGATTCAAGGTCTCAGTAGACTAAAGATCAAGATTATAAATGAACTACTGTGGAATGTGGAGTTTTTGCTCATTTAGATTTCTTACAATCTACAACAGTAAGTATCGTAGGTAAAAGTAATAAATAAGTCAAACTTTACTAAATCTGTCGTTTTGCTCAGCATGGTAAAGCAAGTTTATCTCAGGAAAATCTTAATAAGTTGAAGAAGTCACAAACAAATTTTTGAAGGAGGTCAAGGATGCGATGATAAGAATCTTGAGAGGTCTAAACTTCTAAAGCATCTTACCGTCACAGTCTAATGTATCAATCTAGACGCCTCTAAAATATTCCGCCCGAAGTACGGGTTTCAAGGGACTATACCTAAATCCACCTCTGAACAAACTGAATTTGTAATTATAAAAGGGTCTACTCAAGACAACCTTTTCATACCCTTTCACAATAGTTTTATTTCTTGGGTAGTGATCTTGCACAATCACATTAAATCTCTACAACAGGTAAGTCTTATTTATGGAGTATAGAAATTAAGGAGAAGTACCTTCTTGTATAAAAAATATTCTGTCATTTTTATGTCACTCCAAAATTTTTAAACAATTTTCAAATTTAAACACTGTCTTCATTTTTCGATCAATGTAACCCAGCAATGCATGACTGGAGAGCCATCACTAGTAACGGCTTCATTATAATTGTGTTCAAGCGTAATATTCTGATTCACAGGTATACCGTTGTCTAAAATCGGATTGATCTAATTAGAGACACACTGTAATCAGAGTCTGAACATGACGTATAGTCGCCATATTTAGTCAAAGTATTTAGAGAGAAACAAATATATATTATGAGAGAGACTCAAATATATATGTATTGGGAACTCTTCTACTTGGGTCTGCTATCTGGTGGGTAAATTATAAACTAGAGCTGGTAGGTCAATGGTTCCTGCCCCAACTGCCGTGTGATACCTTTCGGCTTATAAATTTCCTGGCCGCCCTCTAACCCAAATTGTCTATCAGCGCCATTCTGGTTAATTATTCAACACTTTTTCTTCGAGAGTTTTACAACTAAAATCCTATATGAGATATCTCTCCTTTAGTACTACACTCCATAGTCTGATTATATAACAGAGGCCAGGTAAAATATTCATAAGATCCACATAATATATAATAAAAACAAAAATCAGATATGAATAAAATTAACAAAAGACATTTCATTGTATTTATTATAAATATTCATGAATTATTATTATTATTTAAAAAATAAAAAGCAGAACGAGGTAGGGACATATTAAGAGAGAGGTGTACATATAAACAAGACTTCAACGATGATGATTGCTTATAAGCGCGTGGTGTGTCACGTGCGACATGTTGTAATTCCCTCCATGTATCTGGTATGTACTGTATAGATACTCAATTCTTTTTAACATTCACAACATTTTATATTATATACAAAAAAAAAATTATAAAACCTTCTCTCATTGTTATTCATTCCTTTTTCTATATATCATTGTAAAATGAAGTGGACTTACAATGTCTGCTGCTATAAATAATATTATATACTTCGTTGATGTGTCTTTTTGTCAACGCAACGCATGTAATATGTACATATTTATTCAATAAAAATTGAGTCTGAATAAAACTAAGGGGCATTCGACTTGGATGCTCACACGCTTTGAGCGCTCACGCTTATAAGCACAAATTATTTGTGTTCATGTTGGCTATCGATCAGAAAATATCGTTCGTTTTGGACGTTGTGAGCGTTAGTTTTTTATTAACATGGCGACGTTTTATTTTGTCGAAAGTAACAGAAATAGTATACGTTTTACCAGATTCTGAATCATTTAAATCGATAGTTAGCCATTTTTACTGATTTTTTAACGATTTTAATTTTAAGTAATTTAATAAATATGACAAAAGTTTGGTTAGCTTACGCTTACACAGCATTCGTTTTGATAAATAGTAAGATTTGGCGCTCACGCTTTTGCTGCCCTACCTCTGTGGAGTAAGCGTCTGTGAGCGTGAAATCTACCTCATAAAATCAGCCGCAAGAGTGATTTTTTGACACTCACAGCGCCAAGTCGTATGCTGAAAACGACGATTGAGCGCGCTTAAAGCGTGTGAGCGTCCAAGACGAATGCACCCTATGTACATCAGATAGGAAGAAGTTATACACGTTCTATAATAGCATCTGGGTAACTCAGTTGACAGAGCACTGGTTTGGAATGGCAGAGGTCTTGGGTTCAATCCCCAGCCAAGATGTGTAAGATATTTTAAATTAAAACATTGATGTCAAAATAATGTCGATTAAGAGAACAAAAAAAAAACTCATGAATAACAAATTCGTTCAGATTAGTTCAATTTTTTCAAACTCGAATGTACTTAGATATATACATGTTGTTTACTATTTTCAAAACGTATTTGAATGAGAGGATGTTATAATATAATTTACATATAATAATGATAATTTATGAGTAACGCGAGCTTTAGATATACGAGAAAAAAAACGAAAAAGTTTTTTAAACATTTTGTTGTAATCTTGAAAAAGTTATCTTTTCATCTCTTTTTCAATATCTCCCAAACAAAGCAGTTCCAGTTCTAGTGTCCATACATTTTTATATCCAGTATTTGTAAATATACAAGGTATATTTAGTTTAGTTCCAACTTTGTAACGCTTGAAAATATTGATCGTAGGCATGAATGTTTGGCATATGTATTCATAAAATGGCCTAGTTCGGCCATTTCCGCATGTCCGTCTGTCTGTCTGTCCGTGGACGCGTTAACTCAAGAACGAAAAGAAATAATGAGCTGAAATTTTTTGTATATGTTCTAGAGCAAAAAACTAAGGTGATAGAAAAATAATTTTTTGACAAAAAACCTTCTTTTTAAAATAAACAACTTTAGTTAAAAAAATTTTTTTCCAAACTGAATAGTTTTCTCATAATTTGTGATGTTCCTCGGAAAGCGAATAGGGAATATGCATGAAAATTTTTTTCACTTGAATTGAAGCATGTTTACTTGACAAATATCAAGATAAAATTACTTTTTAAATAACTTTAAAAATAAGCGAGATATGAATGATTGAAATTCCCGATTAGACAAAGAGAGTGATAGCCCTCTTGATATGTTATGTGACGTCATATTACACTTTCACCATTTAAAATACACGTAAAACTCCGTTCTTAGTATTTTTGCAAGAGACAGATAATAATCTTTAAAAGCTTATAGCTTCCTTGATATTTGTCGGATTTTAATTTCGTTTTTAAATATTATTACAGTATTAACAGTATTTTCATATTCTGAAAATAAATGTGAAAAAAAATTTTCATGCATATTCCCTATTGTTAACAATTAGAATACGCAGAATTGTTAACAATTCAATCACTGATATACAACTCAGTACATACTGGATATTCAAACAATTAACTCAGTTAGTTGTTGCATAATATTCATTCAAGAATTACATCCATTTGGTTATTGGACCTGCTTTATTCAAGATTTTTTGTACCATAATTTCCGGTGACTATAACTCGAGGCGAAACATTTCTGAATTCATATGAACTTTTCTTCTTATTTTAATGACGAAATGTGACACACTATTTCTTTCCCTTTATAGGGTATACTACCTTGAAAATACCTTGAAAAAATCGAAAAAAAATATAAAAATTTTTAGTCATTGATTTGAATGAAAATTACTTTATTCAGTAAATTGGACTCAAAAAATACAAAAATCCAGTTGATTTAATGATTTGACGAATAGTTTCTGAGATATGATTACATTTTATACGATTTTGATGTTAGTTTTTTGAAAATAACGAATTGATTAGGAGGTCATCTCTTTCTTTCAGAATAAGTCAAGTCTTAAGAGAAGTTTTGTTTTTTATCTTACAATATCTCAAAAATGGTCAGAGAATTAGAAAAAGTCAGAGAATTTCCCATATTCAAGAAAAAGTTTTCGATGTCCCCGATGCCGACGAAAATTGATTAAATAATTCTGTAGCTTTATTAGATTCCTAAAATTTTAAAGGCTCTATATGTAAATAGTAAATAAAATAATATAAATAATACAACGACATCAAGATAGTGAAAAATCACAAGTATTCTACCACCACAGCATTTTCTAGCTTAGAGGCATAGCGATGGTCTAGAATCCCAGAAGTCGTGGATTCGATTCCCATCCTAGATGTGTATGATTTTTTATATCAAACATTTAATCAAACTGAAAATATGTTAGTTAGATATTGAAACACAAACACTCAACACTAACGGGATAAATGTGGTGATACCCGATGGAGGAAGTTAAAATTAATCTTTAATATTAATAACAAAAAACTTTTTTCATATTAAAAATGTAGGTTATGTTTGCATAAAATAAGATTTAAAAAAAAGGTATTATTTTAAACCAATGAGCACTTTAACTGTAATAAAATATATAAAGAAAATTATATCTATAATAAAAATTTTAAAAGCAAATATAATATTTTTGTGTTTAATTTATTCAAAAAAAAACCAAATTAATAAAACAAATTTAAAACAATTAAACGAATAATAACCATTATAGACGCTTCAGGTTATTGAATATATAAATTATATGATAAAAAAAATAAAGTTTTTAACAAAAACAAACATTACAAGTGTATTTATTTTACTAATATCGTACGTTAGAGCAGGCAGGCAGGGGCCCATAGTCGGTTTTGAGTATGCAGAAGCCAATGAGCTGATTGTTCCTGCGGATCGTCGAAAAGAGTATGCGAAGTTTATGAAAACGAATGTGGGGTGTAATTGGAATAGTTTACTATAAAATGCACAGAATGTCACAAGAATCTTTAGTCAGCGTTCATCACGGAAATATTACGAGAAATTTTTTTTAAAAAGGTTATTGTGATTCATAACGATGGTAAAACATACTTTCACGAAAACTAATAGCCACATATCTTCATCCTTATATATCAGTGCTAATAGCTTTCAAAAAATTTAATAACTGACTTTTAAAACGTGTAACGTTTTTATGCACAGTATATTTGTAAATATACAAGGTATATTAATTTTAGTCCCGACTTTGTAACGCTTGAAAATATTAATCCTTGACAAAAATGCTTCACAACGGTATTTATAAAATAAAAGAGATAACGAGCTGAAAACTTTTTTGTGTGTTCTAGAGCAAAAAAGTAAAGTCAAGTTCGATAATGGACAAAATTGGAAAGTGTTCTCCCCCGCCGTTCCGGGGGGGGGGGGAACACTTGTTGCTTACTCGAATTTTATCGAAAGAAATGAAAATAACAAATAATTGAGTGAATTGCATAAATACACGGTATATACTGAGAATTAAATGAATGCTTGAACTGTTTATTTTAATTTTTTGAGCTGAAATTGAGGCAAAACTATTCAGTTGACGAAAAAAAAGTTTCATACAAAAGTTGTTCACTTTTTAAATAGAAACATTTTTTGAGTTTAAATTTGTCTTCTATATCTTACGATTTGAAAGATACGATACTCCACCTTCAATTTTTTTGGTCTAGAACATACACAAACAATTTCAGCTCGTAATATCTTTTCGTTTTGAGTTATCGTATCTACAGCTCCCTCATTTACCGAATCAAGGGGTGGTTGCGACAAGTTGTGCATAAACATAGCTAGGTCATTCGACTGTGCTCGGTTGAAACTCCGGCACCTGCAGAAACTTCGCACTAATACAGAAACTTCTTCGAGTCAAAAGTTATACTAAACGGAAAATATGTGACGCAGCGAAACGATCTCAAAATGGCGCCACCCAACGTAACGAATTCTTTGATCCTTTAGCTATCCAGTGTAATTAAATTTTGGATGTAGATGAAAGATATATAGCTGCAACAACACCAAACTCTATCCCCCAATTTTGTTATCATCAGTTTTCTGAATTGCCTCCCACTATGGAAGCAAATTTAAAGACGTATTTACGTCCACAAAATCTACTGACTTATTTTTGTATCTTCAAAACCGGTTATGGCCCCCCGGTTAACGTAGTACATTGCAGTACCAGTACCATACCCATATTAAAAAAATATTTATATTGTAATAAAAAAAATTTAATATTTGAGAGTGAAAAAAAGCGGATTATAAAGTACTAAAAAAAAGCATTTACGTTAATTAGCATATAAAATAACTTCATAGCGTTTATGATTTATCACCGATTTGATATTTATACAAAAATTAATATTTATACAATAATAATTGTACCCTAATAGTGGCGAATCTCATCATGGAATACGTAAAACAGCCGCAAAATTGAATTTTGATACCGGTGCAACAAGTTGAAACATACACAAAATTTAGGTAATCAAACGGTATAGTGTTTTTAATCTTAAGGATGTACGAACACTGAAGTTTCAAAAAGATTAAGGTTTGATTTTTTGTTTACATGTAGTTGAAGTACATATAAATATTATAAAAGTTTTTTAGAGGGGGGGGGGGTACGGGGATCTTGAATTAATTATTAATGTTAAAGTTCGAATTTTAATGCATTGCTCTTATGGAGAAACCCATGTTTTTACACATATTTTGATAATTTTCACTTGGAATAAAATAAGACGAATAAAAAAAAATCTACGCAATAGAAAATAGAAATATTAATAGAGAGTGATCCAATAAAATTCCGGTATGACGGGCCTAAAAAAAAGATATTTAAGAAAGCATCTGAGATTTCGGGTAAATTTTATTTCTAAGGGCGATAGCTTAATTACCCGAAATCTCAAAGTTTTTTCTTGAATACCTTTTTTGTTAGACCCGGTATGACGAGCCTAAATAAAATTTTAATTTTAACTGACGACAAAAAATAATAAACTTTATTGTGGACTTTTATGATTGGACTATATAAGATTTTGAAGAATTTTATAAATGGACTTATACATCAGTACTCGTACATCCTTAACAATTTTTTCTTTACATATATTTACAAAAAAATTTAAATAGCCTCCAATTTTGAAAACATAATTATGTTAATGGTTCGCGAATAAATAATATATTTTATTGGATTTTTTTTGTTTTTGTTTCACATTAATTAACTTTTAAAGTTTAATGTATTATAACTTTCTACAAATATAAATTATTGTACAGATGGCCACAAAAGTAGAGCTCACTTTTTAAAATTTTATATTTGATGATTTGTGCCTTATTTATTTGGTTTACAAAAAAATGCTTCGAATAAAAGTTGTTCATTATAAATATACTAACAACTTTTATTCGATACATTTTTTCAAAAAACGAATGAATAAGGTACAAATCATCTAAACAATTGTGAAAAATGAGCCGCTACTTTTGTGACCCGTAGTACAAGTGGACATATATGGACTAAATATAATATATTTATTTAAATTTTACAAAAACAAATAAAATAAAAATAAATATAGATAATTTTACCTACTTTAAAATACGTAGTTCGGTTTTTTTTTGTTTTAATTAAAAATTAAAAAAAAAAAAATTAAATTAAAAAAATTAACACATTTTCTTACTGATTAAAAAAAGTTTTTTTTTTTTTGTAAATAAAAATTTATAAACTTTCTCTAATTATCAAGAACTTTCAGGTTTTGCTCATATATGGCTTAATGAATTTTTGTTGTATCTTTTTATATAATTGCTAAATGCTGGTCAGTGCATCCTCGCTGCGAGGTCGTTGAAATATTTTAAATCATAAATTCTTATGTTTTTCTCTAGTTTGTTGCGTTTGTGATTGTCATTTTAATGGATAAAAAATACAAAGAAATTTATTGTTTTAATGAAAAAATAATTTTTTCAATATTTTGATATTTCTTTTAGGACATTCATACCAGTCGAGTAGCCGAGCTTGTAAAGGCGTTGAGTGTCCTTGAAACTGGGAGGTTATGGGTTCGAATCCCGACATCGACAGTTTGTCAATTATTAAAAAAAAGGAGCGGTTAATTGACTAAACTATCAGCGAATGGACAAGAATGAAGTAACCGGCTATGTTTGTGAAGGTTTTCATCCGCACATCCTACCAATTCCTTGTCTACGCACAAAATTCCTTGTCCTTCACTCACATCCTTAAGCATCACAGTGTGTCCTGCCTAGGACAGCCGCCACAATCTATCTATCTATTTAGGACATTCATACGTGAAACTTGATATTAGATAAAACTTTTAATCTTCCTAAAAAATTCAAAACCTCATATCGTTAATTTGAAATAATTATCAACGATTAAATTTTCCAAATTTTTAACTTACAGGCAATCGGAGGAACAATAAATAATAAATAATTTGAAAAACTTTTGGCAGTAAATGTACCTTTAATTTAAATCAACAGAAACATATATGTTTTTCTTTCTATACCATTTACGTACAAGTGACAAATTTTTTTAATGTTTTTATTTATAGTTTTTTTCAACAACCGTTTAGTGAATATTAATAAAATGGTGAAAAATTTTTTATATTGAATTCAAGTTATGTAATTTGAAAATTTAAAGATAAAAAAATTCATTTTTTAAAAATAAACAACTTTTGTGAGAAACTTTTTTCATAAACTCGGTATATACCGGATATTTAAGCAATTAACTCATGTTAGTTGTTATTTTTTTTTTATCTGTTGAGCTGTAAAATACGCACAGGAAATTTCAGTTTGTTATCAAGGCAAGATATAGTACATGTAGAAAAACAATCTGGGAACTTGTTAAGTAAAATATTAAATAGCTAAGGAAAAACTTGGCTTAACTCTCACTTGCCCTTTTTGATATTTTTGTTTTTGATGGGATTTTGTAAATATCAATTTATATTTTGAAGTCAGGTGTATGCAGTCAAATCATCAAATCCATTTTTAACCAATTTTGAAAACCACAGATTTTGATTTAACACCTGATAAACTTTATAAAAAAAATATATATATTTTTTTAAAAAAAGAAGACAATTTCTACTATGGTATAAACATCTGCCATTTGTTATTTTAAATTAGAAAAAAAAAGGGACGTATAGTATAACTTTAGAGATTTTTATAAATATCAATCAAAAAACTCGCCTTAGGGGTTTACACTTATTTAGATCTCTAATAATAATTAGAAATTATTTTGAAGAGTGTTTTTTATTTATTTTTTGAAGAAAAAAAAAGGAAGAATTTATAATTGTTATCTATCTATCTCGAGTTAGGTACTATCGACCACAAAAGTTTGATGTCATTTAAAAAAAAATTTTATAATTGATTTGTGCCTTATTGATTCGGTTTTCAAAAAAATGCTTCGGATAAATGTTGTTCATTAGAAATAAAGCTACAAGTTTTATTCGAAAACTTTTTTCGAAAACCGAATGAATAAGGCACAAAACATCAAATTTTGATGCCCACTATACTATGGACCATAAAAGTTGATATTATTTTTTTAAATTTTATAACTGATTTGTGCCTTATTGATTCGGTTTTCGAAAAAATGCTTCGGATAAAGGTTGTTCATTAGAAATATAATAACGACTTTTATTCAAATTTTTTTTTTCGAAAACGGCATGAATAGGGCACAAATTAATTATAAAATTTAAAAAAATAACCTTTCTCTTCAAGTTATCCTATTGATTTGAGGCCTTATGGTATAGGGCCAAACAATCACATAATTTAGCAAAATTTCAGGCATAATTGCTTGGCATAGGTATTCATAAAATGGCCTAATTTGGTCATTTCCACATGTCCGCCTATAAACACGATAACTAAAAAACGAAAATAGATATCCAGCTGAAATTTTGCCTGTGAGTTCTAGAGCAAAAAAGAAAGGTCAAGTTCGTGAATGTGCGAAATCCGACCATGTTTGGGCAAAATGGGGAAAACTGCCCATCGTTGAAACCATAAAAGATAGAACAAAAAAGTAAAGACAAAATATGTTCCTTTTTAAAAATAAACAACTTTTGCAATAAACTTTTTTACATAAATTCGGGATATACCGGATGTTTAAGCAATTAACTCAATTAGTTGTTATATTCACTTGTTTCTTTCCGCTTTCAATTGAGTTACAAAAAGATTTTTGAATATTTTTGGACATTTTATTTTTATTTTAAAATAAATTTAAACAAATTTAACGTAAAGTGCTAGATATACTGCATTCATAAAATACTAAAATATCCAATATAGTACGTTCATAAAATTCTATAAAATCCATAATAAAGTTTATCATTTTTTGTCATGTAAATTAAAATTCATTATTTTAATAAACACGCTTGTCTCATAATTTTGTATAACTGTATATGTTTTTAGCCCGAAATAAAAAAACAATTAATAATTAATTATAACGTTCATAATACAATTTGTTTAATTCAAACAAATAGACTATATAATTAAAAAAATATTTAAAAACAATATTTATAGTCTCTTATTTATTAACACAGTTGTTTCAAGATAAAATATAAAAAATTTATATTTTCTCATAAGGCTCTATATTAAAATTTTTTAATTCCTATTCGTTGATAACTTTTTCCAATTATAATCCATAAGATATTTTGAATTTTTGAGTAAACGTAATTACGTGATTAAAATTTGCTAAATATCAAAGAATTAAAAGATTTATCTAATATCAAGTCTTACGCCTGAACCTTTTTCAGATACAATTCTTTTATATTTTATCGATAATTTTTCACGTATAAAATAAAATTATGTATTGAATGGGGTTCGAAAATTAACGAATCGATCCATTATAATTATTAAATACCACAAATATTTTTGAGATTTTCGTAACAATAATTTTATTTTGACCATAGTCTTTCAGAACCACACAGTTCCTTCATCAGCTAAATAAT
Organism: Nineta flava; assembly: GCA_963920215.1. Classification (NCBI taxonomy): domain Eukaryota; kingdom Metazoa; phylum Arthropoda; class Insecta; order Neuroptera; family Chrysopidae; genus Nineta; species Nineta flava. Next base: position 118,474,103 of record OY986041.1, read on the forward strand.
ATAATATATATATTCCGATGAAGGAACTGTGTTCCGAAACTATAGTCAAAATAAAATTCTATTGCAACAAAATTCTCAAATATATATTTTTTTAACAAAATAAATTAATTGAAATTTTTTTAACAATTCTATTTCCAAATCAATCCAAATTTTCCAATCTATTTAATAATTATACAAACGAAAAATGTTTAACCAATTATTAGGGGCAAAATTTGAAAAACCATACAATTTGTTTGTTTTAAATTTAAAAAGAAGAAAAAAAAACACAAATGCTTACCGTTAAAAACAAAAACAAAAAAATGACATCTTTTTTTATTAGTAAACAAAACAACAACAAAAAAGGCGCACTTTTGTTATTCAAAACGAACTCACGTACTAAAACGAATTTCGAACGGAAAACTTTTCATATGGGTATACAAAACTAACTAACTACACTTCTATCAGCAAACAGTTTGATGTAGTACTACTACACTCGAGACGCGTATCCAAAGTTTAAATGTTTTGGCAATATACAAATCACTTCTTTGCATTCAATATATAAAAGTTTTTTTTTTAGTATATTATTATTATTTGAGTAGTACACACGAGAAGAGTAGTGTGTGTATAATAATTCCTCCTCCTACAATAATAACAACAACTCTAATATATCAGGAGAGATTGTGGTATTATTATACTTGGGAGAGTGAGTGTATATATGGACTGTAGCCGTGTGCTGTGTGCTCTATTCTCTCATCTTCACAACAGCATGAGGACAGGTAAACAGTACAGGTAAACGTCGTCTGAATATACAGTATGTGTTACATACCGTATACACACAGATTATTATTAAGGATGTACCAGCATACTATCACTTTACGACAGATTTTGCTCATTTTTTTCTTACAGGCTAAAAATAACGTTTTCTAATAGATCCCGAAGTTTCCGAATTTTTGACCGTTTAGAATGTAAAGTAGATGTTTGTTATATTAAATAATTATTATTTAAATAAATAATAAATTCATGAAAAAGATATAATTGATCTTTATTAATTTGATTTATAAAATGTTATTATTTTTATATGTAAATTACCAAGGTTGTTAACATTCACAGCAACCGTGATAATAGAGGGAAGTTATAGTTGAAATGCAACCAATAAAAAATGAAGAACAAAATTATAATAATAATTTAATGATGAAGCGACACCGCTACAAGAACGCAAGATAATTAATATCAAAGTTATCATTCTATCTCACTCTCTCTCTCATTAGAGGCATGCAAAACTTCATGCCCGCCCAACTATTATCTGTTGTATTAGAAAAAATAATCGACAGAATTTAAAAAAAAAAAAAACTAGGAGAGGATTCCTTAATATTTCTTATATAAATTTTAAAAAAAATCGTGTGTTACCGTTTTGTTTTCGAAATATAATTTAAAATATTATTTTTGTTCAATTATAACACATTCCGTTTATGGTAAATAGTGGTCTGACAATGTTGTGCGTCAATATCTCTCAAGTTGCATCAAGTAAAGAGTGGGAATATATGCTGTTGACATATGCAATAATAATAAATAGGTATATACACAGAGAAACGTTGCCAGATCACCGTATAGGAAATATTTGATAGTATGTGTAAGTATCTGTGTGCCGATAATATGTGTATGTATGTGCACACTATGCTGGTACATCCTTAAATGATTGTATGGTATACCTTTCTTGTATAATGTATAGTATGTGTGTTATTATTATTATTGTGAAGCGGAAAACCCGTTGAAAAATCAGGTATAATCTCGTCTAATCTTTCTAAACATTTCGTCTATACACGTACAGATATATATATATATATATATATATATATATATATATATATATATATATATATATATATATATATATATATATATATCTTGGAGGTTTTTCTTCTTCCATATCTTACCAATTACCAGGAGCTTTCTTATCAGGTTTTCCTGAAGGCTCATGTATTCGAGGTGAGATGAGATGCATCGAATATCTTGAAGCTGCTGTAACCGAGAGACTAGACACTAGTCCAAGGGGTCGAGGGGTCTAAGGTGTTATGTCTGCGCAGTATGCATACTTGGAAACTGGGAGGTTATGGGTTCAAATCCCGACATCGGCAGTTTGTCAATTAATAAGACAAAAATAAGGGGCGGTTAATTGACTAAACTGTCGGCGTAAGGACAAGAACGAAGTAACCGGCTATGTTTGAGAAGGTTTTTCTGCAATTTCCTTCACGTACTTCAAATATTCGGGGTGAGATGCACCGAATATCTTGTATCTGCTGTAACCTAGAGTTTCGCAGTTAAGGATGATGTGGTCGAATTTGTCTTCCTCCTTCGCGCGCAGTCTCCAAATGATGGATCCATTGTGGAATCCTATTGGGTGCAGATGATTTCATAGGTGATAATGTCCGGTGATGAATCCGATAGCCTTCCGAAGTTGTAGTCTGTTCAGATTGAGTGCATGGATTGACAGCTTCTTGCATGTATTCTGAGACAGTATTTGCCCAAGTTTTTAAAATGAGCACATATGAAATTACATGTCCTGACTGATTTATCATCGCCAAGCCAAAGCTATTGACGTTAAACACATGAAAATTTGGAAGACATATTCCTTAAACAACGTAGACATGCACTAAGAAATGATTTTTAGAAAATTGCCCCAGAATTGGTATTGGAATTGGTAGTTAATTAATTATTTTATGAACACTTATACGAAAATATATATTTAGCTGTTTTTGTAACTGTCTATCCATCCATTGTTAGTATGGTTGTCTTTCGTTTATGTTATACTAATAGAGGTGACTAACGTTTACTTAATTTGATATTTAAGTAATATGTTTGAACATTTGTAATTCTAATAACTTTAAAGTCAAGATGCCCCCCTACGAAAAAATAACTTCTATTCGGGTCAGTTTTTGCAAAAACGCTTCCTGGAAGAAATATTCCAGTTCATTATTTAAAATGAGACACAATATCTTGCATTTAATTGTATATTTCTCTCAATTTGGTCCTTTTAAAGGTTGATTTTTCCAGAAATTTAATTTAAAAAAAAAAGCTCTTTTCCTATAGAATAATATATCGTGTTGAAAGGAATCTTATGCATGTATATTCCCTTATAAATTCAAATCATATCTCAATTTTTGGAGATAGGAGAGAACATCGGACAGAGGATACTCAACAGAATTACGTATATGATAGTTAACTCCGAACCCTATATTTACTATAAAAAAAATGGTACATTATATTCTACCTAAAGTTCAAGATGTTATACAAATGAATTAGTGTGGATGTTTTTACTTGGACATGGAAACAAAAGGAAGTCATTTTTTAACGAAGGCAGATGGTATTTAAATTAATAATTTTGGAGGAAAAAATGGACAAAAAATTGTAAATGTACTTGGACAAAAAATTAATTCTATGTTTAGTAAGGAAACATCCTTCTAATATGATATATAACAAGTAATGTAACAATTAACTGAGTTAATTGTTTGAATACCCAGTATATACTGAGTTGTATATCAGTGATTGAATTGTTAACAATTCTGCGTATTCGAATTGTTAACAATTCGCTTTCCGAAGAAGATTTAATCCATAAATTATGAGAAAACTATTGAGTTTATGAAAAAAAATTTCAAACAAAAGTTGTTTATTTTAAAGAGAAGATGATTTTTTGTTCACAAATTTTTTTTCTATCTCTTACGGTTTCAAAGATGTATATTTCCCCCCTCCTAGCGGGAGGAAACTCTTTCCGATTTTGCCCAGACAGACATGCGGAAATGGCCATTTTATGAATACCTTTGTGAAGCATTTTTGTCAAGGATGAATATTTCCAAGCGTTACAAATTCGGGACTAAACTTAATATACCTTGAATATTTACATAAAAGAAATGTAAAATTTTTACTAAAAAAATAAGAGTCGATAAAATTCCATATATAAGAAGTGAAAATAACAACTTACTGAGTTATATGCTTAAATACCCGGTATATATTGAGTTCATTATATCAATGCGTGAACTTTATTTTACTTTTTTGAAACGCACAGATATATATATATATATATATATATATATATATATATATATATATATAAACTCAAAGTAGTGTATAAAGGTGCTATATACATTTATGCTTTTGCAATAAAGAGTAATTTCATATGTTTGAACTGAAATTGTGTTAAAACAATTCAGTTTAGAAAAAAAAAAGTTTCAAAATTGTTTATAAAAAGGAACCTTTTTTGTTTTTAAGTATTCCTCTATCTGTTATGATTTTAAGGGTTGAGACTTTCCTCTGAAGTTTATGTAACTTTTAAGCTATAGAACACATCCACAAAATTTCAGTTCATTATCTCTTTTCGTTTTTTCGTTCATTATCTCTTTTAGTTATCGTGTTGACAGACAGACGGACGGACAGGCAGACAGATGTCCGTGTTTCTTAACTCATTTTTTATACGCTTTAACGTTCGCCACTGCAGTTGATGATTATGAGAGACAAGTAAATGCGCAAGGAAATTTCTACATTTGGGAAACACGATTCTAAAGAATTATTCATTAAAAGATTATAGAATCACTGTACCAGAGCCTCGTTCTTCTTGCGGTCAATAGCAGTAGCCACATCTGTTTTGAGTAGCTCAGCGAACTGCACTAATTCGTCGCCTAGGCTGTCCTCCAAATCCTATGCGCAAGCACTGACGATAATTGAAGATTTTTTCAAAATCTCCTCTGTTGTAAGAGATTTTAACTGACGAAATACTTCAAAAACACTAGTTACTTTATAGTATGCTTTCAAACGTTTTGCTAAAGCAGACAGTACGTTATCAATAATGACACAAAAAAAATATAACATCAGTGACTTGTAATTTCTTTAAATAATTTTTTTTAACGCTCAGGCAGCAGGCGTGGGTGCGCGGGACCCGTAGCATTTGCTACTCTTGTTTTATATCTAAACCGGCACTGCATTTTCGATTGATGACGTTAAATATTTCGGATAAAAAACAATGAATATCATTTTGTACCATTCTGTAGTGTAAGAGACCAAACCTATACGCATGTTTTATAATAGTATAGTAATAGGCTTGTAATAATTTTTGTGTATAACTATAAAGATTGTTCTTCGATAAATATATATATATATATATACATATATATATATATATATATATATATATATATATATATATATATATATACATATATATATATATATATATATATATATATATATATATATATAGACCTTTGTCAAAAGCATTTCTAATAGAGAATCAATGTAAAATAAATAAAAAAAATATTTACTATAAAACCATACATACACATACTTACATACATCTGACTACAGCTTGTGGTGTATGCTTGTATGGTGTTTGTTTGATGTCATTTAAGAGTGGTGGTGTTAAGATGTACATTATAATTGATTTAATATTTGTTTATTTGTGTATACTTTCGTGTCAACATACAAGTGTTTGTCCAAATTCCTTTCGGTTACGTATGACAAACTGTAGAAGACTATAGCGTATACCCGACACATTTCATTGTCATTGAATTTATTAATTAAATTAAATACTGATATGAAAAAATTAACTCGTCAACCAGGAATCGAACTTCGGGCCTCTGGATAACTAGCACACTGGACTAGTTATCCAGAGGCCCGAGGTTCGATTCCTGGTTGACGAGTTAATTTTTTCATATCAGTATTTAATTTAATTAATTATAATTGATAATATTTATCGTTACGTATGTGAATGCATGGGAAATATTTGGTTGTGTGTTTTAATGGTATTACCGTATTTCAACAATGGGTTATTACACAATAATAGAAAAAGTGCAAATTATTAAATGGTACTTTGGGGGACATTCGGCACAGGAATGTACCAATTTATTTATTGTGGCATTTGAGGATAGGCAATCGCCAAGCATTCGAACAGTTACTCATATGATTAGCTGTTTTGAAAAATGGGGTTGTATATCTAGTTCCAAAGACGGCCACACAGATAAAGATGATGAAGCCCCACAAACAAATGAAGAGAGAGATATAGCAGTTTGTAGTTTATTATTTATTGACGATAAATTTTTCGGATTTCTATTTTTTTTCTTTTTAGGTTTTTATGTTTCGTTTAATTTGTGTGGATTGTTGTTTTATGTTATACCGTTAACGGAATACTATCATTTATTTTCAAACATTCCACATACAAATAATAAGGGATATTCAAAAAAAGAATTTTCAATTGTTAGAAGTAATGGTAAGTTTAAGAAGACAACAATGAACATATTTAACCCAATCTAATTACATGTTAATGCATACTGAGTACAAAAGAGTCCAGCAAGCATACACAACAGACACACTAAAGAGTACCACCACTATTTTTATTTCTTTATTAAGCATATTGTGTATAGTTATTATAGTAAATAATATTTAACATTGATTCTCTATTAGCAATGCTTTCCAACACGTACGGTATATATATATATATATATATATATATATAAAAGTGTATATTATATACACACTTAATACACAGTATAATAGAATATTAACAATCCAACCCACATCTTGGAAGAGAGTTGTTGTATCTCTCCCCCAATATAACACAATATAACCCATTTCAATCGAAACACAACGTATTACATACATTCATCCACGGACCACGGACGTTAGACTATTCTTCTCAATCATCGTCTTTATACCTAGAATATAAACAAATTCTGTGTATAAAATCCACATCTTGTCTATTTTACGATCATATTTTTATACAATATCCAATTTTTTTTTTTTAATTCTTCTTTTTAGACAACACAACAACAGGGCATATCAACAAAACAATATTAGTTTTAGTTCTAAGTATGTACACTGTTGATGAAGAAAATATGATCCAATCTAAATTAAATAAGTTTCTATTAAAAAAAACATTTTTAAAAACAAGCTTTTTATAGTAAAACTAATTTTCTACAACTTTACTTCTTATGTGTTTTTAGAAAATGACAGGTTCTTCAAAATTTGACAGCTTATTATTTCAGTAATAAAGAATGTCCTGTCAAAATTTGAAGTTGATCCTGTTTTTAGTTTTTGAGTAAACAAATGTTAAAGTAACGATTTTTAAGAGATTTTTTCATAGGTTAAGTGGACTCATCGGTAAAAACATGAATACAAAAATCTATATGTCCGTGTTATGAAAACTGTCATAATAATTATCAAAGTCTTGTAAATACCTGGACCAAAATTCAAATTAATCCTGTTTTTTGTTTCTGAGATAATTAAATTTGTAGATCGAAAAATGCTAAATCTAGTTGTATTTAGTTTTATCTATCACCATGCAACTTTTTTGAAATACATAAAAACATATTTTTAATTATTAAAACTCTTCGAAAAAATGAAATTTAGGATTTAATTTTTAAACAATATTTTTTTTTTACAAATATATATTTTTTTTACAAAAATTAAATTATTTGAAACGATTTAATTGCAAAATTTTTACTTATTTAGAGTTGGCAATGGATGAGAGATCAATGCATTTAGTATAGGACAAACTCACCACCCCTTCATACCCTTTCCAGTTTCACAACAACCTGAGACATATTAAAAGTAAAGATGTAGATGTGTTTTGACTGGTGATATGAGAGTAGTACTTCCTTCTTCCTTAGGCTTCTTTTTAATCTAACTCAATACAAAGGGATCACATCTTGGAACACGGAACAAAGGAATTTAATCTTAAATAAGTTTCGGTCAGTGTCGTCAACTGAAGCTGGAATATAAATTGGAAAGCTGCTTAATGTTGTGTAGTCACTCGGATACATTCTTGAATCACGGGTTACGTGAGCGAACATGTGGCCTATTCTGACGCCATGGTTGAATATTCGAAATCAGCACGAAAATGTACCTTAAAGGGAGAGGGCGGCAATTTTGCAGCTGCCTGTGGCGACAAATCAGCTCTTGTGTATAATGAATCTTCAAATTTGCTTTTTTTTCCTCAGATCATTGTTTATATCAATAACGGATTTTATACAATTACAGGTATAAACTAGCAAATCGAGTGATAAACTATTCAAGAGCCACTCGTATCACCACCGGAGCATTTGGTGAATTGTAGGTCTGAACCGGAAACAGAGAGCATTTACACTATCATTTACATGCCGTTACAAGTTCGATCTCACTCAAAAATATTTGTATTCTTCGAGATGGGATTAGACTACTGACTGAGATGGGATTAGACTGGAACTTGACTGTTATCGATAGTATGAATGCACACATTGTTTCTTAGTTGATAATATTTTACCAAACCGAAATCGGACCGAGAACGAACCGTGATCGGCAGTATAGTGTGGATCGACCCTTAATGCTCTTGAGCGGCTTCCCTTCATCTCCTTTTCTTTCTGAGCAACTTGATGGAGTGTGTATTCTAAATCCGCATGATGACATAAAAGAAGGCTGCTGATTTTCAGGATCGGTTTAACTTTTTGTGAATTCAAGTGTACAATATAATCAAGAAAATAGAATAAAAGCCCATCTCATCACATCTATTCAAATAAGTCCTATATTGTATTGTATATACTATATGGCATCAGCAACAGCATCACATATATAAAGTCGACGATCATATAATAACAGTGTATTCGTCACGGTATAATTGTCGATAATTATTGGGCCATCATGCAATCAATATATCGTATAAGAGTATAGAATATATATTTTATAGGTATAACAGACATGTTATGTATAATTAAGTTTCTTATTTTTATTTACCTCCATGTACAGACAACAATAATGTAGTAAATAATGTAATACCTCCATATACACAGAGAGAAATGTACCAGTCGAGATTACTGTATCATGAAGAGAACAATATATAGTTACTACGTTAAATAGTACTCAATCCACGATAAAACAAGTGGAAATAACAATTAACTCAGTTAATTGCTTCAATACTCGGTATATACTACGAGATTATGAAAAAAGTTTCAAATATAACTTATTTATTTAAAAAAAAATTTCGTTACGCAGGAGCTGCGTCAACTTAGCGAATTTTCTTAGAATACATAAATATCTCTAGTCAGAATTTAAGTCTGATCAAAATGAAATGTCGAATTTGATATCAATTTAGTATTTTCAAGGCCAATTTTATTAATAAATGGCATACGCCAAGGGGAAAGCGGGGCATAAAGATAGAAGAAAACACAAAATATAAAATATCTCTCTTATTATTAGAACAATCGAAAAATGTGTAACGAGTAAAGTTGTAGAAAATCAAGTTTGCTATAATTCATTACTTGATCATTTTTCTCAAACTCTAATGTGAACAGAGATATTTAGAATTTTAACTTTCAATCTTTAATAAATATAATATTTTTCTTTTCTGTAAATATTAGTGTAACAGAAAAATGATAAGAAACAAAACTATAGTAAGACTAATTATCTACAACTTTACTTCTTATAAATTTTTTCGAATATTAAGGAAGATATGTCAAATTTTATGTTTCCCCCTCCCTCTAAACCACCCTTTAACCATGTCCGATTTTACCCATTAATTAACTGGACCCTTTGAATACCAAAAGCGCCTCAAATACCAAATTTCATTCCAATCGGAATAAAACTATGACCGCTAGAGAGTCCACAGACACATAACCATATATATACATACATAAAATATATAAATATACATATATAAAAACTTTAGCTATAGTGATTTATAACATCTAGTAGGTAGGATCGATGGAAATTTGAAGAAATTCCAACATTGGTACAAAAACAATAGTTGCATTTCCTTTGGAGAAAATTCGCTAAAAAGGAACATTTTTGTCTTTAAATTCTTTTTCTACCTTTACGGTTTCAAAGATGGATATTTTTGTACCTGACGGGATTCGATTTTTTTCATTCACAAAATTGACCCTTGTATATAATTACTGGGTATAAAATACTGGAATACTAGGGTATAAAAAGAATTAGATATATTACTAGATCCATTGCTGAATGTTGATAATCTCTAAGCCCCTTATTTATACGTGAAAAGTTGTCAATTGCATTAAAAATAGTTGATATACCAAAAATTGCATTGCTGAAAATCACATGTTATGAATCGCATATTTATAATAGCTATAATTCCCTTCTTGTTGATTCATACATCAGAGTCATCTTTGGTGTAGCGGTAAAACGCTGGGCTAGAAAAAATCCAGGGGTTTCAGCGTGGATTCCTGGTTGATGAGTTAATTTTTTCATATTAATATTTTATTAAAAAATTCCATGACATGTTTGTCTATATAGTATACGCTAGTTCTTTCATACTTCATGTCTTTCGTAACCTTAATGGAAATTGACACAAATATACACAAATATTAATATGTAAAAAAAACCTGGTGTTAATCTGTCACACAACCTCCATAATTAGATGTATTCTGTATATGGATGTTGTGTGATTGCTCACACCAGATTTTTTTTATATACGAATATATTCTCAGTCTTGATATTATGAGAAGTGTAGGTATTATTTCTTAAGATTGATTTTCTTTATTATTATTAAAGAAAAAAGTACAACACATGCCCGGCCATATTATAAATAAAATATTATAATGAATAAAAGCATATTTAGCATTGGCGTTCGTTTGTGAACTTGTGAACAAACGGCTTAGAAAGTTATGAGAATCCAATTAGAGTGTATTTTCAGCATGTAACGAATCTCTGATATATACGGATGTAGCACCCGCTCGATTGATGTTACCCAGTTTCTTATCCTGCTCAATTGCATACTGCTTGGGAGACATTCAGAAAAAAAAGTCTGACATACTGCAGAAGGGCTAAATTTATTTATACATATATTAGTCCACAGTACAGCACTTTTTTTAATGATTAGTAACAGGCTTAATTTTTTTCAGTAGCTTCCTTTCGACGAGACCCCCAACTTTTCTCTCGCGAAAATTCTCAATGATAGTGACTAACAAAGCGCGTAAGAGAGTAACTTGTTTGTTTGACGATAGCAAATATTTATTCAGTAACAGTTAATTTGTTAGTTAAATTGAGAGATAATGTAATAAAGACCTCAAAAAACTTGTTTCCTACAAAATGGATGGTGTGACAAACAGGTCCCCACCCCCAACATGTTCAAATAACGGAGTATACACTGATATTTACAGAAATATTGACGGTTTAAGATTGAAAATTAAATTCCTTAATATCTCTGTACACATTAGAGTTTGAGCAAAAATGGTAAGGTGATGTATTGTAACAAACATGATTTTCTACAACTTTATTCCTTGCGCATTTTTCGATTATTCTAATATTAAGAGTGATACTATATATTTTGAGTTTTCTTCTTTCTTTATGCCCCCCCCCCCCTTTCTCCTTGATGTATGTCATTTATTAATCAAATTGGCCTTGCAAATACTAAAATCAGATACGACATTGATCAGGCTAAAATTATGACTGCTAGGAAGTGATTTATGTATTCTAAGGAAATTCGCTAAGTTGAAGCAGCTCCTGCGTAACAAATTTTTTTTAAATCTAATTTTAGTAATTTTCCGATTAAACCGATTACGTGATCTTAAATATAGCACAGCTTTAATCGGTGTGTAAAAACATGGTAACAAGTAAATTTTTTCTCTTCGTTGCATTTGTACACTAAGCAAACAGATCGAAATTGACAATAAATTTTAGTGAAACCATTTTTAGCAAATTTCCTCCAAAGGAAATGCAGCTATTGTTTTTGCATCAATGTTGGAATTTCGTAAAAATTTCTTCAAATGTCCATGGATCCAACCTATTAGATGTTAAAAATCACACTCGCTAAAATTTGTATATATGTATATATATATATATGTATATATATATATATATATATATATATATATATATATATATATATACATATATATACAACATATGTACTTTTTTAAATGTCTGTGGACTCTCTAGCGGTCACAATTTTATTCCCATTGTAATGAAATTTGGTATTTGAGTAGCTTTTGGTATTCTAAAGGTCAAGTTCGTTAATAGGTAAAATCGGACGAGGGGAAAGGGGGGTTTAGAGGAAGGGGGAAACACAAAATTTGATTATCTCCCTTAATATTTGAAAAATCGAAAAATTTATCAGGAGTTAAGTTGTAGATACTAAGTTTTACTGTAATTTTGTTTTTTATCATTTTTCTGTTACACTAATATTTACAGAAATATTTACAATTAAAGATTGAAAGTTAAAATTCTAAATATCCCTGTTCACATTAGAGTTTGAGAAAAAAATGATAAGGTAATGAATTGTAGCAAACTTGATTTTCTACAACTTTACTCCTTATACATTTTTCGATTATTCTAATATTAAGAGAGATATTTAATATTTTGTGTTTGTTTGACACGAATACATAAAATATATTTTATTGTAAAAAGTTTTGATTGTCGTTTCCATAGTAACTATAAACTATAATCGTTATACATCGATTAATTTTGGCTATTAATAAATTTAATTTTTGAAAATACTAAAGTCATATCAGATATTGTATTTAATTTCGATCACACTAAAATTATGACCGCTAGAGAGTGATTTATGTATTCTAAAGAAATTAGCTAAGTTGACGCAGCTCCTGCGTAACGAATATTTTTTTAACAATTCCGAGTTTATTATTAAAGATAAAAATAAAATTTTTGTTATAATTATTTATTAAAAGACATTTTTCTGGATAAAATCCATCATTGTTTTGTGAAAAATAAAACTATTTTATTTTAATATTATATATTATGAATAGAAATCATAGAACAGATATAAAATTATTATAAAAACTTCAATATTGCATCAAAATGTTTTATTTTAATATAAAAGTAAGTAGTAACTGCAATTTAGCTGCCGACAAACGTTCCTAATTGGCGACTAGCACTTCATGTCACGATCTTTGATATTAACAGTAAACCTTACCGGTTTTCTATATCAAATAGAATTTGATATAGAATCTGTATGGTAACTTAAAAAAATTTTATATATTGCTAAAACACATTTCTGTAAAAATTAATACAAAAATATGTTTTGGTTATAAAAACATCTGGTTTGAAACAATCACACGACCTCTATACACAAAGGATACAAAAACTCAGAAGATACAAAAACACAATTTAATACACTCGGTGTCATTTTCGATGTAAGAATTTCAATCAAAATCCAGTTTTTGCATCTTTTAATGCTTTAATATCTAATTCAAAATTTCTTTACTTCGCGCACTAGTAAACTATTTTTATAAGGGAAAATCTAGGTCTTAAAAAGTATAATAATGATCCAAAAAATCGTCGGATTCGTTTTCGAGAAATTCTCAAAATACTCAAAAATTTTCATTAAGGGTTATTTTCGGGTTAACTCCGCCCTCTCTAGCTCCGTTCATAACATCGATCAGGGGTCCAGACAACAAAATTCTCAATATCGATTTTCGCAGCATTGAAAATAATACCTCTATATTCTATGTACTATGGGCCCCAAAGATAGTGTCCTTTTATTCAAAATTGTATAGTCATTTTGTGCCTTATTCATTCGGTTTTTGGGAAAATGTTTCAAATAACCACAGTTCCTTCTTCAAAAAATATATTAATGTATATATTTCATTTTCTGAAGAAAGCACCTTATTTCCGAAACTATAGTCAAAATAAAGATATTTTTACGAAAATCCCAAATATTTGTTTTATTTAATAACTAACAACTTATACACACGGCATCACTCGCGTTTTATTGTTATATCTTTGGGCTCTCGGCATTTTAAGACCAAAATCAATGTAATTTCCCACCGATTCCACTACTTCAAATATTTATTAACACTTCCACCAAATTTATATTTCAGCGAATATTTTTGAATTCTAGATATATACATTGTAGCGAAATAATAACACATACTAGTTTTTCAGTCAAATTATAAGCTTGTAAACAAAAAAAGTTTCATCAAAATCATTCCAGTAGTTTTTGCGTAATGTTCGTATAAACAGACATTTACAATTTTATAATAGTAGAGATAGGAAAAATAGTTTGTTTTTATGTTTATCAATATCTCATACCGTTTAAAAGGTAGGTTTGTTTCATAGATTTTTTCCGATATATACTCATGGGTCCGGAAATGGTTTGTTTTCGAAATAAAGCCTGGAGAAAAAATTATTTTTTCGTGATAATATAGCTGCTTTAAATAGTGACGTGTATCAGCATAATATTAATTCGTAAAAACAGTTGGTGGCGGAAATGTTCTGTTTTCGAATTAACACCACGAGAAAATTTGAGAAAAAAATCCTTCTTTCGTGAATAATGCCTCTGCATTAAACATCTGTGAATTCATAGTGACGACGCATATGAGCATAATTATTATTATATAAAATATTTCTAATAAATCTTTTTAAACTAATAATTAAACCATTTCTGAAGATAATGAGATTTTTTTTTTTTTTGTTCAATATTTTATTATTTTATAGAAAAATATTTTATGAAACAATCAATGTTTTTAAATTGCGATATTATAAGTATTACATTTTTTTAGAAAAAAAATGATGATATAACATTCATTAAATAAAATAGTTCGTATATTACTTCCAATATAATATATTGGTTAAAATATTATTATTAAAATTATCATTAAAGGTGTCCCCAAAATGACTGACAGTTTAATTTTTCAGGGACGTTCATGCGCTACGCTAGAGTCAAATGAGTACTATCTTTAATTAAATTTATTTAGGATTTTAAAAAAGTTGTAAAGTATATCAATAATCTTACAACGATTTATAACCTGTTTTTTATTTGTCCTAACTATTTTAAAAGTATTTGATTGTAAAATATCAGTAAATATAAATTCGAAATTTATTTGACAGATCTCACAATAAACTATGTTTTGTTATGACATTCACAGTGTGTATGTGTATATTTTTTTACTGTGCGCTGTCGGCAGTTTTCAGAATATGGTGGAAAAACAAACCTCACAAAACAGTTTTAATTTTATTAAATAATTAATTCAAACGTTCGTCAAAACCATTTTTTAATGCAACTATATAAACTGCATATTTCAAAGAATATTTATGGTGGCTACGTTAATAATATAGTTATTCCAATTTTAAGTACAAAAAAATTCTGCTCTCCATAAGATGCTGTGTTAAAAGTAGATTTTTAATCGATAATTACTCTTTGAAATGATCGTCCACAGAGTTTAAATTTTTGAGGGAGGATAACTACATAATTGTGCTATTCAATTCACACAAAAAAATCTTAGTCGGGTGGGCTGTGAATTTTGCTAGTGTGTAGTGCAAGTTCAAGGAATAGTACACAGTACAGCACGTTTTTTTTAAATGATTAGTAACAGGCTTAATTTTTGTCAGTAGCTTCCTTTCGACAAGACCCTCAACTTTTCTCTCGCGAAAATTATCGATGATAGTGACTAACGAAGCGCGTAAAAGAGTAACTTGTTTGTTTGACGATAGCAAATATTTTAGTAACAGTTCATTTGTTAGTTAAATTGAGAGATAAAGTAATAAAGACTTCAAAAAAACGTGTGTCCTACAAAATGGATGGTGTGACAGGCAGTTATTACTTGGCGCTACTTAAATAACCATTACTTGGCGCGATTGAATGTATTCACGATAAAAACAATATTTGTAGTCTTTTATGAACTAAAGGTTGAAGAAATGAGACCTACAATATGTATAAACGTTGTGTGCCATTGAAATAAGAAAACATTTTTCTAATTTATAAATGAAAATTTTACATTGACATGTTCAGAGCGTTGGACTGGGAAATTGAACAACTGAATTTGTAGGAAAAGGTGGCCATCAAATTATATATACCAATATTAATTAAAAGCATAAAAAATCCATTTTGTAGGACTCAAGTTTTTTTGAAGTATTTATTACATTATCTCTCAATTTAACTAACAAATAAACTGTTACTGATAAAATTTTTGCTATCGTCAAACAAACATGATACTCTGTTACGCGCTTCGTTAGTCACCATCTCCAAGTTGGGGGTCTCGTCGAAAGGAAGCTACTGACAAAAATTTAACTTGTTACTAATCATTAAAAAAAATCCGTGCTGTACTGTGGACTAGAAGTTTAAAGTGTATTTTATGTTGGGAGTATTGAATTACTGTAAAACTTTTTGGTTTTTTTTTGTATATTCTTTGTAAATAATAATTAATAACCATTCTTTTTTTCTGGAATGTAACAAAAATTATTGAAAATTAAGTAGAAATATTTTAACAGTTTTGAAAG
Organism: Nineta flava; assembly: GCA_963920215.1. Taxonomy (NCBI): domain Eukaryota; kingdom Metazoa; phylum Arthropoda; class Insecta; order Neuroptera; family Chrysopidae; genus Nineta; species Nineta flava. The sequence continues at coordinate 118,490,288 of OY986041.1, forward strand.
TAATTAACAGAAAAATATTATTTATAATAAAAGAAATTGTGTTTATATTTTAAACTTTATATTGAAAATTATTTGTGTTGTGCGAAATATTCCAGATTGTATTTTTTTTTTTCAATAAGATTTTACACGCCAATTGACAAAATTCAGTAATTTTTGTTTTTAAGAAAACAAAAAAAATTATTACACGACAATTGTCCAATTTTTTTCTAGATACAACAAATTGGGACCTCTGGCAGGGGGCGGAGCTTAATATTTCAACCTACCAGCAGTAGTTACTAAGGTGTTCACCAGAGTGCGACCACGAAACAGAAAATAGAAATTTTAAGTATGCCACGATATGGCCAGAATAACTATTTAATTTGAAATTTTGCCCTAATTCCTATAATATAACATTTGTTTGTATTTTAAAAATACGTATTTCGACTACAATGTAGGAATCATCAGTATAACTCGTGTATAGCTACGCACGTAATTGAGAACAACCACAAAATTGACAAATCGAATTTAAAACTACTGAAATCGGTACAAAACCCCACAGAACTAGATGCATACGAAAGCATCTACATATACAAATTGAGAAAACAGATAATGAATTTAGACAATGGCCCAATTCCAAATTCTGATTTAATAAAATTAAACCATTTTCAAAAAAATCTAATACCAGAATATCAAGGTTAGCTTCGATACCCACACTTTAATGACAAAAACAACGCAGCATGGCCACAATGGTATACCGGCAATAAATAGGTGGGGCTCTTCACACACCTAATCCGTTAGTCAGTCAACTCAAATAATCCTCAGGTCAGATTATACCCTCAGTCAAATCATATAAAAGACAGAACTTTTTTAATATCATTGTGAGACACGCACCAAATTAGCAACAAGCAACATATCTCTGAATCCATATCCCAGAGATAGATACGAATAGCTAATTCATACTGATGATGACTACATTGTAGTCGAAATACGTATTTATAAAATGCAAACAAATGTTCTAGGAATTGAATATTGGATAAAATATGGATAAATTTAGCATATTCTATTAACGGTTTAACTTCCTGTATTGTTTAGCAATAATGAAAATCATATCAGTATATAAATTTTGGCTATATTAGGGGGTGTTTTTAAAATCTAATTGGTTATTTAGTATGGAAAGGAATTATTTTCGGAGAAGAAGTGTTCAGCATAACTAGATTTTCCTCCTTTACCCATAACAAGCTTTATGTTCTAAAATACGAGTTTTAAACCTTCTTCCGAAATCTCAGTTGTATTCTTAAATTTCTTCTTTTTAGGCTCGTCATACCGGAATTTTATTGGATCAATCTCTTTATTAATATTTCTATTTTCTATTGCGCAGTTGTTTTTTATTCGTCTTATTTTATTCCAAGTGAAAATTATCAAAATATGTCAAAATATAAAAATATGGTTTTTTCCATAAGAGCAATGCATTAAAATTCAAACTTTAACATTAAATAATTCATTCAAGACCCCCGTAACACCTCCTTAAAACTTTTATAATAGGGAATATGCATGAAAATTTTTTTTCACATTTATTTTCAGAATATGAAAATACTGTTGATACTGTAATAATAAGATACTGTAATAAAAACGAAATTAAAATCCGACAAATATCAAGGAAGCTATAAGCTTTTAAAGATTATTATCTGTCTCTTTCTTGCAAAAATACTAAAAACGGAGTTTTACGTGTATTTTAAATGGTGAAAGTGTAATATGACGTCACATAACATATCAAGAGGGCTATCACCCTCTTTGTCTAATCGGGAATTTCAATCATTCATATCTCGCTTATTTTTAAAGTTATTTAAAAAGTAATTTTACCTTGATATTTGTCAAGTATACATGCTTCAATACAAGTGAAAAAAATTTCATGCATATTCCCTATTGATTTATATGCACTACATATGTAAAAAATAATCTTGCCTTAATCTTTTTGAAGGTCCAGTGCTCGTATATCCTTATAAAAAATGAACAAACAATAATGAGCCCTGTATTAATATAGACGCCGTTTTTTTTCTATAACTCTAAATTTTCACAATTCTTATAAAAATCGGACCGTTATAGGTCTCTTCAATTCTTCACCCATCTGTATGTACGAGTGTATAATAATAAATTATTAAAAGATTATATTATAAAAATTATTTTTTATTTATTAGTAAATAATAACAGTTCATGGGTTTATAAAAAATTTTGATAATTTTATTTGATTTTTAATAATAATTGCTTTAAAAGTATTATTTTTTATTTTCTCAATGGGCGTTTGTTTGGTGAATTATCTGACTATTAAAAATTGTTTGTATTTAATATTATAAACATGAAATTGGTTTTCATATATATTCAATATATAATAATTATATTATTTTAATTCAAGATTTATCTAAATTAAATGGTTTTTGATGGTGTTGTGGACCATAGTTCAAAACATGAACCTTCATCGGTACTATAAAATGATTAAATAATTATGAAAGCTAAACAAATTATGAAAACTCAAACCTTATCCACGAAATTCTTCCTGTAATTCGAAACTAGTCCATAAACCTTCATCAGTATCAATAAAATGATTAAATAATTATGAAAGCTAAACAAATTATGAAAATTCAAACCTGATCCACGAAATTCTTCCTGTAGTTCGAAACTAGTCATAAAAGTAAAAAAATTGCATAAACCATTTCCATTTTCACACGGTAAAAGACGTTCACAGAAATCAATGATTTCAATCGATTTCTGAAACGAATTTATTCAAAACTGAAAATAACAACTCACTGAGATGATTGCTTAAATACCTGGTATATACTGAATTCATGTAAAATTGTATGTTTATAACAAAAGTTGTTAATTGTTAAAAAAGGAACATTTTTTGTCTTTACATTTTTGTTCTATCTCTTACGGTTTCAAAGTTGGGCAGTTTTGTCCATTTTGCCCAACATGGTCAGATTTTACCCATTCACAAACTTGACCTTACTTTTTTGCTCTAGAACACACACACAAAATTTCAACTCGATATCTCCTTTCGTATTTGAGTTATCCGTGTTTGTACGGACTGCTTTGAAGAAAAGGACTAATTAGGTCATTTTATGAACACCTACATCAAAATTTTTTTCTGCAATCAATATTTTCAACCGTTAGAAATTCAGGACTAAAGTTAATATACCCTGATATACATTATATACCGGGTATATCAACTCTAATCTATTGCGCTTATATTGACTACTAGTACAAACTATTTGATGAATGGGAAAAAGTTTGAAACAAACGTTGTTTGTTTTTATAAAATAATTATTTATTCTAATTATAGATAATTAGAATAGCGGTATAAATATTAATTAACAAATAGTGGAAGTGGTGGGATTAAATTGAGATTTTAGTCTAGAAATAAATACAAATAATGTTTAGACTAAACATAATAGACTAAAAAGTAAAAAATAATATACATTAATAATTTTTTTTGAACAAGCTGTTATTCAATGAATTAAAAAGTAGAAAATAAATCTCGTTTTCCCGAAATCACCAAATTATGACTATAAATAAGCACTTGAGGCGATCAGGTTGTTCATTCCAAGCTTTTATTTATAGTCACATATTCATGACACGTGGAAAAATTGCATTTTCTACTTTTTAGTTCATGAAATGAAAGCTTATTTTTAAAAATGATGTTTTATGTATACTATTTTGAAATTATTTTTCATATTCAGAAATAATCCTATAGTTTTATTATACATAGTAGATAATCCCAGGGTATATTAAGTGTCATATCAGGGTATATTAGGTGTCTAATTTGATTGACTGATTAATTGTTTAAGTTACTAAACTGTTGATTACTTATGTTTATTATTTATGTTTATATTAAAATACATTTCAACGTTTTTTTTAAATGTTTACATGCCTCCTTTTTCATTACCAAACCAAAAAACAAAAGATAGGAAAGGTTACATTTCTGGAAAAATGCGATTTTACCTTATATGAGTTTTTGAGAGAACTACGAGGCTTATAGACTTCGCTTTGCGCTTTATTTAAAGCTAATTAAATTGCTTACAAGTTATAGTCTGCAAGTTCTACTCGCAGTACCAATAGTTTCGACGCAATTTCGGTCCAAAGAAGATCTAAAACAAAAATTTTCAAATTTTGGAAAAGCTGGCCTATTTTCAAAGTGCCGTAATTCGGTAACGAATTGACCTACAGAGCTTCGATTGAGCTTAATTTGTCACAAATTTAATGCTCTTAAAAAACGTGTAGAATAGCTTTGGAAGAAAAATGCATGGATTAGGAGATATATAGCAGAATCATTTTGAGAGTTGCAAACTTGGATATACATAGCCCTAATGGATCCAAACAATATACTAAAAAATCAGAGATACATCATGTTTTGCGAATTTATTGTTGATTTTGACCGGCGTATATAAGTATATATAAATTATATTCATAGTAGCGGTATTATTTATTGCAGATAATGATTTACAGGTTTAACTGTAATTTCATTATAAAAACCATAATATTTTGAATCGATTTCATTCATATATACACTCCCGTTCAATAAAATTGAACAGACCTGAAATGTTAATTTTCTTACATTTCATAAAACTCCTCACTGTTGTAGTTCTCTGTATAATGATTTATTTATAAACAAAGATAAGTAGTATATATTTTAAGTGTGAAAAAAGAAATGGTAAGTATAGTAAACAACATTTACTACAAGAATAATCAAAATTGTGAGAGACTAATTCTGTTCAGATCTATTCAATTTTATTGAACGGGAGTGTACATTACAAATATACTTATTATATAATTCCATATAACCTTTTCAAAAAATTCAAATTATTTAAAAGTTAACAAGATCGAACAAAAACTTTTGCGTTCCTATAATTATTACAATTAGTGTCTGTAATATATAATAACATAATGAATTCTTTATTTTTTATGTATTTATTGTGGGGGAGGTGAAGGAGGCGAAGGGGGGTCGGGAACGATGTAAATATATACGGTTTATATTTTATGTATAATAATTAACATAATTTGTGTGTCTATTATAATAAATGAACAATCATTTCATCAGTCATATAATAATCTTTAATAATCTGTGTTGTATGGGAGATACGTAAATACAAAGAAGATAGGCGAATTTTGTGTTTAATAAAGGGCCCCATATACTTACGGTTATAATTGAATGCCAGATTTTGTATTAAATGGGTTATATGAATGGTCGTAGCAGTAGCTATTTGTTTCGATATTTTTCAAGGTAATTTTTTATTTGGGCTGAATATTATCTCCAAGATACAATCTGCAGAAATCCTTTTTGAGGGATAACTAATCCAAAAGTCCAAGTCCAAAAGCTACAAGAAATAACTGTACAATTGGTCTGAATGAGAGATTGTAAAGGCTGCCCTAGACGGGCTACACTTCAACCATAAGGTCCATTGTGATACCTTAGGATGTGAGTGGAGTGGAAGGAATTTGTGAGTAGACTAGGAGTTGGTAGGATATGCGGCTGTAGCCGACTATGATAGGAACTATGCCGATATTCATTTGGACTTCGTGAAGAAAACTGCAGAAAACCTTCTCAAGCATAGGCGGTTCTTGTCCATACGCCGACAGTTAAGTCAATCAACCGCCCCTTTTTTTTTATAATTGACAAACTACTGATGTCTGGATTCGAACCCATAACCTCCCAGTTTCCAAGTACTGCATACTGCGCAGACATGACGCCTTAGACCGCTCTGCTACTTGGCTGGTATTGGTCTGAATAGTCCTGACCTGTTACTCCGGACTTCACTGTTTCACTTCCGGACTTCACCGAAGTTCATTCACTGTTTTAGTATTAACTATGACTACATAGTGTTCGCTTACTATTTAAGCATACAATTAGATTATAACTACCTGCTCTGATGATTTGATAACTATACACCGTGTAACTGAGAAACCGTGTTTTTATTTATTGTATTGTATTGTTAAATTATATTATATTTATTCTTTAAATTTAAATAAAATGCTTTTTTATAATTAAATCATAGATTTTTAATTTAGAAAACTTTTTTTTAATGTAACATAACACTCTTTTAACTAATATTAACAAATTAGAATTATTATTTTAAATTTATAAAAACACGGTTGCTCAGTTACACGGTGTATTATACCTATCAAAATGGATCATGTCACTGGCGAGATTAATTTCTTTTTAACAAATCGATAAAAATATACACCAAAATCGAAATGTTTTTCAAAAATGTAATCAAAAGTTTTAGAGCATGGAATTTTCTACAAAAACACGAAAAGTTACAGTGGGGCACATATCACATATTATCATATCAGCATCTTCTCAAATAGCCAGGCAGCACTTTGGGCCCTTGAGGCGTCAAGATTCCAATCGAGGATAGTCTATGAATGCTTCGAAGAGCTGAACCACTTGACACAGTGGTTCAATGGTTCAGAGTAACATAGTCAGACTGATCTGGGTACCGGGTCACTCTGGCGTTAAGGGGAACGAAGAGGCGGACTCGTTGATACGAGAGGGATCATCTCAAGCGCCCCTGAGCCTATCATTCCCATAGCAAGATGCTCCGTAATTTACTGAATCAAGGGGTGGCTGCGACAGGTTCATCTCGATTACTGGGACTTTGCGCAGGCCATGCTACAGGCCAAGCTATGCATAAGCACAGCTAGACCATTCGACTGTGCTCGGTTGAGACTCAATAGAATGCAGTTGAGAAGGATGGTGGGGCTCTTGACAGGACACTGTCGATTGAACTACCACCTTTATAACTTCTCTGATGATCCCACTTGTAGGGCCTGTATGGAGAACGATGAGACCTCCATACATGTTATATGTACTTGCAGGGTATCAGATATAGAATGTTTGGGTCAGAAACTTTGGATCCATCAATCCCGGCGGAGAACTTGTGGGCCTTCTGTGTGGCATCTGGCCTCGACAGAATCCTATAGCTTCATCTGCTTAAAATAGCACGTCTCACCCTTCGGGTGACAGGTTGTTCTCTAGGAGGGCACAGAGGACCTCTTGGTCTAGGTGCTAGGGACCCGTTTGCGGTACCCCTCTTTCTAATTATTATTATTCTACAAAACACTCTTGGAATACTTTTCGATTCGACAATCACTTTGCTTAATAGAGCCCGTCAAAAAGTTTTATTTGTAGGCAATTTTTAATCATTTTTCCTCGAAATTTTAATACATTTCTAGTAACTTATGAAAAACGGGGAAAATTTTTCAATTTTGAGTTATTTGAAGCGATTTGTTTAAAATGGCTCTCTCTCTCTATAGGAATGTTAAGGTTTTGGAGTTTATGAAAATCTTTCCTTTTTAGCGAATTTCCTGAAAGGAAATAGAAGCTATTGGTCCCGTACCGAAGTCAAAATTTCGCAAAAATTTCTTCAAATGTCCATCGATCCTACCTAGTAGATGTCAAAAATCACCATCTGTAAAATTTATATATATATATATATATCTATGGACATATATATATATATATATGTGTGTGTCTGTAATCACTCTAACGGTCACAGTTTTCATTTTATCGGAATGAAATTTGGTATTTGAGGCGCTTTTGGTATTCAAAAGGTCAAGTTCCTTAATGGGTAAAATCGGACAAAAGGAAAGGGGGGTTTAAAGGGAGGGGGAAACACAAAATTTGACATATCTCCCTTAATATTTGAAAAATCGAAAAATTTATAAGAAGTAAAGTTGTAGGTCCTAAGTTATACTGTAATTTTATTTCTTATCATTTTTTCTGTTACACTAATATTTACAGAAATATATAGTCTAATATTTAGTTAATCAACCGCCCTTTTTCTTTATAATTGACAAACTGCCGATGTCGGGATTCGAACCCATAACCTCCCAGTTTCCAAGTGCTGCATACTGCGCAGACATGACGCCTTAGACCGCTCGGCTACTTGGCTGGTATATGGAGACCTTAATAATTAATCTATACTATAAATACAACGAAGAAGATAAGCGAACTTTTGTATTTAATAAGATAATAATAATATCTATCTATCCATCTTCAAGTCGTAATAATTTTTGGTTGGGTCTTTACGAACAACAAGGAATATCGTTATACACACCATAATATATCAGAGAAGAAAGGTCACCGTCTCAGATCGTGAAGGTAAATGAATTAAAACTATATAAGAAAAAAAAAAAAAAAAATATATATATATATATATATATATATATATATATATATATATATATATATATATAAATATATACCTATATATTAATATAAAAAAACAACATCAATGCAGACTTTGTTTATTAGTAAATTTATTAGCTAGTACAGTGTGTTTCAGTTAGTGATAAGCAAAATCTGTCTTATTATTTAAAAAATTAATCAATAAAATAATTTTATTAACTTTATAATTTAACGAATTTAATTTGCGCATTTTTTTAAATTTTATTATTAAAACAGTTTATTTATTACATTTTTTATTTAAAATAACAAAATTTAATTAATGCAATTTTCAAGGAATTAATAATTTGAAAAATTTAAGCAATACATTTTTCCAAAAATTGATAATTAAATCAAAAATAAATTATCAAAAAAACGCACTTTTGGCAACCGTTGTTTCAATCTACTTTCCTTAATTAATTAATAATTAACTAATAAAAAAATGTCTGAGGATTTTTCGATCCAAAATCGTACCCTCTACCTACCCTCTTATGGAACTCGACTACTTATGGGTCACCCTGTGTATACATTTGGATGAATAGATGTCTAGTAAATATGGCGCGGTGTTCAGAGAACAATTTCATTCGGTTCGTCGTTTTTTGTACCTGACGCGTAGTTGAATGAACTATTTTTTAGTTTCAATTTACCAAGTTTTTTTTTTAATTAGCCAATTCGCTTATTAGAAATATATACATAATACATTGCTTCCCATCGCTTCCACCATATTTTATCAAACAAACAAACAATATATCTCAGTACTATGGTCCACAAAAGTATCGCACATTTTTCAAAATATTTTAGTTTATCCAAAGCATTTTTTCGCAAACCGAATGAGTAAGGTTCAAAATCAACGTATATAATTTTTAAAAAAATAACGCAAATTTTATGGTCATCTATATAATTCATCTAAAGCACGGCAGTGCGGCAGGAGAGAGTTTAAGGGGGTGTGGCCTACACACTGTTAGCACGGTAGTGCGTCAGGAGGAGTTTAAGGGTGTGTGGCCTACACACTGTTATGGCGTACATAACAGCGGCTATTACTGGGAAATATTATGGCCTAAATCGACCCCTTGTACCTTTTGAAGGAAAAGAGCTACAGTGATTTTTTTGGAATTTTATGCGTTTGTTTTGATTCACCTTGTATATCTATATTCTATATTAACAGAAACATATACCTATGAAACAAACTCTTATACTTATTCTTCATTTATTTATTGTATTGGGGGGAGGTACTGGAGGGAGGTTATCTGTACCTGTATATACATATATATTAGTATATATATATATATATATATATATATATGTATATATATATATATATATATATGTATATATATATATATATATATCGGTATATTGTATTTAATTTATTGTTGAATTAATTTATTGCAAACACAATGTCAAGAAATTTAAAAAAAAATATTAAAAAATAAAAATAAAAATAAAAACTGTTACAGATATTTTTTTATAATTATTATTACGATATAAAAATAAATTATATTTTATAAATTAATACAGATATTTGTATTAATAATGTCGATATCCTTTATTACACGGGTACATTACAAATATCTAGATGTTCTGATATCATTTGAAGTCATCCCTTTTATCAAGAGTACTCAGTTTTTTGAAAATATCTTCAGTAAATTGCTAAAGAGGAGTGGTCATAGTAAAAAACGGTGCCCATTTCATTAGGGGATCAAAGTTTCACGAAAAATAGTAGGTACATAGAGTGATTTCAATCACTTGCCTAATCTACCGTGCAAGAACTTGATCCAACTTGTCGGAGGTTGGGTTGGGTTGAGGTAGTTTAGCGGGGGGTTCAAGGGATTGCCCAATACCCTTCAATAAAATAACGCCCCGCTAAACTACCCCAACTTAATATTGCAAAAAAATTAAATATTTAATATATTGACAATTTAATACTACAAAAAACTTTTTTTTTTCGTAAAAACCCTTAAAAATTAAAAATAAACATTATTGAATTTCAAGGACGAAAAGAACTTTTTTCTCCTTGGAATCACTTCCTATGGTCCTAACAAACCATTTTCATACATTTTTTACAAGGGCGAAAAGGACTTTTTCCTCCTTGGAATAGTGATTCCTATGGTCCTAACAAAGCATTTTCACCCATTTCCAACCATTTTTACTAGGGAGGGGGGTTTAAAACGAATACGATCCGAAGTAAAGTTGTAGGTAATTAGTTTTACTATAATTCTGTTTCTTATCATTTTTTCTGTTACACAAAGTTAAAATTCTTAATAACTCTGTTCACATTAGAGTTTGAGGAAAATGATCGGGAAGTGAACTGTAGCAAACATAATTTTCTACAACTTTACCCGTTATACATTTTTCGATTTTTATAATATTAAGAGAGATGATGATTCAATATTCGTATCCATAATATGTAATAATACTCAATTCGTAGGAAATAGGATTTGGAAAAGTGAATGAATTAATTTAAATAAATTGGACGTTTCGTCATTTATTTATGACTTCCTCAGCAACTTATTTATGTAATTCAAATGTCTAACATAAACCAACTATGGAGAATAATAATAATACAACTATAATAATATTATTATTTACATAATAGATTATATTTTAATCAGATGACATTAACAAATACATACTTTCAATTAAAAATAAGTTAAATTCAAATATTAAATAAATAAAAAAATACTTTAAATTCAAATCAAAATTAAGTTATTGAATTACAATAGGCATCAAATGTAACTATTAAAGTCGTTCTCCATAGTTGGTTTATGTTAGACATTTGAATTACATAAATAAGTTGCTGAGGAAGTCATAAATAAATGACGAAACGTCCAATTTATTTAAATTAATTCATTCACTTTTCCAAATCCTATTTCCTACGAATTGAGTATTATTAAGAGAGATATTTTATATTTTGTATTTTCTTCTTTCTCTATTTCTCCCTTTCCCCTTGACCAATGCCATTTATTTATAAAATTGGCCTTGCAAATACTAAAATCATATCAGAAATAATATTTCATATTCTAATGAAATTCGCTGAAGCAGCTCCTGCGTAACGAATTTTTTAGGTTGAATAAACCAGAATATCTCTGTATATTCTTACATTTGGTTCCGATACCCTACATTAGGAATCGAACCCGAGTATCGCGGTTTACGTTTCGAAAGATATTCATTCACAAAATATATCAGAGAATATAATGATAAATCTTTGGGTCAAAACAATTTAAAGAACAATATCTTTTTTTTTAATAACCGTTCACAATTCAAGTCTGGTTTCATTTTAAATCTAATGAATAACCCACATTAAATTTTTAAATAGCTATGTGTATAAAAAAAAGTTTTCGGTATTGTACGTCGTCGTACGCGGCGCGGATTATCTTAGATATATTTTTATACCTAATATTCAAACCATATAATTAACAAAATATTCGAAATGCGTTGTGGTTGTTGTTGTTGTTGTAATGTTAATTTTAATTTAGTTAAACTTTAATAAATATTAAATAACACATAGTTCACGATATTTCACAAAGCTGACCTGTAATTAGTGCGAGACGATGAATGATCATCATTTCTGATTATAGACATTGTGTGGTGGTTCTATAATATGTTCGTCTTTACCATCATGCATGTTGTATTAGTAGGTACACTCAAATACATAAAAAATTGAAACAATATGTAGTAAAGTTATTAGAGAAGTTCGGTACTCTTGTCCGCATTGCATTAAATTACAGTTTTTAACGAATTTCCTCCAAAAGAAATGCAGCTATTGTTTTTGCACCAATGTTGGAATTTCGTAAAAATTTCAAGTTCGTTAATGGGGAAAATCGGGCGAATGGAAAGGGGGTTTAGAGGGAGGGGAAAACACAAAATTTGACTATCTCCCTTAATATTTGAAAAATCGAAAAATTTATCAGGAGTTAAGTTGTAGGTACTAAGTTTTACTGTAATTTTGTTTCTTATCATTTTTCTGTTACACTAATATTTACAGAAATATTTACAATTAAAGATCGAAAGATAAAATTCTAAATATCTCTGTTCACATTAGAGATTGAGAAAAATGATAAGGTAATGAATTGTAGCAAACTTGATTTTCTACAACTTTACTCCTTATACATTTTTCGATTATTCTAATATTAAGAGAGATATTCAATATTTTGTGTTTGTTTGACACGAATACATAAAATATATTTTATTGTAAAAAATTTTGATTGTCGTTTCCATAGTAACTATAAACTATAATCGTTATACATCGATTTATTTTGGCTATTAATAAATTTAATTTTTGCAAATACTAAAGTCATATCAGATATTATATTTCATTTTGATCACACTAAAATTATGACCGCTAGAGAGTGATTTATGTATTCTAAAGAAATTCGCTAAGTTGACGCAGCTCCTGCGTAATGAATTTTTTTTTAAAATTAGGTTCAGTATCACGTACTGAATGTAAATGAACAAAATCCTTACAAATTTCGATCCCGGAAGTGCCACTATTTTGAGAAAAACTGTTTCGGTCTATATCTCCATTACCGTACACTTTAGGTCAAAAATGGTAATAACCTTTCTTGTAGATAATTCAATTTTCTATTTTATCACTTAACGTTTAAGACTCATACGATTATTACTATTTATTTATTGACTTGTTGACCGATAATTCTTTTTCATCATTATAGTATGCATACCTCGTTTTTATTAACCTTGCACCCGGTAGTGCAACATTAAACGCGTTATAAATTTAAAAATATTAATTTTAGACAAAAAAGTTTTAAATAAAAGTTGTAGGTAATTTGTAGATTTAAAAGTTAAGTTATTAGCATTTTTGTGTTTAAACAATTATTAGAAGAGATATCGGTATAAATAAAGAGTAATAGTCGTATAAGATGTAAACGGTAAGTGATACAAAAAAAATTAGTAGACAAAAAAATAGGAAATTCAATTATCTACAAGAAAGGTTATTACCATTTTTGATATAAAGTGCACGGTGATGGAGATATTGGCCTATATCTACAGTTTTATACAGCTTTTTTCAAAATGGCGGCACTTCCGGGTGCCGCCAGTATTTTAAAAGTATTTATTGTAAAATATCAGAAAATGTAAATTAGAAATTGATTTGACTTTATTTGACAGATCTGACAGTAAACTATGTTTTGTTATGACGTTCAATGTGTATATGTGTATATTTATTTACAGTGTGCTGTTGCCAGTTTTCAAAATATGGTGGCAAAAACAAACCTAACAAAACAGTTTCACTTTTATTAAATAAATTAATTCAAACGTTCGTCAACACCATTTTTTTAATGCAAATATATAAACTGGCCTCTTTCAAAGAATATTTATAAACATTATTTATTATGGTGTCTACTTTAATAATATAGTTATTATAATTTTAAGTACAAAAAAAATTCTGATTTCCGTAAGACGCTGTGTTAAAAGTTTGATTTTTAATCGATTATTACTTTGTAATGATCGTCAACAGGTTTTAAGTTTTTGAGGGAGGATAACTACATAATGGAGCTACTCAATTCACAAAAAGGAAAATTGTTATCTACTATCAAGCCTCATGCATGAACGTCTTTAACAAAATAATAATTTTTTGTTTATTTTATTAACGTAAACCTGATAAGGCATATGTAACTATCACAGTTGAGCCTGACTACTCTGTTTCTAATTATTACCACCAGATGTTGTCATAGTCCGAAGAGGGACAAACACCAATAGGAATCGATCAATTTGATTATACATTTCAGGTAGTTCAATTTCTTTGATCCATATTGTACCTACTTGTATTTTTTCATCCTAGTGTATGAGGCAGGAATACCATATACACGTCTAAATAATATATTCCATCTTATTTTCTCTGAATACTTTTTAATATCAAAAATCTATTTCTGAGGCACATAACAACAAACAGAGATTATTTAATTAAACTTAATATAAAGACATTGTGATACACACATTATTTACTGCGCATGCGTTCATCAATTCATATAATATATTATTATTGCTATATATATATATTTGTGGGTTGCGTGCAATAGGCGGAGATTTGACCCTTTATATATGTATGCGACCTATAGAGGTCGTAATCAACCAACCGGCCGGTGGAAATACGCTGGACGTACGTGAGAAATACTTATCAATATATATATATACCTATATGGATTATTTTACATAGTATATATATATATATATACATACACCATATGTGTTGGAAAGCCTTGCTAATAAAGAATCAATGTTAAATATTATTTACTAAAATAACTATACACAATATGCTTAATAAAGAAATAAAAATAGTGGAGGTACTCTTTAGTGCGTCTGTTGTGTATGCTTGCTGGACTGTTTTGTACTCAGTATGCGTTAACATGTAATGAGAGTGCGTTAAATATATTCATTGTTGTCTTCTTAAGCTTAGCATTACTTCTAACAATTGAAAATTCTTTTTTGAATATCCCTTATTTTTTGTATGTGGAATGTTTGAAAATAAACGATAGTGTTCTATTAAAGGTATAACATAAAATAACAATCCACACAAATTAAAAGAAAAATAAAACCCCAAAAAGAAAAACAAATAGAATTCCGACAAAAAAACAAGTTAAATCAACGGCTCGAATATTCCTCCATTATTTGCTAAACAAAATCCGAGTCGGTTGTAGAAATCTACCCGGGTTATTTCTAGCACTTGAGGAGAAATATTCCCACAATTGTCAACAATTCTTTGCCTTAATTGTTGCAAATTTTTAGGCCTATTCCACGAATAGATCTGTGTTTTGAGAAAACCAAACAAAAAAAAGTCGTTAGGAGATAGATCTGGCGATCTGGCTGGCCACTTGAAGGTTCCAAAACCACTCATAAGACGTTCCTGGAAAGTTTGTTCCAGGAACAGCCTTACTATCATGGCATTGTGTGCTGGACAACCATCTTGTTGGAACCATACAGATTCCAGGTCTAAATTAGGAAGACCTCTAACAGTTGGCAAAATATTATTTCGTAACAAACTCAAATATTTTTGAGAATCTAAAGATCCGTCAATGAAGAATGGTCCTATAATATGGTCACCCAATATTCATTCCAGTCCAGACATTCAGTTTTAGTATTTATGTGTATGGTTTTATAGTAAATATTTTATTTATTTATTTAACATTGATTCCCTATTAGCGATGCTTTTGAAAACGATCTGTACCTATATAGTTATTGTATACTTTTGATTTACAAGGAGTTCGTAAAAGATTGAAAATTTATAGCATGGCAGTGCGTAAAGGACTAGTTTTAAAGGCCATGGCCTTTGCTTTGCTTTTACTGTGACTATTACTACAGGATATGCGTAAAGGATAAGTTTTAGAGGCCGTACGTAACTGTGTTAATTTGTATTCAACCCTTGAATATTGTCACAGTTTGAGTGGATCAGTCTATTTTCAAAATAAAGGGAATGAAACATATGAATGTTTCTCCCACTTTAAGTCCATTTATCAATTTAGTTAGAAGTGTGAAATATGATCAGTGATAATCAACAAGTGCATTGTGGTGTTACATATATTACGACAATTACGATTCGCAAATAACTGTTTAGTGAAGATTAATATATGATATTACTCTATACCTAAATATTATTTTTATCATAGTAGGCGTAGCAATATATACACATTTCAAATGGAAAATAAGAAAGTACATTGTAATTACATGATAAAAAAAGTATTTACCCTTTTAATACCTACAGTGAAAAATGTCGAAATAATTTTTTTTTAAATAATGGAAAAATTTTACAAACAAAACTTTTATTTTAAAAAGAAGATTTTTTGTTATAACACTTGGTTTCAAAGATAGGCAGTTTTACCGATTTTGCCCAAACATGGTTCGATTTTGCCGATTAACGAACTTGATCTTACTTTTTTGCTCTAGAACACTCACTTTTTGCTCAAAATGGTCGAATTAGGTCATTTGATGAACGCATATGCCAAACATTCATGCCTACGATCAATATTTTTTAGCGTTACAAAGTTGTCATCAAACTTAATATACCTTGTATATTTACTTATATTGGGTATGAAAAGTTATGTGCGATAAAAAATGTGGAGGTGATTGCTCCGCTGGCGGATCAGGTTCTCGCAGGGTTGCCTAGGTAAGAGATTGAAGTCACTATAAACTTATCTGAAACTTGCATCCCCTCCAAAATGGGCACCGTTTTTTATGGTACCTCCTAAACTTAAAAGATTATCTTCAATACTTGAACGATAGACCTTAAATATTTTACGAACTTTCGGTAGAAATATATGTACAATTTATTATAAAGGTGTATTGTTTATAGAAAATGTTTATATAATGAAACCATTTAATTTTAAGTTTGGTATTTGACCCCAAGATCACAATTATAATCATAATAATCACAATAATATGATGGCATTTTATCGTATCTGTTCGTTGGTTGTGGTTTTTTTTGCTGTGTTTTTGGAATCGTTCGGTAAGCGTTCATTTTTGTTTTCTTCTTATTTATTTAATAACACAATTTATTTACACCATACGAGTATACAGTCTCAGTACTCTAATAATGTGCGGAGGAGGATTGTTTTGCCAAAATTATGGTGGGGATTTTGATTGTAATAATGAATAATTGTATGGTTATGTATGTTAGCTGTCAATATTCAACGAGTTTTCAAGTCATCTTTTAGATTTCTTTAGGGTGTGTTCTGCTTATGTCTTTATTATACAGAGAAGAAGAAAAAAACAGTAAAAAATATTAACATTTTTCGACAGGCAAATTGCTGCTAAAAAACAGCAGGAAATAAATTTTGGCAAGATACTTAAGGATGTTTATTAATAAAATATTAGATAAAAAGTTTAATCTTTGATATGGGGCAAGTTTAATCATGTAATTATGCTTCCTCAAAATTCGAAAGCCTCTTATCGATTATCATAACTTTCATTGGGTTATATCATAGTTACTGTTCTGATTGGTTTTTAATTAAAATCAAGAATTGATTCTTTTTTTAACTGATGCTCTGCTGTAGCGGCCCGAAAATAAAATGCTTATTTTATTCGGTTTTCGAATTAGTCAAATTTGTTCACATTTTTATAAGGAACAACTTTGTAATTTAAAGTTTTGTTCTACCCCTTACACAGGAAAGCGGTGAAAATGGTCTTGCCCGAGTTTCTGACGTCTCAGAGAATTCACTGGCTACGGGACAAATTCTCTGACCACTTTTAAGGTCTCGTAAAAACTATATCGTTCGTAATAGTTATGCAATCACGAACTTGACCTTACTTTTGAGCTCTAGAACAAACTCACAAAATTTTAGCTCGGTTTTAAAACAATAAAAAAAATATAAATATAAGTAAATTAAACTGACAGACAATTGTTAATTAAAAGAAAGTAATAGGGAGATAAATAAAAAAAAAAAAAAAACAAAAAAAAAAAAAATAAATAAAAAAAAAAAAAAAAAAAACGAATGAATAGTTGAATGACGCGCGGGAACCACCTTAAGATTAGTGTTTGAATTTATTTTTTTTCTAGCCGTCTCAAAACACAAGTTTGAACGCACAAAAAAAAAAAAAAACAAAATATGTTACGCGATCTGTTATTGAGATGAGATCAACATAATGCGGGACCCAACGAGATAAAGTCCGCAAATCGGAGTGACGTAAATTGTTTTTCGGTAGTCGAGTGGAGATTATTGAAAAACAATTTCAGTCATGCAGTTCAGATTACGATCGGCCTACAAAGCGGAAAGAAGTAAATCTACGTATCGAGTATCGAATATTGTTTTATTATGTTACTCAAATAATTAGACGAACGCTATACATTATCATTATACGTTATTTTTGGATCAATATTCTGTTCATTTGCGAATATTGTAAAATATAGAAAATACGATTCCGAATTAGTGATCGAATTTATCATCGCGAGCTGGATATATATATGTATACATAAAACGCATATAGCTTAATTGGACTAAGAATAAAAATAAAAAACATATACCGGACCAAAATTGCTAATGGCGACAATACCAGCATTCTCGTAAATATCTACGTGCTATTCGTATGGGCGGCATTGTGTTGATACAGTCGAATCTCGGAAACAGTGAGGTAATAATTATTTTGTTATTTTCTTTTCTCCATATTTACACGCTTTCCAGTTGAAATCTACGTAGATACAACTAAAATTCTATTGCGTTCAGCTATTCAATTGTTTTTTTTATATCGTTCTAAGTACCTGGTAAAATAATAAACATTTAGTGAAATTGATAATTTATTTTAAAAAGGAGACATCATAAGAAGTCGTACCGTAATTACTCGGTGGTCCTAAAGAACGGCCTAAACATCACACCCAGATTTGGGTAGCACATTCGAAATTAGACCGCCAAAAATTATGGCGTCGAATTTACCGGGTGTATGAATGGTGAAAGGACAATTTGTGGGAATTCACGACTGAATATAAACACCACGAGTGAGAAAATTCAGTTGCGAATCCTCCGATAGATTGGGACCACCGAATAGTTATATACAATCTAATACCAATAAAATTATACTTACATATTAATACGAGGAAATTAGATTTATTTTATGATAAAACATTTCACTATTTTTTTTTTTTTAAATCATATTTTCGTGTGTTAACATATAGAATTATTAACTGTAAAATTTGTTCCTTTTTATTAAATCATCGCCGTTGAGTGTATTTTTGCTGCCTTTTATTTTCTCTATCAAATCTCTAAAAATATATAATTTCATTAAGTTTTTGGTTCATTTTTCTTATTTTTCTATAATCTTTATTAAATAATTAAAATTTAATCGTACTCACATTCAGAATATGGTAGGTGATTATTGTTTTTAATGTAATTTCCTATTCTGTTTCTCCTTTGTGTGATTTTTATCGTAATTTCCGAAAATTCGACACGTGGTAAATTCAAAAAAAATAATTGCGATTAGTTGTCAACATCTGACATAAAGGATTTGAATATCCTTCTAACTATCACCGTTAGGAGTCACTACCTCGCAGTTTTTTTTTTTTAAATATCATAAGTGTTCATTGATTAAGGTGTCCGGTGGTAAACAAAAGGACCCTCACACCTTTTCTCATCTATTGACATTTCAGACCAAAGACAAAATTCGGATCCACCGAAACCTTTTGCACAAGCTTCCAGACTTCATCGCGCGTTTTGGGTATATGTCCCACGGACCATAACCGGTTCTGGGCGATATACTACAATTGGTAGCAGAGCGTGGTTCCGGGTTTTGTCTGAGGTCCCCTAGAAAAAAAAAGATATTATAAATACACTTTGCTAATATTTACCTTTTGTATCGAGCGTGACACGGCGAATTGAAGAATACAACACAATGCCAAACACACGCTCTAGCAAGAACGTAGCAACAACCGCCGACGAGAATGCAGAGTCAACAGTGGGCCAGTTTGGTTCTCCTGGTTACGTCACACCGCCGACAATGACTACTTCATCATGGACAACAACAGCTCCATCAGCACCACCAGTAATAGCTGCAATTCCAACTACGTTGTTAACTGGTATGCCAACACCACGTCTTGGGTTACAGCACATTCCCCCATCGAACACTGGTTTTGGTCCAACACCTCCATCATATTATGGGCTGGATCAACAACAACAACGACAACAACCACCTACTGTATCTGGTCATGCGCCATCAACGTATCCTGGTGCTGCCGCTGCTGCGTCTTCGGCAACCGCCGAAAGCGATGTCACACCGTCACGGGTTTTTCAATTCATGAAAACCCAGACGCAACTCAACGCGTCGCACCACCAAGAGCTGCAGCAGGTGAACAATCGTCTTCAATATTTATGTGAGTCAATGGACCGTTTTGACCTAAATAAAAACAATAAAATATTTAACGAACCCTATTCAATCCCCTCGCGAGAAAGCTCTTATAGGGTGGAATATAAGGCCCACATCGAGGACTTGAAACCTTTCAACGCTAAAAATTAACGAAATACCTTGTATTTCTTTCCGAAGTGACCCAGGGTGTGACGATTCCATCTCACTTACCTAAAATTAAAAAAAAAAAGAAAAAAGGAGTGTTTAAAACAATAAAAAAAATATAAATATAAGTAAATTAAACTGACAGACAATTGTTAATTAAAAGAAAGTAATAGGGAGATAAATAAAAAAAAAAAAAAAACAAAAAAAAAAAAAAATAAATAAAAAAAAAAAAAAAAAAAACGAATGAATAGTTGAATGACGCGCGGGAACCACCTTAAGATTAGTGTTTGAATTTATTTTTTTTCTAGCCGTCTCAAAACACAAGTTTGAACGCACAAAAAAAAAAAAAAACAAAATATGTTACGCGATCTGTTATTGAGATGAGATCAACATAATGCGGGACCCAACGAGATAAAGTCCGCAAATCGGAGTGACGTAAATTGTTTTTCGGTAGTCGAGTGGAGATTATTGAAAAACAATTTCAGTCATGCAGTTCAGATTACGATCGGCCTACAAAGCGGAAAGAAGTAAATCTACGTATCGAGTATCGAATATTGTTTTATTATGTTACTCAAATAATTAGACGAACGCTATACATTATCATTATACGTTATTTTTGGATCAATATTCTGTTCATTTGCGAATATTGTAAAATATAGAAAATACGATTCCGAATTAGTGATCGAATTTATCATCGCGAGCTGGATATATATATGTATACATAAAACGCATATAGCTTAATTGGACTAAGAATAAAAATAAAAAACATATACCGGACCAAAATTGCTAATGGCGACAATACCAGCATTCTCGTAAATATCTACGTGCTATTCGTATGGGCGGCATTGTGTTGATACAGTCGAATCTCGGAAACAGTGAGGTAATAATTATTTTGTTATTTTCTTTTCTCCATATTTACACGCTTTCCAGTTGAAATCTACGTAGATACAACTAAAATTCTATTGCGTTCAGCTATTCAATTGTTTTTTTTATATCGTTCTAAGTACCTGGTAAAATAATAAACATTTAGTGAAATTGATAATTTATTTTAAAAAGGAGACATCATAAGAAGTCGTACCGTAATTACTCGGTGGTCCTAAAGAACGGCCTAAACATCACACCCAGATTTGGGTAGCACATTCGAAATTAGACCGCCAAAAATTATGGCGTCGAATTTACCGGGTGTATGAATGGTGAAAGGACAATTTGTGGGAATTCACGACTGAATATAAACACCACGAGTGAGAAAATTCAGTTGCGAATCCTCCGATAGATTGGGACCACCGAATAGTTATATACAATCTAATACCAATAAAATTATACTTACATATTAATACGAGGAAATTAGATTTATTTTATGATAAAACATTTCACTATTTTTTTTTTTTTTAAATCATATTTTCGTGTGTTAACATATAGAATTATTAACTGTAAAATTTGTTCCTTTTTATTAAATCATCGCCGTTGAGTGTATTTTTGCTGCCTTTTATTTTCTCTATCAAATCTCTAAAAATATATAATTTCATTAAGTTTTTGGTTCATTTTTCTTATTTTTCTATAATCTTTATTAAATAATTAAAATTTAATCGTACTCACATTCAGAATATGGTAGGTGATTATTGTTTTTAATGTAATTTCCTATTCTGTTTCTCCTTTGTGTGATTTTTATCGTAATTTCCGAAAATTCGACACGTGGTAAATTCAAAAAAAATAATTGCGATTAGTTGTCAACATCTGACATAAAGGATTTGAATATCCTTCTAACTATCACCGTTAGGAGTCACTACCTCGCAGTTTTTTTTTTTTAAATATCATAAGTGTTCATTGATTAAGGTGTCCGGTGGTAAACAAAAGGACCCTCACACCTTTTCTCATCTATTGACATTTCAGACCAAAGACAAAATTCGGATCCACCGAAACCTTTTGCACAAGCTTCCAGACTTCATCGCGCGTTTTGGGTATATGTCCCACGGACCATAACCGGTTCTGGGCGATATACTACAGTTTTAACCTATCGTGTCCACGGACAGGCGGGCAGTCAGGCGAACATGCGGAAATGAACTAATTAGTTCTTTTTATGAACACTTATATCAAACATTTTTTCTGCAATCAATATTTTCAATCATCAAGGTCATACTTATAAGATAATTGTTCGGTCAGCTTTCTACCTCCGTTAAGCTAGCAGAGCAAAGTACCGAAAATTAATTTACTACCTACCAATTAAGCGCTTTTTATGTGCTGCAATTAAAATTTTTGTGCTTTTTTGTTTCGGCGGAAATTGAAAATTAAAAGTGCTCGGCTAGCTTAACATCAAGACAGCAGAGCATCGATTATTAAGTCCCCGAAAATAAATTAACTACGTACCAGAATTAAGTGCTGCAATTAAAAATTTGGTGCTTTTTTTGTTTCGCAAAAAGTGCAATTAAAGCACAAAAATTTTAATTGCAGCACATAATTCTGGTACGTAGAAAATTCATTTTCGGTACTTTCCTCTGCTAGCTTAACGGAGGTCAGCTTTCCCTATAACATGTTGGTAAGACTGCTATAACCTACATTAGAAATGGTTATAAATCGATACCGCTTCCGCATGAGTATCGAATTAACTCTAACAATTAATTAAATAATTCTTTCGGATATTATCAATTTCTTAATTAAAATTGATAACACTAATATTCTTACTATCGTTTATGAACGTTTTCGATAAACAAATCTTTAAATAGAATTAATTAGAGATTATTATGAGAATTGTTTATATGTTCATTCGGTTACGTTGTTTTTTGTGGTATTTTATAATTAATAAAACAATTTCCTGACCTCTTTAGCATATTCAAAAATTATCTACATGATTAAAAGATTTATATATATTATACACAAATTTTTTAATAAAAAATTATTTAGCTTGTCGCTAAAACCAATAATTATGTGGCAATCAACTTTAACCGCACAATTATATAGTTTTTTTTTTGTTTTTTGTTGAAACTATTAAATATTTTAGTTTTTTTTTTTTTTTATCTTTCTTCAAATTATTTAATGAATTTATTTTTAAATTGTTTAATGATATAATTTTTATAATTTAATAATTAGATGTATATTATTATTCGTGGTATTTTGATGTGAATAGGTACGTCTTTAAATTTGCTTCCATAGTGGGAGGCGATTCAGAAAACTGATGATAACAAAATCGGGGGATACAGTTTGGTGTTGCAGTTACATATCTATCAACTACATCCAAAATTTAATTACATCACTCGATAGCTAAAGGATCAAAGAATTCGTTACGTTGCGTGAGGACTTTGACGCATCACGTGCGGCGGAGGGGGGAGTATAACTAAAGAACAAATATCATAATCGCTGTATATTGTCTGTGTGTAAACACTTTGAAAGCACTCAATTTCGTTGCGCAATTTGACTGTTTTTCTAATCGTCGAAAAAAACAGAGGAAGCTCTCAAGTTAACCCATATATATATATATATATATATATATATATATATATATATATATATATATATATATATATATATACGGTTTAGATAGGTATAATTAGATTATACTAATTTGTCATGAATATGGCGTCTAATGGCGACAGTATACATCAATATACAAATGACGTCAAAAGTCAAGCTGTCATTTCTCAAAATTTTATAATTGATTTGTGCCGTATTTATTCGGATTTCGAAAAAATGTTTCAAATAAATGTTGTTAGTATATGTTATAATGAACAACTTTTATCCGAAATATTTTTTGGAAAACCGAACAAATACGGCACAAATCTATTATGAAGTTTTGAAATGAAAGTTCGATTTTTGACGCCATTTTTACATCTCTTTTTAATTCAATAAATTATTATAATAAATTACATTGATGTATACTGTAGCCACTGGACGACATATTGATGACAAATTAGTGTAATCGCGTGTATCTCAATCCACTTGTATAAGCGGAATCCTGTATTTATAATTACTATTTAAACACTTAAATTCAATTTGTGATTAAATTTCACTGTTAGGGAGACCGAATTATGTAGTACTACTATCTTTGGCTCCGGTTTTACCCAAGGTGTGTGAAAATGTATATTGGCCGCAGTGATGCTAACTTAGTGGATTTTTTGTTAAATTTCGAGATATTTTTTGAACTTTGGGAATTTTTTAGGGTTTTTCAATTTATTTTTGGGACATAATCTTTACCCATGATTGTGGATATTCCATTGCATTTTTTTCCGACATACTTTTTCAAATTATCAGTTTAGGAGGTTTTGCTTTGATTTTCGGAAATTTTAGGGGCTTTTGAAGTTACTTTTAGGGGAAAAAAATTTTGAGTGTTGTCAACACTGATTGGCCGGGTTGGTCTTACTGGTGTGTACGATAGTGTCATCTACATAAGACACTTAACAACAACAATCGACTACAGGTTAGAGATGCACAATGCACAGCTTTAGACAATATAATAATAAATACGGAACTTTAAATAAGAGATAATAATATTTAAAAAAACATTTTCTAAACATGTTTATAAAACGTAAAAAGACAAATTATCTTTTTAATAGTTTGATAATAGTGTACACACAAACAAACGTACAAACATGTATGAATATATTTAAGAATGGTGAGAACTTTTGGCTGCCGTTGTTGTTTAACTACATATGGAATATAAATACACAGTCGGTAAATATCTCGATAATAGCCATCCATACATTTCGTTCTCTCAGATATAATCGTTCACGAAAAACCTTTTATATACTTCATTTGAATTGCGTTTCATTTACAATAATATAATATTACATATATACAGGCTGTCCTCCTTACTCCGCGTCGGAATGGCCATAAGGTCATCAGGTCAAGTTGGCATTTGTCACCCGGGCTCTAGTTTGCGTGCGTGGGCCCTCGAGACTTACTCTCTGGAGCAGGAGAAAGGAAGAAGAGTAATCGGCGAAGGTAGTTCAGATCAAACAGTTGAAGTCCGAAGTTGAAAATAAATACGTATTTCGACTACAATGTAGTCATCTTCAGTATGAATTAGCTAATCGTAACTATCTCTGGGATATGGATTCAGAGATATGTTGCTTGTTGCTAATTTGGTGCGTGTCTTACAATGATATTAAAAAAGTTATGTCCTTTTATACGATTTGAATGAGCGTATAATCTGACCTGAGGATTATTTAAGTCGACTGGCTCAACGGATAAGGTGTGTGAAGAGCCCCACCAATTTATTGGCGGTATTCTTTGGTGACTATGTATGCGGCGTTTGTTTTGTCATTAAAGTGAGGGTATCGAAGCTAACCTTGACCATTCAGGTATTAGATTTATTTTTTTGAAAATGGTTTAATTTTATTAAATCAGAATTTGGAATTGGGCCATTCCAATGAGGATTATTTAAATCAGTCAACTTAAATAATCCTCAGGACAGATTATACCCTCAGTCAAATCGTATAAAAGAACAAAACTTTTTTAATGTCATTGTGAGACACGCACCAAATTAGCAACAAGCAACATATCTCTGAATCCATATCCCAGAGATAGTTACGATTAGCTAATTCATACTGATGATGACTACATTGTAGTCGAAATACGTATTTATAAAAATACAAACAAATGTTCTAGGAATTGGGGCAAAATTTGAAATGTAATAGCAAAGAACTTGTTTCTCTCGAAGAGATTCAGATGCCTGCCGAAGTTGAAAATCATTTGCATGTAATCTTTTATCCCAATATAACAAGCACATTCGTACGTACTCCCCAATTTAAATGTCGCTTACTGTGAAATCCTCACAATATCGTTTACGCAAATAACTTGCGAGGCGATTTTCCGTGCTGAAGCGCATTAAGACGAAACAACATTCTCTACTGGGGCAAGAACGGCTAAAATCTTTGATTATTCTAAACGTAGAATCGGATCTTATCTAGGATAACGATGTTAGCAGCTTTTACGAACGATTTGATAATCTAGCTGAAATTTATCTTCTATTTGAAAAAATTTTAATAGGCTATAGCTTCAGTTATAACTTTTTACATAAAAGTACCACTTTGAAAATGAAAACTTCTAAAACCACCTATTGGCTATTTGATTATTATTATCATTTGATCGTTTAGTCGTTTAGTAGGTCTACCCATATTTAGACAAATAAAATCAGTTATAAATAAAACCTATTTTGACAAAATGGAAACCCGAATTCAAAAATCAAATATTCTAAAACAAAAATGCACTAAAAAGTAAAAAAATAATTGCATATTCTTGTGCCAATTTTAGTTCACCTAAGCAAAAAAATTTTAAATATATATGTACAATTATTGTTATTTTTGGAGGCGGTGTTCAAAAGTGAATTTCTCTATGCTGACACCGACTTCAAAAATAACAATAATTGTGCATATATATTTAAAAATTTTTGCTTAGGTGAACTAAAATTGGCACAAGAATATGCAATTATTTTTTTACTTTTTAGTGCATTTTTTGTTATAGAATATTTGATTTTTGAAGTCGGGTTTCCATTTTGTCAAAATAGGTTTTATTGTCTCAAAAAATGCAATCTTACCTATGAAAATTATTGTTTTTATTAAATATTACTTACTATATGACTATAAAAAGATAAATTATTAACCAATATAGAATTAATTTATATAATGTTTATGTTCCGTTTTCCTCAGCTAATCGATTCTATCAACAACAAAAAAGAGTTACCATTTGCAAAACACAAGCTGACCTTCAAATAACCTTGAAGGCAAGATTCAAGGTCAAAATCAATGTTATTCAGGTTATTTTTTTCTAAAAACGCTTCCGTTAAGAAATATTCAGGTGCTTTTGGTTAAAATGAGGAGACATCCTGTATAAATATATGTAAACCCAATCATTTGTAGTATATTACAGAGGTAATGTTCGTTTTTGTTTTGTGTTTTTGTAGCGTTCAATTAAAGAAGACTGAAGAGAATTCAAATTCATGTGAATAATAATTTTTAAAAATTTTTAAAGAATCATGTGAGTATACAGAGTGTTCCATGCCAAAGATGGGAAGAAAATATAAAAAGTAATATTTTGGGCTTTTGTACGAAAAAATAAATGAATTAACGCAAATTTGAAAAATCTTCCATCAAAGTGGATACCCTAATTCGCTATATTCGCTATTCGACAAACGTATAAATTTTGTATACTCAGTATATACCGTGTGTTTTTTAAACTTCACCCAATCTGGAAACAAGGTATGTATCTGTCGCTGTCCGTGTGCAGCGCACCGTGGTGCGATTCCCAGGCTTAAAGAGAAATCGGGAGATACCTTCACTTTGTAGATCCAAAACAAATTTACGTGTAAAACGACTACTTTGTAGGTCTTTAAACATGCAAGGTCACTTCTCGACTTTTCGTCTCAACTTGGCATGTGTTTATCGACTCGAGATCTATTAGAAATATAGATTATTGGAGTATGTATTCATATTTCATTAACATATTTCATGGACATAAATGCTGGTTTACTATACCTAGAGTAAAAACTATACGCTAGTTTTCTATACCGTGTGTACGTAGCTTTAGGATGTTGATTTCTATCTGGAAAAATTTTTTTTTATTATTCAGATTATTCTTTTCTGTAGGAAAATTTCCTATGATATTTTTTTGTCAATTTTAAGCTATCATATTTCTGTGATTATCTTTGTGGCTATTTAAAAATAATTCTATGACTTTAGGCAATTTTAACATAATCAATTTTGTATACACGGTATATATTATACAGCTTGTATTTTAAAATACACCCAATCTGCAAACAATGTATAGTGCATCTATCACTATCTATACACAGTATACCATGATACTCTACTACTCTACAGGCAGACGTCCCCACCAAAGACTGATCTAATGTGACAAATGTCTATGGTGAGAACGTTTCAAACCCGCCTTCGATTTTCATGCAGAACAAAGTAAAACCATATCATAGTACACTGCATATGGACAGCGATAGATACACTATAAATTGTTTGCAGATTGGGTGTATTTTAAAATACAATCAGTATACCAGGGTATATTAAGTTTAGTCCCGAAAATTATTTTTTTAAAGAATCTTTTTCCATTCTGTAATGATGATTTTTGTAAACGATGTATATCGGTATATAGGTAAAGCTTAGGCTAGGAATTATAGTTTGTAAGAAATCGATTGTAATATTATTGAAATTCGAAGATACCAATAAAATTTTACAGTACTACTTCAGTCCCGAAATGTAATGGTTGAAAATATTGTTCGTAGAAACAAAAATTGGAAAAGGTGTGTTCCTAAAATGACCTAATTAATCCATTTTCACAAATTTGTCCGTCCTTCTGTAAACACGATAACTCAAAAACGAAAAGAGATAGCAAAGCTGAGATTTTGTATGTACACTACCATTGAATATATTTCAACTAGTAAGTCACATTCTAAGCGTATATATATTATTGAATATATGTATAATATTACATATAGTAACACTTAGAATGTTTCTACTAGTTCATTTTTTATGAACGGGAGTGTATGTTCTAGAGCTAAAAAGTTAGTGATTGGGATTTGGACCATGTTTGGGCAAAATGACCAAAACTGTCCATCTTGGAAAGCGTAAAGATAGAACAAGAATTTAAAGACAAAAAATTAAATTTTTTTTTCATAAATTTAGTACATACCGGGTATTTAAGCAATTAACTCAGTTAGTAGTTATTTTCACTTGTTTTTTTTTTAATAAAAAAAAGTCAAATAAATTTTTCTTTATACAGTTTTTCATACCAGATTGTTATACCCAGTATATATATATATACCAGGCTATCTCAAGTTTAGTCCCGACTTTGAAACGGATGAAAATATTGACCGCAGACAAAAAATTTTGCTATAGATGATCATAAAATGGCCAAATTAGTCCATTTACGCAAAAATATCAATCCGTCCGTCCTTCCGTAACGACGATAACTCAAAAACGAAAAGAGATAGCGAGCTAAAATATGTGTATTCTAGAGCTAAAAAGTAAGGTCAAGTTCGTGAATGGGTAAAATCGGACCATGTTCGGGCAATCTAGGTGCTAGGGACCCGTATGCGGTACCCCTCTCTGATTAATAAAATGGGCAAAACTATTTATCTATGAAACCATAAGAGATAGAACAAACATTTAAGGACAAAAAATGCTCCTTTTTTAAAAATAAACAACTTTTATTTGAAACTTTTTTCATAACTTCAGTATATACCGGGTATTTAAGCAATTAACTCAGTGAGTTGTTATTATCACTTGTTTGAAATTAGATTTTGTTACTTGCATATCAAAGTACAGAAAATACTGCGTACGTATCTTAAACGGACTGCTTAAGAATAATTAAAAGGTATCAAAGATAATAAATATAAAATAAGTAGGTACTTAAAGAATATTTTTACAATCCAAAAATTCAATCATTTATTATTATTAGAATAGGAAGCAATACTTATAAAAATGTACACTCGAATTACAAATTAATTGATCTATCCCTATACTTATAATACAACATAATCAAACATCATCTATAACAACTTCAAGTGGCCGTGTTGTCAAAGGCGCTCTACTTGGAACTGGAAGAGACCTTGTGAGTTCGATTCCCAACGGTGGCAGTTTGTAAAATAAAAAATAAAAAATGGAGCGGTTAGTTGACTAAACTGCGAAAGAACTGTATGGAAAAGAACAAAAGTAACCGGCTATGATTTGGAATGTTTTCTGCAGTTTCCTTTAATGATGAATATCGACGTAGTTCCTATCAAAGTAGGCTGCAGCCGCACAACCTACCAAATTCCTAGTCTGCATACAAATTTCTTATCCTTTAGGAATCGGTAAATAGGCCTGGAAAGGCTTATTTGCCAAGGCTGCGATCTCCCCTCCGCTACTACTACTACTACTAACATCATCTATAGATCGGATATGTACGATTATAATCTCTCCGATTTCGATCCGGAAACTGTGGTTTTCAATAGTCGATCGGAATTTAAGTTTCATTATTGGAAATGATATGTTTGTTGTGCCACGTAGGTGTTCTTCCTGAAATTCTTCCCAGGCTTAAAGAGAAATCGGGAGATACCTTGACTTTGTAGGTCCAAAAGAAGTTTACGTGTAAAACGACTAATTTGTAGGCCTTTAAACATGCAAGGTCACTTCTCGACTTTTCGTCTCAACTTGGCATGTGTTTCTCGACTCGAGATCTATTAGAAATATAGGTTATTGGAGTATGTATTCATATTTCATTACGTCATTTATAATGTCATTTATAATGACATTATAAATTCATTTATAATGTATATATATAATGATTTTTAATCAACAGATAGTTGTGAATTAAATCCCACCAACGTCGTATTATTCGAACAAGATCGAAAACCGTAACTATCGTTTCGCATCTCGAGAATCTCTGTATTATCGTTTCTCGCGGCAATACTAGTTCTGCCTGTTAACATATTTGTTTGCAGAACTACAACATATCCGAAAATCATCAACTATCTATAAAACCATCTTACCATTCAACTACCATACAAAATCAATTTCAGTTATGTCCAATTTTTTTGAACAGAGTAGTACACTTATACATATAAGCATGTAATTTTACTTTGAGTAATTAGTATTGTTATTGATATTTTAAATTGCTATTAATAATCGACTAGTAAATATTTAATGATTATATACGTGAATTTTTCGCTATAATTTTTTTTTTTTAGATCAATTTAATGATACAAAAAACTAATTTAAAACTAGTATTAACTTTGCTTTTTAAAATATCCGATATATACTTAATAATATATAACGAGGGTACTACATAGAGCAATTTAATCCTGAATTGTGAATGTGAACTTGAAGAAATAATATAGTCGAAGAAATAAATTTATTTCTTTTTCGATTATATTTCATTTATTTCAGCATATTTTTTGACATATTTTTGTCGATCATTGATGTCCAATTGATTCCCAAAAACCTGTGTGGGTTCCCGAAAGCTATGTGCCCAATGGACCTTGCATGGCCGACCTAAGGCGGCAATAAACATTATTGTGGACTTTTATGAATGTACTATATAAGATTTTGAAGAATTTTATAAATGGACTATACATCAGCGCTCGTACATCCTTAAGGTTGTTGTGAAGAAAATTCAATTTAATGACAGGTTCTTCAAAATTTTACAGATTATTATTTCAATAATAAAGAATATCCTGTCAAAATTTGAAGTTGATCCTGTTTTTAGTTTTTGAGTAAAAAATTATTAAAGTTACGATTTTTAAGAGATTTTTATATAGGTTAAATGGACTCGTCGGTAAAAACATGAATACAAAAATCCAGATATGCCAGTGTTATGAAAAACTGTCATAACATTTATCCAAGTCTTATAAATACCTGGACCAAATTTCAAATTAATCTTGTTTTTTGTTTCTGAGATAATTAAATTTGTAGATCGAAAAATGTTCTAAATCTAGTTTTATTTTTATCTAGTTTTATATTTAGTTATATTTATTTTTATCTAGTTTTATTTAGTTTTATCACCATGCAACTTTTTTGAAATACATAAAAACATATTTTTAATTATTAAAACTCTTCGGAAAAATGAAATTTAGGATTTAAGTTTTAAACAATATGTTTTTTTTTTACAAATATATATGTTTTTTACAAAAATTAAATTATTTGAAACGATTTAATTGCAAAATTTTTAATTATTTAGAGTTGGCAATGGATGAGATATCAATGCATTTAGTATATGACAAACTCCCCACCTCTACTTTCCCTCACCAGTTTCACAACAATATCTCATACCATTTTCCGCAGAAAAACCGTTTGGAATTAGGTTTGTTAGTATCAACGTATAGGAATGTTTTGGCCAATTGCCAACCATGCGTTAATGACAGTTTACAGCTGTTAGACTATAAATATATTTATATAACAATAGTTCAACTTACCACTAGTTATTCCAACAGTGTTACAAAGACGTGCTAACAACATGATGAATTAATTTCGACTTCTTTTGTATGTAACACTGTAACAAATAAATTAGTTGTGAAAAAAAAAACAACAAATAAATTACAAAATGCATAACGTAATAAAAATATTAGAAACTCGAGCGAACCCAATTGAAAAAGAATAGGCGGACGTCATTTCTACATAAATACATATTTATAATTGTTGTGATAATTGTCGATTTTATTGAAACTATAATATTTTACGATTGAAGTTTCTTCGATCAAGTTAATTGCATTAATCCATAGTTTAATTAAATACTGATATGAAAAAATTAACTCAGTCAACCAGGAATCGAACCTCGGGCCTCTGGATATCTAGTCCAGCGTGCTAACCGCTACACCAAAGACGACTCTGGCGTATGAATAGTATAACTTTGATGTTTTGAAATTTATAAAAGGGATTCAGAATAATTCTGAAAGAAAAAAAGATCAATCAATTTAATTTTTTAACATTTATAAAAACATTTTGGTTTTGAAATGTATTTTAATCACTTGCCCTGATCGAGACTAAAATTCCCTTACTATTCCATTGGCTTTCCAGGTTATCAAGTGTTTCCAAATCGTCTGTCAACCTGTAGGCCGATCTGTGGAAACTTTTCTACATCCTGAAAGAACAAGAAGAGTTGCTAAGGCCACTATATGTACTATTTTTTCTGAAAGTTTCATCCCCTAATACACCGTTTTGCAACTCTTATTATTTTATCGCATTATATCTGAGAACTAAAAGTTTCGATCGATGCATAGACGTAAGCAGCAGTCTCAACGTAAGCAGCACAAACATGGAACCTTACCTGACGCAATCTCCAAAAACAATTCAAAAACCAATGGTAGGCACATCATTGAGAAACAGATAGAAGAAAGAATAAATAAGGGAGACAATCAATCTCACTGGCTCAAAGAATAACCGTACTTAAATGGGAGTATACTGTGTAGATGGACGAGTCATGGAGGCTTTGGGTAGAGAATAAGAAAATGAAATAAACGAAAATGAAATAGTCTTCAGTGTCAGTCTCAAGCCACCTGCACACGAGAATATTAGTGGCGGCCAGTAGTACTAACCAGTAATGGTCTCTAATAATTATCCCTCGAATGTTCTCGTGCGTAGGGAGGATACTAACGCTTCAAGGTCTAGTTGGCTACTGGCGGCCACTAAAGTCAATCACGTTTGAGTTTAGTGGACGCCAGAGAGGTATTAACAGGTCACGTGACCTAGCGACAGCCATTATTGAACGTGTCTTAATACGCATCCTCTGACCATATTGCACTCACCACGTCAACACAAAACTGGCTACTGGCTGCCAAGTAATGGAAGCCATTAGTGTCCTCGTGTGTAAGCCTACTGTGTAAGCCTCGTGTGTAAGCCTATTTTGTAATAAGCGGTAGATATCATTTCCGTACATCAAAGAATGAATAAATTGCTCAACGAGTATGAATCAAGGGTATTCAATCATGCTAGAGGAAAGTAGTGATTGATAGATAGTGCAATTGTACGTTATATATTTTAAAAGTTAATACTTTCGTAAATTCTATCTAGTCTAAAAACACACTTTAGTTCCACACGAACCATAACCTAAAATAATTGAAAGTCAAATTGTTATATTCACATATTTTAGAACATCCCCTCCAAAATTAAAAGTAAATCATTCAAAACCATATCATTAATAAATGAGAGACAATGTATGTCTTTAAAAAATCGCAAACTACCCAATTTAAACACCCAACATAATGTATAAACTAAAGGAGTACGACATAAGATCCCATCCAGCCGTGTATTAGAAGAAGGTATTATAATTGTATATTACCATTAACCTCCATAAATGAACTGATATCCTATAGTTTTTAGAAATGCAACAATTTTTTGCATACTCTAGTGCTGACAACCAAGTGGCAAAAACGAAAGTAATTAACATAAACCAGTTATTAATCAGAATAATTAAATTTCAAAATCATTTATTCGTATTCTATAAATACGTATTTCGACTACAAATTCGTATAAAAAAAACTGGAATAGTCATGGAATTTGTTTAAGGTCAGAGAAAGCCTGGAAATTTCATCAAATATATTGAAATATGTCATTATAATATGTTTTTTGGGAACTTAGAATATGAGGATGTGAGTGGAGTGGAAGGAATTTTTGAGTATAGACTAGGAATTGGTAGGATATGCGGCTGCAGCCGACTATGATAGAAACTATACCGATATTCATCTGGAGTTCGTGAAGGAAACTGCAAAAAACCTTCTCAAGCATAGCCGGTTACTTCGTTCTTGTCAATACGCCGACAGTTTAGTCAATTAACCGCCCCTTTTTTTTTCTTGATAATTGACAAACTGCCGATGTCGGGATTTGAACCCATAACCTCCCAGTTTCCAAATAGGTATACTGCGCAGACATAACGCCTTAGACCGCTCGGCCACTTATACTGGTGTTAAAATTCTAACTGTGATAAAATTGCATTGCAAACTATTAAAAGCAAAGAAAGCTATTTTATTTTTAGTGTCACTGATTCACAACACGAATTTATTTTAAAGTTGCAACCTTAAATTAGTCACATATTATTATTTGTGTATGCTTAAGCAACCACAATGCAATACTTATGTCAACTTCCATTAAGTTTACTTAAGACATAGTATGAAAGGACTAGCGTATACTATATAGATAAACGTGTCATTGAATTTTTAATTAAATATTGATATGAAAAAAATAACTCGTCAACCAAAAATTGAACTTTGAACCTCTGGATTTCTAGCCCAGCGTGCTTACTGCTACACCAAGTCTACGCCATACTGGCTTGCGTCCGTGAGAACCTACGTAAATTCTACGTAAACCAGAACGTATGTATTCTCTCAGACAGTCAAGCTGCTCTAAAAGCCTTGTCTGGAATTGAGGCCACCTCAGGGGTAATTAAGGATTGTCTGGAGGAACTGGTGGAGCTGGCAAAACAGAACAATGTTAAATTGATCTGGTGCTGGGTCACAGTGGTTATGAAGGAAACAAAAAAGCAAATGCCTTGGCAAAGAATGTAGTCGGAATACCCTTCATAGGCCCAGAACCTATTTTAGAAATTCCAAGGACTGCATGAAAACAGGTGATCAACGAGTGGTCAAATGCTAAACACCGTGATCACTGGGAAAATGTAACGCGGCAGGAGCTCGGGAAAATACTGCTTCAGAGTGCAACCAAGAGGCTATCTCTCGATGCACTGAAGCTGAACAGGATGCAACTGCGGAAGGTTACCGGATTCATTACCGGGCATTATCCCGTACGGAAGCATCTACACACAATGGGATCCATAACGGGTCCATTGTGTGCAGATTGTGTGGCGAGGAGGAGAAAACGTCCAGCCACATTATCTTTGACTGCGAACCTCTGGGTTACAGCAGATACAGGATATTCGGTGCATCTCACCCCCAATATATGTACCTTCAGGAAGACCTGATAAGCAAGCTCCATATCATTGACAGAATTACTTTGTTGTCAAATATCAACTTTATTATTCACATAATATGATTTGTGTATACTTAAACGTCACAATACAATACTTATATCAAATTCCATTATGATTACTTAAGACATAGTATGAAAGAACTAGCGTATACTATACAGAAAAACACGTCATTGAATTTTTAATTAAATATTGAGCCATATTAATTAAGCCACGCCTCCCCACCAGTTCCCAATTTACACACCTAAAATATATTATTTTTATTCCAAGGCAAAAAATATCTTATATTATAAATCCGTATATGACAACAAGAGAAAAGTATGCCGACAATTCAAAGGAGTTGCCTTTAACACCACGTTATAAAGCCTTTAAAATCACGTTGTTATTTAATTTTATACACCTGAAAATTTACTTTTTAAGACATGGAAAACCTGAAAAAGCCATTTGGCGATTTTTGTGGCCACCCTGAAATAACTAAAATCTTAATTAATCACCGGGGAAAAATGTTACTTCTAGAGGACTTATATTTCGAGTAATGGAGGTTTTACAGCTTGAAGGAAGGTAAGGAAATGAAGATTTTTTTTCGAGATTTAGAGGATTTCGACTTATCGATAGTTCTATTGTATTGTAAGATCTAATAAAGCAACGATCAACTGTAATATAATGATTGTCATTTTTCACCGATTATTGATTTATATATGTATGGAAATCATAATTCATCAGTCTTGACAACATTAATCAAGGAAATTGTGGGAGTGTATGGACGTATTTATGTTTCGTTCTTGCCCCGTGGTTGGTGGCTGAAGTGTGTACTCCAATTTTCTGCCATAAGAAACCACAGTCCATGCATAGAGGTCAATGATAATAACATATTACCATACCATACATACAAAGATTATAATTACATGAATAGAGAGAGTGTGAATATGTGCATATGTTTTGTATGTTGTCTTTCAACGCAGGCAGGCAAGCAGTCAGTGGTGGCAATGCACCGTTCCGGAGGTGATTCCGCACACATCAGACCTCGAGGTGAAAGACCGCAACAACAACACACAATCCTAGCTAGCTAGCTAGGTATTATATTATAGAGGTGATCTACTCTACACCACACATATACGCTAATACACCTAGTAGGTAATACCAACAAAAACTAACTAACTACTACCACTATATAGTACATATACATACATACGAAAAAAATCGCAAAAAAAACACACACACTCACTCACAATCGCAGCCCAACAAACATGCGATTTGTATGCTTGCAACAGAGAATATTGTTAGGTTAAATAATATAATATGTGGTGGTGATGTACTTACTTACTAACTATTTTTATTGCAATTTTTATAATATTATATATATATATATATATATATATATCTATAGCTCAATAAATATATATATATATATATATATATATATATATATATATATATATATATATATATATATATATATATATATTATATATATATATTTATATATTTTATTTCATATATATATATATATATATATATATGAAATAAAATGAATAAAAACTGTTATAATACGCTTTTACACTAGACATCATGTAGTTTTACTAGTTCTACAATGCAAAAATTTGAAAAACATCCGTGCCATATTGTTACTTCTAACACACTAAAAAATGAAATGGAGGAATCTGAGGTAAAACAACTAAAGTGGAGCTCTGTCCTGTCATTCGCAAAGTAGACGAGTAGGTTCGACAACGAACACAGGGCTTGAGGAAACGATCCACTTGTTGAACAGGATGAGGAGATGGGTTAGACGTCGGAAACCAGTCCAAGTGGCCGAGCGGTGTAAAGCGTTATATATGCGCAGTATGCCTACTTGGAAACTGGGAGGTTATGAGTTCGAATCCCGACATCGGCAGTTTGTCAATTATTAATTGACTAAACTGTCGGCGTATGGACAAGAACGAAGTAACCGGCTACGCCTGAGAAGATTTTCTGCAGTTTTCTTCACGAACTCCAGATGAATATCGGCATAGTTCCTATCATAGTCGGCTGCACCCGCATATCCTACCAATTTCTAGTCTATACACAAAAAATTCCTTCCACACCACTCACATCCTTAGGCATCAGAATGGACCTTATGGTCGAAATGTAGCCCGTCCAGGGCAGCCTCTACAATCTATCTATCTATCTAGGGGTTGGTAAAAAGGCCTACTTGCCATACTTTGACCTTCCATCCGTTACTACTACTACTACTACTCTAAAACACTATTAAATATCTCCGTCGGAAATCCCAGATAGTCTTTCATAGGAGAATATCGTTTAGGAAAAGTGGGAACGATTGGGTAGCATGTGGTTCTATCGACTCCAAGATAGATAGATTGACAGATAGATAGATATATGTTGGGGCTTATAGAAATATTGCAAGACGACCTTATGGCACATTGTGCTCTCCCTTCACTTCAATCTGAAGAGATTCGCTTCTATCATACTTTGGCAATAGCCAGGAGTTTGCTTATCAGGTTTTCCAAATGGTTCATATATTCGGGATGAAATGCATCGAATATCTTGTATCTGCTATAACCGAGAGATTCGCAGTAAAAGATGATGTGGCTGGATGTTTCTTCCTCCTCGCCGTACAGTCTGCACATAATGGATACATTATGGATGGATTCCTATTGTGTGCAGATGCTTTCGTAGGTGATAATGTCCGGTGTGTGATAAAAACATATATATACACAGTATGCCATGATATGGTGTTACACACACACGACGGACGGTGGACAATAACGACGATGTATACATGCACGAGTAAGATGCAACTATATATAAATGATTGTAGTTAGAGAGTGATAAGTATAATTAAATAGTTATTTATGTTATAATACGATACTGATTGTTTATGTGTGACAAAGTAAACCATATCATAGTACATTACATATAGACAGCGATAGATATACTGTACAGTATTCCACATAGACAATGTGTCTCGGAGGATGGAGAGAACAATATCATCGGCACCCTAATGTTGGGACATTCTTTCCAATACCAACTGACCATATAGGAGTATTACATAATATATGAATAAACACGGCCAGCATTAACAGTTTGGACAACATTCTTGGCTAGGACGCCTTTTAAGAGGATGTTAGTTTTCCGTTAAAAATGTTTTTAAATTAATTAATTAAAAATATGTACTTAAAAAGTTCGATGACCCACAAATTTTTGTGTGTGGGGTAGTACTAATGTTATATATTATAAAATTACAGATTTCTTCAGTAATGGCCTTACAATTTAATGGTTTATAGACATTATTCCACAGCCTTTATACTTTTAATAACTTTGCTCATAGTCAATTGCATACCTTAGAGATTAAGCCTTAACTTAAGAACTCTCATATGTTACATAGGCTGTATTCGTTTTGGGCGCTTACACGCTTCCATCCATAAGCCAGTGATTCTGAACCACTGTGCCGCGGTAATATTGTGTGCCGCCAAATTTTATAAATGTATATAGTAAAGTATTAACCAACATAAAAACGATAAACTATATTTTGACAAAATGGAAACCCGACTTCAAAAATAAAATATTCTATAACAAAAAATGCACTAAAAAGTAAAAAAATAATTGCATATTCTTGTGCCAATTTTAGTTCACCTAAGCAAAAATTTTTAAATATATATGTACAATTATTGTTATTTTTGGAGGCGGTGTCCAAAAATTATGTGAATTTCTCTATGCTGACACCGCCTCCAAAAATAACAATAATTGTACATATATATTTAAAAATTTTTGCTTAGGTGAACTAAAATTGGCACAAGAATATGCAATTATTTTTTTACTTTTTAGTGCATTTTTTGTTATAGAATATTTTATTTTTGAAGTCGGGTTTCCATTTTGTCAAAATATAGTTTATTTCTCGCTTTTTAGTGACTCTAAAGTTCTATAACTAGTTTTAATTATCTAAATATGGGTAGACCATACTTAAACGACTAATTTTTAGTGAATTTTTTTATAACACATTTTTTTTTTACCCGGTTTTTTTTTTTTTTTTAATTTTAAGAGCATTTTTTTATAACAGATTTTCAATTTTATTTACATGCATTTTGTTTTTTTTTTGTAAAAATTTTTTTTTTGGGGTCGGTTTTTTTTTTGTAAAACATTTTTTTTTTTACCCGTTTTTTTTTTTTTTTTTAATTTTAAGAGCATTTTTTTATAACAGATTTTCAATTTTATTTACATGTATTTTGTTTTTTTTTTGTAAAAATTTTTTTTTTTGGGGTCGGTTTTTTTTTTGTAAAAAATTTTTTTGAAGTCGGTTTTTAAAAAAATTTTCTTATTTTCCCATTATGAATGAGTATACCCTTTCAAAAAAAAAAAAAAATTTCGCAAAAATCGGTTATCACATATAAAATGAGGATTTTCCTCGATATTCCGGGGATCCCCTCATCAGAATGCGATTTGGTGCCAATGGGACCAATGGGAAACCAAACCCTTTAAAACAAAAAAAAAAAATTCAAAATCGGTTCATAAATGTTGGAGTTCTGAGGTGACACACATAAAAAAAAAAAAAAAAAAAAAAAAAAAAAAAAAAAAAAAAAAAAAAAATACAGACGAATTGAGAACCATCCTCCTTTTTTGAAGTCGGGTTAAAAAGAAGATCGAGACTGTTAAATGTAGAAGACGATATGAGAGTAGCATTGTCATTTTTACGACCAAATGTAAATGAAATTATCAAAAAACATCGAGCTCAAATTTAAAAGTATTATTATTGTTAACTTGTAATGAATCCCTTAATAAACGTACTGTTGTTTTTGTAGTATATATTATTTTATTTTACATTCAAAATTATTATCATAAACTATTTTACACAGTGTATTATAGGTAAGTAAACAATTTTTAAACTTATCTTTTTCTTTGTGTGCCGTCGAATTTTGAAATCGTTAAAAGTGTGCCGCGACTAAAGAAAAAGGTTGAGAATCACTGGTAAAAGCGTGTGTTTATTTGTCTGTCATATGTACCGGGTTTTTTTTAGTGTATTCCAATGAATTTTTAATTTTTTGAATGATAAAATTTTTTTTTTTTTTTTGAAAAAAAAAAACCTATAACAAACATACAAATATAACATACAAATTCTTACTTGAAAAAAACCTACATTACCGACATACTTTATCAAATTGTCAGTTTAGGAGGTTTGTTTTGATTTTAGGGGCTTTTGTCAAGTCACTGAAACCAACATTCTTATGCTTGAAAAACAGCTAAACTGTTTCCATCCGCTATATTAAATTAAA
The DNA here is from genome assembly GCA_963920215.1 of Nineta flava. Taxonomy (NCBI): domain Eukaryota; kingdom Metazoa; phylum Arthropoda; class Insecta; order Neuroptera; family Chrysopidae; genus Nineta; species Nineta flava. Next base: position 118,531,082 of record OY986041.1, read on the forward strand.
CTCGGCCTTTCGCACTACCGTGCTCTAGATATTGATGGCAACTGACGCTTACACATACACTCCCGTTCAAAAAAAATGAACAGACCTGAAATGTTAATTTTCTTACATTTCATAAAACTCCTCACTTTTGTAACTCTCTGTATAATATTTATTTATAAACAAAGATAAGTAGTATATTTTTTAAATGTGAAAAAAGAAAAGGAAGTTTTATATTTTTTATTTATGTAAACAATTTATGTATACAAAAACATTTACTACAAGAATAATCAAAATTGTGAGAGACTGATTCGGTTCAAGTCTATTCATTTTTTTTGAACGGGAGTGTACTTATAATGCCAAAACGAATGGAATTTTCAATAGTAGAGTAAGCGTTCATAAGCCAACACGAACGCCAATAATGTGCGCTTAAACGAGTGAGCGCTGATAGTGTGTAAGCGCCCAAAATGAATACACATCTAGTGTAATAGCAGACTTAATGCCGTTCTTTATTGTATGCATGGAGATACCACTATTGTTGTGTTAACTTTGTTATGTCGTAACAAACCAAACATTATGTGCCGTAGCCAATGTAAAACAATAAAAGAATATTGTGTGACTATTATCGTTATTTTTTTGTATTCCTTAAGGAGAAACTAAACAAAGAGTAGTGTATTTGTCGATACATGGTGACAGTACAACATTCTGGGTGTTGTCACCCAGGATTGATGAAAGTGACAATGCAATGTCTATATTCATCCATGACAATTCGATTGAAATGTGTAACTTTTATGCATTTTTTTTTTTACAAAAGGGAGTGTCTTCAAAGTCGTTCTTGACAGGGTATAACGATACAGGTTTTCAGTTCTCTCTGGACGTAATTTGTATGAAATGGGCTTATTTGCGATTTTGCCAACTAAATTATTTGGCTAAAATTTTTCCAGAAAAAAGATTGTATCGATTAATTTATCTCAGAGCTAAAACCATTGTTCCGCACCAATTTATAGGCTTAGAAAAATATAAAAATACTTGTTTGAGAAATTGAATTCGAATAGAACAATATCAAAAGCTTTAAAAATTGCTATTTGGTGCAATCCTTTACAATCAAATTGACCCAAGCTGAAATACACCCACAGAAACTAAAACTATTTTAGGAATGTGAAAAAATAAGTATTTTATTTTGAAAATACATTTATTTCTCAATGGAACCTCCCTTTAGTTCAATACACTTTGACAAACTTTTCTGCGCAATAACTGGATTCCGTCTCTGAAGTGCGATTCTGGAAGGTCTTCAAACTATCTATTTACCGCTGCTATCACCTTTTCATTTGGCCCAAAACGTTTTGCAGTCACACATTTCTTAAGATTTGGGAATAGATGAATATCAGAGGGAACCAAATCTGGCGAATAGGGAGGATGTTCCAGCAATTCATATTTTAAATACCTTAATTTTCCCATTATCAAAGCGCCTTTGTGGGTGAGTGCATTAACCTGTAGAAAGAGGATCTTTTTTTTGGCAAACGGACTTTTTGTTCCTAATTTCTCATCTATCTGGTCAAGAAGATATGCGTAGTATTAACTGTTTGGCAGGTATTCAATTAAAATAATCCCTGTGAAATCTCAAAAAAACACTAGCCATAACCTTGCAATCCATTGTCCTTGCCTTGTTCGGTCCAAAGCCACCGGCTTCTACTCACTGCTTACGAGTTTTAGGATGGACAAATGGACAACAAAAAGCCACTTTTACTATCCATTGTACCCTCTAGAGAATGTTTATTTCCTATTATCGTTCGAAAATAAAAACTAATACATAAAAAAAAAATTTGGATATTTTTATGATGGTACATTTCTGGTTGGTTCAATTTTATTGTGTAACAGTGTACGTATATTTGTTTCCAAGTGGAATTTTTTAGTTACGCCACTGTAAAACGTGTAATATTTAAAAACAATTTACTCTCTTCAAGTCTATGAAAATTCTGGTTTAGCTAGTTTTCGCATGTTTTAACGATTGTATGCAAATCGATATTAATTAAAATTATGGTCTTATTGAACCTTAATTTTTATAAAAATTTTGTACTTCACTTTAATTTTTAAAAACAAACAAATAATTTATTTTTATTTTTTGAAAAATTATTATTTTTTTAAAAGATTTTTGTGATAAATTTTTTAAAGAATGTACTTGAAATAGATAAATGATTAACAATTTATTTATGAAAAAAATTATTTAAAATTAAAAAAACAAACAAAAAATTTAAAAAAAATGAAATAATTTATCTTCTAATAATAAGTAAAAAGAGTTTATAAATTGTTGAAGGTGGAATGATGGTAGTATATAAACTACTATTTAACATTTTCACAATTTTTATCCGCAAATGCTTTGAGGATAAAATTTTATATGGGGATTGAAATGAAATTTCAGATTATAGAATGCCACCTTTACCGTAACGATCGTCTATGTGACAGTCGGCAATCATCGGCATTGTTAAGATAGGAGATTAATTAATTCACAATAAATACGACATTAACGTTCAAGTTTTCACAGCATGCCTGAGCCCCAGACCCAAAACTTTATTATGTGTTGATATGATTATATCTGGCAAACGTGGCTAAAAATGTATTTTCTCTAGTTTCATGGTCACAAGCCGTAAGATACATCTGAATCCTACCATTTAATAGTGGGCGCAATTATTTGGACATTTACTAAATACACTCATGTAATTACAGTTCAAAACATAAGCAGAGATTTTCCCTTTTTTCCCGCCTTCCAAATAACTTATATTTGTCTAAAAATTAAAAAGAATAATTTTTAACAAATATAAGTATCACCGTGTGGCTATTCGCTAAAATTAATTCTTTGAAATTATTCTCTGTATAAAACCATATTCTAAGAGAAGTAAAAATTCACCTACAATATACTATGAACTCTCTGTTTAAAGAAAACAACATGACTTAAAAATATTAATCAATATATACATCGATACTTAATCAAAAGTGGCCCTCAATCGCGTGACTGACCCACTTAATAGTTCTATGTATTCAATACAAATTTATATATCATCTTCACAGAAGAATAACGAAATCTGTGTGTAATAATAATAAGAATACTCTCATCAATTTATAACAAAATTTTTACAAATTTGTGTTTGTTAAAAAAATTTGTCATTAAAATCATCGCGTTTTTTAAATTGGTTGTTTCTAATTATCGTTAACAATTCCAAGAGATTGTCTCTCATTGAAATCTAAATTGCCTTAAAACACTTGTAAATTGTAAATTATAATTCAATTTAAAAAAATAAAACCCGGCTTATTTTACACATGCATTCATGCAGACAAAACCGTTAGATGACTGTTTGTTACGCTACAGCTTACTTATGTGTCAATACGACGTTTAAGGTACACTCCCGTTCATAAAAAATTGTACCAGCAAGTCACATTCTAAGCGTATATATATTACTAAATATATGTGTAATATTATATACAGTAACAATTAGAATGTTTCAACTGGTTCTATTTTTATGAACGGGAGTGTACCTTAGTGTACTGTTATAGTTCCTTTTTGTACCCAGGTATTATCTGTATACTATCCGTCTAAAAACAAACTTTTCTAAGAAAAAAGTTAGGAATGAAGCTCCACTTAGAAAACAGTAGAATACTTCACAAGGATTGTTTAAAAAAAATTCTACCGTATGTTTCATTAACGCCAGAGATAATTTAATTTAAAAATGATGGAATTTTTGTTAATTAATAATAACATACCGCATGACTTAGCAATATGCTAACTAATATAAGCATCTAACACATGTTATACTATACTCAAAAACAGAAACAGAACTATACTAATATAGTTCTGTACTCAAAAGTACTATACTATACTCAAATAGTATACTATACTCAAATATATATACTATACTCAAAAGCAGTCAATGCAGTACAATATAAAAGACACGTGGCGGGGCGTTTATTTTTTGTTTATACACCAAAGTGCCTTGACGCAAAGCTTCACCCACAAATGTGCATACTCCCATTTGATTAAATGTAATTTATTTTGGGCAAAAAAATTTGTAACATGCCTTTAAGTGAATGGGTAAGTAGATTTGTACTAAAAATTTACTGTAGTTCTGAAATGTCATGCTGTTTGATATAACTTTACTACACTAAATTTAAGAGTCGCACCACAAAAATAATTCCCAAAAGGGATATTTTTAAATATACTAATATAATATAATAACTTAGTTAAATTTATAACAAACGTATGCGTTAATGCTAATCACCAAAGTTATGCTGTTATTTTTGTTTTTTAAATATAAAACTATTTTCACCATAAAATGATAAGTTCTAATTTAAAAAAAAAAACTATAATTTAATCTTATGTCTAGAAAATTTAGAACTATATTTACTAAATAAATTGAAATTATTGTTACAGCTCAAATTTATTATCGAAATTTTAAGTATTCTATGAAAAAAAATATGTCAACCACTCTATGATACAAATTTTAAGATTGTAGCGCCATATTGATAGAAAACTGAACTATATATTCTTGTAAAAAAAACAAAAACTGTTCTCTTTTAAAATTTGTCAATAATTACGACTGTAACAATGTTTATTCGTTATGTTTACATTATTTATTTTACTTAACGATTTAATTTTTTTTCTAAACCGGCGACATTTGATCAATTTTCAAATGTTTCCACTCAAAATAAATTTTACAAAAATTGTTTTTCAACAAATAACAAAGTCCGGTACGAAATAATAAACTGTGGAAATAAATAAATAAATTTAGTGTAGGACACCGGGATTACATCTAGTTCTAAAAATTTACTTCAAACATTTCAAATACTGGTTATTATATTCTCGGGCGTACTCTATTTACATAGACACTTCCTTTTGTTGAAAGACAGTGGTAAGAATATTATTAAGTTAAACACAAAACATTTACTTAGGTAGGTATACATACGTTTAGCTCTGATTCATGTGACATTTGTTTAAAACAACAATTTAAGTCTGATGCGGTCAGTAGAAACGTCTTTAAAAAAAGGTTTACATAAAAAAACGAATATTTACCTTTTAATAATAAAGACATAATAAAATTTCCATTTTGCCCTTAAAAACCAACAACCAATAACACACAAATCAAAGTAAACCACTTTTCATTTGTTTATTGTCTTCAAAATAAAAATCAACAAACACTACAAGAAAAAAAAAATCACTCAATAATAACGTGGTGTGTAGAGATACCTCCGTCTGTTCTAAACACCAGCTAGAATGATGAAGTCCACCTCGTGTGCTACTGTAATTATTATTATTATTGTTAGCAGTTATAGTGCTTATTCTATGTGCACTAGAAAGAACAGTGGCGGTAAGCGACGACTGGAGACTGGCGGGTATTATTATTATCATCATCATCATCATCATCATCATAGTCTATAATAAAATGGGAGGCAGCTCTCATCATAGAGAATCTGATTTATCCATGTGACTGTTTTGTTATATGTGTGGTAGTGGTCATGGTCGCGATCACCACCAAGTTAGCAAAGTGTCGCACATGCAACTTTCAACTAACTACTACTACTACTGTAGTCTAAGAGCTGGCTACATAAAAGTGAACTGTTCGAATATAGTCGTGATTTTTTCTCATAAGTTTCCAATGACATCGTCAAAGCAAGAAGCCTATTTTGCATAAGTCATATTGGAGAAGTCGTATAGAGTTTAAAAAAAAAAGATCGAATATAGTTCTGAAAATTGGTGTAGTATTACATTTTGAAAATTGAAAGAAAATGTTTCCAGAAGTGTAGGTGCAGTGCTAACCGCTCCCAGTAGCGATAAAGCAGTAAACTATGAGTTAAAACTCATAAGATATAGTACTGCAAATTTGTTTGCTGCAAGTTTGCAATACAATTAGACTTTTCATAAATTTGCAGAAATTAAAAGTGAGGCTAATTGACCAAAAAGCTTATAGATCAGGAGCTCAGAGCCCCCAGACCTACATCATTTTCGCAAAGTCAAAGGGACCGTCCCAAGTGAACATCCCACTCACATTCGTCTGCGTAAACGGCCGAAGCTATTACGTACATTAATACGTATAGAAGTGTAATTTCAGAATATAAAGTTGCGAGACCTGTGATTTCAAGACGATAATAATGTTTTAGCACGAAATTCAAACTCGTTTTTTTTATTTATTTGTCAACTGGCTATAAAAGTAATTATTTTCAACGAAATACAAATTTAACTTTCGCAAAAAATTTATTTAAAAAAAGTAATTAAAGATGTGAAAATAACAATTAAGTTAATTGCTTAAACACCCGGTATATACTGAATTTAGGAAACAAAAGATTCAAATAAAAGAAAATTTTTGTTCTATCTCTTAAAAAATGTTCCTTTTTTAAAAATAAACAACTTTTGATATAAATTTTTTAACATAAATACAGGATATACCGGGTATTTAAGCAATTAACTCAGTTAGTTGTTATTTTCACTTGTTTTTTTTTAACTCTACACGATCGATCCCCACCCACACTCTCTGCCACTAATGCGACTCTTGCTCTTGCTTTGACGATGTCATTGAAAACTTACGAGAAAAAATCACGACATATTCGATCAGTTCACTTTTATGTAGCCAGCTCTCTGTCTATGCTACTATATGTACTCCTATTGGGTATATTTCAATATCAAACTGTGTTAAGTTCTTTGTATTAAATATTATTTTATTTTATGTGCCTTCCTTGTTGTGTTTTATAAGTATTCTTATCAAAGAAGTAATACAGCAATACAACCAACGACTAATAATAATGTATAGGTAAGGTATTATACACCAGTTAATCAAAGGTCAGCAGACATAGAAAAAGTTGTGTCTAAGTCTAATTTTTGATCTAAATACATATTGTTAGGCAGTGTAGGCTGCTGTATCCTAGAGCGGCTAAGTTATTAAATGCAATGCAAAGATAACTAAAAACAAACAAATAAAAAATACAATAGATTGAAAATTAAATTAGTAAAACCAGGGAAAATTATTTTTACCTTGAATTGTTCAAAGTCATTCAACATGAATTGTTTAAATAATGACGTGATAATTCGCATCGTGTGTACTGTTAAGGGTGTATTCGCTGACAGAGCGCACTATTGGTTGAGTTGCATGATAGACACCACAATCACAGACGCTTTCTTTATCGAGGTAAGGCAGCAAAAGCGCCAGCGATAAATCGTACTAACTTCCAAAACGAACACTATTATATAAGCGTTTGTTTATTTGCAGTGTGCACAAAGTAGAGTTTTTTTTAGAAGGAAAAGATGTTTAGGGGTTTTTTGCATTTCTTAATTTTTTGAATATTTTATATCATTTATTTTTCTGAATAAACAAAAAAGCCCACATAACATACAAAATCTTATTGGAAAAAAACCTACATTACCGACATTTTTTTTCAAATTGTTAGTTTAGGGTGTTTTGGTATGATTTTAGGCGCTTTTGAAGTAACTCAAGCAAACATTCTATTGCATGAATAATAGTTTAACTGTTTTCATCCGTCATATTGAAGCCAAATGACGCTTACACGTACTTATAATTCCAAAACACGTACTTATAATTTTCAAGATTAGAGTAAGCGTTCATAAGCCAAAAAACGAACGCCAATAAATTTCACTTTTAAGCATGAGCGCTCAAAGCATGTAAGCGCCCAAAACGAATACAACCTGTGTTCGTAATGATATGTAAAATCACGAGCTATACCTTTCACATGGGTGGAGTCCAAAAATGCACAAAGTTAAACTAGTTTTTGTCAGTGACTTCACGCCATAAAATAGCAGAGCTCTAAACGCCAATAAAATTAATCAATTTGTACCGAAAATTTTTCACCGTGTATTATTTTTTGACACGAATACAAAAGGGGGATATTCGGTAAATATTAGCGTTTTCTCGTAGACTAAGGAGACTGTCCGGACTCCCTAAACCCCTCCCTTAAATTAATCTGTGCATATAACTTTGGAACGGTCAGAAAACGGCTATACTTTGGAATGGTTTGGAATTTTGAACTACTGACAGGGTTTTTCTGGAGTTGTAAGGAAACTTTACCTAGGATCTTCTCTCGATTATTATTTCGATATTTCCGATGGTTTTCTCCAAACAATTCGGACAAATACACACACACTCTTCTCCCTATCTTTTTTGTTTCGCAGACACCATATTTAAATATTAATGGCACTCCCACAATTACGACGATTCTAACGTCATCTCATATGTTAAAATCCATCAAGTCGTTTAGGCTATAGAGCGTGCCAAAAAATAGACATACATACCTACATACATAAATACACTCGAAAAATATTACCATTCTTCTGGGGCAGTCGGGTAAAAAGCTTAGATAGTACTTATTTGCTCTAAAAAAATAATACAAAAATCGGATATAACTTCTTATTTTTAACGCACTTTATTTGAGTATACAAATAAAAGTTGTATAAAAATACAAAAAAAAAACCTACAACGAATCTTTATTAAAATTTCATCACAAATCAATCAAAGACTGCAACACCGCCCTTTTGACCGGTTGTCTCAATAATTGATAGCATCTTATCAAACTCTTTCCATTTTTTCCTTAACTGCCGTATCAAAGCTGGCCGTGTGACAAGTGCAACTTTAATACAATGTACCAATACATCACTCTGATAAAACGGTGGGAATGGTACATTCTCTAAACTAAACAAATATATTTTACCCTCAAGATCCCCAACAGCTATATTACGACCAGTCGATGTAAATGCTAACGTAGTTATACGAACTTTATTCGGAGATGGTGTAACACTCGCAGGCAAATACGTTTTTTTACGTATATCCCAAATATAAACGAATGTATCAGCAACACCGGCAATTATTGTACTATGGCACGGATTCCAACATGCCATTTGTATTGGAAAAAATGGGACAGTTAGTGTGACTAATGGTTCATATACACCATCCGACCATAATCGAATCGCTGAGTCAGCACCACATGTTAAAAAAACGCGATTACAAAATGGTGAAAATTTTATTTGATATACCGGACCATTATGAGCTAAAAATACATCAATATGTTGATTCAAAAAGTATTTGGAACATTTATGAATCGTTCCCATATTGGTCCCAACCATATACAGTGCTTGATCGTATGGTACATCCGTAAAACATTCCACGGATGCGTATACGGATAATGGAATTGGATATTGAGTACATTGCTTTAGTTGCTGTATACCTTTGATTTGTCCTTCTAACCGATTTACATGCATTATACAAATACTAGTTAACTCTTGTGTTGTTCCTGGCCGGTAGAGAGTCACACGACCATCTTCATCCACAGCCATAATACGTTCATCGTTGTCGGTTTCACCTATTCGAACCCAATCCACACACAAAATCGGTCCAACTGATAATGACGTATATCTAGTACTATATCCAACAAGCTTAAGATCAATATGAGTTATATCGATAACTTTTATTGTACCATCATAAAAACTAACGGCTAATAAATTTGGATTATTTTTACCAAATGCAACAGCGGTTACGGCCACTGAAAATTCATAAAAACGTTCCGGTTGTGATGGATTTTTTATATTCCATATACAAACAATACCGTGTTTATTCTCCTTAAAAAAGAATTTCCCATATCCGACGGCAATAATATCCTCATTTTTTGGATTTAATATGATCATACTAATCGATCGATCGTATACATGATCATTTGTAAATGCCCATAACAAATCTAGCCTATATTTAAATTCAATTTCCTCCACAAATGGATCCGGTGGATATAGACCGCGGATACGTGTTTGTTCCTTTTTAAAAATATTCCCATCTAATATACGTTCCATAATCATGGTCGCAGTTTTAAATGGAAGCATTGCATGTACCCGTTCCATTTGTGTTTCCTCATCATTCTTCTCTTGTGGTATATCGTTCAATTGATCTTTTAACCTTTGCTCTTCGGTTATCGGTTCTAAGTCACTCACTTCTAAAACTTCTTCTACTGGTTTCACTTTTCTAGAATCCAGCATATCCCATCCGGATGCAAATGCATCACTGTGCTTTTTTTTTGTACGATTGATATTTGTCGCACGTGTTTTTACAACTATAACACTTGTTTGCGATTCAGCATTCACTACTTTACGATTGCGTCCTTTACCTTTGGTTATGTACTCGTACAATTCATTATCGCGTACGACATCTGCACTCTCAACTGTACCGGTTGGTTCGATGGTACTTGTTAATTCAAATAAATATATAATCGGTGTTTCAGTTAATGTTAAATTAATTGATTTTGGTAGGCTTTCATTGATAACTAACGGTTCTAAATGTAAGGAAGTTTTCGAGAATTGATTGATAATATCTTCTACGCTATCATATGGATGATATGGTGCTTCTTGTAAATCTATATGACTTGTTCCACCTGTAACAAGTTAAGGATAATCCGTCATTAGCAAATACCGCATTTTTGCATTCTCGATACATCTAATCGCGATATTTACTTGATAAAAAGTATTAAATTGAATAGATTTATGACTCCGTATCCACTTGCGAGGAAAATATGATAAGGCAAGAATTTTTTCAAAACTTTTATTAAATATTAACGTTAAAATTTAAAAGACTCAATTATTTTTAAAATTAAAGTATTAGTGTTTTAATAAAATTAGAAAATTAATCATTTATTGTTCACGGTCTCCGTATCCGAAATTCCCTGAATTGAATATCGGTATATTTAAAAAAAAACACTATACTAGTAGTGTAGAGTAGTCAATTCTCGGAAAACTCATTTATTTTTTTTTTAGTAAAAATATGAAAAGAAATTCGGTATACCATAATAAAATAATCAAAGTAGTATTATTAAATTATATTATAAATATTTTTTAAAAAATATTTTTATTGTTTTATAATTTTTTTATCTTATGTAAGATTTATTTTATCCCCCCTCTCCTTTTGTCAGCAAAAGTGAACCCCTAAACAGATACTAAGAAAATCCTTGTAATGGCCTTCACGTAATTATTACAACTTTTATTTCGGAGACTACTCGTATAGATAAACTTTGCCTTTTTTACATTTTTATTTTTGATGCAGGATCAATTTATCCCTACCTGTAATTGTAATTGCAGTCCCATGCTGTGATAAAAAATTATACTCAGCACGTACCGTTTGATAGTGTAATTGTGTTTGGAATGCTGATTGTTGTGCACTAAATGTATTCTCACTGATTTTTGCCATATCATGAATAGCCACTTGTTGTTCTTCGGATTGCACTAATGGTGGTATTAAATTTTTTGGTGTTACATCTTCTCCATCCAATAATATTCGATATGTCATACGTTCTGGCAATGCAATTGTTTTAGCAGTTACTGTTGGAAAGCGTTTTGCAGGTGTTATTCCAAATGTTACCGATGAGGCACGTTTTGAGCCAAGACTTATTTTAGACTTTTGTGGCATTTTATGTCTGTATAATTATTTTATTATCGTTTATTCACAACACATACAACGATATGTTTTTAAATGTTTTCTGGATAAGTTGCGATAAATTTTAACATGTGTTGTATATTTATTTATTGATTTAATAAATATATAGTATTGCTAAGGAACCGTTCGTTATAAAGGCTCATTTTCATCAGTGCGTAATAGTTTAGCAGTCGTTCATTATAAAAATACACTAACAACTTTTATTCGAAACATTTCTCCAAAGTCGAATAAATAAGGTACAAACCAACTAAACAATTTTTTAAAATGAGCACTACTTTTGTGGGCTATAATAATACTATTGACTCCATAAGTGACGTTTTTTTTTTTGAAAACATCATAGTTGATTCCGAGCGGAATACATTTGGTTTTCGAAAGTTGGCTTTCTTTAAAAGAAAGGTTGTTACTATTTTTATAACAAACAATTTTTATTTTAAATATTTTTTGAAAGCTAACATGGATTCGGCATGAATCAATCAACTGCAAACATTTGTAAAAGGAATGCCCCCTTTTAGATTTGATAGTAAATTTTTACAATACCACAATAAAATTATAATGTATTATGTAATTATTATGTACTATCTTAAAAATTTACTGATCACACTTCTTGATTAAATAAACCATAATTAACACGGCTTTATTTTCATTTATATAATTATTTTCTTTCTAATTTTTTTGCATATCAACTATACCTTTTTATAGGGGCAAAGTTGCAAAAAATAACCTTATAATTTATGGAAAAAAAATGTATTTAAAAAGAAGACAAATTTGCATAAATTTTATAATTTTAAAGAAGGATTTCATTTTAAGGTTTTTATAAGGAAACAATGGGTATTACCTCCTCTTGCACTAATGACTGCCTCAAGCCTTCTAGGCATACTTTTAATAAAGTTCGCTACAACAACTTAGGTGATTACCTCCCATTCCTGCTCAAAAAGCTATTATAAGCTTCTGTAAGTTACCAGGAAGGTTCATTCATCTTCTTATACGTCAGACAAGTTCATTCCGGAGATGTTCTATTGGATTTCACTCTGGGCTACGTGGTGGCGATCTCAAAATCTGAATTTAGTTCGTTTTATTTTAATTTACACTCTTCGAAATCGTTTTTCTACTGCTTCTGAGACTGCCCGAAGCCCCCGTATGGATCCTAATGTTGCTACATATGCAAAAACTATTAGAAAAAGACTTGTTAAACTAACAACCATGAAATAAAATCTTTTTTTTTAATTATATAATTTATGCAAATTTGTCTTTGTTTTTAAATAAATTGTTTTATACATTATATAAGGTTTTTTATTGCACTTTCTTCCCCATATCAACAGAAATATGCACAAACTTATAAAAATGTAGTTTAATATGCAAAAAAAATTAGAAAGTCAATAATCTAAATGTATTGAGGATCTTTATGCATGAGTCAGGTAAATCTAGACTCATAAATTTTTGAAGAAAGCCTAATGAAATTATTAAATAAGACAGTTGGTTTGTAAAAAATACATTGGAAAACATTGGAAAATAACTAAGATTTATGTCAATTAATAGAGCTTTTCATAGGATTGTATGCGCATGCAACTTTCGTACTGTGCACAATAAGATGAAAAAAGACGTGATGTATTGCTTATTCATTTCTTCACATGTTTTTTGACGTCTGTCCGAAACAAAAACAAATCGTGATTTGAAATGAAAAAGTCTATGTCGTTGCTTTAGTACTATGGACCACAAAAGTAGCGCTCATTTTTCAAAAAATTTTACTCGATTTTACACCTTATTCATTCGATTTTTGGAAAAATGTTTCGAATAACAGTTTTTAGTATATTTATAATGAACAACTTTTATCCGAAGCATTTTTTCGAAAACCAAATAAATAAAGCACAAATCAATTATAAAATTTTGAAAAATGAGGGTTACTTTTGTGGGCCTGTGTACAATTTAAAAATTTATGTGATTAAAATTGGAAATCAAAACAATCATACCAAAAAATATTTTATTATTCGACCTTTTCTAGTAAATTAGCCTTGAACCAAAAAATCTTTAATCCGGCCCTGGGTTTGAACGAAATTTTCGGCCCTTTTTGCTCGGTAATGGCTGAGTATGTCCTATGGCATTAATAAATAAGTACTCATTTCGAGTACTAATTATACACACAAGCTCATTCCAATTTAAATACCCCACACTCTTGCCGTCTCCTTGTTAATAAAATATCAATTTCCTACTTCACACAGCTCTAATCGTTGGTCGAGACCGAAGAGTGAGTCACCGTGTGGTGTTCCAACGTAAACAGCTGTATTAGAAAATATATTTTATTTTCTCTGTTTCATTAGTAGGGCTGCTCTAATCGTTAATCGCAGCTTCAACATATACGCACCGTTTTGTTTATCTGAGCGATAAAACTACAAATTTCTAATGCTCAAATCTATTACTATTCATTTCCAAGTTATTTAATATATCTGAAATATTTGATGATATTGGGTAAAACCGTATAAGATAGAGAAAAATTGTACTTTTTTCTTTGTCATGCGGTTTTTTACTATAAATTTTATTTTATTTTTATGAAAAATAAAAGTATTTTTGCGTACTTCACTTTATTAACAGTTTTATTGTGTTGACATGTTTCGATGTGTTAAACCATTTTCAAAAACAGTTTTTGAAAATGATTGAACACACCAAATTAGCAACCAGAAACATATCGTCAATTACATATCTCGGAGATAATAACGATTAACTAATTCATACTGATGACTATCTTGTATTTGAAATACGTATTTATAAAAAATAATAAATCTAAGAACTGTAGCAAATTTCGAAATTATCTACAACCAAAAGTGTCCCTTAAACTCGGCTTTGCGTACTACCGCGCTCTAGATAAATTACGCAAAAGATTTTATGATGCACAAATTAAATGTCTAATAAATCAATTGTCTGATAAATCAATCAATAAGGGAATTTGTGAGAAACCTCCATCCAACTCTACAATCTAATAATTGTTACTATGGCGGCTCATGGTGAAACCATATATTTAATACTACCTAAATATATGAGCGAAACACATTTATATATTATCAATGTGAAAGTACAGTGTTGCCAGCGTAGCTTGATCGAAAGATACGTTGGTATGCCTGAAAAGTTACATTTTCAAACTTAAAGATACATTGTGATGTTTTTGTTATTGATATACGATAAATTATTAATTTTGTGTATTATAGCTTTGTGATTTTCAAAATTAGCTTATCCATCATAGACATAGTATTACTAGACTGCGCGATTCATATACTTTCTGTATTGAAAAGTTGTACCACCTTTAGAAACAGACAGCCTCAGATCTGCAGTGTTTCTATCTTTGTTCCACTGTGAATGAATGACAGAGATAGCTCTACTGTAACCGTGTTTGTATCTCTTTCTAATATTGAAACATGAATTTCATCGAATGCGCAGGAAAAAATGTGAAAAAAGTGAAGAAAATTTTTGTTCTCGATTTTAATAATAATCATTTTCTAGGCTAATTTTGACCCAAACAATACGAAAATCAGGTTCATTTTAACGTCCGACCAACTCATTTCAAAATTTTGCCTTCTCAATTCATACAGTTTGGAATATTAACACTATAGGTCTGATACCTTGAAAACCGTTATTAGTATCATATTTTAACCAACGCCATCGTTTTCGCTAGGTCCAAATTAGCTTAAAACCAAGTTTTTATCAAAATCGGAGACATAAAATTTTCCTCTAATTTTAGCGATTTTTTTAAGGGGTACCCCTTCGAAAAAATGTGAAAAAAGTGAAGAAAATTTTTGTTCTCGATTTTAATAATTATCATTTTCTAGGCTCATTTCGATCCAAACATACGAAAATTAGGTTCATTTTAACGTCCGACCAATACATTGCGAAATTTTTCATTCTCAATTCTTACAGTTTGGAATTTTCGCACTAAGGGTCGGATACCTTGAAAACCGTTAATCGTATCGTATTTTAAATAAATATAAATAAATAAATGAATATATATACATATATATATATACATATATATATATATATATATATATATATATATATATATATATATATATATATATATATATATATATATATATATATATATATATATATATATATATATATATATATATATATATATATATATAAGCGGGAAACAGCTAGTATTTAATAAAAGTGAAATAATTAAAATAAAAATAGTAAGTACCCACACATTTATTTTCCAATCCATTTTTTTTTTTTTATATAAAATTTTTAAATTTTATAAAAGCGTGACTTTTTAATCGAAGATTTGTGAATACCGAAATTATGGCAAACTTATTATAACGAGAAAAAGTAATTTTTCAAAAATTTACACAAAAGTATCTAAAATTTTTTCTTACATACAAGTTACATGGGTAGATGAAAAGTTACATAAAATGTAAGAAATGTAACCTTCTGGCAACACTGGTAAAGTACAAAATTTAAAATTCAAACCATATACTATGTGATATAGTTAAAAAGAATTAACACCAGAGTGCAGTATATGCTGATCACCTTTTCAGTTTTCATAGTTGATTTATTCACATACGTCAGTGTTTTAATAAAATAATTATTAAAATGTGTTGTCATTCATAAATTTTTAGTATTCCATAACAATATTTCCAGAAAACAAATAGTTAATTGCATTACATTGACCAAAGTCACGAAATTTCATGTGAAATTAGTTGATAACAAAAAAAAATTTATAGGTCTACCGATTCGTTTTGTGTGTGTGTGTTAATTTAACGTATGTGTAAAAAATAAGTTGTTTTTTTTTGTACAAAAAATAAAAAATAAATAAATTAGTTGATAATTATTTTATTCAATAGTTAAGTAAGTTTATTTTTATCAAATCAAATTTCAAGTATCAATATTATCAATAAATTAACTTGACAGCAGATGACATATTTAAAATTTCAAGTTCATATGACACAAAAATTATCTAAAAAAAAAATGTTGTCTGTCAATATAATTTAGATGCACTTTAATATGAATGTTACAAAATTCTATATTTTGAAATCCTGTTTTTTTTTTGTGAATAATTAAAATCATTTCTATTGCATAACAAAAATGCAATAGTTTAAAAAAATTTTTGTGTTGATGTTTTTTCTTCTGATAATTAACAATTTTTGTTCCATTTAAGTCTAGAATATTGTTTTAATAATGTCAACTACGAATGTCACAAAAGCGAAGGAAAATGAAGGAGCTGGTGGTACAGCTGGTAGCAGCGAAGAAGAGAAAAAGGATGATCGAACTTTTGAATGTAATATCTGTTTAGATACTGCTCGTGATGCAGTCGTTAGTATGTGTGGTCATTTATTTTGGTAAATTTTCATATTTTTTACATCCATAACATTATTGGATTAGAAAAGGGGTTACTTCAATTTAGAGAGTTTTACTTTGTGGAATTCCATTATGAGATTTTTAAGAAAAACTTCGTTATTATTTTGCTAATTCTGGCTTATATGTTAGTTCGAGGATGGCTATAATAGCCGAAACATATCACATTACTTCAAATATTGAATGTACTTTAAATCAAATAAAGCGGAATTAGCAAAGTAATATCGAGTTTTACTTTTGTTAGATATGTCCGTGTTTTTTTTTGGAACTCCCTGTGGCCAAAAATACTGTTCTCGGCAATTCGCGTGTGAACGGGATATCTTGAGAGTAAAAAGCGCTACAATATTCAAATTTCTTAATTCAGTTATATATCAAAAGCGCTTGCTGAAGTTTTTGGCCACGATTTATCCAACATAACTGGAACGTGATATTTTGGTTTTACAAAAGTTAATCATATATTTTTTTTATAATTATGTCAACAATTCAAAAAAATATGATTTGAATCTGCCACATAACCTCTATATATAACGTGACCTCTGTATATTTATATACAGGCACCGTCAAAACAAATTTTTCAATTGGGTCGGGTTTTCCTGCTTTTGATACATCGAATACATTTGAAATAGTTCATTTGGTCTGTGAATACGTTTAAATAAATTCCTCGAGAACTTGAATGAAATAAAATATTCTTTTTTCATTTATTTCCTTGAAATCTTTGTAGTGTCACAATGAAGCTATACTAGGGTTTCTACATTTATGTAATAAAACGGACCTAAAAACAAATCTGAAGGAATTATAGGGTCTTACATATATATTTTTTATCCATGTTTTTCTATATTGAAAAATTGATGCATGACGTCATCATGCATTTATTTTTTAACCCAAAGTTTATATGTTGAATCTCAAAAAGATCCAGTTTATAAAACATCATCACACCAATGTTTTACAAGTTGCCTATCATTAAAAAGTTTTACGCTGTTTGTGAAAAACTAATTTTTCCAGAGATAAAACCTGGCTAAGACGATTTTTTGCTCTCGAAAGCATCTATTCTGGAAATTTTATCGAAATAGTTTGAGCCGTTTTCGAGAATGCGATACCAATAAATAATTCAATTTCTCAATTAAACTCGAATGTATAAAAAAGCCTATTATTTTTATAGGGATTTACTTCGTGTGCTATTCTCAGGGTGCGCAATTGTAGAGACTAGCGATAATGTGATAAAAATACACAAAACTACGAGACTGATTTAAAACTCAGCTATAGTTTGTCATGTGGTTAAAAGATGGCTTCTATAAATATTCAATTTTTATATAAAATCCATGTTTTCACTATGTGGAAAAATACAGCTCATACATAAATGGTCTCATAGAAATTGAATAGTTATAGAAGCCATCTTTTGACCTCATTATAAACTATAGCCGAGTTTTGAATCCGTCTCGTAGTGTTGTGCATTTTTATCACATTGTCGCTAGTCTCGACAATTGTGCACCTAACGAATAGAATACTAAAGACGTATTTGTTAAACTTTCCTTATAGTTGGCCTTGTTTACATCAATGGTTAGAAACACAGCCAAATCGTCAATTGTGCCCTGTTTGTAAAGCAGCCATAAGTAAAGAAAAAGTTGTGCCATTATATGGCAGAGGAAGTTCAAAACAAGAGGATCCCAGAGAAAAAGTACCGCCAAGGCCGGCCGGCCAGCGTACTGAACCAGAACCTGGCACTGGATTTCCTGGTTTTGGATTTGGTGATGGTTTTCATTTATCATTTGGAATTGGCGCATTTCCATTTGGATTTTTTACTATGTTTAACTTTAATGAGCCTAGACCAACAGCAGGTATATTATTTGATTAAATATTTTATCCATTGACCGGGAATTAAACTGGAATTTTGAAAATATGGCAATTAATTATAGTGATTTTGAAAAGATGGAAATATTTTTCTAACGATTGCATATTTTTGTTGAGATTTTTTTTCTCCATTTTGAATTAAAACCCGGAAAAGTTTTGAAAGTAATTGCGCAAGGCGTGTTAAGATATGAGATAATTTTGTCAATATTCCCTACAATTATACGGGAATTTCTATGAAATGGCCGGAAATATGGCACTTTAGATCTTGAAATTCTAATAAATATATCTCAAGGTGACGTAGTGGCTTAAATGTGACGCGAAAATACATGGTAGCCTTAACGATTATAAAGCGATATTTTATTTTTATATTCTCTGACATGATCAGGGATGGTTAAATTGTCTTTTTAAACATGCTTAAAATGGAAATGGTTAAATGATCTTTAAAATTCATTTAAAACGCTAAATGTAAATGGTTTATAGAAATGTATTTAAAATTAAAAATAGATAATACATATTTATAATGGTTTACAAAATCTAAAATGGTTTTCTGGAAATGAAATTTTTATATTTGAAGCTTATTAGATAACAATGTAAACGTTTATTTCAAAATGAAATACTGGAAATTTGTACATTTTCTTTATCAAATTTCGCAATTTAAAGTATTGGAAATACATATGACAGCCATAGCCGTGCCCGAGTATATTGCCGGCTGCTAATGTGTATGGCCGCCTACATAATAACATCGTATACAAGAGAAAAAGGAATTTTTAATTAGAACAAGCACTGGGTCGTGTGCTCATGAGAACTTTTGATAGGTTATGTACTACAAAATACTTAAATTTTTGAGTATATTTTCAACCAAGGATTTCTGGGACTTGTGTTCATAAGTATGAACTTCTGATCGGGAAGTTATGCAATATAACATCCTTGAATTTCAGCCACTTAGACCAAAAGCTAATTATCATAAGGATTTTTCGAGGTCCTTTCAATTCACTATTTATTTTTTCTTCTTTCGTTAATTTTTTTTCCCAAATTTTATATTTTAATCTCTTAATTTTATTGAAAAACAAGAAACAAAAATATTCTTATAATTGCCCTGGCAATTTAGCCACCTGCGTGTGGTGCACGCAATGAACGCTGGTACGGCCCTGGTGACAGCCTCACATACTTATTACACATAAACGCCGCGCAGGCGCAATGAATCAAAATAAGTACCTTGGCTAGTTCTTGAGCGCTTCACATGGAATAATCTGTCCAGTTATATAGAGGTTCGTGCAAAAAAAAAACCCTGGGAGAAAGTCACGTTTGAAAAACTATGAACTATTAGCACGACGATTAATTTTGTTATCTCGCTGTGAATTAGTTAAATTATCTAAAGTAATTAATCATTTTAAAATGGTTAAAAGCATCAATACTTCTATTTTAAATGTAAAATGGAAATGATTTTTCAAAATATATTTAAAATGGAACCATTTCAAATATAATTACCCAACCCTGGACATGAAAAAATATCGATGTGACAAACAATTACTTTCCAAACTAGTTTTGTTACAATGCTAAAGATTTCTAATTGTGGCAATTTTAGCGACAAGGTTGCCGGTTAATTAATTGCGTGTTTAGTAAAAACTCATCAAGGTCGTGCTTAGGTATACTTTGCAAAGACCTTAGATAAAATCACGATGCCATTAAATTGCTCCAATCTCAAAAATAATATAATGTAATTAACCTTGATGTTTTTGAATTTAATTTGAGTACATTTAAATAAAAAACCATATTGTAATATTATGATCAAAAACCGTAACATTTTATCAAGATTAGTAAATTTTTCAAAATATTATAACTTATAAAATCAATTTTTTACATTTCATATATTTTATTATTAAAATAGAATGTTAATTTTTTTTTAGGGTTCCTTAGGTAAAAATCACTACTATAATGTTATTTTCATATACATGTGTTTCTGAAAACACGTGTAGAAAATTTAAAGACGTTCATACATGAGGCTTAATAGTAGATTAAAAAAATTTTTTTGTTAGTCAATTGAATATGAATAGCTCAATTATGTGGTTATCCTCTCTCAAAAATTTAACACCTGTTGACGATCATTTCGAAGAGTAATTATGGATTAAAAACCATAATTTTAACACAGGTCTTATGGAGAACAGAATTTTTTTTACTTAAAATTATAATTATATTATTAAAGTAGACACCATAATAAATAATGTTTATAAATATTATTTGAAATATGCAGTTTATATATTTGCATTAAAAAATGGTGTTGACGGACATTTGAATTAATTATTTAATAAAATTAAAACTTTTTTGTTAGGTTTGTTTTTGAATAATCTAACCAAGTTGTCATGTTGTAACTGACAGTTGTAATATTAATTACTATAATTATTAGAACATTATAATTTAATTCGTTCGTATTTTAAATACACACCTTTAATGTTTACAGCTCATCGAGGAACTGCTCAACATGAAGAAGAATTATATCTTTCAAAATTATTTTTATATGTAGCGATATTATTTATTTGTTGGTTACTACTGGCATAGTAACTCAGTGAATGAGTTTAAGTAAAAACAAAAAAAAGTTAAACGCCAAAATATTAGTAATAATCATTTACTAAGTAAAAAATTTCTAATAAATAGACTACATTATTACAAAACAGACTAATATCCAACAATAATTTTGTATATATTTATTATAAACTTTTTTTTAAATATTTAAATAAAATAAACAGACATACACTTAGTCACGGCAAATGTTATTAATCAATTTTAATAGAGTTCGAAAATATGAAAAATGGGTGCAATTTTTCTAATAAATAAATGTTTTTTCATTAGTTAATTGATCTCAATAAATATTATTGTGAAAAATTCACTGAACAACAAATTAAAGTAAAACGACAATGAAATTTATAGTCATGGACTTAAAATAAGTGCACCGTTCATTCAATACATAGTAGAACTTTATAGTACAATCAATACAGAATATTGCGCTGCATAAAATTACAGGAGTTATTTTTTTTTAAATTAGGCGGAGCACATGTTCCGCCTACAGACAAATATTGTGGGTCCGTTATCATATCGTATTTACGTCCATGATTATAGGTAATAATAGGATATACAGTTAGTTCAACAAATTAAAATTAAGATAACATGAAAACTGTACATAGTTTATAAGCGCTTTCGATATTGATTAACATGCCATTGTTGGAATATACCAAGATATCCTGGTATATTCGATTTAAAACCTACGCTATAAAAATTAAATAAATAAAAATGATTGGGATTGATTTCAAACGTTTATTTTGCCTAAATATTTAATAATAAATCATAAGTTTATTGGTACTTACAAGGTAACTCAGAGAAACATGTACTGTACTCATAGATATCCAAATATTGATAAAATCTAAGATTTAAAGTCGAGTACATTACTTCAGAGAAATTAACTTAATTTCAAAATATTCGATGGAGTAAATGATGGTAAATAAACCTTAATTTATATTTTTTGTAAGTTAGATAACTGTTAACATTGGTTAATATATAAATAATATTAAAAAGAACTCTAGGATTTTTCGAAATAAATTTCTATTTTTTGCCCCAATTCCCTAGATCGAAATACGTATGTATAAAATACAAAAAATTTTGATCTAGGAAATTGGGGAAAAAAATCGAAATTTATTGGTTAATATGATAATGAATAGGGTTGGAAATTGCTTATTCATCAGCATTTAAATCATTTTTTGTGGAATAGCTGGAATAACCTAAAAAAACAGATAAATTCGTTATTTTCAAATGCATTTTTCTGATGATGGCTTACCAATCAATATTAAAAGTGCTAAAAGTACAAAGATTACAATACTATGTTTTAACACGTTTTCTGTTCTATCGGAAGTTCTATCATACAAAAAAAAAACATCCTAGACATATATTCAGTAATATATACTCTTAAAATGTCACTTACTGTTTCAAATATTGAATTTGATTGTACTATGTCCTCTTCGTAAAATTTTTCTGTTAATAATTTGGTAACGAAAGTTAATATATTTGTTTCTTACCGATTTCAATAATTGTTTCGAATAAATATTAAACAGATGATTTTTTTTCGAAAATACGCTAAAACTATCCTATTATTACTGTAAATTAGTTATTGATTGAACTGATTGATTGTTCAAAACTCAAAAGACATTGGGCAAGATTGTTATGGAAAGAGGAAATATTTGTTAAATTTTATGTAAAAAATAATGATATTAAGAAAAAACTATTGGCGTTTAAATTTAATGTAAATGTACATAATCATTTAAAGAAAATGGTAACTAAAAAAAGTTAAATATTTTACAAATTATTTATAAAATAACAAATTAACAATCGGAAAAAATTGTAACTCACTATTTGTTCAAACTACTTAAAGCCATATTTAATTGTCTTTCAAACTTGTATCATCATTTTCATTGTTCATTTGAGTCTCAAGGTCATTTTAATATCGATTACTATTCCAGAAAAAACAAGTTCACTTCAAAGAGACACGGTTGAACGATGAGATTGAGTTGCAACGATGCCGTATTTAGTTTCACTCATGATTTTATCTGGTGAACATCGCGCTTCCGCCGTCTAGAAATTTTTTTTCAATGGCGAATTGATGAAATTCGCGGAGACTATTGGCATACCAGTAATTGCAATCTTGTTTCTTGACTGTCTCTGATCAAAATGAACTTCGCCCGAAACAGCAATACGGTGTGAGAACCTACGTAGAGGCAACATAAACCAGAACGTATGTATTCTCTCTGACAGTCAAGTCAGAGAGAACTTGTCTGGAACTGAGGTCACCTCAGGGGTAGTCAAGGATTGTCTGTAGAAACTGCTGGAGCTGGCAAAACAGAACAATGTTAAATTGATCTGGGTGCCGGGTCATAGTGGTTTCGAAGGAAACGAAAAAGCAGATACCTTAGCAAAGAAGGGAGTCGGAATACTCTTCATAGGCCCAGAGCCTATTTTAGGAATTCCAAGGACTGCATGTAAACAGGTGATCAAGGAGTGGATAAATGCTAGACACCGTGATCACTGGGAAAATGTACCGCAGCAAAAGCTCGGGAAAATACTGCTTTGGAATGCAACCAAGAGGCTATCTCTCGATGCACTGAGGCTGAACAGGATGTAACTGCGGAAGGTTACCGGATTCATTACAGGGCATTATTCCCTGCGGAAACATCTACACACAATGGGACTCCATAACGGGTCCATTGTGTGGCGAGGAGGAGGAAACGTTCAGCCACAATACCTTTGACTGCGAACCTCTGGGTTACAGCAGATACAGAATATTCGGTGCATCTCACCCCGAATATATGAACCTTCAGGAAGACCTCATAAGCAAGCTCCTGGCCATTGCCAACATATGGGAGAAGCGAATCTCGTCAGACTGAAGTAGAAGGGAGAGCACAATGGACCATAAAGTCGAAGTGCAATATTTTTTATACCCCAAGATATATCTATCTATCTAACACGATATTTCGCATTTTCAGATCTCGATGAATGAGTTCTACGAACAATTTTGTTCATTAGATATAGAGCAGTCGCGTGTTTTGCGTAGAACGCCATATGGATATTTCTCGATTAAAGTTATCTCGGCAGCCACTTTTTTCTGGTTCTGTGGTAGTGTCGGTTAGTCAGGCGATTCACGTCTCAGTTAAAAACCTTTCTATCGGTACAGTGTTATTATCTATGAGCCGCCATTTATACACCCAACGAAAGAGAATACAGACAACGAAAGCATGATGCTCAGCAGATAGGCAGGCATCAAAGTTTAACTTCGCGAAATTAACTTAAAAGCTTAAATGTTTTTCATTGAAAATTCTAGTCAAAGTATTATCTAT
This sequence comes from Nineta flava, assembly GCA_963920215.1. Lineage (NCBI taxonomy): Eukaryota > Metazoa > Arthropoda > Insecta > Neuroptera > Chrysopidae > Nineta > Nineta flava. The sequence continues at coordinate 118,555,590 of OY986041.1, forward strand.
AATTTTTCAGAAAAAAATGTAAGAAATGTTAGGTGACGAGTTCGTTTTTAATATTTAAACTAAAATCAAACGTCATACTTAAATCTTCTCTTATATTCACTAACAGAATATGACGGCACCTTAACATTTAAAAAATGAATAATGTTAGTTATAAGGAAAATTTTCCGCCCCTGAAACTTTGACACTTCGGACAATTTTTCATTTGTTAAAATGATCCCGATTTATTAAATAATTTGTAACAGTGAAACTTGTAGATATTATATAAATCCTATAAATAAATCTATATGTATATAAATAAATAATCTCCTTTTATTAATTTTAAGCAAAATTTATTATGCACTTAATCAAAATAATTTTAAAAAAAGGTTCATTTTAGTCCAGTAAATAGAAAAAATCATCTTTGAAAAGTTCAAGAAAAGTTTAAATTTGGTATAGTTAAGTTTTTTTATATAAAATATTGTATTGTTAACAATATTTGACATTGGTGGATGTTCAGAACAACTAAGTCCTTAAGCCCCTTGCACCCGGGGGCAGTAACAACGCCTAGTACTGGCGGCTAGAAATGGAAAACATTGTCAGAGGATCCGCAAGAACATGGAGGAGGTTAATGAAGAGTACGAGGCAGGAGATTCTAGCGCTCTACTAGGATCTTTTAAGATACGCCCAATAATGACTGCCAAGAAGTCACGTAACCCTGTTGCTGGCCCTCTGGCGTCCACTAAACCCAAACCTGCTTAAGTTTGGTGGCCGCCAGAATCTGGGCCTTGAAGCAGAAGTACCCCTGCACAGAAAGGCAGTGGAGGGATAATTAATAGCCGCCATTACTGACTAGTAATACTGGGCGTCACTACTGTCCTCAGTTGCAGAAGGCTTTAGTAAACTAAGTCACTAACTATTTTTAATTTAGTTTGTTAACAGGACACTTGACTAAGCAACTTAGATTGTAAGCCCATTTTGGTTAGTAAGTGCTGCGAGATTGGGGGATTTTAGTGGATTTAATAAAGTCTAGTAGAAAATCTCGTTGATTTATTCTTGGGATTGTCTTATACTTAAATTTTGTATTCAAGTTGAATATAACAAATCACACTACAAAATGTTTATTTCTACTCGATACATGATGTTGGCATGCATTATTTCGTATTTTTGAAATAATGCATGCTAAATTAGGGGAAAATCCTCGTAATTTAATAACACTGCTGACAATTCAATGTGTCCTGAAAGAAACACGCTGAACTTAGATGCTCGGAAGTAAATTTCTTTTGATTGACTAACTTAGTTGTTCTGAACACGACCATTATTAGAAATTTTCGCTCAGATTGGAAGACTAACGTTAAAAAATAATGTTTTAGAATATTTTATTACTAGAGCAGATTACGCAAAAAAATATTTATTAAAACTTTATTGTTTTATTTCCTATACGTTTTTGTGTGTAAAACTTTTTCTTTCAGTTCAATAGTTTCTGACATACATCACTCTTCAAGCGAATTAGAACACTTCAAGGTCATTTTTATTTTATTATTATAGTATAAAAAACTTTGGAGAATTTGCCAACTGTAATAGTTTTCTTCGACTTTTTAAAAGATACCAACACTTATTTACTGGATTATTTATATCATGTTGCAAGAGACATTCCTTGAAATTTATGTTTTTTTTTTGGTGAAATGATTTTATTTTATAATTTGAACTGAGTATAGGTATAATCAAAAATATAAATGGATCCTATAAGAAAAAAAATTTATGTAGAAATGAAAATCAAAATATTCATATAGTACCTATGATTAATAAAAATTTATAAATATATTTTGTTGATTCTTGAATAAATAAATACCTTGTTTTATTACAATTTTCCAATATTTATTACCAAATGAGATTAAGGTAGTTATCGTGTGAAACGCGTTGTCTGTCCATGAATTTGACTAAATTTTGAATAAATTATTCAAAATATAAGTAGATAGATATATCTTGGGGTCTAAAAGGTATTACACTTCGACCATTATTAATTATTACATCACGGCTATTTTATGAAAAATTAATTTTTCATGCAAATCCATCTTTAACAAACGAGATTTAGTCCCACGAAAGCTAAATTTTGTCTGATCACCACAGAGCTAACACTCGTCTGTATAGCCAACATGACTTTTAATTTTTTTCCCAATCGTTACTAAATAAAATTTAATTTTTATAAAGGTATCCGTCTTGCCAAAAAAAATCTTCAAAATGGACTTGTTATTCAGATGAGGGTAGAGCAATCCGTGTAAATAATTATTCATAAATACATTTTTCTTTTCATAAGAATGAAAAAATCCGGATTATTTTTTTAAATCGAGTCCGGATTTTAATTTTTTCGGAGTCTCCGGTCTAAAACTGGAAAGTTGGTAATCCTAAGTAATAAGCATCTTTTTATTATCGTAAATTGCATTTATTTACAGCAAACGAATTACTTTATATAAAATACATACATTTATTATCATTATTTTATTTATAATTCCTTGGAGACAGTTTTCTTAAAACCTTTTTCTACTAATAAATCGTTACATTGTTGGCGATTTAATGTAGATAATGGAATTCGATCAATTTCTTTTTCACCATCGTCTAAAAGCACCAATTCCGGTTTAGCTCCTTGAATATGTTTGAATTCAACATATTCGTAATGTGGAACATCTTCAAATATGAATTTCTTGACGTCCGGTAATCGGTTTAGACTACACCCACTGCATGACTAAAATCAAACGATTAAATTTCTAAAAATTTAACTGTGACAAAACAACATAATTACTAACCTCAATTCTAGCTGAAATATCGGCTTTAATTAATAAAAAACAAGCGAAAAGCACAATTAAACCGTAAAATGCCTTCATTTTTCTTATTTATAGTACATATAATTAAATGTAAAAATTGAGATAAAATCAGCTAGCAAGAGATTAGATAAATACAAAAGATAAAATCCAAGGATAAACAAAAATGGTATTGTCAAAATTTTATGTCAAATAATTTTACATTATTCAAAACGTTATGTCTAATGGCTGGTTAACATCAGAATGGATTCCACTGAAGTACAGGTAGAATTTTTCTTGAAAAAAGTTTTAAAGCTTTTTATAGCAAAAAACATGCCATAGATATATTTTGGTTGATGTTAAATGAGTGAATTTTATAAAATGGAGTATCAATGGCTTATCGGTGTCGTGAATCCGGGAATATGGTTCGGATTCATTTTTCGATAGCTTTTGTTGCATATATTAATTAATATTTAACTTCCTATCTATTGAAAGTCTTTCCATAAGATATTGTTTCTAGTTTCTATAGCCCTCGGATGAGACATCGAACAGCATCAAATCAAATAGTTATCCATTCCCACTACATATTATATGAGGGTAATGTACTTGACGATTATGTATGTATATGAATTACTATTGACAGCCTTAACGATAGAACTGATTTTGACATGTAAAGTATCGTTGGATTTCAAGAAAATTCATTATAACAAACGCCGAATTACTGGCAAGTACAATAAAAAAATCTAGCAACTAAAACACATATTATAAAAGCTTGTGGTAAAAGTTCAAAAAAAATTTGTTATAAAAGGACAATTTTTTTGATATATTGTACAATGGACAGCAAAAGTGTTAAGTTCAAAATTTTACAATTTATTTATGCCAAACCCATTCGGCGTTCGAAAAATGACTCGCATAAAATTTATTAGTATTTTTATAATGAACAAAGCACAAATTAACTATAAAATTTTGAAAAAACGCCACTGTTCTATTGATCCAGACACCATTCAAATCAGAAAGTCATTCTATACGAAGTCTTTTTACAAACTTTTTACAGAAGTCCAATAAAGACTTCTTAAAGTAGTAAGAGCTTTTAAAGAAGTCTTATTTAAGACTTCTTAAATATGACTCCTTTAAGTCATTTTTCAGAATAAAGAGCTCTTAAAGAATTCTTATTTATAAAATCAGAAGAAATAATTCTTCAAAAGTTATTTTTAAAATCTTAATACAAGAGTTCATATGGCTATCTAGGTGATAATACCCTTATTTAGAAGCAAACTAAATCAAGAAGAATACTAGCTGAACACAACCTAGTTGCTGTACTTGAACCAATCGAATACACTCCATACGAAATATATGACGTCATAACGCTGCAAGAAATTATAATATGCAGTTATGACAGTAAAATATAAGGATTTTAATTCATAATTTCAATACGATTTTCATTTATATTACCATAATTTAATGTATTATTTTAATATTTAAGGCCTATTCATTTATCTTAAAAAAACTTCACGTAAACGTACTAAATATATATCGTAAGTTTGAACATTTTGACATGACTCATTCCATTTGACATTCAACTTTTGAATAATATAATTTCCAAAATAAAATATTATACAATTGTATTCTTGAAACATATTTATTTTAAAATATTAAACAAATATCGATTAATATGTCAGTTAAATTTAAATGATAACATTTTAATTTAAGAATATGGCTGGAGGAAATACCTTACAAAAAGCCATTGAATTAGTAACGAAAGCAACTGAGGAGGATCGTAACAAAAATTATGAGGAAGCATTACGACTTTACGAGCATGGCGTTGAATATTTTCTTCATGCGATTAAGTGTAAAAAAAACTATTTAATTAATTATTTCCAACGTAGGAGCTGAACAGAAATTTTAATTTACAGATGAAGCTCAGGGTGAAAAAGCCAAAGAAAGTATTCGTGCAAAATGTATGCAATACTTAGATCGTGCTGAAAAATTGAAAGAATATCTGAAAAAAGGCAGTAAACGAAAGCCAGTTAAGGAAGGAGAAGGTTCATCTAAGTAAGTTAACAGTTTAGTTTTGTAAATATAGCTGATATTATTTAAGTATTTGAGCTCTAATGTCTGTTTTGTAATGAATTAGGGATGAAAAGAAAAGTGATAGCGATAGTGATTCAGATGACCCTGAGAAGAAAAAATTGCAAAGTAAGTTAGAAGGTGCAATTGTTGTGGAAAAACCAAGTGTTCGATGGTCCGATGTGGCTGGTTTAGAAGGTGCAAAAGAAGCTCTAAAGGAGGCTGTTATTCTTCCAATACGATTTCCACATTTGTTTACTGGCAAGCGGATACCATGGAAAGGAATATTGTTATTTGGAGTAAGTATTATTTATTGAATTATCCATATAATCATTTTCGGGCGATTTTTTTTTAACGGGGGTCTATTTTCCTAAAATCAAGCATGAAATCGTAATGATACCTTATAGTCGTAAGAGGCAACTTTAATAAGACCTCCCTGATAGCACTAATTTCTAAATCAATTTCTCTTTAATAGTTTTTATTGAGTATATAAAGGTAAGGGTTTTTATATGCCCCGTAAGTGGATTAGAGTCCTCAAAAGATCCACTAAATATATTAAATGCAGAAAAATTTTTTTTAGCCTACTTTAATAGTTTTTTTCGCCCCCTTTTATACGATTTCCGTCGATATCTCGTAAGAAAACAAAAACAAAAATCCAGTTGGTTTGATGATTTGATGAATAGTATTTGAATTATGCCCTCTTTCTACCTTCATAATAGTCAGGGAATGTTTCTTGCTATCCGGGAAAATAATTAGGGTGAGAGAAGGCCACCTTAAATAATGAATGATACACATGTTTCTTTTTGTCCTATTTATTAAAAAACAAAGAGTTTCACCCACTCGAATTTGTTTGAATGTTGAATATTCCTGTTAGAAACATTTCTACATCGTTAAAAAACTATTATTAATTTAAAAAAAAAAAAAATTGTAGCCTCCTGGAACTGGTAAATCATATTTAGCAAAAGCTGTAGCAACTGAAGCAAATAATTCAACATTTTTCTCCGTCTCATCATCTGATCTGGTCTCAAAATGGCTTGGTGAATCAGAAAAATTGGTGAAAAATTTATTCGAACTTGCCAGACAACATAAACCTAGTATCATATTTATCGATGAAGTCGATTCACTATGTTCATCCCGGTCCGATAATGAATCGGAATCGGCTCGGCGTATTAAAACTGAATTTTTAGTACAAATGCAAGGTGTGGGCAATGATAACGATGGTATCTTAGTATTGGGTGCCACAAATATACCATGGGTACTTGATTCCGCTATTCGAAGACGTTTTGAAAAACGAATTTATATTCCACTACCGGAGGAGCCAGCTAGACAATTTATGTTTAAATTACATTTAGGAAATACAGCTCATCAAATTTCCGAAGCTGATTTTCGATCACTTGCTGCGAAAACTGATGGATATTCTGGTGCTGATATCAGTATTGTGGTGCGTGATGCTCTTATGCAACCCGTACGTAAAGTTCAAACTGCAACACATTTTAAACGTGTAGCGGGTCCATCACCTGTAGATAAAACAACAATTGTATATGATCTTCTAACACCTTGTTCACCTGGTGAAGATGGTGCTATCGAGATGTCTTGGATGGATGTACCTGGAGATAAGTTATTTGAACCACCTGTAACCTTGGTAAGTGTTTTTATACTATATATAAGGGTAGTATAAGTTTAGCCTCTAGGTTCTAACAGACATACAAATCGTAAAAAATTAATTACCGCACATCCGTCTACCCGTCAACATGGTAACTAAAAAACGAAAAGAGATAGCGATATGAACTTGTATGAGTGTTTGTGTAGGGGCGTCCCGACATATAATGGGATTTTACCTCCGTTTCTGAGACTCCACAGGCCACATAAGAAAGGCCCAAATCATTTTTTTAGCCTTTATTAATTTTTAACTATACATTAATGATGTGGGTGGAGAACAAGGAATTTGTATGCTGACTAGGAATGGGTAGATTGTGCGCCTACAGCTGACTTTTATTTGGAACTATGCCGATATTCATTTCGCACCCAGTGTGATATCCGTTACACCATGGATGATATAGCTATAGTAAACTTAAACTTGAACAGAATCCATTCATATAAACAGACGAAACGTGTGATCAGAACACATGGTGAAATATGATTTATTCGTTTGATTTGTATGCGAATTGTTGTTTACTGCTATCATTTTTGTGATACGTCATTTTAATTCTTTATTTAATTTATTTTAAATATTTATTTTTAGTTTTTATTGTTATATTTGTTCTTGTTATTAATTTTATTGTTTTCATTCGTTATATTCATATTTATAACAAAATAATATGAATAAAAAACGATAGAACGAAGTTGGTCTGTTTTGACATATTTTCACGTGTTCAGTTTATCTATTTCTAAGTTTTCATTAAGGATGTACGAGCACTGAAACTTCAAAAAGATTAAGGCTTGATTTTTTGTTTACATGTAGTTCTGGTCGATTATTATAAAAATGTTCGAGGGTGGAAAAGAACGATTTTGATAATCGTAAATGTAATTTTGTTTTTCAGAATGATATGTTAAGATCAATAGCAACATCAAAACCAACAGTGAACGATGAAGATTTAGCAAAATTGGATAAATTTAAAGAGGATTTTGGACAAGAAGGTTAGCACTTCTCGTTACAATAATCACACACATTCTGTTGTGTGTCACGACTTCTTCAAATTTATATATATTGTATTACTAACACCATTCGTTACATTTTTACATCACCTGTGTGTTGTAGCATTCTTGAAATTGTACTACGTTATATATATATATATAGTTTTTTTATTTTTTCATATTATTTTTCGTGTTTTAAGATTTGATATTTTCTCTAATATTATTAGCATTTTTTTTTTTTGTATATAATTGTTCAAAAACAAAAATTGATATCATACGATAAATTTTGAATAAAAAATAAATTTTGTTAATAATTTAATAGTTAATTTTTATAAATTATTAGCTAAATTCCTCGGCTTTGTCCATGGTAAGATACACTTTTTTCCTGGCGTTGAAAAAGGAAAGTAACTTTTTTATTTTTTCCCGACGCTTCCGCTAATGCTATTTAACTTGACGACAGCGCCACCTCATGGATCCTAGCATAGCTATGAACCATCGAATCAACAAAACAAATATATTGTGCCAATATGGTCAATTGTGTCAATTAATAAAGATTTAATTTATCTTTATTAATCGAATCGTAAAAAATGTCAGAAGTTGACAGTTACCAAGGTAATAAACAATAATAATTACCGTGATTTCAGAGGGTATATGTAGTTGAAATGCATATGTTTCTAAAGGAAGGCATATTTGATTTTAGTAGCGATCCCAATCGGTCAAGTCGTTCAGAAGTTACACGTTTTCTAACAAACGCACGATTATATGTATATACAGATAAATATTTTTAGGATTTAAAGTAGGATTCTTTTTGTGTATCTAGTGGCGGATTTATCTGGTATAAAACGCTACTTGGATGATTAAAAATATAATTTTTCATTTGACTCGGGAGGTTATGTACTACAGCATATTTAAATTTCAACCAATTTGACTGATAGTCATTTTCCAGATAACGCTACGTACAGAAACTGCAGCTCAAAAACTAGAGATTTCTGAAACGTGGACTCATGAGATCGTTTGATCGAGAGTCATGCAATACAACATACTTGAATTTGAGCCGATTTTACCGAGAGCCAATTTCTAGATAACGCTACTTCCAGAACCAAGGATTTCCAGGAATTTTTGCCCATGAGAACTTTACTTATCGAAAGGTCATGTTCAACATACATGAATTTGACCAGGAGTTAATTCTCATAACGATTCTTTAGGGTCCTTTCAATTCACTACTTGTTTTTTCTTCTAATTTTTTTGTTAATTTTTTTTTTTACAAATTCTATATTTTAAATCGTTAATTTAGCCGCCTGTGCACGCAAAAAACGCTGACCAAATACGATCCTGCTTATATATGCGCATATGGTTTGCTACAATTTGCAACAATCGATTATTTTAAAAGATAAAAAATTTATCGTGTGATTTTCAATTGTTTTTTTTTTTAAGATAAACAAAATGAATATATTTTTAAAAATTTAGCATTTATTGGTAAAATTAATGAATGGATACGAGATGATGATCTAACTAAAAATATTTATTTTTATTAAAATAAATCTTGAAATCATTTTTAAAATAATTGCCTAAACATACAAACAATAAAATGTTGTTGACATAATAGATTTTCTTTTTTGTTTATAAAAAGGTAATTTCAGTTTCTATACATATATGGGCACATGATTTATTTGAACTGAACTCGATTCACAGATAAAAGATCAAATTTATAATTTGGATTTGTGATTTTTAAATTGAAAATAATGAAGAACGTATAAATGAATTGTTTTATTTTTTACACATTTTTTTATTTATATATTTTCTTTTTTGTCAACAATACGCCACTGTAATAATTTTTCTTTGTATTTGATGTTAAATATGCAATTAAAGTGATACAGATATATTACATAATTTTGTTTTTATTTTTAAACTAGCTGACCTGTGCGGCTTCGCCGCGCGTAAAAGCAAAGATACCTTAACCATCCGCATCCCCTGCTGTGGATCTTGTTTTCTTATTTTTTTTATCTATTAAGGTTTTAAAGTTAGAAATTTTCACGCTCTGCTGGGTATCCATAGACACGATAACTCAAAAACGAAAAGAGAAATTTTGTGTGTGTTCTAGAGCCAAAGAGTAAGGTCAGATAATTGAATGGGTAAAATCGGACCGTGCATCCACTCGCCGGTGTGAAAATTTCCATTTTTGAAGCCGTAATGGATAGGAACAAAATTAAAGACAAAAAATGTTCCTTTTTTTAAAAATAAACAATTTTCGTTTGAAATTTTTTTTCATATACTGGTTAGTTTCACCGCAATTTCAGTTCATGCATCTTCAGGTCAAAAACTCGCCCTTTTGGGTCAATCATTCATCTCCAAATGGTTTTGGAGAGATTCCCATTTCGGAATCGTAATATCACGGACATAGTGAATCCGAAATGGGGTCTCTGGCTTCTACTCCTTAAACCTTTTGAAGGTCAATGATTGGGCCAAAAGAGCGAGTTTTTTTATAATAAGAGCTGTGCCGTTTCAGAGTGAGTCATCGTCTATTCCTCCTTCTAACTGTGACAGCTCCTTTAATAGTAAGTTCCAGACGTTCCGCATGTCTGCCGCGCATTTCATTGTCTTGAGATGGCTGCTATAACATTGCCTATAGATGAATTTGGATAGATAGATAGCCTAGTCTGGAACTGAGGTCACCTCAGGGGTAGTCAAGGATTGTCTGGAGGAACTGATGGAGCTGGCAAAACGGAACAATGTTAAATTGATCTGGGTGCTGGGTCAAAGTGGTTTCGAAGGAAACGAAAAAGCAGATGCCTTGGCAAAGAAAGAAGTCAGAATACTCTTCATTGAGCCAATTTTTTGAGCTCTTCGTGGACACCTATTTTAGGAATTCCAAGGACTGCATGTAAACAGGTGATGAGGTAATGAGTGCCAGATGCTAAACACCGTGATTACTGGGAAAATGTAACGCAGCAGGAGCTCGGAAAATACTGCTTCAGAGTGCAACCAAGAGGCTGTCTCTCAATTCAATGAAGCTGAACATGATTCAACTGCGGAAGGTTACCGAATTTATTACCGGGCATTATCCCCTGCGGAAGCATCTGCACACAATGGGACTCCATAACGGGTCCATTGTGTGGCGAGGAGGAAACGTTCAGCCACATTACCTTTGACTGCGAACCTCTGGGTTACAGCAGATACAGAATATTCGGTGCATCTCACCCCGAATATATGAACCTTCAGGAAGACCTCATAAGCAAGCTCCTGGCTATTGCCAACATATGAGAGAAGCGAATCTCGTCGGACTGAAGTAGAAGGGGGAGCACAATGGACCATAAGGTCGAAGTGCAATACTTTTTAGACCCCAAGATGTATCTATCTGTAGATGATCTTCGTAGCGACTATATCTATCTGGTAGTACCGCAAGTACTATTTGCTGTAGTTTGCAAAGGGTATACCTAAAGGTTTTATGATGCTCGTATACGACAGCTTTGTAACATTTCTGGCCAACTTAATGGCATATCAGGTTCACATTGAACCTAGTCACCAACTCATTTAGAGAAACTCGGTAATCCAGAGTTTCCATAGAGGTCAGGTATACTGAACTTTAAGATTTTAATACTTTCGATTAAAATTACAAAAATACGAATTGTTTTGAAAATTGAAAGTATATTTTTGTGATTTAGCTAGCCTTATAATAAAAAATATAATTATCCAGCCAAAAACAGAAATGGTAAAAATTCATAAAATATTTTCGAAGTTATCATACTTATAACCGCAAAATAAACTCAAATTTGACGTTTATTTAAACGTTTATCTTTTGTTTAATTAAATAGACATATAAAAATAGAAAACATTCATTTGCTTGAAAATTTTTCATGCTCAAACAATAGCTTTTTGTTTGTTTTTAAATTAATAAAATTTTTTATTACATGTTTATCTTATCATTTAATTAATTTAAACATAATATTCAGTATCATCAATAACACAAAGCGATTAATACTTGTCAACTTAGTGATATAAATTAGTAGTGATTTTCAAATCTATGCCTAGCATTTTACTATGAATTCTAAAGATATGTTGAATAAGCAGGTATTAATTTAATTTTAAGTCTAGTAGGTAATTAATTAATTGTTAATTATATTATGTGTAATTAATTAGGCAAATAGAGTTGCTGATTTATTTCGAAAATTTGCTGTAATACCAGCTCTGGTCAATGGTAACGTATTCTTAAAGAATAATTCAACTCCTATTATCCATTCAACATGGACTCAAAGAAATTTAGAAAATGATGTAAAAAATAAATTTAAAAAGTTTTTTTTGGTTGATTCAACTTCAACGCCGATTGAAATTTCGACTGAAGATGTTTCACGCGAGTATGTATTCCATTATTTTCTAGCGTTATAGTAGTTATTTTTGACGAAAATACTATTTTGTTTTTAGACTTTTAAGTGTGACAAGTGCATCTCGAAAGTATACTGCCATTTTACGAGACTATAGCCAAAATAGCAAGTCTGATAAACAAATTTTGGAAATATGGGATGACAAGTCTATGTTTAGAACTGTTGATTTAGCTGCCTTGGATTTACATGGGAATATTTATACAGATAGTATGTAAATTCTTATTCATTTAGGAGCCATTTTCTTTTATCCATTGGTCCATTTTTCCTCCTTTCTTAAGGTTATACGCGCATTAAGGCAAAGTAAAGATACCGAGCTGAGCTACCAGCAAAACCAAACTGTAAATAATAATCAAATAGCCAAGAATTTTTGGACGTTTTTATTTTCAAAGTCGCACTTTTATATAAAAAGTTCCAATTAGTTAGTATTGAAGGTAGTCTATTAACATTTTTCTTAATAGACGACAAATTTCAGTTAGATCCTCGTTATCCTTGCTAAGATCCGATTCTATATGTCTAGAATAATCTACGAGCCCAGCGGTTCTTGCCCCAGTAGAGAACGAAGCACCGTATTAATACGCTTCAGAGATTGTGAGGATTACACAGCAAGCGACGTATAAGTTGGATAATGTACTAACGTGCTTGTTATATTGGGATAAAAGCTTACGTGTACATGTAAGGCATACAGACATTAATTAAGGCATGCCTGCATAATTGGTAGGCATCCGAATCTCTTCGAGATAAACAAATAGCGTTCTTTGCTGTTTGGTTTAAACCACCTTTGTCGATTTCTTCCTGCTCGTTTTCTTTTCCCCTTCTACGTTTATAAACTATTTAGCGTGTACGTAGTAAGCCTAGGAGACCCACGCAGGGTATGGCCCGGGTGGCTGACGTCCAGTTTCTTAGAAATTAGTTTTTTTTAATTGGAATTTAACACGTAGTAGATAGAGAATGTGTAGTTAATCGCACATTTATCATGAAATTGAACTATAACTGCTAAAGACAAAAAATTAGAAAACTTAAAATTGTGTAGTTAAACTAATGTAGATTATGTTAAAAATATAACAAAGTCTTCTGACTTAGTTATTGAAGTGAAACTTCTTTACGTGCACTGCTCAAATACTGAGGGTGAAGCCCATTACACAATGAAAAAAATAAGGAATAAGATATAAGGAATAAGAAATAGCACAGCGACCAAAACACAATGAGCGATAAGATACAATATTCAACCAATCACAGCGGTTAAATGCCAGCTGCTGGTATGTGCACAAATGTCAAAAACATCGAAATAATCGATTGCGCATTACATCCTGCGCATACCATTGGTAGCCAAACCTGTGATTGGCTGGGAATAAGAAATAAGGAACAGATATCCAACTCGACAGAAAATCTGTTGCTATTTCTTATTCCTTATTTTTGAATTGTGAATTGATCAACGGTTCTGCCATATGCTGGATTCCGCTATTTCTTATTTCTTATTCCTTATTTCTTAACTCTTATACCTTATTTCATTGATTTCATTGTGTAATGGCCTTGAGTTGATAAAAAAAGTGTCGTCATCACTTTGGTATGTTACGAAACTTGCGAATTGAATTATAAATGTGTATTGTATACAATCCAGTGTGTATGTTACACTTTTAAATTTTAACCTTATGCACGCCATTTAATTATTGAACTCCGACTGTCAAATATATATATTAGGGTAGGCTAAACCAACTTGTGGACACTAGGCAGATAATCCAACTCATGGGCATAACAGCATCCTAATCTGTTCGAGAAACAAAAAGCATTTTTGAAGCAAAACTACTTTAGCCGCGTAAAGTTTTACTTAAAGGTTACACGCACTCTTTTGCTTTATATATATATATATATATATATATATATATTATATATATATATATATATATATATATATATATATATATATATATATATATATATATATATATATATATATTCCTTTTATCTTTTATTTGCTCTATCTTTTTCGAACCGCGCTTCGAACAACCGTAACTCGAAGTAGAAAGCTGATCGCATCCATAAAAATTTCATAACCCATGTCTTCAAATTATTTCAGGCGAATTTTATACTTTCGAATTTTCTCCATGCGAACAGAAATTGCTCTACGTTGCGGAGGCGAAACCACCAAAAACTGAACCTTATTATAAACGAAAGCCAGTAAAGGAACCTAATTCCGAATCAAAGCCTGACGAATCTGAACCAGTACAGGTATTTTTATGTAAATATAAACAACTTTTTGTATAATCTTGCAGTTAATGTTTCTTTTTAGGGCGATGAATATCGGTATCGTCAAGATTGGGGTGAACAACTAGTGGGAAAATTTCAATCAGTTATATGCATTTACGACATCAAAAATGATAGTGTAACTGTATTAAAAGATTTCCCGAAGAATTTGTGTCCAGGTCAAGTACATTGGGAGAAAAATGGAAACGGATTTTTTGGTGTAGCAATTAATACTTATCCCCGAAAGTTGGGTTTGTATGCTTGCACGAATCGACAAACAGAAATATTTTATTTAGACAATGAAGGGATTTATAATCGTATATCCGATTTGAAAACATCCGTTCGGTCACCCCGTTTACATCCAAATGGTAAATATTTATATTGGTTAGAACGACCACAAAATGGTCCACATCATTGTTGTGAAGCCCTTAAGAAACTTAAACTTCCATTTAATTCTGAGGTAAGAAAATCAATTCTTTTTGAATTTTTCTATGATAATCACTCTATTTATTTTTAGACGAAATCAGAAGTTGCTATTGAAATTGTAGACGATGTGAAAGAATTGAAAAATTCAAAAAATTTCTATGGAATATACTGTCATAATTTACCAAATCGTTGCTTTTCACAAGATGGCAGATATTTAATATTTTCTACTCCACAGCAGACTGAAATTCTTAGCTATATTTTAGATTTAGGTAAAGTTTTCGTATTTTGTATGATATGAAATGATTTTCGATTGAATTCTCTTAATATGCAGGTATTCTATACGAGGTCATCCTTATGGATATAAGGATGGTACGTAATTCGTATGGATAAAGGGGCAGGGAGATTTTCCGCATTTAATGCTAAAGTTACTGTGAAAATACAAATGAACACAGTTCTATCTTTGGATCAGAAGGTCATAAACTACAATCAAGGCACATTCAGCGAATTCCATCGATAATCAATTTCTATTTATAAAATATCCTTGATATATGCGTCATTATTTATAATTTTTGTATTTTAGAATCGAATGAGTTACGACAAATTATTTTGCCAAACTATCCAAATTATAGTCAAACAGTTTTGGATGTGAATGATAATCTTATTCTGTTCCACGTAACTAATATTAAAAATCCAGATACTTTAGTGTTTGGGAAATTATCAGATATTGGCGAAAATGGGGAAATTAATTGCGTTGAAGTAAAGAGTTATGGAGTTGTTCCCGAAATGCAAAATTTTAAACTTGAATATTTACAATTTAATCAAAATAATGGCGATGATGTCAGTAAGTTTTATTTTGTTATTAAAGAGTTTTGGGTAGAGATAAAATACAAGTTCTTATTAGTAAACTAAGTATATCTAACTTAATATTTTGCCAGGTCACTTGATGTATACAGGGCCGGACATAGGGAAGCTGGCGCTCTGATGCGAAGTTCTTTTATAGTGCCCCCTATACTTTTTTTAAATGATAATGGTGGCTAATTTTCGGGTAATAAAACTAATAAAAATATAATATTGTTATTAATAATTTATTGACAATATTTTTTTTGTTTATCTTCAACTTAGAATACCAAAGCTATAATTTTTCAATCCATTTTAAATATAATGTTTGTGATATCATAATGATTAGTCTTGACAGCCTGTATACCCATTTATTAAATAAAGATGTTACAAAGCCAACTATAAATGAATTATATTTTATACAAAAATATACTTCTTATACAAAATAATTCTTAGAAATTATTTCAAACAAAATAAGTTTGATTAATAAACGTCTTCAACAAAGAATATCAAATTTATATTCTTTGAATCCCTACTAAACACAATATTAGTGATCGTTGTTTTTAAGTATTTTTGTTAAATGACCAGATAATGTATATACCCATTTGTTGAAAAAGGATGTTACGTTGTTACAAAGACAACCATAAATGAATTAGACTGAGTGACTTTATTTAATTGACTAAGGACTTAGTTGTTCTGAACACGATGATTGTGTGCTAGTTCTAAAACACTAGCGGTCTCTATACTGCATTTTCATCTTATTATCTTTAATTTTGGTATTCAATTTTTAATGTCATCTTGATTAATTTTAGCTGAGTTTAATGGAATTTATTTCGGTCCAAACGATGCTTCAGCAAAATCAACGCCATTTGTTCTTTATATTCATGGTGGCCCTCATGGTAACTTTGTTAATTCGTATGCTTTATCGTTGGCCCTACATGCTAGTCTAGGTAAGTTTGTTTATCTTTTATTAAATTTTTATTCCAACTCCACAGACAAATATCGATTTTATTACAGGTTTTGGAACATTGTTGATCAACTATAGAGGATCAACTGGAACCGGACAAAAAAGTGTATACTTTTTACCATCTAAAGTAGGTCAAGCTGATGTAGAAGATTGTGTACTTGCAACTAAAGAATGTTTACAAAAATATCCTGAATTAGATCCAAAACGTGTCGGATTAGTTGGTGGCTCTCATGGTGGTTTCTTAGTAACTCATTTAAGTGGACAGTATCCTGAATTGTATCGTACAGTTATTGCCAGGAATCCAGTTATTGATATTGCTTCGATGTATATTGTATCAGATATACCCGACTGGTAAGAATTGCAGTCACAAATTATTAATGTTTATTTCGAAAGTAGTTACTGTCAAAAAAGTGTGAGCCTCACCCACATAAGCTCACGGGGGAAGTGAAACTTATTTAATTAATCATTATTTACAAATGTTATCCACGGCTGTTAATAATTTACAAATGTTATTGTATATAAATGTGTACACACTGTATACATAAATTATACGTTTCCCCTTCTTTTCTCTCACTCAAGGTTTCTCTTATATTTCTCCGCTGTTGAATCATTTCCCCTTTAACGTCACATAAAATTTCAAACAGATAAAATGTAAAATCCTCCCTTTCTCGCACTCAATACTTTTCTCTTATTTCCCCTCTATTGAATCAATTCCCTTTTATTGTAACAAAAAATTTAAAACAGATGTCGCTAAAGATGATTGTCTTCAAAATTTACTCGGAATTATCTTTTTTATATACTCCTCTTATCTAATCTTCTTTTTCAAGATTGTGCCTCCTTTTTTTTCAAAATTATCGTCGTTTCTGAGAATTTTCCATACTTCTTTTGGATGAACTTTCTAGAATACTAAACATATCCAACCTCTCCGTTCCTCCCTTAGGCATGGTAGGACCTTGTCGTTGGTGGAGAGGCTCGTGTGCATCCATGAAGGGCTATGCTATGCCGGCGGTAACTATGTTACTGGCAGGAATACCCATACCGGACAGGATGACCCTGAGAAGCCAGACTAAGAAACCATGCAAACTCAAGCTACGGTGCGAGGTATTGTGCGTAGACCAACTAGCCGTAGGCTATAGGGCAGCAGGGTTAAATGCTGTTATAAACAATCCCCTTGGAGCAACTGGTGAACTCCATTATATAATTGTCTTCTCCATCAGGATGTCGATAGGGTAGTATACGGCACAAAGAACTGCAGGAGCGTCCAACCCAGCAGAAAATCTGGACAAAATTCTTGTCTTGAAGGAAGAAAAAAAAATCTCGGGTGCATCCCGGAGAAGAGCAGCAATAGAGAAAGAAAGCCAGGGCTGAGGGGAAACCGATTCTCCCGAGGAGGAGGAAAAACCGGACAAAATACCCTACAGGACTGGTAGGGTATTTTAGGGCCACATCTGTGGAGGCCAATTCAGGGTATCAACTCCTGAAAAACTCGCAGCAAAAGAGGTTGAGATTTGAAGACGGGACTCCAAGCCCGAAACAGATCTCAAAAAAACGTAAGGAGGGAGACCGTTAGAAGCACAAGAGGACAACAATGCCTCTTCAAATACTGAAATGCGAAAAAAGTTAACCTGGACTGGACATTGAGTTTAATGCAACTGAGCTTCAGTATGCAATAATTAACTCTTTCCAAAAAAACTGCCTGGAGGTCTCAAAAGACATCAGCAAATCAACTTGCTGGTGGAATAAAGACCTGAGGCAAAGATCAAAGGCAAAAATTTCGCCAGCTATTTAACAGCAAAAAGGATAGGGAACTGGGACAACTTACTGAATACAAAGAGGCTCTAAAAAAAGCTAAGACAAACTCTTGAAGGAAACTCTGTCAAGATGTTGAAAACACATCTGAGGGGGCAAGACTCTATCGTATTCTAGCATATAAACCCGCTGACACCATTGGGTCACTACGTAAGCCCGATGGTGAGTACCCTAGCTCCAGGAAGGATACACTCGAAGCACTAATCCAGGTTCATTTTCCGGATTCGGTGGCAATAAATCAACCCAATTCGTATTCTACACTTGCTACGTGATTCGGTCTTCTGTAGTTTTTCTATTTTAACTTTCTATGTACTAAATTGGAGTTTATTAATCGATTTGTGGTTTATTGCCCGCACATACTATTTTCCAAAATTATTTATATACAATTGAAATTATTTTACACCGATTTTGCAGCGAAATTCAAGCTACTTTCTAATTCATATTTTCAAGTAGGTGTTCAGTTGAAGCCGGTACAAGTTATACCCAAGTTGGTCCTGTTAGTGAATCATTAATGATCAAACAAAGAACAGCTTCACCATTGGTACATGCGCACAAAGTAAAAATACCAACGCTATTGTTAATTGGTAGTAAAGATCTGCGAGTTCCACCATCTCAAGGAATTGAATTTTATCATCGCTTAAAAGCGAATGGTGTTAACACACGGTAAGTATAATGTACAGACAAATTAATAAATAAATGAATCAACTAGAATTGTATTCAAAATTGTTTATTACAGGATGCATTTGTATGATGACAATCACAGTTTAGTAAAGGTACCCGTTGAGTTTGATTCACAAGTGAAAGGAATGTTATGGTTACTCGAACATACATCGTAAGTACCATAACCTGACAATAAAGAGTTCTCGCGAAGTCCGTTAAAATGGTCGTGTTCAGAATAACTACAAGTCCTTAGTAAACTAAGTAAGTTATTGACTTATTTTCTTGACAGAACACTGCTAGATTGGAAGATTTTCCTCTAAATTAAGTGGATTTAATAAAGTCTAGTAGAAAATCTTTATTCTTGGGATTGGTGTATTTTTTGTATTCAAGTTGAATTATAACGAATCAGAATACAAAATATTTGTACTCGATGCCGTGGATTATTTCATATTATTAAAGCCATTAATTTTAGGGAAAAATTCTCCAATTTGGCAAAACTGCTGACAAGTGAGTAAGTGTGTCTTGAGAGAAACACGATGAACTTTTAGTTTACTGAACTTAGCTGTTCTAAACACGACCACTGTTAAGAGATCAGTTTGAACAGAATGTGAGCGTCGGGAACTCTAATTTTAAAGGATAATTTTTTTAAAAGAATTTTTAATGCAATTTTTTAATAATAATATTTTATAAATATAAAATCTTTAATAAGAATAAAAAATATTTACATTTTAAATTTTTCTTTACATAACAAATAAATATAACCTTTTTTTTTTTATTACATATAAAATTTTTTTACTTAATTGATGCATTTTCTTTAATTTCCCAACATTTATCCCAAAAATGTTTTAAACGTCCATCAGTATTGTTACAAAATTCACGAAAATCACGTAACATATTCGTTTGAAATGTATCATCACCAGCCGCTGGTGCATAACTTGATCTCCATCGACGTGATAGCATATGATTCCATGACCATAAAAATCCAACCTAGACACAAATAATTTTAAACATTTAGCGTTCGTTCAAATCGATCTCCAAATACGATTGATTGCAACTCAATATAAAGGCTTGGTTACCCGGTGCGAGCTAGCGTGCGAGCTGACGAGGCGAGTTACTACAGTGCAGCAACTTTCACCGTGTTACCGGGTGAGGCGAGTTACTGTCATGTGCGAGTCGGTCAGTAGCTGGCATTCGAGTACTACAACGTTTTTTGTTTTTACTCGTCACTTGCCTTCCCCCACCACTCGGACTCGGGAGTCAACTCGCACGTTTTCAACGAAATGACAGTAGCTCGTACGCTCAAGCACATTCCGGGTGCATTCTCTGCTGCTTCACGGGCTTATCTTGTTTCGACAGATAAAATTCCAGCGGATAGATGGACTTCCGAGCAAAATTTAAAGTTTGTGGACCTATACAAGAATCAAACCAATTTATGGAATTGTTTGGATCCTAATTATAAGAACAAAGATCTGCGTAAAGCGTCGCTTGAACAGATACGCATAACTGCTTTATATTCCCAGGGATCTTCATTATATAGCTCTTTAAATATTGTATGTGTTGCCCCTTTCCTTTGCATCCAATTCCTGCCCCAAATACTACTTTTTTTCTTCCTTTTTTGTATAGCACTTTCAGCTCGAAGTATTTCAGCGCAAAGTTTTTTGTAACCGCTTTTATTGTGGTATAAGCTATGATCAGTCGTTAATTTTGCGACAACATTGCACGGGACATGATACATCCGAGTACAGAGGTGCAGTAGCTGTCTACTGTCACGCCAGCAGCTCGCACTCGTGTGACCGGGTGAGGCGAGTCGAGCTACTGTCATGACAGTACAAATGGTAGTAGCTATCTACTGTCAACGCCAGTAGCTCGCACCGTGTAATTAGACCTTTAAGCACAATAATATTTAATATAACAGGGTGGCGGGTGACCTAGAAAACGTTGAATATGCAAAGAATTTTAGTCTCGATCTGAAAAAATGATAAAAATACCTTGAGAACTCGCCTCTTTTCTCTTCAGGAATAATTATTAATTCTTTTTAACCCCTTGTGTACGTTTGCAGACGATATCTCGTAAACTGCTCATCAAATCGTAAACTAGCACGATTTTTGTGTTTTTGGATCCACTTTACCTTATTCAGTTAATTTCGATTCACACTTGCTTTGGTAGTTCTCTGGATTAAAAAGGAGAAGGCCTTTGCCGCCTAATTGAGAACTATAAAAGTAGAATCAGGGGAGAGTAGTAAAGTAACTTGCGACAATCGCAAGAAAAAGAACCATGAATACCTACTCAGTTCTAAAAAGAAAATTATAACTAGCCCGAGATCTCAGAGAGGTTTTAATCTCACTATTTTGAAGAGAAAAGAGTTGACTGTACAGAAAATAATGAACCTGTCTCAGAGCTCAATAAGAAAATTCGCTGTGGAATGGATGCCAATTACAAGTCAGTTGCTTACCTTTTTACAATTGTCATAATCGTCCTTATTTTTTCCACTAACATGCCGTGTAATATATGCGTGATGTGGACTTGATAATGTCTCACTATTCACAACCATTTGTGATCCATTTCGACGTTGTGTTGTGGTACTTGCTGATCGTGGACGCGGTCGAATCGTTGGCACACTTGGTATCAATACAAACACATTACCCGATCTATGGACATACTGATGATCGTGTATAATCGTTGAATCGTTTACATGGGGCATTTCAATTGAACATGCCATAAATCCAAATTGAGCAACAATTGACTCTTGAAATAAAAAAAAACGTTCTGACCATGTATCCTCCCGAAATTCTTCGAATAAAAATTGTTTATTTTTTAACAGACACTCAATGTTTAAAGGGATAAAAATCGGCCCTCTCAAAGGATCTGATTTACTTGTGAATGGTAAGGCTAATAAATCAGCTGGTATTGGTATCATTTGAAGGCCACATGCTTGAGCTTTCCGAGCCCAACTAAATACTAATTCGGATATAATTGCTGCAGATGATGTTAACCATTGTACGACAACTTCATATGGTTGATCTGGTCTATACACACTTTGATAGCGAGCATGACCCCATTCAACACGATCACTTTTTAACGTGATATCGGTCTCTAAGTATGAATGTCTATACAAGGGTGTTATGACATTATCAACATCCTCATATAAATAATTACTCTGTAGTGTTTCATAAAGAAAATGAGGTATAACAGCATCTTTATTAGATGGTTCTTGGTTACCCCATCCTTTTGGATCCTTAATTTCAACTTCCATCCATTCATTTTCAAATATTTGTAATTGATCACCAATAGGAAATGTTTCGTTATTTTCTAAAAGAAAAAAAAACCATTGACAAATATTCACTGTTGGGGGTATAAAAGTTAATATATCAAACATAATTTTCGGTTTATGCTTGCTGATATTGAATGGGAGGTAAAAATCGTCACTTTTAAAATGATTTCCGAACACGTCCGTTGTGACATACCTTCATCTTGTTTAACAATATAATACAAATAAAATCCAAAAACAAAATTTTTATTTTGATCACCAGAAGCATGACAAATTAACCTTTGTTGGACCATGCCCGATAAAATTTCTACAGCATATTCAATATTGGTTAATCCTTCTACATTTGCTATTAACCAAAAAACTGCATCGGCACTAACAAATGTTTGTTTTGGTAAACTTGGATTTGGTAATAAAAATCCAATTCCAGTAATTGGATTGCACATTGCTTGTAATATCTCTTGGAAATTACTCGTCGTTTTAAGTGGAGTTACTGTATTTGATCTAAAAATAAATAATTCCAGTAAATAATATCAACGATATCATAGCTATTTAATTACCCATCTTCTGAATCATCATTATTCGTAGTAGGAGCTTCCGGTGAAACAGGTAATACAGCTTCCGTGGCTGGAGAAACACGTCCTCGTTCAACTTTAGAACTTGATCTAAAAATGTGGATTTATTTTAGAAAAACTAGGAAATTATGTTATTTAGTTTGAATAAAATATAAGCGTGCGGAAGCGAGTATACAAATTACAATATTTACAGAAGATAAATTTTGGTATATATTTTACTTAAAAAGGATTGTTTAGGATTTTTAAGTAATTACCAAAGTTAAAGTTAAGTGCATATTCTATTCTTGATCATAGTTAAATAAAAAGGCCATCCATAATCTAAACATTCTCAAGGAAGCGATAATTTTTTCGTTCAAATAAAATAAATAATCGATACACTATTACAGATATATTGTAATCATTCCGATAAAAAACATTCTAACGTTAGTACAAAAATTTGATTAAGCCAGTAAAATTTTTTCGATTTAAAATCACTTAAAATAAAAGAGCTGAAGCATTGGTATAATTTTTGGATCTTCGGAAACGTTTTCTTAATTAATTTTATATTCGTGTGTTTGCCTCTTTCTCGAACTCGACAGTCTGACTTGACTGGGTGTTAACAGCACAGAAGACTCAGTAAAGAAAAAGAGTACTCGACTAAGTTACTCAACTAATGAGAAATTACTTTTGAATATTTAAATTCAGAGCGTTTCTTTCAAATTGAAGGATTTTCCACTAATTTATTGGATTTAATAATATGAAATAATGCATGCGAACATCATGTATCGAGTATAAATAAACATTTTCTATTCTAAAACGTAATATTCAACTTCAATACAAAAATTTTAAAATACGACAATCCCAAGAATAAATTACCTAGATTTTCTTCTAGACTTTATTAAATTCACTAAACTGAGGGGAAAATTCCCCAATATTGCTGTGCTTACTAAGCAATATGGCGTTACAATCTAAGTTGTTTAGTATTTATTGGGTGTTCTGGCAAAAACGAAGTTAGAAATACTCAGTAACTTACTTAGTTTACTAAGGACTTAGCTGTTCTGAGCACGACCATTTTTCACGTTAAAAGATTAATCTATTTTTGAATAGATTAATCTTTGCTCATATGAATTTCATGCAACTTTCAGTTTGACATTGGAATATTTTAACGACACAAATACAAGATATCTTTATTTACAAATTTACAATTAATCTGTTCTAAGTTCTTATCATACGCCCAAGTTCAAACTTCGGCTTCGCATCAATTCCTATAGGTCTCTATAAAAAACAGAATACAACGCGTCGAGCCGCGATGCGTAAATGCGTGCGCTTCTTTAGTGTGCTCTAATCGATCTTAAGAACTTTAATAAGATGTATTATATGTTTGATTTTCGAATACAATCGAATTTTGAAATGCTTCCAGAAATACATCGTTTTAACATAAAGATACCATTTTGAAAATATCAAAGTTAAGTTTTACCTGGTAGCAGTGGACAGTACAGAGCGTTCTACCATTTTTGATGCAGTATACTGAAAGTAAGAAATTATCAGCATCCATTAAAACTAAACCAAAACCAAACATAAAGCCATATAAAAATTTCAATAGAATATTTTACAAAAATAAACTTAATTTTGGAACTAGTTTTTTACACCTTCTGCAATAAGAAATCATTGCAGTTTAGTGGTTAAAAGTAAAATTTGATATGCGCAAGAAAAATAATTTTGGCTGAAAACAATTGAAAATATTAGTAAATCAACAAAGTCAAAAATAATTAATATATAAAACGTCTATGCAAAAGCGACCATTTTTTTATATGTTGCAAAAAAAAAACCGAAAATACCCACATAATTCAGCACTAACAACAACACAAACCTTTCCTAAACATTTAAAAAAACCATGCATTGTTTGTTTTATCTTAATAAAATGCATAATACTATGTGAAAGATAGCAAAAATCACCTTGGCCGTGGCTTCTCAGGTAAACGATTACTTCCCAAACGTTCACGGAATGGTGAATTTCCTGTTCCAGCATTCTGTTGAATTTTTTAATGGATATTTAATAAATTTTCGAAAATTAGAAATTCATTTAAAATTGTTAAAACATATCTAATGATGTTTTTTAATGCATATTACCATGCGTTATCAAGATTGTAAAAACTTAATGCTTTGAGATGTCTACAACATTTGTTTAAAGCTGTATATTCTGGACAATAAATAAATTGTTGTTTTAAGAATGTTTTGAAGATACAATATCTCCCAGTGGGTGATGTTTGGGTGAATATCTACGTAGCAGAATAAATCATTTTGTAGCAGAATAAATAGGTGTCAATACTAAAAGAAATATATTTAATTTAAAATTAAATAGGAATTTTACCTGTAATGTTGAATTTGTAGCGGAATCGCTACTAAAATCAAATATACTTTAGTTTATTAGATACCTTTGCATTTCAACTACATTCTCCCTGAGTCACGGCAATTATTTATGTTCATTACTTTGGTAACTATCAACAAAGTCATTTAGATATTTTGATAAATTCATTTTAATAAAGATCATCTATATCTTTCCAAAATAGTCATTTAGACATTATCTAAAAGTCTAAATGACTTTGTCGATAGTTACCAAAGTAATGAACATAAATAATTACCGTGATAACTCAGGGAGAATGTAGTTGAAATGCAAAGGTATCTAATAAACTAAAGTCTATTTGATTTTAGTTGCGATACCGCTATAAAACAAATAATATGAAATAATTTTGACAGTGAATATACTTTTAATTTAAATCAATAAAAACATCTAATAGATGAAAGAAATACGTACAAGTGACAAAGACAGATTTTTTTCAAATTTCTCATTATAATTTTTTTTTCTCAACAACCGTTTAGTGAATTTTAATAAAATTGCGCAAAACTGTTTCTTTAGATTCAAGTTATATAATTTAAAAATTTTTGACGTTTCGTAGCTTTTTTAATGGTAATTGAAATGAATTGAACTTATTGAGTGAACAAATCTCCATAAGAACAAATGACAAATTAAAGTTTTTTTAAAATTGCTATTACTAAATTTTCGTTCTGTTTTGTAACATTTTCGATATACCTCCCAAACATTCTTAATAGCAAATATTGGTTTTCAATACCTGACTGGAAGATGATGGAGTAATAGTGCTCATGCTGTAACGCCGTTGTACTAGTTGAGTCTGCATTCCAGAGAACCCCGGCGATAAACAGAAAGAGGCCTACAAAACAAACATGCCACGCACACACTTTCTCGTCACAAAAACACAAAAAGAAGCTCTACTTAAGTTTTTTATGTAAGCTAAAGAAATTAACATTATTATTTTATTAAAATGCATGCGTCAATTTTTTTATACGTTTACCTTTTTGCTGCTGCTCTAAGGAAGCTGGATTTTATTAAAAAGTTTCTATATCAATTTCAATATCATATCAAAAAAGGCTAATATACCTATTTTCAGAGTAACAAACATGAAACTTTGAATGAAATTCATTAAGATTATGCATAGAATAGGATTCCGTTGTCATTAAAATTTTAAAAAAGTTTCAAGAATAAAGGGAAATTTCATTTAACGATTCTATCGCTGCCATTTACTCGTATCACGTGCTCGAACGATTCATCGTTGTAGTTAAAATTCAGGAAAACATTCGTTTCGTTCCGAATTTAGATTCTTTCTTCCGAAGGATTAAAAGTCCTGGATTTTGAAAATAGTTTTATTTTATTTGAAATAATTTTTATATCAAATAAGTCAGTCAGTCTAAAAAAAATTTACGTTTGAACATCTGAATTCAGCGTATTTCTCTTAGGATACACTTACTAACTTGTCATCAGTGATGCTAAACTAGTGGATTTTCCCCTAATTTAGTGGATTTAATAATATGAAATAATGCATGCGAACATCATGTATCGAGTATAAATACAAATTTTGTATTATGATTCGTTAAATTCAACTTGATTACAAAAATTTAAATATACGACAATCCCAAGAATAAATCACCTAGATTTTCTTCTAGGCTTTATTAACTCCACTAAATTTAGGGGAAAATCCCGCAATCTGGAAGCATTTGCTAAGCAAATTTGCGTCACAATCTGAGTTGCTTAGTATCTGCCAAGAGTCCTGGCAAAATACTAATTTAGATATACTTAGTAACTTATTTAGTTTACTAAATATTAAGTTGATTCAACCACGCTCGATATTAGTTTACTCTATGTTTCGAATTGAATCGTCCAAGAAATCTTGGATATCAATTAGAATGATAATTCAGATACGAAAATATGAAAAATCAATCTGATTTGATGTTAGAATTGTTCTACAACTGAAGAAACTATTAGATAGCGACCAACAGAAATAAGTTACAGTAGAACTTCAATTGTCCGGATTGCTAAGGGGAAATAAAAAGTTGTATTCAAGTGGTTTTTGCAGCAGATAGCGTTGGAAAGCCCTCTTTTAAGGCCGATTATTTGCGAAAAAGCTGAACTTTTAATTGAGGAAATCGACAGTTTGCCTTCATTCTTAATTAGTATACACAAATTTAGCTTCTTTTTTTTTTTAAAGAAATGACCTTTTTTTATGATTTATTATATTATCCGGATATTTGATTATTCAGAACGGGTTTGATCTCAATTAATACGTATAATTGGAGTTCTACTGTATAAGAATTTTTTATTACTTTTCTTTTATGGAATTTTCTAAGAACAGAAACTAAATTAAATCATGCATTGAAAAAAACAATTAAAAATTTTTCATACATAAATCCAAAAAAAATTAATTGAAAAAACATATTTCTTACCCTGGGTTTTTTATACGAATTTGGTCGCTTCACACGATTTACATACGTTTCAATAAATCGTAAAAATCCTTCAACTAAATTATTATTATCCACATCTGTTTGCGGCGTATATATATCACAGTGCGAATATCCATCCAAAATTTTCCGGGTAGCTGGATGTGTTAAAGGTAATAGATACACACGAAATCGCCAATACTTTAATGATTCAAAACGATTATAATCCGTATCACCTCGCGTACAAATATAATGATCCAAATAATTCCAACTATAATTCTCTAATTTTTCCGTAGTGAATGATACCCAAGAGACTTCATACGTGTCGTGATGTGGTGCATGAAATCGATATCTATAATGGATGTCAAAGGGTGGATATGGATGTCGTGGCCGATATCGTGTTACTGTAATCGCATTTCCACATAGCGAAATCTTATGGAATATTCGTCCAATTGATAGTAAATATTCTTCACGTGGCTCAATATTTACTGAGCGTGCTCCAACTATACTACTTGCAGCATTTTGTTGTTGTAGATTATTTGTTACCCCTGTGTTAGCTGTTACTCTTGATGGTGATGTTGGCAGGATAATCAGTTGAAATCCATGTGCTAACCGTTGAGATATTAATTCTTTAAATACTTCTTTGGTGGTTAGCGGTTTCTTATTATGAGCTCGTTGTTGTGCAAAATCAGCATTTACATCGTCCGGTAATAAATTGTAATCGGATACAAGATAATCATTTTGTAAGGCTCGTTTATCGGGGAAAAAATCTGTTGTTATTGGTAAACATGCTGGTATTGTTAATGATTTCCAATCAACTCCTACATGAAAATAGAAAATTTATCTAGAATTGTGGTAAACTTTTCGATGGCAATAGAAGATTTTTCGCTACTATTCGAAAAATTATGTATAATGGAGATTTGTTTGTAGGGCAATTCGTATTTTGGTGAAAAAATAAGTGCATGAATGAATTTTTCTTAGAAAAAATATGCATCTGTGACTGAGTAGATCTGTCGTACTTCGTCGTCTTAGGACTGCTGAAGATGTCTAACCCTGATAATCAACGAGTGAATAAATGCTAAACACCGTGATCACTGGGAAAATATACCGCAGTAAAAGCTCGGGAAAATACTGCTTCGGAATGCAACCAAGAGGCTATATCTCGATGCACTGAAGCTGAACACGATGCAACTGCGGAAGGTTACCGGATTCATTACCAGGCATTATCCCCTGCAGAAGCATCTACACACAATGGGACTCCATAACGGGTCCATTGTGTGCAGATTGTGTGGCGAGGAGGAAGAAACATCCAGCCACATTATCTTTGACTGCGAACCTCTGTGTTACAGCAGATACAGGATACAGGACCTGATAAGCAAGCTCCTGGCCATTGCCAACATATGGGACAAGCGAATCTCGCCAGACTGAAGTAGAAAGGGGGAGCACAATGGACCATAAGGTCGAAGTGCAATACTTTTTAGACCCCAAGATATATCTATCTATCTAACCCTGATAATATTCTTTTCTCAAAAAATGCCTATCTCTCTACAAATTTTATTAAATTAAATCAGTTCAAAATCTAGTTTTCGGATAACTCCTGACTTTATCATATCCCGCAAGAAGAAATGCAGGCAGGAGCTTTATCCTGTCGTAATTCAAGCAACAGATTGACAATTTGGAAGGCTATATACAGTATGGGAATGTTTCTCATTAGAAACAATCTTCTAAAAGGTATCTGGCACTACGAGGGTCGTTGATAATGTGTATGTTCTTATTTTTCAGCAAAGGACGAATTTCTGAACAGTCTGCACTGTATACTTTGAGAGACCTAGAAAATGGAATACGAATAAACTTTTGGAAAAGCATAACATAAATCCTTTTTATTATTTGCGTCAAATTTTTTTATTTTCATAATAGATTTTTTATTTAACTTAATGTTTCTATACCTCGATCCCCATTTTCTATGTCTCGATTAGTATATTTTGTAAGAAAATTTAATATTAAGCAAGCGAAAGGGGCGAGAAAAAATGTATTGTCATTTTATAATTACTTGAAAAATCGTTGGATTGTTGAATTTTGGATGATTTTCATAATTAAGAATAATTTTAATAAAATAAAGATAGAGCGCAAAAGCTATATACAATCTACAAAGCAAAAACTAAAATTTTATAAGTACGTATAATTGGATTTCAGCTGCAAAGCAAAGAACAATGTTTGGATATGAAGGAAAATGAAAAATTGTAAAAATGTTATAACTAATATGGAAAATTAGTAGTAGGTAAACATGATAAATAATAAGGATTTTATTTTCTACTAAATGGTAACCAGTCCGCTTCTTATAAGATAAGTCCATACATTTTAAATTATTTTGAAATTAAAAAGATTTAAAAACAGTGTTTAAAAGAAAGTCGCCTTTTTCTGTCAGTTTAGTAAAAAGAGAAGATTCATTTAAAAAATTACTTACATGCAAATCTATTGCGATAATGTTAGTTTTTTCATTCCCAGTAACGATTAGTAATTAAAGAAAAATTTTTATTTATATGTAGAATTTACACCAAAAGAATGCAATAGAAAATCAAAACTTAACCTATCCATGTCATTTTTGATTAGGTTATGTTATGCGCTAGGTCGAGACTAGCGACAATGTGATAAAAATGCACAACACTATGGGACGGGTTCTAAACTTGGCTAGATTTTGTCATGTGGTTAACAGATAACTTCTATAAATATTCAATTTTTGTGAGACGATTTATGTCTCAGCTGTTTTCCACATAGTTAAAAGATGAATTTTATATAAAATTGAATATTTATAGAAGCTATCTTTTGACCACATGATTAAACTATAGCCGAGTTTTGAATTCGTTCCGTAGTGTTGCACATTTTTATCAAATTGTCTCGCTAGTTTCGACAACTGTGCACCTTGCCAATATACTCTTATTAACAGTGTGATCCCGTCTTGATATTTGATAGCACTGACCTCTATATAACTGGACAGAGTATCCTTATGGGCCTAAACATGAAACGAAGTAAAAAAATGAAAGGTAGGCAGCGCCGTTTTAACTAGCCAAGACTAAAAACTATGTGTGTAGTGGAAATATTTGTGACAGTCACACATATTTATTACACATAAACGCTGCGCAGGTGCACTGAATCAAAATTTAGTACCTAGTTCAGAAGCGCTTCAATTCTGGCTAATGGCATATCTTGAGTTAATCTGCCCAGTTATATAAAGGTCAGGCTCAGTTACATTCTCTATTTCATTCTATCCGTGACCACTTACAGACTTTAGCAATATAGTAGTATTTATTACATGGTAATAAAGGGGCCGTGTTATTTGGACACAGGCTGGTTTCCAGCGTGAGTTAAAATTTAGATTAAACAAATGTTCAGATATTGTTGCAAAAACTATTGAAATTAAATAAGGTTACTAATCCAACCGATTACTTTAGTTTTTTGCCGCAATATGTGAAATATATAGAACGCCTTTTAATGTGGGGGCCCAAAAACACACAAACCCGACCAACTCGGAATATGACCGATGTAGCAAAAGATTGTAGTACTTGGTTGAAATAGTTAACATAATGCTTAACAATTGAAATTAAATAAGGTAACTATTCCAACTTAGTACTTTAGTTTTTGCCACAATATGTGAAATATATAGAACGCCTTTTAGTGCGGGGGCCCAAAAACACGCAAACCCGACCAACTCGGGATATGACCGATGAAAAATATATTATAATGGTTTTAACCGCTTCACGCTGAAGACACGCAAGGGACCCGCGTGTGTCCGAATAGCCATATCGAATTTAAAATGACATCTAAAAAAACATAACCTACAAATCTTCATTTTGTATTTCAGTTTGGTATAAAAACCACATAAAGATCAACTAACTACGTAATTAATTTGTTAAAATAATGCAAACTCTTCAAGTGCAAATTAGTAATGGAAGAAAAAAAACGGATTATTAAAAATCAAACCTATTATAACTTCATTCACTGCTGGTGTTAAATGACGATGAATTCCAGAGACCATGGAAAAAAATGATTGTTAATAAAAATCATCATTCCGGTTTATTTTTCGATTCTTTTTTTTTTTCGAAGTTAATATACTAATTATTGAAATATATCTAAAAATGCTTAACACTTACTTAAAATGGAAATGAAATTTCGGGGAGGTAGTAAAAACATTTAGCATTCACGATGAATGAATTTGATCAAATTCAAGACTAACACAACATCTTAATGAATTTATGATATCAATTGTTTGGTCAGAGTTGCCAGGTGTCCGATTTTTTATCACAATTACATTATTTTATTCTGCCTAATTCGAGTAGAAATAATCTTGCAACTGTTATAGCATATTTATGGAAGTTAGAGGTAAGGAATACTATCTCATATGAAATCACAATCGCGTTAATAGCAATAAAGGTTAGATGTATCGATGTTGGAGTTTGGCTAGAAAATATAGATAAGATTTTAAGTATACCTGTAAATCAGAATATTACACATGAAAACGATTACAATTACAGTGAAGTTGGAACTAGTGAAGCTGTCCGGTTATAAATTATTGTCGCCGACAAATGAAGAAAATGCTTACATGTGAAAATTGTTTAAAAACTTTAGAGTCAAACGAAAAATGATGGCTCACAATGATGTTGTTAATAAACTGGATTTATACGGAGGAATTTTTTATGCAATCACAGAATTACTTATACTGGCTAAACAATTAGAACAGTGTTTACTAAGAGCCGTAAGAAAATCGCGAGTTCATTTAGAAACTAGATGAAATAAGTGCAGAAATTCGGAAAATAATTATTAAAAACTGTTGGATGTAATAAACACTTTAGAGAACACTTGGTTAAAAAAATTATACATTTTTATATTGTGATGAGAGCAAATTTTTATATTAAAATTAGTACAAATAGTCATTTATTCTCTTAGAAACTTTCCATTTACTTAATTTTTTTGTTTAATAATAATAATAATACATAAGAGGGGCACCGCAAATGGGTTCCTAGCACGTAGACCAAGGGGTCTTCTGTGCCCTCCTTGAGAACAACCTGCCATCCGAAGGCGAGACGTCTCCAGGTAAGAGGTGTTATCCCCAAGTTATGAAGGTGGTAATTTAATCGGCAGTGTCCTGTCAAGAGTCCCACCACCCTTCTCAACTGTGTTCTAGTGAGTTTCAAACCGAGCATAGTCGAATGGCCTAGCTGTGGTATGCACAGCTTGGTCTGTCGCATGCCCTGCGCAAAGTCCTAGTAATCGAGATGGGCTTGTCGTAGCCACTCCTTGATTCGGTAAATTACGGACCATATTGCTATGGGAATGACAGGTTCAGGTGAAAGGGGCGTTTGAGACGACCCCTCTCGTGCTAACGAGTCCGCTGCTTCGTTCCCTCGTCCCCTTTAACGTCAGAGTGGCCCGGTACCCAGATCAGTATGACTGTGTTGTTTAGTGCCAGGCAGTTCAGTTCCTCGTAGCATCTATAGACTAACCTCGAATGGAATCTTGATGCCTCAAGGGCCCGAAGTGCGGCCTGATTATCTGAGAAGATGCTGATAATTTGATAATAATTTTTATGTTTTATTGTTTAAAGGATATTTAAACTAGTCAACAGACTTTCTCCGTTTAATTCTGCCATACTCTAAAAATTTGGGAAATTTTTCAATATCAACACCATCTTAATTTAATGCTATTTGAGGGACGCATTTTATACACAGAGTTAGTATTTGTTACCTCTAACTTCCATAAACATATTTTAAAACAAAATACGTTTTGTATTATAACCCTATGAATGAAAATTTTTGTTTTTTTTACAAATCTACAATTTCGAATATCAATGCGCTTATTCTGCAGTGCATAAATTGTGTTGTCTGGCGAATTTTTTATATTCTATGCATTAAGGGAATATTTTTACAAAGTTATCTAGCAAAATACACCATTTTTTTACCAATCTTTGTGCCAATTTTTTTCCCATAAACGTTCCTTAAAACTTATCATCATTTTTGATCTTTGTACAAACGCCCATCACCGACTTAGCCACACTATCCGTTTTGTTTTGTTGTATACAAATCTGGCAACCTTGATTCTAGCAACTGTATATTATTACAAGATAATATGCAAAATTTGAGTTAATTTTAAACCAAAAATTAGTTTGATCACCACTCAAAAATAGTTATTAAAAAAATATTCACAAAATTGTGTAGTCGTGATACCTGTAGTAAGAGCTGGTGTCCATTCCTGTTCCCCAGTTGCTCCCCACAATAATGTTAAACTTTTTTGTGGACCATATTTAGAAAATCTTCTTGAATTTGTACTTTGTGATATGCTAATTCGTTTCTTATCTAAATTTAAAAAAAAAATTACTAATAAACTGTTGCTTTTTTAAGTACGTTTGGGACATACATTCGGAACCAAAAGTACTAAAAATTAGAAATTCGTGAATACGTTTTCGTTCGTTTTGTAACGTTTTCGACATACCTCCCAAACATCCTTAAGGGAGTTAGATAGAAAACCACAGATACCACAAGGTGTGCTCTATGTGATTTGACTTCAGTAGTATTTACATTTGGCAACGCCGCGCAAAAGTAAGAGAGGTAAAAATAAAACTTCTACGCAAGCATCAATGAGTTGCATGTGTGTTTACTAAAATGTCTGAGTCAAAATTATTAATATTTCATTGGAAAGACTTTATGTGATAAATATAACTCTATTAATAAAATTACTTTATATGTTTTGTAATAAAAAAATGTGTATAACATTGACATCCCCACATGCCGCATTCGAGGTATGTTTAAATTTTGCACGCGTCATAATCTCTTTGATGGCGTTGCCACATGTAATTAACATAGGACGTTTTTCGTAATTATTTTCTAATTACTCTTATCACACTCTCTGAACCTCGATTTGTGAGTAACCAAAATGAACGAAAAATTTTTGTTCTTTTTGTTGATACCACTTTCATTGTAATCTGAACGGTACTTTTTGTGAAATAAAATAAAATCTGTGATTTCTCATAAGGATCAATGGTAAAGGCAAAAATTTTTTAATATTAATATCTTTTTTCTGGTTCTCTGCAGCTCTTTAAAAATTTAACTGGTTCATTATCTTATTAAGATGTACTAGTATGCCAAGTTTCATTAAATTTTGAACAGTAATTCTATAACCGAGGGTACTACTTAAGTACAGAACATTTTATTTAAAATTAGCCTCTAATTTTTAATGTGAACAAGTTCTAGCTTTCTGAAATATTCCTTGAGTTTACAGTTCTCCTTGGAGAAATATGCCAGCAAGGCTGACGCGGTAGAAGTTCCCCCCAAGACTTTCCTTATAATTAATATTTACCTATGACTTGAGAATTGGACCGATAAATCGTACTAGGAACAGGACTTGAACTGAATCCATCAACTTCCGAACAATCATCCGATACAGGATTAGTAGGCACAGCTTGATAATGATGTTGCTGAATTAAAACACCGGTGGGTCCTTTTGGAAATATATGTGTCCATCGTCGCCGATTTGATGTTAATTTAATTGTCACATGCGATGGGTCAAATGGATTGATTAATGCACGACTTGGTCGTAAACCAATTTGTCCAATGGGTGGTGGTGAACCAGCCGATCCGACGACAGCCCTACACGGTGGTGATAATTTGCCATCCAGGGCATCTGTAGTCCACGGTTTTGGTTTTTTTTCTTCTTCTATAATTGGTGATATTAAAGGGCTTTCCGTGTTCGTATAAGACGAAGTTGGAATAGATATTGCTTGAGATTTAGGTGTTCCAGGACTTGCCAATTCCCCGCCATGATGTATATCTGGGTCAGACATTTTTCTATGTAACGATTTACTAGAATCATTACGATTATTATCTAATGCCGGCATTTTTTTATTATGTTTTTGATTAGATCGTTGTAAACTGCTTGTTCCATGTGTTGAAGGTAATTGAAATACTTGGGCATCGTAAGCGTCATAATCGAAAAATGAATTATGGATACATTGATCTTCATCTTGGATTAATTTTGTTTTTGACAAATGTTTAACATCAAAATCATTGATCGCGTTCGTCGCTTTTGGTGGGAGTTTTATTCGTGGTATAAAATTTGAATATGCTACTTTTTTGTTTGTCGAATAGAATGAAAGATTTATCCAATGGGGCATAGAATAATCATCCGCTGTTGTTATGTATGTATCTTTATTGTGAAACTGAAAAAAAGAAAACCGCTAAAATTTAGAATAATCCAAAAAAGCTTTCCAGTGTGGCAATCAAAAATTCAGATATTATCAAATAAATGTATGGTTGGATGAATATAAATGAATCCCAAAAATGTCATCATGAGTTTGTTGATAGTTACCAAGGTAATGAACATAAATAATGACCGTGATAACAAAGGGAGTAGGTAGTTGAAATGCAAAGGTGTCTAATAAACTAAAGTATATTGAGATGTAGTAGCGACTCCCCTACAACTTCCTAACCAATTCAATAAAGAGTTACTTCAAAATCGAATAAAGAGGGCATATTTCGGAAACTATTCGTCAATTCGTTAAACCAACTGGATTTTTGTGTTTTTTGGGTCCAATTTAATTTATTAATTAATTTTCATTCAAATCGATGGTTATAAATTTTTTGTGATTTTTTCTAAGGGGTATACCTTGAAAAAGCAGAAAAACGGAAAAAAAATTTTTGTTTCCAGTTTGAATGAAATTCACTATATTATGTAAATTGGCCACAAAAAACTGAAAAATTGTGTTTATTTGACGAATTGAGAGAGCAATAATAATAAAAGAAAATAAAAGAGAGCAAAAATACGTAATAATAAATCTGAAAAACGATAACCTAACCAATTCAATTATTTTCAAGAAATAAAGAATTACATCAATTTAAAAACATTTAGGTTCTGGAGGTTTTCTTATCATTTTAGGAAAAACGACAAAAAGTTAAATTGATCTGGATACCAGGTCACAGGTTTTGAAGGAAATGAAAAGCAGATAACTTAGCAAAAAAAAGGAGTCGAGTACACTCGATACCTTTCATAGACCCAGAACCTATTTTAGTAATCTCAAAAACAGCATACTATTTTAGTAATATCAAAAACATGTGATCAACGAGTGGATAGACGTTAAACACCGTGATCTATTCTCCTCCTGGAAAAATATCCCGCAACAAAAACTCGACAAAATATTGTTTCGGAGTGCATCCAAGAGGGTGTCCTTCGATGCACTCAACCTGAATAGGATACAACTTCGAAAGGTTACCGGATTTATCACTAAACATTATCACCGACGAAAGCATCTACACACAGTAGGACTCCACAAAGGACCCGTTATATGCAGACTGTGTGGCGAGGAGGAAGAATATGAATCTTTAGGAACACCTGATAGGCAAGCTCCTGACTATTACCAATATATGGGAAAAGCTAACATCTTCAGACTGAAGTAGAACTCCTTTCTAATAATGGGCTATAAGGTCGAAGCTCAGTACTTAACATACCCCCAAGATATATCTATCAACCCCCAAGATAAATCGCCTATGATGGTAATTGAAAATTCTACCTTTAATAAAGGAACTGCATGTAATGGTTGCTCTCCAACACAAACCAGATCACTGCCCACACCATTATCAATAATTCTTTGTTTTGTAACATTCGTTAATTCCCGATCAACTTCAAATACTCCCACTCCCGGAGTAATAACAACACTTAGCTGCCCCGTTCGTTCTAAACTACGTTCCAAATAATGTTTTTCGAACACTGTAAATAAATAGAACATTTATCCGGTTGAATCCTAAAATAAATTTTCGAAATGATTCCTTACCATTTAATGACATATTTAATACTTCTAAAAAATTTCCTTGAGCGGCCGTACTATTTGTAGCGGTGGGAATAACTACACCAGGTTTATCGTGATAATTTAACACGTGTCGTTGATAATCGGAAAATAACCGTCTTAATTGAACTAAGACAGGACTCCAATCATCGAACCGTTCATTTTGTATTACTACTCTGTAAAATTTAAATAATTATCGTAAGTTGAGGATCATATATTTGTTTTAAAATGAAAATAGAATATTTTTTTTGGTTATATTACCGATAAAAATCTTCATAATATCGTCCCCGATAATCCAATTGTAAACATTCTCGCATATACAATGGAAAATCTTCAACACTATTCGCTTTATAAAAAGTTCGTGAAAATAAGACAATTGTTACTTCATGATTGCTACCATGTTTCTGTGAAACAAAAGTAAATGCAAAAGATTTTTAATTAGGTATACGAATTAGTGAGATTTACTCGTAAATTTATTTTAATTGTTAGATAATAATTTTACGGTAGTTGTCTTACAGTAATCGTGTTAAAAAGTTTCAACTCAGAACACACATAAATAGACTGAGATTGTAGACTATACTTTTTTGACTTGAATGTACCTTGTATACTTATTCGCTTGGATTATATAAAAATGTCAATCTTTTCGTTAATCTATTACAATAATTAAACGGCCATTAATGCTTTATATTTCAAAATATAAATATAACACCATTTTACATTGTCCTAGTTTTTTAGCCAAATCTCTCGACGCATTAAAATTAAAAGTGTGGTGTAATTATTACTTTTGTAAATACCTGTAATGTTAATCGTACAATTTTTTAGAGAGATTTTTATCAAAACTAGACGGTAAATAACTTTGTAATTTTAAATGAAGTTAGATACTTATATTTTAAATAATTTATCAAAAATTCAGTCGACAACGCGTTTCACACAACTACCTTAAATTCTAAATTACAAAATCTCCGACAATATATCGAGTGTACTCGAGTATAGTCGATAAATCAAATTATACGTCATAGGACATGCTAGTAGTATATCGAGTAGTATATCAAAATTTAAAAAAAGTTGTGCGTAAACCCAATTATGTATTT
Organism: Nineta flava; assembly: GCA_963920215.1. NCBI lineage: Eukaryota > Metazoa > Arthropoda > Insecta > Neuroptera > Chrysopidae > Nineta > Nineta flava. The sequence continues at coordinate 118,593,911 of OY986041.1, forward strand.
TACCTTCCATTTTGTAAATAAATCAGTTAGAAAACCATTAACTGCTTTTTCAAAATACAGATCACCATGAATATCAAAATCCCACATTTCTGATGACATTTGTAAAAATAGATAAACCATTGATGTTGATGAGCGAAAAACTATCTGTTGAATAAAACATTAATTAGAGATTCGAGTTTAAAGTGTTTATATCCCGTTGGTGAAAATTTCTATACCTTAGTATCTTCAGTAATCACTCCACATGCAACACGATCTCCTTGTGACCACATTTCATACACTTGACATCGAATAGCACCCATACAAAATTCCAATTTTTTATTCATATACACGCAAGTATTCACTAAACTATTTTTAATACGCCACATTTCTGATCGACCCATATATTGATCTTTGAATGTGATTTCCACAGAATCTAAGGCCACATCTGCTGCCGAAACAATTCGTACCAGAACATCAGCGTATGTTCGTAGCTGAAATGTGTTGGCAATACTCTGTTCAACGCTAATCGTTTCTGTAACTAAAATAATGAGTTTTTAATCATAGGTAAATATTAAAATTTAAAAAATTACATACCTTTAAGTAAGTCATCTTTCAGTGCAGTGATTTGTAATAAAAGGCGAGGTCCAGTATCTTCCGGATGATAAATTTCTACAATATCACCCTCTTTTGCGCCTTGATAATCTTTTAAATTAATTATTAAATCGGCCTCTACGGAAACGAATCAAATTTATTTTATTTCAATCGGAATTAGTTTAGAATTAGAATGATAATATTTACCGCTAAAATTCTTTTGATGTACATATAATTTGACTTGCTTTATCATTTTTACAGAATTTACTGAAGTAAATATTCTACAATTTCAAAATTACATTACACCATATTATTCTATTAAAATTCTTATCTAAATGTCAAAAATTTCATTTTTGACAGTTCGTAAAATGAAAATAAACAATATTCATATTGTGGTGATTGTGCGTTCATTCATTTCACAGTCAAACGATAAACACGCATGTCATTTATCTAGAGTGGAAAATTTTCTCTGAAACAAATCAGTACTTTTCCATCATTTATGATATAGGGTAAATGATCTTTTCAGTATTGAAGGTCAAAATATATCGATTAACAAAATCATATTTCTGATCTCAAAATAATCTTCAAAATCGAATAAGGGAATAAGGGAGGAATATCGTGATTCTGTTCTACTTTGGATTTATGTAACTTTCTTGGAGTCAAGGTTCATTGGATCAAAACATTATTCACTTCTGATTAAACTAAGAATCAAAACAAAAGACACTGAACAAATAAAATGGAAAAAGAACTTTTAAAAATGAATATTTTATACCCGCTATGTTAATTTTTATATGTCGATTTCATCGGCATCGATGTACAAAATGTAGTAGAAAAGCTATCTATTTTTGGAAGTTCTGGCTTTGAAAACATTTTTTTGAAATAATCAGAACTAAAATGTATCCAAAAACCAACCAACTTCTCTGAATTCACTTTAATTATATTTGAATTGTGTGATTTTGTAGAAAAGCTTTCTTGAAAAAATAAAACAAGTGTGAACCCACCCATTTAGTGCTTTTATATTTACAAACATGCAGTCTCCATTTGTCTCAATAGATGGTACTGTAGGTACTTTGGTCTTACAAGTTATCGTAATTCGTTTTAGCGCTTTATGAAGATATATAAAACCTATTTTGACAAAATGGAAACCCGACTTCTAAAATCAAATATTCTATAACAAAAGATGCACTAAAAAGTAAAAAAATAATTGCATATTCTTGTGCCAATTTTAGTTCACCAAAGCAAAACTTTTTAAATATATATGTACAATTATTGTAATTTTGGAGGCGGTGTCAGCATAGAGAAATTCACATAACTTTTGGACACCGCCTCCAAAAAAAAACAATAATTGTACATATATATTTAAAAAGTTTTGCTTTGGTGAACTAAAATTGGCACAAGAATATGCAATTATTTTTTTACTTTTTAGTGCATCTTTTGTTATAGAATATTTGATTTTAGAAGTCGGGTTTCCATTTTGTCAAAATAGGTTTTATTTCTCGCTTTTTAGTGACTTTGAAGTTTATAACTGATTTTATTTGTCTAAATATGGGTAGACCTACTAAACGACCAACTAATTTTTAGTGAATTTTTAACACTTTTTTTTTACCCGTTTTTTTTTTTTTATAATTTTTAGTGCATTTTTTTATAACAGATTTTCAGTTTTCTTTACAAGGAATTTGGTTTTTTTTTGTAAAATTTTTTTTTTTTGGGGTCGGTTTTTTTTTTATGGAAAAATTTTTTTTGAAGTCGGTTTTTAAAAAAATTTTCTTATTTTCCCATTATGAATGAGTATAACTTTTCAAAAAAAAAAAAAATTTCGCAGAAATCGGTTATCACATATAAAATGAGGATTTTCCTCGATTTCCCGGAGATCCTCTCATCAGAATGCGATTTGGTGACAATGGGACCAATCGGGAATCAAACCCTTTGAAACAAAAAAAAAAAAATTCAAAATCGGTTCATAAATAACGGAGTTCTGAGGTAACAAACATAAAAATAAAAAAAAATACAGACGAATTGAGAACCATCCTCCATTTTTGAAGTCGGGTTAAAAACACATTATAATTCTAAAAATACTCAGATTTCTATGAAAATAAGCACAGCTTTCGAAAGTGCTAAGACTAGCAGTAAAAGCAATAAAAAGCAGTTCTAGATTATTTACAATGCCTTTATTGTCTTCCTTCCTTTTTTTTTTCAGAAGATTTATAAAATTACGAAAAAAATGAATAGATTATAGTAAAAAATTTGATGTTCCTCAATTTTGTACTTTGTGTGTTTTAAGCTACGGTTGACGATTTTCAAGATGTCATGCCTCCTAAGTACCAGAAAGTATCTTTACATCCTAACTTGCCAAAACAAAATCCTGAAATCTAATCTTGATATATCTGAAATCTAATTTTGCCGCCCCATATCCTCGTTTTTGGCCCTTTTACTTGATTGGATTAAATTTAAAATTTAAAATAAATTTGATATTTAATATTTGTTAATTTTTAGTTCGTTACTAATAATAGCGTGTTTTTAGGGTTCCGTAGTCAACCAGAAACCTATATGGTTTTGCCATGTCCGTCAGTATATGTCACAGCCGTATTATTCGCAGACGATTAATGTTTTCGTATTTAAAATGTCTACAAAGTTATGAAACAAAATCTTTGAATTTTCTTATTCACCATTTTGTAGTTTTTTTTTTTGGATAGATCTTTTAAAAATAATGGCGGTATCAACATTTTTTTGATACAGGGGCTCGTTTACGAAATATTAAGGTTGTCATTTTTAGAGTTACGTATCCCCATCTTATCAACTTTTTTGTATGTCAGAAAAGATACACAACAGTTAATATCACTAACCTTTATATAACTGGATTATGTTTGTAGGTCTAAACATGAAAAAACAAACCCCATTGAAGCGCTGTCTTAACCGTCTCAACTAGCCGAGGTACTATATTTTGCTTGTGTGACTAACAACTTTATATATGCATTAACACACAAATTTATTACACATGCATGCCACATGCATTAACACACAATCATTAACACACAAACTTATTACACATGCATGCCGCGCAGGTACCCTAACGCAAAATTAGAACCTTGTGTAGTTCAGGAACCCATCAGTTCGGTTTAATGGCGTAATATGGGATAATCTGTTCAGATATATAGAGGTCAGTGGTTAATTTATATTGAAATTAAAAAGGAAAATCATCACAGCTAAGTAGATTCAACTAGTTTACGACAAATATTCGATCAACTTATGACATATAGTTGGGTCGGTAAAGAGTTCATATATTATATGAACTGAGTTGTACACATGGTCAAAAAAGCAGTACTCATTTTCAAAATTCTATAGTTGATTTGTTCTTTATTACTTCGATTTTCGACAAAATGCTTCGAATAAAAGTTGTTAATCTAAAGTATACTAAAAACTTTTATACGAAACATTTTCCCAAAAACCGAATGAGTATTGTACAAACCCTCAAAAAAATTTTGAAAAATGATCGCTACTTTTGTGATTCATAGTACATTTGCATTTTAACTACGGAACCTTACACTCTAACATGCATTTGACCGATTTTTTAAATATAGTTTGTTCAAACCACAAATTATTTTGTTCTGATTGGTCTACAAGGCTAGCATTAAACAATTCATAAACTATTATAATAAAAAATTTTATTTTCGAGTATTTGGAATACTTATAATATACAATTAAAATTATAAACATATATATTAATAAATTCTCTTATCCTATTTTTAAATAAAGAGCTTTGATAAAATCTATTTCTTTTAAATAATTATTATTTACATACATAATAAATTTGTTACAAATAATTAAAAAAAACATTTTATAAATATTATAGATAAGAATAACAATAATAAAGAAACATTTGTTTCTTTTAATAATAGTGATGACGGTGCACAGCTCTTATTTGATGAAGATATTATTTTTGAAGATGTTTTTTTTTGTATGTTCACCGGCTGTTTTGATTTAATCTGTGAAAAAATTTACACACATTATATTTTAAATATTTTTATGACAGACATTTGTCGACTATTTGTATAACAGAATAGTTCATGTTCATGTTATTAATAAATTTAATTATGGCGAGACAAAGATTTTATAAAAAAGATAAATAAATCATAATAGTTACATGTTATATGCATATTTTTATTTAGGGTTAGGCAACTGCATATATTACAAGGCATTTAGGTTGCCTATTATTTTTAATTAAATTAAATCCTTAATGTTGTTGGAACATTACACAATAAATCCTGTATATATACACGGGCGTAGCTATCGCTTTCACATGGGAGGGGTCCAACAATGCTCAAAGGTAAACTTTGTTTTGTCCGTGATTTTACACTAGCTCAAAAATTGTTTTACTTCGCGTACCAGTAAACTAGCCTTTCTAACAAAATTAGAGTAGTGCCAAGTATGTAAAAATCTAAGTCTTAAGAACTGTAATCAAAGTACAAAAAATAAGACTCCACAATGGATCCATTATGTACGGAATGTGTGGCGAGGAGGAAGAAATATCCAGCCATATCATCTTTAACTGCGATACTCTCAGTTACAAAAGACACAAAATATTCGGTGCTTTGCACCCCGAATATATGAACTTTCAGAAAAACCGGATAAGCAAGCTCCTGGCTATTGCCAAGATATGAGAGAAGCGAGCTTTGTCAGTTTGAAGTAGAATGGGGGCACAATGGGCCATAAGGTCGAAGTGCATTACTTTTCATACCTCAAGATTTATCTATCTAAGATTATAGGATTGTTTCCGGTTAGAAATTTCTGCCAAATCATTGCAGTCGCGAGAGACGATCTTGTTCACAGGTGCACATCCATCCAGATACACATATATACATACACACACACTCAGACTAATGGCCAAAAAGTTGAATTCAAGGGACCTCAAGGGATATCAAGGGACCTCAAAATTTGAAATCTTAATATCGATTTTCAGCATCGAAAACAATACCTCTATATTCTACGCATAATAAGGTAAAAATGTGAAAAAGATAATGCTTGTAGGTTACGATTTAGGAAAATTTTGCAGTTTCGCTTACCGTTAATGTAGCCGATGTCATACCAGTTGAAAAATACGGATCATCTGTTGTTACTTCACAACTAAAATCTCCCCCAAGTATTTTATTCAGAGCTTTGAATGTAACACTATTCTCCTTTGATTTTTGAATCTGTCCAGAAGATAGATAAAATAAAATTTCAAATTCAAGTACGAAAAAAAAACAACAAATACTTACATCGACAGGAATTTCGTGTTTAGTATTATTGATGAACAACGGGAAAATTTTGTATTCCGGAACTTCTTTTGGTTCATATCGAAAAAATTCATATGCACCACGATACCATTTTACTGAATGCAATGGTTCGCCATATAAATCGTATAAACAGTGCAGGGTGATGGAATCATTTACAAAAACTTTGTCGGGTATTATGATTCGTACATTTAAATTGTGTTCTAGAATTAAAAAGAGAAAAATTTATATTCACTCTGTTCAATTGGTAGCCGGGCGTAGCCCTGTTTTCGTAGAAATTAAAGATAGAGGATATGAATTTTCATATTCTTATAGAGTACTTACAGAAAGAAATTAAACTGATCTTAAAGTTTAAAGTTTAACGTCGATCGGATCTTGTGGGATCGTAAGAGGGGTTAAATTTAGCTTTCGATCTTCTGATTCTGTTTGGCCAATCAGCGTTGACCACGTGATCTTGTTTGGATCAATAGCTTATAATAGTGTTCGATCAGCTAATTTTGATAATAGGGAATATGCATGAAAATTTTTTTTCACTTGAATTGAAGCATGTTTACTTGACAAATATCAAGGAAAAATTACTTTTTAAATAACTTTAAAAATAAGCGAGATACGAATGATTAAAATTCCCGATTAGACAAAGAGGGTGATAGCCCTCTTGATATGTTATGTGACGTTATATTACACTTTCGCCATTTAAAATACACGTAAAACTCCGTTTTTAGTATTTTTGCAAGAAAGAGACAGATAATAATCTTTAAAAGCTTATAGCTTCCTTGATATTTGTCGGATATTTCGTTTTTAAATATTATTACAGTATTAACAGTATTTTCATATTCTGAAAATAAATGTGAAAAAAAATTTTCATGCATATTCCCTATTCATGTTTGAATAAATTTTTGAAATTTAATTTAATTTTTTATACTTTGTCTAAATCTGAATAGACCCATTATCTAAATTCGTACTTATTCATTTGGTTTTTGTAAAAATGTTTCGAATAAAAGTAATTGTTAGTATATTTATACTGAACAATTTTAACCCGAAGCATTTTTTTGAAACCGTAATGAATAAGGCACAAATCAAAATAAAATTTTTGCAAAAAAGAAAGCTACTTTTGTGCCATGTGCAACTAGTAGTGAGTTCACGTACAACAAATAGACCTTTTCATAGGGTGTTGTGTGCATGCGATTTTCGTACTGTCTACAATAAGATGAAAAAAGACGAGAAGTATTGTTTATTCATTTCTTCACATTGATTTTTTTGACATCTGTCCGAAACAAAGACAAATCGTGATTTGAAATGAAAAGGTCTATTCACTACAAATTCCAATAGTAGGAATATGTTACTCGTCGCCAAAACAACGATTAACATATAACTATTTTCAAGAAATAGCCGAATAAAATGGTAGATCCAAGATCATTCTGTGAAATTATTTGCACATTTTTCTTTTAGCACTCTGTATATGATATCACTTAATGTTTCAAATTAGATAATATGAGTCTGTATAAATAAATTAAAAAAGTTGAGGCGAAAATCTCCTAACAGAGATGTTTTTAAGTATAAATGTCTTTTACAGAGGTCAAAATATCTAGATAAGTTTTTTCATCAAATTTTATAACAAATTGATAAATCATAGGAAAACAAGTGATAATAACAACTAACTGAGTTAATTGCTTAAGTACCCGGTATTTTCTGAGTTCATTACCAATGCGTAAACTGTTTATATTACATTTTAGATACACACAAATGTATATAAACACAAAATAATGTATAAAGGTAATAAATACAAACATACTTTTTTTTATGTAATCAAGAATTATTACAAATGTTTGAGCTGAAATTGTGGCAAAACTATTCAGTTTATGCAAAAAAGTTTTAAACAAAATTCCTTATAGGAAAACATAATTTTTTATATTTAAACTTGTAAAAACTATGCCAATAAATTAGACACTGTGATATATATTGTTTAAAAATATTCTATGAATTATACAGATTGTTAAAAATGAAAATAGTGTTATGAAACGTTAGAATTATTAATTATTTTAATCAGTATAATTGAAACAATTTTTTTTCGCGCTAAAAAAGTATACACAGTTATACAAATATATTGAAACAACGTATGTTTATTAATTTACGACATAAAATGATAAACTTTATTGTGGATTTTGTATAATTTAATGAATATACTATATGGGCCACAGAAGTTGTGTCCTTTTTTCAAAATTGTATAGTCATTTTGTGCCTTATTCATGGTTTTTGGTAAAATGTTTCCAATAAAAGTTGTTAGTATAGTTATAATAAACAATTTTATTCGAAACATTTTCCCAAAACCCAAATTAATAAGGCACAAAACTCTGTAGACCAGTATCAAGCACAATGTACTGTATCAAGAACGTTCTTAATATTAAAAAACAATTGAAATTCAAAAAAAAAAAAAACTCAAATATATACTTTTATTTGTATTTTACGCACTTAACTGTGCGAGAATAATTAAAAAAGCGTGTGGAGCTTTGTATTGAAAATTTCTTCGGGAAGACTGTAATGGTTTCACATAGCGCTTAGTATTTTTTTTTATATGAATTATTTTTTACTTTTTAAGTTCATATTTATGAAGAAGATTCTATTTTCTTTTAATATTATGTACATATTTTTAGTTGGTATTACAAATCCAACAAGTAACTAAACATAAATTAACTAATTTTTAATTATATAAATAAAAATATATATTTTGAAAAGTTTTATATATATATATAATATAATATATATTATTATAATATCTATACAAATAAAGTTTTAATAATAGTAATAAAGTAGATACGCGTTTTAAAGTCGATAATTAACTGATAAAGGCAATAAACTAACTTTTAATAGGTACAAAGTATATATGGAAACTTAGTATCATAATAACAATTCACTTTACTTACCATTAGATATATCAATTATCATAAATATTATAACAATTATTAAATAATAATACAAATTGAAAATAATCATTGTATAAATATAATTAAATAATCAACACTTTCATATAATTTAATATTATTCATACATTTATTAAAATAAAAATACATTTTTTGTTGTTGTAGTATTTTTAATAATAATTTATTTTTTATCTTTTTAAAAAAAAACTGAAGTAATATATTTTATAAGAACGAAAAAAAAAAAGTTGTGATAATAACACGGATTTAAAAAAAAGTGTTTTTTGAATGACTTTACTGAGTACACTAAAAAGTGTTGACTACAAAATATTATTATTCAAACATATCCCTCTGGTGTGGGTATACTGGGTGTGTGTGTCCTGTTCTCTTCCCTTCTTCAAAAAACTATAGAGAAAAGTATAGTTGACAATAATTGTCTAATTTTAAAGTATTATTAATGAAGCACGAGCTTTCTTTCACCGGATCCATTAAGTTGATGCATTCATTTTTGTGAAAAATAATTAACCAAAAAAAAGTCTAACTTTTTGTAGTAAGGGGCTATTGTTTGTAAATAAGCGTGAGTTTTTGGTATAGGTGCTCATAAAATGACCTAATTAATCCATTTCCACATGTCCGTACATCTGACCGTAAACACAAGAACTCAAAAACAAAAAAAGTTACTTCTATACTTAATCCGACCTTTTGAATCATGGATACTACACAAGGATACCGAACTCCATGTAAACAAATAATTGGCAAAAAAAAGATGTCAGTAGTGTCGTTTCTATGCCGGAAACAGTGGTGAGAGTTTTAATTGAAAAACATTACGCATTTATAGTATTATAAAAATTATTTTTAGCCAAGGTATTTTTTCAATAAAATACTTTTTTAAATAAATGATAAGTAATTTCAATTTTTCAATAAGGAATTAGTTGAAACAAATTGCATACTTCAAAATAATCACTACGAAATAAAACTGGTTACTTGCTTACTTCACTCCTATTTATTATACTATATTCACTTCGGTACGGATTGTAGTACGGATGAACAACTAGCGACGCTAGTGGCATAAAAAGTAAATATTACTATTACCATTTCATTGCCATATTTTGTCAATTATCCCGTTTGAGTTCGGTATCCTTGTGTAGTATCCATGTTTTGAATCGTGAGTGTAAGAATTGGCAGAGACCACGCTGTCAGCAACACTACTCATGGCGTTTCTCCAAATAGCTTCTTTGTCTCTCTCACTGCTTCCACCACGATGACTTCCCATGTCCGTCTAGGTTTTCCTCTGGGTCTTCTTCAGAGGATCATGGATTCATAGGCTTGCTTCAGGAATCTTTCGTCCGGCACACGCATCATTGGCCAAACCAGCGAAGTTGTGTGGTCTGAGTAAAAGTCAGGAGGGGTTCTACTTTGAGGGAGTCTACTTTCGGATTCTGTCTCTTGTCGTGTGGGCGTGTGTGTGTGTGTGTGCGTGCATGCGTGTGTGTTCTAGAGCTAAAAAGTAAGATTAAATTCATGAATTGGCAAAATCGGACAGTAGTTCCCCCGTCGGGGAGAAAATATCCTTCATTAAAAGAGATAGAACAGTTAGAAGAATAGTTTAAAGACAGAAGATTCTGTTTTAAGAATTAACAACTTTTATTTCATAAAGTGAATACAGTTCACGCATTGGTAATGAATTCAGTATATACTGGGCAAAAAAATGCAAAGAAAACATTTAGGAAAAGGATTTAGGATTAAAGATTTTTAGGAAAAACTAGTTTTATCTCTATTTTCCCGATATGGAAGCCATAATCGGTGGCTGAATAATCTGTTAACCGATCAAAAATAATTTAGATTATACAAATTTGTACCTTTTTAGCCAATTTCCTGAAAGGAAATTGGCTAAAATAGGTCCCGTACCGACTTCAAAATTTCTTCAAATGTCCATCGATTCTACCTAGTAGATGTCGAAAAACACCATCTGTAAAATTTATATATATATATCTATGGACATATATATATATATATATATATATATATATATATATATATATATATATATGTGTGTCTGTAATCGCTCTAGCGGTCACAATTTTAATCTGATTGGAATGAAATTTGGTATTTGAGGCGCTTTTAGTATTCAAAAGGTCAAGTTCGTTAATGGATAAAATCGGGCAAGGGGAAAGTGGGGTTTAGAGAGAGGAGTAAGCACAAAATTTGACATATCTCCCTTAATATTTGAAAAATCAAAAAATTTATAAGAAAAAAAGTTGTAGGTACTAAGTTTTACTGTAATTTTGTTTTTTATCATTTTTCTGTTACACTAATATTTACAGAAATATTGACGGTTTAAGATTGAAAATTAAATTCCTTTATATCTCTGTACACATTAGAGTTTGCGCAAAAATGATAAGATGATGAATTGTAGCAAATTTGATTTTATACAACTTCATTCCTTACGCATTTTTCGATTGTTCTAATATTAAGAGAGATATTTTATATTTTGTTTTCTTCTTTTTTTATACCACCCCCCATTCTCCTCGACGTATATCATTTATTAATAAAATTGGACTTGCAAATGCTAAAATCATGTATGACATTTCATTTTGATCAGACTAAAATTGTGACCACTAGAGAGTGATTAATGTATTCTAAGGAAATTCGCTAAGTTGAAGCAGCTCCTGCGTAACGAATTTTTTTTCTGATGGATTTATTTTATGCTTGTTTGAATTTGTATTTTATACTTGATGCCGTTGCTAGCTTTATAGATCGATTTTTAGAAATATTCTACAATATAATAATTTACAAAGAGATATTTATATTTTAGAAACATATCATATACACCGTAAAAAAAATAAAAAACTAAAAAAATTATAAATTACTAATACATATTATTTACGACAACATAAAGTCATTAAACTTTAATGATTTTTTAAACTAAAGATTTGTTGAGAAAAAAAAATCATAATTTTTAGCAGCTTGCCACATTATTGTTACACCTCATAAATTGTCACATTTACGGCTGAGTAGTTGACGATGTGTTGACAAAACTTTTATGACTGTGTCATTTCAGGTATTTGGGCTTTTCTTAAACTAATATTACTTTTTTTTATTTCGCAGATTATTTAGTTGTGAACACTCCGCCGGTTCCCGTGCAAAATCAATGTACGGTAAGCAAGAAGAAACTGCTAAGTTTATCCAAAACTTTTTCAAAGAAAGGAATCATAATCAATATTAAATCAAGCTACCAGGATAACATTAGTAAAATACCTTTCAAATTTTTCCCCAATTCCTAGAACATTTATTTGTATTTTATAAATACGTATTTCGACAACAATGTACTCATCATCAGTATGAAAAATTTTGAAGTACCACTAGAGCGATTACAGACATATATATATATATATATATATATATATATATATATACATGTGTGTGTCTGTAATCGCTCTAGCGGTCACAGTTTTGATCTGATTGGAATGAAATTTGGTATTTGAAGCGCTTTTAGTATTCAAAAGGTCAAGTTCGTTAATGGGTAAAATCGGAGAAAGGTAAAGGGAGGTTTAAAGGGAGGGGGAAATACAAAATTTGACATATCTCTCTTAATATTCGAAAAATCGAAAAATGTATAAGAAGTAAAGTTGTAGTTACTAAGTTTTACTGTAATTTTATTTCTTATCATTTTTTCTGTTACACTAATATTTACAAAAATATTGACGGTTTAAGATTGAAAATTAAATTTCTGAATATCTCTTTACACATTAGAGTTTGAGCAAAAATGATAAGGTGATGAATTGTAGCAAACATGATTTTCTACAACTTTATTCCTTACGCATTTTTCGATTGTTCTAATATTAAGAGAGATATTGTATATTTTGTGTTTTCTTCTATCTTTATGCCAACCTTTCCTCTTGACGTATGTCATTTATTAGCCAATTTCCTGAAAGGAAATAGAGCTATTGGTCCCGTACTGAAGATCCTACCTAGTAGATGTCAAAAATCACCATCTGTAAAATTTATATATATATATCTATGAACATATATATATATATACATATATATATATATATATATATATATATCTATGAACATATATATATATATATACATATATATATATATATATATATATATATAAATATATATATATATATATATATATATATATATATATATATATATATATATATATATATATATATATATGTGTCTGTAATCACTCTAGCGGTCACAGTTTGCATTTTATCGGAATGAGATTTGGTATTTGAGGCGCTTTTGGTATTCAAAAGGTCAAGTTCGTTAATGGGTAAAATCGGACAAGGGGAAAGGGGGGTTTAAAGAAAGGGGGAAACACAAAATTTGACATATCTCCCTTAATATTTGAAAAATCGAAAAATTTATAAGAAGTAAAGTTGTAGGCATTAAGTTTTACTGTAATTTTGTTTTTTATCATTTTTTCTGTTACACTAATATTTACAGAAATATTGACGGTTTAAGATTGAAAATTAAATTCCTTAATATGTCTGTACACATTAGAGTTTGAGCAAAAATGATAAGGTGATGAATTGTAGCAAATATAATTTTCTACAACTTTATTCCTTGCGCTTTTTTCGAATGTTCTAATATTAAGAGAGATATTTTATATTTTGTGTTTTCTTCTTTCTTTATACCCCCCCCCCCCCTAGACGTATGTCATTTATTAATAAAATTGGACTTGCAAATACTAAAATCATATACAACATTTCATTTTTATCAGACTAAAATTGTGACCGCTAGAGAGTCATTTATGTATTCTAAGGAAATTCGCTAAGTTGAAGCAGCTCCTGCGTAACGAATTTTTAATAAAATTGGCCTTGCAAATACGAAAATTGTGACCGCTAGCAAGTGATTTATGTATTCTAAGGAAATCCGCTAAGTTGAAGCAGCTCCTGCGCAACGAATTTTTTTTTTAGTTAGTTTTTAGGACATGGTATATATGAATTGTTTGATATACGATATTGTTACATCCCTTTGAACGGTTTTGTCCAATAACGAACTGATACCGTAAGTACACTATACACCAAATTATCGGAAATCGTTTCATCGGTACAACGCCAATAGATGAATTTGTTTAAGAAGAAGTTTCTTTGAAACAAATTTAATAATGACGATAGATTCATAATCAGAGAGCTGGAGGCCGAAATATTTTAAGTAATTTGCTCGTGTGGTAGAAGTTAAAAATATTTTTAAGCCGAAGCTAGTCAGCTACAGCCGACTTTGATTTGGAACTATACCGATATTCATCTGGAGTTTGTGAAAGGAAATTGCAGAAAACTCTAACATTCAAAGCCGGTTACTTTCGTTCTTGTCCATACTCCGACGGTTTAGTCAATTATTAATCCCATTAATTTAAAAAAAATTAATTTAATTGACAAAGTGCCATTGTTAGGAATCGAATCAGCAACCTCCCAGCAGAGCGCCTTTAACAACTGGACCATAGGGACTGGTTATAGATCTCTGCAGTAGAGAGTAATTAAGTTTTATTTTTAGCGAATTTCCTGAAAGGAAATAGAGCTATTGGTCCCGTACCGAAGTAAAAATTTCGCAAAAATTTCTTCAAATGTCCATACCTAGTAGATGTCAAAAATCACCATCTGTAAAATTTATCAAAGGTCAAGTTCGTTAATGGGTAAAATCTGACAAGGGTAAAGGCCGGTTTAGAGGGAAGGGGAAACACAAAATTTGACATATCTCCCTTAGTAGTCAAAAAATCGAAAAATTTATAAGAAGTAAAGTTGTAGGTACTAAGTTTTACTGTAATTTTGTTACTTATCATTTTTCTGTTACACTAATATTTACAGAAATATTGACGGTTTAAGATTGAAAATTAAATTCCTTAATTTCCTCTGTACACATTCGAGTTTGAGCAAAAATGATAAGGTAATGAATTGTAGCAAACATGATTTTCTACAATTTTGTTCCTTACGCATTTTTCGATTGTTCTAATATTAAGAGAGATATTTTGTATTTTCTTTCTATTTTATGGCTCCTTTTCCCCTTGACGTATGCCATTTATTAATAAAATTGGCCTTGCAAATACTAAAATCATATACGAAATTTCATTTTGATCAGACTAAAATTGTGACCGCTAGAAAGTGATTTATGCATTCTAAGGAAATTCGCTAAGTTGCAGCAGCTTCTGCGTAACGTATTTTTTTATTTTGATGTGATTTTTCCATAGCTAGAAAATTTTTATTGTAACGTAAACTATTGTATAAACGCAGCGATATACAGTGAACGTCAAAAAAAAACGTAAGACCTACACGCCTGGCAATTTTTTTTCTCCAGTATCTATAAAGTCTCAATTTAATAAATCTTTTAAATTGTTTTTCGAAAACTCAACGAAATTGGACTTTGCCGTCTAGCTTGCCCTATGCACAAGCATTAAAACTCGATTTCCTATCTTAATGACGATCGTATATCATGTGCCTTTTGTGTCACCAGCTGCCTAGTTATTACGAATTTGCATGGAATCTTTTAATGGAAAAGTATACTGTTTAAAATAAAATAGAAATCTTAAACATTTGGGGGACACTTTGATAATTTGATATTTATACTAATTAAGTGATATAGAAAGAAGTATGTATAGATAGGATATGTACTACGTTTAGTAAAATATTCAAAATATTTACACATACAGAGTGCGTTCCACTAAGCACTCACAACAATCACGCTCACGACCACGGTTTTTCCCGTTCTACTTGTTTGCGAGCGTTACAATCATAAACCCAAGTGGAATGGTCAATGGACTATGTAGCGTTTTAACTGTTGATTTAATGATTAAAAATTGCGAGCTTGAAAATAAGTCAGAAGCTAAAAGAGGTTATGTTATAATCTGTAAGCCTTAATAATAAACTTTAATAATTATTGATCAACTTGATTTATATTTAAAAAAAATATACAATTGCATTTTTATACCCGGTATATAATATATACCAGGGTATATTAAGTTTAGTCCCGATTTTCCGAAACGGCTGTCCGTCTGTGAACACGATATCTCAAAAACGAAAAGAGATTGCAAGCTGAAATTTTGTATATGTATTTATTTTATAGCTGAAAAGTGAGCTCAAGTTCGTGAATGAGCAAAATCCGTCCATGTTTGAGAAAAATGAGTAAAACTGCCTATCTTTAAAACCGTAAGAGATGGAGCACAAATTTAAAAACAAAAAATGTCCCTTTATTAAAAATAAACAACTTTTGTATGTAACTTTTTTTCATAAATTCAGTAGTTGCTAGTTTTTCATTCAATATTTGTATATACTGGGTACTTTAAGCAATTAACGGTATATGTTAATATACCAGGGTATATTAACTATAGCCCCGACTTTGTAACGCTTGAAAATATTGATCGCAGACATAAATGTTTGGAATAAGTGTTCATAAAATGGTCTAATTCGGCCATTTCCGCATGTCCGTCCGATAACTCAAAAACGAGAAGAGATAACGAGCTGAAATTTTGTTTGTGTATTTTAGAGCTAAAAAGTAAGGTCAGGTTCGTAAATGAGCAAAATCGGGTAAACTTTTGCGATTCCTAAGAAAAAATGCGGAAAAAATTTTGTTATCGATTTTAATATAAAATCGTTTTCTAGGGTAACTTTTACCCAAACAGTACTAAAATCAGGTACAAATACATGTCAAAATTTTCGCAGTTTTAATTCATATCAATTCATACAGTTTTAGCACTATTGATTTGATATCTTGAAAACCGTTAATCGTATCGTATTTTATCGAACTGCATCGTTTTCGCTAGGTCCAAATTAACTTAAAACGAAGTTTTTATCAAAATCGGGGATAAGAAATTTTTTTCTAATTTTTGAAATATTTTTAAGGGGTACCCTTAGAAAAAGTGCAAAAAAAGTTAAGAAAATTTTTGCGCTCGATTTTAATAATAATCATTTTCTAGGATAATTTTGACCCAAACAGTACGAAAATCAGGTTCATTTTAACGTGCGACCAACACATTTCAAAACTTTTTCTTTTCAATTCATACAGTTTTGAATTTTAGCACTATGGGTGTGATATCTTGAAAACCGTAAATCGTATCGTATTTTAACGAACTGCATCGTTTTCGCTAGGTCCAAATTAGCTTAAAACGGAGTTTTTATCAAAATCGGGGATAAGAAATTTTTTTCTAATTTTTGAAATATTTTTAAGGGACCCCTTAGTAAAAGTGCCAAAATAGTTAAGAAAATTATTGTTGTCTATTTTAATAAAAAATCATTTTCTAGGATAATTTCAACGTCGAATTTCACATCGTCCACTTCGACCCACCTCTTCAGATGGGTCGTTATGAGCTTGGCGTGAGCGGAAATAATGACGTCATTTGTGACGTTTTCGCCACGACCATAACGACCGTGGTCGTCATGTGGAACGACTGAAGGAATATTTTTATCGTTGTGAGCGACTAGTGGAACGCACCCAGTCGATAAAATTATCTTGAAAATATTTTAATAATTTGCTGTTCACACAATAAATCTTTCATAATATTTTGATTGAAAATTAAATTACAGGATATTTTGATAAAACAAAAGTTTGTTTTGGGGGGACAAATGGTGGGTGACTTGGTTGTTTATATAGGGTGTCTCATCTCGATAGTGATTTTTAACATCTAATAGGTAGGATCGATGGACATTTGAAGAAATTTTTACGAAATTTCAACATTGGTGCAAAAACAATAGCTGCATTTCCTTTGGAGGATATTCGCTAATAATAGGGAATATGCATGAAAATTTTTTTTCACATTTATTTTCAGAATATGAAAATACTGTTAATACTGTAATAATATTTAAAAATGAAATTAAAATCCGACAAATATCAAGGAAGCTATAAGCTTTTAAAGATTATTATCTGTCTCTTTCTTGCAAAAATACTAAAAACGGAGTTTTACGTGTATTTTAAATGGTGAAAGTGTAATATGACGTCACATAACATATCAAGAGGGCTATCACTCTCTTTGTCTAATCGGGAATTTCAATCATTCATATCTCGCTTATTTTTAAAGTAATTTAAAAAGTAATTTTACCTTGATATTTGTCAAGTAAACATGCTTCAATTCAAGTGAAAAAAAATGTTCATGCATATTTCCTATTGCTGAAATGTGTTCTGCAACATATTTTTATACTAATATTTTTATTCAGAAAAAGGAAAGAGTAGGTAAGTAATACAGAAAGTATAAAAAATTGTAACAAAATTAAGAAAAGAAAATAGAAATGACAAGAAAATTGATTTATTTTTCTTAAAATTGTAATATGTCGTTTTTGTTTTGAATGTGATTCTTCTATTTCCTATATAATGTTAGATTTAATAAATACGATGCCTAATACAATGAAAAATGAGTTGCACCTGTTCGGAGGTACGAACGAACATTGCTTTCCAAATGTTTCTTTCAAAATAAATACTTTTAATAACGGCAATTTTCCAAAAAAAAAAAGAAGAAAAGAAAATCATTCTAGTAATTTAAAAGCAGTATATCTTTTCAAGTAACTCATAACGATGCCATTATCTTCAATAGGACTCATCCACGTAACATAAATTATTTTAAATAAATGCTATAAATTCATAGAAGTATATTAATTTGTAAAGAAGCCTCGAATATCGTCACAGTTTGAGTGGATCAGTCTATTTTCAAAATGACGGGGAGGAAACATATATTTAATACTAAGTATTAAATATATGATTAAAATATGGTTTAAATAAGTTGCCCTTCTACTTTTAAATAAGTTCCCCTTATGCGCATATAATAGTCAAAACAAATTAATTCAGCTCTAGGATATAATTTATGTTTTTATATTTATATTATATATATTTAATAATAATTTATATTTTATTACCCGATTTTAAAAATAAGTGGGAGGTGCTCAATTCGACTGTATTTTTGTGTGTGTAATCACGTGTGTATATTCGCCAATTATGAATAGATTTTAATAATAATTATTTTTAATTAAAAGGGTTTACCTACAGGGTGTTCCCATACTAATTTGGTTGAGGTCAGATCATCGAGTACGAGATTAACAGAAGGACCTTAACGGATGAAAGTACACGCATCGTGAGTGCGATATTGTATTAAAGATTGTTTAGAAGAGCTGTCAGATTTAAAATACAAACGAGATAATTTTTAACATTATTATTATTTAAACTCGCTCTGGTCGCAAGATTGCACCACCCCCTAGATCCCCTAAAAAATATATCCTGTGTAGTGTAAATTTTGTTGGGGTTTTTCCCATGCAAAGGTTAGGGTTTTTTCCATTTTCGGGGAGTTGCGTTGGGAAAATTGAAGTTTTCTAATTTTTACCGTAAGTTAGAAGTTATTCCGCTTCGAATGCCAAAAACCCCCTCCATGTGTAGAAGTGGGTTGGATTTTGTATAGATGAATGAGTGAGTGAGTTAGTGTGTCAGTTACACAAACGGCTGTATATCTTATAGGACTCGCTCTGTTCACAAGGAGGCTCCAACTCCATGACACCCGGGCCGGCCTTCGTTCTTGGCTACGCGTTTTTTGACATAATGAAAAAAAAACCCTTCTAGCATGAACCGACAGTTTAGTCAATTAACCGCACTTTTTGACTTTCTTAATAATTGACAAACTGCCGATGTCGGGATTCGAACCTATAACCTTCCAGTTTCCAAGTAGGCATACTGCGAAGACATAACGCCTTAGACCGCTGGGCCACTTGAATTGGTCAAGTAATGACCCATTTAATAAAAAAATAAATAAATAAATATATTGATGTGCATTTTTTTACGTAATAGGGCTAAATTTTAATTATTCTCCCGTCGCTCGTTAAATGAATATGAAATTTAAAAATTTCATGGATAGGTCCTATTGTGCAGACTGCAGTTGTTCAGTTATTTACATTCCATTATTCATTCACAAGTTTTTAATTGAAAAAAAAAGTTTTTAATGTATGGTACGGTGCGCATACATTAATAAAGTTTTCAGTTTGTACGAGCATGTATGTATGTACGTATGTATGTTTAACCACATTAAATAAAATTACAATTTAAAATAATATTGTCTTTAAAAAAAAACAAACACACTTTAATATCATAGCATCATCATCTCTTCATACAATACGATAAAATTTGTGCCAAAACATCTGTCGTTATTAATAAATAAATTCTCTTGTCATTTAAGAGTATAGAAAAACGCAAACCTAAAACGAAAAATATAAATTACATTTTGGAATTACCACCTGGGATGCATTTTCTAATTATAAATGTTTATTACATCGGACGTATCTAGTGCCTACTACTAGTACTTATCCGAAATACATAACATAATATTTTTAGATAGTTTTTTTTCTTCTCTTTTTCGTCATATATTTTAATTTCAATTTTAAAAATAGAACATCAATTTTAGAAAAAATAATATTTACTAAAAACGGTTGTTGAACCTAATCAAGAGATTAATATTTAAGAACATACTTATAATATCATTGAAAATGTTTATATAATGTCTAGCTGGCCGTCCCGTATTTCAGCCAAAACTTATGGGTGTACGAACAAATGTTCAAACAAATGGTTGGTTATTTTTATGAGATAAACATTTTTTTTTGTGTATACAGATTTCTCGTATTGTTTGAAAGATAGGTTATGGACACAGCTGTCGTGCGGTTACGAATGTATGGAATAAAAAATTTATGAAGAGACCATCGAAATGGACTCAGTCGTTTTAATCGGTATTTTGGCGGTAAGATATTGGATACTGTTAGCTACGGTTAGATTTAAACGCATGTTTCGTGGATCTTGTTCAGCATGGACAATCGACTAAACACAATCACCGCTGTAATCGTTGAAAGATACGCTCAATTCAATCTAGACAGGACCTATCAAAATTCAGTTATCAAGTTTAATTCAAGTTGCAGTTATCTTTGGTTGTCAAACGATAATAAAATCTAAACAAAATCTAAACTTCATGGGTAAGAACAATATTGTATCTTTCTACTCTGGGTACCAAGAAATGTGTAGAGTAGGGTCCTTTATTGGTCTATAGCTTTCTTCCGTAAAATGACAGAAAGGTGACGAAGAATTCATAGGGTTTGATGTAAGGAAAAATCTCATAAAACTTAAGACTCTGAAAACTTTAACAGAAAAAGGCTTGGTTTGTTGATAAGTTTTCTTACAGGAACTGAAAACTTAAATTCTGTAGAGAGATGCACCATCAAAGTCTATCACGTAAAAAATGAAGATATCTGGAAGTTAAGAATACACATACCTTCACCTGGAAAGGAATGTCTAAAAGGTTCCATTCTACATTACTCTCGTGGTACTACATAGAGATAAAAGATTATAGGTGGATTTCTTGGCGGGAAATTAAAGATATAATTCATAAAGATTAGAAATGGAAAACAAAGATGGTTGCAGATTTTGTGAGAGTAGATTAGGAATCTCCGAAGTAAAGAAATACAGTATAGATGTATCAAATGTAGAGAGCTGTTCCAATTTGGTGCTAGTATTTTAGTTCGCCTAGTTTTAAGTAAATATTTTGTTCAAATAATTGCCTTGAAATAGAAAACTACCTTTTTCTCGGACAAAGAAAACAATCAATTGGAAGGAAAAAAATTGTGTTATCTAATTGCAAAGAAAACGAGCTATTTCGGACTGACTTTAAAACTGCATATTCACGGAAAAAGAAAGCAATAATAATTTGTAATATAATTTGTCTAATGCAAGATAGATAGATAGATAGATTGTAGAGGCTGCCTTTGACAGACTACACTTCGAACATCCATTGTGATACCTAAGGATGTGAGGATGTGAGGGGAGTAGAAGGAATTTTTATGTGTAGACTAGGAATTGGTAGGAAATGTGGCTGCAGCCGACTATGATAGGAACTATACCGATATTCATAGCCGGTTACTTCGTTCTTGTCCAAACGCCGACAGTTTAGTCTATTAACTGCCACCTTTTATAATTGACAAACTGCCGATGTCGGGATGCGAACCCATAACCTCCCAGTTTCCAAGTAGGCATACTGCGCAGTATGCCTGCACTTGAACTGGTAATTCAAGATACTTTAGAACTTTAATTCCAGTAACTATCTAGAGCACGGTAGTGCGCAAGGCCGAGTATAATCAAAAATTACAACCGATTTTAAAAAAGCTTATAAAAAAATTGTTATAGTTAACTTTCAGTATATTTTAAGAAACATCCTATATATATTTTTGTAAGATATAAACGAACATTAAATATAATGTTTATTTACATTTCAATTCAATAATTTAATAAATTTTACAACATTTAACACAATTTTATTTTCCAAAATATTTTGAAATACAAAGAATATAATAATAAGTATATTGTATTATATATATACAAGGTGTAACTGAGCAACCGTGTTTTAATAAATTTAAAATAATACTTCAAATTTGTTAATATATTGGTTAAAAGAGTTGTTATGTTACATTAAAAAAAAGTATTCTAAATTAAAAATCAGTATAAATTAGCTAGTTGTAATTTATTCTTTGACAATTAGAAATAGATAGAAAATAGAGATCAATAGACAAAAATAAATAAAAAAGGTGTGAAACTGTCAACAAATTAGCAACAAATAACATATCCTGAGACAATATAAGAGTAATTTTAATAAGAGTGATGCTCACAAGAGTAAATTTGAATGAAAGCAATTTTAACAAGAGTAATTTCAATAAAATTTATTATATTTTAATTTATTTTCTTTAATTTTTTATTTATTTTTATTTTTGTCTATTGATCTCAATTTTCTATCTATTTCTAATCGTAAAGAGTAAATTACCACTAGCTAAGTTTAACTGATGATGACTACTTCGTAGTCGAAATACGTATTTATAATAAAAAAACTGATCTAGGTATTGGGGCGAATTTGAAATTTTATTTCAAAAACCTAGGGTTCTCATTAATTATCATTTGATAATCTAATATTTAAAAATCTATTATTTAATTAAAAAAAAGCATTTTATTTAAATTAAAAGAATAAATATAATATAATTTAAAAATACATTAATTAAATAAAAACACGGTTGCTCAGTTACACGTTATATATATATATATATATATATATATATATATATATATATATATATATATATATATATATATATATATATATATATATATATATATATATTACGAACATATCCAATCATAATAAATTATTATACCATGTTTCAATTAATTATTATCCAATTTTAAATATTTGTGTTTTTTAACAAACACAGTGTAAGTAGAAAAAATACGTAATTTGTATCGTGCTACTGTTTAAGTTAAGGGGAGTTTTAAATGAAGATGTTAAAGATATTATAATATATTCGTTATTACCTCTATATACAGACTACAGACATGGACACACTCTTAGAAGATTCCTGGACCACATAGCACGACAGAGTTTGGACTGGAACCTGTAGGGTCAGTGAAAAAGAGGAGGGCGTAGCAACTTTTTAACAAATTTGGTTGTTATGTATAGTAAATTTGGTTGTTTGTAACTATGTATAAAACAATATAAAACAAATATTTTTGTTTATACATAATACGAGACCATAACTAAGACATCTAAAGTGAGCGTATAATTAGTAGAACTTCTCCAGTCATACAGTTCAGTCAGCATATATATAAATATAGTACAACGTTGCTACGTACAGTACAAGTTAATTATTTACGCGCCATTTTATTAAATATATATAATTTATATAAATTATTAAAATAAGTTAATTAAGTTATTTTAAATTAACAAATTGCGTTATATATTTCTCCTACCTATTTTTGTTATCAGCCCGAGAAGGGTAGCCAACTAGATGGAGGGATAACCACTTCGAAGAGAAACCGCTTTTTTACTATACTAGATAGAGATATAAGCCGATCAGTTACGTTAGTAGCTAGTGGTTGCGGGAGGTTTAAAACAGGATCAAATGCGGCTCGATGAAGGAGGACTTTGCGCAGTAGGGCTTATTTATGTATTGAATTAATATTAGTAGTTTAGAAAAATAAGGTTTTGAACGAAATGACTCCGTTAGATGTGGTACTCAGACTCTGTGGTTTACTCAGGTTTTTTCTCGCTTTTTCGAATTATCTCAAAAACGGTTCCTAGAAACCAGCTTATTCAATGAGACCTTTAGTAAAATGCTTAATTCGGTTTAACAATTTTGACTAAAGTTTAAAGTTGCAAGCTCTATTGACATTACAGTTCAAGATCAAATTGCATTGTGATTTGTTGTCTCTTTTCTTGAGATGTTTGAGTTCGAAACATGAATAATATTGCTTTGATAATATTGATGATTATGATGTGAACAGTATGATGTAGACAACCACTTTATAGTGACTTTTACTCCGCCCGAGAGTGAGGGAGGGCGTAATATCCACACCTACACATGTAAAGGGGTAGCTTGAATCTATTATATGAAACGAGTACAGTATAAACACATCGGATGTGAATATACAGTCTGTTTACAAAAGCATTTCTAATAGAGAATCAATGTTAAATAAATAAATAAAATATTTACTATAAAACCATACGTACATACACATACTTACAAACATCTTGCTGCTTGTGGTATGATGTTTGATTGATGTCATTTAAGAGTGGGGATTTAGTGACGCCTACTTAATTTATAATATTATTATGCATTACGTATGCACACACTACAGACTACAGAGTACCCCCACTATTTTTATTTCTTTATGAAGCATTGTGTAGTTACTATAGTAAATAATATTTAACATTGATTCTCCATTAGCAAAGCTTTCCAAAACAGACGGTATAGTATGTGTATAGAAGTTGCGGGGCATTTCACACCAGAATTTTTTTGTTATTTTAACAAACATAGTAGCTGCGATCTTCCTATCTACCTATTCCTATATATTATCACTTTAAAGCGGCGATTGTAAAAATGGGATATGTCGTAAAAACTAAAAATATATGTGTAATGTTTAGAAAAGGATTGGTAAAAATGGCGGTAAATACAACTCTGTCACGTAACACGGACATAGAAGTCAGTTCAAGAAGCATTCAACAATCACATCAACAAAAAATCACTCGTCAGGCTTTGAACCACGTAAGATGGAGTTAGTTTTTTTTGATTCCCAGCGGCTTTGATACCCGTGATTGATTCGATTAATGATTGGTTAAATTTCACGTGGACTGGATAATATACAAGTCAAAATGTAATTTACTTCTTCAGTGGCGTAGCTACCGAAGGGCTAGACGGTGCCGTGTACCGGGGTCCCAAGCTCAGGGGGCCCTCGGACCCTGACCAGCAAACCTAGTATTGAACTAGCTAAAAATTCGCCCACCTTCGGAATGTAAATAAACTAGGTTGCAACACAACTTTAATCATGGCAACTCATTTGAAAGAATACAGGAGAATTCCCAACAAGTTTTGACTTTTGTTCGAAACTTGTGGGGAATTCCCCTGTATTCTTTCTGTTGTTTGTGCAGTGTTGCCAACGTAAGGAAACGGTCGATAAAAATAATCCGTTAAATAAATTAAAACTTTATTGCAACAAAAATCTTTTATAGAAAACTTTATAGGTATTATTTTCAATTTAATTTTTTTTTCTGTAAACTGTTACTTGAAAAAATAACTATAAGTATTAGAGTTCCAGTATACACAAGAAAAATAATATTTTTACTTGGGAAACGCTATTCTCTAGTACATTATAGTATAGGTTTGATACCGCAATTTATCGATCGTGTAGAACGACAATCGATATCCCTTTAGTGCACGATAAAGAGTTGATGATAAAGTAGCTTTGTACTATTGAAGTATTTATATATATATTTATATTTTGACTTGATAAAACCTAAACAGTTTAGTTAGGGTCCCAGTTTTTTTTTGCACCAGGGCCTTTGGCTACCTAGCTACGCCCCTGCTTCCTATTATCTATATATTATTGAATAAAATAATATTTCCACAAAAAACAAGGGACGAAGTTTTCGCATACAAAAAGTACGGATATCGTAGTAAAAACGAAAATGTTCGCATTCAAAAATAGTAAAATCTATGTAAGGGCTATAAAGTTTTTTAACAAACGTGAGAAAATGATTTGTATATATTTATTGTGTAAGTTTCTCAGGTACAGGGTATTGCATATTTCATATACTGGTGTAAAATATCCGGTTTTCAGACTTTTTTAAGTGGTTTCAGCCTAAGACCTATCTTCCGACCAAAAATCAACTTTCTAGGGCAATTGGAAGAACTCGAGAATATTGATGATTGATGAGTGAGTCAATGAGTCGAAATGCTGATTTTTAGGGCTACATACCTCGGAGACTTCGAAAGCTGTACCGTTGAAATTGGTTTGAGCTTCATAGTTTTTCAAATTCCTCAGATACATAGGCCTAAAAATCATCTATAATCCGTCCTGTAAAACATATAGTACGACAGGTGTCTATTCTTAAACTTGGACCGATGCACTACCCGTGCTATGTGATAATACTTTATTATTAAATAAATTTTATCATTGGAAATCTGATGCTATTTTTCTTCTTCTATTCATTCTACTATTTTATACATTCTACTGATTTAAAAAGGTAAACAGCAAGGAGGAAGCGTTAAACTAAATCTACATGGTGTATCATGGTAGAGGAGGCCGTCAAAAAATAATGGAAAACGTGTAATGTGGACTTATGAAAAAACAAAAAAGAACAATAACTCCGTCGCGTCATTTTTAGTGCTCTGTACTTCGAAAAACGGAACATTTATGGAATCACCTCGGCGTCTGTTTGTCACTGGCGTATATCCCACACAATAATCAATAAATTGATTGTTGTGTGGTATGTCAATTAAAAGCTTTTTGAAGCATTATTTCAAAAAACTACAACTCATTTACCTTATGTTTATTTAAACATCAACATTTTTCTGAAAAAAAAACGCTTTGAATTAACCCCTCATCCTTTATGTAGATATAATGTCATTGTCAATTTGTCAATAATCAATTTATTGATTATTGTGTGGGACTTGTGAACCAAAAAACGGTCCACGCTTTTAATGAATCCAATGCGTTTTACGGACAATGACTTTATATTAGATATAAAGTCATTGTCCGTAAAAAGTTTAGAAAACATATCAAAGAATTTTGATGTTCACTGTATGGATGTTTGGAATAGTATGATGATGTTTTAGAATAGTAACATAAATTATTCAGAAAAAATGAGGGATATTTAAATTTATTTTTACTTGTTAATTTCATTATTTTGACTATAGATTTGTTTATTTTGATGATATCCAACTAAAGAGTGATTTATTTTTGACTAACAAGTATCTATAACCAAAGTTTTGTTTGTATTTATATTTGTTAAATTCAGGGGTTCTCAATCCTATGCCCGAGGGTACCATAGCATCCGCGAAGTGTTTTACGTGTTCCCACAACCGTACGACCTCAATAAATATAAATGGTTTATATATTATTGTTATATTTACCAATGGTTTACCTATTATAAAATTGTAAATGGTTTATTTGTTCGATCACGCAAAAACTACTGGACCAATTTTGATGAAAATTTTTCTTGTATAAAAGCTTATGATTAGACTTAAAACGAGTATTTTATCTCACTACGAGAGATAGAATACAAAAATATTAGCTGAAATAAAAATTTGGTGGAAGTGTCGATCAATATTTGAAATAGTGGAAGCGGTGGGAAATTACTTTGAGGTTTTTAATCTTAAAAAAGACGGGAGCCGAAGTATATAAAATAAAATGCGAGCAAATCCGTGGGTATAAGTGCTAGTGTGTAAATAATTTTGGGAAATTATGAATATATATATATATATATATATATATATATATATATATATATATATATATATATATATATATATATATATATATATATATATATATATATATCACATTGTTTTTCTGTCCGTATTGAATTGTTTTAACGTTGAGTCACTTCAATTCTGAATCACTCTTTATACAAATTATACAACATGGGATGTATAATATAGGAAGTAAAAATTGTATATTTTTAAAGTTAAATTACAAATAACCGTTGACAAGATAACAAACATATCGTATTTCACCCTCTTTCTCGCGTACAATGACGTTCGACACATTATTACAGCATTACAATAAAGACAGATTTATGATCGCATAGTTACTTTACCTACTACTATGCGCTGCTACTTTACCAGCATTAATATGGTACACTCTCAAGCATCGGATATATATATATATATATATATATTTATATATATATATATATATATATATATATATATATATATATATATATATATATATTTATATATATATATATATATATATATATATATATATATATATATATATATATATATATATATATATATATATATATATATATACTGTACTCATCATCAAAGCCTAGAATAAATTAAACTATTAATAAGTAATTAAAAAACTGTCACTTTCAAAAACATAGTGCATTTTTTCTTAAAAGTATGCACGTACTTTTAATAAATTTAATGGGAGAGGTGTAGTGATTTATATGACAGAATGGGAGAGGTAGTATTAACGAAAAGATAATTATTTTTTTAAATAAAATATAGTACATTCATAAAATTCTACAAAATTCAATATAGCATATTCTTAAAATTCTATAAAATCATCATTTTTTTGTCGTAAATATAAATCAAAATTTTTGTTTTAGCATATTTTATATAAACCCTTATGTTAATGACCGGGTACCCGGGTACCCAACGCGATGTATTAGTATGAATAACTCAAAAAAAAAAAAATATTTCCTTTTGTGCTCTCGGATCGTCAATCTTTAACTTAAAAGCAAGCTAGTTGTGAGTGCATTTAATTTATTTTCAAAAAATTTTTTTTTTTTAAATAAGTTTAAACTTTGGCCATCGCCCCATTAGCAACCGGGTACCCGGGTACCCACAGTAGAAAGCATAGGAAATAAATTAAAAATAGTTTTTATAAATGCATGCAACTAATTTTTATTAAAAAATAAATAAATATTACAGTTTTTTTTATCATTAGTGACATTAATTATGACATTTAAGACATTTTGTGATATTAACTGAATGCTCATCACATACTGGCTGGTGACAATTGTCACAGCTCTTGCGAGTCTTTCGTCGTCTTTTTATTGGTAAAGCATTGCATATATGGCAAGATCCTGTCACTTTTTTTCTTCCTGTTTTATCTTTCGGAACCACGGGTCCAGGATTTGGTTCGGCTGTTTCCTCTACTGCATGACCTAAAATACTTTCAACGGCGATCTTTGTTGAGAAGTGGCGCATTACTTGTGGATTCGCTGTGCGAGATTCAATCATTGGCAATGCCAGTTCTTCACTCAGTTTTCGCATAAATTGACGACGTTCCGTCGTTTTTTTGGCAATCATTTTATTATTTTCATAATAAATTATATATGATGCAAGTGAAGAAATGTCTAGCATGTTGAAGAACATTGCCATTGGCCATCTCGAAGATCGTCGTTGACTTGTATACCTCCGAACCATTTGGTCCATTGTATCGACGCCAGCTTTATATTTATTATAAAAATTTATAATTTCTGGTTTCCGCTTAGTATCATCACTAACTGATGCATCTGAATGCATTGTCGATAATAGAATGACAGCTTTTTTTTTTTTCGGAACATAAGAACACATGGTAACCTTTTCGTGGAATCCAAAAACAGTCGAATATTGCTCCCGTGTCTTATTTGCTGCCATAACACTAGGGATGTAAGGTTTATTTTTTTTTATCGTGCCAACAATGGTAATATTCCACGATAACAAATGTTTAGCAACGGGTAGAGTAGTAAAGAAGTTATCCATGCAGATGTTTCTACCACTACCTCGGTACGGAGCCGCCAATTCTTTCACTACTCTTTCACCCTGATTTTTTTCCCGAGTGTTATCTGTTTTACCAGTGTACATAATCCCCTGCAAAGGATATGCGTTTTCCGCATCACAAATCCACCAGATCTTTATACCATACTTAGCTGGTTTCGACGGTATATATTGTGTGAATCCAGTACGACCACGGTATGGATAAAGTTGTTCATCGATTGTCAAGTTTGCAGTTGGTTTGTACATTTTGGCTAGATTTGAATTCAGCATTGTCCACACATCACGAATTGGAGCTGCTTTGTCTTCTTTTTTACGTTGACTTCGAGTATTACTGTCGTCGAATCTCAAAAAACGCAGAATATTATGGAATCTATTTATTCCCATCGCTGAACGATACAGTGGATAAGAATTGGAGTGCCACATATCAAAAGTATGATCCGTATTTGAATTATTTGCGCCAGCACAAATCAAGATACCGAAGAATGAATAAATTTCGGGTATTGTAACGGGCTTCCATTGGCGCTCAGAGTCTGGATGATTAGCATTATAATTTTGATAAGTAGCTTCAGCTTTCTTATTCG
This sequence comes from Nineta flava, assembly GCA_963920215.1. NCBI lineage: Eukaryota > Metazoa > Arthropoda > Insecta > Neuroptera > Chrysopidae > Nineta > Nineta flava. The sequence continues at coordinate 118,624,033 of OY986041.1, forward strand.
TATGACGGACGATTATGTCAACCATGTCATAGCTAAAAATTTTCTTGAAAGTGTTACTTATTGATAACATTTCTGTACTGCGATGAGGCCCACTTCGTTGACGTAAAACATTATGAGCTGCGGTCTGATGCTGAGTTGGTGGAGTTTTGTTCCATACTGTTTTATCTTTTGCGATAAAACTCCCAGATGATTCTCGAACTCGTCCTAAAATTAATAATAATAATAATAATTTAGATTAATTATTTAAAAATAAAAATTATTATTTCAATCATTGTTAGGAACAAATATTTTACTACCTTCAGGCTCAGAAGTTTCTACTTCATCGTCTTCTTCCTCACTCTCGCTATTCTCAACCTCTTCTACTTCTAAACACCCTTCAGTCTCACTCTCGCTATTCTCAACCTCTTCTTCTACTTCTAAATTTTCTTCAGCAATCTCTCCTGTATCTTCAGAAGCTTCTGGTTCATCACGTTCTAAATTATCATCTCGATTTGGGACTTTACGTCTAGAAATATTAGCTGGAATCCAATCTTCGTCATCACTGTCAGACGGCCCACACGAATCACTGTCATTTTCCCCAAGTAATTCTTTCAAATAAGCATTTCTTTCTATTGCACTTAACCTAAATAATTAATTATTATATTATTCAATTCGTTAATAATATTATTACACAAAATTACAATTAAAACATTTACAAATGTTAAATATATGTATAGTTTATTTACCTAGCAAATTCAGCTCTCGATAGTTGTTCCATAGCTTTATTTTTCACTTTACAGAAAACACCATAAATAAAACACGTCTTATCCCACCAAAAATCTAAAACGTACTAAAAAATACTCGAAACTATTGCGTGATAGAAAATAAAGAAATAACCTTGAGATTTTTTCCCACTCTAACAGCATCTGTTCAGTCCCGAACAATAAAAATGGGTCCACTACCTGGAGTGCCCTAAACCAGTTTCAGATGTCATTCACAATTCTAGATGATTTTTTTTTCTTTTTTTTTTTTAAATTGTCACTAACTATTCATATTTAAAGAAAAAAATGTTTAGAAAATTTGTTTTTTAATAAAATAAACAAAATTTTCAATATTAAGGTTTGTGGGTACCCGGGTACCCGGTTGCTAAGAGACGTCGATAAAGTCGGTCATTAACATAAGGGTAAATGTGAATATTTTTTTAGCTAGGAAAAAAAATAGTTTCAATTATGCTGATTAAAATAGTTAATAATTAATTATAATGGTTCAGTAATGCAAAAACAGGCCAGTCTTTGACTCCTGGACACCGTTGTGTGCGCCGTTATTTGAGTAACTAACTACAGTTGTGTACAGGCAGTGGATCATTTTGGATTTTAGGCCCTAGATTTTCCCATATGTTCTCTTGTAAAACAGGATTCCATGTTAGTTTGGTGTCTAACATCACTCCTAAGAATTTGGTTTCCCTTGCGATCGGTATTCTTTCACCGAAGAGATTGACAGTTTTAGTTTATCCAGCTTCCTTTTTTGTGGGAATGGAATCAATGTGGTTTTACCAGGGTTTACATTTAATCCTTTGTTGATACACCATTCCTGTGTCATTTTTAGAGCGTTATGCATAAGTTCTGAGATTGTGTTTTCAAAGGGTTCTTGGGTTGCAATTCTAATGTCGTCCGCATATCCCTGTGTGTACTATCTTTGATTGAGGGCCATCAGTAAGCTTTTCACTGTTAAACTCCACAGGAGTGGGGATATGACTCACCCTGCGGACATCCTTCAGTGGCCCTTACAGTGACAGACTAGCCCACAGATTGGCTTACTTAGTTTACTAAGGACTCAATTGTTGTAAACACGACCAATGACAAGCCTGTCTTTAGTAAACTCAAACCAGACGACATCGCGTGATCATAGCACATGGTGTATCATGATTGGTTCGGTTGGTAACTTGGACCTTTAAATCTGAATTAATACAAGTCGTATTAAAGTTCATTCGGATGCGAATTGTTGTTTACTGCTATCATTTTTGTGATCCATCATTTCGATTTTTTTTAAATATTTATTTTTAGTTTTTATTGTTATATTTGTTCTAGTTATTATTTTTATTGTTTCCCTTTTTTTAAATTCAGATTTATAACAATATAATATAAATAAAAAACGAAAATGATAGAATTAAGCCGGTCTGTTTTGCCATATGTTCGCATTGTTCAATGCATAATTTTATTATATGTCGATGGACTGTGAAGCTTGAGTTTACTTTAGTTTCATACCAATCACATGTGAACTTGAAAATTGTCATTTGTCAAATACTATGTGTCAATAAAATTAAGACATCACTGTAAGCATTTCGTACAATCATAATATTGTACGAAAATTTCGACGTATAAAAATCTGACTCGCTTCTTAGTTTTGTATTGATTTACCTGTTCTGAACGTGATAATTCTATCGTGATATTAGTACTTACGAAATTAATGTCGTGATATTAGTAATATATTTGCATTTAAAACTACTTAACCCACTACATTGCATGTTGTTCCCTTTCGGGACAAGCCCAATGAATCATATACCTTAAAAAAATTAGCTATGTATTTTTTACGCTACATGTTTGATGTACCTATTTGATAGTATCTATACTAAATGTGCGTGTTCATATAGATATTTGTACATAGATAATGGAGTCACATTTGTATAATTATCAATTATGTTAATTAATATTATAATTTAATTCGTGTCATAGAGGGTTAAATGAATTCCTCTTTTTTGTTAAAAAAAAAAAGTAAGTAAATCATATAGCATTCAAAACACGATTTTAACAAAACTTGTTTCATGTATAAAAAAAAGGTGTGATGAAGAAGATTTTATGTCTTCAAAACAACAGAAGTTGTCACGCGCAACAAACAAACTTTATAGATATATGTAGCAACAAAAACTGCAAAAATGTTTTCTGTATTTGGCATTACAAAGCGCTTGTTATTGGGATTCGAGAAAAATTGTATAATTAAATTTTGTTTAAAAGTTTGTCTCCTTTAAAATTGATAATAACCACCACAGCTGTAAAACCAATCAATAACGTGGTCTTTAGGCAGAGTAAATTAATTTCAAGTTGTACTTCTACTGTCTTAAGTATTATTTATATTAAGTTCACTCTTAAGCCCCAAGTACACCTACGGAGTATGTGATTACATTCCAGCTGGTCAGGGCGAGACAGTTGTAGGTCGATCGTAAGTTCTTTATATTATTTTTCACTTCTGCCACACCGAAGTCGGGTAAATTCATTGCTTCAACCAATTTCACGTAAGCAGCATCCCACTTGACCACTTGGACATTTTCAAAACGAAAAAACAAAACAAATTGAAAGAGAGAGAGACAATAATTGACAGATAATGTCGTCGATTTTGACGTCAATTTCGTCGACAATGCGTTTCGCACGAGACAACTACCTTGAGTCAAAAGATAGTTCAGTTCCACACTCGAAACATAGAATTAAAGTGAATCAAATTTGAAATTAAACAAGAAATGATAATTCAGTATTTTTATGTCGAAAGGTTTTAATTGTTTTGTTTATTTATTTAAAAATATCAACAATGTTTGCCATCACCTATTAGGTTCGATTCCATCAAAACTTTCACGCATTACTTTAAAAATTCCATATTTTGGACCAGCTGTTGGTCTTGGCTTCAAAATACCTTTTAAATTCTGTAAATATATATCATTTGATTAATTGTCAATTAAATTATAATAGTAGGTATACACTACAAAAGTAGTACTCATTTTTCAAAAAATTTTTGATGGATTTGTGTGTTATTCATTAGGTTATCGAATCTTTAGGTTTTCGCTTCGGATTAAAGTTCATTATAAATACATTAACAATTTTTATTCGAAACATTTTCAAAAAAAAAAAAACAACGATTGAATAAGGTACGAATCCACCTCTTAGGTGGCGTTCTTTTTTATACAATCGTTGCAGTCGATTTGTGGCGAATCAATTTGACTTTCCAAAAAATTTGTCGAATAAAATTTATTTGTTATACAAATGCTTTAAATATTAAATTATCAAATGATAATTATTGAGAACTCTAGGTTTTTGAAATAAAATTTCAAACTCGCCCCAATTCCTAGATCAGTTTTTGTATTATAAATACGTAATTCGACTACGAAGTAGGCATCATCAGTTAAACTTAGCTAGTAATTTACTCTTTGACGATTAGAAATAGATAGAAAATTGAGATCAATAGACAAAAATAAAAATAAAAAATTAAACAAAATAAATTAAAATATAATGAATTTTATTGAAATTACTTTTGTGAAAATTGCTTTCATTCAAATTTACTCTTGTTAACATCACTCTTATTAAAATTACTCTTATATTGTCTCAGGATATGTTATTTGTTGCTAATTTGGTGACAGTTTCACACCTTTTTTAATTATTTTTATTTTTGTCTATTGATCTCTATTTTCTATCTATTTCTAATTGTCAAAGAGTAAATTACGACTAGCTAATTTATACTGCTGATGACTACTTTGTAGTCGAAATACGTATTTATAATACAAAAACTGATCGAGGTATTGGGGCGAATTTGAAATTTTATACAATTTCTAACAACTTTTGTTCTAAGCTTTTTTTTTCGAAAACAGAATGATTTCGACACTTATCAACTACAAAATTTATTAAAAAAAGCCCACTTAAGTGTGTTTATGTATAAGCACAAGAGGCCTTAAAATTAAACCCTTCCTCATAGAAAATAGGTAATGTACAGAATGTTCAAAAATTTCGTACCACGTTTCGGTTATTGACAGTACTAAATTGAATAGATCAGTTTTCTTGGGAGGCAGGGTTAAATTTTGTGGGCTCTTGGTCTAAGAATATTGTGATTATTGTGGATTATCGTTAAAAAATATATTCTTACACCCATTCTCAAAAATTTATATATATTATGAACCATAAATATTGGTATTGGAAGGAGAATGAACTCTTGTATTAGTATGGTCATAATGTGTCCAACTTCGTACCCACGTGATTGCATTCTGTCAAATTGCTTTGTTACTATCAAAATTGCCACTGGCTATACAAAACAAAAATATTATTTTTCACACAGAAAATAAAAGTTTTCAGCAGCAAGTAGAATTATCAATTATATCTTTTATATATATTTATTATTTATTTAAAATTGTAATTTTTAATTTGATTTATGAAATGTTATTATTTTTATATGTAAATTACCAAGGTTGTTAACATTCACAGCAACCGTGATAATAGAGGGAAGTTATAGTTGAAATGCAACATATAAAAAATGAAGAACAAAATTATAATAATAATTTAATGATGAAGCGACACCGCTACAAAGTAATAACGAAGGGGAGACCGAAGCCTGGAAAGTAGGTCTTTCAAGGCTTTTTTTACCAACCCCTAAAGGATAAGGAATTTGTATGTAGACTAGGAATTGGTAGGTTGTGCGACTGCAGTTAACGTTGATAGGAACTATGCGGATATTCATCTGGAGTTTGTGGAAGTAAACTGCAGAAAACCTTCGCAAACATACAGCCAGTTACTTCCGTTCTTGTCCATACGCCGACAGTTTACTTAATTAATCACCCCATTAATTTCTTTAAAGAAATTAATTTAATTGACAAACTGCCGCCGTTGGAGTTCCGAGTGGAGTGCCTTGAACAACTGGACCACTCGGACGGGTGCTTCCAGGAGCTAAACTGTATGATTACTTTGAAAACTTACCGTCAAGACTATAATATTTGCAAACCAACATATACGTAAGAAATTTGATGGACGTAAATTTCTCATGAATGCAACATCAGTAAAAAATTTGTGTGCACCATAAATAATAAAAATTGATATTAATTCAAATAATCCAATAAATATTAGTGTTCTTCCAACAACCACAGAGAGTGTTATATCAGTAACATAACCTGCAGCAGACTATATTTAAAACAAAAAATACATTAAAAAAAACAAAACTTTTATGTACACTCCCGTTCAAAAAAAATTGAACCAGTTCAAACATTCTAAGTGTTACTGTATGTAATATTATACATACACTACATAAATGATAAAACCTATTTTGACAAAATGGAAACCCGACTTCAAAATTCAAATATTCTATAACAAAAAATGCACTAAAAAGTAAAAAAAATTATTGCATATTATTGTGCCAATTTTAGTTCACCTATGCAAAAATTTTTAAGTATATATGTACAATTATTGTTATTTTTGGAGGCGGTGTCAGCATAGAGAAATTCACATAACTTTTGGACACCGCCTCCCATAATAACAATAATTGTACATATATATTAAAAAATTTTTGCTTAGGTGAACTAAAATTGGCACAACAATATGCAATTATTTTTTTACGTTTTAGTTCATTTTTTGTTATAGAATATTTGAATTTTGAAGTCGGGTTTCCATTTTGTCAAAATAGGTTTTATTTCTCGCTTTTTAGTGACTTTGAAGTTCTATAACTGATTTTATTTGTCTAAATATGGGAACTAATTTTTAGTGCATTTTTTAATAATATTTTTTTTTATCCACGATTATTGTAGGAGAACTTCCTTAATATTGTCGTAATGGAAACTTTATAGTGTTGTGGTATACAATTATACATACCCCGCTGGTATTCAGTAAGGTAATCAATAAATATATTGTGCACATTATAAATGACCAAAAAGTTTTGTGTTCTGCAACATATGGTATTTTTGAAAATATACATAGTTTAAATGTTTCCAACAAAATTATCTAAATATTTTTTCAAAGAAATTAGATATTTAAAACAATTAAAAATTATAAAGACTATTAAAATAATCAAAGAGAACTGTAGGTCTTATGAAATTAAATGTCAAATTTTGACCCAATTCCTAGAATAATTATTTGTATTTTATAAATACGTATTTTGACTACAATTTGGGAGAAGCGAAAAATCGTGTATAGTTGTGCACGTTATTGAGAACAACCACAAAATTGACAAATCCAATTTAAAACTACTGAAATCAGTACAAAACCCTCGCAGATGCAAACGAAAGTATCTGCATACACAAATTAAGAAAACAGATAATGAATTTAGACAATGGCCCAATTCCAAATTCTGATTTAATAAAATTAAACTATATTCAAAATTTAATACCTGAATTTTCAAGATTAGCTTCGATCAACACCCCCACCTTATTGACAATAATAACATCGCATGGTCAGAAAAGGATACCGCTAATACATGGGTTGATCTTAATGGGCTTAATTGGTCAGTCAACTCAAATAATCCGTCAGAACATATAAAAGGCAAAACTTTTTTAATGTTATTGTGAGACACGCACCAAATTAGCAACCAGCAACTTTTATCTCTGACTCCATATTTTGTAGTCGAAATACGACTACAATAATATTTATCTTTACTATCCTAGTTTTTTTTTTAAATTCTGTCGAGTATTTTTTTTAATACAATAGATAATAGTTGGGCGGGCATGAAGTTTTACATGCTTCTAATGAGAGAGAATGATTACTTTGTTATTAATTGTCTAGATTAAAATATACTAGATTTAAAATATAATAAATTTTAAATTAAATTGAAATTGCTCTTGTTAAAATTTCCTTCATTCACATTTATTCCTGTAAATTTTAATCTTATTAAAATTACTCTTATATTGTCGCAGGATTTGTTACTTGTTACTAATTTGGTGACAGTTTCACAATCTATCTTGGTTTTACGCCACTTATATATGATCGCCCGACTTTAGATGCTATTCTAAGACCGCACCTGATTGGTGCTGAGTTATGCCTTGCGCAGTGAACACGTTTTTGTACTTTGACATCACTAGATAGAGAGATGGACATATTGACACTTGATTTTACCGTAAGATTTTGATTAAATTTGAATTTGGTACCGGTCCATTGTCAAGATTCATAATATTTCTTTTGAATTTCTGAATGTATATGCTTTCTTATGCATCCAGCTCTGAGGGATTTTGTACAGCCTTAACAAGTTTTAAATTGGATTTGTCGATTTTATGGTCATTCTCTATAATGTGTGCAGCTACACAGGATTTTCTAATCTGCCGTATTTCGTATGAGCCATATGTTCTTTGAATCGGGTTCCAATTTGTCTACGGCTTTGGCCTATGTATGTTTGTGAACACGAAGGACACTCTATGCTATAGATTTCCGATTTTTGTTCGTCTATTATTTTGTCTTTTGGGCTCCCGAGGATCTGTTTAAGTTTACATTTGCTCACGAGAGCTATTTTTATATTATGATCCTCCATTTCTTTTTTAATTTTGTTCGTACAAGGTAGCTTGCACCATTTCTTTTGTTCGTTGTCAGCCCGTTCTGGTGTTAGTGTCATAGTGTTTCTTTTAAGAATTTAAATTTAATTTTACGGATCATGTTATTTATTAATTTTGAAGTGTTTGTACACTATTTACATACCACCGCAATTGATTGAAGCATTGCAAATGCCAAATAAAAAATAATTAAGAAAAATTGTGGAAATTTCCAATATCTTAATTTTTCTGGGAAGATAAGGTAGAGTAAATTCATTCCTAAAAAAAAAAATACAATGAATTATAATGTTAGAATTCGTTAAAGATTTTTTGGAATAAGAAAAATGATTTCTCGTTTCGCTATCCATCTTGTCATTTGATAAATATTTATTGAATTAAATTATTAGTCACTTAAAGATGTTAGGGAGATATTATAATAGGGAGGCAAAATAATATTTAAAAAAAAAGAATAAATTTTTGGAATTAAAAAAGAAATAACAAAAAATATTAAAACAATCTTAACTAACTTTAGACAGTGAATCTACCTTTAATTTAAATCAACAAAAACATATATCCTTTTTTTTTCTATACCATATACGTATAAGTGACAAAGACATATTTTTTTATATTTCTATTTATAAATTGTACAAAATTGTTTCTATTCAAGTTATATATATATATATATATATATATATATATATATATAGTCAAAACCGTTTATACCGACATCATTTACAACCACGGATCGGTTATTACGACTAAACGGCAAGGTCCCGGTCGAATCCCACCCATGTAAGCATGCCGCCTATAACAACATCGGATTAAGCGACATATCGCTTACCGGCGAACCTTTATCGAAATTACCAGTTCAAGTGGCCGAGCGGTCTAAAGCATTATGTCTGCGCAGTATGCCTCCTTGGAAACTGGTAGCTTATGGGTTCGAATCCCGACATCGGCAGTTTGTCAATTATTAAGAAAAAAGGTTAGTTGATTAAATTGTCGGCGTATGGACAGATTAATATCGGCATAGTTCCTATCATAGTCGGCTGTATTTTTGTATAAGTAATGTAACAAAGAATATACCTGTCTATATATGTGTCTGTATGGTTATTACCTGGAGGAAAAATTTTATGAAAATCTGTTTTATATTTATCTGTTATTGAATCCATATTTATACAGAACAGTATTCCCATTAACATATTCATTACAACACTCACAAAAATACTAATTAATATATGTTTCTGTACGAATTTATCCCGAAAATCGTAGCACGAACCTAATGTAAGTAATACACCACTGGATGCTCCAATACTTAAGAATGCTTGTATGGTTGCCTCAGTCCATATCTAAAATGGATTATACATAATAGGTCTCAAAAACTGTGTAAGATTGGAAACCTTTTGAAAAGGTTGAATTTCGTGAAGAAATAAACAAGAATCAAATTTGTAGATTTCAAATCTACCTTTACAACAAGTGAAAACAACAACTAACTGAGATAATTGCTTAAATATCCGGTATATACTGAGTTAAGTTATACTGGAAAAAAGTAATTTTTGTCCTATCTCTTTCAGTTTCATTGATGGATATTTACCCTCCATTTACGAACTTGACATTACTTTTTAGGTCTTGAACACACACACAAAATTTCAGCTTGTTATCTCTTTTCATTTTTGAGTTATCGTGTTGACGGACAGACACACGGACGAACTGGTATCCAGAAATGGACTACTTAGGTCATTTTATGAACATCTATACCAAATTTTTTTTTCTAGGATCGATATTTTCGACCTCATGGACTAAACTTAATATATCCTTGTATATATTGTATATAACGGGTATAAATAGGGAGCTCTCCATTTGACATTTCAAATTTGTTTCTTTGTTCTGCCAACGTAAAACTAGTAGAAGTATTGAAACTTGCTTCTAGACACTCACAGGTAGAATTTTTTGGGGTACCTTTATATCAAGACGTATAATATAATGGACGGTGCACGTTGAGAAAGGGAAGAGAGATTGTTGGGCAGAATTACATGCATTTTTTTAAACAAAAAAAAACAAAAACTTGAGCATTGTAATAAACTTACCCCAACGTCAAGAAATTGTGTCAAACTTGGAATCCAAAATCTTGAAAAAAATGTTGTTAATCCCACTGTTCGAATGCTTATTCCAAAAAATAGCAGTATGAAACAAATGGATGGAAGTATTGTTACACGAATTACCTATAATTAAGTTTGTCAAGTTTTTGCTGTATAAATATTCCAGTTTGTTAAAGTAATGGGATTTAGTGTAGGTTCAAGTTATATCAATGCTCTCTCTATAGAGAAGTTACGGCAAGTCTGAATCGGGAAAGCCGCCCCCAATTCTATCAACGTATTATTACACCATATTAATATAATAGATAAATGCTAGACAACTACAAATCATGCTCAATGAACTAAGCACAACTTGTAAAGAAGCGGGCCTGATCATAAATAGAAGCAAAACCAAGGTAATGTCGAATTCCCAACAGATACCGATTCTCTTGAATGGAGTCGCTCTTGAGTATGTCAATCAATATAAATAATTAGGAAAAATAGTTTCAATGCGTAATAGTCCGAATGAAATTAACGCCAGGATAGCTAACTCAAGGAAAATATTTTGGTCCTTAAGGGAACATATACTCAAGGGTGACATTTCAATAAATCTGAAGGGGAAGGTAATGGATGCCTGTGTGCTACCGGTGTTGGCCTACGGATCTCAAGTTTCGACACTAACTAAAAAAGACTATAAAAAACTTCGCACATGCCAACGTGCGCAAGAACGAGCCATGCTCAGTATTAAAAAGTCGCAAAAAATCTCTTCTATAAACATAAGAAACAAGAGCAAAATTAAAGATGTAGTAGTATACATTAAAAGGTTAAAATGGCAGTGGGCGGGACATGTGTCGAGGCTTGAGAATACGCGCTGGACTAATAAAACGACTACATGGGACACCCTATAATTGCAGAAGAAAAAGGGGACGCCAGATAAAACGCTGGAGAGACGAAATTGTTAAATATGCAGGATGTCTGCGGATGCGTAAGGCAATGAATAGGGAAAATTGGAGGCTGTTAGGGGAGGCCTTCGCCCAACTAGTGGGCTGAATTGGGCTTATAATAATTATAATAATAATATAATAGATATGTGTCATTTACCTTATAAGCAGAACGGCAACCCTTGTACAATGAATATGCAATAAACAACCAACTTATAATTTGACTTAAAACAAAAATCCAATGCCATTTGCCTTTATTCATATAAATTCCATGGACGTGATCTCTTTGTATATATACTCTAATAATTGGAATTAAAAAAAAAAAACCCGATAAGTAAATACTCCGGGAGACCAAAGGATTTTTTCAGGATGATGAACATCAAGCTGGTACTTTGTAAGTAGCTTCGTTTTGACATCACTCTTATTAAATTTACTCTTATGTTGTCTCAGGATATGTTATTCGTTGCTAATTTGGTGACAGTTTCACCGTGAAACTGAATATCATATCCTGAGACAATATAAGAGCAATTTTAATAAGAGTGATGTTAACAAGAGTAAATCGTACGAAAGCAACTTCAATAAAATTTATTATATTTTCATTGATTTTGTTTAATTTTTTATTTATTTTTATTTTTGTCTATTGATCTCTATTTTCTATCTATTTCTAATTGTCAAAGAGTAACTTACGACTAGCTAATTTATACTGATGATGACTACTTTGTAGGCGAAATACGTATACATAATAAAAAAACTGATCTAGGTATCTAGGTTGGTAAATTTTATGTACAGTGTATATCAACTCTCAAGTCATACAAAATCAAAACTTTCAGTACTCACTTCCAAAAATACACTACAGGTACATCACTGTTTGCAGTTGGAGTTTCACTGCATCCAGTACCATTTATAATACCTAATGTATGCATGATTGCAGGACAACTAATCCATGGAAATTCAGATGAGAATGAAAGAAACATGTAAAAGAATGAATAGGCCACGTTCATTATAATTGGAAGAGGTTGGATAAGGCAAAATATTGTCATTGAATAGCCAATACCTGAGAATATGAAACGAATTACTTATGAGCTATGGCCACGTTACCTTCCACTCGACATCTTTGTATGAACAATCCAGTATATTTTTTAAATTTAGATACCTTTGCGGAATCACTACATATGCCCCTTGTTATTTAGGTAACTACATGTTGTTACCTCAGTAACTATCAACAAACTGTATTTGACATATTTTATTTTGAATGATAAAACTTTGGCTATATTATATGGACTACAGCAATGCATGTCAAAATGGAGCATAACCGCAATGCTTTAATTCATAAATCCGCCGACTATCTTGTTGGATCAATGACCGTTTTAATAGATATCCAAAACCATTTTGGAAAACCAATATTTTGCGCGGGATTTCGGTTTCTAAGATTGCTATAGAATTAAAATATGTGCTTGTTCATGTAGCGGAGTCGCAAATAAATTTCCTACTTAAATAATTTAATTTACCTTCAAATAATGGACAATAATCGAAAACTAGCAATGGTCCTTTCGATGTATACTGTCCCAAAGTCATATCAAGAAATGCTATCGGATAAACAGTAAATATAACCATAAATAAATAGATGATTACAAATGCTGAATTTGAATATTCACATAATGCAGCTGAAAATCGTCCAAAAGCTGCTAGACCACAACAGTAAGCGATTGCTATATGTAACATTGAATCTTTGTAATGTTGGCAATCATTTTGTTTGGGATAGTTACGCTTAAACAAAAAAAAGAGCAATTATTTCATAGAGAGAATTCAATTGTTATTCTTAAGTGTTTATTTTTCAAATTTGGGCGATACAAAATTTCAATATTTGGTATCTAAAAAGTGTGTCTAGGCATCGACAACTTTGTCGGTTGCGGGTCAAAATCAAAACTCAAATGTGTCACATGCCACGTCGTTGAAATTATCCGTGAGTCATCATACCTTGACTAATCATTATGTAACCAAAATTGCTTACACAGAAGAAACGCGCTAATGACGTGAATCCTCATACTTTATCAGGGTGATGTTTGTTATAGTGTTGATGAAATAACACCCAAAAAACACAAAAATGTGCTAATTAGACGAGTTAACCATATACACTTACAAGTACTATTTCCTTCGAAATAAAATCACTTGATCTTGGATGTATATTCTGTACCTGAAATATAAATATATACCTAGATATTAATATATATATTAATATATATATATATACCGAGAGCTGATTCGAAAACAATTACGTGATTATTGTGTAAACTAATAGATTTATCGTTAGTGCATCTCACCAAAAACAAAAAAATGTGAAAGGGGAAAAGTTTTCTCATACAAAAAGTGTTGATATCCAAACAAAAACAAAAACTTTGGCCTATAAAGTATTGAAATGTATGTTGGAGCCAAGTTATTTTACAAAGATTTTCTCTGGCATGTATTTAATGAGGATACAGTTATTTATAAAAAGTATGCAAATGATGAATATAAATTTCTCAGGTGCAGGGTTTTTCATACTTGCCATGTGATCAGATTTTATTATGCTTAATATACAAAGAAAAAAACTTGCCAACTAAAAAATGAAATACCCTGCACCCGAGAAACTTTCACGATAAATTTACACTTGTTTTCAATTTTTCCAATATTAGGAGAGTTATATCAATATTTGTATTACTTCCTTCATCTAAACCCTCCTTATTCCTTGTCCGATTTTGCCCATTAACGAACTTAACCTTTCAAACACTAAAAGAACTTCACATACCATTTCATTATGGTCGGATTAAAACTGGTCACTAGAGTGGCTACAGACATATCGCTAATAATAATTGACAATGTTTGAACAGAAAAAAATTACAAATCTATAAATTTTATGAAAAAAAAATTTTAACAAAAGTTCAAACGATAACCGTCTCTAATTCTTCGTGTAAAACATAGTACGGTAGACGTCGACGCTTAAACTTGGCCCGACGCACTACCATGCTATGTGATAGTAATGTAACCATCAAAAGTTACATTAAAATTCAAAGGGTATAACCAAAAATTTCTGCATTCAATTATTTCAGGAATTGGGGCGAATATTGTCAAATGAAAGTTATTTAATATTTAAACAAGGTATGCATAGTAAAAATATCATGTAATAACAGTTTGTTAAAATGTGTTTGTTAAATTTTATTAACAGATTACGTTCACACCAGTGGCGTAGCTGAGGGGCCGCGAAGTCCACGGCACGGGGGGCTCCCGTGATTTAGTGGACCCCGCTCGCTATAGCGGAAAAAATATGATTTTTTAAATCAGTAGTATGTTGTAAAAATTTCATTTTAAAAGTCTAAATTGTATTGGGCCCCTGTGTAATTGAGACACAGTCAGGACTCTGACAAGTGGCAGGATTTCTCGCGCAACTTACAACTTTTTGCAAAATGTGAAGCTTTTAAGATGGCTTTTGATTGGTCAAGAAATTTACCAATGACAGTTGCTTCAGCAGAACGATCTTTTTCAAAGTTGAAACTAATAAAAAATTATTTACGCACTAGTATGTCGCAAGTGCGACTATTTGCTTTAGCAACATTATCGATTGCATGCGAACGGGATCCAAAAGATTCGGTTTGGATCTTAAACAATAATATATTTATTATACATGTATGATAAATAAATAGTTGTTTCTTGTACATTAAAAATATGTTTTGCTTTTTTAATTCATTCAAATTCTCACTATTTGCCTTGCCTTGAGGGTGCCTCATGTAGATTTTTGCAGGGGGGCCTATTAGCTCGCAGCTACGCCACTGGTTCACACTAAGTAACAGATTACGCTCATAGTGACAAATATTATATAATATATAATGAATTTTACCAATAAACTTAAATAGTGAGTGTATTTATTTTCAGCTATTCCTATTAAGGATGTTAGAGAGGTATATGGAAACGAAACGAACGTAAATGTAGTAGAATGTTCCTCATTTAATGCTAAAATTACTGTGAAAATAAAAAATGATTTACAAAGCCGTTAAGAGTTATTGCAATTTAAAAACTGTAATTTTAAATATTTTCTTATGAAGATTTGTTTCACTCAATAGGTTAAATTCATTTCAATTACCATTAAAAAAGCTATGCAGCGTCCCAATTTTTCAAATTATATAATTTGAACTCTATAGAAATGATATTGCACACATTTATTAACATTCACTAAACGGTTGTTGATAAAAAATCTATCTTTGTCATTTATACGTACATGGTATAGGAAAAAAGAGGATATATGTTTTTGTTAATTTATTTTAATGGTATACATTCACTGTCAAAACTTTTCGTTTTATTTGTTATTTTTTATTTAAAGTATTGTTGCCTCTCTCTAAAATTTTTAACATGCTGTAATTGTCATCAAGTATACAGCGTGAGTCGAAGCTGGTGGATAATAGCACATACCTCAACTTCCTTCCACGATTCTCCCTTTCTTCAACAACATCCAATAGAATACAATACATTATATAAAAACGAAGACAAATAAAAATAAAGCCCGTCCACTTTATTTTAGTGCGCACATTGTTTTGAGTGCTTTAGTTGTGCCTTATATAATGTCTTTGGGTGGTCTTCGTTTTGTTACAATGTATTGTATTTTATTGGATGTTGTTGAAGAAAGGGAGAATCGTGGAAGAAAGTGGAGGTGTGTGCTATTATCCACCAGCTTCGATTCACCCTGTATACAATAACCGAATAAAATGCTTTTATATTTGTTTTCAAAATTTTGATTTTGAGAGACTACAATCACTTTTCAGACCATTGTTAAATAAAACGGATTGCAAAAATTTAATAGTATAGACACATTAATAAATATAATAATACCTATCTGCAATCTTGCCCTGCGTATACTCAGTTTGCGTTTTTAAGTGACCTTGAGATTGGCTGTGTGTACACTTGTCGAGACTAGCACCAAAGAATACTGTATATTGTATTCTTTGCTAGCACTATAGTAATAAAAATGCAATACACTACGTGACGGTTTGAAAACTCGGCTATAGTTTTTCATATGGTTAAAAGATGGCTTCGAATCAGGCGATCGAATTAAATGCAATGTCTTTGTATTTACCAATACTTCACGATAAATCCATTAGTATATACAAAACGCTCACGACATTAACTTTTCATATCATCTATCGGTCTAATAAAATTGTTAATAAGTTTTACTCCAGTTAAATTATAAATGTTTTCAAACATATGATTTTCAATCTCTTCTTCTAGATTAAATGATGAACGTAAATTATGTCGTTTATTATTATAAATTGAGGAAACTTTTAGAAATGCTGCTGATGAATTTGTTAACATTATTTTTGACATTGTTGTTGAGCTCTAGAGTTATGTTGTAAAACTTATTTCTTAATTACATTACAATTGTTATTTTGATGGTTTTATTATCCGAATTATAAGTTTTCATTTTCAGTTGAAATTTAAAAAATAAAAAAAATTTAAGAAAAAATTAACTTTTAATTTTTGTATAATATCAAAATATTTATGGGAATTCGATTACCATAGAAACTAAACATTTTCAAATTATCTTTACCATGCAGGTCCGGACTTAGAGACCCAGGGCCCCTAGCCACTTGGCATTTGAGGCTCCGTCATCTCGAAGCAATTTAGCGAAATTTTTTGGAAATTTAGCGAATTAAATTCTGATGTTTATTTATAATAATTAAAGTCGGTTAAAAAAGATTGATTGATAATTGATTTTTTTTCTGCAAGCGTTGTCAGACATTGCGAACTGAAATCGCCAAAGATTAAACTTATTGTCGCTCAAATAAAATATTTTCATATATTTCATACATTTTGAACTACTACGTGTACTTCAAAAAACTTTTGATCGGTCATTTTTCGAAAAACTAATTTTTCAATTGAAATCAATAATATTAACTACAATCTCTTGCAGCAACGATAGGGGAAGGGGACCGTACAAGACAATTCCTTTCCTCTACACATAATTAATATTGATATAAGTAATAAATTTTATATTATGTTAATGTTCTGCCTTTATTATATTTTTTTACGATATGCGTTTTATGATTTTATTATAAAATTAAAAATATAATTACCAGATGTCTTTTTAATATTTAATATAATAAAAAATAATTATGCCATTGTGTTAATTAAAATGGGATCAGGATCTAGTAATATTTTAAAGGATAATAAATCGACTAAACCGTAAGTAAATTTATCAAAAATTTTACAATCTTGGGTCAAATTAACAAAGGTATTTTATCATTTTTTGACATCAAATGCTTGATATGAAAAATCATACACATCTAGGGATGGGGATCGAACCCATGATCTCGGGCATTCTAGACCAATGCTCTACCAATTGAGCTACCTTTGATGTTATGGTAGTGCTATGCATATGATCTTTCACTATCATTTTTGATGCCATTGTATTATTAATTTTGTTTATTTACTATTAATATATTAAAAATTTTTTTTTTTTTGTAAACTAGCGTCTATTTATTTCATGAAATTTTTATTTTTGTGAAAGATCATATGCATAGCACTGATCACAGAGGTCGTAGGTTCGATCTCCATCCCTAGATGTGTATGATTTTTAATTTCAAGCATTTAATGTCAAAAAATGGTATGAATGTTCAGACATATTACTTAAATGTCAAAGTAAGTAAACGCTAGTCGCTTCCGTTGGTATAATATAATCGAAAGGCAACCATACTAACAATGGAATAACAATAAATAGACGCTAGTTTACAAAAATCAATTTAAAAAAAGGTATTTTAGACTAAATAAGTGCATCTATACTAACAACTAACTGAGTTAATTGCTTAAAAACCTGTATATATTGAGTTTAAAAAATGTTTCAAAGAAAAGTTGTTTATTTTTCAAAAAGGAACGTGCATTTCAATTTTTGTTCTATCTCTTACGGTTTTAAAGATGGGAATTTACTCCCAGCAGGGGGGGTATGGACGTCGGACGGACAAGCCACTTATTAAAAAATCAAATTGTAAACTCTACGCCCGTATTTGGGTAGATACTAAATTATTTGGGTATGTCAGTATTTGGGTGGTTGGAACCAGTCCAAGTAGCCGTGTTGTCAATGGCGCTCTACTCGGAGTTGGGAGGTTGTGAATTCGATTCTCAACGGTGCAGTTTGTCAATTTAGAAAAAAATGAGGTGGATACTTGACTAGTCTGTCGGCCTATGCACATGCACGAAAGTCACCGGCCATCATTGTGAAGATTTTTTGCAGTTTCCTTTCACAAACTCTAGATGAATATCGGTATAATTCCTATCAAAGTCGGCTGCAATCTCACAGCCTACCAAATTCCTAGCCTGCATACAAATTCCTTGTCCTTCAGAGGTCTGTTAAAAAGGCCTAGAAAGGCGCAATTTCCAAGCTCCGTTATTCTCTCCGCGACTACTACTACCAAAACTGGGTTGGTAAATGCATTTTACAACTTTGTCAAATATTAATCACTTACGTGAAATAGTTTCCGAGAAAAAAGTCTGAAATAGATAGACACCGATAGATAGATAGATAGATACATCTTGGGGTCTAAAAAGTATTACACTTTGACCATATGGTCCATTGTGCTCCCCCTTCTAATTCAGTCCGACGAGATTCGCTTCTCCCATTTGTTGGCAGTAGCCAGGAGCTTGCATATCACGTCTTCTTGAAGGTTCATGTATTCGGGGTGAGATGCACCAAATATCCTGTATCTGCTGTAACCCAGAGGTTCGCAGTCAAAGATAATGTGGCTGGATGTTTCTTCCTCCTCGCCACACAATGGACTTGTTATGGAGTCCCATTGTGTACAGATGCTTCCGCAGGGGATAATGCTCGGTAATGAATCCGGTAACCCTCTGAAGTAGTATCTTCCCGAGCTCCTGCCGCGGTACTTTTTCCCAGTGATCACGGCGTTTAGCATTTGACCACTCGTTGATAACCTGTTTACATGCAGTCCTTGGAATTCCTAAAATAGGCTTTGGGCCTATGAAGGGCATTCTGAATCTCTTCGTTGCTAAGGCATCTGCTTTTTCGTTTCCTTCGATTACAAAGTGATCCGTTTTTTGAAGTACGGGTGTAACGAGTGTTGGTAAAAATAATATCTTTACCAACCCTTGAACTTTCACTATCGAGGATTTTATTGAATTATCCCTCGGAATAATACTAGATAGAGGTAGAGGTAGATTGTAGCGGCTACCCTGGACGGGCTACACTTCGACCCTAAGGTCCATTGTGATGCCTTAGGATGTGAGGCTGTGAGTGGAGTGGAAAGAATTTGTGAGTAGACTAGGAATTGGTAGGATGTGCGGCTGCAGCCGACTATGATAGGAACTATGCCGATATTCATCTGGAGTTCGTGAAGGAAACTGCAGAAAACCTTCTCAAGCATAGCCGGTTACTTCGTTCTTGTCCATACGCCGCCAGTTTAGTCAATCAACCGCCCCTTTTTTTTTTAATTTTTATAATTGACAAACTGCCGATGTCGGGATTCGAACCTATAACCTCCCAGTTTCCAAGTACTGCATACTGCGCAGACATGACGCCTTAGACCGCTCAGCTACTTGGCTGGTGGAATAATACTAAATGGTATTAAACTATTATTCGTTTCAGGGTGCATGTTGCAACGTTTAAGATAAATGGACAAGAATATGTAGGTACGATATACTATGATTGGGTGAGTAAACCAACCCCGTAGCAACGAAATATAAAATGTTACATTTTTCTTTGCAGTTCAGCCAGATGGTGTAATAATTACAGTTAGAACGATATTAAACACTTTCATACGAGATGTAGCCAATTTGAAAGGTACAAAATTAATGTGTTTAGAAGGTGGTTGTGGAAGTTGCATTGCTGTGGTTGATTATGAGCAGCCATTATCTAAGCGCAAAGTGACATTAGCTATTAATACGGTTAGTAAACGAAAAAATATAAAGTTCGACACAAATGGGAGGCATTGGCATAAGATCATAAAGCTGAGATCTCATTCTTGAGATTTAATACTGAATCTAATTATATTCAATTAACGATGATTGAAAAAACAGTCTCTTATAATTCCCCAAATAGCTTATATTCGAAAAATCAGCACTGTGACTCGTTTCGTTCAGAAGATATTTCGGGGTCAAATTACCACTGATATTTCCTGTAGTAATAGTGAGTGAGAAGGCCAAATGTCCCTTAAACTCGGCCTTGCGCACTGCCGTGCTCTAGATAGACCCATGTGGTAGACATTTCAACATTACAGTCTCAACTTGACTAGAATACTCATATGCTTAAACTGCTTGTTTGAAAATGATAAAAGCGTTGCATTTAAGCGTAAGTTAAATGCTTCAACTTAGCGAATTTCCTTAGAATACATAAATCACTTTCTAGCGTCACAATTTTAGTCTGGTCAAAATTAATTGTTTATGATATTAGTATTTGCAAGGCCAATTTTATTAATAAATGACAAACGTGACAAAGGGAAAGGGGGCATAAAGAGAGAAGAAAACACAAAATATAAAATATCTCTCTTAATATTAGAACAATCGAAAAATGCGTAAGAATTAAAGTTATAGAAAATCATGTTTGCTACAATTCATCAGCTTATCATTTTTGCTCAAACTCTAATGTGAAAAGAGATATTAAGGAATTTAATTTTCAAACTTAAGCCGTCAATATTTCTGTAAATATTAGTGTTTCAGAAAAAATGATAAGAAACAAAATTACAGTAAAACTTAATGCCTACAACTTTACTTCTTATTAATTTTTCGATTTTTCGAATATTAAGGGCGATACGTCAAATTATGTGTTTCCCTCTCCCTCTAAACCCCCCTTTCTCCTTTTCCGATTTTACCCATTAACGAACTGACCTTTTGAATACCAAAAGCGCCTCAAATACCAAATTTCATTCCAATCAGATTAAAATTGTGACCACTAGAGCGATTACAGACACATATATATATATATATATATATATATATATATGTATATATTTATATATATATATATATATATATATATACATATATATATATATATATATATATATATATATATATATATATATATATATATATATATGTCCATAGATATATATATATATATATATAAATTTTACAGATGGTGTTTTTCGACATCTACTAGGTAGGATCGATGGACATTTGTAGAAATTTTTGCAAAATTTTGATGTCGATAGCTCTGTTTCGCTAAAAAGGAGTTTTGATTTTGACAGGCTCTCATTTTGACAAATATCAAAATTTTTATACCTGAACACAGATTAGGAGTAATGGAATCTTAGCTTATAAGCTCCGTTGTTTTTACTTTTCAACGAAGATTGCTGTAAGAGAGTGACAAACGATCTAACAAAAGTCGTAAAAACCTGGAAATGTCAAGGAATTTTGAAATTTAGGGAAAGCCCAAGAATTTTAATCTCATTTAGGGAAAATGATAAAAAATACATTCAAACAGAACTTTCTACATAAATTTAATAGATTTAAGATATATAAGTAGTCATCAAGATTATAAAATTATTAAATAATCGGACAAAATTCTCCGAGAATCAGGGAATAAACAAATAATTAGGGATAGCTTTGGGAATTGAATAACACCACTTTGATTGTCACTCTGTTTAAGCTAATTTTATAAGCAAGACTAAACCTAAAATTACAACCTGAGAGATGAAACTTATATCCTCCACAAAATTAATTTTTTTTCCAGTGTCTTGTCACAGTACTCCAATGCCACGGTTGGAATATAACCACAATTGAGGGTATTGGTAGTCAAAAGAATGGTTATTCCATTGTCCAAAAGCGTTTAGCTGAATTTAATGGATCACAATGTGGTATGTGTTCCCCTGGAATGGTAATGAATATGTTTGCATTGTATCAGACTGAAAACAATTTAACTGATATTCAAATTGAAAATTCATTTGGAGGGAATATATGCCGATGTACTGGATATCGGACAATTGCTAATGCATTTCAAAGTTTAATAATTGATGATCGTAGTAGCAATGTCACGCCACCAGAACAGTGTACTGGTGTCATCACCGATATAGAAGATGTAAAACGGTGTTCAAAAAGTACTTACGAGTGTTTATTGAACGATACAGGAACTCCGGCGCAATTATTGATCAATAGTGGATTGCAACAATGGTATAAAGTTTACAACTTAACTGACTTATCAACAATTTTACAACAAATTGGGAATATTAAATATATGCTTGTGGCTGGAAATACTGCACATGGTAAAGTATTTCAATAACATTTCCTATAGAGAGGCCCCTTAATCGGCAAAGTAATTATAGCTTAGGTTAGACGAAGGAAGTGCATCCTTAATATTTTATTATTTTATCACTGATAAGTGATTTTAGAATCTAAAGGTTAACACGTTAAACTAACATGAACGTAAATTGCCGAGGGAAGCAGAATCTACGAGGTATTATGCATTTTTGAAGCCATAAAGGTAGGTTGTTAAGAAAATATTTATAAACACATTTCATGGTAGGGACTTTCTCTTCTTCACCACTTCAATGAATGTCTAGTAGACAATCTTAAACCCCTGGGTGGGGACAGTAGTGGAGGCTGTAGCGGTGTCGCTTCATCATTAAATTATTATTATAATTTTGTTCTTCATTTTTATCTGTTGAATTTCAACTATAACTTCCCTCTATTATCACGGTTGCTTTGAATGTTAACAACCTTGGTAATTTACATAGTAAAATAATAACATTTCATAAATAAAATTAAAAATATCAATTTGTAATGTAAATATTTGTTATATTAGAAATATAACTAGCCAATAATGGCCGCTAATAATTATCCCTCTACTGCCCTCGTGTTTAGAGGTACTACCGCTTCATCGTCCAGGTTACTGGTGGCCACCAAAATCAAGTATGTTTGTGTTTAGTGGATGCCAGAGGGCCACGTAACCTAGTGGCAGCCATAATTGGACGTGCCTTAAAAGATACCGTCTGGTAGTAGAGCCAGACGGTAGACATTGTTGCGAGAGGAACTACTTTTGTGATTTTTGAGGTCGTATTTCTTTGGTTCGAAATGTGTTCAAAATCTGCCAAGTAATGGAAGCCATTTCACTGGCTGCCACTCATAACCGCCAAAACTGGTCACCACTGCAGGTGAATGTAGGCTTCTCCCATTCGCACACATGGCCAGCGTCACCTTCTTGGTAGGAAAATGTAACCTTGTAGTGTCATATTGTGTCTTAACTGAAATAATTATAATGGTAAAATCTCTCACATGAATTATCCCCGAATTGAAATACCCAGTATCTGACCTAAAAAAAGTTTAATCTTCTCTTAAAAATTCTGATGATATTTTTTTTCTAGGTGTTTATAGGATTGATCCAGACATTACAGTTTTCATCGATATTCATTCCGTTGTAGAATTGTATACCATCAATATATCAGATACGGTTACGTTTGGTGCAAATACAACTTTAAGCGAGATTTTACGAATTTTCCCGAAAATTGCTATACAAAAAACAAATTTTACTTATTTCGAAGAAATTGCATATCATGTAAATTTAGTTGCAAATATTCCTGTTCGAAATGTAAATTTATAACAACCAGGGACTTATTTTGGTAAGGCAAAAGACTACTGAACCGGGTTCTTTAAAGTCCACATATATATATAAAGTGTTCTATCTTTCTCTTACATATAAAAATTAAATAATATGTTGTATCTGTAAACAACATTTACTATAAGAGTTCAACAAAATTGTGGAATACTAATTCGGTTCATTTTCAGAAAGATTTGTTTTTATTTATAGTTCATTAGTCTTTTTAGTATTCGCCCAACGCTTTATAAAAAAATTAGTCACTGGTTTTTCAGTATACAAAATCGTATGATTAAAAACAATTGATAAACATGCAATTGATTATTATTCAGCTTGGAACCATTGGGGGAAGTTTAATGTTAAAACATGAGCATCTACGATTTCAATCAGATCTTTTTCTTCTGTTAGAAACTTTTGGAGCGAAAATAAATATTGGTATATCGAAAATATTCTGAATTTTTATTTTATTTTAATTATTTGCAAATTTTTTTTAGCAACTGAAGGAGAAGAGGCTTTAACAACAATTTCCCCAGAAGACTTTTTATATTTAAATATGAATGGGAAAGTGATTGTTAATTTTACGTTCATTCCAGTAGACAACAATTGCATTTATAAAACTTACAAGGTATTCATATAAATGCACACTATATACAATTGTTCAATTTTTTTGATCAAAAGTGTATATAAATAATTTTTAGATAATGCCACGAGCACAAAATGCTCTTGCAATAGTAAATGCAGGATTTTTAATGGAAATGGAATCTGATATGGTGACTGTAGCATCTGCTACCATTGTGTATGGTAATATTAATAAATATTTTGTTCACGCCACAAATACGGAACAATTTTTAGTTGGTAAAAATTTATTCGATAGTAGTATTTTGCAAGAAGTCTATCCAGTATTACAGAATGACTTAATATGCGATGAACATCCCCCGGATCCACCGCCTAAAGCACGTCAAGAATTAGCTATTGCTTTATTTTATAAGGTATGCATGAACACATAAAACTTTTTAACAAAAAATATAGAAGCGACGAAAGAAGAAAGTAACTGAAAAGCAAAAAATAATAACTTTGTAACAAAAAATTAAACCTTTGACAAAAGAAAATAAAAAAGTAACTTTTTAGTCTAACTAAGTCCGATACTAATGTAAATATGTAAATAATTTTGAGTCGGAACCAAAAAATCTCCATCGAAATGGGCGAAGGGTGAATCTGATTTTCGGTTAAAATTAAATATTACAAAATATTACATTTTGTTTATTTGGCGCCGACTCAAAATTATTTAGGTATTTACATTAGTGTAGGACTTAGACTAAAAAGTTACTTTTTAATTTTTTCCTTTCTTTTGTCAAAGATTTAATTTTTTGTTCCAAAGTTAATATTTTTTGCTTTTCAGTTACTTTCTTCTTTCATCGATTCTATTTTTTGTTAAAAAGTTTTATTATTTATTTTTTGTGGCTTATAGTGTCAATAGAACTACATATGTGTGTCAAATTTCAACAGAATCGGTTCACAAATGAAAATTCAGTGGTGAACAATCAGCCATTCCCTATTTTTCAACCCTTAGGGGCCAAATTTTTTTTTCAAATTTATATGGTTGACTTGAGAACCTCCTTCGTTTTTTTCGTCGGTTAAAAAATCATTCAAACTGCGCAAATATATTGAGTGCTTTCAAATAGTGTTTACACACAGAACATATATTATGATATTTATGATTTTTTCTTAAGTGGAAGCGCTGGGAAGTCTTATTTTTTATTTTTTTGTGGCTAAAATTAAAAATTTTTTTTTTCAAATTTATATGGGACCCACTTTGAAGTATACCCTATCCAACAAAAAAAGAATTATCAAAATCGGACTATTCTGTAAACAGTTATGCGTGATCATACATAAAAAAAATGAAAAACAAATATACAGGTTGAATTGAGTGTCTCCTTCTTTCGTCGGTAAAAAGTACTACTCATTTTTCACAATTTTATAATTGCTTTGCGTCTTATTCATTCGGTTATCGAAAAAATATTTCGGATAAAAATTGTTCATTATAAATATACTAACAACTTATATTCGGAACATTGTCTCAAAAACCGAATGAAGGCACAAATCAACTAAAATTTTGAAAAATGAGCGTTAAATTCATTGTACAATACGCCACTAGTGATAAATAACTAAACTAATTTTACTCAGTAATTACAAGTAATATTATAAAAGTTATTTTTCGTAGCCAAAGTTTAAGGCTGCACCAACGTTTTTTCGATATATTTTGATCAATTGAATACGATTTTCGTAGATGCTTGGCTGTAAAATGGGACGGCAAAAATTCTCGAAAAGTTTTTAAAATACGATTTTTATCATTTTCGACAATTTTTATTTAAACAAATTTTCTCTGGTACTCTGATATTTAATCAAAGCAAATACAAAGTATCTAGTGATTTTTTCGTAAAAACCGATAGTTTTCCCGGAAAAAATTATTCAATTTTCCAAAACTTAATAATTAAACGTAAAATTTATAGTTTGTTTTAAGTAAAGCTCCAGCAAATTTGGTAAATCCAAAATATTTATCTGGTAGATATGAGATTGCAAGACCAGTATCAAGGGGTGAAGCAATTTATACAACGGATAAATCTGAGTATCCGTTGACTGCACCCGTTGTAAAATTAGAAGCCCTAGTACAATGTTCAGGTATTTTATTACGAGAAACAATGTTCATTTTATAATATTTATTTACAAACTTTTGTTATTTGTACAGGAGAAGCAAAATATGTTATTGATCAAAATATGCTACGAAGTGATTTTCTGTACGGTAAAATTTTTTTAGCACATGCCTTAGCTGGATCGACAATTGTTAAAGTTGATAGCACTGAAGCTCTGGTAAGTATCGAAAAATTTTTTCAGAAATTTATTTATTTTTTAATTAGCTGATACCCGCGACTTCGTCTGGGCAGAATATATGTGTGTATGTATATATATATATATATATATAATATATATATATATATATATATATATATATATATTATATATATATATATATATATATATATAATATATATATATATATATATAATATATATATATATATATATATACATATATATAATATATATATATATATATAATATATATATATATATATATATATATATATATATATATATATATATATATATATATATATATATATATATATATATATATATATATATATAAATAACTTTAATAGTTTAATAACTTTTTATTGAATGAAGATAACGTGATAATTTTGTTTAGATAAGGACCAAGTATCTAAGGAGCAAAACAAAAAAAATTTGATCAAAATCGATCCAGTAGTTTTTGCGTGATGCGCGCACAAAGGAAACCTCTATCATTTTATTTGTATAGATAGTTAAATTCGTAAAAATTCAAGGACTCTTTGAATTAGTAAAGAGTTGAACATATTATTTTGTGTATACCTAAACGTCACAATACCATACCAATGCTCATCTTCAGTACGGTTACGAACATATATGTTTGAAAGGACAAGCGTATACTATACAGACTTCTACGAAAAAAGAGGGATGTTATAAGTTTGAAGCCTATATGTGTTTATTTGTCAGTCTGTGGGTCTGTTTGAGGCTTCGTATCTCTTAAACGCGTGGACCGATTTGAATGCGGTTGTTTTTATTAGATAGGTAGTTTCCTTGCGGTGGTCCTATGCAGTCGTTTGAAGATTCGTTTCCAATATGATGTATAGAAAAAGTTTTTTTTTTTACATATAAATTTGATGGAGGTAACGGGAAGTTCTAATTATGTTTCATATAATTGAGTTGGGGTTTTTCTTAATTTTTAATTTTACTTGTTTTGAAATAAATTAAATTTTAAGAAAGTGGATGGAGTTATTGCAGTCTATACAAAAGATGACATACCCGGTGATAATACATTTACTCCAGAACTTGTAACGATATTACATGAGGAAATATTTTGTGATGGTGTTGTTAAATTTAATGGTCAACCTGTGGGAATAATTGTAGCAAAAACGAATCAAATTGCTCGAAATGCTTCGTCCCTAATCGAAATACAATATGCAGAACCACCAAAAAGTAAAAAATTTGCATATACCACAAGAGATGCACTTCGAATTCCAGATAATCCTGAAGTACATTTAATCAAAACAAAACATCGACAGGCCAAGGGTAATATAGACTTCGAAAAGGAATTCTAGCATTTGTTTTAAATTTATTTATCATCCATTTAGGATTAGACGTCAAAACAGTTCTAAATGGAACATTTGATATTGGATTACAATATCATTACACAATGGAAACCCAATCATGTGTATGTGTTCCAATCGAAGATGGAATGGATGTTTATCCATCCACCCAATGGATGGATTTAGCACAACTTGGTATTGCTGTATGTTGTAAAATTCCAAGTAAAAAGTAAGTTCCATAGCAAATTTCCTTTCAATTATCCTTGAGGTTATGGTCATATCTGGAGTGACGTAATTTGGAACATGTATGCTCTTATGCAAGATATTTGCATTAAATTACAGGAGTTATTTTAAAAAAAAATTAGGTTCAGTATCACGTACTGAATGTAAATGAACAAAATCCTTACAAATTTCGACCCCAGAAGTGCCGCCATTTTCAGAAAAACTGTATCGGTCTATATCTCCATTACCGTGCATTTTATGCCAAAAATGGTAATAATCTTTCTTGTAGATAATTGAATTTCCTATTTTTTTTATTACTTAATTTTTTGTGTATCACTTACCGTTTACAATTTATACGACTATTACTATTGATTTATTGACTTGTTGACTGATATTTCTTTTTCATCATTATAGTATGCATACCTCGTTTTTATTAACCTTGCACGTGGTAATGCAACATTAAACGCGTTATAACTTTAAAAATATTAGTTTTAGACAAAATTTTTTTAAAATAAATGTTGTAGGTAATTTGGAGATTTAAAAGTTAAGTTATTAGCATTTTATAGTTTAAACAATTATAAGATGAGATATCAGTTAAAAAGTCAATAAATAAATAGTAATAGTCGTATAAGTCGTAAACGGTAAGTGATTTAAAAAAAATTAGTGGACCAAAAAAATGGGAAATCCAATTATCTACAAGAAAGATTATTACCATTTTTGGTCTAACGTGCACGGTGATGGTGATATTGGCCTATATCTACAGTTTTATACAGTTTTTCTCAAAATGGCGGCCCTTCCGGGGTCGAAATTTGTAAGGATTTTGTTCATTTACATTCAGTACGTGATACTGAACCTAATTTAAAAAAAAAATAACTCCTGTAAATTAATGCAGCGCAATATTTTCTATTGATTGTACTATTGGTATATTTATACTTTAGTGTCAATGTTTACGTGCGACGTGTTGGAGGTGCTTATGGTTCAAAAATAATACGTGCTAATCAAATTGTATGCGCTTGCGCTATAGCCGCACACAATTTACAACAACCAGTGTACTTGCGAATGGATATGGAAAATAATATGCAAGCGATTGGTAAACGTTTTCCATGTTCTGATGATTATGAAGTTGGTGTGGACAATAAAGGCAAAATACAATACTTGAATTTATCATATTGGACAAATGTTGGTTTCGCATCAAATGAGAATGTATCTTTGGGCATTCTTAAAGCTATTCAGAATGTTTATGACGATAGCACATGGGAGGTGAAAGCATATGTTGTTCATACTGATACGGCGCCAAATTGTTTTTGTCGTGCTCCAGGTATTTACGCGTTCTATTTTATATCCGAAATTTTTTTATAACGTCCTAGTCCCCAGTACAGCTCGGTTTTTTTTTTAATGATTAGTAATAGGCTAAATTTTTGTCAGTAGCTTCCTTTCGACAAGACGCCCAACTTTCCCCCGCGAAAATTCTCGATGATAGTGACTAACGAAGCGCGTAAGAGAGTAACTTGTTTGTTTGACGATACCAAAAATTTTATTAGCAACAGTTAATTTGTTAGTTAAATTGAGAGATAATGTAATAACCTGCGATTAGTAATTACTAATCATTATTAGTAATTACTGTGCACTTAACTGTACCTGGATATTGTTCCCTAGGGTTTAATTGCGATAACTGCAGTCGAGTAATACTTACCTATAAAAAAAATAGTTTAGAGCTCTTCCAAATTAATCCTAACTAACATCCAAACTCTGACAATAGGGAATATGCATGAAAATTTTTTTCACTTGAATTGAAGCATGTTTACTTGACAAATATCAAGGTAAAATTACTTTTTAAATAACTTTAAAAATAAGCGAGATATGAATGATTGAAATTCTCGATTAGACAAAGAGGGTGATAGCCCTCTTGATATGTTATGTGACGTCATATTACACTTTCACCATTTAAAATACACGTAAAACTCCGTTTTTAGTATTTTTGCAAGAAAGAGACAGATAATAATCTTTAAAAGCTTGTAGCTTCCTTGATATTTGTCGGATTTTAATTTCGTTTTTAAATATTATTACAGTATTAACAGTATTTTCATATTCTGAAAATAAATGTGAAAAAAAATTGTCATGCATATTCCCTATTATACACAAAAAAATCATACCAAATGTATTTCAGGAACTACGGAGGCTATAGCGATGATAGAAACAGTTATGGAACATATTAGCAGTGCTCTAAATTTAAATCCAGCAGAAGTTCGTAAGGTCAATGTAAGTCAGCAATATGCTCAAATTTTGGGAATGTTGGACAATTTTTCTCAAGAAACCAATATTGCAGCAAGACAACAAGCTGTTGCAGAATTTAACCAAGTAAGAGAAACAAATATGCACTTTTATGGTTTTTTAAATCAATAAATAAGTAAATATTTTTTTGTTAGAATAATCGTTGGAAAAAACGAGGAATTGGTCTTTCTTTAATGAATTTTCGACTGTTTTACTACGGAAATTATTTTTCACACGTGGCAATTTATCATGGAGATGGAACTGTTGTCATTTCTCATGGAGGAATTGAAATGGGTCAAGGAATTAATACCAAAGTAAATAAATTATAATTTTTTTTTATTATAATTTTTATTGACTATTACACTATGTAATATTCAACGATATATCGAATAGTGATTCGTATTAGGTACACTAGGCATCATAAGTTTATGTAAATTATTAAAATTTTATAATTGATTTGTGCCGTATTGATTCGGATTTCGAAAAAATGCTTCGGATAAAGTTGTTCATTATAAATACAGTAACTTTTATTCGAAATTTTTTTTCGAAAACCAAATTAATAACGCAAAAATCAATTATAAAATTTTAAAAACTAACATCAACTTTTGACGCCTATTTATGTACACCTAACATATAAAAGAAAACAATTGGTTTTATTTTCATCACATCTCATAACATAAGGGTGGCGCATAATTAACGTTATGATTTATTTAATGAATGCGTAATTGTGCATCAATTGGTTTTAACTCGTGAACCAATTGAATCTTATATGGGAAAAGATGTAACGTATGTAAAATTCTTTACAAAGACCGCCTAGACATCACAAACTGCTGAGAACGCCGCCTGGTGGAAGTTTCGGGGTTTTCCTCAACACTTGCTTGCGCAATGTTCACATCATTTCGAACTACACGAGGTCTTCCAGCACGTGGAAGATCACAGGCAGCCCCATGTTGCCGAAAACGCTGAACCAATCGGTAAATTGTCGGAACATGAAAGAAATTTCGGTATGATCTTTGTGTCTGAATAATCGAATGCTGACTTTCAAAATAAAATTGAACAACTTTGGTTCTTTGTTCGATGCTGAGTCTTTCCATCATAAATTTCCCAAGTTTTTTAAAGTTAATTCCGAAAAAAAAATACGTAAACAAAAAATTTATTCACTAATTAAAATCATAACGTTACTTATGCGCCACCCTATAGATAACTATAGTTTGGTTTATTTACTATTCCCAACAGTTTTTTGAGGGTAGTCATAAAAATATTTCTTTTCTGTGAGAAAAGGTCGTCAGAACATTTATTATTTATATTACTCTTAAATATACAAATTGTCCCGAGTTTGTGTATAATTATTTGAGAGGCGTTATAAGGACAGATGGGAACTAGCAATTCCTTCCAGACTTCTGTTTGGTGACTTCAAAAGGATACTGCGTGAACAGAGTACAGGAGGAAAGCCAATCGATCAAAAACATATAAGAAGAGAAAAGTACGTGGGCCGGAACAGCCCAGCGCGTTGATCTCCAGGGGAAAGGTTTTCACGGGATTGTTGGAAAAGGATATGACTCATTTAGAGTCTAGTGAAAAAAATTATTTTATTTGTTTGATTTTAGGCAGCTCAAGTAGCAGCATATATTTTTGGAATTGATTTAAGTATGATTCAAGTAAAACCAAGCAATGTTTTAGTTTCTCCAAATAACACAGTTACCTCTGGTAGCACTGGAAGTGATAGTGTTACTTATGTAAGTTGTTAAATTTTCAGTTTGACCCAATATACGCTGTGGTTCTGTTATAGGTTGCCAGTGCTGCGACATCTCAGCGATAATTACAGAAATGTAGGCCTTATTTAATAATACTGTCCAAGTAGCCGAGCGGTCTAAGGCGTTATGTCTGAATTGGAACTGGGAGGTTATGGGTTCGAATCCCGACATCGGCAGTTTGTCAATTATTAAGAGAAAAAAAGGGGGCGTTTAATTGACTAAACTGTCGGTGTATGGACAAGAACGAAGTAACCGGCTATGGTTTTGAAGGCTATGTTTCTGCAGTTTCCTTCACGAACTCATGATGAATATCCGCATAGTTCCTATCAAAGTCGGCTGCAACCGCACATCCTACCAATTCCTAGTCTACACACAAAAATTCCTTCCACTCCACTCACATCTTTAGGCATCACAATGGACCTTATCTAATCAATTTAATAATACTTAAATATAAAATATAATGTAAGCAAGTGTTGAGGAAAACCCCGAAACTTCCACCAGGCGGCGTTCTCAGCAGTTTGTGATGTCTAGGCGGTCTTTGTAAAGATTTTTTGGGTAAAAAATTTATCAATCGTGGCCCAAAAATAGGTTTGCCCAGCACCGCATACGTGTATTGACGCGCGTATTGACTTGTGAGTAAGGCTCGCGTTACATCGAGGTTGTTTCTAATATAAGAGGGCTGAGACGTTTATTTCCATATTATGCAGGTCTTATACACTTGAATTATTTGCTAGCCAAACTCACTGTGTTAATAAATATCGAATGCGTTTCTGGCATGGCCGATTTCTAAATCTTCGCCAGTTGCAGCACACTGCCTATATTCGCAGTAGTTAATATCAAAATTCCACTGACACTTTTACCAGACTATTAAAATTCCCTGGCATTTCCAGGGCTCTTGCCCTCTGATTAATATATTACATAATGCATTATTTTTAGGCAACCATGCAAGCGTGTAAACAATTACTCTCAAATATGGATCCAGTACGACAAAAAATGCTAGATTATAACTGGTACAGAATGGTTAAGGAGTGCCATCTGATTAATATTGATTTACAAGCAACTTATCAGTAAGAAAAATTATTAAACTTTTCTCAAGGTCACCAAAATTTTAATAGAAATTTTTTTAAACTTGTAGGGTAACGCCAAAGGACTTACATGACTATGATATTTTCGGTGTTACATTTACAGAAGTTGAAATTGATTTATTAACGGGTCTACATCAAATATTGCGTGTGGATTTGTTAGAAGATGTTGGTCAAAGTATCAGTCCACTTGTGGATGTAGGACAGATTGAAGGTGCATTTGTTATGGGCTTAGGCTATTGGTTACTTGAAGATATGAAATATGATGAGAACACGGGGCAATTATTGAATATACGATCATTAACGTATCATCCACCTGGTTTAAAAGATATTCCAATTGATTGGCGTGTTCAATTTAGACAAAAATCAATCAATGATCAAGGAGGTGTTTTAGGATCCAAAGGTAAATGTTGAATTATTATATCGAATTAGGTTGGCCACATCTGAATGGGAGCGAAGCCTATGTGACATACTTTTTCAGACGTGGTTAAGGATGTACGAGCACTGGAGCTTCAAAAAGATTAAGGATTGGTATTTTAGTATTAAAGTTTTCGGGGGCTTACGGGGGTCTTGAATTAATTATTTAATGTTCGAGTTTTAATGCATTGCTCTTATGGTAATAAAATAAGACGAAAAAAAAACTACGCAATAGAAAATAGAAATATTAATAAAGAGATTGATCCAATAAAATTTTGGTATGATGGACATAAAAAATAAAAGATATTTAAGAAAACAACTGAGATTTCGGGAAAATTTTATTTCTGTCGGCGGTAGGCGGCTTAATAACCTGAATTCTCAGGTTTTTTTCTTAAATATCTTTTTTTAGGCCCGGTATGACGGACCTAAATTAAATTTTAATTTTAACTTACAACAAAAAATAATATACATTATGTACTATATAAGATTTTGAAGAATTTTATAAATGGACTATACATTAGTGATCGTACATCCTTAACAATTTAGATTTAATTAGTACAGAGATTAAATATGAACTTTTTTTTTAAGCTACCGGTGAACCAGCATTATGTATGTCGGTTTCGGTTGCATATGCTATCCGACAGGCTTTGGCTTCAGCAAGAACAGAAAGTGATCCTAATTCAGATCCTTGGGTTAGGATATGTAAGTATCAAAAAAACAATAGCCGTGAATTTATGAAAACATTAAGTTCACTTTTTTTTTCCAGATGGGCCGACAACACAATCGGAAATTTTATTAAGTTCTTTACCAAATCATTTACAATATGTTTTAAATTAACCAAAGTATTCAATTTACGTATTTTTTAATTGTTTTTGTAAACTTTGCGTCCATCCAAAAACATGTAAATAGTCAATAACAATAAAATTTAATAAAAACACATGTATACTCTTGTTCAATAAAATTGAACAGACCTGAAATGTTAATTTTTTTACATTGCATAAAACTCCTCACTTTTATAACTCTCTGTATAATGATTCATTTGTAAACAAAGATATATGTAGTATATATTTCAAGTGTGAAAAAAGAAATAGTAAAGAATTATATGCATTTGTAGTGATACAAATCTAAAATCAATTATGTTTTCTCCTCAAGCCATTGCTCCTAAACTATATCCTCCCCAAGTTACCACGGTATTTGTTATTGTAAATTACCTTGGTAACTATCAACAAACATAATATGACATTCATTATATATTTTCAATAAAGATAATTTATATCTTTCAACTTATCTTCTAATTTTTTAAATGTATTATAATTTTACACATTCTTCATAGCATTAGCTTAGTTAGAAGAGCACTGGTCTGAAACGACGAGGTCATGGATTCAATCCTCATTCATGATGTTTGTTTAAGATTTTTCAAATGAAACATTGATATCCAAGAATGTTATAAGAGTATCCTAAATTGTTGTTTCTCTGAATAAGATATATCTATCAAGAATAAATTTAAAAAATTGTTTGTTCTGTATTTTGTTAAAATTATCAAAAATGTAGAAAAAAAATTAATAAAAAATTAAAAAAAAAAAAACTTAAATAATAAAATTTGTAGATAATAACAATTTTTTTTCAAAAAAGCAAAACCCAACTCGAAAAGAGGATCTAAAAAAATCTGCTATGAAACAATGCACTAAAAAGTAAAAAATAATTGCGTTATTTATTTACTTCAATTTACTTGAATAAATATCCATTATTTCAAATCAAATATTTTTATTTTTGGTGTCCTTAATAGTAGTGTTGATCTTATTTAATATTATTTTCATCAATTATTTAAAAAGAAGTATAACTTCTTGCGTGCGTATGTACACTTCCGTTCAAAAAAATTAACAGGCCTGAAATGTTAATTTTCTTACATTTCATAAAACTCCTCACTTTTGCAACTCTCTGTATAATGGTTTATTTATAAACAAAGATAAGTAGTATATATTTTAAGTGTGAAAAAAGCAATGGAAGTATAGTAAAAAGCATTTACTACAAGAATAATCAAAATTGTGAGAGGCTGCTTCGGTTCAGATCTGTTCAATTTTATTGAACGGGAGTGTCCATACATACATACATTGCAAGTTAAATAAAAGCTTGTAAAAAAAATCATTACTGTTAAATCTATCGTATCATATTATAATATCAAAATCGCTTACAATTATAAAATAAACCTCTTGACCGTTCTACAAAGGAATGTATATTTTAAAAAAACTGCACATTTGTCAGAAAAAAAAATGTTTTTTTAACCAGAACTAATAAAATTACATTAATCATAATTCAGTTGCTACCGTAGCAGAGCATGCACTTTTTTGATACAACCTTTTAAATTATAGTATTATTAAAATAGGAAACGTCGTCCATTAACAATATGAAATAGTGTTTGTTTATTTTTTAATTAAGTAAACGTTCCCTTGATTCATGTATATTATTATTATACATATTACATACCGTGGACATGAATAATTACTTCAAATACCATTAAGTTTTTTTTTTATGTTCAACCCTCGCTTACTAAACTAACAGTGCTTTCAACATTAACTTTTTCAGGCTTCTGGTTTGCAATTAAACTACATAAGTGAGTACATCAGTTTTAATCAAATTTTATAATACATTTAGTGTAATCTTCTAATTTGGTCGAACATTTTACAAAATACCGTTAGCTTTCAGTCGCTAATAACTTCCGAGACTAATAATGGGTGTGTTTGGGGGAACTATTGTGTGTTTGAAGGATACTAAGATATTTATCTTAGTAAATTAAGTCTTAGCGACTGAGTACAGCGCCTTTTGACCTGGGCAGACTGGAGTGTCTCGCGACAGTATGAACTTGGCTGCCGAAAGCGTGGAATTACTGAATTACTATTAGGTAATAAATTAAATACATCAAAAGAGATTGATTTTAATGTTAACGAAAAGTGAGACACTCGTGTTAGGTTGGGTCGAGTTTGGTTGGGTCTGGTTGGGTTGGGTCAGGTTGGGTTGAGTCTGGTTGGGTTGGGTTAGTCAAATCTATACGAATATTCACTAAACCTAATAGTAATTCAGTAATTCCACGCTTTCGGCAGCCAAGTTCATACTGTCGCGAGACACTCGTGGGCAGATTTGCTGACTAAGTAGCCATTTATGTTTATGTTTACGTACAGTACATAACTAAACACATGTACAGGATGTTCAGAAATGCATTCAGGAAAACTATACCATGGGGTAGAGCTGCCAAAAACAAACATAAAGTTTTTGAGATATAATCAATTAAACATTAATAAATTCAACCAATCACAGAGCGCATAGTGTAAGGAGGCGTGACATCAGCAGTAGAGCAGGACGTCTTACCTTTAAAAGGCTCGCATATGGTAATCGACCCCATCTCCTTACACTATACGCTCTGTGATTAGTTGAATTTATCAATGTTTAATTGATTATATCTTAAAAAATAAGCGTCAAATCGAAAAACTTTATTAAACTTTTTTGTTTGTTTTTTGCAGGTCTACACTGTGGTATAGTTTTCTTGAATGAATTTCAGAACATCCTGTATAAGTACCTAAATATATTTAAATAAATATATAATATATTTAATATAAATCTGTTTCTTTTTTTTTTTGTCGGTTATAAATTTATTTATATACTAATACGGATGATACTAAGCAAAATGGCGTCATAGTCTGAGTTGCTAAGAATCTGGAAAAGTGTCCCGGATTAAAACTAAGCTAGATATTCTGAGTATCTAACTTAGGATACTAAGATATTTGTTCGCCCAAACACACCCATTGCCTTTACAATGGTTCAGCCTATAATATATAGATCATATCTCTACGCGTTTGTCGCGCTGTATTTGTTTTGTCTGTGTCATCATCGTGTCAGTGTAAGTGCATGTGCGTGAATGGTTACGAATTAGC
Source organism: Nineta flava (assembly GCA_963920215.1). NCBI lineage: Eukaryota > Metazoa > Arthropoda > Insecta > Neuroptera > Chrysopidae > Nineta > Nineta flava. The sequence continues at coordinate 118,661,699 of OY986041.1, forward strand.
TTTGTGTAAATTTATAAATTGGTGTAGCATGGAAACGCGGTTAGCTAGACATTGGATATTGATTCGGGTTACATTGTGAAGAGCTTGCGGATCACTACCAAGGGGGAGAATGAGACAATAACAATATTTGCCGGAATATAAGTGAAAATCGGTATTAAATTGAAAATTACAAAAAAAATGAAGATTTCGTCTCAAATGACTCGTATGCTCGGAATTATAGAAAATATATGTCAGAAGAAAGCTAACGTCGATAAGAATTCAGTGAGCCTAAATCAATCCGAGAGCTACCACAGCCAGCCTCGAAAAGGAAATGAAAAAACGGCGCAAAGTGACTACGTCCAGTTGGTCCATCGGGTATACAGCGGCCAGCTTTCAGTTCAAACGTATCCAATGAATAAGGTATAAACGTATTTGTACCTTATTCATTCGAGTTTTAGGAAAATGTTTCGAATAAAAGTTCGAAGCATTTTTTCGAAAACCAAAACGTACAAATCATTTATAAAATTTTGAAAAATGATTGCCACAAAATACTAATGTGACCATCTGCACTACTCCTGTCCCCTGCTACTTTATCCGAATTCCAAGTTGAAGACTTGGGTGGTCCTTAGCCCCCCGTTCTAGTTACTACAGGTTTTAAGGGCTGTCATCTTTGGATTTCTAGGAATTTCGAGTGTAGGTATGGACAATTGGGACTCTTGCAAATTTGTCTATCCTAATTCAAACAAACAAAGGTTGTATTTGCTAATACACCCTAGATTAATCCCTAGAAAACCCTTCAAAATTAATTAATTAATTACCGCTTCTCTTATTTAGCAAATAATAATTAGTTCTACATAATTTTGATGTGTGTGTTTAATTAATTTATATTTCATTTTAATTTATTAAATCAAGAAATGGGATCTGCCGAAAGTTCTGAAAGTAAAATGGATTTAACGAAAATGAAACCGTAAGTATCTACTAAAACTACAGTTTTCATAAAATACGTAGAATTATCTTTCAGATGTGTTTGATTAATGTAGCTTGATTTTTTAGCACATGTAATTAAAAATTTATGTTAATTAAAACATAAACATATGAAAAACCCATATGAAATATATAATTTATAGTTTCTTCTTTTAGATTGGGGCAAGTTTCATTTACAATAAATTGTAAACCTTATGTCGGTATGTGTTGTAAAATTTGATATAATTTACATTACAATAAGTTTATGATGTTTTAAATAATTTTAGTAAAACCAGATGGAATCAAAATAACAGCAACGACCACATTAGTCACATTTATCAGAAATGTAGCTCAACTAAAAGGGACAAAACAAATGTGTTTGGAAGGTGGTTGTGGAAGTTGTGTAGTTACTGCTGAATTTGAACATCCAGTTACTAAAAAGCGAATTATTGTTGCGATTAATTCGGTAAAAGCATATCATTTATGTTTTTAAAATTGAACTTTTCATATTTATACTCATGAATTCATATTTTACAGTGTTTAGTCACAGTGTTATCTTGTGACGGTTGGCAAATTACAACAGTTGAGGGTATTGGTAGTAGAAAGACGGGTTACAATGTGATACAAGAACGTTTGGCACAATTTAACGGAACACAATGCGGTTTTTGTTCACCGGGTATGGTTATGAACATGTATTCGTTGTATCAATCCAAAGGAAATTGTTTAACCCAAAAAGAAGTTGAAAATTCTTTTGGTGGAAATATATGTAGATGCACGGGTTATCGAACAATTGCTGATGGCTTCAAAACATTAACTATTGATGCAGATCAAAAACTGTTAGCTAGATGTCAGGATTTAGAGGAATTGGATATTTGTACAAAAACTGGAACACTTTGTGCAAAAGAATGTGAAAAAAAGAATTCAAATTACATTGAAAAATCGACGGCTCAAAGTTATATTTATGTTTGTATGGGTAATGAGAAATGGTACAAAGTATTTAAATTATCTGAATTGATGGAAGTGTTAAAAAGTATTGGCAACGAGAAGTACATGTTAGTGGCTGGGAATACTGCTCATGGTAAATTTCAAATTGAATGCAGACTATTTTTGAAACTATACTGCTTATTTTTTTGAAGGTGTGCGTCGTCGTGATCCTAACATTCTGGTTTACATTGATGTTAATTCAGTAGAGGAACTGCATTCATTGAATATTTCTGATACAGAATTGAAATTGGGTGCAAATACTTCCTTGACGGAAGCTATGAAATTATTTATGAAAATATCTAGAGAAAAGCCTAAATTTGGGTATTTAAAAGAAGTTTATGATCACTGGGATTTAGTTGCAAATGTACCTGTACGAAATGTAAGGCATAATTTTAAAACAAGCTTCTAAATTTTGATTGTTTAACTTTTGATTTGCTTTATTTAAGATAGGTACGATTGCTGGAAGCTTAGTATTAAAGCATGGCTACAAGAGATTTCAATCTGATATATTTTTAACATTAGAAACTTTTGGAGCAAAATTATCTATTGGTAACTAAAATCTTTAGTTTAAAAATATAAATAACTTAAAAACTAAACATTATATTTTAGTTTCTAAAGATGGTAGTGACGAAAAAACCGTATCACCTAAAGAATTCCTGGATATGGATATGAATGGTCGAGTTATAGTCAGTGTAACATTTTATCCATTTGATGGAAATTACGTTTTTCAAACTTATAAAGTAATAAATATTACAATACCTTTACCAATTCTTTAATTTTAATAATTATTTATTGAAATTATTTTGCAGATAATGCCAAGAGCCCAGAACGCTTACGCTATCGTAAATTCTGGATTTTGCATTAAATTAGGAGACGACAAGAATAAAGTACTTAAAGCAACAATTGTTTATGGAGCCATTAATGTAGATTTTGTTCATGCTAGTGAAACTGAAAAATTAATTGTAGGCAAGAACTTATATGATAATGCCACAATTCAAACAGTATGTAAAAGTTTGGACAATGAATTAAAATGTGATGTAAATCCTCCAGATCCCAGTCCAGAAGCCAGAAAACAACTTGCAATAAATTTATTTTACAAGGTATATTATTAATGTTTATATTCTTTCTGATTTCATTTTTAACAAAAATTTATTTTAGTTTATTTTAAATACTGCACCAGAAAATTTAGTTAGTCCAAAATTCAAGAGTGGAGCAACCAAGTTTGATAGACCTGTTTCCACAGGACAACAAGATTACGAATCGAATAAAAAAACGTATCCGTTAACACAACCGATACCCAAAGTAGAAGCATTGGTGCAATGTTCAGGTGCATAAATTGAAATTACTGTTGAAAAGCCGTTTATACATATCATGTTTTGGTTTTACTTTTAGGAGAGGCAAAATTTGTAATTGACGTGGATACAACACGTGCAGATTATACATTTTCATCATCAATTTTGGCTCGGGCTGCTCCAGGATCCACTATTAAACATATTAATATAGACGATGCGATGGTAAATAAAATTTATATACAAATTTACTAAAATACAGGGTGTAGCAAAAAGTTGTAAAACAAATTTCAAGGACTGATTTTTTGGATTATTGTATGAAATGAGATAAAATGCGATATTACATTTTCAATTAGTTCGAGTCACCTTCTATAATAATTACTTTAATTTTCGCTGCAACAAAATCTTTAATGTTCTACCTTGGACAGCTCTAAATAAATGTTTCATTCCAGAATTTTCCAGGTGTCATTGATATAGTACTTAGTAAAGATGTTCCTGGTAGAAATTGTTATAATGTACCTGAATTAAAACATCCTGACCAAATGGAAATATTTTGTGAAGGTGCAGTTAAGTACAATGGTCAGTTAGTTGGTTTAGTTATTGCAGAAACAGAACAAATCGCTCAACAAGCTGCAAAATTAGTACATTTGGAGTATGAAGCACATCCAAGTGATAGAATAAATACGTATACAATTCGTGATGCATTAAAAATTCCGAATAATCCTAAAATTACACTAGAAAAGCAAAAAGATCCAACCACTAAAGGTGAATTTGAGTAAACATGAATTGCGGAGGAGGTGTAGTCTATAAATTTAATATTCTATATTATTACAGGTACCGATGTTAAGCATGTGGTTAAGGGAACATTTGATATTGGACCACAGTATCACTTTACAATGGAAACTCAAACATGTATATGTGTTCCAATTGAAGATGGAATGGATGTTTATTCATCCACACAGTGGATGGATTATGTACAAACTGCCATTGCAAAATCATGTAATATACCTTTAAAAAAGTAAGTAACCAATAATCTATGTATGGATTGAATTCAGTTTTGTGGAACTCCATTATAAACACAGATTTCTTTTAAACCTATTATTCATACTTTTAAAGAACATACCTGGATTAAAAAGAAAAGAACTCCGCAAATTTCGTATGGGAAGCCGCACTTGTTGAAATTAGCTGGAATCGATATGTTATCGGCAAATAAGGCTGGTTGATAAGGCTATTGGCAGTTGTCAACCGTCAAATGCCACTTCTGTCACCGGATTTGAAAACAGCAACCGAAATAAATCCTTGTCTATATGCGGATACTCATGTTTCGATAAATAAAGCGAGTGCTATTGACAGCTGTCATCTGTCAAATGCTACTTTCGACCAGTAAAAAACTAGCCAAGATGCTTAGCTCCATACTCTCAGTGAAAAATTTCCGAAAAATCGACTTTCCACCCCCTATATCTAGAAACCTATCCATTTTCTGACCGTGTGGACATGAGAACTTTTGATCAGGAGCTCAAAAGGAATAACATATATCGAATCCAGCGAATTTCACCGAGGGCGGCTTACCATAAGAAATGTGCTGAGTCTTTTAGCCTTCCTACTCATTTTATCCCTCATTGGTATGTTATTTTTGTGTCTTTTGACTAATTTGAAATGAGGTAGAAATTTCTAAAATTCATTTTTCTTTTAAATAAATACATAATTTTCCCATAAACGAAATAAGTAATTTTGATTTTAGTATTAATTTAAATGTACGTCGACTTGGTGGAGGTTATGGTGCGAAATTATTTCCATCAGGTTTAATTGCATGTGCAACAGCTGTTGCTGCAACAAAATTAGATCGGCCTGTATATTCACGTATGATTATGGAGGATAATATGGAAACATTAGGTAAAAGATTTCCATGTTCGGCTGATTATGAAGTGGGAGTAAATGATGATGGTAAAATACAGTATATGAATTTATCTTTATGGAGAGATTATGGATATACAAAAAATGTACCACCTGTGGAAGTCGCATTAAATGCTGCTAAAAATTATTATGATACACAAACATGGCAAATAAAAGCATACGGAATTTTAAATGATGTTACACCAAATGCATCTTGTCGTGCTCCTGGTAAGTATACAACATTATTAATAGAGACGCGAAAAAATTAGATAGGTACAAATACCACAATACTTACCAGTCCAAGTGGCCGAGTGGTCTAAGGCGTTATGTCTGCGCAGTATGCCTACTTGGAAACTGGGAGGTTATGCGTTTGAATCCCGACATCGGCAGTTTGTCAATTATTAAGAAAAAAAAAAGGGGGTGGTTAATTGACTAAACTGTCGGCGTATGGACAAGAACGAAGTAACCGGCTATGCTTGAGAAGGTTTTCTGCAGGTTCCTTCACGAACTCTAGATGAATATCGGCATTATTCCTATCATAGTCGGCTGCAGCCGCTTATCCAGCCAATGCCTAGTCTATACACAAAAATGCCTTCCACTCCACTCATATCCTCAAGTGTAGCCCTTCCAGGGCAGCCTCTCCAATCTATCAATCTATCTAACACAATACTTGAAACAAAAACTTTTTGTTTCGCGTATTACGCTTTTAGTTTCATTAATTGAATAACTATGTCTCAACTCGAAGTTAAGTCATTTTATTATGGATTTTATTGTTTTAAAGGTTCGGCTGAAGGAATTGCTCTCATTGAAAGTATAATGGAACATATTGCTGTCATCGTGAAAAAAGATCCTGAATTTGTTCGATTACAGAATGCAGCTGCCAGCGATCAAACATTACCAAACTTAGTAAAAGATTTTAATGCTAAAACAGATATAGAATCTAGAAAACAGGCAATTCGAGAATTTAATATGGTATGTATAAAATTTAAAAACCCTATACCGTTCTTTATAATGTTTATGATACAAAACGATACTCGTACAATACTAGAGCAGAGAATCTTGAGTTATAAAATAGAAAGATCAAAAATAACTCCAAGAATGGATGATCTTTTAATGATTCTTTTTAGAATAACCGATGGAAGAAACGTGCAATAGGACAAGCAGTTATGGATTTTAAATTGGACTTTTATGGAAAGTTTTATGCGATGGTAACAATTTTTATTAACGATGGAACTGTTTGTGTTACACATGGTGGTATTGAAATGGGACAAGGAATTAATACAAAAGTGAGAATAGCATATATATTTAGATAATAAAACTGTGATATCAATTAAATTTCTTTTCTTTACCTTTTAGGTGCAGCAAGTAGCAGCCTACACATTAGGTATCGGAATGGATATGGTACAAATAAAACCGTCAAATGTATTAACGGCACCTAATAGCACATCAACTGGAAGTAGTATTGGTAGTGACAGTGTTTGTTTTGTAAGTCTGTTTTTATCAAAATTTACAAATGTTATAATTTATTTATTTTGAAGTTAAAATATAAATCAAGAGAAGATTGGGCAGAGTATCGCAATATTTTTATCTTGTCGCTGCCATCATAGATAATCTACAGTTGGTATGATGATACAACCTACTAGCAGTAGTTACTAAGTTGTTCACCAGAGCGCGACCACGAAACTCGTAGGTCGAAGGATATGTCACAGGAATTGGAACAGGAAACATTGACCTACTAGCTCTTGTTTATAACTTACCCACGAGAGAGCATACCCAAGTGCTAGAGTTCCCAATATGTATTATTTCTTGTTTCAATGATGATTATACATATATGTAATACTACTATATTGCTAATTGGTATAGGAAGAGAGACTTAAACACTACGGTCCAGACATATATGCTTCTGCTTCACTTAACACCCGCTGAGACTAATACAAATATTTGATTATATATAATACATACACTCCCGTTCAATAAAATTGAACCGATCTGTATTGAAAATTTGAAATTGGATACATATATATTATTTCAAAGTAATAAACTTTTAAAAGTAATAAAGCGAATGTTCAAATTATAATCTCATTTTTTTTTCCCTAATGCGCCTAAAAAAGTATAACTCAAAAACCATATGGTCAATACTTTTGAGAAAACTAGCAACTGCATCCTTATAAGAGAAATTCTAAATATATGATTGTGCTTTAAAGAATTGGAATTTGATAAATATTTTTTTAGTCAATAAAGATTATTAAAATAATCAAATAGAACTCTAGGTTTTTGGTAAGACACGCACCAAATTAGCAACAAACAACATATCTCTGAATCCATATCCCAGAGACAGTTACGATTAGCTAATTCATACTGATGATGACTACATTGTAGTCGAAATACAAACATAAGAAACAAACAAATATAAAATACAAACAAATGTTCTAGGAATTGGGGAAAAATTTGAAATGTAATTTTTTTATTCATTCAATGGTTAAAATGTTCCAAACAATAAATCCTTGTTTTAAAAAGGTATTATAATTAAAAATATTCCAGCCAGAGGGCTGCTTAAAACTATAAAATATAAAAATACATTCTCTAGCGTTTTTGAATATTTGTTATTATTTGAGTACATTATTTTACGGTGATTAGGCTTTGGGCTATTTTATTATGAATATATACCTAACCTGTATAAAACTATAATAGAGAATAGTCGTTTTTAATATTCGGTAGCCAAATGGCAAATAATGATATTGACTTTGGACCAATTTCATTCATCGCATACGTACAAATGAATAGTTGAAATCATGATATTTCAATAGAGTATGAATGAACCGTAGCAGGCGTTTTATCCTTAGACAAAATATTCCCGACAAAATATCCCAGGACAAAATATCTCCGGGAAAAAATATCCTTAGGACAAAATATTACCCGACATAATATCTTTTGATAATGAAAAAAAAAACCTCGACATTTAAGAATATCGTAACTATTACAACCGAGTACCACAATCTCTCACTTCATCGGTCATACCCCGAGTTGATCGGGTTTGCGTGTTTTTGGGCCTCCGCACTAAAAGGCCTTCTATATATTTGAGATATAGTGTCAAAATTATTGAAATTAAATAAGGTAACTATTACAACCGAACACCACAATCTTTCACTTCATCAGTCATACCCCGTGTTGATCCGGTTTGCGTGTTTTTGGGCCTTTCAGATATCGTGGCAAAAACTATTATTATTATTATTGAAATGATTATGTGATTTCAAAGTTTTCGAGATATTTTGTCCTTGGGATATTTCGTCGGGGATATTTAGTCGGGGATATTTAGTCTGGGGATATTTAGTCATAAGGATATTTTGTCACGGGAATATTTTGTCCGGGGATCCAAACCAATGCATCCGAATTGTCGAAGTATCTTAAGTAGAGTGATCTCTAGTTTTCGAGGGCACCAAATGGGAAGTTGGAAGTGTGGATAGACCAGTTGCATCCAGCCTGATTTATGTTAATTTTAATTAATTACCTAATATTTGGTTTCACATTTTTCTCGTTTTAAACTAACAAAATAATAAATTAAATATCTCGGAGGCGTTATTAAATTATGGAATTTACTAGAAATTATTTATGGAAATATTTTTATTAGTTTTTGACATTTATATTAAATCAAATAAACTGCAAAAATAGTAGCCAAAAAATACATACGTGTATGACCAATTTGGCATATTTGGTCGTATCGCTTATCCTATTCTCCTAGAAAATTAAGTCTTGATTTATAATGTTTTTCAACAAAGTTTAATTAGTAAATTTATTATTTAGGCAACACTACAGGCATGTAAGATATTAGTAGATCGATTGGAACCAGTAAAAAAGAGCATGGACACATACGATTGGGTTAAAATGATCAAATTGAGTGCTGATTTTGGCATTGATTTAGTTTCAGAATATCAGTACGTATATATTGCCTAGAGTAACTATTGTTTAGAGTAACTTAGCTGAAAACCTATAATGCTTAACACTTAGTTACTCTAAACATAACTATTAATAAAATTAGTTTTTAATTTTTCACTTTTCACGATAATTCAAATTTAGAGTTACATCAAAAGAACTAACAGATTATCACATATATGGGGTGACATACACTGAAGTTGAAGTTGATGTTTTGACTGGTTCAATTCAGATCAATAGAGTGGATTTATTAGAAGATACTGGTGACAGTATTAGTCCAGAAGTTGATATTGGGCAAGTGGAAGGAGCATTTGTTATGGGAATCGGTTATTGGTTAATGGAAAAAATGGAATACGATGAAAATGATGGAAAATTATTAGAAACACGAACATGGACTTATCATCCACCTGGTTTCAAGGATATACCAATTGATTGGCGTATTCAATTTAGAAAAAATGCACCGAATCCGCTTTATATTTTACGATCAAAAGGTCTCGATATATTTATTTAAAACTAGCCGCCGGGATATTTAAGCGAAAGCTATTGGATGCGTATAAACAAAATGTTTCAAATCAATAGTTTGTTTTTTATCAGATAAGCATTTTTTGTATCTAAAGATTTTGTCAATCTCGATCCCTTTGAACACATCATAGCTTATATTTTTTCCCGTCCAAATTGTCTACCAACCGGTGAAAACCGCATTGAAAGCGGTTTAGCCGTTTTAACGTGTCGCGGGAACAAATAGATAGGCAGAATAAAACATTTTCCTTGTATTGAATTGACCCTGTCTATAGTTTTAAGTATAGATAATACTTCTTCTTTTAAAAAGATAAATGTTTGATTTCAGCAACTGGAGAACCACCTCTTTGCATGAGTGTTTCCGTAGCGTTTGCCATACGTCATGCACTGAATGAAATACGCGCAGAAAATGATCCTACAGTTGATCCTTGGTTCCCAATTGGTAAGTTATTTGATTAGATTCTAATAAATAATTCGTAGGTGTATAAACTCAAATAAAATTGACTAATTTACTTTGGCTGTGACAGTTATTGTATCGGAAAAAGTTCTTACTTTAAATAATGTGATATTGAATAGATTTAAAGACCTGTCTATTCCCAATATTTCGATTCATTACCAAGAAAATCGGGGAAAATATTAGCCACTGTCTTTATATTTTAAATAAAACTCATATCACAAAAATGTTAATTTGTTTATTTATTAATAAAGACAGGTTATGGGCCCAGTATAATTCTACTGAGCCATATTAAAATCGAAGTGTCAAAAAGTAGTGATTCACAAAACATTAATATTTGGCAACAACAAATAATATTGAAATTATAATTCTATTAATCTTAATAATGTATGCAATTAGTATTGTAATAGGGAATATGCATGAAAATTTTTTTTCACATTTATTTTCAGAATATGAAAATACTGTTAATACTGTAATAATATTTAAAAACGAAATTAAAATCCGACAAATATCAAGGAAGCTATAAGCTTTTAAAGATTATTATCTGTCTCTTTCTTGCAAAAATACTAAAAACGGAGTTTTACGTGTATTTTAAATGGTGAAAGTGTAGTATGACGTCACATAACATATCAAGAGGGCTTTCATCCTCTTTGTCTAATCGGGAATTTCAATCATTCATATCTCGCTTATTTTTAAAGTTATTTAAAAAGTAATTTTACCTTGATATTTGTCAAGTAAACATGCTTCAATTCAAGTGAAAAAAAATTTTCATGCATATTCCCTATTAATATCAATTGCACAAAACTCAAACATTTACAAAACATGGCAGTACTCTACTCCATCACAATAATTGGTGTGTGTGTGTGTGTTGAATTATATCTATTATATTTATTTATTATTTCATTGAAATATTATATTCTAACAGCCACCATTACTAATATAATCCTTAATCGAACTTTCAAAAACATACAAATAATTGGAAAACACGGTTAACGCATTATATTTCGCTCACTATATAAGAGAGGGAGTAAATATGATTGGCAACCCTTTACGACAATTATTATTTCAATAGTTACTTGTAATTTAGGATACCCATTATTATCGCCTGGCTGGGCCTTAGAGCGCCCAGGTGGCATTATGGCTAAGGGCCAGCCACCCCTTAGTATCAGGGTAAATGATACCATCAAGTCAACCAACAAACCAAATGGTAATAAAAATCAAATAGGCAAGAATTTTTGGAAGATTTTATTTTTAAAGACGTACATTTTTATGTAAAAATTTCGATTAGTTATAACAGAAGCTATAGCCAAACAATCCATTTTTTTAAAAGAGGAAAAATATCAGCTAGATTGCCAATAAAGCTTTAGTAAAAGCTGCTATCATCATCATCCTTGATAAAAACCCATTCTATGATAATCAACGATTTTAGCAGTTCTTGCCTCAGTAGAGAAGCAAGAACTGCTAAAAAGCCTCAAGCAAGAACGGCTCAAGCTGAAGTCCTAATGTGCTTCAGCGCGGAAAATCGTCTCTTGTAAGTTACTTGTATAAACAAGATTGTGAGGATTTCACAATAAGTGACGTATAAGTTGGAGTACGTACTATTATGTACTTGATATATTGGGACAAAAGTCCACATGCACATGTCTAGTTTCGGCAGGCATCCGAATCTCTTCGAGGCAAACAAAAGCGTTCTTTGCTGTTTGATCTAAACAATCTTCGACGATTTATTCCTGCTTCTCATCCTCCTCCCTTCTTCTTCGTGTATGAAATTTTGCGTGTAGAGAGTAAACCTGGGGGACCCGCGGGGGTTCCCAGGGGCTAGGGCCCAAGTAGAAAACGACACCCTATCTCTACGACCAGCCCGACACAGCCCATTCGTTTTTTAAGAATCTATATACTGATTATATTAAAGAATTCTATGAAATTTGTCGTCAATTTTTTTCAGATGGGCCGACAACAACCAGCAGTATAATATTAAATTCAAAATTAAACTACGAAAATTTCAAATTGCAATGATTGAGTATGTAAATTATAATTGTGTCGCTATAATTGAATGTATCCATTTTTCTGTATAAATTTTGCATAATTTAAATTAAAATGTTCAAGAGTTCAAGCAAAAGTACTTAATATTGAAAATAAACATATTTAAATTACAGAAATTTTATTTGGATGAAATTCGATTTCAAGAATTAATTTAATCCAAATAATACCACAAACTTAGGGCCAACTCACAACAACTCACACCTGACTAACACTGTTTAAGCAGTTTTGCTTTTTTGGTGTGCGTTGGCCCTTAAGCTCTCAAAAATATAGAAGTTTAATTAAACAAGTGAAAATAACAACTAACTGAGTTAATTGATCATATACCCGGTATATACTGAGATTATAAAAAAGTTTCACACAAAAGTTGTTTATTTTTCAAAAAGGAACAGTTTCTCTCTTACAGTTTCAAAGATGGATATTTTCCCCTCTGGCGGGGGAAAGACGGTCCTATTTTGTCCATTCGGAACTTGACCTTACTTTTTAGATCTAAAACACATACACAAAATTTCAGCTCGTTATCTCTTTTCGTCTTTAAGTTATTATGTTTACAGACGGCCGCGTATATGCGGAAATAGACTAATTCAAGTCATTTTATAAACACCTATGAAAATTTTTTTTTCTGTAATCAATATTTTCAACCATTGTAGTCGGGACTAAACTTAATATATCCTTGTATATATTTTATATACCGGGTAAAAAAATAGTAAATTTTTCAACAATGATCTAATTTTCCGCTTTATAACTCAGTTACAGCTATAACAAATTATTTTATGACTAGTTTATATTTTAATATTTTTATTATTATTTATCATTCGAAAATAATAAATTGATTATAAAAAAGTGTTGTTTATTTAAATAATAAACAGAACGTATGCCAAATATCAACTTTACAGGATATCTGGAAGTAGCATATAATTATGATAGATCATACTTAACTTTTTAACGGTTAAGTCGTTAACGATCATTGAAAAAACCGGTTTCTTATAATTACGTAAAGTATCGATAATTTGAAATTTCAACACTGTTAGCTCTTTTCGTTCAGAAGATATTTCGTGGTCAAACAATGTTCTAATATTTCCTGTAGTAATAGCACTGTAGTGAGAAGTCCAAATGTGTCCCTTAAACTCGGCCTTGTGCACTACCGTGCTCTAGATATTGGAAATTACTTGTAACTCACAAGCAAAATAATATCAATATAATTCTTTAATTAATAAATATTTACCAATACATTCTAGTTTAAAACTGAATTCATAACTTTTAATTATGTAAACCCATTTTTTAAAGTAAATAATAAATATATATACAGACTGTGTTGGAATGCTTTTCCAATAAAGAATCAATGTTAAATATTATTTATTACTGGCAGGCCGTGTGGTTACTGTGCGGAGTCAGTCAGTACACATGTAAGGAGAGTCATCTCATATGCGTATGGTACAGTATCGGATTATAGACTAGGCCAACTAGGCATGGCCTAGGGGCCCCCACATAATGGGGTCCCCCACAACTTTGAAAAAAATTGTGGTTAACTGCAAAGCGAATAAAAAAATATTATTAAAAACAATGAAGCATTTACAAACAATACTTTTGAAAGAATTCATTCGAGCATTGGCGTTCATAATTATTTTCAATAATTATAATACCGTTAAGTACTATTAAGGTAGATATGTAGCTAATAAAGACATTTTTTTTACCGACTGAAAATACCTAACCGACTAGTATGAATCTCTATTCATCATATATTGCTTCGTGAGAAGATGCCTGTATCGTAGAGAGTACTCACATTTTCAACAGTGTGTCTTTTTGAAGTTTTACATCACCTCAATTTTTGAACATTTGAAGTTTTTAACATCACGATATCAATTTCACAAGTTAAAAGGGTGCTGATAAATGAAAATCATATTTTGTTTTGTGTGATAAGGATAACTTAACCTATTAACAATAGAATTGCACATAAGCATATTCAGTGTAAACATATTTCAGTTATGATTGTTGAAAGCAAATGAAAATGACTTATTTTCCCCGACCTTAACGAGGCCCCCACAAGAAATGTGCCTATGGGCTCCCCCAGTTGTTAATTCTACACTGGTATGATTGATTGATTGTCATTTTAGAGTGTGTACTGACTCATTCACTGTGTGTACTGTGTGTACTGACTCATTTAAGAGTGTGTACTCATTACATGTGTACTGGCTGACTCCGCACAGTAACCACACTGCCTGCCAGTAATAAATATATTTAACATTGATTCTCTATTGGAAAAGCATTCCAACACAGTCTGTATAAAGATTATTACGACAATCAAAGAGAACTCTAGGAACTTTTTTTTTGAAATTAAATTTTAAATTAGGGCCCAAATCCTAGAATAATTTAATAAATATATAATTTAAGGGGATAATATGATTCGTACGGCACAATTCATGTAGAACTCGACGAGATATGACGAAAAGTAAAAATAAAATTTTTCGATATGGCCCTTAGTTTTCAAGATTTTGAAGTTTGAATTTTTTACAGATAAAATGTGAAAAAAAAACAGCACAATACGATAACAAGCATATATATTGGGAACTCTAGCACTTGGATATGCTCTCTGGAGGGTAAATTATAAACTAGAGCTAGTAGGTCGATATTTCCTTGTTCCAACCTCTGTGACATACTTTTCGTCCTACAAGTTTCATGGTCGCTCTCTGGTGAACAACTTAGTAACTACTGCAGTTGGTTGAAATATTAAGCCCCACCCCCTGCTAGAGATCCCAACATTAATAAAATTTTTTTTTTAAATGACAATTGATAACTGACCATTTTGGCCAAGGCGTCTGGTGGCTAAAAGAGAAACCAGTTTTAGTGTGCAGTCTAAGTTCAAACTATCAAAATAAAATTACTTGACTAAAATAAAAGATTATTCTTTCGTTGCACACAAAAGTCATCCATGTTTTTTAAACCCCGTACACAAATCAGTTCTCAATAGAAAAAAAAAGAAAATTTTTTAACAATTGATATACGGAAGTGCGATTTTTTATATATTATGATCGATGATATTAACTATTCCAACCGAGTACTACAATCTTTCACCACATCGGTCATACCCCGACTTGGTCGGGTTTGCGTTTTTTGGGCCCTGCCTAATATTTATAGAAGCCATTTTTTAAAAACATAGCAAACTAGAGCCGAGTTTTAAAACCGTCCCGTAGTGTTGTGCATTTTTATCATATTGTCGCTAGTCTCGACAACTGCGCACGCAGCCA
Source organism: Nineta flava (assembly GCA_963920215.1). Lineage (NCBI taxonomy): Eukaryota > Metazoa > Arthropoda > Insecta > Neuroptera > Chrysopidae > Nineta > Nineta flava. Next base: position 118,676,995 of record OY986041.1, read on the forward strand.
ATAGATATCATTCAAAATTGCTAATCCAATAAACTTCGATCTGCGCATGCATATTTTTTTATATTTATTAATAAAAAAATGTAGACTATTTTATTGCTATTTGAACACCGCTCACCTGGTCTCGTTGAAAATTTTTGGGCAACTCTATCTCGCTTTGTGGGGTGAACTCAATAGAGCACTTAAATCTTTAAATTTATGCAATAGAGATCCATAGCATCACTATGGATCAGGCGCCATACGAATCATAGTCTTACCTAATTTACATTCAATTTCTACGTGATATACTTTGATTTTGATGTGTGTATTTTAATTAATTTATACTTTAATTTATTAAATAAACAAAATGGGATCTGCTTTAGGTACTGAAAGTCAAACTGATATAACTAAAAAGGAACCGTAAGTATCTATTAAACTTTGATTAAACTAAAAAGTATCTATAAAATTATTGTGTTTTCAAAAGGCATTTTAGCATAATTAAAAGTGTAGTTTAAAACAAAATAATGAGGAAATCACCCAAAATTAACTGAAATTGTTAATTGTTTTTAAATTTTAAAAAATTCAAAGTTAGTTAAACGTCAAATTTACGTCAAGTATACCGGTTTGAGGTTTCGTCAAATTGAGATTTCGTCGATTGATAGTAGTTTATGCTAAAGCTACTAGATGGTGTTTGCTATAACGATTAAGATCGATTCTTAGACTATAAACATTCTTCCACTTTTGTTATTTTACATAAGAGAAATAATAATCTTGTTTACTATTTATAATAGTAGGATATTTGGTCTGTATATCTCTGTACGTTTGTAAATCCCATAGTTCAATATTTTTATAGCGCTAAAACATAAAATTTTCAAATTTAATTTTGATAAAATTGCTACAACGATTTTCAACTGCAACTGCAAATATCGATCATTATTCTATATTTTAAGTACATATTGTATTTGAAATCATTTGATATATTATTTAAAGGGCTTAGCTAATAAGCATAAATTTTTGCCCTTTAAATCAATATCTTTAGAATTGATAAGCTATAATCATAATTTCATCCATATTTATAAATCTATAATTGATAGAGTTAGTTTTTGAAACATTTTAGCAGAAATTATTTCTGTTCCTTTCCAAAAATTTGTTCCTAATTAAATATTTGTTTATGGGTTTATATTGCCATGATTGGAAATTAAATTTGTAAAATGGCTTCTTTTAGATTGGGGCAAGTTTCATTTACAATAAATTGTAAACCATATATCGGTATGTTTTGCAAAATTTGGTATAATTTACATTACAATTAGTTTATGATGTTTTAAATAATTTTAGTAAAACCAGATGGAATCAAAATAACAGCAACGACCACATTAAACACATTTATCAGAAATGTAGCTCAATTAAAAGGGACAAAACTAATGTGTTTGGAAGGTGGTTGTGGAAGTTGTGTAGTTACTGCTGAATTTGAACATCCAGTTACTAAAAAGCGAATTATTGTGGCGGTTAATTCGGTAAAAGGATATCCCATTTATGTTTTCAAAATTGAACTTTTCATATTTATACTCATGAATTCATATTTTATAGTGTTTAGTTGCAGTGTTATCTTGTAACGGTTGGCAAATTACAACAGTTGAGGGTATTGGTAGTAGAAAGAATGGTTACAATCTGATACAAAAACGTTTAGCGCAATTTAACGGAACACAATGCGGTTTCTGTACACCGGGTATGGTTATGAACATGTATTCGTTGTATCAATCCGAAGGAAATAGTTTAACCCAAAAAGAAGTTGAAAATTCTTTTGGTGGAAACATATGTAGATGCACGGGTTATCGAACAATTGCTGATGGCTTCAAAACATTAACTATTGATGCGGATCAAAAGCTGTTAGCTAGATGTCAGGATTTAGAGGAATTGGATATTTGTTCAAAAACTGGAACACGTTGTGCAAAAGAATGTGAACAAAAGAATCCAAATTACATTGAACAATCGACGGCTCAAAGTTATATTTATATTTGTATGGATAATGAGAAATGGTACAAAGTATTTAAATTATCTGAATTGATGGAAGTGTTAAAAAGTATTGGCAACGAGAAGTACATGTTAGTGGCTGGGAATACTGCTCATGGTAAATTTCAAGTTAAGTATAAAGTGTTTTCAAATTAAGCCTTTTGTTTTGTTGAAGGTGTGCTTCGTCGTGATCCTAACATTCTGGTTTACATTGATGTTAATTCTGTAGAGGAATTGCATTTTTTAAATATTTCTGATACAGAATTGAAATTGGGTGCAAATACTTCCTTGACGGAAGCTATGAAATTATTTATGAAAATATCCAGTGAAAAGCCTAAATTTGGGTATTTAAAAGAAGTTTTTGATCACTGGGATTTAGTTGCAAATGTACCTGTTCGAAATGTAAGGCATAATTTTAAAACAAGCTTCTAAATTTTTATTAATTAATTTTTTTATTTACTTTTAAGATGGGAACGATTGCTGGAAATTTGGCATTAAAACATGGTTTCAAGAGATTTCAATCTGATATATTTTTAACATTAGAAACTTTTGGAGCAAAATTAACTATTGGTAACTAAATTATTTAGTTTAAAAATATAAATAACTTAAAAACTAAACATTATATTTTAGTTTCTAAAGATGATAGTGACGAAAAAACCGTATCACCTAAAGAATTCCTGGATATGGATATGAATGGCCGAGTTATAGTCGGTGTAACATTTTACCCATTAGAAGGAAATTACGTTTTTCAAACTTATAAAGTAATAAATATTACAATACCTTTACGAATTCTTAAATTTTAATAATTATTTATTAAAATTTTTTGTAGATAATGCCACGAGCACAGAACACTCCTGCTATAGTAAATGCTGGATTTTGCATCAAATTAGGAGACGACAAGAATAAAGTACTTGAAGCAACAATTGTCTATGGTGCCATTAATGTAGATTTTGTTCATGCCAGTGAAACTGCAAAACTGCTTATAGGCAAAAACTTATATGATGATGCCACTATTCAAGCAGTGTGTCAAAGTTTGGACAAAGAATTAAAATGTGATGTAGCTCCTCCAGATCCCGCACCAGAAGCGAGAAAACAACTTGCAATAAATTTATTTTACAAAGTATAATATGAGTGTTTGTAAAATATTGAATCCGTTTTTAATCAATTAAAATACATGTTATTTTAGTTTATTTTAAATACTGCACCAGGAAATTTAATTAATCAAAAATACAAGAGTGGTGGAACCAAGTTTGATAGACCTGTTTCAACAGGACAACAAGATTACGAATCGAATAAAAAAACGTATCCGTTAACACAACCGATTCCCAAAGTAGAAGCATTGGTGCAATGTTCAGGTGCATAAATTTATATCACTGTTGAATAATTTTTAGCAATATTAGAAGTCATTTATAAATAAACTATTTTGGTTTTACTTTTAGGAGAGGCAAAATTTGTAATTGACGTGGATACAACACGTGCAGATTATACATTTTCTTCATTAATTTTGGCTCGGGCTGCACCAGGATCCAAAATTAAAAATATTAATATAGATGATGCGATGGTAATCACAATTTATAGAGTAATTTTTTTAAATACAAAGTTTAGCAAAAAGTTGTAGAATAAATTTCAAGGAATACTTTTTTGGATCATTGTGGGAAGATATTACATTCTGTATAAATCGGGTCTTCACTGATTTAGCGCGAGGGTATATAAATCCTTAATTGCATTAATTTAGATTTAATTAGTACTATACATATAAACCTTCCGGAAAAAATTATCTACATGATCAAAATCCGTTGGGTGGTTTAGGAGTTAGATTATTCTATATTATATTATATTTGCGACATTCTTGGGTGGCATTTGAGTTTGTTGGCATTGCTCTCTATCTTCAACATGAAGCATTTTTGAAAAACATTCTTTATTATATTTTATTCCAGAAAATTCCAGGTGTCATTGACATAATTCTTAGTAAAGATGTTCCTGGTAGAAATAGTTTTAATGTACCTGAGTTACAATATAATGCTCAAATGGAAATATTTTGTGAAGGTGAAGTTAAGTACAATGGTCAGTTAGTTGGTTTAGTTATTGCAGAAACGGAACAAATCGCTCAACAAGCTGCAAAATTAGTACATTTGGAGTATGAAGCACATGCAAGTGATAGAATAAATACGTATACAATTCGTGATGCATTAAAAATAACGAATAATCCTAGAATTACACTAGAAAAGCAAAAAGATCCAACCAGTAAAGGTGAATTTGAGTAAACATGTATTGCGGAGGAGGTGTAGTCTATAAATTTAATATTCTATATTATTACAGGTACCGACGTTAAGCATGTGGTTAAGGGAACATTTGATATTGGACCACAGTATCACTTTACACTGGAAACTCAAACATGTATATGTGTTCCAATTGAAGATGGAATGGATGTTTATTCATCCACACAATGGATGGATTATGTACAAACTGCCATTGCAAAATCATGTAATATGCCTTTAAAAAAGTAAGTAACCAATAATCTATGTATGGAATTGAATTCAGTTTTGTGCAACTCCATTTTAAACACAGATTTCTTTTAAACCTATTATTTATGCTTGTAAAGAATTTACTTGGATCAAAACGAAAATTTACCCTTCCTGAACATTTTAACCCTTAGTGGTATTTATAATTTTTGTCGCTGAAGTCTAATTTGGAATGAGATAGAAATTGATAAAACTCTTTATTTCAATATGCAAATACGTATTTCCAAAAATCGAAAACCAAGTCTCTAAAAATCGAAATAATCACAATATTTATATGAAAGGAATTGAAAATTAATAATTTTGTTTTGTCCAAAGAGATCTCACCACTTTAGATAATTGAAATGTAATAAATTAAAATGTCATTGATTTTAGTATTAATTTAAATGTACGTCGACTTGGTGGAGGTTATGGGTCGAAATTATCGGCAGCAAGTTTAATTGCATGTGCAACAGCTGTTGCTGCAACAAAATTAGATCTTCCTGTATATTCACGTATGATTATGGAGGATAATATGGAAACATTGGGTAAAAGATTTCCATGTTCGGCTGATTATGAAGTGGGAGTAAATGATGATGGTAAAATACAGTATATGAATTTATCATTTTGGAGCAATTATGGATGTGCAGCAAATGAACCAACTGCGGGACAAATATTAGGTGTAGTTGCGAATTTTTATGATACACAAACATGGCAAATAAAAGCCTATGGCGTTTTAACTGATGTTACACCAAATACATATTGTCGAGCTCCTGGTAAGTACATCATTAAGAGACACGAAAAAATTTGATAAAAATTTTGATTCATTAAACGTCTTTTATCACCGTGTAATGCCTAAACCAGTCCGAGTTCCTTTCAAAAGCTTGGAACAGAGAGGTTGCTGGTTCGATTCCCAACGGGGATAGTTTGTCAATTTAATTAATTTAAAAAAAAAATGGGGCGGTTAATTGACTAAACTATCGGCGTAGGACAAGAATGAAAGTAACCAGCTATGTTTGTGAAGGTTTTCTGCAGTTTTCTTTCACAAAACTCCAGATTAATATCGGCATAGTTCCTATCGAAGTCGGTTGCAACCATATAACCTACCAATTCCTAATCTGCATACTAATTCCTTGTCCTCCACTCACATCCTTCATGTATAGGTATCACATGGACCTTATGGTTTAAGTGTGTCGCGTCCGGGGCTACAACCTAACGCCTAAACTATAAGATACTATTTTTCGAATAAATTAATTTTAAGGTGGATTTTATTGTATTAAAGGTTCGACTGAAGGAATTGCTCTCATCGAAAGTATAATGGAACATATTGCTGTCATCGTGAAAAAAGATCCTGAATTTGTTCGATTACAGAATGCAGCTGCCAGCGATCAAACATTACCAAACTTAGTAAAAGATTTTAATGCTAAAACAGATATAGAATCTAGAAAAAAGGAAATTCGAGAATTTAATATGGTATGGATAAATTTTAAAATCCCTATACAGTTCTTTAAAATATTTGTGATACAAAACGATACTCGAACAATACTGGGCAGCTAACTTTGAGTTATAAAATAGTTAGATAAAAAATAACTCCAAGAATGACCTTTTAATGATTCTTTTTAGAATAATCGTTGGAGAAAACGTGCAATAGGACAAGTTGTTATGGATTATTCATTGGAATATTATGGAACATTTTATGCGATGGTAACAATTTTTATTAACGATGGAACTGTTTGTGTTACACATGGTGGTATTGAAATGGGGCAAGGAATTAATACAAAAGTGAGAGTAGCATATATATTTAGATAATAAAACTGTGATATCAATTAAATTTCTTTTCTTTACCTTTTAGGTGCAGCAAGTAACTGCCTATACATTAGGTATCGGAATAGATATGGTACAAATAAAACCGTCAAATGTATTAACGGCACCTAATTGCGCTTCAACTGGTGGTAGTATTGGTAGTGAAAGTGTTTGTTTTGTAAGTTAGTTTTTAAACAAAATTGGCAAACATTTAAACTTCTATTTTGAAGTTAAACTATAAGCAAGTAATGTAACAACTAACTGAGTTAATTGTTCGAATACCCAGTTGTATATTAATGATAACAATTCTGCGTATTCGAATTGTTAACAATTCGTTTTCCGAGGAACATTTAATCACAAATTATGAGAAAACTATTGATTTTATGAAAAAATTTTTCAAACAAAAGTTGTTTATTTTAAAAAGAAGATTTTTTGTTAAATAATTTTTTTTCTTTCTTTTACGGTTTCAAAGATGTATATTTCCCCCCTGGCGGCGGGGAACATATTCCGATTATGCCCATTAACGAACTTGATCTTACTTTTTTGCTCTAGAACACACACAAAAATTCAGCTCGTTTTCACTTTTCGTTCATGAGTTATCGTGTCCACAGGCAGACAAACGGATGGACATGCGAAAATGGACTAATTAGGTCATTTTATGCACACCTATAGCAAACACAGGATTTTTCGAAATAAATTTCGATTTTTGCCCCAATTTCCTAGATAAAAATTTTTGTGTATTTTATAAATACGTATTTCGACTACAAAGTAGTCATTATCAGTATGAATTAGCTAATTGTAATTATTCTCCGAGGAGATGTTACTTGTTGCTAATTTATGTGCAGACCGTCACCAAATTAGCAAAAAGTAACATCTCCTCGGAGAATAATTACAATTAGCTAATTCATACTGTTGATGACTATTTTATAGTTGAAATACGTATTTATAAAATACAAAAAAAATTTGATCTAGGAAATTGGGGCAAAAATAGAAATTTATTTCGAAAAATCCTAAAGTTCTCTTTAATATTATTTATAAAATAAAATCTAGTTAAACGTTCGTTATACAAAATTTCAAATCAATACTAGGGTGAAGTGAACATTAACTTATTATCCTAACATTTTATTATTTGTGTCTACTTAAGCGTTACAATACAATACTAATGTCAATTTCCATTAAGTATACGAAGACATACTTAGTATGAAAGAACTAATTGAATTGAAAAATCGAAATTTAGTTTTTATTTATATTTTAGGCAACAATACAAGCATGCAAGAAGTTATTAGATCGATTGGAGCCTGTAAAAAAGAAGATGCAACAATACGATTGGGTTAAAATGATCCAATTGAGTGCAACATTTGGTATTGATTTAAATGCAGAATATCAGTGCGTACCTATTGGTTGTATTTAGAGTAACTTAGCGCTAAGGACTTACATTGAAATTGAGCGTGTTTGGAACAACTTAGTCGTAAGTAAACCATGTAAGTTGGCAACGACAAGCTCATCTCGATTACTGGGACTTTGCGCAGTGCATGCGACAGGCTAAGCTGTGCATAACCACAGCTGGGCCATTCGGCTGTGCTCGGTTGAAGCTCAATAGAATACAGTTGAGAAGGGCCTCTTGGCAGGACACTGTCGATTGAACTACCACCTTCATAACTTCGGGATCTCTGATGATCCCACTTGTAGGCCTTTATGGAGGACGATGAAACCTCCATACATGTCATTTGCACCTGCAGAATGACAGGTTGTTCTCAAGGAGGACACAGAGGATCCCTTGGTCTAGGTGCTAGGGACCCATTTGCGGTACCCCTCTTACTAATTATTATTATTATTAAACTATGTAAGTTACTAAGTATATCTAACTTAGTATTTTGCCAAGACATTTGAAAATACTACGTAACTTAAATTGTGACGACATTTTTCTTAGTAAATGCTACCAGATTTGGGGATTTACTCCTAAATTTAGTGCATTTAATAACGCCTAGTAGAAAATCTAGGTGTTTGATTATTGGTATTGTTGTGTGTAAAAAAAAAAAACGTCGTGTATGTTACCGTATAATGTGCAGCGCATAGTTACTCTAAACACGACCATTGATAATATAACTTTTTAATTTTTTACGCTTAATAATAATTCAAATTTAGAGTTACAACAAAAGATCTAACAAATTATCAAATATACGGTGTGACATACACTGAGGTTGAAGTTGATGTTTTAACTGGTTTAATACAAATCAATAGAGTGGATTTATTAGAAGATACTGGTGACAGTATCAATCCAGAAGTTGATATTGGACAAGTGGAAGGTGCATTTACTATGGGCATGGGTTATTGGTTAATGGAACATATTGAATATGATGAAAATGATGGAAAATTATTAAATACACGAACATGGACTTATCATCCACCTGGTTTAAAGGATATACCAATAGATTGGCGAATTGAATTTAGAAAAAATGCACCGAATCCTCTTGGTGTCTTACGATCTAAAGGTTTTTATTGAAAAGAATTTATTGAAAATAATACTTATTTATTTTGAAAATATAAATGTTTGATTTCAGCTGTTGGAGAACCACCTCTTTGCATGAGCATTTCCGTTGCGTTTGCTATACGTAATGCACTGTATGAAATACGCGCTGAAAATAATACTTCAATAGATCCTTGGTTCCCGTTGGGTAAGTTATTTGATTGGATTCTTGTAAATAATTCGCAGGTGTCTAAACTCAAATAAAATTTATTAATTTACTTTGACTTTGAGAATTAGTGTCGAAAAAAAAGTTTGAATTTAGCTATTGAATGAGGGAAAATTGCTTACTGTAAATAATGCTTATGTAATATTTAAAGCTGTCTATTCCCAATGATTCGATGCATTATCATGAAAATCGAGAAAGTAACAGCCACTATGACTAATGTAATCCTTAACCGAACTTTTAAAACATACAAATAATTGGAAAACACGATTAACGAAACAAAGTAGACTAATTTACTTTGGCAGTAACAATTTTTTTTGTGAGCTATTTAAGACAATCTGCCAGAATGGTGAAGGGGGAAGTAAATGTGACTTGTAAATCCTCTACAACACATTTCTATCAATCGTTAAAATTATCAAATGTAACTTTTATGTCTAAACTATGGAGGTTAGATCTATACTCTAACCTCCATAGTCTAAACTCTATTCCACATGCTTCAATGACAGTCCCATGGAGACTAGACAAGGAGTCCGAACTCCATGTAAACAAATAATTGACAAAAATAAGATGTCAGTAGTGTTCCTTTTGCACCGGTGGCAGTGGAGAGAGTATGAGCGAGAGTTTGAATTGAAAAACATGACGCATTTATGTAGTATTCTAAAAATTATTTGCAGTCAAAGTATTTTTCCAATAAAAGTTAAACTTTTATTTATTAATAATAAGTCTAACAAAATGACAAGTATATACTTCAGCCCTGTAGCTATTATACTATATTTACTCCTTGTCTAGTCTCCATGGACATTTTGTTAGGGAATGGATATTACCGGAAATCATTTACAAAGCATAATTTTAGTGATTATTGATAATTTAGCAAATCAATTCTATTTTTGCACAATTATCTTTAGTATATTATTAAATTTGTTATTTAACTCTTTTTGCAGATGGGCCAACATCAACCAGCAGTATTTTATTAAATTCTAAATTAAACAACCAAGATTTCAAATTAAAATGATTTAATATTTTATATGTACGATTATGTATTTTCTTTAAAGTTTTATTATACAATTGTTATTTTTTCGAATTTTCTTTACAAGTAAATAGAGCTATTGGTGTCGTGCCAATATTTCTCTTCATGAAATTTTGCAAAATTTCTTCTCAATCCTTCATGTTCATCAATCCTACCTAGGAGATGTCGAAAATGATCATTATTCAAGATTATGTAAATACTAGCTTATACTCGCGACTCCGCTTGCGATTTAATATTCTATCTCTGGCTCCCGTCATTTTAATACTAAAAACCTTAATGTAATTTCCCACCGCTCCCAGTACTTCAAATATTTGTCGACACTTCCATCAAATTTCTATTACATCAAATATTTTGAATTCTATCTCTCGTAGCAAGAAACGTATCTAATTGTGGGTATGGTACACAGTTCTATAAAATTTGTAACGATTTTCTATTCTCCATCAAATAACAATGAGAACGGATAGGTTCGACAACAAACACAGGACAAGAGGAAACGAACTAGGTATAAGAGAGGATAAAAGAGATATAGGGGACGGAAAAAAAGGCCTAGAAAAGTCTACTTGTCAGGCTTTGACCTCCATTCCAGTACTACTACTATTACTACTCTTCATCAAAATGTATATTAAGTCACGACAGTACGTTGTATCAAAAATGTTAAAGCTCTATCTACGATATATAAGGTAAGTTCAATTGACACAGATATTGCTGTCTCTGGCAGGGGGTGGAGCTTAATATTTCAACCTTCTAGCAGTAGTTACTAAGTTGTTAACCGGAGTGCAACCACAACACTTGCAGACCAAAGGATATGTCAGGGGCAGCAAACATTACCTTCTAGCTCTAGTTTATAATTTACCCACCAGAGAGCATATAAAAGTGCTAGAGTTCCTAATAACAAGTAGGTATATTATACTGTATTTTACACTTTTTACTCTGCCATAAAATATATTGAAACTTGTTTCATTTTCGAATTAACCTTTCACATTAATAAATGTATACATGTATTCAACAAAGTGTGTCACAACTTTTTGTTTAATTCTAAGGGATCATGACTCCGCGACCCCCTGGATCTGCCACTAACTGCAACGTGCGTTACACCAATGTGGTAAAAATGAAAAGTTTATGGAGGTAGACATGAAGAATTTTGATTATACAAAAGCTTATTATAGTCATTAATTTTTCGTGTCATTTATTACATAAAATTATATATATATTTTCTTTGCAAAAATATACAATAATTGATAGGTATTAAGTTATTGTTTGAGTTTTTTTGATTAATAATTTTTGACAGGAAACACAATATTTGACAGGAAATACATGTAAATAATATATATATTTAAGTTATATATTTATATATTATTTTTTTAAATATATATAATTATTATTAATAAAAATTATATTCATTATGTTAGAGAATATATTATTATTTGTCATATCTATTTCATTGTAGATTCAACAATACGATCGGCTGCATAATTGGCATTCATTTTTAAGAATTTTACATTCGATTTGTGCCGAATTCATTTCGATTCTCGACGAACCACAAAAGTATTTTTATAACAAACAACTTTTATTCGAAACATTTTTCCGAAAACCGAATGATTTCGACATAAATCAATTGCCACCAGCAATGTAAAGATTAATTAGTTGTTTTTGGATGTATTCAGGATCGTCATTACTACGAGGTTAAGTAGGGTACGAGCCTAGGGTCCCTGGACTAATGAGGGCCCCGAAATTTGGAAACCCATGTAATATTTTGCTCATTAAAAAATAAGAATTGGTTTCTTAGTTCAACCTATAATTTACAAAGATACGAAACTTTTTTTCTTTCATCAAAACGGAGAGCCTATTGATAAATTTTTGTCTATGGAAGAGCAATAGGGAAGATCGTCTAGTAGGAGCATGAATATATAGCAGACAAGGGCGTCGTCAGCCGATGGCCCAGAGGAGGGCAAGTTGATATATGGAAGATGGGAAAAGTATGAATTTTAAATACAGTCAAAAGCACATGAAGCTTTACACTGGCAGTGCGAGTCTTACCCCTACGGCTACGGTGATTGTAATAAGAACGGTACAAAGTCCAATGTGTAAAGCTCCATGAGCTCTTGACTGTACAATAAATAAAACTTGTAAACAAAGTTATTATACTTATTAGAATAATAGAATACAAATAATTTGGGACAAAATATAGGATAAAAGAATGATAGAATAAAAAGAATTGGGAAGCAATCAAATTACAGGATTTTAATAATAAAGTATTCGAGCAAGATTCTTTTTTTTATATTAAGTTAATTGAAACACAATCTTCGAGGGTTTCTGTAAACTTCTCGACCTCTTTATTATGAAAATCTTGTAAGTTTTCTCATCATGGCCAGACCATTCAGGCGATTTTCCCCTATAGTGCTTCTTAACCAGGTTTTTAGTCTTCTGAGGCTGCTAAACGATCGCTCTATCGTACACGTTGTACACGGTAGAGTGATCAACAACGCTTTTCCCGTTTCGGGAAAGAAGGTTTTTGTCTTTTTTAGGACATCAACAACGGTTAGATTTGTTGGGTTGGGTTTATCATACCACAATCGCTGCCACAGTTCAATTTCATTTTGTATGTTCGGTAAATCATAAAATTGGGCGATAGTTTCGCAAGTTTCTGTAAGATTTTCGACTGACATCGTTTGCATTTGCGCCGGGAATGTTGATTTGCTCAGTTATTTATAATTTACAAAAACAATTGTCATTATTTTACGGAAAGTACGAAAGTTAAACGCAGTGACTCACCAAAAATACTTTCTGATGTCCATGTTGAGGAATATGGACCCAGTAACTGTGTAGATTGGGAACTTATTTACTCGTGAGTCAATATTCACTAAAGATTTGATCTTATGGCGGCGCACAATACAAACGAGATACAAATATATAATATATAAATATATATATATAATATCTCATTCAAAAACAATGAGTCATTGTGTTTGAATCTCTAGGGGGGCAGCTACCCCTCCCTGCCCCTGGCCACCCCCTTGGCGACGCCCTTGATAGCAGATACGGTTTTCAGTTTTTTTTGGACAGTTTTAATTCATATGACCAAATTTTCGACTAATGGATTGTTCTATCCATGTGATAAACAATCAAATTATATATTATGAACAGAAAAAAACTTAGCGTGTATGTATAACAATATGATTAAAATTAGAACTATTTAGGGTCAAATGTATAAGTACACATAGCCACAAAAGTAGCGCTCATTTTTTCTAAACTTTATAATTGATTTGTGCCTTATTAATTCGATCTTCGAAAAAATGCTTTGGATAAAAGATGTTCATTATAAATAAACTAACAACTTTTATTGGAAACATTTTCCCGAAAACCGAATGAATAAGGTACAAATCAACTAAAAATATTTGCTAAAATAAGTGCTACTTTTGTGCCTTTATTTGGGTATAGTACATGTCGTTTCAATAAAAAATATTTTTTAGAAAACTACTAATTATTTTTGAAAATAATACCAAATTTCGTGAAACAATTGATGACCTTTTCTATTCACATATTTCACCATTCAATTACATGTCACAGGTATATAAAGTCTTTCTATAAAAAGGATCCAACATCGGGTAGTCGACTCATATTTGAAATATATATTATTCAAAAAGGATTAATTTTGTTGAAAATATTCAGGTTGCATATATAATATAATAACGTTCATACACGTAAATAATATTTAAAAAAATTATAATACCCGTATGGATAACTAAGAGAGAAATTAAGGGGAGTTGGAAGATCGTTTCTGTATTAAACATAATTGATACGCGGGGATATTGAGCCATAATTTTGAAGTGTCATAAAATCAGGGTGTGATTCAATTAAAAAATTTTTTTTTATTATTGTTTATTCGAGTTGTAATCGAAGTGAAAAATGCCTCGCAAGTACTATTTGTGTAAAAGTGTTTCTAACAAAGCAGCGAAAATTCCTTTGCATATTCAGTAAGCAGTATATTATTATAATAGAATTTCATATTTTGGATTGTGGTTTTTTAATTATAAAAAAAAAATCAATCGTTTCAATGTATTTTTTGTTACTGTATATTGACCAAAAAACTGTCGATTGAAGCTTTTTTGTCAAAATTTCAGCTTATTCTTTTGTAATTATTTGTATACATGGCTAAAAAAGTAACGTTCTTTTTTGAAAATATTTTAATTGATTTGTTCCTACTTCATTCGTTTTTAACAGAAAAGTAGCGTTCCTTTTTTCATAATTTTATAATTGATTTAACTCTATGAACCTACACCTCTAATATTGCTCACACAAATAGGGTTCTTTTTTTAAATTTTATAATTGATTTGTGTCTCCTTCATTCGATTTTCGGGAAAATGATACAAATATTTATAATGAACAGCTTATAGTCGAAACATTGTTACGAAAACCAAAGGAATGAGTGCTTTATTAATTTTCACCAAAGAACCCTATTTGTGTGGCCAATATTAGAGTTAGTTAATGACTAGATGAATCTGTTGATATTTCTGAGTATATAGTCCGGGAGACTTTTCTGGAAGCCGTTGAACATGTCGATTTGACCGTTTATCCAAAGTTTACGAGATTCAAATTATTTTTAAGTTTAATTGTAAGATAATCAAGTGAAGAACGAGGAAAAATTTTCGTCCTACAAATTCAATGGAATGGACTCCGAGTCTCCCATCCTCAATGTTCAACGGCTTCCAGAAAATTTCGATACCGTTTTCCAAAATTTTATAATTAAATAGTTGGGCGTCTTGTCAAAACGAAGCTACTTACAAAGTACCAGCTTGATGCTCATCATCCTGAAAAAACCCTTCGGTCTCCCGGACCAATACCTACGATATTTTTTAGAGTCTTACATAAGCTTTGATGATATAGTACGGTACTTTCATTAAAAATATGGTGGCATCTGGATAAAAGCTTTCATGTATGTGCAGTAATATCCCCAACTTACGCGATAAATGAGACTGAGCTATCGGTACCAAACCAATAGAAACATTTTCTTCAAAAATTCGCTAAAAATGGAATTTTTTTCGAATATTTGATAAGTTAAAAAATGCCCATTTTAATATTTCAGAACTTTTGAATGGAGATTAATTTCAATTTTATTACGGATATTTATAATACGTTAAGAGAAATGAGGTTAATTTTTATACGCTTTTTATTAGTTTCACCTGTATGTATGTATGTATGTAACCGACCCTTTTGGGCTCGATTTTCTCCTACTTTGAACGATCAGATTTAATTCTAATTTTGCACAAGATCGATGACAATGCAATAATTCGATTAAAATATCCGATTATCCTGATTAGATTCGCCAGGATTCATTAATTTCTTTCCGCATCCTTTGCATGAGAGTAAGAGAGATAGAGCTGGTGCGCGAACTTCAACTAAAAAATGAAAAATAAATAATAGTTTAAAAAAACTAAAAAAACACGCTTTTATAGAAAATCCAACTAAAAAATAGAAAATAAAATTTATTAAATTTGGATTAAGAAAAGTGTAAATAAGAAACAAATGTATATTAATGGAATAACTATTGACACTATGCACCCCACGCTTTTTTCCATTAATATACATTTGTTTCTTATTAACACTTTTCTTAATCCAAATTTATTAAATTTTATTTTCTATTTTTTAGTTGGATTTTCTATAAAAGCGTGTTTTTTTAGTTTTTTTAAACTATTATTTATTTAAAAGTATTTTTTGGCTAAAATGTATGATTTCAAATGTAAATGTGTCTAATTCCACCGAATACCGAATGGATTCAGTCATTTTACGAACTTACTTTAAAAAAAAGATTTAAATTTACTTAATAAAAACAATAATAATAATAATAGTTATAATTTTAGTTTTTCCTTATTTATTATTACACTTGATGACCATGCTAATTTTTGACCTCTATGTATAGGTATACAACAACGTTGTATGTAATACAGTAGAACTCCAATAATATCCGGATTAATTGGATTAATTATATCAACATCATTAAATGGGATGGTACATAACGGGGCCATGCCTGAGTATATGGCCATCTGCATGCTAGTGTGTATAGCCGCCTTCAAAATAACATCTTATATAATAAAATTTCAAATTCGCCCCAATACCTAGATCAGTTTTTGTATTATACATACGTATTTCGACTACAAAGTAGTCATCATCAATATAAATTAGCTAGTCGTAATTTACTCTTTGACAATTAGAAATAGATAGAAAATCGAAATCAATAGGCAAAAATAAAACTAAAAAAAAAATTAAACAAAATAAATTTTATTGAAATTACTCTTGTTAAAATTCCTTTCATTCAAATTTACTCTTGTTAACATTACTCTTATATTGTCTCAGGATATGTTATTCGTTGCTAATTTGGTGGCAGTTTCAAATGAATGAGAATGAAAGCAATTTTAACAAAACACGACCTCTCGATCAAAAGTATTCATAGCCGAAAGTCACAGAAAGCCTTAGTTTATGAGCAACACGCTCTGAAAATGGCGTCATCTTGGTCTCGGAAGTCGATCTCGGTCAAATAGGCTTAAATTCAAGTAGGTTGTAGTACATAGCCATTCGATCAAAAGTTACCATAGGTATTCCTCAGATTTTTGGGACGTGTGCTTAAACTTGAATGTACAAACTTAAATACTTGAATGTATGCAAATATCATCGAGAGCAAATTTTTCAGATAATTTCCTTGGAGATTCAGCTGCCTGCGTACTGCGCTCTCAATGAACGCTGGCCGAGCACGGCCCTGGGTATATATTTAAATTTGAAATAGTAATCGAACGAGAATTTTATGGTCCCAGAGTAATAAAGCAGTTAGTTGTATTATTGGTTACTCTGGGACCATCTATATAAAATTTTAATATGTACCACACCATTTTATGATCTTGATAATAAAACATCTGGCCGCCATCTGGACCTTGATTGTACATGTAATATCGGCAGTACACACTCGGTGAGTGTACTCACAACGCTTGGTCTGCCTCATGTCGACTCGCCTGACCTCGTCAACGCTCCATTAAAAATTGATTTTTTGACATGAGTCACAGGAAGTGAACTTTCAACCGCCATTTTTACTCCGTAATTTATAATTTAAAAATGTAACTTTTTAGGTATACCAACGTAATTTCGGGCTAAGCCGCGTTGACTAACTGACGAGAACTGTATTGCCGTCCGAACACACGGCGAGAGTGTACACAGCTACACTCGCAGCTCCTCGCCTTGCGAATGTCTCGCCAAGACATTCGCCGATTGCTCTCGTCGAGTGGGTATTGCCGGCATAACGTTTCAATGGAGTATACACAGTTCTTACAGGTCAAGCTAATAATAAAAGCGTGAATCTGCTACACAGTCTCCATATAGATATAGAGATAGAATTCATTTGTTTTGACTATTATATGCGCGTAAGGGGAACTTATTTAAAAGTAGAAGGGCAACTTATTATACTGGTTATATTTCATACGTTTAAATAAAATGATAAATGGATTACAAGTGGGGGGAAACATTAATATGTTTCCTCCCCGTCATTTTCAAAATAGACTGATCCACTCAAACTGTGACGATCTTCGAAGCTTCTTTACAAATGAATATACTTCTATGTAGTCTCTCTATATGAAGGTTGTTGTGTGGTTCATATATTCATAACAATTTGTTTTCTTTGATACCAAAATTTAAAATTAAAACGTATAATAATGCATTGGTATACTCTCTATACCATCAATTGCTTTAAAAAAAAAATGTACCCCCTCTTTTGTGTACCTTTTAACTGTTATAAAAGTACTCCTACTCCGAATAATTACTATATTAAAAAACCCATTTATTTATATTTTTATTTATCATATAGAGAAGTTATCGTATAATATAAGAATCAAGTTAATTACAAACTATTTACCGTTTGTAATCACAACAAACCCAATACGAACAGAATATTGTTAATAAATCTTACCAAAAACAAATAAATATTATTGTTTTCTTGCATAATATTTCTTTTTGGTTTGATAAAATAATAAAAATTTCATTTTCTAAACTTTTTATTCTTGTGTTATTTTTTAATATTAAATCTTTATTAAATAAAATTTTATGCAAAAACTGAATAGTTATGGGAGGTAGTGGTAGTACGTTATTCGGAGCCGTTGAACCGTAAGTTTTCAATTTATTTTAATATATTATCACATCATCATCAACAACAAACACGGTAATTAATTTATATTTACGAAATATGCTTTGATCATTTTATATTATAAATTAATTAATTTAATATTACCTACAGACAAAAACCCATTAATTATTGTACTATGATATTTTTAATTGTTATAAAGGTGTTTATTAAATATTATAGTTTTTGGCGAATTTCCTCCAAAGGAAATGCAGCTATTGTTTTTGTACCAATGTTGGAATTGTTGGGTCGAGCTCACAACGACCCAACTGAAGAGGTGGGTCGAAGTGGAAGTTGAGAAATTCGGCACAATTTTTAAAAGTTAAAGATGGCGACAGATAAAATTACTTTGTATGATTCGGACAGAGATATTTTAGCATTATTGTGATGCACCAACATATATCTAACTGTCGCCACAAAAGACATTTTGATTATGTATAAACAAGTGAAAATAACAACTGAGTTAATTTCTTTAATACCCGGTATATACTGAGTTTATGAAAAGGAGTTTCAAACAAAAGTTTTTTTTTTTTTAATAGTGCTACAATTCAAAACTGTATAAATTGAAAAGGGAAAGTTTTGAAATGTGTTGGTCGGACGTTAAAATGAACCAGATTTTCGTACTGTTTGGGTCGAAATTTCGCTAGAAAATGATTATTATTAAAATCGAGCGCAAAAATTTTCTTTACTTTTTTTGCATTTTTTCTAAGGGGTACCCCTTAAAAAAATTTCAAAAATTAGAAAAAAATTTCTTAGCCCCGATTTTGATAAAAACTTCGTTTTAAGCTAATTTGGATCTAGCGAAAACGATGCAGTTCGTTAAAATACGATACGATTTACGTTTTTTAAGATATCACACCTATAGTGCTAAAATTCAAAACTGTATGAATTGAAAACGGAAAATTTTAAAGCGTGTTGGTCGGACGTTAAAATGAACCTGATTTTCGTAGTGTTTGGGTCAAAATTTTCCTAGAAAATGATTATTATTTAAACCGAGCGCAAAAATATTCTTAACTTTTTTTGCATTTTTTTTAAGAGACACCCCTTAAAAAATCGCAAAAATTAGAGAAAAATTTCTTATCCCCGATTTTGATAAAAACTTCGTTTTAAGCTGATTTGGATCTAGCGAAAACGATGCAGTTCGTTAAAATACGATACGATTTACGGTTTTCAAGATATTACACCCATAGTGCTAAAATTCAAAACTGTATAAATTGAAAAGGGAAAGTTTTGAAATGTGTTGGTCGGACGTTAAAATGAACCTGATTTTCGTACTGTTTGGCTCAAAATTTCCCTAAAAAATGATTATTATTAAAATCGAGCGCAAAAATTTTCTTAACTTTTTTTGCACTTTTTCTAAGGGGTACCCCTTAAAAAAATTTCAAAAATTAGAAAAAAATTTCTTATCCGCGATTTTCATAAAAACTTCGTTTCTAAGCTAATTTGGACCTAGCGAAAACGATGCAGTTCGTTAAAATATGATACGATTTACGGTTTTCAAGATATTACACGTTATTCGGATATTTTGTTTGACGTATGTGAATTATTCATGAAGTTGATATACACGGTTTCTAAAAACAATGTAATGTCGGCAGTACACATTCGGCGAGGCAAGACAAGATATAATGAGCACGAGAGTGTACTCACAACGCTTGGTCTGCCTCGTGTCGACTTGGTTTGCCTCGTCAACGCTCCATTAAAAATCGGTTTGTTGACACGAGTCAAACGAAACGAGAGGTGAATACGAGCACCCTCCGGACACTCTCGTCTACATTCGATTCAACTTTCAACCGCCATTTTTACATATTCCACTAACCGCTTTAAATGTACCCTTTAATCTTAAATAGTATAACAAGAAAATAAATAAAAACTGTATAAATTTATGAATACTTTTTTTCAAATAGTTTAATTTTACTTTTCTGGTATACCAATTTAATTTTTGGCCAAGCCACGTCAACTAACTGACGAGAACTGTATTGCCGACCGAACACTCGGCGAGAGTGTACATAGCTTCACTCGTGGCTCCTCGCGTTACGAATGTCTCGCCGAGATATTCGCCGAGTGTGTACTGTCAAGTTATAAAAGGTCGTATAACTCGAAAAAAACACTTTGGAATGAAATTTTTATGTTAATATTTTTAAAGAAGCTATCCAACGATATCAAAGTCAACCACTCATTCCCGCACCTCGGGATGGGGTGAGGGGCAACCTTGAAATCTTAAATGGGATTTTCAGGTTTTTATTGCAGATTCACATTCTCTATCTACTTAATAAAACTCTACTGTCTGACGGACTGACAACGTACAGACTAAACTGGTGGTTCTAGAAGCATAAAATTTTGCACAGGAGCTCCTTATGTAACGTAAGTGAGCACTAAGAATGGATTTTTAAAAATGCACTCCCCTACGGGGGTTATATACGGGAGGAAAGTTTGTATGGAAATTTGTCATTTATTAAATTAGATATCTTGGAAGTTGGTATTTAGGCTTCTGTTTATAAATAAAAGTCAGTTGTATCTGAACCTGCAATTAAAAATTTGTATTCCCATTTAAAATTGCCTTAATTTTTTTAATATATTGAACACGATTTTTTTTCGTTTTTCGTTTCAAAGTGTTTTTATCGAGTTCGGCCGTTGCCAGAGTTTTTGGAAACCCTATATACTTTTGCAAGACGTAAATAACAAAACCTTATTTGACAACATGACATTGTTTGTAGTTTATATACAAATTGTTATTAACCCGACTTCAAAAAGGAGGATGATTCTCAATTCGGCTGTATTTTTTTTTTCTCACCTCAGAACTCCGTCATTTATGAACCGATTTTGAATTTTTTTTGTTTGTTTTAAAGGGTTTGGTTTCCCATTGGTCCCATTGCCACCAAATCGCATTCTGATGAGAAATTTGAAAATTCTGAAATCCTCATTTTATATGTGATGACCGATTTCTGCGAAATTTTTTTTTTTTTTTAAAGGGTATACTCATTCATAATGGGAAAATAAGAAAATTTTGTGTAGAAAAAACTGAAAATCTGTTATAAAAAAATGCACTAACAATAAAAAAAAAAAAAACGGGTAAAAAAAAAGTGTTATAAAAAATGCACTAAAAATTAGTAGGTCGTTTAGTAGGTCTACCCATATTTAGACAAATAAAATCAGTTATAGAACTTCAAATTCAGTAAAAAGCGAGAAATAAACCATATTTTGACAAAATGGAAACCCGACTTCTAAAATCAAATATTCTATAACAAAAATTGCACTAAAAAGTAAAAAATAATTGCATATTCTTGTGCCAATTTTAGTTCACCTAAGTACAATTATTGTTATATAAGGTTGTTGTAAAATTTTTGCATAGAAAAATTACGGGAAGTAATTTAAAGAATATTTTTATATTTTAAATTATTCGCCTACTTGTTATCGTTTCGAAGATACGATGGAAATTAACGACTAACCTCCATCATATATAGATTGCTGTTCCTTTTGGATTAAATTGAAGCATATACTAGAGCCATCTATACTGACGAGTTTAGTGGTAAAACTAAACATAAAAAGCCGCGCGAGAATTAATAAATAAAATAATCTTCATTTTTGCTATGAGTTTTTTTTTGAATATTTATAATAATTTTCTATAAAATCTTTTTATTATAAATTTTATTGTTTTTACTTTTATTGTTTTTACGATTTTTCAACGGGTGTTTCGTATTGATTAAAAAGTAGGTATTACAATTTCTTTTTTTTTACTTTGAATTTGGGTTTGTAAGTGATATTTGCGTCATAACCTTCTTACATGCTCGTTCTTTATTATATTTAAATAAAAAAGTAAAACAAAAAGAGAAAAAAACAAAATGCTGCCAAAATTTAAACATTTAACCTTGTAAATAAAATGAAACTTTAATTCTGCATCAGATACAAATTCTACTTAATCACTTGTTATTTATAAATAATCCTTACATAGTATAAAACAAAGTCCCCCAGCCGTGTCTGTCTGTCTGTTCGCGATAAACACCAACTACTGAACCGATTTTCATGCTGTTTCCACCAATGGATAGAGTGGTTCTCGAGGAAGGTTTTAGTATATAAATAAAATTTCAAATTCACCCCCTTCCTCCTTTACCTAGATCAGTTTTTTGTATTATAAATACATATTTCGACTACAATGTAGTCATCATCAGTATAAATTAGCTAGTCGTACTTTACTCTTTGACAATTAGAAATAGATATAAAGTCGAGATCAATAGACAAAAATAAAAATAAATAGAAAATTAACTAGATTAAAATATACTAGATTTAAAATATAATAAATTTTAATTTATATTGAAATTACTCTTGTTAAAATTTCCTTCATTCACATTTATTCCTGTTAATTTTACTCTTATTAAAATTACTCTTATATTGTCGCAGGATATGTAACTTGTTACTAATTTGGTGACAGTTTCACAATCTATCTTGGTTTTACGCTACTTATATATGTTCGCCCGACTTTAGATGCTATTCTAAGAGCGCACCTGATTGGTGCTGAGTTATGCCTTGCGCAGTGAACACGTTTTTGTATTTTGACATATTTAGAGAGAGATGGACATATTAGCACTTGATTTTACCGTAAGATTTTGATTAAATCTGAATTTGGTACCGGTCCATTGTCTAGATTCATAATATTTCTTTTGAATTTCTGAATGTATATGCTTTCGTATGCATCCAGCTCTGAGGGATTTTGTACAGCCTTAACAAGTTTTAAATTGGATTTGTCGATTTTATGGTCAATCTCTATAATGTGTGCAGCTACACAGGATTTTTCTAATCTGCCGTATTTCGTATGAGCCATATGTTCTTTGAATCGGGTTCCAATTTGTCTACGGCTTTGGCCTATGCATGTATGTTTGGCCTATGTCAAGTTTTTGTATACATTGGCTAAAATATAATGATATTTGTTGGAGGTGTCGGAAAACATATTATAAAACAAATATGTTAAATATGCTATGCATAGATAGCGATGCATAGAACACATACGTTTAAAAAATTTGCCTATAGATGGCCTTGCAAATACTAAAATCATATATGACATTTCATTTTCATCAGACAAAAATTGTGACCGCTAGAAAGTAATTTATGTATTCTAAAGGAAATTCGCTAAGTTGAAGCAGCTCCAGCGTAACGAATTTTTTTTTGTATTCTGAGTGTACCTAATACGAATCACTTTTCGATATACCGGTGAATTTTTTTTTAGTATACTGATACAATAATGCTTTGCTCCATGGTATTCCAAAACATTCCACAATGTAGTGTGCACACTGTACATAGAGGTAATAATTAACAGTAATTAAACTATCTTATATTATTTTGATTAATACAATGTAGTTTCAAGGTTGAAATGTAACTACGTTCAAAAAAGTATTATAATTATAAGTATAATTGTGAATTAAAAAAAAAAAGTTTATTTTATACCCGAGGAACGCTTTTATAGATTAGAAAATAAATAATTAAACATAATTTATTTTTTAATATTATTAATTGGATATTGTTTATTATATATACCGGTATAAACATAATAAATATTTCGTGGTCTCATTATGATATGTGATTTTTCCACGAAGATCTTGGGAATTTCACGAAACGTCGGCGTATTGTGTAAACATGAAAAGTTACATGTAGTGCCTGTACAAGTTTTGTGAAAAGCCTATCATACGTCTCTTACTAAATCTGCCTTACTTTATACGGTAGTTTCATTATGAATTCCTTTTTTCAGAAAGATCCTACTGGTCTAAGATCCGGCATTACTGAAAACCTTCCCTCATCTGTTAATTGAATGAAATAATTTTTAAAAGGCAGATAACAATATTATAAATGTAGGAGTGCAATGTCTGCCACCGTAGTCCTGCTGGCTATATCATATTAATTAATTAATTAATTAATATGATATAGTGTCTTTGTTTGTTGCTCGAACAAATATATTTGTCTCTCTCTCTGCGTAGAACACATTTTTTTAAAATATTAATTAAATATTAATATTATAAATTTTCTCATATTATAAAATATATTTTATATAATAAATATATAATTAAATTATTTGAAGCCTATATAAAAAAATTTTTAAGTAATAAAATTTTCAAAAAATGTGTGCTACCCAGAGAGAGAGACAAATATATTTGTTCGAGCAACAAACAAAGACACTATATCATATTAATTAATTAATATGATATAGCCAGCAGGACTACGGTGGCAGATATTGCACTCCTACATTTATAATATGGTTATCTGCCTTTTAAAAATTATTTCATTCAATTAACAGATGCGGGAAGGTTTTCTAATGCCGGATCTTAGACCATACGTATTTCATGGAAAATTAGCGTATTGTTGTATGATATTACACAAAAAGACTTATTTATTGTTCATGTCCGTTTTTACACATATGACTTCAGATGTAATTATTCATGGCATTGATTTGGTGAGCGCAAGCGCAGTAGTATTTTTTGATGCATGTTTTTAGTTTGATGAAAGACTTCTATTTTGATGATTTTTGACCCGACTTCAAAAAGGAGGATGGTTCTCAATTCGTCTGTATTTTTTTTTTTTTAATGTTTGTCACCTCAGAACTCCGACATTTATGAACCGATTTTGAATTTTTTGTTTTTGTTTTAAAGGGTTTGATTTCAGATTGGTCCCATTGTCACCAAATCGCATTCTGGTGAGGGGATCCCCTGAAAATGGAGGAAAATCTTCATTTTATATGTGATAACCGATTTCTGCGTTTTTTTTTTTTTTTTTGAAAGGGTATACTCATTCATAATGGGGAAATAAGAAAAATTTTTTAAAAACCCACTTAAAAAAAATTTTTTACAAAAAAAAACCGACCCAAAAAAAAAAATTTTTACAAAAATAAAACAAAATGCATGTAAAAAAAAAACTGAAAATCAGTTATGAAAAAATGAACAGTATTGATATTTAACATAATAATCATGAATTGAGTTGTTTTAAATATTTCAAAGTATTATAAAATATGTCTTCTTCCCTTGGGCATTTTACGAAGCTTGCTTATTTAAACAAGCGCAGATTATGTTAAACATAATCTGTCGAAACAAGATCGGCTTTAAACGAAGGCGTTATGACTGCACAGTATGCCTACTTGGAAACTGGCAGGTTATGGGTTCGAATCCCGACATCGGCAGTTTGTCAATTACTAAAGAAAAAAAAGGGCGGTTAATTGACTAAACTGTCTGCGTATGGACAAGAACGCAGTAACCGGCTATACTTGAGAAGGTTTTCTGCAGTTTCCTTCACGAACTCCAGATGAATATCGGAATAGGTCCTATCATAGTCGGCTGCAGCCGCATATCTTACCAATTCCTAGTCTATACATAAAAAATTCCTTCCACTCCACTCACATCCCCACATCCTTAGGCATCACAATGGATCTTATGGTCGAAGTGCAGCCCGTCTAGGGCAGCCTCTACAATCTATCTATCTATCTAAACGAAGCCCCAAGCACTACATGTAACTTTTATGAAACCGGCTTTATGAAGGTACACCATACCAAGCAAAAACCTTCCACAAAAATTTTTCATTAATCATATCTAATTATTTTAAATTATAAACATTTTTAGTCTTATAAAAAACTTAGTTTTCAAGGTAAACTGGTTTGATTTTGATGTACACTCAAACTATATATTTGAAACATTCTAAGCTTAAATATGATACTGCTTACAACTCGGATTGATGTTTTATTTTAATTTTATCCTCTACAAAATTAAAGAATTTTCATTCCAATCGGACTAAATATATATATATATATATAAATATATATATATATATATATATATATATATATATATATATATATATATATATATATAATATATATATATATATATATATATATATATATATATATATATAATATATATATATATATATATATATATATATACATATATATATATATACATAAACATTATACATATAGGACAACCCTATCGTCTTTTGCCCTGCGAGTTCAACTAGTCAAGTCCCTTCCGTTCGATACTTTCGTGAGTTTTTAACCCGACTTCAAAAAGGAGGATGTTTCTCAATTCGTCTGTATTTTTTTTTTAATGTTTGTCACCTCAGAACTTCGTCATTTATGAACCGATATTTTGTTTTGTTTTAAAGGGTTTGATTTCAGGTTGGTCCCATTGTCACCAAAACGCATTCTGGTGAGGGGATCCCCTGTAAATCGAGGAAAATCCTCATTTTGTATGTGATAAACGATTTTTACGAATTTTTTTTTTTTTTTTGGAAAGGGTATACTCATTTATAATGGGAAAATAAGAAAATTTTTTTAAAAATCGACTTCAAAAAAATTTTTTACAAAAAAAAACTGACCCCAAAAAAAAAAAATTTTTACAAAAAAAAAAACAAAATGCATGTAAAAAAAACTGAAATTCTATTATGAAAAAATGCACTAAAAAAAAAAAAAAATATTTTGACAAAATGGAAACCCGACTTCAAAAATCGAATATTCTAAAACAAAAAATGCACTAAAAAATATATATGTACCTAAGCAAAAATTTTTAAATATATATGTACAATTATTGTTATTTTTGGAGGCGGTGTCAGCATAGAGAAATTCACATAAAATTTGGATATTTTTTATTCTTAAACTACGTCCGATCCAGCATCATTTTCTATAAAGTTGGGACCAAAGTTAATATACCCGTATATATATTGACTGTGTTCAGCCGAACTAAGTCCTTAGTAAACTAAGTAATTTAGTCAGTGGACTGAGCTAAGTTGTTGGTCGGGACACTTTATAGATACTAAGAGACTTTTCTTATGCCGCCATTTTACTTCGTATGTCACGGCCATTGTAGCATGAAATTTCGACGTAGTAAAACAGAACATTCGAAATATTAAGTGAATTTTTATTATATGGAAAATTACGTATAAAAAATGGATATATCAAATTTTTTATTGGGCAGTTTGAGTACGATAATGTTATTTATGAGATAACAAAGATAGAGCTGAATTAATTTGTTTTGACTATTATATGCGCGTAAGGGGAACTTATTTAAAAGTATAAGGGCAACTTATTTAAACCATATTTGAATCATATATTTAATACTTAGTATTAAATATATATTTCCTCCCCGTCATTTTGAAAATAGACTGATCCACTCAAACTGTGACGATATTCGAGGCTTCTTACAAATTAATATACTTCTAGTAAGTATGTCCAGGCCGAAACCCACAGCGCTCAGATGACAATCAGAACAAAATTTTATTTATTCTAACTTACTTAATTTACTAAGGACTTAGTTCGGCCGAACATGGCCATTATCTATATATATATATATACCGGATATAAACATACAATAAAGAAGATATTTTCTGGTTGATTTGTAAATAGAATTTGATAATAAATTTGAATTATTTCACAAAGATTTCTAAATACATGGAAAAGTTTCAATAAAAGTAAAAAAAAAAAAAATTCAATCAATATTTACACAATCCACTTTTCAGTCATCAGTTTTTATTGAATACCCTCATGACATAAACAAGAAAAAAAAATTGCTAAAACGACCCTTTTATTTCGTCAAATTCTAATGAAATAGCAACTTATATAAATATTTGAAAGTTATAGTGATGTAACAACTAAGTGTGATACCTCATGCATTAAATAAAAAAAATTATTTCACTTGCTAAAACAGAACCGATATCAAATTAAAACTATTCAAATCGGACAAAAATTTGACAGTGCTATTAATTTTTATTTACTCTGATAACGTCACGATGTTTAATCTATTTTGGAATCTATTTTGGTAGTTTACTCCTTAAGAATCAATTTCAATTTAAAGCCCCCGGTACGACAATTTGATGGGTAGTGAAATCAAGTGTTTAAAAAAAGCGTTATGTTTTTTTTTTTACCAGCTAACACTTAATTTTGAATGGTCAATTTTTACAACTGGAAATAAAGTATTATTTATGTTTATAAAGTGAATAAATAAAATGAAAACAAAAGTTTATAAAGAACTTAATACATCAATATTCGAACAATTGCTAAAGATAATTTTATTCAATTGATAATAATTGAATTAATTTTCTTCAGATAGTTATTTGTATTCTTAATTTAAAAAAAATATCGTTGAAAATTATTTTGAATATTTAATTCAACTTATATCAAATCAACCATGATTATTAATAACCAATTGGAAAATACTTGTTACTCATGAGTTGATAAAGATTGATTAAACATAAGCATTTTTTCAGTAGTAATAAATTACATAGCACTCTAGATCTGATTCGCACCATTTAATTATCTTAATGTAAGATTTGAATGAGAAGCAATAAAATTATAATTTAAAAAGAAATTATATTTAGTTTTGGGGGGAGGAGGTCATGACTCCCATTACCACCCCTCTAGATTCGCGTTTGAATTAATTGTAGTTTTGTTATTGCATTAAAAATTGGTGTGAGTAGCGTTATCCCAGAATTATCCGATTTAAATGTGTTTTTTTTCATTCCACTAATTTTGAGGCAAATTATTCATTTCTTCAAAAGTAGCATTAGGTTTGTGTTGCCTGGTGTAAATGGAAAAAATTGCGACATACTTTATCTTACACCAAGAGAAAATACAATCTATTAAAAAGTATTTTTTATAGTGCAAAAATAAAAAAATTCAAATTTTAATAGTAAATTCGAGAATATTTATTAATTAAAATTTTTCATCCAAATTAAAAAATCTGCAAAAACTACACAATCAAATTTTATAGTAATTCCCAAATTAGTTTTAATTGAACGATTTGAATGGTTTCGTCTCCAGATTACATGCAAATAACCATTTATAACAATAGTCAAATTTTTATAATAATTAATAATTTACTTTTTATTAATTTTTAACTTTTTTTAATTTTAATAATTGTTAACAAAAAAATATTTTTTTTTCACATACAAATTTTATGTTAACTTAAAAATATATAATACAAATTTCAAGAATAGAATATTATTTTAATTGTAATTATAATTTATATTATTATTATATGTTTATTATTGTTTTATACAATACAATAATAAAATGAAACTATGGTTTTTGTTGTGTCTATTGTATTATCACATAGCACGGTACTTCGCCAAGCTAACTTTTGTTGTTATCAGGACCATATCTAGGTGGGTAAGTACTACAAGAACTTAAAATTTTAAATTCGCCCCAATACCTATATTAGTTTTTGTATTATAAATACGTATTTCGACTACAAAGTAGTCTTTATCAGTATAAATTAGTTAGTCGTAATTTAATCTTTGACAATTCGAAATAGATAGAAAATCGAAATCAATAGACAAAAATAAAAATAAAATTAAACAAAATTAATTAAAATATGATAAATTTTATTGAAATTACTCTTGTTAAAATTACTTTCATTTAATTTACTCTTGTTAACATCACTCAAAGCAACCGTGATAATAGAGGGAAGTTATAGTTGTTATGCAACAGATAAAAATGATGAACAAAATTATAATAATAATTTAATGATTAAGCGACACCGCTACAGTCTAAAGTGCCAAAGATTCTAAATCCGGCACTGTACTTTTATTATTTATTATGATTATATTATTTTTCTAAAATTAAATAATAGTAACAAAAATGTGAAAATTTAGGTATGTGTATACACTGCTCTGCAAAAAAAGTGGTCCACTTTGTAAAATTCGACTACATTTTCATAAATTTGTAAATGTTTTTGATGATATATATGGGGGTTTAATTGTGCAAAAAATTTCGGCGATTGAAAAGCGGTGTGCATTACAATAAAACGGTTGAAATTCAAATTATAAGATGGGCAGCACGTAGCCCAAAGTGAAATCCAATCGAGCATCACTGGGATGAACTTGACAGACGTATAAGCAGGCCCGGATTTAGAGACCCAGAACCCCTAGGCACTTGGTATTTGGGGCTTCCTCATCTCGAAGCTATTTTGAAAATTTACATAATTAAATTCTTCCTTAAAGTCGATTAAGAAAGATTGATTGACAATTGATTTTTTTTTCTGCAAGCGTTGTCAGACACTGCGAACTGAAATCGCCAAAGATTAAACTTTTTGTCGCTCAAATCAAATCAAATATTTTCACATGTTTCATACATTTTGAACTTCTGCGTGTCATATCGCTAAATTGACTTTACGAAATCGCTCAAATTTTGATTTAATATAGAGTTTGTATAAAATTTTAAAGAATTTACGATTTTAATTGTCACTCAAAAATGTTTTGAGACCTCGGTAGCGAGAAATTTGCTATCCTGGCAACACTACCGGCCGCGTGTTCATACAAGACCAATATCACGAGTTCATATATTAGACAGAGAGAGATGTACTAGGACGGCTGCAAGCCAGGTAAGAGCCCGCGTTTGCGAGCGAGATGAACGACCGCATCTCAACTCTTTCTTATGGCAGAACGGTCGGCCTGCGTTCAGGTAGATGACCTATTTTTGTTTGACATTTTGGTTGACAAGTTCAAGAGTAAGACTACGAACTTTTAAATAGCTCGAATAATATCGTTGCAAGACTTTTAAGTTAATATTTTCTATAAAGCTTTTTGATATGGCAAGCCAGGCTTTTAAGCTTATACTAAGGTTCCGCCACTAGGGCCCCTAGGCTGGCTCGCCCCCCAGTCCGGAGTAGGAGGAAATCATGCATTATGCCTTAGCGAACTTTATTAAAAGTATGAGGAAGTCATTAGAGCAAGAGGTGGTAATATCCGCTGTTAAAAGTTTATTTCCTTCTAGAAACCTAGAAATAAAGTGAATATTTTTTAGCATTATAAAATTTATGGAAATTTCAATTTTACCAAATCAACAAAAACATATACAATTTTATAAAAATTTGGTTGGAAAATGCAAAATTCTTTCACAGGAAATAATTTCAAAGTGCGCATTTTTTTTGCTGAAGAGTATATATATCTATATATATATATATATATATATATATATATATATATATATATATATATATATATATAATAATATATATATATATATATATATATATATATATATATATATATATATATATATATATATATATATATATATTATCATAGTGGAAAATTTTCATAGTATGCAAATATTTGATTCATTATAATAAAACAGGAACGGAAACTTTATCAGAAATGAAATATTATATATTTCATACTTCATTCATTTCATTGAAAAATATTATTTATTTAGTTGTTATTTTTCTGTATACAAATTCAGAGGTAATTTCAAATGTAAAGTTATAGGTAAAAAAATAATTGCATATTCTTGTGCCAATTTTAGTTCACCTAAGCCAAAATTTTTAAATATATATGTACAATTATTGTTATTTTTGAAATTCACATAAAATTTGGACACCGACTCCAAAAATAACAATAATTGTACATATACATTTAAAAATTTTGATACAACAATATGCAATTATTTTTTTATTTTTTAGTGCATTTTTTGTTTTAGAATATTTGATAAAAATTTTTGAGGTCGGGTTTCCATTTTGTCAAAATTTTTTGTATTTCTCGCTTTTTAGTGACTTTGAACTTCTATAACTGTTTTTATTTGTCTGAATATGGGTAGACCTACTAATTTTTAATGCATTTTTTTATAAAAAATTTTGTTTAGTCCTTTTTTTTAATTTTTAGTGCATTTTTTCATAACAGATTTTCAGTTTTTTTACATGCATTTTGTTTTTTTTTTTGTAAAAATTATTTTTTTGGGGACGGTTTTTTTTTGTAAAAATTTTTTTTATTTGAAGTTGGTTTTTAAAAAACGTTTCTTATTTTTCCATTATGAATGAGTATACCCTTTCAAACAAAACACAAATTTTCGCAGAAATCGGTGATCACATAAAATGAGGATTTTCCTCGATTTCCAGGGGATCATCAGAATGCGATTTGGTTATTATGGGACCAATGGGAAACCAAACCCTTTAAAACAAAAAAAAAATCAAAATCGGTTCATAAATGACTGAGTTCTGAGGTGATAAACATTAAAAAAAATAAAATAAAAAATACAGACAAATTGAGAACCATCCTTCTTTTTGAAGTCGGGTAAAAAAAAAATACAGTAGAATTGAGAACCATCCTCCTTTTTGAAGTTTGGTAAAAAAAAAAATACAGACGAATTGAGAACCATCCTCCTTTTTGAAGTCGGGTTAAAAAGAGATATCTTCTACTATTCTGACAAAAGTAGAAAATATTGTCAAGACAAAAAAAAAAACAATTTATATTATGCCAATCAAAGATTTAGCATATTGACATTTAAAACAATATTATTGTTTCCAATTCTGTGACTTCTGTGTAACCGTAGTGACCCGTAAAAAATATACATTTTAAATACATTTTTTTCTTGTTGGTTGTTTTGTTTTCAAACTTTATATTTTTTTAGGACTCGAATTTTCTGAAAACATAATTTGAACTGGAAATTGTAACAATAAGAATTATACGAATATAATAAACTATTGTGTTCCTACTGTACACAATATGGCCGGTCAAAAGTGTAGCGCTCATTTTTCAAAATTTTATAATTGATTTGTGCCTTATTCAGTCGGTTTTCGAAAAACAGACAGACAGAAAAAATAGTTGTTCATTATAAGTATTTGATTGATTGATTGATTTATATTGGGGTCTAAAAACTATTGATTTGAAAACTAATTATGATTCGCTTCTCCCATATGTTGGCAATAGCCAGGAGCTTGCGTATCAGGTCTTCCTGAAGGTTCATATATTAGGGGGTGAGATGCACCGAATATCCTGTATCTGCTGTAACTTAGAGGTTCGCAGTCAAAGATAATGTGGCTGGATGTTTCTTCCTCCTTGCCACACAAACTGCACACAATGGACCCATTGTGGAGTTCCATTGTGTGCAGATGCTTCCGCAGGGGATAATGGCCGGTAATGAATCCGGTAACCCTCCGCAGTTGCATCTTGTTCAGCTTCAGTGCATCGAGAGATACCCTCTTTGTTGCACTCTGAAGCAGTACCTTCCCGAGCTCCTGCCGCAGTACTTTTTCCCAGTGATCACAGTGTTTAGCATTTGACCACTCGTTGAAAACTTGTTTACATGCAGTCCTTGGAATTCCTAAGATAGGCTCTGAGCCAGTGAAGGGTATACCGACTCCCTTCTTTGCTAAAGTATCTGATTTTTCGTTTCCTTCGAAACCACTGTGACCCGGCACCCAGATTAATTTTTCATTATTCCGTTTTGCCAGCTTCAGAAGTTCTTCCAGACAATCCTTGACTACCCTCGAAGTGACCTCAGTTCCAGACAAGGCTTTTAAAGCAGCTTGACTGTCCGAAAGAATACATACGTTCTGGTTTATGTAGCCTCTACGTAGGTTCTCACGGGTGCATTCATTATAAATGTACTAACAACTTTTATTTGAGACAGTTTCCCAAAAACTGGGTGCTACTTTTGCGGCCCATAGTACCACGAAACATTAATAAAATATTTGTTATTAATTAACATAAACTTATGGAGGGTAGAAAAAAAGTAATATGAGATATTCCTATAGCGGAGCGGATGATACGCCCTTCGACATTCTGGCAGAATGTCCTTACAGAGCCAGGATTGAGGTACCTAGCCTTCGGCTCAACCAAAATGAGGGAATCAGAGGTAAAACAACTAAAGTGGAGCTCTTTCTTGTCGTTCGCAAAGAAGACGGATAGATTTGACACAAACACAGGTCTAGAGGAATCGAACAAGTCGTGATAGATGATAGAAGAGGTTGAATAGTTGAGTTCCTTAGGGATTGGTAAAAAAGGCCTAGAAAGGCCTAAGTGCCAGGACCTTGTAACTTGCGTGACTTAAATGTCAAATTAAGTAAACGCAGTCAACTTCGTTGGTAAAACATAACCGAAATAGATGGATGGAAAACCATCCAGAGTTTGCCATAAACAATCTATATAATAAAAATTAAATGCTGTTCGTTTAATTTTGCGAAAACGAACGTAAGTAGTGCGTAATTAAAAAAAAAATCGCAATAGTCCGACTAGGTTTTAAGGAAAATATTAAGGTATTAAAAAATTGGAAAAGTTGCCGGTAAAATTGGAAAATGCGGGGAAAATTAAAGTGCTTATTTCTATGGCACTTTTGTATGATTTTTTTATATTTAATTCTTTAAAATAAGCAACTTGCAAAGTCAATAACTGTCCCTTACATACTCACATCCTCCAGGGGATGTGAAAATATCCAACTTTAAAATCGTAAGAGATAGAAAAAAAATTCAAAGACAAAAAATGTCCCTTCATTAAAAATAAATGACTTGGAAAGTAAATAATTGCCCCCTACTCACCCACTTCCACCAGGGGGTGTGAAAATATCTAACTATAAAACCTAAAGAGATAAAGAAAAATTCAAAGACAAAAAATTGAAAAATAAACAAGGCCCACAACAGGGGGTGCGGGTGATTAAGGTAAATTTTCGAAATATCTTTGCTTTTACCCGAATTTATCCAAAATATCATTGCTTTTACGCGGAGCGAAGCCGCACAGGTCAGCTAGTTAAAAATATATATTTTTTAATTCAATTTTTATTTTTCCAAAATTACATTGAAATTATTCTTTTGTAGAACGGAGAAAGTATCATTTACAATAAATGGCAAACCATATACCGGTATGTATTAAAAAATTTGGAATACATTAATTTACCTTACAATAATTAATTATTAATTGATATTTATAATCATTTTAGTGAAACCAGATGGAATAAAAATATCATTAACAACGAGTTTAAACACATTTATTAGAAATGTAGCTCAATTGAAAGGAACCAAAGCAATGTGTTTGGAAGGTGGTTGTGGCAGTTGTGTAGTTACTGCTGAATTTGATCATCCTGTTACGAAAAGGGAAACTATTGTTGCGGTTAATTCGGTAAACCAGCACTTTCTATATACAGACCGTTTTCAAAAGCATTTCTAATAGAGAATCAATGTTAAATAAATAAATAAGATATTTACTATAAAACCATACATACACATACATACTGAAACTGAATATCTGGACTGGAATATTGGGTGACCATATTATAGGACCATCGTCATTGACGAATCTTTAGGATTCTCAAAAATATTTGGTTCTTACGAAATAATATTTTGCCAACTGTTAGAGCTCTTCCTAATTTAGACCTGGAATATGTATGGTTCCAACAAGATGCTTGCCCTGCACACAATGCCTTGATAGTAAGGCTGTTCCTGGAACAAACTTTCCAGGAACACCTTTGAGAGGTTTTGGAACCTTCAAGTGGCCAGGCAGATCGCCAGATCTATCTCCAACGAATTTTTTTTTGTGAGGTTGTCTCAAAACATAGATCTATTCGCGGAATAGGCCTGAAAATTTGCAACAATTAATGGAAAGAATAGGGAATATGCATGCAAATTTTTTTTCACTTGAATTGAAGCATTTTTATTTGACAAATATAAAGGTAAAATTACTTTTTAAATAACTTTAAAAATAAGCGAGATATGAATGATTGAAATTCTCAATTAGACAAAGAGGGTGATAGCCCTCTTGATATGTTATGTGACGTCATATTACACTTTCACCATTTAAAATACACGTAAAACTCCGTTTTTAGTATTTTTGCAAGAAAGAGATAAGATAATAATCTTTAAAAGCTTATAGCTTTCTTGATATTTGTCGGATTTTAATTTCGTTTTTAAATATTATTGCAGTATTAACAGTATTTTCATATTCTGAAAATATGTGAAAAAAAATTTTCATGCATATTCCCTATTGTTGACAATTGTGCGAATATTTCTCCTCAAGTGCTAGAAAATACCCGGGTAGGTTTCTACAATCGACTGGGATATTGTTTAGCAAATAATGGAGTAATATTCCAATCGTTGGTTTAACTTCTTTTTTTTTTGTCGGAATTCTATTTTTTTTTCTTTTTGGGGTTTTATTTTTCTTTTCTTTTGTGTGGACTGTTGTTTTACGTTATACCGTTAATAGAATACTATCATTTATTTTCAAACATTCCACATACAAATAATAAGGGATATTCCAAAAAGAATTTTCAATTGTTAGAAGTAATGCTAAGCTTAAGAAGACCACAATGAACATATTTAACCCACTCTCATTACATGATAATGCAGTTCAAAACAGTCTAGGAAGCATACACAGTAGACACACTAAAGAGTACCCCCACTATTTTTATGCATATTGTGTATAGTTATTATAGTAAATAATATTTAACATTGATTCTCTATTAGCAATGATTTCCAACACATACGGTATATATATATATATATATATATATATATATATATATATATATATATATATATATATATATAACTTTTTAACAACTTTATCATGTATTATATATTATGTTTTCTAAATTCATATAGTGCCTGGTTACAGTATTATCTTGTGATGGCTGGAAAATTACCACAGTTGAAGGTCTTGGTAATAAAAAAGATGGATACAATGTGATACAAAAACGTTTGGCACAATTTAATGGGACACAATGTGGTTTCTGTTCACCGGGTATGGTTATGAACATGTATTCATTGTATCAATCCGAAGAGAATGGTTTAACGCAAAAACAAGTTGAAAATTCTTTTGGTGGAAACATATGTAGATGTACTGGTTATCGATCAATTGCCGATAGTTTCAAATCATTAACAACGGATGCAGATCAAAAACTTATAGCTAAATGTCATGATTTAGAAGAATTGAATATTTGTTCAAAAACTGGAACGTATTGTGCCAGAGATTGTGGGAAAAAGAATCCGAATTATATTGAACAATCGGCACCACAAAATTATATTTACATTCGTATGGATAATGAGAAATGGTATAAAGTATTTAAATTAGCTGAATTACTTGAAGTTTTAAATAGTGTTGGCGACGAGAAGTATATGCTAGTAGCTGGGAATACTGCTCATGGTAAATTTCTAATTGAATGTGGAGGTTTTTGAAACTAAATCGTTTGTTTTGTTGAAGGTGTGCGTCGTCGTGATACTGATATTATGGTTTATATTGACGTAACTTCAGTGGAAGAACTGCATTCGTTAAATATTTCTGATACGGAAATAAAACTGGGTGCAAACACTTCTTTAACAGAAGCTATGCGATTATTCATGAAAATATCCAATGAGAAACCTAAATTTGGATATTTAAAAGAAGTTTACGATCACTGGGATCTGATTGCAAATGTACCTGTGAGAAATGTAAGAGTTAATTTTAAAACCAACCAATATTATTAAAATAATCAAAGAGAACTTTCTAGGTTTTTTGAAATTACATTTGAAATTTTGACCCAATTCCTAGAACATTTCTTTGTATTTTATAAATACGTATTTCGACTACAATATAGTCATCATCAGTATGAATTTGGTGCGTGTCTCACAATTTAATATCATTGTGTCTTTTATACGACTTGACTGACGGTATGATCTGATCTGAGGACTATTTGAGTTGACTGACTAAAGAATTAGGTGTGCGAAGAACCCCACCTATTTATAGACGGCATCCTTTTGTGACTATGCGGCGTTGTTTTTGTCACTAAAGTGAGGGTTTCGAAGCTAACTGTGATATTCAGGTATTAGATTTATTTGAAAATGGTTTAATTTTATTAAATAAGAATTTGGAATTGGGCCATTGTCTAAATTCATTATCTGTTTTCTTAATTTGTGTATGTAGATACTTTCGTATGCATCTAATTGTGTGGGGTTTTGTACCGATTTCAGTAGTTTTAAATTCGATTTGTCAATTTTCCATTTGAAAGTATCTACATATACAAATTGAGAATTACTAATTCATACTGATGATGACTACATTGTAGTCAAAATACGTATTTATAAAATACAAATAAATGCTCTAGGAATTGAGGCAAAATTTGAAATGGAATTAGATAGATATGATTGTTTTTTGCTTTAAATTTAAGATCGGAACGATTGCTGGAAACTTGGGCTTAAAACATGGCTACAAGAGATTTCAATCTGATGTATTTTTAACATTGGAAACTTTTGGAGCAAAATTAACTATCGGTAAAATATATTTTTAAGGATTTGAAAACTATTTATTTACCGAAATTAATTTGACAATTATAATATTTTAGTTTCTAAAGATGGTGGTGCCCAAAAAGTCGTATCCCTAAAAGAATTTCTGGATATGGACATGAATGGCCGAGTTATAGTTAGCGTAACATTATATCCATTAGAGGGAAATTATGTGTACCAAACTTATAAAGTAATAAATATGACAAGCCCACTATTAATTCTTTCAGTAATTTATTGAAAATTTTTTTGTAGATAATGCCAAGAGCCCAGAACGTTCATGCCATCATAAATGCTGGATTTTGCATGAAATTAGGAGACGATAAGAATAAAGTACTTGAAGCAACAATTGTCTATGGTGCCGTTAATGTAGATTTTGTCCATGCCAGTGAAACTGAAAAACTACTTGTAGGCAAAAACTTATATGATGACGCCACTATTCAAACAGTGTGTCAAAGTTTGGACAAAGAATTAAAATGTGATGTAGCTCCACCAGATCCCGCACCAGAAGCCAGAAAACAACTTGCTATTAATCTATTTTACAAAGTATCTATTGTTAATGCCTGCAGTAATATCATTGAACCTTCCTAAGAAAAATAATTTGATTTTAGTTTATTTTAAACACTGCACCAGACAGTTTATTGGATCCAAAATACAAGAGTGGTGGTCCGAAATTTGATAGACCTGTATCAACAGGAAAGCAAGAATTTGAAACTAAAAAAGAGACTTTTCCTTTAACACAACCTATTCCAAAAGTAGAAGCTTTAGTGCAATGTTCAGGTTTGACAGATCATAAACAAATGCATTTGTTAGCGAATTTCCTCCAAAGGAAATGCAACTATTGTTGTCGGACGAGGGAAAAGAGGGTTTAAAGGGAAGGGGAAACACAAAATTTGACTATCTCCCTTAATATTTGAAGAATCGAAAAATTTATCAGGAGTTAAGTTGTAGGTACTAAGTGTTACTGTAATTTTGTTTCTTATCATTTTTCTGTTACACTAATATTTACAGAAATATTTACAATTAAAGATTGAAAGTTAAAATTCTAAATATCTCCATTCACATTAGAGTTTGAGAAAAATGATCAAGTAATGAATTGTAGCAAACTTGATTTTCTACAACTTTACTCCTTATACATTTTTCGATTATTCTAATATTAAGAGAGATATTTAATATTTTGTGTTTGTTTGACACGATACATAAAATATATTTTATTGTAAAAAATTTTGATTGTCGTTTCCATAGTAACTATAAACTATAATCGTTATACCGTTCTATTTTGGCTATTAATAAATTTAATTTTTGCAAATACTAATTTTGCAAATAAGTCATATCAGATATTATATTTCATTTTGATCACACTAAAATTATGATCCCTAGAGAGTGATTTATGTATTCTAAGGAAATTCGCTAAGTTGACGCAGCTCTTGCGTAACGAATTTTTTAAATATATTTTTTTTCTCAATTTTTGTATTCTTAGGGGAAGCAAAATACATGGTTGATGTTGACACAACTCGCGAGGATTTTACCTACACCGCATTTGTTTTGGCACGCGCAACTCCAGGTTCAAAAATCAAATCTATTAATTCTGAAGAAGCCAAGGTAAGGGTATAAACCACATTACGCAATTTTCATAATCATTTGCGACCTCCGCCATCTCCTACCAGCAGACCATAAAACTGACTTGACTTGAACTGAATTTAATACCTGAATATCAAGATTAGCTTCGATCAACTCCCCCAGCTTATTGACAATAACAACACTGCATGGTCATGGAAAAGGATACCGCCAATAAATGGGTTGGTCTTGGGCTTCATTGGTCAGTCAACTCAAATTATCCTTCAGATACTACCTCAATCAGATCATATAAAAGGCTTTTTTAATATTATTGTGAGATACAAATAATTTTTCTAGGAATTGGGGCAAAATTTGAAATTTAATTTCATAAAACTGACGTTTTTTAAAACCTGACGAGATGTGATTTATTGTACCATGTTTCTTGAACTGACTAGCAGCTCGAAGGTGTCTAACGATGGATAGGGGAAGAGATAATAAATATTACATCTTTGTTACATGACACAGAATTGTATCTAACCTCCTCCCATGTAACATTGCATAGCATAAGAGCAAAGTCCTTCACATCCCTAAAAAATACTACATGGTTTATGGTTTAATTCTAATTAATTTTCGATTAATTTGATTTTCTTTATGATATTTTACTAAACGGATTTCAGAAAATGCCTGGTGTTATTGATGTAATAACCAGTAAGGATGTTCCAGGACGAAATATTTACTCAGTACCTGAATTACTTTATAGTAATAATGCTCAAATCTTTTGTGATAATGAAATAAAATACAATGGACAACCGGCTGCTTTAGTTATTGCTGAAACAGAGCAAATAGCTCAAAGGGCTGCTAAATTAGTTAGCTTAGAGTATGATGATCCTCCGAGCGACAAGAAAAATACGTATACATCACGTGATGCATTGAAAATACCAAATAATCCTAGAATTATACTAGAGAGACAACAAAACCCTACAAAAAAAAGTAAGTTTGTAGTTTGAATAAATATAGATCCACAAAATTGTTGATCTAGAATATATCTTGATTGGTGCTTATACTCGGTCGAAAATACTATATTTCCATACCTAGTGACGGCAGTCAGACTTTAAACCGCTCCGATAAAAGCTCGTGTTGTAAACTGTATAACATACAGCCAAAGCTTTTTCGCTAAAATTTCATTACATGAAATGTGGGCACAAATATCGCTTTGTAACACTTTTGGCGGGCCCATACCAAACATGGGTTACAACAGAGCTGATATCGCTTTTACCGTTTCTACTGTATATGACCACCGATCGGGATGCTTATGGTCATTTTAAAGAATACTCAAAATCATGCACTATTTTGTGATATTCCGGTCTAAAAAGGGGGATGGTAACTGTTCAGAATTTTATTTTTAGATGCTGATGCGAAGCATCTGATAAAAGGAACGTTTGATATTGGAGCACAATATCATTATACAATGGAAACTCAAGTATGTGTATGTATTCCAATCGAAGATGGTATGGATGTTTATTCGTCCACACAATGGATGGATTTTGTTCAAACTGCTATTGCAAAATCTTGTAATATACCACAGAAAAAGTAAATATTATCTAAACATATCTGAGGGGCTTTTCAATAGGCACAGTATTTTAATGGATACGAACGTCAGTGGAATTCAAGTTCTTATCATGTTTCAATACAAATTAAATCCAACACATAAATTATAAATTCCTTGATTCCTTAAGCTTAACTGATTGGTTTCAAGGAATGTGAGAATGTGAGAGTCAATTCTTGGTTTCTAATTCTATATGATAACCAGCTTTTCAAGGATAGTAATCATTTCGGGCTAACGGACTATTAGATTCTCACTAGAATAGAGGCAATACAGTAAGGCAGACCATATTGGACCATAAAGTCGAAGTGCAATTCATCTATATACCCCAAGAAATATCTATCTAATTAGACTAAGTAGTCTAAGCAGTGGCGTAGCATACTGTCAGCCACCTGGGGTGGAAGAAAATTTTGCAGCCCTCTTATTTAGGTATTTCAATTTAAAAGACTATAATATACGGTACTTCTAAAGAACTTTTCGGCAAGAACAATCATCATTATTGTGTATTGTATAGGTTACAAATAAAAAAGTTATATATATATATATATATATATATATATATATATATGTCGGAGTTGCATAATTGGGATTATGGTCGTTTGAACCAGTATATATGTTG
The DNA here is from genome assembly GCA_963920215.1 of Nineta flava. NCBI lineage: Eukaryota > Metazoa > Arthropoda > Insecta > Neuroptera > Chrysopidae > Nineta > Nineta flava. Next base: position 118,718,921 of record OY986041.1, read on the forward strand.
TCAGGCATTGTTGTTTTTATAAAATACAAACACTTACCAATTTTCCAATAGCACACTGAAAGATGCATTTTCACAAACACGCACTAGTCTACAATAATACCCGGTGTCCCGCACTTTCACAATTAGTAATTACAATTAGTTCAACCTACGACACGGTAAGTTAGCTCCAGTTAACAATACAGATACAACACGAATAATACTAACAAATGCCATACCACGGTTATCTCATCAATAAACATAATTAATTATACTAGTCCAAAAGGGCTACCAATAATCCAAACACTATTTCCATGTGATGCTATTTTCATGTAACTTTCAGCAGAGTTCAGTTGATACTAATACGCAACTGCACGATACGGTCTGTACTCGGGTGCTGTCCTCTCAGAACTGGCCGTCCTGCTTCCTTTTTGAAACTCATCTCCCTTCCTTGATGTTTGTAAAAATATATTGGAAAGGGGTCATCCTATTACTACATCATATTTATGTACCATCTAAGGTATATCACAAAAATTGGTTTATTACATCCGTATCGTACAATTTGCGTCTAAGTAGAGGTCAAACATGCCCCATTCAGCTGAACACTTACTATGTTAATTGATAAATCTTAAAGCAATTATTCTTTATTGCACTTTTAGACAATTTATTTTATTCTAAGAATATATAAGTATTGATAATATCTAATTTCCGGACCTCTATGTCTGGAGGATTCTTTATGTCAGACATACTGTAATAAAATAAACCTTTTCTTAAAAAATAGTTTCTTTGTACTTATAAATAAAAGTGTAAAACTGTAAACATATTATAAATGTTCGAACAGGCGTATCCATAAATAAAAAAACACATTTATCCCTTTGATAAACGTACGATTCCGACATATATATATATATATATGTTTTACAATATAATAATCTCATTTATTTCAAAAATTATTACACGTATACCACTTACATTGATATAACAGGTATAGAACACTTATGATTATACCTTGACGATCAACAAGGTTAAGTTATTAGCGAATTGAATATAAAACGCAAATCGACTTCCAATTAGAACTAGAACGATACTGTTAATATTTATATTTTTATTGAAAAATAATATACTTGTTAGAATTAAAAACAAAACTTCTGGGTTAACTAAAACTTTATTCGTCTACTTTTTTTAAAAGCACAGTCTTTTATTGCACTATCAATGCTCATAGCATCACACACCTCTTGCTCAATAGACAAGATAGCCAGATTGGTTTGCCTTAAAGTACCTACTCATTGTTGGTCTTAAATAATTTTTGATCGATTTCAATTTTGGCACTTATGGCAATTGTGAATAATATTCGGAGCATTATTATAATATTGGACAGAGTATCTTCCAGCTTGTATTTCACAATAAATTTTAATAATTCAAGTGAGTCCGTAGGTGCGACAAAAATATGAAATGGTTCAAATATTTACAAGATATTATTATTATTTATTGTGAAATTTTTCGCCACCCTAAAGGTGCCGCCAGAGGCAGGCCGCTCCTGCCGCCCCCACTACGCTACGCCACTGAGTTTAAGAGACACGTAAAACTGTCACCATCGTGAAATATACTGTGATCCTATTGAATTGCCCTGTACTTTGCTAATCGCATATTAATTGACAATGATTCTTGATTTTAGTGTAAATTTAAATGTACGCCGACTTGGAGGCGGTTATGGTGCTAAAATTTCTCAATCAAGTTTAATTGCATGTGCAACAGCTGTTGCCGCTACAAAATTAAATCGTCCTGTATATTCACGTATGATTATCGAAGATAATATGGAAACATTGGGTAAACGTTATCCATGTTCAGCTGATTATGAAGTAGGAGTCGATGATAATGGTAAAATACAGAATATGAAATTATCCATATGGATGAATTATGGATACCTATCGAATGAACCAAATGCCAAAGCTGTGTTGGAGCATGTTTTTAACTGCTACAATATAGACACATGGGATATCAAGGCATATGGAGTGTATACAGATATCCCAACGAATACATTTTGTAGAGCACCTTGTAAGTATAACCAGGGATAGAGCTGACTGGGCTAGTATACTTCTCATGCTTTCATATTTTTACCGAATTTCCTCTAAAAGTAATGCAGCTATTGTTTTTGTATACGGAGTCAGTCAGTACACATGTAATGACTACACAATCTTAAATGAGTCAGTACACACAGTACACACAGTGAATGAGTCAGTACACACTCTTAAATGACAAACAAACTACCATACGCATATGAGATGACTCTCATTACATGTGTACTGACTGACTCCGCATAGTAACCACACGGCCTGCCAGTAATAAATAATAGTTATAATATAAGTTAATAAATAATAGTTAGATATATATATATATATATATATATATATATATATATATATATATATCTAACTATATATATATATATATATATATATACAGTGTGTCTACTTAATATTAACATTCAGCTATTTACTTTTGACATCGAATGTACAGGGTGTGCAGAAATTGAAAAGTTCGATAAGTATTTTTTTGCAAATCCTATTTATAAAACACGATATATGTTATTCTAATTAACCAGTCATCGTACTTCAAATGTTTATTTGCTGATTTGAAACATTTAATGAATGATATGTAACAAAATAATGAATACAGAACATTTATTTTTCACACATTACATTACAAATACAATTATTGTTGACGTAAGTAACAACAGTTATCTTCAGTTCGTTTTTGCCTCAACGTATCCACCTTCGCGTTCCATACATGTAATTGTTCTTTTACAAAATTCTTTAAATCCACTCCTACATATCTCGGGAATGATTTCTTGAACCGTTTCCCGTATAATCTGTTCTATATGGTCTACATTTAGAACAAAAATATACAAAATTTAATTTAAAATTGAAGTGTCATATCGAACTTTTTCAATTTTTAGACACCCTATACATTCGATGTCAAAAGTGAATAGCTGAATATTAATATTCTCGAATGCAGAGTTTTTTATAAAGAATAACTTTTTTTCGTAAACCTTATAATAAAAAAGTTTTCCATATGGAGCCAACTTAAGTAGACACACTGTATATATTTTTTTTTAAAGGCGCGGAAATATGTGTCTGTGGACTCTCTAGCGGTCACAGTTTAACTTCGATTGTAATTAAATTTAGTATTTGAGACGCTTTTGGTATTTGAAAGGTCAAGTTCGTTAATGGGTAAAATCAGACCAGAGGGAAAGGGGGGTTTAGAGGGACGGGGGCATATCTTTCTTAATATTCGATAAATTGAAAACCTTATAAGAAGTAAAGTTGTAGGTACTTAGTTTTACTATTTAATTTCATGTCTTGTAATTTTTATGTTACACTAATATTTATAATTTAAGATTGAAAGTTAAAATTCTTAATATCTCTGTTCACATTATAGTTTGAGAAAAATGATCGGGAAGTGAATTGTAGCAAATATAATTTTCTACAAGTTTACTTCTTACATATTTTTCGATTGTTTTAATATTAAAAGAGATATTTTATATTTTCTTCTTCCTCTATGCAGCTTTCCCTTTCACCTATGTCATTTATTAATAATCAGATACGACATTTCATTTTGATTAGACTATAATTGTGGCCGCTAGAGAATAATTGATGTATTCTAAGGAAATTCGCTAAGCTGACGCACGAATTTTTTTTATTGGTATTATAGCCCATATCTTCTCACTTCATTCATCTTCTGGAAAATTCTTACTCCATTGACTTCCAGGTTTCCATCTCTTCAAGTAGTTGCATCCCTCTTCCATCTGCAAACTTTCATCTTTCCAACGCCTTTCTTGGAGTCCTCAACTCCGTTTTTCGTCATACGGTGTCCAGGTAGTGCATCTTCTTGCCCAGTACTTGTACCTCATTCTTGCTATATGACAGGACCAGATCCAAGCCTGCATATTAAACGTAATTGTTTTATTTATATCTACGTTTTTCTATTTTACATAGCTTCTACTGAAGGAATAGGGATTATTGAAAGTATAATGGAACATATTGCAGTAAAAGTTGGCAAAGATCCACAGGATGTTCGATCCGTAAATGCAGTCGAGGTAGATAATCCATTGCCAGATTTGATGAAAGATTATGGTACTAAAGCAGAAATTGAAACTAGAAAGAAACAAATCCGAGAATTCAATATGGTACGTATATTTCTAGAATATTTGGCATTACGCAGTGCTGAACTTTGGCGCAAGCCTTCTTCGAGGATTTCTTTTGTACTACTTGATTTATTGATTGATTGATTGATTTATACTGGGGTCTAAAAACTATTGCACTTTGATCTTATGGTCGATTGTGCTCCCCCTTCTACTTCAGTCCAACGAGATTCGCTTCTCCCATATGTTGGCAATATCCAGGAGCTTGCTGATCAGGTCTTCTTGAAGGTTCATATATTCTCACATGCACCGAATATCCTGTATCCACTGTAACCTAGAGGTTCGTAGTCAAAGATAATGTGGTTGGATGTATCTTCCTCCTCGCCACACAATCTGCACACAATGGACCCATTATGGAGTCCCATTATGTGTAGATGCTTCCGCAGGGGATAAGGTCCGGTAATGAATCTGGTAACCCTCCGTAGTTGCATCTTGTTCATCTTCAGTGCATCGAGATATAGCCTCTTTGTTGCACTCTGAATCAGTACCTTCCCGAGCTCTTGCCGCGGTACTTTTTCCCAGTGATAACGGTGTTTAGCATTTGACCACTCGTTGATCACCTGTTTTCATGTAGTCCTTTTGTACTACTTTCTCAAGATTATATCGAAATGCATCGCTAACTGGTTAGTGTCGTCGCAAGGTAAGCCTGTTTCTGAATTTTAGAACTATTGAAATCCAAACATAGGAGCTTGCAGAAAAGTAAAATGTAGAACAATATTTTTAAGTTTTCTAAGGCTAAAGCTTTTCTAAGGAGATTAAAAAAGGTCTAGTAAAAACCTTACTAAACTGGCTTTATTTTATCCTTTTTGATCAAAATAAGCCTTAAATGAATTTATTTTCACTGTATTTATTATTATGTACAGAATTGTCAATCGTCATGATGAACTTCACGATTTCTAAACGGGAATAAAGTTGGGGAATTGCGTTGAATTATTGTGTACAGACCCTCTTTAGTATCAGCCTAGGTTTAATATGAGAGCATGGTATTTGTTATCGAAGATTTTATAAGAAATGGAGGGTCGTTGGATGGTGTTTTGTATCGAAAATGTGTTTTTTAGATGCAAATGAGTCCAATATTTCGGCCAGTTCTAACTTGATGTCTAACTATAGAGTACTCGCGTTCTTTTATGTAGATTCTCCGTGGAGATTGCTAAATTGAAGATTTAGGGTTGTCATATATTCCGTGTTAGCGCTAGACGATTTCAAACTTTGACAAGGAAAGAATGATGGCCATCCTTCTTGATCCTCATAACGGCACTGAAATATCTATTCAATGTCGTAGATAAATAGATAGATTGTAGAGGATGCCTAAGGATGTGAGGATGTGAGTGGAGTGGAAGGAATTTTTGTGTGCATAGACTAGGAATTGGTAGGATATGCGGCTGCAGCCGACTATGATAGGAACTATGCCGATATTCATCTGGAGTTCGTGAAGGAAACTGCAGAAAACCATCTCAAGCATAGCCGGTTACTTCGTTCTTGTCCATACGCCGATAGATTATTCAACTAACCGCCCTTTTATTTGTTTTAATAATTGACAAACTGCCGATGTCGGGATTCGAACCCATAACCTCCCAGTTTCCAAGTAGGCATACTGCGCAGACATAACGCCTTAGACCGCTAAGCCACTTGGACTGGTATTCAATGTCGTAACTTGTACCCTGTTTCTTCTTCTGGACGAGTAGCCGGTTTGTACCACTTCGATATCGAGAAGCCAACATTATGACGCACCCTGTGTATTACCAACATTGTCATAATATTTAAAAAGGTTTTCACGTTTACACACAACATTTTAAAATTTTGTAACATATGTTTGTTTAATTACAGAATAATCGTTGGAAAAAACGTGGCATTGGTGTAGCACTAATGAAATATCCATTTGAATATTTTGGCAACTTCTATTCAATGGTATCCATTTATACTGGTGATGGTACAGTTAGCATTTGTCATGGTGGTATTGAAATGGGACAAGGAATTAATACAAAAGTAATTATTATTTAATGTAATTCTTAAGGACATTCATGTGCTGCGCCAGAGTCAAATGAGTACTATCTTTAATAAAATTTATTTTAAAAAAGTTGTAAAGTATATCAATAATCTTACAACGATTTATAACCTTTTTTTATTTGCCCTAAATATTTATTGTAAAATATCGATAAATGTAAATTAGAAATTGATTTGGCGTGATTTGACAGATCTTGATTTCACAATGTATATGTGTATATGTATGTGTATATTTTTTTACTGTGTTCTGTCGCCAGTTTTTCAAAGTATGGTGGCAAAAACAAACTTAACAAAACAGTTTAAATTTTATTCAATAATAGAGAATATGCATGAAAATTTTTTTTCACATTTATTTTCAGAATATGAAAATACTGTTAATACTGTAATAATATTTAAAAACGAAATTAAAATTCGACAAATATCAAGCAAGCTATAAGCTTTTAAAGATTATTATCTGTCTCTTTCTTGCAAAACAGAGTTTTACGTGTATTTTAAATGGTGATAGCGTATTATGACGTCACAATGCATGTCAAGAGGGCTTTCACCCTCTTTGTCTAATCGGGAATTTCAATCATTCATATCTCGCTTCTTTTTAAAGTTATTTAAAAAGTAATTTTACCTTGATATTTGTCAAGTAAACATGCTTCAATTCAAGTGAAAAAAAATTTTCATGCATATTCCCTATTAATTCAAACGTTCGTCAACACCATTTTTTTATTGCAATTATATAAACGGCATATTTCAAAGAATATTTATAAACAATATTTATTATGGTGCCTACTTTATTAATATAGTTATTATAGTACAAAAAAATTCTGTTCTCCATAAGACGCTGTGTAAAAAGTTCGATTTTTAATCGATAATTACTCTTTGAAATGATCGTCAACAGGTTTTAAATTTTTGAAGGAGGATAACTACATAATTGAGCTATTCAATTCACTAATAAAACATTTTTTTTCTACTATCAAGCCTGATGCATGAACGTCCTTAACCATTTTTATCATTTTATTGACACTCTTTAGGTTTTTAGTTTAAAAATTTATATATAAAATATTTTTAAAGTTTCAGACGTGTTTTATATTTTCTTTCAAAGTAAAAGTTTAGCATGAGCGATTGACCACAGCAAACATGAGAAAATTGTTGTTAAAAATTATACATTTTGTAATATGCAGCTTGGAAAAATCGTAGAAAGTTGACATTTTTTTTTTGTTTTTTTTTGTATAAAAGGAAAATTACTTTTTTTTAAATATTTTTCCAGGCGTTTTCATATAGAAAATATTATCGTGTATGAGGTAAATTCAAGTAAAATAAGTAATGTAACAACTAACTGAGTTAATTGTTTGAATACCCAGTATATACTGAATTGTATATCAATGTTCGAATTGTTAATACCTTTACTGGGTATACCAATAGTACATGAGATGTTATATATCTCTACATATCGCCTTCGTTCGACTATGCATAGAATGTCATTTGTTCTTTGAGCACAAATTATGACATTATATTATCGAAGAATATATATTATAGTGAGAACTATATGAGAATAACTAGTGAGAACTAGTGAGAATATATATTAGTGAGAACTCTAGGTTTTTGAAATAAAATCAAATTCAAATTCGCCTCCTTTACCTAGAACAGTTTTTTTGTATTATAAATACGTATTTCGACTACAAAGTAGTCATCATCAGTATAAATTATTTAGTCATGATTTACTCTTTGACAATTAGAAATAGATAGAAAGTCGAGATCAATAGACAAAAATAAAAATAAATAGAAAATTAAACGAAATTAAAATATAATAAATATTAAATTATATTGAAATTATTCTTGTTAAAATTTCTTTCATTCACATTTATTCTTGTTACTCTACTCTTATTAAAATTACTCTTATATTGTCTCAGGATATGTTACTCCACGCTAATTTGGTGGCTGGGTTATATAGAAGTTCCTCCATTTTAATGATCCTTATAAAATTATCCATTTTATTAAATTTTTATCTCACTTATTACAATAATAACAAATTTTCAACACACGAGAAATGTTCTAAATGTGATACATAAACAAATAGGTTATGTTCAGTGTCGCCAGTGTCCGATTTCTTAAAAAGCGGTAGATCCACCAAAATACAGCGGTAGATTCAAAAAGTGAAAATTCCAATTTAAATACTTTGAAATAAATACTTTTATTCAGAATAATTAAAATTATATTACATTAGTATTTAATATATTATAGAATTTTTTTTCTTCAAATATTAAATAATATTAATTCTATTTATTTGTCATATATTGCATTACTTATCCCATTATAAAATAATACCTGAAAGTAATTACAGAACCATATTCCATTATTTCAAATAATGGAATATGGTCTGTAATGACTGATTTTGTATTTGTACGACTGGGGAGTTTTAACTAATTATTATTATAAAAAATTGAAAAAAATAACACAAATTCAAAATTTTTTTTATTTATTCAAAAAAAAAAGGTAGATATGTTACGGTAAAAGTAGATATTGCGGCAAATGTACACATTTTTCGGTAAATGTGCACATTTGCCTCCTCGTTTGGGTAATGTGCATTCAACTAACATTTACAATTTCAAAGAAGGGAAATGTACATTGAATTCACAATGACCATGTCGTTTTGGTAAATGTGAGCATACAAAATACGAAATCGCAAAATACGAAATAGAGACATCGATATGGGTCGGGTTGGGTTGAGTCTGGTTGGGTTGGGTCGAGTTCGGTTGGGTCTGGTTGGGTTGGGCCGAGTTGGGTTGGGTCTGGTTGGGTTGGGTATATATTTTATCATCTAATTTCATCATGTTTTAGCTCTCTCTGTTGGAATTTTGCATATTTTTATTGTAATCATGCTAAAATTTTCCAACTTTTCTTAAAAATATACATTTACCAAAACGTGAAGGCAAGAGTACACATTTGCCGGGAAATGTACATATTCATTATATTCAGTTCACATATACCTAACTTTTTGGGAAATGTACACATTTTACGGTAAAAGTGTACATTTCCCAAGAGTGTACATTTACCGTAACAGATATACTAACAAAGCAGTAGATCTACTGTTAAACAGGAGATCTGGCAACACTGATTAAGAAGCAAAAGAAAGTATGTCCAGGCCGAAACTCGCTGACTCAGATGCTCAGAACAAAATTTTATTTATTCTATCTTACTAAGATTTCTTACTTCTTAGTTCGGTCGAACACACCATTGTATTCTTTGCTTATACGCTTCTATGTATATTGTATTCTTTGGTACTATTTAGTGTGATAAACGTATGTTCTTTCTGTCTATAGGTACAACAAGTAGCTGCACACGTATTAGGTATTGATCTAGATATGATACAAATAAAACCAGCGAATACATTAACAGCACCTAATAATTTTGTTACTGGAGGCAGTGTTGGCAGTGAAAGTGTTTGCTATGTAAGTTCATTCATTATACATGCGAATTTGTGTTGTTAAGGTTCCAGCATGAAATCACTTTTCGACAGAAAAAAAAAAAATGAAATTAAAAAAAAAAAAACTTGGAGAGTAAAGATAAATATTTCTTAAATAAATTTTTTTTAATTTAGAAAAAGTTTAAAAAATAATGATGTGTGTGGCCACTGTTATTGACTGTGAATTCTGACAAACGGAGGTATAGCCCCATTATTGATATTAATATTTATCGAAGCCATCTTTTAACTACATGACAAACTATAGCCGAGTTTTGAATCAGTCCCATTGTGTAGTTCAATCTTATCACATTGTCGCTGGTCTTCACAACGTGCACCCAGCTAATACACCACTTTTTAGCGAATTTCCTCCAAGGAAATGCAGCTATTGTTTTTGCACCAATGTTGGAATTTCGTAAAAATTTCTTCAAATGTCCATCGATCCTACCTATTAAAAATCACTATCGCTAAAATTTGTATATATGTATATGTATATATATATATATATATATATATATATATATATATATATATATATATATATATATATATATATATACGTATATACATATATACATACATAAATACATAATATGCACTTTTTTTAAGTGTCTGTGGACTCTCTAGCGGCCACAGTTTTATTCCGATGGGAATGAAATTTGGTATTGAGTCGCTTTTGGTATTCTAAAGGTCAAGTTCGTTAATGGGTAAAATCAGACGAGGAGAAAGGGGGTTGAGAGGGAGGGGAAAACAAAAAATTTGACTATCTGCCTTAATATTTGAAAAATCGAATATATCTTTACTGGGCACAACAGTATTATATGAGACTAGCATTGCCCGTCGCGGCTTCGCCCGCAAAAATTTTGTAACGTCCTTATAGCCATGTAACATAATATTTTCTCCTGTCAAGGACTGATAAATTGCGTTTAATTTTTGAAATACATTTGCTGTATGCACTACCACCTATTGGCAAAATTTTTGAAGTACTCATGTTGTGTATACTGCCATCTGTAGGCACATTTTTAAAACGTATTTGTTGTATGCAACGCTATCTATGCATAGCATAGTTAACATATTTGTTTTGTAATATGTTTTCCGACACCTCCAACAAATATCATTATATTTTAGCCAATGTATACAAAAATTTGACAATTTATATACTAAAACCTTCCTCGAGAACCACTCTATCCATTGGTGAAAACATGAATGAAAATCGGTGCTGATGATTATACATGCGTTTTTGAGTTTATCGCGAACAGACAGACAGGCGCGGCTGGGGGGATTTTGTTTTATACTATGTAAGGATGTTATATTGTTACATATGACCGTCTTCGTGCGACTATGAATAGTATGCCATTTGCTCCTTGATCACCAATTATGAGAAAACTATTGAGTTTATAAAAACATTTTTGTAACAAAACTTGTTTATTTTAAAAAGAAGAAGATTTTTTGTTAGTAAATTTTTTTTCTATCTCTTACGGTTTCAAAGATGTATATTTTCCCCTCTGGCAGGGGGGAGACACGTTCCAATTTTACCAATTAACGAACTTGACTTCACACTTTTGCTATAGAACACATATACAAAATTTCAGCTCGTTATCTCTTTCCGTTCTTGAGTTATCGGGTTCACGGACAGACGGACGGACGGACATGCGGAAATGGACTAATTAGGTTATTTTATGAACAACTATAACAAAATTTGTTTTCTGCGATCAATATTTTCAACCTGTTATAAAGTCGAAACTAAACTTGTATACTTTCATTTGTAGTATACCTTGTATATTTACATTATACTGGGTATAAAAATTTATTTAGTTAGTTTTATATATTTATTGTTTTATAATTATGTTCTACAAGTACCTAATCATCATCAATCAAAAAGTTTTTTTTAAAATAATGTAATTATTTTATGCTTTATAATTAAAATTGCATGTATAATCATCATCATACTATTAGTAGTTTTATTGATTGAAAATATTATTATTAATTGCGTTCCATTATTTATTAATTCCATTCAATATAAATGTAATTACACTCGTATTAATGGTTTCTGGTAAATAATTTATTAAATAGCGTATTGGTTTATGGTTTATATTTATACGATTTCATTTCAATATGTCATTTCAATACTTTTATTTATGTTTAGTCATATTCAGAGCACGAAAGAACACACTACTTGCAAAAATAAACGACCAAAGCCCGTTGTAGTTTCTTCTCTTAAGAATGTACGAACACTGAAGCTTCAAAACGATTAAGATTTAAAAGTTTCAAGGGAGTTACGGGGTCTTGAATTAATTATTTAATTTTAAAGTTCCAGTTTTAATGCATTGCTCTTATGGAGAAACCCATATTTTGATAATTTTCACTTGGAATAAAATAAGACGAATAGAGAAAAAAACTACGTAATAGAAAATAAAAATATTAATAAAGAGATTGATCCAATAAAATGTCGGTATGACGGGCCTAAAAAAAGATATTTAAGAAAACAACTGAGATTTTGGGTAAATTTTATTTCTGTCGGCGGTAGCTTAATTACCCGAAATCTCAGGTTTTTTTTTCTTAAATATATTTTTTGTTAGGCCCGATATGATGGGCCTAAATTAAATTTTAATTTTAACTTACGACAAAAAATAATAAACATTATTGTGGACTTTTATGAATGTACTATATAAGATTTTGAAGAATTTTATAAATGGACTTTACATCAGCGCTCGTACATCCTTAATCAAGAATGTTAAATTTGTGTTTACAAATGTTAATATCTTTGGAAGAAACAATCTTAAAAATAGAGAAAAAACGCAACGGTTCCCTTTTCTTGATCTAAATCGACTTTTTGTTGTGATCAAAGAATGAATGGGAACTCTGAATGCGTTTTTGAACCTGTATATGTATCGCCATCTATGAGAATCTTTTTAAAACTGATTTGTTTTATGTAACATCACCCATGAATAACTTGTTAATCGCGTGGTGAGAAAATTTTGCCAGGCCGTTGCCAGGTAATAAACAGGTAACAAACGGTCTAACCCGCCGCAATAAATGTTTCACATCATAAACCTTAAAAAATGGTACAATTCAAACAAACGCTCCCGGGAAACGCACTATGTGACGTCACCTCATCAACCCAGGAGATGACGTCATTAGCCAGAGAGATACCAGTCAATGTAATCATGTATCAACGATAAAGGCATATATGTAATACTCATATATGGTCAGTTTCTATAAGTGGAAGCTATTTCAACATTGTGAGACAGATAGTGTCTCGTGTTCTCTATCCTCTGAGTACCTATGCAATGAAATATTAACACGAGTAAACCAGTTTGTGTCGATCCACACTATAGTACCGATCACGATTCGTTCTCGGTCTGATAATATTAAGCGGTAACATACGCTTCAGTGGGTAATAGCTGACTGAACCGGGAACAGAGAGCATTCACACTATCATTCACATACCGTTATAAGTTCGATCTCAGTCAAAAATAGTTTTATTCTTCGTGACTGGAGTGTGATTGGACCGGGACTTGACTGTGACCGATAGTATGAATGCACGCATTGTGATAATATTTTACCAGACCGAGATCGGGCCGAGAACAAACCGTGATTGGCACTGTAGTGTGGATCGACCCTCTATATAGTATGGACGAGGTGTTTCGGAGGAGAGAGAGAAAAATATAGTCGGCACCCTAACGTTGGGACATTCTTTCCTATACCAACTGACCATATAGGAGTACTACATACCGGTTGTTTAGTTTACATCTTCGCATAGTAGATTCCCCACGAGTATGAGAGAGTACATATGTATACATCAAGCAATGTGTATGAGAAGGAGGTCTTATAGGTCTTATATGTTATAGCATACTGAAGTCTGAACAACAGAACAAATCATAACAACTGATCTGTTCACTTAAAAAACATCACACAACAGTTTAACTTTTTAAGTAGGTTTGTTTTCTTACTTATAAAGTTAAACTGTTGTGTGATGTTTTTTTAAGTGAACAGATCAGTTGTTATGATTTGTTCTGTTGTTCAGACTTCAGTATGCTATAACATATAAGACCTATAAGACATCTTTCTCATACACATTGCTTAACATATGTACTCTCTCATACTCTCTCATATGTGGGAGATATACTATGCAAAGATGTAAACTAAACACCCGGTATATGGATAAACATTCGAAAATAATAATTTTTAAATATTATTACATCTATTATAACTAGTCGCGACATGTTTTTGACGCTCCATGACACTTTTCTATCATTGATTCGGACATACATATACATAGAAACTTGTTTGTATACAATATAAACGTATAAATAACGGTCGATGTTATGTCTTTTACGATGACTTTTTTTGTAATAAAATATACAATGTAGGAGATCTATTTTTCATTTTCTTTTCATCTTTTTTATTTTAATGAAATGCTACATTGCAGAAAACAGAAAAACCATGAAATAATACCAGATTCTTTTTAATGATGTTAATAATAGTACAAGTCGTGTCGAGAATATAGAAAATATAATAAGTATATAATCGATATTAAGGTTGTTAAGTTTGACCGGACAGTACAGTACATTTCATAATAAACAGAAACACTGTTTTTAACGCAGAAATTACAAATTTTAATCTGTAAATTAATTATCTAAATTTAGATAGCATCTAACATCACTAGTCAGTGGATTTATGTAATTATTTAATTAATAAAAATAATAAACAATCGTCTTTTGACGATAATTTGACGATTTGATGAAAATTTTCGTGAATTTTTTATCTTTTTAATTAAGATATTTACAAAACTCTTCGTCAGACTATTTTTTAAAAAATTTTAATGTTATGTACGAGATTTAATTTATAAACGTAGAAGTTTTTTCAATTTTTTATCTATAGAAAGTGGAGCAACATTAACGAAAATGTATGCGTTCATTTAATATTTGCTATTCACAACATGTTAAAATTCCAATTTTAAATGATTAATTACATGAAAACCCGTCGTCGATTCTTCAATCCTTCTCAGTTGTTTTTCAAAATTTGACAGCTTATTATTTCAATAATTAAGAATATCCTGTCAAAGTTTGAAGTTGATCCTGGTTTTTAGTTTTTGAGTAAAAACTAAAATAAACAACTATTTCTCGACCATCAGAAATTTCAGGTTTATGAAAAAAATTGTCAAAATAATTATCAAAGTCTTATAAATACCTCGACCAATTTCCAAAACAATCCTGTTTTTGGTTTCTGAGATAATTAAATTTATAGATCGAAAAATAGTACTAAAGCTACTTTTATTTTAGACTGTCTCAGTAGGTTTGGCAACGTCTGAGTAGGTTTGGTAAAAAATCTTCTACCGTGGTTAGAGTTCATGTATTTTGAGTAACACGAACTTTCTTAACAACCTCCACTTTCTTAACAACCTTAAAGTCTGTGCTGGTACCGATTTCCCCGACCAAATTCGGAGCCAGTGCCGACCAAAATGCTAGACAAACACTGTTTATAAGTGCTATAAGTTTTAACATTGTTGTTCTAAAAGTTTTAACAAATTTTCTTCCAAAAAATGTAAATTTGTTTTTCCAAGCTTTTTATCGAGTTATCGATGAAAATGTAGCTTTTGGTTTTGTACCGACGCTACATTTTCTTCGAAAATCACAATTTTCATTCTGATGGGAATGAAATTTGGTATGTGACGTGTTTTCTATTTAAAGGGTCAAGTTATTTACGGTGAAAAATCGGACAAAGAGAAAGATGGGTTTTTTGGAAGGGGGAAAGTTTGTAAAATGATAAAAGTTATTAGAAGTAAAGTTGTAGTACATAAATTTTACCACTATTTATCACTTGACCATATTTTCGGTTACTCTAAAGCCGGTTCTACAAGATGCTACGAACACCTTCCAACGTTGGACGTTTGATGGTTCGTTACAGCGTGTTACATTGGTGCCGGCCGATGGCGGTATTTTTGCGTTAACGGGATGCCTCCAACGTTTGAAGGAGAATATTCGTTCAGTCGAACGAGTTGGTCATATGAAGAGAGGGACTTGGGTAGGGAGGGGGATTGTCGTCTCACTATTTAATTAATAGGATTCCTTCCTCTAAGAAAATTCATTTAGTCTATTTAGCTCCTACGTGTTTTTTTTTTTATATAACAGCAATCAGTTTTATCCCATAAACACGGTTTACTTTCCACAAGTTCTATTCGTCACAATAATGTTCTGAACAAGACGGCAATCATTCGTCCTTCGTACTATCGACTCAAAAATGACGTTCCTTTTCAAAAGTCCAGTTGACACGCCACTTTTGTTGTCGATAGTACAAGTATACATAAGAAATGAATAGGTGATAAAGGACGGTATCGAATGTCGGACTAATTGATTCTTTTATTTAAAACAATCATGATACTAAACTCGTCTGCCAGTTTACTTGTTGTTGCCATTCGTTTTATCTTAATATTTGATTTCATCTTTAGGCTACCATGAAAGCATGCCAAACTCTATTGGAACGTTTAGAACCGGTGAAAAAAGAAATGAAAGAATACAGTTGGCTTACAATGCTGCAATTGAGTCGTCGTTTTGGTGTTGATTTAAATGCAAGTCATCAGTATGTATTTCTTCTTATACAAAAATTATAGTTGTGTTGCGACCAGAGTATCTAAATGCTGAGCAAGACAAACTTTGTCTCTACTCCTTTTCAGGACAATCAATCTATGTAAATTTGTACATAGAAATTTGAACATTAGAATTTTTAAGTCAAGGAACATGAATCAAGAGCCATATTAAAATATCACTCCTTAAAAGCTATTATTGAAGTCGTTCCAAGTTTCACTTTATTTAAACTGCTAAAACACCGATTCCTACACCTTCCTGAAAAGGTAGACAGATACATTTTCGAAGAAACTTCGGTTTTAAAAGGCTGTTTTCTGCAACGTTTAATACTTTAAGGGCGAAACCAGCGCTTAGATACTCTGACCAGTGGTGAATCGATTCTAATGCTTAACTGTATAGTGAAAATGTGAAAAGTGAGCAGGATTCTGCCTGGATTTTTCGATGAAGTGGTAATGATGCATTCTTCTCGATAAAGAAGATTGATATATAGATTTGGTTATTCGATTGTCTAGAGAAATGCCATAAAAAACCGGCGAAGCTCCGAATAACAGTTTACGTGGAATATGTGAGAACAATACGTATCATTTAGTTTAGCATATTAACTCCAGTCATTCGGAATTTTATGAATACATTTAAGTGGAACAAAAATATCAAAACTAAGGAATGTTTTTTAAGTTATTAGAATCGATCCGCCCGGAATTAATAGACAGACGTTTCGTTATTGAATTATTAAAATAATGAAAATTTTAGATTTACTATAATGGACGCTGTGAAAAATTACAATATTTATGGTGTTACATTCTCAGAAGTAGAAGTTGATGTTTTAACTGGTTTAGTACAAATCAAGAGAGTGGATCTTTTAGAAGATACTGGTGAAAGTATGAGTCCAGAAGTGGATGTGGGACAAGTGGAAGGTGCATTTGTAATGGGTTTAGGTTATTGGTTAATGGAGCACATTGAATACGATGAAAATGATGGAAAATTATTAAATACACGAACATGGACATATCATCCACCTGGTTTAAAGGATATACCAATAGATTGGCGTATTGAATTTAGAAAAAATGCACCAAATCCTGTTGGTGTTCTACGATCTAAAGGTAAAATATTAAATAGAAAGAAAAAAACAAAAACTATTATATATATGATTTTCAAATGAAATTTATTTTTTGTTTTAGCAACTGGAGAACCACCGCTGTGTATGAGTATTTCCGTAGCATTTGCTATACGTAATGCTATGTTTGAAGTTCGTAAAGAGAATAATTCAGCAGCCGATCCATGGTTCCCAATTGGTAAGTTTTACAACTTTGTTATATCGATATACACAGCTAGCTAGCTACTAGGTGTAACAAAATTATTTGAACAAGCATACAGGTGCAACTTACACTCCTGGAGTGTAATGTACAGGATAAATCCTCTCGACTCAGCCTGTATTTGTGTATATAACAATCGAAATTTTTGGTCAAAATGAACATATTTTCCATCAACTGTATCATGATTGTACTGTCATTAATATATATATTTAGTACACTAGCACCTATATAGTTGGCCATTATTATACGTAAATAGAATATAATCTAATATCCAATCTTCATATTACTAATCAAAGAAACTATTATAATAATTCCTTCAACGACTCTATTAACTCTATTCATTAACTCTATTTGACAGTCAATTGGATTATCTTTATATTCGAAATGATTAATAGCATATATAATATACGTGTTCTATACATAGCATATATAATCTATCGCTACTAGATAATACTTCGTTACTTGGGCGTTCGCAGGTGTATCTTTCAATAATAATAATACTCACGCATATTTATTAAACTCTTTCATCATTACTATTTCATTAGACAATTAACATAAAAACAAAACCTACAGCCGTGTCACACAAGTTATTACACTAAGAAAACAAACCAATACCATCGAATATTAAATTAATACAATAATGATATACACAACTAATTAATATCGATAACTGAGTTCATAACACTAAAGCGATAAGTTAATACTCAATAACGAATCCACGGTCACACGACTAAAATGTCCGTATCTATCATATAAAAACATACTCGTTACCAATCATAATATCCTGTTTGCAACATATGCCTCTCTATCTGTGACCGTGGGTCCATTTTGGCGACACTGTGTGACTCTCGAGTTTTACAACTTAATTGCATCATATTTTTTTCTCTGTAAAAACCGAAATACTGTTTATTTCCGATGAAAAAAATATGATGCAATTAAGTTGTAGAACTATATATATATATATATATGTATATATATATATATATATATATATATATATATATATATATATATATATATATATACAGAGTGAGTCGAACCAAGTGGATAATAATAGCACACACCTCCACTTCCTTCCACGATTCTCTCATTTTTCTACAACATCCAATAGAATACAATACATTATAACAAAACGAAGACCACCCAAAGACATGATATAAGCCACAACCAAAACACTCAAATCAAATTGTGCACAAAAATAGAGCAGTTTGAAAGATTAGGGAAACCGAAGTATTCAACAAGTAATACTTGTTAACATTATACTTATTAAAAACACCCTAACTTTTTTCTAAGTTGCAATCTGCAACGTCGCTTATGTTCCACCAGTTGATATACTGTTTGTTTACATATAGTGCAACGAGTAGTACAACGTATAGTGAAGTACAGTGTTGTCAAGTTGCATTTATAAAATGCTTCACTTTGCGTTAAAACTAAACAATGAGACAGTCAATAATTCTTGTTTTCAACAAAAATCCAATCGCAAATCCAATAATGTATAGCTATTTTTTTTACCGACGAAAACAAGGAGGTACTCAATTAAACCTGTATATTTTTTTAAAATGTATGATCACGCATAACTTTTTACAGAGTAGTCCGACTTTGATAATTTTTTTTTGTTGGATAAGGAATGATTCAAAGTTGGTCCCCTAAAAATTTGAAAAAAAAATTTCAAAACTTTTTAGTCTAAGTCTTACACTAATGTAAATACCTAAATAATTTTGAGTCGGCACCAAAAAATCTCCATCAAAATTGGCGAAGAGTGAATCTGATTTTCGGTTAAAAGTAAATATTACATTTTATAATATTTTGTTTGTTGGGTGCCGACTCAAAATTATTTAGGTATTTACATTATTGTAAGACTTAGTTAGACTAAAAAGGTTCTTTTTTATGTTTTGCTTTTCAGTTACTTTCTTCTTTCGTCGGTTCTATTTTTTGTTAAAAAGTTTTTTTTTTTAAATTCGTAAGTGCTGTTTTTTTTATTAAAAGTAAAAAATGGTATAAATACAGCTTCAAATGGGTAGTCTCCATTGTTCCCCATGTTAATTATTGGAACTTATTATTTTAAGTGTGAGTGTATATCCTTAATAATATCCTTAATAAGTGTGTAAAAATTCGGAACATTCTATAATAAGCCCTTAGCACGACAACTATCGCTAAGGTAACTTAATATCATTTGTGTTATATTTCCGTCCTCAGTGAAAATTCCACTTATACTTAATATCAATACACCATATTTCATTTATACGTCGAAATAATTTTCAATCATTTTTTTACAACGTGAACCAACGTCCTTAATGTGAAAGGAATTTTACAAAGTACATATTTCATTTCATTTGAATGACACTGGATAGATAATACAGTATCCAACCAAAACCTTTACGTTATCCAATAAAATTTTATTTATAAAACACAAAGTTAGTTTGTTTGTTTTGTGCTTGTTGCAATAAAATAATTCGACCGTAAGAATCTAATCATATAATTTTACGTGAATATTCAGGGGTGTTTGTAATTTGGGCACTTGATGTTTTATATGGTACCTGAAAGAAGAAAACATTTTAATAATATTACAAAAAGTAGCAGCGGTTGTTAGGGGATGATAAGGCACTATACTCGGAACTGGGAGTATTGCGTCATTTTTGAAGTTGGAAGTTAAGTTTACTTCCAACTTTTGAAAAAATTTGAAAAAATTGATCTCAGCAGAAAATTTTGGTAAAGTTGTTCATAAAATGACCTAATTAGTCCGTTTCCGCAAAGTTGTCCATCCGTCCATCAGTAAACACGATAACTCAAAAACGAAAGGAGATCGCGAGCTGAAATTTTGTATGTGTGTTAGAGCTAATAAGTAGGGTCAAGTTCGGGAAATGAGCAAAATCGGATCATGTTTGGACAAAATAGGCATCTACTATCTATCTTTGAAACCGTAAGTGATAGAACAAAAACTTTTAGACCAAAAATGTTTCTTTAGTAAAAATAAACAACTTTTGTTTAAAAATTTTTTCATAAAATCAATATATACCGGGTATTTACGCAATTAACTCAGTTGGTTATTATTTTCACTTGTATTAAATATAAAATGGAAAAAGGAAATTCCATTTTAAATATCTATTTGAAATGAAACCATTTCAAATATTTATATAATACGGTTAAAACATTATATTTTCAGCCATAAACCAATACATACATATTCTCACATATTATATTCTCACTCACATTCAGGTAATTTAGTACCCAAATTACATAAATACCGGGTACTAAATAAATCCCACATAACTATTTAATAAATTTTCGTAATGTATTTAAATATTAATTAATTAAATTATATAATATATGTTTTATAATTTACAGATGGACCAACTTCAACAGATTATATTCTATTAAATTCGTTATTAAATTATAAAGATTTTAAATTAAAATAAATTACAGTGTAATAATAATATTTCACTCAACTGTCTTGTCTGTCTGTCTCTCTTCTCTTTTAAGCTAAATATTGTTTTGTTTATTTTTGTGTGTAGTGTTTATAGATTGAGAGCTGGAGCAACATTAAATTGAACTGATGCTAATAGGGAATATGCATGAACATTTTTTTTCACATTTATTTTTAGAATATGAAAATACTGTTAATACTGTAATAATATTTAAAAACGAAATTAAAATCCGACAAATATCAAGGAAGCTATAAAAATTATTATCTGTCTCTTTCTTGCAAAAATACTAAAAACGGAGTTTTACGTGTATTTTAAATGGCGAAAGTGTAATATGACGTCACATAACATATCAAGAGGGCTATCACCCTCTTTGTCTAATCGGGAATTTAAATCATTCATATCTCGCTTATTTTTATAGTTATTTAAAAAGTAATTTTACTTTGATATTTGTCAAGTAAACATGCTTCAATTCAAGTGAAAAAAAATTTTCATGCATATTCCCTATTCTTTTTAAGAGGAATGATAGTATTTTTTAACCGACGAAAAAACCGGAGGATATTCTAAAGTCAAGCGGTGTATACACAGTGTGTCTACTACTTAAGTTGGCTCCATATGGAAAACTTTTTTATTATAAGGTTTACGAAAAAAAGTTATTCTTTATAAAAATCTCTGCATTCGAAAATATTAATATTCAGCTATTCACTTTTGACATCGAATGTATAGGGTGTCTAAAAATTGAAAAAGTTCGATAGGAATGTTTTGACCACTTCAATTTTAAATTAAATTTGGTATATTTTTGTTCTAAATGTAGACCATATAGAACAGATTATACGGGAAACGGTTCAAGAAATCACTCCCGAGATATGTAGGAGTGGATTTAAAGAATTTTGTAAAAGAACAATTACATGTATGGAACGCGAAGGTGGATACGTTGAGGCAAAAACGAACTGTAGATAACTGTTGTTACTTACGTCAACAATAATAATTGTATTTGTAATGTAATGTATGAAAGATAAATGTTCTGTATTCATTATTTTGTTACATATCATTTATTAAATATTTCAAATCAGCAAATAAACATTTGAAGTACGATGACTGGTTAATTAGAATAACAGATAACGTGTTTTATAAGTAAGATTTGCAAAATTTTATTTAAAATTGAAGTGGAAAAAAAAATTCCTTTCGAACTTTTTCAATTTCTGCACACCCTGTACATTCGATGTCAAAAGTAAATAGCTGAATGTTAATATTTTCGAAAGCAGAGATTTTTATAAAAGATAACTTTTTTTCATAAACCTTATAGTAAAAAAGTTTTCCATATGGAGCCAACTTAAGTAGACACACTGTATACAGTCTGTTTTCAAAAGCATTTCTAATAGAGAATCAATGTTAAATAAATGAATAAAATATTTACTATAAAACCATACGTACATACACATACTTACAAACATCTGTCTGCTTGTGGTATGATGTTTGATTGATGTCATTTAAGAGTGGGCATTTAGTGATGCCCACTTAATTTATAATATCATTATTCATTACGGATGCACACACACACACTACAGACTACAGAGTACCCCCACTATTATTATTTCTTTATGAAGCATTGTGTAGTTACTATAGTAAATAATATTTAACAATGATTCTCTATTAGCAAAGCTTTCCAAAACAGACGGTATATTTTTTAAAGATATAATCATAAAACTCCTCCGAATTAACTTTTGTTATTTTGCGACAACATAATAACAAGGTTAAATTGAATACAATTACATTACTTTTTACTTTTGCATGTTTTAAATTAACAATATTTTTATAATTACTTTTTTTTTTAAGACATAAAAATTTTTTGCGAAAGTTAAATTTTTTTGGTGATTTAGCCTCACTTTTAACTTTTGCAAATTTATGATATTGTTTCTAATTGTATCGTGCAGTAAACAAATTTGCAGAACTATATTTAATGATTTCAAACCATAGTTAACTGCTTTACTGCTTCTAGGAGCGGTTGGGCCTCAACCTACACTTCTGGGAACATTTTCTTTCAATTCCTATTTTCAAAATGTAATACTACACCATTTTTCAGAACTATATTGGATCGGTTTTTTGTTTGTTTAAAACTCTACACGATTAACCCCCTCCCCCCTATCACATCTCTACCTCCAATGCGATTTCTGCAAAATGCGGCTCTTGCTTGGACGATATCATTGGAAACTTATGAGACAAAATCACGACTATTTTCGATCAGTTCACTTTTATGTAGCCACCAGCTCTTAGACCATTAGTTAGTATTATAATAATTAGTATTATATTTAGAATATTAATATAATTAATAAAATGTTTAATGAAAAATAAATTATATATTTTAATATTTTTTATCTTTTTTTTTTACATACCGTTCTCCTTCTTATCTTTAGAATATAAGTTTATATATTAGAATAGTTTTTATCTTTTTTTTTTACATTCCTTTCTCCTTATCTGTATAATATAAGTTTTCATTTACAAAAGAATCTATCTAACTACACTACTATTATACAAGAAAAATTCGTTACGCAGGAGCTGCGTCAACTTAACGAATTTCCTTAGAATACATCATTCTCT
The DNA here is from genome assembly GCA_963920215.1 of Nineta flava. Taxonomy (NCBI): domain Eukaryota; kingdom Metazoa; phylum Arthropoda; class Insecta; order Neuroptera; family Chrysopidae; genus Nineta; species Nineta flava. The sequence continues at coordinate 118,742,473 of OY986041.1, forward strand.
AGCGTTCACAATTTTAGTTTAATCAAAATGAAATGTAGCATCTGATATGATTTTGGTACTTGTAAGGCGAATTTTATTAATATAGGTCAAGGGAAAGGGGGAGTATAGAGAAAGAAGAATACACAAAATATTAAATATTTCTCTTCATATTGGAACAATCGAAAAATGTATGAAGAGTAAAGTTGTAGAAAATAATAGTTGCTGCAATTCACCAAACCTACCCTCGGTCTAAACCTCCCTTTCCCCTTGTTCAATTAAACCCATTAGCGAACTTGATCTTTCAAATACCAAAATCGCCTCAAATACCAAATTATATTCCAATCGAATTAAAACTGCGACCGCTGTATATAGAGGGTTCAGAAATTAATTCAAGAAAACTATACCACGGTGTAGAGTTGCAAAAAACAAACAAAAAAGTTTAATAAAGTTTTTCGATTTGGCGCTTATTTTTTAAGATATCAATTAAATACAATCAATTAAACATTAATAAATTCAACCAATCACAGAGCGCATACTGTAAGGACACGGGGCCTCTTACCGCCTGCCAGCCTATAAAAGGTAAAGCGCCAACCTCTACTGCTGAGGCCACTCCCCCTTACACTATGCGCTCTGTGTGATTGGTTGAATTTATCAATGTTTAATTGATTATATTTAATTGATATCTTAAAAAATAAGCGTCAAATCGATAAACTTTATGAAACTTTTGTCTTTGTTTTTTCAGCTCAACACCGTAGTTATATATATATATATATATATATATATATATAACCAGTCAAGTAGCCGAACGGTCTAAGGCGTCATGTCTGCGCAGTATGCAGTACTTGGAAACTGGGAGGTAATGAGTTCGAATCCCGACATCGGCAGTTTGTCAATTATTAAAAAAAAAGGGGCGGTTGATTGACTAAACTGGCGGCGTATGGACAAGAACGAAGTAACCGGCTATGCTTGAGAAGGTTTTCTGCAGTTTCCTTCACGAACTCCAGATGAATATCGGCACAGTTCTTATCATAGTCGGCTGCAGCCGTATATCCAACCAATTCCTAGTCTCCTCACAAATTCCTTCCACTCCACTCACATTCTCACATCCTAAGGCATCACAATGCAGCTTTACAATCCGTCCAGGGCAGGCCTTTACAATCTACCTCTACCTCTACATATATATATATATATATATATATATATATATATATATATATATATATATATATATATATATATATATATATATATATCCTCAAACCTTGAACATGCAGTACAACAAATATTACATTGTATAATAACTATTAAAACACTCTATATATTATACGTGATATGTTAAATTAGCATGGTTGTAATAAGTACGATTATTATCCTTTATTATAAGCTTTGACTGAACTAATGACTTTACGAATTAACTACCTGAATTGCTATAATAGTGGCATAGATTTTGATATACAAGCTGCAGGTCATATCTACAATTGATTTATTTAATTGGTTTGGACCATAAAATTTTGAAATAGAGTATATCAATCGTTATATCTACTTATTCTAGTCAACAAGTTAAAAAACGTGTTAATTCTTCCTACTGCGAATTAAAATACGTGCCATAGCTCGTTATTTATGTTTTGAATTTTTCCGTATCTTTGTTAATAAAAAAAAAATGGAAAATCAATATTATTTAAATTTTCCATCGGGAATCTTTTTTAAATCCATCAAAAAATAGCTCCATGAAGTAAAAAAATTCCAGATTTTTATTTAAAAAATTATCGGGGTTATCCAGATTGGAGAAATTTTTTAATTAACAAAAGCATAGTTAATGGAAAAATTGGGGGTAAACATTTTGGCCGACAAACTATTGTTTGTTTACGTATCCAATAAGTACCTGAATTTTTCCTTTCCTTAATATTCATATTTGATGGGTTAAAAAAATTTTTTTGTTCAAGTTTCGGAATCAAGCGGAGCTGAATCACCCGGTTTCATGCCCTATTTTTATCTCTCAATTCAAATTATAAATATAAGTGGTACAGTTCCGGGAGCTGGTACTTTTTTTAGGAAATTTTCTGCTCTTAAAGAATCTTTTTTTCGATTTCCGATATCTGCAACAGTTTCTGTGATATTTACAAAAAACAAAACCCACTCTTTTTTTTTTATAAATAAAATGTTTATAACTTTTGCAATTGTTTATGTACGGGTTTGAACTTTTTGCACATTTTTCTAGACGTCATAACGAGTTCAACAAGCTATCGCACGTATTTTAATTCGTACTAGCAAGAATTAACACGTTTTTTAACTTGTTGACTAGACTAACTATATATATATATATATATATATATATATATATATATATATATATATATATATATATATATACATATATATATGTATATATATATGTATATATACAAATAGGATTATATATATAATCCTATTAGTATCATTACTGTAATGCGTATTATTTGTATTTATCAGGAAATCAAATAATATAAACAGCAATTTCCAATAAAATTAATATCCTTTCCGCCTATTCGTTAAAATATTTAGTCAATTGAATTTAGCTCAATTATGTAGTTATCCTCCCTCAAAAATTTAAAACCTGTTGACGATCATTTCAACTAGTACTTATCAATCAAAAATCAAACTTCTAATACAGCGTCTTATGGTAAACATAATTTAAATTGTTTATTTAAATTTTAAAAAATTAACAATTAATAAGGTGTTAATTTTGACAAAAAAGATTGATTCTCCTACTCATTGATCAAAATAAAAACGTTTATTTCGCGAATTTCCTTAAAATACATAAATCTGATCAAAATTTGATCAGATTTATCTGATCTGGTCAGAATTTTAGTCTGATCAAAATGAAATGTCGTATATGATTTTAGTATTTGCAAGGCCAATTTTATTAATAAATGTCATCGGCCCGGTGCACTACCCTGCTCTAGATACGTGAAGGGGAAATGGGGGCATAAAGAAAGAAGAAAACACAGAATACAAAAGATCTCTGTTAATATTAGAACAATCAAAAAACGCGTAAGGAATAAAAATGTAGAAAATCATGTTTGCTACAATTCATCACCTCATCATTTTTACTCAAACTCTAATGTGTACAGAGATATTGAGGAATTTAATTTTCAATCTTAAACCGTCAATATTTCTGTAAATATTAAGGTAACAGAAAAAATGATAAGAAACAAAATTTCAGTAAAACTTAGTACTTATAACTTTACTACTTATAAATTTTTCGATTTTTCGAATATTAAAGAAGATATGTCAAATTTTGTGTTTCGCCCTCTGTCCAAACCCCCCTTTCCCCTTGTTCGATTTTACCCATTAACGAACTTGACCTTTTGAATACCAAAAGCGCATCAAATACCAAATTTCATTCCTGTAAAATGAAAACTGTGACCGCTAGAGTGATTACAGACACACACATATATATATATATATATATATATATATATATATATATATATATATAAATTTTACAGATGGTGATTTTTGACATCTACTAGATAGGATCGATGGACATTTGAAGAAATTTTTGCGAAATTTTGACTTCGGTACGGGACCAATAGCTCTATTTCCTTGCAGGAAATTCGCTAAAAATAAGCGTCAAATCAAAAAACTTTATTAAAATTTTTGGTTTGTTTTTTTGCAGTTCAATACAGTGGTATAGTTTTCTGGAATGAATTTCAGAACAGCCTGTATATATATGAGAATAGTCCTCTTTATTTATAGATTCCATAGTTAATTCTAAGCAGAGAAATGATATAGATTGGATGAAATCAATGTGTAGGTAGCATCTATATGACAAAATAGAAAAAAAACGCGTTTAAAGGATAACTGGCCTGCTTTTCGAAATGTGGAAATATATTGAAATATTCAAATTTTTACATTTTTCAATCAAATAGAAAATGTTATTAAAAAACTATGGTGTGGTGATATCACATGACCAATATACGCAAGAACAGCGTCAACTTTTCGAATTTCCTTAGAATAAATATATCAGTATGCCTTTGTTTCAATATGGAGACATTGGAGCTTGTAAGGAAAATATCGGTGGTACAATTGGCTGCAAAAGTTGATGTTATTTTTTTAAAGTGATTTATGCCTTATTTATTCGGTTTTTGAAAAAATGTTTTCGGATAAAAGTTGTGACGATTTTTTTGCTGTTTCTTTTCATGAACTTCAGATAAATATCGGCTTTCGAATAATAGTTGTTACTATATATGTCTAATGAACAACTTTTATTCGAATAAAAGTTGTTACTATATATGTCTAATGAACAACTTTTATTCGAAAGCCGATATTTATCTGGAGTTCGTGAAAAGAAACTGCAAAAAAATCCTCACAAGCATAGCCGGTTACTTTCGTTTTTGTCCATACGCCGACAGTTTAATCAATTCACCGCCCTATTTTTTTATTTAATTGGCACTTGGACTGGTCCCAGAAGTCAAGTTTTTACTCATCTCATGGTCGTGAAACTGTCACCAAATTAGCAACGAATAGCATATCCTGAGACAATATAAGAGTAATTTTAATAAGATGTGATAAGTGATGTTAACAAATTGAATGAAATTAATTTTAACGAGAGTAATTTCAATAAAATTTATTATATTTTAATTTATTTTGTTTAATTTTTTATTTATTTTTAATTTTTGCTATTGATTTCGATTTTCTATCAATTTCTAATTGTCAAAGAGTAAATTACGACTAGCTAATTTATACTGATGATGACTACTTTGTATTCGAAATACATATTTGTTATACAAAAATTGATCTAGTTATTGGGACGAATTTGAAATTTTATTTCAAAAACCTGGAGTTTTCATTAACTATCCATTAATATTTAAAAAATTAATAAATAATCCAAATAATTGATAATCCTAATATTTTAAAAAAATTCAGGATAAGTATTTAAATTTGAATTTTCATGAATGAGTTTCGAAAGCTCATTGACAATTAAAACTGGATTTTGAGTGACGATTCTATTTGTGAATTCCTTCAAAGAAATTGCATGAATATTCAACAGTGTATAAATATATAGAGGTAAAAAACCAACCTAAAGCTACATATTTACACTTACAATTCTCTATAGAAAGCTTACATTCATTCAATAGTAATTTATTTTTGAATAACTTTTGTATTGAAACAAATATATTACAATAAATCATTGTATACATGCGCGCTTCAAAAGATAACTGCTACATTTTTCAGTCAACAATTGAATATATATATATGTATATATAGATAGATATATATGCAACAGTTTGATAAGAACCGTTATACGGTTACCATGTGCAAGGATAACGCAACAAGAATTTTGCCAAGAGTATCAACAACAACAATTCAAAGTAGCAAAACATCGATCTATACGAAAAAAACTAAATAAATAATATTTCGAAACCAAATTTCAATTCAACAGAAAATTTTATATTACAAAAGTAATAATTAATTTCAAGAATAGTTTGTTTTAAAAAAAAGTTAATTTTTATTTTTATAGAATATTAATAATTATCGACGTATTGAAAATTGTTAAAAAAATTATTAAAAATATTATTTTACTGGGAAAAAAATGTAATTAATTTTTTTTTTCCTATTTATTTATAATGAAGGTTAAAAAGTTGCTTTGTCATATTTTCTCAAATGATTTTTTACTTTAAATAAACTATTCAAAACTAATTAAAGTTGTTTAAACTGATATTAAGTGAATTAAAACCTTGTACACAATAAACAAAAAAATATTCCATCAAATTTAAAGTTGTGCTCGTAAAAATTTGTGACACCCCTTGTGAAAAAGAAAATAAAAAACAGCAGTGTTTGAAACGTTTCAATCTTGTATTAACAGTTTTAAACATTTTTTTAAGTGGTTTAATAACAATTTATAAGAAAAACCGGAGTAGAACATTGACGATGAATTGATTATCTTTTGTTTCAAGTGATTTTGGAAAAAAATTTTTTATAAAATATCAATTAAAATTAAAATTTTTGTTAAAAAATCAATTCCAATATGAGGGGATAATAATTTAAAAATAAGATAGTTTTTATAAATTTTTTCAAAATAAAATATTAAAACCTAAAAACATTATTAATATAACATCCAATCCAATTTGTTCAAACAAAAGGATTAATAAAAACATTCAATGATTTTTAATTGTGTGTAATTAATATTTTATATAAATTAACTAAAAACAATATAAATATTCTCTAAATCTAATTATAAAACATATTATTATTACACGTATTAAATGAAATCATAATAAAAAGGGGGATATTCTAACGCTCAATTACATAATCGTTTGTAATTTAAATAATAATTAAATGTCATGTAATCGTAATTTATATAACAACTTAAAACATATATAACTAACCTACACAATATTCTATATTTATAAGCTTTCATTAAAATGTAAATAAATAGATATTTATCTAATCTTATAAAATGCATCCTGTCGTTCCTTTCTCAATATAAAATTAGTATATTATTAAGTTTTATTGTTTGTCTTTTAATATACGGAGGACTAATTACAAGGTGCGTGTTAAAAGTAGTTTTTTTTGATAACATGGGAAAATGTATACACTGATTGTGAGACTTATTACTCGAACTCTGAGAGCTATCTATTATTAATTATATAGTTAACGTTAGTTTAGAAACTTCAATTTATATTTATTTTTCTAAACATTTATCTCTTTGTACAGTTAATGTCCGAATACTGTTCTATATCTCTTTAATGTCTATCTACACGGCGTATATTTTTATGAAAATTATACATACTTGTGATAATTCAACATAATTCACGTCCATTATCGTGGACTATGATATTTATGATAATTACACTAATTAATTTTATTAATTATTAATTTTACACTATTATGAGAATTTCACATAATTCATCTTTAATATTATTTAAGCTGGATAATTTGTATGTTTAAACGCGCTTATCTCAGGAATTACCAATCTGATTTGAAAAATTCTTTTTGCATTAGATATCTGGTTATTGAGGAAGGTTATAATCAACAAAAAAGTTTAAATACCACGCATCTCCGTTGCGTGGCAGCTACGCTAAAAACCTAACTTTTAAACGGTGCAAGATAAAGAGTGCAAGAGTTGTTTAATCGATTTATTTTAGAATTTAAGTAATTATCCTACGTTTAAAACAATTTTCCAGGTATCTACTATTCATTGTGATAAAAATGATCTCAAACACTCAACATAACTAAATATTAATTATTTCATTAACCAAACATATTCTGGTTTAAAACAAAATCTATTTTAAAATAATAGGCTTTTAAAACCACTTGCTTCGTTCGGAAACCGCGTTGTAAATGTTCCAATTTTGATAAAAACAATTTTTCAGTAATCTAATAATATTCTTTGTGATAAAAATGATCTCAAACACTCAACATAACTAAATATTATTTATTTCATTAACCAAACATATTCTGGTTTAAAACCAAATCTATTTAAAAAATAATAGGTAAAAGACACACCTTCTAAATAATATAATAAGTGAATGAGATAAACACATAAAAAAGGACAAAGTTCAACAGATTTTGTTAGTTCGACGAGTTTACTCTCAGTCATATAAAAAGCTTCAGATTAATAATAATAAATTCTATTTCACAGTTTAAAGATTTTACATAATACGTCAAATTGGACGTCAAGTTGAAATAAGAAAGGAGAAGATAGGTAACGCGGTTATGGCCGATTTTCATAGATATGACTATCTTGGCATTAGTCTAAACTCTGTGGGAAACCATAAAAAACCATAGATAATACAGTAACGGATTAGGATTAAAAGATATTAATGAACAAAAAGTTTTAATACAAAATATTTAAACATTTAAAATTAACGTATTTGAATTAATTGTAATATACGAATTTCATTCAAACCAAATTAAAAATGGAAATAAAACAATTTTTAAATAGTAATAATTTAAATGATGATCTTTTAAGTGATAATATAAATATTAATAATAATAATAATAATATCGTAATAAATATCACAAATATTATAAACGATACAACTATTAACATTAATAATAATTATAAAAATAATACAATTGATGAAAGTATTATAGAATTGATAAGTGAAAATAAACAAAGTCGTGAAACCGATCCAATCTTATATTATTATTGTACACCAATAATGATATTTATTAGTTTTGTATCGGTCGTAGTGAATTTAAAAGTATTGTGTTCAATATATTGGATACGACGGCCTATATCACCAACATTACAAATCAGTTTAAGTTTAGCGGCTGCCGATTGTGTTGCATCATTTTTATTGGGCTTTGGATTGTTCTTAAACAGTTTATTACCACAAATCAAAGAAATTTCAGGTATGTATTTTTATGAACTTACATAAAATCAGTGTTTGTGTCTCTCTGTCTAGAGTCTAGACAGATAGCACCTAGTTCACCTAAGCAAAAATTTTTAAATATATATGCACAATTATTGTTCTTTTTGGAAGCGGTGTCCAAATTTTATGTGAATTTCTCTATGCTGACACCAACTCCAAAAATAACAATAATTGTACATATATATTTAAAAAATTTTGCTTAGGTGAACTAAAATTGGCACAAGAATATGCAATTATTTTTTTAGTGCATTTTTTGTTTTAGAATATTTGATTTTTGAAGTCGGGTTTCCTTTTTGTCAAAATAGGTTTTATTCTTTGCCATCTCCGCACTAAAGAGTCACTTTAAAAATATTAAATATCAAATAAAAATTATACTTTTGCTTTGCTGATATATTATTAATATACTAATAGTAAATAAACACAAAGAGATGAAACCCTTTGCAAAGTTGGTACTGCTTTATTTTTAATTACAGATATGAGCGAGGCATCTCTTGATTTACATAACATGATGGTAGTATAATGGTTGTTTTACACGAACGATTTTCTTTATGTATGTGCTTTTTATATGACATTAGCTATGCTTTGACAGCTTTGCAATAAATGATTTTGTTTCACTTTGTTTTTGCTGCACTATAGACCATAGAAATATCTGGTATATTAATATAATCCAGTCACCTTGATTGATTGATTGATTAATATCGGGGTAAAAACTATTGTACTTCGATCTTATGGTCCATTGTGCTTCTGCCCTTTCTGCCTTCTGTCTTAGTCCAACGAGACTCGCTTCTCCCAACAATAGCCTGGAACTTGCTTATCAGGTTCTCCCGAAGGTTCATATGTTCAGAGGTTCGCAGTCAAAGATTATGTGGCTGGATGTCTCTTCCTCCTCGCCACACAATCTGCATATAATGGACCCGTTATGGAGTCGCATTGTATGCACATGCTTCCGTAGGAGATAATGCCTGGTAATGAATCCGATAACCCTCCGCAGTTGCATCATGTTCAGCCTCAGTGCATCGAGAGATAGCCTCTTTGTTGCACTCTGAAGCAGTACCTTCCCGTGCTCTTGCCGCGGTACTTTTTCCCAGTGATCACGGTGTTTAGCATTTGACCACTCGTTGATCACCTGTTTACATGCAGTCCTTGGAATTCCTAAGATAGACTCTGAGCCGGTGAAGGGTATTCCAACTCCCTTCTTTGCTGAGATATCTGCTTTTTAGTTTCCTTTGAAACCACTGTGACCCGGCACCCAAAACAATTTAACATTGTTACGTTTTGCCAGTTTCAGAACTTCCTTCGGAGAATCCTTGACTACCTTTGAGGTGACCTCAGTTCCAGGCAAGGCTTTTAAAGCAGCTTGACTGTCCGATCTGGTTTATGTAGCCTCTACGTAGATTCTCACGGGCGCAAGCCAGTATGGCGTAGACTTCTGTCTGGAAGACCGTGGCATATTTCCCCAAGTTGAGGCTTATGTTTCCAGTCACCCAGTCACCTTAGGGGTTAAACCCTGGAATGAAAGATAAGAAGCTGAAAATTTGTACAAACCTTTATTTTGATATTCTAAATGTTACCTCAAAATTTGCAATAAATATCATTTGCGCTTCTTAAGATATTCAAGGACAAAGAAGTAGCAAAAATCAATTTTTCGTAAATATCTCGCTTCCTATGCTTTAAATCGCATTTGCAGTAATTACAATTGTAGAGCAGTGAATTCTCTACAAATTTTGCTCCAAGCAATTTATTGTATGTTTAACCGTTTTTGAGATACAAAATTTTAATTAGGATGTACTATACACATAAACCTTCCGGAAAAACTTATGATGGTGAAAACCGTTTCAAAATCCGTTGCGTGGTTTAGAAGGAGTTAGTGGATAAACATACAGGCAGACGCTGAAGGCTTTTTCCTTTTATACTATGTATAGATAAGCATACCGATTTTTTTGAGAATTTATCCCCATGGCGTTTTTGAGAAAATCGTTACGTAAGTTGGAGAAATTTAACATGCATCTTCATAAACATGGTGAAATAAAATGCACGATTCCGAATGTTTTTACTTCGAACTCTCTCAATATAGTCACGGTTGTTCTGGAATTCGACACATACTTTCCTCAATTCCTTAGAAATATTTTCCCTTAAAACTTTGGGAGAATGCCCATCGGGTTGTTAAGTTTTTTGATAAAATATGTGTAAAAAAGAGTACCTGGAGTTACCGGCACGTTGTTTGAAAGTCGTTTGAAATTATATACTTGTATATGTATGATGTTCTATTGCGGAATCTCCCTGATTCGCATATAATTTTCTATATAGTTCTTTTTGCGTGGGTACCTGATCAGCTGATATAGTTTGGAACTACCTGAAAATACTTCAATATATTACTTCATTTTTCTTATCAATATTTAATTCAAACTTCATATCTTTATAATATTAGTATACATGTCTTAACCGGTCCAAGTTGCCGAGCGATCTAAGGCTTTATGTCTGCGCCGTATGCCTATTTGGAAACTGGGAGGTTATGGGATCAAATCCCAACATCGGCAGTTTGTCAATTATTAAGAAAAAAAGGGCGGTTAATTGACTAAACTGTCGGCGTATGGACAAGAACGAAGTAACCGGTTATGCTTGAGAAGGTTTTCTGCAGTTTCCTTCACGAACTCCCGATGAATATCGGCATAGTTCCTATCATAGTCAGCTGCAGCTGCATACCCTACCAATTCCTAGTCTATACACAAAAATTCCTTCCACTCCACTCACATCCTCACATCCGTAGGCATCACAATGGACCTTATGGTCGAAGCTACAATCTATCTATCTATACATGTCTTAAAAATTAAATCAAGTTGATTAATATTCTAATACTCTTCCATTTAGAACCATTTTCAAGAAAATTATAATGAATATTCTACAAATACTTCCTTTGAACATAAAATTTGTCATTGCAGGTATAAAATATTCTTCGAACACTCTTTCATTCTTTAAATAATCCTGCACTTATTTCCTCCTTTATGACGTCACATTTGCATCTGTTTAACATTGCTATAACTAAAATTAATATTGCAAATATTGATTTATCATTAATTGTTCTAGGAAATAGTAACCTTCTCCGTGAATAGATATTGCGTTATACAATGAAATGCAGCAGAATCAAATGTAAACGATAACCGTCCTACGCTCATCTAATTAGATATAGGACGATCACAGTGGCGTTTGGTGACAATTATTAATGGGAAAGCAATTAAAACGAAAAAAAAAAATAATAATGAAAAACAATTTAAGTATTAATAAAACAAGAATATTAATTGCAATATATTTTTATACTATATGTACACTCCCGTTAAAAAAAATAAATAGACCTGAAATGTTAATTTTCTTACATTTCATAAAACTCCTCACTTTTGTAACTCTCTGTATAATGTATAATTTTATTTATTTATAAACAAAGATAAGTAGTATATTTTTTAAGTGTGTAAAAAAAAAAGGAATTTTAATTTCAATAATGTATATTTTGTGGTCAAGGGAGGTAATATCACGTTCAATCAACAAATTTATAAATTTACGCCAAACTTAGGTATTATAGCAAATATGTAATTCAGAGACCCGATTATTTAGGTTCCCCATATTTATACCTGCCGGCGTAGTTGAATAAAGTTCGTTTACTTTTAATTTACTCAATGTTTTTTACTAAGTATAAATCGACCTTAAAAATTCCTTGTATGCCTACGGAACCCTGATAAAATACATTACGGCATGAACTTCTTGTAATAGACTTAAAAGTAATAAGTTTATAAGTATAAACCCAACCCTGCATCAAAAATTTTTCTTTATAACTTAAGTCTATTACTACTATAGAATGATCTTCTTTTTTCATAGTTATTAAACTGTTAAAAGTTTTTTTGCATGTATATATTATGTTCTTCTTGTAAAAGAATGTATTTTTACAAGAAATTCCGTTTTTTTCCCGTCTAGTAAGCTACTTTGCATGAAAAATGATGATACTAGTAAGTAAACAAAGTATAAAGAAAACAAAAAACAAAGTAGAAAAAAAACCTGTTTTTGTTGTAAAAGAAATATTATGATGATATTAAGGAATTAAGGAAAATATAGATAAGTAATTTAATATGAATGTACGCAAAATTTGAGGCTAATCCTTAGGTTATAAAACGTCAAAAGTATCAAAATATATCTTATAAAATATATATATATATACATATATATATATATATATATATATATATATATATATATATATATATATATATATATATATATATATATATATATATATGTATGTATGTATGTATATTAGACTGTTCCAAAAAAATCGACTTTTTTTTTGCTTTTATATATCGAAAATATTGTTGGAAATGACGAAAAAGAAATACTGTTACAGCTCTTAATATTAATATTAAGAGGTGCCACATCGCAAATTACAATTTCCCATTTGATTAAGATGGAGAAACCTTTCTATTACACTTTGGCATTTCGTAACTCATCAACGGATTATCACATTTATAAGACCGTAGCATATCTTGTAGGAAATTGAACGCTCTACAAAAAATGTCTTTTGCAGTTTTTCGATAAACCGACCCCTTCAAAAGTTATTTGGGGTTATTTTTGTGCAGACCGTGTCCAAATTAGCAACAAGTAGTATCTTCTCGGAGAATAATTACATTTAGCTAATTCATACTGATGATGACTACTTTGTAGTCGAAACACGTATTTATAAAATACAAAAATCGAAATTTAATTCGAAAAATCCTAGAGTTCTCTTTGATATTATTTATAACGAAGCATAAGATTTCGCATGTAAGATAAAGATAATTCTACTAAGTATTAAGTACTAAGTATTAAACAGCGTCGGACTGGCCATATAGTCGAGGTGGCGTTTGCGCGGGCCCCCCACGGGCCTGTCTTGCGGGGTTTGCCACAAGCCAAGCGGTAGGTACGGTAGCCTAGGGCCCGGCTCTTGCGATCTACATGTAAAGTAGATAGTTCATACACACTTAGAAATGAAACAGAAAAATTAAAACTTGTTTTAGAAATTTCTGCACGGCGATAACTTTTGAACGAATCAACCGATTTTGACGTGTATCATAATACACGACATTTGACATTGTTTAAGAGATGCATTATATAGATACGATTTACAGCGCTGAAGCGCATTAAAACGAGTCTTTGTTGATAATAATTAATAATAATTACAAAGATCTTACAGAATAGATCAAGTTTCATAAAAAAGGGAAATGGACATGATCGGACAAGAACTGTTGGATTCGTTGATTATATTAAACGCAGAATTGGACCTTATCAAGGATGACGAGAATAGCAGCTTTTACGATCGAATTATCGACAGCCTAGCTGAAACTTCTCCTCTTTAAAAAAAAATGTTGATTGGTTAGCTTTCGATTTGTTATAAAGTAATTGGAACTATATTTACCAAATCTAATATACTATAATGCTAAAAGTGAAGCTGACTGACTGACTGACACACTGATCTATATAAAACCTAACCCACTTCTAGACATGCTAGAAAGATGCGGTTTTTTGCATTCGACGCAAAATTGCTTCAAACCGACGAGAAAAATCGGAAAACTTCAATTTTTTCATTGCAACCCCCCGGAACATCGGAAGAACATCCTCTAAAATTACGTTTTTCTGTCCTATACATGCTAGAAAGATGGGATTTTCACTAATCGACCCGAAATAAAGTCAAATTTACAGAATATTTTGAAAAATTTCATTACCTACATCGCAACCCCACCGAAAATGGGAAAAACATCCCTAAAACTGACCTTTTCACTTCTATTTATGATAGAAAGATCGGGTTTTTTCCATTTGACGTGGAACAGGTTCAAGATAACAGAATTATTTAAAAAAACAAAATTTTTCCATCACAACCCTTCGCAGTTGGGAACAACACCCGTAAAATTACCCCTTTCCTTCTATTCATGCTAGAAAAATGCCGTTTTTTGCAATCGACGCTAAATAGCTACAAGTTAGGAAGTTAATTCGAAAAACTTAATTTTTTTTTTTGGAACCTCCCGGAAAATCGAAAAAACACCCCAAAATTACGTTTTTCAGTTCTATACATGTTAGAATGATAGGATTTTCACCAATCGACCCGAAATAAAGTCAAATTAACAAAAAAATTTACCTGCATCGCAATCTTCCGAAAAGTGAAAAACATCCCTAAAACTGCCCTTTTCACTTCTTATCATGTTAGAAAGATCAGTTTTTTTCATTCGACGTGGAACAGGTTTAAAATAACAGGATTATTAAAAAACAAAAATTTTTCCATCGATTCCCTTCGCAAATGGGATAAACAACCCTAAAATTACCCCTTTTCTTCTATACATGCTAGAAAGATGCGGTTTTTTTAAAGCAGAATAACTACAAATTAATCGGTTGATTCGAAAAACATAATTTTTTTGGTCGGTATCTCTTGAAAATGGTAATGTGAGACCTATCTATGCGCAGTCCCCCAAAACCCCCCACCCTAAGCCCACTGCCACAAAAACTCCCCCCCCCCCCCCCGAAAAAAACCTCTCCAAATTCTTCCCAAAAAATTACCCCCCCCCTCCATTTATTCTCTAATGGAAAGTACTTTTTGATAATTATTTTTTCTGAATATCATTTGTCTGAAGAGAATTATTTGTTAGCTTTGACTGCTTTAAAAAATCGTTACCAAAATAAAAGAAGGTTAGCGCAAATGTATATTGATATTATTTTAAATTTTGGTAAAATTTCGAATGGAAATTTTGCAAATCTTCATAGATTTTTGAAAAGTCATACCAGTTCTGTAAATGCGTTTAAAGCTTTAGGTCTAACCAGCGTCGTTAGATTA
Organism: Nineta flava; assembly: GCA_963920215.1. Taxonomy (NCBI): domain Eukaryota; kingdom Metazoa; phylum Arthropoda; class Insecta; order Neuroptera; family Chrysopidae; genus Nineta; species Nineta flava. The sequence goes on from OY986041.1 coordinate 118,757,656, forward strand.
CCTATTTTTTACACATTTTTTACAATTCATGTAATGTTATTTTCTGTCACGGGATCAAAGGGGTACCCCCTTGCGAGCAGAGCGAGTAATATATATAAAGTTGATAATTAATAATTTGTATATTTCATTATTTTTCCATCTACCATAATCCCTTTCCGGGCCCCGGGCTTGTGGGGAGCCACCCGGGCCCTTTCGGCCCAGTCCGACCCTGGTATTAAATATATCATTAAAATATGGTTTAAATAAGTTGCCCTTCTACTTTTAAATAAGTTCCCCTTACGCGCATATAAAGTCCAATACAAATGAATTTGATTCTAATAGTTTATTTCCTTTTAAAAATCATAAAATGTATTTTTTGAACATAAAATTTAACCAAAAGTCTTTTTTTTTTATAATTTGACCGCCATATTATCAAAAACGTATTTTCGAATTTATTAAAATGTAAATTAATTTCACACCCGCTATACAAAATAGGGATATATTCTGTACAATGGGCCAGAAAAGTAGCGCTCATTTTTAAAAAATTGATAATTGATTTCTGCCCTATTCATTCGGTTTTTGGGAAAATGTTTGGAATAAAAGTTGTTAGTATATTCATAATTAAAAAACTTTTACCTATAACTATTTTACGAAAACCGAATAAATCAAATATACAATTTTGAAAAATGAGCTCTACTAGTTTTGTGGACCATAGTACAATGTTCAGGAAACAACACACATTGTAGTTTGATATATTTATTTGAAGTATTATAAATAAATGAACATGTATATATTTGTGTTTTCGACCGTACATTATATTATGCACATATGGGTCGATTAATTTTGAGCGTCCTCAAACAGTATACTCATATTATGTGTGTTGGTTATTTATACATTTATGTTTATTGCAAAATTATGTTTTATAACTTCATAGCCCAAGCGAGGAACTAGTTCAAGCGAGGAAAAAATATAGCCCATTTAATTAAGGGGTGAAACTTTCAGAAAAAAGAGTACATGCGCGGCGTTAATTACTTGCCTAGGCAACCCTTCTAGAACCTGATCCGACAGAGGGGAATCCACCCCGAAATCTTGCATAACAATGTTCTACATGGGACTTTTTTTATATCTATTAATATTTATAACATCTATTAATAAATAATAATTGCGGTATTGGACAGATATCTCAATTTTTTATCGGTATCTGTCGGTATCGGACAGATATCATCGCTGCAATAAAAACAAAATTACAGTGACAGATTTCTTTTTACAAGACGAAGATGTAGTCGTAGCGGAGAGGAGGTCGAAGCAGGTCGCCTGGCAAGAAGACCGCCTTTATAGGCCATTTTAACGATCCCTAAAGGACAACGAATTTGTATGTAGACTAGCAATTGGTAGGTTGTACAGAGCAGACTTTGAAAGAAACTACGCCGATATTAATCTGGAGTTGGTGAAAGAAAACTACAGAAAACCTTCACAAACATGGCCGGTTACTTTCGTTCTTGTCCATACGCCGACAGTTTAGTCAAAGAACCTCCTCAATTCAAAAAAATTAATTTAACTGCCATCGTTGCAAGTAATCGAATCAGCAACCACCCAGTTTCCACTCTGACTGGTTAAGGTGCGTCCACACTTGCGCGCCACAAACACCGAGCGGTGTGCGCGTTGCTCGCCTTTCGTTTGTTGGAATTGTCGATTTCACCGAACCTCCGGCGATCCATCAGAAACCCACGGACATAGTATTCAATTTGCAGTTAAGTTGTAAATATGTCTAGGCGACGGGAAAATCTCGCGATTATGGTGATGAGTGGTGCGGCATTATTACACCCGGCAACGATATCTGGCCGCTACGGACAGGCCAGTAATCAGTATAGTTTTATCAAACAGTATTTGAATTATCTCCGTCATATATAAATCCACACTTGCGTGCCAATCGAGCGCATTGAATTCGTCATATTAGGCCGGGGCGCGCGAGCGGTGCGTGCTCGGCGCACAACCATCCATCTCATGTCGGTTTTTTCAACGAACACTTTGAGTGCTCGCAGTTCATATTTGGATGGGTTCATATTTAGTCAAGTTTGTCTAAAAACAAAAAGAAACGTCGTCGTTGGTCAAAAAAAACAATCACAAAAACCCGTTATTTAAGTCTGAAAATATTAATTAAAATGTAAACTCTAAAGATATTAATTAAAATGTAGTATTTTAGTTCAATTTGACAAATTTTCAAGTTGAACTAAAATACAACATTTCAATTAATATCCTAAAAAATAATAAACACATGCGCGCTAAAAACGACAAACCTTTCACGTACCCATCCAAATATGAACTGCGAGCACTCAAAGTGTTCGTTGAAAAAACCGACATGAGATGGATGGTTGTGCGCCGAGCACGCACCGCTCGCGCGCCCCGGCCTAATATGACGAATTCAATGCGCTCGATTGGCACGCAAGTGTGGATTTATATATGACGGAGATAATTCAAATACTGTTTGATAAAACTATACTGATTACTGGCCTGTCCGTAGCGGCCAGATATCGTTGCCGGGTGTAACAGATCTAAAAACCACCAACAATTCATTTTGTGGTTAAGTTCTTTATAATTTTTAATTGCACTTAAGAATGTACTAATCCTTGTATTTTGAAAGCTATGCATTAATTTTAAGACGCACATTATTCGAATTTTGAATTAATAATTCTTAAACTATAAAGGCATGCACTAAAGGTATTCCTTTGAAATACGCTCCATTATGAATGACTTCAAACATTTGATTGCTCCGTCTTTGATTGTGATAGTAACATAAGTGCAAGTATTGCACACAATTATTGTACGTAAATTAATTATAGTAATTAAGGCATAAAACAATATACAACGTGTTTTAGGAAGAATGGTGGGGTTTTTAGATGCTGGAGATATCGTAACAAAATATGGAGAGAAGTAACCTGTTTTCGTAAAAATTCGTCTAGGCTGGATAGTATATTTATGAATATGAATACAAAATACGAACTGCACATAGAAAAAGAAATTATATTTGCATATCATTTTCAATAGAAACATATTTTGTTGAATATAATCGATTCTAAACGTTTCATTTACTACGGTAATCGATTCTAAACTTTTGCATCACTATTTTGCAAATTCAAAACATCTTTGGAACCAAGTGCAAAAGTAGCACCTTCCAAAAATATATACCATTCCTTCTATAATACTCTGTACACATAAAATATGCATTCAAAATTCTATAGGTACATATACGATTGTGTTTGATAAACAGATTGCAGAGAATTGAAATTAGAAGCGAGCATAAGGGATGTATTTTAAAATTACTCAAACGTTAAAAATATTTTTAAAAAGATAACGAGGTCTGTCCGAAAAGTATCCGACATACCTTCATATCTCCGCGCTGGCGTTATTTTTCATCATTGGGCGAGTGTTATCCTTAAAAGTAGTCACCATTTGATTGAATAACACGCTCCCAGCGGTGTTTCCACTTTACGAAGCAGTCCTGGAAGTCAGTTTTTGGAATAGCCTTCAATGCCCTCGTCGCATTATCTTCAACTGTCTTTTTGTCGTCGAACCGGTGTCCTTTGAGAGATTTTTTCAAATTCGGGAACAACCAAAAGTCACAGGGGTCTATGTCGGGACTGTACGGAGGTTGGCGAAGCAGTGCGATATTTTGTTTAGTTAAAACCTGCTGCACAATATTCTATGAGATTTTCCACCGCTCCCACCACTTCCACTTTCTAAATTTGATGTTAAAATTTCCCAAATTGTAATTTCTGGTATTCCAAGATCGTCTTATAATTCACGCACAGTCAAACGTCGATCTTCTTCAATCGCAAGTCGCACGCACTCGATATTAACCGGTGTTGTTAACGTTGAAGGTCGGCCAGAACGAGGATTACTATCAAAAGTTGTGCGGCCCCTTTTGAAACGATTATACCACTCTTTTATTTGTGTTTTGCCCATATACTCATCCCCAAAATTTCTTTCAGTCATTTTTAACAATAACAAAATCCGACGGACGCAAAAACGGCTTTGTAAACAAATACATGCTGCGCATGAACTATACGTCCTGAAAATGTCGGCGAACAACCGAGGAGTTCGTGAGGCTTCACTGTTGCCGTTCATGCCTCACAGAGATCGCTCTGGCGCGAAGATATTACAGCAGGTCGGATACTTTTCGAAAAGACCTCGTTTGTCAGTAGTAAAATCAGTCATTCAATTTTCTGCCGAATTCAGTCAATAGGCAAACTGACTGAGAAGAATGAACGATATCAATGTTCAAAACATTCATCAGGAAAAGCTTGCAGAGTACTACTAGGAGGGCATAGTGTGAGAAAATAAAAATATTTGCTGGAATACAGGTAAAAAAAAGAAAATTTCGTCTCATTTGATTCGTAAATATGCTCGGAATTATAGAAAAAACATATCAGAGGATAGCTCGCTTCGAGAAGAATTCAACGAGCCTTAAAATGACTGCTACTTTTGTGCCCATGTGTGTATTAAATTGATGCTTAAAAAAATTATAATTATATTTGCACAAGAATTCTGAAATAATATCAGTATTATTATTAAGATAATAATCATGTTTACAGTGGTAATTTATGTGTACACAGTGAACAAAGGACGTTCATGTGCTGTACGCTAGAATCAAATGAGTACTATCTTTCATAAAAATTATTTAGGATTTAAAAAAGTTGTAAAGTATATCAATAATCTTACAACGATTTTTAATTTTTATTTGTCCTAAATATTTTAAAACTATTTTATTGTAAAATATCAGTAAATGTAAATTAGAAATTGATTTGACTTGATTTAACAGGTCTGACAATAAACTATGTTGTATATGTGTATATGTATATTTTTTACTGTGCGCTGGCGCCAGTTTTCAAAATATGGTGACAAAAACAAACCTAACAAAACAGTTTTAATTTTATTATATAATTAATTCAAATGTTCGTCAACAACATTTTTTTAATGTAAATATATAAACTGAATATTTCAAAGAATATAAATAAACATATTTATTATGGTGTCTACTTTAATAATATAGTTATTATAATTTTAAGTACAAAAAAATTCGGTTCTCCATAAGACATTGTGTTAAAAGTTTGATTTTTAATCGATAATTACTGTTTGAAAGGATCGATGACAGGTTTTAAATTTTTGAGGGACGATAACTACATAATTGAGCTATCCAATTCATGCATGAACGTCCTTAACGAACCCATATTTAAATACATTCGATTCAGTATTACTGACAAATTTCGTCTGTTAAAAATTTAGTAATTTATTTTTATTTTCAGGATTGGATTGTTATCAACTAACATTGGAAGCATTTCGTTTATCATCAGTAATATGCTCCGTCTTACATTTATTGGCATTGACTGGCAATCATTATTTGGGGATATTAAAACCACTGCAATATTCATCTTTGATGACTGGACGTAATACAAAGATTATGTTATTATTTTTATGGCTCGTACCAAATGTATTCTTTTTCGCATATTTTACAAAAGAAGGATTCTTGCATAATTGTGAACCAAAGTAAGTATATATTAAATATATATACAGTGTGAAATTTGGTGAAACTGTCACCAAATTAGCAACGAATAACATATCCTGAGACAATATAAGAGTAATTTTAATAAGAGTGATGTTAACAAGAGTAAACTTGAATGAAAGTAATTTTAACAAGAGTAATTTCAATAAAATTTATTTTATTTTAATTTATTTTGTTTAATTTTTTATTTATTTTTATTTTTGTCTATTGATTTCGATTTTCTTTCTATTTCTAATTGTCAAAGAGTAAATTACGACTAGCTAATTTATACTGATGATGACTAAATTAGTAGTCGAAATACGTATTTATAATGAAAACTGATCTAGGTGTTGGGGCAAATATGAAATTTTATTTTAAAAACCTAGAGTTTTCAATAATTATCATTTGATAATCTAAGATGTAAGATAGAGAAAATCTTTAAATGCAGAAACTTTTATTTGAAATTTTTTTTTCATGCATCCCCTAATTTTGGTGTAAATACGGCGTAAATTTTGTATTTACGCCACATTTACATTTACATCAAAACTAGGGGATGTATGAAAACAAGTTTCAAACAAAAGTTGTTTGTTTTTATGTGATTTCCCCAATCTTGCATCGTTTAAAAGTTTAAATGGAACAAGAATATAGTTATTTATTGGATTTCCCCCTTTAAACAAAGCAACTTTTATTTGAAATATTTTTTTCTAAAATGTATATTTAAAAAAAAATTTTAAACAAGGCTTGTGGAAACTTTTCAAATTAACACACCGTATACTTTTACCATAATTTCTCAATAGAAAATTATTACAGTTTGTATGAAATATGTATTAATTTACAGTATTTACGATAGAGATCTTGAATGTCCCCATGATTAATTGACTCATATTCTGGTAGTATTGACTACCACAAGGAAATCAATTCACTAATTCAGTTATATCAGCTATTCTGGTAAATACTTTATTATAAAATTTTATTCTACGTGACGTATGCATTATTCTTTCCGATCCAAAATATATACTCAAATGCCCTTCTTAAGTATTGTATCCAATAGGTTGTCACGTAACTTTAAATTTGTATTCCCTGTGCTTTAATCTTTGTATAATTTTCGTTAAAGTAACAAAAAACCATTATAATTATTAAATTCAACAAATATTTGAAATGTTCGTTAAATATATGTTAAAAATATAATAATAACAAAAAATGAACAAATTTAAACGAAAAAGTAAACAAAAAACTAAGGTCTTACTAGGGAAAACCAAGAGTTAGGTAAGTACAGGTGAAACAATAACATAAATTCGATAAAGAATTAGCTGAAATGAAATATAAAATTGTAAAAACTATTTTCGAAGATTATAAAGCACAGATAATACACATTAACGTTATACAAATAGTTTCTAACCTTTGTTCTCATTTATATATTTATCATACAATATTTTTATTCTGTAATTTATATGTACATTTTTAGTAGAGTCAAATTAGGATTTTTCAGGTAGGTTGCTTGGAACCGCAATTTTTTTTAATCAATTCTTCTTGACGTCGTAAATATGACCCTAAATTTTTACGGTCCAACTCGTGACGGAACAGGGTCAAAATTGAATTTGTTTATAACAAAAAAGCGTTTTTCTTAATATCTTTTTTTAAACTAAAAATTTTAAAAATGGCATAGAATATTATTCAATTTTATATTAAAAAAAGAAAACAAACGAGCCCATAAACATTAAAATCGGTTTTTAGAATTCGAGAAAAAAATTCCCAAAGTTCGAAAAACGCCAAAAATTTTAAATTAAAATAAAAAATCTAAAAATTACTTTATTTTTTTTTAACAATGGCAAAGTTAGCCTTATATGTTAAAAATAATGTGCCCAATTTTAACCCTTAAAAAAATTAGGGCCCCGACAATTAATTAAATACCACGTCACCGATTTTTATGAATAAAAAGGGGGCATTTTATTTTAGATGAATACATTTTTTTTAAATGAATGGTCTTAAAAATATCGATAAAATGAACACTTACCTATCAAACAATAAACTAAAAAAAATTTTCCAACCAATATGGTTTATATCTTAAAGTAAACCAGTTTAAAATCTGTCGGTTTTTAATTAGAAAATAATATTTTTATACTTAAAATACAGCTTGATTAAATTTATCAAAAAGAGACACAATATATCTGTAGCTATATTTGAATATGCTTATCCCATACATCCAATGCTTGAATGATTGGATGTATGGGCTTTTTGAAGCTAATTTGACTCTAATATTTTGTCATTATTATTTTATTTCTGACGTATATGCTCCTTGAACTGGATGGTATCCTACCCCGTAATACATTAGTTTTCATACATCCAACATCGGTGGGGATGCTGGTTTATATTATCTAGCCCCTATTGTATAGATAATCATTTCTTTTTTTCGTTTTATAATTTTCATTTAACATTAATGCAAATGACATTTTCATAAACGCGCCAGCATGTTATATTTTAATAGTTCCTTCAAAATCTAGGTCACATTTTATATTCTTGATAGCGATTATAAACAAAATTTACATATATTTTACTTAGTTCGATAGTTATAAAAAGCTTTGATATAAAATTATTTGACGTTCATACTAAATACTCAGTGCGGTATCATTCCAATATAAAACTCAGGTACGTGTTATGAACGGAACAGATACGTGTTATGAACGGTATGTATGTAGTGTGATTTTATAGTCATAATATAAGAGTGTATTAGTTTTACAATTATTATACACTAGCTTATAGTCCAGAGGTGGGCCGTCTATGCCCACCTTAAATTCAAAGTAGACTAAATCAAAACAACTCAGGTTGAGTAAGCTATCATAAAATTCCCACTTTATGTAAAATTTAACTGTCATTATACCACGAAACATTCTGCCGAGTTTGAAAAATTCGAAATAGGGACAGCAGAACGCGATCGCGTAATTTAATTTTAGTTTTTAAAAATAATTATTTTGAATCATCGTCCGCCAAAAAGCTATATATTAATAATGATGCATTGGTAGGCCAACCTGTATTGAAACATCGTTCCGTCTTACTTCAAAACATACCTTGCTTACTTACTCTCACTTTCTTATGGGGAGCCTCGAGGCTCCGGAGAGTCGTCTACGCCCACCTCTGCACTATACCCCCTACTAAGAAAAAATAATTCAATCAGGTAAATAATTATTTATTAGTTCTCCGATATGAATAGTTTAGGCTAATTATTCGGAATTTCCAAAAATCTAATTCTAAAATCTAAACTAAAGCTAAACCATCAAAAAATTTACAAGCGGTTTACAATTGTAAACGTAAAAGATCAAATGATTTATATTTTATAATTTATATAACATTTATATTTTATTCATACACAAATATATTAAAAAGGTACATTTCATGTCCCAAATTACCAGCCCAAAATTCCAAAGTATGTATTCAATGTATTGTATACTTTGTATAATAGTGACCATAAAAAAGAGTTGGTATTATTATATTTTTTTCAGAAAATGTTTTAATTAAAAAAAGAAAATAATAATAATTGGTAGGTACCCTGTATTTACTCTATCTCTCTTCCTACCTTTCACTCAGAGCTTGAGTGCAGTCAAAGTTTGCCCACCTATGTTTTAAAATACACCTCATCTGCAAACAATGTATATAGTACAGGAAATAGGTTCAAAAAGAGGCATTTTTATGACACTTCTCCATAACATTTGCTTTTCTTTTTTTTTAAATTTCCGACGTGCCAAATTGTTTGTCTTGCTAATACCTAAAAATGGTTCCTTTTTTCTGTCAAATTCAGTTTCGTCGCTATCGCTCAAAAACCTCTTTTTTTCCCTTTAGCCAACTTTGAACGCGTGGCAAAAAAATGGGTGTTAAATCGGTGGTTGTAAAATAGTAGGTCTTCGTCTGGGCTATCAGCCCTACAAGAATATGCAATTCGCAAATATTACGGAGAAGTATCATTCAAATTTACCCATTTTCTGGCCTAATAATGTATCTATCGCTGTCTATATGTAGTATGATACGGTTTACTATGTTCTGCATTAAAATCGGAGACGGGTTTGATACGTTCTCACCACAGATATTTGTCACATTAGATCAGTCTATGGTGGGGACGTCTGCCTGTAGAGTAGTAGAGTATCATGGTATACTGTGCATAGATAGTGATAGATGCACTATACATTGTTTGCAGATTGGGTGTATTTTAAAATACATGCTGTATATTGTTCTCAAACTTCTTCTAATACATCTACATTGTTTTACTGTGTTATGATATTATTCAATTATACGTCAGGGGTACTAGAGATGCCACACATAGTGATTTGGCCAAATATCGAATACCGTATATTCTATTCGGACACACACTCTGCCGAACCACTGAAAATTCGTGGATGAAATAGATACGGCCGTATAGTTCGCAGTATGGTACCGAATACCGAATATTCAGAAAAGTGGTCGAATAGGCCGAATACCTAATGTTAGCTGAATATTTGTGGCATCTCTACTACAAACCGTTATTTTTAGCGAATTTACTGAAAGGAAATTGGTCTCGTACCGACTTCAAAATTTTGCAAAAATTTCCTCAAATGACCATCGATCCTACCTAGTAGATGTCGAAAATCACCATCTGTAAAATTTATATATATATATATATAAAATAGCAGTCCACTTTGAGCGATTTGAAGTGAAATGCTAAGGGAACATGTGGTGGGAATATTATTATTTTTTCATCTAAAATTATAATTAACATAAATATTATTTTATTAATGGCAAAATAATAATATATTTTTATTACTTGCTGTTACCCGAGCACTACTCTGTTTTGAGTGTTTTGGTGTTTTTCATATCTTTAAACCAATCATGAGTGGTCTTCGTTTGTTTCGGGGAGATGATCAATTTATCGATTTCTATTGGATGCTATTGGGAAATGGGAGCATCATAGAAAGAAATGGAGGCATATGATATTATGCTGTATATATATATATATATATATATATATATATATATATATATATATATAAATGAAAATGACCATCACATGAATACATGTGAAATACATGTGTGTGTATGTCTGTAGGCACTCTAACTGTCAAAAGTAGTTTTAGCCAAATAGTTAATTGATTTAGTTAATTGATATCTGTTTCAAAAAGAGAAATGATGATATTTATTCTCAAAATTAACTCCTGTGTAACGAATTGAAAGAGGTTACGGTTTCAAATGGACAAAAACAAAATAGTGTACCATGCTTCACTACGGAATTCTAACGACATCATAAACTATTTAATAAACTTTATCAGATAGTGGATATAAAATCATTATTACCCTTTATTATATCCCTGATTATGAAGTTTAATCCAGTTAAACATGAAAAAAACTTTGAGAAAAACAACAAAATTATAAACGGGATTGTTTTATAACATTTTGATTACTACATAATTATTATAATACAATGTTTATCTTCTTCGAAGTATTTTAAAATATTTCTAAAGTTTAGAACAAAATGTAATTAACAATTAGTTATTTATTTACCAATTAAGTTAAATATCCGGTATTATATTTCATAAAAGCAATTAAAAAGCAGTACAGAATTTAACGTAGATACTCATACATGGTAGAGCTGGGCAATACTGGGCAATACTTCAAGCACTTAAAGTCTTTTGTAATACTGGATACTTGTATTTATAACAAAAATCCTCAATATTTTTACTTCAGCGTCGGAATATTTCGGACTGAGTCTAAGGTGGCATTAGGGCTCTAAGATCCACCGACCACAAAACCAAATGATAATAATACTCAAATTGCCATGAGTTTTTGGAAGTTTTTTTTTTCTAATACGTACTTTTTATGTAAAAATTCCCATTAGTTATAACTGAAGCTATAGCCTATTAACATGTTTTTAATAAAGGAGAAATTTCAGCTAAATTGCCAATAAATCGTTCGAAAAGCTGCTATCCTAGTTATCTTTGATAAGATCCAATTCTATCTTTAAGATAATCAACAACATCAGTAGTTCTTCCCCAGTATAGAACGAAGCATCGTCTTAATGCGCTTCAGCACAAAAATACGTCTATCGCAAGTGACTTGCGTAAACAAGATTGTGAGGATTACACAGTAAGTGACGTATAAGTTAGTGTACGTACTAATGAGCTTGTTATATTGGGGTAAAAGTTTACATGCACACGGTATGCAACATCGATAGGCTATCGAATCTCTTCGAGACTAACAAGTAGCGTTCTTTGCTGTTTGATCTAAGCAATCTTCACCGATTTCTTCACACTCCTCTCCCTTCCTGCTCCTCCGTGTATGAACTATTTTGCGTGTAGGTAGTGAGCCTTCGGTTTTCCGTGTAGGTTAGGACCCGGGTGGCCATATGGCCAGCCTGACGCTGCATCACTTAATGTTCTGTGAAATAATACTTAATGTAATTTTAATACAAAGGACAAGATAGAACACAACTCGATCATAAGGTCCATTGTGATGCCTAAGGATGTGAGAATGTGAGTGAAGGACAAGAAATTTTGAGCCGACTTTGATAGGAACTATGCCGGTACTAACTTCAAAGTTCCCACGGCTCTCCGTCAAGGCGGCAGGTATACACTCTCTCCGCTAAAAAAATTATTTGACCAGGATAGACGATGCAACAGAATTGCATTCGAAGTTTTTTGATATTTCGACGACAAAAATAAACAATTCCAAGTGGTAAATTAATACCCTTCTGTGCTGTCAATATTTCTTAAATGCAGTGCTTCGAAATTCTACATATCCAAATTAATAAAATATTCCCAAGGACTATGCCAACTGCCCGAAAACGTTTAATTTACCCGATATCCTGCATTTTGTTTTTCATCGGCGAAACTAGTTGTTACCCGCCTGCTTCGCTGAACGTACCCTAAAACTGAGTAATAACTTTTGATTCATGAATATACCGCCCAAACGGACGACTTTCTTGGAATAAACCGTAATAGCTCAGCTAATATACAACATGTATATGTTTTAATTATAAACATCTATTGAGAAAAACTACAAAATCAGTTTAGCACTTTCAAAGAGACAGAATATAATTGATATTGTTAGAACGGTTTTACCGCATAAACTGAAAATTTTCAAAAAGGTTTATTATTAATACCCTTAGTTTAGTTTAGATAATGACTTAGTTTACGAACATGTGTTTATTTTCAAACAAGCGGCCAGCAAAATAAAACTTTAAAATGGTAAATTTTTATTAAAAAATATCAAAAGCTATTATATGTAACTCTTGAAGTATTCATCATTTTTCCACGCTGCTGCCAATATGTTATCGGGTGGCATATACGTCATTTCAGTGACGTGTGCCATTTAAGGGTTAGAGGTAGAGGTAGATTGTAAAGGCTGCCCTGGACGGGCTACACTTCGACCATAAGGTCCATTGTGATGCCTTAGGATGTGAGGATGTGAGTGGAATCGGTTACTCGTTCTTGTCCATACGCCGACAGTTTAGTCAATTAACCACCCCTTTTTTTGATAATTGACAAACTGCTGATGTCGGGATTCGAACGCATAACCTCCCAGTTTCCGAGTACTGCATACTGCGCAGACATAACGCCTTAGACCGCTCGGCTACTTGGACTGGTTAATTTAAGGGTTAATTTAATATTCATTATGATTCCGGTTTCTGAGAAAATCAACTTAGCTCTGCATAGCTCCTAAAAGTCGAATTTTCAGTCTCGTATTTAAATATTACACGTAATGCATCCGCTACTGGTGTTATACGTAGACATGAATAATTTTCAGTGTATCATCATTATTTCCTAGCAGCAGATTGATTTCAGTTACAGTAAACTATAAAATTCATATACACATCGTTATGAATTAAACGCTTTTTGAGAAACATATAGTATGCCAAACGGTTGAAACAACATGACAATTATTCTGCTACAGGTTCTTCTTTCATGGACTTCCTTCCTTCTGAAAATACAAGCAACACATTTGAAATTAAATACAGTTTAGGAGAATGTATGACTGTATTTTTAGTAGTGATACCGCAATACAAGACTGTAGCATGGCTCATCTATTGTATTGATTTTTCTTCTTTTTTTTAAAAGTTTTCTATCGTCTCGTTTTTACAGTTTTAAGATTTTCTTGAAAATGCAATTTAAAAAAATTTCCATTTTTTCATATTTTAAGCCGTGTGCCCGATGGGAAACCATCGGCAACAGGAACCATCCGACTTTTCTCAAATGAGAGTAGAGTTTTTGGGTAACCTGCTCTGTCCATGGCCTCTTTTGTAACATAAATATCCATTAATCTCTTTTTACTCCGTCAGGTTCTTCCTCCTGATGTTTTCCTTTTGAGAAGAGATGAGATGAGGTAGATTGTAAAGGGTGCCCTGGACGGGCTACACTTCGACCATAAGGTCCATTGTGATGCCTTAGGATGTGAGGATGTGAGTGGAGTGGAAGGAATAGACTAGGAATTGGTAGTATATGCGGCTGCAGCCGACTATGATAGGAACTATGCCGATATTCATCTGGAGTTCGTGAAGGAAACTGCAGAAAACCGTCTCAAGCATAGTCGGTTACTTCGTTCTTGTCCATACGCCGACACAGCTTAGTCAATCAACCAACCCTTTTTTTTCTTTTCTTTTTTTATAATTGACAAACTGGCAATGTCGGGATTCGAACCCATAACCTCCCGGTTTCCAAGTACTGCATACTGCGCAGACATGACGCCTTAGACCGCTCGGCTACTTGGCTGGTCAAATCGTTTTGAGAAACTCAAACCTTAAATCAGTTAAAACGTATGTTTTTATTAGGTTCTTGCTTTCGACGTTTTTCAAAAACTTAAATACCAACTTCTACAAAACATCAAAAATGACGTACTTCCCAAAGAAATTTTCGTTCCTTATTTTACCCACTCCGATAATGAATTTCCAAAAACGCTGATACAACTGACTTTTATTTAAACAGAAGCCTAAACACCAATTTTCATATTTCTAGCTTCAAAACTTCCATATAAAATTTCATTCCCTATTCCACACCCTTAGAGAATGTTCAAAAATACACCTTACCTACCTTATATCACCTACGTTATATAAGGAACTCCTGTGCAAAATTCGATGCTTATAGACCCACTGGTTTAGGCTGTGCGTTGTATGTCAGTCAGTCAATGTTACAGTTTTATTAAGGACGTTGGAAAGAGAAAAAAAATGCAGAGAAGTTCCTGTAAATTAAATATGTTTTAAAAAAAGTCAATACGAATTCATTGGTATGCTTCAAAATGTTAGTTCAAATGTTAGTTCATACTTTTAACATTGGTTCTTACGGAGAAGCTATAAATTCAATCTTTATAATCGAATAAAACATAGTTGTTAAATAAATAAGGATTTATTTGAGCCAAAGATGAAGGTTCAAATGCACTTTGGAAAGTAATAATGAATTACATAAGTAGTTTTATCAATTTAGAGAAGCAAAACACAATATTTTACTTTTTTATTTAAAATAAAAGAAACATTACGAGTCACGACTCACGAGTATTATTATTTACCAAGTAACCATAGAATATTTAAATCCAGTTTCAACGTATACATTTATCTGTAACGCTGCGGGCATGCGTAGTCGCTAAATTACTCTTTCGAACGACCTTAAGTAGATTGAAACATTATTGTACATTTTTATTGATTAAAAATCTATACAGATTGAAAGAGAGTACCATTGATCTATTCTCATCTCATCTCCTTTCTCTCGTCTCTCGCGACATCACTAATTTTTAGCGAATATTCGAAGAATACAAAAACGAATAACAAATGGTTTTATAATCAGAAAAATGTCCCAAAGACGATTTAAAAAAACCATCAATGTTAAAATTTTCTCTATAAAGTTCACCCACATGAACTGCACTAGTAAATTCATCATTATTCATAGTCTATCTAATCCATCACAGTCAAGGTTATTTCGGTAATTTATCTGTTTTTTAATCGAATATGTTCTTTATTTTAATTAATGAGTTTATGACGAGTCCTGGCCGCTTGTTTGTACATTCACAAAATACTTTAATTAAGCGATGTGAACTTATTATTCATTGGGCGTAATTTCGTTTGAAAATTGTAAATTAACTCTTAAAACTAATTTTGTTAGAATATTATCTTTGACCATAACTTTCGCTCATTCCAAAAAATCGACTTTCTACAGACCATATAGAAAAAAAGTTATATTAGCTTTCACGTTTATAATAAATAACCGTTCAAAAGAATTAAAAAGTGGTCACGTGATGGTACGTTGAATTTTCTTATAAAGTTTAATTTGTTTTTAGCGCTCATTTTTCAAAATCTCATTTGTAGAATCAATTTTTGTTTTAAACTTATTTAATAAACATCAAATAGTTTAGAATAAATACATCTTATCTTTTATGTAAATATGTATTTCAAAGTGTAAAACAAATTGTCAAAACCATCCTTTCGAACAATTGTTTTGAGAATTTCTATTTACATAATTGTTTATTTATATTAAGTTTTGCTATATATGTACAGACCCTTAGGTTAAATAAGTATGTCAAAGGTCATTATTAATATTTGACAATTCATTGATGCATACAATCGAAAAACATATTATGTCAAAAAGTTAAAATTATTCGTAGAAATGACTTTTAATAACTTTTAAAAAAAAAAAAACTTCAGAAACAAATATATTACTAGCGATAATATTTCTTAATAGGGAATGCGTGAAAATTTTTTTTCACATTTATTTTCAGAATATGAAAATACTGTTAATATTGTAATAATATTTAAAAACGAAATTAAAATCCGACAAATATCCAGGAAGCTATAAGCTTTTAAAGATTATTATCTGTCTCTTTCTTGCAAAAATACTAAAAACGGAGTTTTACGTGTATTTTAAATGGTGAAAGTGTAATATGACGTCACATAACATATCAAGAGGGCTATCACCTTCTTTGTCTAATCGGGAATTTCAATCATTCATATCTCGCTTATTTTTAAAGTTATTTAAAAAGTAATTTTACCTTGATATTTGTCAAGTAAACATGCTTCAATTCAAGCGAAAAAAAATTTTCATGCACATTCCCTATTATTGACTCTTTTCTTCCCTTTAAAGTTATTCGATATCTGTATGCCTACTTTGAAACTGGGAGGATATGGGTTTGAATCCCGACATCGGCAGTTTGTCAATTATTAAGAAAAAACAGGGGGCAGTTAATTTTCTAAACTGTCGGCGTAAGGACAAGAACGAAGTAACCGGCTATGCTTGAGAAGGTTTTCTGCAGTATCCTTCACGAATTCCAGTTGAATATGGGCATAGTTCCTATCCTAGTCGGCTGCAGCCGCTTATCCTACCAATTCCTAGTCTATACACAAAAACTGATCTAGGTATTGAGGCGAATTTGAAATTTTATTTCCAAAACCTAGAGTTCTCATTAATTATCATTTGATAATCGAATACCTCCTTATGTAGTCGGGTAGTAAAAAGAATATTTAAAAAAAGTATTATATAAAAATATTATTAATAAGCTAGTTATATAGTTATTATAATAAAATTTCTTTTTTTATTAGTTTAATAATAACTTTTTTATAATAATTTATTCAGAAATAAATACAATTATATAAAAAAAAAACCTGAGCAATTACCTCACACCTGCGTTTTAGTACTTAGCTACAACTTACTCCATAAAAATAAAGAAGAATATTATACAAAACTATTTTTTAGTTTCTAAATATAGAAAAATCAAATTATCCAGAAGTTTCGTGGCAGATCCATGATTATCCGGCACTCGGTTAGTAGTTTCAGTCGGACACTTCCCAATGTAGTAAAATACTCAAATAGGAAAGTGTGTGCATGTTCACGACAAATCTTTTTTTAGTACTGTTTTAATTTTGTAACAATTTCTTAACAAAAATCTTTCTCTTATTATGATAACGGATTTTATATTATATAGAGGAAATGGCGGTAATGATCAAAGTATGTAATTTAACATTTGGTAAACACATTCGGTTTACTAAAAAGGATATATTTATATTTGATTAAATACATTTGACCACAGTAACAACAACTAGGTACATTTTTAGAACCAATATAGTTAGAATCGATTCTTCAATGAATCCTTATACATTGAAGAATCCATTCTTGCCATTGTATACCTTCAAGTGCTAGTTCAACAAAAAGTTACTAATCAAATACATAAGGCATTTTATTTAACGACACCTATGATCACTAAACATCTATTCCCAATAATTACTTATACTTTTGAAACTGTGAAATCAGAAAAGACACTCTACTGAAGGCATTTTTCAGTTTTTTTTTTTTTTTTTTGGAATCAGTCTGGATTTGAAACAAATGAACTTTTGTCCAAAATAATGAAAAACCTGTTGAGTAAAGTCCTACTTCTATGTAAAAATCGATTTAGAATATTGAAACATAACCTATACGTGTTACTTACCCTGTATTTGTCTATAAATACTCGTAGAGGTACAAAAGTATAAAAATATTATTATTACATAAATTTCTCACCGACGTTATACCACCTTATTAACTGTCATATAATTTTGTTACAGATTTTTAAGATATACAAAATTTCGTATGATATACGCACCATTATTTTTTATACCATTTATTATTATGGTAATCATTTATGGACATATTTATATAATTATAAAACGACATCAAAAAGATCGTGCGAAATATATAAATAAAGATCAAAGTTCAACAAGAAGGTATGTTTTACAAATACATATGTTTATTTTATCTCTGTTATCTGTCTAATATACTGTCCACTACTAAAAGGGTTTATTATTATCTAGCAATTTACTACACATCACTAATATCACTATGAGTATTTAAAGTCAAACTTTAAAGAGCTTAAAACAGAGAGAGAAGAACGAACGACTATTATTATTTAATCACTGATGCATACCGACTTTACCGACTCAAATGACATTTTGAACAACAAAAGTGAGGTTATGAATACAATATGTTTGAGTATGTGTATTAACACTATTAATTGATCTATTTAAAATTAATTAGTATTTATAAAGCACGACGTTTGACATTTCAACTTTAATGTGATAATACCCACCGTTTTCCAATAATAGATTTGTTCGTAACTTATTTATTTTTAATTAGTTTTCGAGAAGCACTTAGTACGGTAGAAAAATCATCAGACCTAGGAGAAATTCTCACAAAATATTTGAGCATGTTTTTTTTTATTGATGGATAAAAATATCTTGAAAAGTGTCATACCCGAAAGTCACTGCTTTGACTAACAAACTCTTGTATCTACCAATGCAAAATCTATCAGTTGATAGATTTTGCATTCGTAGGTTATGTAGAAATATTGTTCTTTGTCTTAAATAGTCAAATATATTTAAGTTTTTTAACAAAAGTTATTTATTCATGGTATATATTTATTGTGTTTCTCAGTTCAAGGCTTGACTTCTGAGATACTGAGGCCTAAAAATCAACTCTAATTGCTCCTGTACGGTAGGCGCCTATACTTTGCTTAAACTTGGGTTGACGCATTACAGTGCTATCTAATGGAAATATAGAATCTAAAAGGTGCTTAGTGAAAGCCCGACTTTAATAAATAAATAAAATATAGATGCTAGCTCCATTCATCTTTTTTTTATACGTTTGTATATTTTGACGCGATAGTAGGAAAAAGCAATCATTCTAAGCTTTCATCTTTTCGAAAAACAATAAATTCAGGTTAATTAACGTCTTATTTCAGCTACAATTCTCTGAGGGTTTAACAGATCACTTATACGTAATAGCACACTTCAAGTATTGCCTTTGAAACCACACTTACCAAAAACCACATTAAAATTCATTGAATAATTTTGCCAAGCAAAGGAAATATTTTTCCATTAATAAAAATCTATTTAAGATATGATAAACTCATAAATATATCTTTCAACAAAAATTTCTCAATAACAATTTTTTTATTTTTTATAAAAAGCTTTTTGAATATCTAAAAACAATGTATTTCTTTTAACATTTTTAAAATTGCATGTTCACTGAACCATTCTTACTTGCCTTATATACTTTTTATGTGTACACGCATTCTAAAACGTACAACAAATCAAAGTAGCGTGAATTCACATTGAATACATCTATCAATAAAAATGGTATGGCAATATTCAATGGTTAGTTTATACTGTGGCGTTCAAGAGATCATGCATACAAATTGAATGGATAATGTCAATATTTTTCAGAGAGACATTGTTTTCCTTGAGAAATTAGAGGATAGTCAGATTTGTCCAATCTCTGGAAATGGGGTGGCAGACTACCATTTAAAAACACAAAAGATAGGAATGAGGCTTTCAACGTTCAACATCTACGAAATCGGAGTGTCCCAAATCACAACAAAGATTTTTTTCGGCAAATAATGATTTTTTAAGAAGACGATATTGCCCATTGGAAGATAAAGCCAACTCTTTTATTACTGACTGTCAAAAAGTGTTCAAAATTAATCAAAATATGGAAAGAAATTCATATGAACCATTCGTAGATAGGAGTTGAAAAATAAAGAATGTCCTTCCGGACATTCTTCTACTAGATATGATTTTTTTAAAGAAGTGTTCAATTTTTTGGACCCCATATTGCATACCTATTAAAAATTCCGATGAAGTTGCCTAGAAACCTCATCTTTTGAGTAGGGGCGTGGTTTCTGATACGATTCCTAGGGACCGAGTTAGATTATATTCACACAATATACTTATTTTGCCGAGATGATGGTCCATAGATATATATTTGTTTTGCTAGGGTTCGATCGGTGGTGCTAAAGTCCTGTTATTAACAAATTATATAATTTGGTGGAGGTTCTGGGAAGCCAAATAACATTTTATTTCTGACAGCGGAAGCACCGGGAAATATTAAAAAAAAGGCTCCATGGGCAACGCCAGAGAAATCAGCTAGTATATATATATATATATATATATATGTAAAATATTTTAAAATGTTTTCAACCCATCGCTGTGATGTTTCGTCGTAAAACTTCCTAATTTGTTTCGTTTGTTTATTTTCAGGAATAGCCGAAATCGCAGTAAGCAACAGCATATAATGAATAAGAATATGAAAGCAATACGTACAACAATGTACATAATTGGCTCATATTTTGTTGGTTTAATACCATTAACAATTGTCTATTGTTTAATATGTGATGATTGCTTATATGAATTAATATATGTACATAAGACATATTTATTTTATATATTAGTTTCATTAAATACATTATGTATATTAAAGACATTGGTCAATCCTTTAATATATGCTGCAAGGATGCAAGAAATCAAGGTAAGCACGCACACAATTCAATATAAAACCTAATTTTTAATACATCTATAGTACGCTCAAGCTAGAGAGTCCATCCCAATAAACATACGAAATCGCGTGATCATAGCACATGATGTCATATTATTGGCTCTTTTGATAACTTGAACCTTAAACGCTTAAATCTGAATTAATACATGGCTTACTCGTTTCGTAGCAAATTGTTGTTTACTGCTATCAATTTTGTGATCCATCATTTCTTTTGTTTATTTAATTAACTTAAATAAACAATACCTGAATATCAAGGTTAGCTTCGATACCCTCATTTTAGTGACAAAAACAACGCTGCATGGTCACAAAGGGATACCGCCAATGAATGGGTGACATTCATCCTCAGGTCAGATGATACCCTCAGTCAAATCGTATAAAAGATAAATCTTTTTAATATCATTGTGAGACACGCACCAAATTAGCAACAAGCAACATATCTCTGAAACCATATCCTAGAGATAGTTACGATTAGCTAATTCATACTGATGATGACTACATTGTGGTCGAAATACATATTTATAAAATACAAACGAATTTTCTAGAAATAGGGGCAAAATTTGATATGTAATTTCAAAAAACCTAGAGGTCTTTTTGATTATTTTAATAATCTTTAGTAATAACTCTCTCAAGAATGTGTCTTGAGAGGAATTAACAAGATGTGTCAATGAATAATTATTCAGCTAAATTTAAATGAAACTAAAGTTATATCAGTCGAATTGTTCAAGAGCCAAGCCATATCCTTTGTGCTATACAATCATGCTTACAAGGACCCGACCATATAAACATGATTGTGTAGCGTATATCCTTATAAGTCTGAATGAAACTGGCTGTCTAGTCCATTCTGTTATCTAAAGCACGGAAGTGCGCAAGGCCGAGTTTAATAAGGGACCCATTTGGATACCGTTTGTAATTTTTGTAACACTATTTCACAGAGTGTTAACTGATTGCTGTTAAGATTCTATTATAGTTATTTGAGCATCATTATAATGCATGTTATTGCTTTGTCGGTTTAATCTATTTGATCTAAAACAGCTGTGTTTTAGTTCTGTAAATTGATTCTTTTTCAGAGTGCATCCACAAAAATGAAAACAGCATTCTATAAAAAAATTTGTGGATCACGTGGTGGTCCCGCGTCGCAACGAAGTCGTATGAGTTCGTCAACAATACATAAACATTCCAAAAGTAATTCAACTAATATTACATCAAATAATATTATTTGTACAAAATTGTAAACAAATTTTTCATTGTATTCTACAACTTTTTGTTTGGTCGTTTATGTTGTTGCCGAATTTGTTAAAATGTCTTCTTCTTTTTGTAAAAAATTAAATATGAAACAATTTATGAAAAATTGATGAATTTTATTTTTGTAAAAATATTTTTTTAATAAAGATCAAAACAATTTGAGTGTTACACAAAAAAAAAGCACAGCTTAAAAAATCGAATAATTTATAAAAAAAAAAAGTTGAATAGAATCCTCAGAGCCTAGAAAAAATTTTTGAACAAACACATTTATGTTTTTATTTTATTCTTGTTGTTTTTTTTATACCCGTTTTCACTTTCATATTTTTATCCTGTTGGATAAAATATAATTGATGTGAAAAAGCATATATTGGTAATCTCACAACAAACACTACAAAATACAGTGAATTCGTTTGTCTCTTTGTACTCATGGCCATAGAAGTAGGTCTCCAGGAAAAAAAAGAGAAAATTATCGGGGTAGTTAAATATACTGAAAACTTCTATTTCAATCATTTTTATAGTTTTAGTTGTTTCGTAAACTTGCGTCAATCTACCCAATGTTATGTATGGTTTCGTTTCGGTTATATTATGGAAGTGACTAAATTTTTCTTAATTTGACATTTAAGTAATAAGTCATTGTAGTTGTAGCGGAGGGAAGATCGTGGCGACGAGCGTGGTAAATAGGCTTTTCTAGGCCTTTTTCACCAACCCCTAAAGGACAAGGAATTTGTATGTAGGCTAAGAATTGATAGGTTGTGCGACTGTAGCCGACTTTGATAGGAACTACCAGTCCAAGTGGTCGAGCAGTCTAAGGCGTTATGTCTGCGCAGTATACCTACTTGGAAACTGGGAGGTTATGGGTTTGATTCCCGACATCGGCAGTTTGTCAATTATTAAGAAACAAAGGGGCGGT
This sequence comes from Nineta flava, assembly GCA_963920215.1. Lineage (NCBI taxonomy): Eukaryota > Metazoa > Arthropoda > Insecta > Neuroptera > Chrysopidae > Nineta > Nineta flava. The sequence continues at coordinate 118,780,625 of OY986041.1, forward strand.
TAATTGACTAAACTGTCGGCGTATGGACAATAACAAAGTAACCGGCTATGCTTCAGAAAGTTTTTTGCAGTTTCGTTCACGAACTCCAGATGAATATCGGCATAGTCCCTATCATAGTCGGCTGCAGCCGCATATCCTACCAATTCCTAGTCTACACACAAAAATTCCTTCCACTCCACTCACATCCTCACATCCTCAGGCATCACAATGGACCTTATGGTCGAAGTGTAGCCCGTCCAGGGTAGCCTCTACAATCTGTCTATCTATTGATAGGAACTATGTCGATATTAATCGGGAGTTTGTGAAAGGAAACTGCAGAAAACCCTTACAAGCATAGCCGGTTACTTTGGTTCTTGTCCATACATCGACAGCTTTAGCCAATTACCAACCTCTTTTTTTGTTAAATTAATTTAATTGACAAACTGCTAGTGTTGGGAATCGAACCTGCAACCTCCCAATTCCGAGGAGAACTAGACCACATGGACTGGTACACTAATAACATTCTTTGACGAATGGAAATTAGGATGAGAATTAGATGAGACTTTGGAAGGGAATCGAACCCACAAGCGATGGCATTCTAGACCAACACTCTGGCCTCTGAGCCACGAGATGCTATGGTGATTTTACTATTTACATATTTTTTTAATTGTTTTGTAAACTTTCGTCAATCTTGTTAGTATGATTACCTTTCGGTTATATTATACCAACGGAAGTGATTAGTGTTAACTTAATTTGACATTCAAGTAATATGTCTGAACACTGATAACATTCTTTAACATCAAACGAATTTTTTATCTATGCAATAGATGTGCATTTGATTTTTGATGAATTACCCTGTATGTGTATAGCATTTTACAAAAATAAATAAAATACACTGCAAATATCGAGTATTAATGATTGCTTCGCAATCCCCAATAAATGTGATTCACTATATTTGTTGTTTGTATATGATTTTTCCTATTTTATATTTTTGTAATCTAGCATTGTTAACGTTGAATCTCATTTATAACAATTTGATCCTCTTAAATTTCCATTTTTAAATTGAAATATTATATGTTTAAATCAACAAAAAAGAAATGGTCATACGAGGGTCGTATGCCAATTTTCCCAGAGTGTTTTTGTGATTAAAACCTCAATTCTTTACATCGGCATGCAATTTGACAACACGGAAGATCCCTTTAATATATTTCATTTTTTCATAACCATTTGAGCCCTTTCGGCCGCTGCGGATTGCATGCCATCAATTATTAGGGCTTCAATTTGTTTGTACTACCTTATGTTACAAGGGCAGGCAATATAATATCATGGAAAATCACACAAATTCTCAACAAAAAGAAAAGCGTTTTTCTTTATGACCGGAAAGTATGCAGCGGCCAAGAACTCGTCTTTCTTTCATATATTAGGGTTAATTATCAAGCCTTAAAAAGAACGGTAAATGGGAGAACGTCACCTGTCACCATCACCTGGTCTATAATATTCTCATTGACTGGATTATTTTATATAAAAGTTTTGTACATCTAATAGGGCCTACAAACGAGCAACATTATGCAGCAACCCATTTATGTTGCAAATGTGTATAGTGGTTGCAGCAATAAAAAACATGTCCTTGAACGGTTGCTGTAAAAATCAAAAATATTAGATATTTTGTAGGAGGAGTTAAATGTTCATATACAATTGGTCATATTATCTGAAATGTTATGCTTTCCTAATATTTTATTATGTTTTATTGCCTATATTCAATATTGGTTACAATTTACATTATATATATATACTTTATTATTTGTATAGAATATACCCGATATAGATATTATCCCAACACTAGTTTTACTAGAGATACATACATATAAATAAACTATACAAATTAAATGAGATAGATAGAGACAAGATGAGAAATGATTGAATTTTTATGACTAGCGTCATAAAATAATAAAATTTAATTTCATGTTCCATAATTTTGGTTGCACGTCTGTACTGAAAATATTTTTGTAGGCTGAGTTCAATGTTGCTGCTCAATGTTCCTCGTTTGTAGGCTACTTAACAGAATCGATATTCTCTCATCCTTTATTTATTTATTTTTAAAAAAAACTTTATTTAAAAAATATAAACTATAATATTGTTAAAACATATTCTATTTTCTAATAACCTAAAATATTCAAAATACAAAATATTTACAATTAAGAAAATTTTTAATATTTTTATGCAAAAAAAAAAAAGTTAAAATAATGTATATCATATATCGTCCATGTACACTAAAATTTTTCTGCTCAATATATATTGTATGTTTAAAAAAAATGAATAATATTATATTTGTTACTTATTGCACAGCTCAATTTCGATGTCCGCTGAGCAAATTTTATTACAGGAACTAAGATTGATTTTTCGCAACGAAAATAAAGCTAAAATGTGTTATTATACAAAAATTGTAAAACATTTAAAAAAAATTAAATAAAAGTATTTTAATTGACATTGGAAAATTTTTTTTACAGTTACAACAATCCAGGAACCCAATCAAAGAGAAAATGTCTAAAAAATGTCCAGACACTTTCTCCGAATGAACTGTAGAAAAATAATATTAATCTTTTTATTGAAATACTCCTATAAATACTTTCTTAACGTAAAGATAATTACAATTTTGGATTATTAGTATTTTTACAAGCAACTTATAAATAAAGTTTGACTCAAAAACTGATCGTTTTCGCAATAAAATTTAGAGATGATAGATTGAATGAGTTGTCGCTTCATCATTAAATTATTATTATAATTTTGTTCATCATTTTTATCTGTTGCATTTCAACTATAACTTCCCTCTATTATCACGGTTTCTGTGAATGTTAACAACCTTGGTAAATTACCGGAATCAATGTCATAGCCGCTAACCCGTAACCATTCACGCGCATACGTCTACACTGGTACGATGACATCACAGGTAGAACAAGCGCGACAGGCACGTAAACCAATAGTCTATCTGTTGTGGGCTGAACCATTGTAAGTTCTGGAAGTTATTAGCGATTATTATCTTACACTATTTTGTAACACATAAAAATTCGACAGACCACCAATGTAGATAGATAGATTGTAGAGGCTGCCCTGGACGGGCTACACTTCGACCATAAGGTCCATTGTTATGTCTAAGGATGTGAGAATGTGAGTGGAGTGGAAGGTATTTTTGTGTATAGAATAGGAATTGGTAGGATAGGCGGCTGCAGCCAACTAAGATAGGAACTATGCCGATATTCATATGGAGTTCGTGAAGGAATTTGCAGAAAACCTTCTCAAGCATAGCCGGTTACTTCGTTCTTGTGTATACGCCGACAGTTTAATCAATTAACCACCCCTTTTTTTTTCTTTCTTAATAATTAACAAACTGCCGATGTTGGGATTCGAATCCATAACCTCCCACTTGGACTGGACCACCAGTGTAAAGAACGAATTAAGACGTCCTCTCTTTAAAAAAATAATTTTATAGTCCTAAACTAGTAATCATAAAACTCCTGTTATATGTCTATAACAGCCGTACTATGGCTATGGTATACTAGACAACATAATAAACATCCTTTTCTTTATATTAGTTCCGGCAATACATAACTTTCCATACAATGCATTACATTAAATGATTATATACAATTTTCAACAAAAGCGAACAAGACAAAGCTTATATATCTCTTTTCATAAAGTCGAAACGAATAACATATTTTTTTTCTAAACAGAATTGTGATGATAGAAATTTAAATAATTCGATTTACAAACAACAAAAAAGATTGTAACGAAAAAAAAAAAATTTAATTATTTCAAAATAAAAGAATAAAATTTTAGATTTGTTTGTAATTAATATTAATATTTAATATATTAATATTAATTAAGATTGGAGGATAAGAGTGATAATCATAATAAGTTTAAGTTAATAAAGAGAAATCAAATTCATATGCACATTTTGTAAGAATTAATAACTGCAACGTGAATTTTCGACTTCGAGAATCAGATTTACCCAAAACAATATATTTTAAATAAAGTTAAGAGAATTCTTATGTTGCATTTCTTCACAAAAACCTTAAAATTCTGTAAAAAATAATTGGCAGTCAAAAACAACCAAATAAAAGAGAAAATTAGTTCGTTCCAAATCACCCAACTTTATTTATTTGCCATTTGACCTTATTTAATTCATAATACGTATGAAATTGTACCCAACTTGAACAGATACGTGTAAAAGACATGAGGCACGTGAGGCACTATTTGAAATTAAAGCATTTAATTCTTTTGAAAGAAATGATACCAGAAAGCTACAAACGCTAGCTGCTCAATTACGATTTTTTTAATTATAAATAGCTCTAATTTTCACTTTTTAGTGGTTACTTAAATTTCCCATATATTCTTAATAATTTCATTTCGTATCAAAGTTTCACATCAAAACAACAATAAGAAGTGGATGAAAATTTATTTCCTACATTTGTTTACAAACTGGTTACATATATACACACAGGTTAACCATACTATTCCTAACTGACGTTTAACCTTTTATGTACGAATGTCTCTAAATGTATCTAAAGTTCGTGCTTATCTGAATGCTGAATGAATATAACACGATGCTAAACATATTACCCATGTGGATTGATATGCCAACACTAATTAAAGTAGAACAGACGGAGTATAAGTACTCCCCACTAATCCCACTGCATATTTTAGAGAAGATATTAAATAAAATTTGTCAAATAAGTTTAATTAACTTATCCGTTACGTCATTATATTGCACATATATTATAGAAGTTGTATTTCATAATATGAAATTTCGGAAATTTTCATATGTCATAGCCCCCAACTGATGAATATTTGAAATCTTAAACACGTATATAAATATAGTTTTAAAGCCTGCATATGTCTATAGTTAGTTAAACATACCTTCAAATATGTTTTTGCTTATGAAAATGTCACGTGCAATGTCCAATGTCCAAAATTTCTCAAATACTATGAATAAGGCTTACCAAATAGAAATTTTGGTAAAAAGAGGGGCTTATCTCAAAATAATGCAAGATATATATATATTTGACGATACAATATGTTGGCTGCCCGTCCGTTGTTAGGACCTCATCTTTACGGAACTTCCGATTAAGATTTACACCTATCTTCTTGTCAAAAATTTGTCATATTTGGTCAGCAATCGAAAATTTGTTTAATAAAACTACCTTATTAGCAAGGCTAGTGAATTGTAATGATCTTGACTGAAAAATTAAAACGCACAAAAATAAAATATATAAATCACATTTATAATATATAATATAGAAAAAGGTAGCCTACTATCTTTGTACTATGTGTATTGTGATCTTTGTCGTACAGATACCGAGCTGAGTCGATCGTGACCCCAACAGTATGTAAACGAACCAACAACAAAGCATGGAACAATAATAGATGCAGTTTTTTAAAGATATTTTAACACGGTATGTACGAAAAAATATTTATATCGCCAATTTATATTTTTTAGCTATTCTAAGCCGCTGAAGACATTTATAAATTCACTTCCCCCGTGAGCTTATGTGTGTATGCATGTATGTATGTATGTATGTATGTTTTTATGTATGTATGTATGTATGTATGTATGTATGTATGTATGTATGTATGCATGTATGTATGTATGTATGTATGTATGTATGTATGTATGTTCGGGTCAAATCTTGCAAGGTGAATTAGAACCACTTCCTCTTATCCTACGGAGTTGAATTTTTACATGTTGCTTCAGTTCCGAAGACAATGCATTTTTGTGGTAAGTATGACAAGAATCGACAAAGGGAAAGGGGGGTTTAGAGGGAGGGGGAAACACAAATTTTGGTATATATGTCTTAATATTGAAAAAATCGAAAAACACATAAGAAGTAAGTTGTAGAAAATTAGTTTTACTAAAAAAAGCTTGTTTTTAAAAATGTTTTTTAATAGAAATAAATGATATGAAATTGATCATAGTTATTTAATTATCTTTTAACCATTGCAAAATCCAATAATCAATCAAAAATACTTAAGTTAAAAAAAAAACAACAGTAGAACTACCTTCAAAAATTCAACAGAAGAGAAAATTTATTGATTTGTTGAAACATTCTTATAAATAGTTTCTCTAAGTATAAGACCGCGTCAATTTTGAAAGGTTTGAATTTTTATATGGAACATATTTATAAATTTAAACGAATAAATAAAAATATTTGGCCACAACTGTTGTTGTAAAGTCCTGATATTGTTATCATAAAACACAGAGTTACTCCTGTTATATGGCAGTAACAGCCGCCTTGTTTTACTAGACAACATAATAAACTCTTCGCTTTATGTAAGTTTCGGTAAAACATAACTTTTCATTTAATGCAGATTGAATTTTCTCAAACAAAATAAAAATTTTGAAAACATTTTTTTATTTATGGAACTACATACTTGGTGTATAATTTTACCGTTTTTTTAACAGGTTTCATCTTGTAATAATACTTTGTGGTATTAGTAGCACACTATAAATTTTCTAAACAAAGTTCTATTATATTCTATTAAGTATGTACACACTCGTTCAAGTAAAACTGAAAATAATATCTATCCTATTGAAAGGAAAAAGCTAACAGAAGATAGATTTCAATGGATTTTTATGAAAAATGGATTTCAGTGGATCTAAAAGAAAATGGATATCAGTAAAAATCAATAAATTTTCTAATTAAACAAATATTAGAGATTTTCGTAACAAATTTTTATTTTGACTCATTGAAAATGAAAATATATATTTGTGTCTAAATAAAGAACAAATTTTGATTTTTGGTTACTAATATTAATACAATCAAATATGGCAATAAAACTGGTCGAATCTCGGAATGAGAGGTAATTTTCTCCAAAATCTTATATAATTGCGTGTCCGCTTGTTAATATATTAAAATATAAAGCATGATTCTTCAGAAAATATATTTTATTCTTCAGAAAATAGTTTCTCTGAAGAAGCAACTGCGATTGTTGAGAAATATTGTTAGGCCTATGAATGATTGGAAATTTACTTGGTGCTGGAATCTCGAAGTAATGTTATAGTCGTAGAACACGCTCAAGAAATTTTAGCTCCTTGTCTATTTCCGATTTTTGAGATATCGTGCGGACAGACATGTGTTCATACATACCGACTTCCGGTAATGAAGCATTTTATGAAACAACCTGTATCAAAATCGATTTTCTTCTAAACTTTATAAACAGTATCGTACTAGGTCAGGCTGGCGTTTGCCATCCAGACTCTAGCCTACATGAGCTTCCGAATCTACACTGCATACACGCAAAATAGTTCATACACAGAGAAAGAGGAAGGAAGAAGAGTTGGAAGACATTGGTGAAAATGGTTGAGATCAAACAGCAAAGAACGGTATTTGTTTGCCTCGAAGAGATTCGGATACCTGTCGAAGTTGCATATAAACTTTTATCTCAATTTAACAAGCACATTAGTACGGACTTATATGTCACTTAGCGGGTATCAAAATCTAGCTGCGAGACACGATTTTCTACGCAGAAGCGCATTAAGACGAGACTTCCTTCTCTACTGTGCTAAGAACTGCTAGACTTGTTGATTATCCACAACACAGCAGTGGATCTTATCAAGCATAACGAGGATAGCGACTTTTACGAAGGATTTATTGACAATGATTTATTGTCTGGATTTAAAGGAAACAAAAAATCGGAACTCTTATCTAGATTTGTTTATGATTTATCTTATTCCTTCTAGAAATTCTGGTTTCTTAACACTAACAGTAGTAGTAGCGGAGGATAGGTTGAAGTCTGGCATGTAGGCCTTTCTAGGCCATTTTTACACCTAAAGGACAAGGAATTGATATGTAGACTAAAAATTGGTTTGGTGTGCGACTGAAGCCGACTTTGATAGGAACTATGCCGATAGTAATCTGGAGTTTGTGAAAGAAAACTGCGGATTAATATCGGCATACTGAAAGGAACCTTCACATAGAACGAAAGTAACCGGCTATGGGTTACTTTCTTCGTACGCCGATGAATATGTCCATACGCCGACAGTTTAGCCAATTAACCGCCCCATTATTTTTTTGTTAAAATTAATTTAATTGATAAACTGACAGTGTTGGGATTCGAGCCAGCAACCTCCTAGTTCCGAGTAGAGTGCCTTTTGAACTGACGTTCAAAAGTGCAAATAAAGTATTTTAATTCAAATTGATTCTAATTTTACTGAACAAAATTGTACATAAGTTGTACCAAATTTCACATGAAGTTATAGTTCTAACATAAAATAATTTACCAACTATTGTATTTCCTGCAACGTCGACTAAAAATTCTTGAAAAAAAATAATGAGATATTCATTAAAACTATTTATTGAGTTTGTGTCTAGAAAGACTGCACGCCCCAACTGAAAACTCTTATGTCGAGTTTATTCGATTCTATGGAATATTATCCAATTTCAATCCAATTATTTATTGTATGTTAGAATAAGCAAAATATAATAATCTCAATTGATGTGTAAAATGGTAGATGCTGTTAACACAACTCTGTTTTTATATCTTCTAAAACGAGCTAAATTCGAATTAATAAATGGTATAATCAGTGGCTGGTTTTCCGGGTAAGCAAGGTAGACAGCTGCCTAAGAAGCCAAATGTTTAGGAGTGGAAGATTTTGATCGTTTACACTAGATATAACGCTACTTGGGCAGTCAAAAATATTACTTTGCAGTTAAATTGTACAAGCCTAATCTTGTATCACAAGGCACGGTACTGCGTCAGGTTTAAGGATTTGATTGAATGATTGATTTATCTTGGGATCTAAAAACTATTGCAAACCGACCTTATGGTCCATTATGCTCCCCCTTCCGTCGACAGTTTAGTCAATCAACCGCCCCTTTCGCCCAATCAACCGGAATTCGAACCCATAATCTCCCAGTTTCCAAGTGCTGCATACTGCGCAGACATGACGCCTTAGACCGCTCGGCTACTTGGCTGGTAAGTTAGTATTGTAACTATATTATGAGCAACTTTTAATAGTGAGAACATTATAAATAAATAAAAATTTATCGCGATAATTAATTAAATAATTATTCATAAATAATTACTATTTTCTTTTCATAAGAATGCTAAAATCCGGAGATATTATGTTTAAATCTGGAATCCGGAGGAAACTTAATTTTTCTCCAGTCTAAAACTGGAGAGTTGGTAACCCTACGGCACAAATCAATTATTATAAAATTTTGAAAAATATTCGCTTACTTTTGTGGCCATATGTACTTATATTAGCCAAAATAAATCAAAATTTGTTCTTTGTTTAGAAATAAATGTATATATTTTCACTTTCAATGGAAAATACATTTTCGTTAGGATGGAAAGGATAATAATTCGATTTTCCAGTAATGTTAACATAATTATGAATAATTTCCTATTACTTAATTTAAGATAACTAACAACACCTTGTGATTGAAGTTGAATCCATATTATTGAATGTTATGTCACGAGTATTCATCACTATACTTGTTAAGGGCGTAGCGAGGGTTTTATTTAGGGGTGGGCAAAAAATCAGATCTTTTGTTTGTCATTTTACTCATATAGGATTGCAAAAAAATTTTTGCAACTGATTTTAAAATATATATAAATAAATAAATAAATAAATATATATATATATATATATATATATATATATATAAATATATATATATATATATATATATATATATATATATATATAAAATATATATAATATATATAAAATATATATAATATATATATATACATATAAATGCTGGCGCATATATAACGTTATGATTTATTTAATGAATGCGTATTTGTGCATCAATAGTTTTAACTCATGAACCAATTGAATTTTATATGGGAAAAGGTGTAACGTATGTAAAATTTTTTGCAAAGACCGCCTAAACATCACCAACTGTTGTGAACGTCGCCTGGTGGAAGTTTCGGGGTTTTCCTCAACACTTGCTGCACCCGAGTAATGTTCACATCATTTCGAACTGCACGAGGTCTTCCAGCACGCAAAAGATCACAGACAGCTCCATGTTGCCGAATACGCTGAACCAATCGGAAAATTGTTGGAACATGAAAGAAATTTCGATATGATCTTTGTGTCTAAATAATGAAATGCTGACTTTCAAAATAAAATTGAACAACTTTAATTCTTTGTTCTGTGCTGAGTTTTTCTTTCATAAATTTCCCAAATTTTAAGCTAATTCTGGAAAAAAAAAGAAAAAAAATACGCAAACAAAAAATTTATTCACTAATTAAATCATAACGTTACTTATGTGATACCGCGAGACGAGACGAGACGAGAGTAGGATGTATCTTGTATTGTATTGACTAAGTGGAAATAAGATCGACCCTTCCAAAATTTTGGTATTTTGGGATTTGTACATTTTTACAGATTATAAATCTTTAGAGATTGAAAGAGAGGTAATCTCAAATAATTATCAAAAATCATAATTCTAATATTCGTCTCGTTTCTCGCTGACTTGTTCTCGCCTCGTTTTTCTCGTCTCTCGCGGCATCACTAGTTGACTCACGCTAAACCAAGTTTGGTTGTTATTAGATTGAAATGCTCAAAAAATGTTTACCAAAAATGCCAAATTAATTAATTAAAAATATTGAATTGGAAATTTTGTTACTAGAGTGGGACAAATGCTCCATTTGCCCCACCTTGGCTACGCCTCTGATACTCGTCAATTCATTTATTGTTATTTGTGTTATCAAATCGTATTTCAATAGAATTTGTTATCAATTCATATTTCAATAGAATATTTCGAACAAAATTGTTAACGTATTACAATCTACGTCGAACAGATTGTATTTTATACAACTATAATAACCAAATCGTATTACCGATAAGTACAGGCAGGGTGTTTAACTTTAAACAATGCACCTGAGCATTTCATGTTCGGAGAAGGGCATCTTATGGTTTCTCAAATGAAAATCCATACTTTTTCATACAAAATCGGATAGCTGAGGAACAAAGAATAATAAAACTGGATAATGAAGTCTATTTTGGTAAATAATTAACTATTTTATAGACATGCGCGGATCCAGTCCTCAAAATAGGCTGTGGCCATAGCCACCAGAAAATCGGCCAAGTACGAATCGGTGTATGAACTCGCTCATGATCGATATAGTGCATTCCTACAAAGGAGATGTTTAAAAAATATATGACGCCCCGACCAAAATTTTGTTCCACGTGGGCAAAGCCGTGGGGCGAACACTAGTAAATTAATACACCTGTAAAATGTTAGTTTGTTCGCTCACGAAAATTACAAAAGTAAATGTGTGTTTGTTTGCACATCACAGTGTTACATTTAGACTTTAAACTACTGAACCGATTTTGATGAAAAGTTTACAACTTTAAAGGATATCAAATAAAATTAAACGCTGGATAGTTTATATTCTACATTAAATAATTTTATTTAGGTACTTACTTAAATTACAAATTCAAGCTTACGTTTCTTTTTCGCAATAACGTTGATAATTTCATCGATATCCCAGGTTCACATCTTTGTGTATATTTAGGAGAGCTAGCCCGGATAATATTTCCTTTGCCATTGTAAACAGTGGTTGAGAATCACTCCGCTAGATCTACAGTATTAAAACAGCTGCTTTAAAGCTGTAACATCTGTCTATATAGAAATCGGTTCATTTATACAGAAACATATTATCATTGTATTCAATATCATTTTAAGTATTTCATATATATGTATATATATATATATATATATATATATATATATATATATATATATATAAATATAAATATATATATATTTATATATATATATATATATATATATATATATATATATATATATATATATATATATATTTTCGATTCTATAATATTGAATATTGAATCTTGTGTCATGATTTCTAAAAACGAAATATTTTTATTAAAAATAAATTACATGCAAGAGATTTTAGATTAAAATCAGTATACCTACAGGAAATCGAGACTACAAAACTATAATATGTAGTCTTCTGTCTGCTTTACAACTTAAATGTCTACTTATACAGTGTGTTCATTTGAAAAGTTTTCACCCAAATATTTTTTTAAATATATTAATTTTTGAAAAAAAATGGTTCAAACGAAAGTTGCACAGTTTAAAAGGGGAAACATAATTATATTTTTGTTCCATGCATCCGTTTCGCGAGGTATAACTTATCTTATAGGCGGTGCAAGATAGGAAAAAAACTTTAAATGCAAAACTTTTTTTCATACATTCTCTAGTTCAGTGATTCTCAACCACTGTGCCGACAAATTCTTAAAATGTGCCACCAAATTTTAGTAATGTATATAGTAAAGTATTAACCAACATAAAAACGAAAAAAAAAAAAAAAAATACAGACGAATTGAGAACCATCCTCCTTTTTTGAAGTCGGGTTAAAAAAAGATTGAAACTGTTAAATGTAGAAGACGATATGAGAGTAGCATTGTCATTTTTACAACCAAATATAAATGAAATTATCAAAAAACATCAAGATCGAATTTCTCATTAAAAGTATTCTTATTATTAACTTGTAATTAATCCCTTAACAAACGCACTGTTGTTTTTGTAGTACATTTTATTTTACATTCAAAATTATTATCATATAAACTATTTTACACAGTGTATTATAGGTAAGTAAACAACTTTTAAATGTCTTTTTCTTTGTGTCCCGTCAAATTTTGAAATCGTTAAAAGTATGCCGCGACAAAAAAAAAAGGTTGAGAGAATCACTGCTCTAGTTATTGGTGAAAATACAAAATTTATACGCCAGATATATTGGATTCTTTCTAAAAGAACAATATTTTATAAGAACTCATTAAAAAAAAAAAACTTTTCTTTGTAACTTCTTTTCTTGTATCCAATAATGCGGGCGTTAATACAAAATTTACGCTATATTTACGCATACGGTGATGTATGAAAAAGTTTTAAACAAAATTTTTATTTATATGAGATAAACATTTTTTGTATTTCAAAGGTTTTCCAATGAATTTAGATCGCAGCGTCAATTCCGCTTTGTATGACGGAGATGATGCTAGACTATGTAAAAAAACTACCAGCCAAGTAGCCGCGCTTGTAAACGCGTTTTGTATACTTGGAACTGGAAGGTTATGGGTTCGAGTCCCGACATCGGCAGTTTGGCAATTATTAAAAAAAAAAGGATGGTTAATTGACTAAACTGTCGGCGTTTGGAAAAGAACGAAGTAACCGGCAATGCTTGTGAAGGTTTTCTACAGTTTTCTTCACGAACTCCAAATGAGTATCGGCATAGTTGCCATCAAAGTCGGCTGCAGCCGCACATTCTACCAATTCCTAGTCTACACACAAAATTTCTTGTTCTCCAATCACATTCTCACATCCTTAGGCATCACATTGGACCTTATGGTCGAAGTGTGTCCGTCGAGGACAGCCCCTGCAATCGATCTATCTATCTATGTAATAAAACTAATTCGCTTGCCCGTATCGGTCAGATATCATCGCTGAAATAAAAACCAAATCACAGTGACAGATTCCCTTTTAATTATAATGAGGTTTTACCTCCGTTTCTGAGACTCCATGGTCTTGAAGCCACCCACATCATTATTTTTTAATCTTTATGATTTTTTAGCGATACATTAATGATGTGAGAGGACAAGGAATTTGTATGCAGACTAGCAATTGGTAGATTGTGCGGTTGCAGCCGACTTTCATAGGGACTGAATGCCGATATTCATCTGAATTTCGTAAAAGGAAACTGCAGAAAATCTCCACAAGCATAGCCGGTTATTTCGTTATTGTCCATACGCCGACAGTTTATTCGAATTGGATTCGAACCCGTAACCTCCCAGTTCCAAGTGCGTTAGACGACTCGACCACTTGGACTGGGCCCTATTTATTATGATGCAGATATTGCTAATACTCTTTAATAAAACTTGATCGACTCAACATCGGGGTAGAAATCGTTGCACGGCATAACAGATCTAAAAATCAATATAAGTTAATTTTTAACCCGACTTCAAAAAGGAGGATGGTTCTCAATTCGTCTGTATTTTTTTTTCTTTTTGTTTTGTGGTTAACAAATCTCTATTTGAATTTCTATTTAAGAATGTTATAGCTCTTGTATTTTGAAAGCTATATGCATTAATTTTAAGGCGTTCATTATTAAAATTTTAAATATTCCTTTGAAATACGTTTCTTTATCTTCAAACTTCAAACATTTAATTTTTCCGTCTTTGGTTTGGATATTAACATATGTGCAAGTATTACACACAATTATTGTACATTAAGATATTAAATAGAATACAGCGTGTTTCAGGAGTATTGATAAATTTTTTTAAGAAGCTGGATATATAGTAACGAGATATAGAGCAGACGAAATCCTTTATCCATTAAAACACGTCCGGTAATACGAGATATGAGCTTCTTAGAGTAAAATAATTTTACATACCTTTTTCAACATCTTATATCTCGCAAACAAAGCGGTGCTGGATCTCAGTTTATACAGGGTGTCTGAAATTCATTCAGGAAAACTATATCACGGTGTAGAGCTGAAAAAGCAAGCAAAACAGTTATATTAAGTTTTTCGATTTGACGCTTAGTTTTTGAGATATAATTAATTAAATATTAATAAATTCAACCAATCATATTTGCCTTTTTGAATTTTTGCTGGTGTCGCTACACTTATTGCCGCTACTCTAGCATGCTCTACTGTGTCTGCCCTACTCCACTACTGTGGCCCCACCTCCTTACACTATGTGCTCTGTGCTTGGTGGAGTAGGGCGGCCACAGTAGACCATGCTAGAGTAGCGTCAATCAGAGTTCTCAATAAGTGTTGCAACACCTACAAAAGTTCAAAAATGTAAATGTGATTGGTTGACTTTATTAATGTTTAAGTAATTATATCTCAAAAACTGAGCGTCAATTCGAAAAAGTTTATTATACTTTTTTGTTTGTTTTTTGCAGCTTTGCACCGTAGTATAGTTTTTGTGAATGAATTTCAGAACAGCCTGTATAAACATATTTTGATGAATAATATCGATCCTTCTTGCATCACTATTTCCTGTTAAATGCAAAATTACCACCTCCCATAAATATATATCATTCCTTCTGTAATACCTTATACATATTTAATATCTATTAACTCAAAATTCTTTACATATTCCAGTATGTTTGAATAAGCCAATTGCAGAGAATTAAAATTAGAAGCGAGCATAAGAAATGTATTTCTGTGGTTTAAAATAAAATTACTCAAGCGTTAAAAATATTTTCAAAAAGATAATGGCTAAGACAATGCTTTGAGGAAAAACACAAATTCTTTGAGGAATTGAATATACTGGAATCTTTTTGTATGAAAATATGGATATAATTAACAAATATTGGAACGCACAAAAAATGTTTAACTTAATTTTACTTAAAAGTAAATCTCTGTTCGACAAACAAATTAATAAATATTAATCCTCCCAAGGATTAAAATAATACATCTAGGTAAATATAATAAATGTAAGTAAGTAAAATCATCAGTCATTTAGCTTTCGGACTGAATCCAGTTACTAAGCAAACTGGCGATCAATACGAAGAATGAATGATATGAACGTTCAAAACATTCATCATTTTTCCAACTCTCCTACTAAAAACTCTCCATGTAGAAATTTAAAAGTATGTGAATGCATGGAAAATATTTGGTTGTGTGTTTAAATGGTATTACCGTGTTTCAAAAATGGGTTATTACACAATAGTAGAAAAAGTACAAATAAGCAATCACCAAGCATTCGAAAAGTTACTCATATGATAAGCAGTTTTGAAAAATGGGGTTGTATATTTAGTTGCAAAGACTGCCGCAAAGCTAAAGATGATGAGCCCCACAAAAAAATGGAGAGATATAGCAGTTTGTAATTTATTATTTATTGACGATAAAAAATCGACAAGAGATTCAACATACAAATATTCCACATGCAAATAATAAGGGATATTCAAAAAATAATTTTCAATTGTTAGAAGTAATGCTAAGCTTAAGAAGATAACAATATGTAACCTACTCTCATTACATGTTAATGCAGTAGTGATATGAGTGCAAAACAGTCCAGCAAGCATACACAACAGACACATTAAAGAGTGCCTTCACTATTTTTATTTCTTTATGAAGCATATTGTGTATAGTTATTATAGTAAATAATATTTAATATTGATTCTCTATTAGCAATACTTTCCAACACGTACGGTATATGCTTTATTCGTATAGATGTTCAGACGCGTTACTCAATCTGTCAAAAACAAAATATTATTTTATAACAATAATTTTTACCTGCTTTTAAATTCAATGAGCAGTACACAAATTTATGTAAATAACCGTGCGAAATCGGGCTGAGTCGCTAGTTATAAATAAAGTAACAACTTTTATTCGAATTTTTTTTTAAAAACGAATAAATAATGCACAAATCAACATCAACTTTTGGTGCCAAGTGTACCTACTATTCACGGAACAAAACGAATGATCATAAACCGTCGTCAACAAGTTGAATGCCGGATTGTCATTTACTATACACTATACTTGACGATGACAGAGCTTGTATATATAGAAATTTCTTGTTAGAGGGAAGTATGCTATTTTTAGTACTGTAATATATATTTTATAAATTACACAATAAATTGATACTTCAAAACATAATAATCCTCTTTGCATAAGAATTCTAAAATGGTAAACTTTTTTAAAATTAAAATAATATTTTTTGTTTTACAGTAGAATCTCGATAACAAAAAAAAAATTCGTTACGCAGGACCTGCTTCAACTTAGCGAATTTCCTTAGAATGCATAAATCACTTTTTATTGATCAAAATTAAATGTCGTATATGATTTTAGTATTTGCAAGGTCAATTTTATTCATAAAATTTTCAAGAGGAAACATATGTCAAGGGGAAAGGGGTGCATAAAGAAAGAAAAAAACTCAAAATATAAAATATCTCTCTTAATATTAGAACAATCGAAAAATGCTTGAGGAATAAAGTTGTACAAAATCATGTTTGCTACAATTCATCACCTTATTATTTTCACTCAAACTCTAATGTGTACAGAGATATTAAAATTTAATTTTCAATCTTAAACCGTCAATATTTCTGTAAATATTAGTGTAACAGAAAAAATGATAAGAAACAAAATGTAATAATCGAAAACGAATAAAATTTTTTGTTTTTTAATTTTTTGATTGCAATAATTGGTAGGCCATCCTGTATTTAAACATTTTCCGTCTTACTTTAAAACATACTTCTCTTGCTTACTTTCACTGAGCTTATGGAGAGCTCATTTGCTCTGAATAGCAACCCTAACCACCTCTGTTCTAAGAGATAAAAAGTAACTTCAAGTTCGTCAACGGGTCAAAGGTGGACCTTGATTCCGCCCGCCTGGATAGAACGCCAGGGGGAAATATCCATCTTTGAAACAATAAGCATTAGAAAACAAATTTAAAGACAAAAAAAAAGTTCGTTTTTTTAAAATAAACATTTTTTTACATAAACTCGGTATACATTGGGTATTTAAGCTATTAACGCAGTTAGTTGTTATTTTCACTAGTTTTTCTCTAAACATTTGTTCAAAATTTGAATGGCATCAGTAAAAATCAGCTATTTGGCAAAAAGAACGTCATTTCAGTATCTACGATTTTTAATTAAATATATATTGTATGTTTGTTTGATACAACAGATGACACAATGACACACATATTGCCACACCAGTAACAAAGGCACTGTATAGTATAGTTCATATCGGCGCACTCGCTCTAGAAAATTTTAGGGTTGACGATTTTTTTTTTTTTAAATCCTGACTATTGTTTAAATCATGAAAGTTAAAAAAGAAAACGCATGTAAACAATCATAAAGGTAATAGATTGTTCGAATTAGCGACGAGTAACATATCCTGAGACAATATAAGAGTAATTTTAATAAGAGTAAGGTAACAGGAATAAATGTGAATGAAGGAAATTTTAACAAGAGTAATTTCAATATAATTTAAAATTTATTATATTTTTAAAATTTAGTATATTTTAATTTAGTTAATTTTCTATTTATTTTTTTTTTGTCTATTGATCTCAACTATCTATTTCTAATTGTCAAAGATTAAATTACAACTAGCTAATTTATACTGATGATGACTACTTTGTAGTCGAAATACGTATTTATAATACAAAAAAAACTGATCTAGATAAAAGGGGGCGAATTTGAAATTTTATAAAGGTAATAGCTTTGCCCCGTTTTTTCATTGCCTTTCTGACGCTGCCATAACTGTAGGATTCGTTCGGCACTGAACTGTTTAGGCTCGTTGGATTGTTTTATACGCAAGCTTTCTTTTGATATGCGTTTGCTGTAATTTCGTGCATATTTACAAGAATCATATATGAATTTTTTCGTAATTTTCAATTTAATACCGATTTTCACTTATATTCCAGCGAATAGTTGTATTGTCTCAATTTGCTTCCTAGTAAGGCTCCGCAAGTTCTTAACAAATGCACCAGAATCAATGTACTAACTTTTAGCACATTTCCACGCGACACAAATTTCTAACTTTACACTAAGCTTCGATGGTACGATGACGTCACAGGTAAAATAAATACAGCAAAGATGTTTCTACAAAATCGTCGTGGAAATTTTCTTATTGAGGATGTACGAGCACTGGAACTTCAAAAAGATTAAGGCTTGATTTTTTTTACATGTAGTTGAAGTGCATATAAATCAATTATAAAAGATTTAGGAGATTATCTCTACTATATCTCTACTATACTTCTCTTTTTAGATTCCGGCAAAAAAAACCGCCTTATAACCTCCAAACGTCGTAAAGATCGACATGAAAGCCTCATTTTAAGCATCATTTTCCTTCCGTTTTTGCTGAAAAAACATGCAAGGAAGCATCTTGGAGGCTCGTGCCCGTGAGAACATTTGATCAGCACATCGAGACGAACAACATATCAATAAATTGGCTAATTTAACCGAGGGACATTTTTCATTTTAAATGTGCAAGGTACTTTAGAAGGCAAACATTTTTTTGTTTTTGCTGGGGTATTACTCCTTTATGCGAAGGATAATATATTGTACACAAGATATATTTTTCAATTTATTCCAGTTCAAAATTCCCAGTAATTGTTATTTACACTTCAATAGAATAATTGAAAAATAATTAACGAGAGAAAATCTTAACGGGTGAAAAAGTAAATTAAAATATGAGTGATTAAACTGTTATTATTGTGTTGTCATATAGCAGCGATATTTATGAATATTTTCAATACAATTTTTTCATTCAACAGTTCAGAATTTTATTTATTATAAAAGATTACATTTTGCTTAAGGTAGTTCCCCAGAATGAAATCAATTTTCGACAGATTTTGCTCATTTTTTTTCACAGGCTAAAAATAACGTTTTCTAATAAATCATTCTCTCTCTCATAAGAAGCATGTAAAATTTCATGCCCGTCCAACTATTATCTGTTGTATTAAAAAAAATACTTGACAGAATTTTTAAAAAAAAACTAGAATAGTAAAGATAAATATCGCGTTTTACAGTTTTGTTTTCGAAATATAATAGTTAAAATTTTTTTTTCTTTCAAAATTACATTAATTTGTGTATAAATATATGTATGTTAGTTTACATAAGTGTATGTATATGTATTTGTTGTTTAATAAATGCAAACTGGTTTTTTGTCCTGATTATAAAGGGTGGCATATTAGTAACGTTATGAATTATTTTATTTGTGCATTATTTGGTTTTAACTCGTGAACCAATTGAATCTTATATGGAAAAAGATGTAACGTATGTAAAATTCTTTACAAAAACCGCCTAGACATCACCAAAAACTGTTGAGTATACCTTCAGAAATTCAAAAGAAATATTATCTAGACAATGGACCGGTTCCAAATTCAGATTTAATCAAAATCTTACTGTAAAATTAATTGACAATATATCCGTCTCTCTCTAAAGATGTCAAAATACAAAAACCTATTTACTGCGCAACGCATAACTCAGCACCAATCAGGTGCGATCTTAAAATAGTATCAAAGGTCGGGCAAACATATATAAGCAGAGTAAAACCAAGAAAGATTGTGAAACTGTCACCAAGTTAGCGACGAGTAACATATCCTGCGACAATATAAGAGTAATTTTAATATGAGTAAGGTAACAGGAATAAAAGTGAATGAAGGAAATTTTAACAAGAGTAATTTCAATATAATTTATTATATTTAAAATTTAGTATATTTTAATTTAGTTAATTTTCTATTTATTTTTATTTATGTCTATTGATCTCGACTTTCTATCTTTTTCTAATTGTCAAAGAGTAAATTACGACTACCTAATTTATACTGATGATGACTACTTTGTAGTCGAAAGACGTATTTATAATACAAAAAACTGATCTAGGTAAAGGGGGCGAATTTTATTTCAAAAACCTAGAGTTCTCACTAATTATCATTCGATAATATAATGGATACTGAAAGTCTATTTGGGTTATTAATTAATCTTCTTAAAGATGTACGAACGCTGATGTATAGTCCATTTATAAAATTCTTAAAAATCTTATATAGTACATGCAAAAAAGTCCTCAATAATGATTATTATTTTTTGTCGTAAGTTAAAATTAAAATTTAATTTAGGCCCGTCATACCAATCCTAAAAAAATATATTTCAGAAAAAAACCTGAGACTTCGGGTAATTAAGTTACCGCCGACAGAAATAAAATTTACCCGAAATCTCAGTTGTTTTCTTAAATGTCTTTTTTTTAAACCCGTCATACCGGAATTTAATTGGATTGGACTCTATTAATATTTCTATTTTCTATTGCGTAGTTTTTTTTTTATTCGTCTTATTTTATTCCAAGTGAAAATTATCAAGATATGTGTAAAAATATGGGTTTCTCCATAAGAGCAATGCATTAACACTCGAACTTTAACATTAAATAATTAATAGCTTATGTCTTAAGCTTAAGCTAGCTAGCACGCTATATCTCGGAAACGGCATTACCAAAGCATTTGGTTTGTTCAGCAAAAAATAGCAAATGATGATCAAAAAATTATCCAATAGTTTTTTTTTACTGCTATATGAAAATGCTTAACTAGCTTAATGTACCTTTGATTAATATCATATTTCAATTTCATCAAATTCTTAAGAAAAGTGGATTTACCAGTAAACTACCTTAAAGTATGCTCTATTTTTAACAAAAACCATTATATAAGTTTATTAGTTTATATGTTTATTAACGTTGAACGAAACTCTTTCCCGAAATGTTTTCAAATTTATCGACAAATATTTACAAATATTTCTGTATCCGCATGTAAATAATTGTTTATTTATATTAACATTTGGTATACGTAGGTATGCACAGGCCCTTAGGTTAAATAAGAATGTCAAATACCATTATTAATATTCGACAATTCATAGAAAATCGAAGAAAAAGAAACATATTATTACAAAAAGTATTCGAAATCGAAAAATATATATTATTACAAAAGTATAAAAATTGTTTTTTTAAATTTAATATTCCCATAAATTTGCATAAAAAACTTTGTAGAAAGTAATAGTAGCTATCAAAGTCGTAAGTTATTAACTGTATTCGTCTCTTTAAAAAGTTATACTTCATACTTCATCTGGGAGAATATGCGGTTTGGTATTCCAGGGGTTCCGTTTAAACTATTGTGTGTGTGTGTGTGTCTTTCTCTTGCATTTCTATTTAAACCACCATAGGGTGTATATATATATATATATATATATATATATATATATATATATATATATATATATATTTATATATATATATATATCGCAAGATAACGAACTGTACATATCTTGTAAATTAAATTATTTGATAACCCGTTTTTACACTTTTCACAGTTTTCAATCGCATTAATAACAGTTGATATAACAAAAATAACATAGCTGTTTCGCGCGTGTTGGAGAAAGAGAGTTAAAGAAAGATAAAAGGAAGAAACGCAAAAGAAACACAAAATACAAGGTTAATATTTGGCGCTCAATATATGACTCTTATTATTTACATAATTATATTCATAGTTCATTTACTTCCCCTTTCTCCAACATAGACAGTGCGATAACGAAAATAAATAACCGGGCTGAATCTGTGTGTGTGTGTTCTAGAGCTAAAAAGTGAGGTTCAGTTCGTAAATAGACAAAATCATACCGCGAATTTTTGTCAAAATATTCATCTTGACAAAAGCATGTTTCTTTTTTAACAATTCTATGCTTGAAACGTTTTGTAGGAAATATTTTTCTCTCGGACTTAAATTTATGATTTTTTAATCATAAATTTATTATATTTTGTAATCATAAACAGCCATAATCAGGAATGCATTTTCAAGGCTGAGACGTGCAAAAACGATCGACAACCTCCTCGTGGTGTACATTGGGCTACGCTAATGATGACAGTACTTCAATCAGTATACAAAAGTTTTATCAATAACATTTGCGTAGCCCCATGTGGAACAAACTTTGTTTCAAGGCCACAGTTCTTTCACCCCCTAGAGACCTTAACTTCTGCCTAAAACAGTTACTATCTTGCTTCTTAGTTCTCGAGATCTTGGATTGAGGAAATTAAAATGGAGCACACTACATAAATATATTTATACTATATATATATATATATATATATATATATATATATATATATATATATATATATATATATATATATATATATATATATATATATATATATATATATATAATATATATATATGTCGGAATCGTACGTTTATCAAAGGGATAAATGTGTTTTTTTATTTATGGATACACCTGTTCGAACATTTCTCTACATTTATAATATGTTTACAGTTTTACACTTTTATTTATAAGTACAAAGAAACTATTTTTTAAGAAAAGGTTTATTTTATTACAGTATGTCTGACATAAAGAATCCTCCAGACATAGAGGTCCGGAAATTAGATATTATCAATACTTATATATTCTTAGAATAAAATAAATTGTCTAAAAGTGCAATAAAGAATAATTGCTTTAAGATTTATCAATTAACATAGTAAGTGTTCAGCTGAAGGGGGCATGTTTGACCTCTACTTAGACGCAAATTGTACGGTACGGATGTAATAAACCAATTTTTGTGATATACCTTAGATGGTACATAAATATGATGTAGTAATAGGATGACCCCTTTCCAATATATTTTTACAAACATCAAGGAAGGGAGATGAGTTTCAAAAAGGAAGCAGGACGGTCAGTTCTGAGAGGACAGCACCCGAGTACAGACCGTATCGTGCAGTTGCGTATTAGTATCAACTGAACTCTGCTGAAAGTTACATGAAAATAGCATCACATGGAAATAGTGTTTGGATTGTTGGTAGCCCTTTTGGACTAGTATAATTAATTATGTTTATTGATGAGATAACCGTGGTATGGCATTTGTTAGTATTATTCGTGTTGTATCTGTATTGTTAACTGGAGCTAACTCACTGTGTCGTAGGTTGAACTAATTGTAATTACTGATTGTGAAAGTGCGGGACACCGGGTATTATTGTAGGCTAGTGCGTGTTTGTGAAAAATGCATTTTTCAGTGTGCTATTGGAAAATTGGTAAGTGTTTGTATTTTATAAAAACAACAATGCCTGACAACATATATACTGGTTCAAACGACCATGCTCCCAATTATGCAACTCCGACATATACATATATAGGGCTCTCGATAAAAAATATTGAGTTGGTTAACCTCAAATTGAATTTTGACGCCTACAGTATACACAAAGAATAATATTTGGCAATCCGACATGAATAAGATATCAAATAAAAGATGAGATCTTATTTTTGCCCACCCCTACATAAAACTCTCGCTACGCCCTGGACGATAAATATTTACTCGTGACATGACATTCAATAATATAGATTCAGTTTCAATAACCACAAGGTGTTGTTAATTATCTTAATAAATTAAGTAGATAATAGGAAAATGTTATTAATTATGTTACATATTATTATATAATTATGTTATATCAGATGGCAATTTGAACAACAAAAGTGACGTTATTAAGGATGTACGAGCTGAAACATATGAACTGAAACATCAAAAAGATTAAGGCTTGATTTTTTGTTTACAAGTGCATATAAATCAATTATAAATAAATTACCCGATATCTCAGGTTTTTTTCTTAAATATCTTTTTTGTTAGGCCGGATATGACGGGCCTGAATTAAATTTTAGTTTTTACTTACGACAAAAAATAATAAACTAGATTGTGAACATTTATGAATGTACTATATAAGATTTTGAAGAATTTTATAAATGGACTAAACATCAGCGCTCGTACATCCTTAATACTATATGTGTGAGTTTAATTAATATAATATGTATTAACTCTGATAATAATTGATCATTAATTACTGTTTATAAAGCATGACATTTGACATTTCCATTTGAATATGATAATACCCACAGTTTTTCACAAATATTTTAATGCGTCACTTAATTAGTTTCAATGAATTTTGATAACTATAAACTATTAAACAAATCGTTAGACCTATAGTACAAATTTCCCGAAAACGCGGTCAGACAACCAGTTGTTTTAATCATTGCTTCCGCAAGTAGGGAATATGCATGAAAATTTTTGAATTGAAGCATGTTTACTTGACAAATATCAAGGTAAAATTACTTTTTAAATAACTTTAAAAATAAGCGAGATATGAATGATTGAAATTCCCGATTAGACAAAGAGGGTGATAGCCCTTTTGATATGTTATGTGACATCATTTTACACTTTCACTATTTAAAATACACGTAAAATTCCGTTTTTAGTATTTTTGCAAGAAAGAGACAGATAATAATTTTAATAATCTTATAGCTTCCTTGATATTTGCCGGATTTTAATTTCGTTTTTAAATATTATTACAGAATTAACAGTATTTTCATATTCTGAAAATAAATGTGAAAAAAAATTTTCATGCATATTCCCTATTGTGGTAACAAAATATCTTGAAAATTAAGAAGTAACTCGAATGCATTGTCACTAACAAAATTAAAGTACTTTCATTTCTTAATGAAAAATGTTTGTAATATTTTTGCCTAAAGCAAAATTGTGAATATATTATAGAAAGGATAAATTTTATTACATTGGTACTGAAATCGATTATAATATCGTAGATTTATTTGGGTGCCAAAATTTTTGTCATATTAATTATCTGAAATTGTAATTCAAATTGTTAAATAAAAGAAATAAAAGAAATTTGAAATTTGTGAAAAAATCTTCCATATCTCTCAAAAAATAAAAATCTATTGTTGATTTGTACCTTATTAATGCGATTTTGGGAAAATGTTTCGAATAAAAGTTATATGGATAATTTACAGCTTATTGGCGAACATTTTTTCGTTTGGAAGTAACATAATCATCTATAGCTTTCAACTTTGCGAAATACAAAGAAATACTCTAAGGATATAACATATCACTTTTTATGTAAAAGTACTTCACATAAAAAATTAGAGAAAATGCTTTTTTTGTAGTCTTCGAAACCCATGGAACCCCTTAAGATATGATAAACTTATAAATATATTTACCAAGAAAAGCGTAAACAAAAATTTGTACATGGCAGTAGACCATGTTATTTTGTTTTATGTGAGATAATTTCTTAATAACGTTTATTATAAAAAAACTTTTATAGAACAGAAGAAAAAAGACGTAATTCTTTTAACATTTTTAAAATTACATGTTCACTGAACCATTTTTACTTGCCTTACGTACTTTTTATGTGTACACGCATTCTAAAGCGTACAAAAAATCAAAGTAGCGTGAATTCAAATCGAATACATACATACATGTAAGCAAAAATGGCATGTAAATATTCAATGGTTAGTTTATACTGTATGGCGTTCAAGAGATCAATCATACAAATTTGATGGATGAATATTGTCTATATTTTTCGATATAAAGTTTTTGTTTTTAACCCGACTTCAAAAAGGAGGATGGTTCTCAATTCGTCTGTATTTTTTTAACCCAACTTCAAAAAGGAGGATGGTTCTCAATTCGTCTGTATTTTTTTTTTGTGTGTTTATGTGTGTCACCTCAGAACTCCGTCATTTATGAACCGATTTTGAATTTTGATTTTTTTTGGTTTTAAAGGGTTTGGTTTCCCATTGGTCCCATTGGCACCAAATCGCATTCTGATGAGGGGATCCCCGGGAAATCGAGGAAAATCCTCATTTTATACGTGATAACCGATTTCTGCGAAAAAAATTTTTTTTTGAAAGGGTATACTCATTCATAATGGGAAAATAAAATTTTTTTTTAAAAATCGACTTCAAAAAAATTTTTTACAAAAAAAAACCAACCCCCCAAAAAAAAAACAAAATGCATGTAAAAAAAACTGAAAATCTGTTATGAAAAAATGCACTAAAAATTAAAAAAAAAAAAATGTGTTATAAAGAAATGCACTAAAAGTTAGTAGGTCGTTTAGCTGGTCTACTCATAATTAGACAAATAAAATCAGTTATAGAACCTCAAAGTCACTAAAAAGCGAGAAATAAAACCTATTTTGACAAAATGGAAACCCGACTTCAAAAATCAAATATTCTGAAACCAAAAATGCACTAAAAAGTAAAAAAATAATTGCATATTCTTGTGCCAATTTTAGTTCACCTAAGCAAAAATTTTTAAATATATATGTACAATTATTGTTATTTTTGGAGGCGGTGTCCAAAAGTTTTGTGAATTTCTCTAGCAGACACCGACTCCAAAAACAACAATAATTGTACATATATATTTAAAATTGTTTGCTTAGGTGAACTAAAATTGGCACAAGAATATGCAATTATATTTTTACTTTTTAGTGCATTTTTTGTTAAAGAATATTTTATTTTTGAAATCGGGTTTCCATTTTGTCAAAATCCCTTTTTTCCTTAATAATTGACACACTGTCGATAGTCAGGCTTAACTGTGATAGTTAAATATGCGTTCCTGGGGTTACGTTAATAAAATAAACAAAAAATCATTATTTTGTTAATGAAACTCATCTTTTTTTTATGAAAACTATGACTAATTGTTGAATTGTAGCCTGACTAAAGCCGTCATTTTAAAATACGACGACGTCATGAGTAACTTTACCAATAGCGAGGAACTGATGAAATATAGATTCATTCAACGCTGGCAAGAAGGTTGAGATAACCTTACTTGGTTTGGGATTCTCTATGGTCTATGCCATTATTACAAAATCTCCAGAGATAGCTAAACTCGAAGGAAATATAAAAATTGCTCAGAAGTACTAGAATCTAGTCATTATTTCTGTTGAAAAAAAACTGAAAAAATATATTTTCTTGAAAAGTCCGTATTTAGTGGACTTATTCATTTGGTTTTTAGGAAAATGTTTCGAATAAAAATTGTTAGTATATATTTATAATGAACAACTTTTATCTGAAGCATTTTTTGTGAAAAGCGAATGTATTAGGCACAAATCAATTAAAAAATTTTGAAAAAATGCGCGCTACTTTTGTGTGACAATGCACGCTGCGCTACCTTTGTGAGTGTTGCTACCATGGAGGCTATATAAAGGAGATCTAACTCATACGGGAAAATTGACAAAATATGGCAACGAAATGGGAGAAGTTATATTTACTTTTTATGCCGCTAGGGTCGCTAGTTTTTGACAGGAACTCATCCTTACCAAAGTGAATATAGTATTATCAATAGAAGTGAAGTAAGCCAAGTAACTAGTTTTATTTTGAAGTGATCATTTTGAAGTACACAATTTGGTTAAAAAAATTTATTAAATAAAAAACATTTAAACTGGGAAAAGTATGTGCAGTAGACAATTGTAAAAGTGGTAGTGCATGTGACAATAAGCAACGGGATCAATTGGGTTTAAAAAACCAGGACTTTTTAAAGTACCAAAAGCTAGTATAAATATTCCAAAATTAATTAAATTGTATGACATTATATTAATTATTAATTTTCAGCATTATTATTAATAAATAAAAGTTTAATTTAATATCTGATTCAATAATTTCTTTCATTTTTACAATTCCAACATTACAGGTTACTATTTAATTATTTGATGTTTTTTATTTTTAGGTAATTATTTCGCGAATTTTAACTATCACTTCAACTTCAACTAAATCCTTATTGAAAAACTGAAATTACTTATCATTTATTTAAAAAAATATTTTATTGGAAAAATACTTTGGCTGGAAATAATTTTTATAATACTATAAATACGTAGTGTTTTTCAATTAAAACTCGCGCCTTATACTCTATGTTTTGTTTCCGGTGCCGAAGGAACACTACTGACATCTTATTTTTGCCAATTATTTGTTTACATGGAGTTATGTATCCTTGTTTAGTGTCTATGGTTGCTACTATCATTTATAAAACTTGATAATGCATATTTGTATTCAAGTCGACAGTGCCGGTAACAGCTATGACATCAGGATAAACTGTCATCTTGAAAGAAAAATGTATTTGTCTCAAAGACATAATATATCTTTTCTCTAACGGGGCACACATTATATTCATAAGCAATGTTTTATTAAATGTCGTCTTCCATGAAACATGCATCAATTTAACTTTTAAATAGAACAATTTTCTTCAATCAAACAGTTTAGCCTTCCATTGTATATGTAAGTGAGTTTCCGTATGCCTTCTTGCCTGCTTATTAGCACAATAACTTCAAAATGGTTTGAGATAGCACTATTAATGCCGCGAGACGAGACTAGCACACGTCTTTTGTGTTGCATTGACTTGTAAAAGTTTACTATCATCTCATCTGTTCTCGTTTTTGAAGTTGAAGATTTTCTTGAAAATATAAATTTAAAAAAAAGAAACCTCAAATATTTGTTTTATTTAATAAGTAAAATATTATTTTATTTTATTGATTAAATGTCAAAAACAATACTCCATATTAGTGATGTAACGAATGTTGGATTTATCTCCAATACTCGCGAATGCGAATGCGAATGTTGACTTTCAAATAAAGCGCGCACAAAATGTTACACAGGTTTAAACCATGTAAAAAAGGCTTGCCATGTTTAAACCGAACATAGCCCAGCCGATACAGGCTGAATGAACAAAGTATTATTGCATTTGTCAAATTTGACTGTTATTCAAAAATGACAAAGTGATTTTCAGTTTTTTTACATGCATTTTGTTTTTTTTTTTTGTAAAAATTTTTTTTTTGGGGTCGGTTTTTAAAAAATTTTTGTCTTATTTTCTCATTATGAATGAGTATACCCTTTCAAAAAAAAAATTTCGCAGAAATCGGTTATCACATATAAAATGAGGATTTTCCTCGATTTCCCGGAGAACCATTCATCAAAATGCGATTTGGTGCCAATGGGAAACCAAACCCTTTTAAACAAAAACAAAAAATTCAAGTGTAAGTTCTGAGGTGACACACACCAAAAAAAAAAAAAAAATACAGACGAATTGAGAACCATTCTCCTTTTTGAAGTCGGGTTAAAAAACATTTGATAACTTGATTCTTTTTCAGAGTGCAGAGTGCATCCACAAAAATGAAAACAGCATTCTATAAAAAAATCACGTGGATCACGTGGTGGTCACGCGTATCAACGAAGTCGTCTGTGTTCGTCAACAATACATAAACATTCCAAAAGTAATTCAACTAATATTACATCAAATAATATTATTTGTACAAAATTGTAAACAAATTTTTCGTTGTATTCTATAACATTTTGTTTACTTGTTTGTGTTGTTGCCGAATTTGTAAAATG
The DNA here is from genome assembly GCA_963920215.1 of Nineta flava. Taxonomy (NCBI): domain Eukaryota; kingdom Metazoa; phylum Arthropoda; class Insecta; order Neuroptera; family Chrysopidae; genus Nineta; species Nineta flava. The sequence continues at coordinate 118,810,276 of OY986041.1, forward strand.
TCGTTTTTTTTTTAATTAAATATAAAACAATTTACGAAAAATGTATTCTTGATTTTTGTAAAAATATTTTTAAATAAAGATCAAACAATTTTAGTGTAACAAAAAAAGCAACAAAAAATTTGAATACATTTCTCAGAGTCTATAAAAAAAATTTTGAACAAAAACATTTTGTTTGTATTTGTACTGTTTTTTTAACCCATTTTTATACTTTTCGCATTTTTCCTATTGGTTTAAATATAATTGATGTGGACAAACACACATTCTTAATCACACAAACATCTATCAAAATACAATGACAACTGTTTATAGCAGGGGTGTCAAACTCAATTTTGCATAGGGCCATATATTAAATTTAGAATGTGTAGACGGGCCAGATTCAAATAAAAAAAAATATACTGAATTATTATAACATTTTATTTACTTAATTATATAGTATATAATATACGGTTGTTAATAATCATATCAAAGTTATAAAAGAGGGTAATTATTTTGAGCTCGAGGATCCAGATACCTGACTTCTCTTGTTTTTGACAAGCTCATTGATGTCAGGTATCATATTCGTTGTAATTATTTTAAGAATTGATTGGAGATGTTCATTCGTAAGTCTTGTGCGATGTTTGTTCTTATTTACTTTCATGACGTATGACATGATCCGTAGAGGAATCGAGTGAAGTCATGATTCTTCTGTCTGTCACACATTGCGATCGCGGGCCGTATTGTTACGGCCCGGGGGCTGTATCTTGGACATCCCTGGTTTATAGCGACGCAACTTTTTGAACCACCAATAAGATTAGAAATATCATAAGAATCGATAATAATCAGAACCGGGTGCAAGGAATTTACCACCTTAGGTAAGTTAGGTTACAGTTTACACAGTCAAGTTGTGAGCACGGCCCTGATTACAAAGATATTTATTATCTATTGAGATGTTGTTTAACTAAATTCTTCGCCAAAAAATGTCACTATTTTCGAAAATCAAAACAACATAAAATTAATTATTTTATTTCGTGTTTGGATGGAACGCGAGAATTTGGAATTATGAAAGATTTACGATTCACGAGAGCAAAGCAGTTGCGGTTTTGGATTTCCTCTAAATTCAAACGAGAATAGATACATAATTGTGAAGTCAATGCTATTTTTCAATTATTTTTTTGATATGAAAGACGAAACGAAACGAAATTTGTGTTTTCGTTTATGCTGAGATCATTTTTTACTGTCATCACATGACGTGACGAGGCAAGACTGTACCCACAAAATTACGAGACTAAGCGTTAATATTGATATTCACGAAGGATTGATGGATTTTCGTGTCTAGATTCTATACAAACTTTTATTCTCCTTTTTATTGAATTATCTTTACTTATAAAAATTCTTAAACCTTTATCAGTCCAAATGGCCGAGCGATCTAAGGCGTTATGTCTGCGCAGTATGCCTACTTAGAAACTGGGAGGTTATGGGTTCGAATCCCGACAATTATTAAGAAGAAGAAAAAGGGGGCGGTTATTTGACTAAACTGTCGGCGTAAGGACAAGAACGAAGTAACCCGCTATGCTTGAGAAGGTTTTCTGCAGTTTCCTTCACGAACTCCAGATGAATATCGGTATAGTTCCTATCATAGTCGGCTGTAGCCGCATATCCTACCGATTCCTAGTCTGTACACAAAAATTCCTTCCACTCCACTCACATCCTCACATCCTTAGACATCATAATGGACCTTATGGTCGAAGTGTAGCCCGTCCAGGGCCGCCTGTACAATCTATCTATCTATCTAGCAGTTGATTAATCATTATAAGCATCTAAAACATATACATCTCAAATATAAAAACGAATACAATTAGCGAGTCCAATACTATTCAATTTTAGCCTAAAACAAATTATCTTTTTTTTTTAAATATACTATTTTTATTATAAAAATAATCGGTGTCTAAAGCCTAGAAAGTAAGACCTAGAACTAGTTTCTAATGCCTAGAGTAAGATTAAAAGTATTATTACTGCACCAGTGGTACCAGTAGTAGTTCTCGATCCTCTACAACGCCTTGTTCGTTTCCTCTAGCCGTTTTCTTTGAGACTGAGCTCCAGTTGAGTTGTTTTACCCCAGATTCCCCCATTTCGGTTAGGTTGAGCTGAGGGGATTCTACCAGAAAAAAGAGTATAATCCGTCCCGTTACGGTAAGGACAGATCGCACTATCCTCAAACCTTATGAGAGATAGATGCCTCTTGAGCGTGCAGTGACCGGTGAGAACCTCAACCAAAAGATTTACCTCTTTCTGGCTTTTGCCAAGAATCCAAGTTAACCACGCGGCATTGTATTCAGCTATCAATTATTTGGCTTGTCTACAGACTGCAACATCTTTCCATTCCCTGTTCATAGCCTTTTCCACCCATTCGTTTAGATCATTAGCGCACCAACGTTAAAAACTACAAATTTCAGACACATTTAAAAAAAATTTTTTTTTTATATCTCAAATCTTACTATCAAAAAATCGGCGTTTGATGTTTTGATTTTTTATGAATTACCCTGTATGAGCATAGTATTTACCTAAACAGAAAAAAACAACATCTGCGAATATCCAGTATTGACGGTCCTTTCGATATCCCCATAAACGTGATTCACTCTATTTGTTGTTTTATATGTCTCGAATCAAATATAGTTTTTGTTGAATACTATATTTACAAATCTTGATCCTCTTAAAGTTCCTTTTTTAAATGGAAAAAGTATGTTAAAATAAACAAAAAAATATAGTTTTTGTTTATTGGTATAATGTTTTAGTTTAATTAAGGTTGTTACGAAGTAAATTCATTTTAAGTTCTTCAAAATTTGACATCTTATTATTTCAATAATAAAGACTATCCGGTCAAAGTTTGAAGTTGATCCTGTTTTTAGTTTTTGAGAAAAAAACTGTTAAAGTTACGATTTTTAAGAGTTTTTTACATAGCTTAAATGGACTCGGCGGTAAAAACATGAATACAAAAATCTATATCTCGACCACCAGAAACGTCAGGTTTATGAAAAACTGTCATAATAATTACAAAGTCTTATAAATACCTGGACCAAATTTCAAAAAAATCCTGTTTTTGGTTTCTGAGATAATTAAATTTATAGATCGAAAAAATGGTCCTAAATCCACTTTTATTTTCGATTGTCACAGTTGGTTTGGCAACTTCAGTGTAATTAAAATTAAATAAATAATTATTAATAAAAATTAAAATAAAAAATAATAATTAAATTATTATTAAAATAATTTTTTTTCATTTTTAATCATTTTGTTTGTATTATTATTTTTTATTTGATAATAATTTTATTAATAATTAATTTAAAAAATCTTCTAACGTGGTTAGAAGATTTGCACGAACTTTACTATTAATTTTGGTTGATTTGCCCCAGGTACTTTCATAACAACCTTTATCAATGGTTTGTAGACTTTTTAGAGATGTTTGCAGATAAAATCCTCGACCCCTACCAGCTTATACAACATAGTCAGCAAAATAATTAAACCCAATTAAATATACTATTAATTTGTAGCCGTATATTATTTCTGTATTTTCTACTGATAAAGATATATCGGTTGTCAAAACTCGAATTATTCACATCACGTATTTGGAGTACTTTGTCTTCTAGTGCCTAAAATTTGCAGTGAAAAACTTAAAACATAAAAAACAGAATAATGTTCTTGTTGAAACACTCGTATAAATAGTTTCTTAATGTAAAGACACCTTGTAATATCCGCCTCAATATTGGAACATTTATATTTTTGTAAGAAATTAATTTATAAATAAAGTTTTGCATAATGTTTTACCGTTTTCGGAATAAAATTTGGAGATAAGGCTATATATAAAACATTTTTGTTTATATAAAAATTTCCGCACGATATCTCAATTAAAGTTTACCCCTTGCATATCTCCGTAACTATTTTTGTAAAGTCCTATAATCGAATCATAAAATCCAGTATTACTCGTGTTATATGTCTATAACAATCACACTGTTATACAAGACAATATAATAAACATCCTCTTCTTTATATATTAGTTCCGGGAATAAATAACATTCCATAAAATTCCTGATAATAATTGAATTTTCTCACAAAAAAACAAAGAAGGCAAAAGCTCAAAATGTTAAACGAATGTAATATTTCATATATCGGTAGTTTTTTCCGAAACAGAATTGTGATATTTAAAAAAATTGAATCATTCGATGAGAAAAAGGTAAGTAAAATTATTATTAAGTATTTCAAAAAGCCTTTTTATATTAACTATTCACTTTCAAAAGCTTTCAATGCCAATAGATATTTCGATGTAAGTTTTAAGTAGATAAAAACGAGGCTTTGAAGTTTTCAGAAAAATGAATAAACATCTTTCCCGTGATGATTCCATTTTATTCAATTTGGAACAAAATTAGAGCCTAGACAAATTTGAATTCTTTGCATCAAGAATCTGTTGTCTAAGAATGTTATCAATGTTTACATCTAGAGCACGGTAGTGCGTAAGGACGAGTTTAAGGGACATTTGGTCTTCTCACTTACAGTGCTATTACTACAGGAAATATCAGAGGTGATTTGACCACGAAATATCTTCTGAACGAAACGAGCAACAGTGCTGATTTTTCGAATATAAGCTATTTGGGGAATTATAAAAGACTGTTTTTTCAATCATCGTTAACGAATTAACCGTTAAAAAGTTATTTCACTTCAAAAATGCAAAAATAGCGGGAACACACATAATTCTTGGCGACTAGTACATCATAATTCTACGCTACTTCCAGATATCCTGTAAAGTTGATATTTGGAATACAGGTAGATCTAGTTCCCAAACCGACGGGAAAATTCCGAAAACTGGAAATTTGTATCGGAAAAAAGGAAATTTTGCAATTTTCGTTTTAATTTGACATATGACTATATTTATTACATAATACGTGTGAAATTGTACCCAATTAAATATCACAGGTAAGTGTAAAAGCATGAGACACTTTTCCTTGAAATTAAACCATATAATTCTTTTGCCAGAAATGTTACAGGAACGCTACAAACGCTTTTACAATTAGCTGCTTAATTAAGTTTTTTTTTAACTATTAATTGCTAATTTTCACTTTTTAGTGATTACCATAACTCCTCATATATTTTAATAATTTCATTTCAAGTGGATGAAAGTTTACTTCCTACATTTGTTTACAAACTTGTTACTTACATGCATACAAGTATACCATACTATTGCTAACTTACGTTTAACCTTTCATGTAAGGATGACTCTAATTGGCCGAGCGGTCTAAGGCGTTATGTCTACTTGGAAACTGGTAGGTTATGGGTTCGAATCCCAACATCGGCAGTTTGTCAATTTTTAAGAAAAAAAAAAGGGGCGGTTAATTGACTAAACTGTCGGCGTATGGACAAGAACGAAGTAACCGGCTATGCTTGAGAAGATTTTCTGCAGTTTCCTTCACGAACTCCAGATGAATATCGGCATAGTTCCTATCTTAATCAGCTGCAGCCGCATATTCTACCAACTCCTAGTCTATACACAAGAATTCCTTCCACGTCACTCACATCCTCACATCCTTAAGCAGCACAATGGACCTTATGGCCGAAGTGTAGCCCGTCCAGGGCAGCCTCTACAATCTATCTATCTAAGGATGACTCTAATCGAATTTAAAGTTCATGCTTGTTTGAATGATGAAAAAATATCAAGGCGCTAAAAATGTTACCCACGCCAAAAACTACGCCAACACTAATTAAAGTAGAACAAACGGAGTATAAGTACTTCCCACATATTTTAGACAAGATATTAAATAACATCTCTGTAAGAAGTTTAATTAAGTTAACCGTTGTATCATTATAGGGTAAGGTTACTTTTGTCGTACTCCAATGTTATCTGGTCTCGCGTTTATAATAAGTTGCGTGTAAAGATGTAAAACTGAACTATTTAGTCGTGCTAGTGCCCAAAAACATGTGGGCGGCCAGGTGCGGATCCAGCCCTCAAAAAAGGTGATCGTTATAGTACATTCCTACAAAGGAGATGTTACAAAATATATGACGCCCTGACCAAGATTTTGTACAGTGTGTAGTTCCACGTGGGCAAAGCCGTGAGGCAAACACTTGTAAATTAATAAACCTGTAAAATGTTAGTTTGTTCGCTCACGAACAAACTAACACACAATTACAAAAGTAAATGTGTGTTTTTTTGTACATCACAGTGTCACATTTAGACTCTAAACTACTGAACCGATTTTGATGAAATTTTTACCACTTTACCAAAGGATATCAAATTAAATTAAACGCTAGTATACATTTTACATTAAATAATTTTATTTAATGTAAAATTCAGAGGAAAGCTCACGTCGAAAGGAATCTAACGAGTCTAGACTGAACGAAAGCGAGAGCTACGGTAGCGTTAAAAGGGAAATGAAAAAATTACGCAAAGCGATTACGTAGCTGGCTCATCGGGCATACAGCGCCTATAGCGACATTCCAAACATCTAAGGATCATGCGCAGGAAGTTTCGATGAAAAACCTACGGCACGGATAAGAAATGAGCCATACAGCCTTTCTTCTTTTTTAAATTGTTAATTTGACGTCGTCGCCAACGCCATATTCTAAACCGGGTACCTTAGTCGTATCGTAGATGCTTTTTTGGAAAAAAGTTTAAATACCTACTTTGAAAAAAATATTTTTTGTATTTTTATGAAAGCTGTGGCTTAAAAAATAAAGATTCAGTGGGAGCAAAGTATATTTTTAAATTTAAATTACCCTACTTATATATATTACTGAAGTCATATTTTACAATACTAAAGTATGTAATACATATGCACTTAAAGAATATTACAACCTTACAAGTATATATACTCGTAGATAGAGGTAGTTTTTATGTCTGCATATGTTTTATGAATTAAGGACGTTCAAATGAGTACCTACAATATTTAATTTAAAATTTATTTAGGATTTTTAAAAAATTGTAAAGTATATTGATAATCTTACAACGATTTGTAACCATCTATTTTATTTGTCCTAAATATTTTAAAAGTATTTATTGTAAAATATCAGGAAATGTAAATTAGAAATTAATTTGACTTTATTTGACAGATCTGACAATATCCTATGTTTTGTTATGACGTTCACAGAGTGTATGTGTATATTTTTTACTGTCGCCAGTTTTCAAAATATTTTGGCAAAAACAAAACCTACCAAAACCGTTTTAATTTAATTAAATAATTATTTCAAATATTCGTCAACAACATTTTTTTTATGCAAATATATAAACTGCATATTTCAAAGAATATTTAATAAACATTATTTATTATAGTGTTTACTTTAATAATATAATTATTATAATTTTAAGTACAAAAAATTGTGTTCTGTATAAGACGCTGTGTTAGAAGCTTGATTTTTAATCTATAATTACTCTTTGAAATGATCGTCAACAGGTTTTCAATTTTTGAGGTAGGATAACGACATAATTGAGCTAAACAATTCACTAAAAGAAATATTTTTATCTACTATTATCAAGCCTCATGCATGAACGTCCTTAAACATACCTTAAAATTTGTATATATATATATATATATATATATATATATATATACAGCTTCTCAAAAACAGTAGCGGCGCTGAGAAAATTTAATTTAAATTATTTGCCGTCAAATTTATTTAAAATTTAATGGCATTTTTTATAAATTGGGATGTTGCATGAAAATCTTTTTTCACTTCAATTGAAGCATGTTTACTTTACAAATATCAAGGTAAAATTACTTTTTAAATAACTTTAAAAATAAGCGAGATATGAATGATTGAAATTCCCGATTAGACAAAGAGGGTGATAGCCTTCTTGATAGGCATTGTGACGTCATAATGTAGTATCACCATTTAAAATACACGTAAAATTCCGTTTTGCAAGAAAGAGACAAATAATAATCTTTAAAAGCTTCTAGCTTCCTTGTTATTTGTCGAATTTTAATTTCGTTTTTAAATATTATTACAGTATTAACAGTATTTTAATACTATATTCTGAAAATAAATATGGCATATTTGGAATCACTCAACTACCCAATTTTTATGTTTTGTCGAAATAATTATTTTTAATCAATTAATTTACGACAATAGAAAAATTATCGAATATATTCCGATAAAAATGAAATTTCGTATCTGGTATGTTTTTGATTTACTCATTAACACAAGTTTGTTAATGAGTAAAATTAGTCAAGGATAAAGGAAGAAACTTATATTAAGAGACAAACACAAAATATAGAATATCTCTATTAGTATTAGAAAAATCGCAAAATATAGTCGAAAATCAAGTTTACTACGATATATTACCTGATTTATGGGTTTTAATCGTAAATCGTAAATATCGCTAGCAAAGTAAATATTGCTAAATATTGAGTAACACAATAAAAGATGAGAAACCAATTCTAGGAGAGGTACAACAAACATTTTTCCCTCTCCCTCTAAACCTTCGTTTGCTTTGAATTTTGCCCATTAGCGAACATGATCATTCAAATACGAAAAACACATTGCATACCAAATCTCCTTCCGATCAGCCTAAAATTGTGACCTAAAAGGTACGTATAGATGCTTGGCACATCTCAATTCATTTCAGAAATAACCGTGTGAAAAAAAAAACTAATTTTCTTACAATACAAGAAAGTTTACCCTCTTCATATCTCCGCACCTGTTCTAAACTTGTTCTCATAAAATGCAGATTTACTCCTGATATTTGCCTTAATAACAGCTGCAATATATTATACCAGACAATATAATAAACATCCGCGTCTTTATGTTTGTTCCTGCAAAACCATAACTTTCCACATCATACTACGTGATTATATTGAATTTTCTTAAAGAAAATCAAAGTTTAAAACTATTTTTTTTTATTAATTAAACGTTTTTTCAACAGGTTTCATCTCGTTGCAAATTTATGTGGTATGTAAGTAGATACTTCAAATTACAAAAAAAAAATTGTATTTTTTTTTTTAAGTATGTACACACCCATTCATGTAAAACTGAAACTATCCTATTGAAAGAAGAAAAAAAACGTTTCTGAAAACAGATTTCAGAGTTTCTTATGGAGAGATAGAAATGAATTTCAGTGAAAAACAATTAATTTGAGATTTGTTGGAGTTTATTGATTAAAAGGTTTAATCAGGGATCTGCTTAAATCCCTGATTAAAAGGTTTAATCAGGAATCTTATAATAATTGTGTTAAAAAGTTTCAGCTACACTCATCAATTAATTGACTGAATAGAATGAGACTGTATACAATAATTTTTTAATTTGAATGTACAGTCAACGCAGTGGTTTCGATGGAAACGAAAAAGCAGATACCTTAGTAAAGAAGGTCGGAATACCCTTCATTGGCTCAGAGTCTATCTTTGGAATTCCAAGGACTGCATGTAAACAGGTGATCAACGAGTGGTCAAATGCTAAGAACTGTGATCACTGGGGAAAAAGTACCGCAGCAGGAGCTCGGGAAGGTACTGCTTCGGTGTGCAACAAAGAGGGTATCTCTCGATGCACTGAAGCTGAACAAGATGCAACTGCGGAGGGTTACCGGATCCATTACCGGACATTATCCCCTGCGGAAGCATCTGGACACAATGGGATCCATAACAGGTCTGTGAACCTCTAGGTTACAGCAAATACAGGATATTCGGTGCATCCCACCCCGAATATATGAACCTTCAGGAAGACCTGATATGCAAGCTCCTGGCTATTGCCAACATATGGGAGAAGCGAATCTCGTCGGACTGAAGTAGAAGGAGGAGCACAATGGACGAAAAGGTCAAAGTGCAATAGTTTTTAGATCCCAATATAAATCAATCAAACAATTAACGCCAAAAGTTAAGCTAAAATTTAATAACTGATTTGTGCCTTATTTATTCGTATTTCGGAAAAATGTTTCGAATAAAAGTTGTTTCTGTAGTTAACTTTTATTCGAAGCATTTTTTTCAAAAGCCGAATAAAAAGGCACAAATCAATAATAAAATTGACTTTTAACATTGACTGTACATTCAAATCCTCGTTTACAGTCAACGTTCGTTTTTTTTTGAGTCCTGCAGTAATTGTGTTAAAAAGTTTCAGCTCACAAACATCAATTATATGAATAGACTGAGATAATATGCTATAAACTGTGTTTTACTTGAATGTGCATCGTATACTTGTGTGCTTGGATTATATAAAAATGTTAATCTATTGCAATAATTAAACGGTCAAAATGGTTTCTTTCAAATATAAAATCATTTTACATTTTCAAAAGCGAAAAACAAATGAGAAAACTTTGATATTTTTACTGACATTCGAATTGAACATGAAGTTGTTTTCAAGTTTAAGATAAATCATTTTTCTATTATATTTCCTGCATCGTCGCTACAAATTCTAGGAAAAAATAATGAGATATTCATTAAAACTGTATATGGCAAAATTAGATTTGTGTCTAAGACTGCACGTCCCAACTGAAAACTACTATGGCGACTGTAATTGATTCTAAGAATTATTATTCAACGTCAATCCAATTATTTATATATGTCAGAAAAAGCAATATATAATAATCTCAATAGATTTATAAAACGAAAAACGCTGTTTAAACATTTCTTATATCTCCGGAAAAATTGAAAATTCTAATAAATAAGGTATATATAGTCTTCATAAAATGGACGATAGAAGCAGGATGATATATACGACGTAGGAACATTTCTATAATCTGCATACACATATATACAGACTGTGTTGGACAGCTTTTTCTATAGTAAATCAATGTTAAATATTATTTATTACTAGCTGTCCGTCTGGTACTGTATAAAGTCAGTCAGTACACATATAAATAAAGTCAGTCAGTTATCTCACAGCTATACTGTAAGCGTCTGGTTGTTTGTTTGTCATTAAAGAGTGGGGATTTTTTGAAGCACTAAGTTGGACTTTCGTCACATGTCTACTGACTGACTTCATACAGTACCAGACGGACGGCCACGTAGGGCGGCCACGTTAGACTAGCGACAATCAGAGTTCTCATAATAAGTGTAGGGATACCCACAAAATCGTTGAATTTATTAATTTTTAATTAGTTATATCTCAAAAACTAAGCGTTAAATCGAAAAACTTTTTTGTTTGTTTTTTACTATACTAGCTCTACACCATGGTATAGTTATATATATATATATATATATATATATATATATATATATATATATATATATATATATATATATATATAGTTATATATATATATATATATATACATATATAGTTATATATATATATATATATACATATATATATATATATATATATATATATATATATATATATATGTATATATATATATATATATATATAACTATACCATGGTGTAGAGCTAGTATAGTAAAAAACAAACAAAAAAGTTTTTCGATTTAACGCTTAGTTTTTGAGATATAACTAATTAAAAATTAATAAATTCAACGATTTTGTGGGTATCCCTACACTTATTATGAGAACTCTGATTGTCGCTAGTCTAACGTGGCCGCCCTACTCCACTACTGTGGCCCCACCTCCTTACACTATGCGCTCTGTGATTGTTAGTTGAATTTATTATTAATGCTTAATTAATTATATCTCAAAAACTCAGGATCAAATAGAAAAACTTTATCAAACTTTTTTGTTTGTTTTTTCCAGCTCTACACCGTGGTATAGTTTATATATGTATATATATATACATATATATATATATATATATACATATATATATATACACATATACACATATATATATATACACATATATATATATACACATATACACATATATATATATGTATATACATGAGTGGTAGTCTCGTTTTAGCGCACCCACATATCGTCACCTCTTAGAGGTTGACACTAAAACGAAAAACGTGAATTTTATTCTTATTTTGAAGATTTTCGCGCAGAAATTGACGCAATGCTGCGTAATGAATTTTTAATTTTTATTTTACTCTAATTAGGGTTACCAACTCCCCAGTTTTAGACCGGAGACTCCGGAAAAATTAAGTTTTCTCCGGACTCCAGAGAAAGAAAATACTTATTCTTTATGTTTAGTTATTTAATTTATTATCGCGATAAATTTATTTTTATTTATAATGTTCTCACTATTGAAAGTTAATCATAATATAGTTACAAAACTAATAGGGAATATGCATGAAAATTTTTTTTCACTTGAATTGAAGCATGTTTACTTGACAAATATCAAGGTAAAATTACTTTTTAAATAACTTTAAAAATAAGCGAGATATGAATGATTGAAATTCCCGATTAGACAAAGAGGGTGATAGCCCTCTTGATATGTTATGTGACGTCATATTACACTTTCACCATTTAAAATACACGTAAAACTCCGTTTTTAGTATTTTTGCAAGAAAGAGACAGATAATAATCTTTAAAAGCTTATAGCTTCCTTGATATTTGTCGGATTTTAATTTCGTTTTTAAATATTATTACAGTATTAACAGTATTTTCATATTCTGAAAATAAATGTGAAAAAAAATGTTCATGCATATTCCCTATCGTTTACACAGATTGAACTACTGAACGTTATTTTGAATGTTGCGCATACGTACATAAACAGCTAGTTAGTTTTTGTCTGATTTTTGTAAATATCTTCATCGAATGAGTGTTTTTTTTATAGTAATTACGTACGTCACTAAATATCTCCGTACTGATGAGATCAATCTTCGGATTTTCTAACCAGCCACCTTAAATCACGACCAATTTATAATGATATGTATTCTATTTAAACCTTTTACAACAAATCGTTTAAATTTGTTTGAAATAAAACCTCGTAATTAAATTTGTTTGTTTGTTTGCTATTTGGACTGATGATGAGAATGCGTTAATAAAATTATTATAAATTAAAACCAGTTTCAAAGTAATTATCCTCTCTATGTTCGACACAAAGAAACTCATATATAATAAGTTTACTAACTATTTCACACAAATAATTTGAATGGTATCCAACCGTATTTAAAAAAAATTATATTTTTTCTTTATATTAACAAAACTTAAAACTTTGTGTTTTGCTTAAGGATGTACGGGAGCTGATGTATAGTCCATTTATAAAATTCTTCAAAATCTTATAGAGTACATTCCTAAAAGTCCACAATAATGTTTATTACTTTTTGTCGTAAATTAAAAAAGGTATTTAAGAAAAAAACCTGAAATGCCGGGTAATTAAGCTACCGCCGACAGAAATAAAATTTACCCGAAATCTCAGTTTAAAATATCTTTTTTTAGGCCTGAATTATATTGGAATTTTATTGGATCAATCTCTTCATTAATATTTCTATTTCCTATTGCGTAGTTTTTTTTATTCGTCTTATTTTATTCCAAGTGAAAATTACCAAAATATGTCAAAATATGTGTAAAAATATGGGTTTCTCCATAAGAGCAATGCATTAAAACTCGAAATTTAACATGAAATAATTAATTCATAAGACCACGCGTAACCCCCTTCCATCCTCCCTGAAACTTTTATAATTGATTTATATGTACTTCAACTACATGTAAACAAAATATCAAGTATTAAACTTTTTGAAGCTTCAGTGCTCGTACATCCTTAAGAAAATTTAAAATGCTATTTTTTCTTCGAAAGGAGTGTTCAGTTTATTGTTTATATTCATAGCATTCCAGATCGATTCTAAAAGTAGGATGTTATTATTAATGACAAACTTAATAACGATCTTTAAACAAATGATAAAAACAACTGAGTTAATTGATTAAATATCCGGTAATAAGAGTAATTACGGATGTTTGAACTGAAATTGCAATGAAACTAATCAGTTTCTGAAAAAAGGTTTCAACAAAAGTTGTTTATTTTTAAAAAAGGAACATTATTTTCTGTATATTTTTTCTAAAGATAGATATTTTTCGCCCTAGCGGGGGGCACGGCCAGATTTTGCCAAATTATTTAATAATATCAAAATGCACTGTAAGAAATTAACATAATTCAGCAAGTGAAAATAACAACTAACTGAGTTAATTGCTTAAATATACGGTATATATATATAAATTTATGAATTTATATAAAAAGTTGTTTATTTTTGAAAAAGAGATATTTTTAAATTTTACCTATCTCTTCCGGTTTCAACGATGGACAGTGTTTTTCCATTGTGCCCAAGCTAGCCCAATTTACCCCAGCTCGCTATCTCTTTTCGTTTTTGAGTTATCATGTTTACAGAGGACGGGTCGACGGACGGATTGGCGGAAATGGACTAATTGGGTCATTTTATGAACATCTATACCAACATTTTTTTCGGCCATCAATATTTTCAACTGTTACAATCTCGGAACTAAACTTAATATATCCAGGTATATATTATATACTGGGTAGAAAAACTTATTTTTTGAGTGTATATAGACACCCGTTCAAAAAAAAAATGAACAAACCTGAAATATTAATTTTCTTACATTTCATAAAACTCCTCACTTTTGTAACTCTCTGTATATTATTTATTTATAAAAAAAGATAAGTAGTATATTTTTTAAATGTGAAAAAGAAATGGAAGTTTTATATTTTTTATTTATGTAAACAATTTATGAAAACAAAAACATTTACTACAAGAATAATATAAATTGTGAGGGAGGTCTGTTCATTTTTTTTGAATGGGAATGTACATATCAAATTTTTCCAGAAGAGACAGAAACATGAATATTATAATAAATCAACTATAAAATACCTTTAAAAAGATAAATTTCAATTATTTAACATTAAGTTCAAAAGTTACAGTATGTTTCATGAAAACGTAGAAAAATTAAAGATATTCACAGATAATTTCTTGTCTTGAATCATTTTTTTCGAATGTACTTTCTTTTCGGAGAACTTAATATCATATTGGAAATGATTTGTTTGTGTGAATATTCAAAGCATTGGTTAAACAAATCTACCGAATACATCGCATAATTGACGTATTGTATTCGAGTTAGAAATATTTGCATACCTATATAGAAGTTATTTTTTTTAGACCATGAAAACTAACTTTGATTACCAATTCTACTACAGAGATTCTATAATTTCATGCTCTAGTAAATATACAATAGTACCTAAGTTAGATAGATGATATATGCTTGAAAATTATAAGTGTATTCTCAGTTGCGTAGCTTCACCTCGCGGTAGGGTTGCCATTTCTAAAAAATCTCAAAACCGGAAAAATCTTCGGTTTTCAAAAATTTTTCATCCAGATACTATGAAATTTTTATTTTTTATTATATTAAGATAAAAATAAAATATACATATCAATTCAACTTTTTTTTCACATTAAATTTTTATTTATTTACCAATCTTTGTTTTGTTGAGTTAAATTTGCATGGATGGTAGTGGTAATGGTGGGTTCGAATCCCCACATCGGCAGTCTGTCAATTATTAAGAAAAAAAAATGGGGCGGTTAATTGACTAAACTGTCGGCGTATGGACAAGAACGAAGTAACCGGCTATGCTTGAGAAGGTTTTCTACAGTTTCCTTCACGAACTTCAGATGAATATCGGCATAGCTCCTATCATAGTCGGCTGCAGCCGCATATCCTACCAATTCCTAGTCTATACACAAAAATTCCTTTCACTCCACTCACATCGCAAACCCTTAGGCATTACAATGGACCATATGGTCGAAGTGTAGCCCGTCGAGGGCCGCCTCTATAATCTATCTATCTAGTGGTAACGGTATTCTAAATGCTAATATATTGTAAAAACATATACTTGACCAACATAAACATCATCCAATGTAATAAACTAAGCATGCGCGCTACTTTTCGTGAGTACACACACACATATACTTTCACAAAACACTTACACAATGGTTACGAAGAAACTCTAAGTGAGTAAAATATAAACCAATGTTTTATACAAAGAATTTTACTAAAAAAAACCAAATCATTCTCAAGTTTTGGTTTTTGTCCGGAGAATACATTAATCGTACGGAGACCGGAGAAAAGTTTCAAAAACCGTAATCTCCGGCTGGAAACTGGAGAGGTAGCAACCCTATCTTGCGGGGTAAAGATGAAAGCTTTTATTTGGGGCCCACCCTTACACATTTCCAAAAAATATCAATATATACAAAAATATATGCTCATTGACAAGAACAATATATAGTCTTTCGAGAAAATTTATCACAATTATTATTACAAACATTCACAATACAACTGAGGTAAAATCAATATAAATTTGTTATACCCAGTATATGTAAATATACAAGGTATATTAAGTTTATTACTGACTTTGTAACTCTAGAAGAAATTAATCCTTGACATAAATGCTTGGTATAGGTGTTCATAAAATTACCCAATTAGTCTATTTCCGCATGTCCGTCTGTTCGTCTGTAAACACGATAACTCTAGAACGAAAAGAGATAACGAGCTGAAATTTTGTGTGATTTTGAGCAAAAAAGTAAGGTCAAGTTCGTTAATGGGCATAATCGGAATGTGTTCCCCGCCGCCAGGTGGTAAAATATACATTTTTGAAACTGTAAGAGATAGAAAAAAAAATTGTTAGCAAAAAATCTTTTTCTTTTCAAAATAAACAACTTTTGTTTGAAAAATTTTTTCATAAACTCAATAGTTTTCATAATTGCTGCTCAAAAGTTCCTCGGAAAGCGAAAAATATGACCATCTTTAAAACCATAAGAGATTTTTTTTGAAATTGTGGGACAATTCAAACATTGATATACAACTCAGTATATACTGGGCATTCAAACAATTAACTCAGTTAGTTGTTACATTACTTGTTTTTATTGAGTAAACAAAATGACAATCGCGAAAAATAAACTTCAAAAGGTTCTAAGCGCCGGACTTTTATTTCAACAAATATTTTTATGACTGCATCAAGACCATGTCTTAATACCATTAGCAGTTTCGTGCTCTTTAGTCTATGGACAATTACCTACATTGTAGGTAATTTTTAATTATTTTTATCTTTGAAATTGAACGTTCAACTGAAGCAAAAGTGGGGGGATATGCTAAAAATAACATTAAGGCATTGCAAACATGCGGAAAAATTAGCTGACAATTCAGAATGCTTCATTAACAACAAAGCTGTTTCAAAAAATAAAGTTTTTATACGACTTTCGAGACAATCATGGAGAACCAACAATTATTCTGTAGCACCCCCGGTAGCTACGTCACTGTGTATTATTCATATAATGCATACTATGTCTATATGGAATGTATTTAAACGTTTCATTATTGAAGTGAATGTCTGATCTAGTAGTAAAAAAAAACTATGTATGGATTTTTCTCGATAAAAAATCCTTTTTGAACAGAAAAACAAGTGAAAATAACAACTGAGTTAATTGCTTAAATACCAGGTATACACTAAATTTATGAAAAAAGGTTCCAACAAAAGTTGTTTATTTTTAAAATAAGGAACATTTTTTGTCATTAAATTTTTGTTCTATCTCATACGGTTCCAAAGATGGCCAGTTATGCTTATTTTGCTCAAAAATTCACGAACTTGTCTTACGTTTTAGATCTAAAACTCACATACAAAATTTTAGCTCGCTATCGTATTTTCATTTTTGAGTTATCGTGTTGATGGACAGGAAAACAGACAGATAGACATGCATAAATGGACTAATTAAGTTAATTTTATGAACACGTATACCAAAATTTTTTGGTTTGGACACATTTAAATAAAAAAGTTGATTTGAACTTGATTCTTGACGTTGATTTTTAGACTTATCAATGCGTTGCAAAGTACACCAGATATCGAAAATCTCGAATATATTCCGCGCTTCTAAATTATGAGTTGATTTCACATTATTGTATAACCTAAGATATCTCGAAGATAATATCGAAAAAATTTAATCTATATTATTTGTTTTTCTTGGCAAATTTGACCAGAATTCATTTTAACAAAAAAATGATAGTATGACTTAACAATTTTACTGAAACACGTAGTATAAATTTTGCGAACATAGGCAAAATGATTACAAAACTGTGTTTACTTTCATATAAAATATACTAAGGCTAAAGTTAATACAGTTTTGTAATGATTTTGCCTATATTTTAAACCAATTCTTTTTTATCCAACATAAAAGTAAAGTAATGATATTGAAAGTAATAATTTGAACTAATTTACTTATTTGAAACACGCTGTTTGTACTTATTTGGAACACGTTGTATCTGCAGTACTTGAACCTAAATGTATTTGCATTTTATATTTAAAAACTCGGTTCAAGTATGCGTTATTCGTATATATCGTGCTCATAAGCATTGATTGTTATGAATTCATTCTCTGGACTACTCTTGAACATTATTTGTTTCCAGATACTCACATAATAATACATGATGTCATCGTACGTTTTTTTTTGTGTGCACTTATTTCAAACAACCGTATATTATGCAGTAGGTACTTGAATCTATATGTTTTTGCATTTTACATTTAAAGGTAGGTGTCCATCTGAGACAAAACAGTCTCGAGGGTAGTCACGAGACTCGACTCACAAATGGATAGGGCGCTGAGAGCAGTATCGGAGATAATTCTGAACAGTCTCCGAGAGAGCACCGATCACAGGTGGACATGCATATTAATGCTCTCGAGACTCAGTCTCCAGTCTGCCGTCCGTGTTGGAAGAGTTTGCGAGCTCTCGGAGACTTTACTGTTGTTCACCCACTACTATATTTTATTTATGGTTCATATCCATAGAGAAATACAGTTTGTTTATGTCATAATATTTATACCCAGTATATATAAATATAAAAGGTATATTAAGTTTAGTCCCGACTTTGTAACGCTTCAAAATATTAATTTAAAAAAATTAAAATATTAAATTTTTTTCATAAACTTAATAGTTTTCTCATAATTTGTGCTCAAAGTTCCTCGGAAAGCAAAAACTATGCCCATTTTTAAGGTCATGAGATATTTTTTTAAAATTGTGACACAACAAACATTTACAAATAATTCAAATTTTATAAACATTGAATAGGCAGAAATATTAACAATTCAAACATTGATATACAATTCAGTATGTACTGGGCATTCAAGCAGTTTACTCAGTTAGTTGTTACATTACTTATTATTATTATTGTCTTGTCACAGGTGTGAGTAGACTCTCAAGTGGACACGAAATATCCTTGTCTCGAGACTGGAATGATTATCGAGTCTCAGAAAGTTGTCACAGAGACAAAAGTGATAAATGGACAATACCCTGAGACTAGTCTCGAGACTTTCTCTCGAGACTTTGTCGCAGATGGACACTTAGCTTAAGGTTGTACGAGCGGTTTGTGTAAAATGATGATGATGACAGTGTCATGTCTGTTCACAACAGATGTTGACCAACATGCTCCTCCATTTTCGCCGATCGTAAGTCAGATGAATAAATTTATTAGGTTTCAGATTGTTTGGTATTATACTATTCAAAACACTTAGGCGTCCTCTTCCTCTGCCTTTAATTCCTTCCACCTTGCCAGTAAGTGTTAGCATTTCCATTTCCCCTTTTCTAATTATGTGCTCTAGAAATTCTAATTGTCTTTTGTGAATACTATTTGATAGTTGTTTTTTTGCTCCCACTTTTCTCCACACTTTGTCGTTTGATGTAAAATCATTTGATTCTTAAAATTCTTCGCCAACACCAGGTATTTAACGCATCTATTGATTTGAGCAAATTTCGATTTATTGTCCAGCCCTCACAACCATAAGATAGTACCGGCCATACGTACGATTGTAACACTTTGTATTTTGTCTTAATACTAATCACTTTATTGGTTAGAACTTTATTAAATGTTGTCGGACAAATCCAATTTAAAACTTGTTAAGGCTGTACAAAATCCCTCAGAGCTGGATGCATACGAAAGCATATACATTCAGAAATTCAAAAGAAATATTATGAATCTAGACAATGGACCGGTACCAAATTCAGATTTAATCAAAATCTTACGGTAAAATCAAGTGTCAATATGTCCATCTCTCTCTCTAAAGATGTCAAAATGCAAAAACGTGTTCACTGCGCAAGGCATAACTCAGTACCAATCAGGTGCGGCCTTGGAATAGTATCTAAAGTCTGGCGAACATATATAAGTAGCGTAAAACCAAGATAGATTGTCACCAAATTAGTAACAAGTAACAAATCCTGCGACAAAATAAGAGTAATTTTAATAAGAGTAAAATTAACAGGAATAAAAGTGAATGAAGGAAATTTTAACAAGAGTAATTTCAATATAATTTATTATATTTTAAATCCAGTATATTTTAATTTAGTTACTTTTCTATTTATTTTTGTCTATTGATCTCGATTTTATATCTATTTCTAATTGTCAAAGAGTAAAGTACGAGTAGCTAATTTATACTGATGATGACTACATTGTAGTCGAAATACGTATTTATAATACAAAAAACTGATCTAGGTAAAGGGGGCGAATTTGAAATTTTATAAACTATAATCTTTATACCGTTTTATTTTGGCTATTAATAAATTTAATTTTTGCAAATACTAAAGTCATATCAGATATTATATTTCTTTTTTATCACACTAAAATTATGACCGCTAGAGAGTGATTTATGTATTCTAAGGAAATTCGCTAAGTTGACGCAGCTCCTGCGTAACGAATTTTTTTTCTTTCTGTGCTTTCAAATAATTTCAATACATATTATCGTCATCACATGATTATTATTCATAGTTATATAACATATACTACCTATTAGATATAGTTCAATAACTTTCGAGTAAGTTTTGATTAGTTGATTAAACGAACCAAGTTGATTAATAATAATAATAATAACATGTATTTAAATACATTTAGTACAGACGCTAAAAGAAGTTAACCGTGCTAAATCATATACATGATGCTTAAGTTTTATGCTGTCTAATATCAAGTAATAATCCTTGCGCTTTCTGCCCCCGGCAATCAATTGTAAATACGTATTGGTAGAAGTATATAATTTGTAAAGAAGCCTCGAATATCGTCACAGTTTGAGTGGATCAGTCTATTTTCAAAATGAATGGGAGGAAACATATATTTAATACTAAGTATTAAATATATGATTAAAATATGGTTTAAATAAGTTGCCCTTCTACTTTTAAATAAGTTCCCCTTACGCGCATAGTCAAAACAAAAAAATTCAACTCTAACTAACTACTTACTTTTGATTCAATTTCCGAGACTTGTTGAAGCCAATTATATAATTAATTGAATCTCAACGCTCTATTAAACTTTTGATTAAATAATTACAAATTAGCATAAAATATGTAATGATTTAGTACAATCAATAGAGAATATTGCGCTGCAATAAATAACAGGAGTTATTTCTTTTTAAATTAGGTTCAGTATCGCGTACTGAATGTAAATAAACAAAATCCTTACAAATTTCGATCCCGAAAGTGCCACCCTTTTTGAGAAAAACTGTATAAAACTGTAGATATAGGCCAATATCTGCATCACCGTATACTTTAAACCAAAAATGGTAATAACCTTTCTTGTAGATTATTTGGATTTCCTTTTTTTTTTGTATCACATTTATTGCGTTTTTGACCGATATCTCTTCTAATAATTGTTTAAACAATAAAATGCTAATAACTTAACTTTTAAATCTACAAATTACTTACAACTTTTATTTAAAACTTGTTTGTCTAAAATTAATATTTTTAAAGTTATAACGCGTTTAATGTTGCATTACCAGGTGCCAGGTTAATAAAAACGAGGTATGCATACTATAATAATGAAAATTCAATTAATATGTTAAGAAATATGAATGATTAACAGTGACATAATTAACAGTAAATAATTTTCTTTTTTGTATTACTTATCACTTTGTATCACTTATATTTGTTTGTATCACTTAAGTATAATTAGAGTGGGCGTTGCAGGCATGCATCAGTATAAGAGTGCCATGTCCGTCTGAGCTAGCATATAGGATAGCGTATTTGTGTTATAAACAGACTGTCTCCCTAACAGGACGTGTTCTATTGGATGTTGTTGGAAAATGGGAGGATCATGGAAGGAAGTGTAGCCATGTGCTATTATGCGGCTGGTTCGATTTACCCTGTATACATATATACATATATATATATATATATATATATATATATATATATATGTATATATATATATATATATATATATATATATATATATATATATATATATATATATATATATATATTGGTTTAATAAGTTATTAAAATTTAAATAATATACGAGTATGTCAATATCAGAGACAATTTGTTTTATAATACACAATATAAATTACTTTTAATTTGTAGATAAGTAGATATGTAATGTGATATTTAAGAAACTTTCAAACAAATTTAATTAAAAGTATAACAGATAGGCTTCTAAAATTTCTTATGATTAATAATATCTTATTTTTAAACCTATTAAAACTTATTTTGACAAAATAGAAACCCGACTTCAAAAATCAAATATTCTATAACAAAAAATGTACTAAAAAGTAAAAAAATAATTGCATATTCTTGTGCCAATTTTATTTCACCTAAGCAAAAATTTTTAAATATATATGTACAATTATTGTTATTTTTGGAGTCGGTGTCAGCATAGAGAAATCCACATAACTTTTGGACACCGCCTCCAAAAATAACAATTGTATATATATATTTAAAAATTTTTGCTTAGGTGAACTAAAATTGGCACAATAATATGCAATTATTTTTTTACTTTTTAGTGCATTTTTTGTTATAGAATATTTGATTTTTGAAGTCGGGTTTTCATTTTGTCAAAATAGGTTTTATTTCTCGCATTTTAGTGACTTTGAAGTTCTATAACTTATTTTATTTGTCTAAATACGGGTAGACCAACTAAACGACCTACTAACTTTTAGTGCGTTTCATTGTTTTTTATCCGTTTTTTTTTTAATTTTTAGTGCATTTTTTCATAACAGATTTTCAGTTTTTTTTACAAGTATTTTTTTTGTTTTGTTGTAAAAATTTTTTTTTTTGAGGTCGGTTTTTTTTGTAAAAAATTTTCTTATTTTCCCATTATGAATGAGTATATCCTTTCAAAAAAAAAGTTTCGCAGAAATCGGTTATCACATATAAAATGAGGGTTTTCCTCGATTTCCAGGGGATCCCTTCATCAGAATGCGATTTCGTGACAATGGGACCAATCGGAAATCAAACTCTTTAAATGACAGAGTTCTGAGGTAACAAACATTAAAAAAAAAAATACATACGAATTGAGAACCATCCTCCTTTTTGAAGTCGGGTTAAAAAAATCAGATGTGAACACAACTTCTGTATACAAACTCCAGCCTGGACATACAGGTAACGTGGCATTTTATACAATTGGAGTGGGGTTCAACTTTGAAATCTCAATAGGAATCCTAATTTTTTTTATTGTAAATTCAGATTTTCCGATTCATACAAAAAGTAGTTAGTTTTTCCGATTCGCGTTAAATGAAGCAGTAATCGCAACAAATAAATTTTATGAATAATACGTAAAATGCAGTCAGGCATGTTAACCTTACAAAAAATAAATAAATTTAGTGTAATCCGGCAACAACGACCTGGACGTTGTATTTTTCTGTCAGGATTTTTCTATCAGGGTACTTGTTTCATTCCAGATTTAATATACAAGATTATCCCTACTCTTATAAAATTGTAAATATTTGTTAATTTGTTTGTTTGTTCGAGCAATACGCAAAAACTACTAGACCGATTTTTATGAAACTTCTTATTTAAAGCTTAAGGTTAGATTTAAAAACCGATATGTATTTCATCTCGCTACAAGAGATAGAATTCAAAATATTTGCTGTAATAGAAATTTGATGTAAGTGTCGATAAATATTTGAATTATTGGAAGCGGTGGGAACGATTAATATTTGAAGTATTGGAAGCGGTGGGAAAATATACAGAGGTTTTTAGTTTTAAAATGGCGGGAGATATAACAATAAAACTCGTGCGAAGCCGCGGGTATAAGCTAATATATTGTAAAAACCTTTCATTTCTTCAAACAGATGAACAACGTTATAATAACTGATATATAACAATTAAAAATAACAACTAACTAAGTTAGTTGTTTCAATACCCAGTGAATATTGAGTTTATGAAAAAATGTTTCAAAACAAATGATTTTTAAAAATGGAACATTTTTTAAATAAATTTCGATTTTTGCCCCAATTTCCTAGATCAAAATTTTTTGTATTTTATAAATACGTATTTTGACTACAAAGTAGTCATCATCAGTATGAATTAGCTAATTGTAATTATTCTTCGAGGAGATGTTATTTGTTGCTAATTTGGTGACGGTCTGCACAGACACAGACACAGAAATTGGGGCAAAAATCGAAATTTAATTCGAAAAATCCTAGAGTTCTCTTTAATATTATTTATATGGAACATTTTTAGTAATTAGTAAATTTTTTTTCTACCTCTTACCGTTTTAAAGATGGATATTTGTTTTTCATCTTTTATGGTTACAAAGCTGGATGTTTTCGTCCCTGGGGCGGAGGCCAGTCCATGCGTTGCGATTTTGCCCATTCATGAACTCATTTATCTCTATTCTTTTTTGAGTTATCGTGTCCATCAGATGGGCGAACATGCGGAAATGAACTAATTAGGTCATTTTAGGAACACCTACACAAAAAATGTTTATCTTCGATGCAAATTGCCAACCGTTACAAAGTCGGAACTAAACATGTAATACCCTCCTATATATTATATAATATACCGGATATAAAAATATAAATAAAATGGTATTAAACATGTTGTTCGTTGTAATGAACATATCGAAACTGTATAATCAGCAAAACATGTGTGCGTTTATAAATATAATTTGTTTTAAATTGTATTTATATATTAAACCTCTATCTATTATATCTGGTGAATGAATGAATGCATTTCTGTTTAATGCAATGTTAATAATTATATTATAAATTGTTTATAATAAGGGGTTGGTAACATGTTGCGTGTACCAAGAAAATCACTGCATCACTACATATAGGCATTGTTGTTATCATCAATTGAAACAAGATTGGTTTAGGAAGTTGACTTTAAAGAAATAATTTAGACATATTCGAAGACAAAATAACTGCGACAAGATTACCAAGCCACAAAATCGTCATATATATACAGTGTGTCATATATATATACAGTGTGTCTACTACTTAAGTTGGCTCCATATGGAAAACTTGTTTATTATAAGGTTTACGAAAAAAGTTATTCTTTATAAAAATCTCTGCTTTCGAAAATATTAACATTCAGCTATTCACTTTTGACATCGAATGTACAGGGTGGCCACTAATTGAAAAAGTTCGATAGGAATGTTTTGACCACTTCAATTTTAAATTGAATTGTGTATATTTTTGTTCTAAATGTAGACCGTTTAGAACAGATAATAAGGGAAACGGTTCAAGAAATCACTCCCGAGATATGTATTTAAAGAATTTTGTAAAAGAAAAATTACATGTATGGAACATGTATAATAAAAAAGTTTTCCATGTGGAGTCAACTTAAGTAGACACACTATATATATATATATATATATATATATATATATATATATATATATATATATATATATATATATATATGAGGTCCGACCTACCTTCATATCTCCGCGCTGGCGTTATTTTTCGTCATCGTGCGAGTGACATCCTTCAAAGTAGTCTCCATTTGATTGATTAACACGCTTCCAGCGATGTTTCCACTTTCCGAAGCAGCCATTGAAGCCAGTTTTTGGAATAGCCTTGAATGCTCTCGTCGCATTATCTTCAACCGTCTTTTTGTCGTCGAACCGGTGTCTTTTGAACGATATTTTCAAATTCGGGAACAATCAAAAGTCATAGGGGTCTAAGAAACCAACTGAAGAAAGAATAAATGATCTTTAAAAAAAAATGAGTATAAATATAAATAAAAAAAAAAGATGGTGTTTATATACTATTTACGGAGTGCGCAATAATAACGTTTGTTAGTTTGTTTGTGGAAGCCTTTCTGATAACCCCTTTGAAATTATTATTATGAATTCCCTGGGCCCTATAGAATCCATAATGGGTTTTAACAGAAACTGTGTATTTTGAGTCCGTAAGAAAGTATGAAAATATTACAAACAATCAGTTAAATTGAATATGTAATTGTTGAACTCTCTGAAATATTTAAGTTTTATATTATTTTACGGTTTTATATTATATTACTGTACGGAGATTGGCGAAGCAGTGCGGTATTGTGTTTAATTAAAAACTGCTGCACAAGATTCGATGAGATTTCCCACCGCTTCCACTCACTAAATTTGAGGTTATAATTTCCCAAATTGTAGTTTTTGGTATTCCAAGATCATCCTCTAATTCGCGCACAGTCAAACGTCGTACTTCTTCAATTGCAAGACGCACGTGCTCAATATTGTCCGGTGTTGTTGTCGTCGAAGGTAGGCCAGAACGAGGATCACTATCAACAGATGTGCGACCACTTTTGAAACGATTCTACCACTGTAAATGCTAAAGCCTTCATACAGAAGGTTTTCGCATCAAAGAAGTGTCGCCAAGAGATCTCACAACTTTTATCAGATAGTACTGTAGGACTCCTAGAATACCTTTGAAGGGAAAGAGGTGCAATCGATCAAATTGGTCGTAAAACAAAAGCACCTTACTCCTTACCTACTCCTAATTCGAATCTCTAATATAATCTAATGTATTCTTCAATCTATTTCGGTTTAATAGCTTCGTATATAATTCATATACACTACTTGATATTTCTTTTCGATTTGAAGATCAATTTTTATGGAATGCTACAATATTGAAGATTTTCATTGAGAAAAGTTTTCTCATCTGAACATATTATATTTACGAAAGTTTGATACTCGAAACACTCAAAAACACTCGATTCGTATATTGTATTTGCTTTTTTACAGCCCTGGTCGAACAGAGTATGTATCGTTTATTTGTTTTTGATTATTATGCGAATTATATTGGTTTTTTTTAAATTTATATTATAATACAATAATAAACATTTGTAATAGATGATTAAATTTAATAGATATTTGAAAATGACGTAAAGAATATTTCAATTTTTTACTATTGTTTCGGAAAAACGCAGATCCTTCATCAGAAAAAATAGTATAATAGTATGATGAATCAAAGAACACATCTGGCTCATGTGAAATTTGAGAGAACCGAAAAATCGTGTATAGCTGCGCCAGTTATTGAGAACAACCACAAAATTGACAAATCGAATTTAAAACTACTGAAATTGGTATAAAACCCCACAGAATTAGACGCATACGAAAGTATCTACATACACAAATTAAGAAAACAGATAATGAATTTCGACAATGGCCCAATTCCACATTCTGATTTAATAAAATTAAACCATAGTTTAATACCTGAATATCAAGGTTAGCTGCGATCAACACACCCATCTTATTGACAATAACAACACCGCATGGTCAGAATAGGATTTGAGGGAACCGGAAAATCGTGTATAGCTGCGCCAGTTATTGAGAACAACCACAAAATTGACAAATCGAATTTAAAACTACTGAAATTGGTATAGAACCCCACAGAATTAGACGCATACGAAAGTATCTACATACACAAATTAAGAAAACAGATAATGAATTTCGACAATGGCCCAATTCCACATTCTGATTTAATCAAATTAAACCATAGTTTAATACCTGAATATCACGGTTAGCTGCGACTAACACACCCACCTTATTGACAATAACAACACCGCATTGTCAGAAAAGGATATCGCCAATAAATGGATTGGTCTTAATGGGCTTAATTGGTCAGCCAACTGAAATAATCCTAATAAAAGACAAAACTTTTTTAATATTATTGTGAGACACGCACCAAATTAGCAACGAGCAACATATCTCTGACTTCATATCTCGGATATAGTTACGATTTGCTAATTCATACTGATGATGACTACCTTCTAGTCGAAATACGTATTTATAAAATACAAATAATTTTTCTAGGAATTGGAGCAAAATTTTAAATATAATTAGTGATCACAGGGAAAATACACCGCAAAAAAAAACTCGGGAGAATACTGTTTCGGAATACATCCAAGAGAAGAAGAAACATCCCGCCACACCATTATTAACTCCGAATCTGTCGGTTATAGCAGATACAAAATATTCGGTGCATTTCAACCCGAATGTATGAATCTCCAGGAAAACCTGATAAGCAAGCTCCGTGCTATTGCCAAGATATGGGAGAAGCGAACGGCGTCAAACTGAAGTAAAAGAGGGAGTACAATTGGCCATATGATCGAAGTGCAATACCTTTCATACCCCATGATTTCTATCTAACTATCTTACTATCTATCTAACAATGACTTGGGGAAATCTAGGTAAAACTTTAAAGCTGTGAGCTGCAATAGAATATAGAATTGAAGAAAAAAAACTCTATTATTGTGGGTATACAAAGATTGCAAACCACAGGTAATACAAATTAAAGTTATACAAATACGTCAAAAAATTATTCGAACAATTTTAAAATGCCGGATGCATCCGTCATTCAAATAAAAAACGATTGTGTTATTTGCAGCGGTGTTATATATTGATATTCAAATTATTATTATTTACGGATGCTACATCGAGTAAATATGTGTTATAGCTGTTTCTAATTTGTATTTTGTAATTATTAAATATTTATTTTTTCTCTTTTATGTTTATTTCAAAATCAACAATAAAAAAGTTGATATGCAAATGCTGTTAATAATGCAAATAATAATTATTTTTAAAAAAATGTATCATTTCAAAAAATTAACATTAAATTTTCTTTGTAAATAAAAATTCTTTGAATGATTTAATAGTTACCTTGCTATGGAGAAGGGTTGTGATAGTGACACGATCTTGAAACCTCATTGGTCAAATCTCGACGATTTACGTCTACTCTCATTAATATTGTGGGTAAGGTTTAATGATTGTATCGATGTAACAATTTCACAAAAACAAAACTACTTGTAATGTACTCGATTCTAAATCTACGATTTCTTCAAACATGTTTCTCAGAGTTATCTGGTAACTACCAACAAACTTATATATTCATTATTAAATATTCAGGCAAAATAAATTAGTTGAAAGTCCAAATCATTATCTTTTATTTATCTTTTATAAAGTAGGTTTTAGATCGAACATACCAGGATATTTGGGACATTCCTACATTGTTTAGCGTGAGGAAAAACGCGAAGTTGGGAATATCTCTCTTAGTATTGGTAAAATAGAAAAAATTTACGGATCTTATTCGTTTTACACCTACCGCACCCCCCCCCCCACCACCCCCAGTAAAAATGGGTGAAAAAGGGTGGAAATGTTTTGCAAAGACCACAGGAAGTAATTCCAAGAAGGAAAAAGTCGTTTTCGGCCTTGAAATCTTTAACCCAACCCAACCCAACTAAACTCAACCCAACCCAACCCAATCCAACGCAACCCCCGACAATTTAATATTGTAAAAAAAATTTCTTACAATATTTTTACTTAAAAATGAAAAAGGATATTTTTGAATTTTAAGGATTTCAAGGACGAAAAGGGTTGGGTTGGGGTAGCTTAGCGGGGGTTATTTTATTGGAGGGTATTGGGTTGGGGTAGTTTAGCGGGGGTTGGGGTGCAACCCTTCGACAATTTAATATTGTAAAAAAATTAATTTTCGTAAAAACCCTTAAAAATAAAAATATACATTTTCGAATTTCAAGGATTCCAAGGACGAAAAGGACGTTTTCCTCCTTAGAATCCAAAACGATTAAGATCCAAATTTACATTAGTTAAGTTGTAGGAAATTAATTTTATCTCAATTTCTTAAAATTTGTTCGCTAAATATTTACTATAATATTTATGATTTTAAATTAATGGAATTGTCACCACTTAGGTAACTTAACGAACGAAAATTTCGTAGAATGTTCCTCACTTAATGTTTAAGCTACTGTGAAAATTTCTAAACGAATTACTAAGCCTTTTAAAAGTTATTGCAATTTTTAAAAAAACTGTTATTTTACATAGAGAAATTTTATGTTCTTATGGAAATTTTATTAACATTCACTAAACGGTTGTTTAGAAAAAATTATAAATGGAAAATAAAATCTGTCATAGTTACTACGTATCTAGAGCACGGTAGTGCGCAAGGCCTAGTTTAAGGTATAGTATAGAATGAAAAAGAATATATATTTCTGTTGATTTAAATTAAAGGTACATTCACTGCCAAAAGTTTGTCATATTATTTGTTATTTCTTATTTAGATACCTACTTTTACTTCCGATTGTACCTCCCTATAACATACTTAATTTCATATATTTTATAATTTTTTCCTCCTGAGAAAAGTAGTTTAATCTACATATTTAATTTTTCTTCAATACCTACCTTTTTTATATCTTCGGTGTTATTTTTTATTTGCTTGGATACAATAAAATGGCCTACTCGACTGTATAGAGGTATAATAAATATACATAAATTATATTCAATATCAAATGAAAAAAAAAATGGATTTTGGTAGACACATAATATTTCAATTTCGATTTAAAATATTCGATTTAAAAATAATATGATTTTGATGATGCTATTTATATTGAATTACAGCTATAATTTGTATTCATACGGTATTCAAATTGATTCGTTAAGTGTGTTGAAACACGTATCAACCACGATTCTTTCGAAAATTTCTAGATTTCTTGTCTATTTACAAGGTTATTAAAATTTCAAATTCGCCCCCTTTGCCTAGATCGGTTTTTTTGTATTATAAATACGTATTTCGACTACAATGTAGTCATCATCAGTATAAATTAGTTAGTCGTAATTTACTCTTTGACAATTAGAATTAGATAGAAAGTCGAGATCAATAGACAAAAATAAAAATAAATAGAAAATTAACTACATTAAAATATACTAGATTTAAAATATAATAAATTTTAAATTTTATTGAAATGACTCTTGTTAAAATTTCCTTCATTCACATTTATTCCTGTTCACTTTACTCTTCTTAAAAGTACTCTTATATTGTCTCAGGATATGTTATACTAACATTAATTGATGTTTTTCTGATAACAAAAGAAAATTATAATTACAAGCCAAGCCACGTTAACAATGAAATCATTTTTATGGGCTCATAAACCTTATATATTAAATGTATATATTGATAAACCTAGGCCTGGTCTTGATAAATTTCACAAGCTCTGATTCTAATGTAAGTAATCCATTTAATGTCAGTCTTTCAAACTATAATTTTAACGGAAGAAGTGACGCTGGTTCTGTTTTACCATGATAAAATGTAGAATCATTGCGGATTCAATCAGGCGCGGATTTAGAGTTAAAGTTTGAATTAAAAAAATTAATTAAAATTGTAATATATTATGAATAAAAAAAATTTTCGATTATAAAATGCGTATTGTTTCAATTACTAAAGCACTAAAAAGGGTATTAATCTTGGAAAATTCGCTAAAACCAAATAACGTTATTTTCTTTGTAAATATATTATCCTAAATATTAACGCTTATTTTACAACGGAGCCCTATAATGGCAAATATAATTGAAATATGAAAAAATTAACTTTAAAGTAGTGCATGAAATCACTTTTCGACAGATGTTGCTCTTTTTTTTCACAGGCTAAAAATAACGTTTTCTAATAAATCTCGAAGTTACAGAATTTTTGACCGTTTAGAACGTGAGATAATTAATAACAAAGTTCGCAATTTTGACGGTCATTTCTCATTAGAAGCATATAAAACTTTATACCCGACCAGCTATTATCTTGTATTGAAAAAAAAAACTTGATAGAATTAAAAAAATAAAAAGGAGCGTAAAGATAAATATTTCTTAAATAATTTTTTTTTAAAAGTTGCGTTCTACCGTTTTGTTTTCGAAATATAATAATATAAAATTTTTTTTCTTTCAAAATTACATGTATGTATGTATAAATAAATATATGTATGTTAGTATATATTTGGGAGGTTATGGGTTCGAATCCCCACATTGGCAGTTTGTCAATATGAAATATGCATGAAAATTTTTTTTCACATTTATTTTCAGAATATGAAAATACTGTTAATACTGTAATAATATTTAAAAACGAAATTAAAATCCGACAAATATTAAGGAAGCTATAAGCTTTTAAAGATTATTATCTATCTTTTTCTTGCAAAAATACTAAAAACGGAGTTTTACGTGTATTTTAAATGGTGAAAGTGTAATATGACGTCACATAACATATCAAGAGGGCTATCACCCTCTTTGTCTAATCGGGAATTTCAATCATTCATATCTCGCTTATTTTTAAAGTTATTTAAAAAGTAATTTTACCTTGATATTTGTCAAGTAAATAAGCTTCAATTCAAGTGAAAAAAAATTTTCATGCATATTCCCTATTATAAAAAAAAGGGGGCGGTTAATTGACTAAACTGTCGGCGTATGGACAAGAACGAAGTAACCGGCTATGCTTGAGAAGGTTTTCTGCAGTTTCCTTCACGAACTCAGATGAATATCGGCATAGTTCCTATCAAAGTCGGCTGCAGCCGCATTTCATACCAATTGGGATGTTGAATGAAAATTTTTTTTCACTTCAATTGAAGCATGTTTACTTGACAAATATCAAGGTAAAATTACTTTTTAAATAACTTTAAAAATAAGCGAGATATGAATGATTGAAATTTCCGATTAGACAAAGAGGATGATAGCCCTCTTGATAGACATTATGACGTCATAATGTGCTATCACCATTTAAAATACACGTAAAACTCCGTTTTTAGTATTTTTGCAAGAAAGAGACAGATAATAATCTTTTAAAGCTTATAGCTTCCTTGATATTTGTCCGATTTTAATTTCGTTTTTAAATATTATTACAGTATTAATAGTATTTTCATATTCTGAAAATAAATGTGAAAAAAAATTTTCATTCAACATCCCAATTCCTAGTCTACACACAAAATTCCTTCCACTCCAGTAACATCCTAAGACATCACAATGGACTTTATGGTCGAAGTGTAGCCCGTCTAGGGCAGCCTTTACAATCTACCTACCTCTAGTATATATGTGTATTTTTATTTGTTCTACAATAAAAGCAAACCGGTTTTTTGCCCTGATTATACAAGACAATGCTGGAACTATCTTAAAAAACGCAACTTTATGATTTTATATAACACTAATAAAACTTTAATACATAGATAAATTGATTTCATGGTACTGGATTTAAATATTTTTTATACATACGAGAGTACATAGAATACACTATTAATATTTATATATAAAAGTTAAAAACAAAACTTAGCACTTACCACGGTCGTACATGAGATAAACCTTGATCTTCTCGACTCAAGAACATGGGGATTCTGACCGTTTAATAAATGTATGGGTTTTGGTTACGATTTCGGATTTGGCAAGTTAAATCTGTTACGATTTAAAAATTCTAAGATAAAACAATTTCAATTATAAACAAGTGAAATAACAAATAACTGAGTTAATTGCTTAAATACCCGGTATATACAGAATTTATGCAAAAAAAGTTTGAAACAAAAGTTTATTTTTATTATAGAAATATACTGAAATGACGTTCTTTTTGCAAAATTATATAGCTGATATTTACGGATTCCATTCTTGGACAAAATGCTTAGACAAAAACAAGTGAAAATAACAACTAACTGAGTTAATTGTTTATATAACCGGTATATACAAAGTTTAAGCACTTACCATGGTCGTACATGAGATAAACCTTAAATTTCAAATTTTGCCCCAATTCCTAGAACGTTAATTATAAATACGTATTTCGACTACAAGGTTATAGTCATCATCAGTATGAATTAGCTCGTGAGACACGCACCAAATTAACAACGAGCAACATATCACTCTAACTCTATATCCCAGAGATAGTTACGATAAGCTAATTCATACTGATGATGACTACCTTGTAGTCGAAATACGTATTTATAAAATACAAATAATTGTTTTAGAAATTAGGGCAAAATGTGAAATTTAATTTTTTTTTTTAATAGAGTTCTATTTGATTATTTTAATAGTCTTCATTTTAGAGATAAACCTTGACACGACCCAAGAACATGGGGATTCTAACAGTTTATTAAATGTAAGGGTTTTGATTAAAATTTCGAAAACCTTACAGAAGTAGATGCATACGAAAGTATCTACATACATAGATTGAGAAAACAGATATTGAATTTAAACAATGGCCCAATTCCAAATTCTGATTTAATAAAATTAAACCATTCAAAAATAATCTAATACCTGAATATCAAGGTTAGCTTCGATACCCTCATACCCTCATCACTTTGGTGACAAAAATAACGCCGTATATTCACAAAACGATACCGTTAATAAATAGGTGGGGTTCTTCACACAACGAATTCTTTAGTCAGTCAACTCAAATAATCCTCAGGTCAGATCACACCCTCAATCAACTCATATTAAAGACAGAACTTTGTTAATATCATTGTGAGACACGCACCAAATTAGCAACAAGCAACATATCCCTGAAGTAGTCTTCAAAAGGCTTAGTAATTCGATTAGATTAGATTCAATGACATGAACTCCGTGTCTCCCATCCTCAATGTTCAACGGCTTCCAGAAAATTTCGATACCGTTTTCCAAAATTTTATAATTAAAAAAGTTGGGCGTCTGGCCAAAACGAAGCTATTTACAAAGTACCAGCTTGATACACATCATCAAGCATTACCAAGATATTCGGGTATATTTGATCTAAAACCTACTTTATAATTGATAAATAAAAGACAATGATTTGGACTCTCAATATCCCAGAGATAGTTATGATTAGCTAATTCATACTGATGATGACACATTGTAGTCAAAATACGTATTTATAAAATACAAACAAATGTTCTAGAGAATTGGGGCAAAATTTGAAATGTAATTTCAAAATACCTACAATTCTATTTGATAATTTTAATAATCTTTAAGAATCTATTATATTTAGTTCTTGCGCGGCGGCTTCTTAATGCTTAGTTCTCGCTACTAGCTACGTCGGTATAAACGGCTCTAGTGTATGCTTCAATGTGGACTATTAATCATGTCACTACACGTGATTAATGTACGCTCATGGTTCCATCCTAATGCTTTTTTTTTATTTATAAAAATAATAACTTTACTTACATAACTTTTATGAAACATATAATCACGATTTAGAATAAAATAAAAAACCAGGTACAAAAGCAAGTAAAAATATAAATTTTTAATGAAACATCCTTTTCAATAATTTCTACCTCCTGTTTTCGCAATATTACATACTCTAATGCCGGCAGTAGGTACACTCGGCGAGAATGTACACAGCTCCATTCGTGGCTCCTCGCTTTACGAGTGCTCTCGCCGAGTGTCTCCGGCAATACCAGTGTTGCCAGAAGGTTGCATTTCTTACATTTTACGTAACTTTTCATCTACCCATGTAACTTGTATGTAAGAAAAATTTTAGATACTTTTGTGTAAATTTTTGAAAAATTACTTTTTCTCGTTATAATAAGATTGCCATAATTTCGGTATTCACAAATCTTCGATTAAAAACTCCCGCTTTTATAAAATTTAAAAATTTTATACAAAATAAATAAATGAAAATGGATTGAAAATAAATGTGTGGGTACTTACTATTTTTATTTTAATTATTTCATTTTTATTAAATACTAGCTGTTACCCGCTTATATATATATATATATATATATATATATATATATATATATATATATATATATATATATATATATATATATAAGCGGGTAACAGCTAGTATTTAATAAAAATGAAATAATTAAAATAAAAATAGTATGTATATATATATATATGTATACATATATATTCATTTATTTCTTTATTTATTTAAAATACGATACGATTAACGGTTTTCAAGGTATCCGACCCATAGTGCTAAAATTCCAAACTGTACCCCTTAAAAAAATCGCTAAAATTAGAGGAAAATTTTATGTCTCCGATTTTGATAAAAACTTGGGTTTAAGCTAATTTGGACCTAGCGAAAACGATGGCGTTGGTTAAAATATGATACGAATAACGGTTTTCAAGATATCAGACCAATAGTCCTAATATTCCAAACTGTATGGATTGAGAAAGCAAAATTTTCAAATGTGTTGGTCGGACGCTAAAACGAACCTGATTTTCGTACTGTTTGGATCGAAATTAGCCTAGAAAATGATTATTATTAAAATCGAGAACAAAAATTTTCTTCACTTTTTTCATATTTTTTCCAAGGGGTACCCCTTAAAAAAATCGCTAAAATTAGAGGAAAATTTTATGTCTCCGATTTTGATAAAAACTTGGGTTTAAGCTAACTTGGACCTAGCGAAAACGATGGCGTTGGTTAAAATATGATACGAATAACGGTTTTCAAGGTATCAGACCTATAGTGTTAATATTCCAAACTGTATGGATTGAGAAGGCAAAATTTTGAAATGAGTTGGTCGGACGTTAAAATGAACCTGATTTTCGTATTGTTTGGGTCAAAATTAGCCTAGAAAATGATTATTATAAAAATCGAGAAAAATTTTCTCACATTTTTTCGAAGGGGAACATATATATAAATATATACATATATATATGTATATATATATATATATATATATACATATATACATATATATATATATATACATATATATACATATATATATATATATATATATATATATATATATATATATATATATATATGTATTTATTTATATTTATTTTTCAATATGTACAATAGTGAATAGAGTCTCACTAATCACCCTATAGTTTTTTATAGTGCCGGATTAATGAGACTCTTCTGTATATATATATCGGTACACAACGATTTATAGTGTGCTATTAATATAAAATTGAAACAAAATTTTAATAAAATAATTTTATAGTTATTTTTTAGAAGCATAGTTTCTATGGAAATGATTAAAAATTTTAACCGACTCCAAAAAAAATGAGGAGATTCTATGTTCGACTGTATGTATTTTTTTTAATGTTTACCCCCTTCAAGATTGTTTTTTGATAAAAAAAAAAGATAGTCCTTCCCCAGGGTATAATCTATCTCCTTGCCAAATTTCATTACCATCCGTTTACCCGTTTAGTCGTGAAGAGGTAGCAAACACACAGAATTACTTTCACATTTATATAGTAGTATGGATAAGCTAATTTTGAAAATCACAAAGCTATAATACACAAAATTAATAATTTATCATATATCAATAACAAAATCATCACAATGTATATTTAAGTTTGAAAATGTTACTTTTCAGGCATACCCACGTATCTTTCGATCAAGCTACGCTGGCAACACTGGGCAATACAGTTCTCATCATTTCGTCGACGTGGCTTGGCCAGAAATTACGTTGGTTTACCTGAAAAATGACATTTTTAATTAAAAATTATAGTTTTTAATTAATAAATTATAGGAGTAGTTATTTCTTGATTAAACTATTAAAAATAATTCTTATTCAAATGCGTAATGACACTATAAGAAAATTCTAAGGAAATTCGCTGCGCCTTTTTTTAATGTTTGCAGAATATAGAACGAAATTGAAATGCTATTTATCTCTGTGTTTTGAAGTCAGTTATAGTTTGAATGAATATAAAATATCCATTAAAAATAACTAGAAATGTAAATATAATATATTATGTGTTTATTAATTATTAATATTTTTCATATGCACGTCAATATTATACATTCAATGCAAATATACAAGCAGGTACTTACTCATTTTCATTGGCAGGGACAAGTCATGAATTTTACAAATATATTTTTTTCCATTTGTAATCCATTAATATTAAACAAAAAAAACAAAAAAAAACTTTTCAATTTGTATTATGCCTGCCTGTAGTTTATAAATTAAAACATGATTGATTTGATTGACATACTCGTAGGGGAAAGTGGTACAAAACGATCCCTCTGGGTAAAATGATCACCTTGTGTTTTACGGACTTTATCAGCGCTATCTAGTAGTTTGAATGCAAATCCGTCTTCGCCACCACTTGCTTAGCATTCTGTCAAAGTGGCATGGCTTTGTGGGTGCCACGAAATTTATTATTGAAACAAAATACAAATATTCTTGTTTGATGTAAGATAAGCAACAATTCAATATTATGTAGTTTTAGTGTACGTATATATTTAATGCAACAGGAGTGTTTGTGTTAGTTTCCAATATAATTCAACAATATAATCGGCAATAGTATATTGTTGTAACTGATACCATGAGGTTATGATTTTATGTTTTTTAGAGTTGGGCATTTGGGGTAAAACAATCCTCTCGGAGGAGGGCAAGATGATCGCAGGGATCATTTTACCAACACTGTTATGTTTAATTTTTGTGGTTTCATATGCATCATTTTTGAATTAGTTTTGTATTGAATTAGTTAAAAATAATTTAGGTAATGTTTATTTGCAAAGATCAGGACGAGTATTATCTGTTTTTCAAATCAGTAAAATCTTTGCAGAAGCATATATGAAAGCCACTGTACCTTTAAATACTATTAAAGGATTTGAAAATGGGGAATAGTACCATTTAACACTGACGTTTTTACCGATGTAGATTTTATCTTGTAATTTATTTTGATTCTCTTATAATATAAGGCTCTAACTGTGATTTTAAATAGGGAATATGCATGAAAATTTTTTTTCACTTGAATTGAAGCATGTTTACTTGACAAATATCAAGGTAAAATTACTTTTTAAATAACTTTAAAAATAAGCGAGATATGAATGATTGAAACTCCCGATTAGACAAAGAGGGTGATAGCCCTCTTAGTATGTTATGTGACGTCATATTACACTTTCACTATTTAAAATACACGTAAAACTCCGTTTTTAGTATTTTTGCAAGAAAGAGACAGATAATAATCTTTAAAAGCTTATAGCTTCCTTGATATTTGTCGGATTTGAATTTCGTTTTTAAATATTATTACAGTATTAACTAGTATTATATTTCATATTCTGAAAATAAATGTGAAAATAAATTGTCATGCATATTCCCTATTCTCGAAGAGCTATATCTAAGTTAAAAAAATAAAATTTTTTGACTTTAGAATGTGAATTTCAACTTGTCGTTTCTGTTATTAAAAAAGATTTAATTTTTAGAATTATAATTTTGTTTATTTAGTACCTTTGTATTTGTAAGAATACAATTTTTGCTAAAATTAAAATAAACCACATTTATTTACAATTTCATTTTGTAATTTTACCTTACTTTAACAGCGGGGTCAAATGATCCCAGGGATCATATTACCCCCATCCCGGGGATCGTTTTAGACACCCGAGTGTATAAAAAGATCCTTTACCATACCTTGACAAAATGTATATATGAAAATTTCTAATTAATACAATTATAAATTCTACGCTTACTAAATTTTAAATCGACAGACTACGCGACCAGAAAAATCATCAATCTCACAAAATTCGTTGCCTAGGTACTTTTTATATCTGTTATTCCCTTAGGGGGATCATTTTGTACCACTCTCCCCTATATTTATTTGTTAATTCATGTAGGTGGTGCATTGGTTTGTTGTCGAAGTTGCTATTCTATTCGGCTACCAATGCCACCACCATGAATTTTAAATGAATCGAAAAAAAAGATAATTAATTATTTACATTAATTAGTTATTGAAAAAGTTGTCTAAAGTGATTTCCGCCTTAGCCAATCAAGTATTTAACAGTTTTCTTTAGTAGGTTAAAGTCCAATAAATTATTCTTGACATTTTCATTCATTTCGAGTTACTTTTTGAAAAACAAAATAAATATGAAACGTTTTCAATTTTAGGGTTAATTAATGTGTTTTATTAAATATTGATATAAAATTTCAAATTCGTCCCAATACTATAAATTAGCTAGTCGTAATTTACTCTTTGACAATTAGAAATAAATAGAAAATAGAGATCAATAGACAAAAATAAAAATAAATAAAAAATTAAACAAAATACACTAAAATATAATAAATTTTACATTTCAAATTTTGCCCCAATTCCTAGAACATTTGTTTGTAGTTTATAAATACGTATTTCGACTACAATATAGTCATCATCAGTATGAATTAGCTAATCGTAACTATCTCTGGGATGTGGATTCAGAGATATGTTGCTTGTTGCCAACTTGGTGCGTGTCTCACAATGACATTAAATAAGTTCTGTGTTTTATACGATTTGACTGAGGGTATAATCTGACCTGAGAATTATTTGAGTTGACTAACTAACGGGTGTGTGAAGATCTCCACCTATTTATTGACGGTATTCTTGGGTGACTATGCGGCGTTTGTTTTGTCACTAAAGTGAGAGTATCGAAGCTAACCTTGATATTCAGGTATTAGATTTTTTTTGAAAATGGTTTAATTTTATTAAATCAGAATTTGGAATTGGGCCATTGTCTAAATTCATTATCTGTTTTCTCAATTTGTATATGTAGATACTTTCGTATGCATCTAATTCTGTGGGGTTTTGTACCGGTTTTAGATAGTAGTTTTATATTTAATAATAAATTTTATTGAAATTACTCTTGTTTAAAATTGCTTTCATTCGATTTACTCTTGTAAACATCACTCTTATTAAAATTATTCTTATATTGTCTCAGAATATGTTATTCGATGCTAATTTGGTGACAGTTTCACTAAATCGATTCAAGACCGATAACTTCTAAACAACAACTAACATTCAAAAATCGCATAGCTCCGAATTTACGTAGAATGGCGTAGTGTTAGTCGAGGTATTACTGTACTACATTGATTTTATACATTTTGGGATTAAACCATTTTATAAATACATAGTTCATTAACAAAAATAATATTATATTATTTACAAACGCAAAATTGCATTATTTTTGACATGTGCCACTCTGCTTGTAAACCGGACGACAAACAATCATTTTCGCATGTTTGCCATTCATTTGTTTTGTATATTATGTGTTATTTTTTCTCTAATAATAATTATTCCATAAAATATACAAATACTTGTGAACCAGTATTTTACTAAATGGTCAATAACACCACCATAAATTCTACAGTTGCTACAAACATTTGTATAATAATTGTTTTTGATAATTAGAGAAGTTTATCAACGAAGTTATTTACCATTTATAAATTCTATGTTTATCATTGCAGTGGTAATCCGAATTAAATACAATCTAATTATTGTATGTAAACAGCATATGTATACATATTATATATATATATATATATATATATATATATATATATATATATATATATATATATATATATATATATATATATATATATATATATATATATATATATATATATATATATATATATATATAAATATATATATATATATATATATATATGTATATATATATACCTGATTCAAGAATATTATTATTCAATAGAAGATATATGGCGGAAGAATCGATGGAAAGCCAATAGTATCTTTTTATAGTATTAAACATTCTTTTAGAGATATTTTAATCTATAATAGTATGGACTTAGACTTTCACCAGTCCAAGTGGCCGAGTGGTCTAAAGCGTTGTGTCTGCGCAGAATGCCTCCTTGGAAACTGGGAGGTTATGGGTTCGAATCCCGACATCGGCAGTTTGTCAATTATTAAGAAGAAAAAAGGAGGCGGTTAATTGACTAAACTGTCGGGGTATGGACAAGAACGAAATAACCAGCTATGCTTGAGAAGGTTTTCTGCATAGTTCCTATCATAGTCGGCTGCAGCCGCATATTCTATCAATCCCTAGTCTATACACAAAAATTCCTTCCACTCCACTGATATATTCACATCCTTAGGCATCACAATGGACCTTATGGTCGAAGTGTAGCCTCTACAATCTATCTATCTATGGACTTAGACGACAGTGATAGGTAAAGTGTCTTTTTGAACATATTTAATATGAAAATGG
Source organism: Nineta flava (assembly GCA_963920215.1). Classification (NCBI taxonomy): domain Eukaryota; kingdom Metazoa; phylum Arthropoda; class Insecta; order Neuroptera; family Chrysopidae; genus Nineta; species Nineta flava. The sequence goes on from OY986041.1 coordinate 118,851,980, forward strand.
TTAAATGCTCTTATAATATATTTAAAATGCTAAATATTATCATGTAAATGGATAATTAGATGTAAATAAATTATAGGGGGTCATTGCACATTTATTACATCACACCTTTTTGGACATTATCCCCCTCACCTTTGTCACACTTTGCCGCACATTTATAAACCACTAATGCCGGCAGTTAACACTCGGTGAGTGCACTCGGCGAGACATTCGTAAGGCAAGGAGCCGCTAGTAGAGCTGTGTATACTCTCGCCGAGTATTCGGCCGGCAATACAGTTCTGGTCAGTTAGTCAACGTGGCTTGACCAGAAATTACGTTGGTATACCTGAAAAATGACATTTTTAAATTAAAAATTACGGAGTAGTACTTTTTTGATTAAACTATTAAAAATATATATAATATTCAAATCAATAACGACACTATAAGAATTAAAAAAAGTATTCATAAATTTATACAGTTTTTATTTATTTTCGTGTTCTATTCAGATTAACGGGTACTATTAAAGCGATTGATATATTTAAAAATGGCGGTTGAAAGTTGAATCGAATGTAGACGAGAGTGTCCTTCGTGCTCGTGTCAAATGTATTCAACAATCGCTTTCTGAAAATCGTGTCAAAAAAACCGACTTTTACCAAGCATTGTAACTACATTCTCGTGCTCGTTATATGTCACCTTGCCTCTGTAATGCCGGCAGTACACCTTGAGTGTACTGCCAGCATTACAATTATTATACCAAAATAGAGACTTAAACGTTACTTGAAGAACATGTAGCGGTATCGCTTCTTCATTAAATTATTATTATAATCATTTCATCATTTTTATTTGTTGCATAACAACTATAACTTCCCTCTATTATCACGGTTGCTTTGAATGTTTACAACCATGGTAATTTACATATAAATATATAATATTTCATAAATCAAATCAATAAAGATCAATTATATCTTTCATATATATTTATTATTTATTTAAATAATAATAATTTAATTTAACTATCATCTACCTTTACAAACACATTTGAAAAAATTTTTGGCAAAGTTTTACCATCGGTACAACACGCATATTACCTCGCTAACACATTTACAAAAATTAATTTTTTTATTTTGCCAATAGTTAGGTGTATGTTACACCATCTTCAGGACAAAGATTGTCTCAAATAGACATCTATATCTCTCATTTAAGCTATTTATCTCTTGTGCAAAAATTACGAATAGTAAAATAATTTGTAGGCAATATTGAACCAACTATATATATATATGTATAAAATATAATAGTTATCGAATTGAAATTGCACGCTAAAATTATGTTTCAAATGAGTTTATAACAACATAACAAAGAGAAGAGAGACATTTACTTTAAATTGAAATTTATTATATTTGTAATTTACCACTGTTTTTAACGAATTTTCGAAGAATGGTGTTAATAGACTTCAGTGGCCTCAAAACATGGAGATTTTCGAACTGATTACCATAACTTCATTATACTGGGAAGCCAAATATATTAGATAGATACATAGATTGTATAGGCTGCCCTGGACGAGCAACAATTCGACCATAAGGTCTATTGTGTTGCCTAACGATGTGAGGATGTGAGTGGAGTGGAAGGAGATTTTGTGTATAGACTAGAAATTGGTAGGATATTCGGCTGCAGCCGACTATGATAGGAACTATGCCGATATTCATTTGGAGTTCGTGAAGGAAACTGCAGAAAACCTTCTCAAGCATAGCCGGTTACTTTGTTCTTGCCCATACGCCGATAGTTTAGTAAATTAACCACCCATATTTTTTTAATTCATCATTAGATCATCTCTATGGTCAACCATATTATTCTACTGTCATGAGAATTCAATAGTTGTACAAAGTTTTATGAGAATCGGTTAAATAGAACTAGGTGAAAAGTTGGTTGAAACATTTAAGTCAAACAAATATACGATGTGAAGATATAAAATCGATTCATTAATTAAACATTCAATGACATGTTTGTCTGTATAGTAGACGATAGTTCTTCCATACTATGTCTTCGTAAGCTTAATGGAAATTGACATTAATATAGTATTGTGTTGCTTAAGGACGTTTCCAGCTCTGTGCTATGCAATCAGTACAACAAACCCATTTGATTTTATTATAGCACCAATACATAAACACACATATACATCCCATAGACAAAAACACTGTTCACACATGCAAAATAATGTTATGTTGAAGAAAAGGAATAATTTTAAACTTTTATATTTCGAAAACAAAACGGTAACACACGATTTTTTTTTGCAAATTTATATAATAAATATTTAGCTTTACTCTCCTAGTTTTTTTTTTAAATTCTATCGAGTATTTTTTCTAATACAACAGATAATAGTTGGGCGGGCAAGAAGTTTTACATGCTTCTAATGAGAGAGAGTGAGAGAGAATGATTACTTTGATATTAATTATCTCGTGTTCTAAACGGTCAAAAATTCTGAAACTTCGGGATTTATTAGAAAACGTTATTTTTAGTCTGTAAAAAAAAAAATTAGCAAAATCTGTCGAAAAGTAGTTTCATGCTGGAACAGGAGTTTGAACATGAGTTTGCTCAATTGAAAATATATACATTACCTCCATTTTTTATGAACAATACAGTAGCATGATTTTCTTCTTAAATCGTCTCCCAAGTTTATTATATGTTCGTATCCTTCTTTTATTACATTTGACTTTTTTAAATTCTTTTCACGGTTTAGGTACCCAATTTTAATTGAACTAATCATCTATAAACAGTGCTGGGCGGTACTTTAAGTTGTAAAGGTAGATGTTTGTTATATTAAATAATTATTATTTAAATAAATAATAAATATATATAAAAGATATAATTGATCTTTATTAATTGAAATTGATCACTTTAATTTGATTTATGAAATGTTATTATTTTTATATGTAAATTACCAAGGTTGTTAACATTCACAGCAACCGTGATAATAGAGGGAAGTTATAGTTGAAATGCAACCAATAAAAAATGAAGAACAAAATTATAATAATAATTTAGTGATGAAGCGACACCGCTACAAAGTAAGATACTTTTAAATAGTACTTAAAGCACTATTGTTGTACTGGGTACTTGTACTTGTAACATAAAGTGTCGATAGTTATAGTAAAGTCGCTTCAAGTGGGGTTTGCTATAATCGCAAAAGCAAACCTGCTTTGGTCTGGTTTCTTATGAGGATTCTTACGACGCATTGTAGACTCAGAAAACACCTTAGGAAGCTAGTCTTAGGAAATGAGGGCAATTGCAGGGTTTGTGGAGAAATGAAGGAAACTGCGAAACTCCTCCTAATAGACTGTACACTCAAAAGTATTATATTATCAAATGATAATTAATCAGTTTATTCACAAACTCATAATGAGCGATGAGGCCCATTTTCATCTTAATGGTCACGTGAATAAACAAAATTACAGAATTGGGGAACCAAAAATCCAAGAATAATTGTTGAAGATGATCAAATGCACCCACTTAGATGCACAGTATGGTATGGAATAACTTCAGAAAGGATCATTGGACCATATTTTTTCGAAAACGACGAACAAGTTGAAAAAAAATTTTTTAAGGCCAGAGGTAGAGAATAATCCAGAATTGTGGTTCCTTTTTTGGCGATCAAATAATATCGCGTTTTTCTGATTTTAACTGGCCACCGCATTCGTATACTATTATTCGTTGTATACCAATAAGCCAAGAACCATCCAAGAGCTTAAGGCTAATACACGAGAAGAAGTAAGGGCGCTGGGACCTGAAGTTCTAAGACAAGTTATGGAAAATGCTCTGGAAAGAGCTAGTCAGTTCGAAGCAAACAATGGACACCGTTTGAAAGATATTTTCTTCAAAACATAATGTGAACATGATTCAATATTCGTATCCATAATATGTAATAATACTTAATTCGTAGGAAATAGGATTTGGGAAAGTAAATGAATTAATTCAAATAAATTGGACGTTTCGTCATTTATTTATGACTTCCTCAGCAACTTATTTATGTAATTCAAATGTCTAATATAAACAAACTATGGAGAAAGACTTTGATAGTTAAATTTGATGCCATAAACATTATTGAAAACAAATTTTTCAATAATGTTTCAATAACGATTATGGCAGCAAATTTAACTATCAAAGTCTTTCTCCATAGTTTGTTTATATTAGACATTTAAATTACATAAATAAGTTGCTGAGGAAGTCATAAATAAATGACGAAACGTCCAATTTATTTGAATTAATTCATTTACTTTCCTAAATCCTATTTCCTACGAATTAAGTATTATAATGTGAACATATTTCCAAACTGTAACCTAAATTTTAATAAATGCCAACGTTAAATAATATCAAAAAGAAAAAAGTTATTCATCAAATAAATCATAACGTTACTTATGCGCCACCCTGTATATTGATAATGAACAACAGCATTCAGCATTTTTTTTATCGAATACCGAATCAATAAAGAACAAATGAATTATAAATTATTTTAAAATGGCATCAAGTTTTGTGGTCTATAGTAATTTTGTTTTTTCAAAATATACTTGGTACTTATTATTACTTAGCTTCTCAGTAATTTGCCCAGCTCTGCTAGTAATACAATTTTAATGGTTTTCATTATCCAAAACAAATTTTTTATATAAAGAAAAAAAAACTGTTATTATTTTATATAATCAGTAAAAAAAAAGTCTCCTCAGGGAATTTTCTATTAATACCTTACATACTACACTTATATGTATAGAGTACACAATCCTTTAGTAAGTAAAATAATCCCTTTTAATTAAAAACTCACCTTTATTCCTTTCACTTGAATCATGTAATTTATCGTATAATTATAAAATACAATATACTACAGTGCATTTCGAACATTCTGGAAGAAGAACTAACGAATATTACTTAAGGATGTACGAGCACTGGAGCTTCAATAAAATTAAGGCTTGATTTTTTTGTTTACATGTAGTTGAAGTGCATATAAATCAATTATGAAAGTTTCAGAGGGGGAGGGGATTACGGGGTCATGAATTAATTATTTAGTATTAAAGTTCAAGTTTTAATGCATTGCTCTAAGGAGAAACCCGTGAGCGTCGACAATAATTTTCACTTGAAATAAAATAAGACGAATAAAAAAAAAACTACGCAATAGAAAATAGAAATATTAATAAAGAGTCCAATCCAATAAAATTCCCGTATGATGGGCCTAAAAAAAATATTTAAGAAAACAACTGAGATTTCGGGTGAATTTTACCCCAAATATAATGAATATCTTTTTTTTACCCCAAAAATAATGATAATTTTCTCTATTTAACTTACGACAAAAAAATAATAAACTTTATTGTGGATTTTAATGAATGTACTATGCACGATTTTGAAGAATTGTATAAATCGACTGTATCTAGTGCTCGTACATCCTTAACCAAATAATAAAACATTTTACCGAAATTGGAAATAATTTAGTTTTTGTCACACGGTTACTTCGAAATAGGATAAGGATATCAGGTTTAAAATTGTTATTATTGGGTTCGAAAACGGTAAAAAAAATAGAGCAAAAGTCGAAAAGTTAAAATGATTTTTCCATATAAAAACAACTTCTGTTCGAAATATTTCGACACAAATCGAATACAAGTATCGAAAAAACATTAAACTCGTGTGAAACCATTGTACTGCGTTACATAAAATTAGACAAGAAACAATATTGTATTTTTGTAAACTATAGCGTCTATTTACCGATTGTTAGTATGGTTGCCTTTCGGTTATATTATACCAACGGAATTGACTAACATCTACTTAATTTGACATTTAAGTAATATGCCTGAACATTGATAACATCCTTTGACATCAATTGCCTTGATATGAAGACTCATACAAATCTAGAATAAGAATCGAACCAAAAGTCGTGGGCTCGATTCCCATCCTAGATGTATATAATTTTTTGTATCCAACATTTGATGCCAAAGACTGTTAACGATATTGTAATTTATACCAATATACTTAAAAATCTTGAATTCGATAGTTGGCAAAATTTATTAAATTAGTCCTTCCACCATATCTCGTGCGAAACCAATGACTTTGGCAAAAAAAAGTTTAAATATTAGATTATCAAATGATAATTAATGAGAACTCTAGGTTTTTGAAATGAAATTTCAAATTCGCCCCAAGATCAGTATATTTGTATTATAAATACGTATTTCGACTACAAAGTAGTCATCAACAGTATAAATTAGCTAGTCGTAATTTACTCTTTGACAATTAAAAATAGATAGAAAATCGAAATCAATAGACAAAAATTAAAAAAATTAAACAAAATAAAATAAAATAAATTTTATTGAAATTCAATTTACTCTTGTTAATATTACTCTTATATTATCTCAGGATATGTTATTTGGTTGCCTATTTGGGTTGCCTATTTGGTGAACCTGTCACCAAATTAGCAACGAATAACATATCCTGAGACAATATAAGAGTAGCTTTAATAACAGTGATGTTAACAAGCGTAAATTGAATGTCAGTAATTTTAACAATAGGAATTTCAATAAAATTTATTTTATTTTAATTTATTTTGTTTAACTTTTTTATTTTTGTCTATTGATTTCGATTCTCTACCTATTTCTAATTATCAATATATGTCCATAATAGTTTTCCACCTTCATAATTTGATAAATTTTCTGTATATCCTGTATGATAAACTATTATTATTTATTAATTGACATAAATGTTCAGACAATTCGTTGCGAGTAGTTGTTACTCTCGACATGTGTATATATGTATGTGTGTATATATTATCTACAATCAGTATACTATGTATTACTATGTACAATTGACTCCAAAAGTGGTGTTCTTTTTACCCGACTACCCCAGAAGGAGGGCAGTCGCCTGTGAATCTGTCATAATATCAGTCTTATATAAAATAATACACGTCATATTCATAGTAGAAATTGGTATTAATTTTAAATACCAATTTCTGCCATCTGTCGATAAATGTATGAAACAGAATCTACATTTTCTCCGGGTCATGTGAAATGATTTCAAAAATATCGAAGTACCGACAAAAAGTGTCTCTTTTTTATTACCTGGCTGCTCCAGAAACAGGGTAATGTCTTTCGAGTGTATGTATTTATATTTATTTTGCTCTGAAGCCTAAACGGCTTGATGGATTTTAAAGTATGAGCAGTCCTTCGAATCGTCTTAATTTTGAGAGTGACATAGGGTATAATATTGAAATAATAACAATAATGGGATTTTACCTATTGTTTCTGAGACTCCAGGATCTATAACGATACCACCTACGTCATCTTTTTTTGAACCTTTATTAATGTTTAACCATACATTAATGATGTGAATGGAGAACAAAGAACTTTTATGCAGAATAAGAGTTGGTAAAGATTGTGCGGCTGCAGCCGAATTTGCTAGAACTATGCCGATATTCATCTGGAGTTCTTGATGAGAAACTGCAGAAAATCTTCACAAACATAGCCGGTTACTTCTTTATTGGTGACTGACTGCCATACACTGACAGTTTTAATTAATTATCCGCCCCATTATGTATCCTCCCAGTTCCAAGCAGAGCCTGCCCGCCTGACTGCTAAAATATTGAAATATAGTGTCTGCGAATCATAAAAAGTGGGGGGTAGATGAGAAGTAGTAAAGGCTGCCCTGGACGGGCTACACTTCCACCATAAGGTCCATTGTGATGCCTTAGGATGTGAGAATGTGAGTGGAGTGGAAGGAATTTGTGAGTAGACTAGGAATTGGTAGGATATGCGGCTGCAGCCGACTATGATAGGAACTATGCCGATATTCATCTGGAGTTCGTGAAGGAAACTGCAGAAAACCTTCTCAAGCATAGCCGGTTACTTCGTTCTTGTCCATACCCCGACAGTTTAGTCATTCAACCGCCCCTTTTTTTTATAATGGACAAACTGCCAATGTCGGGATTCGAACCCATAACCTCCCAGTTTCCAAGTACTGCATACTGGGCAGACATGACGCCTTAGACCGCTCGGCTACTTGGCTGGTAAAAGTAGGGGGGGGGGGGAATATAAAAATGCTTTATTATTATAACAATACATTTAAGTGTACTCCTATATGGTCAGTTGGTATAGGAAAGAATGTCCAAACGTTAAGGTGCTGACTATATTTATTTCTCTCTCCTCCGAGACACCTTGTCCATACTGTATATTCTGGAGAATTCTCTAAAATATCGGTAGTGGGAACATAAACTGGAGGAGAATAATGTTTACAATGACAATATTTTATTGCATAGGTACTCAGAGGATAGAGAACACGAGACACTATCTGTCTCACAATGTTGGAACAGCTTCCACTTATAGAAACTGAACATATAGGAGTATTACATAAATGTAACAATTATATGAGTATCAAATTAAATATATCTATATAATAAATATATATACAGTCTGTTTGCAAAAGCATTTCTAATAGGGAATCAATGTTAAATAAATAAATAAAATATTTACTATAAAACCACACACACACATGCACATACTTACACACATCTACCTGCTTGTGGTATGTTTGTTGATGTCATTTAAGAGTGAGGATTTAGTGTTAATTTATAATATTATTATTCATTACGTATGCACACACACACTACTGACTACAGAGTATCCCCACTATTTTTATTTCTTTATGAATCATTGTGCAGTTTTTATAGTAAATAATATTTAACAGTGATTCTCTATTAGCAAAGCTTACCAAAACAGACGGTATATATATATATATATATATATATATATATATATATATATATATATATATATATATATTAAAACGCTTCCATTTTGACACAAACTAGAAAAAAGTTTCAGTTAATTATATGATTTGTACTGAATCCATTTAACTTTCGAAGAAATGGTCCGGACACAAGTTATTAGTAATTTTCGAACCAGTTTTATTCAAAGCCTTTATTTCGACATCCGAATAGATTCGGTACAATTCGACTGTATAAACTTTACAAGAAAAGAACGCCACTTATGAAGCCGATAGTACCCACCTATAATAGTAGTCTTTCAAGTTAATTAACGCTTTTCTAACTAGTCGCTTTGCTATGTACTACTACAACAATTGTTTCGAATGAAATTGCATTCAATTCAATTATATATATATAACAGTCAATTTAATACTACAATACATATTAAATAATATAATATATAAATGAATAAAAAAATTTAATTTTTCTTTACAAATATTTCTTCCTTGTGTTGATCTAGAGCACGGTAGTGCGCAAGGCCGAGTTTAAGGGACACATTTGGACTTCTCACTACAGTGCTATTACTACAGGAAATATTAGAAGGTGATCTGATTTAATATACAAGATGGTGTAGCAAAAATAATACGGACTATTTATCATGCTTCATAACTATTTTGGCCTCGAAATTTGGAATCACATAGATGGTACTTCAGGAAAAGTTTAAGCACAGGCGCCTACCGTACTGTGTTTTACAGGAAGGATTAGAGACGATTTTTAGGCCTCTATATCTCAGGAACCAAAAAAGGTATGAAGCTCAAATGTGAAACGTAGCGCGAGACCCACTATCTAACGATACGTACCAAAATTACAGCTTTAATAGTTTCAAGAATATTTAACCCTAAAAATCGTCATTTTGATGACTAACATGATCAATATTCTAAGGTACTTTCAGTTGTCCTAGAAAGATAGATATTTGGTAGGAAGATACGTCTTAGGCTGAAACCACCCAGAAAGTGGATATTTTACCTGGAAAATGAGATTTTTTACAATTAAAATTACAATGTTAATCTTATGGAAAGTGTTTCCTACATGGTAGTTTTAATTTAATATAGTTTAATATATAATGATAGATACTATGATCTATGATTGGATAATTACATTAGCAAATCACATCTCATTTATTAACAATATTCAAGTGAGCAAATGATTGGTATATATATATATATATATATATATAAACATACATTGTGTAAGTTTCTCAGGTGTAGGGTGTAGCATATTTTATTTGGCATTATTAAATTACAAAATCTGTAAGCCCGAAAAATCCACTCATCGAAATACGGAGGCCCCATGCTGTGTAAGAGATATCTAATAGTCTCTTAGTAACATTTTTAGAACATTAAAATCGTAAACATTATTAGAGCTACAGAAATTCATGTTGAAAATTGTAGTAAAATTTATTTTCTACACCTTATAATAAATTTTTTCATTCTGCTAATATTCAGAGAGAAATTCAAGATTTTATGTGTTTTCCAAGCTCTCTAAGTACCTACCCCGAACCCAAAACCCACCCGCATCCCCTACTGTTAGCACAAGACAGTTTTTCTGCGTGTAACGGAACCACAAAAAAACATGAACGGATTACTAAAATATTTCTTTTGAATATATTATAATTTCAATAAAACATATCCATACATTGCAAATATTTATTATCCATATATTTAATTAACAAGCATATGAAATTGTGAAAGCTTTTCGGAGAAAAAAGTTTTTTATATTTATTGGAATCTTTTTTATACGTGTAGGTAGATCGAGGCTATATTTATTCAAAGCATATTAATTTATTCATATCAAGTAACATTCACAGACAATATGGTACAAACTTACGTATATCAAGAGAAAACGACATTAAGCCCTGGATCATAGAATACCTCTATACAAGATTTATATATTCTGAAAATTATGTAAATGAATTCAATTGGGTACACGCACATTTTTTTTATTAATCTCACTGAGTGACAGTATATTTGTAATGATAGCACAACCGTCTGGCGTATTTCTTGTAGGCACAGAGCGTTCAAAACTTACCGATATATATAAGAAAGTTTCTAGTCAAAATTATCACGTGCTACCGTTCAAAAATAATAGCATGAATATGTAGGCGTTTTTTTACAACCTTTTGGCTTTATAATATTATGATTATCCTCAAAAAATCAAAACCTATTAACGATCATTTGAAAAAGTTATCAACGATTAAAAATCAGTTTTTTTTATATATTTAAACTTATAACTATGTTAATTAATTAGATACTGGAATAATATTGTTTTAATATATTCTTTGAACTATACGGTTTATTGAAATCAAACTTTTTATAGCTGAGAGTAAGCTGCAAAAATCTTCCCTTTGAGTATTTAATGTATTTGTCTCATTCTATTTTTAGATTATAGAAGGTGTGTCTTTTATATTTTGATAGTATTGTTCAAGCAAAGTTACATAAAATGTGTAAATATTTTTAAAATCTTTTTATAGCTGAGAGTAAGCTGCAAAAATCTTCCCTTTGAGTATTTATTGTATTTGTCTCATTCTATTTTTAGATTATACAAGGTGTGTCTTTCATATTTTGATAGTACTGTTCAAGCAAAGTTACATAAAATGTGTAAATATTTTTAAAATCTTTACCGGCTTCCTTGAGCTTTTTTGTATTTTTTATTAGTTTTTATTGTTTATTATTAGAAATCGTTCAATTTATTTGAAAAATATTTAAATTATCGATCGCAATTCACTTTTATAAGTACTAACCAATAGTTTTTGTAACTTTTCTCGAAGAGTACTATAAAAATATAAAAGACTCACCTACTAAATGATACATTAAGACAGTGAGATAAATATATAAACATCGTCATCGTCTCTCATGTTCTCCTAATACCAAATATGAAAAAAATTTATTTCTAGTTATTGTCAATGAGGGTGCCAAAAAACTATACATCAGTCCAACAGCGATAGAAGTAAAACTTTTTATGGAATGCAACAACGATGAACAAAAAAAATGTGTAGATATTCTCCAATTAAACACTACAGAAATTTCACTTGTATGTACATATTTCTTGTTATATGTACGTATATAACAAGTATTAGTACATGCAGGTAAAATTTCTATAGTGTATTCGAGATTATCTGCTTATTTGTTTTTGTTTCTTCGTGGGCAGTTTTTGCATACCATAAAAAATTTCACTTCTATTGCCGTTAGCTTTTGAATGACGTGTAGTTTTTTAATTGAATTGAAAAAATAGTGTTATCATACGTTAAAATTAATTATCAGCACAATTGAAACTATTTATAGCAACATTCAAAAATATACACAATATTATACAAATATTTAAAATAATGTATTTTAATTTTAAGTTATATACGACAAAAATTGATGATAAACTCTATTGTGAATTTTGTAGAATTTTAAGAATGTACAACAGTAGATTCATGAACATCCTTTAAAACATTCTGTATAAACACTATTTTGAACGTCTATAAAGTTAGCACAGCCAAATGAGCACAATCGATTTTAATTAACACAACGATTTAGTGCTCTTTTTGTGCTAATTAATTGCGCAATTTTTAATTTTTGTGCTCTTACCATTTCGCTGAAATCGATGGCTGTGCCAGCTTCAAAAAAAAGCTAGCACAGCCATATATGAAAAAATTTTTTATTAAATTTTCACTGGCACAGCTATTTAGTGCTAATAATGTGCTTTCAGAATATATCATTGGAAAAAATTTCGGATCACTATTTGCCAAAAAAGCACCCCCACACTGACGAGTTGCAAGAGTAAAATACTCAAAATTATCAGCACAATCGAATTTGAATAGTCGATTTCGAATGCATTAATAATGGTCATTAAAATTACTTAAGTGGCGCTTTTATTGCTCAACCCTTCATGTCAAAAAACCACCCACAGCTTGATGACGTGCAAGAGCAAAGTGCTCGAAACTATCAGCACAATCGAACTAAAATAAGCGATTTCAAAAGCATTAATAAAGTGTTACAAAATTATTTATGTGGCATTTTTATTGCTCAACCCGTCTTGTTAAAAAACAACCCCTAGCATAATGAGATGCTAGAGTAAAGTGCTCGAAATTATCAGCACAATCGATTTTGAATAGACAATTTCTAACTCATTATTAATAAGCTTTAAAATTATTAAGGTGGTGTTTTTAGTGCTCAACCCTTTATGTCAAAAAACCACCCCAACTCGACAACGAGCAAAAGTAAAGTACTCGAAATTATCAGCACAATCAAATTTTAATAATCGATTTCGAACGCATTAATTATGTGCTTCAAAATTATTTATGTGTCGTTTTTATTGCTCAACCCTTTATGTAAAGAAACGACCCCTAGGTTGATGACGTGCAAGAGTAAAGTGCTCGAAATTAACAGCACAATCGATTTTGAATAGACAATTTCTAACGCATTATCAATAAGCTTTAAAATTATTAAGGTGGTGTTTTTAGTGCTCAACCCTTTATGTCAAAAAACCACCCCAACTCGACAACGAGCAAGAGTAAAGCAGTTGAAATTATCAGCACAATCGAACTTTAATAGTCGATTTCGAACGCATTAATTATGTGATTCAAAATTACTTATGTGGCGTTTTTATTGCTCAACCCTTTATGTAAAGAAACGACCCCTAGGTTGTTGACGTGCAAGAGTAAAGAGCTCGAAATTATCAGCACAATCGATTTTGAATAGACAATTTCTAACGCATTATTAATAAGCTTTAAAATTATTAAGGTGGTGTTTTTAGTGCTCAACCCTTTATGTCCAAAAACCACCCCAACTCGACAACGAGCAAGAGTAAAGTACTCGAAATTATCAGCACAATCAAACTTTATTAATCGATTTCAAACGCATTAATTATGTGATTCAAAGTTATTTATGTGTCGTTTTTATTGCTCAACCCTTTATGTAAAGAAACGACCCCTAGGTTGATGACGTGCAAGAGTAAAGTGCTCGAAATTATCAGCACAATCGGATTTGAATAGACAATTTCTAACGCATTATTAATAAGCTTTAAAATTATTAAGGTGGTGTTTTTAGTGCTCAACCCTTTATGTCAAAAAACCACCCCAACTCGACAACGAGCAAGAGTAAAGTACTTGAAATTATCAGCACACTCAAACTTTATTAGTCGATTTCGAACGCAATGTTTATGTGCTTCAAAATTATTTATAAGTCGTTTTTATTGCTCAACCCTTTATTTAAAGAAACGACCCCTAGGTTGATGACGTGCAAGAGTAAAGTGCTCGAAATTATCAGCACAATCGATTTTGAATAGAAAATTTCTATTGCATTATTAATAAGCTTTGAAATTATTCAGGTGGTGTTTTTAGTGCTCAACCCTTTAAGTCAAAAAACCAACCCAACTCGACAACGAGCAAGAGTAAAGTACTTAAAATGATCAGCACAATCAAACTATAATAGTCGATTTCAAATGCATCAATTATTTGCTTCAAAGTTATTTATGTGTCCTTTTTATTGCTCAACCCTTTATGTTAAGAAACGACCCCTAGGTTGATGACGTGCAAGAGTAAAGTGCTCGAAATTAACAGCACAATCGATTTTGAATCGACAATTTCTAACGCATTATTAATAAGCTTTAAAATTATTAAGGTGGTGTTTTTAGTGCTCAACCCTTTATGTCAAAAAACCACCCCAACTCGACAACGAGCAAGAGTAAAGTACTCGAAATTATCAGCACAATCAAACTTAAATAGTCGATTTCGAACGCATTAATTATGTGCTTCAAAATTATTTATTTGGCGGTTTTATTGCTCAACCCTTTAAGCAAAGAAACTACCCCTAGCTTGATGACGTGCAAGAGTAAAGTGCCCAAAACTATCAGCACAATGGATTTTGAATAGACAATTTCTAACACCCTAATAATAAGCTTTAAAATTATTTAGGTGGCGTTCTAAGTGCTCAACCCTTTATGTCAAAAAACCACCCCAACTTGACAACGAGCAAGAGTAAAGCAGTTGAAATTATCAGCACAATCAAACTTTAATAGTCGATTTCGAACGCATTAATTATGTGCTTCAAAGTTATTTATGTGTCGTTTTTATTGCTCAACCCTTTATGTAAAGAAACGACCCCTAGGTTGTTGACGTGCAAGAGTAAAGTGCTCGAAATTATCAGCACAATCGATTTTGAATAGACAATTTCTAACGCATTATTAATAAGCTTTAAAATTATTAAGGTGGTGTTTTTAGTGCTCAACTCTTTATGTCAAAAAACCACCCCAACTCGACAACGAGCAAGAGTAAAGTACTTGAAATTATCAGCACACTCAAACTTTATTAGTCGATTTCGAACGCAATGTTTATGTGCTTCAAAATTATTTATAAGTCGTTTTTATTGCTCAACCCTTTATTTAAAGAAACGACCCCTAGGTTGATGACGTGCAAGAGTAAAGTGCTCGAAATTATCAGCACAATCGATTTTGAATAGACAATTTCTAACGCATTATTAATAAGCTTTAAAATTATTAAGGTGGTGTTTTTAGTGCTCAACCCTTTATGTCAAAAAACCACCCCAACTCGACAACGAGCAAGAGTGAAGTACTTGAAATTATCAGCACAATCAAACTTTAATAGTCGATTTCAAATGCATTAATTATGTGCTTCAAAGTTATTTGTGTGTCGTTTTTATTGCTCAACCCTTTATGTAAAGAAACGACCCCTAGGTTGCTGACGTGCAAGAGTAAAGTTCTCGAAATTAACAGCACAATCGATTTTGAATAGACAATTACTAACGCATTATTAACAAGCTTTAAAATTATTAAGCTGGTGTTTTTAGTGCTCAACCCTTTATGTCAAAAAACCATCCCCAACTTGACAACGAGCAAGAGTAAAGCAGTTGAAATTATCAGCACAATCAAACTTTAATAGTCGATTTCGAACGCATTAATTATGTGCTTCAAAGTTATTTATGTGTCGTTTTTATTGCTCAATCCATTATTTAAAGAAACGACCCCTAGGTTGATGACGTGCAAGAGTAAAGTGCTCGAAATTATCAGCACAATCGATTTTGAATAGACAATTTCTAACGCATTATTAATAAGCTTTAAAATTATTAAGGTGGTGTTTTTAGTGCTCAACCCTTTATGTCAAAAGTACCCCAACTCGACAACGAGCAAGAGTAAAGTACTTGAAATTATCAGCACAATCGAACTTTTATAGTCGATTTCGAACGCATTAATAATGTGCTTCAAAATTATTTTTATGGCGTTTTTATTGCTCAACCCTTTATGTTAAGAAACGACCCCTAGCTTGATGATGTGCAAAAGTAAAGTGCTCGAAATTATCAGCACAATCGATTTTGAATAGACAATTTCTAACGCATTATTAATAACCTTTAAAATTATTTAGGTGGTGTTTTTAGTGCTCAACCCTTTATGTCAAAAAATCACCCCAACTCGACAACGAGCAAGAGTAAAGTACTTGAAATTATCAGCACAATCGAACTTTTATAGTCGATTTCGAACGCATTAATTATGTGCTTCAAAATTATTTATATGGCGTTTTTATTGCTCAACCCTTTATGTTAAGAAACGACCCCTAGCTTGATGATGTGCAAGAGTAAAGTGCTCGAAATTATCAGCACAATCGATTTTGAATAGACAATTTCTAACGCATAATTAATAAGCTTAAAAATTATTTAGGTGGCATTTTTAGTGCTCACCCCTTAATGTTAATAAACTACCCCCAACTCGACTACGAGCAAGAGTAATGTACTTGAAATTATCAGCACAATCAAACTTTAGTGGTCGATTTCGAACGCATTAATTATGTGCTTCAAAATTATTTATGTGACGTTTTTATCCTCAACCCTTTATGTAAAGAAACGACCCCTAGCTTGATGATGTGCAAGAGTAAAGTGCTCGAAAAAAATTGGAAAACAAAAATTTAATTTAATTGTTTTTATTTAAGCCACTTCCAGGCATTTTAGGTGGATGCGGTTTTTTGCATTCGACGCGGAATATCTCAAAACCTGTATGTAGATCCGAAAAATTCAATTTTCTCAACGCAACATCCAAAAAAAAATGGGAAAAATCAAAAAATCAGCTGTTTATAGCAGTTTCTACAGTAGTTTGTCCCAATAAGGGGACATCTATTCAAATATTAGGTATAAGCTTTTATTAAGTTTCACCTGTCCGGGTGTCTGTAATGAAATCTTGCAAGTTAAATATGACCCACTTCCTTTTATCCTACGGAGTTAAGTTTTAACATGTTGGTTCAGTTTTGATGATAATACATTTTTATGGTAAGCATGACCGGAAACGGAAAGGGTAAAGGGGGTTATAGGGTGGGGGAAACACAAACTTTGGTATATCTATTTACTAATATTGATAAAATCGAAAAACACATAAGAAGTAAAGTTGTAGAAAATGTGTGTTACTATAATTAAGTTTCTTATCATTTTTTTTATTTCTCTAATATTTACAGGATTTAATATCTACAGATATATCTAATATTTACAGATATTTACTTCGGCTTTGTATATTTAAGCTTTGCAAAAAGTAGTCATATCCGATCAAAAACATAAATGTAATAAAAAAGTGCCAAGTTTTCGGAGAGATACTTCATATAATAGTTGCTCCTTAAAAAGTGATGATATCCCATTAAAGAGCTATTTACAAAGTAAATAGCTCGGTAAACTTTTTACCAAGAAAATTAATGAGGGGTAAATTGATTAAATGTAAGAAAAAACTTGGTTGAAATTTAATTCGCAAGTTTTCCCTTAGTATGTTTTAAAAATTTGAAACAAAAGAAACAAGAAAGAACGTTTCTTTGTAAATAGTTTACCGAGCTTTTTACTTTGTAAATAGCTCCTCGGCTCTTTATTGGGATATCATCACTTTTTAAGGAGCAACTATTATAGGAAGTATCTCCCCGAAAACTCGGCCCTTTTTTGCATTTATGTTTTTGATCGGATAATATATTACAATGGAATATCACACATGACAATGACAAGGTGGTGCCAATGAAACCCTTTCGATTGCTCGTGAAAAGTCAAACACGGGCATATACAATGAAACTTGTGCTAAATACAGCCTTTTTCGGTACATTTTTGGCCTTTTCCAGCAAGTCATCGTACTGTACCCACTCTTTCCCTTGCCTTAAGCATGCGGCAGTGTAGTGCCCCGCCTGTTCTTCGTTGCTTATTCTCCTGCGGACAGGCGGGCCATGATACAGGACTGCACCTATCAGGGTAAATTTGCCTTTTGGTGATGACGACGGATCTTCGATCGTTTTCGGTAAATCGTTAAGATTTACCGAAATACTAGTTACTTTTGTCGAATAGACATCTAGAAGTAGAACATCTCCTAAAATAATACAATCAATTACTTCGTATATTGCATATTCTTGAATATGAATTTCTTGTTTTCTTGCCTTAAGGAGGTTGGTGACTCAAATCATAATGATAAGTGAAACACAAATTTTTTCAAATTTTTCTTCTGTCTAGTTATCAAGTAATTAAGCATTAAAGTAGAATTCTTATGCCCGGAATATATACTTATATCTATAAAAACGCTATGCTTATACACGTGAACTCAATGTTCAATTACTTGAGAACAGGTTAGAAGAAAAATCTGAAAAAAATTGTATTTTCATATATAATACTATAGAATATATTCACCAATGTTCTGAAATTCAACAATATAATCAATTATTAGTTACCGATCATTCCTTCTTCGTATCGAGCAATCCCATCGCATCCTTGGGTTTGGCATTGGCGAGGTCCAACCAGAAAAATGCTGTCTCTTATGGTTTCGGTCAGATTTTTGGACATTAGATGTTCATCTGATATACTGCCAACTGGAAAAGAATACGTGTTTTTTGGGCACTTTTTCTCACACTGGGTGGTTTCAGAGAAACACGGTGTGTGCTGAAAAATTTCTATTGCCATATTGCCAATATTGGTATTGCAGTCGATTACGGCAATATCACCCTTCTCTTTGACTTTTCGGACACTGGTCCTCGTACCCGATACCCGTGAGAAAATTTCTACCAATATTTTTGTCCGTTTTCGATACGACTGCGACCCCAAACCATTGACCAATACTCTATCAACCAGAGCGTACAACTTGTTTTTCTCGACCGATTTTTGCACCTAAAATGAATGTATATTATTATAATGACAGAGCAACAGTCAAAAGGTTCTTAACATTGTATAGACCGTCAGAGTTAGAGAAGCGTTTGGCATGAACTTATTTTTCTTTATCGATGAGAAATGCAGTAAAATATTTGGTGTTTTCAAATTGTCACCGAAGGCTCACAACAATTCCAGTTAAATTAAAAAGGTATATGGTGAACAAGTATTTTAACTACGTATAATACGATCAAGTTAAAAACACGATTATTGTCATTTTTTATTATTCATGCTAAACGATTATGATAATATTGTAATAATGAAAAAATCGATGTATCACTAACCAATTTTCGTACATCTGAATAATCCGAAGCACCAGCAAGCATAATCTGGAAAAGGCTGTCAAACGCGCAGGTCTTTGTTAGACTGTATTTTTTTTGTCCGAGTTGTACAGCCTCTAGACTCATAGACAATCCATTTTTAATAATTGGGAGGTTTGCATGTTTCTTCCATGCTAGTCCATCTTTGATTCCTTGGGTGTTAGCTCCCAAGTATTTAGCCCGACTTTTTTTATTTGGTTTTCCTGCAAGACCTCTCCAGTTTTCGACTTCTTGCGCCCCTGCTACTTCCGGTACAACTGGTGGGTTTTGGACGTAGCATATTCCACAGATACGCCCTTGTCCATATCCTTCGTCTGTCGAATCAACCGGGATAGAGCATTCGATTAAAGCGTGAACGAACCGATTACACGATATACATGCATGAGCGCCGTTAGGTTCGTCGCCATTTGCACATGCTGGACACACTCCTTGTACCGTGGCCACGAAACGTGCTACTTGATTATTTGTGTTATTATTAAATTCTCTATCAGGTGAATGATTTTCGTCTGGGATCGGTTCATCACACACCATGGATGCAGCATTAACAGTTTTTACCTTTCCGCTTACATAATTTATATGTTTTTCAATAAAACAATCAGGCCTCAAGGCACTGGAGACACCAACTCCCCCTCGACAGGAGCACTGGACGCAGGTATGCGACCATACTTGAATTGGTCACGACAAACACAGGACCACATCGGAAATAACCTCATGTTTTGCATTAGGCGGTCAGCAAAACAGGGGAGAAAATGAGCATTTTCGCGATTACCTACGCAGTTCCGAGCGCTTTCGACCTCAGTTCTAATAGCCTCAGCCCATTCTAACCAGCCATTTTTTTTTTCAACAGCCGAATTATCAACATCTTGATCATCAATCTCGTCAACTTCGTTGATAATTTTTTCGGCTTCGACTTCTGCGACTGAACCTACAGAAAAACAATTCATCACAGTTATTTTATACGTTACATTACCAAAAAGAATCATTCGATTAAGGGGTAGACGCCCCTGGAGCGCGAAAAATCAAAGCATTCTTTGATTTTGATCAAAAATTATTTCAGGGTTCATGTTTACTATTGTTCAATTTCTTTGTCCATCTCAAAATATAGTAGTCTTTTTTCAGTTCAGTCGATCAGCTCTTCAGAATACTTTTCGATAATCAGGTTGACTATTTGTTAATATTTTTGAAATTTAAAAATTGTTGTGAAAAATTTAAATAAAAAAACCTGCCTGTTATTAGATTTGTCAGTCTGTTTCGAGCTACTTCACACGGACACAGATCCCTATTGACTTGCTGGCCATCTTTATCGTTCAGAGCCACTGTTAGGATATCATGCAAAATATCTCGACTTTCTTCTAATTTCGTGCTTCGCACTAAGGCCCCGATGGACGCTAGATAAAATATTCTGATGCTGCGGCGAAGATCTTTTAAATATGTGGAACATTTTTTCATGAAGTGTGCTACATCTATTCGCACGTAGCAATTTGGAACAGTCGAGGTTTTGCATGCATCTGCATACTCTTCGATGGTTTTATAATGCGTGAAGCACCTTACGACTGCCGTGAGAAGAGCTCGAGACGAATCTGTCACAACTTCTTTTGGAGGTGGACATCCAGAACGGACCCACTCCATTAGCCAATACTGAATCGCATTCGTATTATGCGTTTCGGAGAGCATCTGACTGACAGGGAACTGTCCAGCTTCCGAATTAACCACACATATGTATAGAAAAATATGCGAGGACTTCTTTCCATTTGTTTTTAAAATGCGTTTACAAACTCCGTCGGTAGCGTCAATGCATACGCAACCCATTTTCGACGACATATAATTTTTATACACGTGGTTTTGATGATTCGTCCAATAATGGACGTAGAATGGGTCGGCACCAACGTTGTGGATAATTTCATTTAGTGTCGTAGCTTTCATTTTTAGAATAGCTTTTATTGGATCGCTATCTAAAAGCTGCCTGGATGTGTATTCATGTCTTGCCGTGTGTGAGACCGATGATTTCGGCAAATGCGGAGGTTCGAGATCTCCAAGGTTCATTAGTTCATTAGCTTTTTCAGCCCGATAAATCTCGACGGGTTTTGAAGTTAACTGAATCGCAACGTCTTTACGATTCGGTTGTCTTAGATAGACCTTCGCACAACGGGACTGTTTAGATCCTGATGAGCCCGGAGTGATCTTGCACAGAAATGCTATATCAGTGTCGTCACAATCTTTTATTTCGATTCGTAACACGTTGCCGCATCTACAGACTCCTAAATAAAAATTCCGAACAATGGATCAAGTACAAGAAGTAAACAACTATTGAGAAATGAAAATAAAACATAACCTTTATATATATATATATATATATATATATATATATATATATATATATATATATATATATATATATGTATATATATATGTATATATATATATATATATATATATATATATATAAATACAGATGGTGATTTTTGACATCTACTAATTAACAGCGAGTAATTTATTAGGAAATAGAGATTTATTGTCAAACTAAGTAAGTTTTAAACTAATTTTTAAATTTGGCGCGCAAGCTAATAGAAATTTAATTTACTATTATATGCATACAGATATTTGTTAATGCTGTACATTCATTCAGAAAATTTTCCATTTTCTGGCCATTTGAAATAAATATATATATACGATGGTTAAACTATCATGCTGTCTTTTTTGATGAAACAATATACAATATACGTATACATTTAGTGTATCGCCTGGTAAGGGCATAACGTTTTTTCGTTTCGCTACAATTTTTGCTGCCAATTCACTCTGTAAGCCCCGTAAAAGAACTTCGTTCCAAAAAATATATACGAGCTTGAGAAAAATAATGGATACATACCGTTTATAATGCCAGATTTTTCGTCAAGCGCGATATAATGATTTCGAAAATTGAACCCACATTTTCGGTGGGTGGCATGCCATATTTTGTCGGTCACTAAAGCTACCCATATCCCAGGTCGCAAAACTTTCCAACGTCGACATGTCAAGCGATTTCGTACCTTTCTTTTATACAGTTTTTCTGTAATTAGAGCCTTGAACTCCTCGTTTGGCACAGAAAATGTGAATTCGAGAATCGAGTTTTCTTCAATTGAGTCCTCGTTGTCATTACGGCTGATTTCAAATTCACTTGTAATATTATTTGATGAGACGGAAATTTCACTGTCGTCGAACAATAATCCCGCTGTCAATAAATCACGCACTTCATTGCGATTACACGTTACAAAAGTATACAGTGATAGCGGTGAAATTTCATTTGACAATTCGTCCGCAATTTGTTGCCAAACGGCATCCAATTTGGAAACAATTTTTCCTTTCTCACGAAGTATGCATTGCCTGTGTGTTAATAACACTTTTTTAATTTTTTCGGGATCAACACGTGCCGGGCGGCCGCGTTTCGGTACCATTTTTGAATAAAGAAATCAATAGCGTTATTTTAATCTTGCAAATAATCAGATTTGCTGAGCTAAATCTCATACAAAGTCACAATACTAACTGGGGCATCAATCAACCGCATGGAAGTCTATCACAGTATGGTCGAACGTTTTGCGTTTCAAAAAAATATATTCCGAGAATATCCAAGACTATGATATTCTCGGAATATATTTTTTTGAAACGCAAAACGTTCGACCATACCAACTTGTGCGTTGTCCGATCAAATGTAGCGCGACCGCGCTACATTGTAAAATTTTGTCTCAACTATCGACAACGTGAAGGACGTAAATTAAATTTCTATTAGCTTGCGCGCCAAATTTAAAAATTAGTTAAACACTTACTTAGTTTGACAATAAATCTCTATTTCCTAATAAATTACTCGCTGTTAATTAGAATATTTAATTAATTTAATTTATAGTAAATTATCATATTTCATGCCAATCTTATCAGTGATAGTAATTGAAAATTTTCAATTTTCACGCTCTTTTGTAATTTAGAGTGGGCGTGGATTCCTTCTTAAAAAACTGTTAATATATAGATGCAATTTAAATAATACTGTCTATCAAAGCATATATATATATACTGATTATTTTTTAGCGAATTTCCTGAAAGGAAATTGAGCTATTGATCCCGTACCGAAGTCAAAATTTCGCGAAAATTTCTTCAAATGTCAATCGATCCTACCTAGTAGATGTCAAAAATCACCATCTGTATTTATTTATATATATATATATATATATATATATATATATATATAATTAAATTTTTGTTTTCCAATTTGTTTTCGAGCACATTACTCTTGCACATCATCAAGCTAGGGGTCGTTTCTTAACATAAAGGGTTGAGCAATAAAAACGCCATAAAAATAATTTTGAAGCACATTATTAATGCGTTCGAAATCGACTATAAAAGTTCGATTGTGCTGATAATTTCGAGAACTTTACTCTTGCTCGTTGTCAAGTTGGGGTGGTTTTTTGACATAAAGGGTTGAGCACTAAAAACACCACCTTAATAATTTTAAAGCTTATTGATAATGCGTTAGAAATTGTCTATTCAAAATCGATTGTGCTGTTAATTTCGAGCACTTTACTCTTGCACGTCATCAAGCTAGGGGTCGTTTCTTAACATAAAGGGTTGAGCAATAATAACGACACATAAATAACTTTGAAGCACATAATTAAGGCATTTGAAATCGACTATTAAAGTTTGATTGTGCTGATAATTTCGAGTACTTTACTCATGCTCGTTGTCGAGTTGGGGAGGTTTTTTGACATAAAGGGTTGAGCACTAAAAACACCACCTTAATAATTTTAAAGCTTATTAATAATGCGTTAGAAATTGTCTATTCAAAATCGATTGTGCTGATAATTTCGAGCACTTTACTCTTGCACGTCATCAACCTAGGGGTCGTTTCTTTCAATAAAGGGTTGAGCAATAAAAACGACACATAAATAACTTTGAAGCACATAATTAAGGCATTTGAAATCGACTATTAAAGTTTGATTGTGCTGATAATTTCGAGTACTTTACTCTTGCTCGTTGCCGAGTTGGGGAGGTTTTTTGACATAAAGGGTTGAGCACTAAAAACACCACCTTAATAATTTTAAAGCTTATTAATAATGCATTAGAAATTGTCTATTCAAAATCGATTGTGCTGATAATTTCGAGCACTTTACTCTTGCACGTCATCAACCTAGGGGTCGTTTCTTTCAATAAAGGGTTGAGCAATAAAAACGACACATAAATAACTTTGAAGCACATAATTATGGCATTTGAAATCGACTATTAAAGTTTGATTGTGCTGATAATTTCGAGTACTTTACTCTTGCTCGTTGCCGAGTTGGGGAGGTTTTTTGACATAAAGGGTTGAGCACTAAAAACACCATCTTAATAATTTTAAAGCTTATTAATAATGCGTTACAAATTGTCTATTCAAAATCGATTGTGCTGATAATTTCGAGCACTTTACTCTTGCACGTCATCAACCTAGGGGTCGTTTCTTTAAATAAAGGGTTGAGCAATAAAAACGACTTATAAATAATTTTGAAGCACATAAACATTGCGTTCGAAATCGACTAATAAAGTTTGAGTGTGCTGATAATTTCAAGTACTTTACTCTTGCTCGTTGTCGAGTTGGGGTGGTTTTTTGACATAAAGGGTTGAGCACCAAAAACACCACCTTAATAATTTTAAAGCTTATTAATAATGCATTAGAAATTGTCTATTCAAAATCGATTGTGCTGATAATTTCGAGCACTTTACTCTTGCACGTCATCAACCTAGGGGTCGTTTCTTTCAATAAAGGGTTGAGCAATAAAAACGACACATAAATAACTTTGAAGCACATAATTAAGGCATTTGAAATCGACTATTAAAGTTTGATTGTGCTGATAATTTCGAGTACTTTACTCTTGCTCGTTGCCGAGTTGGGGAGGTTTTTTGACATAAAGGGTTGAGCACTAAAAACACCATCTTAATAATTTTAAAGCTTATTAATAATGCGTTAGAAATTGTCTATTCAAAATCGATTGTGCTGATAATTTCGAGCACTTTACTCTTGCACGTCATCAACCTAGGGGTCGTTTCTTTAAATAAAGGGTTGAGCAATAAAAACGACTTATAAATAATTTTGAAGCACATAAACATTGCGTTCGAAATCGACTAATAAAGTTTGAGTGTGCTGATAATTTCAAGTACTTTACTCTTGCTCGTTGTCGAGTTGGGGTGGTTTTTTGACATAAAGGGTTGAGCACTAAAAACACCACCTTAATAATTTTAAAGCTTATTAATAATGCGTTAGAAATTGTCTATTCAAAATCGATTGTGCTGATAATTTCGAGCACATTACTCTTGCACGTCATCAACCTAGGGGTCGTTTCTTTAAATAAAGGGTTGAGCAATAAAAACGACACATAAATAACTTTGAATCACATAATTAATGCGTTTGAAATCGACTAATAAAGTTTGATTGTGCTGATAATTTCGAGTACTTTACTCTTGCTCGTTGTCGAGTTGGGGTGGTTTTTTGACATAAAAGGTTGAGCACTAAAAATACCACCTTAATAATTTTAAAGCTTATTAATAATGCGTTAGAAATTGTCTATTCAAAATCGATTGTGCTGATAATTTCGAGCTCTTTACTTTTGCACGTCAACAACCTAGGGGTCGTTTCTTTACATAAAGGGTTGAGCAATAAAAACGCCACATAAGTAATTTTGAATCACATAATTAATGCGTTCGAAATCGACTATTAAAGTTCGATTGTGCTGATAATTTCAACTGCTTTACTCTTGCTCGTTGTCGAGTTGGGGTGGTTTTTTGACATAAAGGGTTGAGCACTTAGAACGCCACCTAAATAATTTTAAAGCTTATTTTTAGGTTGTTAGAAATTGTCTATTCAAAATCGATTGTGCTGTTAATTTCGAGCATTTACTCTTGCACGTCATCAACCTAGGGGTCGTTTCTTTACATAAAGGGTTGAGCAATAAAAACGACACATAAATAATTTTGAAGCACATAATTAATGCGTTCGAAATCGATTATTAAAATTTGATTGTGCCTATAATTTTGAGTACTTTACTTTTGCTCGTTGTCGAGTTGGGGTGGTTTTTTGACATAAAGGGTTGAGCACTAAAAACACCACCTTAATAATTTTAAAGCTTATTAATAATGAGTTAGAAATTGTCTATTCAAAATCGATTGTGCTGATAATTTCGAGCACTTTACTCTAGCATCTCATTATGCTAGGGGTTGTTTTTTAACAAGACGGGTTGAGCAATAAAAATGCCACATAAATAATTTTGTAACACTTTATTAATGCGTTTGAAATCGCTTATTTTAGTTCGATTGTGCTGATAGTTTCGAGCACTTTGCTCTTGCACGTCATCAAGCTGTGGGTGGTTTTTTGACATGAAGGGTTGAGCAATAAAAGCGCCACTTAAGTAATTTTAATGACCATTATTAATGCATTCGAAATCGACTATTCCAATTCGATTGTGCTGATAATTTTGAGTATTTTACACTTGCAACTCGTCAGTGTGGGGGTGCTTTTTTGGCAAATAGTGATCCGAAATTTTTTCCAATGATATATTCTGAAAGCACATAATTAGCACAAAATAGCTGTGCCAGTGAAAATTTAATAAAAAATTTTTTCATATATGGCTGTGCTAGCTTTTTTTGAAGCTGGCACAGCCATCGATTTCAGCGAAATGGTAAGAGCACAAAAATTAAAAATTGCGCAATTAATTAGCACAAAAAGAGCACTAAATCGTTGTGCTAATTAAAATCGATTGTGCTCATTTGGCTGTGCTAACTTTATAGACGTCTATTTTGAGTTCGACCCATAACAAATTTATTGGTATTATTAAACCCACAAATATTAATGATTATTGCATATTTTCATGATATACAATATTCGAATAATCGCATAGCATAGTTTGTTTATAATTTATATCTCGAAATGTGGGAGTAAATAGTAATAATAACGAACTTATTTTATTTTATTGCAGAATTCTAATATCTATTCTGAGAATTTATACAACATGTTATTTGTTACAATATTTGTACAGGGTGTAATTGTCAAGACCAGCAATTGTGGTACGAAATGTACAACAGTGTATAAATGAGTATAACACAGAGAAACATTTATTTTTAAAGACAAAAAAAAACTTTTTAAGAAAAAATAAAACCGACGAAAAAAGAAAGTAACTGAAAATCAAAAAATAAAAACTTTTATACAAAAAATTAAATCTTCGAAAAAAGAAAGGAACTGAAAAGCAAAAAAAAAACTAAGTCAATATAAATACCTAAATAATTTTGAGTCGAAATAATTTTACACACTATATTGTGTAAAATTATAGTGTTGTTATTGTCAGCGATTCTGATATGTGTTCTTTAGTGGAAGCGCCGGGACCAACTTTGAATCATTCTCTATCCAACAACAAAAATTATCAAAGTCGGACTACTCTGTAAAAAGTTATGCGTGATCATACATAAAATAAAAAAATAAAAATATACAGGTTGAATTGAGTACCTCGTTCTTTTCGTCGGTAAAAAGGGACAGACTTTGTTATACTCATAGAATAGAATCCCTGAAATAAAAGATATAAGAAATATTTATCTTATAAATTGTGGTTTAATATAAGACTTCCAAGTAGCAGCCTTAAGGATGTACGAGTACTGATGTATAGTCCATTTGAAAAATTCTTCAAAATCTTATATCTTATATATACATTCATAAAAGTCCACAATAATGTTTATTATCTTTTATCGTAAGTTAAAATTAAAATTTAATTTAGGCCCGTCATACCTGGCCTACATTTACCCGAAATCTCAGTTGTTTTCTTAAATATCTTTTTTTTAGGCCCGTCATACCGGAATTTTATTGGGTCGATCTCTTTATTAATATTTCTATTTTCTATTGCGTAGTTTTTTTTATTATCTTATTGTATTCCAACTGAAAATTATCAAAATATGTGTAAAAATATGGGTTTCTCCATAAATACTAAAACTTTAACATTAAATAATAAATTCAAGACCCCCGTAACCCCCTTTGAAACTTTTATAATTAATTTATATGCATTTCAACTACATGTAAAAAAAATCAAACCTTAATCTTTTTGAAGCTCCAGTGTTCGTACATCCTTATAAGTAAAGTTTCAATGCATTGTTTTATAGATAAATAGATATTTATCGTAAATTTCTCGGAAGTTAACATTTATTTATGTACAGTCAAACCTGGGTGAGCGAGAAGTGGATAAGCGAGAAAACTCTACTCGATAAGTGAGAGTAACTCGCGAAAACCTCTACAAGTGAGAAACAGAAACCTCTATATGAGATAGTGGTTTTTCACGCCTGGACCTCTATAACTGACCCTGCCACTTGCCAAATACCTCTATAGAGCGAGAATCGAGCGTAATTATTATCTGTTATTTATGACGCTTTCTAAATTTCGTGGAATAACAACAAAATCAAATAAAAAATATATTTACATATCTATCATTGTTTCCTATATTTATTTATACCTCTGTAACATGAAGAATAGATAAATAGGAGATTGAACGACATAGGCAATTCGTCTGTTTTTTTGTCCTCAAAAACGTGTAGAGATCATAGTTATTATTTTCGCCACTAGCGGCAGTGCGAATCTACCCGTACGGAATTATTATTATTATTATATATTAAAATCAATGGTTATTACATCTTACAAATAAATTGTAAGTATAGAAATTGTTTAATTTTATAAATGTGAAAAAATGGGACGATGTTGTATAGGGAAAGCATAGATATACTGTTATATATCTATGAGTGGAAGGTTGTTTAAGGTTAGTTGAGGTTTGCGTGTCTGCATTTACGAAAGGAATATGGTCTGTAATTACCGGTTTTGTCATCTTCTTTCTTTATCTAATATATGTTAGTATTGTAAACATATATTTGTATATTATTATTAATTGTAATTATCACTATGATTCTTCATCTTTTAATTTATTGCAGATTATTAAGAATTCTCTATTATTAATATTTATTTAATTATTACTTGATAATCGAAAACAATTTTTTATTATCTATAAAACTAAGACTTCTTATTAACTGAATGAAAGTGATTTCTTGGCGCCACATTTAAACATTCAAATTCTGTACGGCACTGAGACCAGTGACCCCTACTGATAAAAGATAGTTACACCAATTCTTGACCGTTTTTTTAACATTACGTTCGCTCTCCTAATATATCTATTCTTCATGCTCTGTAAGTTAGAACCGTACCAGCAAAAAAGATTCTGGTCCTTCGAATTCTCGCTCATCCAGGTTTGACTGTATTTTAATAAATATTTCTTGTTATATATTCCAATATAATATATAAACTATATTTGTTTATACATACAATGTAAATATAAGTTCTAGTATGATTTCAATACGAATATTTTTCGCCTGGCCCCTACGAAAAGTTTGGTTGTTCCTGCTCTAAATGGTGATCCAGTTTAAGCATATTAAAATATTATTTGTTTACATCGAATATTATGATAAAATTATTGAATTTATAAACAAAATGTTAAATATAAAGGAAATAATAAAATCTGAAAAAAAATATCCCTTTACTAGATAAAATTATAAAATTGAAAAAGTGTAAAAGATATAAATATTATACTAAAATTGAAAAAAAACACAAAAAAAGATCAAAAGTTGGATACAAAATCAAAAAATTGTTGATATTATAGAGCACACGGACTATTAAATCTGTAAAAAAGAATATTCAATTATAAAAGAAATAATAAAACTTACGTGAAATGTGTGATAAATGATTATTCATCTGAAAACCGACTGGATCTTAAACAGTAATTCTTCTCGGATTGTGTGTTATCTTCTTTCTATTAAACAGGGTCAGACACTTTTTTGCCAGATTTTTTGGAATTTAAGGTAGCCCGGCCATGGATAAATTTACGGCTAAATTATAAAAGATTTTATGGTAATCAATACAATGGTGGAATAATTTACCGAGTTAAAATTTTAATAATTACGTTTTTAAAACATTTAACACGTAACTTTATGGGAACTATTCAACAAATTAGAACATTAACGGTTGAAATTTATATTTTTTTAAAAGTATTTTTTACTTTTGCATGCTCAATAACTGATCAAATCAAAGTATATATTATGCAATTAACCTATTTTAAAAAACGATTATATAGAATTATATAGAATACGTTAATATTATCAAAGTTTTTCTTTTAGGAATTTTAAAATATTTAAAAAATGTTTATTTTATAAAGTTTTATTTAATTGTTGATTTAAACGAATAACCTAGGTTTGAAAAAAATGTTGGATCTGTTTTCAAGAAGATTTCGACCAAAATCTGATTTTTGCAAAGTCTACTCATACAATACATATATAATAAATTAACGTTTTTCGTTCTCAACATGTTTTTGGCATCAGAAACCCTCACAATGTAGAGATCCGATTGACAACTCAACATTCATTTTGAACTACGAGAACATAACCTCATTATTACGTACTTCATTATGTGTGTCTAGTCTCTATTGTTTGTGGGTGGTAGAGGTAAAAATGGAATTATTTACTATTGCAAAAAATATATAACAGACAATGCAAATAATAATTGAATATTCATTCGATGTGACACTTTTAATAATAAATATTTAAACGCATTCAATGACAGTATTAGTAAACATCTTACTAACACCATCAACGAGATATATTGTGGTGTCTGCATGCCTAGCTAATAGCTATATATGTCCTACGATCGCTAGAAACGATACGATGAGCACGTACTTTCAGAATCAATGTGGAATGCAAAAATGTTTTTTTTAAACTGTATTATCATGCGAGAGTAACTGAAAATAGTTCGTGTTTTTCTTCTTTCAAATTATTATTGTCAAATTCGTTCACGTTTTCAAAACCAAATGTAATTTTAAGTGAGTACATGGTTAAGATGGTTGTATAAAAAGCAATGTTTTTTTTTTGTTACCGTTTTCTTTAATATTACAACTGTAGCAATTTTTAGACTTTTAGAAAAACGTCTCTGGCAGACAGGCAGGAGGTGAGACCTAAAACTACTCCCCCCCCCCTTTGTCCTAGCTAGTATTTCACTCCGTAACTACGCTTCTTTATCTTCGCTAAACATTACAAATGTAACTTGGAGTTATTAAAATCAGAATTAACAATTGAAAATAACAACAAAGTTAATTGCTTAAATACCCGGTATAGCCTGAATTTATGTAAAAAAGTTTATAACAAAAGTTGTTTATTTTTTAAAAAGTAACATTTTTGTATTTACATTTTTGTTCTATCTTATGTGGTTTCAAAGATGGGCAGTTTTGCCCACTTTGCCCAGACGTGGTTCGATTTTGCCCATTCATAAACTTGACCTTACCTTTTTTGCTCTAGAACACATAATAAAATTTGAGCTCGTTATCTCTTTTCGTTTTCGAGTTATCGTGTTGACAAACGGACAGACGTACATGTGGAAATGGCCGAATTAGGTCATTTTATGAACACCTATGCCAAGCATTTATGTCTGCGATCAATACTTTCAAGCGTTACAAAGTCGGGACTAAACTTAATAAACCTTGTATATCTCCATATACCGGGCATAAAAATACTACCAAATGCCCATGCCAAGCCCAATTCTGTCCCACTCGAGTAATCAAGGCCAGCGACACCACTGCAGACATACACTGAGGTGATTCCATAAGTTCTCGAAGTACATAATACTAAAACACTTAAAAACTTAACTTCCTAGACTAAGAAAATTTTCCCAGAGATGTGCAGCACATATGGATACACTCGTTCAGGAAATCTTTAGAGCTGGAGATTTTTTTAAATCGTATTCAGGACACTTTTCTAAATTTGAAAACTCTTTATGGGTCACAACTTTAAAGCTATCAAAATAAAATGTCGTATCTGATATACTTATGGTATTTCAAAGGGCAAGTTCGTTAATGAATATAATCGATCAAGAAGTAAGTAATGGGGGTTTAGAGAAAGAAGAAAACACAAATTATGGAATATCTCTGTTAACATTAGAAAAATTCATTATAATACTTTTTAAACAAATCAAGTAACCATGGTGATACATTTGTAATATTCATTATTATGGGTATTGTTTTTAAATTAAGAATATTTCTGTAGATATTAGAGTTACAGAAAATCGGCTACCAGTCCAAGTGGCCGAGCGGTCTAAGGCATTATGTCTACGCAGTATGCATACTTGGAAACTGGGAGGTTATGGGTTCGAATCTCGACATCGGCAGTTTGTCAATTATTAGGAAAATAAAAGGGGCGGTTAATTGACTAAACTGTCGGCGTATGGACAAGAACGAAGTAACCGGCTATGCTTGAGAAGGTTTTCTGCAGTTTCATTCACGAACTCCAGATGAATATCGGCATAGTTTCTATCATAGTCGGCTGCAGCCACGTATCCTACCAATCCCTAGTCTACACACAAAAATTCCTTCCACTCCACTCACATCCTCACATCCTTAGGCATCACAATGGACCTTATGGTCGATGTGTAGCCCGTCCAGGGCAGCCTCTACAATCTATCTATCTACAGAAAATATGTGCAGGTAATGAATTGTGGTAATATTTATTTACTACAACTTTACTTATTATAAATTTTTGCATTTTACTAATGTCAAGAGAGAAATTCTAGATATTATGTTTCTCGCTCCCTGTAAACCCCGCTTTTCCCTTGTCCGCTTTTAGCAATAAACGAGCTTAATATAAATGTTAGTGGTGGTTATTTTGAATATCTACTAGGTAGATTCGATGAACATTTGAAATTCCTTCATGGGTACAAAACCAATAGCAATATATTTTCTTCGAAAAAAAGGACTTGATATTTTTGTATCGAAAAAGAGTGCTCAACTTACCTTTTAAACAATAAGTTTGAAAGTGAATATGGACTCCTCTTCAATAAACATCGAAAGGATTAAGAAAAGGGTGAAGAAGAAAAACATTTACATCAAAATTATTATTACAATTCATTTATTTTAAAGTTTATAACATACAAATTTTAATGGCACATTTAAAAAATATATTTTGAAGATTTTAAAATTCAAACTATTGAACCGATTTGATCGTAAACTTATTTAGTTGAACTGTAGAAATATAAATTTGAACGACCTGAATCTATCGTTAACCCTTTGAATAGTAGGAATTCAAAGGCGTTGATGTAAAATTGGGGATGATTTTTAGATAAATAAAAAGAACATTTGAATTAATATTTAAAAGTTATCGCAATAACCTCAGATTTGAATCGATTATGTCGGTGAGATAGTGAAAACCACAGATCAGAATTTCTGTGGATTTACCGGGCTGGTGATCGAAATGGTGTTCTGAAATTCCCTGACTTGCCTGATTATTCTCTGACTGCGGGAATAATCGCATAAAGAGGGCATATCTCGAAAAATATGCGTCAAAACATCAAACCAACTGGATTTTTATGTGTTTTGGGGCAAATATAAGTAAAAAATTTTAATCAATTTTTTATTTGTTTTTTTCAATTTTTTATGGGGTATACCTTGAAAAAATCGCTGAAAATCGAAAAATAATTTTATACCCGATTTAGAGTAAATGCCATATATATAGTAAATTGGTCCCAAAAAACACGAGATCATGTTCATTTGACGATTTGGTGAGCAGTTTACGAGATATCGTTCTGAAATCATATAAAAGCTACTTTAAATGATCTACATATAGATCATTTAATCTAAATGATCTACATATAGATCTACTTTAAATTGAAAACATTGGATCTGGAGGTTTTTTTATCAATTTCCCTGGTCAAGACTCAAATTTACTGACTATTCCCTGACTTTTCCGGAATATCAAAATTTTCTAACTTAACCAGAATATCAAAATTTCCAGACATTTCCATATTTTCAAGGTTTTCCAAGTCACTTGCCACCCTCTATACGTATTTTCTTGGCTCTAAATTACCTGGTACAATGATTGTCACCCAAATCGGAATAACAAGCTTTATCTGTTTGATAAAGAAAAAGTGTAGACAATTTTTTTCCTCGGGTCACCAATATATGTCTATAAATAAAAAGTTGGGGCACTCAGGTTTTAAATGTTCAAGACCCCATTAAATACAATTAATATAAAACGATAAATACAATTTCATAAACATTTAAAATCGGAGCGCCCCAAGCTTTTATTTATAGTCACATTTTTTCCATTTTTTAGTTCATTAAATAAAAGCTCGCTTTATATAGAATTTTTGTATACTTATATTATTTTCTGGGTACACTTTAGAAACAATCGAAAAAACTACAAACAAATTTTTAGTTATCGATTTGAATGTAAATTTTAGTAGATGGTAGTTTAAAACCCATGAGTTAAATATATGAATATAAAATCTTTCTAGAAATAATGCCCAGATTAATATAACAAATTTAGTGTTCAGGTAGTTTAGTACTCAGATTACATAGAATACATTGTATATGTCTGTAGATATGGTTACGGTTTGATTTAAGCTATATATTTAAACAAATAAATATTATTCAACATTTCGACCTTTTCCCAGGATGGTATTTAGCCAATTTAATTTGATACGCCTCTCTACACTGCACAACATAACATAACCTTCACCAACAATCTTTGACATAATATATAAGATATTTCAAGTCCTTTCGGTTTTCTTTCTTTTATTGTAAATCTTTACTCTATTCAGTAGTAAAAAGAATTCTATATTCGATAATCCTTGACATTGAAGTAAATATATGTAAGATAAAAACAAACATTAAGGTTATTCGATAACAACCGAACACATCGTATGGTAAAAAAAAAATCGTTGTTGATTGTATTGTAATTTTTAATATTTTAGATGAAGATTTCAATTATGAAAGCAGAATGTTTCTCATTTGAGTACACACAGTAAAATCTTTAAAATCATTGAAAATTATTCTTAGGAAACTATAAAAGCTAAATTATATCAAGTCCGGAATTATCTCTATTTAAATTTTGTCCATCTTAAGATCTTTGATCGAACCATGAACCTCCTTTTTATGTGACAAGTAGAAAAAATTGATCTTCAAATAATATATTATTTGAATTTCATTTATTTAAAATATGGCCCACCCTACTAATCGCTCATTGGCTGCCGTTCAAATTTGGACAACCCAGCAAACTTAAAATCATTGTCCACCATATTCTATATCACTTTTGATCACTGAGTGTGCCTTCGACATTCTCACACTTGCCATATATAGTCGATTTTATGTATGTATATGCGGCATGAAAACTTTCTGATTTGTATTTGCAGCCAAACAGCGGGAAAACTCGAACAAGGGTGGAGATGTTCTCATCGAAAGAGCAGATCTTAATGTTTTATTTTGTTTTAGATACCGTCATGCGTTGGAGCTTCAATCTTGCCTCTACAGCTCCTGTTACTGGCCGGCAGTCGATTAATTCCTGGGTGAACACATTCAAGAAATTGGTTTCACGACGCACAAGGAAACAATTATTGGTTCTCACTTTTTCGAGGAGAATATGTGTTGACAATTTTGAGAGATTACTTTGAAGGGAGCGTCATCTACCTAAGAGGCGATCTTCAGTAGTCCGCTCGTCCGATTTAGCTCCGTGTGATTTTTTCTTAGGGGGCTATCTGAAATCCATTGTCTACACCGATCGTCCGAGTACTTTAGGCGAAGTTAAAGCTAACATACAGGAAGCCATAGGCGATATTCCGATCGCTACGCTTGATAGAGTGGACAGAAATTTCAGAAATTGTAAAAGTAAACTTAAAATATATGTCTGATTAGCGAAATTTGAATTACATTGATATCTTCTGTATTTTCTTTTAAAGTTTGAGGTTTCTTCACTCATGTAGAGATAATACAAAACTTTGATTGCAAAAATTAACAATCGTTTTAAATTTAAATTTTTACTATTTCATAGTTATCGAATAACCTTAACAAAAATTCTCTATAACCTTTAAGCTTGTTGGGGCGTTAGAACTGCTAAGTAAAAGATCTGGAAATTTGAAATTAAATACTTAAGCCATCATAGATAATGTTAAAAATATATACAAAGCAATCTAACGTGTAATTTTAGAAGTATTTTGATATAAACAACGAAAAAATCGTAAATATGTATATCACTATCTTTCTCTATCTAATACACATATATGTTTTTTTTCATCTTTCTTTACTTAGGTCCGCGTATTACTCTTGGCTACCTCCACCCACCTTAAAGAATATAATATATAATCAAAATGAAATATAATATAATAAAAAATGAATATAACAAAAAATTTTTTTTCAAAAATATCTCTTAATGAGGTCAAGTCTCAATAACAAAATTAACTTAGTCGAAAATTTCTATTGAAATTTTTAGAATTAAATTCTCGAATATACTATATATTATGGAATCTTTTAAAGATATTTATTTAGTAATTTAAAATGTGAATATATAAAGTATTTAAATGTATCCACATTCCACAGCCATACTTGGAAGTTAGATTATTGGGAACTCTAGCATTTGAATATAATCTCTGGTGGGTAAATTATAAACTAGAGCTAGGTAGGTCGATGTTTCCTGCTCCAAACCCCGTGAGATAGTCTTCAGCCTACAAGTTTCATGGTCGCACTCTGGTGAACAACTTAGTAACTACTGCTAGTAGATTGAAATATTGAGCCCTCTACCAGGGATACCAATATTTTCATGAATAGCATGAATCTTTTAGCCCGAGTCTTTTTATGTTATAGTTTTCACGAAATGTATAGGTGAACCGAAACAGGTAGACCGCCTACGAAGTGTGATTATTTTCTGCTGTTTCAAGCTTGAAACTATTATACTCTGCGGGATAGAACACTACTAGTAGCCAATTGAGGTCCAAGGTCACACCAAAATTTTTCGATTTATTTTTATGTACTGATTACAATGGCGTTTGGCTATAAAATGGGATGATTTGGATACTATAGATTGATTGGTGGTTAACGAAATCGTTGGCGTAGCCCTCTCTTTTTGTCTTTATGGTAGTGTAATGGACTTGCTACTAAATCTCAATATACTTTCTTATATTTAGATACCTTTGCATAATCACTACGATGACGCATGTTATTTAGGTAACTATGTGTGTATTACCTCAGTAACTATCAATAATAAATTGATCTGGGTGCCGGGTCAGAGTGGTTTCGAAGGAAACGAAAAAGCAGATACATTAGCAAAGAAGGGATTCGGAATACCCTTCATTGGCTCAGAGCCCATTTTAGGAATTCCAAGGACTGCATGTAAACATATGATCAACGAGTGGTTAAATGCTAAACACTGTGATCACTGGGGAAGCATCTGCACACAATGGGACTCCATAACGGGTCCATTATGTGCAGATTGTATGGCGAGGAGGAAGAAACATCCAGCCACATTATCTTTGACTGCGAACCTCTAGGTTACAGCAGATACAGGATATTCGGTGCATCTCACCTCAAATATATGAACCTTCAGGAAGACCTGATAA
This sequence comes from Nineta flava, assembly GCA_963920215.1. Lineage (NCBI taxonomy): Eukaryota > Metazoa > Arthropoda > Insecta > Neuroptera > Chrysopidae > Nineta > Nineta flava. The sequence continues at coordinate 118,889,639 of OY986041.1, forward strand.
GCAAGCTCCTGGATATTGCCAACATATGGGAGAAGCGAATCTCGTCGGACTGAAGTAGAAGGGGGAGCACAATGGACCATAAGATCGAAATGCAATACTTTTTAGACCCCAAGATGTATCTACTAACTATCAATAAGCAAATTCAGACATTTTTATATTTTCAAAAATAAAGATTAGATTGAAATCCAATTGTCTATTCTTATATATTTAAATTGTAGGTTTTAGATACTGGATTCATTTAATTCTTCCTATTCTCCTAGATTTTGACCCTTCGTTGGGAGCCAATTCTTCTTATTCTCCTACACTAGGATACCAGGATTTTTAATATGTTTATTTCTCAATCAGTCGAAGTTAAGTTAAATTGAGTCCTGGATTTAATTTTTGCCGTCTCAACAATTTTTTCGTCTACACTGCGTTCATTAATTGGACCCAACAGTACAAATATATTGTACTGTTTGGTAGTGATTAGATCTAGTGCAATCTCTTCGTATAAACGTATACTTCATGATAAATGCATTAGTATATATAAAACCTAAACGGAGTTTTTCACATGATTTTACCTAGTGCATTTCATGTATTGAATTGATTTTTGTTGGACGTGTATTGTTCAGTTTAATATACCTCGAGGTTGTTTAATAAACGAACAGTAATTTACTATAACAAATGACTGTAATCAGTAAATAACAAGTAGAGAGGCTTGCGTCAGTATATTTGTACTATTTGGTCTAATTAATGAACTTAGTGTAAACAAAAAAGTATCGGGACGGCAAAAATTGAATTCAAGACTCTGGGCTAGTGGTAGTAGTAGTAGAGGGGAAACCGAAGTCTAACAAGTAGGCTTTTCTAGGCTTTTTTTACCGCCCCTAACCCATCCCCTCAACTACTTCTATGTTCTAACACGCCTTGTTCGGTTCATCTAGCCCTGTATTCGTTGTCGAGCCTACCCGTCTTCTTTGCAAGTCAAAGGACAGAGCTCCACTTCAGTTGTTTTATCTCAGATTCGAGCTCGAGCTCTGGTTGAGCCGAAGACTAGATATCTCATTCTGGCTCTTTAAGGACATTCTGCCAGAAGTTGGGAGGCCGTGTCATCCACCCCGTTCTAGTCGGAACAGATCGCACTGTTCTCTAACCTCATGAAAGATAGATGCCTCTTGAGCCTGTAGTGACCGTTAAGGACCCCAACCAGAAGGTTTATCTCTTTTCGGTTTTTGTCAATCAGCCACGTTGTAACCATTGTACCCAGCTATCATTGTTTGGCTTGTCTGCAGCTTGTTGTGTCTTTCCATTTCCTGTTTATAGGCTTATCCACCCATACGTAGAGCCGAAGACTAGATACCTCATTCTGGCTGTGTAAGAACATTCTTCCAGAAGGTGGGAGTGCGTGTCATCCACCCCGTTACAGTCGGAACATATCGCACTGTCCTCTAACCTCATGAGAGATAGATGCCTCTTGAGCCTGTAGTGACGGTTTTTGTCAATCAGCCACGTTGTAACCATTGTACCCAGCCTGTTGTGTCTTTCCATTTCCTGTTTCTTATAGTCAGTCTCCTAGTTATTCCTAGATATGATTCCGGTCCGTGACATGGGCTAGTTATGAGGTAAACATATTTGAGCTAGTTAAGAGGTAAACATATTAAGAATCCTAGTATACTAGCATTAACAAGGAGAGAGGGCTACGCAAACTAATTTATATTTCGATTTTCTCTTAATAACCACCACCATCATTGGTCTTACCACAGTAACTGGCTTGAGTACAACTGCTGAAGTGCTGAATAATAAAATAATGATATTCTATGTTGAATAAGTAATTATTTAGTTTTCCAGTTACATTTTCCCCCTACATTTCATTCTTTATCTATTTTATTTCTATGATACGTATTGCATCTATTTTGTTATATATTATTGAAAACCATATAACACTAAGGTTACATACAAAAACTAAACCTATACCTAGATGGATAAGAGATTACAGTTACTAACAACGTACATAGATAAATAAATACTGCCATTGCGTCGTTATCTTTAAATTCGTTGCACATAACCTTGAGAAAGCGTAAATTGTGTTTCAATACATTGGCCGATAGACAACAGACAATATATCATTTGATAAATAATTAATATTACAAGTCAATTCACAAATATACATCAATGTTAATAAAACTTGAAACTAATTTCATAAAATAATATCAGACTTGTATCAAATAATTTTAACACAAGTACATAGTAAAAATTAGTATGGATATTTAAATACCAGCTGCTGCCATCTATAGGTCAATGTGCTGAAACACAATCAATATTTTCTCAAGGTTACGTGAAAGTAGTGACAAGAAAATACTCCCTTCATTATTTTCACTTTCTGAGGTCTTATCTCAAAAAGTAAGCCAGATTCAAGTTCATGTTTTATTTTTGATAGGTGATGTTTATCCTTCCAAGAATGGCTGGACAATTTGATTAAACTCTGTATCTTAAAAATAAATCACAAATTGAAAAATTAGTAATAATATCGTTTTATAAAATATGATTAATACAACTAATAAGGCACATAGAATATTTGAATATGAAGAAAAATATAGTTATATAACCTCAAAGTATAAAAATCTGTAAGAAAAATATAACGAATTTGTTCAAAAAATTAAATACAAATCATCGAAAAATATTATAGGGTCTTAGGCTAATTATTATAATTATTTACAGAGGTCACTTCAATCTGTGTTAAATGATATATATGTGGTGTCACTTCACACTTTTGGGGGTTGGCACTTTAGTTCAATTCACTGACGTAGTTCATTGAATCTTCTTCACTGAAATGAGTCCACTAATATAGTTCAGTAGTTCATTAAGTTCTCCCACCACTGCAATTTTGTAAATTTACAGAGAATAGTTTCATTTTAATAATTCCCAATACTTCAGCATCGCTAAAAAGCGTGACGAATATCATCTATGGTTGGTAACTTAGTGACCGACACAATATCATAGAGATAATATATACATAGAGTAGGCAAGCCGAGTCAAAAGTTGTCCTGCAGATAGAAAGAGAATCGATGAGGTATCGCTATCTCTTTTTGATGACTAATATATAATCATTATAAGGAAGTTGTGCTCTTTTAAAGATAAAAAGAGTACAAGTCAAGTATACTTCATCGATGTTCTTTGTCTTTCTATTGGCGTGACGTTTCCACTACACGCGCACGTATGACTTGCCTACTCTATGCATTATCTCAGCCCAATTGAGCCGTTCTTTTTAACGACTTTTGTTCAAGAATTATGCAATTCTATTTGGTACGTGTTAAGGGTCTACAGTGGCGTAGCTACCAAGGGTGTAGCAATCACCGGGGCCCCCAAATTCCTGAACCAGCTATTGCAGCTGCTTGTAGCTATGTCAGAAAACTACTTTTGCGAATATTCTAAGTAGCTGGACGAATGTTATGATGAAGACATCAGTGAAATTTTCGTGAACAATTGTTGTATCTCCGGGCTTGTCGTGAAAGTCGTTTAAAAAACTTCTCTCTGTGAAACAGCTCGCACATTTTTTAATGTTATTTTGAACAATTCCCGTCACTGTTGCTTCAGCTAAACGTTCATTTTCGAAGTTAAAAATAATTAAAAATTACCTACAATGTAGGTAATTGTCCATAAAACACGAAACTGCTAATGCTTTAGGACATGGTCTTGAGGCAGTCATAAAATTGTTTGCTGAAGCAAAAGTCCAGTGTATGACATTTTGAAGTTTATTTTCCGCGATCGTCATTTTGTTTACTAAATAAAAACAAATTTTTATTCTCTGTTGTATTGTGAATGTTTGTAATAATAATAGTAATATCTTTTCTCGAAAGACTATATATTGTTTCTACCAATGACCATATATTGTTGTACATATTGAGCTTTTTGTGTTACGTAAGTCCCTCACGACCAAAAAAAAGTCTCTAACTGGGCCCCACAAGATGAAGCTGCGCCACTGAATGTCTATTTTTAGTAGTGATAATATCCTTAGTACACGTATTTATAATTTGTTTCTGAAGTCAAACATATGTCAAATATGAAGCTGTTAGAAATAAACTCTGTAAACTATATCCAAAGCTTGTACATAACCTTATAATTTTTAACGTCAATTCGAGTACATCTAGATTGATTTTGTATTTGACTTACCAGAGTAGTTTATGTAAAATTAAAAATGGCAGTGATAGATAAATAAATATATACTGGCAGTCAATAATTGGAAAATAATATTTCTGTACATTTATCAAAAAAATCAAACAAGGCTGAAAAAATGATTATTGTACTATGGGCCATAAAAGTAGCGCTCATTTTTCAAAATTGTATAGTTGATTAGAGTGCCTTATGCATTCGGTTTTTGGGAAAATGTTTCGAATAAAAGTTGTTCATATATTTATAATAAACAACTTTTTATCTAAGTGCTTTTTCGAAAATCGAATAATTAAAGCATACAAATCAATTATAAAATTTAAAAAAATGACCGCTACTTTTGTGGTTCATAGTACACATAAAGCTCTTAAAGAAGATGGTATTCTATGTTCATAATACGATCAAAACTCTTGTATCTACTCCTATTAAATATTATACAGGCTGATTATCAGTTGGCATCCGAATGTTATGCAAATATCAACCAATTCACCTTTTTCCTCAAAAGGTGTTAAAAATTCTCATATGGTACAAACATTTCAATTATGCTCCCTAAAATATTAAAAGTACAAGAACAAATAGTGAGCGACCTAAAACAACGGCTATCATTCTGCCTAACATATCATACAACATCGATACTGCATACTATAAACATCCTGCTTAACTGGGAGAAGATATTTTATTCGTACTTGTCTCTGTAAATTAAATTTGAAATATCCTCAAATGTCAGAGACATTTTCGCCAACATCGATTTTTTCGGACTATTCAAGTTCTTCCTTCGTATAGTATTTTTCTTTTTTGAACAAACTCGTATTTTAAGAACGTTCATCCGTGAGATTTAATATTAGATAAAATTTTAATCTTTGATATTTGGCAAGTTTAATCACGTAGTTATTTTTCCTCAAAAATTCATAACGTCGATCGTTTCAAAAAGTTATCAAAGATTCCAAATTAAAAATCTAACATAGATCCTTTAATTTTATATATTTAAACTTGTAACAACTATGTTAATAAATTAGACACTGTGATAAATATTGTTTTAAAATATTCTTTGAATTATACAGTTTATTTAATAGAATAAAAAACATAGTATTGCCGTAAAAATAGTCTTAGAAATTAATTATTAGTTATTTTAATCAGCATAATTGAAACTATTTTTGTTTACGACAAAAAATGATTGAACTTTATTATAGATTTTGTAGAATTTTTTATGAATGGACTATATCTAGCACATGAACGTTCTTAAATATATAAAAATTAAATTTAATGAATACAATTAATTTTTGGTGTTAAGAAAAAATATAAAATATATGGCAATAAAATAATAATAAAAAATATTCATGGCATTTAGAATATATGAAAAAATATAAAAAGTTTGATAAAAAAACTCAAATGAGAATCGATGTCAGAGATCATCACGCAATCCAACTGATATAGATGATGATGCTGCTGGTCCAGTACTATCCGGTATTAATTCGGGTGGTATTAACTTTGAATCTTCTGTGTCGCTAACATAACCTTTTTCACCGGTATAATGTGTTGGATATATTAATAATGGTGCTGCTGAATATGCTTTTAAATCACGTTGTGGAAAATATCCTTTCCAATTATCCCTAAATCAAAGAATAGAAATAAAACAATTTTCGAATTAATAATAACGCCCTTAAGGTTGTTGTGAAACTGCTGAGGGAAAGTAGGGGTGGCGAGTTTGTCCTATACTAAATGCATTGATATCTCATCCATTGCCAACTCTAAATAATTAAAAATTTTGCAATTAAATCGTTTCAAATAATTTAATTTTTGTAAAAAAAAACAACATGTTGTTTGAAACTTAAATCTTAAATTTCATTTTTCCGAAAAGTTTTAATAATTAAAAATATGTTTTTATGTATTTCAAAAAAGTTGCATGGTGATAAAACTAGATAAAAATAAATATAACTAAGAATAACACTAGATAAAAATAAATATAACTAAAAATAAAACTAGATTTAGAACATTTTTCGATCTACAAATTTAATTATCTCAGAAACAAAAAACAGGATTAATTTGAAATTTGGTCCAGGTATTTATAAGACATTGATAAATATTATGACAGTTTTTCATATCTGGTTGTCGAGATAAAGATTTTTGTATTAATGTTTTTACCGACGAGTCCATTTAACCTATATAAAAATCTCTTAAAAATCGCAACTTTAACATTTTTTTACTCAAAAATTGGACAAAATGACCCAAAAATAGAAGATTTAAAAAAAAATTCTTTCAAATTGGATAAAATTTTGCTGAGTATTTTTAACTTCAAACCCAAAAAACAAATTTTAATCGAATATTTATCTGGAATTTGAAACTCATACTATTAAAAAGTCAACTTTTAATGAATCATGGAATATTTTATTTAACACATATTTAATAAGTCGTACTGTAAAACTTTGCCTAATTTATTTTGAATATTTGTAACGGTCCAATCATTATTTATTTTCATATAGCTACGTGAAACAATCTATGAATAATTAAAATGTGTTCGTTAAACAGTTATCGGTTTTGAGTATACAAAAACCGCTGGTGTACGTAAGTAAGATGACTTAAAACTGTTTCCTTTAACGCCCTAGATAATTCTGTCGGAATGTATTCGAGATTCGTATTCGATTCACTTTGTACACTTGTTCGATGTTTAAACGTACAAAAAACACGACAACTCGGAGATTAAAATAAAACACGACAGAGCAAAACATCCAGAGGACGCTTTAAAGTTTCAAACTCGAATGCACTCACTCTTCGTAAGGCAATTAACAGCTCAAATACACGAAAAATCCTTTTGGGAGTTTTCAACTACGGATAAAAGAGACCACACCACCAATTGGCTTATCGGCAACAAATATCCTTTCAGATACTTTGAAATAAATGATTCAAGACAATAAATGCACTCACCGTGGTTTTGCATACCCAAAACCGACCAGCGCCTGAACTATTATATAAAATGTAGGCGTTATTTGGTTTCGGTCAAAGAGCCTATTGTAAATTCTCTATATTTAAATAATAGACATGTATTTTTGAAATTCACAGAAATATACACTCGAATTAAAAAAAATTTCAATCAATTTAATATAATTTATCATCAGGGATCATAATTCTTTTCAATAAGTATACAACCTATAAGAAAATGAGCGGTGATCGAGACAGATAGCTCAATATGGGTGCGAAAATGACCTTTCTTCAAACCGAGGTTCATATATATCATGAAGAATATCTATTCTTCATGATATATATCTACAAGAGTAGGGATACAAGTCACTACAAGAGTACTACATGAGTGGGGATAGGATTTTGTGGCGATGCTTAGTGATCCCTTGCGCAGCACTATTGCATCTTACATGTTATTGTGTTATATAACACAACGATACAACAATCGCTTGTTATCTTTATCATATGTAAAATACAACTTGTTGTTACTCAGTCATCCGATATCTTATATACCCAAATAGATCTTTCTAGAGTACCACTATTAACGACTATTTCATTTCTCAAATGTACACTGTAGACTACCAGATTGATCTATAAAAACCCGTGATGGCCTTCACGCAAATTCGTTACAGTGTTATTAAACGGATACTCGACGGAGAAGGTCGCTGTTTTCTCGTTAAAGAGATCAATGAAGTGTGCATCACATATCAATTCAATATCAGTTTGATTCGTATTTGAAAGCATCTTGTTTTCTTTTATTCGTATTAAGTGTACCTAATACGAATCACTATTCGATATATCGGTGAATTTTATTAGTGTTACAAAGGATGTATTCGTTTTGGGCGCTTACATTCTGTATAAGTGTTTGTTGATTTATCTGTCCTGTGCACTCGGGGGAGGGGGGGGGGGTTGTTTAGTGATTTACATTGCAATTTTTAATTTTTTTGATGTTATAAATCTTTTTTTTTTCTGAATAAACACAGAAACCCATATAACATACCAAATCTTATTTTTAAACAAACCTACATTTTTCAGTTAAGGGGGTTTGGTTTTGGTTTGATTTTAGGAACGCCAATAAATTGCGCTTATAAGCGTGAGCGCTGAAAAAGTGTAAGCGCCTATAACAAATACACCTATAGTGTCATTAGTCATGAATGCATCTATCTGTAAGATGCGCTAGGACTTCCAAAAGACACTTTCCAAAAATTTGCTTCAATAATAATGTGTCTACATGTATATAAACCTCGCTTCAAACTGATTCTGATTTGATATACCTGCCTCGCTAATAATTGATTTAAACCAAAGGATTTTTTTACACGAATATTTGCGTTCAAATAAGTTCAACTTTTGAAAATCATGAATGTACACTTTAATTATTATATGTATTAACACGTGCTTTCTGCATTATAGTACAGTCAATAGAGAATATTGCGTTGCACTAAATTACAGGAGTTTTTTTTTTAAATTGGGTTCGGTATCACGTAATGAATGTAAATAAACAAAATCTGTAGATATAGGCCAATATCTCCATTACCGTACACTTTAGGCCAAAAATGGTAATAACCTTTCTTGTAGATAATTGGATTTCCTTTTTTTTTTATATTAATTTTTTTTGTATCACTTACCGTTTACAACTTATACGACTATTACTATTTAATTATTGACTTTTTGACCGATATATTTTCTAATAATTGTTTAAACAATAAAATGCTAATAACTTAACTTTTAAATCTACAAATTACTTACAACTTTTATTTAAAACTTGTTTGTCTAAAATTAGTATTTTTAAAGTTATAACGCGTTTAATGTTACACTACCAGGTGCCAGGTTAATAAAAACGGGGTATGCATAGTATAGTGATGAAAATTCAATAAATATATTAAGAAATATGAATGATAGTGACATAATTAACAATAAATAATTTTCTTTCTAAACAATTATTAGAAGAGATATCGGTCAAAAAGTAATAGTCGTAGAAATCGTAAACGGTAAGTGATACAAAAAATTAACAATCAAAAAAAATAGGAAAGTCAATTGTCTACCAGAAAGGTCTGTACCATTTTTTTTTGGCCTAAAGTGCACGGTAATGGAGGATATAGGCCGATACAGTTTTTCTCAAAATGGCGACACTTCCGGGATCGAAATTTGTAAGGATTTTGTTCATTTACATTCAGTACATGATACTGAACATAATTTTTTTTGAAAATAACTCCTGTAATTTAGTGCAATGCAGACAAGAGTAACGGGCTTCTCTATTGATTGTACTATTCTCATGTAATATTCATCCAGAGTATAGTTAGACACAAAATCAATGTAGAAGGTTTGATGATTGTTTCCGGTTGTATGTACACTATCTACCACGTGCAGGAAACAATTTACACCAGTGAATTACATGTTAAATACTCTATCTGATCTAGATGATGGACTGAAACTTATTATTATAGACATTATTATTATTATTATTATGATATAATAATGTTATATACAGCTCATCCCCAACAAATAAACTCATTGGCATTGAAGATAACAACAACTAACCGAGTTAATTGATTAAATACCCGTGTTTATACTGAGTTGATTTTATAAGCGTATGATCAACTGTTTATTTTACTTCACGCATGCACAGATGTATAAAAATATGACTTGTAGTGTGCATGCAAATGTTCCTTTTAGCTGTAATTATAGCAAAAATTTTCAGTTTATGATTAAAAAACTTCAATAAAAGTTTTTAAAAAAAAAACATTTTTTTGAAATGGGCAAAATCGGTCCACAAACACAAAATTTCACCTGGTGAAACATATCGAAATGACACACCATCAGAAATAGAAAATATGAGGTTTAAAAAAATCTTAGATACGCGAAAATACGGGACGCGGGCGGAATTCGGCCCTCCAAAGATTATTTATCCGGCCCGCGACTTATATTTATATTATACTAGTTGAAATATACGGCGTTGTCCGGGCTTTAAAAATCCTTGTAGAGAGTGTACTTCAATTCTGCTAGTATTGAGAAAAGCAGATGGTTTATTTACACAATTCTTTTTTATTTAAAAAAAAGCTCTTCGCTTTGATACCCGAAACTTCTAAGTATGAAATATCGACCCAAGATCATTCACCTCTATATAACTGGACCAGCGTCAGGCTGGGCCTAAGGGGCCCGGATGGCATTATGACTAAGGGCCCGCCATTCACTTAGAATCATGATAGACGATACAATTAGGTCAACCAACAAACCCAACGTTAATAATAATGAAATAGGCAAGAGTTTTTGGAACTTTTTGTTCTCAAAAACCGTAAAAAATTTGTTATCGTCCTTATCCTAAGTTTAGGATAATCATAGATCTTAATAACCATAATCTTAGGATAATTCAAAGAACGAAGCCTCTCTTAATGCGCGTCACCGCGGAAAATCTCGCAAGTTAATTACGTAAACAAGATTGTGATGATTACACAATAAGCAACGTATAAGTCGGTTAGTCAAAATAAATATTGGAACAAAAGTTCATATGCATATGGTATGCAGCTTCGACAGATATACTTCCTGTCGAAGATCTCTTCGAGACAAATAAAAGTGTTCTTTGCTGTTTGATCTAAATCATCTTCGCAGATTTATTTCTGTTCTTCTCCGTGTATAAACAATTCTGCATATCGGTAGTAAGACTGGGGTCTCACGTAGGTTAGGGCCCGGAGGGAAATCGCCACCCTGACTTTATGGCCAGTCCGACACTGAACTGGACAGAATAAGCTTATGCGTCTAAACGTGAAATAACAGATTCAACTTAATGATAGTCAGCGCCGCCTCAACTAGCCAAGGAACTAAAACTTTATGTGTGTAGTGTAAATACATGTGTCAGCCACACAAACAATAACACACATTCTTATCACACATTCATGCCACGCAGCTGCGCTGAAGCAAAACTTAATTCCTTGGGGCTAATGGCGTAACATAGGATAATGTGTCCAGTAAGTTAGAGATCTGTGCCCGAGATATAAGCTACCACGTGCTACCATTGCGTTCTAACATCGCCAATGTATTCTTATTCCCCTAATATTTCTTATCCATCCCCAATATTTCTGGCGTAAATACAAAATTTACGTATTTACACCAAAACTATTGTATGTAGGAAAAAAAGTTTCAATCAAAAGTTGTTTGTTTTTTATGATATAAATATTTTTGTTCCTTAAACTTAAAAATTTTCTCTATCTCGCATCGTTTAAAAGATAGATTAAATCACGCATGCACGGTCGCATTGAACAAAAACTTAATATATCCTATATGTTATTTTGTAGAATTCTAAACCGTTCGGTGAAAACCACATCATAAAACGTATTACGAAAACATTCATATTTGTAATATTATATAGATATATAAGAAATATTTATTTCTTAAAGTTTTTTTATTTGCTTGCTAATTCTCGACAACGATTCATCTATTGTTCTATTTTTATCGGCTATAAGTATCCCCAGTACTGTAGTTGCAATGAAAGGATTTCAGTGTTCTTTTTTAAGGCAACCAAATGTTTATACACTCGTAAATTTTCATTTATTGAAATACCTTAGTGAGTAAATTAATCAGTTTTATTTATTTAAAACATTACAAGATAAGAGGTTCCCGGTACTAAAGTTGCAATGTAAGGATTTCACTGATAACCAAATATTTATTTATTCGAAAATTTCCAGGAAATTTTCATTTATTGAAATACAGGGAGTAAATTTTAGGGAGTAAATTAATCAGTTGTATTTATCTAAAACTTTACCGTTAAACGTATTTCCTCTCGAAAGATTGCATTAAAAATAAAGTGTACGTACGTAATATCATGGACATATGTTGCATGTTCTACTGCCTAAAAAATGCTATGGAAATTTTAAATACACTTTTCACGTGTTAGTTTCAACACAAGATGATCGCTACAATTGTTTATCCAATGCGTAAAACTAAAATTAGAGTCAATCCAGAGTTATTATACCATTGTAGTGACTCACACTCATACAGGAGATACACATATCTGGCCCATCAGTGTCAACATTACAATTGAACCAGCGATACAATGCAGAACGTAACATTTACGTATACACGCATATCTTGGTCTTTTTTTATATACTCACGTATAGAAGCGGATTGACTTTATAGGTATGTTCTGGTAGTGTAAAGAATATCGATGCGTTTCTCTCAACTTCTTAGAACGCATGCATTTCAGATATATATAGTAGGACAACAACAGCTCACAGCACAGTAGCAATTCAACATTAGTGCAGTAACAACTAAACATTAGTGCAGTAACAACTAAACATTAGTTCAGTAACAATTTAACATTCGTTGAAATCAAAAAGTTAATACAATTCAAAAGTATAATCTAAAAGTTGTAATTGATATCCAAAAACTAGTGAAATAAAGTTTACAAAAATATACAATTCAAGTATTTTTTTATCACACGCACCCTTTCGCTACAAAAGTATTTCAAACAGCTTTTACGGATCTCGGTTTAGTGGTTTTAAGAGAAAATAAATATTTCAATTAATTTCAAAATCCAATTGGCATTACTATCAACGCCGTTGGAGAAGCCTTGCATCTGGAAACAATCCTCAACCAATATAAACTATATTTGTCTACACACAATATAAATTAATTTTCTAATAATCGAATTTCAATCCAACCCGGTTTCTCAAAAAATTTGATGACTCTTGATTTATGTGATTCATTTTGCAAGAAGAATTCCACAAATGATCGAATTCACTTTAAAAAATAAGAAAGGTGCAGGGCCAGGTTCGTGCCGTTTGAACTGTTGCTGGCCACTGTAGACTTGATAAGCCAACTAAGTCATCGCTTTGCGCCGTTTTTTTATTTCTTTTTCAACGATGCCGTACTTCTTGCATTCATTCGACACTGGGCTTTTTAGGCTAGTTGAATTCCTTTCCACGCGAGTTTTCCCCTGATATGCGTTTTCTATAATTCCAAGTATATTTATGAGTCATATGAGACGAAATCTTCAATTATTTTGTAATTTTCAATTTAATTTTATCCGATTTTTACTTATATTCTGGCGAGCATTTTTATTGTCTGGGAATGTAACGAGTTAAAAGATGTTTACACGTCAAAAATGGTTTCATTTTGATGAATCATTCTGTATTTATAAATTTCTGGTTGGTATTATTATTAGATAATAGGTAATATATATTTTGCATGGAATGTCATGAAAATTATCATACACAAATTTTAATACACTTTATACGATGGAATTATTCACATTTTCGTCATTAATCATTTGTATAGTAGATGGGTAATGGGTACCTTTTTATTCATAATACTATCATACTATTTTCAATAATAAAATTAAAGCTCCATGAATTAAGCACCCGAATCAATTTTTTTTTAGAAAAGGCAAAATAGGCAGCAAATTATTTATTAATTTGTGCTTCCAAAATCTTCTTGAAACATATTTGTGCGTACTTTTGTTTTTATATATAATATATACAAAGTTATATATATATATTTTTCTAGCATATCGAAAAACTGCATTAAGTGCATTCATTATAAGAGCTCTTGGTACTATTTTTATATCCGGTATATATAATGTTTACGAGGGTATTATAAGTTTAGTTAGGTGTTCATAAAATTAGTTCATTTTATCAAGTCCGTCTGTCCGTCTGTCTGTCCACAAAAACTAAACGAGTTAACGTGCTGAAGTTTTGTGAGTGTGTTTTCTAGAGCCCAATAACTCAATAAAAGAACATCAAAAATTTTTTTTAATGATTTCACGAAAAAAATCCATTATTTTCATTTAAAAAATATCTAAATAGAAGTACAATAAAATCATTATTTTCGTTGTGAAAAATTTAAACGAAAAAATTCCAGCACCCGGATTTGATTATTTAATTATACAAAAATAAAAAGACTCACAAATACGTTTCAAAAAAATTCTGGAAGTGCAATATAAGGACAATTTGATGACCTTTGCGCAAATAATGATAGGGGTGCCAAGTTCACGTAACCTAAAATAAATCCTGTAAAAAGTATTAAAAGGGTGCGTTCGTGTTCAATTATTGTCTTTATTATTCAACAGTTTGATAAAATTTATTAATTCAAGATCGTAGACAAATAAATATTTGAAGAAGCTTACAAACGCTTTTAAATTCGTTTTGGAATGTAAAATCCATTCGGGATGGGGGTATTTAAGTAATGAACTCAGTTAGTTGCTATTTTCATTTGTTCACTTGTAGTGAATTTATCTGTTTATAAAACAGATAAATTCAATTATTGTCTCATTTATATAAACTCATGTTGGGTTCAAAATTAAATTGATTTGATCGATTAAAATTTGTCCAAACTGTATACCTGCCAGACCAAAATTTAATATGTCATTCATCAATTCATCTACCGCCTAAGATTTAAAAAAAAAACCATCCTGATTAAATTTTTTTAATTGGTCAAGATACAAACACCGCAAGACCAACGATTTTTTATTTAACTGTTTAGAAAAAATATATTTCAGTACTTATTCCAGAGTTTCCGAAAGAAGTCGCCGCTTAGACTATAAAATAAAGTACACGTGAAAACTTAATTTAATATAAAAGGAACTTACTTTGGATGTTTATCAAATAATATTGGCAAATATTCGTCAACGGGTACCATATTTCTTAACGGTTGACCATTAAGTAGTTTTTTCGCTCCACGATAGCTTAATACATAGCCCAATGTCCAATATGAATATCCAGCTTGAACTAAATAACGTGATACCCATGGTTCGGATGATTCCACTAACCGCTTACGACCCAAATATCTGAAAACAAACGACTCTTCATAGAATTTGGATCAAAATGACATTTTTAGTGTTTATAAGCCTAAAATACTAACATTAAATCCCAATCACCAAGTTTATCAGCTTCTTTCATTATATTTAAGACTTTCACACGAAAATATGGTTCAAATCGGACATCATCCTCAAGAACCATTGTCGTTGCGTAATTATTTTCAATAATCTACGAAAATAAAAATTTATTTATTCATGAAATTGTCCTAGTTATACATTTTTTGGCGAATTTTTTACTTTCGTGCATGATCTACACCATGAAGTTAACAACACAGTTACTATATTTTATATACAAGAGAATTTCACTGGAGTACGAATAATAGAAAATAGATTTAATTTACAAATACTACCTAGTGACACCCATAAAATATGTATTTAATTAATTAATTATAGTTATATACAAATATATATTTAATACGCCAAAGAAATATAACTTCCAATGCTCGTACATAATAAAAAAAACACGAACACACTTTTTAAAAATTGAAAAATTTGTATCTTACCTTGTTCCAAACATTATAGTGACTTAAAAAACAACCAATTTCACCCAGGGTCATTGGCCTAAAAAAATCGAACAGTATAGAATCAACATTTTTGTCGGTAAATGAGGACAAAATAAAAATCCTGAAAAATTAGGAAACAAAAAACATACCTTTTATGGTAGGGATCTGAAAATTCAGGCATAAAACCAATTCCCATTTCACGTAAAATCGTATCGTTTAACGTCCTATAACAAAATAAAAGTAAAACAAAAATTTAATATCTCGAAAACGATTGCAAATATTAAAACAGATTTTAAAAAATGAGGTATCAACATTCGGATCTGGTCGAAATTTGTTCAACTAAAACAGGCATTATTCTGAAGATCTTTTCAGTTTTTCTAATTTCAACCGCCTTCCACCATTAAAAATGGAGGCACAAAATGGCTATGCAATTTTGAAAAAAGGTCATAAAAAAAACCTTGACCAAAAATTTTCTTATTTTCCCATTATGAATGAGTATACCCTTTCAAAAAAAAAAAAATTCGCAGAAATCGGTTATCACATATAAATTGAGGATTTTCCTCGATTTCCCGGGGATCCCATCATCAGAATGCGATTTGGTGCAAATGGAACCAATGGGAAACCAAACCCTTTAAAACAAAACAAAAATTCAAAATCGGTTCATAAATGACGGAGTTCTGAGGTGACACACATTAAAAAAAAAAAATACAGACGAATTGAGAACCATCCTCCATTTTGAAGTCGGGTTAAAAACAGACTAGATTCGTATTGAAAAATATTACATACGAAATAAAAGATATTGAAAAAATAAATGGAAAATTACTATACATTTTTTTAAATATTTTTAAAAGCAAAGATTCTCGGAGTTTAAGATCTTATGAACTTTTTATCTTATTTTGATAATTTCTATTACCTGGTAAGTTTTTTATATCAATTTCCCTTGAGAACACACTCTGTATAGCACATGAAACTATATTTTAGTTTGAAATGTAACTTAGTTTTATTCCATCTACTTTATTTAAAATTTATGTATCATATGTATATAATTTTGTACAATATCCGATGTACGATGTCAAAGGATTGCTTGTGAAATTTCTTCAAAAATTTCTAACAAAATCATCCGTTAGCAAGTCATACGTGGGCTCTACATTAATACAAATAATCTTTATAAGATTAAGTATTTCTATGGATACATATAGAAAATTATAGGTTTATTCTAAATGGATCTTTTATAGAAAAAAAAAAAAGACGAATTGTGAACCATCCTCCATTTTGAAGTCGGGTTAATAAATGCATGATCTTTCTCCGCTGAAAATATTGAAAGTCTAGATCAACCTTTTTTGAAGTTATACTTCTTTAGGCGCGTTTGATATATGGTTAGGTTAGGTTAGAGTGGCTGTCCTGGAGTGAGACACTTTTGGACCATAGGGTCCGTTGTGATACCGAAAAAGTGGGTTGACCCATCCGCGACCACTACTCCATGAACCATGAGCTGTTTAAGAACAGAAAGAGTGCTTTGACGTCAACGGACTTAGGATCGAAGAGGTCGTCAAAGAAAGGCTGACTCAGATGAGCCCATCTCCTCATGGTAAGGACTGGACAGTGACAGAGAAGATGAGACATCGTTTCCTCCTCCTCCCCACTGTGACAGCTCCTGCAATAATCGTGATGCACTGGTAGGCCCAGTCGTTAGCGTGCCTGCCGCCTAGCCAGTGGCCTGTAATAGCCGCTACGATTTTACTTATTGAGGCCCTTTGAAGCGAGATAAGATCTACGGAACGTCTACGATTGTTCTCCGGCCATATCTGTTTTGTAGTACCACAAGTGCGTTCCTCCCTCCATCTAAGATTGGCCTTTCTTCAGATATCCTCATTCAGAAGCAGCTTGCAGTTCGAAAACGGAACTCCCGGATGCCTATTGATGCTTGTGTCCGACAGCCTTGTGCTTCTAGTAATCTCGTCGACTTCACAATTCCGTGGAATGTCCTTGTGTCCTGGTACCCATATCAGGTTTACATTCATTTGTTCCGCCAGCTCATTTAAGGACGTTCGGTAGTCCTGTGCTACCTTTGAGGTTAGGTAGACTGAGCTTAAGGATTTTAGCGCTGCTTGGCTGTCGGTGAGGATACCTCGTTAATAATCATCACTTCCGCTTGATACACACTACTTAAATCTGGATTTTCAGAGTAAACCCCACAACCTACTTTCCTCTCTAACTTAGATCCGTCGGTATAAAATACCACATCCTTTGCCTTAAACAAGTTCTCATCCCATAGTTTGATATTCCAGCGATTGATATGTACGTTTAACGATTATTTTTAGCATGCGCGAGCAACAAATCTACACCAAGAAGGTAAATTTTAAACAAAATTAAAGTTACTATGTTATATATGCAAGTTCATTATAGTACGAACAATAGTTAGTAGATGATACTATTTAGTAACATCTATTAAATGTTTATTTGGTTATTTTAATCATTCTAGTTAATACATTTAAAGATGTCATTTGAAAAGATTTATAGCGTACTGTACACTAGATCTCGAACTTCAATAACTAGTTTTGATGGTGCCATACATGCGTTGCCCGGGTACTTTTTGTATCCATCAACAAACTTTGTATTTTATATGTATAGATCAGACAAAACATAATAAAGAAAATTTATGATACAAATTACAAAGTACAAAATATAAAGTTTGTTGATGGGTACAAAATGTACACTCTGGCTGGCGACGCTTGTATTCATCGACACAAGTATTGAGCGATACCAATTTTTATTTCAACGAGTATTCCGTCTCGTAAAGAACATCCATAGTCTTAAATAATCGAATAGACAGAGATAATTCAATAAGAGTGTTACCTACACTACCATCAAAATTTAAAATTTGTAAGTGTTCAAAAACTGTTCTTTCGTAAAATTGAAAGAAATCAAAAAGTTAAAGTTGCAAGTCTCTATCTTTTCACACTTTTATCTGTCAGTTGTAGCTTCTCACAGGCTAGCAACTTTCATATAAGGTATTAACCAGTGATTTCCTAAGTAGTCCTCTAGGCATATGGGCCTCCAGTAGTTATGCCGCGAGACGAGACGAGAGTGACATGTCTCTTGAATTGTTTTGACTTGTATAAGTTTCCTATAGTCTCGTCACGTTGAAAAAATCTCAGAAACTACATAGGAAAAACTTAAATCATTACCACCGAAAATTATTTGCTATTTTGAGAGAGTATAATCGCCTGTCTCTCTAATATTTATCGAAAGTCAGAATTCTAACCTCCGTTTCGTCTCTCGCTGACTTAGTCTCATCTCGTCTGTCGCGGCAACACTAACCCGCAAGGGTTCAACTCCAACTAGCAAGGGGTCCACACCATCAAAGAAAAATTTGGCTGTGCATGAGATGTGAATGGGGGTCGGTGAGAATGGATCATCATAGAGATAAGATATATAGAATAGGCAAGTCATAGGCGCGCGTGTAAGTGGAAACGTCCCGTCAATAGAAAGAAGAGAACATCGATGAGGTATTCTTGTCTCTTTCTAAATGACTACTAAATGACTACTAATGACTAATATATAACAGAGGTGGGCGCAGACGCCTCGCCGGAGTCGAACGGACTCTCCATAAGCTGGGTGAAAGTAAGTAAAAAAGGTATGTTTTGAAATAAGACGGAACGATGTTTCAATACAGGTTGCCTACCGATTATTGCCCAATAATTTATTCAATCAATTTAGAATTAGTTTTATAAAATATTTATTGTTTAAAAAATATCTTTTACAATATGGAGAGATACACCAAAAAACATAATAATAATAATAATAATAACAATAACAATAATAACAACAATAATGATGATAGTAACAATAATTACAACAACAACAACAACTATATGTATTCCCACTTTATGTAAAATTGAACCATTTAGAAATTAGTAACAAATTACCAAAACTACCCCACCGCCTCCCCACCCACCCAGCTTTATCATTGGCATCTTTTTTGTATCCAGTGTCATCAAATTCCCATGACACTATACCTCCTACTAAGAAAAAATAATTAAATCAAGTAAATAATTGTTTATTAGTTCTCCGATATGAATAGTTTAGGCAAATTATTTGGAATTTCCTAAAATCTAGTTCTAAAATCTAAACTAAAGCTAAATCATCAAAAAATTTACAAGCGGTAAATGTAAAAGATCAAAAGATTTATATTTTATAATTTATGTATTGTATACTTTGTATAATAGTGACCATAAAAAAGAGTTGGTATTATTATATTTTTTTCAGAAAATGTTTTAATTAAAAAAAGAAAATAATAATAATTGGTAGGGGGATACCCTATGTTTTCTCTATCTCTCTTCCTACCTCTCACTCAGAGCTGAGTGCAATCAAGGTCTGCCCACCTAGGATATATAATGATTATATATTAGTCATTTAGAAGAGATAGCGACACGTCATCGATTCTCTTTCTCTTTCTATCTGCAAAACAACTTTTGACTCAGCTTGCCTATTCTATATAAATTATCTGTATGGAGTGGATCCCATTTAGGTAAGTCATCTCCAAAATTTAGGCCTTCCGTAAGTGTCATAATGCGCCTAACACAGATTTTACCTATGTCTAATAATACACAGAGAAATTACATAAATTTGAGCAAGTAGATACTTAATCACTCCTTCTATCAACGCTTGTTCAGACTTGTACCAGAACTTTGCTTGACGGCGCAGACTTGTACCACTTGCGCGGCCTTGTTAAATTCGTCAATTATCAATATCAAGAGTGTCACGGGACAAATAGTGTTGGAAGCTTGGGGCAAGAAAATTATGTGATTCAGAGTAAACATGGTGCAGTTTCAATTAAAAAAAGATACATGTAAAAACTTTTTTTATTTAAAAATTTTCCATTCCAAGCCTGACGAAGTAAATAGCTCTGTGTCAGCTGAAAAAAAAAACACGTTTGAAGTTTATGAATATGTAAAAATTAAATATTAGCAAGGCAGGTGGTCTAAGGAAAACAGAAAAGTCAGCACGGGGTCTACAGAACAAAAAAGTTTGAGAAGCTCTAATGTAAACTATGGTGTAACATCCCACGCGTGTAATATATATTATGTCAGACGATTCAAGCACATAACAGTTTTTAAATATTCTGATCACTAGCGCTTGTACAATTACATTACATCCATATATTGAAATAAGATGCACATAAATATAAACCATATTTTGACAAAATGGAAACCCGACTTCAAAAATCAGATATTCTATAACAAAAAATGCACTAAAAAGTAAAAAAATAATTGCATATTCTTGTGCCAATTTTAGTTCACCTAAGCAAAAATTTTTAAATATATATGTACAATTATTGTTATTTTTGGAGGCGGTGTCCAAGAGTTAAGTGAATTTCTCTATGCTGGCCGCCTCCAAAAATAACAATAATTGTACATATATATTTAAAAATTTTTGCTTTGGTGAACTAAAATTGGCACAAGAATATGCCATTATTTTTTTACTTTTTAGTGCATTTTTTGTTATAGAATATTTGATTTTTGAAGTCGGGTTTCCATTTTGTCAAAATAGGTTTTATTTTTCGCTTTTTTGTGACTTTGAAGTTGTATAACTTATTTTATTTGTCTAAATATGGGTAGACCAACTTTTAGTGCATTTCTTTATAACACATTTTTTTTTATCCGTTTTATTTATTTATTTTTAATTTTTAGTGCAGTTTTTCATAACAGATTTTCAGTTTTTTTTACATGCATTTTGTTTTTTTTTTGTAAAAAATTTTTTTTGGGCTCGATTTTTTTTGTAAAAAATTTTTTTGAAGTCGGTTTTTAAAAAAATTTTCTTATTTTCCCATTATGAATGAGTATATCTTTTAAAAAAAAAATTCGCAGAAATCGGTTATCACATATAAAATGAGGATTTTCCTCGATTTCCCGGGGATCCCCTCATCAGAATGCGATTTGGTGCCAATGGGACCAATGGGAAACCAAACCCTTTAAAACAAAAATTCAAAATCGGTTCATACATGACGGAGTTCTGAGATGACACACATAAAAATAAATAAAAAATTTTAAAAATAAAAATAAAAAAAATTTTAAAAAAATTAAAAAAATACAGACGAATTGAGAAACATCCTCCTTTTTGAAGTCGGGTTAATAAAATTAGGAACTCTTTGAATTGATGCAGGTATGTAGCAAGTAGTACATGTGGCCACAGAAGTGGTGCTCATTTTTCAAAGCATATTTTTTTTGTGCCTTATTCATTCTAGTCCACAGTACACAGCACGGTTTTTTTTAATGATTAGTAACAAGCCAAATTTTGTCAGTAGCTTCCTTTCGATGAGACGCCCAACTTTTCTCTCGTAAAAATTTTCGATGATAGTGACTAACGAGCGCGCATAAGAGAGTAACTTGTTTGTTTGACGATAGCAAAAATTTTATCAGTAACAGTTTATTTGTTAGTTAAATTGAGAGATAATGTAATAAAGACTTCAAAAAAACTTTAGTCCTACAAAATGGATGGTGTGACAGACAGGTACCCACCCCAACATGTTCAATAAGAGGAATACATGGACATACAGCGATTTTTAATATTTTCAAATAAATCTTGTATAATTTTAAATAATTATTGTAAAATTTTATGTACACTCCCGTTCAATATAATTGAACAGACCTGAAATGTTAATTTTCTTACATTTCATAAAACTCCTCACTTTTGTAACTCTCTGTATAATTATTCATAAGTGTGAAAAAAGAAATGGAAGTATAGTAAAAAATATTTACTACAAGAATAATCAAAATTGTGAGAAGACTGATTCGGTCCAGATCTGTTCAATTTTATTGAACGGGAGTGTATCTGATTCAAATTAAAATTTAAAAAAATGTATTTTAATTATAAGAGTTTTTTATTACGTTATTTGATGAGGGGGGGGGGGGTACAATATCTTACCCCCAGAGCCCGATCTGGCTTTCGCCGGGCCTGCTGACGCGCTAAAAGAAGTATAACTTTAAAAATTTTAAAAAAAAGATCGCTACTCTTGTGCCCCATAGTACACATAGACTGTTGTCAGTTTCAACGAGTATTCTGCCGTTCCTTAAGAAAATATACATATTTACACTTAAAATTTGAAATTCGATACACATTTTCTTAAAAATAATACTGATTTAAATTTTACATTAAAGTATATAAATAAAATTATATAAGTATATATAAAACTATAATCGCAGCATCTATTTTATCCTAGACATATATTCCAAAGCATATATTATTTATGTTAAGGGAGTTCGATCGAATCCTATGGAAAACGAATTTTCCAACTTATCTTATTAAATATCGTATTCTCAAAATTTGAAAACGATCCACCGTCAATTTTTTAAGAAAAAAACTTTTAGATATGACGTTTTTCACAGGTCTTATATATACAGACTCTTTTCTCATACATTTTTTTATTTTTTGACCTATTTTTTGGCAATGTATAGATTATCATATGAGATAGCAATTATGATGAACACATAAGAGCGGAGCAGGGTCTAACTTTGAAATTTTATATGGAAACCCATATTTATTA
Organism: Nineta flava; assembly: GCA_963920215.1. NCBI lineage: Eukaryota > Metazoa > Arthropoda > Insecta > Neuroptera > Chrysopidae > Nineta > Nineta flava. The sequence continues at coordinate 118,912,593 of OY986041.1, forward strand.
TTGAATATTCGTATTCTACGGCAAAAAATACGTAGCTTTGGTAGGAAAACATTTTCTTAAATGTGCCAATTAGAAATAGATAGAAAATCGAAATCAACAGACAAAAATAAAATAAAAATTAAACAAAATAAATTAAAATATAATAAATTTTATTAAAATTACTCTTGTTAGAATTGCATTCATTGGATTTACTCTTGTTAACATCACATCTTATTAAAATTACTCTTATATTGTCTCAGGATATGTTATTCATTGCTAATTTGGTGACAGTTTCACAACGTTTATTGGTTGTGGCTTGTTTATATATGTTTGACCGACGTTTGACTCTATTCCAAGATCGCTCTTGATTGGTGCTAAGTTATGCGTTGCGCAGTAAACGGATTTTTATATTTTGACATATTTAAAAGGAGAGAGAGGCGTATACACTGGCGATTAATTTCAGTAATTATGTAAACAAAATAATTTAATAAAGACTTCTTTGACTAGTTCCGATCGAACCGCCTTAAAGTAGCAAACTGAGAAATACCTTGAGCAACGTATAACGCGTTAACAGTATATATGCATGCAGATAGTAGATTAACGGAGTAATTTTATTAAATACGAGATGGGGAAGTTTTTTTGAATATTTTTTTTCTCTATCATATCGTAATAATTTGTTTAAGGGTTAATTGCATTTTAATTAGTATCTGAATGAAAAAAAATTTTTGTTATTTTTCTAGCGATTCGGAAAGTTTATTAAATATGATCTATGTTTTTAAATTATTTTATTTAGATTCAATTCATATATTTGATTCAAATTATGTTTGTTTCAGCTTTGTATTGTTTCTGATTCGCAACCGAGTCGAGTGATGGGGTGATGACATCTATAGCCTCTGGGCAGAGCTCTGTTAATACCGGCGATGATAACGTAGCATATCCTCCACATCTAAATGTTACCGGTAATCTTTGGGCGTCGGATCCTCGTTTATTTCAGCTGGTCGCCAGTGTTGCCAGAAGGTTACATTTCTTACATTTTACGTAACTTTTCATCTACCCATGTAACTTGTATGTAAGAAAAAATTTTAGATACTTTTGTGTAAATTTTTGAAAAATTACTTTTTCTCGTTATAATAAGTTTGCCATAATTTCGGTATTCACAAATCTTCGATTAAAAACTCACGCTTTTATAAAATTTAAAAATTTTATATAAAATAAATAAATGAAAATGGATTGAAAAATAAATGTGTGGGTACTTACTTTTTTTATTTTTATTATTTCATTTTTATTAAATACTAGCTGTTTCCCGCTTATATATATATATATATATATATATATATATATATATATATATATATATATATATATATATATATATATATATATATATATATATATATATATATATATATATATATATATATATATATATATATTATATATATATATATTCATATATATATATATATATTCATATATATTATATATATATATATATATTCATATATATATATATATTCATATATATATATATATATATATATATATATATATATTATATATATATATTATAATATATATTCCCGCTTATATATATATATTCATTTATTTCTTTATTTATTTTTTTATATTTATTTCAAATACGATACGATTAACGGTTTTCAAGGTATCCGACCCATAGTGCTAAAATTCCAAACTGTACCCCTTAAAAAAATCGCTAAAATTGGAGGAAAATTTTATGTCTCCGATTTTGATAAAAACTTGAATTTAAGCTAATTTGGACCTAGCGAAAACGATGGCGTTGGTTAAAATATGATACGAATAACGGTTTTCAAGGTATCAGACCAATAGTGCTAATATTTCAAACTGTATGGATTGAGAAGGCCAGATTTTGAAATGTGTTGGCGGACGTTAAAATGAACCTGATTTTCGTACTGTTTGGATCGAAATTAGCCTAGAAAATGATTATTATTAAAATCGAGAACAAAAATTTTCTTCACTTTTTTCACATTTTTTCCAAGGGGTACCCCTTAAAAAAATCGCTAAAATTAGAGGAAAATTTTATGTCTCCGATTTTGATAAAAACTTAATTTTAAGCTAATTTGGACCTAGCAAAAACGATGGCGTTGGTTAAAATATGATACGAATAACGGTTTTCAAGGTATCAGACCTATAGTGTTAATATTCCAAACTGTATGGATTGAGAAGGCAAAATTTTTAAATGAGTTGGTCGGAAGTTAAAATGAACCTGATTTTCGTATTGTTTGGGTCAAAATTAGCCTAGAAAATGATTATTATTATAATCGAGAACAAAAATTTTCTCACATTTTTTCGAAGGGGAACATATATATATCATACATATATATATATATATATATATATATATATATATATATATATATATATATATATACATATCATATATATATATATATATATATATATGTATATAAATATATATATATATATAAATATATATATTTATATTTATTTTTCAACATGTACAATAGTGCAGAGGTGGGCAAGAGTTGACTCGGCCAAGCTCTGAGTGAGAGGTAGGGAAGAGAGATAGAGTTAATACAGGGTAACCTACCAATTATTAATATTTTCTTTTTTTAATTAAAACATTTTCTGAAAAAATATAATAATACCAAATCTTTTTTATGGTCACTATTATACAAAGTAAATAGTACATACAATCATTTTAACCGACTCCAAAAAAAATGAGGAGATTCTATGTTCGACTGTATGTATTTTTTTTAATTTTGACCCCCTTCAAGATTGTTTTTTGATAAAAAAAAAAAAAAAAAAGATAGCCTATGTCCTTCCCCAGGATATAATCTATCTCCTTGGCAAATTTCATTACGATCCGTTTACCCGTTTAGTCGTGAAGAGGTAGCAAACACACAGAATTTTTCAGACATACCAACGTATCTTACGATCAAGCCACGCTGGCAACACTGCTGGGCACACCACGGGCAGTTGAGGTCGACATTTGGATAAGAGAGGCTACTTAGGCCAAGCAATTGGTTAATCAATCTACATGAGATTTCGTAATTTTCTTTTATTGCTTAGTTTATTGATCGAACTCCGCGCTATTGTCGTCACGTGTATTCACGGACGCGCTGTTATATTGTGTTAGTGCTATAGCTAACCGTCCTACACCATACACTATACTTGTCATATTGCGTTGATCCCGCGGAGTTCGATCAATAAACTAAGCAATAACTACAAAAGTATTGTCAGTAGAGAAAAAAGTTTTAAACGAAAGTTGTAGATAATTAAATGATATATAAGTTTGATAATGAGTAAAATTCAATAAAATTGAACGGTTAGTGAGATAAAGACGAAAAACAAACAAAAATAGGGAAATTTGTACTTTTCGAACAAAATAACTCGGAAAATATTGATGCTAGAAAAAAAAGTTTCGAATAAAAAAGTTAGGAAATTTAATTTATAAGAGGAACGGTCCCATAGTTTTTTGCGTAAAGTGAACCGTTCTCGAGATATTGAATGAAACGCGTATTTCGCGATAGTGGCGCCACTGACACTCGGGCGACCCTTCAAATCCACCATTTTGCTTAGAATACACCCCTTTAACAAATCAGACCACTACGAAAATTACGCTATCTCATGTAGATTTCGCTCTTTTTTGCGACAGATTGATTGGGCTATACTGGTGGAATGCTTCAGAATAGTTAACGTAACGCAGTGAAAAACATATTCAATAAAATGTATTCCTGTGTCGTATTAAAAAAAAAATTACAGAAATTTCTAATTTAGATAGATACTAATGTAAATACAATTGATATTTTAAGATTAATTACATCCTTCTGTTTTAGAGAGATAAAATACCTTTACATTGAGTATTGAAGTTAGTTTTTCATGAGAATTATCTAGCTCAATTTCATATATAACTTACTAATCACAAATATACAAATTTGGAAGCTATTTGAATTTGTTATTCATATTGATAAGACTATATTAAAATTGGATGGAATAAATTATTGTATTATTTAGTATTGTGTAAATGTAATACCGGGTGATTTTAAATGATTGATATTTATAACACATAATAGAATGCATAAGACCGACAGTTTTAAATATTAGATTATCAAATGATAATTAATGTGAACTCTAGGTTTTTGAAATAAAATTTCAAATTCGGCCCAATACCTAGATCAGTTTTTGTATTATAAATACGTATTTCGACTACAAAGTAGTCATCATCAGAATATATTAGCTAGTCGTAATTTACTTTTTGACAATCAGAAATAGATAGAAAATCGAAATAAACCAGTAGCCGAGCGGTCTAAGGCGTTATGTTTGCGCAGTATGCATACTTGGAACCTGGGAGGTTATGGGTTCGAATTCCGATATAAGCAGTTTGCCAATTATTAAAGAAAAAAAAAGAGACGGTTAATTGACTAAACTGTCAGCATATGGACAAGAACGGAGTAACCGGCTATGCTTCAGAAGGTTTTCTGCAGTTTTCTTCACGAACTCCAGAAGAATATCGGCATAGTTCCTATCATAGTCGGCTGCAGCCGCATATCCTACCAATTCCTAGTCTATACACAAAAATTCCTTCCACTCCACTCACATACACACATCCTTAGGATGTATCACAATGGACCTTATGGTCGAAGTGTAGCCCGTCCAGGGCAGCCTCTTAAATCTAAGTATCTATCTATCTATCGGTTATTCTGGTTGGTTAAAATAATGTTGGGTCCATATTTTCGCATGGCAAAATCTTGTTTCAAATGTGAAACAAGATTTTCAAATGTATGGCAAGTTTCAAATGTGAATAAGCAAATTGAATTGAAAGGGAAGATTTTTTTACGAATGCGAGTTTTGCATCTTCAAAATCAAAATCTAAAATCGAAATCAATAGACAAAAATAAAAATTAAACAAAATAAATTAAAATGTAATAAATTTTATTGAAATTACTCTGGTTAAAATTACTTTCATTCGATTTACACTTGTTAACATCACTCTTATTCAAATTACTCTTATATTGTCTCAGGATATGTTATTCGTTGCTAATTTGGTGACAGTTTCACAGTTTCGTTGCTAATTTGATGAAACTGTCACCAAATTAGCAACGAATAACATATCCCGAGACAATATAAGAGTAATTTGAATAAGAGTATATTTTTTAATTTTGTAAAAAGAAATGGAATTATAAAACATGTATTTATATTTTTTTAGAGCACATAAATTTTATATCTTGTGTGTGGTAAACAAATAAGCCTATAAAAAATATATATGTTAAGTAAATACATTTAAAGTATTATATCTTTCTCTAACACATACAAATTAAATAATATGTTGTATCTATAAAAAACATTTACTACAAGAATAATCAAAATTGTGAGAGGCTAATTCGGTTCAAGTCGGTTCATTTTTTCTGAACGAGAGTGTACATTTTTCTATAAACCTCATATATTATGTACATTTAGTATTTTAAAATATATTTTTAAGATTATTTAACCATTTCAATTTTGAATATGTTCAAAACGGATTTTACTCATCCCTGGTTAACACCCACTATTTTATGGAACTCTCTTCTCTATGCAATATGTGTGGTGGTATGCAAAAAAGAATTAACCCGCTGGTTTTGAGATAGCTTCAAACATCACTAATATGATAGCCGATAAATGTACTACTACCTTGCAAACATTGATTTATTAGGTTTTGAACAGATGATTGGGCTTGAATCATTTTTGCACAGTATAGGGAACAACGTTTTCTCCCTGCACTTGGGTGGGATAACTCTAATTTGCATGTTTTGTGGGTTGAACCCTTTTTGCATAACACCATCCATATAATATTATATTTTTAATCTACTACATAACAATCAATCTTCTATAATCAGTCTGTATTCTGCAGTTTGTTATTTTAAATCATTGGATTCCTATTTATTTGAATGATAAATTCCACTTCTCGTATAAATTGGCATAATTTAAAATGCATATCACTTTATAACATATAAATTGTTGCAGTATAATATGTAGATTTTTATGCTTTTGAAATGTTTTTTATTGTGTACTGTGTTTTGACTTCAATACATATGTAATAGTTTGCACAGCATTAGTTCGCAACTCAAACGCTTTAAAAATATTAAAACGAAAAACAAACTTCTTTACGACAAAAGCAAACAATTATGTAAAGAAAACATATAAAGTGCTATTATGAATTTAATAAATTTTAATAGTATATTAAAATTAAATAAATAATTATTAAAATAAATTAAAACTAAAAGTAATAATTAATATTATTAATTAATAATAATTAATTATTAATTAAAAAAATCTTCTAACGTGGTTAGAATTCGTGTATTTTAAGTTACACGAACTTTACCATTAATTTTGGTTGACTTACCCCCACCACTTTCTTAACAACATAAAATCTGATAAATAAAATAGCTCACGCATTGCAAAAGATAATGTCGACATTTCTGAATCAACTATGGGCATATAATATTAGTCTAAGAGCTAGCGAACCATCCGACAAACCCGTTTCCCACAAAGCTAAAATTTTTTTAAATGATGTTTTATTATCGGCCAATTAAGAAAGTACCGTTCTGGCAGGCATCTCGCGGTTGTGTCATCATCCCTTAAATTTTTTTAAATGTCAAAAAAAAATTTTTTTAATCTACTCCCACAAGGCTACAATTTTAATATGTTATAATTTACATATGTCTAAGTGTAGCAAAAATTGACAACCTATTTAGAGGGTTGCAAGTATGTACCAGACGGTAGTATGCACAGTATACCATGATATAATGTACTCTGTTACACCCAAATTTCACTCTACAAATGCCTGTGACAAAATACACCATATCATAGTAGCTGCAAATAGACAGCGATAGATACACTATACGTTGACTACAGATTGGGTGTATTTAAAAATACTAACAGTTTAATACGGACCAATTCGCGGTTTTGATCGTATTTGTATCTCAAGGATTCTTCATCTAATAGAAAGTTTTACTGTCAACGGACGAGAACCTTTACTGAAACTGTATATTCATACATAAACTACGAAACCCTGATCTAAATACCAGTTCAAAATATTTAATTAAACTCTAATTAGATCATTTTTTTAATTTAATTTCAACTAATTAAATTACTGAAATTGGAAATATAATGTTATGTATTTTATTATTAAAAGCTTTCAAATGAACGTACCTATATAGGTTTCAAATTATATTCTAATTAATCCAAAATTTTCTAAAACTGTATATTCATACATAAACTACGAAACCCTGATCTAAATACTATAGTTCAAAATATTTAATTAAACTCTAATTAGATCATTTTTTTAAATTTAATTTCAACTAATTAAATTACTGAAATTGGAAATATAATGTTGTGTATTTTATTATTAAAAGCTTTCAAATGAACGTACCTATAGGTTTCAAATTATATTCTAATTAATCCAAAATTTTTGTGATATTTAAGAACGTATTAAATTTGTTTGATCAGATTTTTACAGTGTGTTCGAAAAAATAGTGTCCAAACAAAAATTTAACAGGTATAATTATTTGGCTGTTTAAATTGTCGCGCACTTACGACATACATTAAGCTAATAAGTTTGTATTGTGGATGTAGTGCGCAAACTAATAGGTTATAATTTGTCATGCTTGCCTATGTAAAGGTAGATGATAGTTATATTAAATAATTATTATTTAAATAAATAATAAATATGTATAAAATATATAATTGATCTTTATTGATTTGATTTATGAAATGTTATATATTTTAATATGTAAATTACCATGGTTGTTAACATTCAAAGCAACCATGATAATAAAGGTAGTTATAGTTGTTATGCAACAGATAAAAATGATGAACAAAATTATTATAATAATTTAATGAAGAAGCGATACCGCTACATACTTCTAACTTCTGCCCTATGTTTGAGGGTGGTAAATTACTATATTTTTAAAGAAAAAATCTTTCCAAAATCTTCCAACAGATAAAAATGATGAACAAAATTATTATAATAATTTAATGAAGAAGCGATACCGCTACATACTTCTAACTTCTGCCCTATGTTTGAGGGTGGTAAATTACCATATTTTTAAAGAAAAAATCTTTCCAAAATCTTCCAACAGATAAAAATGATGAACAAAATTATAATAATAATTTAATGAAGAAGCGATACCGCTACACCTACATTCCAGCCTTGCCCTATGTTTGATATTTTAATGTTATTAATTCAAGTGGGAATCACGTATGTGAATCGTTTAAGAAGAATCGTAAGCGAAAACATGCCAGCAAAAACTGAAAACATGAACGACGAACTTAAAGATATTATAAGTACGAATAATAATTTTAAAATACTTATTATTTTGGACAATTTTTTTTTAATTTTCAAATTTGAGAAAGAACATGTACCAGCTTAGGGTAGTTGTCGAATGAAATGCGTTGTCGATGAAGTTGGCTCAATTTTTGATAAATTCTTCAAAATATAATTATTTAACTTCGTTTAAAATTTCAAAATTATTTATCGTTTAGTTTTGGTAAAAATCGCTCTCACAACACATTGTACGATTAACATTACAGGTATTTACAAAAGTAGTGATTTCACCATTCGATCGATTTGGCAAAAACCTAGGACAATGTGAAATGATGTTATTTATATTTTGAAGAAAAAAAATTAATGACTGAGATTTGTATACCGTGTGTGTTGGAACGCTTTGCTAATAGAAAATCAATGTTAAATATTATTTACTATAATTACTATACACAATATGCTTAATAAAGAAATAAAAATAGTGGGGGTACTCTGTAGTGTATGTGTTGTGTACATAATGCTGGCTGCTGTGTAAAGTCAGTACTGTAGAAACATCTAATGAGAGTGAGTTAAATATATTCATTGTTGTCTTCTTAAATTTAGCCATTACTTCTAACAATTGAAAATTCTCTTTTGAATATCCCTTATTATTTGTATGTGGAATGTTTGAAAATAAATGATAGAATTCTATTAACGGTATAACATAAAACAACAATCCACACAAATGAAATGAAAAATAAAACCCCAAAAAAAATAGAATTTCGAAAAAAAATTAAACCAACGGTTCGAATATTTCTCCATTATTTGCTAAACAATATCCGAGTCGATTGTAGAAATCTACTCGGGTATTTTCTAGCACTTGAGGAGTAATATTCGCACAATTGTCAACAATTCTTTGTCTTGCAACAATTGTTGCAAATTTTCAGGCCTATTCCGCGAAATTTCAAGCCTATTTCTATTATTGTGTAATAACCCATTGTTGGAATACGTTTATACCATTAAAAAACAACCAAATATTTCCTATGCCTTCACATACGTAATGAATAATAATATTATAAATTAAGTGTGCATTACTAAATCCTCACTCTTAAATGACATCAAACAAACATGATCCTACAAGCAGCATGTATGTATGTGTATGTATGGTTAGTAAATATTTCATTTATTTATTTAACATTGATTCCCTATTAGAAATGCTGTTGAAAACAGACTGTATACACTACGTAAATTAAAATAGACCCAATCTAGAAACAATGTACATTGATATGTACACAGTGATATGTATACAGGCAGTGATATGTACATCACTGTCTATGCACAGTGTGCCATTATGTGGACTACTTTGTTACACCGAAACTGCACTCTACAAATGTTTGTGAGTTTGGGTGTAACAGAGTGCACCGTATCATGGTGCGCTGTATATGGACAGCAATAGATACATACATTGTTTCCAGATTGGGTGTAGTTTTAAAAAAAAAGCTGTATAATCCAAGCGAACAAGTATTCTCAGTCTATTCATACAATTGATGTGTGTTCTGAGCTGAAACTATTTAACACGATTACTGCAAGACAACTACCCAATAATACGACTCTTGCCTGTATACGAGGTACATTCAAGTCAAAAAAGTATAGTCTACAATCTTAGTCTATTCATATAATTGATATGTGTTCTGACCTGAAACTGTTTAACACGATTACTGAAAGACGACTATTTTAATGCATGCAATGCAAACAATACTTTTGAACAACAATTGCTTCTCAAAACAAATTCTTGTGAAAAATGTTAATTTCAAAGTTTTGCTCTTTAAAATCAACATTTACTAATAGTTAGTAGTTATTTGAAGATGTATTACTTACTGTAAACTATTTGATATTTATTAAATAAGTTTCAAGTATTAAGAAAAGAAAATTTTCCAGAAAACTATTTTACATTTTGTAAAACATTTTAAATATATATTTTCTATTTTGCATTTTCAATAAATTCCTATAAACCATTTACCATTTAGCATTTTCAAGAGCATTTAAACATTTCCATTTTAAATATGTTCAATAAGGTATTTAATTCACCCCTGTGTTCAATCACGTATCACATGTCCTAGAAGTATATTCATTTGTAAAGAAGCCTCGAATATCATCACAGTTTGAGTGGATCAGTCTATTTTCAAAATGACGGGGAGGAAACATATGAATGTTTCCCCCCACTTGTAATCCATTTATCATTTTATTTAAACGTGTGAAATATAACCAGTATAATAAGTTGCCCTTTTACTTTTAAATAAATTCCCCTTACGCTCATATAATAGTCAAAACAAATGAATTCAGCTCTAGCAAAGATGACGGTAAATGTATTCACTTTGAATTTCGTGTCTCTGCCAATCAGCGATTAGTAGGACAGAAAGGGATATTTAATTTAAACTGACTTACTGCCAAACAACAAGTTTGTATGGATGTGTTTAAGCTTCTGTTTATAAATAGAAGTCAGTTGTATCAGCATTTTTGGAAATTCATCCCTAATTCACGTAATGGTTCGGATGAAAAATTCCATGAGGCACACGACTAGTAAAATAATAAAAATATGTAGCTACCCCACTAATCGCCGATTATCAGAGACTTGAAATTCAAAGTTAAATACGAAGGGGTTATCCATAAAATACCTACGCATAAAGGTGGGAGGGGAGAAATAACCTTACGTGACGAGGTGTGACGAAGAAGGGGCGGGATTCAACCAAACGTGACCAGACGCGACATTTGAAATTCCTACATCAATTATGTTGTTTTTTTAAACTATGGATTTTTTTAATTCGGGGTACGCAGGAGAAAGTTTTGTTTCTAATTATTCTATGAATAACCAAATATATAGATCGGTCACAATTGGTAAAGTTACTCATGACATCATATTTCAAAATGACGGCTTTGGTCAGGCTACATTTCAACAATTAGTTATATTTTTCATTAAAAAAAAAGATGACTTTCATTAACAAAATAATAATTTCTTGTTTATTTTATTAACGTAGTCCTAGTAACGCATATGTAACTATCACAGTTGAGCCTGACTATTCTTTTTCTAATTATTGCCACCAGATATCATAGTCCTAAGGAACAAACACCAATAGCTGCTACGTCTTCATGATAAGTACTAATAATTGCCAAAGAATAAAAATTATCTTTATATTACTAATTTTTATATGTTACTAATAATCATAAAATCCTAAAAGTAATCATTCATTTAGGGGGGAGATTAGGTTCAGGTTTTATGACGTATTATGAAGTAAAGGGTTAGCAAATATGTGACGCAGCGTGACAAAGGCAGTGGGAGGGATACAAAATTCGATAATTTTGCTATGACGTATTTTATGGACGGCCCCGAATACCAGAACTGTTGACCGATGTATGACCGGTCCTGTACATCAGCTCTACCTTAAATAAAATAAATGATGTAGTAAAAACAAAATTTAATTTAATTTTTAAATGGTTAGTTAAAAACTCCTACAGTTATAGTGGAATTTCATGTTATCATGTTAACATGAAAATCAAATACGTTATAATAAAACTTTAAAGTATCGTTTGAATGAAAATAGTTTTGTGTGAAATTGTTGTTTATATAAATAAAACACATCATCAAACTTTTCCTAATTCTCCTAAAACATATATACGACTACAATTTGTATCCATAATAATATATGCAGCACGTTTTAAGGTACCACTTGAGTGACTTGATCAATTTAAGGCAGGGATGTCAAAGACACGGCCCGCAATCGCAATGTGTGACAGACAGAAGAATCATGACTTCACTCGATTCCTCTACGGAAGTTTTAAAATGCGCACACTACAACATTTATAAGTAATTTCAAGGGCAGCGCGTGCCTAGACAAGCGAGAGAGGTAGACAGTAACGCCATCTCTTAGCAACAAGCGGAAATACCACGAAGGCTAGAATCTTCCACGCGCTTCGAGTCTAGACTAGAACCTTCCTTATTGATATAAAAGGAGTGCGTCGGCACGACGTTAGTCAGTTGAGTCGAGTAATCGAAGCGATACGGTCGGAGAAAGATTTTAGTTAATTTAGTTGTACTGCGACATAGTGATTGTGAAGTCCAGTGATTGTGAAGGTATTGTGCATTTGTTTGTGTCCTGCGCATGCGATATCCATAATTGTTGTGTCGAGTTCCATAATTGTTACGATTTTGGCATAATGTCACAAAAACGTAAAGTTGATAATAAGTGCAGAGTTTGAATGAATGAAATGAAATTTTGAAGCTTCACAGGGCACCAGTTCATTTGTAAATGGAGTTGATAGATCTTCAATCAAACAGTATTTTGAAAGAAAAATTTAAAGAGGTTAACGCTCTTACATTTTATACACAATATTTCAAGAGTTTGGATAACTACCCGCAATTAAAAAAGCATGCAGCACGCATTCTGTGCATGTTTGGTAGCACCTATTTATGTGAGCAGATGTTTTCCGTCATGAAAATAAATAAGAACAAACATCGCACAAGACTTACGAATGAACATCTCCAATCAATTCTTAAAATAATTACAACGAATATGATACCTGACATCAATGAGCTTGTCAAAAACAAGAGAAGTCAGGTATCTGGATCCTCGAGCTCAAAATAATTACCCTCTTTTATAACTTTGATATGATTTTTAACAACCGTATATTATATACTATATAATTAAGTAAATAAAATGTTATAATAATTCAGTACATTTTTTTTATTTGAATCTGGCCCGCCTACACATTCTAAATTTAATATATGGCCCTCTGCAAAATTGAGTTTGACACCCCTGATTTAAGGTATGATGTCCATAGAGATTATATATACATAGAGTAGACAAGCCAAATCAAAAGTTAAGTCCTGCAGATAGAGAATCGTTGAGGTGGAGCTATCTCTCTTTAATGGCTAATATACAATCATTATACATTAGGCATTTAGAAAGAGATAGCTCTACCTCACCGATGTGTCTGACCTCTCTTTCTATTGACGGGACGTCTCCACTTACACGCGCGCCTATTACTTGCCTACTCTATATATATTATCTCTATGATGATGTCCCTTGTCACTCCTTTTCAACCACAAATTAAGTCACATGGTTGACGTACCAGCGATAATTTGCAGAGTCAACGTCGCTCGCTGAAATGAGCGTCAAATGAAATATTAATATCGAAAGTTGATATATCGATAAATAGACCGCTAAAAAGGGAGTATTTTAACACGTATTCTAAAAGAGTCCCCAAACTCTACGATCCTAAAGCCCCTGTATGATTTAAGACATTGAAATAACATTATTAGAAATAGATAATATGATCACAAAATAGTAGATTTAAGAAAAATAAAAATAAAATACTTAGAAAAAAAGCTTTTCACAAAAAGTTCCTCTCTATGCGTATACTTACTACATGATTATTACAAATGATTGAACAATGTTAAAACAATAATTCATTCGGATATCTTTTTTTTAATGAAAAGACTTACGGAGAAAAGTATTTGCGAATACTATACCAATTAAAATTTAATATAAGAATAATAATAAATTATAGAAGTAAAATAACCCGAATACTTAAAAAACCGAACAAAAAAAGAAAATGATGGAAACAAATACTTATACAATATCTCTAACGTAAAACGACGTTTAGGTACTGTGAATGCCATCTATCGAGTAATATGGAAAACTGTATAAATATATATGTACAGAATGTATCAAAGAAGAGTGGCATTTTATATCACAGTTTTGCCATCTATCAACTAATGACTAAAGTAGTTTCCCATCTATCAAGTAATGACTGAAATTGTTTTAACTAATTAGCTACATTTATTTATAAATACATGTGACGTCAATTTATATGAATTTTTGATAGAAGATACTCCCTGTTTGCTCTTAATTGCTTCGTTATCATGTCGACAGTACACATTCGGCGAGGCAAGGCGAGATATAACGAGCACGAAAGTGTAATTACAACGCTCAGTCTGCCTTGTGTCGACTCTTCTCGCCTCGTCTACGCTCCATTAAAAGTCGGTTTTTTTGACACGAATCAAATAAAACGAGTGGTGAATACATTTGGCACCAGCACGAAGGACACTCTCGTCTACATTCGATTCAACTTTCAACCACCATTTTTAAATATTCAACTATCAACAGCTTTAATTGTACCAATTAATTTTAATATTTAAACACGGAAATAAATAAAAACTGTATAAATTATAAATTATCATTACCAAAGAATAAAAATTGACTTTTTCAGGTATACCAACGTAATTTCTTGCCAAGTTGACTAACTGACGAGAACTGTATTGCCGGCCAAACAATCGGCGAGAGTGTACACAGCTCCACTCGCCGCGATTCCAAACCTTACGAATGTCTCGCCGAGACCAAAGAATACAATATACACTTTGCCGAGACATTCGCCGAGTGTGTACTGTCGGCATTATGATTTCGAAGATAGATGAGGGGGGGGGGGGAGTTGAACTTATGGTTTACTAAAAGATAGATTTTTCTTGAGGATACGTACACCAATTTTTGTCTGGAATCGATATACAGAAATTATAAGAGTTGAGAATTTGTAGGGGCCTGAGTTATTCCATAGACTAATTTGAATCCAAAAATACAAAATTCATTAAAAATAGACGACGAACATATAATATTCAAATAATAGCCCTCAGATTATTTGAAAATGTTACCATAAAACTCAATTTCGAAGTCAGTTCCAGAAGATGCTCAAGAAATTTGTTATATATTTTCGTTTTTAAGTTATCGTGTTGACGGACAGATGGCTAGATGGGCAGACATTTTATGAACACATTGTATTAAATAATTACTGACCATATATTTATTACTCACTGACTTATTGAGTTAATAATAAGAAATATAAAAAAATAAATAAACTTACCGTCCATCAACAGCATCCACCATAGTAGCATTTAAACCTAATTCATCAAAACACACTTTCATACGATGTCGACGTTCCGGTCGACGTAATAAATTGATCATAAATATTTCAGAAAATCCTAATTTATCTTTCACTGGCAACACAATATCACTATCAAACAATTCACTATTGTACAATGCGGGTCCATTATTTAATATTTCTAATTTTAAATTAATTAACTGTTGTAAATCTAATATTAATTCATCATTCTGTTCCAATGGAATCATTACATAACCATAATGTTCCATATTGCAGATATGCATTGGTATATTCGATTTATTCGCGGAAATTGCAAATGTTATAATATCATCTTTTGGTCCATCATAGTCTACAATGTTATCCGAGATAAATGTTAATTGATCAGTGTGTTTAAGACGTAAATTAATTAGAACACAGGAATGGACCATTGGAACGGTAAAACATCCAATTTGTTCACGATTTAATATTGGTTTATAGTTTTCGGTACGTTCATAGTAATATTCGTTGGTCATACCACACCAAAAATTTGAATAGAGGCCATCGGATTTGAGTACAGGTGCTGTAACCATATGATTTTGCTCGATTAAGCTGAGTAACGTATTTGGATTTGTTAGAAAAACATCACAATCAGTCATCTGTAAACGGAAAGGATTATGCTTTATTTAAAATATAAAAAGGCTTTCAAAAGGGCCCTATCCGATTTTCGGGGTTCATTTATTTATTTAACCCAATTAAAACAAAAACCACTTAAAATTGATGTCAAATTTATTCGTTCGGCACTGGACTTTTTATGCTCGTTCGATTCCTTTCGACGCGGACTTTCCTCTGATATGCGTTTTCTATATTTCTGAGTTTATTTACGAGTCATGTGAGACGAAATCTTCAATTTTTTTGTAATTTTCAATATAATACCGATTTTCCCTTATATTCCGACTATTTTTATTGTCTCACTTTAACACCTAGTAGGACTCCACAAGCTCTTCACAATGACACCTGAATTAATGTTCAGGCTAAACGCGTTTCCACGATACACGAAATTTATAACATTACACAAAGCTAATTCGTTACCATTCACGCGCATGCGCCTAAACTGGTATGATGACGTCACAGCGAAAACAAATACAGCGCGACAGACACGTAAAAATATGATCTATTGGACAACGCATTATTAGTCTCGAAGCTATTAACGATTGAAATCTTACAGTATTTCGCATCGTCGCACAATAATGTTCGATCGACCACCAGTGTAACGAGTGAATAGACGTTTTCACGTCAACAGTTTTTTAATAAGTTTGATATATTTACCAAAATGTAATCCGACCATATTCGACGAGCATAATTAAGAGCTTCTTCCCGCAAAGTAATAACATGATTAAATCGTGATGAACTCCAATGTGCTGGTCCATTTTCATCATCCATTTTAGTTGAGTCCTCACCGAACTCCGCATTGATTGAATGATAATCATTTTCAACGGTATTGAACCACTTTTTCAGTATTAGTATTGTATTATCCTCATTATAATCGCTCCGAATCCTTTAAATCAATAAAATTTAGGAACAAAAAAAACTACACTCAACTATAATATGTGTTAGTATATATGTTGATTCATTCCGAATTTGGCGGGGAACAATGCCAGGGATTTTATTAATCTAGTTTTTAACTCAACAAATTTATTTTATTCTTTTTATTTATTATTTATAGAGCAAAATTCTTCAGTATGCCCTAAAAATATTTCTTATTTTTTTTATTGAGACAATAAAATAAAATTCTAATAAAAAGGTTTTAATTATAATTCCTTTAAGTTCGTTCAAGAATATTAGCCCCACTCTTGGATCCCAAATTGAGCAGTCTTAGAAATGATCATCCCATTTCGGATCTCGGAAATTTGAAACAAAAATACTGTGTTTCGTTCTAAATAAATTTTGTTAATAGACATCCGTTCATCCAATATCCACACAAACTAGTGTTCAAAAATAATATTTTTGGTAATCAGGAGATCTCATATCGATTCGGTAAAAGTTCGAACGTAGATTATATATAGAGATAAAAATATTTGAGGAAAAATGTAATATTTAAAACAACCAATCACTGATTACCAAAAAAAATCTACTTTCAAATCATAGGTCAACGTACAGGTAAATAAATAAATAACAACAATATGAATACTAACCATAATGCAATTCTCTCTTTTGGATAATGCAGATTTTGCAACAATGTTAAAAAATACGGTAAAGTATGAGCTTTATTTCGCGCTAAAATTGCTATTGTGACAGTCGGATATTTCTTTTCATAATTTACATTATTTTCATTATTGCTTGTATTACAATGTAATATCGGTATAAATAATAAAATTGTAAATAATTGAAGAAAATTTAATAATTTTCGATCTGTAAATCGAATAATAAACATTTTGTTTCGTGGCACATTACACAAAAATGTGATTAAATTTTTTTTATCACAGTTTTTTTTCTGTTGATATGTTTTTTGTATATTTGAAATTTATAGGTTAGAATTTTTTTTAATACTAATTTGTGTATGTGTTTGTGACTGATATTTTATAATTGAAATTGAATTTAAAATATAGCGGTTAATTCATCTATTTATTTTAGTATTTATTAATTGTAACAGCTTTTATCTCGTTCTTTATAATTACTAGAAAATTTTTGTATATAACTTGCTTCAATAAAAATTTCACAATTTTCGATCATATAAAAAAAAGCACTTCAATTCTGAAGAAGAGTTCTTAATAAATCTTGTGGAAAATTTTTTTCGGTGAAATTCAATTTGAGGTGTATAGTCCTTCCTGCTAATCAAAAAGCTCAGTTGCTATTATAGTTTCGTTGTTTTAAAAGCCGGTTTAAACCTATTAGATTTTGTAGAATAAAAATTGATTTCCTGTCAAATGATTTTAACTGGAATATGTTGCGAAACCGTTCTTTACAATCTCCTGATTAAAAGTTGCCACGCATAGCATTCTCATATTGGAGCTTTGAGTATAAACTACAATATATTTCAATTTTTAGAGAATTCAGCCTAGAACCAATTTATGTCAATAATCATTGTAGTAATCAAATGCAAAACCATGCCTCGTATTTCTTGCATGTGCACACATATTAGAAAAGGAAAAAATTATCTATCGATTTAAAATAACTTAAAAATTATATATAATTTAAGACTTATCAACTTTATTATACTTAATTTGAGTATTCAACAAGGCCATTCTTGAACAAAAGAATTTTATTTAAATTATCAAATTAAATTCTTTAGTCGCATCTATGGAAGGTAGGTCGCATCAAAAAATAACTTTAAAAGAAATTTTAAAAATTAATCACGCAGGAGCTTCGTAGACTAGTGAATTTTCTCAGAAGAAGGAATCATAATGAATATCAAATCAATTTACCATGGCGACATTAATTGCACTATCAATTTAGTACTACTTAGAATATTAAAATTGTAAATATCTCTGTTGAAAAAATGCCTGGGTGATAAATTATAGTAAAATTTATTTACTACAACTTTACTACTAACAAATTTTTTCATTTTAGAAATATTAAGAGAGATATCCAAAATTTTGTGGTTCCCCCTTTCTTCTTGACCGATTTTGCGTTAACGAATTTGACTTTTTAAATAACAAAAGCACGACGTGTCCCAAACTTCAATCCGATTGGACTAAAATTGCGACCTCAAAAGCGCGTACAGACCTAATATACCCTTGTATATATTATACATACCGGGTATAAAAACTAATTTGGTATTTTTTAGAGGATATTAAAAATAAAACTAAATTTCGGTTTTGTGCTAATATTTTTACTGCTTTAAACATAATTTATATATGTTATTATATTTTGTTATTACAATAGTTGATACAGTTGTTTTTAAGATAAATTCGTTGCTGAAGATGACTCAATTACTGATTGAAATACAGCTACACAATAATAATGTTATTTAGATTTATACGAAAAATATCAAATTAAGGTGGTTATGGTGTAATCAGACATTGTAAAGATTTTTCTTCAATATTTTAAAGCCGGCTTATTCAATAGTCATATCAAATATTAAGAACCAAGCCCTTTCTTTTCACCTACTACTCTGATGCCACTCTCAACGAATGTTTCGGCGACATATTCGTAAAGAGAGGAGCCACGAGTGAAACTGTGTACACTCTCGCAGTCTCGCCGAGTGTGTTCTGCCGACAATACAATTTTTGTTCAATCAATGGATAAGATAGTTGTAGACCGTTGCTGATTGGTTAAAATCCACGTTATGTCGCGAGCGTAGACGAGAGTGTACACAGCTCCACTCGCGGATCGTCTCCTGATGAATGTCTCGATGATACATTCGTAAGGAGAGGAGCCGCGAGTGGAGCTGTGTACACTTTCGCCGTGTCTTCCTGTATGTGACCAGCCAGCAATACAGATCTCGATCAGTCAATGAATGAGATAGTTGTAGCGCTTCTAGTCAATGGATGAGATACGCGCTCACACTCGCCGCTCGCTTCCTTTGACTCGTGGTCAAAAAACCGACTCAAAATGGAGCGCTTCCGAAGCGAAGCGAGTCGACACTAGACAGACCTAGTACTGAGTGTACTGCCGACATGAGGGACTCTGATCTTCTCTGTGCAAAATTTATCTATATTGTAGGAATATAAAAAGTTCTTTATTAAGATGAACTTTATCGAGAACTCGGTAGAGAATCCACGATAATAATCTTGTAAATTTGAGCAAAGAATACATATATACATATATATGTATTCTTTGATTAGAGTTAGATTAAATAAATGAATATTTCGCATCTTCCATTATAGATGGAGGCTCGTTCGTCATCGTTACATAAGGCCAAAAAAGAAAAAATCTCTAAAGGCTGTATTAAGGTGATTGATGAAGTAGAGTAACGTACAGATTAGTCAGTGATTTATTTGATATTATTTTTCAGAATTTAATGCACAAAATATCAAATTCTGAACCCATTATGACGTTTAGTTTGTGAGTATATCATTATATGTACATTATTACACTAACTACCTTAATTGGATATTAATTTTCCTTACAACTAATAGTTAAGTTTTTAAATTTCTTGTAAATGACTTCAAAAGGAAGTTATTATTTATTAATAAGTAAATATTATAACAACAATTATTTTTATTAATAGTAAACGTTTTCATTATTTTATATCACAAAATATTGTAAAAAGTAAATTAAACTGTAGATATTGCATTTATCTGCATTAATTACGTAAACAAACTTCTTAGAAATAAAATTTAATATCAAGTAAATGAATCGTTATTTCATAAGAGTAGCTGTAAACAGATTATAATTTTTAAAGATTCAAATACGTTAGATTCTGCCGAAAACGACTAAGGACGCATACGAAACGGTATATAGATGTCAACCTGCTCATACTGCCTAGACGAATCGGACGATGCGGAACATACGTTCTTTACAATGTCACAGATGGTCGACTGAGAGGAAAAAGGCCTGGGACGTACTTGGGGACACTCCGAACCCAAGCAGCGTCTTTAACCTGATGGCTGAATCAAGGAGAAATTGGGCTGCAATGATGAGCTACACTGAAAGTGTGTTAGCAGCAAAGAAGGCTGATGCGCTGATAAGACGGAGCACTTAAATAGGCAGTAGGGCCAGGCTGAAGTATGCGCAAGCAGTTTCCGGTCTGGCCTCTTTCTATTCAGAAAGGCAGAAAAAAGCAGGTTTTTTAGTGGGTAAAAATCCCACACTACCGACCTTCATCTTCAATAGGCGGTGTCTTATTGAAGATTTTTCCCCCTCGAACGAAAAAAAAATATATAGATGTCCAACTATCGATTGGGTAGAAAAAAGAACATACTCCCGTACAGTATTTGAGAATTTCACGTGCTATCTGTATAGCTTTAGACGGAGCGGAGCGTCAATATGACGAAACACTTCCCCACAGACGACTCGCCTCCTTAAAACCATAAATGCGCCTATTTAAATATGTCAGACGTTTATTGCTCGAGTCCTCATTCCGTTTTCGGCTATCTTACTTATTTGAACTTTAATGATTTGGAGAAAATGAATTATAAAATTTTAATAAAATTTTTTTTTCAAATCCACTAAATTTCACTCAAGGAATTCAATTTTGATAAAAAAGCCTAGATATCTGTATAAGTTTTTAAATGGCCTGTATTTATTTTTTAATCTGGTGAAGTCATCCAAATCCAAAAAATCGTTTTTGGTTTATCACGGGCATATTTTTTCTGATTCTAATGAATTTTTTTTTCAAAACCACTAAATTTCAGTCAAGAAATTCAATTTTTTAGGAAACACAGAGATAGATCGAATTGTTTTTGAGATAGCAAGTACATCGGCTCTTCATTTCTATTAGTTTTTGAGATGCAAATAACATGAAAACAATGCATCCAATTGCGAATTGAGTACGATTTTTGAACTTTTTGGGTCAAAATTATCTTATATACTGAGTTTTATCAAAATAGAAAACAAAAATATTTTATCTTAAAATTTTTCTAAGACATACCCCTTAGAAAAAATCGAGAAAAAAATAGAAAATTTTTTGTTTTCGATTTGAATAAAAATTAGTGTCTAAGGTAATTGGGACCAAAAAAACACAAAAATCTAGTTGGTTTGACGGTTTAATGGATAGTTTCTGAGATATGCTCACCTTTATACGATTTAATTCCCCTTTTATTCGCTTTTCGACGATATCGTGTAAATCGCTCACCAAATAATCAAATGAATACGATTTTCGTATTTTTTGGGTTGAATTTACCTTATATGGTGAGTTTCATCCAAATCGGGAACAAAAATTTTTTAAATTGTATTTCATTTTAGGTCAAGATGAATCTCTGTATTTTTTAGGTCAAGAATCGTCGAATTATTCGAAAGTTTGGAGATTTAGTAAAGTTTGTAAACTTAGTAGATAGTAAAAATAGTAATTTCAAAAAAATTTCATTATAATCGGTCAAAATTTATGGCGGCGTCATCAAAATACATTTTGGTCTTTCTTGGGGTTACTTTATCCGTTTTTTCTGAAATTATTTTTCAAACCCCCTAAATTTTAGTCAAGTAGTTCAATTTTGATAGAAAACTCTAGATATCTATTGGTTTTTAAGATATGGTAAGTACTTGGGTCTTGTATCTCGAAAAAAAGAAAATATTGTAAAAATGAAAAATACACCCCAAAAATAGTAGAATTAAAAATAAATTTCATTAAAATGGAACAAAATTTAGCTGTGAGAGTCAAGAAATTGATATTTTGAAATTCGAAAAATGAACCTTCAATTCAAGAGAAAAGTTCACCGATGATTAAAAGGAGTTGGAAAATTGTTTCTTTGCAATACATGAATATCACCCGATGACACGTATAAGGCCTGTAAAACCACGGTGGGTGTGATTCAATTTTAAAGACCTGGAAATTTAATTTTCTAGTCATGGAAAATCTGGAAAAGCCATGGAATTTTATTTTGCTATTTTTGTGGCTACCCTATCTCACCTTTAGAAAGTAGTCCTAACTTTACCAATGCTGGCATTATTTAAGTCTGTACCAAGGAGCACACTCTCTGTGTAACAAAAATTGTCACCCAAATAGCCTTAAATAAAGATGGCGTTGCTGTACAATTAAAACAGATTTACTAACTACTTTAGTCTATGAGAATACTTAAAAGTATTTTACTACTTCCACTCAGCAAGCTTCAATTCATCTAAAACAGTTCAGTTCAGATCATCCCTCCGCTACAAGAGCGCCATTCTGACCCCTTTATTTCATACTATTTTGTGGACACATTTTGAGTCAAACAGCCATATGAGAGTGTGCTCCTTGTATTTCTAGTCTCCATGGTTTGTACGCATCCTGTAAAAGCACCATTTATGAATTTATAAACATACTAGTGTAGTTTATTTTTTATATTAATAAAATTCCCATCTTATGACATCATTTAGATCACTTCATAAAATCTTCTCTTTTACATTATAACTTATTATTTTGATAAATAAAAACGATATGAAATTATTTAATTAATTAATTTATAGAACTTACACATGTGAATAAAGTATGCAAAATAATTTAAAGCAAATGTTATTATTTCCGACATACGTTTGCATTGTCTTACACGTATCACACTAAGGACCGACTAAAATTGAAAGAGATAAAAGATAGAATGCAATAGCGGAAATTTAATGTCTGATATTTTCTGCGGCTGCGCATTTTATACAATTTTACTATGTTGATTACGATATTAATTCTCTAAAATATTTTTAAATTAACATATTGTTGCATTATTAACAATTTTAATTCCATTCTTTTCATTGCCATTAATTACTTCTTTTAATTGCAAATTATTTACACCATTCGTATCATCTTTATATTTCGCCCCTAATTGTAACTGTATTTCATGTAACGATTTACCGGTGGTCTCTGGTACACAAAAAATTGTGAACACAACACCAAATAAACTAAATCCAGCAAACATGTAAAATGGTACAAAAAAACCCAAATGATCTGATAATAATTGAAATAATTTATTTGAACAAAAATGTAAAATAAATAAATAACATTTACACGTACAGACTGCATGTACTTTAATATTCGCTGAGAATAATTCACCTAATTGTATAAATGGTACTCCAGCAATACCTAATCCATGCACAAATTTAAAACCAATTAAACATATTGCAGGTAACCAACTAATCGACATTACATCATACGATAACGATTTTAAATGGAAGAATCCACCGATACATAACATGCACATAAAACAACAAGATAACGATACAATTAACAACGGTTTCTTTCCAATATGTTCCACTAATCCAGTAGATATACAACTTGAAACACACGGTAGTATAATCATTAATAATGCTAAAATATTCGGTGAGACTTTATCAAAATGGATTTTTTCAAAAATAACATGCGCATAAAATAGTATAACAACAGTTCCACAAAACGCTTGGATTGTATACATTCCAAACATGATAAATAAGCCACGTCGATTATTTCGCCGTTTGAATAATTCAATAAAACTACTTCGATTTGCCATTTGATATTTAACGGTTTTTTTCATTAATGCTAATTCGTGATCCACTTCAGTACTGCCACGCAGTTTACTAAGCATTAATTTTGCTTCAGCTTCTCTGTCCTTCATCAGTAAATAGTATGGAGATTCTGGCATCCAATAAATCATTAATAAAATAGCCAACGGTAATATGGCAGATAGTGCCGCTGTATTTGTTACGGTCATAAATGGTACAATCGAATATTCAATTATTGGACCGGATGCTAACATTATTTGAAAGCTTGAACTTAGTGCACTACGCAAATCGTCTGTTGCTATTTCACCGGTGTAAATCGGTACAGCTGTTGCTGACATACCCATTCCAAAACCGGCGATTAATCGGGCGATATATAATACTGTGATGTTTTTTGCGATTATAATTAATAGCCATCCAACAATTAATGGAACGGTAACAACCACCATTGTTAATTTACGACCAACAATATTTGATGTTAACATCATTCCTAATAAACCAACAATACAGCCAATACTGATAATTGATACAAACCATGAACCTTCATCGCTGGTTAAAGTTATGGGCGCGTCTCCGGATAGATATTGTTGTAGGGCTGGTGATGTCCATCCCAGATGCGTTGCAAATGATAACACAGTTAGCAGTGCTGTAATTACAAAAAGTAATAAAAAACATGTGCAAACTATTACTAGGCAAAAACTTAAAATATAATGGAACCACTATCGGATTCGAACCATAAACCTTCGATTATCCGGGTCGACGCTCTATAAGCAACTATGCTTATAAACGCTGGTATACACTCTTTTTCAAATATAGATTAATTTATATAGGAATCAGTCGTGGGTATAGATAGATGTATCTTGGTAAATAAAAAGTATTGCACTTCGACCTTAAGGTACATTGTGCTCCCTTTCTACATTAGTCTGGCGAGATTCGATTCTCTCATATCTTGGCAATAGTCAGGAGCTTGGTTATCAAGTTTTTGTGAAGGTTCATATAATCAGAGTGACATGTACCGAATATCTTGTATCTGCTGTAACCGAGAGATTCGCAGTTAAGATGATGTGGCTGGATGTTTCTTCTTCCTCGCCACACTGTCTGCACATAATGGATCCATTGTGGAGTCCTATTGTGTGCAAATAAATGCTTTTATAGGTTATGATGTCCGGTGATGAATCTCGTAACCTTTCGAAATTATATCCTGTTCAGGTTGCATTGAGAGACAGCCTCTTGGATGCATTTTTAAACAGTGTTTTCCCGAGTTTTTGTTGCGGTATATTTTCCCAGTGATCACGGTGTTTAAGGTCTATCCACTTGTTAACATGCTGTCTTTGGAATTCCAAAAATGGATTCTTAGGTAGTCCTAGGCATACTACATCATTACATCACATATTTAGATTTTCTTAATCGTAATAGCTTTGATTTACTCTTTGTATTTAGACATTTTAAGTTTTAAAAAAATAATTAGTTTTCAAAAATCCTATATGATGGCATATTACTCCCCACAGCAAAAATTTCTATCAGCGCCTCTAATGGTAGCCTTGGAAAATCAATAAAATACTAAATAATAGTTTCAAAACATTTAAAAAAACTAGCCAGGTGCGTGTCAGATCACACGCAGTATAGAGTTCTGTAGTCAGTATCATAGACATAGGAAACAAAGAACGTAGTACAAGTTAGCGGGGCGATTGCTGCTGAGGGGAGAGCGGTGAGGAATCAAGCACCCACATTCTATTGGTCGCCGCAACATGAACCCTCCCCAGAAGTTCTTCCATTCCACGTCTAAGTTGGCCATTTATACTCCGTCCCTAGATTCCAGTAACTCTAAAAATGACCGCTTTAAAAGCTTAATATTTCGTAACGGTATTTCATCCTCAATTTATATAATATGTATAATCATGTCAAACTTCAGTTTTATACCACTAACGCCTGCGAGTAAAACCGCTGTAACATGTAGACGGCCGAAGACGGGCATAGCGAAAGTAAAAGAATTATTGATTTGATTACGGGGCCCTAAAAATATGTATTTAACAAACTCTATCTGTGTATAGAGGTAGTCGCACAATCTCTATACACAGACTCGTCTGTTTCGCATCAAATTAAAGTCTTATTTTTGCAAACCCTTATGATACAAATCTTATTCGCGAAATTTGATTGTTCTAGCGAGACAGCATGAATTTGCATACATCTATACATTGGTTCCGGATTCGATAAAAACTCAACAATGATTTTTATACAGAAAACGTGATAATTTCATAATTAAGTTAATTTCCGTGTTAATAAACACGAGCTTTAAAAACAGTAAAAGATTAAAGAATGATTAAATTCAAGGTTTCTAATAAAAATTTTCCTTTTAATTTTGTTTTCATATGTTATTAATTTAAAAATTAAGAAAAATCACTGATACATCTGTATTTTATGCAAATAAGTATATACAGATTGTTTCAGTGAAAAGGGCCTACAATTTTCTAAGTAGTATAGTATTCGCTACAAAACTACAAAAAAGTTTGTATAAATATGATTCCCCTGGGTTTATGTAACCGCTTGAAAAGATTAAGACAAAAAGACTGCGTATATCGATTACGAAAAACAACACCCAAGTACAGGTCATCTTAAAAAATAATATATTTCTCGATTTTTACATTAAAATTGAAATCCTTGAATAAAATCCTTGATGACATTACCAGATAAAAAAAAAAGAATTTATATTAATGAAATTTTTTTTTGAAACCCACGATTTTTGGGGTTTATTTTTCATTAGTTCAATATAGAGCTGCCTAGCGCTTTATCAATTTCGAGCTACAACACCCATGTAAGTACAGGTCATCTCAAAAACTCGGTTATTGGATCACGAAATAGAAATATAGTTTAGTGGGTTTTAAAAAAATTTCATCAAAATCGGATAAAATATGCCTGAGATGTGCCACAAACCGATTTTGTATTTTAGTGACGTCACCAGATTTAAAAAATTAATTTTTTGACTAGCACAGCCAAATTTTGTTATAATATATAAGTCGACGCACGCATTTTAATTTTAGTTCATGTTTATGTAACTAATTTTTTCTCTTCCAAAACTACTTTTTAACAACTGACCTTTAACAAGTATCCTGACCTTTAATTAAAAAATTAAAAAACAATACTTTGCTGAATTCCACCTATTATTTATTTATTTTTATTAATTAACAATAAAAATAAAACAAGTGTGACATCAAAAATAAAACAAGTGTAACCGAAACTTCTTTATGTTTCGGTCCTTTATGGTCATTTTTCAAACACTGTGAAAATCTTATAAATTATAAGGAACTTTATATACCCGAGAAATAAAAATTCGTTACGCAGGAGCTGCTTCAACTTAGCGAATTTCCTTAAAATCCATGAATCACTCTCTAGCGGTCACAATTTTAGTCTGATCAAAATGAAATGTCGTTTATGATTTTAGTATTTTCAAGGCCAATTTTATTAATAAATGACATACGTCAAGGGGAAAGGGGGGCATAAAGAAAGAAGAAAACACAAAATATAAAATATCTCTCTTAATATTAGAACAATCGAAAAATGTGTAAGGAATAAAGTTGTAGAAAAACAAATTTGCTACAATTCATCACCTTATCATTTTTGCTCAAACTCTAATGTATACAGAGATATTAAGGAATTTAATTTTCAATCTTAAACCGTCAATATTTCTGTAAATGTTATTGTAACAAAAAAATGATAAGAAACAAAATTACAGTAAAACTTAGTACCTACAACTTAACTTCTTATAAATTTTTCGATTTTTCAAATATTAAGAGAGATACGTCAAATTTTGTGTTTCCCCCTACTTTTAAACCCCCTTTCCCCTTGTCAGATTTTACTCATAACGAACTTAACCTTTTGAATACCAAAAGCGCCTCAAATACCAAATTTCATTCCGATAAAATGAAAACTGTGGCCGCTAGAGTGATTACATACATATATATATAAATTTTACAGATGGTGATTTTTGACATCTACAAGGTAGGATCGATGGACATTTAAAGAAATTTTTGCGAAATTTTGACTTCGGTACGGGACCAATAGCTCTATTTCCTTTCAGGAAATTCGCTAAAAACATTTTATAAACCGTTTTTAAAAATGTGCGGTTTTTTATATTTGTCAATAATAGTTAAAAATTGTACAGGAGGTAATGAATTAATTATTTCATGTTAAAGTTTCAATGCATTGCTCTTATGGAGAAACCCATATTTTTACACATATTTTGGCATATTTTGATAATTTTCACTTGGAATAAAATAAGACGAATAAAAAAAACTACGCAATAGATAATAGTAATATTAATAAAGAGATTGATCCAATAAAATTTCGGTATGACGGGGTCTAAAAAAAATATATTTAAGAAAACAATTGAGATTTCGGGGAAAGCTTAATTACCCGAAATCTCAGGTTTTTTTCTTAAATATATATTTTGTTAGGCCCGGTATGACGAGCCTAAATTAAATTTTAATTTTAACTTACAACAAAAAATAATAAACATTATTGTGGACTTTTATGAAGATTTTAAAAAATTTTATAAATGGACTATACTATACATCAGCGCTCGTACATCCTTAATTAATATAAATAAATAAATAATAGGTGGAATTCAGCAAAGTATTGTTTTTTAAATTTTTTAATTTATAAATTAAAATGTTCCACAAAGTAATGCTCCAAACCATACAAACTAACTATATTACAGCTTTTTTCCAGAACTCTCAGAACCGTGGCCAATATGAACTTTGGATTAACGATTAAACTGCAGCCCGATCGTAACAACTTTGAAATTCAATATTTCGAAAATTAAGCGATATATAGTAAAATTTTAGTTTTTACTTTTGATTTGTCTCATCGAGTTCTTTAAGAATGTGTAATCAAATCGTGGCGTCCCGGTAACCGTAAAAAATATATAATACAAATTTTTCAAAAATATGTTTTCACTATCAATATCAAAATTTCGATTTGTCTCGTAGAGTTCTAAAAAAAAACTGCAACCAAATTCCCAATATAAATATACATAACATGAAACTAAATACAACGATTTAAAAACTATTCAATTGTTAGACATTCCAAACTATAAAATATATTCGTACATACCGGGTGCAGCAGCAGCATATTGTAAAAAGTATTTTTTATAAGATGCAAACATTATTAATTAAAATATGATTAATTAACACAATTTAAAATAAAATAAGACACACTTTTTGGTATATAAATGTATAAAATTGATAAAGTACCAACTATATTATACTTTAGAACTTTTAAACTAACAAAAGTATGATCAACGGCACATGATAGAGATACATACATCGGACCGCCAGAGGCAATACAAAACAATTTTATAAAATGATTAGATGATATATTATTTTAAATTGCACATGTGCTTTGTTAATATACCTATATGCAATGCATGTTAATACACATATATAAAAGTATATACAAAGTATATCCGATTAGCCATAATATATTACTGAACAAATGACCATATTACCTTGACAATAAAAAGAATAATAATATCAAATCAATTTAATAAATTTCACGCGATATTTTCTGTAATGACTCAAATAAAAAATATTTTAATAAATCTATAGGCCCCCATACACGATCGAACCATTTGCGCAACAGCCATTTATGCAATACCATATTTGCGTAAGTTATGGAAACTTAATTTCATTTTGTGATATACTCAAGAGAAAATAATGCTGAACAAGAACTGTCACTCGGTCAAAAACTATCAAACTATGAAAATATGCGATTCTCCATAAGAACAATGCATTAAAACTCGAACTCAAACATTAAATAATTAATTCAAGTTCAATTAATTCAATAATCAATTCAAGGGGGTTACACCAGTTCTGAAACTTTTATATTTGATTTATATGCACTCCAACGAGATGTAAAAAAAATCAAGCCTTAATCTTTTTGAAGCTCCAGTGCTCATACATCCTTAAACTACAATAGATACGGTTTTTGAAACATAAGCCTACATCTTAATGAGGTATGAAGAAAAAAGAAAAATATCATTATGGAAGTGTATTTTAGAAAAACGATTATTGCATTATTATATATTAAAATTGTTTACGTTAGCATTAAAATCAATTATGTGATAAATTAAGGAAGTTTTAAGTAAACAACTTTAAAACTAAGATAAATTAATATTCTATTTATTTTTATATTTGAACCAATTATGTTAAATATTCAAATTATTATAATTTAACCATCGCATCGCTTTTCAAACTATTAACGGTTTTATAATAATCACTTAAGGACGTATGAAAGAGACATTTTGCAGGAAAAGGCGTAAGGGGTGGGGTGGGGGGTATATCAAGCGACTACGCATGCCCGCATCGTTACAAATTTAATGTATACGTTGAAACTAGATTTAAATATTCTATGCTTATTTGGTAAATAATACTCGTGAGTCGTGACTCATAATGTTTCTTTTATTTTAAATAAAAAAGTAAAATATTGTGTTTTGCTTCTCTAAAATGATAAAATTACTTATACAGGGTGTTCCATAAGTCACGGACACAACTGAAGGTATGGATCGAAAATTGAATTCTGAGACGAAAAATCCTTAACCATTTTTTAATCAGACGCATAGGTAATTAATTATTAATTAAAATAAGACAGCCAATCAGGGACCCCCTACAGAGGCAGAATACTAGACGGGAGAGTAGTAGGATACCACGCAAGCGAGCGACCGCGGGAGTGTTTTCGCGCCAGAATTATTTTTGTCTCATAATTCAATTTTCTATCCATACCTTCAATTGTCCGTGACTTACGGAACACTCTGTATAAGTAATTTTATTATTTTAGAGAAGTAAAACACAAGATTTTACTTTTTTATTTAAAATCTAGCCATAGAATATTTAAATCTAGTTTCAAAGTACACATAAATTTGTAACGCTGCGGGCATGCGCAGTCGCTTGATATGCAGTCTCTTTCAAACGTTCTTAAACTATATTACTGAGAAATTTCCTATTATTAACGACCATACAAGTTTGAAAATATACGAAAATTTTTGTTGAACTAAATTGCGGAATTCAACTCTATGAAATTCAACCACAGCTGTAGAATAAACTCAAAGCAAAATAAAAATCAGACAGAATTTAAAAAAAAAAATTATTATTCGATTTTTTTGGATTTTCAACAATATTTACATCACTTTTTACTTCAGTTTTTTCAACATCTGCTTTATCATCACTTTTTTTCTTCTTTTGACAATAACTGAGTGCAGATTTATCAAAATCTAAAGGAATTACACCTAAATCACCGCTATATCGATTTTTCGTCACCTGTAAAATTACCCCAAATAAGTTTAAAGTCATTTTAAAATCTTCAATAAAAAAATCACTCTGAAAATACCTGAAGATATTTTTTCCCGCGTATAGAAGTAAGTCGTTTATCTTGTATTAATAATACATTATCCGCTTCTTGTGAAGCTTTCGCTCCGCCAAATATCGAATTTATCGTTAAATCATCGGCATCACGTTCTTTGCGTGGATGTATAACTAATGTTACATGACAATTTTTTTTCGTAGCAAACGTTCGAAATGCTGATACTATCACATCTTGTTTCCAAAATCGATCCATGTGTTTATTATCATCACCAGTTCCCATCATAAATTGTACGTTATCAATGATCACATGTGAAATATCATGGACATAAGTTGCATGTTCTACTGCCTAAAAAATGCTATCGAAATTTTAAATACACTTTTCACGTATTAGTTTCAACACAAAATGATCGCTACTGTTATTTATCTAATGCGTAAAACTAAAATAGAGTCATTCCAGAGTTATTATACCATTCTAATGACTCACACTCATACAGCAGATACACATATCTGGCCCATCAGTGTCAGCATTGCAATTGAACCTGCGGTACAGTGCAGAACGATACATTTACGTATACACACATATCTTTGTCTCTTTTTATATGCTTACGTATGCATATATGTAAGAGTATTACATATATGCACGTATGGAAACGGATCGAATTTATAGGTATCTTCCAGTAGTGTAAAGAATATTCAATGCGATTCTCTCACCTTCTTAGAACGCGTACATTTAAGATATATAAAGCAGAACAACAACGGCTCATGACACAGTAGCAATTTAACATTAATTCAGTACCAATTTAACATTCGTTGAAATCAAAAAGTTAATAGAATTCTAAAGTATAATCTAAAAGTTATAATTGTTATCCAAAAAGTAGTGAAATAAAGTTTACAAAAATATACATTTCAAGTGTTTTCTTTATCACATGCACCCTATCGCTACACCATAGACCAGCGTTCACTAAATTTTCATCCGCTTTACGACCAATATTTATAAATAAGTATTATACTTGTAAGAAATATTAATTTCATAAAGTTTTTTCAACGATTTATCTATTGTTCTATTTTGAATGGTTAGAAAACTTCCCAGGACTAGACTGGTAATGAAAGGATTTCAATGTTATTGTTAATCATTCATAAAGAACCCTGCACAAATCTTATGGAAATGGGATCCCGATCAAATTAGCTAAAAATTTAAAATGATATTCTATAAGTCATTCTGATAAAAAGTCCTCATGGGCACAAAGCCCAGAAACGCATAGCTTTAGAGTATTGAGCTGTATTTATATACAGCTTCATCGAATTCATCAAAAAAAGACAGAATGTCTTAACTTTCTTACATCAATGTTTGTTATGAAAGATCATCCAAATATTGGTGGGGGTCAAACCTACGACTTCTGGCGTTCCTTTCCAGTGCTCTACCAACTAAGATTATTTCAAAAATAATCGTTAACAATCGTAACAATTTCTTTTTCAGTAGCACTTTTCAGTTTTACACATTTTGCGTATAGAAGATGTAACAAAAATAATTACCTCCATCACAACTTTGATCGATTGTTGACCATGAAATGTCATGAAATATATGGGTAATTGTTCAAATTGATCCGCCCAAACATCAAATTGATCTAAATGCTCCTCTAAAGGTAATCCAACCATTTGTTGTAACATGGTACGAGCAAGACGTGCATTTCGTATTTCAAAACTGCCCCATAATGTATTTACTCCTTGCATAGCTAAATCTAAAGAATATTCACTTATGAAAGTTGTTTTTCCAGAACCAGTTGGTCCTGTTAAGACTGTTAGCTCTCCACGACGATGTCCCTTTAAAATACGATTTAACGTCGGATATCTGGTCCATTTCACTCCTTGAACTCGTTCAATATTTTTTAAATCATATAAAATATCCTCACGTAATGCTCCAAATGTTGTTATGGATTTATGCCATACTGGCGTTAATGATGACATTATTTTTTTCAGATCTCCAGTACTTGTAACCAATGTGGGAAGATCCCATTTATCATTCGATCTGTAACAAATTGAACTAATTCAAAAATACACTAAATCAAATGATTCTACAGACTTGGTATTTATTTCTGTTCACACGAATTTACAGGGAAATTGACTGCTTATTCGCTTACTGCGGGAAAAATTGACTGACTATTGTGAAGAAAAAAGAGATGACCTCCGAATCAATTCAATTATTTTCAAGAAATCAGGAGGTACATCAAAATCGTATAGGGTGTATTTCGATAACTATTTTTCAAATCGTCAAACCAACTGGATTTTTGTGTTTTTTGTATCAAATTTACTTCGTAAACAAATTCTCATTCAAATCAATTGTTAAAATTTTGTGTGTATTTTTTTCATTTTTTAAGGGGTGTACCTTGAAAAAATCACAGAAAATCTATAAATAATTTTTGTATCCAATTTGGATTAAACGCCATAAATAAGGAAAATTGGACACAAAAAACACGAAAATCATGTTCATTTTACGATTTGGTGAACAGTTTACGAGATATCGTATAAAAGAGGATTTAAAATCATATAAAGATGGTATATCTCGAAAACTACTCGTCAAATCATCAAACCAACTAGACTTTTGTGTTTTTTGGGTCAAATTTACTTTGTAAACAAACTTTCATTCAAATCGATTATTAAAAATTTTGTGTTTTTTTTCAATTTTTTGAGGGTTTATGTATACCTTGAAAAAATCACAAAAAAGCGAAAAACAATTTTTGTATCCAATTTGGATTGAATGCCATAAGAAGGTAAATTGGACCCAAAAAACATGAAAATATTCATTTGACGATTTGATGAGCGGTTTCCGAGATATCGTATACAAGAGGATATAAAATCTTCATATATTAAAGTCTTCATATATTCGTTTCATGTCTAAGACTTCAGAAGCAATATAAGCTCTCTATGTCTGATAGAGAAAAGTGGACGGACGTGAAAATGAGCTTCCCGCAAGACTCTCTAGGATGCTATACGGCTAATTCATTCCCAACTAAAAGAGGGTCAATCGGGGGCCGGAGAATACGTGAAAAACAGTGACATTAGCCATATACCATACTTTCGGTGGTAAATATGGAGGAAGTAGTGGGTTTCACAGTATCGGGTTTATATCTGCTTAGATAGTCAAGCTGCGCTCAAAGCAATCTGCTCCGCTAAAATAACATCTCCTCTAGTTCTCGAATGCGCAGAATCACCAAGACAGTCTGGCAAGGACGAAAGAGGTTATCAGGACACTGCAGGGTTGAGTTGCAAATCCAGGTAATCCGGGCATCCGTCAATACAACACTATCTAGTTTCATACAACATTTAAAACATACCTTACGATAAAACATCGTTTCTCTTCAAGTTTCTTCGCAAATTGTTTCGCTGCTTCCAATGAAATAACGTTATGATCAAACCATATAATTAATTTTTCATAATTTTCAAAAAGAGGTAAAATTTGCTGAGGTAAATTTTTAATACCACATGGTAGGCATATAACATCCATATTCAATTTATATTGAGACAGATTAATTAGATCAACCATTCTATTTACAAGTATTGCTGACGAAGATTTTGTCGATTTTGTAATTAATATACCATGAAAATCCGTTTCTGGATGTGTAGTTTCTTCACCAGATTTTAATTTCAAACTTTTATAGCCAATAATTTGCGAATTCGTATTGGTAAATGGAAAATATAATCTTTTTTTTGTTTCGTCAATTCTAGCTTCTATTGTTTCAAACGTATTTTTGAGATGAATCTAAAACATTTTAAGTGATTTCATTCAAGATTTCTCATAAGTTCCCAGAGAGTTAAAAGCAAAAAAATTTAAACCATTTTAGCGTGTTATAATTTATTTCCCGTAA
This sequence comes from Nineta flava, assembly GCA_963920215.1. Taxonomy (NCBI): domain Eukaryota; kingdom Metazoa; phylum Arthropoda; class Insecta; order Neuroptera; family Chrysopidae; genus Nineta; species Nineta flava. The sequence goes on from OY986041.1 coordinate 118,948,019, forward strand.
TTATATCGACGAAATCTTAGGCTATACACCCCTCCCTTTTGTTGCTTATTTTATGAACAGTCCCTTAAATATATCAGAAGCTTATTTTCGTTGATACAACGAGTATTCGTCCAATCCCGTGGGTCACTAACCCGTGGGTAGACGAAGTAGGCAGCTGTATTGTACACAAAATGTTTTTCTGCATGCTTATCAGTGGTGAGAGATCGTTTTCTTGTTTAAAGCGCATCGAAAATTATCTGAGATCGACCATTGGACAAACTCGCTTGAATTCTTTAGCATTGTTAACTATAGAGGCGTAAATTTTATGTTCGGTAGATTGCAGTTGCAACGCTTGTTTTGGGCGTCAAACATATAGCGTCGAGCTAATTTGACAATGAAATTATCACATTTTTCTAAATTAATTGATCTAACATTGGATGACAATATAGGACGAAGATAGGGAATTTACAATAAATCAATCCTAATTAATAACGATTGGCGTCAAACGAAGAAGTTGGTTTCATTCCAACTTCTAGCGTTTTCGATGCCAGGGTAGAGGGTCAGCATGAAATTAACCATAAAAGAAACAAAACGGCAACAAAAAAAGAAACGAAACGGCAATTTTGCAGCTGCTTAGGGCGGTGAGTTTTCTTAATCAGCTGCCGGTCGTGGATTATTATATATTCATTTATATAAAATAATATAGAGTGAACTAGAAAATTTTATCCAACTATTAACTACCAAAATATTTCTTAAGTCATGGCTAATATATACCATTTCGACTCTTAAAACTATCAACGTTCCCGTGAACCCGTGAATCGAATAGCAGGCCATAAAAGATAACCCTAATAAACCCAATGAGAATGATATACCTACAACACAAGACAAAAAACTTGAGTGCCCTCAATCAAATACACATAATTAAAGCTTAATTTTACGATAAATATGAATAGAAAAATTCAACAACATACAGGAAAATTAAAATGTTGAATAATCTCAGAAAATTCATCATCACTAATTTCGTTAAAGCTTTTCGAGCGCTTTAAAATTTCTTCCCAATTATTTTTACATTGACTAGTATTTATAAGAGCTTCTTTTAAAGTTGAAATTTGTTTCGATGATTTTACATCTTTCTTACTATCAAAATATTTTTCGAATTTATCCCAATTTCCACTATATTTCATGCAAGCACATAAATATAAACCTAAAAATTTCAAAAATCATAATCGTATGTACATTTATTTGCCTATGCTCTTTATTACCTGATACTTTATTTATGAATAATTTTTTCGAAACTTTTTTAGAAGCTTGAGAACATAATACACAATTTGTTATAAAGCACGTGTATCCATCGTCAAAGGGCAATTCCCAAGTTCTTAATTTTTTTTTCATGTGAGTGGATGAAACCAAAGCAGATTCATCAACTTGTATATCATGTTTGAAACGTACAAAACTGTTAAATTTTAAACGGTAGTTTAAAACTATTTTAATGAACATCATTTGTTTATTGCGTATCATCGAAACAAATGAACAAAGAAAATCGAAAAAGAAAAACGAACAAAGACCCTAAATTAGGACTAATTCATATTTTAAAATTTCTATGTTATTAAATTATTATATAATCTTAATTTCTTAGAATTCTAACTGTAGGCTCTTATTATCCAGTAAAAACAAATTATTCGTAAATATTTTGGTTTACAAAAATGAGGTTCGGTACATAAGACCGGTATGATAAGATAAAATAATATTAGCATGTGATATTATTGACATTATAGAGAAAAAGACCGATCTAATGTAAATAAATAATTTACAGTTTATTAAAATAAATGCTTATAATAACAGATAATAACCGAGTAAAATTTTTATAAATAATTGAGGTTATAAATATCCCACCAAATAAAAAAAGTTTAAACGGGACAAGTTTTCGCATACAAAAAGTTGTGATATCATAAATCACAATAACACAAAAAATGTTAGCCTTCTAAAGTAGTGAAATTTATGTAAGGACTAAATTTTTTAACGAAAATGAGAGATTGGTATATTGTATAAGTTTCTCTATTATATGGTATATTGTATAAGTTAATTGTATATTGTATAAGTTTCTCAGGTCCAGGGTATTTCATATTTTACTTGCCAGTTTTCTTTTTTGTATATTAAGTATAATAAAATTACCAACCATTAATTGGGTGCTCAAATTTAAAACGCAGCTTGACGTTTTAAATTTGAGCTTCATAGCTTTTTTTGGTACCTGAAATACAGAGGCCTAAAAATTGTCTCTAATTGCTCCTGTAAAAATAGTAAGGTAGACGTCTATGCTTTAACTTTGTCCAGCGCACTATCGTGCTACGTGATGACAGACAGTTAAAAATAATCATCAATGTTTCAAGAATTGTTTAAATTTTCAAAATATTTTTTTTCCTATACAAATGTTTACTTAATTAACCAAAATTATTTAATTTAATAAATTTATGGACTCTACCCGGTTTATTTCTAATTAGCTAAAATTGTTATATTTTTATTAAAGAAAAGAAAAATTTATAATAAGATTATTTATTATTACAAATAGATATTTAGATAAAATTTAAAGATAAGATTTGGAAAACTTTTTTCACAAAATCGTTTCATCAATAAATATTTATATTGATTTAAAATAACAAACTTTCAAAATATTATATAAAATTGAAGTTAAACATGTTTATCTGTATTTAGTAATTAAAATTAAGCAATGGAATTTTTTTGTCCCGATTTCATATTATTATTTATTTATGTTTACAAAATATGTAACGTTATAACTGTTGTCTACTTTGTTGTCATAGATGGCAGTCCAAATCAGCCACATCAGTTCCAACATTACATATTTGGAATCTATTTGATTTTCTATAAAATTCCTTGTAAATAATAATAAAAATTAAATTCTTATAAAATTCTAAATAAATATAATTCATGTATTTATTCAGTTAATCATTAATTTATTCGATAAAAGTATAAAATAATATTTTTAAATACCGGAAATAGTATTATGATGACGACAGCGCAACAGACGCGATTAAGCATGTCACGTGATCGTTTCTGACTTCGTCCTTTTTCACGTCTCTGCATGGGCCAACAAAAATCATGAGTGCTTCTCAACAACAGTATAGAGGAATTGTTAAACAAGTAAGTTTTTTTTCTAAAATAAATAATAAAAATGGGAAAATTCTTTTTTATTTAATTTATTAATGGTCACAATATTCTTTATTTATTTATTTTGATTTTATTTATTTAATTATTAAAGAAAATATGCTTGGTTGGCAATTACTAAATTTCATTTTCTATAAATTGATCACTTAAAAAGATATTTAATATGTTTCATATTATTTTATTTGGATGAATTTCTTGATTTGAAAGTCAATTAATCGCTTTTTATACTAAATTATTTAAACTGTAAATAAAAGTTCACATTTAAATGTGGTCCCGTATTTAATTTTCCATTAACTTCAATTTTATAATAAAATATGTTTTTTTAATGAAAATAGGTCTCCTCTGGTGACTCTGTAATTATCAGAGGTCTGAAAGGGGCACCACCACCGGAAAGACAGTTAAACTTTTCGAGTATTGTAGCACCGAAATTAGCTCGTCGACCAGTTGGAAAGTAAGCATTAATTTTAACTACATTAAATCTCGTCTCAGTGTTGTCCAAAAATAAATTTTTATTTTTTGGTTGTCTAATGAGACGTACATTAAATTTTTAAGATTGTATTTCAACATTTTTGGTTTTCCAAAAACCAAAAATTATAATTTTAAAATACATTCTCGTTTCATGTCCATTTTGTTTTTTCCAAATTTTTTTTAATAATAGTCTTGATATTTTGTTTCTAGTGGAGAAGAAGCTAAAGATGAACCATATGCGTGGAAGGCAAGAGAATTTCTACGTAAGAAACTTGTGGGTGAAGAAGTTTGGTTTACGGCAGAAAAACCACCAAATGCCACTCGTGATTATGGGGTAGTTCTACTTGGAAAAGGTATTGTTAGTTTTTGAGTATATTATTCGAATGTGGCGTGAACGGATATTATTGTAATTTGAAATAGAAAGTATGGTAGTTTGAGTACCACGTGGTACTTTTAGAAAGTTTTTATGTAATTTTATTAGGTACTAAAATAGTTTTCCTATTTAAAAATTTAATTTTTGGATGACTGGTGAATATGAAAGACTGTTTTTGTTGAATAGTATTATTAACTGTTGCCATATTTGGTTACATAACCTTTGGCCTATTTATATTAACGAAGCACGATAATTTTAGATCTATGACGTAACCTCTTAGTGGAAGTTAATTTTATAGTGAAAACATTTCAATCTTTTAGGACCCTTGCATAGTTTGATTGATTCATCTTGGGATCTAAAAAGTATTGCACTTCGACCTTATGGTCCACACTTGCATAGTTTAAACGCCACTTGTAATTAGATTGTATAACACAACTCAATAAGAGTTGACAGGTTTCAACCTTTAGCTTTAATCATATGTTGAAAACAAATAAAAATAACAGCCAACTGAGTTAATTGCTTAAATATCCGGTATATACTAAGTTTATTTTAAAATAAGTTGTCAAACAAAAGTTGCTTATTTTTAAAAAAGAAACCTTTTTGTCTTTAAATTTTTTTCCCATCTCTTGCTGTTTCAAAGATGAATATTTCCCTCCTAGCGGTGGTAAGAACGGTCCGATTTTGCCCATTCACGAACTTGAAGTAACTGTTTAGCTCTAGAACACACATACAAAATTTCAGTTCGTTATCTCTTTTTGTTTTTGAATTATCGTGTTCACGATTGAACATGCGGAAATGTTTTAAGTGCAAGGATATACGGACTCTTGTGTGAGTTAAAATTTAGATTAAACTAACGTTGAAGTCTTGTTAAAATATAAATTAATTATTTAATGTCATTTATAATAATCTTCTAGGTTTTTAACGCCATGTTATGTTTTTAAGCACAAATTTCCCTAGATAAAAAAAAACATGTTTTGTATTATTAAAAAATATATTATAATGGCTTTAAGCGCTTTACGTTGAAAACACGCAAGAGACCCGCGTGTGTCCGAATATTGATGTTCTAATTAGGTCATTTGAATATCTATACCAAAATTTTTTTTTCTACGATCAATGTTTTCAACCGTTAAAAAGTCGGAACTAAACTGTATAATACCCTTGTATATGATATCGAATATAAAAATAATAAATTTAAAGTGGTTCGATCGATAGATGAATAATATAGATAAAAAACTGTAATTTTTATGTTATTAGCCAATAGGATATACACTCCTGTTCAAAAAATTGAACGCGTAATATATACGTTTAGAATGTGACTTACTGATTCAAATATATTGAATTGGGAGTGTTTGAAAAAGGGATATTTAACATGTGGTAGATAGGAACACGTGGAATGCAAAATTTTCGGATAAATTTATTTAAATAATCTAACCACAACCGCTTTAGATAACAATACACAAAAATATAAAGATTATTAAAATAATAAAAGAGAATACTAGGTTTTTTGAAATTTATTACACAAAAACTTTAAATTATAGTAGTTCAGGTATTTGTCGTGTGAAACGTGTTTTTGACGAAATTGGCTGATTTTTAACACGATTACAGCAAGACAATTACCCTAAATTATCGTAGATAATGTTAAGAATTATAAGCAAAGTATTCCGACCTGTAGTTACGGAGATATTTAACGAAAAAATCGTAAAAATATCTGTTTTTATAATTTTATTATCAAATCTTAAAATCAAATTTATTATATCAATTTCAAAACAATGAATAAAATTAAATTACTTATACATTTAAAATTGTTTGTACTATTCTTTTAAATTTGCGATCCGCTGCCGTCTTTTAATAACGTACGAAATAGTCTCAGAACTCTTAATCTACACTTATAGGAACATAAAAGCCTGAAACTTCGTAAAAATATCTATTTGATCCTATGAAAACTTGAAATTTCCATAGATTTAGTTTGTTAGGTTGCGGAATCAGAGGACACTTCAAGAAGTTAGGCCTAACAAATGAGAGCGATTGCATATTCTAAAAAGAGATGGAAGAAACTCCGGAAACTTGTGAGGAAATGATTTTTACTTTCTTTAAAGAAGCCGAACTGGATGGTATACTATAGGTCGAGAGTGTAGATCGCAATATACTTACTAACACCTCCAAATTATTAATTCATAGGTAACAAAAATCTTGGATCTTAAGTTTTTTTAATTAGGACTCTTATGACGCGCCTGTTATGCTGGCAGTACACTCTCGGCGAGACATTAGTAAGGCGAAGAGCTGCGAGTGGAGCTGTGTACACTCTGACCGAGAGTGGTTAATATCCACGCTATTGGTGAAAACAATTAAATGGCGGTTAAAATCCACGTTATATGGCAAGCGTAGACGTGAGTAACTACTCGCTTTCTTTAACCCGTGGTTAAAAAACCGACTTGAAACGGGGTTCTCCCGAGACGAAGTGAACCTAGGCGAGCGCTGTGAGTACACTCTCGCAGTCGTTACGTCTCGCTGAGAGGGTACTGCCGGCATTATATTTTCACCATTAATCATTTCTAGATAGCTTTGAATTTCGGATATTTTAGCTTTCAGATAGAGTGAAAAGACATCAAGCTCGTACTTCCGCCATTTTGTTTAGCTAAACCATGATCCTAAGTCGAGATTACACTGTAAAATATTTTTCAAAGATGTTTATTAGTGTAATAAGTCATCTTTTATAAAATATTATATTTTATTTAATAGCTTGATATTACATTTTATAAAAGATTTTAAGTGTGTGTCCTATGCTTTCGCTGGCTGGGCTGCTTGTTTTCTTCGCTGTTGGCTTTAAAACCAATGACTATTGACTCTAAAACCAAACAACGTTGAAAAGATAAAATATTTTATAAAAGATCTTTTACAAAGACCTTTTACAGTGTAATACCGGCTTTATATGCTAGTCAATTCACTTGCATTCATTGAACACTATTTGGCTAACAAATTGATTTTTCGTTGCTTTAACTCACATTAAAGAGGAATTACTATCTCTAGAATTCGGTAATTTGATTCGTAAAAATAATTTTCGAAAGTATTATCCATAATCAGGCAGTGTGTTATAACGAGAAAATTGTTTTTCATACGTTTTCATACGTTAAGCATTTTTTCAGCAGAAATTATTTTCATAATAATAATTTTCTTTTAAAAATACTGACATTTTTTTTAATTTCTTTGATGTTTGGCACCATTATATTACGGGAAAAATCCATTAAGTTTTCTTTATTTGTTGCTTTCAGATGTCAATAGTGCTGAAAATATCACAGAAACCTTAGTGTCCGAAGGATTAGTATCTGTACGACGAGAAGCAAGAAATACACCAGAATTGGCACGTTTAATGGAATTAGAAGATGCCGCTAAAGCTGCAGGCAAAGGAAAATGGGCAAGTACACCAGCTCCAGACAGTGTCCGTGATATTAAATGGTCTGTTGATAATTCACGCAATTTCGTTGATAAATTGGGTGGTAAACGTGTCAAAGCAGTTATTGAACACGTTCGTGATGGATCAACAGTTCGTGCATTCCTACTTCCTGATTTTTATCATATTACATTGATGATTTCTGGTATTCGGGTAAGTTCGACTTTTGATATTATCAAAATTTATAGGATTTTATAATTTATTTTTAATCATCCATTCGATAAACTTAACAATAATCAGCTAAAACAAAGCCCCATGGCCACTAGTAATTATATCTCTATTGTCCTTGTGTGCAGGGGTACTACCGCTTCAATGTGCAGCGACTGTCTACTGGCGATATAATGAAATTAGTTATTTTCGGATGTATTTTTCGTTATATTTAATGTCTACAGTCGGATAAAATCTTTTTTTTGCTTTGAAATAAAACTATCTTTAAAAAAATTTGTCCCAGTGTTAGTTGAAAATGATTATTAATACATTTTTGATCGTCAAATGGGACATACATTAATATTTTTTGCAAATTATTTTGATTGTAAACATTATTTTGCAATCTTCAATGTGAAAAATAACATTCTAAACAACCCACTACCCCCCCCCCCCCCTGTAAGTTCTGTAATTATTACGATACGTATTTTATATTACTCCTAGTAATAATTAAAATATTAATTACAGTGTCCTGGATATAAATTAGATCAGGATGGTAAACCAGATTTAAATACTTCTGTTGAATTTGCTGATGAAGCTAAATATTATGTTGAATTACGATTGTTACAACGTGATGTTGAAATCGTGCTGGAATCCGTCAACAATAATAACTTTGTTGGTACTATTATTCATCCAAATGGAAACATCGCTGAATCCTTATTAAAAGAGGGTTTAGCACGATGTGTCGATTGGAGTATGGCCTACATGAAATCAGGTACGAAAATATTATGTGTTAAAATTTTTACAGGATGTTTAAGGCGAAATTTGACCTTTTTTATAATAATATCACAAAATAATTTGCCGTCAAAGAGTTAACCAAAAATGCGAATAGAAGCATTCTTAGGGTCTATCCACACTATAGTGCCGATCACGGTTCGTTCTCGATCCGATTTCGTTCTTTTCGTAGCATTTTCGATATAATACTTCTCAAACATCCTAAAACTTAATTTTATATACATTTTTTAAAGCACATTCCTTAGATCCATCTCTGATATCATAGGAGATGCCTGAGTCATAAATGTGCAAGATTATAATACCTCCAAATTTAAAGTGATATGAATTCAAATTCAAAATATTTAAGTTCTTCTTTATTTTTGGGGAACATTACATCCAAATATAACTGTTATAGAATTATAATAATTTATTTCGAAAACTAAAATTATTGTTTTTTTTATAAAGGAGCCAGCAAATTACGTGCAGCTGAAGCTCAAGCTAAGGCGAAAAAATTGAGGTTATGGAAAGACTATCAGTCTACATCGCCACAAATTCATGGTAATGAAAAAAATTTTGTTGGTACAGTTGTAGAAGTTGTAAATGGAGATGCATTGTTTGTCAAAACAGCCAATGGATCTGTTAAAAAAATCTTCTTGGCTAGTATTCGACCACCAAAAGAACCTGGCCGGTAAGAATCACTTTATTTATATATTATTTTCTGTCCACATTCAGGCAGTGTTTTAAATAAATACATAGTTTTTAGCACGTTCATGTTTGTGGTAAATTAAACTTCATTAATCGATTCTGAAAGTGTTTTTTCTTCATAAATTCTTTCGGTAAATTTTCTGAGACATTTGCACAACACAATGATCTAATAATATTTTTATCCGAGTAATATTTCCTATTAATATAATCATTGTGGACGAGCAATCTGAAAAACCTGGAAATGATACGCAATTTTGAGATTCTGGAAATTTCAGGTTCTAGGGCTGAAATATAAGCTGCCACAAAACAAATTTTAATTTGAGAAATTATTTTGTTAACAGGGTTGCCGATGAAGAAGGAAAATTACCACCAAGAACGAAAAAAATTCGTCCATTGTATGATATTCCATGGATGTTTGAAGCACGTGAATATTTACGAAAGAAATTAATTGGTAAAAAGGTGAATGTCACTGTTGACTATATTCAAGCAGCAAAAGATAATTTCCCTGAAAAAACATGTTGCACCGTTGCAATATCCGGTGTGAATGTAGCAGAAGCATTAGTAAGTAAAGGGCTAGCAACTGTGATCCGATACAGACAAGATGATGATCAGCGTAGTTCGCACTATGATGAGCTACTTGCAGCAGAAACTAAAGCTATCAAAACACAAAAAGGAGTTCATGCGAAAAAAGATATACCAAATCATCGTGTGACAGACATAAGTGGTGATAGCAGCAAAGCCAAAACATTCTTACCGTTCTTACAAAGGGCGAAGCGTACTGAAGCAATTGTTGAATTTGTTGCTAGTGGTTCACGATTGCGATTGTTTATACCAAAAGAAAGTTGTTTAGTTACGTTTCTTCTAGGTGGTATAAGTTGTCCGCGTGGTTCTAGACCCGGCTTAAATGGACAACCTGCCTCTGAGGGTGAACCTTTTGGTGAAGATGCTCTGCTATATACTAAAGAGAAGTGTTTACAGCAAGAGGTTGAAATTCAAGTGGAATCACTTGATAAAGTTGGCAATTTTATTGGTTGGCTATGGATGGATAATGTTAATTTGTCAGTGGCCTTAGTAGAAATGGGATATGCAAGTGTACATCCTACAGCTGAACGCAGTGAATATTTCCGTCAACTAACGATAGCTGAAGAGGCTGCGAAAGCACAACGGCTAAACAGATGGAAAGATTATGTTGAGGATAAGGAAGAAGTTCAAAGAATAGAAGAAGATAAGGTTAGTTTTTTGTTTTATTACTCTAAATTTTGTGCTATTGGACCCACGCTTTTGTTTTTAAGTGTTTACATGTTTATTCAATGTAGACGCTGTCAAAACGGTGGAATAGAAAATTCAAAAATTTGATTTAAGAACTTATTATTTCATAATAATTATCTTAGTGTACATTTGATACATTTTACTTAAACAAAAAAACGTTAGAATTTTAATAATCACACATCTAAATGGTGATCCAATTACAGCGGGGGTTGTTCTACAACTATCTACGCCTTCCAATTGTAGATTGGACTTACATTCTTGTTTGTAATTGGATCACTAATTGTGCAAATACTTTGACTTCGATTTACATTAATGTTTTTTTGTATTTACATTAATAATTATTCATTATATCAATCTTCTACTTCTACATGCTCAATCTTACAAAATCTCTTCTTTTTTTTAATCAGGTTGTAGAAAGAAAGATTAACTATGAAAAAGTAATCGTGACAGAAATAACAAGCGAAGGACATTTCTATGCACAAAATGTAGATCAAGGTGCTAAACTAGAATCACTGATGGCTAAAATACGGCAAGAATTCCAAGTAAATCCACCATTGACTGGTGCATACACACCAAAACGTAATGAAATTTGTGCTGCGAAATTTGACGATGATCAATGGTATCGAGCTAAAGTTGAAAAAGTTGAGAAGAATGGTAACATTTCTGTTTTTTATATTGACTATGGTAATCGACAAATAATTAACTCAACAAGATGTGCTGCCTTACCATCCGCATTCAACACGGATAGACCGTTTGCTCAAGAATACATTTTAGCATGTGTGTCTTTACCAAATGATCCGGACTATATTAAAGAATCAATTAGTTATTTGTCAAATGATATTTTGGATCGTCAGACATTACTAAATGTGGAATATAAAGTGGGTTCAATACCAGCCGTTACATTAACAACGGCTGATACCAATGCTGATATTGGTAAAGGTTTAATTGCTGATGGACTTTTACTTGTTGAAAATCGTCGGGAAAAACGACTTTCTAAACTTGTAAGTACATTATTTTTTACTCTTAAGTTTTTTCGTTTATCCAATCAACATATACTGTATTTAGAGGTTTTCCGTACTTTTTAATCTTCCCCCTGTAAGGCATTAAGCTCACTTCCTCCTGTGTTCTGCTTGTTTTTTGTTACGTAACATTTCAAATCAATAAATTTAAAAAATAACAGAATTTGTTTAAACTTTTATTCAGTAGAAATAAATATAAATAATTTATAATCAAATTTCCGTATAGTCGGCCCACGTTACTAGTTTCCACGCTACTAGTCAGTACAAGAAATACTAACAATCAAACACATTTCGTCAGGCTTTAAGCCACGTCAGTTATTATGTCTTTATCAATTTTTTTCAGATATTATCTGTGTTACTTAAAATGGAGTTGCTCTTACGTCCTTCTCTCCAACCTACCATAATATCACATGATATAATAGCATACTCCTCCCACCCGTTAAAAATGTTAGTGGTTCATAGATATCCGCTTACCTGTAAATATATCTCTATTTTTTTAACTTAAAAAAACAAACATGTCTATAAATACTTCATGTATCAGATGATGTTGATTGAATAATCGAAAACTAATATTACTTTTAAAGATTGATTTTTAGTTCACTTGTAGAAAGATGTTATTTTATTGTCCAAGGTACTGTTTTAGTCAAAACTTTGTTCATACAATTAAAATCCTATCCACATTCAGGCAGTGTTTTAAATAAATACATAGTTTTTAGCACGTTCATGTTTGTGGTAAATTAAAATTCATTGATCGATTCTGAAAGTTTTTTGATCATAAATTCTTTCGGTAAATTCTCTGATACATTTTTGCAATATAATAATCAATTTATCAGTGATAATACTTGTTTTTCTAGAAATGAAAACAAATAGAATGCGTGTATTGATTTAGTATTCATTTCTTTTAGACTCAATATATTTTTATCCAAAATTTGCTTTAATATGAGTTGCTAACATTAGTGTATGGACATTGGTAGAACAGAATTTAATCATACAAGATACCCTAATTCACGAAAGGCTTTTACATTTTTGTAAAGTGGCTCCTGTCAACAATTTAATTAATTGCAACTAGTGCAGTGCTTTTCTTAAATTTATGTTTCGAATTAAAGTTGTTCGCTAATTATAGAACGCTAACAACTTTTACTCTAAATATTTTTTCGAAAGTAGCATGCCATGCATTGAACGCCACTTTTGGAATCGATAGTACATACTTCGATATTTAATTACCTAATGTCGAAGTCGGTCAGGTACACTTAAATATATTGGTACCTATCGATGTGTATCCAAATGTGCCTGTAGGCCCTGGATTTCCACATCCAATCTTAACTATAAATGAAATAGATTTATCAAAACAAAAATGCAAAAATTTTCTATTTCTAGATAGAAATTTCTAGTTTTCATAATTTTCCTTGTCGGTTGCCAAATATTAACTTTTAAGGATAGAACGAGAAGTAGGAGAACATTATGATATACGATTGCGCTACTGTTTTACGATTTTTGAATTGAAATAACTTTTTAACTGTTTATTTTTTAACGATGAGCGAAAACGTGTTATATTATAATTCTGTAAATAGTATATATTAGAAAAATCACCACTGTAGCTCTTTTCGTTCAAAAGTTATATCGACGTGAAAAATGGTCTAAATTTAGGCGTAGTAATAGCACTGTAAGCACGAAGGCCGAAAACCCCTTAAACTCGGCCTTACGCATTTCCTTGCCCTAGATAGGCAAACAAAAAATCAATACGTATAAACCTAACAAAACAGTTTTAATTTTATTAAATAATTCAAACGTTCAACACCAATTTAAAAAAAATTATATGTAAACTGCATATTTTAAAGAATATTTATAAACATTATTTATTCTGGTGTCTACTTTAATAATATAGTTATTATAATTTTAAGTACAAAAAAATTCTGTTCTCCATAAGACGCTGTGTTAAAAGTTTGATTATGAATCGAAAAATACTCTTTGAAATATGATCATCAAAAGTTTTTAAGAGGGAAAGCACATAATTGAGCTATTCAATTCATAAAAAAAAATTTTTTATCTACTATCAAGCCTCATGTTGTATGAACGTCCTTAAGAAAAATAATTTATATGTTTTGGAATAATCAAATAACAAAAAATTAATATAATGTTTTAAATTCTCTTAAGGTAAATGACTACAAAGATGCAGAAAAATCCGCAATGAAAAATCGTTACCATATTTGGGAATATGGTGACATAACTGAAGACGATGCTCGAGAATTTGGTGCTGGTGCTTAAATTCTTTACAAAAAATACAAAAAAAAAATTACGTTCCACTCTTTAATCTATAAGAGTATAATTTTTATGCGTAACTTCAAATTTACACATTCATCATTCGGTCTCATTAAAAATAGGAGAATGAGATTGAATGCCTTTTTTATATATTGTATAAAAACAAATATAAATGGAAAAAAAACCCAAGTTCAGTCTCTCAACTGTCAGCTCGTGTTTAAAAATAAAGCATTGTGGAACTCCGCCAAAGTTGAAAATATTTTTAATAATTTATTAGTATTAAAAACAAAAAAACTATTATAACAATTTATTTATTAGGATAAAATAATGATGAGATATTTGTAATTAAAATTAATTATGTTCTTGTTGTTTTTTTTTTTTGAGAGAGGGGATAATTATTGACAAAAATATTTGATATATGTGACGACAGAAAAATAATCATTATTTATTTTTGTTTGATAATTATTCTAAAAAATTTTTGATTGTCCTTTCTTGTTTTAATTGACTGATTTATAAAATATTCCACCATTTTTTATTATTTTTAAATCATGTGGTATCTCGTACTTTTGTTTCACAATGGCATTTTTTTTTATATATATTGATAAAGAAATAACTTATTACTGATTAAAAGAAAATGTTTTAAGAAATTTTGTCTTATACAAATAAAGTTATATAATAAATGCATTTATTTTTATCCCTTGTGATGTGTGTGATTCTACAACGTAACACAAAACATAATCATCCATACTATTTACATACACTGATCGGTGCAGAAAAATGGTATCTAATTTAAAAGTAAGAAATCAATCTTTTATATTTTATTCAATTCTTTTGTATGGAATCAATTTTGTACTACGCAAAACGTAATATTTATGGTAAGTTTCATAAATATAGGAAATTATCAGGTAAATTCTTGGGTAACATGAACTTTATGATAAAGTTATCGGTGATAAATTAAGGATATGCTTTTTTAACCCAAATTATGTATATATCAAATTTATTTGGGAGTATTTCGAAAATATATTCGTTGAACCTGGTGAATATTACACATTCGTTTGTCGTTTATGTTAGTCGATTTTTTAAGAATTCTTCTTTTATGGATCTGATACTGATCTTTATCCATATAGTTCACGTTCTCCGGGTAGATAGATGTATCTTGGAGTATGAAAAGTGCTGCACTTCGTCTTTGTGGTCCATTGCGCTCCCCCTTGTACCTCAGTTTGACGATGTTCGCTTCTCCCATATCTTAGCAATAGCCAGGTTGATTATCAAGTTTTCATGAAGGTTTATATATTCGGGGTGAGATGCACCGAATATTTTGTATCTGTTGTAACCGAGGAATTCACAGTTGATGTAGCTGGATGTTTCGTCCCCCTCGCCGCACAATCTGCTCATAATGGATCCATTGTCCTAATGTGTGCAGATGCTTTCGACAGCCTCTTTCCTGAGTTTTTGTTTCGGTATATTTTCCCAGTGATCATGGTGTTTTAGGTGTATCCACTTGTTAACATGCTATCTTTGGAATTCCTAAAATAGGTTATGGGCCTATGAAAGGTGTTCCAACTCCTTTGCTAAGCATCTGCTTTTACGTTTCCTTCGAAACCACTATGACCTCTGGTATCCAGATCAATTTAACGTTGCTACGTTTTGCCTGTTCCTATAGGCAATCCCTGACTGAGGTGATTTCAATGGCAGGCAAGTTCTGGTTTATGTAAGCCCCTACAGAGTTTCTCACGGATGCAAGCCAGCATGGCGAAGACTTCAACCTGAAAGGCGGCAGCATAAAAAACAACGTTCTACAAGTATATACAATTGATAATTTACCATGTATATGAAATTTACCATAAATAAATAATAGTTGTTTGATCTCATTATCCAATCTGATCAGTGTATTTATTAATTAACTCTAGGTTCATATTCATGTCGTGTCAGTTTGAAAAATGATTGCTTTTTAGTAATTTAATTCCTGTTCGCGATGCATGTTAGAATTACGATCAAATAAGAATCTAGGGTTAAAGATAATTATAAATTTTACATAATATATACATATAAAGCCTGCTCTGGGATTCGCCAATTTATAAATTTTTTTTAAATTTGTACAAAAAAAAAATACAAATCATTATATTTATTGTTTTTAATTTGAAAATATATGTTTTCTTTTATGGAGTATGGGAGCAATGACAATTTTTTACAAAAAAAAAAAATAGAATGATGAAAAAATAATATACATTGATTAATTAATTTTAAAGTATTTGTTTTGGTTTTTGGTTGTGAACGTACTACATAAACAAATTTTATATTTTTAGATATATAAATAAATGTTAAAATTACAAAAAAAAAATATTAGCTCTTAACAATTTATAGCTCTTGTACTATTTGTAATGAAAATTTAACTATTTACCTCAATTTAAAATTTTTTTTTTGAAAACAAACGGCTTACAATACATTCTTTTTAATTTATTTACAAGTTTTATACATTTTTTAATGTTTATTTTGAGAAATGTTGGTTGGTGGCTTTCGTGAAGGTAAGTAAATTTTCATAAATTAAATATATTTACACAACGGTTATTTAATTCTATCCTGTTCTGAGTAAAAATTCTTATCTAGACCCAAATCATTAGAATTATTTCCAACCGAGAGTAAATCCAAAAGAAATATTCAATAAATTTGTTTTTTTAAACTTTGCGTCTATCTTGATAGGTGTACAACTGAACCCATGCACACACTTGTTTCTAGTTTAGGATGTTGCATCAATATATTTCGTAGTAGTACTTTTTTTTAAATAAAAGCTGGTTTGCAATATTACCATTGATCTTAATTTAGGTGCGTTACATTTTATTTTGTATTTAACTTTTAATCCTCTTTAAAAAAAAAGATTTTAAATAGTGATAGTATTACAGTCACAATTTATAATTAACACTCCTCCATTTTTCATATACCCATCTTGATATGGTTACTTTTCGGTTATGTTATACTAACGAAGGTGACGAGTTTAGTTAATTTGACATTTAAGTAATATGCCAGAACATTATTTTGATATAAAAAATCATACATATCTTGACTGGAGATCGAGTCTAATACTCATGCCAATATTTCTGGATCAATGATCTGTCAAATTGCGACTTATTAATATTCAACATTTGGTAGAGTTTGTGTTGATAATCGCTGAATTTTTACACCAGCTCAAAAATGCTTTCTTTTTGAAATGTTGATATTAAATGAAGTCGGGTTAAAAAGACATCAATAGATCGTTGTTTTGGTGGATTTTCCATGGTTGAAGTAAACTTAAATTATCGGTAAATTTAACCGAAGAAGATTCAAAACTTTTCCCAAACTACTAAGATACTTATAAGCTAGAAATATTTCATGAGAAGGCGAAGAAATTTTCAAAATAATGACTGCGGCCACCATACACGATCAAGTAATTTGAGGTTTGCAAAAGCTGCTGGAAGATGTTGCAAATTTTTGGTGGTGAGTAGTTCAAAACGGTTTAAAACAAATCGGTCGATATTTGATCAAAAAACTCGATAACATCACAATGAAATGAGATTTGCACAAACTGTTGGAAGGTACACGATGAATATATACCAATATTTGCGCAAACATTCTTATGTATTCTTCAATTTATCATTCATTTTATTATCTCAGAGAAAATCATAAACGGCTAACAAATTGTTGTCTGACTGTCTTATCCAAATATATGTTAATAACCGTAAAAACAAAGTAACAAAAACCAACTTGTAATTGTTAACTTTCTTTTGTTATTTGATGAAATAAATTATTGTTATTCTTTTATCTATTCTTTTATATAAGAAGATATTGATGGAAAATGAAAATATCTTTTACAAGTCTCACATAAAATCAAGCCCAAAGGGCTTTTTTAAAAGATTTAGTTCAATAATGAACAATTCGTGCCCTCTTTTACCCATCAAACGATTTTCATGACCTCTTCATAATTTTATAGTAAATAACCAGAAAAGAACTGGACTGAACTCGACTATATACATGAAAAATGACGTCATTTGACGTTTTAAAATGTTATGATATGAATATAACTGGAATTATTTAAATTATTATTGTTTTGCTAGTCATTAACCTCAATGTATTTTTTGTGATACAATATACTTAATAATTAAAAGAATAAAAAAAAACAAACAAATTAGAACAAGTTTTGGCATCTTGTCTAAAAAAGCCAACAAAATGGGTTATGAAGTGAATCGATTTCAGGGTGATGTTGATGAAGAATTAATATGCCCTATTTGTTCTGGTGTTTTAGAGGATCCATTACAGGTTTGATAAAAAATAAAAATTTTTTTTTTTTTCGATTTTTAATTTGTGATAAAAAATTTAGGCACCTGTTTGTGAGCATGCATTTTGTCGAGTATGTATACAAGAATGGATATCACGACAACCGACATGTCCAGTTGATAGACAATCGATTACATTCACCCAGTTACGACCTGTACCTCGAATATTACGCAATTTGTTAGCACGAATGTGCATATCATGTGATAATTTTGTTTATGGCTGTCCTATGATATTAAAATTAGATGCTCTCACATCACATTTAGACGAGTGCGAACACAATCCAAAACGGCCTTTACCCTGTGAACAGGGGTGTGGACTGGTCATACCAAAGGATGAATTACAAGAGCATAATTGTGTACGAGAATTACGAACGTTAATGCAATCACAACAACAGAAAATGGCAGATTTTCAAAGGGAACTCACTGAACAAAGATTTATTATTAAGGAACAGAAACGTGAATTAAAATTGCTCAAGGTAAGTTTATAAGCTTATATTACAGGTAAATTTATTCTGGTTGACATTTATACATTAAAAACTTTTGCACGTAGGTATCTACTACTGCGACTGTTAGTACTTTCAGCCATAACGTTTAAAATACCGTTAACATTTTTTTTACTTTTAATCATATCCGCAATTTCTTTTTTGTAAAAAATCACAATTAATTAATCTAAAAATAAATCATTTTTGGAATTGTTAAACAAAATTAAGAGCTACTCTATACCTGGGTCAATATTTGATAATCGGCCGAAACAGGCCTCCAGCAGTGTTCCTTAAATTTAATATATTATTTAAATTGTTTTTTCTTTTTAAACTAGCGTCTATTTATCTATTGTTAATATGGTTGCCTTTCGGTTATATTATACCAACGGAAGTGACTAGCGTTTAGTTAATTAGATATTTAAGATTTAAGTAATATGTCTGAACGTTGATAACATTCTGTGATATGAATAATCATACACATCTAAGATAGAACTCGAACCCAATTCCATTGGTATAATATAACTGAAAGGCAACCATACTAACAAGAGAAAAATAGACGCTAGTTTAAAAAAAAAGAGTATGTAAATAGTAAATAAATAAATTAATGATACATCGACATCAAAGATAGTGAGAAATCATATGAATTCTACTGCCTATACTGGTAGTTATTATTATCTGGTAGTTTAGAGAAAAAGCTTGGGTCTAAAATGCCAGAGGTCGTGGGTTCGATTCCCATCAAAGAATGTTATAATTTTTAAACTTCAGTACAATATTTTGTTTATATATTCACACATTTTGGGAAGTTTGGTGTTTAGTTATAAAAAAAAAGTACTAAAGTACAATCTATATTTCCTGTCGGGCGAAATTTTCATTTTGATGCGATTTTTGTATTACATATTGGAGATTGAATAATCAATTACAAGACTTGACTATTTTTATTTTATATAGGTTTAGATCTGAAACTATTTAACATTTTAATTAGGGTAGTATGATATTGAACACGAAAATTTTCATTTCAAAAGCGAATGTTTAAGACTATATTAGTCTGCCGAGATTTAAATTTGAATTTTCCACGTTTTAAATTAAGGGTTAAAATCGAATTAAGGGTCAGAATCAAAGATAGACGTGGCACCCATGTTTGTGGTTGGTAGAGAAAGGAACACCATATCTGCAGTTGCTCCGGTGCTATGGACTTAACATGACGCGTTCGTGTTTGTAGTTGATACACTTTGTCATTTACCTTTGAGGCAATTAGAATTCCTGCCTGATAGTGGCATTTTTCTGTCGTATATTTGCAAATACAGTAGAGTCTCACCAATCCGGCACTTCAATAGCTCGGCACGTCCAATAATCCGGCACCCCTACTTGCGCACGCGCTCCGACATCAGTGTGAAATAAAAACATATCACATAGCACACATTCCAGTTTAATACCTGAATTATTATGAATTTTTCTATACATTCCAATAATCTGAATATTCCAAAAATCCGGCACCCTCTAGTTTTTAATAGTGCCGGATTAGTGAGACTACTGTATTGCTCTAAAATCCAATAAAGTGTATGGATTTGGTAGATTTTAGGTAAATTTTATCACATAGATATTAAAACTTTATGAAAAACATCATTAAATATAATACAAATTTTGTAGTCTTTTTCAGTCGATAATCAAATATTGACCCACCCATAACTTGACGATAACTTACTCTCGAGAAGAGGTCAAAAACAACTTCGTAAAAATGAGACAAGGTCTTATGCAAATATAAGGATTTTTCTATTCGGGACAAGAAAATAAATGTGATAATCTCCAGTACCTAACGTATTTGGTTTAGAAACCACACCCCCAAACAAAGTTGCTTCGTTTGAACTTAGAAACCCTAATAAAATTGAAATGTGTTAAACTTCGTAAATCGCCCGTTCGAATAATGTCAATTTTAGGTGATGGAAACTTCGATCATTGATCGATTTAATTCATCGATCGATTTTCTCAGTGGTGGAACTAGAATTTTTTAGAAGAGGGTAGGATGTGAGTGATTTAGAACAGTTTTGTATAAATTTTTGGTATAGGTGTTCATAAAATAACTTAAATTAGTTCATTTCCGCATGTCCATCTGTCTGTCCATAGACATGATAACTTAAAAACGAAAAGAGATAACGAGCTGAAATTTTGTGTGTGTGTTCTAGAGCAAAAAAGTAAGGTCAAGTTCGAGCATGGGGAAAATCGGACCGTGTTACCTCCCGACAAGAGAGGAAATATCCATCTTTGAAATGGTAAGAGATAGAAAAAAATTTAAAGGCAATTTTTTTCACAAACTCAGTATATATCGGGTATTTAAGCAATTAACTCAGTTAGTTGTTTTTTTCCACTTGTTGTGCATAACTTTGTTCAACATTACTCCACAAAAATTGATATTTAATCGAAGTAAAAGAAAATTCCCGGGATATCTAACTTGGTTTAACTCTAATAGTTAAATTTTGTATGAATTTTAGGATTTTATGCGCGCAATGAGATTATCAAATCCCACAATGCGAGCTATTGCCGATCAAATGGAACGTGACGAAACAATTCGTTGGATTGGTTCGCTAACACGAGCACGAGTCACACGATGGGGCGGTATGATCTCCACACCAGATGAAATCCTACAAACAATGATAAAACGAACCTTATTAGAATCTGGCTGTCCATCACACATCATCAACGAGTTAATGAGTAATTGTCATGAAAGTAGATGGCCACCCGGTTTGAATTCATTAGAAACACGTCAAAATAATCGGCGTCAGTATGAAAATTATATATGTAAACGTGTTCCTGGTAAACAAGCTGTTTTAGTCTTCCCTTGTGATAATACGCACATGCCAGAAGAGATGATGATTGAACCCGGGTTAGTTATGATATTTGCGCATGGCATTGAATGACACTAAAAGTGATAGTATAATGCATTTATTTATTTTATTATGAGTACATTTTTTTTTTAAAGAGGCTCTTCATTTAAAACAAACAAATTGTGATTTACTAGATTTTTATTTCAGTGACAAAACCATGTCGTTACGAAAAAGGTTAAACCTTAAATCGTTCGATATTCGAATGCAAAATAGTTGTTAAGTAAAATGGAGATCAATTAGTTGACCTCCGTGAGCTGGGCACCCATATCAATATTTGCGCTTCCAAAATCTTCTTGCAACGTATTTGTGCGTCTTTGTATTTTTTTATAGTTCATAGTGCTCCCCTACGTTATATAAGGAAATCCTATGCAAATATGCTTCAATCTACTAGACCCACCGGTTTAGGCTGTGCGTTGTCTGTCAGTCAGTTCATGTTAGAGTTTTATTAAGTAGATTGGGCTATTGAATATGGACACGCGCGGAGCTGTTTATTTCTTCGAGGGTTCACAAAAATCTTTTTTCCACGATTTTATTTCAAATACATAAACAGATAAAGCTGAAATTAGCGGCCAGCTTTAACGGCGTTGAACGGACCATAGCTCCATATTATTTGTCAAAAAATCGACTTTCCATATCTGGAAAATTGTCCATTTTCCGACCGTGTGATCATGAGAACTGTTGATCAGGAGCTCAAAAGAAATAACATATATCGATTCCAGCGAATTTCACCGAGGGCGGCTGACCATAAGATGTGTGCGGGTTACTTTCTACTAATAATACTTCAAACCACCTCCAAAACAATATAAAAAAATTCATTAACTACTTTCGACCAGTAAAAAAGTATCGAAAACGCTTTGAATGGACCATAACTGCATATTCTTAGTGAAAAAATCCCGAAAAATCGACTTTACACCTTATACACTTTATATCTGGAAAACTGTCTATTTCCCGACCGTGTGACCATGAGAACTTTTGATCAGGAGCTCAAAAGAAATAACATATATCGATTCCAGCGAATTTCACCGAGAGCGGTTTCCCACTAGAAATGTGCCTTTCTACTAAAAATACTTCAAAGTTCAAACTATCTCCAAAAAATCCATAAGGGATTAACTTTATTTTCGATTTCACTCTGTCTGCTCGCTTAGGCCGCTAGTTTCAGCTTCATAAATAGCAAACACAAATAAAACGCTGAATGATATATTTTAAAGTACTTAAAATCATTAGTTTCGCTGTTAAAAATCGAAATAAAGAAATTTCGGCATCCGGATTTGATTATTTAATAATATAAAAACCTAAAAGACGCACATATACGTTTCAAGAAGATTTTGGAAACGTAAGTTAAGTACAATTTATTGACTATTTTGCCTTTTCGTAAATATTGATTCGGGTGTCCAGCTCACAGAGCTAATTAGTTGATAAGTTAGTAAATGTTCATTATACACAATATAAACTATACTATAATTTAAGTTCAGCTTATTTTTAAATCGTTAGTATTTGCAAGTTAAATTGATAATTCGAGGATGAGATTATGACTGCGCGTAAAAACGCATGACAAGGTGAAACTTAGTAAAAAAGAAAATATTGTAACAAAAATCTTAGTATCAAATTTTACGTTTGATGAAAAAGCGATAGAGTTTAATTAAAGTGTTTTAAATATTTGTTAATTAACGAATATGCTACAATTTTTGTTATTTAAACGAAGCAAACATAAATTAATTTATATGTTTGGTATTTTAT
The DNA here is from genome assembly GCA_963920215.1 of Nineta flava. Classification (NCBI taxonomy): domain Eukaryota; kingdom Metazoa; phylum Arthropoda; class Insecta; order Neuroptera; family Chrysopidae; genus Nineta; species Nineta flava. The sequence continues at coordinate 118,971,042 of OY986041.1, forward strand.
ATAAACAAGTATTAAAAAGATCGAAATTTTGGTCTTAATGAATGTCCTCTTTTGTCGAGATTTATCATTTAGATGTTCTAGCGACTCGTTGCCACCTTTATATTATAATTAAATCTAGGTCGCCCTTTCAGTAAGGAGAAAATTGAATGGAAAATGACGCGATGTACTTTTATCTTGTTAATGACTGAAAGTCATTCACAAAAAAAACAATCAAAATAGAACAATAGATTAATCGTCGAATTCGCAAACAAATAAAACACTTTGAAATTGAACCAGTAAGTCACATTCTAAGCGTATATATTACAAAATATATGTATAATATTACATACAGTAAAACATTGACTGTTTCAACTGGTTCAATTTTTATGAACGAGAGTGTACAAAATATTTGTATTCTATACATATAAATAAAATCGAAGTGTCTGTCTGTGATTTCGAAATTAAAGTTTTTTTAAAGCTCATATGGTTATTTGGACGTTACCAAAACCCAAACACACGTTTCTAAAATTTTTTGTCAACTGTCTGTTTGTTTTCCCGGGCTAATCTTCGGAAACGGTTGGGCCGACTTTGATGTGACTTTAATTGGAAGTTAGAGGACTTCTCAGTAATCTAGGCTACTTTTTATCCCGGATATATTTAGGGTTCCTGGGGGATGGGGTGAATATCTATCTTTGAAACCGTAAGACGTAGAAAGCAAATTCAAGGACAAAAAATGTTTCTTTCTTAAAAATAAACAACTCGCAAGTCCCTCATTGCCCCTTATACCATCTCCACCAGGGGATGCGGAAATATCTAACTTTAAAACCGTAAGAGATAAAAGAAAAACTGAAAGACAGAAATGTTCTTTCTTTAAAAATAAACAACCTACAAATACGCTCATTGTAACAACTAATTACCCACCACCCAAGGAGGGAGGAAATATCTAACGTTGAAACCGTAATAGGTAAAAAGTTCAAGGACCAAATGTACATTCCTTAAAAATAGATAGCTTGCAATTTCGATTATTGTATAGCTTACCAAGTTGTAGCTTTGCTCACAACCTATCTTTAAATATAAAAAATGTTTATCTGATAAAAAACAACTTTAGTTTGAAACATTTTTTCATATATTCAATAGTTCTGGCATAAGTACGGGCGGGGTAAGAAAAAATAATTGATACAATATGTTTATAAAACGAGAGTATTTCCTAAAACAACGACAAATTATTTATTGTATAGATAATATCACATAAAATCCATAAAATTCGAATAATTATTACTAAGTTTTAAATCACGCTCAGTGTTAGCGAAGCGGGCGGGTAAAAGCTAATATACTATATAACCATTGGTCGCGGGCCTGATGAAAATATTTTGAGAACCGGATCTGGCCCGCGGGCCATAGTTTGGTGACCGCTACTTTAGTGTAATACTTTCTATCTGAGTTTGTCAGATTTTTTTCTTCCGCGTACCCTTATTTGATTTTAAACACAATAAATATTTTATTCCCAAAATTTTATAAATATGTAATAGCTAGAGCAAAGAAGATTGTTATTTTGAACAGAAATGTGATGAACAAATCTCGAGAGGTATTCGTTTTCCACAATGAGAACTCATACAAAGTCATATTTTTAATAACAGTATCTCAATTTAAAGTCAACAAAAATTAATCATATCTCCATAGTTAATGGTCAAGTGCGTACAACTACAAAATCACTGCCCCCTCTTTTAACACTTACGTTTAACATTAACACAATGACTGCCTAGGGAGCCAACAACGAGTTATCTCGTAATTTGTTTACTTGCAATATTTGTGCAGTTACGATGAAATTCGTAATATCAGTGTAAATATGAATAGGTAGCCTCAAGGTTGGCGCTTACATGAACAGAAAATATAATCATAGACGAAAATTTTTAAGATGGCAGCGCCGCGTAACCAATAAACAAACTGAATCTATTGCCAATGTTTGAAAATATAACATGTGCTTTTGTGTTTATTTGTTGATTTTTTATATCGATTTTAGTAAATTTTTGTATATTTTATACATTCAATAATTTTTATGCTTAGTTTGTGGCCGTATTAAATTGTAGTTGTATTCAAATTTGACATTTTAGATTAGTAAGTAAATATTTATTTGTTTTTACTTTATAAACATTTTAAATTTATAATTTTACTTTATAAACATTTTAACTGTATGAATGATAAACATTTTAACTGTATGAATGACATTATCTGTTGAAAATACAGGATAATTAATATATTAAAAAAAAAAAAAAACATTTTAAATTCATAATTTTAGTTTTTTCTACACTGAACAAGATCGAGACATTTATAAAATCATAAAATTTGCTATAAAAAAACGCTTAAAGAAATAAATTTTCATATATGTCATGTAAATTTATTTCTTGTTTTGGTTTTTCATATTAGTACAAGCAAAATAATATTTTTATGGTTTGTGATGACTTTGAAAACAATCTTTCATGCAAGAGGCTCTGATTTCTTGGACCGTGGCAGTCAAGGTGTTAAATGATAAATCTAAGTAATCTTCTTGTGATATTATTTTTAGCAATATATTTCTTTGGACAACCTCATTACCTATTTTTATAAAATTTGTAAATTTTTTTTAGAAGTTTATCTAGGTTTTTGGCATTTTACTAACGATATTGTACATATTATATAATGCTGAGAAATTTTTCATACTTGTGAGTCCAAACATTTATAAATGTATATTTTATGCACAGTAAAATGTGCCAAATTGTATTAAAATTTTGTAATATAAGCACTGTTTTTTTTCTTCTTTCCTTTTTTTTAATTATTAAATTTAGGTCTTTTACAATACCTGATTTGATTAAGTTGTTTAATCAAATTCAATTTTTCAATCAAGTAAATTTCTTAAAATATCTGTTGTTTTATGGTCGCTAAGTTATTGAAGTGAAACGTCTTTAGCGACGTAACTGATTGAAATTTGTTGTTATAATAAAGGGGAAATGACTCAATAGAGGGGAAATAAGAGACAAACTTTGAGTGCGAGAAGAAAGGGGTCAATAGAATTTTTGGGCGTAGCTTATATTATTGTTAAATGCACTATATAAAGCTAAACGAATGCTTGGTAATGTTATTATATTACAATTCCATTGTAAGGATAACATCTTTTTGTCTGTTTTTGTAATTATTGTAAATATAAATTTATCAATATGACTAGTAAAGGAAAAGGTGGTAAAGGTCTTGGAAAAGATGTTTAACTTCCTCTGTGAGCTTATGTGGATGAAGCTCACATATTTTTTATTTACTTTACTTATTTTTATGGTTGTGATAAAATAAATTTAAGTGACTCAACAAGAGCTAATAAGTAATTTAAATGCGAAGCATTTAACTTCACTTTAAAAGAATGAATAGAATCTTTCGTCAATAGATAAGGACAGAATATGGTGAGCTTAAGATGCTGTCGTTGTCTTCTTAGCTGTACAGTCTTTGGTATTAGACAAGGACAAAACGGAGAGTTTAGACTGGACACGTTCCCGATCGATTCTTATACATCGCCGCCTCCTCTTTTTTTTTTTTTTTTTAGAAAATCGTTATGTTTAAGGCACGATTTCCTCGGTACGACTATCACGATGATCGTTCAATGATTATTGTTGAACGATAATCGTTGGTTACGTCTGCGATTTGTTGATTTTTGTTAATATGCGCGTCGTATTCGGTAAAATACTATGCTTATATCAAATTTCAAAATTTGTTCCAATTCCTAGATCAATTGTATTTTATAATAAAAACGTATTCCTTTGTGAAACACTCACCAACTTAACAAATCTTCTCGGATATTAATTACGATTTACTAAATCATACTAATGATTTTGTAGTCGAAATGTCTATTTAGAAAATACAAAAAAGTAATCTAGAAATTATTTTCTTATCGTCGATTTGACTTTCCAGATTGTTATAGTAAATACAATCGATAAAATTGATAAATTTCTTTATTTTTCTTTAATACAAAATTTGTATAAATTTCTTTATTTTTTGTAGGTACAAAATCTATATGATTTTTTTAATTCTTTTAAAAACTCTTCATTTGTTTTGAACATGTTCATAGAATTTTTAATCTTGAACACTTCTTAAATAGTTGGACAAACATTGTAACGTACACCATAGAAGGCTTGCTTTTCTTTGATATTTATTAATTTGTCATTTATAATAATATTTTTCATGCATCCAGCATAAGGATCGATAGTGGTTAAATTAAAACCACGTAATTTCTTTGCATACGGATGTCCACCTATAAAGAGACCATGTTTGGTATCTGTACTCTTCCCTAATCCTCCTTTACCAGTTGTTCCAAATACGTTATCAACTGATACCGTAACAACATTCTTTGATTTTAAAACTACAAAAAATGTAATAATTAAAAAAAAAAATTTTATATCTACATTAAAACTAATAACATACAGTACTAGAAGTAGCCAGAGAGAGAGTTGCGACAGTTGAACAGACGAAGATAGAACTTGTAATGTCTGTTATTAATTTTGAGCACACGTTATAATTGGTCGAATAAATTCTAAAGACTTGACAATGTAAATAATACGAATACCAAGAGTATAGAAAGAATGTAATATTGGGTAACCAATATCCTCTTCTTGACACTTTGCACTTTGTATCTTAAGGAGAATGGGGAATTCAGAAGAGATGCCCTTTGGAAGCTCACATACCAAGAATCTTGGGAATATCAAGACTGTGAAAACTGAAACAATCTTCACTGGGAGTAAAGAGGGAATGTACCGGGCATTGTCCCCTGCGGAAGCATCTGCACAAAATAGGACCCCATAACGGATCCATTATGTGCAGATTGTGTGGCGAGGAGAAGGAAACATCCAGCCACATTATCTTTAACTGCGAATCTCTAGATTACAGCAGATACAAGATATTCGGTGCATCTTACCCCGAATATATGAACCTTCAGGAAGACCTGATCAGCAAGCTCCTGGCTATTACCAAGATATGGGAGAAGCGAGTCTCATCAGACTAAAGTAGAAGGGAAAGCACAATGGGTCATAAGGTCGAAGTGCAATCCATTTATATACCCCAAGATATATCTAAAGAGGGATTGTAATAGTGGATAACCAATGATAGGAGTAACTATGTCTCTTCTAGACACTTTTCCCTTTTGTATCTTAAGGAGAATGGGGAATTAAGAAGAGATGCCCTTTGGAAACTCACATACAGAATCTTGGGAATATCAAGACTGAGAAAACTCGTCACTGGGAATATAGAAAGAATGTAATAGTGGGTGACCAAGGACAGGAGTATCTAAGCCTCGCCTTGACCCTTTGTTTTAAGCCTTCCCTTTTGTATTTTAGAGAGAATGGAGAATTAATAATTAGAAAGAGGGTTACCGCAAACGGGTCCCTAGCACCTAGACCAAGGGGTTCTCTGTGCCCTGAATGGGGAATTAAGAAAAGATGCCCTTTGGAAGCTCACATACCAAGAATCTAGGGAATTTGAATCGGAAATGAAGCTTGCATTATCTTAAAAGAAACTGAACTGAAAGAGAACATACTCTCAAGATAAGACTATTAAATTCGAAAGAATGGCTTCTTCTACTTGTACATTTTCTAAGAGATAATTAATATTCAAAACTTACGTTTAATTGTATGCCAGTTACCATTACAGAAGTAATGCGGTGAATTTGGTTTGAATGTTGCTTCGAATGGTGGATCATCCTTATTTCTAACGGTAACTATAATATCGCCATCTTTCAATGTTAAAATTAAATGATCCTTTTTACCATGTACACTCAATATAATTCCTGTATTCTTACGCGGTTTGATATCTAATTGTACAGTGAATTGAACACCCACTTTGAATCTTTGTTCCAACCTAACGTAACCACCGCTTTTTGTAAAGAATATTCCAGGCTCAACAAGTTCAGAGCATGGTACAACGTCTGGCATTATTGATGGTTCACCAACAAGGTTACCATTATGATGGAATTTACGAATGCATCCAAAAAGTGCTGTACTTACTCCTCCCTACAGAAATTCACTGAATTAGTATCATAATACAGGTTAAAGTTCAAAAAAATTGGATTCATCCTATTTTTTAGCGATTATTTGAATTCTAAGCAATTTTAAACTCTGATCAGAATCTAATTTGGTGGATATTTTCTGCAGACAACGAAGCAAAAAATTTGCAAGAAATTTTCTTTTATTCATTGCTAAAGTTTCCTCTACAAATCGAATCTTAATCAGAGGTTTAGACTGCTAAGAAAAATTACAAAAATTCGAAAGACTTTTAGTTAATCTGAGAGGACCAATTTTCGAATATGCAAATAAAAGAAATGAAAAATCATACCAAATTTTCTGTGACTTGTTCAACAATTTTTGGTGAAATTCCTCCTAAATAAAATGGTGCCTGTAAATTAGCAGGTACAACATTTTCATCCGTTATTTTATCCACCATTGGCGGATCTTTATCTACTTCTAATTTTCCTGTTAAATGATGTCGACTGATGGTTACATAATGCCATTTACCATCGTTGATAGGTCTGTTATGTAGTATTGATACAACTTCTTCACCTATTTTAAACCTAAATTCTAACTGCAAATAAAAAGATTATCGATTATAAGTCTAGATATAAAGTACGCGAATTTTATGTTGTCGCTATGCGAGAAGCTTAAACTGTTATTATTAACAAATTAATTTCAATATTTTATGCTTACCTTTCCTTGATTTAATACAAGTGATGTGAACTGGGTATGATCTTTACTTGCAGCATAAAATAGTACAGCGTCACTGAACACATCTGCTGGTTCGTCTAATTTTACTTCTAACGATATGTTCATGCTATTTTTATGTCGAATCGGTAAAGCTTTTTCGTTGAACTCAATTCGACTGTTTGGCATAGTACCAAATCTATAACCACTGTTAAAACCAATCGACTCCGTTTCTGGTTCGAGAGGTAATGCACATTCTTCAGTTTTAGATGGTGGTGTCATTCGAGTTTTAGCTGTAGTAACGGTTGTACTGGTGGTTATAGATTCAAATTCATCTAGGCTATCTGGAGTTGAAGTGTCTTCTGAACCAGGTTCTGATTTTGGTTGAGGTGGTACATTATAGACTATAAAAACAAAATAATAAAATGTATTAATAGTAGAGTCAAATTATCATTTTCTAGGTAGATTGTTGTTAACCGCAATAATGACAAATATGATTTCAATCATAGGATCGATGTCTTTCGTCTTTGTCGAATGCGTGGCGATGATGTTATTCAACACATCATAATTAAAATGTATTCACCATACAACAAAGAGGAAAGATGTCGATCCTATGATTGAAATCATATTTATCTTTGTTGCCTGAAAAGCATACTAATTCAACGAAGTGTTTGTAAAGATTATACTGTAGGATGTACTTATGCAATCTTTAGTTATATTATGTTTCTGTCTTTGTTTTGTTCGGCTCTCTTTACAGAATAAAATTATTGTTTTCTAATAAAAACAAAGAGCATTTAATTTAACGGCAAGCTGAGACTCACGGACTTTACCCGACTTTTTTTTAAACAATAAATCATAGTACTTGGAAATTGCGGTTCCCAACAACCTGCATGAAAACCCCTTTTTGAAGCTTATTTGACTCTAGTATAAGGTGGCTTTAAGGATTTTACCCGACTTTCCTTTAAAAAATGCCTGAAAACCCTTTTTTGAAGCTTATTTGACTCTAGAATAAGGTGGCTTTAAGTCCAAAAATTATTCGATTGTTTTTCTTAAATTCGTTGTCGACCAAACAGGTGCAGCTATTTTGTAATAAGGTCACAAGCATGGAAACGTGCCGTAAAAAGCATATTATAATTTCATAATTAACAATCATCCGAAATTTCAAAGAAAATGTTGAATGAATAAAATGTAATACTAACTTGGTCTCGATAATTGTGGTCGATCTAGAACAGCAGAAGTGGAACAATTTCCTAATATAACATTGGATTTATCGATTGCATTTGCAAAATTAATAACAACTCCATTGAGTATCACATCTTCAATACATCCAGCGTATGGTATTCTCGATCCCAATATATTTTCTGGCACTTGCAAGTTTGTTGGAATTCCACCGAAATAAATATGTTTGTATGTAAATTTACGCGCAGGTAATATTTGTTTTTGTCTAAAATAAATACGAACAAATGAATTGTAACAAATGAACATATACCTTCATTTTTATAAAGCTTACTCAAAGGAATCGTAATCGTTAACAAGTATATTCAATGAATCGGCTCGATGTGTTGCAGTGATTACATAATGTTCTCCATCGTTTAGTTTGATGTATGACGACGTCAATGTTGTCTTTTGATTTTTGAGGACAAGATCACCATTCACCAGTGCTAACGATAATGTATCATTTTGTAAGTCGTTTGTTGCATAGAATATGATACCATCTGATTGCAAGGTACTAATCGATAACGTAATTTCGAATTCTAATCGAGTTGTTGCGTTTGGATATAGTAAATACCCTGGATTGTTTTTATCGAATGATACCATCCCATGGAACTGTTGAATACAAATTAATAAATTGTTAAGAACGTTCATGTGCTAGATATAATATATTCATAAAATTCGACAAAATTCATAATAAAAGTTTATAATTTTTCAATACATTTGGTATAAATGTGTATATTTTTTTAGCGCCAATTTTAATCCTAACGTTCCGTAACACTATTTTTTAAATTCAATTAATTAAACTGTATAATTCAAAGAATAATTTAATCCGATCAAAAATATAAATGTAAAAAGGGTCAAGTTTTCGAGGATATCCTTAGTATAATAGTTGCCCCTGAAAAAGTAGTGATATGGAAGAGAGGACGAAGTTATTTACCCAGTGTATAAATGAATATAAATTTAGTATGTGTTTAATATTTTATCTTGAAAAGTTTAAAGATTTTTAAATATTTGAAACAAGATAAAATATTAAATACATACTAAATTTATATTCATTTTCATCTCTTACAGTATCAAAAGTAGACACTCCCTTCCAAACGAGGTATACACGATCCGATTTTGTCCAATCACGAACTTGACCTTACTTTTTAGCTCTAGAACACACACTCACACAATTTCAGCTCGTTATCTCTTTTTGTTTTCAAGAAGTGATAACTCAATCAACAGCGTTTAGTCGAAAGTCCAACCTGTCACCCGAAGGCGAGACATCTCCGGGTAAGAGGTGCTATTTTTCAAACCCATACCCTCCCAGTTTCCAAGTATGCATACTGCGCAGACATAACGCCTTAGACCGCTCGGCCATACGCCGCACAGAAAGCCCACGGACTCAAATGAATGGGAATGTTTCGGACCCAAACATTCTATACCTGACACCCTGCAGGTTTCTGCAGGTGCAAATGACATGTATGGAAGTTTCATCGTCCTCCAGGCAGGCCCTACAAGTGAGATCATCAGAGATCCCCAAGTTATGAAGGTGCTTCATTCCCTTTAACGCCAGAGTGGCCCGGTATCGAGATCAATCTGACTGTGTTGTTTAGTGCCAGGCGGTTCAGTTCCTCGAATCATTCATAGACTAAATGCGAAGTGCGGCCTGACTATCTGAGAAGATGCTGATATATGCCCCACTATAACCTTTCGTGCTACAGATCTGGGCACCTCAGCATGGCAAAGATTTCTGATTGAAAAACCGTCACATAACCCCCACCACGCCTTTTAACTGAATCTTAAGAAAAATAAAAACTGCACTCACCTTAGGTGAACATCCTGGAGTTACATCAAATGCCGCCGATTGTAAACTCAAATCAACCGGATTAATGTCAATACTAACTTCATCAATACATCCATCAAAGTGTTCATTTGTAACCCTACCATAAGGATGATTTACTGGATAGCCACCAAAGTACATATCATCCGATAATTTGATATCGGTATTTGATCCCCTGGCTGTTAAATTGTACACGCTGGTATCAACTTTCAAACGTCCATTTTGATATAAACGACCAGCTTCAATCTTATGCCATTTACCATCATTAACTGTTTCAGTCGATTGTACAAATGCTGGTACATTATCTCCTAGGTTATATTGGTAAACAACAAATCCGTTACGGAGTTCTAACGATAAGTATGATTCATCCTTTGCCGTAAAGAATATTAAACCATCACTTGCGTCGGTTTTAATTTTTAAGCTTAAACCTAATTTATTTGGACTTAAGTATGAACGAGCATCTAATTTCATGTACCCTTTCCCATTGAATCGATAACCAGTTGTTGGTGTTATGTCCAATAACTCTTCACTGGAAAACAAAAACAAGTAAATATATTTGAGCTCAAACGTTATAACTTTCATCTATGTCTAGTCGTTTAGACGTATAGAGATAGACGATACTTATTGGCTGCACAAATGTCTCTTACCGTAAATATGATCCTGTATTAATATTACTTGCATCGACAAAATTCCAAAGCGATATAGGTTTACCACCAATAACAAGTTCCTGAATTTCTCCTTCAAATGCTGGATCACTATTTTGTAATTGAAGTTTAGATGCTAATGGAAAACCACCTACAAATAATTTCGATTGACCTACATCCAAATTAAAGATTGAACTTTTTCCTTCAAGTTTATCATCAGTATCATATGCTTTTACTTCCGTGTTTGGCATCTCTTCACGAATTGTTAATTTTACATTTTTACCAACCCTAATGAACAATTTTTACAGTTAATGGAAACAAATATTTTTCTAGATAATCTATATATTTAAAATGAAGTTGTAGTAGCGGAGAGTATTTCTAACCGACCCCTAAAGGACAAGGAATTTGTATGTAGACTAAGAATATGTAGGTGCTACTGCAGCCGACTTTGTTAGGAACATGCCGATTTTCATCTGGAGTGTTTGAAAAAAAACTGCAGAAAACCTTTACAAGCATAGCCGGTTACTTTCGTTCTTGTCCATACGTCGACAGTTTAGTCAATTAACCGCCCCATTATTTAAAAAAAAATTAATTTAATGGACAAACTACCAGTGTTGGGAATCGACAGTTCCGAGTAGAGCGCCTTTAACAACTTTCGATTTTAATATGCATAGAGAAAAACTTTCTAAGATATATTTTTCAAACCGCTAGACTTTGGGTCTACCACTTTTATTTCGGAATACCTATATTGATTTCAAACCAAAATAATTTTAAAAAGAGTAACATTTTATGTCCAATGAAGAACATTTGAGCCTATTGGAATAACTGGCTAAAGTTGTTCTGGGTATAGTTTTCAGGGCTTACTACTCAAGATGTAAGGACTTCAAACATTAGGGTTTTCCTAAAATCGCCTATTTTAACTTTTTGGAAAGTTTTCACATTTTTTGGAGAGTTTAAACTAGGCCTCGACCGATTCTATACTTAGCCACTTTTTTCTAATAATATTTTTATGGAGATGTGCTACCCATTTATTTTTTACTCCTAAAGGTGTGTAAATGGGAGAGAAACAGCGAGATTTGATTTATTTAAATCATTGTTTCATACCTGTCCACAATTAATTGATACCAATGTTTGTCGGCTACATATTTATTACCAATAATTTTCTTTGATCCATTACCAAGATCCATTGTTAAAACTGGATATCCATTTTGAATTTCTATTGCCATAAAATCATCCTAGAAACAAATTCTTAATAACTTTTCAAGTTCTAAGCTTTTTAAAAGATTACAAAGTTTAATATTTATAAATACAAATTTTAAAATTATAATCGATTATTTGTGTTACGATTCGGAAACTTTAATAAATTATTCAAAAAATGCCAGGTAAAGTAAATCTAATTAGTCGTTATCTATACATTTTGTTGAGTGTCTCCACTCTTTTCTTGTTTCATATGTTAAATACTTGCTATATAGTAATTCTTTTCATAGTCGCTTCTAAGAAGTTGTGGGTATTGTCAAAAAAGATGTGTTTCAAAAAAGATGTATTTTGGAAATTAATGAATGAGGAGGTTACTTACCTAAAATAGGACATTTATATTACCGACTTCAAAAGATTGGTTACGGTGTGCATAATTACAACTGGCATATTTAGAAACTAATGATATTTTAAGTTGTAACCAATCACAAATCAAATAAATAGTTGGCTTAGTAATAAAACATAGTGGCATTAATTATTCAGTTCTAACTTGATATACAGTAATATAATTATGCAACTCGTGTAACGTTGACATTTTTGACAGTAGGAATAACTTTGATTTTGAAGTGAAACTTCTTTAACGACGTATCTGTTTGAAATTTCTTTTGTTCCAATAAAGGGGAAATAAGTTACAAGAAGCCTTGAGTGTGAGAAAGGAAGGAATTACATTTTACAATTGTATTAGGAGAACATAACAATGTGTAATTATTGTTGCCTATACCTAATTTTCAACTTATATAACCTTCAAGTGATGTACAATGCCTAAACCATTTTAAAAATGAACCTTTGTACTTATTTTTGTAATAATAAATATTGATTTTAACTATCATAAGTCGCTGATAACATTTGTAAATAATAAAACTAAAGAAGATTCACTTCCCCCCATGAGCTTATGTTTGTGAGCCACACACCCGCATGTTTTGTGTGTATATTTTTATAAATTTTTCGAAAACAGTTGAGCGAATTTTTTTTTAATTTACAGGGAAAATTCTTAAAACTTGCCTAGTGAAATTTATTAATTTTTTATTAAACTCTGATCAGATTTCCAATATGAAATTTTAATAAATAACGCATCTAAAACGGCTTTTTCTATCTTCCTAATATGAAAAATCCGATTTTCAAAAAGTTTTAAAGATTTCTGATCTTTTTCGCTCAATTAGGTAACCGAAAGTTGAGACATAACTGCAACTGTACTGCAATGTTGCCAAACTGACAATTTATTCTTGTCATAATATATGAACTTACTGTATTGGTTCGACGTAATTTGGTACCTTGTTCATTACCAAGATACAATAGGAAACCATTTTTATTTTCTGTTTTGAAATAAAATGATACTTTTGTTGATGTACTAAGCGATGGTAAAACCGTTGGATTTTTCAATTGTAATGTACTATTGCGGTAGAATGTAACACCAACATTAATACGATTCACTTCATCGCGAGCTTGTGCAATCATTTCATTTAATTTTTCAATTTTATTATGAATATCTAATACATCACGTTGCTGTATCCCTTTGTCGGGTGTTACTTGATCCATTAAATCTTTTAGATCTGGTAGAATTTTATTTATGTTTTGCACTGAAAATGACAAACGAAAGCATATTAAATATTGTTGATTTTCAAAAAATCTATTTATTTTGTGGAAAAACGTATATCACTTTATAGATTCCAAAAAAAAGTAGGTACCGATACCGCATCCAATATGGATAAGATATTGGATGAGGTCTGATACCCCAGGTCATTCCTATCACTCGGTGCAATTGCTAGGTCATTGTTGATTTGGCTATTGTAATATTTTGAAATAATATAATTATGAGGTAAACAGAGACATCTGTCTTTATGTATGACAAACATACATACACTCACAAGGAATAAATAGAATAGAGGCGAGCGGTTCCCAACGAGATACGATAGGAAACAGTGTACAATTGTACATAAATATGAATAAAGTAATATAGAATAACCAACAGGCGTTCATTTTAGTTTATGTATTACGGGACTAGCACCCCCGAAGAACATAACAAATTGGCGACGAATATGGGATGTAAAATGTAACAGTTATCACCGCTTCAACATACGCTTTCCAACTAAACTTATTATACAGTATCACCCTTAGGTACGTGACTAGTACTAAAGAAAATTGGTAATTCGGCTATTAATAATAAACAAAGGAATACATGTTTCAGTATTGAGGTCCCGTTTTTATTTAAAGCTAGAGACATGAAAATTGTTATTTACAAATAAATAAACAAATACGTATAACTGCGTTTTTAGAAAATCAGTCCTAGACGGTGAGACATATTATGCTACTCAGTTATAAGGTCTACAATTTTTGCGGGCGAAGCCGCAATAGGTAATGTTAGTAGTGTATACGCCTTCAAGATTCACAAAAATGTTTTTTAACCTATCTTAGTCAAATTTTAATCGATTTCGATGATTTTTTTTTTCAACTCTACTAAAATTGATACAAAGAACCAATTTTTTCTGTAAAAAAACAACGTTATTCAAAATAACAAATAATACGTACATTTCTCATTTGCCGTGACCATGTTCTGTTTCGCATCATGATACACTTTTGGTAATTGTTCAGCTTCCTCTAATTTATATTGTAAATTATCATTAATTTCATTACACAAATTCGTTGCATCTAATGCCGTTTTATCCGCATAATTCCCTTTCTCAATCGCACCACTAATATCAATAATTGGTTTAAACAGTTTTTGATTCTCCGTTAAACTATTGACTTTATTCAAACTTGTATTTGCTTCATTTAAAGTATTTTCAATATCGGTTATATTATCGTTTGCGTTCTCCAATTGTGGATCTAAATCTGAGTCTATGCTGTTTGATAGTTCAATAGCGTTTTGTAATAATTCGGATGATTTTTTTTCGGAATTAAATGCAGAATTTTGTAAACCGTTTAATATTTTTGTTGCATTTTTATTAAATGTGTTTGTCAGATTTAATAAATTTTGTGTATCGTTTACATGGGATACAATTTGTTTATAAGCGTTTGCAGCTTGAACAGCATCGTCTACGTTTCTTACATGCGTTTTATTTACTAATTCTTCTAAAGTGTTTGCCTAAATTAAAATAAGTACAATTATTTTGTTGTTCAAATTGTCACGCACTTACAACCAGTATTAAGCTGGTATCGTGGATGTAGTGCGCAAACTATTCGTTCATATTTTAACATGCATCGAAACTGCATCTTAGCCTTTTCTTATGTTTGATATTGTAATATTGTATATCAAGTGGGAATCACGTGTGTGAATCTTTTATGAAATATCTTAAGCGAAAACATGAAAACTTGAACGACGAAATTGAAGGTGATTTAAGTGCGAATAATAATTCCAAAATACCTAATATTTTGAACAGGGAATTTTTGTTAAATTATGGAATTCGAGAAAGAAAATGTACTGGATGCAATGTAAACGACACTTTTGAAAGATGTGAGACGATGTTTCAGTTAGATTGGAATTTCATACGGAAAAGTTAAGTACTTACAATATAAGAACTTTTTAAAACAAACTTCAACTGTCCAAATATCGATCGGAGATATATATCAAGAAGCTAGAGGACCGATACGTAAGTCGGGCGTTAAAATGAACCTGATTTCCATAATTTTGGCTACGTGTGAAAATAAGGCTTTATTCGTACATTTGTCAAGGGCCATTATTCCGAAACATATTTAACATAGAAACTTAAAGTTAGTATAGGTATAAGATATGAAATAAAAGTTAAGTAAAAACATCCAACAGAATCTGCCCTCAGAGAAACGAGAAGAAGATCTACCCTTAGAACTACACTTTTTTTAAATAAAAATAATACTATACCTTTTCGACTAAATCATCTCGATATTCTTTTGCACTATTTAAATTCGTACGAACATCATCAATTTCTCGATCATTTAATAAAACAGTATCATTCAATGTATTCTTAAACAATATCAATTCTAATTCATTCGATAATAAATCCTTGAATGTAATTTCCGCTCCAGTATTATAATCCGTTGCATTTTTAAACAATATATTTGATACATTTAATTTTTGTTCAATTTCATTGATTTTTTCATTAACTCGATTGACTTTAGTCGTCACTTGAGAATCTCTACAATAAATTTAAATTTAAGGAAAATCACAATCGTTCTAGAAAATTATATATTTAAGATGTTTCAGATTAACTATTCTTAATTAAGGAGATTCTCACCGATAGTCAAACAGCAATAAAAACCCTGAGATCGGTATACCTGTCCCCTAAGGAAAGCCTGGATTGCAGAGACTCTCTAAATGAGTTGCCGACTAGGTTTAATGTGCACCTGATATGGTTGCCAGACCATAGAGACATTCCGGGTACATGTAGGGCTGAGAAGCTAGTCAGAAATGGTACAAAGATACCGGACACGAGCATCACAAAACATCTAGGTGTACCTTTTGTGAACTTCAAGTTACTTCTGCAAGAAACCATATTAGATAATACCAATATAAGGTGGTGAAAGGAACGTACTTGCAGTACAACTCAAGGACTCTATCTATCTGTTTCTATCGTAATTTAAGCACTGGTATCAATCCTACCAAGACTGACAAAAAATCTTGAAAACTTGAAACCTGGCATGCTTCTGCATAGAGATATAACGATACGAAAGACGTTAATAATAAATACTAACGGTTAAGTTTCGTTTATAATCCAATCTCCTTAATCTGACCGAAATATAACCTCAATCGATTTTTGTTAACACAGAAAAAGGCTGAAGGTCGATTGTGAACAATTTTGCAAGGTATTATGTCATGACCCATATTATTTTTACTGACAACGATCGTTATATCTCAAAACGGAAACATTTTCGGAAATAAATAAAAACTGTTTACTTTATAAAATATATCACTCCGTGAAATTTGGGGAAAGTTATTCTGAAACATTCTGTATATAATATTGAGTTTCTATAAAACATACCTATTTTTTTTATTTAATTCACTAACTTTACCAGCATTTTCATTCACCAAATTAGCATAATTTGTTAAATTATCTAAGCGTGATACAAAATCTTGATTCTGATTTCGTAGATTATCTAAGAAAGCACTTTGTTCATTTCGTGGTTGACTGAAATTCAACATTTTATCTAACAATACTTTTGTTTTATTCAATTGTTTTATTGTTAAGTTTAATGGTGCTGTAAAATTCACTAAACTTAATTCATTTGATATATTTTTGGATTTTTTGATTGCTGGATCCAATTGTACACCTAAAAATAATTTCCACAAAAACTTATTATGGATGAAAAACAATAAGAAACTTAAAAATATTTCTTAACATATTTATTGAATTTTCATCATTATACTAAGCATTAATATACCTCCATTTTATTAACCTGGCACCCGGTTGTTCGTTATAAAAATACTAACAACTTTTTTTCAAAACATAGTTTCGAATAAACAAGAAATTTTGAAAAAAGACCGCCACTTTTGAAGTAAGTATACATGGATGCGCAGAAATGGTTGCTCATCATCAACAACTACGTCAGAAACGATGGATGTTTCAGAGTTAATGCAAAATGTAGCAAATTCAATTTTTGTGCATCAGAAAAAGAATTTAAGATCAACCAAATAATTAAGAATATAATACTTACTGCTACCAGTTTCTAATCGATTTACAATTGAATCAACATCGTCAACCGCTTGATACGTTTTATCAGCAATTTCTTTAATCGCATTTAGTGTATCATTAGCACGTTTTTTAACATTACCAGCCTCTTCAATCGATTTATTTGCATTTTGTAAAGCAAATTCAATTTTTTGATTTAAATTTTTCGTATTTTGATTTAATGTCACAAAGTTATCATTCAACGTCACCAAATCCAAATTATTTGGATTTAATTGTGCTACTTGTGGTTTATAATTATCTATGGTATTATTGATATATGTAAGACGTTGTGATGTGAAATAATTGGATGAAATTGTTTCGAATTGATCTATAATTGGATTAATTTCATTTCGCATAGCATCTGTTATATCTAGAAGATCATGTACACATGAATCAGATTCGAAACATCCTTGGTCTGGTATGAATACCCATCGATTTTCACAATGATCACATTTCACGCCTTTTACGTCTTTTAAGCAGGTACATTCACCAGTTGTTTGATTGCATCCAACACCCATCGAATATTCTGAATGGCATTCACATGCTAAAATTTTATTATAATTTATATACTTTTTTTGGTTGTTTTTTTAGGGAAGGAATAACTGGATGTGGAACAAATTGGAAAACTAATTCTCATTTGACGCCGGAGCTGTGTCAATTTAGGGAATTTCCTCAGAATAAATACAACACTTCTCTTTTTTTCATTAACTTTTATCTTATTTATGTTCATGACGACTTGTGACCGCTAGAGGTCACAGAACTCTATGGTCATTCCGACACTGGCTCTTTTCTTAGAGCCCTTGGCATATCTTTGATGATAAATACAAGGCTACCGGAGAAGATGGTAAAGGGCGAGAAGGATAGAGATCAAGGAAGGGTTAGCTAGATTTAATATCACAAAAAACATTAAAGAAGAAAATTAAGCTTTTGCTCTTCTTTAAATTATAATTGATTACTTACATGTACAACCGTTTTCAGTAAAATTCCAATATCCTGCAACACATGTATCACATTTTCTACCAGTAACACCTGGCTGACATCTGCATTGTCCATTGATTGGATCACATTGTGAACTAATTGATGCTATTGAGCAATCACAACGCGAACATCCAAATCCAGATTCAAATCCATAATGATTTTCTTCGCAACGATCACATTTTTGTCCAACCACATTTGGTTTACAATGGCATGTTCCATCAGCATTGTCACAATGTTCTATACCAATTTCGTCACAGTCACATCCTGTAATAAAATATTCGATTGACGATAACTTTTGTGTGAAACATTTTTTTTTCTAAAATGCATATTTTAAAACATTAAGTGGTAACCTTTCAAATTAACACACGGTATATACCGACTATCATTATTTTGGGCTCGATATTAAATAAATTGAGACATAAAAATTAATTTTTTCAGTTTGGTTAAGTGAAAAAAGTAATCGATTTTACTTACTTTGACAATTTTTCTGTTGAATGGCGTCACCATAAAATCCTGGAGCACACAATTCACATACTTTTCCAAATGAATTATTTAAACATTTCAAACATTCACCACTGACGGTATCACATGCTCCATTATCTGTAGGATCTATGTTACCAGAACAGTTACATGGCTTACAATGATCACCAAGATCTTCGGGGCGTCCGTAGTATCCATTTGAGCAACCTTCACATCGACTTCCTGTGTATCCCGGTTTACATTCACAACTTATAAAATTACCATCTGCGCTTACATCACAGCGTACACCAAAACTATATTAAAGATTAAATATGCATATAATTAACTGCGCCATAAACTTTTTCGAACTTTGATATTTTTTTGGAAATTTTGGAAACTCACTATATATCTAAAATATAGAATAGTCTATCTTTTATCGATTTCGAAATTCAACTTTTTCCCGTTTACCCAGAGATCAGCTCAAAAACTATAAAAGATATCTCGGGTTTTCTATCAAAATTGAATTCCAAAAAATTCCATCTATATCGGAGAGAATATGCCCGACATAGACCAAAAACCATTGTGTTTGGATTTTGATACTTGTGTCTGAACAGGTATCAAAATTATTATATTAATAAGCACGCGTTTTAATTTTGGTTTATAATTTTTTCTTTTCCAAAACTACTTTTTCAAATTTCATAACATTTTCAGATTTTGCCTGATCTAAAATAAGTTCCATGAGTATTTCATGTTTGATGCGCCACTCTGTAACAAGATCGAAGCTCTTCTGTGAACTTCTAGATCTTCTTTACCAAAACGATCTCAGGGCAGAGGAAGAACTGTCCAGAGTTGAGACAGTTTTAGAATCTTCTCGATTGCTTGAATTGAGGAAGATATATTATTTCTGTTACCCTGAGAAAGTATGGGTTTTGCTTACAAACACGTTTGTAAGATGACGAAGCGTTTTTAATCAAACGGGATAGAATGGGACAATTTATTGAACACATCTTGTAAGAATCGGCCTGTACGTTCAAACGCTTCATTAGTCTAAAGTTTTCTGGTCATTTTGTGCGTGAGCCGTCTAGTTCTATATGTCTGTTGTCTCAAAATTCAAAATATTTTACTTACTTATTGGAAGGTAATGGAACAGGGCATGCGCATATCAGACAATCTCTAGATGTTCCAATGGTTGCATCTCCATGGTAACCAATCTCACACTGTTCACAATGATCACCCGCCGTGTTATGTTGACAATCCAAACATATACCAGTGTTCACGTCACAAGTAGTCGAGTGCCCATTACATTGGCATGGTACACAATATCCACCATGGGGACCATGATCAACTCTATAATATCCGGGAGCACATTCTTCACATGAAAGACCCACATAATTCGGTGGACATTGACAATCTTCAACAGCTGATGCAAGCTCTGAATTCGGTATGTATTGCGGTGAGGCTACTTGCAAAGATACTATGGAAATTCTATAAGAAAATCAAAATTTTTAGACTTTTTTATACATAAATAAAATAAATGATCATATTTTACCGTGTTGATATACTTTCATTCCAATAAGTGGATCGAATAAATATACCCTCTAAGCTTTGTAATACAGTCATTAGAATTTCTCGAGATACGGAGCCTCCATTTGTTAAAGTGAAACTTTGTTCGACCATATTAACAGTTGATGTGAACGGAATATTGGAAGTTGGTTGCTCCAAGGATCTATACAAGAGGATTGTATCACCACTCTTTAATATTACATCTGGAGTGTTTGTGGATTGCCCTGAAACAATCGTAAAAATTGAAATAGGAAATCATACAACTAAAATTAAATTCGTGCGAAAGATTTTTAAAAAAGTTACTGAAAATAAAACCTCATGTCAATTATGTATTTTAAAAGAAATTTTCGGTCCAATTTCGGCCCATAACCTTTACATATAGTATCTCAAATTTGACATCTCTGTCAGAGATGCGCTTTATTTTATATTTGTAGATCTAACTGGCGGAATATGAAGCTTTAGGAGAAGCGTAGATTATTGACGAATAACGAAGAGAGATTTTTTTACTGAACAACCACGCCAAAACTTAGATTTCTTTTAGATACATTATTGTACAAAGTAGAATGCCAAAGCAAAGCAACTCAAAGTCGCTATTTTTTCCTTTAAACTTTCACGCAAATATAATCATAAAAATTTTAATTACCGCCATCTTTTGATTGATATAAAACTGTATAAGTTAATTCTCCACCATACGCCGTTAATTTATTTCCAAGATAAATTTCCGGTGCTGAGATATACAACAATTGTTCTTTGTCAATATCACCCCGAATATTAATGGTATCCTCAGTAGGTTTTTCAGGAACTATTAGCAATGGAATAAATTGTACGTCGTTGTCCTCCTCATTAAATTGAACTGCAGCTATTATCCAACTGTCCATGTGTATAACCTAAATATTATAAATACAACCATTTAAAATCATTTAAAGAAATTTATTTTATTGGGAGCAGTTGAAAGATATAGAAACAAAGAACTTATATAATAGAATTTGTAGAATCTCTGACCGAATATATGCTACACAAATGTATACATTGTCTCGTCAGGGTGGCCAGAAAACGCAAAATAAACTTCCATGACTTTTCCAGATTTTTATGACTAAAAAAGTAAATATCCAGGTTTATAAAATTGAATCACACCATGGTTTTAAAAGCTTTATACGTGAATAAAACTTTTAATATAGAATTGTCTAGCGTTTATCGATTTTGAGATGCAACTACTTGGGACTGGGAGGTTATGGGTTCGAATCCCGACATCGACAGTTTGTCAATTGTTAATAAGGTTGGTTAATTGACTAAACTGTCGGCGTATGGACAGGAACGAAGTAACCGGCTACGCTTGTGAAGGTTTTCTGCAGTTTCCTTTACGAACTTCAGATGAATATCGGCATAGTTCCTATCAAAGTCGGCTGCAGCCACACAACCTACCAATTCCTAGTCTATACACAAAATTCCTTCAACATCCTCACATCCTTAGGCATCACAATGGACCTTATGGTCGAAGTGTTTCCCGTCCAGGACAGCCGCAAAATTTAGTTGATCGCCAAATCGTTTTTGTAACTTTCCGTTTAAATCGAAAACTAAAAATTTTGGGTAATTTTCGGAGTGCTTCAAGAAAATCGAAACACAATTTTCGTTCCCGATTTGTATGTAACTCACTAAATAAGATAAATTGGATCCAAAAACGACAAAAATTCTACTAATTTGACACTTTGGTGAATGGGGGAAAAAGAGCTAATCAGTTCAATTATTTTCAGGTATAATAAAGAGTTACATAAAATTAAAAACATTTAGATTATTCTGGATGTATTTTATGGTTTTCCCTGGCCAGGAGTTAAATTCCTAGACTATTCCATATTCGCAAAATTCTATTATTACTTGTTAAATTTTATACCCACGCCTTTAAGTGTTAACTCTGTATAATGCTTACATTAATACGGTAAAAATCAGAACTTGAACATCGTGTAGTCTTTCCAAAACAAAAGCATTTTGTACATCCTTCTGGATTTGAATCTTGTAAATTGAATGATCCATCTACACACAAATCACAAGCATTGCCGTAAGCATTGGCTTTACAGAAACATTCGGCTGTTTCTAAATCACATATTTCTTCGGTGGTACCGCGTTCATCACACTCGCACTCTTCGCAATATGGAAAACTATAAAATCCAGCCATACATCGACTACAGGTACGATCAATTACTTTTGGCTTACATCTTGAAAATTGAACAAAAATTTATTAATTTATAGTTCCACAAAATGTTATGTGATCTGGACAAAAGGGATTTTATCTTGCCAGGTCAAAATGTTTGAGGAGCGACAAATTTTATTCAATGTCAAAATTGATAATTATTGTTGAATTTCGCCGTTTCATTACTATCACTGTCCTACACGAATAATGCAAAATTGTAATTTTGACCTTTGGCAAAATAAAGTACCCTTTTTCCAAATTAAAAAAAAATATATATTTACTGGCAATTTCCAGTTAATAAATCACATTGCAGGTTTCCTTTGAGCACTCCAAGTGGATTACATTTACATTCCTCGCATCCAATACTTATATCAAAACCGTATGTGAGTGGTTCACATTCATTACAATTTGGACCAGTAACATGTGGTAAGCAAATACATTGACCTAAAAATATTAGTTTTAATTTTTTATCACATTTTCTAACCAAGAAATTTCGAATACAATGAAAGTCAGATATAATATTTCTGGCGTAACTAGCAAATATGGATGTTTTCATTAATTGGAAGTTAAATTCGGTAATTGCCAAGTTCGAGGGCTACGAAGGAGATCCAAAACATCAATTCCAGCAAGGTTAGGGCTACCGATAGAATTCTCGCGAAGCACTGCAAACTTTAGGTCTTAACTAAATAAAACCAGTCCAAATGGCCGTGCTGCCAAAGACGCTCTTCTTGGAACTGGGAGGAAATTAATTTTTTTTTAAATGCGGCGGTTAATTGATTAAGTGAGGTGTTTTACAGTTTCCTTTCACGAATTCCAGATGAATATCGGCATAGTTCTTATCAAAGTCGGACGCAGTCGCACAACCTACCAAATTCCTAGACTGAAAACAAATTCCTTGTTCTTCCGCTTCTACAACAACTAACAGCCACTCCATCTAGTTCTTTTTTGAAAGTACAATTAATCTCACAGCTAATATCGAGTTCCCTTTCTTCAGAGCTTAATTATTTGGGAATCGAAGGAGGGTTTTTTGAACATTCTGGAACGAGTCGTACAAAACATCATAATAGAAAATTAGATACCTGGACAGGAATCAGGTGTTTGCAAGGAGCTTGCAAACCTGAGACCTTCTATAGATTAGCCTGGAAGGAATGTTTTGGTAAAGACCTTATCTTCGCCTCACAATTGTTAGATACATTATAGTTGACTTTCATTTTATGTAATATAAAAAATTTAAAATAATTTACCAGTGTTTGGTTCACAATATGCTGTTATAGGACAATTACATGGTTGGCAATCTGGGAATCCATAATATCCTGCTTTACATATTTCACACTTACGACCAATTATATTCGGTTTACATGGACATTGACCACCAAACATTTCACATTCGAAACTTAATGAACCATCAAAATCACATTGACATGGTTTCGCTCCATTATTATAGGCAGCTGTTAACGAAAATACAGAATCACGACAGAATCCTTCTTCGTTTGTGCTGATATAGAAATTATTTTGTCCACATGTTGTTATAAATTCATGTGTTTGATCGAGTTTATCCTGGTGTAAAATTTTTTCAGCATAGGAGTCAGATGGAATTACAAGAATATAATCCAGCCATACATTTTTATCATTTGGTAGCTAAACAAAAATTAATTGGATTAATAATAAATACTTTTGTTTTTAATGGACCTGTCCACGATTTTATAGTTTAGAAGGAAAATTATATTCAAAGTCATGCTAATTAATGGAATATAATTCATGCAATGCGCGATAGACTACTGCGCATAGACATACAAGTTTGTTTTATCGATAGAATATGTTTATTTCAAAAAATTTTCGTGAGCAGGTCTATTATGCAGTTGTTATTACTTTTATTGTGACGACAAAATTTTCGGTTAATGTGAACATAGTTCCACCATTATTTTGTTCAATAATAGAACGGCAACCTGAGTTTGATGGACAATGCGGTACTGGAACATGGGCCTCATAATATCGACCGTTGTGGACCACCACACTTAAATCAACCTCTGAAACAAATATAAATTAATGAATTTTTATTTTCTAAAATCATTTTATGAAGATTAGCAATTTTCCGCTCTTTAGGCAGCCAGATTTACGTGAATTAAGCATTATTTAAGGAATTTGGTTTATCCTTTATTTTATCATTCAGCTTGAAATTAGTTTTTTTTAAAGCTTTATCAATAGGGCGATAAATGTGATCTTCGTAAAATGATATCTAAAATTTGTCCACAGTCTTATGTTAGATATGGAATCCATACGTACTTGGATGATCTGGTTGATAATAATGAATAACAAACACATAATTTCCTGGAGATGGAACTTTCGAGCTAACATCTATCATTGGTTCGTCTTCGCTTAATAATATTAATTGAGTCGTATTTTTATAAATATATGGTGGTAATTCTTTCGATATTAGATCTTCATTTCCAATTTCAAATTGTACTTTTTTCGAATCCGGTGCTAATGGGAATTTCGATCCCACACAGAATCCATCTTTTCGTACACATACTGATTGTGGTAATATGTAGTCTAATGACCATTCTTCATATGGAATAAAAGTTATGGATTTAATACCAATTTGTGGATTATCACGTCCCTAAAACGTAAACAGAGGAAAAAGATATTAAGAAATTTCTCTAATTTTTAATTAATATAATTTCATAGATTAAAAGCCGACACTGAAGTTCTATTTCTATTCGGTAGTTATACTGTATATTATGTTCATGTGTGTAAGGTTAATAAATAACTAGTTTACATGAAGATTTCGATTTATTTGGTAAATTTTTGTAAACCTCCCACAAGTGACATTTCCTTGTCTTTCTTGTTAAGACAAGAAAGTTTATGCTTATAATTTCATTTATAGATTTTGATAGAAAGTAAATTTTTCAGGGCAATCAATTTTTTGGATGATTACTTCGAAAATTAAAAACCGGCCAATGTTTCAAATTGAAATTCAATTAATATATAAATAATATATTTTACTATTTTATTACTGAAAAGTAACAAAAGTAATAAAATATATTATTCATATTATTTGAAATATGATCACACCTTACTGATTGCTTCATTGGCCGCCTTTTAATTTTCGAACTTACCAAAAAACTAAAATTAAAGGTGGTATTTTTTTTCACACTACTTTTGACAGTCGATTGTACATAAACGAGTAGTTAAGAATATTATTTAAAAACATGAATGTAAATGTACTATTATGATATTATGAAAGTGGAATACTATCAATATAAAATATAAAGCTGAGTATTTTTTTTTACTTACCTTTAAAACACATCGAATATTATTTGAATTAAAATTAAAGATGCCCACTCGATGATCTTTATCGGTGACAACTTGTCGACATACAGTTGTGTATGGACACGGGTATAAAACTACACGACCTTTTTCACGATCCTGATGATCACTTGTCTCAACGGATATATCGATTGTTCGATTATCACTAATTGATGTTATATAATTGATTAAAATAACGTAAGCACCAGTTTTTGACATGGTTACATCAAAATAGACTTCCAATTGATTATTATTGATTAATGGTATTTCATTTTCACCAAGCTCACGTAGTTGATTAATATCATTATGGTATTCTTTTAAACCAGAACGGGTATCTCCATCAGATGTAAATCCACCTTGGCCATGCACAGTATCAAACTGATTTATATTTGGATATCTATAATGCCGACAAAAACCTTTTTCACCAATAACACACGGAGTTTTTACATTTTGTGTTAAAATTGTTGCTTCATAAAATGCAGCCGGTAACAATACAAAATAATCCTACAAAACGTAACAATAATTAACATTGGTACTGAAAAATTTAATGGTAGATATAGATCGAGTGATCCGACAGAAAATGAAACGGATGTAATTACGTTAAAAATAACTTAACAGACGTAGTGTAGTGTAAATAGCATATGGCATAGCAAAGTGTAAATCAAATTTACTTTCTTTTAGAAACCTATGCTGCTCAACTACATTCTCCCTCTGATATCACAGTAATTATTATTGCTGATAGCTACCAAAGTAATAAGCAATAATAATTACTGTGATATCAGATGGATAATGCAGTTGAGGAGCATAGGTTTCTAAAAGAAAGTAAATTTTATTTTATTAGCGTTTCCGCTACTCAGAAATGTCTCTCAGGTAAGCAAAAAACCTTCTCGAGAGCTTGAACCGAAGACAATTTTTTCAAAGCATTGTTGACTAGAGAGAATACCTTAGAAGAGAAGGAAGAAACTCTGGAAGATCTTGAGTAAGATTTTCCAATCGATCTAACAAGCTTGTAAGATCTTGTATAACAAAAATAGCCCGGAATAGTAAGAAAAGATTTCAGATTTCAGTTAGCCTTTGATATTTAGGTGGATAAATCTATGAACAAGGAATTAAAGAGTACTTGCAGAAAAGCCAAGTTAGTAATATCAGGGTTTGATTCCGCAAGTGGCTTGTAAATAAAAGTCGATAGAACATCACACCCCCGAGTATAGGACTGATCGCTCTAGAATGCGAAACTACTATTCCTTATGCGAAAAGAAAACAAGTCCACTCTGTCCGAATTATAATGTATAGCAGGTTTATGCAACCTTTTTTGGCTGCAGGTCAAAAGTAACCAAAATGTGAGTACTAAGAAGACATTTCTGATCAGTCTTTTTAATACGCCAATTTGGTCAAGTTTGGTGTTTATAGATAGTCGTCTTAAGAATACAAGCATCTGAATTTTTGGTAGTTAAGCCGCTGGTGTTCTTACTTTCATAATTTTCTTGTGTGAAAATATTTTCTTTCGGAACTCAAGTGGATTACTTGAAATTATCAAATGGTTCACTCGGTGAACCGTGGGTCACAGATTGCTACTGTCCTGATGTAGGGGAAGACATGGCTTGTCTAGCGTGACATTTAAATAAGATTTGAATAAGATATGCCACTGTTGGCACAACTATCGTTTGCTAAAAGGATGTATCTATTTTTGGTGGATCACTCTGTATAAATTATCCCCCATCCCTCACTTTCTTTATCGATTAGTGTAGATACTTACAACAAGTAAATTTTTATTGATTTTCAAACTGATAGACCATTTTCCAGGATTCATTACAAATGGTGATGGTATTAATCCTTGTAATCCAGATACAGTAACAAATGCCGGCGCTTCAGATGGTTTAAATACAACCGTAAACGATTGTTCAATATCACTTGGATTATCGGGAACAATTTCTATACGTCCCACAACATCCTGCGAATTTTTATTTATATAACGAAGCACCATTCGATAAAGTGATGGTTTATGAATATAAACATCTTGAATGATTTCCTGTTGTAAATCAGAAAATACGCCGTATCCTTTCCAAGAGAAATTTGGGAATGTCTCTTCGAAAAATCCAATTCGTACTTTATTATTACTAGGTGTTCGACCATCTTCGATTTCGTACTGGTATTGATATAATGTTGGGAAATAATGATTTTGCATTGGTTTGTCACACTGTTTGCCCTGTATCCTGGGATGACATTGACATTGTCCAGACGTTTTGTCGCATACACTATTTACAGATCCACCAATGTCACAGCCACAATCTAAATGAAATTCGAAATAAGAATAACGGTTCTCAAATTTATAAATGTTAGTTCTTTTTAAAATAAACAACCATTCGTTGGAATCAAAGGCATTAGATCCTCTTTGGGTTTTGGGCATAGTTAAAGTCAGTTATATGTCATTGGTACATGCACGTCCAAAAAACATCAAATTATATGCATCTCTCAGTTATTACCAATTCTTTATTTGTTTATTTTAATAGGGTCTATCACTCTTGAAATTTAGGAATACAGTATAACTCCAATTATCCGGATTAATCGAAGCTGGACCCAATTCGGATAATCAAAATATCCGGGTAATTCCGAATAAATAATGTAAAAAGGTATTTTCTTAAAAAAAACTAAATTTTTGTATACTGATGAAGAATGGCGACAACTACCGATTTTCTCCGCTAAAAGCTTTGATTTTTCGCAAATAAACGGCCCTGGACGATGGACTCCCAAAGCTCGCTGGTGCAAAAACTGGTGCAACATTTCTTGCTTGCTTTTTTTCTTCAAAACGATTTGGATAGTTGAAGCTCTACTGTATTTATTCTGGGATAATCTGTACATTAGGATATACACAAAGAAGAAAAAATATTACCTGTACATCCGAATAAATTGCTATCTTGTAAATCATATGATCCGTCTTGGCATTCGTTACATTCTTGAGATGTAACAGACGGTTTACAAACACATTGACCCGTTTCTGTGTCACAGACACCCATAGCACCCATAACACCCGGCACATGACACGTACATTCTAAAAATAAAATTAATTTAAATTAAGGTAGTTGTCTTGCAGTAATCGTGTTAAAAAGTTTCAGCTTAGAACACATCAATTATATGAATAGACTGAGATTGTAGCCTATTTTTTTTTTACTTGAATGTACCTCGTATACAGTCAAAATGTCAATCTTTTCGTTAATCTATTACAATAATTATACGATCAATAATAATTTTTGGTTTTCAAAAAATAAATTTAACACAATTTTACATTGACCTAGTTTTTTAGCCAAATCGCTCGACACGCTTTTTAAATAAAATTAAAAATGTGGCGAAATTACTGCTTTTTTTAGACCTGTAATGTTAATCGTATAATTTTTGAGAGCGGTTTTTATCAAAATCAAACGGTAAATAATTTTGAAATTTTAAACAAAGCCAATTTCGTCGAAAACACGTTTCAAACGATAGCTATCTTAACCAGATGAAAAAAGGAGGCATGCATACCTTCACACCCATCCGGATTATTTGCATTTAAATTCCAGAATAATGGACGGCATTTATCACAAATACGTCCTTCAACACGCTCTTTACATTCGCATAATTGTCCAGCTGGTACGGAACCACATCCAGTAAATGCTTGTATAACTCCCGCAGGATGACAATTACATTCTAAAATTTATAATAAGTAATTAGTGACGAAAAATATGGTCTTATAGAAGTTTTATTGCTCAAACCTTCACAATTTGGAAAATTGTAGAAGCCTTCTTTACAGGAATCACAACGATCACCATTAAAATTTTCATGACATTGGCATTTTCCTTGATTGTCACAGGATATACCATTTGAACCCTTGGTGTAACAGTTACAATCTATTTTTTTAAATATTTAATAAGTACAAAATTTTGTATGGCTGTAATTAATCTTTTGAATTTCCGGCGTATACAATCGTTAAACAAAGATAAAATTAGATACCCAGAAAAATAACGAATTCTGTAAAATTCTTTTTTATTGTTTTAGAGAAATGCTGCTTCTCAAAGTGGTCCGAGCACTAGGGGTCGATGCCGACCTTCAAAGGGTGCATTCCAGCTAAAGAAAAAACTGACGGTGCATGTAAATGGGGGTCTTCGAGAGTCATCACCAAAATTTAGGCGTTCCATAAATGTCATAAGAGACGGCTAATGCAGATTGTAAGTACCTATGTACTTACATAATCGTGGGGTCAACAGAACAAAAAAGTTGGAAAACCTCTGTTTTAGGGCTTATTCTCATATATAGAATAACTTTCCAGAATCTCAAAGTTTCTTGATATTTCCAGGTCTTCAAGGTTCTCAAGATCATTCGTCGGTCTTAGTCTAATAGCCAATGCAATATCAACCCGTTACATGAAGGGAGACCTGCTACTGTTTTGAGAGAAAAGATGAGTTCTATGTTATTTAAAACATGACAATCGGACATATATGTGGATTTATGAAGACAACTGCGCGCCTTGGAACCTTACAAGAGCGTCTAAGCTCGCCATATAAACGAATCAATGCTTATAGACAATATACGCCGGATATAAACTTTAAAACTGATATTCTTACATAAACATTCAGGATATTTATAATATCCAGGACTACATTGTTCACAGGTACGACTTGCAAAATTCGATAAACAAGAACATGTTCCTGTTTCATCACAAACAGATGAAGATGAGCCCACTTCACTACAATTACATGGTTGACAATTAGGATAGCCAAAGTAACCAGGTATACATCGATCACATCGTTCGCCGCCATATCCTTGTTTGCATAAACAAGATCCATTATTCTTATCACATATACCGGATTCGGTACCGACAGTATCACAATTGCAGACTAGATAACAAATAAAATGTTTAAAGTTATTGTGCCTTTTTTTTTTAACTAACCGACATGTAAAATGGGAAAAAAATAGAAAATTTAAATGTTATCCCACTTTTTTTGTCGGTTAAACGTTTATTCTTATACTTACAAGTACAGGAAGGATAATCATAAAATCCATCAGAACATTCGTCGCACACTCTGCCTTGATAATTGTTTTTACAATTACAATTACCAGTTTCTTGGTTGCAAGCACTATCTAAAGATCCTTGAGCATTACATTCACAAGCTGGAAGAAATATATTTTGAAGTTTAACGCATGCTCGTATAGCTCCGTAGAATTTTTGTGGAAGTTTCAACTAGAAATTTTCAGTCTCAAAGCATATTTTAGAAAAAGTTTTTAAATGTATATGTTGTATGTAACCAGGGAGGGGTAATATTTGAAATGGTTACAGTTTAAATAGATATTTGAAATGGTTCTATTTTAAAATGTAAATGATATTTCCCTTTTATATTTTAAATGTATTTTGATAAATCATTTTATTTTACATATAAAATAGAAGAATTGATGCATTTAGCCATTTGAATATGATTAAATGGTTTAAAGTAAACGCAAGCTTCACAGTCCATCGACAATAACTAATGCATGCACTAACACGTGAACATATGTCAAAACAGGTCGGCTTCATTCTATCGTTTTCGTGTTTTATTTATATAATTTTGTAATTATATAATTATTCATATAATTTTATAATTAATATAAACGTACACAGACAAAAACTCCTTAAACTCGGCCTGCACTACCGTGCTCTAGATATAACGAATGGAAACAATAAAAATAATAACAAGAACAAATATAACAATTAAATTGATCACAACAATTTAATCAAAATCACAACGGAATTAAATCAGAAAAATATAATCGTAACAAATCATATTTTTATTGCAACAATTTGGATTTTATTATCACTATTGGGATTTTATTTTAACTAACGTATCGTATTTTAACCAACGCCATCGGTTTCGCTAGGTCTAAATTAGCTTAAAGCAAAGTTTATATCAAAATCGGGGACAAAAAAATTTTGTTCAATTTTTTCGTTTTTAATAATAATCATTTTCTAGGGTAATTTTGACCCAAACAGAACGAAAATCAGGTTCATTTTAACGTCTGAGCAACACATTTCAAAATTTTCCGTTCTCAATTCAAACAGTTTTGAATTTTAGCACGATGGGTCTGATCTCTTGAAAACCGTTAATCGTATCGTATTTTAAACAACGCCATCGGTTTCGCTAGGTCTAAATTAGCTTAAAACAGTGTTTATATCAAAATCGGGGACAAAAAAATTTTGTTCAATTTATGCGATTTTTCTTTTCATATACTCGATATATACCGGGTATTTAAGCAATTAACTCAGTTAGTTGTTATTCTCACTTGTTAAAATTTATTTTAAAGATCATTTCCATTTTAAGTATGGTCAAATTCAAATAGGCCTTTTACCCATTCTTGCTTTCATCATGTCTGCATTTTTATAGTTTTTGAAATACAATTTTGCCTTTTTAAAAGAGGATATATAATATAAACCTAAAAAATTATTCTATCTCCTGATTTTGCTAGATTTTAAAAAAAAAGGATAATTCAAGCATGCTAATTTGAAAGTATACTTGAATTGCATTTGCTGTATGGCAGAGAGAGAGAGAGAGAGAGGGTTTTGAAGAGCAAGCAAGCTATTTCTTTATGTATATTTAGGTCTTTATATTTTGATTCAGGCGATCAAGGCAATCTTAAAAATTTCCAGAAAATAACAACTCAAAATTGAAAAGCTCTTAATATCCAGATGCAATATTTGCAATTTGTGCTATAACTATAGCTGAAAAAAATAAAGAAAGATTTTTTTTTTTTTTGTAAATACGTACATGAACATTTTGGAAAACTATAATATCCATCAGCACAGCGATCACAATATGTACCATTGTAATTGCCTCTACATGCACAAATTCCATTAAGCGCTTCACATTGTCCACCACGAGTACCATTGATATTACACTCACATGGACGACAATCTGGATATCCAAAATATCCTTCACTGCATGTTTGACAATCAGGTGATTTGAATGCTACTTTACATTCGCATTGTCCGGTGCCTTCGGCGCAGTTACCAGTTGAATAGAATGTGTCACAATTACAAGCTATAATTATTGAATTTTTAATTAGTGGTTTTATTCTTATAAACAAGTTCAGGATAATAATTGGTTTAAATCTTTTATTTATTTTGCATTAGTAAAAATACTACTGCCGGGAAAAGTTGAAAAAGTATGAATTAAATGTTCAAAAAGCCACACTATGAAGAAGGTTTCTAAAGCTCACACAAGCAAATATTTTTTCTGGCGACATCTTATAGATGTTCCTTGAAATAACAATGTCACATCTTGCGTACTTAAAAATCTACTTCGATTGGAGCTCCCAATAAAATTGTTTGTCTGGGTCCCCGAATGATCCTCCAGAGAGTGCCTTTTTGATATCTACTTCTGTCTCAACCACTTCCTGGTCGAAATAATTTTAGAGTCTACGAAAGGATTTTGATTCAACAAGAAACATTCAATCTATATAGTATACACTAGTTCTTTCAAACTATGTTTTACGTAACCTTAATGGAAATTGACATTAGTATTGTATTGTGACGCTTAAGTATACACAAATGATAAGTTGATGTTGACAACAAGTGCTACTGTCGGATTGATTCAATCGTCAGAGTCATCTTTGGTGTAGCGGTAAGCACGCTGGGCTAGAAATCTAGAGGTCCGAGGTTCGATTGCTGGTTGATGAGTTAATTTTTTTTACATCAATATTTATTTAAATAACATCGACATATCCTTCCAGAAGTTGATAATAATATACTTAAATAAAAATACAAATCTTACGTTGACAAACATCTGTTTCATTCCAACGTTTGTTGTACGGCCTGTAGTATCTGGATTTGCATCGATTACAATTGATACCTTCGGTATTATGCTGACAATTTTGACAAACCCCACCACCATCATAATTGCCATGAATATCAATCGATTGTCTTAAACGATCCACCTCCGGGTCGTATAAACACTCAGTTGCATGATTAAAACAGTTACATTCTTAACAAACAAAAAAAAATCAAATTAGAATTCTATAGAAAATGTTGTTTAATTTCGGAAATAATTACTTTCACAAACGAATGGTTTAAAACTGCTCGATTGTCTCCATTTTTTTTGCACATAATTTGGACAACATTCAGCACATTGTGGTCCACATGTTCGATGTACACATTGACAAATTAATGTATTTGATGTTTTCGATTCCAATTGACATGTATCTGCATGTCCGTTACACATACAACGACCACCAATACTAATATCTTTGATTGAATAAAAATACTAAAAAGCAAATTTTTATTTAAGAGAACTCTTTTCTAAGGAGTGGATATAAGGGTCTTTTATAAGAAGTGCCAGTTTGCCCTTTGCTCAAAATGGTAGTTGAGGCGTTTGTTCTTCTCTCCTGACTTTTACTAAATTTGAGCTTTGTTACTTGTTCACTTGATATTATTTTTGAAAATGAGCTTTATAATAATAAAGAAGAATCAATAATAATTGAGAACTGTATAGAACGCCCCCCCCAAGTCAAGTCCCCAGTTGCTCAATAAAACTGACCAAAATATCTTTCATACTTTGGAAGGCCTGGTTCGATTCTTGGTTCAGGTAGGCCTCGTTTTGGTTGATATCCTCACATATATATATTTTGTTAAGTGGCGTTGTTTAAGATAAAAGAGCGACTTGAGCTACGGAATAGAACAACTTCCCTCAACGGGGGTATAAAGCGTCTCTTTTCATTTTTTTACAGCAAAGGACACAGTTCTTCTAGTAGATAATAAAAAATTTAGAATATTTACCCGTCGAGTAACAGTTGGATCTTGCCTCGCCACAGACATTAAATGTCCTAATAATGTTTTTGTACGCAAAAATCTCAAACGTATATTTGTTGCTCGAGTCCATTCTTGCAATTCGGTTGAATTGAAGTACATATTTGCCGATGGTCGATGTTTTAACAATGATATTGGTATCTAAAATTGGTAATAAACTGAAATCGAATTCTTAAGTCGAAAGTATCGAATTTGTAATATTACTTACCTCACCACCCTCTAAAGGTACAATTTGTGAATAATCTGTGGTACAAATAACCGAACTATCACGATAAATCGGTTGATTATGTTCCACACCAAAATTATAATTACAATCGACTGGGGATTCAGCAAAATATTGCCATGGCTCATATGAATTACCATAATCTTTTGATTTTTCTAATACCCATAAACCAGGTCTGGGCGAATTTCCCATTTTGATAAATACATAAGCAACATGAAATTCCTAAAAATATTTGAAAAAAATAAAGTTAATTGGATCGAAACCGAACTTAAATATTAACTTAGCCTTTGGGTTAAATTGAAAATGACTACTGTCACTTCCGTAAAAGGGGACCAGAAACTACGGTCCATTTTTTTGTGCATCTGAGAGGCTATTCCCGAAAAAGGCTTAATGGTATGGGTAAAATATTGGCTACGCCTAAGAAACCAGAAAAAAAGACATTATAACCTCTCAGATCGCAGTAGTAAGAGTCCTTGATTCCTTCAGGACATATTATATAGTAAGAGACCATGGCAATTTTTGAGGCCAAAAACCTAAATTAAAAAATAACAGTGGAATATTCTCTAAAATAAGTTATTTTGAAAAATTTGTAATGTGTATGCCAGGTACGTAATTAATGGTGGGCTAAGCCTTCTCTTCCTTAGAAATAATTATAGCCCCAATCTGTCCTTTTCTCTAATTTTTTTATATTGGAAATAAAAAAAATCGAACTTCCAAGGGAGAAGCAAAAAATTCAAGTAGGTAATAAAAGTTTCGGCTTATGAAAAATTTTGTCTTAAAGAGATTTTTATAGATACATGTTCAACTTATTGAGGTTTAGATTCTATGAAACATGATTTTAAGAGCTATTAAAACCAAACAGAGGTCTCTCTTCGTCGAAATACGGAGGTAAAATATAACTTTTTTCGAGCTGTAGACGAAATATTGATGTTTTCGACTTATATTTCACGTAATGGAGGTTTTGGGGCATTTCCGATTTATAGAGGATTGTAGAGGAGAACTTGTCGAGGTTAATAAAGTGAAACTCATATATTATCTCCAATTTTAAAATTACAATTTTCGAACATTTTTTAGTATTAGATCTCTTTATTGTGGTTTTGAACAAGGAAAAAATTATCTCTCAAACATAAGAGTGAGTTGGGACCAGCATGTAATAGGCGGCCTAGGTCTACCTATGAATAAATTTCCAGTTACGGACCTGAGATATGTATAACATCTTTATGGCACTTGTTCACACATGTCCACAAAAGTAGCGCTCCTCTTTCTATATTTTATAGTAGATTTGTGTTTTATTCATTCGGTTTTCAAAAAAATGCTTAAAATTAAGGTAGTATATTATAAAAATATTAACAACCTTTATTCGAAACATTTTCCCAAATACCGAATGAAAAACAAAGTACAAATTAACTAAAAAATTCTGGAAAATGATCTCTAGTTTTGTGACCAATAGTGGTGCAGTTAATTTTAAATTATATAACATATAACACAAAAATACCATCATTTTCTAAAAATATCATCATTGTTTGAGACGTTTAAAATACCCAAGTAAATACATATAAAATGTGTTACACTTATGTTTACCAGATGTTTTTAACTTTGATTTTTTGTTTGCTCTCCAGTTTTATATGTACAGAAACATTTTAAAATACTACAGAAAATTTTTGTCTGAACAGAGTGCATTGAAATTCATTCTATTGAAATTGCGAGGATTTATTTTACAATATTTTATTGTATCATTCATTTAAAATTTCTCTGTATTTGCTTATACAAATATTGTATTTTGTAATAAATTATAAATTCATGTTTTTAAGATACTGATGTAATAGGTTTTCGTTTATTTTAAAAACTAAATCGAGGCAAATTATTTTTTTAACAAACAAACCGCCCCCCCCTTGAAAATGCAAAATGTTTTGTTTAGAAGAACGTGGAATATGAAAATAGAATTTAATATATTTTATAGACTGCTTAAGTGTAGACAATCCAAATTTTATTCCCCCTACCCTTAAAGTAATAGGATTGGAATGTCAAAAATTAACATTAACTAGACCAAAAACCTAAGCTGTTTCCAAATTCAGTATCAATACGCATCTAAACTACAATTATCCATGCCGCTTTGAGAAAAAAGGACCAAATTCAAATGGATTTTGCAGTATTGGGAATTTGCGAAATAGCAAATCTTTTAGCCGAGAAAATCGACAGTTTGTCTTCATTCACAAAGAAAAATGCAAGAAAAACATCGTTTTCCCAAATCTCTAAACCATATTCTCTCCCAAAATAAATTTTTATGATTCTCTCCCTAAGTAAATTTTTATGTAAACTTGAAATTTACCGACAATGGAGTATCTAATCGCTAATGAAAATTCCTTGCAATATATTTATTGTGTAAGTTTCTTAGGTGCAGGATATTAAATATTTTACTTGCAATTTTTGGTAATTTTTTCTATCTTTTACTGTTTTTTGAAGTAGAAATTTCCATCCCATCCTCGCAGGAGAAAGGGAAATTTCCACTTTTGTGGTTGGTTTCAGCCTATTAAAGAACTATCTTCCTACTAAACATCAATTTTTTGTATATGAAAGAAATAATTTATAATTTATAATAATAATAATATTTTTATTTAATTAAAAAAATATAATAAAGAGTTTTATTGTGTTAAAAAATATGAATTATTTTGTGCCGATAATAATGACAAATATTTATCTCATATATATCCGTTTCTAAACTGTAGGAGTTGTAATATCAATTTTGTTATACATCCTGAGACGCGGCGATAACAACGATATATATATATATATTTTTTTTTAAATAGTTTATTGCTTTGTAATGAATTCTGTTCATAAAATACATGACAAACTTTTGAAGATGATATCATTATTATAATAACAGATTTATTTAAATTTTTTTCTTTCTAAATAATAAATTTAGTATTATTATCTCATAAGATGCTTGTTTTATCGCAAGGTTTTGTTCTCATAAGCCTTATGATGATATAATAAATTTTATTTAAAAATTATTTTAATAAAATATGAGCAGATGTGCTGAGTTATGAGTTTTTAATAATATTTTGCACATTCGAAAAGACATAAAAATTCGCTTAAACAATAAAAAAAATGTTTCTTTTTTTATATACTACAAAATAATTTTTATAATAAATGCAATTACAGTTGCAATTTATTACAAAAAAAATTTATCGTAAATTGATTATTTCATTATTGCTGTAATAGTTTTTAGGGTTCTGTACCGAAATATTATAAATAAACACACTTTATGACAGTGGCCATTGAAAAGGTGTTATGATTATGAAATTACCTGAGCAAAAAACAAAATTATCCCTACTAGAATAGTCTTAGATAAAAATATTTATAATTATTCTGCAGGAAACTCTTCCCTTAGAAGAAAGAAATTGTTTTTACCAATTATTTGAACAAGGAGGCAAACAGCTTAAAATAAATCTAATTGTTTTTCATAAAAACATAAGATAGGATGTACAAATATGTATCTAAAGTGCTAAGGACAAAAAAAAGCAGTGCATATCAATAGCAGTAGCTACAAATAAATGATGAATATAGATGTCCCGAAATTTTTACTTTTAGGAAGGATTATCCAATGTTTTATTTTACTAAATGAAATTATTTGGTTTAAAACAAAAACTGGAAATTTAATTTTCAATAAATTTAACAATAATTAGTTTTTATAATACTACGCACACGATACTTGTTGGTCGCCACTGTTACTTAGCTGACAACTACCTAACTCGCCTTTTAAAATAAGTTAGACTAGGTAAAAAAAAAGTATGCTTCAAATCATAAACAGAGGAGAGTTTCTGAGTATATCTCAGAAACTATCCGCCAAATCGTCAAGCCAATTTTCATTGAAATCGATGACTAAAATTTTTGTTATTTTTCCAAATTTTTCTAAGGGGTACTCAAGGTACTTATACCTTGAAAAAGTCACGTAAAATCGAAAAATAATTTGTGTTCCCGATTTGGATGAAAATCACTTTTTTTATTCAACTAGACCCAATTTAGTAAATGATTTATGAGATACCGTTTGAAAAGGTGCATATCTCTAAAAGTCTAAAATATCGTCTGAAATAATATAAAAAGGGCCACAAATCATTAATTGTTATGGCAGAAAAATTTATTTTCATGAAATAAGGACTCACTTCAAATTAAGAACATTATATAAGAACATTTTATATAAAATCGTTTCGATTCTGGAGTTTTTCAGAACTCTGATTTTGACATTGATATATTTGCCTATCCTATTGCCTATGACAGTCACGTAATATATTTAAGAGTGTTATGAGATACAAACTTGGCATGTCCATTATCGTAAACTATGATTATTTACTTATGTTTGTTTTTAAGAACATGCTTGGCTCAAAATTTAATCTGTACTCCACATTCTTAATGATAATTATATATTTGTCGTCATCTATATAAATTTTCTACCGATAAGCCATAGTTAACCTGAATCGTGCTTAATTTAAAATTGGGAAGGGGTTATTGAACTCTATAATAATTAAAAAACAAGTCTTAATTCAAAATCGAAATAGTAGAAATTGTTTGTGCTTATACGAACCGAAGAATACTCTGTGCATAGAGTTAAAAAAATAATCGCTTAGAAAAATAAAGTACTAACAATAAAGTTAGCAATAAAAAACTTACTTGTCCAAAAGCAATAGTTAAATTAACTTCATTATATTTGGATCCTCTTGATAGTGGAGGACTTTGCCACCATGTTTCAATGCCATCAATTGCTTTGGTGGCATTATGATTTTTCTTTGGGTCTGATGGATCGCAAACATCACAGACCTATAAAAAAAACGACATAAATGTAGTATCTTCTAAATTAGAAAATTTTACTATGGTGAATATGTTGTTCTGAATTTAGAATCAAAATGAAAATCCATTAGCTTCTAATTATTATTTTTGTTTTTAAAAGCCATCATGAATGGGACAAATTAACCATTGTGATGTTTCTTGAAATTATCTTGTTCGTTTCTCAAAATCTACATCGTATTAATATGTACAATATGTTTCAGGTATAGATTTCTCAAAAGATTTCTCACTAAAATATTTGCATAGAAAATCAGAATAAATATACTTATTTACCAAGCTATTAATAAAATTGGACAAATCATCTTCCATGTATGTAGGGTTAGGGCCGGATTAACCCAAAGACAATATAGGCAGGTACCTATGCTCCCCGCGTCTTTTGAGGCCCCAGAGAGGTGTGAGAATATGAGATATGCTAAATTACCATGTTTTTTTTTTAAATTGTCAATCGGATGAAGCATTTTTTTATTAATGGTCCAAGCATTTTTCGCAACTAATGTTCCAGTTATATTAACTTTTTTGGCCTTTTACCAATCACTATATGGAGATAGGATATATATACCTGTTTTAAGAAGTAACAAAAATTTGCTTTATGAAGTTAAAAAACACGGTTGGGGTTCCGAGACTTGAATTACTTAGGAGCCTCACATGATTTAATTCGGCCCTGTACATGGTATAAAAGTATGTACACTCCCGTTCAAAAAAAATGAACAGACCTGAAATGTTAATTTGCTTACATTTCATAAAACTTCTCACTTTTGCAACTCTCTGTATATTATTATTTATAAACAAAGATAAGTAGTATATTTTTTAAATGTGAAAAAAGAAATGGAAGTTTTATATTTTTTATTTATATAAACAAATATATTTACTACAAAAATAATCAAAATTGTGAGAGACTGATTCGATTCAGATCTGTTCAATTTTATTGAACGGGAGTGTACATACCTATAAACAAAAATTTTTTTTGCATAACTATAGATTTTGGTATGGCAGATTTCATTTGCTCTTGATTAAGGGCAGATAAAATGAATAACAGTCAAGATTTCTTTGTCACTCCAAGAGCAACTAGCTCATTAGTTAAAGTACCAAGAATCTCAACCTCCTATTGAATTTTGAGTGGTCATTCAAAATCTTGCGACACCTTTTTTCTGGGAAAAACGAAACGAGGAATAGATCCAAAGAATATGGTGTACCACCACACTTACTCTTTACACACTTTTTTCTCAGGGTAATTAATTTCGTTAAAAATGTCTATTTTTGGCATACATGATAGGCTTCAACATCTCCTTCACTGCCTATATATTTCATACTTCTTAATAGACAATTTTATTTTTCCGAAACGAATATTCCCCGCTCTTGTTTCTCCTCTAGTAATATTCCCCAATTCGGAACTTATTTTTTCGAAAATTGAAAAGAGATGTAAAAAGCTTTTACCGATTAAACATTCACAATTGAAAATATTTTAAAAAAACTTAATAGAATTCCTTGATTCGACATTGGCGATCGATAGTCTATCTATTACTCAAAATAGAGTCACTTTTTTTCTGTTGACTTGTCAGAAATCCATTCGGTTTCTGTTTCAACCAAAAAATGTTTCTTATAAAAAGACTATCAACTTTTGTTTTAAACATTTTTTCAAAAACCGAATGAATTCGACCCTTGTCGACTGTAAAAATTTTAACAACACTTTTGATCGCAATAGTACATTTTCATAAATATAACGACTATAACTTGAAGCATTCTGTACCTACAAGTTAATCATCTGTATTCTGTAGCTTAAGTTGTCCCATGCTGTTTTTTGTATACATAATACATGTTGCAGGTGTTTCATTTAAAATCTCTGTCAAGATTTTTAAAAGAATTAAAAAACCATACAATTTGGTTTGTAAGAAATGAATAATATTGAGTTTTTTTTACTATCCTGCTAGTAAATTTTAACTAGATATCCTTTAGACTTTATTACTTAGAGATTATTGAAAATTGTTTAGAAGGAATTTAAAAGGAATTGTTTTTTAATCTGCATCTTCTGCAAGTTAAATTACGAAATTTTAGCTTAAAAAAACCTAAGTAATTCAACATATTGATTAAAATGTTTTTCTTAAGAAAGCGTTTATTTTTAGTTTAAAATAAAAACAATTTCCATAATAAAATTTTTATTAAATTTAAAGATTTATACAAATTATTTTAAACGGTTTTTAAAAGATAATTCACATTCAACAAAAAAAAAAACAAAAATAGAACATAAAGAATTTGGAATATTGATGTTAATAGTTTATCAATTTTTTTATGAAGGGTCAATAAATTATTATCAAAAAACTATTTTTTTTAAATAATCGAATTATAAAAATAAAACAGTAAACCAATCCATAAACTCTTCTAATCTCAATAATATTACGAATTCAAGGAAAAATATCAAATTAAAAATAAAATCCTAAACTGATCAAGATTAGAGTTTTTTAGGGTCCTTGATAATTTCAAATTTTGTATTCCTATCTAAATTATACAAATTCAATCAATGAAAATTATATGAAAATTGTATACCTGGCCATGAATAAGATTAACATTAGCATCCGTTAAATCCGTATTAGCACCAGTGAGCTTACAATAAAGCTCTGGGACATCATCTGTATCTTCACCACATGTAGCCGTAGCCGTAATTTTACGACCTAAAGCTAAATTAAAATATGGTGGTGTTAAACTTGTTGATTCATCCAAAATTTCTGTACTCGCTTGTGCCTGTCCAAAATTATTTAACACCACACAAATAATATAAAATAATAATAAAAACATTTTTTTCGGCCGTTGCGGCGAACGTAGAGTAAACACTCTACCGCACGACTCTACCATATTACTACTTAACTACAACACACAAACTGTACTGATCAATCAGCGGCATTCATTGTAAGTCTTTTACCATCTTCTCATTTTTGTTAATAGCAAGAGGAAGACACAAAAATAGTTTAATATGTATAAGCATATGTATATACTCTAAAGTGGGCAGGATTGGGGGTAGTCATTTGATTTTGTCTATGCCAGTCAGTCACTATAATATGTAAGACTGACCTGACTACTGCTCACTATACTATTTCATTCATCTGAATCAGTTGGAAATATTTCTTAATATGTGTGAGATAAGTCTGATCCATGATAAATAACATTCATTTTTACAACAAAAATCCAATTTTTTTTTTTTCAAGTTTATGGATAGTCTGGATTATTCCAGATTTGTCGTAAAAAAAAATATTTTTTTTCTTTTTAAAATCATACTAATATTTGGTCTATTTAATTACATAAATTATGTTTTCATACGTAGGAAAATGAAAACAACTTTTATAATTTATTAAACAAAAAATCCGACTACGATACAATACAAAATATAAGTAATTTTATCCAAAAATACAGCAAAGGAAAAGGAAAACTAAGAAACTAGATAGTTCAACGCTCACTTTCTATATTTTTCGAATCTTCTTATCAAATAGCTGTATCCTGGCGACCGATTTCTGCTCGGAACAGATGTGAAAAATTCAGCTAGATCTAGATCTATATATCAGATTTATATTAGATTTCAAAAAGCTCCAGTAAGTAGCTACTTTTCGTCGAGTAACGTTAACCAACATCATCACATCAATGTCTTACAAGTTGCCTACTTTAACATACTTAGCTAGATCAACTTTTTATCTCGTAAACTGCATATTCTGCAAATTATACGAAATCGTTTATACCGTTTTCGGGATTACACATAAATATATAAATATATATATATATATATATATTATATATATATATATATATATATATATATATATATATATATATATATATATATATATATATATATATATATATGAGATTTTGGAACATCAAAAAAAAATCGATTTTCAATTAACATTATCAATGTTGTCACGAAACTACTACAATAGTTTTGTACATATTTTTTTATATAACTCATTGAATTTTTTGTATCTCCAAATCCAATACGTCCAAGAATCTATGGAACAAAAGAACAAAATTTAAGAACCTATGGAAATAGTATAGTTTGTGGATCAATCCAGTACAAACCAAATCCATATATCATTATGAAACATATTATTTCTCTTTTTTGGAGTCAGATATTGGGCTATATTTTTGTTTACAGTGTTTATTTTTACTCGAAATATTTAGAAAAAAGTATTGTAATTTCTGTGTATATAGAAGCTTGGTTGTAAGAGCTTATAGATTATAGGAGCTATTACAATAAGCACTGGGAGGTTATTGTAACATTAAACATAGTTATTCTAATACATAGGCAACTTGCAATCTTTTGTGTTTAACATTGCCTATAGCTTTTAAAAAACACTTTTGATCAAGTATTTCTACTTTTGATATGAAAAAATTTTTTTTATTAAGAACTAACTATTGAGTTAGGAGGAGTAGTGGGCGATGTATTTGAAGTAAAAATATAAACGCAGATTTTATAAGTTTTTGATTTTTTTTAACTTTTAATTCGACGATACGGTCCTGTCTTAAATGTAT
Organism: Nineta flava; assembly: GCA_963920215.1. Taxonomy (NCBI): domain Eukaryota; kingdom Metazoa; phylum Arthropoda; class Insecta; order Neuroptera; family Chrysopidae; genus Nineta; species Nineta flava. The sequence goes on from OY986041.1 coordinate 119,015,173, forward strand.
GTGAGATCATCTTCAAAGTCTAATTTATATAAACATCGTATATTGATGATAATAACGTTCTATTAGAATATTGTACTTTTTTTGGTGCGTCAGCATATCTTTTTGAATTTATTAAAATAAACTACTTATAAAAGCATTCAATATATATGGTACAAATTTTTGGAATCCACCGACTTAGGAACTATAAGCTTTTTTTAATATAAAAAAAAATTGCTCTAGATTAATCAAACTATAAACTTATATCCATGGTCAATTATTGAACACTAACACTAAAAAACGTAGAAATGGATATGAAATCACATCGAAATAAAACGTCTTGTCAGTAAAGATTATTCAAATACCGTTAAAAATCTGAAATGTTTATTGATGAAATAAAAAATTAAAAGATATATTAACAATCCATATATTTTTATTGAAAATATAACAAAAAAATTACATAGATTCATATTTTGGAACATCAAAAAAAATCGATTTTCAATTAACATTATCAATGTTGCCACGTAACTACTTCAATAGTTTTGTACATATTTTTTTAATAATTGTAATGCACAAATGTAACGAGCCGTTATTCTAGGAATTATGCTCTAATTAAGACTATTACTTAGACTTTCCGAGAAAAATAAAATAGATCTATGCAGGTCTTAATAAATCTAATTTATGGCTATCTATATAGAATATAGATAGATGCACATCTACAAAGATCATTGGGTTATTAACCTAAAAGATCAACGTAGATCTTCGAATATCTAGTGAGATCGCTGTATATTTCCAGAGAGAGGATTCTATTGAGTCAAAACAGTTGTACGCAAAAAAAAGATACACATAGATCTTGTAATTTTGACATTTTAATAGATCTATTAAAACCTTCGTAGATCTATTTTATTTTTTCCCGGGTTAGTATATTCGATTGCTATAAAAGCGTTGGGCAGTAAGTTTATTTATCAATAATTTTGTGAAGTTTAGTGACTTGTTGATGAAATTTTAATGAATTTGAGAATTTATCAGTTACTACAATATTAAATATACCTGGAAATTTATTTAAATTTTTTTAAATATCTTAACAAAGATATCATAATATTTACTTTTAATTTCATTGTATGGCGGAATATCATTTTCATTATACAGAGTGGATCTAACCAGCCGCATAATAGCACACGCCTCCACTTCCTTCCATGATCCTCCCATTTTCCAACAACATCCAATAGAACATCTCCTGTTAGGGAGACAGTCTGTTCATAACACAAATACCATCCTATATGCTAGCTCAGACGGACATGGCACTCTTATACGAAGCATGCCCATAACAAATCGTTAGCAATGTAACTATGTACGGAGTTAGATGTATTACGCATCAAATTGTATCACTTAAGTATTTAAGTATAATTAGAGTGGGAGCCACAAGCACACATCAACATAAGAACACCAAGTCCGTCCAAGCCAACACACAACATACAAAACAACATTTGTATTATGAACAGACCGTCTCCCTAACAAAAAGTACACCACTATTGGATGTTGTTGGAAAATGGGAGGATCGTGGAAGGAAGTGGAGGCGTGTGCCATTATGCGGCTGGTTAGATTCATCCTATATAAGTCGTTTTGCTGATAGTATGGACTGTATTAATAATCTTGTATTTTGAACAAGAAATTTTATAACATAATAAAATACGTACAATTTTGTAAAAATATAAAATTACTATATAAATATTTATTCAACGTTAAAAGTAAATAATAACATTTATGTATAATATATTAACACTATTTTAATAAATTTTAAAATTAGCACTGGTTTTTTCACGGTCGTATATTCAAGTCTCGAAGAAGAAATTCCAATCCTAAAATGTATCATGGAGAGTCAACGAATATTTCAAAAGATCTAAGCCTTGTCAAACTTTCAAAATCATTAACAAATTAAAATTAAAAATAGAAGAATATCCTTTGTAATTAGAAAGAGGGGTACCGCAAATGGGTCCCTAGCACCTAGAACCTTTGTAATTAATTTTGTGATTCCCAAAATATAAGAGATTTCCTTAAGTAATTTTGACAATTTAACATGGTTCAGTTCCCTATTTGCAGTAATTTCTAAGTTGTTCACCAGAGTGCAAACACGAAACTTGTGGGCCAAATGATATTTCACGAAAGTTGAAGAAACATAACCTACCGGCTCTAGTATACAATTTATTCACCAGAAAGTTTTAGAATATCCAATATATAATCCAGCAGCGCCACTAATATGACATACTCAAATTGATTTCAATATGTGACTCATATTTTTAACAAAGGTCTGTACGGAGTTGCAACCTGTATATACGACCGTGGTTTTTTAATTTTATCTTATGCTAAATATAATTTTGTAAAAAAATTTATTTCAATATTGATGGAAATATTTGTAAAATAACTGAATAATTACATAAAAAAATTATTATAATATCAATTATCACAGGTAATAATGTCTTAACGAAAATTGAAAATATAATAATTCATAAAATATCCCAAACTTTCAGAGGTAGGTAAAGATGCAAGCGATACAAGCCATCATCAGCTTGTGTAGAACTTCAAATTGCCAAAAATAGAAAAAACGAGCTATGTGAAAATAATGAATGCTACTGCATAAATCATTAAAAATCTTTTATTTCTGGATTTCTAAAAATGAATTAAAAAATTCAATGAACTGATGTCAATTACATGACGAAGTTAGTGTCACCAAATTCAAGATCCTCTTGCATCTTATTTGAGCTTTCGGCCGCCTCTGTTACTTATTCTTTAATAATTTTAAGAAAAATCTGTCTACAGTTTCGTTCACTTAATCATGATTCTTCTAAATCGAACTATCCGCCATTGTTAAGTAGTATTTACACGTCGTATATATTTTTTAATCTTTAATTTTAGTTCATAAAGCTGAAGATTAAGGACGTTGGATCACTTCGTCAAAAATTTTGAAACTTCTTTAAAACCAATGAAATAATGTACGATCGTTCAAAAAATTTTACGATCTTTCGATTACATTGTAAGCAAGTAATTATATATAATTTTATTTGTATATTCGCTGATTGAAAATCACTGTACCGACACAACGTCCTTGAATCTTAATAACATTCCTAATGAATTTAAAAGGTAGGCACCCACTTACGCGTCATGATTTTAGACGTCCGAAATAATTTCATATATATTAATATTAAATGAGAGAGAAAGTAAGCTAACTGGACCGAAGTGTCACGTTTTCGCCAGTCGTCATGTCACGTCGCGTAACTGGGTTAGCACTTAAATATTTATAAAAAAAACAACTTTGAAATACATTTTAACGACGTTTATACATAAGTTTTAAAAAATGTAAACATTGATACTAACACAAATAATTAATACTAGGGTCAAGCGCGACAAATGTAATTTTAGCTTTTCAAGATTGTAAAGGATAATGCAGAATGAGAAAGAGTTGAATAAACTGGTATTAAAAATATGTTTTGGCTGAATAATATGGCGGAAATAAGGCTGATAATAAGATGTATAATTTTGACAAATGTTTTGCACAATCCACTTTATTAACAATTTCAAACTGTGATTCAGTTCGAAAATGGTCTGACACACTGAAACATGTCGCACAATATAAATTGTTAATAACGTGGATTGTGCAAAATACTTGTCAAAATTATAAATAAACTGACGATAATAGTTTAATATTCTTTGACATCAAATTCCCATCTAAGATGTGTATGATTTTTCATATCAAGCATCTAAGGTCAAAGATTGTTATCAATGTTCTGATATATTACTTAAATGTCAAATTAAGTAAATGCTAGACGCTAGTTTACAAAAAACAATTAAAAAATAATAATTTATTTCTATAGAGATTCGTTAACACTTTTCCGTATTTGCCTCACTCTACCCTATTTTGTTTTAAATTAACCAAGTCTTTTAATTAATTTAATTCGTCTTTATTAATCAGGCGCGGATCTAGAGTTAAAGATAGAAGGGAGGGGCACAGAATAAAAAAAAATTAATTAGAATAAGTAAAAAATCGTATTTTCTTAAAAATTGTAATAAATTATCCATTAAAAAAAATTTCGATTATGAAATTCGTATTATTTCAATTATTCAAGACTAAAAGAGTATTAATCTTGGGAAAAGAATTTTTATTATTATTCTTGATAAACTTTCAAATTAAGAATATGAATTAAAGAAAACTAGGTTTTTTAAACTAATTAAATATTTGAATGGTCAATTTTTATAACTGGAAATAAAGTTTTATTTAAGTTTAAAAAGTAAATAAATATAATGAAAACAAAAGCTTATAAAGAACTTGAAGATCAATATTCGAATAATTGGTAAAGATAATTTTATTCAATCGATAATTAAATTAATTTTCTTCAGATAGTTATTTTTATTCTTAATTTCAAAAAATATCATTGAAAATTTTTTTGAATAATTAAACTTATATCAAATCAATCATGATCATCAATAACCATTTGGAAAATATTTGTTACTCATGAATTGATAAAGATTGATTAAACAATAACATTTTTTCAGTAGTAATAATTTACGTAAAACTCTAGATTTCATTCCCACCATTTAATTATCTCAATGTAAGATTTGAGTAAGAAGCAATAAAATTATGATTAAAAAAGAAATTATATTTAGTTTTGAGGGGGTCATGATCACCCTCCTGGATCTGCGCTTGTTATTAATTGTATTTTTAATTTTTGTATATATAAAATTATTTCGAAATTAATCGACATGTGCCTTTCTTTTATAATAATACGCTGTAAGTAAAATTGATGTGCTAAGTATAGTTGATACTGCAAAATTTAGTAGTAAAATTGGATCGTTTGAATCCATTAAAATACTTATTATACGCGCTGAAATATAAACATTATCGTTAAAAAAATGTCCTGTATTTTTCTTCAATTTATAATTATTATACTTACTAAAATTTGTAGACGCTGATATAAACCAAGTAAATAAGCTGATTGATTCTGCATTTCCCAACTGAATGATTTTAACTAATTGTACAACTTTACTTGACGCACCGATCGGTGTATTAAATGGCTGAAATTATGAATTTTATAAAATTTAAGTTCATAATGAAATACAAAATAAAAATTTACAAGAAACTTTAAGTATGATTTAAAGCAGCGGTCACCAAAATACGGTTATCTTATTTATCATGAATCAGTTTGCTATTTTGATCTATACATATAAATAAAATTGAATTGTCTGTAATGTCAAAATAACAGCTTTTTACTAAATGCATATGAAAGTATATACAGTACTTATAACAAAAAAATAATTTTTTAAATTATGTCTGTTTGTTCCGGCTAATCTCCGAAACGGATGGACCGATTTTGACGAGGCTTTTACTGGCAAATAGCTGATGTTATAAGGAATGACTTAGACTACTTTTTTTCCCCGCAAAAAATTAAAACCAATGAAATTGTGAACAAAACCCGAATCTTCAGCGTCAGCGAAGCGGTTGGGTACGGCTAGTTGGTTCTAAGACTTCCCGGTACTGGATTTATGATCAAAGGATTTCAATGTTATTCTTTAAGACAACCAAATGTTTTTATTTACTCGTAAATTTCTAGGAAATTTGCATTAATTGAAACTCGTAGGATATAACTTTCTTTAGGTATTACTTTAATAATTTATTATTTAATGAGTGAAATAATCAGTTGTATTTAATAAAAACCTTTTTGCTCTCGAAAATTGCAATTAAAAATATTAAAATACTTCAGACAGCTTTTGGGGATCGGTTTATTGATTTTAAGAGAAAATAAAAAATGTTTCAATTATTTCAATATCCGATTTTCATCGAAGAAGGCTTACAACAGGAATCAATCCACACATAACACCGCCCTTGGATTCGATATAATGTCAATTAATATTCTAATAATCTAATTTCAATACGATTTTTTTTAGTTTGGTCTCCTACGTTTATAAAATTTTATTCTGACTCGTTTCTCAAAAAATTGGTGACCCCTCATTTCAAGTTAACGATAGGTACATTTATTATTTATACGTACAATAAGAGCTGTTAATATCCCTGGCGGTACAAATCCCAATAAAAACAGGCTAAAAATCGCAAAATATAAACTGGCACCAGCAAAAGCTTTAAAATTAATGAGATTCGAATAGTGTAATGTAAGATATATTATAATCCAATCTTGAAACAAAAGAAAATGATATTCCAAGTATGAAAGTAATGCATATCCATTACGATAATTATAGCAAATGGATACGGAATAACTAAAATCAATATAATTTCGATTATAATAAAGTGAATATAATTTGATTACATTAAAATTTTTTACCTGTATACTTCGAGTAAAAGACTAGCTAAACTGATACCGTATGCAGTTTTTGCTTCACGTAATTTAAAAATTTGTGGCACTTTTTGTACAAAACAAACAGTAACAGTAATCAAACTCAAAAAATTTACTATGTATAAGATAAAAGGATTTGGTGCTTTTTCAATTTCAGCCATGTTTATTTAATAATTTTAAAATTAAAATAAAAACTCATTAGAGACAGAACATTGCGTGAATACTTTTGAATTTTTTTTAACTGTATTGAAGGTCATTAAAAATAGACGAATACTATTTATATCGGACTAATGTGTATATTGGAAGATTAATGTAATGATACTCCTTATCACAATTTTGAAAATCCAAAAAAAGGTAATAAGTCGTTTATCAAAGTATTACATTATTCCCGATTACATAATACATGCATGGAATTATGCAGAACAGAATGGAGTCTGTGATTATATAATCATTTAATCAAAGCTTTTGAAATCGGCTTATTAAATTAATTATGTTGAAACTAATTTCTGATAATTTTTGATATAAACATTCACTAACTAGGTTTTATTTTCGATAAAAAAAATTTTTTTTACTTCCAAATTTTGAAAATATTTAAAATAAGGGTGTGTTCTCACATTTACTATGCGTTTATAGTCTTGTTCCTTGAACGAAAACTTTGCAGATGTAATGTCTGTAGTTGTAAGGAAACATGTTAATAATCGCTCACTGGCTTGTCAACGTTGATTCGATCTTTGAATCTGTTTTAGTGAAGCTGAGAATGTTATTTCAGAGCAAAGCTGTTTTGATTTATTTATTTTTCGAGAAGTATGATCTTACTCGAGTTAATAGAATAACTTCGGCCCTTGGAGAGATGTTGATGTCCTTTTCTTATCCAGGTTGAATACTATGTCATTTCACTACAATCCTGAATGATCTGACGTTTAAAAGAGAATAGCTAAATTACTCTTGTTTAGTTTGCCAAATTGTAGATTATTTCAACCTAAAACAAATAAAAAATTCTAATTAAGAATTGCTTATTCAGAATTTAAAAATTTAAATAATTAGAAAAATATTAAAATCTGCAAAAAATGCTTCATTACTTAAAGGTATTTAATATAACTCAAATATTTGAGCTGAATAAAAATGTGAAATTACATATGTGTTGAATGCACCCTAAAAATAGCTCAAGTCAATATGACATTTAAATGTCAAAATGCTTGACTAACAATTCTAACCTCAATAGACCATTGTGCATCTTTGTGGTTATGTTAAACATTTATGATATTTTTTGTATAAAAATCTTTTATGTTTAAATTTAAAAAAATGTGTGATTCAGATGAATTGGATGGTTCGGAATTAGGTACTAAAGAATATTGGGATAAACAGTATAAATCAGAAATAGAAAATTTTCGAGAACACGGTGACATTGGTGATATTTGGTTTGGTGAAGATTCCGTTGATCGAATAGTAAATTGGATAACAAAAGATAAAGATATTACAGTAGATAGTAATATTGTGGATATTGGTTGTGGAAATGGTTATATTTTATTAAATTTAGCTCAAATGAATTTTACAAAACTTTTGGGTATTGATTATTCAGAATCTGCTGTCTTACTGGCTAAAGAAATAGCAAAAAAGGAAAAAGTGCCTATAAATTATGAGGTAAGAGAATTAAATTTTAAAAGCTACTTACCATCTTTTCCTATCGAACTATAAAAATATTCTTTCTAAACATACTATCTCACTTCAATCCGATGTGTCGACGAATTTCCATTTATAACATCATTTTTCAGAAAAATGATTTTAAGGGCCGTGCTATTCGGACACAGGCGGGTCTCTAGCGTGAGTTAAAATTTAGATTAAACTAACGTTCAGATATTGTGGCAAAAACTATTGAAATTAAATAAGGTAACTATTCCAACCAAGTCTTTAGTTTTTGTCACAATATGTGAAATATATAGAACGCCTTTTATTGAGGGAGCCCAAAATCACGCAAACCTGACCAACTGGGGGTAAAATATATTATAATGGCTTTAAACGCTTCACGCTGAAGACAAGGAAGAGACCCGTGTGTGTCCGAATAATCATGTCGAAATTTTAAAATACCTTAAATGTCATAATTTTCAAACCAAATATTTTCAAAATAAGTTATATTAATTAAGCCATAAAAATGTGTCTCTTTTCAAGTTTAAAAATTGTTGAATTATTAAATCTTTTTCTAGATCTGTAACCTATTGGAAGACGTAACTAAATTAAATAATCAATTTGATGTGGCTCACGATAAAGGTACATACGATGCAATCAGTTTAAATCCAGAAAATCCAAAACAATGTCGAGAAAATTATATAAAAAATGTATGGAGCATTTTAAAATCAAATGGATTATTGATATTAACATCATGTAATTGGACACAAGATGAATTAATTGAACAGTTTAAAGAATACTTTAAATTGTACGAAGCAATTCCAACACCTCAATTTAAATTTGGTAATAAAGTTGGTAATGTCGTTACCTCTATTGTATTACAAAAATTGTAATTTATAACTTAATATTTATAGACTGGTTAATAATTTTGTAATTCTAGTTTTTATAAAAATAAAGATTCTCAATTTTTCTTAAATTCGATTTTCTTATTTACTTCTAAACATTGAATTCTATTTTGTATAAAGTTATCATATTCTCTGAGGTGTTTAGGAGTTTTTTCCCTCTCTCCACAGAATCTACAATGATCTTCGTTTTTCAGGCCTAGCTCTTGGGATATTCTTTGAGTCGACAATGTCCAATAAGAAATCCTGCCAGTCGTAGTTTATTTTTGCTCCGACTGCTGCACGTTTTGAACTTTCTTGCGACTTGCTGGGCGATATTTGAAAGCCCTCTTAGAGCGCACTCTCTATTAATGTCTTGTTCTGTAGACAGGCTTTGATTTCATCTCCGTTGGGTATTGATAAGCACTAGTTCTCGGATCAAACACCCCTAACTAAAAATGTCTAAAATAAAATTTTTGGGCTTGGAGAGGTTGGCAAGAGGATACAATTTTCGTTTTATTTGGCCAAGTCTTGGATATTGGGTATTTTTAAGGTCAAAGCTGTTCTCTTAATCGAGGTACTATGTTTTTAATACAGTTTCATGATTAAAAATAGTAAATTTTTTCTTATGGAGTCTTTTGACATAACACAATGTAGCAAAATTTGCAAGGTTTTTTTAAAATTCCACTGACCTTGAAAATTAGTGATTTTTAATGAGAGATGTGGTGAACTACCTACTAAATTTTCTCAAATCAAATGTTTTGTCCTTAATCTTTTATTGTAAAGATATTATGCAAATAACGTCGAGTTCATCGAACTGCAGAGCCAATGATGGAAATCAATACGAATTTTAACAACGTGTAAAGCGTAACTGGTGGTCAAAGTGGCATAAATAAAATTTGGTTGCCAAGTCAACGGTAAATATGCATTTGTATGTATTTTAAAGGAATACACGTGTATTCTATTAAAATAATATACTAATAAAATTAATAAAAAATGGATAGAAAACTTTCAAATAAATTAACACTTGGAAGAACTTCAAAAGCATCGTTTATACCGTCGAATGATGTTTCATTAGTTTCATTAACTAAACGCAAGTATGCCTTTTAGAACCATTTAAATCCATAAAATATTCCAAAAAAATCATTTAATCTTTTTGCTTTTTTAGAAAGACACAAAAATCGAAATCAACTGTTGTAAGTTGGTGTTTAATATTTTATATATCTTGCTTTAAAATTTTAATTTAAAGTAGGAGTTTAAAAAAGGAAAAGAAAAACCTTCGAAATTAAACCAAATTCATATGAACCACAAAAGTTTTTTGAAAAATCTTTCGAATACCGAATGAATAAGCCATAAAATCAACTCTTCTTTTGTGGCCCATATAGCTCATCAATTTAACAAGACAAGTATTCTAGTAAGATATTTCGGTAATTTCTTGAGACGTGTGTATTTTAGGATGAAAAAACTACAGTTGAAGGATCACGTACAACATTAGGGACAGTGACATCTAGTGAGAGCAAAGATATTCCCAGTTCTGATCCAGCACGTAAATTAATTTATAAACCAATGAGAAAATATGAACGACCTCCAAATGCTATACCATTTCATATACCACATAAAAAGTTATTGGAGAAAATTGACTACCAGAGAGAACTACCACAGCCTTTGGTAAAGATGCCCCATGTATTTAAAGGTATCCACAATAAAAGCGCACCAAATTTATATTCTTACTAGAGCACGAAACGACATCGGTGTCAACTTTTACATTATTTCGATATTCTCTAACGGATTTCAAATAAAATTTTGATAATGGGGAAGAGATAGGAGATGGGGAAAGGAATGATATACATATGAGGATACCCCTATATACTTCATGAGGATACCCCTCATTTTGGCAGCAACAATGGCGTTCTTTATTAAAAACTTTATAGTGGAATTGTGCTTTATTCATTCGGTTTTCGAAAAAATGCTTAGAATAAATGTTGTTCATTACAAAAATAGCAACAACTTTTATTCGAAACATTTTTTCGTAAAACCGAATAGATCAGACACGAATCAACGGTAATATTTTGAAAAAGACACCACTTTTACTATCGGCTTTAAAAGTGGCCTTCCTTTATCAAAATTTTATAGCAGACTTGTGCCGAATGGTTAGAACAAATTATGGCAGACCAAGGAAGATGTTATAACTAACCATGAGAAATTTAAAAAAAGATTAGTATGAGCAATTTTATTGTGGACCATTGTACTACTTTGGGGATTTCAACACGAATTAATGACTCAGATCATGTTTACAGGCAGGCTATAAACAATTTCAAGATAAAATGATGACTCGAAAATTACCCTCATTAGATAAATCCATTTCAATTTCTGAGCCAGTAAAAGATGAACCACCCAAAAAAGGTATGCAATAAATCTTTCGATATCAATATATCGGTTTTATTATATTTTTGATTTGTTGCAGTACAAAGAAAGGAATCGATAGAATTGAAAAATTTGAGAACAGAATCGATGTTCAGTCGAATGTATTCATTGGAGCATATTCCACGACGTAAAAAACCCAGTTGTGTTGTTAATCAAGAACAACTTATAGCGAAAGTTGAGAATGATCCAGAGTATTCATTTTTCTATTTGAGCTATGCTGTTGAAAAATCATCAGAATTTTTTACACCATATGCATTGAAGTATAGAAAATCTAAATAATTTTTTTTAATGTAGATTTCATGGAAATATTATTTATGCCAATCTAAGGTTAAATGATTTCGGGCAAATCGCCTCGGTTTTAAATATCGTAGCCAATCTCTTTCTTCCTGTCTTCTTAAGGGATACTAAGTTTATTTCATTTATTAAACGGAAGTAATATTAAACAAAATATTAATCTCTTCTAAAATCCTGAGGAATATAATTCCTTTATTACTCTTGCAGCTATCAGCATTAAGCTTGGACAAGATAATCCATATATTTAGTCGGTAACACGTAGTCAGTCCATGACTATGTATGTCTTACACAAATGCCATGTAAGTTGCCTATAAAACGCAACTAATAAATTTTAATATTTATAAAGTTAATAATTCATGCGCCTTTATTTCAATCCTAATTCTGTCTCCGCAATTGTTGGTCTGTCTGTTCGAAGTTAACTCGAAAATAATATATAGACAATCAATTCTAATTAAATTGAAGACATAACTGGAAACCTTTTTGATTTGAAATACTCAATTTTGCATTACAAGTTACAGTTACATTCAATCATTACGACATGCTAAATCATACGGATGATGATTACTTTGTAGTCGAAATACGTAATAATACAAATAATTGATCTAGAAATTGAGGCAATTTTGGAAATTTTATTTGAAAAATCTTGAGTTCTCATTGATAATCATTATAATATATTTCTTAGTTTTTGTAAGTGTTGTTATCTTTCAAATATTTGTTCCTTTATTATTATCTTAGAATTGTAAAGTATGAAGAAATTGATAAACGAAATTTTTTAACAATGAGTACAAAAGGTGTTACGCAATATTATGGTGATGAAATATATTACACACCATTGGAGCAATGGAAACATGAATATGAATTATATTTAAAAGTACATGATATTAAATTATTTCGTTTGTATCGTGAATGGAAAGCATTTTTCCTATGGCGTAAAAGTATTTTATGGCGTAAATTTATGGCAGCTGCTTCATTTTTGGAAGAAAATTGTTATATATTAATACCAATACTGCGAGATGCATTATTATCGATACAAGCGATGTGTTTCAAATTAGAAAGTGCAAATTTTATGAATACAAAAGTTTATCAAAATTATTTGTTATACTATTTCGTTGATTGTCAGGTAAATAACTTAAGTGTTCATAAATGTGCTATGTAACACTTTAGTGGGAAACTTGTCATGTAAGAAAGCTGCTATCCTCGTTATGCTTGATAAGATCCGATTCTATGTTTAGGATAATCAACGAGTCCAGCATTTCTGCCCCAGTACAGAACGATGCATTGTCTTAATGTGCTTCAGCACGGAATATTGTGTATAACTTCGGCAGGCTTCCGAATCTCTTCGAGATAAACAAATAGCTTTCTTTGCTGTTTGATCTAAACCAAGGCTGCTCAAATTTTTTAACAGTCTGGCCAAACGGACGATTCAGACATTTTTGCCGGGTCACTGACGGATCCTATTTTAGTTACATTTAAGTAAGACTTGTGCAATAAAAAATCCAATAATGTAATGTAATCGTTGTTTATTAAAATAATAAAACAAAGAGCATCTTATGCCAAATGAAGAAACAAAATTGTATGTAATTGTAAGGTATCTTAAATCAAAATCTTAATAAAATCTGAGGTAGGTAATTGATACAATCAATGTGATTTCTGACATTGTTTCTGTTAGCAGAAATGTTTGGTTCAGTTATTCATCACCAAAATCACAAGTTAAAATCGTTTAAGTTACTTTCAAATAAGTTAATAGGCACTGTATGTAAGCATCCGCGCGCGCTCTCGATTGTTTTTCGAAGTACAATGAAGTACAATGGGACTGGTAACGGATGCGAAGAGTAGCGGCGACCGCGCTACTTTTTAACTCGGCGAGAATTTTCTAACTTGCTTGCGCGGGCCATTTAAAGTTGATCCGCGGACCACATTGTGGCCCGCGGGCATAGGGTTGAGCAGCCTTGATGTAAACCATCTGTGCCGATTTCTTCCTGCTATTCTTCCTTCCTCCTTCTCCGTGTATGAGCTATTTTGCGTGTAGGTAGTAAGTCTCGGGGGATCATACAGGATAGGTCCTGTATGAACTAAAAGACATGTCTAATGATTCATTCAATGGGACCTTGTTATATATACGGAAGGGACGATAACAGCTTAACACTAAATGCGCAAATGGAAACAACTTTGATGATTCCATGATTAAAACTTATACTAATTGCCATCAATTTCAAGAATTATTAAACGTTAGTCCTGTTATATACTAATAGAATTTGATATATTGACCTTTTGGATTCGGAAAACAATTTCTCTAAATAAATTATTTTGATTTCCGTTAATTTCAATGTAAACCATCAAATGATAGGTACTGATTTCTTGCAATAATGATCTTCTACAACTTGTGCAAGTTTCCCCTTGCTTCCCAAAGATATTCATGATTGAAATTCCGATGAATAAAAAAATCGATTACTATATTTTCATTTTATTCTTTTTGTAGTACTCGAACATATCTTATTTAAAAACACAATTACTTGAATATCAAAGTATATCAACCGAAATAGTAAATACAGCTTTACATAATGAATTATTAGCGCAAGGATTTACCACAGATGATCGTAACATATTACACCCTCCAATACGTAATCGATCAGATCCACCTCCAAAAATGTCTTATATTGATCAAGCAAAGAAAAAACGTGTTTGTACACGATTATCATGGTAAGTGTGTATTCCGTAATGGTAGCATCAATAAATTGTAAGTTGGGATCATTTAAAAAGGAGGGGTAGGGATGGATGGAGCTGTGTTCCGCCATCATAAACATCATCAATCATAAATCTTCTGCTGTAAGAATCATGCAATGACTGAGAAACAAAAAATTAAATAAAATTGAATAAAAACAAAAAATTATATTTTAATAAAATATAGCGATTGATTTAATAAGATTTTGTTTAATAACAGATCAGCTTTAACTAAGTATAATTTATAAATGAATAATAAAAATGATTCCTCTATCATTACAATAGCATACGTCAGACGACTTTTGATGATGTTTATGATGGTGGAACACAGCTCCATCCATATCTACCTCTCCTTTTTAAGTAATGCCAACTTGAAACTTATTGATGCTATCATTACGGAATACACTTTAAGTCTTAAACACGGGGATTTAAAGAATAGGAGTAACAAAAGCAAAACTTTATGCTAAATTCATACAGAAAGGAATACATGTGGCGACATATACGAGTTCTTTAGTTAATACATTTTTGTATCAGCCAACTTGTGGTTATAAATGATTCAAATAGCTCTTTATTATCGTACTTAAGGACGTTCATGTGCTACGCTAGAGTCAAATGAGTACTATCTTTAATAAAATTTATTTAGGATTTAAAAAAAGTTGTAATAATAATAATAATTAGAAAGAGGGATAAACCGCAAACGAGTCCCTAGCACCTAGACCAAGGGATCCGAACCGAAGGCGAGACGCCTCCGGGTGAGAGGTGCTATTTTAAGCAGATGAAGCTATAGGATTCTGTCCAGGCCAGACGCCACACAGAAGGCCCACAACTTCTCCGCCGGGATTGATGTATCCAAAGTTTTGGACCCAAACATTCTATATCTGACACCCTGCAGGCTTCTGCAGGTGCATATAACATGTATGGAGGTTTCATCGTCCTCCATACAGGCCCTTCAAGTGGGATCATCAGAGATCCCCAAGTTATGAAGATGGTATTTCAATCGACAGTGTCCTGTCAAGAGCCCCACCACTCTTCTCAACTGCATTCTATTGAACCTCAACCGAGCACAGTCGAATGTGCTCGTGCTTATGCACAACTTGGCCTGTCACATGCCCTGCGCAAAGTCCCAGTAATCAAGATGAGCCTGTCGCAGCCACCCCTTGATTCGGTAAATTACGGAGCATCTTGCTAAGGGAATGATAGGCTCAGGTAAAAGGGGTGCTTGAGATGACCCCTCTCGTGCCAACGATTCCGCTACTTCGTTCCCCTTAACGCCAGAGTGACCCGGTACCTAGATCAGTCTGACTGTGTTACTCAGTGCCAAGTGGTTCAGTGGCTCAGTGCCAAGTGGTTCCTCGAAGCATTCATAGACTATCCTCGATTGGAATCTTGATGCCTCAAGGGCCCGAAGTGCTGCCTGGCTGTCTGAGAAGATGCTGATATGTGCCTCACAGTAACCTTTCGTGTTACAAATCTGGGCACCTCTCAGTATGGCGAAACCCCCTGTACCAGATAAATCTCCGGAAAAAAGTTGTAAAATATATCAATAATCTTACAACGATTTACACCCTTTTTTTATTTGCTAAACCTTTTTTTATTTGTCCTAAATATTTTAAAAGTATTTATTGTAAAATATTAGTATATGTAAATTAAAAATTTGATTTGACTTGATTTGACAGTGTATATGTGTATATTTATTTACTGTGTAATATAACCGAAAGACAACCACACTACCAATAAACAGATAGACACTAGTTTACAAAAACTAACTACTTTTATTTATTACATTTTCTCGTAAATCGGGATTGGCATCGACACAAATTAACTATAAAATTTAAATAAAAAGAGCGTACTTTATCTGTCCATTGTACCTCACGTCCAGTGATAAAATTACAAATAGGGAATATGCATGAACATTTTTTTTCACATTTATTTTCAGAATATGGAAATACTGTTAATACTGTAATAATATTTAAAAACGAAATTAAAATCCGACAAATATCAAGGAAGCTATAAGCTTTTAAAGATTATTATCTGTCTCTTTCTTGCAAAAATACTAAAAACGGAGTTTTACGTGTATTTTAAATGGTGAAAGTGTAATATGACGTCACATAACATATCAAGAGGGTTTTCACCCTCTTTGTCTAATCGGGAATTTCAATCATTCATATCTCGCTTATTTTTAAAGTTATTTAAAAAGTAATTTTACCTTGATATTTGTCAAGTAAACATGCTTCAATTCAAGTGAAAAAAAATTTTCATGCATATTCCCTATTATGAAACGTATAATTACTCCAATTCTTAATTAACCTCCGTGATTTCGAATAATAAAATCTTAATATAAAATTCTAATACATAGTCAATAGTTTTATAGAATTAATAGATTTTCTCACCATAAGTATGATTCATTCGTTGATAAGAAATTCTTTTGAAGACTTTGAGCGAGTACTTCGGATACAAATGGATTTTATGCCAACCCAACATGAATTAGAAGCTTTGGATATAGGTGCAGAGTATAAAACCACAAGAAATATCGATCCATTATTTATATATGATGCGCTTATGGATTTGGAAAAAATATTTTTTGATCCAACAAAAGAATTAACAAATGATGCATTTGTTAACATTATTAATTATTGGGATGAAGTTATCATGCTGATAACACCATTATTGGATAATCAATTATATGATCCCTTTGTCAGGTATGATTTGATTCTGCTACCAAGTGTAGCAAGTTAATAGCGGATTCCAGAATAAAGTGTATATTGGTGAATTTTGTATGGGCAGTGCAAAATTATACAGGAACATGTTTTAGAATATTAACTTTGAGTGACAATCATTTTTCTCTAAATGTTATGCCGGCAGTACACACTTGGCGAGGCAAGGCGAAACATTACGACCGCGAGAGTGTACTCACAATGCTCGGTCTACCTCGCGTCGTCTCGCCATGCCTCGTCAACACTCCATTAAAAGTGTCGCTCCATTAAAAGTCAAAGGTTAGTGACCGTTCTTGCCTTTTTTTCTGTTAAGGTTGAAATAAATTCCCATCTTCCCTAACAGAGCTACATTGTGGTAACATTGTTCTAACTTTTTCTAGTCCTATGATAAATAATAAAAAAGAAGAACGTTTAATTGGATATGGTCCATCGTTAAAAATGGTATTGAACGATGATAAGGAAATGGCACGTCTACATGGAAAAATTTTCGAATATTTTGAAACTTGTTGGGCGGCAATGGAAGTGTATGTGCGAAGATTTGAACCGATTCGATTATTTTATGCAGAAGATGTTGCAGTGAATAGAGAAACATTACGTGCCAATAAAAGTTAGTGTTATATAACTAATTAAAGTATTTAATTTCGTACACTACCATTCAATATATTTGAACCAGTAAGTCACAGTCTAAGCGTAGATATTACTGAATATACACTATTGCATATAGTAACACAGCATAGAATGTTTCAATTGGTTCATTTTTTTTGAACGGGAGTGTACATTTGATTCCAAAAAGATTGATTGCTTGCAAATGAAGTAAACGCTAGTCACTTCCGTTGGTATAACATAATCGATAGGCAACTATACTGTCAATGGATATCTAGACGCTAGTTTACAAAAAAAATTAAGATTTTCTCGTAAATCGAATTGACTCGACACAAATAAACTAAAAAATTTAAATAAAAAAATATTTCATCTTTAAAAACAAAAACAACTTTTGTTTTTAAACTTTTTTTTATAAACTGAATAGTTTTGTTCCAATTTTAACAGAAATTTCAGTAAAGCATGTTGTCTACTACCATATTTATATTTTTGTACATCGGTGCGTTTTGTTAAAAGTAAAATAAACAGTGCACACACTGATAATGAACCCATTATATATACAGGACATAAAAACTCTATATCATATATTTGTTCAAAATTTAGATTTAACCCAATTTAAAAATATGTTGCAACGATATAATAAAGAATTGGAAGAAGTTGGACAAATTATCCAGGCACAAGATATTGGAATATTTCGTTTAAAACTGCAAGAGATAAAGGAAACTGCATATCCAGAACCTATGAATTTAATTAAAGAAATCAATGAAATATTACCGGAGTAAGTTGGTCATTTTTTAATACTTTTATCCGGCCATTAAATACGACGCAAAGAAAAATTTTCGGGTCAAAATTGACGGAGTGGAATGTGACATGAACTTTGGTAGTTACTACCAAATGTTTTTCTCTCGGTGTATTATTTGTAAGCGTTAAAAATGTAGTAGGTATATTCTAGAAAGTGAAAGACGATTCGTTTACATTAGACGAGTACGATGAGTTTTGAGCAGTATTTTGTTTAGTTCTCGATTGGACCATTTACTCTACAAACTGTTTACATTAATAGAAGTGATTTTAGGATTCAAAAAGAAAGTAGTTCAAACGAACCTTTTATAAGATCATTCTTGAGTTCGTTTTCCCGTTTGTCAGCATCTATACGTATGCATCTGTACTTCGATAGTCAAAGATCATGAAGAGTTGCCCTCCACCCTTCAAAAAGTTTTTCTTATAGTGTGGAAGTAAACCACGAAAACTACAGAATTTTCCACCTTTCAAACTACAGAATTATCCTCAGAGCTGTTACAAAAAAGAAATGTTTGGTATTAATTTATAAGACCGATCTTAAGCCTGGCTCACACGATGCTGGTTCGCTGGATTACTTGCGGGGTGCTGTGATGGCAGCTATGATAGAAATTGTGATGGAAAATGAGGTCACTGCTGGCTCTGTTGCGTGGGCGCTTGCTTGAATTCGGCGATAGTTCATGTCCTATTTTCCGTACTTTTTCCTCTACTAGTTTTTCATGTTAACCAATTAGAGAACGTCTTATTTAGTCACATGGGCTTGTTTTATCAGTAGCGTTCTTTTGTGATTTTTATATTATTATTGAAGTGATTTAAAAAAAAAGTACATTTCATCATTAGTGAAGTTTTTTAAAACTGATTTATAATAAATAATTTAAAAAAATCAAGAACTTAAATAAAACCAATCAATTTATAGATCACAGGTAGGTTTTAACTCCACAACTTAGGTTTTAACCTCTGACTTCTCTTAAGTTATTAATAATTAAAAATAAGCCCATTACTAATCGTTTACGACGAATCACTTCTACCGGCCTAATGCCCACAATGCATCGTGTGAAGCGAACATCGCATAGAAACCATCACAAGGCTCAGCACGAAAGCTAGCTTGGAACCCAGCTACAAAATCGAGCAAGCAATCCAGCAGCCGACCCAGCATCGTATGAGCTAGGCTTTACTAATAAGCTTATCTTACCAATCCTTACTAAATCTTACTAATCATGATTGCACGAGCCAGATTCGATCTTGATCGGTATACTTCTTACTCGAAAAAGCCAAACTTACTTTTGTTTTGGCCAAGGCCAAAACAACATGATTTTCGATTTGAAGACAAATGTAGAAGAGAGGAAATTACAATTGGCCCAAATCCAATATCATTTTTTATGGATATCCAACTATGTATATATTACTGAGTGTCGAATTAACTTTAACGATTTAATTTTTGGCAGACTTGGAAATCAACAAATCAAAAAAATTAGGGATGATGTAGCTGCTGCACATGTCTATTTAGAAAAAGAACCAAAAACCACCGCAGAGTATGTAGCCTTATTGGAATATATGGATCAATTAACAATGAAAATTGATTTTCTGGAAGCCGATCTAGATTATGCCAAAGATTTATATGATATAACCGATGAATATCAAATTGCTATCGATAATGAAGATGTTGAAGCATATTTAAATTGTGGACAATATATTAATGGATTGCGTAATATGTCGGATCAAATCATTGATAATAAAGAAAAAGTGATTGATAAATTAGGCAATTGTATTACACATGATTTTGATGATTTAATGATGGAAGTAACAAATTATAAAACAGAAATATCTGTAAGTGAATGATATTGCACTTTTTATCCCTACGAAAGTACGATTAGAAAGTACTAGAGGCTATCTCTCGATGCACTGAAGCTGAACAAAATGCAACTGCGGAGGGTTACCGGATTCATTACCGGGCATTATCTCCTGCGGAAGACTCAGCACACCATGGGACTCCATAACGGGTCCATTATGTGCAGATTGAGTGGTGGGGAGGACGAAACATCCCGCCACATTCTCTTTGACTGCGAACCTCTAGGTTACAGCAGATACAAGATATTCGGTGCATCTCAACCCGAATATATGAACCTTCAGGGGGGCTTGATAAGCAAGCTCCTGACTATTGCCAATATATGGGAGAAGCAAATCTCGTCGGACTGAAGTAGAAGGAGGAGCACAATGGACCATAAGGTCGAAGTGCAATACTTTTTAGACCCCAAGAAGTATCTATCTATCTATCTATCTATCTACTATTAGAAGGTGTTGGAGTCGTCACCCCTTAAGGGTTAAATTCATTAACTACGTCACGTTTACCGCATCTTGTTATGTTGGCATACTCATTTAATCCTAGACCCTTGAAGAATCTCTCCTTCTCTCGTAACGTCTTAGGTAATTTATGGAATAGAGCTCTGAATATTTCTTTGTAGAATTATAGGATACCATGCAAAACAAAAGAAGTTATAACCAATTTAAACATATAGATTTAGTACAGACTTCGTATATCGATAATTCCTAGGCGCCTTCAATAATCACGAAGGGAGCATCGACATGCCTTACAGGATCGGAGCCATTCTGTGGACTGGGTGATAACTTCTATCGAGAGTAGATCAGAAAGGAAGACGACACTAAGAGAGTACATACTTTGGATAAACATTTCGAGGCTCAGACATCAGATAGGGGGCATAATTCATTTATCGGCATCCTTTATCGAGAGGTGATCAGAAAGGTAGAACATACTAAGAAAGCCAAACTCTAGAGAAACGTTCCGAGGCGCAATCAGGCTAAGAATTTTCGCGGGAACTTTAACCGCAAAAGAAACAAAACTTGCATTGGCCTGAGCAAAAATAGACTGCAGTTACTGGTGAGGTTTCTTACTTGGCAAATAAGGGCAACTGCAGGTTTTGTGGAGAGATTGAGAAAACTCCGAAACACCTCCTAATAGACTGCGATGCCCCCATACACAAAAGAATAAACAATCTATGAGTCTACCAGTTAAGTTCAGGGGAGCTACCATCTATAGATCCAATTCAGATTCTGAACTTCCTGAATGAAACAGGGCTGCAGCGATGCAGTTCTTTAAGACGAGACCATTCCGCGTCAGGCATCAGATAGGGGAGCACAATTCATCTTATAGGTCTCTTGTGCTCACTGATAAATATTTGATTATTTTTTGTTAGCAACCTTGGTTGATAAATTCTCGTTCAGATCCTAAAAAAGTAACCGAAACGTTACTTCGATTGAAAGAATCACTTGAAGATTGCCAAAAAAGAGTTCAACATTATAAAACTATCCAGAAAACTTATCGGGTAAGCAGAACAATTCACATGCTCGAATTACATTAAATTTTTCTAAGCATAGCTGTTGATTTCTAGCTGGAAGTAACACGTTTTGATATCTTGGATCAAGCATTAAGTGATGTTAAACTTCGATTACTCTTATGGGATACATTACAATCATGGAACGAATCCGTTAAAAGTTGGCAATATAATGTGTTTAGTAAATTAGATTTGGAAGAAATCAACGATACAACATTGAAAAATATCAAGAATGTCAATGCGCTGGAGCGTGGCTTGCCTTTCAATGATATTGTTCCAAATTTCAAGCAAAGTGTTGAAGTGATGAAAGACAAACTGCCAGTAATACAATATTTACGTAATCCATCGTTGCGACCACGTCATTGGATGCAAATTGAGAATCTATTAAAACATAAATTTAAACCGGATGAAATCATTACATTAGATTTACTAGAAACTTTGAATTGTTTCAGTCATCCGGAACAATTAATGGAAATTGCCGGACAAGCTAGTTCTGAGTTTGCATTAGAAGCAATGCTGAAAAAAGTTGAAGATAATTGGAAACAAATTGAGTTTAATGTTTTGCCATATAAAGATACAAAAGATGTTTTCATTCTGGGATCAACAGAAGAAATTCAAATTCTGTTGGATGAAAGTATGATCACAGTGAATACAGTTGCAGCCTCACGTAATGTTGGTCCAATTAAGCATAAAGTGGATGAATGGGCACAAAAATTGGAGTTATTTTCGAAAACTTTGGTAAATATTTTAAAAGTTGTGCTCGTAAAACTTTATTCGTATCGAATATAAATGAAAATAAGAACAGGATCGTTGTCGAACATACCCGTCTTCTTTGCGAATGACAGGATAGAGCTCCACTTTCTGGTTTCTGTGTACTTGGAACTGGGAGGTTATGGGTTTGAATTCCGACATCGGCAGTTTGTCAATTATTAAAAACAAAGGGGCAATTAATTGACTAAACTGTCGGCGTATGGACAAGAACAAATTAACCGGCTATGCTTGTGAAGGTTTTCTGCAGTTTCCTTCACGAACTACAGATGAGTATCGACATAGTTCCTATCCAAATCGGCTGCAGCCGCACATCCTACCAATTTCTAGTCTACACAAAAAATGCCTTGTCCTCCACTCACATCCTCACATCCTTAGGCATCACAATGGATCTTATGGTCGAAGTGTGTCCCGTCCAGGATAGCCGCAACAATCTATCTATCTTCTGGTCCTGTAGGTACGTCAATCTGTCAGGAGGTAGAAGGGAGTATCATCCGCCTCGTTACAGTCCTAACAGATAGCACTTCCTTCTAACCTCATGAGAGATATAAATACCTTTTGAGCCTGCAGTGACCGGCAAGCACCCCAACCAGAAGGTTTCTATATTTCCAGTTTTTGCCAATAAGCCAGATTGACCTCGCTGCATTGTACCCAGCTTTCATTTGTTTGGCTAGCCTGCCACCCGCTGTATCTTTCCATTTCTTGTTCATAGACTTATCCATCCATTCGTTTAGGACAGAGATAGTCTCTCTCTTAGGTATTCCTAGATATGTTTCCACTCCCTAGTATGGGAGTGCGGCTCTTTCACGGGCAAGTTCGTCGACTGTTTCATTGCCCTCAACCCCGCGGTGAGACTCACAGGCTAGTAAAAAAGGCTTCAAGTTCAGGAAGATGTTAAAGGCAATAAAGGTCAAGATTGCTAGACTTTGGTCTCTTCTTTTAATATTACCTTATAAATCATGTTGCACAGGCCATTAGCGACAATGATAACAGACAGACAAACATCTTTTGCTATGGAAGTAATAGTTGTAGAGAAGGGGAGGTCGAAACCTGGCAAGTATGCCTTTCTAGACTTTTCTTACTTAGCGTTGAGGAACCCACTTCATCAAACGTAAGGTGTCTGCTACGGGAATAAAACAGACAATTGAATTTTTAGGATGAATGGTTATCTGTACAACAACAATGGATGTACTTGGAAGTTATATTTTCAGCACCTGATATTCAAAGACAATTACCAAACGAAGCAAAAATGTTTCAAACTGTTGACAAATCATGGAAAGAAATTATGCGACGCACAGCTAAAATTCCTCTTGCCATGCAAGCTGCAATTAGTTCAGATGTTTTAGAAACATTTCAAAATTGTAATAATCTATTGGATCAAATAATGAAGTGTTTGGAAGCGTATCTCGAAGTAAAACGTGTCAGTTTTCCACGATTTTATTTCTTATCGAATGATGAACTATTGGAAATATTAGCCCAAACACGAAATCCACATGCTGTTCAACCGCATTTACGAAAATGTTTCGATGCAATTTCTAAATTACAATTTGGTTCAAAAACAATTGAAGTAGATCAAACTGAACGAGCAATTGGTGATGAACAAGTGGTCAGTGAACCGAAAGTAGTTTTGACAAATGACATTGTGGCTATGATCTCACCAGAGGGTGAAGTTGTTGAATTAGGTAAGGGTCTTAAAGCACGTGGTAATGTTGAAAATTGGCTTGGTCGTGTTGAAGATGCTATGTTCGTTATTTTACGTAGAAAAATGAAAGGGGCTATTCACGATTATAAAGAGCAAACCATTCAAGATTGGCTTAAAACACACCCAAATCAGGTAACATGCAGCATATAGTTTAAATAACTTTACCTCCTATTCAACGGTGGCTAAAAGCTCTCCCCTCCTCCCTTAAATTTAGATGAGTTAATTTATTAACTATCAGTCCAAGAGGTCGAGCGGTCTAAGGCGTTATGTCTACGCAATATGCCTACTTGGAAATTGGAAGGTTATGGGTTCGAATCCCGACATTATTAAGAAAAAAAGAGGGCGGTTAATTGACTAAACTGTCGGCATATGGACAAGAACCGGCTATGCTTGGGAAGGTTTTCTGCAGTTTTCTTCACGAACTCCAGACGAATATCGGCATAGTACCTACCGTAATCGACTGCAGCCGCATATTCTACCAATTCCCAGTCTATACACAAAAATTCCTTCCACTCCACTCACATCCTCACATCCTTAGGCATCACAATGAACCTTATGGTCGAAGTGTAGTCCTTCCGGGGCAGCCTCCACAATCTATCTATCTAATTGAGTAACTAAATTATATATTTTTTAGATTGTATTAGTTGTATCGCAAATAATTTGGGCCAGTGAAGTTCATGAAATTTTTGAGTCAGATGGTGATAAAGATGCTCAAATGGCTGCGTTTTTGGAAAAAAATTTCCAAGTGTGTATTTGATATTTAATAAATAGAATTTGTGAAATCAGTAGTTAAAATCTATATTCCAATTCTAGGGGCTGAATCTTTTAGCCGACGTTGTACGAAGTGATCTAAATCCGATTGTTCGAAAAATAGTAATTGCTCTGATTACAATTGATGTCCACGCACGTGATACAATTGCATTGCTAGTAAATAATCAAGTTCAATCGAGGTAAGAGCAAATATTTTAGATTTCTCCTCTTTCTGGCAGATTTTCTCCTAAAACTTTTGGCAGTATTCCATACTTGCGGATATTTGCAAAAATCACACACATTGGAAACTCTTGGCTACTTGGAAAGAAATTTTATACATATTTTTAGCGAATTTCCTGAAAAGCAATTGGTCTAGAGCTTTTGTCTATTGGACAAAATTTGACATATATCCCTTAATAGTTGAAATATCGACAAATTTATAAGAAGTAAAGTTGTAGGTATTAAGTTTTACTATAATTTTGTTTCTTATCATTTTTTCTGTAACACTAATATTTACAGAAATATTGACGGTTTAAGATTGAAAATTAAATTCCTTAATATCTCTGTACACATTACGAGTTTCAGTAAAAATGATAAGGTGATGAATTGTAGCAAACATGATTTTCTACAACTTTATTCCTAACGCATTTTTCGATTGTTCTAATATTAAGAGAGATATTTTATATTTTGTGTTTTCTTCTTTCTTTATGCCCTCCTTTCCCCACGACGTATGTTATTTATTAATAAAATTGGCCTTGCAAATACTAAAATCACATACGACATTTCATTTTGATCAGACTAAAATTGTGACCGCTAGAAAGTGATTTATGTATTCTAAGAAAATTCGCTAAGTTGAAGCAGCTCATGCGTAACGAATTATTTTTAAGTAAATTTGGGCAAAAATCTAACCAATTATTAATTGTGTTGTAGTGAGGATTTTGAATGGCTTAAAATGATACGTTATTATTGGGACAAAGAAATAGATAATTGCTTGGCAAGAATGTCCAACGCCCAGTATATTTATGGATATGAATATTTAGGTGTTGGAGGTGTACTAGTAATAACACCATTAACTGATCGATGTTATTTATGTTTGATGGGTGCCTTGCAACTGGATTTAGGTGGTGCACCTGCAGGGCCTGCTGGTACAGGCAAAACTGAAACAACCAAAGATTTAGCTAAATCTTTAGCCATACAATGTGTTGTGTTCAATTGTTCGGAAGGTTTAGATTATCGTATGATGGGTAGATTTTTCTCTGGTTTGGCACAATCTGGTGCATGGTGTTGTTTTGATGAATTTAATCGTATTGACATTGAAGTATTATCTGTAATTGCACAACAATTGATTACAATTAAAAATGCTAAAACTGCTGGATTAAAACGGTAATAATTTTCTTTGAATTTCAAGATCACATTTTTTTATTTCGATTTTCTCACGAATATGTCATACGAAAAATTGAAATCATTTTATTACCGAAACCACCCGCGGTCCATAAATAGGGAATATGCATGAAAATTTTTTTTTACATTTATTTTCAAAATATGAAAATACTGTTAATACTGTAATAGTATTTAAAAACGAAATTAAAATCCGACAAATATCAAGGAAGCTATAAGCTTTTAAAGATTATTATCTGTCTCTTTCTTGCAAAAATACTAAAAACGGAGTTTTACGTGTATTTTAAATGGTGAAAGTGTAATATGACGTCACATAACATATCAAGAGGGCTATCACCCTCTTTGTCTAATCGGGAATTTCAATCATTCATATCTCGCTTATTTTTAAAGTCATTTAAAAAGTAATTTTACCTTGATATTTGTCAAGTAAACATGCTTCAATTCAAGCGAAAAAAAATTTTCATGCATATTCCCTATTGCATAAAGTTGGCTATAAGGAAACCTGAGAAATAGATGGTAAGTATATTCGTTCTAGGAGCATATTTTAATGTATTCTAATTAAAGAACTGGAAAATTGTTGAGAATGATGCTCGCGGGAGATTTCAGGGAATTATTTTTGTAATTGTTTGGTCGTAAGTACTTACATGAACGTTTGGGTCTTTTTGAGACAGCTAAAACAAGGGTATTAATAATAAATTTATAGTGATTGCCAAATAATGTGCCTTGATTGATCTAAATTCAGTTTTGAGTAAATGAAAAATCCCGGGATAGTTTAAGGAATTTTGTTCGTGAGAAATTAATAATCAAAACGTTTGAGTGTTATTTCCTGAAATCACATGCAATAATTTTTATGTATTTATTCTAATAGATTTATGTTTGAGGGGCGCGAAATAAAGTTGGTTCGCAGTTGTGCTGCTTTTATTACAATGAATCCTGGATATGCAGGACGTACCGAACTACCAGATAATTTAAAAGCATTATTCAGACCTATATCGATGATGGTACCAGATTATGGTAATTACGTTTTTTTTTTGACTGCAAATGATATGCGTACGAAGTTTATTAATACTTCAATAATCCAAATTTCAAAATATTCTTGAACGCCAAAATTGCACAGAGATTTTCCTCAGAAAACACTTCCGGCCTGTACACTTCTGCAGAGTCTGGTTAGCTTGAACAATTCAGTACTGAACAAGCTGGCTGCCTTAACGGTCTTCAGGTCCCCTGAATAAAACCAACAATTGGGAATATGCATACAAATTTTTTTTCACGTTTATTTTCAGAATATGAAAATACTGTTAATACTGTAATAATATTTAAAAACGAAATTAAAATCCGACAAATATCAAGGAAGCTATAAGCTTTTAAAGATTATTATCTGTCTCTTTCTTGCAAAAATACTAAAAACGGAGTTTTACGTGTATTTTAAATGGTGAAAGTGTAATATGACGTCACATAACATATCAAGAGGGTTATCACCCTCTTTGTCTAATCGGGAATTTCAATCATTCATATCTCGCTTATTTTTAAAGTTATTTAAAAAGTAATTTTACCTTGATATTTGTCAAGTAAACATGCTTCAATTCAAGTGAAAAAAAATTTTCATGCATATTCCCTATTCTGTGCAGTTTTGTACTATTCACGCTCCAAAACTACCGGAGCGTGAATTTCTCAGAGGATTTCCTGCAAATGTATGGACGCTTTAAAATAGAAACTGTTCGTAATTATATTTTATATCTTTTAGCTTTAATCGCTGAAGTAACATTGTATTCAGAAGGATTTGTATCGTCAAGGATTTTGGCAAAGAAAATGACGCAAATGTATAAACTATGCAGTGAACAGTTATCACAGCAAGATCATTATGATTTTGGAATGCGTGCTGTCAAAAGTGTGCTAGTGATGGCAGGATCTTTAAAACGTGCTAATCCGGATAAAAATGAAGATGTTGTATTGATTAGAGCATTAAGAGATTCGAATCTACCCAAGTTTTTGTCAGACGATGCGTTATTATTTAAAGTATGTGTTATAGATTTAGGATGAACATAAATGAGCAAAAAAATTAATTTTTTTGAACGAAAGCCTAGGATGCTAGCACCCCATCCATGGAATTTCGTAAAACCAATTATACTATCTAATTGGTCACTAATTGGTCATAAATGGTCAGGTAGTCCCATTAATTGGTCAGAGATAGAAAACTTTTCATCGATGTTTTAAATTTTTTTCGAGGTTACGAAAAAATTTTAGCACCCCATTTTCCATACAGAGAAAAAATAAAGGCACTAATCGATTGAGAATAATCCACTGATAATTGGTCAGTTAAAATAAATAATTGGTCAGACCTATTTCATGGGAAAAATCGATTTCCTGGGAGACCGCCTAAATCCATTTCATGACCTTGAAAAAAACTTAAAACATCGACAAAAAGTTTTCTATCGCTGACCAAATAATGGGGCTAACTGATCATTTAATGACCAATTAGATAGTATAATTGGTTTTTTGAAATTCCATGGATGGGGCGCTAAAAGTTTTCTATGACCTAGGAAAAAATTAAAAGATCAATAAAAAGTTTTCTACCGCTGACCAATTAATAGGACTACCTGACCATTTATGACCAATTACATGGTATCATTGGTTTTTCAAAATTCCATGGATGGGGTGCTAGCATCCTGAAGCTAAATTCTAGGTCCACTAACATATCTTAACTATAATATTTTATGGCTAACTTAAAGATATGTA
Source organism: Nineta flava (assembly GCA_963920215.1). Lineage (NCBI taxonomy): Eukaryota > Metazoa > Arthropoda > Insecta > Neuroptera > Chrysopidae > Nineta > Nineta flava. The sequence continues at coordinate 119,044,246 of OY986041.1, forward strand.
GGGACTTAAGTTCCACTCCATAATTTCTCACTATGTTGTAGGGTATTTTGGGTGATTTGTTTCCTGGTTGTGTTTTACCAGTTGCTGATTATGGCGAATTTGAAGTGGCAATTCGTAGTATACAAGAACAAATGGGTTTACAAACTGAAGAATGTCAAATACTTAAAGTTATTCAATTACACGAAACGATGATTGTACGGTGGGGTGTAATGTTAGTTGGACCCACCGGTGGTGGAAAGACATCGGTTTTAAATGTATGAAATAGGATAAGAAATTTTATAAATTTTATCAGGGTTGGAGGTTTTATCACGTTCAGCTTTTGTGAGAGGTAATGGAGACATTTTTCCAAGGGAAAAAGCAGAAGCCCTACATTTTGTATATATATACAAGAAGAAAGAAACGTATTGTTTTCTTTAAAAAGTAATTAGGTTTCTTTGGATATTCTCCGAAACCATAATGGACAGATCGATGGTTTAGATTCAAAAATATTCTTTGTATAATTATCAGCAGTTTTTCTACGTACAATTTTTCTCTAAAATAAATATTTCACGCGCTTTTAACGATATAAAGGAAAAATTCAAATAACTAAATTATTATTTACTTTTCTACAATTTTAATCCTTTCAAATTAATTCTAAAACGTTAAATTCTCCCTGTTTTGCCTCTCTTTAGCGATTTACTTTCCTGAATTTAAATAGAGAATAGTTCTGTAAGATATATTAATTAGAGAGGTACCGCAAACGGGTCCCAGCACCTAGACCAAGGAGGGGTCCTCTGTGCCCTCTGTAAGATATACCTGTATAATAGTTTTTGAGTTATGAGAGGAAATTAATTAAATCCGACAATCTGAAAAATTATATCAGGTCGTAAGGCTTTGCTTAGAACGATCAAGGTTCTATAGGTACTGATTAAATTTTAGAATACCTTAAATATTTGATAGATACTTGGTGGTGCCTTAACAGAAATGCACACGGATGGATTCGAAGGCCAATATTTCCAACCAGTCCGCCAATTCATTCTTAATCCAAAGGCTGTAGCAATTGGTGAATTATATGGAGAAGTAAATATATTAACTATGGAATGGCGTGATGGTCTTTTAGGGATTGGAGTTCGCAAAGCAGTTAATGTAAGTACTTAAAAAGTGGTCACATGTAAGGAAGTTTGGCTAACAAAACTTCTCGTGACGCGACGTCAAAGACGGCGAACACCTTAAACAATTACTACCGCATTTTATACAAATTTGTCAATATTTTTTAAGGCTGGAAACATGGATCACCAATGGATTGTCTGCGATGGACCCGTCGACGCTGTATGGATTGAAAATTTAAATACCGTTTTAGATGACAATAAAATGTTATGTCTAGCAAATTCTGAGCGTATTAAACTAACTCCATACGTTCATATGGTATTTGAAGTCCAAGATTTATCGCAAGCATCTCCAGCCACTGTTAGTCGATGTGGTATGGTGTACATTGATCCAGGTGAATTAAAATGGTTCCCATACGTAAGATCATGGTTAGCCCGAATGGAAGAGTCAATTTTGTCGCCAGACATAAAATTATATTTATCAAATATATTTCAAAAATATGTTGATCCAAGTTTTGAATTTATCCAAAGACATTGTGAGCATGCTATCCACCAAGTTGATATTAGCAAAGTGACAATGTTATGCAAATTAATTGAAAGTATTCTACGGATGCCAGGAAGTATTGATAAAAGTATGGACAAAAGTATGATAATCACATTTGTATCCCAAGCATTCGTATTTTCCCTGTTATGGAGTTTAGGTGGAAACCTTACAGCAAATACACGTGGCAAATTTGAGTTACATCTTCGTGAAAAATTATTTTTGGATTGGGAGGACGCTGCATTACCCCAAGTTGGATCATTTTGGCAAATATTTCTGAATAATGTGACCAAAAGAATGGAAATGTGGACAGTATTAACACCAGAATTTACTTATGACAACACAATACCCTTTTTTGATATGCTTGTACCAACTATTGATACGGTACGATTTGGTTACATAATGGAACGAATGTTAGCCGTAAATTCATCCGTTATGTTCACTGGAGATACAGGTGTGGGAAAATCCGTGATTGCAAAATCTGTATTAAATAAAATTCAAACTGATGGTGTATGGATTCCGGTTGTATTTAATTTCTCCGCCCAAACAAGCAGTTTTCGTACACAAGAAATGTTTGAAGTGAAATTAGAAAAACGACGTAAAACTGTTATGGGTGCTCCAATTGGAAAAAAGATTGTGATTTTTGTGGATGATGTAAATATGCCAAAATTAGAAACATACGGAGCACAACCACCGATTGAGCTGTTACGACAATATTTAGATTTTGGTGGATTATATGATCGAAAAAAATTGTTTTGGAAAGAAATTGTAGATGTTATAATAACATGTGCTTGTGCACCCCCAGGTGGGGGACGAAATCCACTAACACCACGCTTTGTGCGACATTTTGGTATGCTTTGTATCCCACCACCAAGTGAAAGTTCAATGAAAGTGATTTTTTCCGCTATTATTCATGGATTTTTCTGGGATTTTAGTAAAGAAATTCAAGAAATCGCGGATCCAGTTGTAAATGCGGCCGTTGAAGTTTATTTACGAATCGAAACAGATTTATTACCCACTCCGGATAAATCCCATTATGTATTTAATTTAAGAGATTTATCAAAATGTGTTCAAGGAATCTTGCAAGCAGATTCGGGAACAATGCGAGAACATATGCTAATCAAACGATTATTTTACCATGAATGTTTGCGAGTATATGGGGATCGTTTGATTAATATGGAAGATAAAAGTTATTTTTATCATTTGCTAGAAGCAATTTGCTTAAAATACTTCCAAGACAAGGTGCTAGAAGTACCAGATCAAAAAATTCTGGAAAAAACACCAATGTTATTATTTGGCGATTTTATAAATACAACTGTGGCCAAAGAGGAACGTTTGTATGAAGAGATTACTAGCATGGAAAAGTTGCAGGCTTGTCTAATGGAATATTTAGAAGATTATAATCTGTCAGCCACAAAACAAATGAATTTAAATTTTTTCCAAGATGCATTAGAACATACCGCAATCATAGCTCGCATTTTGAGAGCAGAACGTGGTAATGCTTTGCTGGTTGGCGTTGGTGGAATGGGTAAACAAAGTTTAACACGTTTAGCATCACATGTAAATATGTGCAAGGTGATCCAAATTGAATTAACACGTAATTACGATCATGGATCGTTTTTTGAAGATATCCGTGGCATGTACTATGTAGCAGGTGTTAAAAATCTGAGCACAACATTTATATTTACTGACACGCAAATTCTGCAAGAGGAATTTCTAGAAGATGTGAATAATGTATTAAATTCTGGTGATGTGCCAAATTTATTTACCGGTGATGATTACGAAAAAGTTATGACTGGTATAATGGAACCTGCAAAGCGATCTGGACATAGTGGTAGCCGTGATGCAATGTATGATTTTTTTATTGGACGTGTTCGATCTAACTTACATCTAGCATTATGTATGAGCCCTGTGGGTGATGCATTTCGACGCCGTTGTAGAATGTTCCCATCATTGGTGAATTGTTGTACCATTGATTGGTTTACGAAATGGCCAGCAGCTGCATTGTTATCCGTGGCAACTGATAATCTTAAGGGTGTTACAGAAGATGTTGATGTTCAGGAAAAATTAGCCAGAATTTGTGTTACAATTCATGAAGTAAATATATTTTTCGGACGGAACTCGAGAGAAATACTTTCAAGAGTTGTCGAGAGTATTTGCCTTGAGTGGACACTTTTTAGCGAATTTCCTCCAAAGAAAATACAACTATTGTTTTTGCACCAATGTTGGAATTTCGTAAAAATTTCTTCAAATGTCCATCGATCCTACCTATGAGATTTTAAAAATCACTATCGCTATATATATATATATATATATAGTCCACAGACACATATACATATATATATATATATATATATATATATATATATATATATATATATATGTATATGTGTCTGTGGACTCTCTAGCGGTCACAGTTTTATTCCGATTGGAATGAAATTTGGTATTTGAGGCGCTTTTGGTATTTTAAATGCCAAGTTCGTTAATGGGTAAAATCGGACAAGGGGGAAGGGGGGTTTAAAGAGAGGGACAAACACAAAATTTGGAAAATCTCGTTTAATATTTGAAAAATCGAAAAATTTATCAGGAGTTAAGTAGTAAATACTAAGTTTTACTGTAATTTTGTTTCTTATTATTTTTCTGTTACACTAATATTTACAGAAATATTTACAATTAAAGACTGAAAGTTAAAATTCTAAATATCTCTGTACACATAAGAGTTTGGAAAAAAAGGTAATGAATTATAGCAAACTTGATTTTCTACAACTTTACTCGTTATACATTTTTCGATTGTTCCAATGTTAAGAGGGATATTTTATATTTTGTGTTTTCTTCTATCTTTATTTCCCCCTTTCCCCTTGACGTATGCCATTTATTAATAAAATTGGCCTTGAAAAAACTAAAATGATATCAGATACGACATTTCATTTTGATCAGACTTAAATTGTGACTAGAGATATTTATGTATTCTATGGAAATTCGCTAAGTTGACGCAGCTCCTGCGTAACGAATTTTTTTTATAGTAGTTTTCTATATCCTTGTAATTAAGGCAGATTTTGACGATACAATACATTGTTTCGAAAGGCCTCAAACAAACCAGGTAACAAATATTGGGTTACATATAACCAGTTGTTGTAATTAATTTATTGGCCGTTCTGTAATTGAAATCTTACAAACTCCTACAATCGCTGACAACAATTTGGAAAACATATTTATTAACCAGCCTAATCTAGCCTTAAAAAATTCAATGAGACACGGTTAAACAAATGTAAACCTAACTGTCGTCATCGAAATCGTCAAAATTCGCCTTTACATATCGGAATATGACATAACATTTATTTTTCAGAGTGTTGAAGCAATGACACAAAGATTTTTTATAGAAATGCGAAGATATTTTTATACTACTCCAAGCAGTTACTTAGAATTATTGAAATTATATCGAAAAATGCTATCGGAAAAACATGACGATATTGTTCAACGCAGGGAGCGTATTGCGAATGGTCTCAAGGTAAAGTTAAATATTTTTTCCCCGGGCAAAAGTCAGTAAGTTGATTGGTTATGAATTTCAACGCGAACCATTACTTTTATAGAAACTTTACGAGACTAATAGTGTTGTGGATTCAATGAAAGCTGAGCTTGTTGCGATGGAACCATCACTTAAAGCTAAAAATAAAGATGTGTCAGAACTGGTTGATTATGTATCGAAACGACAAGCTGAAGCGGATAAAGTACGTGCCGTTGTACTTGAAGATGAAGCAGCAGCTAAAATAAAAGCTGAATCTTGTCAAGAACTGGCTGAAGCAGCACAAAAAGATCTTGATAGAGCAATGCCAGCTATGCGAGCAGCAGAAAAAGCAGTAACTGCTTTGAATAAAAATGATATAAATGAATTGAAAGTACTCCAAAAGCCACCGGAAAATGTAAAATGGGTGATGGAGCCTGTTTGTATTCTATTCAATTCGAAGTAAATACATTGATTTTATTCAACAATTTTGCCTTCTAGATATTTTCTAGTTTCAGGGAAAAGTGATCGTTTCTATATTTTTATCTTCAAACTGAAGATTTCTGATATCATATGTTTTAGACCTCTGGGATTAAATTTAGTTTCACGACTGTCTGTCTGTTTGCCTGTTCGTCAGCAAATATCTTCTATTTTGAACAAGATTTAGGGTGTGGTGTACCAGTCCAAGTACCCGAGCGGTCTAAGGCACTATGTCTGCGCAGTATGCCTACTTGGAAACTGGAAGGTTATGGGTTCGAATCCCGGCATCGGCAGTTTGTCAATTATTAAAAAAAAAGGGGGTAATTGATTGACTAAACTGTCGGCGTATGGACAAGAACGAAGTAACCGGCTATGCTTGGGTGTGGTGTTGGCACATAAATTATAGACAAATATGATAGAAAAGCTCGTAATGGGGTCCCACATAGCTTTCAATCAAATTGGTTAAGCGAAAGAAGTCAGAGATTTTTTGTGTCACATGAAAACGTGTAGAGCTTCTTTTTAAATTAAAAAAAAATTGATTTTATAGAACCGATTGGGATTCGGCCAGGAAATTGATGAGTGATAACTTTTTATCAAAACTAAAGAACTATGACAGAAATAATATACATGAGTCAACTCTAAAGAAATTAATCCCCTATTTAACTCATCCAAATTTTAATGAAGATATAATGGCAGCTGCTTCTGAAGTATGTAGAACTATGGTTGTGTGGGTAAAAGCCATTGATGTTTATGCGAAAATTTACAGAGAAGTTAAACCAAAAATAATAAAGTAAGAGAAATCAAAAAATGTTTAAAGGAAGGGTATTTTTTAATGCACTTCTTAAAATTTCTAAAATAAACAACTTTCAATCTTAAACTTGTGGGAATACGGGACATCGTGGATGATCCGTTTTTAAGGTCTATCTATTATGGAAAATCTATTTGAGTCCTATTTAATGAATAGGCGGATTAAGAAGTAAGAAAAACGTCTTGCGTAATCAACTGCATGAAAAGCGAACAAGGAGTACTTCAACGAACTGAAGCGCTTTACATCTGTGTACTAAGACATACTGATAGTGGATGAATGCTAAACTCCGTGATCACTGGGTAAATATACTGCAGAAAAAGCTCGGGAAAATACTGCTTCGGAGTTCACCCAAGAGGCCGTCCCTCGATGCACTGAATCTGAACAGGTTACAGCTGCGGAAGGTTACCGGATTCTTCACCGGACATTGTCTCCTTCGTAAGCATCTGCACACAATAGGACTCCAAAACGGATCCATTATGTGCAGATTGTGTGGCGACGAGGAAGAAACATCCAACCACATTATCTTTAACTGCGAATCTTTAGATTACAGCAGATACAAGATATTCGGTGTATCTCAACCCGAATATATGAACCTTCCGGAAGACCTGATCAGCAAGCTTTTGGCTATTGCCAAGATATGGGAGAAGCGAATCTCGTCAGGGTGAAGTAGAAGGGGGAGCACAATGGATCATAAGGTCGAAGTGCAGTACTTTTTTTTTAGACCCCAAGATATCTAAGACATACTGAGGTTAGGAATTATTTCCTCAGTAAGAAACTCACTAGTGGATTCGACATACTAGTGAAAAGTAAACGATTATCTTTATAACTTTTTAATTTTCGCTTATCTCATTTGTAGAGTGTACAAAAAAGAGGATGAACTGATTTTCAACTAAATCTAGAATGCATTTCTGTTTCCAGAGGACGAATTGTATACTAAAAAAAAGAGATTGAGCGTCTACAATCCTATATACTAGGAATCCTGATATAAAACCCTAAACGTAATTGCTATACCTCAGTCCTTGATTACCAAAAATGTACCATATCCTTATCAAGAAACGGGACGAACCATTTCCAGAAACAAACCTCAGTCCTTGATTACCAAAGATGTATCATACCCTTATCTAGATTCGGGACGAACCATTTCCAGAAACATCTTTATGATTGAAAGTTATTTTAAAAGATCAGTCAGCCCTGAAATTTCGGAATAGTTTTTCTGGCACATCCTACACATTTTTAGGCAAGAAGAAGCCGACAAAGAATATAAAGAAGTAATGAAATTACTAAAAGCTAAACAACAAATGTTAGCTGAAGTTGAAGCTAAAATTTCAGATTTACAAGATCAATACAAAAGAACTTTAGATGAATTAAAAGAACTGCAAGATATGATGAATATAACCGCAGGACGTCTCAATAGAGCTGGACGATTAACCTCAGCTTTGGGTGATGAACAAATACGTTGGGAAAAAGCCATCGAGGTATTTTTTTTTTAAATATTGAATAAAAAATGCCCAAAAATATTTTTTTTATTTCTTAGAATTTTGGTGTTATGCTAATCAATTTAATTGGTGATATTTTAATTGGCGCAGCATCTGTAGCTTATTTAGGAGCTTTCACTTTGAATTATAGAGTAGAACTTGTAACAGACTGGGTGAAATTATTGAAATCGTTACAAATTGATTCATCTGAAACATTCAAGTATGTATGAGTTGTAAAATCAAGTCTTTAGTAAATGATCTCTTTATGTCTCTACTGGAAAATATCTTGTCACAAATAAACCATATTTTGACAAAATAGAAACCCGACTTCAAAAATAAAATATTCTATAACAAAAAATGCACTAAAAAGTAAAAAAATAATTGCATATTCTTGTGCCAATTTTAGTTCACCTAAGCAAAAATTTTTAAATATATATGTACAATTATTGTTATTTTTGGAGGCGGTGTCCAAAAGTTATGTGAATTTCTCTATGCTGACACCGACTCCAAAAATAACAATAATTGTACATATATATTTAAAAATTTTTGCTTAGGTGAACTAAAATTGGCACAAGAATATGCAATTATTTTTTTACTTTTTAGTGCATTTTTTGTTATAGAATATTTTATTTTTGAAGTCGGGTTTCCATTTTGTCAAAATATGGTTTATTTGAAGTCGGGTTAAAAAGATACATTCTAATAAAATTTAAAGCTTCAAAATCAAAAATATGTTTTGATAGATTTTCTTTGTAGTTTAATAGCAGTATTAGCCGATCCTTATGAAATTCGGGTATGGAATACATGCACTTTACCCAGTGATAGCATGTCTATTGAAAATGCTATATTTGTTACGCGAGCAGGTCGGTGGCCTTTGATGATCGATCCTCAGGAACAGGTAACATATCCTTGAATATGATTATATTAATTATATTAGCAAATTAAAATGAATTAGATTAGGTTCATGGGAACCAGGAGAAATAATACTTGTTCTATTGCTGAATTAACGAACGTTTCGAGCTTTTTTTGGACCATGAGCCAACCTAATTTAATATCAATCTATCTATACGGGTGTCCAGAAAGTACCGCAGGGGATTGATAGGGTAGATAGAGAATAAAATTCTGAGATGAAAAGTCCTCTACCATTTTTTAATCAGACGTACAGGTAATTAGTTATTAATTAAAATAAGTAACCAATCAGAGGCGCCCATGAGTGAGCTGTGTTTGTAAGTACACTCCCGTTCAAAAAAATTGAACAGACCTGAAATTTTAATTATCTTTCATTTCATAAAACTTGTCACTTTTGTAACTCTCTGTATAATGTATAATTTTATTTATTTATAAACAAAGATAATTAGTATATTTTTTAAGTGTGTAAAAAAGAAATGGAAGTATAAACTGAATTTATATTTTTTATTTATATATACGGTGTCAGTGACAGAGTGAGAATTTAAAAAATATATGTAATGCTAATGTTAAGTGTTATATCTTACACTTAGGTTTAAAAATTAAATAAAATGTTGTATCTGTTACTACAAGAATAATCAAAATTGTGAGAGACTGATTCGGTTCAGGTCTGTTCATTTTTTTTTGAACGGGAGTGTATGTTAGTGGGGAATGCGCGCCTCTGATTGGTTATTTATTTTAATTAATAACTAATTACCTGTACGTCTGATTAAAAAATAGTAAAGGACTTTTCGTCTCAGAATTTTATTCTCTATCTATCCTATCAACCCTATCCGGTACTTTCTGGACACCCGTTTAAGGGTATGAGCTACAATAAATATTAAAATAAATTGTCGCCATTAAATAGAAGAAAAAAGACAAAATAAATTATTAATTTCATATATTTTGTATTAGGCAAACAGATGGATTCGTTCATTAGAACAATCAAATGGATTAAAAATAACAAAATTAACTGATCCGAATTTTATGAGAATACTTGAATCATCAATACGAATTGGTGTGCCAGTATTATTAGAAGAAGTTGGTGAAACATTGGATCCAACACTTGCCCCCATATTGGCGAAACAAATTACATTAGTTGGTGGCAGATTAATGATACGTTTAGGCGATACTGATATTGAATATGAGAAAAGTTTTAAATTTTATATAACAACAAAATTACCGAATCCACATTATATGCCTGAAGTTTGTATTCAAGTTACACTAGTCAATTTTACTGTTACACCATCAGGATTGGAGGAACAGTTATTAGGGTATGTTTCCACTTTTTTGAAGTGCTTTGGGAAAATTCACATGATGATAGAAAGGCTATATTAGGTACAAAGAGCAGTATTCATGAATTAAATTCAGGATGGCAATCGAAATGGTGTTCGGAAACCACTATATTATCTTGGAAACTATCAGCCAAATAATGGATCCATTATATGCAGACACAAGCGCGGATCCACCGTTGTGGGCACTATGGGCATGCCCACAACCCTAATAGACTTGTGACGTCACACTTTCACGGTCTATTGAGGTCGATAGACTGATGATATTATATCCAATGCCTTAAAAAAACAATGAATCGTGCGTGATTCGGAAAGCAGCGAAGTACTTAGTCATCATAGACAATATGCTGACACGTTATGCCACATTTTTGACAACACATCTGTTTCTTTTTGGCACATGAATACTTGTATTGAAAAAAGAGATGACTATTCATTGGGTGCGCATAGTCATCTACTAATTTAAAAGTATGCACATATACATTGCCGCCAAAACTCTTCTCACGCAACCAAAAATCTTGGTTGCGTGGCTCAATGGCACAGGAAAGATTATCCGGGTTAGCTCTCCTAAATATACACAAAGATGTGAACCTTGATATCGATGAAATTAACAACGTTTTCGCGAAAAAGAAACGTAAGCTTGAATTTGTAATTTAAGTAAGCACCTAAATAAAATTATTGAACGTAAAATGTAACTCGGCCTTGCGCACGACCGTGCTCTAGATATTATTGAATGTAAAATGTATACTAGCGTTTAATTTAATTCGATATCCTTTGAAGTTGTAAAAATTTCATCAAAATCGGTTCAGTAGTTTAGAGTCTAAATGTTCATGTGCAAACAAGCACACGTTTACTTTTGTAATTTTCGTGAGCGAACAAGTGTTTAGTGTTCGCCCCACGGCTTTGTCCACGTGGAACTATACACTGTACAAAATCTTGGTTAGGGCGTCATATATTTTGTAAACATCTCCTTCGTAGGAATGCACTATATCGATCATGAGCGAGTTCATACTCCGACTCGCACTTGGCCAATTTTCGGGTGGCTGTGACCACAACCATTTTTGAGGGCTGGATCCACGCCTGTGCAGACAATATATCGAGGAGGCAAACATTCAGCCACAACATTTTCAAATGCAAATTTCTCAATTACAAGAGGTATAATATATTCGGTGCATCTCACCCCGAAGTCATGAATCTCCAGGAATACCTGATAAGCAGGCTCCTGGCAATTGCCAAGATTGGGAGAAACGAGCCTTGCCTGACGCCATAATTGGCCATAAGGTCGAAGTGCAATACTTTTACAAACCCCAAGCTATATCAATCTATCTATCAGTCTAATTATTAAAGTTTCTGGATTTTTGTGTGAAGAAAAAAGAGATCCTAAGAGGGCCTAACCATTTTAATTATTTTCAAGAAATAAAGACTTAAATGAACGTATTTTTATCATATTCTCCGACCAAGACTAAAATTTCCTGAGTATCTCTTGATTTCCCAGAATTTTCTAGGTCACCCGCCACTCTGAGATTATAAAGCTTGTGGTAACACGTCACCGTGACAAATTCTTGCAGATAAAAATACATCCTGCCCATTTGATTTTTCTGTCATCATGTAAATTTGCTCTTATCTCATTTTCTATGGCTCGAAAGACAAAAATCAATTGAGATTACTACAAATAGTAAAGAAGGGGCAGAATTTAATGACACAAACTACTTTGGGACAAACTACCTCTGTCGATTTATTTTTATATAGGGGTAGGGTTTATCTTTGTTCTCAGGGATGTAGTGAGACTTGAACGGCCAGATTTAGAACAACAGAGAACTGAATGTATTGTTCGAATTAATGAGGATAAAAATCAATTGACTAATATCGAAGACAAAATATTGAAATTATTATTCCAGTCAAAGGGGAATATACTGGATGATGAAGAACTAATTAACACTTTAAATGAAAGTAAGGTAAGTTATCCCAAAAATTTATTCGAATTTGACCGATCAATAAAAGACCATTGTCCAGTGTAACCAATACGAAATTTCGTTTCTCTTAGGAAACATCAGCTGTTATAGCATCTCGATTAATTGAAGCTGAAGAAACCGAATTGAATATATCCGTAGCCAGAGAAAAATATCGTACTGTTGCAACCAGGGGATCAATTTTATTCTTTGTTGTATCTCAACTATCTGAAATTGATCCAATGTATCAATATTCGTTGAAATATTTCAATAATGTGAGTTCCATCTATAATGATCTATATATTTCGATTTGACGAAATAGGAGAGTAATAATCTGCAGTCTTAAGGTATTTGTCGTGTGAAACGCGTTGTCGATAAAATTGCCTTAATTTTTAACCCGACTTCAAAAAGGAGGATGGTTCTCAATTAGTCTGTTTTTTAAAAAAAATTTTTTTTTAATGTGTCACCTCAGAACTCCGTCATTTATGAACCGATTTTGAATTTTTATTTTTGTTTTAAAGGGTTTGGTTTCCCATTGGTCCCATTGGCACCAAATTGCATTATGGGTATACTCATTCATAATGGAAAATAAGAAAATTTTTTTGAAAACCGACTTCAAAAAAATTTTTTACAAAAAAAAACCGACCCCAAAAAAAAATTTTTACAAAAAAAAAACAAAATGCATGTAAGAAAAACTGAAAATCTGTTTGCACTAAAATGCACAAAAAATTTAAAAAAAAAAAAACGGATAAAAAAAAATGTGTTATAAAGAAATGCACTAAAAGTTAGTAGGTCGTTTAGTTGGTCTACCCATATTTAGACAAATAAAATCAGTTATAGAACTTCAAACTCACTAAAAAGCGAGAAATAAAACCTATGTTGACAAAAAGGAAACCCGACTTCAAAAACCAAATATTCTATAACAAAAAATGCACTAAAAAGTAAAAAAATAATTGCATATTCTTGTGCCAATTTTAGTTCACCTAAGCAAAAATTTTTAAATATATATATGTACAATTATTGTTATTTTTGGAGGCGGTGTCCAAAAGTTATGTAAATTTTTCTATGCTGACACCGACTCCAAAAATAACAATAATTGTACATATGTATTTAAAATTTTTCTCTGGGATATGGATTCAGAGATATGTTGCTTGTTGCTAATTTGGTGCGTGTCTCATACATTTGGTGCGTATAATAGATGTGTGTTATGAGCTGAAACTTTTCAACATGATTACTGCAAGATATCTACCCAATAATACGACTCTTAAAAAAGTACAGTATACAATCTGAGTCTATTTATATAATTGATGTGTGTTATGAACTGAAACTTTTTAACACGATTACTACCTTAAGACAACTACCTTAAGAAAAATTATTATAAAATCTAAATCAGATCTGCAGAGAAAATTATAAAATATGTTTAATATTAATTATAGTTATTTAATAACACAATTGAAATAAGTGAAAAAAATCAAGATTTACCAACAAGATTACAAATATTATATCGAGAATTAACGTTAGCCGTATATACGAACATTTCACGTGGTCTATTTGAAAAACATAAACTTGTATTTAGTTTTCTGTTATGCGTTCATGTATTATTGAATTCTGGTGAAATTACACCATCCAAATGGAGCTATTTAATAAATGGTCCATTAGGTGCAAAAGCATCCAAGCCAAAACCAAATGTATCAACATTAACGGATCGAGTATGGACATCGGTATTATATTTAGAAGAAGTATTTCCAGATATTTTTCATAGTCTCGAAGAAGATTGTTTATCGAAAATTGTTATCCAAATTGGTGACTATACACAGGTAAAAAATCCATATTCGCTGAAAATATCCGACATAGCATAGGGTTACCAGTTTCTTCAATTATTTCATGAGTACCGTTCTATTTCATGAGTAAGAGGAGAGATAATCAAAATAGCAGAAATGTACAAAGCGCTTCTTTGACTTACGGAAATCATCAGTCTGAATAAAACCAGATTGTGGATGCTAGCAGAGTTTTTTTACAAGGGGTTGTAAACTTAAGAGACACTGGAAGAAACTAGGGCTGGAAAATGAGGATAACTGCGGATTCTTTGGAGGTGTAGGAAATTTTTAAGCACTTCTCGATGAATTACGGCTCTCTCATTTAGAATAGAATAAGATTTTAACTTCTATCTTTAGATTTACTCCGATTTTATACTTACTAAATGCAGGAGCACGCCTAGTCAGCGTTCATTGCGAACACAACACGCAGACGGTCAAATTAAAAGCGGTTAAATCACGCATTGTTTCTTGTTTTTTTAACGAGCTTTAAACATTAAATATATTTGTAAAATTAACAAAGAAAGTTGAAGAAAAAAACAAGTAGTGAATTGAAAGGACTCCGCAGAATCTTTAAGAGAATTGGCTCTGGATCAAATTGGCTCAAATTTAAGTATATTGTACATAACCTTTCGACCACACATCCCAGAAATCTTTAGTTTTTGAGCTACAGATTCTGAAAGTAGCGTTATCTGGAAAATAGCCCTAAGTCAAATTTAAGTATGTTGTAGTACATAATCTCCCGATCAAAAGTTCTCATGGGAACAAGTCTCCGAAATCCTTAGTTTCTGAGCTACAGCCTCGGCGATATCTGCATTTCTAGGTAACTATGGATTACGTGATTCCTTGGAGGAGGCCGTACACACTGGCATGCAGGCGATCATATATACAGGCACGGTCCTGTCTAGCGCCAAATGGTGAAACACGACATATACTCTTGAACTATCTGAACAATATCTGATGTTGCTTTAGAGATTATAGTGAATGAATTTCCTCGCCATCGATGCTTTTTGGAAACGATTTTTCATTTTAAATCTGCCTTTCCAATTAACAATTCCCATGAGAATTTCTTTCAAGTAAACGTTAATTAACGCATATTTCTAAAAAAAAGAAAGGTGGTAAAGTTTACGAGTGAAGTTTTTGCGCGTAAATTTCGAACCTGGAAATTTTAATAAAGATTATTTTCAGGAAGTTAGTGTGATATATGATAATGATGCAAAACCAACCACAAACTGGGAAACAAAATTAGAAGCATTCGAAAAATTAATGTTGGTGAGATGTTTAAAAGAGGAAAAATTAGTTTTTTGTATAACATCGTTTGTAAAATACAAATTGGGTCAAGCTTTTGTTGAAAGCCCTCAAGTTACGTTAAACTTATTGTAAGAAAAATTTTGAAATTCAAGCAAATAATACCTCAGTCTAACGTGCACGGAGCATGTCTCTCTGCTAAATTGTTTGATTGTAATCATAACATCACCCTCTATGTAACTGGACAGATTATCGCATGATACGCGATTAGCCAGAATTGAAGTACACCTCAACTAGCCAAAGTACTAGTTTTGCTTCAGCGCGCCATTTTTGTATAATAATTATGCGTGATAATGGATGTGTGTGTGACTGACACATGTATTTCCACACACACATAAAATTAAGCATCTTGGCTAGTTGTGGCAGCGCTGTCCACCATTTAATTTTATACATTATTTCACGTTTAGACCTAAAAGCATGGATAGATAGATTGTATAAGGTCCATTGTGATGCCTAAGGATGTGAGGATGTGAGTGGAGTGGAAGGAATATTTAACCGACTTCAAAAAGGAGGATGGTTCTCAATTCATCTGTATTTTTTTTTTTTTATGTGTGTTACCTCAGAACTTTTTTCTAGATGAACCGATTTTTTTGTGTGTATAAACTAGGAATTGGTAGGATATGCGGCTGTAGCCGACTATGATAGGAACTATGCCGATATTCATCTGGAGTTCGTGAAGGAAACTGCAGAAAACCTTCACAAGCATAGCCGGTTGCTTCGTTCTTGCCTATACGCCGACAGTTTAGTCAATTAACCACCCCTATTTTTCCCTAATAATTGACAAACTGCCGATGTCAGGATTCGAACCCATAACCTCCCAGTTTCCAAGTAGGCATACTTCGCAGACATAACGCCTTAGACCGCTCGGCCACTTGGACTGGTACCCAAAAGCATACTCTGTCAAGTTACATAGAGGTCAGTGCATAACATTGTTCGCCAGACAATATTCTAATGATAGCCTCCGTCCAAGCTTTCATGAAATGCCCTCGTTCAAAGTTGCAATCTAGATTTAATGCCCTCACGCCAATCCAGTAAGCAATTGAAACATGCTCCGTGTATTTTTGGCAAAGAGTATAAAAATAAACTTTTTTTATTAAAGATACCAAGACATAAACAACACAACTCCGTTAATATTCGTACTGAGTACAGGATCCGATCCATTTGCAGCATTTCAAAGATTTGCCACTGAAATGAATTTCACTGATAAAATACAAAGTATATCGTTGGGACAAGGACAAGGTCCTGTTGCTGAACGATTAATGGAACGTGGTCGTTTAAAAGGAGAATGGGTATTCTTACAGGTCAGGGACACTGTACAAATATTTCAATAGGGAATATGCATGAAAATTTTTTTTCACTTCAATTGAAGCATGTTTACTTGACAAATATCAAGGTAAAATTACTTTTTAAATAACTTTAAAAATAAGCGAGATATGAATGATTGAAATTCCCGATTAGACAAAGAGAGTGATGGCCCTCTTGATATATTATGTGACGTCATATTACACTTTCACCATTTAAAATACACGTAAAACTCCGTTTTTAGTTTTTTTGTAAAAAAGAGACAGATAATAATCTTTAAAAGCTTATAGCTTTCTTGATATTTGTCGGATTTTAATTTCGTTTTTAAATATTATTACAGTATTAACAGTATTTTCATATTCTGAAAATAAATGTGAAAAAAAATTTTCATGCATATTCCCTATTGTATTATTTGGAAAATTGAAACATGTATAAATAATCTGAAATATTTAAATTGAATTATTATTATTATTTAAATTTAGAATTGTCATTTGGCAACATCTTGGATGTTAAATATGGAACGTTTAATTTTAAAATTATCCGAACGTGGTACTAAGGTTCATCCAGACTTTCGTTTGTATTTGAGTTCGATGCCATTAAAATCATTTCCAGTGTCTGTATTACAAAATTCTGTAAAAGTCACTAATGAACCACCAAAAGGATTACGTTCAAATGTCAAAAGAGCATTTAATGAAGTAAACGAGGATGAATTCGAAAATCATTGTAAGCATTAATCTAGAAGAATTCCATAATTAGTGTTGGTGGGTTATTAGCTTGAAATTCCAGAGGAAATTGTCTATTTTTGGTAATACGTTTAGGTTTTGGTTGAGATCTCTCTTCTATTTAGAAATAAAAAGTTAAAAATCAATTGAAATCAATCAATTGAAAATCCATAATTAGTGGTGGTGGGTTCTTAGCTTGAAATTTCAGAGGAAATTGTCTATTTTTGGTAATACGTTTAGGTTTTGGTTGAGATCTCTCTTCTATTTAAAAATAAAAAGTTAAAAATCAATTTTTGGGCACAATTTTGTCTAGAATATGTAGCGGTGTCGCTTCATCATTAAATTATTATTATAATTTTGTTCTTCATTTTTTATATTTTGCATTTCAACTATAGAAAAAGGTACTTCATAGAAAAAGAATTATTCAGGAAAAATTGTATTGTAGTTCATACGTAAAATCTACATGCATGCCAAGTTTCATGCTTTCTGCTGCAATGGACTATAAAGCCTGGCTCACACGATGCTGGTTCGCCGCTGGATTACTTGGGGGGGGTGCTGTGATGGCAGCTAGGATAGAAGTTGTGATGGAAAATGACGTCACTGCTGGCTCTGTTGCGTAGGCGCTTGCTAGAATTCGGCGATAGTTCATGTCCTATTTTCCCAACTTTTTCCTCTGCTAGTTTTTCATGTTAACCAATTAGAACGTCTTATTTAGTCACATGGGCTTGTTTTATCAGTAGCGTTCCTTTGTGATTTTTATATTATTATTGAAGTGATTTTAAAAAAAATTAATTTTATAATTGGTGAAATTTTTTTAAACTGATTTAAATAAAATAATAAAATAAGCACATTACTAATCGTCTACGACGAATCACTTCTGCTATAACCGCGTTCATTTTTCTAAACAATCACTTTGCACGTATCGGAGCCATCTATCGGCCTAATGCCAACAACAGATCGTGTGAAGTGAGCATCGCATAGAAGCCATCACAACGCCCAGCACGACAGCTAGCTTGGGACCCAGCTACAAAATCGGGCAAACAATCTAGCAGCCGAACCAGCATCGTGTGAGCTAGGCTTAACAGGCGTTTTTCCAGCTTAGAACCACAACTAAATATTAATTTTTACTTAATTAATCTTGAGTATATTGTTAAGCATTGGAAAGTGATTGGAGGAAAATTGTATTTGGTATTGTATTCTTCCAAGCAGTAATACAGGAACGAAAAAAATTTGGACCACTTGGATGGAATATCACTTATGAATTTACTGATAATGATCGTGAATGTGCACTTTTGAATTTTAAAATGTTTTGCGCTAGTGGTTATATTCCTTGGGATGCACTTGAATATATAACGGGTAAAAATGTATCCATAAATTAAGAGAGACAATCGCATGAAACTTTTCGTCGCCATTTCGGAAGTATAATTTGTCCCAATTGCATCTCTAGAAGTGATTGAACGTGTGCGGAACAAAGGGTTTGTACTTTGTACGTATGCAAGATGGCGAGCGATCTGGAAAACTTGAATTTCAACCAAATCGGTCACCAAAATTACATATTTTTTCAAGATTTCTTAGATTAGGATTAATTAGGTTATAGCGGCTGTCCTGGATGGAGGTTCGGAGATTCCTTGAGGTTGGTTGTGATACCAATATTGAGGTCATACATCGTTGCTACTACTTCTTATATCATTTGGAGCTGTTCGACAATAGGGCAGAAAAGGGCCTTAGCTCAAAGCAATAGGACTTTGACTTCAATACACTTTAGCTCAGAGAGGTTGTCAATCAATGGTTCATTCACCCCATGCCTTTTCAAAAAAAGATCTGGGCAGTGACAGAATAGGCGAGTCATTGTGTCTTCCAACTTCTCATTATGGCAGCTTCGAAAAGAGACGTGGCACACTGACAGTCCCTACTGTTCTGAATGTCTGACGCTCAACCAGTGTCCTATGATGTTGCTTTAATGTTACCTACAGATGATCTTCTTAAAGATATAAAATCGTCGGAAAGACGGAACGCCTTGAGTTGTACTCAGGGAATAATCAGTGAAAAGTCCGAAAATCATATCTACTAATCCAATCGTTTCACAACTAAATTTATTTATTGTGATACTTCGTTCTAGCAAATGAATTTTGAAAATTTTACTTTAAAGTTTCATGCGATGGTCTCTCGTGTTAAAAAAAAGCTGCATTTTGAATGTGACATTAAAATTAATCAGGCGAAATTACGTACGGTGGACGAGTAACAGATAATTGGGATCAACGTTGTTTAAAAACAATATTAAAAATATTCTTTTCCAAACCAACACTGGTGCCTGGTTACAAATATTCTCCATCCGGTATTTACTATTGTCCCGAAGAACCAAAATTAGCCGCATTTAAAGAGTATATTGATAATTTGCCATTAATTGAACAGCCAGAAATATTTGGTATGCATGAAAATGCAAATGTTGCGTATCAAATCAAAGAGACAAGTGATATACTGGATACAATACGCCTATCGCAACCCAGAAGTGGCGGTACCTCCGAAGGTAAATCAGTCAATGAAATTGTGTCAGATTTAGCTACAATGATTGAGAAATCTATTCTTACCAAAGTTATGTTGGATGATGTTTATCCACCAATGTTTGTGGTAAGTTTTGTCGATCTGACATGTCAAATGTCTTCAGAATCACTCAAACGAGAGTGAAACTCCTAGAATTTCATCATTTTTCTAAATTATTTTTTAGAGGGACGCAGAAGGTCGATTACCATCATTGACCACAGTTCTAACTCAGGAAATTGATCGTTTTAATAAACTACTCAAACTTATTCATAGTTCATTAGCTATGCTAAAAAAAGCGATTAAAGGATTTGTGGTAATGTCTGAAGAATTGGAAAGTATGTTTCTAGCAATGTTACATAATCAAGTACCAGGTTTATGGGCGAAGAAAGCATATCCATCTTTAAAAGTCCTAGGCAGTTGGATAATTGATTTACAATTACGATTGGATTTCATTGTAGTACGTAGCAAACTATTTTCCCACCATCAATTCTGAATTAAGAGTACCCTTTCTATCTGAGCAGAGTTTTGGCTGAGATTTAAAAATTACTCCATAACTAATTCGAAATTGAATGGTAAAACATATAACTATTATAAAAACAAATTTCATTCTTTTAGCGATGGCTTCAAGTTGGAATGCCACCATCAATTTGGATAAGTGGCTTCTTTTTCCCACAAGGTTTCCTTACTGGATGCTTACAAACACATGCGCGTAAATATAATTTGCCAATTGATTCATTGCTATTTGATTTTACCATGACAGACATTTATATTGAACAGGCAGATATAAAGGATTTTAATGATAAAGAAGGGAAAGAAGCTGTGAGTTTTAGATTAGAAGTTAGTTATCCAAGTCTTGACTGAATTTGACTATTGATATACGAATCAATTTCTAGGTTTCTGAAGTTTTTGAAAATCTACCTGCGGTAAAAGACGGTGCTATCGTGCATGGATTATTTATTGATGCAGCTAGATTTGATACTAACAGAATGCTTTTAGTTGATCCATATCCAGGTAATTAAACAAGGTTACCAACAATACTGCCGACTTTAAAACTTTCGTAAAAACCCCACATTTTCCTGATTTTTCCTGTCTGATTAACTACTAAAACGTGGTTATTCATAATTTTTATGGTGCCGACTATCCTTTCCCAATAACTAGAGTTTTCCTTTTATCCGGAAAATACCATATAATTCTCATTGTTTAGAAAATTTCTGGTGGCAGACTGGACCTCTGTGTTCAATTTTAAAAACGCTAATTATACCCGGTATATATAAATATACAAGAGTATATTAAGTTTAGTCCCGACTTTGTAACGCTTGAAAATATTGATCGCAGACATAAATCCATAAGAGTTCATAAAATGGACACGATAACTCAAAAACGAAAAGAGATAACGAGCTGAAATTTTATGTGTGTCCTAGAGCAAAAAAGTATGGCCATTTTCTTCATGTTTGGGCAAGATGGGCAAAATTGCCCATCTTTGAAACCATAAAAAATAGAACAAAAATGTAAATAAACAACTTTTTTTAAAATGAACAACTTTTGTTATAAACTTGTTTTACATAAATTCAGGATATACCGCGTATTTAAGCAATTAGCTCAGTTAGTTGTTATTTTCACTTTTTTTTTAAATTCAATTAATTATACTCTAAATTATTTTCAGGTGAAATGAATCCGCCGTTACCTTCAATGATTTTAACACCATGCACAAAATTAGCTGAGGACGATTCACGTTATAATGCACCATTGTACAAAACTTCAATACGGGCTGGTGTTTTATCAACAACCGGACATAGTACAAATTTTGTTATTTCGGTTTTATTACCCGCCAGTCAACCACAAAGCTACTGGATTATTAGGGGTTCAGCACTTTTAACGCAATTAACTAATTAATTTAAAGATATATGTTTACACACATGAAATGTTAAATAATAATAAAATGTTTAATAAATTTTTACTTTTGTTTTTAAATTATATTTTTATGTAATTTTAATTTTCATTCTTTTAACTTATAACCACAAAGTTTTGCTTATAAAGGAAATAGCTAAAGATACTCACCTGGAATTATTCTCGTCATTTGTGGTTAAATAAAAATTTTAAATATATTATCTTTTAGCTTTTACTTGCTGTAAACGGAAAAAAAACTATATTTTTTTACACAAATACCTGATAGTGTGTTTTAGTTTGAAAGTCCGTGTTAAAAATTCTTTAAGGATGTTCCAACATACCACCACTTTTCGACAGATGTTGCTCTTTTTTTCATAGGCTAAAAATAACGTTTTCTAATAAATCCCGAAGTTACAGAAATTTTTGACCGTTTAGAACGCGAGATAATTAATATCAAAGTTATCATTCTCTCTCACACTCTCTGGTTAGAAGCATGTAAAACTTCATGCCCACCCAACTATTATCTGTTGTATTAGAAAAAATACTCGACAGAATTTTATAAATAACTAGGAGAGTAAAGATAAAGATTTATTATATAAATTTTAAAAAAAATCGTGTTACCGTTTTGTTTTCGAAATATAAATAATTTAAAATATTATTTTTGTCCAATTATGACACATTCCGTTTATGGTAAATAGTGGTCTGACAACGTTGTGTGTCCATCTCTTTCAAGTTGCATCAAGTAAAGAGTCGGAATTGTTACTGTTGACATAATCAATAATAATATATAGGTATATGCAGAGAGCAACGTTGCCAGATCACCGTACCGGAAATATTTGAGAGTATGTGCAAGTATCTGTGTGCCAATAATATGTGTAAGGATGTGTACACGGTGCTGGAACATCCTTAAGTAACTATCAGGTGGCAGGTGGCTTTTAATATCTGAGTGCAATATAAATCTTCAATCTAATTCTGAGTGTCACTACTGCCAGTGGTATATATTTTTCTTTGCTCACTACGGGAGTTCAAACAACGAACGTATATCAGAAGAAAGGACACTTCCTTTTGGGCGCTTACACGCTCTCAGCGATCACACTTATAAGCGCAACTTATTGACGATCGTATTGGCTTATGAACGCTTACGTTACTCTTGAAAATGTCGTTCGTTTCAGGTATTTTAAGTACGTATAAGCGTCAGTTTCATCAATATTCAATATGGCGGATGAAAACCGTTTAGCAGTTTTTCAAGCAGTATAACTACATTTCAAATTTTGAAATGAGATATGTTGCTTGTCGCTAATTTGGTGCGTGTCTCACAATAAGCAATAATTATGAGCAATGTGATTGGCCAAGCAATATGATTGGTTGACAATCACGAATGGATATCTCCTATCTAAACAATGCCAATGATTGCCGACTGTCACATAACCGATTGTTACAAAAAACATGACATTGCATAATCTGAAATTTCATTTCACTCCCTATATAAAATCTTGTATAGTCTCGCAATAGATGTTTTTACATCAATAACAAATATGGTGAATTCGTGATTATCCAAGTCGTTAGCTAAAATTTGATGAAACTGATCACCATTTCAATCAATGAATGATGTTCGGGTTTTGAGAGTTCTACCGACCGACGCGACATAGTGGACACATTGCCGAATTAGAAAACATCATCCATCACACGTGAATATTAATAATACGTCCCACCCTACAATGTTCCAACAATTTAAAATCATTTTGCACAATTACATCTCATGAATATAATAAATACAGTTTAACAAAATATATCAAACACAAAACACAAATATAATTCTTTCCTATTTATTACATAATCATCCATTATTACATAACATACCTACATATAAATTATAACAGAAAACTAGGTTGTAGGAGGTTATATACAAAAATCAACACCAACAAAATACATCTTCTCACATACAACATAATATTATTATCATCACACGACAACAATAATGTAATGCAAAGTGGAGAAAAACTCTACGTCGGTGATGGTGGTGATGCGATAGTTGATAGTTATGTGATCTCTCATTGTGACGATTTGCGCATGTGCAAATAATTTGACAAGTAAATAGAGAGAAAGAATGCGGGGGTGGTAATCATACATAATGACTACACACCGACCGGCGCGGCGCATTCAAACAACTACATACATACAGTGTACTCTGTATGATTTAGAAGTAGGGGCCAGTACTGTAATAAGCATCACAACACGATGACGAACTTATAAATGTGGTTTTGGATGTTAAAGTGTGTACTGGCGATGATCATCATCAAAACATAGTTAGAATTTGCAGCTGATTGTGTACACAAAAAAAGCACCCATATATACCTACATTCATTACACACATAGATAGTGGCATCTATATTGTAGACAAGTAGACGTTCTCGACGAAGATGTTATTTTTTTTTTTTGAATCAGAGAACAATGTAAATAAAATAACCTTATTCAGCAACTCTGCTCCCTTAAATATTATATTATTTTTAATCAGGAAACGATCCTTTTAATTTATTTAAACCGGTTCAGTTTCAAATATATTATTATTATTCTGTTTCTGTCAAACATCAAATGTGAATTGAGTGTCTTTTGTTTTTTTTATCTGTATTGCCAAAACAATTGAAAATCGCACGTTATCGATTTTGTGTTTTTATTTAAAGTGATGTGGTTTGGTTTTTTTAAAATTAAATAACATAACCTTTTGACAAATTGCGAGAAAAAAACATATCATCTAGGTAAGTATTTTAAGACGTAAATTGTGCCAAAAATATATACTTGAGTTTGTGATATTTTAAAATGTGCCATTAAAAAAACAAATGAATACTCTGATTACCGTTTAAGGGGATTCTCTCACAAGCAGATTCGAGTGCGTTTTTTTTTTGCTATTTAATTTTTCGGAAGTATTATGAATTTATTATAAACTAGTGTGGTTTTTTTTATTCAAAATGTTATCATATATATTACCAATGGATGAGAAACCACCCTTATTGCCAAATAAAGATCATTTACAATTAAATTTTGAATCGAAACCACCCGAATCACCAAAATTAGTAACAACAAATGGTAATACAACAACATCGTCTGATAATACACCATTATTAAATAATTCAACAAATAATAGTAGTAGCCAAATTATTACAACAAATAATATTAATATAAATAATAAAAAACCATTTATTAGTAATATAACATCGGTGAATAATTATGTAAAAAGTGGTGCAATCAAATATCATTTGGCGCAAGGTAATATTTCGAAGGAGAGTAGTGTTAGTAGCTGTTTAAGTGATGCAACTACCGCGAGTTCTATGACGCCGACAAGTACAATCAGTGATAAACCGAAAACGAAAATATTAGCGAATGGAACTAAACATACTACACTTAAAAGGTAATGTGCACAGATTTATTTTAATTTTTTTATATATTTAGTTGGGGGAATGACAGTACAGAGTATTACAGGAAAAAGGGCTAGAAATTGCTAAGGATTTCGATTTCAAAGCCGAGAAAAATAGTTGATTATGCATATTTTGTCTTTTGTTAAGAGTTTCCATTTGATACATATTTGTTGTGGTACTAAAAAAAAAAATGATGACACTCCTAGAAGTCAATATTGCAAAATTCAAGGTTAATACTGCATTCGTCAAAATCGGTCCAGTTCATTAACCATGGACAGAGATTTTCGGAAGTTATATTAAATTTTTAAACTCTGTATGCGAGTTCTAGAGCTAAAAAGTCAGGTCAAGTGTGTAAATGGGAAATATCGAGCCGAGCTTCCCCCGTCATGGGGGAAAAATATCCATCTTTGAAACGGTAAAATATAGAAAAAAAGTATAAAGACAAAAAATGTTCGTTTTTTTTAAATAAACAACTTTTTTTCGAAACTTTTATTCATAAACTCATTATGTACCGGATATTTAAGTAATTTAAGCAGTTGGTTGTTATTTTCACTTGTTTAATGACGTTTCTATGTCCAAAATATTTGCCGAATGGAAAATGATCAGGGAACATACACCAAATTACACAACTGTACAAATTTGATGATTCTAACTTCAGTAGTTTTGGCTTTGCCCTGACGAGTCAGTGAGACCAACGCTTTTTATATGTAATTACCTATGCATATTTCACGGGATTTCTATTAAATGAGATATTGGAATTGTTTATCCATATTAAGGACTTTCCAAGTTTTTATTCTTAAAACACTCTGTAGAAAGTAGAGAATAACTAGGGAATTGATAATATTTTCGAAGGTTTCTCGTAACACAAAAATCAATTTTTATACCGATCGACAAGATTTTAATTTAATATATATATAAAATATATTTTGTTATCACCTTGGGATAAAAAATAATGCTGATAAACTTATTGATATTTTGATAATATAAAATACTTTTTCAATCTTTTTACTCGTAACTGTAGTAAAATATATATATGGTGTTCACTCTAATAACTGATCATTAAAAACTACAATTGAAAATCATTCATTTTCTGAAACGTCATAAAATTTATTGTTTCGAAAAAAAAGTATAACTATGCGATTTATACTATACATGGTGTTTCATTTTATGCAAATTATCCGAATTAACCATGATCTTCAAGGATATTTGAAGATCAACTTTGTGTTTTCAAATGGAAACCCATATTTTTGTTGACAGAATCGGATAAAGTATATTTTTGTTAATAATTAACGAGTTTATAGCCGTTTTTAAAAATAAGGTCGTTGTTTAATAAATAGGAATCGTTCGTTTTTTGTGTTCTTTAAGACATTGGTGACCTTGAAGCTATGTCCAGGTCATCAATGTCTTAATTTCCTACATCTTTTGACAACGAAGTTTTTGCTACGACCTTTTGCTTTTCTGAGCTACGCCGTACCGCAATTCTTTGAACACCTTGTAAAATATACACAATGTCCACTGTAATACATTTTCAGTAAAAAACTTATTGAAATTATGCCATTTTCGTGCCCGTCAATCACAGAGGAATTAAATGTATTAATGTAAACTCTGGAATAATATTAAGTCTTGATGACACGCACTTATATCGCCAGTCAACTATTAGAAAACAATTTATTTTAGATTAAAATGGGAAGTCAGTTTGGTCCAAAGAAAAAAATGTTTTAACTAATATATCGTGTGAGGTATCATTTGTTAGAGCTACCTCTAAGGATTCTAAATGTATTTTTGTGATAATTTTTGGTCCAGTGGTCTTAATGATATAGATCAAAATTTGCTAGTAATGAACTCAACCTTACCCCACCCTGATCTCCTTGATTTTTAAAGCTAATAATTAGATTTTAATAGAGTTAGTAGATATTGTTTAAAAAAAGTTTTATTTGATCTATGGACTGCTCATTGTAGTATTGGTACGGAACCCTAACTGTGCGACTCGCACTTGACCTTTTTTTCAGAATTTTAATTATAATTTTGTTTTTAATTAGATTTAAATTTGATTATATACAATTTTCAATAGAGTATTAATTTTACATTACAATGGTAAATTGTACATTAAACACTCTATATATATTTCAATTTATTTCTGTTAAAACGTATGTGTATAACAAAAGGCGTTTAAAATAAAATTCAATTTTCGCTATCTGTCTGTGTACATAGTCGTTACCAGACTAGTTCTATTCGACTATTGTTTGATAGACATATTTTTGCTCGCAAAAACGAAACGTAGAATGTGGATTATGCTGAAAAAAAAACTTTTAATTCTATATAGTTTTTATTGCATTCGTAGTTGTCAGTGAAAGTGATAGATATGTATACAAAGTGGCTCACAAAAATGTCTATTCTTGAAATTAATCCATATATATATTATATATATACATATATATAATAGATGTTATATATATATATATATATATATATATATATATATATATATATATATATATATATATATATATATATATATATATATATATATATATATATATATATATAATTAAGATAATCAAAGAGATCTTTTGGTTTTTTGAAATTAGATTTCAAATTTTTGCCCAAATTCCTATATCAATGATTTGTATTTTATAAATACGATTTCGACTACAAAGTAGTCATCGTCAGTATGAATTAGTTAACCAACTTAGCAACCAGTAAGATATTTTCGATTCCATATCCCGGAGATAGTTACGATTAGTTGATTCATATTGATGATAACTACTTTGTAGTCGAAATACGTATTTCAAAAATTTGAAATTTAAATTCATCTATATAATCAAAACCAAAAAATTTTTCTATGAATTGGTAAAGCGTGTATTGAAACACCTTAATGATAACCTTTATGCATTTGGTTTCGAATTATGAAACCTTTGATACGATTTAAAGTGCCTGGGCGTAATTCCAAATAAAATGAACGAAATTTTACGTGTAAATTTCTTTTTACCAGGTACAAAAACGTATATTGCGGATTTAAAAAAAATCCGTTAATAGTTAATGGTATATCCATTAATATTTAATTTGCAACTGCCACCCCAAAAATATTGAATAATCACTGTCAAAACAATTCATGCATAGTACAACATATAGTAAATAGTATCATAAATGTTAAAACACTATATATGTTATACTAGATATGTTCAATTGGCATAGTTGCTATAAGTAAATTAGTCTTAATTTTATTTTATAATTTTTGCTTTGACTGTAACCAGTGAACTACCCTAATCCCGGCAGTATACACAAGGCAAGGAGACGCGAAAGGAGCTGTGTACATTTTCGCCGAGTGTTCGGCCGGCAATTCGGCGATTCGGTTCCTTTTTACTCGTGTCAAAAGAAAGGAGCGTTAACTAGGCGAGGCGAATCGACACGAGGCAGGCAAAGAGTTGTGAGTACACTCTCGTGATCGTTATGTCTCGTCTTGCCCCGCCGACGGCGGCATTAGGGTTGTCGAAACTCTAAATCCAGTCCAACTAGAATTGTTGACTGATTGATTAAAAGTGATTTTGATACACCCTGCCTGCACTATATAAGATTTATTATATAAAAGAACAAGTGATAAAAAAGTCTATCTATATAAAACACGTTGCATATCACATTGTTGTAGATAGCTCGTCACAACAAAGAGAGCTAGGTAAAATAGTAGTATTTTTTGCGGTATTTTTTTTTATCGTACGGCGTGGCGTACACCTCACAAACACAACAGCATGTCGCACACACATAATACGTAAGTGACATGAAGTGCATGGTACTTACTACTTACTAACTTAGGTACTATTTTATTTTTTTACTATTCCAATAGGATTTCCAGACTTATTGGAATGAGATACGATTTATCCTTACATAGTATAAAATAAAGTCCCCAGTCGCGTCTGTCTGTTTGTTTGAGATTTACTCAAAAACTACTGCACCGATTTTCATGCTGTTTTCACCAATGTATAGAGTGGTTCTCGAGGAAGGTTTTAGTATATAATTTGTCAAGTTTTTGTATAAATTGGTCCTTACATATTATAAAAAAAGGTATAGTTGTTATACATTGTGTGCCAGAAGTGGGGATGTAGACATTTTGACTGTTATTTATATAAGCATGCAACAGACAGCAGTCTGCATAAAGTGATTGAAAATATGTAACAGTGGATCATATATTACTACAGTCCATTGTTCATATTTGTTTCGATTTCTATTCACATAGTGAATCATTTTAAAATTAATATTAAGTTAGTTTATTTTTGTAGTAATATGCATAGATAGCGTATAGTTTTTGCCTATAGATGGCAGTATACACAACATGAGTACTTCAAAAATTTTGCCAATAGGTGGTAGTGTATACAACAAATGTATTTCAAAAATTAAACGCAATTTATCAGTCCTTGACGGGAGAAAATATTATGTTACTTGGTTATAAGGGCGTTACAAAATTTTTGCGGGCGAAGCCGCGACGGGTAATGCTATTATGTATAACGAGGAAAGATGATTGATTTTTTCGTTTGTTACGATTTAACTCAAAAACTACTCAACCAATTTTACCGAAAGCTACATCTCCTCGGAGTAACATAGGCTGTTTTATATTTTCTGTAATGAACCCATGCGAAGCCGGGGCGGGTCAGCTAGTTATAATGTA